>OZ007599.1:217509229-220482811 GCA_963931845.1 Maratus michaelseni
GTTGTTCAAAGTAAATTTTGGAGATTTATTAGATTTCAACTGTTGTTTCTATCTAATAGCTTCAAGTTTAACTTTTCGATTGTAATTTACATGTATATAAATATTTTACATGCAGTTTTTGCAGAGTTTTGACATAATTAAATTTTACCACATATAAAATTTAATGCATATTGTGTTTTTTTGCGAGTGCATGTGCATAGAGTATCAAAATATAGTGTGTTCAAAATAGAGTGTTCAAAATATTTTCCGTCTTGACCAGAGCCAATTAATGTAGGGGTTCCACAGGCATCTTATCAGAATATTTTTGCAGTATTTTGAAAAAAAAATCTGCATTTAAAAAAAGTGAAACTTTTTATACTAAAATACTGTCGGATGTTTGCTGCTGCAGTAAATGAGTCCTAGTCTTGACTACCTATCACAGCTTACACCCATAATTCATCCAAAAAAATGAAAAGTGAAAATATACATATATATCGGTTGATATGTATACATTATATGCTTCAAGATCAAACAAGAATCTAACAGCAGGTTGCAGTTTGCCAGTTGAGGTTTTTTTTTTAATTCAGATTGCTTGATTTCTGCCACTTTTTTTAAATAGTAGTATTTCTTTTATGTAATCACATTTAAAAAAGCTACTATTACTGTTTCAAAATAAATGACAGCAATGAAGCAGTCGGAATCAACAGGCAAAACTAGTACTTTAGCCATCCCGGAGTCGGAATCGTAGTCGGTTCCTTTAAAATTTCAGGAGTCAGAGTCGGTCATTCTTCCCACAGACTCCGCAGCCCTGGAAATGATATCTAAGTGAGGGCGATGGGGCGATACCCATTTTTTAGATAGTTTAGAGATTTAGAAAACTTAGAGTTTAGAAAATTAGAATTTTTTAGAATTTCGCCCCCTTACCCAGGGTTTAATTTCTAAAAAAAAAAACTACCGGAGCTCTAACATTCCGTATTACTAAAACCCGTAGCGTACCGTTCCCCTCCGCCGTCACTTCAGTCTGCATATTTATATTTCATACATTATTTTCAAAATTTAAAGTATTTTCATATTATTATTATTTTTTCACAAAATAAAAAAATTAAATACATGTCTCTGCGTACATTTAGCTATCAACTATTCTACTTTTTAGTCATTATTACTGCCAAATATAAATCTTTGCCGAATCTTAATTTTAATTAATCGCAGAATTATGCGATTAAATAAGCTCAGAATTATGATTCGGAAATTGTGTTAAAACAAAAAAGGAATAGTTCACAGCTATGCAGAATAAAAAAATACTTTACTCTTTATTCTGATCAAAATAGCATTAAAATGATTTGAAATGGAAAAAAAATTTTAATTTGAAATTTAAAAACACATTGAGCTCGAGTTTGCCGAAACCCGAAGACTGATATAAAAACCGAGCCCGTTTCATCTCACACATTACGTCATTTATTAGTGTTTTGATGCAAAAGATTGGAGATGGGAGGAAAGGTAAGGGTACTTTAGGATACATTTTTCGGAAGCGTTATTGCCCTGGGCTGCGGAGCTTCTACCTTTACAAGACAAAAGTATTGGATTCGTAAAAATTTTCGACTTCCGATTTTAAACGGATACATACGTTTTAAAAGAGCTGAATACGCTATGACTGTTTTTAGAAAATGTCTGTCTGTATGTATATGACAAAAAATTTATGGGCGATCTATCTCAAGAACTAATACACAGAATTTAATAAAATTTTAGATTCATTTAGACCTTGATATAAATTGGTGCTGATTAGTTTTTGGTGTGAACCACCCAAAGGTGAACTACCCTGTGCTGCTTTTTTCACGATTTCCGCAATAGCTCTCTCTCAAGAACTAATACACAGATGTTCACCTACCTTCCGATTTAGCTAGGCGTGGATATAAGTTGTTGCTGATTAGGTTTTGGTGTAAACTGCCCAAGAGGTGGCGCTGCTATGTTACATTATTCACGATTTTTATAGCTCAAGAACTAATGCATGAATTTTCATCAAATTTTAGATTCCGTCAGACGTTGACATAAGGTGTTGCTTGTTAGGTTTTGGTGTACATTGCCCAACAAGTGGCGGTGCTATGCTGCATTTATCAGGATTTGTACGATTTTATTGATAGTCACATCTCAAGAACTAATACATGGAATTTAATAAAATTTTAGATTCAGTTAGGCCTTGATATAAATTGGTGCTGATTAGTTTTTGGTGAATATCGCCCAAAAGGTGGCGCTGCTATGTTGCATTTTTCACGATTTCCGCATTAGCTGTATTTCAAGGACCAATACACAGATGTTCACCTACCTTCCGATTCAGCTAGGCGTGGATATAAGTTGTTGCTGATTAGGTTTAGCTGTATACCGCTCAACAGGTGGAGCTGCGAAGCTGCATTAATCAGGATTTTCAAGAAAGCTATATCTCAAGGACTAAAGCACGAATTTTCATCAAATTTGAGATTTAGTAATACGTTGACATAAGTTGTTGCTTATTTAATTTTGGCGTAAACTGCCCAACAGGTGGCGCTGCTCTGCACCATTTTTCAGGATTTACACGATTTTAGTGATAGTAATATCTCAAGATCTAATGCATTAATTTAATAAAACGTTAGATTCAGTTAGGCCTTGATATAAATTTGTGCTGATTAGTTTTTGGTGAATATCGCTAAAAAGGTGGCGCTGCTATGCTGCATTTTTCACGGTTTCCGCATTAGCTGTATTTCAAGGACTAATGCACAGATTTTCATCTACCTTCAAATTCAGCTAGAGAGGACATAAGAAATTTCTGATTAGGTTTAGCTCTATACCGCTCAACAGGTGGCGCTGCGAAGCTGCATTAAGAGCCTACGCTAGTCACACCTATTTTCGGAACAAGATGGCCGACTCTCCATTTGAATCAAACAAGAGGATGATCTAACTTCAATTGATTGAAATGGAATTCCCCCAATTAGGGAAAAGAAAAATCTGAAGAAAGTGTCTGTGAAATTTGCTTCCCAAAGAGTGGGCGTTACTACTGTGTTCACTTCGCTATTGGATTATTTCCAGATGATGTCAATGATAAGCAAATAGCAATAGGCGTAAATACTTTTTCAAAAATGCTTTATTATCGTTCAATATATTTCAAGTCATTTTCATTTTGGATTTATTTACCCGCTAAAGAGTCTACGACAGTAACGCGAAAACACTCGCTAGATTATGTTAAACCGATAGCAGCATTCTTTTGAAATTTCCGATTTGCATTTTAATATTGTTAAATGATTTTTTTTCTTGCATAGGATAATAGGACATCTGAAATCGATGTCTAACCGGGTACTTTCGCTGCATTTTTTTTCTGTTTTTTGGTTATTGGAGGATAATTTGAAAGTGAAGACTTAGAAAAATAAAATGCAACAAAAATCGAAAAAGTACGAAAGTACTACACAAGCAATTCTGATAGTCTATCTAGCCTGCTAACATTAGCAGATATAAGGTAAAGCTAGCAAAGTCTGCGCACAATTCAAAATATTAACAATAAAAAAAATCTAAATAATAATTTTTTGCTAAACTATCCATGAATAATATTTACTTCATTTGTTTTTTATGCATTTCCATTGCTATTTTGTTGTTATGTTGTAATTTAATAGAACAGTTGTAATAAAACCAAGAAAGTTATTTTGCGCAATCTGTCCTTACAGGGTTGATGTGATTGCGCACATGGGTAGGAGAGATTGTTACTAATAATAACTACAATTAAATTGTTAACAATAATAACTACACTTAAATGACATTGTTGTAAGGTTTTTGTGAACAACTATTATTGTATTAAGAGTGAATATTTCAACTTAATGATTAAATAATTAGAAAAAGAAAATAATTTTAAAAACGATTAAAAAATTTTAATTAAAGGGAAAAAAATTAAAGAATCCGAAAAAGAAAGTCCAGATAAGATTACAAAATAACATTAAGTTACTTTATAACACGTTTAACCTAAAATTAGTCGCTGTAATTGCATTAGATTTATAAAAAGCATATTATTGGAAAGCTTTAAGTATCGGCTATCGTTGTTAGCTTTTCTTTTCTGAATTTTGCTGGTATCGATTTTACAAGACTATGAAAGGCACAACATCTTGATTTTTAATGGATCCTAAATTGAGTGAATCCTCAAATTAAAATACAACAGAAATCGAAAAACTAACAACGTTAGAGATTGATCTCAGCTATCCTATGCAAAAATAATCATTTAAAAATATTAAAATGTTAGCGAGAAATCTGCCAAGAACCTTCCCATAGATTTAACATTAGTTGGAGCGTTTCTTCGCATGACTAGTATAGGCTAATGTGACTTAGTCCAATGATCTTCTGGTGCTCGAAATCGGTAGGATACAAAATTTCGTTAAAATTATTAGAGCCATTTTTAACATAAAATTTGCATACACACACACGGACAGACACAAAAGATTTGCTCATATTATAAAACATTATATCGTTATGTGATTCTCATACCTATTTTTCGTTCTGAACTCTGGTCATGCTACGGCTCTACTGCGTGCACATTCACGAAATTACTTTCATTCGTAACTAGATATAATTGACACGTATTGTTATTCTGATAGAAAGCAATCGAGCAGTGTTTCCTCATTTCTTATAAAATCACAGGGTCTGATTATCTTAAGGAACACGCGGGGCATGGGCCTCAGGCGCACATTTTTAAAGGGCCCAAAAGGCATTTAGTCCACTCAGATACACATTAATAAATATTTCCATTTATAGATTTTTCTCATTTATATAAATTGAGCTATCTTAATGTTCTTCAATAACGACAGTAAAATGTAAACTTCAAAAATCCGAGAAGAACGGATATCACATCAAACATATTTGATTTAAACCCATAGGTTTAAAGTTTTACTCTCTCTACATAGCATTAAAGTGCTCAATATTTTATAATGTTCTAATGCATTTTTTTATGTATACGTAACATAAATTCTTTCTTCATAATTCTATGGTTAAAATTTTAAATTTCACATAGTGTCCTAGTCCCACATAGAGTTGATCAGACGCTGTAAATGTATCATATCTTTTAGTTAATGGCGTGGAATTTCTATTTGAGCTGATTTTCAAGGACACGAGAATCAAGAAAGAATGCTTTAAGGAAGGAATCTCTTATAATTATGGGGAATATAAAAATGTTGTTCGATTCTTCGACATTTACTATATAGTAATATACAATTCAACTTTCATGACGACGCACAAGAATAGTGGCCACATCTATTATCTAATATATATCGTATTTGTATGCTTTTACTTCATAATATTGGACATCTCGCCATGTACACATACTTAACATGTGTGTGTGAGTTTATAAAATATCAAAATGTGATAGTGTGTTTTAGTGTTCATAAACGAAATATTGGTAATATATTTCATATTCCGAAAAAAGAATAAAAAGAAACGTGTCAGTATAAAATTATGGCATTGAGCTCACAGGCCATTCACACTAATTGTAAATTATACTCTTATTTCAAAGAATAATACCCCCTAATCGACAATAAATTAAAGGGGGGGGGTGAGCCCCTGTTCCTCCACTGTACAAATAACCAACGCACTCCCAAAGCTCATCAGGTAAACGCTTTATCAGAACAAACCTGAAAAATTTGAAGGAAATCAGATAATTCTGCATGAAAAACGCATTTATCTAAATTATCGGGGGAATTAGCCCCCGTTCCCCTTTCATCGTAAACAATGAACCCACAAAACTAATCAGAGAAGCGCCTTATCACAATGAACATAAAACAAAATTTGAAGCAAAACGGATATTTCTATCCAGAATTAATGCGTTACGTACATACATACATACAAAATCGGCGGGAACATAAGCTCTCAGGCTTTAGCAGCGTGTGAGCTAGTTAAAAAAGAAAAGTGCCCAGTTAAACTGATGGCATTGAGCTCACAGTCTATTCACACTAATTGTATATTATACTGTTATTTCAAAGCATAATGCCCTCAAAAAATAAAAAAAGTCGACAATAAGTTAAGGGGGGATTAACACCCCGTTCCCCCTTTATACTTAACCAATGAAACCCCAAAACTAATCAGGGAAGTGCCTTATCATAATGAACATATATACAAAATTAGAAGCAAATCGGACAATTTTACAGGAAAAAAACATTTATCTAAATTAGGGGAATTAGCCGCCGCCCCCCCTTATAATTAACCAGTGAACCCCCAAAACTAATTAGGGAAGCGCCTTATCACAATGAACCTATATACAAAATTTTAAGCAAATATAATTTTGCATGAATAACCCATTTATCAAAATTTAGGGCAATTAGCCCCCGTTTCCCCTTTATAATTAACCGATGAACCCTGAAAACAAATCAGAGAAGTGCCTTATCACAATGAACCTATATACAAAATTTGAAGAAAATCGGATAATTGTGCATGAAAACCTATTTATCTACATTAAAGGGGGTTAGCCCCCGGTTGTCACCTTTATGCTTAACCAATGAACCTATAAAACTAATCAGGAAAGCGCCTTATCACAATGAACCTACATACAAAATTTGAAGAATATCGGATAATTCTTCATGAAAAACCCATTTATCTAAATTAAGGGGGAAGGATTAGCAATTTTTTCGCTTTATACTTAACCAATGAACCCCCAAAACTAATCAGGGAAGTGTCTTGTCACAATGAACTTATAAACAAAATTTGAAGCGAAACGGTTATTTCTATAGACTTATCGCATTACGTATATACTTACATACATACACACATACGTACTTACATACGTACGTACTTACATACGTACGTACTTAGATACGTACATACAAACGTAAGTACAAACAGAAACGTCGGGTCCATTAGCTGTCAGGCTTTGATAGCCTGTGAGCTAAAAAGAAAACTGCACATTTATACTGAGGGCATTGAGCTCTCAGGCTATTCACACTAATTGTATACTATATTTTTATTTCAAGGAATTTGAAATAGGCCTCTCAAAAAATAAAGAAACCGACAATATATGAAAGGGGATCACCCCCCATCCACCCCCCCCCTTATAATTAACTAATGTATCCCCAAATCTAATCAGGGAAGCGCTTTATTATACTGAACCTATATACAAAATTTGAAGAAAATTGGATAATTCTACATGAAAGACCCATTTATTTAAATTAAGTGGGAGGATTAGCCCGCGTTACCCCCCTTTATACTTAACCAATGAATCCCCAAAACTAATCAGAAAAGCGCCTTATCACTATGAAACTATATACAAAATTTGAAGAAAGTTGGATAATTCTGCTTTAAAATCCCATTTTATATAAATTAAGTGGGGGGGAGGGGGGATTAGCTCCGTTTCTCCTTTATACTTAACCAACGAACCCCCAAAACTTATGATGGAAGCGCCTTACCACAATGAATCTATATACAAAATTTGAATGAAATCTGATAATTCTGCAGGAAAAAGCAATTTATCTAAGCTAAGAGAGGGTTAGTCTTCTGTCATTCCTCTTTAAACTTAACCAATGAACCCCAAAACTAATGAGGGAAGCGCTTTATCACAATGAACCTAATACACAATTTGAAGAAAACCGGATAATTCTACTTGAAAAACCCATTTATCTAAATTAAGGGGGTTAGCCCTCATTCCCCCTTTATACTTAACCAATAAAACCCCCAAAACTAATCAGGGAAGCACGTTATCACAATGAACCTATAAACAAAATTTGAAGCGAAACGGTTATTTCTATCAAGAGTTATCGCGTTACTGACATACATACATACATACAGAATTGGCGGGCGCATTAGTTCTCAGGCTTTGATAGCCTGTGAGCTAAAAGGGTTCTTAACTCTACTATAAATAAAGAATAATAAATTATCTCATTTTTTATATATACATTTTATTTAAAATGTAGAAAATTGAATATATATGTATTCTCATTCATATTCGAATATACTTTTATTCTCGTCTCATAATATATATTTCTGCTCTAACGTTTTTGGGAAAATCCATACAACCCGACCTGGAAAAACGTAATTCTGACCCACAAGCAACCTTCTACAGTGAACCCGACCATAAAATACAATTAGTCACTGGGATCCGAAAAAAAATAAGGACAACTTGGCCATATGGAGGACTCTATTCAACGATGAGGAAGTGTGCGCTATTCATAGGTTTTACAATATTTTAATATTAAACTAGTTGGATATGCCTATCTCAAAACTTTCTTCTATCTCATACATGTAAAAGCTTCAAAATTCGCTATCAAACCACAAAAAAAATCAAAATTTTTTGTCATTCCGTTGTACGTCAGCTAATTGCGAATCTTCGGGTTACCTGGATTCGAGCAGCCGATGTATTATACTAAACTACGAAAAGTCCTTCTGGCCTGTACCGTCAGGAAAAAATAGCCTCCCTCTTGCTCGGTTGTGAGGCTTTAGCTAATTCTACTAAAAATACACGAATTTAAAATGCGTTGAACCCGATTACAGAAGAGTCATTCCCAGTTCTGGTCAATATTGAATTTGAATGAGAATATCGCTAAATTAATCAAGTTGGATTCACCCGTGGCAGCGTATTTTTTGTCGCCAGATTTGGTGATATTTCACCAATTGTCGCCAAGCTTGGCTAATAATTTGACGTTGGCGAATATATATATACAGTGTTAAGCATGTAAGTGTTGAAACGATGGTTATAACAATGAAAGAAAATTTAGTGAAACCATGTTCATTAAAACTCATAAATTAAACCCATTTATGGAGGAATCCTGCTGTATTGTTTCTAAATGTCGGCCATCCAATAATTTCAAACTGATATCTCCGCCATTTTTTAAGATAGAGCCAAAACAAAAAATGCTTTGGAATCCTTGGATCAAGGCCGCACATTTAACGGAAATTTTTTTTAGGATTTCTAATATTTTTCTACAATTTTTTGAAATTAAAATCTTTAAATGGCTATCAATGCGCCCCCTCCAGCCACAATATCTCCAAATTCAACTGGGACCTGCAGGCTATAGTCAAAAACATATACAAAAAGTTTGGTTCAATTATCTGCATAACTTCATGCACTTTTCGCTGATACAATAGTGAAAATGGAGCAAAAATTGCGATCACAGCGCCCCCTTTCGTCGAAATATTTCCAAATTCAACTGGGACCTGCAGGCTATAATCTAAAACATATAGAAAAATTTGGTTCAATTATCTGCATAACGTCATACACGTTTCGATGATGCAATAGTGAAAATGGAACAAAAATTCACGGTCGCAGCGTCCCCTTTCGTCGAAATATCCCCAAATTCAACTCGGACCTGCAGGCTATAGTAAAAAACATAGAAAAAAATTGGTTCAAGTATCTGTATATCTTCATAAACTTTTCGATGATACAATAGTGAAAATGGAACAAACATTGCAATCGCAGCTTATAGAAATAAAGAATTTGAAATTTACTCAATTTTAGCTGGCGTATTTTGATGAAATTTAAAAATAATCGAAGAAAAAAAAAAGCTTCTTAAAATATATCTAATCATTCTTGCGAGTGTTTCTATTTTCTACGCCGAATTTTGAGAAATTGGTATCAGCCAGTCATCGTGATGAGGCGTTACCAAGAGTTCTCTGTCCAATCACAGAATATGTGTGAGCGTCCCGAGTGGAGGCGGTCCGCATATAATTAATTCAGGTCTTTTTCTCAATTTTGCTCAAAGTTATCCCGTGTTTATACTCGCTGTAATTGCAGTAGAATTATAAAAAGCATATTTTTGGAAAGCTTAAACACTGAGCCATCGTTGTTAGTTCTTATTTTATTTTATTTTTTGCTGGTATCGATTTTATAAGAGTTTAAACGACACAACAATTCGATTTTTACCGGATCCAACCATTGAGTTGGTCCTCAGAAATAAACTACAACAGAAATCGGAAAAGTAAAAACTAACAACGTTGGAGATTGGTCTCAGCTATCCTATGAAAAAAAAATCATTTAAAAACATTAAAATGCGAGCGAGAAATCGCGCGATAACCTTCCCATAGACTTAACATTAGCTGGAGCGTTTCTTCGCGTGACTGATGTAGGCTCTTAAATCTAACTGAGAACAAAAAACTGACGGTTGCATCGCAGTATTCAGCACCATCATCGGATTTGAATGCAGACCTCGAAGAGTGGACGAATGAGTACCCAGACTTTGACTATGTCTTGATAGAAGGTGATTTAATTGTTCACATAAAGGCCCTGGGTTATGCCCGGGAGAATGACCGTACAGAAACACTTATGGACTGCTTAATAACAAATAATTTATTTATTTTGAATGATTCCGATGCTGCTCATACTTGGCAAGTGGACAAACGAAAAGGAAGGCCGGATATAACTTTGGGAGGTACAGAGGTGTGCAATAATTTGATATCTTGGAAGGTGGATAGCCATACATTGTCTTTCTCAGATCATAAATATGTGTGTTTTAATATAAATTTTACTCCTTTTAAGAAATATAGAAGAAGATATAAAACAAAGAATAAGAGCTTTAAAAAGTTTAACAATTATCTACAGCAGAGGAAAGACGAATTGATAAATAAACTCATTGAACAACTCCATCTCTGTTTGATGATTGGTTGCTGGTTTTTTATCAAATTTTGGAGCAGGGAATGAAAAAATGTTTCAGAAGGGGAGCTTTATCACATAAACCAACGCTTCATTGGTATAATCAGCAACTGAAGTCGTTTAGAAATCGAGTGAATGCAAAATATAAAAGAACTCAGAAGCACCCGGAAAACGAAGAATATAGACAGAGTTATGTAGAAGAAAGAAGGAAGTATAAGAAAGAAGTGATAAAGGCTAAGACAGACTCATGGCTTAGATTCTGTGAACAAACCTCAGAGCCCTATGGTAGTCTGTATAAATATATATCTAGTAAGTCACTTAAACACACAGATTTTGTCTTTACAGTTTTAGAAGACTCTGAGGTATTTGACACGTACAATGAAGTCACATATAAGTTGTTGGAGGAACACTTCAGAATTTCAGAGATTCCAAATGAAATACATGAATACATACCAGACGACAGTGACAGGGTAGGATTTAGTAGTACCACATTTACAAAGAGAGAGCTTAAAAACGCAATTTATTTGCAGAAAGTTAATAAGGCACCAGGTTATGACGAACTTGATCCGTTAGTAATTCGAAATCTATGCACGGTTTTCAAAGATCTAATGTTATTAATCTACAATTAAGTGTCTGCTATTGGGTTATTTCCCAAAATATTGGAAAAACGGATTAGTAATCTTTTTTGTAAAAAGAAATAAAGACCCCAGTCATCCAAGAGCTTATAGACCAATCACTCTTCTCCCAGTAATGGGAAAGGTATTGGAAAGAATGATTAAGGCGAGAGTGATGACAGAGTTGGAAGGGTATGGATATCTGCATGAGTCACAGTTTGGATTCAGAGAAAATAAGAGCACAGTAGACGCAATGTCTAGGCTGAAGTCTATAGTTGAGGAAATACTGGCTCATAATAAATACTGCACGGCTATTTCTTTGGATATACAGGGGGCCTTCGACGCGATGTCCTGGGATGTTCTTTCATATCAAATAGATCAGCTTCCAATTCATTCTGAAATTAAATCTTTATTAAAAAGTTACATAAGCAACAGGCAGATTTGAGTACAGATTTCAGAGGCCATAATTTGGCATAAGATTTTCATGGGATGACCCCAGGGCTCGTGTCTGGGTCCCCCACTCTGGCTGGTAGTAGCAGACAAAATGCTGAAAACATATATGTCACAGTTTGAATATTGCATATCATACGCAGACGACTGCATAATTCTTGGTGGAGCGAATACAAGATTGGCATTAGAAACTCAGATGAACGAAAAACTTCATCGATTTTCAGCCATTTGCACAAAGCTTAAGCTAACGTTGAGTGTGGAGAAATCGACGGCAATAATGTTTGGAAGCAATACTTTGGAAAAAAGGCACCCGATTTTTAAAATTGGTGCGAATTCAATTCCAGTTCAGGAGAATTTAAAATACCTGGGTTTTATACTCGATTCGAGGTTTACTTGGCTCGACCACTTGGAGGAGATTAAAAGCAAGATATCATCGTTCACCATTAATATGAGCAAAACAGGCCGTAGGGATCGCGGACTTAACCCACTTTATTTAAAGATTTGGTATACTTCAGTGATCTCAAAGAAAATTTCCTACGGTTTTGAAGTATGGTTTAAAGATTTAAAGAGTCATGGTTTGAGGAAGTTAAGTTCATGTCAGCGTCTCGGATTGTTATCAATTATCCGGACATACAAGTCGATATCAACTGAAGCATTGTGTGTGCTTTGTGGTGTGCCACCATTAGAAGTAGAACTAAAAAATTGGCTAAATAAATACAGAGTTTTACATGGAATGGCGGACATGATGATTGATGGCGAGGTGATAAATTCAACAGGGGTTTGTAGAAGAGTATTGTCATATGAGTTTCCACATTTTAACATGATGTCTAATATAAATATTTTACCACCGACTCGTTCTTTGAATATGTGCTTGAATAGATTATATATATTTACTGATGGCTCCAAGATGGAGCAGAGAACGTCAGCGGCTTATACAGTGTACCACAATAATTCTTTTATAATAGATTATAAAATTAAGCTGAGGCGGCACAATTCAATATATCAGGCAGAACTGATTGCAATTAAATATGCTATAGACTGGTTCTTGGATTCTTCATATAATTTATTATACTTGTACACAGACAGCCAATCAGCAGTCCAGGCTCTTGATAGGTCTTTTTCACCCAATGAAATTGTTTTGTATATTTTTAACAGGCTTTATTCTTTCCCGTATAAGATTTTAAATATTGGATGGATAAAGGCGCCCATTGGATTAGTCGGGAATGAGAGGGCAGACATGTTGGCTAAAAAGGTGATTGAAACAGACGAAGCTGACCTGACATTAGAATTCCCATACCCCATATCACTAGTTAAAAGACACTTTAAAGAAAATATAGATCGAGATTGGCAACAGAGATGGACCTTGTCAGAAAAGGGAAGATTTACTTATACAATACTTAATAAAATTTATCAAAAATTTATCTCGCCAAATAGACTGGCCACATATTTCTTATCGGGACACGGTTCCTTCCCGTCTTTTCTGAATAAGATCAAAAAACGCCCTTCAAATACCTGTGATTGCGGACAAGTTTGTGATCCAGTACATTACCTCTTCTCGAAGTGCCCACTCATGCCCAGCTCGTTTAGTTTCAACAAAAATAAAACGCTGAGACAGAATATTATTGAGGTCCTAGTGAATAAAAAGAACTATGATAAACTTAGAGGAATATATAACAGGTTAAACGCATTATACTCGTTCATTAAATATCAATTTTAGGGCTGGTGCTGTGCTATCTGATCTGAAACTCTGATACTAGCATTTTGATCAATACTTTCAAGACTTGAGAACTTGGTTATATTTTGCAGTCTTGTCTTTTAGATATTGGATTTATGAACTCTGTTTTTATGGTTTTTATTGTCTCAACATAGAATTTTGAACATTATTTTAAAAAACTTTTGAATTGGTTTATTTAGCAGCTTCTGTCCACATTGGTCAACACTTGTTTTCCATGTTATGGCATCTTGAACAATAATTTTAATATTTTTAAAACTTATGACTTTGCTTTTAGTCACTGAAATTGCGAACTTGGTTTGTACTTCTGAAACTGGTCTTCAGGATTAACTGAAGGTATTAAGATCAATGTTGTAATTGACAGTGTGACGGTAATGCTTGTTTCACTGTGATCGTTTACACACATTTACAAACTGGTTAAATGTATCTGTTACAGACTTTTGATATAAATTAATTCCGGTATATACTGATCAGGGCTATTATATGACCATTTCTGTGTTGTGTGTGTACGTGTGAACTAATTACTTTCGAGTTCTCTGTTTTAGTTTGGTTGAGTTCAGTGATGCAAATAGAATCTTGGAGTTAACAATTCCCCCACCCTGGAGCCTAAGATACAAGCTAAAGTAAAGGTCAGACATAAGGAATCAGACGAACTGTCCGTAAATCAAGATCTGCAGTTATACCTTTACAAGCTAAACCCACGGAAAATTTCTACATATGCTTGAGTTCCAAAAGTTGCAGCAATGTTCTTGTCTACAGTTGTAAGGTTACTTACATATTTATAAAATAGCTTTTATGTTAGATGACCAATGTAACCTGTATGGTCGTACTTTGTATCATTAGTTTTATTGGTATTAGTTATATTTACCTTTAAGTTAGACGGACTGATGTGGAGGTCCTAAAAGTTGTTACTTACTCTATTAGATTTAGTTCTTTTTAGTTCTTTTAGATATGGCTGGAAGTGTACAGCCATGTAAGCTGTTTTGTGTATATTTCAAAGGCTCTGTACTAAATGCTCGCTGTTTCCGGGTCTGTCCCCTTGGGGGTGGTCTCGCGGTTTGTAGAGAAGGCTCTCTGCAGCGGACTTTCACTCCTTTGCCTTTCGGTTGGAGCCGCTGCAGGTGTTCCTGTTCCTGTCTGATTATACTTATATCCTCTATTAAAGCTGTTTACCAATTGTCATATATTCTCTCTTTATGCCACTCTTCCTGACTGTGTCTCCCTGTAACAACTGTACTTGTCTTTGTGTTTTTACATGTTTTATTCTATTCAGTTTTACTATTATGTTGTTGTCTTTTATTATTATACAAAGGGCTGTAGCCCATCCCTCTGTATCTCCTTCCTAAGGATAATAAATTATTTTATAGCCGTGTGGTACCGTCGTGGGTGAGGAACACCCTCACCTGTGCAGAATGCTGGCTGGCGAACCTTTCCAGATGGAAAGGCTCCTTTCTTCGGCCCTGCAAGCCGTCGAGAGGAACATTTGACCTCGCAACGGAAGAAAATACAGAAATAGGGCTAGGCAGTGAAGCTTCCGTGCCGTCAAATGCTCGAGGAACAGGCGTGACTGGGGGTCAGGCCGACCCTTCTATCTGTCCCACCTGCGGGAGGAAGTTCAAGAATTTCGCTGGCCGACGCCAACATGAGCGGCGTGCACATCCAGACCAGTATTTTGCGGTTGCAATTGAAGAGACTAGTGGTGACTCAAAAAAGCAGAGGTGGACCGATCTCGAGGTGGCCGAAATGGCGGGACTTGAGGTCGGCCTAATAAAAAGAAAAGCAAGATTCATCAATCAAGAGCTGCTTCCTCTTCTTCCATCCAGAACCTTAGAGTCCATTAAGGGGAAGCGCAAGAGCCCGGAGTACAAGAGGTTGGTTCTCCAACTTCTTGACTCTGTCTCCGCTCAGGCTGACTCAAGTGCGACCGACATACCAGCTGTCGAGATACCATCTGCGTCTTCCATTAATTGTGGCCAGAGTCAGCCTACCCCCGGCAGGGGTACTACGGTGGATCCCTTGGGAGACACTGTTGGTGCAACTCGCCGTGGTGGTGAGCACGTCCCCATGACTCATGGGAACGCTCTTGAGGATACTCTTATTATTGGGACCATCGAGTATTATATTGATGAACTTAACAGCGATTCGTCACTCAGGCCCATACCATCGGGTCCTGAGATTGATATTCTTGATAAAGCTCTTATGATCTCAGATAATGATCCTGAAATGGCTAAAAATCTCTGCCATGCATACATTTTTCAAATATTTGATACTCACTTCTCTAAACAAAAAGAACGTCCTTCTAAAAATACATCTCGGAAAAGGACCCACGACCAAGGTAAGAGCAAGAAGAAACTGAAAAGGGAGCGTTATGCAAAATTCCAGAAGACGTACAAGAAGAACCGTAGCAGAGCCTTTCAATCGCTTTACAATACAACATCATGTTCCGCTGAGCTCACCCATACTGACGTATTCAATTACTGGGCACACTTTCTTACGAGAGACCATCCGTAGTGGCGGCCTCCCCCGTAATTACGTGAAAGACCAGAGTAATCTGGATGCGTTGGGGAAATTGACAGAGTTCGTTTCGGTGAGCGAGGTGAAGGCTGCGGTCCTTGCTTGGAAAACTGCTCTTGGTCTTGATGGTCTCACGGTCAGAGAAGTCAGAAAGAGGATTCCGCTTCGGGCTCTTGCGAAGCTTTTCACACTGTGGTCCAGGATGTGCTGGGTTCCCCAGTACTTCCTGGATTCACGTACCTGTTTCATACCCAAGAGGCAGAACACCTGCTTTTCTGCAGAACTCCGGCCAATCTCGATTGCGTCGGTACTGCTCAGACATTTCCACAAAGTGCTAAATACCAGACTGGTTAAATGTTTACAATTCTCTCCGTTGCAGTTTGGCTTTCAGCCGCTCGAAGGAATAGCCCGGGCCGTCGAGATGCTTGAATCTGTTTTTGCTCATTTTAAATCAAAGCATAATCCTTTTGCAGCAGCTTTCATTGATTTATGTAAAGCCTTTGACTCTGTTTCTTTGAAGCAATTTTTGAAGCACTTAAAATTATCGGAGTCTCTGACTCCTTCATCAAATATATACGTTACGTATATTCGAACGCAAGGACCTTCCTCTCTTTTGAGGGGGTCTACACAGAAGCTGTGTATCCGAGGCGAGGAGTCCGGCAGGGCGACCCCCTCTCTTCATCATTATTTCTCATGGTGTTTGACTTTGTGTTGCGATCCCTGAATAACGACTACGGTGCTCTTGCCACCGATAGTTTGAGAGTTTGCTTTATCTCGTATGCAGACGACGTTCTCCTCCTTGCGAGGGACGCCGTCTGCTTACAAAGACTTCTTGACATGTTTGCTAAGGCTCTGAGACCAACTGGCCTCGAGATAAATACGAAAAAGAGTTTTACCTTTGTGTGTGTTGCTGATAAAAAGGGTAAAAATGTCCTCTTTGACGAGAAGAGGCGGCTGTTTGTGAATAACAACCCACTTTCAGCTAAACCATTCTGTGACTCTTTCAAATACCTGGGAGTTTCTTACACTCCTAATGACCGTACTTTTGAAAAGTTCGACATCAAAAAAGATTTTGATGTCCTTAAACGATCTCCTAGTAAACCTCAACAACGGCTGTTCTTTTTGAAAACGATGCTAATCCCACGTTATCTCCACAACCTTGTGTTGGGGAGAGTTAACGCAGGTTTCCTTAAAAAGCGCGATCTTCAGATACGACGATTTGTAAGAGAGGTCCTCCACCTCCCGCACGACCTCCCGAACAGTGCCTTTTACGCCAAAGTGCGTGATGGCGGAATGGGGTTGTCGTGCCTGAGGTGGACGGTTCCGATGCTAGCCTACCACCGGATGACTACGAACAAAGCACGACTCAAAGAGCTTCTTCGTGCGCCTAATGGCACACTACTGACCACTCAGAAACATATAGATACTTATTATAAAAGAGACTTGTATGACCGGTGTGATGGTGTTGGGCTCGCACGGTCCTCTGATGTTCCCTTGGCACATACCTGGGTTTCCGATGGCTCATCCTTTATGAGAGGGGCAGAGTACGTAGCGGCCATACTGGCTCGCTACAACTGTCTGTTTTGTCTCTCACGTCGGACCAGGGGCCGGGAAAAGGTGAAAAATCTTTGTTCCAGAGGCTGTGCGCAGCTCGAGACCTTAAATCACATCGTGCAGACATGTTATTCATCTCATGGTCTCCGTATTAAAAGACACAACACAACGATTTGACTAATTACGTTAAAAGATCTCTCACCCAAAAAGGATTTACTGTTCACACAGAACCTAGGTTTAATGACCCTGGTGAAACCTATTTAAAACCCGATCTTGTAGCATATAATCCAACTAACTGTTTTTTAACTGATTTGCAGGTGGTTGGTGATCAAGTAAACCTGGAGGAGGCTCATATAACCAAATCAGAAAAGTACGAAGTTTTGCGCCCACAGGTAGACCCGCTTCGGCCTGGAGGAGCTGTCATTACATCATTGACTGTCAATTGGCGTGGAGTGTTTTCCAGGAGTAGCCACCGAATTCTAACAGCGGCCCACTTGCTGCGATCTGGTGATTTTAAAGTTATGTCTGCGAGAACTCTCTCCTGGACTGTGAGACTGCGGAAGGCCCACCGGCGAATGACATGTCGTAATCCGGCACGGAAGAACTGTCTTTCTACACGTTTTGTTCCTTGAATTGTAAATATTTATATTTATGTTTTCTGAGCACTAATGAAGTGCAAATGTAACGCTTATGTAATTATTTGTTGAATAAACGTTATTTCTAGCCACTTTCCCAGCGAGGTCCCATTTTCTGTTATTTTGTTTTAGTAAGCTTAAAAACTTTCGATTCGCTGTTTTGGTTGAGACTTTCGATTGTGCGATTTCGATTTTTCGTCTCCCACTTTCAAGCTTACGGGTCCTGGTAGTACCTCAGCGTTGGTGCTTGGGTGAACGGCGTGCAGCTCTAACATTCTCAGCGCAGTAAGTCCGGCCAAAACTACCTGAATTTTTTTAGTTTTTCTTCCTTGGTTGCCAAATTTGCTCGTTTTTTCTTTTTTTTGGCTTCGTTTTCTGTTCCCGAGTTCCGATTTTCTTTTTGGTTTTTTATCACTGTTTTTTTTCCTGAGTGTCTCAGGAACTTGAGTATATATTGAGTTCTCCTATAATTACTTGTCTTATTTCCCTTTGTTTCTTGGACTTAATTGGGGTACACATACTAAAAAACTATAGACTTTTTGTATCCAAGTGGTTCCTATCGGTCCTCTCTGCCTCGGTGGAGTCTTGCGGGACCGCGGACCGTTCAAGGCTTCCTTGTCCGGTCTTCTTGCTGGTGTGCCGATCTTTTGCTCCTGTATTTATTGCTAGTGTCTATTGATACCTGTGCCAGCATGGATGCTTCTTCACCTTGTCCTTGCCCCTTTTGTGCCGCCTCCCCTTTTTTTACTTGCGATGATTTTGTCTATCATTTTATAAATACTCATCGCTCTACTCTTTTTCCAGTCCCCAACGTCTGGGGTACTGATGAGTACAAAACTTTAGCGAGCCTGATTATTCTGTTTGAAAAGTATTTTCCAGCCGTGAGATTTATCAACATCCAGCTTGCTCCTCTCGTCGGCTGTGATTAACTTCGTGTCAAAAGTATTAAGGAATCAACAATTTTTAAGAATCATTTGGCTCAGGTCATTTGGCTTAAGAATCATTTTTCCCAGCGAGGGCCCATTACATGTTTTGAAAGCTCGAAATTTGACTTGGCTGGTTGAGATCTCTTGGTTGCTCGTTTTTACGATTTTTTGCGCATTTTCCCTCCATTCGAGCTTTCGGGTCCTGGTGGTACCTCAGCGTTGGTGCTTGGGTGAACGGCAGGTTGCTCTAAGTTTCTCAGCACCGTAAGCCCGGCCAAAACCACCTGAATTTTTTAGCTTTTGGTTGCCGTCTTGCTCGTGTTTTCTTTTTTTCGGCTTTTTTATGTGTTCCCGTGTTCTGTTTTTCTTTTGATTTTCTTCTGTTTTTGGCTTCTGAGTGACTCAGATACATTTGATATACCTATTTTTCCTTTTGAATCTGCCCTATTCTAGCTCCCTTGCTCTCATAGGACTTGATCGAGGTGTGCATATTGTGTTTTTTTCTTTTAGTCACATTTAAGTTGTCCCCCTCTAGTCCTGTTCGCTGCGGCGGACTTTTTTGGTACCGCGCGCCTTTCGGGTTTCCCGTCTGGCTCTCTTGTTAGCTTGCCGATCTTTGTACAATCTTATTTTCTAGTCAGTGTTTGCTAACACTTACGCCAACATGTCAGCTAAAGTCTCCTTTTCCTGTCCTTATTGTGCATCTATTCCTTTTACTGATTTTGACAGTTTTTCAAACAACTTTGCAAGCACTCATCGTAATGATTTCTTTCCAAATTGTGATGCCTGTAGTGACGGCGAGCTCCGCACTTTTGCAGAACTAGTGGTTTTCCTTGAAAAGAACTTACCTGGCTTGAAACCGATCAACATCCGGCTCTCGACTCTCGTTGGGTGTGACGCTACGAGAATTAAAAGGCTTAAAGACCTCGCTTTTTATAGGCGATTTTTGGCCATGGTTCGCAACCCGACAGTGGAGTCCGAAACGCCAGCTTTACATGTCCCTTCTCCGACGCTCTTCGACCTTGAAGCGGCGGACTCGTGTGACCTCAAGACAGCCGATTTGAATCACGATATCAGCGTCATTATTGACGAGATTCGCAATATTTCCACAGTTCTAAGAGACAATTCGGATTCTCCGAGACTTTCCGAATCGATCTCTACTGGTCTCAATGCTTTACTTCCATTCAGCTGTCTTTTCTGTGACCGTAAATTTTCGACTTCCAGCGGCCTTGGCCTCCACAAGAGGTCGAAGCATTTTGATGAATTTCTCCTTGAAATTGAGCTCAAATATGCTAATCGTAGGAATCATCCCTGGGATGAGGAGGAATTACGAATTGTCTATTCCCTTGAGCAAGATTTGATTGCAAAAGGCGTAAGATATGTGAACATCGAACTTGCTAAACTTGTTCCTCATCGCGAACACTCCCATATTGCCGAAATTTGCAAATCACAACGTTACAAAAATCTAAAAGAGAAAATTAACTTTGAATCAACTTCTGGTGGGCTCTCTCCGCCTTCTCCTTCGACGCTTCTCTCTCCGATATCACGACTACCTCTCTCACTACCTGTAAACATTTCTATGCCTAATACTGTTCTTTCTTTTACAGGTAATTTACCGGATGATCTTCCATCACGTACTTTGATGGAATCACATTCAGAGGCCTCACCCCCATTGAACTTGAGAACTCCTTTGCGTCATCCTGATTTGATGGAATCTGCTGGTTCGGATTCATCACCATTCTTGCTTCCATTTGCAGACGCTACTTTCTCTCCCACTCTTGCGGAGGTTTCTCTTGGTGCAGGCTCTACTGATTTGTGCTCAACACCCGTTTCATCCATACCTAAGAACTTGTTATCTACTTCTATTGATGCTTCAAATACTAATGATGTTCCGCCTTTTGACGCTGAGACTTATCAACCAGCATTTGTGGATCTTCCGGTCGAGCATTCACCGCCTGTGTGCCGCTCTGCTCAAGTTGAGGACCGACATTCTCCTTCTATTCCGTCCGTCTTCTCTGTGATGCCCGACTTGGACTGTTCTTCTTCAGCTTCAAAAATTGAATCACCTACACTGTAAAAAATGACCGATGTTTCTTATTTTATGAAAATATGCTATAACCATGAACGAAAATATAATATCTTCTGAGTTATCCGAAATTTCAAATAGCATGTTACATTGTCTTTTGAATCCCCAGAAACGAATACATCTTCAAAATAAAAAAAAAATAATTTATAAAAACAAGTTATTTTAAGCTGCCCGAATTTTTCAGAAACGTTTCCGAAGGGTTTTTTATAGTGCATTAATTAGTGTCCTCAGGCTGGAATACCTGTTTTTCGAATGTTATACAATCTCAAGTACACGTTTTCAGCCACATAAGTTAATTTATACATGAAAGAGTAAAGAAATAATCTTAATTTTAATGTTATTGTTAACGCTGTTAATTTTGCATGTTTGTCTGTTAAACATTTTTTTTGAGCATGAAAATGTTTACTTCAGAATTGATAGCATTCGAAAAACAGGTATTCCAGGCTAAGGACACTAATTAATACACTATAACAACCCTTCGGAAATGTTTCTGAAAAATTCGGGCAGCTAAAAATAATTTGTTTTTATAAATTATTCTTTAAATTTTGAAGATGTATTCGTTTCTGAGGATTCAAAAGACAATGTAACATGCTATTTGAAATTTCGGATGACTCAGAAGATTATATTATATTTTCGTTCGTGGTTATAGCATATTTTCATAAAATAAGAAACATCGATCATTTTTAACAGTGTAGTGTCGCTGTACCTTCATGTACAGCGGGAACAAACTTTCAGTATATCCAAGTTGTACCACCTGTATCAACAGATGGTCACTTCTCTTCTACTACTACCAACGATAATAATGACAATATTAACTCTCTTGAACTTAAAGTTTTTGACTATGTAGTGCACTTGCCTTGTGTTAAGAACTTACCAGTTTTCAATGAACTTAATGACATATTTATTAATAACGTTAATCGTTATTCGACAGATGATTTTGTGAACCAAATCTCTAAAATTATAATTAATTTTTTCCAACTTGATATTGATTTCACTAATAATGATATGTTCACTTTTAATAGGTTAAAGAAATTTGATTTTGATTACTCGAAACAGACTCCTGCTAAAAAACATCTTTCTCGTAGACAAGGAAAAAGAACTGCATATTCTGATTTTCAGTTCCTCTTTAAGAAGAATTGTTCGCTTGCTAGTCGGCAGGCATTGGATGGCGTAAATAGTGCCGGTGATATTGATCCTCGCACAGTCGACGACTTCTGGTCCGGTATTATGGCTGCTCGGCCTGCCACTGAGGTCAATTTCGGTCGAGATGAGACCTCCGATGATCCACCATTGATCTCTGATGAGATTCTTTGGGCACCGATCCCCGTTGATGAGGTCTCGAAGAATCTCCCATGTTTGTCTTCGGCTGCCGGCCCTGCCGGTCTTATGGCCCGTAGGATTATTAATGCACCCCGTGCCTTAATTTGCAGACTGTTGAAATCCTTTATCTTAGCTCGGAGAGTTCCTAAGTTCCTCACTGAGGCTAAAACGATATTCATCCCTAAGGTCTCTAATGCCACGGACCCCAGTGAGCTTAGGCCTATTACAATGTCCTCCTTGCTGCATCGGCTTTTCCACCGTGTCATTGCGGCGAGGATATCCTCCTGCAATGACTACGAGTTTCAGTTTGGATTTCGGAATTTTGACGGCACAGGTTCCTGTGCCCTATTGTCCGATTTCCTTATTAAGCATGCAAGAGAGCATTGTAAAAACCTCCACATGGCGTTCGTGGATCTTAAAAAGGCCTTCGATTCAGTAGATCATAACTTTCTCTGGCGCTCTTGTAGAGCCAAGGGCCTTCCTGAATCCTTCATACGATATCTTATCGATTTCTACAGTTCATCTGGCACCTACCTTATGTGGAAGGGTAGGCATCTCCGCCGGATTTGTCCGGGAAGGGGCGTCCGTCAGGGCGACCCACTTTCTTCCTTGCTTTTTAATATCGTTATGGAAGCTATCTTTAAGGAGCTCCCTTCCCACATTGGTTGCGAGGTTGACGGTCGTAGGATTTCACACATAGCTTATGCAGACGATGTCAACCTGGTTGCTGTCACAGCTATTGGTTTACAGCTCTTAACCGGTTTCGAGAGCTGGCGATTGTTGCTGGCCTTGAAATTAATGTCCATAAAACTAAAATTCTTGCCCTCCGTGCGTATGGTCGTGAGAAGAAGGTTCTCCCCTACTCACTCATCGTACGTGTTGGTGATGTCGAAATTGATTTCGTGACTCATAATGCTCCTACCAGTTACATGGGCCTCCGCTTCAACCCACCTGGCATGGTCCCCTGTGATCTGCCCGGAGAGCTCAACTCATTACTGAATAACCTTCGTCCACTTAAGGCAAAGTCCCAGCAGAGACTATACTTCCTGCGGGAAGTTTTACTTCCGAGGTTTCATTATGCCTTCTCTTTTTATTCTTTTTCGGCAAGAGCATTGAATGATTTTGATGTCAAAATAAGGAAGTTCACCCGCGAGATCTTACATTTACATCATGATACACCCAATGCATTCTTTTATTCCTCCATTTCTAGTGGTGGCTTGGGTCTTTTCAACTCTCGCTGGCGTGGCCCTCTTATGCGCAAGAATAAACTTAGTCTCTTTGCTAAGAACTTTGGTGGTTTTGCTGATTCAGTTCTTACTCATATAGCTTCGGCTTCAGAATCAGTCACAAACCTTCTCAGGTGTAATGGTAAAACATTTCATGCTGGAAAGGAGATAGCTGAATTCTTTAGCGCTTCCCTTTATCATACGAATGATGGTCGTGAGCTAGATCTTTCTAGTGATATAAAAAGTCAGAATACTTGGTTGTTCCGACCTAATAATTTTATTACTGGTCGTGATTTCATTAATTTTCTGAAGTTGCGCATTAATGCTCTGCCTTCTAAAGTTCGTCTTACTCGTGGTGCTTCTGCCCAAAGTGAACTTTCCTGTCGTCGAGGCTGCAACTTTACAGAAACGACTCATCATGCATTCCAGCAATGTCCCCGCACCCATGGATGGCGGTGTAAAAGGCATGACAACATTGTGAAATATGTGGCTTCGGTCAACAATAATGAATACAAAGTATCTCATGTTGAACCACACATTCATACCGACAGTGGTCTCAGGAAGCCCGACCTGGTGATCGTCGAGGATAGGACCGCGATCGTCGTCGATGTCCAAATTACTGCTAATGATCGGAACCACCTCAATAATTTTAATCGCATAAAAACTTCTTATTACGGCGATCATTCCGACTTTTTACAGGCGGTCAAGAGTCAAATTGGCGTCGACGAGGTCCGGGTTCAGGCCTTGACGATCTCCTTCAAAGGTCTTGTTAATAAGCATTCTTTCGGAGCTCTCCTTGCTGAGGGCGTCCTTCTGAAGCGTGATCTTCCCTTCCTTTGCTCCCGGACCATGGTCGGTAGTCTATCAGCATTTCATTATTACTATAGATCAACTGCTCGATAAATTTTACCTTAATAATTTTAAAGTTCTTTTTGCCATTTTACACCAGTTGCCATTTTTATCTCCATGTTTCATGTAATTTACTGTATTTTATTGACGTGTTTATCTATTTTGATTTTGTTTTACAATTATGTTGTTACTTTTGTTGTATAAATTGGGACTGTAGCCCAACTTCTGTATCTCTTCCCTATGAAGATAATAAAATATTCTAATAGCCACTTTCCCAGCAAGAGCCCATTTTCTGTTATTTTGTTTTAGTAAACTTGAAAAGTTTCGATTCGCTGTTTTGGTTGAGACTTTCGATTGTGCGATTTCGATTTTTCGTCTCCCACTTTCAAGCTTACGGGTCCTGGTAGTACCTCAGCGTTGGTGCTTGGGTGAACGGCGTGCAGCTCTAACATTCTCAGCGCAGTAAGTCCGGCCAAAACTACCTGATTTTTTTTAGTTTTTCTTCCTTGGTTGCCAAATTTGCTCGTTTTTTTTTTGGCTTCATTTTCTGTTCCCGTGTTCCGATTTTCTTTGTTTTTTTATCACTGTTTTTTTCCTGAGTGTCTCAGGATTTTTATATTGAGTTCTCCTATAATTGCTTGTCTTATTTCCCTTTGTTTCTTGGACTTGATTGGGGTACACATACTAAAAAACTATAGATTTGTTGTATCCAAGTGGTTCCTATCGGTCCTCTCTGCCTCGGTGGAGTCTTGCGGGACCGCGGACCGTTCAAGGCTTCCTTGTCCGGTCGTCTTGCTGGTGTGCCGATCTTTTGCTCCTGTATTTATTGCTAGTGGCTATTGATACCTGTGCCAGCATGGATGCTTCTTCACCTTGTCCTTGCCCCTTTTGTGCCGCCTCCCCTTTTTTTACTCGCGATGATTTTGTCTATCATTTTATAAATACACATCGCTCTACTCTTTTCCCAGTCCCCAACGTCTGGGTTACTGATGAGTACAAAACTTTAGCGAGCCTGATTATTCTGTTTGAAAAGTATTTTCCACCCGTGAGATTTATCAACATCCAGCTTGCTGCTCTCGTCGGCTGTGAAAAACTTCGTGTCAAAAGGATTAAGGAATCAACAATTTTTAAGAATCATTTGGCTCAGGCTCGTGCGCCGCAAGTGGAGTCCTGCGAGCCACTTGTATCTTCTCCCTCTTCGGAAGTGATCGATCTGGAAACATGTGACTGTACTGATGAACTGACTTCCAATTTGAACAGAAATGCCTCAGTGATTCTCGACGATATCAGGGATATCTCTGCAATTTTAAGGGACAATTCCGATCCCACAGCTCTTGATGATTCTGTCTCTAGGTCCTTTAATCTGCTTCTTCCATATAGTTGCTTATTCTGTAACTCTCGATATTCGACTAAAAGCGACTTGGGTCTTCATAAGAAGTCGAAGCATTATGACGAATACGTACTACAGATAGAGTTAAAATTTGCTGATCGTCGTAATCATCCGTGGAGCGATGAAGAGCTCTCCATTCTCTACCAATTTGAAATGGATCTTATATCTAAAGGTGTCAAATTTATAAATATTGAACTACAATCGCTCTTCAAGCATCGAACGCATGGTCGAATTGTTGCGATTAGAAAAAAGTCCCGGTATAAACTTCTTAAGGAAAAGCTGAGCTTTGAGGCCGTAAGTGGCGGCTTCTCGCCGCCTTCACCGGCGGTGCTGCTGTCCCCGGTTGCTCACCTACCCTTATCCCTTCCTAATAGACTAATGTCTTCTTTCTCTATTGCATGTACTCTCCGGACCGGGCGGCCGTCGGCCCTTTCATTTGGTGATCGTCCTAGAGTGCTGCAGACTATGCCTCCACCTGATCATTACGAGGCTGGTTCCCCTAATGAGTCGTCTGCTTCTGAGAATGAAAAGGCTTGTTCTTCTGCACTCTTCTATCTTGCCTTTTGCCGACGCCTCCCTCCCAACTTTTGGAGATACTGGAATCTTGGCTCAGTGTGACAATTCATGCTCTTCACCTATTCCAGTTGCTAAGCGATCTGCTCAATCTTTGTGCGTGAACTTGCCTGCTATTTCCAGTATGAGTCCTCCTCTTAGATCGCTATCGGACCCTGCTCAGTTTGCTGCTGTTGTGCCGACCACTCTACCTATAAGTGCTGCTCCTGTTGAAGGACAGACTGACTCACCAACTATCGATGTTGACATTCCCTCTTCTGCCTCTCTTGATCAACCATCTCTCGTGCCTGTTTCTGCTGGACTTTCGTCTAATACGAACATTCGGTCTTCTACAGACAGAACATCATTTCCGCTTCTACAAGTCTGTCCTGTTGTTAACACAACAGTTGACCAGAATGAAAATACTAGTCACCAAGACTCTCTCGAACTGACAGTTTTTAACTACATTGTAAATCTTCCTTCGGTTACTGATCTTCCCATTTTTTCTATGCTGGATGACACTATTATTAATTACGCAAGTAACTATAAGTCTGATGCTTTTTTGGATGAGATATCTAGAATACTCATTCAACATTTTAAACTTAATGTAAATTTTAATGGTGGCGATGACTTCTCATTTCCAAACTTGAAGCCCTTTGACTTCAATTTTATTAAGCCTATTTTTGATAATGATTGTTCTCGTCGGAAGGCGAAAAGACGTGAATATTCGCTGTTCCAGTTTCTTTTTTTAAATAATCGTTCATTGGCTTATCGTCAAGCTTTGGACGAGTCCAACTCAGCTGAGAACATCGAACCTCATAGCATTGAGGATTTTTGGTGTACTATTATGTCCGCTCAGACCGGCGCTCAGGACAATTTCGGTAGAGATGAGATCCCCAGTGATCCACCACTGGTTTCTGATGAAACCTTTTGGGAGCCGATCACTGTTGACGAGGTCTCGAAGAATCTCCCAAGTTTGTACTCCGCTGCTGGTCCTGACGGACTAACTGCTCGCATATTGATCAATGCACCTCGTGCTTTACTCTGTAAAGTCCTCAATTCTTTTATCCTTGCTCGGAGAGTCCCTAGATTTCTTTGTGAAGCGAAGCCAATCTTTATTCCGAAAGTTTCAAATGCCACGAGCCCCAAAGAGTTGCGACCTATTACAATGTCCTCCTTGCTGCATCGTTTATTTCATCGAGTCATTGCCTCGAGGATTTCTTCGTGTAATGACCATGAATTCCAATTTGGATTTCGGAATTTTGACGGCACTGGAACATGTGTCCATTTGTCCGATCTCCTTATTAAGCATGCAAGAGGACATTGTAATAACCTCCATATGGCGTTCGTGGATTTGAAAAAAGCTTCCGATTCAGTCAATCATGCATTCATCTGGAAGGTTTGTCGTGCCAAGGGACTTCCGATATCTTTGATTCAATATTTGATTGATTTCTATGACTCGGCTGGAACATTTCTCATGTGGAAGGGTCGGTCCCTCAGGCGTATTCGTCCCGGTCGGGGCGTTCGTCAGGGCGACCCCTTTCGTCAATATTATTCAACATAGTGATTGAATTCATTCTTAAGAAGCTACCCACTCATATTGGATATGATATCGATGGGAATTTGATATCACATGCCGCTTATGCGGACGATGCACAGTGTGGTATTTAGTCCCAAAACCTGGCCAAAATTATTTTATACTTTTAAAAGCTACACATCTGCGTTTTTATTAGCTCACAGGCTATCAAAGCCTGAGAGCTAATGTGCCCGCCGGTTCTGTATGTACGTACGCATGTATGTACGTACGTATGTATGTACGTAACGCGATAACTATTGATAGAAATAACCGTTTTGCTTCAAATTTTGTTTATAGGTGATTGTGATAAGGCGCTTCTCTGATTAGTTTTGGGGGTTCATTGATTAAGTATAAAGGGGGGAAGTGGGGCTAACTCCCCCTTAATTTAGATAAATGAGTTTTTCATGCAGAATTATCCGATTTTCTTCCAATTTTGTATATATATTCATTGTAATAAAGCACTTCTCTGGTTAGTTTTGGGGGTTCATTGGTTAAATATAAAGGGGGAATGGGGGGGTATGATCCCCTATAATATATAGTCGATTTTCTTATTTTTCGAGAGTCAAGGGTATAATATACAATTAGTGTGAAAAGCCTGTGATCTCAATGTCCTCAGTTTAACTGAGCAGTTTTCTTTTTTATTTGAATTGTAGAGTGAAAACGGTAAAATAAAGTCTTATTTATAAATGAAAGCATTTATTCATCAGTTTCATCACTATTACTGTCTTTAAGAATATTAACATTTGTAATATCACTTTCTGATAACAGATGTAAAACTTCAGAAGATAAGGGCTTTCTTTTCTAGTTTGTGTTGCATTTCATGCCAGTTATTATTGGGTCAGAAGTTAAAAGAAGCCTATTCAGGACATCCATGTGCAGGCCACTCGCGAAAACTTTCTTCTGTAGTTTAATTTAAATGATATAATATGTTTATTGCGAGCTTCTGCTGACTGTTCAGATAGTTGGTCTATTGGCAGAATAGATTTTTTTATAAAGTCTGCTCCATGGCGAAGTACCTTGTGCATTGTAGGGGACATGGGATAAAAACCATATAGCGACACATACAGTTCAACCGTCTCTTAACAATATTTTTTAAATTATTCTGTATTAATTTAGTATTAGTATTGTTTTCTTCAAATATTGTCATTGTTTTTATGAGTAGCTACCCATTTTTGTTTGAACTGATTTTTAATAACGGAGAGCTTTTGCTTCATCTCAGCTATCCTTGGATCACCTTCAGATTATTTCTCAATAATTCTTGCTGCATAAATTGATGATTTCCATCAAATGTTGACTCATTTGAGCATTGCATGATGGTATACAACTCATTTCGTGTCATAGATCTCAATTCAGAAGGCCCTGTTACCAAAATAAATAAAAAAATAAATAGCAGTAATTTATATAAAAAATGTAGGAACCAACAAAAAAATTCGTTAAAAATAGGGGGGCGGTTTCGGGCGGCTGATTTTTTTATAATTGCCTTGTAGACTAAGTACTGCATATTACACAATAGTTTTCATTGCTTAAATATGTTTAAAAATATAACAAAATCCTTTCTAAATATTATAAATAATTATTTATGCCACTATTAACTATACCCAAGTTGTCGACCATATAGACAAAAAATCTGCAGGATATTCATTAGGTAAATGTAGTGTGTATAAAGTACATACCCAGTTCAGAATAATCCATCACAACAATAACCACTAAATTGTTTAGACAATAAACTACAAGAGATTTTAAAACACTAAAATCTGAGCGCATCGTAAAATCACAGGACCACTGGAAGCGAATGGCAACTTCGGACTGATCGCGTGGCGCGCTGCGTTGTGCTAGCGCATTGCACATTTCGCCTTTGGATGCAGTAATTATTAAGATTTTTGAGGAATAATATACAGGGTAGGAAACCGATTTTTAAAAAAATCATTTTTGGCCATGTTTTGGGACTAAATACCACACTGTGCGATGTTAATCTTATCGCTTCAACTGCTCTTGGAATTCAGATTCTTATTGACAAATTTAGAGAGTTTGATCTCTAGACCAGCAAGTAAGGCAATGTTCAAAAAACCAAACTTCTTGCCCTTCGTGCGTACGGCAGGGAGAAGAAGGTTTTGCCCAACTCCCCTGTCGTCCGCGTTGGTAGTGATGAACTTCACCTTGTCACTTTTAGTGAGCCAGCACGTTACATGGGACTTAATTTCAATCCATCTGGAATGGTCCCGTGTGACCTTCGTGCTGAGTTCAAGTCACTTATGAATATGTTGGGGTGGTTGCGCGCCAAGCCACAGCAGCGCCTCTACATTTTGAGGGAAGTTCTTCTTCCAAGATTCTCTTACCATTTTTCTTTTTACACCTTCTCCGCAAGGTCTTATGGTGAGTTTGACAAAGTTTGCAAAAGAAATACTTCATTTACCAGGTGATACGCCTAATGCCTTTTTTCACGCCTCAATAGCTGATGGCGGCCTAGGTTTTTTCTGTTCCCGTTGGAGGGGACCTCTGCTACGCCTGAATAAACTTCATCTTTTTGCAAAAAACTTCGGTGGTTCTGCCGAAACTCTGTTAAACCATATTGGCTCTGCAATTAGCGATGCCAGCAAGCTACTTGTCTGTAATGAAAAGGTGTTCAAATCTGGTAAAGAAATCTCTGATCACCTAAAGTCGTCACTTTATCATTGTAATGATGGTAGAGACTTGGATATTGCGCCTGATATTAAGGGCCAGAATTCCTGGCTATTTAGTCCTAACTCATTTGTCTCTGGCAGGGATTTTATTAACTTCATTAAATTGCGTATTAATGCCCTTCCCTCGCATATGCGTCTAACAAGAGGTGATCGTGTTCGCGGCGAGCGTATGTGCTGCCGGGGCTGCGACCTTACAGAGACAACATATCATGTGATACAACAGTGTCCAAGGACACATGGTATTAGAATTAAGCGCCATGATAACATAGTTAAATATGTGGCTGCCAAAAATTCAAAGGAGTTCAAGGTTTCATACATTGAAACTCACATTAACACAGACCGTGGCCTGCGGAAGCCCGACCTGGTGATCGATGAAGATCGGTCCGCGATCGTCGTCGACGCGCAAATCACGGGTAATGATCAAAATCACCTTCACTCCTTTCACAGCAACAAAGTTCGGTATTATGGTGACCATCCTAGCTTCATTCAGGCTATAAAGGAGTGATTTGGCGTCGACGAGGTCCGGGTCCTGGCCTTAACGATCTCCTACAAAGGTCATATCAATAAACGCTCATATAGTTCTCTCCTTTCCGGAGGTATTATACGGAAATATGACATTCCTTTCCTTGCTTCCCGGGCCATGGTCGGTAGTCTATCTGCATTTAATTTTTACTATAAATCTACTGTATGAGACTACCTTTATTGTTGTTCAGCAGTGCTGAATTCATGTGACCTATTGTTTGTTCCCTGCATCTTGTCCTATTTTTCTAATATTTTATTTTTATGTGTATTATGATATTATGTATTGCTCAGTTTCCTTGTGAAGTGCATCAGGTTCTTCATTGTAATCTTGTACATTAAAGAAAATAAACATATTTTATAAGCACTTGCCTCGCTTTCCCAGCGAGGGCCCATTATATGTTTTGAAAGCTTGAAATTTTGATTAGCTGGTTCGGTTGAGATTTGTCCTGTTGCTCGTTTTTTGACGCCTTCTTTCTCCCTCCATTCAAGCTTTCGGGTCCTGGTGGTACCTCAGCGTTGGTGCTTGGGTGAACGGCAGATTCTCAGCGCCGTAAGTCCGGCTAAAACCACCTGAATTTTTATTTTTGGTTGCCGTTTAGCTCGCGCTGTTCTTTTTTTTTGGCGTTTTTGTGTTTCCGTGTTCCGTTTTTCTTTTGTTTTTTCTTGTTTTTGGCTTCTGAGTGACTCAGACACATTCGATATAATTACACTTTCCTTGGATCTGTTCTTTGTTTTCGCTCTCTTATTTTTATAGGACCTGATTGAGGTGTGCATATTGTGTAATCATTCTTCTAGTCACATCTTAGCGGTCTCTCTCTTGTCCTGTTCGCTGTGGTGGACTTTTACGGGACCGCGCGCCTTTCGGGTTTCCCGTCTGGCTCTCTTGTTGGCAAGTCGATTATTGTATAGTTCAACTTCTTGCCAGTGTTTGTTAACACTTGCGCCAACCTTGTCTGCTACAGTCTCTTTTTCCTGTCCCTTTTGTGCTTCCATTCCCTTTTCCGATTTTGAAAAAATTTTCAGACCACTTTAAAAATACTCATCGTAACGCTCTTTCAAATCACGATGCTTGTAGCACTGATGAGCTCCGCACATTGGCTGAGCTAGTGGTCTTGTTTGGAAGGAATTTGCCTGGCTTGAGGTGGATCAACATCAAGCTCTCGACTCTCGTTGGGTGCGATGCTACATGAATCAAGAGGATTAAAGAAAGTGTCGGTTTTAAACGTACTTTGTCTCTTGTTCGCAACCCTCCAGTGGAGTCTGAAATGCCAGCCTCATCTACACTCTCTCCTATGCTTATTGACTTAGAAGCTGTGGATTCGTGTGACCCCAAGGCAGCCGACTTAAATCAGGATATTAGCGTCATTATTGACGAAATTCGTAATAGTTCTACCGTTCTAAGGGATAAATCAGATTCTACCAGACTCTCTGATTCGATTTCCTCTAGTTTCAACCCCTTGCTTCCTTTTAGCTGCCTTTTCTGCGATCGCATATTCTCGACGTCTAGCGGGCTCGGTCTCCATAAAAAATCGAGACATTTCGATGAATTTCTTCTCGAGATTGAATTGAAATATGCGAACCGCAGAAATCATCCTTGGGATGAGGAGGAATTGCGGATTGTGTTCACACTTGAGCAAGATCTGATCGCTAAAGGCATCAGATATGTTAATATCGAGCTTGCTAAGATTCTTACCCATCGTGAACATTCTCATATTGCTGAAATTCCTAAGTTGCAGCGCTACAAGTATTTAAAGGAGAAATTCTGTTTTGAATCTGCTTCTGGTGGCGCTTCTCCAACCTCACCTTCGACATTACTTTCACCGATGCCGCGTCTTCCTTTGTCACTACCTCCAAATACCATTAATTCAATGCTTAATACTGTTTCTTCTTTTGTAGATGAATTGCCAGATGATTTTTCCTCTGGTGCTTTGATGGAGCCACATCTTGGAGCCGCCCCCTTACGCCAGCCTGCAGTGATGGACTCCGCTGGTTCGGACTCGTCGCTGCCCCCGCTTCCATTTGCTGACGCTTCCTTGCCTACTTGCTTATCGGAGGTCTCTACTATGGGAGGTTCCGCTGACTTGTGCTCCACACCTAAATCATCTACTTCTAAGCCTATGTTCCCTACTACTTCCGATGGTGTAGCCGAGGACGTCTTGCCTGTTGCTGTTGAGTCTTATCAGCCGGCCTTTGTGAACTTACCAGCTGATTGTTCACTGCCCTTGTGCCGCTCAAGTCCAGGTGCAGACCAGTCTTTATCTGTTTCTTCGCCTGTCTCTTCTGGGCTGCCTGACTTAGATCGTACCTCTTCGGCTTTACCGAACTGTTTGTCTAATGTTCGGAAAGTTCGGTTTGTCTAATGTTCCATTACACGTACCTGCGTGTAAAGCAGGAACTAACTTTCAGGATATACAAGTTGATCCTCCTGTGTTAACAGCAGGTCACTTTTCACCTACTATTGACTTGGACAGTAACGATAATATGGACCCTTTAGAACTCGAAGTTTTTAACTTTGCAGTAAACTTACCTTGTGTTAAAAACATGCCTGTTTTTAACGAACTTAATGACATTCTTATCAATCACGTTAATTGTTACTCATCAAATGATTTTATAAACCAGATTTCCAGATCTATTATTGCAATTTTTCATCTTGATATTGCTTTTACTGATGATAATAATTTCTTATTTTATAGACTGAAGGAGTTTGACTTTAATTACTCTAAACCGGTCCCCGTTCAACACCATCCATGTCGTAGGCAGGCAAAACGTATCGCCTACTCTGACTTTCAATTTTTGTTCAAGAAGAACTGCTCGCTTGCCAGTCGGCAAGCTTTGAACGGCGTAACTCCGCCGGTAATATTGATCCTCACGGAATCGACGATTTTTGGTCTGGTATCATGGCCGCTCGGCCTGGCGCTGAGGACAATTTCGGTCGAGATGAGACCCCCGGTGATCCACCACTGATCTCAGATGAGATCTTGTGGGCGCCGATCACCGTTGAAGAGGTTTCGAAGAATCAACCAAGTTTGTCTTCGGCAGCCGGCCCTGACGGTCTTACGGCCCGGAGAATTGTCAATGCACCTCGTGCCCTTATTTGTAAGTTGCTGAACTCCTTTGTTCTTGCTCGGAGAATCCCCAAATTTCTCACTGAAGCTAAGACTATATTTATTCCCAAGGTCTCTAATGCCACGGACCACAGTGAGCTTAGGCCTATTACAATGTCCTCCTTGCTGCATCGGTTATTCCATCGTATCATTGCGGCGAGGATATCCTCCTGTAATGATTACGAATTTCAATTTGGATTTCGGAATTTTGATGGCACAGGTTCTTGTGCCCTTTTGTCCGATTTCCTTATCAAGCATGCAAGAGGGCATTGTAAAAACCTCCACATGGCGTTCGTGGATCTTAAGAAGGCTTTCGATTCTGTGGACCATAACTTCCTTTGGCGCGCTTGTAGGGCCAAAGGCCTCCCAGAATCTCTTATACAATACCTTGTTGATTTTTATGGTTCATCCGGCACCTTCATCATGTGGAAGGGCAGATTTCTTCGCCGGATTCGTCCGGGTAGGGGCGTCCGCCAGGGCGATCCACTCTCTTCTCTATTATTTAACATCGTTATGGAGTTCATTTTTAAGGATCTGCCTACCCACATTGGTTGTGAGATCGATGGTCGGGGAATCTCACACATCGCATACGCTGATGATGTTAACCTGGTCTCCGTTACAGCCATTGGCTTGCAACTATTGCTTGACCAGATTCGTGAATTGGCTATTGCTGCTGGTCTAGAAATCAACGTCTCCAAAACCAAAATCCTTGCCCTTCGTGCACATGGTCGAGAGAAAAAGGTAATCCCTTACTCACCTGTTGTTCGTGTTGACGGTACTGAACTTGACTTTGTAACTTATAATGTTCCAACTAAATACATGGGCCTCCGTTTTAACCCATCCGGCATGGTCCCCTGCAACCTGCGCGGAGTGCGTTCGCGCCCAGGGTGAGCGCTCTTGCCGCCGGGGTTTTAATTCTACTGAGACAACCTACCATGGTTTTCAACAATGCCCCCGGACCCATGGATGGCGCTGCAGACGGAATGACAATTTGGTTAAGTATGTGGCTTCGGTTAATGATAATGATTACAAAACACCTCATATCGAACCGCATATTCATACCGACCGTGGTCTCAGGAAGCCCGACCTGGTGATCGTCGAGGATAGAACCGCGATCGTCGTCGATGTTCAAATTACTACTAACGATCGGAATCATTTGAATACCTTTGCACGTATTGAAACTTCTTATTATGGCGATCATTCAGACTTCATACAAGTTATTAAGAGGCAATTTGGCGTCGACGAGGTCCGGGTTCAGGCCTTGACGATCTCCTATAAAGGTCTTGTTAACAAACGCTCTTTTGGCGCTCTCCTTGCTGAGGGCGTCCTCCATAGACGCGATCTTCTCTTTCTTTGCTCCCGGGACATGGTCGGTAGTTTATCAGCATTCCATTACTATTATAGATCTACTGTTTGATGATATGGATTGCTATGCGTTTTCTAAAACATAGTAGCATCATCTTGCAAAGGCTCCTGATGTCAGCATAATTTTGTCAGGGACGGGGTAAGCTAGAACCTTCTGTCATGTATCTATCTCTTCCTTACTTTATGCTGAACATTTTGATATAAGGTTTTTGATTTTCGGTGCAGGGTTTCGGGAGTTATGTTCTTTTAAACTTTCTACTACTTTTACTTTCGTTTCTCTATTGAGCCCAGTGCTTGCCACCTGCACCGATGTTTCCTGTGCTTTTACCTGTATATATAATTGATTATTCATGTTTAATTATGTTGCTTGAACATCTTAGCTCCATTTTGAGTCATGTAGTGCTTATTGTAGTGAATTAATTCAGGAGTTATTAACCATTGAAGTTCATATGCCTTAGCTCACCATAGCGCCATTTTCAAAATTGTTCGTTCTTAGAACGCTTATTACATAACTTTAACGGTTAGAATTTTTATAGAAATACCTTAATTCAGATACTTTATGATACGTAGACCATTTTATCACTAAAATTTTTAACTTTTCATTGAGTATAACATCATTTAAATCAGTTTGAAAAGTTGATGTTTTTGTTCTAAGAGTTCAAGAAACAAAATGGATGCCCATTGATTTTATATTGGATTGTTTACTTTTTTGATGTACTTAAATTAATATGAATTTCATAATTTTTAAAATAATATTGATTGTTTTATATACTTTGGAATCTTGCCTTTCATATGTAATATGTTAAATTCATGTTGGGGGTCTGCAACCACTGGTAAATTGTAGTTTTTTTTTTAAATGTCACTCAAACTTTTTATGGAATTTTTCCCATACGTTAACATGGGCGTTCTGTCATTTTTAAATTTAAAATTTCATGTTTAAATTTAACGTTTTCAAATTCTTTTTGTGAAAATATCTAAATCTAATCTTTATATTTTTCATATGTGAAAGAATTTTTTTATCTACATAGTCTCTAAGTATTTTTATTTTGTATTTTAAAATGTAAATAAAAACCGCTTGGTTGGTTGGTCGTTGGCTAACTTTAGTATTCGAAACTTTTATCATTAAGGTTTAGTTGTTTTCAACTGCTAACTTTTTCTGAGTGCCTCTCTTAAAGAGGGGTGCTTTGAACATATATCTTTAGATCTTATAAGCTATAAGGTGATAGATGGAGTGGTCTGTTACTTAATTTCATTTTAATGACTCAAAGCATTTGTTTACGGTTTTCATGTTATTGTTGTCTAACAGCGTATTATTTAGGTCTTTAAAATTAAGATTAATCTTAGTTTTGTTTTGATTTAATTTAGGACATATATTGCAGGAAAAATTGAGTAATTAATTTAGTATTATAGGCTGCAGTATTTTTTCTGAGATCATTTTATTATAAATCACAATCTTTCTGCTTTACTCCACTTCTGTTGGTACCCACTTCATGTAACCATTTTTCTCTGTATTTAGCCCTTAGTCTGCTATAGGACTTTATTAAATTTGTTTACTTTTAGTTTACTTACAATATTTTTCAAGAATTCTCATTCAATATTATACTTTTTATAATTATACACATTGCGGAAAGTGGTTTTTCCCATTTACCTCCTTTCCTATGGGAGATAGGGCTTAAATATTTTTCCGAAATCAGCTCTGCAGCGCCTAAGGAAACTGTTTGCGCTGCTTCTTTTGGCTATACTGTTTTTTTTTTATGTCATTTAGGGGACCAGCTACGGGGGCAGGGTGGGGCAATTGTTTGTTTTTACACATATCGTCACTTTACAGCCAATTGTTGAGTATTTCTCTTTACTATCCAACTAGTGGCTTGTCTTCACACCGTTTTAGCAGAACAGACCTGTCCCCCCCTCCTTTTTCTTAATATTATCAACGTTTTTACCGTTTTATTTGCTGTAATGGTGTAACATATCATTCTTTTGGTCTCTATGCATAGATTTAGTCCCACTTATTCATTCCTACGTATCACCATTTCTTTTACTGTTCTGCGTATAACATTTTCAACTTCTCTATTTCTATTGGTAACTGTACCATGTTTGATATCCTTGTTTAGCTCCTGTTGAGGAGATCCTGTCCCAATCATCCTTATGACTGGGAATTAACTTGTTATGACAAGAAGGTAGAGTTTTTTTCATATTACTTTATCAACTGGTTCTGCGGTAATCGGTTTCCTCCATTTTTCTCTCTTTCTATGGGAGATAGAGCTCAAAAATTTTTCCGGTTCTAGCTCTAAAGTGCTTAGGGGTTCTTTTCTCGATGCTTCTTTTGGCTATTTCGGTTTTTACCTATCTTTAATAGGGGTCTAGTTATAGGGGCAGGGAGGGGCTAGTTTTGTTATTTCTCTTCATATCGTCACATTTGGCTCAAAGTTGGAGTATTTTTACACCTATTTCTTTTTAACTGCCCTCATTAACATTGCTTTGCCCCACAGGCTAACCCCCCCTCCTTTTTCTTCTAACATGTTATACTGTTTTACTATTTTAGCTTTTATCGTGGTGTAACATATCATCCTCTAAGATTTTATGCATAGACTAAGTCCCGCCATTTCATTTTTATGTTTCACCTTTTCCTATACAGTTCTGTTTATATCTTTTTCAAATTCTTAAATTTATGAAGGTAAATTGTTTTGGTTTGAAATTCTTCAATTGCTCTTGTTACTGAGAGTTTGTCCCACAGTAATCTTAACAGAACTTCATTTGTAGCCGCTAGAAAGCGTTGTGCTTTTCTTGTGGTTACTGGTTTTTCTTGTCTACAAATTATTGTGTTGCAGATCACCTATCACATGTTGTCACGTATCATTGTAAAGAATCGTATTTTCTTTTGTTAATAGTATCGTAATTCCTTTTGTACATGAACTTCAGTTGCACGGGAAGCTTTTTCACTGGCCTTATACCCCCCCCCCCCCTCTCCTTTTGGTTAATTACTATCTCTTTCATTATTTTATTTTATTTTTATTTCATTTTTTATTCCAAATTTTCTATCCCATCATTTGGCTTCTTCCTTCTTTTCTCAAAGTCATTTCCAATGGTCCTTTTGACCATATTTTTTCCCTTTTTCTTTCCTTTTTTCCCTTTCCTTCTTTGATGCATGTCGGGAGGGTCTGGTCGCCCCACTCCTTAGCTAATGATATAAATCTATTTGATTGGTGTTATAGAGGTTATTATAGTAGTACATTTGCAAGGCGATAGGAAATTCTTGCTTAAATCGTTGACGAAAACATATAATTGACAAAGTTCTTCAAAATTAGAAAGGGAAATATAGGGTATTTTACGACAAGACTTTGAAGAGATAGAACTTACAATCGTAGAAGAAAGTATATAATTGACAAAGTTCAATAATCAATGTCGGAAAGTGAAAACCCAGAAAGCGAATTATCGGATATTTCTTTATAAGAATTTAAAGAAAGAGAAATTACACCATCGGCGAATAGAAACGGTGAGAAAACAAGAACAATGAGTAAAGATAATTCCGTGACCAAAACTGGCACAACGCCAAATATTCAGCCGAAGTCGAAAACATCATTGCAACCACAATCTCAATGTATACAAAACACAAAAATAGAAAAACTGTCAACAAAGGAATTAAAGGCAGAACTTGACAGATTGACAAAGAAAAAGCAAAGAGGAAATGCGGACAAATGCAAAGAAATAAAAGCAATCCTGGAGAAAAGACTAGCAGAAGAAGAGGAGAAGAATGAGAAAGAAGAGAACACGAAGGGAGACCAAGTCCAGGAGAAGCAAATAGAAACGTCCCAATCGATGACATATCAGAAAGAGATGGCAGACAAATACGAAGAAGAATTAGCGAGTCTGAAAGCACAAATAGATAAGCAGATTGAGACAGAAAGGGAACGTAACAATGAAATAAAGGCCCTGAAGCAGAAACAAAAGGATCTTGAAAACGAAATTAAAAAAGTAGAGAAGAATCAATCTCAACTAACAACACAGGAGATCCAAGGAACAATAGAAGATGCTCTACAAAGAATACAGAATCTTACTAAAGATGAAAACAAAAGTCAAGTTGAAGAAGAAATAAACACGATCAGGACTCACGTCAGCTTGCTAATTGAAAAATACGAAGAAACGTATGCAGACAGGGCAGATTGGAGAGAAGAATGTTTGCAACTCAGAAAAGATAAAAAAAGACTAAATTCTGTAGAAGAAATGGGAGATATGATTAAAAGTGAGCTGGGGAAAAGACTAGAAGAAAAGATAAACCAACAGGGAGTATTCTTGAAAGCAGCTCTAAGTGAACAAACAAAAGAATTGGAATTATTAAAGAAAACACTTAGGAATCAACCAACACAAAGAAGGCAGAAACAAAACAACGATGAAACATCATATGCTCAGATACTAACTCAAAGGCCTCCACCAAAACCAGCAATGTTAGTTAAATCAAAAGACACTGATACGACGATACAAGACATAAGAAAAGCTTTAAATAGGGAGGTAAACACATCAGTTCTCACAAAGCTAAGCTGCAAACAAACAAAAGCTGGTAATCTGGTTGTAACCTGTAATACAGACAAAGACCTCACAGAACTACAACAACAGTTAAAAAGAAATGAAAGATTGACAGACAAAATTCAGTTTGATAAAATCAAACCTAAAACACAAAAACTCATCATATTTGGAGCTCCGATAATAAGCGACGAAGAAGAGGAAGATATAACAAAAAACATAGAGAAATATTCGGAAGAAATATTGCAACCGGCATTGCAAAGAGCACTACGAGTTGAAAAGCCAAATTTCTGCCTGAACAAAATCAAACACTCAACAAGGAATACAAACACAGTAAATTTAATAGTGGAATTTCAACAAAGAGATGCAAAGATATTAGAACAAACCTCCATTAACATAGGCTTTAATAGATGCAACATTCGGAAATACATAATCACACCACGTTGTTTCAAATGCCAGCGGCTGGGTCACATGTCGCGAAACTGCGACCAGAAAGAAACGTGTGCAAAGTGCGCAGATTCTCACAACACTGCTAACTGTGACTCTGAAACAAAATGTTGCATAAATTGTCAAGAATACAACCAAAATAAATCCAGCTCAGAAAAACACCTTGATACCCATCACTATTCCTTTGAAAGTTGCTGCATATCTTATAAAGAATTCCAACGTCAATGTGTCCAACAACATCAATCATAACAATGAACAAATTCAAAATTGCACAAATAAACCTACAAAGAATCAAGACAGCAACTTCAGACCTTATAAATTACCTAATAGAAGAAAATTATTCAATAGCCTGCCTACAGGATTGCGCAGTTACAAATAAAAGACCACACGGATTACCTTCGTCAGTGCCATCTTATGCTTCGCAATCCAATAATTGTCATATAATTGTATTAGATAATAATCTTCAACACATAAGAATTCAGCAATATCAAAACTCAGTATTTATTAACATAATATTTCCAGACATAGTATTAACAATAGGTAATCAATATTCACCACCGTCAGCAGACTTAAAACAAGATCTTCAAGATTGGACAGATAAGAAGGGTATGAGTAAACATCTCATTCATCTAGGAGATTTCAACGCTCACAGCCAACTCTGGGGATACCCATCAGATGACGATAGAGGAAATCACTTGATCACACATATGAGTCAACATCATCTAATCTCAGCAAATGACCCAAATTGTTCACCAACTTTTCAAACAGAGAGATCGAAGGGATGGCCAGATGTTTCGCTACTTTCGTTCCCGTTGTTTTCCAAATTGGAAAATTGGACTGTAGAAGAAGATATGAACTACGGAGATCATCGTCTGATAACAATAGATCTAAACATAAATACTCCGACACTCCCAAAAAGACGATACAGAACTAAGAATATATCATTTAAAAGATTTAACCAACAATTAAACTCAAGTCTAAAAGAGAAAAACATTGATTTTAAACAAATAAATAGTAAAGAAGATTTCGACAAACACTACGAAGAACTAATGCAAATAATACAAGAAACCAGTGAAAACAATTTAAGGAAAAAAAGCAGTACTCACAAACCTTCAGTTAAATGGTGGTCCCCGGATCTCAGGAAATCAAGAAATTATGTACGAGCACTCAGAAGACAAATAAAATCTCCAACTGCCACACAGATACAAAAACAGAAATATAAACAAGAGCGAGCCAAATACAAGCTCCAAATCCATAAGGCCAAACGCGATGCATGGTTACGATTCTGCCAATCAACTACAGATCCCTACGGGAAAACAAAGAGAGTGGCTTTTCAAGATTTCTACAAACAAGAGACCTATGCTCTAGCGAATTCAACAACAATAACACATACTAAGAAATCCTTTTATCAAGAACTCACGGAACATATATATGGAAGATCACAAATAACAGATATAAGACCACCATCACCAGATAAATCGGCTCCACCATTTACCATAAATGAAATAAAAACAGCGATATACAACTTTAATAAAAATAAAGCCCCAGGAATTGATAATATAGATCACTACATTGTAAGACAAATATTCAAAAATCACCAGCAATTAGTACAAGATATGTATAATATACTACTAAAAGTTAACTACTTTCCTACAGCTTGGAAACGGGGTGAATTAGTCTTTTTCCTGAAGAGCCGGAAATCACCAACGGAGGGAGACTCATATCGACCGATTTCCTTGCTGCCAATCCTGGGGAAAATCTACGAGAAATTAATACTCAAACGCATATTACATGAATTACATAATACTTCAAAATTAGAACCATCCCAGCACGGTTTCGTCCCTGGTAAGTCTACCGAAACAGCAATTCAAGAAGTGATGTCCACTATAGATTTAAACAAGCAAGACGGAAAATATACCTTCCTCATATCTTTAGATTTTCACCATGCATTCGACAACCTGCCCTGGGATGCGACGATGGAGGAGCTCGAGACTATGGATATAAGTAAAGCCTATGTAAACATAACGAGATCTTTTCTATCGCTTAGATCGGCATACACAAACTGGCTTTCAGGAGATCTACACTGGTTTAAAAAAGGATGTCCCCAAGGGTCGTGTTTTGGCCCTTTTCTATGGAGAATCTTCGTAAACAAAATCTTAAAAATTCTAAAAGAAAATGGACTTAAAGTAGTGGCATATGCCGACGATCTACTCCTAATAATATCAGGTCACACCAGAAGAATTATAGAAGAAAAAGGCAATGAAGCTCTTCGATTGGTTCAGGACTGGGCAGATGCTCACAACATCCAAATTACACATGAAAAAACGACAGCCTTGCAAATCAAGAACCGGAGATATTTGAAACGTCCACCCATTTTAAAGATATACAATAGATCCATTAAACACAATCCTACATTAAAGTATCTTGGTCTGGTCTTGGACAGTACACTTTCTTTTCTTCCACACCTTCATGCAAAAAGAACGGAAATTAATACAATAGCTCAAAACCTCCTGAAATTCGCAGCCCCACAACGAAGTATTTCAAAATCCATCCTAAAAATATGGTACAATCAAATTTTAGAGAAGAAAACAACCTATGCAGCATCAACGTGGTACCCTAAACTTCAAAAATCTCATGGTCTACGACTATTATCAGCGATTCAAGCACAGTGCTTATTATTAATCTCTCGTGCATACAAGAAAACTGCTACATCTGCTCTCTGTGTCCTCACGGGAATAATGCCACTTTCATTAAGGGCCGAAAAAATAGCAGCGCAAGGAGCAATCCTCAGGCTGGGCATCCCGATGATCGACATACAACCGGATCTATATCAACCTAAATTCATTCCGACGGAAATAATACCACACAGTACATATTTTAATTGGGCGGAGGATGTGGAAGATCAACCAAGAATACAGGTATACACGGACGGTTCAAAGACAGAAGAAGGAGTAGGATGTGCCTTCTGCATATACGAAAATCAAAACCTAATAAAGGAACATCAAATACACTTAGGAACGTCAAACTCGATATATCAAGCAGAGCTGTTGGCAATACTGGACGCAGTCTCCTGGCTGCAAACATCTGCATACAGTCAAGCAACAATAAACTCAGATAGCCGCTCTAGCTTAGTGGCGTTAACGGATATAAATACAGACAACTACTTAATAGGTCAAATAATAAAGAACTTGCAGCAAACGACAACAAAGAGTTTCTTCAAATGGGTGAAAGGTCATTCTGGAGTCGAAGGTAATGAACATGCAGATAGATTAGCTAAAGAAGCTACGAAACCAGATACTCCAATAAAACAAATTTTCCATCCATCACCTCCATCATACCTCAGAGGACAACTTAAACAATACTATTTATCTAAATGGCAAGATCAATGGACGATGGAACACAGAGGAAGAAAAGCATATAGCCACTGTCCCAAAGTCACAGAAGATTTTCTAATATCACACCGGAATATTTATTTATACACAACAAATCATGGTCCATTCCCGTCATACCTTTATCTTTTTGGGAAAGCACCATCTCCATACTGCACATGTGGCAAACGAGGAGACGCCACTCACTACATTCTTAACTGCCCTCTGACATCCGCTTTCCACATAAAAAAACCGGCTTCACTGAGAACATCGGTGTGGTTTCATCATGTCCTTAGTACTCCAAACTTAAAACAAAAAATCATAGAATGTGTACACCTATTGGAAAAAAACCAACAACTTTTTCAGATGCCTCCAGCGCATTTATTAGGAAACATCCAGTCCTCAGATGACGAAGAATAAAAATGATTATAACAGTGCTCACAAAAATCAGTGAAAAACTATAAACTCAAAGCTCAAAATACTTCAATTAATCTAGAAACGTTGTAGACTAATAATCACCGAACATCTCAATACATAGACTATGCCTACACCATAAAAAGACTTAAAATCATCTGTAAAAACTTTTAAAATATATTTATAGACTATGTCCGCATCATACAAAGACTTAAAATCATTTGTAAAAACTTTTAAAACATATCTGAATTGTATATATATCATTGTAAACTTTCAATTCAGTACTATGTAAAAGCCTAATGGCCTATTGGCCTCATTTGTATTTTTAATAAACTTGCCAAGCAGGGCTTGTAGAGCTTAAGCCGCATGGTAGGCCACCCTGCTTGGTTGAATCTGAATCTGTTTGATGATATGTATTGGATTTATGAACTCTGTTTTTATGGTTTTTATTGTCTCAACATAGAATTTTGAACATTATTTTAAAAAACTTTTGAATTTGTTTATTTAGCAGCTTCTGTCCACATTGGTCAACACTTGTTTTCCATGTTATGGCATCTTGAACAATAATTTTAATATTTTTAAAACTTATGACTTTGCTTTTAGTCACTGAAATTGCGAACTTGGTTTGTACTTCTGAAACTGGTCTTCAGGATTAACTGAAGTTATTAAGATCAATGTTGTAATTGACAGTTTGACGGTAATGCTTGTTTCACTGTGATCGTTTACACACATTTACAAACTGGTTAAATGTATCTTTTACAGACTTTTGATATAAATTAATTCCGGTATATACTGATCAGGGCTATTATATGACCATTTCTGTGTTGTGTGTGTACGTGTGAACTAATTACTTTCGAGTTCTCTGTTTTAGTTTGGTTGAGTTCAGTGATGCAAATAGAATCTTGGAGTTAACAATTCCCCCACCCTGGAGCCTAAGATACAAGCTAAAGTAAAGGTCAGACAGAAGGAATCAGACGAACTGTCCGTAAATCAAGATCTGCAGTTATACCTTTACAAGCTAAACCCACGGAAAATTTCTACATATGCTTGAGTTCCAAAAGTTGCAGCAATGTTCTTGTCTACAGTTGTAAGGTTACTCATTTACATATTTATAAAATAGCTTTTATGTTAGATGACCAATGTAACCTGTATGGTCGTACTTTGTATCATTAGTTTTATTGGTATTAGTTATATTTACCTTTAAGTTAGACGGACTGATGTGGAGGTCCTAAAAGTTGTTACTTATTCTATTAGATTTAGTTATTTTTAGTTCTTTTAGATATGGCTGGAAGTGTACAGCCATGTAAGCTGTTTTGTGTATATTTCAGAGGCTCTGTACTAAATGCTCGCTGTTTCCGGGTCTGTCCCCTTGGGGGTGGTCTCGCGGTTTGTAGAGAAGGCTCTCTGCAGCGGACTTTCACTCCTTTGCCTTTCGGTTGGAGCCGCTGCAGGTGTTCCTGTTCCTGTTTGATGATATGTATATGTATTTAGTACCAAGGTATTCCTTATTTTGTCACTTTACCTCAGGTGCCATCTTTTTATGACTGTGTTTTCTTGTGATTTATTATTATATTGATGTGTTTTTATATGTTCTATTTGTTTTACTATTTTGATGTTGTCTTTTATCCTTAAAAAGGGCTGTAGCCCAACCCCTTGTATCTCTTTCCCTGAAAGATAATAAAGATATTTTATAGCCACTTTCCTCGGTATGTTGGAGTAACGGCGGGTGTAACAATGACTCTCTTAAGGGCTGTGCTCGTGTTCGGGAACGGACCTCCCCTCGAATTCGTTCCTTCGGCCTTGGACCCTGCCAAACCTTACAAATACTGTTACAGAGGCATGTTACTGGTGTTAGGGGACTTCCTCTGTCCGCGAGTCCGCTAACTACGCATATCCTGGGCTCTGCTCAAGCTCTATAGAGTACTCCTTGAAGCTCCCTCTAACACCGAAGACAACGTCCGGGCTAGCTCCCCTGGCGGTTGTGTCATTTCTCTATCGCTACAAGGAAAAGAAAAGATAAATAGAAAAGATGGCTCTGCTAATGGCGGAGCTATGGAGAAACCGACCGCTGAGGTGGACCAGGAGAAATACCCTGTTGAACCTGCTGTTGAATGTGACATTTGCCAGCGACGGTTCACCACGAAGACGGGCCTGGGTGTCCACCCGGATACATACCATTAAAGAGCACTGGAGAAGCTGAAGGGAAGAGTAAATATTAAGAAAAGATGTTATGAGCATGAGGTGACAAAGATGGCCGTGGTGGAGGCTGAGTTGGTTGCTTCTGGTTTTGATGGAAATATTAATATAGAGATAGAGAAACAGTTACCCGATAGGTCATTGGAGGCCATTAAAGGGAAACGGAGACCCGAATCTTATAAAAAACGTGTGGAGAAGCTTGTAGAAGGCTTATTACATGATGCTGAGGTGGGCTGGCTGCCGCCACAGCCGCCATTCCACCAACTGATACAGAAGGGGTTGCTCTGCTTTCCGATATTGAAGAAATTGATGAGGAAGCTGACGAAGACCATGAGCTGGTCTCTCAAGAGGATGGAGGAAAGAACGATCCTTATAATATGAATGCTTCAACCATCTTGTATGATTGCATTGAGAATTATGTGTCGAGGTTAAACTCGGATCAGAGATTAAGACCAACGATCTTAGAGGAAGAACGCTTATATCTGGATAAGGCACTTTTTGTGTTCGAAGAGAATCCTCAGTATAGCAAAGATCTGGTGAATACCTATCTGAGCAATATTATCAAACCAAGCTCTATTAGGAGAAAGACGCATAACAAGACCAGAGGAATGCAGGAACTGTCTAAAAGGAAACTCAAACGGAAAAAGTTTGCTGATTTTCAGCGGCTCTACAAAAAGAAACGCAGAAGTGCATTTGACAGTATCTATTCTAATAAATCTATTAGCAATGAGTTACTGCATACAGATGTTTTTGATTTTTGGTCACACTTACTATGCCGTAAATCCATAAAATTCAGTGATCAACCTTTCCGGCCTAGTAACATAATCAAGTTTGATCCATATCTCCTGGTATACCCCAGAGAAATCGAGGGTTGCCAGGAGAAGAAAAAATCTGCTGCTGGACCAGATGGTCTGTCTGTTTTTGATGTCAAACGTATCCCTGTTCGCTGCAGATGTAAACTTTATAGTCTTTTTCTACTTCTACATTGGATCCCCGATGTGCTATTGGACTCAATAACTATTTTCATACCCAAAAAAAGAGAATGTAAATAGCCCTGCAGCCCTGCGTCCTCTTTCTATATCATCTAAGAAGACAAGGCAATTTCACAAAGTATTGGTTAACAGAATCTCTCCTACTTTTGTGCCAGACTGTTTTCAATTTCGTTTCAGACCCATGGATGGGGTGGCTAGAGGGATCGATACTCTGGACGCTGTGCCCTCTCTCCATCGCCATCCTGGATCTCGAGAAGGCGTTTGACAGCGTCCAGCACTCATTTATCATCAAGTGCTTGAATGAATTGAATTTGCCTTCTGGGTTAATTGAATATCTACTATATGTTTATAGTAATGCTAAAATGACCCTGTCGTTTAAAGATTATGTGTCAGAGCCCATCCATCCGAACCAAGAGGTACGGCAGGGAGACCCTTTGTCTCCCTTGCTGTTTCTCCTTGTGTTTAATAAGGTCTTAGAAAGGCTGCCAGTTGATAAAGGTGTAAAGTTTAGAGATATGATTTTGAATCATATAGCCTATGCAGATGACCTTGTGTTGATTGCAAATAGTCATCAAGAACTCCAACAATTGATGGATATACTAACTGATGCTTTGGCAGAGGTTGGTCTTAAAATTAACATTGGAAAGTCCTTTTCTTTTCTCTGGGTCAAGGACAGCAAGAATAAAAAATTAATTTACGATAATACAGAGAATGTCGTTGCGTATAATCAGAAGATTCCTGCGTTGCAGGTGGCTGATACATTCAAGTATCTGGGAGTTGATTTCGGAACTACAGGGCTCAATAAGATCTACTCCCTACAGTTCCAAGTAGATCTTAAATTGCTTCGTAAAGCACCATGCAAACCGCAACAGAAGATTTTTATGATGAAGAGTTTTTTAATTCCTAAGTACTATCTTGTATTCATTTTCTCAAGGCTCACCGCAGGCTCGCTTAATAAGCTTGATGTCATAGTTAGGAAGTTTGTAAGAGCAGTTCTTCATCTACCCCATGATCTACCAAAGGCTGCCTTCCATGCGAAGGCGGCTGATGGGGGCATGGGAATTCCCTGGTTCCGTTTCTCAATTCCTCTAATAGCAAAGAACCGACTTCGATATCGTCCACCCAATGAATATCTGTTGTATGTTAATGATAAATATCTTGATACTTCTATTAAAGTGAACAATTACTTTAAAAAGAAACTTTATGAGGCCTGCGATGGTGCTGGACTTAAGAACTCGAGTGGTTGTCCCCCAGCTCACAACTGGGTAACGGATGGGACATCATTTCTCTCTGGTAAAGATTACATTAAATCGGTACATTTGCGGTATGGCTGTCTTTACAACCGTGGTCGGTGTGCGCGTGGACGTAATGAAAATAATAAGTATTGCAGAAGAGGTTGTCAGTCGCCTGAGACTCTGAACCATATCCTTCAACAGTGCTATTCAACCCATACCCTCCGTATAAAACGTCACAATAGTCTTGTCCATTACCTCAACACAGTGCTAACCTCCAGAAACTTTACAGTCCATGTAGAACCAACATTCAGAATAGACAATAGTAAATATAATCCTGATCTTGTAATTTATAGTTGTGACAGAGTCTTTTTGGTTGACATACAAGTCATCAACGACCAGTACTCACTTCGCACAGCGCTTGAAAATAAGGTGAGGAAATACGAGTGCCTTAGACCCCAGCGCCAAGATCTTCGTCCGGGTGGCTTCCACGGCAGCACTGTAACAGTGAACTGGAGGGGTGTTGTCGCGGAAAGCTCCTACAAAGAACTCACAGCCCTTGGCTTACTTAAGAAGAGTGATTTCCGAGTCCTGTCATCGCGGACGGTTGTTGGCGGAATCATTGAGCATGCAGATTTTCAACGCATGACAGTCTGCAAAACAGGCTTGACGAAAGGGGTCTGACTGGCCTACTCCAGCCGTCTCTTGGGTTGTACCACTTCTAAGATAGTGGAAAGTCGACCGGGTGTCGGGAAAAAGAAAAAATATATATATATAGCCACTTGCCTCGGTATGTTGGAGTAACGGCGGGAGTAACTATGACTCTCTTAAGGGCTGGGCTCGTGTTCGAGAACGGACCTCCCGTCGGATTCGTTCCTTCGGGTTCATTTCCTCGGGAGGGACGAGACCCTGAGCGAGCCTCCTTATCCCAGCGAGGGCCCATTATTTGTTTTGTAAGCTTGAAATTTAGGTACACTGGTTTGGTTGAGACTTGCTTGTTTGTTCGATTTCGACATTTTGTCTCCCTCCTCTCAAGCTTACGGGTCCTGGTAGTACCTCATCGTTGGTGCTTGGGTGAACGGCAGGCGCTCTAATATTCTCAGCGCTGTAAGTCCGGCCAAATCTACCTGAATCTTTTGTTTTTTTCAATTTTGTTGCCATTATTAGCTCGCGGTCGTTTTTTTGGCTATTTTTCTTTGTTCCCGTGTTCTGTTTTTCTTTATTTTTGTTTTTCTTGTTTAGGCTTCTGATTGGCTCAGACACTTGCGACATACTAACTTATCTCTTGCATTTGTCCCTATTTTTCAAATTCTCATTTTACTTGGACTTGAACGGGGTGTGCATACTTGTAATAATTTATTCAGTCACACCCAAGTGGTCCCTCTCCTGTCCTGTCCACTGCGGCGGACTCTTACGGGACCGCGAGCCTTTCGGGATTTTCCCGTCTGGCTTCCTTACTGGCATACTGATTAATAATTCGTCTATTGTTTAACACCTGCGCCAGTATGAACGCTGCAACGCCTTTTTCCTGTCCTTTTTGTTCCTCCCCCTCCTCCTCTGATTTTGACACCTTCTCCGACCATTTTATAAGTATTCATCGTAATTCTCTCTTCCCAGTCCCTGATTCCTGGGGCACTGGTGAGCTTAGTTCTTTAGCCGGGCTAGTGGTCTTGATCAATAAGTATTTTCCCGGCGAGAGAAAAATTAATGTCAGGCCCTCGGCTCTCTTTGGGTGCGAGCCCCTGAGAATCAAGAGGATAAAGGAAACCTCTAATTTTAAAAGTCTGTTGGCTCTTGCTCGCAACCCGCTAGTAGCGCCTGTTAAGCCGGCTTCCTCCACCTTCTCCTGTGCTGATCGATCTGGAAGCTATGGATTCCTTTGACCTTAAGGCAGCCGATCTTAACAAGGATATTAGCATCATCATCGATGAGATTCGAGATATTTCAACTATTTTGAATGAAAAATCAGACTCTGTTGGACTTTGATTCAATTTCCTCTTCTTTTAATACTTTACTTCCTTTTGGCTGCCTCTTTTGTGACCGAAGACTCTATCTTGAGTGGGCTTGGACTTCATAAAAAATCAAGGCACATTGATAAATATTTACTTGAGATCGAGATTAAATTTTCAAAACGCCGTAATCATCCATGGGATGAAGAAGAACTGCGGATATTGCATATTTTTGAACAAGATCTGATAGCTAAGGGCGTCACATTTATTAATGTTGCGCTCCAGAAGCTTTTAACTCATCGCTCTCAATCTCAGATAGCAGAAATTCGCAAATCGAGGCGTTATAAGAATCTAAAAGAGAAATTATGTTTCGAGTCCGCCTCTGGCGGTACTTCTCCACCTTCGCCTTCAACTCTGCTGTCTCCAATGACACGTCTCCCCTTATTGCCAAACATCACTAATTCTATATTTTCTATTACAGATAATCTGCCTGCTGGTCGCCCCCTTGTCTCTTCATCGGAGATTTGCGATGGAGCTTCACCCTTGCTGGACTCCTTTTGCCCTTCCATAACACGCACCTCCGGGCGTCAACTCAATGTCGCCGACTCCGCTGGATCGGACTCGTCGCCACCCGTGTTACCATTTGATGATGTTTCTTTGTCTACCTTTTCACCGGAGGTTCCCGTTGCAAGTGGTTCTGATGATATGTGCTCTACGCCAAATCCATCCATTTCCAAGACTGTTTCATCTACTACTGTTGTTGATGGAAATGTGGGCGACTGCCTTGCCGTTTCTCCTACTCGCTGTGTCTCACCACCTTTCCCTGCTCAGTTTGCTCAGCCGGCTTTTGTGAACCTACCTGATGAGGGCTTTTTACGCTCATATTCTCTTTCTCCGGCATCCCACGTGGCTATGCCGCCTTTGAACTGTGCAGTGACAGTTGCTGATCGATTTCCATCCATCTTCTCGTCTGCCTTTCCTGAGTCACCCGATCCTGACCTTTCTCCTTCAGCTTCTCTGGCTTCATCGCCTAGTGCTGTTGTTCCTGCGTGTACCATGGGAACTCACTTTCAAGTTACTCAAGTTGATCCTCCTGTTGCAACAGTTGGTCACTTCTTACCTATTATTACAGACACAAATAATGATGACAGTATGAATCCATTGGAACTTAAAGTTTTCAATTTTGCAGTTAATCTACCTAGTGTTAAGAATTTATCTGTTTTTAATGAACTGAATGATATCATCATTAACCATGTTAACCGTTACTCATCTGATGATTTTGTAAATCAGATTTCTAAATCTATTATTGATTTTTTTCCACCTTGGTGTCGACTTCGTCGATGATAACTTCTCATTTACTAGAATGAAAGAGTTTGATTTCAATTATACTAAACCTGTTTCTGTTCAACACTGTCCTTCCCGTAGGAAAGCTAAACGACGTGCTTATTCCAATTTTCAATTTCTTATTACGAAAAATCGCTCCCTTGCCTGTCGGCCAGTGTTGGATGGTGTGAACTCTGCCGGCGAAATCGACCCTCATGCAATCAATGATTTTTGGTCTGATATTATGGCCGCGTGGCCTGGCGCTGAGGACAATTGCGTTCGAGATGAGACCCTTGGTGATCCACCACTGATCTCGGACGAGACCTTGTGGGCGTCGATCACTGTTGAGGAGGTCTCGAAGAATCTCCCAAGTTTGTCTTCGGCTGCCGGTCCCGATGGCCGTTCAGCTCGGAGGCTTGTCAATGCCCCCCGAGCTCTTATCTGCAAATTGTTAAATTCCTTTGTCCTTGCTCGCAGGTTACCCAGGTTCCTTACCGTAGCCAAGACAATTTTCATTCCTAAGACCTCAAATGCCACGAACCCCAGTGAGCTTAGGCCCATTACAATGTCCTCCTTGCTGCACCGGCTTTTCCACCGTATCATTGCAGCGATTATTTCTCCTGCAATGATTATGAGTTTCAATTTGGATTTCGGAATTTTGACGCCACACGAACCTGTGCCCTTTTATCAGATTTCCTTATAAAGCATGCAAGAGGGCATTGTAAAAACGGTGTGGCGGGCCAAGGGTTTACCAGTCTCTCTCATTCAATATCTCGTCAATTTTTATCGCTCATCTGGTACTTTTATTATGTGGAAAGGCAGGTACCTCCGCCGGATTCGTCCGGGGAGGGGCGTCCGTCAGGGCGATCCCCTCTCGTCGTTACTCTTCAATATTGTTATGGAGTTTCTTTTTAAAGATTTGCCTACTCATATTGGCTATGAGTTTGAGGGCCGGAAGATTTCCCACATCGCTTATGCCGATGATGTAAACTTAGGCTCCGCCACTGCTCTCGGCTTACAGCTACTGCTTGATAAATTCCGTGAACTTGCCATTGTTGTTGGATTGGAAATTAATGTTTTTAAAACTAATGTTCTCGCTCTTCGCGCTTACGGTCGGGAGAAGAAGGTAATTCCCTACTCTCCCGCCGTAAGCGTCGGGGACACTGAATTAGACTTTGTCACCTACATTGTACCAACAAGCTATATGGGAATCCGCTTTAATCCATCTGGCATGGTCCCGTGCGACCTGCGCGGTGAACTTAACTTGCTGTTGGATAGACTCAGGCAGCTTAGAGCAAAACCTCAGCAACGTCTATATATTTTGCGTGAAGTTCTGCTTCCACGCTTTCATTATATCTTCTCCTCCTATTTGTTTTCTGCTCGGTCTTTGAATGATTTTGACGTTACGGTCAGAAAGTTCTTCCGCGACATACTGCATCTCCCCCATGACGCTAACAACGCCTTCTTCTATGCATCCATCTCCGATGGTGGTTTGGGCTTATTTTGTTCCCGCTGGCGTGGTCCTCTGATGCGTCGAAATAAACTTTGTCTTTTCGCAAAGAATTTCGGGGGTTTCGCGGATTCAATCCTTGACCATATCGCCTCAGCTTCAGATGCTGCTTCAAATCTGCTTACATGTAACAACAGCCAGTTTCGCACCGGAAAGGAGATTGCAGACTTCTTCCGTGCCTCTTTTCATCACTCTAATGATGGAAGAGATCTTGACTTGTCAGGCGACATAAAAAGTCAAAATGCTTGGTTATTTAGGCCAAACAACTTCTTGACTTGCCGCGACTTTATAAATTTCGTTAAACTTCGTATTAACGCCTTACCTTCTCGGGTCCACCTCACCAGGGGCGTTCGTGCCCAGGGTGAGCGCCTTTGTAGCCGGGGTTGTAATTTAACCGAGACGACTTACCACGTCATACAACAGTGCCCCCGCACTCATGGGTGGCGCTGTAGACGGCATGATAATCTTGTCAGGTATGTGGCGTCTGTTAATAACAATGATTATAAAGTGTCACACACTGAACCTCAAAATCGTCACCGACCGTGGTCTAAGGAAGCCCGAACTGGTGATCGTGGAGGATAGGACTGTGATCGTCGTCGACGTCCAAATTACGGGCAACGATCGGAACCATTTGAATACTTTCAACCGAAAGAAGACTTTTTATTATTGTGACCATCCCGATTTTATACAAGCTATTAAGAACGAATTTGGCGTCGACGAGGTACGGGTCCAGGCCTTGACGATCTTCTACAAAGGTCTTGTCAATAAACGTTCCTTTGGCACTCTCCTCGCTGAGGGTGTCCTTCACAAACGTGATATTCCTTTTATTTGTTCCCGGACCATAGTCGGTAGCTTATCCACATTTCACTACTTTTATAAATCTACTGTATAAAGTTATTTATGTAATATGAGGTATACCTCTTTGATTTGTCCAGCTGTTCTGGTTGCCACCTTTTTATGACTATGTTTCCTTTGTATCCCCTTGTGCTTTTACCTTCTTATAATGTTTGTATGTTGTATTTATTTTATCATTATGATGTAATTCTCTTATTCATATTCTGGCTTGTAGCGTTATCTTCTGTATATCTCTTTCTTTGAAAGATAATAAAATACTTTAATAGCCACTTGCGTCGGTATGTTGGAGTAACGGCGGGAGTAACTATGACTCTCTTAAGGGCTGGGCTCGTGTTCGGGAACGGACCTCCCCTCGCTTTCGTTCCTTCGGGTTCATTTCCTCGGGAGGGACGAGACGGGTCAGATATTGTTCACGGGGGTGCGTTCCCGTGTTCTGGGGAATCAATTTTTCTCAGTCTCGGGGAGGCGTTCCTGTGTCCTGAAGTTGCCCTTGGGCCCTGCCAAACCTTACAAATACTGTTACAGAGGCATGTTACTGGTGTTGGAGGACTTCCTCTGTCCGCGAGCCCGCTACCTACGCATATACTGGGTTTGACTCAGGCTCTATGGAGTACTCCTTGAAGCTCCCTCTAACACCGAAGAAGACGTCCGGGCCAGCACCCCTGTCGTTTGGTAAATTTTTCCATTGCTGCAAGAGAAATTAAGAGAAAAAAGGGAGCCGACAAGGTCGGAACCCTGGAAAATTTGACTGCCGAGGGCGCTCATGCACCGGTTCCTACTGGATGGTGTTGTGAGATTTGCCATAGATCTTTTACAACTAAGACTGGCTTGAGTAAACACAAACGTAGGGCTCATCCTGCTGAATTCCATAAGAGCGAGTTAGAGAGAGTGAAGGGGAAGATTCCCTTGAAAAAGAGGTGGACTGAGGATGAAGTCGCTAGAATGGTCGTGGTGGAGGCCGAGCTGGTGGCTGCTGGTGATGTGTCTAATATTAATCAAGAGTTGATGAAAAGATTTCCTGGCCGAACGTTGGAGGCCATAAAGGGCAAGAGGAGACCACTTACTTACAAAAAGAAGGTTGAAGAGGTTGTTAAAACGCTGAACCTTGTGTCTTTGAATCCGCCTCCCGCCACCATGGGAGAGGATTCCCTGAGTTTTGATGAGATGGTTTCCGATCTTCCCAGGGGTGTTGGCGAAGAAATTGGTGTAGAAGACAATTTAACAGAGCATCTCGATGATCTTGCTGAGGATGCAGTGGTGAGAGAGGAGTTCCATATGAATGAATCCATCATTTTATATGAATGTGTTGAGAAATATTTAGATGGCCTCAATTCAGATCAAAGGCTGAGACCAGAGTTATTGGACGATGAGAGGTTGTTAGATGAAGCCTTATTATGTTTTGAGGTAGACAGTGGTAAAAGTAAAAATTTAATCAATAGTTATCTATCTCATCTGATTACACCAAGCCCAAATAGAGTATCCAGAAGGAGATCTATGCAACATCCTAAGAATTTATCAAATAGAAAACTTAAAAATAAGTTATATGCTAATTTCCAAAGGAAATTTAAGAAAAAGCGTAAAGCAGCATTCGACGGCTTATATTCAGATTCCTCAATAAGTGAAGAACTTAACCACACTGATGTTTTCGACTTCTGGTCCCATCTACTATGTAAAAGGAGTAGTAAATTTACGGAGCAAATTATCCCAGTCTCTAAAGAAATAGTGTTTGATCCAATTCTCCTGGTATACCCTGGAGAAATCGAGGGTTGCCAAAGGAAAAAGAAAAACTCCACAGCAGGCCCGGATGAGCTGACTGTCCGTGATGTTAATAGAATTGGCACCAGAATTAAATGTAAGCTTTTCTCATTATTCCTGCAGCTACAATGGATACCTGATATACTACTAGATTCATTCACTATTTTTATACGAAAAAAGGAAAACGTCAATAATCCTGCTTCTCTTCGTCCCTTATCAATAGCATCAAATTTAACAAGATTATTTCACAAAGTACTAGTTAAAAGAATAACACCTCTTTTTCGTCCTGATAATTTTCAATTCGGCTTTCGGCCGATGGATGGGGTGGCGAGGGGGATCGACTCACTGGATACAGTGATGTCGACCTGCATGAAAGAGTTGCGACCCTTCGCCATCGCCATTTTGGACTTAGAAAAAGCCTTCGACAATGTTAAACATTCCTTCCTATTGAATTGTCTATAAGAGCTTAATGTCCCTTGGGGTATAGCTGAGTACCTGAAGTATGTCTAGAATAATGCTAAAACTGTTTTGTCCTTTAAAGGGAGGAGGAGGAGGACACCCGACCGAGGCGCCAGCCGAGGAGGCATATGGACCCAATGCCTGGGGGGAAAAATCCCTGCCGTCAAACAGCCATGCCACAGCCCCATGAACGAGCCCGAATCAGCGACATTAATAATACAAAATAATAACAAAAAGCTGCAACCTGCTGTACAAAAAAGCTGAACTCATCAGTTCAGTAAGATAACAATAAAATAACTAAAACTAAATAACCTAAAATAAATCCTGCAAAACACAAACTACAAGATGTGGCTTTCATCTCCGCATATAACATAAATGTAAAATAATCCTAAAAACACAAACTGTGAGCCAGAACCTAAGGAAATTATAATATAAACCATAAAAAAATATCAAAATAACCAAAATCCTGAAAACACAAACTATTTGGGTATATTCTACCCTACAAGTACAAAAAGATCATAATTTAACATTATCCCTGTGAGTCGATTTGACAATGTCATATTCCTTTGTCATCATCCGCTTCCTTCAGTCTTCTATTAATTCGATCAGCTTCCTCTGTTTTGGATTAAAGTTCTGTCAAATGCAAATAGACATGATAATTAATATGTTGATTTCCATATTGTCTCTGCCGGCTCCAGGGGTATTCCATGCTACCACACTTTCCCCAGGATTTCTGCCTATATATAGTACAACTACAAAATATAAATCAATATTTGTAAGGCACTATGTCTGTAAATATTTGTCAGTGTAGTTCAACTAAGTTGATTGATACACTAAATTTCAAGTAGTTATAATACTTAATCACTTGTCCACAAGAAGAAAACTGAGAGTCACAATAATATTTTTAATCACCAGCCACAGTTGATAGATATATTGATAAATAGATTTAAAACCCTGTCCATATCATATTGTCTCTAGAGCTTTGTCCAGGAAACAGTCGATAAAGATAGTAGATAGTAATAGTTATTTGAAGTTGCCAGATGATAAACGTTCAATTGATATATGTATTAAAAGATGTATTAAAACACTGATCACTGCACAAAGTCACTAGCACACTGTTCCAAAAACATTCTTTCAATTACGAAAGAGCTTTCATTGCCCTAAATCAATAAAGCTGCCAGAAAACAATCCAAGAGCAAAAAGCCAGAGAAATAATCAACTAAACATCAACTGCAATTGCAAAACACAACAGATATGCCGAAGAACTAGAAAGTATATTTAATGAAAGAATAATTTTTAATAAGAATATTATAATTTTCTTTAAGTTTGTGATAATTGTTATTATCAAATATTACACTAAATAAGTTGTATCTGAGAGTATATCTGTTATTAAAAGAGAAATAAAATTTCATAAGGGGACAATTACCATAAATGTAATGTACTACAGTACCTTCTCTCCCACATATACAATTGTTATCAGGACGTTTATTAATTTTATAAAGGTAAGCAGGAAAACTACCATGACCAGTAGCGTAATATAATGAGATTTGTGTGTTACAAATAAAATCTGTGTTAACATGTCTTATAATGTTGTAAGTGTCCCGACCTTTAGTACTAAGTTCCCAATTTGTTTGCCATTCTTTAAGTGAAATTTTATTCAAATGATATTTTACATATGAAATTGGAAATGGAATATCAAGAACGGTATCAAAAAGATTATCTAAAATAACAGATTTAGCTAAACGGTCTGCTCTTTCATTACCTTCAAGGCCCATATGGGCCTTGATCCAACCAATGTTAACAACAAGACTACTATTGTTATATAAAATATTGAAGATATTCAAAGAAATTATATTACTTGGGAAAGCCCGCTGTAATGTGAATACTGAGGAAAGACTATCTGTATATATTGTAATATTATCAAAATTAGTTGTAATGACCCATTCTAACGCCTTCAAAATTGCCACGAGCTCTGCCTGATAAATTGAATTGTTGGGGTGAAGTCTAATTGTGTAATCTAAGATATAATTTCCATGATAAAAACCTGTAAAAGCAGCGGCAGTACCTTCATCCATTTTGGAACCATCTGTATAAATCTGAGGAAAGATTGAACTGTCAACACTTATTTTTGTTGGTGCAATAAAATTCAAATTTTTTATTTTATTATAATGTGGAAAATCAAATGTATTTACTTTATGCATAATGTTACTTTTTGAGATCTCTGTACCATTAATGTTAAGTTTGTTATTGTCATGTACAGTGCTATAGAGCAAGCTGCTATTGCCAAGTTTTATAAGAATTGGAATCACCCCTGTGAGAATACACATGGCGTCTGTTGATGTGGTTCTAAAAGGTTTGATAATGGAGAAAAGCCCAATTCTTTGACATGAATTTAATTTACGACTAGCATGAGTCCTAAGATCTTGGTACCATATTTCGTGTCCATAACTGATACGTTTCTCTCTAACTGTTAAATACCAAATTTTTCTAATAGTTGTTGAAAGTCCCCTGTCCCTAGTCGATGTTCTATTAACAATAAAAGCAAAATTACGAATGTTTTCTCTAAGGAGTTCAAAATGTTCCTTTAAAGGGATGTCGAACTCACCTATTCATCCTGAGAAGGGGGTGCGGAGGGAGATCCGCTGTTGCCTCTCTTATTCTTAATTGCCATTAACAAAGCCTTATCATCGTTGCCGGTGGACATTGGTATTAAATTAATGGATTCAAGAATCAATCATCTTGCCTTTTCGGATGATGTTGTGTTATTAGCTAACAATATTGCAAATCTGCAGCGACTTATAGAAAAATTTTCTACCGTACTGATTGCTGTTGGTTTAAACATCAATATTGAAAAGTCATTCACAATGTCGTGGATAATAGATTATAAAAGGAAGAAATTAATTTTTGATAATATGGAAAGAATTACAGTAAACAATAGGCCTTTAAAGTCAATAGACGTTACTGAGAATTTTACATATTTGGGTGCTGAGTTTGGTACTACAGGATTAAGAAAGATTGAAAATTCTAAATTACAAGAAGACTTGAAAATACTATTGAAGACCCCATGTAAACCCCAAAAAAAATATTCATGTTGGTGCATTTCTGCTTCCGAAGTTCTATCACAAGTACATCTTTTCAAGGCTTAATGTTGGCTCTCTCAATAAAATTGATATAATAGTCCGGAAAATGGTTAGAACAGTACTGCATCTTCCCCATGATCTCCCGAAGGCCGCCTTCCATGCGAAGGTGGCTGACGGGTCCCACAAAAAAGCCACTTGCTTCGGGCGTTTAGTCCCATGTCGTACGGCAAACCTATCCTTTCAGACTCAAGTTTGATACTAGGCCTTTAAGATTTTGTAGTCTGCGGGTAAACTGCGTGAGTAACAGTTATCTACTTAATTTAGACAATTTAACTTAATTTTGCAATCAGAGTTGATTGCAACTCCGGTGTGTGGGTGAACGGCGTGCAGCTCTTAGATCTCAGCGCAGTAAGTCCGGCCAAAACTACCTGAATCTTTTTCCTTGGTTGCCAATTTTGCTTGTTTTTTCTTTTTTTTGGCTATTTTTTTATGTTCCTGTGTTCTGTTTTTCTTTTTGTTTTCACCTGTTTTTTTTCCTGAGTGTCTCAGGAACTCGAGCATATTATATTCCACCCTTTAATTGGTTATCTGCTTCCCTTCTTTTTTTGGACTTGATTGGGGTGCACATATTTATAAATTCTCTTGATTGTTGCACCCAAGTAGTCTCTCTCGGTCCTATCTGATTCGGTAGATTCTCTCGAGACTGCGGGCAGTTCAGGGTTTCCTTGTCCGGTTTTCTTGCTGGTCCATTGATATTTTGACTCAACTTTTTTTTCGGGTGTCTGTTGACTCCCGTTCCAGCATGGACGGCATCTCACCTTGTACCTGTCCCTTTTGTGCTGCTCCCCCTTTTTATGAGAACGAAGATTTCGTTAATCATTTCATTCGTACTCATCGTGCTACTCTTTTCCCGGTTCCCAATTACTGGGGCACCAAAGAGTATGACGCTCTGGCTCGTCTGATCATTTTGTATGAGAATCATTTCCCTAGTGTTAGATTTATCAATATCCAGCTCTCTACTTTGATTGGCCGTGATGCATATCGTATTAAAAGAACTAAAGAGTCTGCCACTTTTAAGAACCACTTGGCTCAGATTCGTGCTTCACAGGCGAGCCATAAAAATCCTTCCAAGTCTATTTCTTCTCCAGAGATTATTGATCTGGGTATATGCGACCAGTTGAATGATTCCATGTCTAATTTGAATCGAGATGCCTCTATTATTATTGACGACATCAGGAACATTTCTACTATTTTAAGGGACAATTCTATCCCTGTTGCTCCTGATGGTTCTCTCTCCGGCTCTTTCAGTCAACTTCTCCCATATGGCTGCCTTTTTTGTAATTCCCGCTATTCTACCAAATGCGGACTTGGACTTCATAAGAAATCCAAACATTTTGATGAATTTGTGCTAGAGATCGAACATAAATTTGCCCAACGCAAAAACCATGCGTGGAGCGATGAAGAGCTCTCCATCCTATGTCATCTTGAGATGGATCTCGTCTCAAAAGGTATAAAATTCATAAACATTGAACTCCATAATCTTTTTAAACATCGTTCCACTGAACAAATTGCTTCTATTAGGAAGACATCTCGGTACAAGCTTTTGAAAGAGAGACTGAGTTTTGCCGCTTCTAAAGGTGGCGTTTCACCTCCTTCGCCGGCGGTACTACTGTCCCCGGCTGCCCATGTACCTCTATCTCTCCCACGTAAATTAATGTCTTCTTCTTCTATTATAGGTACCCCTCGAACTGGTCGTTCGTCGGCATCCTCTACCGGAGAGCGCCTCGGTGCACCACAGATATCAACTCTACCTGGTGAGACTAATTCTCCAGGTCATTCGTCTGAATCAGAGAATGAGGCTGTTGATCCTGTGGACTCTCCTGTAATGCCTTTCGCTGACGTTTCCCGTTTCTCGGCCTACGACTCGAGAAATCTTGCTCAGAGTGAAATGTCTTGTTCATCTCCTCTACCTATTCTTGAGCTACCTCTTCAACAGAATCTCGAGGGTTTACCTTCAAGTCCTTTGTGTGACCCGGTCTTAAACCTTATCCATGTCGATGTTGAACCAGCTACTTCACCTGTATTGGTTACCCCCTTGAAGGAACCAACTGACTTACTGACTAGTGATATTGAGACTTCTTCTGTTTTGCCAACATGTTCTCATCCTGCACCGGTTACTGATAATCTATTGCCCGCCATAGACATTCAGACTTTCACAGACGGAACAGTATTTCAACATTCACAAGACGGTCCTGTTGTTGATTCGACAGTTGACCAAAATGCTAACCCTGATCACCATGACTCTATTGAACTCTCTACTTTTAACTATATAATGAACTTTCCGTCAGTTTCTGATATTCCTGCTTTTTCTAGACTTGACGATATAATTATTAGTTACGTCAGTAACTATAGGTCTAATGATTTCTTGAATGAAGTGTCTAGGGTGATTATTCAATATTTCAATCTTAAGATTGAATTCGATGATGACAATGTCTGTATGTTTCCTAATTTGAAACCATTCGATTACAATTATGTTAAGCCTGAATCTGATAATACTTGTTCTAATCGCAAGGCTAAGAGGCGCGATTACTCGAACTTTCAGTTCTTGTTCAAAAAGAATCGTACATTGGCCTGTCGCCAAGCTCTAGATGGGGTCAACTCTGCCCAGGGCATCGACCCTCGTAGCATTGGAGAGTTTTGGTCCAAGATTATGTTGGATCAGGCCGGCGCTCAGGACAATTCCGGTAGAGATGAGACCTCCAGTGATCCCCCACTGATTTCCGATGAGATCTTGTGGGCGCCGATCACTGTTGATGAGGTCTCGGAGAATCTCCCAAGTTTGTCCTCTGCTGCCGGTCCTGATGGACTTACTGCACGTAAGTTGATTAATGCCCCAAGAGCCTTAATTTGTAAATTTCTCAACTCGTTTCTACTCTCAAGGAAAGTCCCTGGCTTCCTCAGCGAAGCAAAAACTATTTTTATCCCGAAGGTCTCAAATGCCACGAGCCCCAATGAGTTGCGACCTATTACAATGTCCTCCTTGCTGCACCGCTTGTTTCATCGCGTCATTGCTTCGAGGATATCCTCGTTCAATGATCACGAATTTCAATTCGGGTTTCGGAACTTTGATGGCACAGGTGCCTGTGCCCATTTGTCCGATTACTTGATTAAGCATGCAAGAGGTCATTGTAATAACCTCCATATGGCGTTCGTGGATTTGAAGAAGGCCTTCGACTCTGTTAATCACAACTTTCTTTGGAAAGTCTGTCGTGCCAAGGGGCTCCCTGCGTCACTCATCCAATATCTAATTGACTTTTACGATTCCGCTGGCACCTTTCTTATTTGGAAGGGTCGTTTTCTCAAGCGGATACGTCCAACCAGAGGCGTTCGCCAGGGCGATCCTCTATCCTCAATTCTGTTTAATTTGGTGATCGAATACATCCTTAGGAGGTTACCAAACCATATTGGTTATGATGTAGACGGTAACTTGATCTCTCATGTCGCTTATGCAGACGACGTTAATTTGATCGCCTCTACAGCTTTTGGGATTCAAATTTTACTTGACAAATTTAAAGGATTGGCTCTGCTGACTGGACTGGAAATAAATGTTCAAAAGAAAAAAATTCTTGCTCTGCGTGCTTATGGCCGTGAGAGAAAAGTGCTACCATACTCTTCTGCCATCCGTGTTGGTGGCAACGAGCTTCAATTCGTTACTTTCTCCGAGCCTGCCCGTTACATGGGGCTTAGTTTTAATCCATCAGGACTGATCCCATGTGACCTTCGTGCAGAATTTGTCTCTCTCTTAAATATGTTAAAGAATTTGCGGGCTAAACCGCAGCAGCGCTTGTTTATCTTGCGCGAGATCCTCCTTCCAAGGTTCTTTTACAAATTCTCCTTTTATACTTTTTCTGCCAGATCTTATAGAGAATTTGATGTTCTCACCAGAAAATTCGCAAGGAAGATACTTCACTTGCCTGGCGATACGCCTAATGCATTTTTTCATACCTGTATTGCCGATGGCGGTTTGGGTTTGTTCTGTGCAAGGTGGAGAGGTCCTCTTCTCCGCAAGAACAAACTTCGTCTCTTTGCAAAAAATCTTGGTGGTCTTGCTGAATCCCTTTTGAACCACACTAACAATGAGATTCATGATACTGATAAACTTCTCTCTTGCAATGAAAGGGTATTTGATTCTAATAAGGAAATATCTGAACACCTGAAATTATCTCTCTATCACTGCAATGATGGCAAAGATCCTGATATTGCAGCCGACATTAAGGGCCAAAATTCATGGTTGTTTCGGGCTAATGCTTTTCTCTCGGGTAGAGATTTCATAAATCTTCTTAAATTGCGTATTAACGCGCTTCCATCGCGCGTTCGTCTAACTAGAGGCGATCGTGCCCGTGGTGAACGAAAATGTCGCCGGGGATGTGATCTCACCGAGACTACATACCACATAATACAACAATGTCCTAGAACTCATGGCATTCGTATTAAACGTCATGATAATTTAGTAAAATATGTTGCCTCAAGAAATTGTAATGAGTTCAGGGTGTCTCATATCGAACCTCGTATTACCACTGACCGTGGCCTGCGGAAGCCCGACCTCGTGATCGTTGAGGATCGGTCCGCGATCGTCGTCGACGCGCAAATCACTGGCTTTGATCGTAACCACCTTCATTCGTTCCATAACAACAAAGTCCAATATTATGGAAATCATCCTGGTTTTATCCAGGCAATAAAAGATCGATTTGGCGTTGACGAGGTCCGGGTCCTGGCCTTAACGATCTCGTACAAAGGTCATCTTAACAAGCGTGCATATAATACTCTTCTTTCTGAAGGTGTCATACAAAAACATGATATTCCTTTTCTCGCTTCCCGGGCCATGGTCGGTAGTCTCGCAGCCTTCAACTATTATTACAAATCCACCGTGTGAGACTACCTCTTCGTTTGTACAACTTCACTGGTTGTCATTATCAATTTAAATGTTGCCCCTTTCTCTTGTCTTGTATTTTGATGTTTATTTTGTTTTCTGTAACTTTTTTATATTTGTACTGTTCTGTTACGGTGAGATGCTTCACCAACCTCAATGTAATCTTTCATAAAGATAATAAAATATTTAATAGCCACTTGATTTAGGGGGTAACTATGACTCTCTTAAGGGCTAGGCTCGTGTTCGGGACCGGACCTCCGAGGATAGTTTCCTTCGGGTGACAATACTACTACTATAAGTCCACTACTACTATATAAGTCTACTACTATAAGTCCTACTATAAGTCCTACTATAACTACTACTATAAGTCCACTGTGTGAGACTCCCTTGTTGTTCAGTTTTACTGAATTCATTGACTCATGTAATCCCATTGTCTTGTCACATTATTGTAATTATTTTTGCTTTCTTGTGTAATTTTATTGTATTGTCTTTCCGCTGGTGAAGTTTCATCAGCCTTCTGTAATCTTTCATTGAAAGAGAATAAACATATTTAATAGCCACTTGATTTAGGGGGTAACTATGACTGTCTTAAGGGGTGAGTTCGTGTTCGGGACCGGACCACCCTCCGGATTCGTCCCTTGGGAGAGACGTGACCCTGAGCGAGCCTCCTTATCAAGTACCGGGTTTGTCTGGGGCGGCCTCGATTCGGGGTCAGTTTCTACTCATAGGTTCGCGTTCCCGTGTTCTGAGGAGATTAAATTTTCCTTGTCACGGGAAGGCGTTCCTGTGTTCTGAAATGGCCTTGAACTTGGTCAAACCTTACATACACTGTTACAGAGGCATATTACTGGTGTTAGAGGTCTTCCCCTGTCCGCGGGCCCGCTACCTACACATATCCTGGGCACCCTCGGGTGACTCAGGCTCTATGGAGTACACGAAGCTCCCTCTAGCACCGAAGAAGACGTCCGGGCCAGCACCCCATGCGTCGGTATATTTTCCATTGCTACTAGAAAAATAAAGAATGAAAGAGGAGCCAGTACGGCTGGAACCTCGGAAAATATGACTGCCGGGGAGGCTCAAAGAACAGCTCCTGCTGTGTGGTGTTGTCCGGTGTGCCAAAGAGTATTCACGACAAAAACAAGCCTAGGGGTTCATAAGCGCAGAGCCCACCCAGAAGAATATCATAAGGCTGAATTGGAAAAGGTGAAAGGGAAAGTTCAGATTAAAAAGAGGTGGAGCGAAGAAGAGGTCGCCAGGCTGGCCGCAGCGGAGGCTGAACTGGTGGCATCTGGTGATACGGTTAATATGAATCAAGAGTTGTTAAAATTGTTCCCCGATAGATCATTAGAGGGAATTAAAGGAAAAAGACGGCCCCCTGCCTATAAAGCGAGGGTGGAGGAGTTGGTTAAAGCACTTCACCTCGCAACTTTGATATCGCTTCCCGCCGCTGAGGAAAGCATATCCCTGCCTGAAGAAAATGTTGTGGATAGTGAGTCTGAAGGGGGTGCTGGTGAAGTTATGGAAGATAATGAAGATGACGATGTGGTGGATTTAATGGAGGATCTTAATGATGAAGATGTAACGGTGGTTGACTACCACATGGAAGAATCTACTTTGATATACGATTGTATTGAGAAATATGTTGAAGTATTAAATAAAGATCAAAGACTTCGTCCGGAAATTACAGCAGAGGAGAGGCTGCTAGATGAGGCCTTCCTGTGTTTTGAGAATGAAAGTGCTAAAAGTAAAAATTTGATAAATGGTTATCTAAGTTTGTTAATTAAGCCTAAGCCGGATAGAGTCTCTGAAAGGAGATCGGCGCCGCCAACAGTCGCATTGTCAAACAGGAAGTTGAAGAGGAGGCGCTATGCCGACATCCAACGTAGATTTAAAAAGAAAAGAAAAGCAACCTTTGATGGACTTTTCACGGACAATTCGATTAGCGATGATCTTAGTCATGAAGACGTATTCGCATTTTGGACACATCTGCTTTGTAAGAGGAGTGTGAAGTTTGCTCATCAGCCTATTCCGATCTCACAAAGTATAATCTTTGATGCTTCTCTCCTGGTTTACCCTGGAGAAATCGAGGGTTGCCAGGGGAGAAAGAAAAAATCAGCAGCAGGCCCTGACGGTCTGACAGTTCGAGATTTAAACAGTATTTGTACTCGAATAAAGTGCAAGTTGTTCTCACTGTTTCTTCTTTTGCATTGGATTCCAGAAATATTATTAGACTCTTTTACAATCTTCATTCCTAAAAAGAAACAAATAAATAGTCCTGCCTCCCTCCGTCCTCTATCTCCTCCAACCTCACAAGGCTGTTTCGTAAGGTGTTGGTCAATAGGATATCGCCTCTTTTTAATCCTGATGAGCTTCAGTTGGGCTTCCGACCGATTGACGGGGTGGCGAGGGGGATCGACACATTGGACACTGTGATGTCGACTTCTATGAAAGAGCTGAGACCCTTCGCCATCGCCGTATTTGACCTGGAAAAGGCGTTCGACAATGTCAGACACTCTTTTCTAATCAAGTGCTTGGAAGAGCTTAAGGTGCCCTGGGGTATCTTGCAGTACTTGAAGTACGTGTACAGTAAATCACGAACAGTGCTGTCATTTAAAGGAATCTCGAATGCGCCCATACATCCGGAGCAAGGGGTGAGGCAGGGGGATCCCCTGTCCCCTCTTCTATTCCTAATAGCCTTTAATAAGGTTCTGGAAGCGCTGCCTGATGGCCTTGGTGTTAAGCTGAAAAATCTTATAATCAATTATATTGCGTTTGCTGATGACGTTGTTCTAATTGCAAACAATATTAAGGATCTCCAGCGACTCATTAATGCTTTCTCGAAAGCGTTGGTTGATGTTGGCCTTAGTATAAACATTGATAAATCTTTCACGTTGTCATGGGTGAAAAATTATAACGAGAAAAAGCTTATTTTTAATAATGTCGACTATATTACAGTTGATAAGACAGATTAAGTCACTTGAAGTAAATGATACATTTACTTATTTAGGAGCTGAATTCAGCTCTAGTGGCTTGTTGAAAATCGAGAATACTAAACTTCAGAAAGACTTGAAGGTACTAGTCAAGACCCCGTGCAAGCCCCAGCAAAAGTTTTTTATGCTCATTCATTTTCTTCTTCCCAAGTTTTATCATAGATTTATTTTCTCAAGGCTTAATGCTGGTTCATTAAATAAAATAGATATTATTATCCGTAAAGCAGTCCGTGCAATATTACATCTTCCGCATTATCTCCCGAAGGCTGCCTTCCATGCGAAGGTGGCTGACGGGGGACTTGGCGTGCCTGCACTTCGTTTCATAATTCCTCTAATTGCAAAAGACAGATTAATTTACAGAAAACCCCATGAAGGTCTTCTCTATGTGGAAAATAGACATTTGAATTCAACCAACCAAGTAAATAATTATTTCAAAAATAAATTACACGGTGCTTGCGACGGGGCTGGACTGAAATACTCTAACTTGTGTCCTGTGGCCCATAACTGGGTGTCGGACGGCACTGCATTCTTATCGGGTCGTGATTACATAAAGGCGCTGCATGTGCGGTATGGTTGTCTATATAACAAGGCGAGGTGTGCCAGGGGCAGAAACGAAGCAAACAAGAACTGTAGAAGGGGGTGTGAACTACCGGAAACTTTAAATCATATAATTCAGCAATGCTATTCGACACATAACGTTAGAATTTTACGTCATAACAGTATAGTAGATTATTTACAAAGTATTCTTCTAGCCAGAAATTACACAGTACATATGTTGATAATACTACATTAAAACCGGATTTAATACTCTACAGCATAGGTGCCAACCTCTCATTAATATTCCGTAATATGCGGGTTAATTTGACCCAGTTGAACAACGCTTCAAACCAGCAAAATTATTGGAGGAATCTTTATTCAATTTCAGTTTTTCTAAGTGGAATTTATTTAATTTCATTTTTAAAAAAATTTCTGGTGCGAAACTTGCTAAACCTGGGTCAAATTGACCCTCATATTATGGAATATTAATGAGAGGTTGGCACCTATGGTCTACAGTAATGAAAGAACAGTACTTATAGATGTACAAGTAGTAAACGATCAGTTCTCACTCGCGACTGCCCACCAGAACAAGGTTCAAAAGTACGAAAGACTCCGAAGTCAGCTCGCAGGTCTACGTCCAGGAGCCTACCACGGCAGCACCCTGACAATTAATTGGAGGGGTGTTGTCGCTGGTCAGTCGTACAAGGATCTGGTGTCTAAGCGCCTATTCAAGAAAGGTGACTTTAGTGTCATAGCTACTCGTGCACTGCTTGGAGGTATACTGGCCCACTACAGATTCCAGCGCATGACGGTGTCTGCAAAACACCCGAAGAAGGGAGTTGGTTGATCCGCCTCGGCTGTCCGAGTTGGCGTACCACTGTGTGGTTCAGTGGAAATTCGACGAGGGCGTTGTGAAAAAAAAATAGCCACTTGATTTAGCCTTGGCGGGAGTAACTATGACTCTCTCAAGGGAGAGTCCAAGGTGTGTCTCCGGTCGGGGACGGTCGCGGGGGTTTTTCAAAGAAAAACCCCCGTTCCCGTGTTCTGATTTAGGGGGCACCGTAGTTACATCTGGGACAGTGATGCGTCATATAGTCTGACGGTTAGTCGCTGACGTGCACCAGACCTAGCCTCTCCTGTTCAAGTCTGACCTGAACCTCTCCTAGGTTCCCGCTAGTGTGGGAGGTTGCGACCTTGGTTGCAGCCTCTCCGTGCCAACTCAGGCAGGCGCTCCAACTGCTTAGCAGCCCTCTATGGTCAGATTACTCGTCGCTCCTAAAGAAAACAAAAGAAAAGGCGACGGCGACGCAGTTGCTGTTGCGAGTAATTTAGCCGCAGAGGGTGTCCAGAACCAACCTGATGAGTTCTCGTGCATTAATTGTGGCAAAAGCTTTGCGAAGAAGATGGGCTTGAGTCTTCATAGAAGGCGAATGCACCCTGCAGAATACCACAAAGATGCCAAAGAGGAGTTAGAAGGAAGACCTGTCATTAAGCATTTTCCCAGCGAGGGCCCATTTTAGTTATTTTGTTTTTGCAAGCTTGAAACTCGAATAGCTTTTTGGTTGAGACTACGATTATGCGATTTTGTTTTTTCGTCTCCCACTTTCAGGCTTGCGGATCCTGGTAGTACCTCAGCGTTGATTGAAACGCAGGTGCTTGGGTGAACGGCGTGCAGCTCTAAGATTCTCAGCGCAGTAAGCCCGGCCAAAACTACCTGAATTTGTTTAGTTTTTCTTCCTTGGTTGTCCATTTGTTCATTTTTTCTTTTTTTTGGATCAGTTTCACGTTCCCGTGTTCTGATTTTCTTTTGTTTCCTTCATTGGTTTTTTCCTGAGTGTCTCAGGACTTTAGAATATTTTGATCTTATTTACAATTGATTGTTTCATTTCCCTTCGTTTCTTGGACTTGAATGGGATACACATATTAAAAAAATTCTTTTTATCGCTGTATCCAAGTGGTTTCTTTCGGTCCTCTCTGCTACGGCAGAGTCCTTCGGAACCGCGGACCGTTCAGGGTTTCCCTGTCCGGCCTTTTTTGCTGGTGTACTTATATTTGATCTCAACTTTTGTTGGTGTCTATTGACACCTTCGCCAGCATGGATGCTCCTCCACCTTGTCTTTGCCCCTTTTGTGCTGCCCCCCCCTTTTACTTCCTGCGATGAGTTTGAATCACACTTCATAAAGAATCATCGCTCTACTTTCTTCTCAGTCCCCGATTTCTGGGGTACTGACCAGTACACGACTTTGGCGAGCCTGATTGTTTTGTACGAAAGTTGCTTTCCTGCCGTGAGATTCATCAATATCCATCTCTCTTCTATTATCGGTTGTGAAGCATATCGTGTTAAAAGGATTAAGGAACAAGTGATTTTCAAGAAACACCTGGCTCAGGCTCGTGCTCCGCAAGTGGAGCCTTGCGCCCCCCTTGTGCCTCCTACTCCGGAACTGATAGATCTGGATACATATGACCGAACCGATCAACTTGCCACTAGTTTGAATTTAGATGCTTCGGTGATTTTGGATGACATAAAGGATATTTCAGCAATTTTGCGGGACAATTCCGATCCCATTGTTCCTGACGATTCCGTCTCCAGGTCATTTAATCTTTTACTTCCTTATAGTTGTTTATTTTGTAGTAATCGGTACTCAACTAAAAGTGGCTTAGGCTTGCATAAGAGATCTAAGCACTTCGATGAATACGTCTTGGAGGTTGAGCTGAAATTTGCCGATCGCCGAAATCAGCCGTGGAGTGACGAAGAGCTCTCCATCTTATATCAAATTGAAATGGATCTCATATCTAAAGGTATCAAACATATAAATATTGAATTGCAGTCGCTCCTTAAACACCGTACTCATGGCCAAATCGCCTCTATTAGAAAAACTTCTCGTTATAAATTACTCAAAGAAAAGTTGAGTTTTGCTGCTTTTAGCGGTGGCATTTCGCCACCTTCACCCGCGGTGTTGCTTTCTCCAGCGGCTCAACAACCTTTATCATTACCTGTGACACTAATGCCTTCTCTTTCTATTGTAGGTACTCCACGAACTGGGCGCCCGTCGGCTGGCTCACTTTGTGACCGTCCTAGAGTGCTACATGTCCCGTCTCTACCCGAACATATTGAGACTAGCCCTGCTGATGAATCCCCTGATTCTCCGAATGAAAATACTTGTTCTTCTGCGCACTCGCCTCTTTTACCTTTTGCCGACGTCTGTCTCCCGATGTTTAAAGACACTGATTTCTTGACTCAAGGTGAAATCTCTTGTTCGTCGCCTATTCCAGTTGTTCATCGGTCTCCCATTTCTCAGCCCATGGATGTGCCTACTCTCACTGATATGAATCCTTCTTCTGGCTCGTTACTGTACCCCGTTCAGCGAGTTGACGATGTGCTGGCCGCTTCGCCTACTAATGCTGTTCCTGTTCATGGACTTAACGATCTTGTAACTAGTGATGTAGACATTTCTCCTTCGGACTCTCTCGATCATTCGTCTCCTGCGCCAGCTCCTGTCGAACTTTTGCCCATCATAAACGATCAGCCGTCTACAGGCGGAGCATCATTTCTGCCTATTCAAGATGGTCCTGTTGTTAACGCAGCAGTAGACCTAAATGAAAATTCTAATCATCTGGACTCTCATGAATTGACTGTTTTTAATTACATTATAAATTTACCCTCTGTTGCTAATCATTCTACTTTTGATAAATTGAACGACACAATTATTAATTATGCAAGTAATTACAAATCCGGTGCTTTTCTGGATGAAATTTCTAAAATTATCATCCAACATTTTAAACTTAATGTTGAGTTCAATAGTGGTAATGATTTCTCTTTTCCAAATCTGAAGTCCTTCGATTTCAACTTTACTAAACCAGTAATGAATAATGATTGCTCTCGTCGTAAAGCGAAGAGACGAGAATACTCTAGGTTCCAATTTCTATTCAAAAAGAACCGTTCCTTGGCCTGTCGACAAGCCCTGGATGGAACTAATTCAGCCGAGGACTTGGATCCTCAGAGCATTGTGGATTTTTGGTCTACTATTATGTCCGCTCAGACCGGTGCTAGGGACAATTCCGATAGAGATGAGATCCCCAGTGATCCACCACTGGTTTCTGATGAAGCCCTGTGGGCGCCGATCACTGTTGATGAGATCTCGAAGAATCTCCCAAGTTTGTCCTCCGCTGCCGGTCCTGACGGACTTACTGCCCGTAAACTCATCAACGCACCTCGTGCTTTACTTTGTAAAGTGCTTAATTCCTTTATCCTTGCTCGGAAGGTGCCTGCTTTTCTTTGCGACGCAAAGACCATTTTTATTCCGAAAGTATCAAACGCCACGAGCCCCAATGAGTTGCGACCTATTACAATGTCCTCCTTGCTGCATCGTTTATTTCATCGGGTCATTGCTTCGAGGATTTCCTCGTTCAATGACCACGAATTCCAATTTGGTTTTCGGAATTTTGACGGCACTGGAACATGTGCCTATCTGTCCGATTGCCTAATTAAGCAAGCAAGAGGGCATTGTAATAACCTCCATATGGCGTTCGTGGATTTGAAGAAAGCTTTCGATTCTGTTGACCATACATTCCTTAAAAAGTCTGTCGTGCAAAGGGCCTTCCAGCTTCTTTAATTCAATACCTTATTGATTTTTACGAGTCTGCTGGTACTTTTTTAATGTGGAAGGGTAGGTCCCTTCGACGTATTCGTCCCGGTCGGGGCGTTCGTCAAGGTGACCCCCTTTCTTCAATTTTGTTCAATGTTGTTATTGAATACATTCTTAAGAGGCTTCCAACTCATATCGGATACGATATTGGTAGGATCTTAATCTCACATGCCGCTTACGCGGATGATGTCAATCTCATCGCTTCTACTGCCTTTGGTATTCAGACTCTTATTGACAAATTCAAAGAAATTGCTTTACTTGCTGGACTAGAAATCAACGTTCAGAAAACCAAACTCTTGGCTCTACGTGCTTACGGCAGGGAGAAAAAGGTTTTGCCTTACTCCCCTGTCGTTCGAGTTGACAATATTGATCTTACTTTTGTCACTTTTTCTGAGCCAGCACGTTACATGGGACTTTATTTCAATCCATCAGGAATTGTCCCGTGTGACCTCCGTGCTGAGCTCAAGTCACTACTGGATATGTTGAGGCGTCTGTGTGCTAAGCCACAGCAGCGCCTGTATAATTAAAGGGAAGTTCTTCTTCCTAGGTTTGCCTATCAATTTTCTTATTACGCCTTTTCAGCTAGGACCTATTGTGATTTCGACGTCCTCACCAGAAAGTTTGCTAAAGAAATTCTCCACTTACCAGGAGACGTGCCTAACTCTTTTTTCCATGCCTCAATAGCTGATGGCGGTCTTGGTCTGTTCGGCTTCCGTTGGAGGGGTCCCTTGTTACGTAAGAACAAACTTCTTCTTTTTGCACGAAACTTCGGTGGGTGCGCCGAGTCTCTGCTGAATCATATTGGCCTCGCAGTGAGCGAAGCCAGAAAATTGCTTGTCTCTAATGACAAGGTGTTTGAATCTGGTAGTGACATTTCTGACCATCTGAAGTCATTACTTTATCATAGTAACGATGGTAGAGATTTGGACTTAGCGCCAGATATCAGGGGACAAAATTCCTGGCTTTTTTGCCCCAATTCTTTTGTTTCTGGTAGAGATTTTATTAATCTCGTTAAATTAAGAATAAATGCTCTTCCATCGCATATGCGTCTGACTAGAGGTGATCGTGCCCGTGGCGTGCGTAAATGCCGTCGCGGGTGTGATCTTACAGAAAAAACTTACCATGTTATCCAGCAGTGTCCTAGGACACATGGTGTTAGAATCAAGCGTCATAACAACATTGTCAATTATATGGCTTCAAAGAACTCAAATGAGTTTGAAAAATCGTTTGTTGAACCTCATATTATTACTGACCGTGGTCTGCGGAAGCCTGACTTGGTGATCGTTGAGGATCGGTCCGCGATCGTCGTCGACGCGCAAATCACTGGTAATGACCGTAATCGTCTCTTCTTCTTCCATAACAATAAGGTACGATATTATGGTGAGCAAACCCAGCTTCACTCATGCCGTTAAGGAGCGATTTGGCGTCGACGAGGTCCGGGTCCTGGCCTTAACGATCTCCTATAAAGGTCACATTAACAAAAGGTCTTATAATTCCCTTCTTTCTGAAGGCATTATTCGGAAGTCTGATATTCCCTTCCTTGCTTCCCGGGCCATGGTCGGTAGTCTCGCCGCTTTTAATTTTTATTATAAGTCAACTGTGTCAGACTACCCTCTTTATTGCTTGACTTGACCAAGTTTTTGTGTCCTTTTGTGAACCCCTGCATCTCGTCCTTTCATTGTAATACTTCATTTTATTTTATTTTATTTTGTATGTTTTGTTATTTTGTTCTGTAAACTGGTGGAGTGCATCAGTATTTTATTTGTAATCTTGTACATTAAAGATAATAAACATATTTATAGCCACTTGATTTAGCCTTGGCGGGAGTAACTATGACTCTCTTAAGGGAGAGTCCAAGGTGTGTCTCCGGTCGGGGACGGTCGCGGGGGTTTTTCTTTGAAAAACCCCCGTTCTGATTTAGGGGGCACCGTAGTTACACCTGGGACAGTGATGCGTCATATAGTCTGATGGTTAGTCGCTGACGTGCACCAGACCTAGCCTCTCCTGTTCAAGTCTGACCTGAACCTCTCCTAGGTTCCCGCTAGTGTGGGAGGTTGTGACCTTGGTTGCGGCCTCTCCGTACCAACTCAGGCAGGCGCTCCAACGGCGTAGCGCGTTATCAGCCTTCTATGCTCAGATTACTCGTCGCTCCTAAAGAAAACAAAAGAAAAGGCGACGGCGACGCAGTTGCGAGTAATTTAGCCGCAGAGGGTGTCCAGAACCAACCTGATGAGTTCTCGTGCATTAATTGTGGCAAAATCTTTGCGAAGGAGTTGGGCTTGAGTCTTCATAGAAGGCGAATGCACCCTGCAGAATACCACAAAGATGCCAAAGAGGAGTTAGAAGGAAGACCTGTCATTAAGAAAAGGTGGAGTGAGAATGAGTCGGCGGGGCTTGCAAGACATGAAGCCCGCTTGCTAGCAAATGGCTGCAATGCTAACAATATTAACGCGGAGCTCGTTAAATTAATGAGTGGCAGATCGCTCGATTCTGTGAAGAGCCGCCGAAAGACGGAGAAGCACAGGAAGCTAGTGGTGGAGTTTTTGAAGTCCACTGAGCTAGCCACTAATCTAATAGTTGACCTGCCGCCAGTTGAGGAAAGTCAGGAGCCCGTCGACTCACAGGATGAGGAAGCAACTTCTTCATGTCATCTAGAGGCTGCTAACCCTGAAGAAACCGAGGCTATGACAGACGAGCAGGATTATAACATGGGTCTGTCGACCGAAGTATATACATCGGTCGAGACTTATATTCATAGCCTTAATACTGATGCTAGGTTGGGAGTGCCTACCTTGAATGAAGTTAATTTGTTGCATAGGGCACTCACTCTGGCACATAGTGATGTGGACACTGCCAAAAGTTTGGCGGTCTCATTTCTCGGTGACCTTCTACATACCCAGAGTGAGAGGGCTAGAAAACCTACAAGGCAAAATGCTAAGAATTCAAAGCCCTTATCTAATAGAAAACAGAAATGGCAGAAATTTGCCTGTTTTCAAAAATTGTATCGTAAAAATCGGAAATCAGCCTTTGATTCTATCTACAATAACAACTCATGTTCTGATAAATTGACCTACCATTCTGTGTTTAAATTCTGGGAGCATCTGCTTACCCATGCATCTCTTACCGATCCACCAAAATACGAAGTCATACCGGTGGTTAGTGAATTTGACCCTGACCTCTTAATTTATCCTAAAGAGGTGGTAGCTGTAAAGGCTACTAAGAAGTCAGCTGCTGGGCTCGATGGCCTCACGGTCTTCGAGTTAGAGAAAATCAGCACGAGAGTCAAGGCCAAATTATGTTCACTTTTTCTTATGCTTGGATGGGTGCCAGATGTGGTGCTAAACTCATATACTATTTTTATACCGAAGAAACATGATGTTATTGAACCAGCTCACTTAAGACCGATATCTATTGCATCAAATTTACTTCGTCAATTTCATAAACTCCTGGTTAATAGGCTGACTCCAGTTATTAGCTTGAGTAACTATCAGTTTGGGTTCCGGCCATTGGATGGTGTAGCAAAAGGGATTGACCTCTTTGACGCCATTCTTCGGTCGGTCCAGGAAAATCTCAAAAAAGTGTCCTTAGCTGTCATTGATCTGGAAAAGGCTTTTGACAGCATTGGCCATGATGCCTTGTTTAGGGCTCTTGATCATCTTGAAATTCCACCTGGTCTTAGAAGTTATCTCCACTTTGTATATACACATTCAAAAACCCAATTATCCTTTAAAAATATTAAAAGCAGTTTCTTTCATCCGATCAAGGTCGTGAGACAGGGAGATCCCTTATCACCTCTATTATTTTTAATGGTTTTTAACAATGTTATAAATCAACATCCTGCAGATCTGGGCTTCCGATTTAAGGAAGCGTTAATTAATCATATAGCATACGCTGAAGATTTGGTTGTACTTGCAGAGACGGCAGATGAGCTTCAGAAACTGATGTCGGTCCTGGCCGCTAGCCTTGCAGAAGTTGGGCTCAAAATTAATCTTGAAAAATCATTTACCTTAACATGGATTCAAAACAAAAAGAGGATCTTCGATGCAGATACTACTATTAAGGTTTATAACAGATTAATTCCGGCTAATCAGGTGGATAACAATTTTAAGTATCTAGGTGCGTACTTTAACGCATCGGGCCTTACAAAGATAGATGCTGATGGCCTACACTCAGATGTCAGTTTGCTTCTCAAAACACCGATGAAGCCTCAACAGAAGTTGTTCTGTCTGAACAACTTCTTGTTGCCCAAGTTTTACCACAATTTCATCTTCTCAAAACTGACTGCGGATTCTTTGAAAAAAGTCGATGTTTCGGTACGTAAGACGGTGAGGCAATTTTTACATCTGCCGCACGATCTCCCGAAGGCTGCCTTCCATGCGAGGTTGGCTGACGGGGGGTTGGGAGTGCCGTGCCTCAGATACCGCATTCCGATCATCGCAAGGAAACGTCCTAAGTTTAGACCCCCTCCTTCAAACCTCTTTAGAGCCGAAAACAGAAGGTTGAACACCACTAATCAAGTCAATTCTTACTTTAAAAGTAAGCTACTGAGTTCGTGTGATGGAACCGGATAGGAAGGACGCATGGCGTGTCCCGGGGGCTCATACATGGGTATCTGATGGATCGTCCTTCATGACTGGGAGAGATTTTGTGAAAGCAATTCATCTCCGATATGCGGTACTTCACAGCCGGGCGAGGAGTTCCAGAGGTACGATCGATATGGCTAAGTCGTGCAGGCGTGGATGTGGTGCGATTGAATCACTCAATCACATATTGCAAGTCTGTCACCACACCCACTTTGCAAGAATAAAACGACACGACGCGATTGTTGATTAAGAGGCGTACAGAGCAAGACAGAGGCCTCAGTGTGCATAAGGAGCCGCAATTCAAGGTCGGCAACAACAAGCTGAAGCCGGATATGGTGGTTTATGGGAATGACAGGGTCACTGTAGTGGATGTGCAGATTATAAGCGAACAGTATCCTCTCGAGATCGCACATCGTAATAAAATCGAAAAGTACCGTCCTCTGGATGATCAGTTGGCAGGGCTCCGACCTGGGGGAGTCCAATACTCCTCCCTGACATTGAATTGGAGGGGTGTGGTGGCGGAGTCGTCCGGGAAGGAGTAGGTGGCCTTTGGGGTTCTTCGCCGTTCGGATATGAAGATAATTGTCGCCAGAAGCATGATGGGTTCCTCAATTATTCATCGAGTCCACCGTCACATGACGAGCTGTAGCCCAGGGCGACGAAAGGATGTGGGCTAGTTTAGTCCTGGGCTGGACATGTTCTGCTGCAGCTTTTGGGGATGTACCACGACGGATTCGTGGAAATTCGGCTTTGGGTGGCCGAGTAAAAAAAACAAAATAGCCACTTGCCTCACAGTTACCCGATAGGTCAGTAGAGGCAATTAAAGGGAAACGGAGACCCGAATCTTATAAAAAAAGTGTGAAGAAGCTGGTAGAAGGCTTGTTACATGATGCTGAGGTGGGGTTGGCTGCCGCCACAGCCACCATTCCATCAACTGATACCGAAAGGGTTGCTCTGTTGTCCGTGCTCTGTTGTCCTTGAACTTCTTCGTGCGCCTAATGGCACACTAATGACCACCCAGAAACGTATAGATACTTATTATAAAAGAGACTTGTATGTCTGGTGTGATGGTGTTGGGCTCGCACGGTCCTCTGATGTTCCCTTGGCACATACCTGGCTTTCCAATGGCTCATCCTTTATGAGAGGGGCAGAGTATGTAGCGGCCATACTGGCTCGCTACAACTGTCTGTTTTGTCTCTCACATCGGACCAGGGGCCGGGAAAAGGTGAAAAATCTTTGTTCCAGAGGCTGTGCGCAGCCCGAGACTTAAATCACATCGTGCAGACATGTTATTCAACTTATGGTCTCCGTATTAAAAGACACAACGATTTGACTAATTACGTTAAAAGATCTCTCACCCAAAAAGGATTTACTGTTCACACAGAACCCAGGTTTAATGACCCTTGTGGAACCTATTTAAAACCCGATCTTGTAGCATATAATCCAACTAACTCTTTTTTAATTGATTTACAGATAGTTGGTGATCAAGTAAATCTGCAGGAGGCTCATATAATCAAATCAGAAAAGTACGAAGTCTTGCGCCCACAGCTAGACCCGCTTCGGCCTGGAGGAGCTCTCATTACATCATTGACTGTCAATTGGCGAAGAGTGTTTTCCAGGAGTAGCCACCGTATTCTAACAGCGGCCCACTTGCTGCGATCTGGTGATTTTAAAGTTATGTCTGCGAGAACTCTCTCCTGGACTGTGAGACTGTAGAAGGCCCACCGGCGAATGACGTGTCGTAACCCGGCACGGAAGAACTGTCCTTTTACACGTTTTGTTCCTTGAATTGTAAATATTTATATTTATGTTTTCTGAGCACTAATGAAGTGCAAATGTAACGCTTATGTAATTATTTGTTGAATAAACGTTATTTCTAGCCACTTGCCTCACACAGTTACCCGATAGGTCAGTAGAGGCAATTAAAGGGAAACTGAGACCCGAATCTTATAAAAAACGTGTGGAGAAGCTGGTACAAGGATTGTTACATGATGATGACGTGGGGTTGGCTGCCGCCACAGCCACCATTCCACCAAATGAAACAGAAAGGGTTGCTCTGTTGTCCGTTATTGAAGAAGCTGACGAAGGCCATGAGATGGTCTTGCAAAAGGATGAAGGAAAGGATGATCCTTATAATATGAATGCTTCAACCATCTTATATGATTGCATTGAGAATTATGTGTCGGTGTTAAACTTGGATCAGACATTAAGACCAATCATCTCGGAGGAAGAACGCTTATCTGGATAAGGCACTTTATGTGTTCGAAGAGAATCCTCAGTATAGCAGGGACTTGGTGAATACCTATTTGGGTAATATTATCAAACCATGCTCTATTAGGAGAAAGACGTATAATAAGGCTAGAGGGAGGCAGGAACTGTCTAAAAGGAAACTCAAAGGTAAAAAGTTTGCTGATTTTCAGCAGCTATACAAAAAGAAACGCAGAAGTGCATTTGATAGTATTTATTCTAATAAATCTATATCTAATGTCTATATCATCTAATCTGACAAGGCAGTTTCACAAAGTATTGGTTAACAGAATCTCTCCTGCCTTTGTGCCCGACAGTTTTCAATTTGGTTTCAGACCCATGGATGGGGTGGCCAGAGGGATCGATACTCTGGACGATGTGCTTTCGCACAGTATGAAGGAGTTGAGACCCCTCTCCATCGCCATCCTGGATCTCAAGAGGCGTTTGACAGCGTCCAGCACTCATTCATCATCAAGTGCTTGAATGAATTGGCCTTATGGGTTTATTGAATATCTACTATATGTTTATAGCAATGCTAAAACGACCCTGTCGTTTAAAGGTGATGTATCGGAGCCCATCCATCCGAACCAGGGGGTGCGGCAGGGAGACCCTTTGTCTCCCTTGCTGTTGCTCCTTGTATTCAATAAGGTTTTAGAAAGGCTCCCAATTGATAAAGGTGTAAAGTTTAGAGGTATGATTTTGAATAATATAGCCTATGCAGATGACCTTGTGTTAATTGCAAATAGTCATCATGAACTCCAACAGTTGATGGATATACTAACTGATGCTTTGGCAGAGGTTGGTCTTAAAATTAACATTGGAAAGTCTTTCTCTTTTCACTGGGTCAAGGATAGCAAGAATAAGAAATTAATTTACGATAATACAGAGAACGTCGTGGCGTACAATCAGAAGATTCCTAAGTTGCAGGTGGCTGATCCATTTAAGTATCTGGGAGCTGATTTCGAAACTACAGGGCTCAATAAGATCGACTGCTTACAGTTCCAGGAAGATCTTAAATTGCTTCGTAAAGCACCATTCACACCGCAACAGAAGGTTTTTATGATGAAGTGTTTTTTAATTCCTAAGTACTATCATGTATTCATTTTCTCCAGGTTCACCGCAGGCTCGCTTAATAAGCTGGATGTCATAGTTAGGAAGTTTGTAAGAGCAGTGCTTCACCTATCCCATGATCTCCCAAAGGCTTCCTTCCATGCGAAGGCGGCTGATGGGGGCATGGGAATTCCCTCGTTCCGTTTCTCAATACCTCTTATAGCAAAAAAAAGACTTCGGTATCATCCACCCAATGAATACCTGTTGTATGTTAAAGATAAGTATCTTGATACTTCTATTAAGGTGAACAATTACTTTAAAAAGAAACTGTATGAGACCTGCGATGGCGCCGGACTTAAGAACTCGAGTGGTTGTCCCCCAGCTCACAACTGGGTAACGGATGGGACATCATTTCTCTCTGGTAAAGATTACATTAAATCGGTACATTTGCGGTATGGCTGTCTTTACAACCGTGCACGGTGTGAGCGTGGACGTAACGAAAATAATAAGTATTGTAGAAGAGGTTGTCAGTCGCCTGAGACTCTGAACCACATCCTTCAACAGTGCTATTCAACTCATACCCTCCGTATAAAACGTCACAATAGTCTTGTCCATTACCTCAACAAAGTGTTAACCTCCAGAAACTTTAAAGTCCATGTAGAATCAACATTCAGAATAGACAATAGTAAATATAATCCTGATTTTGTAATTTATAGTTGTGACAGAGTCATTTGGTTGACGTACAAGTCATCAACGACCAGTACTCGCTTCGTACAGCGCACGAAAATAAGGTGAGGAAATACGAGTGCCTTAGACCTCAGCTCCAAGATCTTCGTCCGGGTGGCATCCACGGCAGCACCCTAACAGTGAACTGGAGTTTTCGCGGAAAACTCCTACAAAGAACTCACAGCCCTCGGCTTACTTAAGAAAAGTGATTTCCATCGCGGACGGTTGTTGGCGGGATCATGAGCATGCAGCTTTTCAACGTATGACAGTCTGCAAAACAGGCTTGACGAAAGGGGTCTGACTGGCCGACTCCAGCCGTCTCTTGTGTTGTACCACTGCTGGGATTGCGGAAAGTTGACCGGGTTGTCAAAAAAAATAGCCACTTGCCTCGGCATTCAACGTCCTATACGTTTTCTTGGTTAAAGCCCACCCTGCGACTATGCACTCCTAGGCCAGGCTCTCTTAAGGGCTGGGCTCGTGTTCGGGAACGGACCTCCCCTCGGATTGTTCTTTCGGGTTCTTTCCACGGGAGGGACGAGACCCTGAGCAAGCTTCCTTATCAAGTACCGGGTTTGTCTGGGGCGGCCACGTTTCGGGGTCCGTTTTTTGTTCACAGGGGCGCGTTCCCGTGTTCTGAAGAATGGTTTTCTCAGTTCCGGGGAGGCGTTTCTGTGTTCTGAAGAATGGCCTTAAACTTGGTCAAACCTTTCAATCACTGTTACGGAGGTATGTTACAGGTGTCATTGGACTTCCGGCTGTATGTGCCCCTTCTGGAGGGAATTGGATGAACCTCTTCGGCTGTCGTGGTGGGGATGTACCACTGCACTCAGTGGAAAGTTGGCATGGGTTGTCCAAAAAAAAAAAATTAGCCACTTGCCTCGGCATTCAACGTCAAAAAAAATAACCACTTACGAATGTGTTGAAAAATATTTATATGGTCTCAATTCAGATCAACGGCTTGGACCACAGATGCCAGATGATGAGAGGTTGTTAGATGAAGCCTTATTGTGTTTTGAAGTAGACAGTATTAAAAGTAAAGATTTAATCAATAGTTATCTAACTCATCTGATTACACCAAGACCAAATAGAGTATCCAGAAGGAGAGCTATGCAGACTCCTAAGAATCTATCAAATAGTTGGTTGGTTGGTTGATTGGGGTTTTATGGCACAAAGTCCCTTTAGGGACATGCTGCGCCAAAAAAAAAGAGTAAAATAAGAACATCTAATTGAAATATAAAATCGATTTAAAACTTTGTCATAAAAACAAGATGAATGAAAATAACACAATTATATAAAAAGAGTGATATGATGATAAATGTTTATTAAAATCATTCAATGAAAATATAACACATGTAATAGAATTAAACACATGTTTTCACAATCAAAATATAAATCTTAAAAATAACAATTTGTAAAATGTTCAATAAACTAACAGTTTGTATAAAAATACCAGTTGGTATAAATTTTCAATAAACTAACTGTTGGTAAAATATTTAAAGTTTCGAATACATTTCGAATTCAGAAATACATTTACAATCATGTGGGCTCAAATTCCTCAAAGACAATATTATCATCATCATCTGAGTCAGAGCTGTAAGACTCTGAAGCCATATCTACCTCTGCATAGTACAGCAGCTGTTTGGAATCCTTTGTAGTAGGAAGCGGTGTATCAAGACACACTTTCTTGTTGTTTTTGCCCTTCACAGTTTTCCACTGTGAAGACGCTTGGTTTGAGGTTTTCTTTCTCTCATTCTGTGTACATGATTTGGGTTTTGCTTTTTGTGTAGGGGAAACAGGTTTTTTCGAATTGTTTGCAGATGAAACAGAGGTTTAACCTGTATTATCTTTAATGAACTGGTTAGATTGAATATTATAATATTCTATTTTTACAGGTTCAGATGATGGTGGCAAAAGTTTTAGTGCAGGCATAGGTCTTATTCTTGCGGAAGCACCAATACTACGGGTTTTTTTCTTCATAGTGCTGGTTAGTGTAACAGATGAATCATTTGGTGGTGAAGAGAATTCAGTTTGGGTGCTTATATGTCTTAAGGATTTTGATTGTTGCTTGAGTAGACTAGAATATGAAACTCCTACAGATGGTGTTCTGGATTCAACAAGTTTACGAGCTTCAGGATAAGAAAGTTTTTGAGAGATTTTGATTGCAAGAATTTCTTTCTCACGAATCCAGTTTGGGCAACAGCGGGAGTATGCTGTATGTTCACCTTTACAGTTTGTACAACGCTGAGGCTTTTCACATGACTTACCATCATGGCCGACTTCTGCACAACGTGCGCAGGTAACAGAACCACGACAGGAAGTTGAAGTATGACCATAGCGCTGGCATTTAAAACAACGGAGTGGGTTAGGTATATACAGTCGGACAGGACAGCTCAGGTAGGCAGCTTTAATTCTGGTTGGCAAAGTTGGACTATTGAAAGTCAGAATTATGTGCTTCGTAGGAAGCACTTTCTCATTCCGGCGGATTGTAATACGGCGTGCATCTATAACATTTTCATCTTTTAAGTGTTCTAGAAGTTCTTCCTTTGTAGAGAATAAAAGTTCTGGTTCAGATATTATACCACGGCTAGTATTTAGAGATTGATGAGCCTGAATAGAAACAGAAAAGGAACCTATTGTTGTTGAATTTGAGAGAAATTGTGAATGTTTGGCTTTAGAAACCTCAACAAGCAAATCTCCAGACTTCATTTTTTTAAGTGAGTAACCATCTTCAAATACAGATTGGAATGTTTTTGCAATAAGAAACGGTGAAGATCTCTTAAAAGAGCTATCAGAGTGACTATCAGTGCGTTTAATTATGAAATAACGTGTGAAGGACTTCTGTACAATTCGTTGCTCTCCAGATGGGAGAGAGATAGAAGGAGTTGAACTTTTTCCATCCATAATAAAGAGAAAATTAATTCAGACCCCGGCCGCACCACCCACCACCGAGCCCAACAAGGGGATGCACATTCATGCACCAGTGCTAGCCAGGGCCCATACGCTCACATGACACACCTATTTCAGTTTCCACCCTTAACGAAATGACTAGTATGTGCCTGCTCACTTGATCCCTAGGCAGTGACATACAAGTCAGCTGACCAGCCGATTGATGCATACGGGACCAATATGCACCTCCCGTCTACCTGAAGCAGAGGCCAAAGCAGTGTGTTGGTTTCCTTCAACTGCCAGGATCCAACTTTCCAGGGACACGGGTCACCACGCACGGCAAACACATGGGTGGTTTACAATTCTCCATAAGTCGATATAAACAGGATGATATCGGCTTATGCAGAATCGCCCTCACTTCAGAAAAGGAAACCACAATGAGAGTGAAACAAAGAAGAAAGATTAGACAGGAGAATGGAGAGGAAAAAAGAAAAGAGAAAGATCGCTCAGGTGCCCGGGGTTGCGAAGCCCGTGAATACCTAAAGAAGGTATCCCCCTGGAATCTATCAAATAGAAAACTTAAAAAGAAACTATATGCTGATTTCCAAAGGAAATTTAAGAAAAAGCGTAAAGCAGCGTTCGACGGCTTATTTTCAGATTCCTCAATAAGTGAAGAACTGAACCATACTGATGTTTTCGACTTCTGGTCCCATCTATTATGTAAAAAGAGTATTAAATTTACAGAACAAATTATTCCAGTTTCTAAAGAAATAGTGTTTGATCCTATTCTCCTGGTATACCCTGGAGAAATCGAGGGTTGCCAGGGGAATAAGAAAAAGTCCGCAGCACGTCCGGATGGGTTGACTGTCCGTGAAGTAAATAGAATTGGCACCAGAATTAAATGTAAGCTTTTCTCATTATTTCTGCAGCTACATTGGATACCTGATATACTGTTAGATTCATTCACTATTTTTATACCAAAAAAGAAAAATTTCAATAATCCTGCTTCTCTTCGTCCCTTATCAATAGCATCAAATTTAACAAGATTATTTCCCAAAGTACTAGTTAAAAGAAAAACACCTCTTTTTCGTCCTGATAATTTTCAATTCGGATTTCGGCCAATGGATGGGGTGGCGAGGGGGATCGACTCACTGGATACAGTGATGTCGACCTGCATGAAAGAGTTGCGCTCCTTCGCCATCGCCATTTTGGACTTAGAAAAGGCCTTGGACAATGTCAAACATTCCTCCTTTTGGAGTGTCTAGAAGAGCTTAATGTTCCTTGGGGTATAGCCGAGTACCTGAAGTATGTTTACAGTAATTCTAAGACAGTTTTCTCCTTTAAAAGGGATGTCAAACGTTTGATAATATGGAAAAAATTACAGTAAACAATAGGCCTTTAAAGTCAATAGAAGTTACAGAAAATTTTACATATTTGGGTGCTGAGTTTGGTACCACAGGATTAATGTAGATTGACAATTCGAATTACAGGAAGACTTGAAAATACTATTAAAGACCCCATGTAAACCCCAACAAAAAATATTAATGTTGGTGCATTTTCTGCTTCCGAAGTTTTATCACAAGTACATCTTTTCAAGACTTAATGCTGGCTCTCTCAATAAAATTGATAAAATAGTCCGGAAAATGGTTAGAACAGTTCTGCATCTTCCCCATGATCTCCCGAAGGCCGCCTTCCATGCGAAGGCGACTGACGGGGGACTTGGTATTCCATCCTTTCGTTTCCTTATTCCGTTGATTGCCAAACACAGATTACAATATAAAAAACCTCATGAAGGATTGCTATATATTGACAATAGACATATAAATTCGGTTAATCAAATAAACAACTACTTCAAAAATAAACTATACAGTGCTTGTGATGGGGTTGGTTTAAAAGGTTATAATCTGTGTCCTGCGGACATGCATGTGTGTCCGACGGCACCACATTTCTCTCAGGCCGTGATTACATAAAAGCAATTCATCTTCGATATGATTGCCTATATATAATAGAGAAAGATGTGCGATAGGCAGAGGAGATGTTAACAAGAGATGTCGTCGTGGCTGTGAGTGTCCAGAAACATTGAATCATATTGTACAGCAGTGTTATTAGACTCAAAATTCCAGAATCCTTCGTCATAACAATATCGTTGATTACATCTATAAAACACTTTTATCTCGAAGTTACACAGTTCATAAAGAGCCTACTTTTAAGATTAACAATAGCACACTAAAACCCGATCTAGTTATCCATAGCACGGACAGAACAGTACTTGTCCACATTCAGGTCATGAACGACCAATACCCTCTTGCGTTGGCACACAAGAACAAAGTGGAGAAATATGAGGTTCTTCGGAGTCAGTTGGCTGGGCTGCGTCAGGGATGATACCACGGCAGCACCCTGACAATCAATTGGAGGAGTGTTGTCGCTGGGCACTCTTTCAAGGAACTTGTGTCACTGTGACTTCTGCGTAAAGGAGATATGAAGATCATTTCCAGCCGAGCCCTTCTAATTGGCATTCTTGCTCATCATCGCTTCCAGTGTATGACGGTGTCATCACGGCACCCGAAGGAGGGAATTGGATGAACCTCTTCGGCTGTCGTGGGGGCGATGTACCACTATGCCCAGTGGAAAATTTGCTAGGGTTGTCAAGAAAAAAAAATAACCTCTTGCCTCGGCATTCAACGTCCTTTACGTTTGCTTGGATAAAGGCCACCCTGCAGCTATGCACTCCCAGGCCAGGCTCTCTTAAGGGCTGGCCTCGTGTTCGGGAACGGACCTCCCCTCGGATTGTTCCTTCGGGTTCTTTCCTCGGGAGGGACGAGACCCTGAGCGAGCCTCCTTATCAAGTACCGGGTTTGTCTGGGACGGCCTCGTTTCGGGGTCCGTTTTTTGTTCACAGGGGCGCGTTCCCGTGTTCTGAGGAATGGTTTTCTCAGTCCCGGGGAGGCGTTCCTGTGTTCTGAAGAATGGCCTTGAACTTGGTCAAACCTTTCAATCACTGTTACGGAGGCATGTTACAGGTGTCATTGGACTTCCGGCTGTATGTGCCCCCGCTACCTACACATGTCTTCCAGGACCTTCGGGGACTGGGCGTTATGGAGTACACGGAAGCTCCCTTTGATTCCGAAGATCTACCGATGGGTTAGCGCCCCTCCTGCGGATGGATTTATGGTTGCTACAGAAAAGAAAACAGAAGTAAGGGTAGCTTGTTCCTCAAGCGGCCCATAAATTCGGCTGCTGGGGGGTCTCAGGGTCCTGTGCCTGTTGACAGTTTCCTGTGTGAATGTTGCCACCGATGCTTCGCCACTAAGAGAGGGCTGGGGGTACACCAAAGAGCTAAACACCCCAATCAATATCATAATAAAGCCCTGGACGAGCTAAAGGAAAAAGAGGGAAGAGAAACTAAGAGAAGGTGGACGGAGGTACAGATTGCGAAAATGGCTAGCAAAGAAGCTAGAATCCTATACTATAAAGGAGCTATCCCCAATATTAATGAAGAAATCAGTAAAGTTATCAATGGAAGAACTATCGAAGCAATCAAAGGCAAGCGGAGACCTCCTGCTTACAAAAAGAGAGTACAGGATATTCTGCGGAGTCTTTCCCCTGGGTCTCTGCAGAATCCTAGTACAAGTTCAAGTACAAAAGAGGGCAATATTCATCATCACCAAGCTCTGCCAAGAATTAGTGGGTCTCCGGATATAAATCCTGAATGTTACAATCTTTTAGAAGATACAGAGATTTACTTGTCGCCTGAGATTTATTTAGACAGATTGAATTCAGATCAACGTGTCAGGGGGGCGCTGACTGAAGAGGAAAAATTCTTAGACGAGGCCCTTCTTAGCTTAGAAGATGTGACAAAATGTAAAAATCTTGTTCACTCTTTTCTGCTAACAATTATTAAGGAAGATCAGCCAGAAAGGAGGAAGGGTCCAAGGAGTGGAAATCCTCTTGGTATGGTGGTGTCGAACAGGAAGCGTAAGAGAATCAAGTATACCAAGTTTCAGCGGCAGTACAATAAAAATCGGAAAAAGGCTTATGATTCTCTCTATAACAACTCAAGTATAAGCAGAAATTTGAGTGTGGATACGGTGTTTTCCTTTTGGAAGCACCTCTTGACGCACGTGGCCATTAATGAGCCAAATCCAAGAGACATAAATATTGAGGATGTTCCAGTAGTTTTTACTGAGGACCTACTCATATATCCTGAAAAAGTGGCCAAATTTGAGCCTAGGGGAAAATCGGCGGCGGGCCTAGATGGCTTGTCCGCATATGATACCAAGGAAATAAATAGCCGTGTAAAAGCGAAGCTATTCAGTCTGTTCTTATTGTTACACTGGATTCCAGACATCTTGATAAACAGCTCAACTGTTTTCATCCCTAAAAAGGAGAATTCAGAAAATCCAGCACACCTCAGGCCTATATCAATTTCGTCCATCCTGTCAAGACAATTTCATAAACTTTTGGTTAATAGAATAAATGGTATGGTCACTTTTTATAAGTGGCAATTTGGTTTCTAAAAGGTGGATGGTGTTGCAAGAGGCATAGACCTCTTGCAGGCCATGCTGCGCTCTGTTCAGTCTGATGGGAAACCAATCGCAATAGCGGTGCTTGACATCCAGAAAGCCTTTGACAGTGTGTCCCATAATGCCATATTTTTAATTATTGATTCTCTTGATTTGCATCTAGGTATTAAAGCCTATCTGAAATTTATTTATTTAAATTCAAAAACACAATTGTTGTTCCAGGGCACCAAAAGTGATCTATTTCATCCAGTCAACGAAGTATGCCAAGTGGACCCCCTTTCACCTACTTTGTTCTTGCTTGTAATGAATAAAATCCTTGAATTATTGTCTAAAAACATCGGATTTCTTTATGATAATGAACTTATCAACCATATCGCATACGCGGAGGATCTTGTGATATTCGCAGAGAATGCCGAGAAGCTCCAGCAGCTATTGAACATTTTATTTGAAGCATTACATGAAATGGGACTAAAAATTAATACGGAAAAATCCTACTTCATATGGACTATTAATCGGCGTGCAAAGAAAATGGTGTTTGATAACCGCACTCTGATCACATTGAATAAAATTAAACTTAATAGCATTGAAGCTGACGCCTCTTTCAAGTACTTGGGTTCTGGGTTCACTCCTAGTGGACTCATGAAAATAGAGTCATTGGCCTTAAAAGAGAAATTAGAGACACTGCTAAAAGCACCAGCTAAGCCCCAGCAAAAATACTTCATGGTCCGCAACTACCTGTTACCTTCAGTATACCACTCATATATCTTTTCTAAACTTTACGCAAGCAGTCTTCAGAAACTAGATATCATTGTTAGAACATCAATCAAACAGATTCTCCACCTGCCTCATGACCTGCCGAAGGCCGCCTTCCATGCGGATGTGGCTGACGGGGGATTGGCGATCCCGAGCCTCAGGTATCTAATCCCAGTGATAGCGAACAATAGATTAAAGTACAATAAGCCTCATATAAATCTTGTTAAAATTGAAGGTCGGATAATTCCTTCCTCAGATCAAATTAATAGTTATTTTAGGAAGCAGTTGTATAAGTCGGTTGATGGAAAGGGGCTGAAGGAATCAAACAAATGCCCGTCAGCCCATCAATGGGTAAGTGATGGAACTGCTCTATTGAGTGGAAAAGACTTCATTAAATGTATCGATCTGAGATACAATGTTCTGTACAGCAAGAGTCGATGTACAAGGGGAAGGAAAGATAAAGACAACTTTTGCCGAAGGGGATGCCAACAACCTGAAACTTTGAATCATATGTTACAACAATGTCACTCCACCCACTCTGCAAGAATACAGCGCCACGATGCCATAGTAAAGTACATACAGAAAATTACACAAGGTAGAGGGTTTACAGTTCAGCACGAGAAAAAGTTCAAAGTTAATAATAATGTCTTAAAACCTGATTTAATACTTTACTCCAACGACAGGGTACACTCGCTAGACGTTCAAGTGATTAACGACCAGTTTCCCCTAAGGCAAGCACATCTCACACAGAAAGAGAAATACCGACCATTAGCTGTTCATCTTGATGGGTTACGTCCGGGGGGGGGTTTCGGTCTGACACCCTGACGATTAATTGGAGGGGTGTTGGGGCGGAGGCCTCCTCGAAGGAGCTCATCGCTTTTGGTATCTTAAAGGCTCGTGACATGAAGATCAAATCTACGCGGACGCTCATCGGGGGAAACAACTCTCACAGACTCTTTCAACGCATGACGAGCTCTGTACAGAGCGTGAAGAAGGGCATAGGTTGAGGCTCTTCAGCTGCCACCCTCCGTACATTGTACTTGTACATATGACTTGTACATATATGTACCTTGTACATATGACTACAAAGTCTTGTAGAAACTCAAAGTTTCCCGTTTGTAGAGCTTTGGAAAAAAAAAAACAATAGCCACTTGCCTTGGCATTCAACGTCCTTTACGTTTGCTTGGATAAAGCATACCGTGCGGCTATGCACTCCCAGGCCAGGCTCTCTTAAGGGCTGAGCTCGTGTTCGGGAACGGACCTCCCCTCGGATTCGATCCTTCGGGTTCATTTCCTCTGGAGGGACGAGACCCTGAGCGAGCCTCCTCTTCAAGTACCGGGTTTGTCTGGGGCGGCCTCGTTTTGGGGTCCGTTTTTGTTCACAGGGGCGCGTTCCCGTGTTCTGAGGAATTTGATTTCTCAGTTCCGGGGAGGCGTTCCTGTGTTCCGAAATGGCCTTGAACCTGGTCAACCCTTTCAAACACTGTTACAGAGGCATGTTACTGGTGTTAGAGGACTTCCCCTGTCCGTGGGCCCGCTACCTGCGCATATCCTGGGCACCTTAGGGTGACACAGGCTCTATGGAGTAATCCTGAAGCTCCCTCTAACACCGAAGATGACGTCCGGGCCACCACCCCTGTCGCCATATATGTTTTCCATTGCTACAAGTAAAAATAACAGAGAAATAGGATCCAATAATGTTGGAACCCAGGAAAATGTGACTGCCGGGGCGGCTCATGGTACGGTTCCTCTTGGCAGGTCTCCGTCCTGGTGCATACCACGGCAGCACCCTGACAATTAACTGGAGGGGTTTTGTCACTGGTCAGTCCTTTAAAGATCTTGTATCCCTGCCCCTATTACGTAAAGGTGACTTTAAGATCATCTCTACCCGGGCCCTTTTGGGAGGCATACTCGCTCCCCATAGGTTCCAGAGTATGACTATGTCGTCTCGACATCCGAAGCAAGGGATCGGATGAACCCCCTCGGCTGTCGTGGGAAGGATGTACCACTGCTTACAGTGGAAAGCTGACGAGGGCGTAAGAAAAAAAAATAGCCACTTGCCTTGGCATTCAACGTCCTTTACGTTTGCTTGGATAAAGGATATTTTCCCCGGCGAGGGCCCACTATTTGTAAGCTTGAAATTTAGATTATATTGATTATTGGTTGAGACTTGCTTGATTCTGGATTCGACATTTCGTCTCCCTCCTTTCAAGCTTAGGGTCCTGGTAGTACCTCATCGTTGGTGCTCGGGTGAACGGCAAGCGCTGTATGTCCAGTGCTGTGAGTCCGGCCAAAACTACCTGAATCTTTTGTTTTTCTCCTTGATTTTTGCCTTTTCTAGCTCGTGGATTTTTTTTAAGGCTTTTCTTTTGCTGTTATTTTGTGTTTCCGTGTTCTGTTTTTCTTTTGTTTTATCTTGTTTAATTTTCTGAGTGACTCAGATTTCTAGTGATATATATTTGGTTAATCCTTGCATTTGCCCCTTTTTCAACCTCTCTGTTTTTTATTGGACTCGATTGGGGTGCACATATTGATATTTTACTGTTCAGAGGGGCGTGACCCTGAGCGAGCCTCCTTATTAAGTACCGGGTTTGACTGGGGCGGCCTCGTTTCGGGGTCCGTTTTTGTTCATAGGGGCGCGTTCCCATGTTCTGAGGAATTAATTTTTCTCAGGGCCGGGGAGGCGTTCCTGTGTTCTGAAATGGCCTCGAACTTGGTCAAACCTTTCATACACTGTTATAGAGGCATGTTATGGTTGTTGGTGGACCTCCTCTGTACGTGGGCCCGCTACCTACGCATATCTTGAGTTTACTCAAGCTCTATGGAGTACTCCTGAGGCTCCCACCAACTTCGAAGATGTCCACACGGGCTACCACCCCTCGTGGATGAAGAAGATGTTCATTGCTGCAGAAGAAATAAAAAATGAAAGTGGCCTTGACACCGTCAGGGACACGAATATCTCTGCTGCTGGGGGTCCCCAGGACCTGCTCCTGCTGTCGACTTTGGGTGTCCATTCTGCCCGAGAAGGTTCGCTACTAAAAGGGCACTGGGGGTGCATAGTAAAGCTAAGCACCCAGTCCAATACCACGCCAAGGAGTTTGATGATTTGAAGAGTAGGCCGGAAGTAAAACGCAGGTGCTCAGAGGATGAAGTGACTAAGATGGCGAAAGAGGAAGCGAAGATCTTGTTAAGACATGGGGATGCAGTGAATATGAACCAAGAACTGGCTAAGATCATACCAGGCAGGTCCCTCGAGGCCATAAAAGGGAAACGGAGGCCACAGTCTTACAAGAAAATGGTTTTAGATATTCTGAACAGCTTGACAGAGTTCTAGCTCCTAAAGCTCAGCCAGTAATTTGGACACAACAGTCGTGGATTTAATGAGCAGTAGTTATCCTCAAGCTCATACAGAAAATAATGGGGATTCCACACTTCTGAAAGCCCAATTATCCATAGTGTCCAAACAAGTGCTGAAGATGAACAAGTATATAATATGAATGAAGAAACTGTCATTTACAATAGTCCCGAGATTTTTCTAAACTGGAACTCGGACCGTAGGCTGGGTGGGCAGCCGACGGAAGATGAAGTAAATTTGCTGGATCAAGCTCTGCTTTTGTTGCAAGACGAAGAAAGGAGCAAGAATTTGACAAAGGCGTATATTGATACACTGATCAAGCCTATGGAGAGCCGAAGAGGAGGAGGTGGCAGACCCAGAGTTTCCAAAAATAAACTATCTAATAGAAAATTGAGAAGAATAAAATACACTAAATTCCAGCGGTTCTATAAGAATAATAGAAAAAAGGCCTTTGATAGTTTATATGGCAGTAATAGTACTAGTAACTCACTGTCTTCTGAAAAAGTCTTTGCTTATTGGCAGCATTTGCTCACGCAAGTGGCTGTTAATGATCCTGTTTTGCCAACAGTAGTTGATTCGCCAGTTGAATTTGATTCCAGTATTCTGATTTACCCGAATGAGGTGGCACTATGCAACCCCAAAGGGAAATCGGCGGCTGGCCCAGATGGTCTGTCAACATATGATATCCGGAAAATAAATAATAGAATCAAATCAAAGATATTCAGCCTTTTCATGTTGTTGCATTGGATCCCTGAGGTCATGCTAGACAGCTTCACTTTATTTATACCGAAAAAAGAAAATACAGATGATCCAGTGAATCTTCGTCCCATATCCATTGCCTCGAATTTAACTCGTCAATTTCATAAAATTATTTGCAATAGACTAAGTAATTTAATATCATTAAGCAAATTCCAATTTGGATTTCAAAAAATTGATGTCGTGGCCTCGGGGATAGATCTGTTACAAGCGATCCTGAGATCTACCCAGACAAATGCAAGGCCCATATCGCTGGCGGTCCTCGATCTAAAGGAAGCATTTGACAATGTGTCTCACGCTGTAATCTTTGAGGTCGTTGACAAATTGGCACTGCCTGCCAGTGTGAAGGCATATATAAAATTCATTTATAATAAAGCAAGAACTTATCTTACTTTTAAAAATAATAAGAGCAATCTGTTCCATCCAGTGAAAGGGGTTCGTCCAGGCGACCCCCTGTCACCTACTCTATTCCTGGCAGTCTTTAATACAGTGCTGAACCATCTTCCTCCTGAAATTGGTATTATTTTCGATCACCAGCTGATTAATCATCTCGCTTACGCGGATTATCTCATCCTTTACAGAGCTTCAAACATTATTAAATTGTCTCCAAGAAGGTTTGAGGAAGGTTGGATTAGAGGTAAATTTAGCTAAGTCTTTTACAATTGTTTGGGTTAAAGACAAAAAACGAAAGAAAATGATATATGACGACCAATCAATTATCACGTATAACAATGTCCAAGTAAAAAGGATTCCTGTGGATGAGGTATTTAAGTATCTGGGTGCCGATTTTAACCCTAGTGGTCTGTGTAAAACAAATCTCACCGAACTTAAAGCTAAAATTGAAATACTTTTAAAGTCCCCGGCAAACCCGCAACAGCAACTGTTTATGATTAAGAACTACTTACTTCTAGCCTTCTACCATAAACTGATATTCTCTAAACTATATGCAAGTTACCTTGAAAAGATGGACGTTACAGTTCGGAAAGCGATCCGCAAAATCCTGCATCTACCCCATGACCTCCCAAAGTCCGTATTTCATGCGAAGGTGGCCGATGGGGGCATGGGCGTACCTTGTATACGATACTTAATACCATTTATCGCATCCAAACGCTTGAAATACTGCCCACCTCATGAGAACTTTGTTAAAATTAATGGCAGGCGGATAACAACTAAAGATCAAATTAATAATTTCTATAAGAAAGAACTTTACAAGAGTGTTGACGGCCAGGGATTAAGAGAAGATTGTAAGTGCCCCAGCGCACACAGATGGCTGGACGATGGATCCAAATTCCTAAAGGGTTAAGATTTCATCAAGAGTGTGCATCTTCGATACGGGGTGTAATATAGTAAAAGCAGAAGCGCGAGGGGTCGACAGAAGAACAAAGATTGTCGCCGCGGATGTGGTGCAGTAGAGACAGTAAATCATGTCCTACAATCATGTTACTCGACGCACTTCTGCAGGGTGAAGCGGCACGACAACCTGGTCAAGTACATCAGAAAGATTGTCCAAGACAGAGGTATAACAGCACATGAGGAACCACATTTCACAATCAACAATAGCCTTATGAAACATGATCTTGTTCTCTACACACACAACAGAGTCCATGTGCTTGATGTACAGGTTGTCAATTACCAGTTCTCCCTGCAGAAGGCACATAACAACAAACAGAAAAAGTATGAAGTGTTAGGAAGTCAGCTTGATGGTCTCCGTCCGGGGGGATTCCGCTGTGACACCTTAACAGTTAACTGGAGGGGTGTTGTGGCGGAGTACTCCTACAAAGAACTAACTGCGTTCGGCATCCTTAGAAAATCAGATTTCAAAGTAATAGCGAGTAGAACAATCTTGGGTGGTGTGATAACGCACGAAGTTTTTCAGCAAATGACGACTTCCGTGAGAAGGGTGAAGGAGGGAGTAGGCTGAGGTCCTCCAGCCGCAAACTACTTCAGGTGTTGGGGATCCTACTGACGTTACAGTAGTAACTCAGTATAGTCTGTGTTGATATACTGAAAAAAAATAGCCACTTGCCTCGGTATTCAACGTTCTTTACGTTTGCTTGGATAAAGGACTTGGATAAAGGACATTTTCCCCGGCGGGTGCCCACTATTTGTAAGCTTGAAATTTAGATTATATTGATTATTGGTTGAGACTTGCTTGATTCTCGATTCGACAATTTGTCTCCCTCCTTTCAAGCTTAGGGTCCTGGTAGTACCTCATCGTTTGTGCTCGGGTGAACGGCAAGCGCTGTATGTCCAGTGCTGTGAGTCCGGCCAAAACTACCTGAATCTTTTGTTTCTTTTGTTTTGTATTTTTGCCTTTTCTAGCTCGTGGATATTTTTTAAAGGCTTTTCTTTTGCTGTTATTTTGTGTTCCCGTGTTCTGTTTTTCTTTTGTTTTATCTTGTTTAATTTTCTGAGTGACTCAGACTTCTAGTGATATATATTTGGTTAATCCTTGCATTTGCCCCTTTTTCAACCTCTCTGTTACTTACCCATCATACGTAGTATAGGGTAAGTCTTGTAATCGTGTTGAACATCGGAAAAATTTTTTGACGGATTTACACGTTTCAGACACTGGAGATTCCGAAAAACATTTTTAGAAAAAAAAATTTGCCGTCCGTCTGTGTGTCTGTGTGTGTGTCTCTAAACGCTCTATCTCCCGAAAAAATTGAGATAGAGACTTGCAATTTGGTATGTACTTACTATGTAATAATGGGAAGAAGCCTATTTCATTTCAATAACCTCGATTAACTGGAACTATTTTTTTCGGACTCTCGAAATATTCGTTCTGATAAAAGGTATATAAAAATTTTCGAAATTGCTTATTTTAAGAAATGAATATAAAAGACAATAAAAAAACATAAATTTTGCATAAAACATGAAGTCGATCGGATAATTAGTTGCCGAGATATATGGAATCCTATTTCCCACACTCTTCGATTTTTCATCACCCTGTATTTCATCCAAATTTCACTTCAAGATATATTTTTATTGAAAATTTGACGCTTAATCAGATGCAATAAACCGCTAGTTAATAGGATTATTATTTTTGGAGTTATAAGGATGTATCTTTCAAGGAATTCAGTAATCGAGATTTTAAAGTTTGTGACGTCATCAAGCCTCGATTTTATTTGAATTGCAATGCATTTTATAAGTAGTTTACACGTTTTTTATTTTAATATTTTACATTATGCATATCTATGATGGGTAAGTATTACGGTGGCCCCCAACGACTAGTTTTTTATTGGACTCGATTGGGGTGCACATATTGATATTTTACTGTTCAGTTACACTCAAGTGGTTTCTATCCGTTCCTGTCCGCCTCGGCGGATTCTATTGGAACCACGAGCTTTTCAGGGTTTCCCTGTCCAGCCTTCCTGCCGGCTTACCATATTTTATAGTCTTTCTTATTTGCTTGTGTCTATTGACATTTGCGGAGGCATGGATATCTCTTCGCTTTTCCCTTGCCCATTTTGTGCCGCCCCTCCTTTCTCTGACTTTGGAGCCATTACTAGCCACTTTGTGGAATTTCATCGGTCTTCTCTCTTCCCGGTCCCCAATTATTGGGATACCGATGAGCTCAAAGCTTTAACCAGTCTAGTCCTTTTACTAGAAACTTTTCTTCCCGGTGAGAGAAGATTCAACATTCGGCTTGCCGCTCTCGTCGGCTGCGAGCCGTTACGGTTCAAAAGAATCAAGGAAACTTTAAACTTCCTTCACATTTTTTGGGAGGTTCTCCTCCACCGGTTCTCTTATCAATTTACCTTTTATACATTCGCTGCTAGGTCCTATAATGATTTTGACATAACAATCAGAAAGTTTACCAGAGAGCTTCTACATCTTCCATGTGACGTGCCGAATGCATTTTTCTATGCCTCCATCTCTGATGGAGGCCTCGGCCTGTTCTGTTCCCGTTGGAGGGGACCCCTATTGCGTCGTAATAAACTCACTTTATTTGCGAAAATCTTTGGTGGCTATTCTGATTCCATTCTTGAACATATCGTCTCTGCCTCTAATGCTGCATCCAATTTACTTCTCTGCAACAATAATAACTCCGGTAGAGATATTGCTGATCATTTTAGAAATTCACTCTTCCATTCTAACGACGGCAGAGACTTGGACCTTGCTGCGGATATTAAAAACCAAAACTCTTGGTTATTTCGTCCTAATGCCTTTATCTCTGGACGTGACTTTATAAACTTTATAAAACTTAGAATTAACGCACTTCCATCTCTTGTGCGGCTTACCAGAGGTACCCGTGCTCAGGGTGAGCGTCTGTGTCGTCGGGGATGCCGTTTGACGGAGACCACTTATGTCGTGCAACAATGCCCCCCCCGCACACACGGATGGAGAGTTCGCCGTCATGATAACATTGTCAAATACCTTGCTGCTAAAAATTCTAATGAATTCAAGGTCTTGCATATAGAGCCACATATCAATACCGACCGTGGTCTGCGGAAGCCTGACCTGGTGATCGTCGAGGATCGGTCCGCAATCGTCGTCGACGCTCAAATCACTGGCATTGATCAAAATCGCCTTCACTCCTATAATAATAATAATAAAGTGTCATACTATGTCGACCATCCTGGTTTTATCCCGTCTGTCAAGGAGCGATTTGGCGTCGACGAGGTCCGGGTCCTGGCCTTGACGATCTCCTATAAAGGTTTTGTAAATAAGCGTTCATTTGGTGCCCTCTTTTTGGAGGGTATCTTGAAAAAGTGGGACATTCCCTTCATCTCTTCCCGGACCATGGTCGGAAGCTTCTCAGCTTTCCACTACTTTTACAGATCAACTGTTTGAGGCTATTGATACCTTTTCGTCCAGTTGCACTGGACCTACGTGATTTGTCTATGTGACCCCCTTGTATCTTGTGCCTTCTTGTTTTTGTAATGTATGTTTGTATGCTTTTTGTTGTATTGTGTTTTCTTCCCTATGGCGAAGGACGTCATAATTTTGTAATCTTTCATTAAAGAAAATACAATATTTATAGCCACTTGCCTCGGCATTCAAAGTCCTTTACGTTTGCTTGGATAAAGGACATGAGGAAAAATAAAATAATCTTTGACAAGGCGGGAGTAACTATGACTCAGGCGGGAGTAACTATGACTCTCTTAAGGGCTAGGCTCGTGTTCGGGACCGGACCTACAACGGGATTGATCCTTCGGGGTCAATTCCTTGGGAGGGACGTGACCCTGAGCGAGCCTCCTTACTAAGTACCGGGTTTGACTTGGGCGGCCTCGTTTCGGGGTCCGTTTCTGTTCACAGGGGCGCGTTCCCGTCTTCTGTGGAATTAATTTTTTTCAGTGCCGGAGAGGCGTTCCTGTGTTCTGAAAATGGCCTTGAACTTGGTCAAACCTATCATATACTGTTACAGAGTCATGTTACGGGTGTTATTGGACTTCCGGCTGTAAGTGCCCCCGCTACCTACGCATATCCTGCTTGCAGGCTCTATGGAGTACACGGAAGCTCCCTTTAACCCCAAAAGAAGCGAACGGGTTTGCGCCCCTCTCGTGGTAAATCTGCAGTTGCTACTAAAAATAAAAAGAATAAAGACGTCCCTGGTTCCTCCAGGGATGTTGTGGATTTAGCCGCTGAGAGTTCACAGGGCCCTGCACGTGCTGTGGCTTTCCAATGTGCATACTGCCAGAGAAGCTTTGGAACGAAGAGAGGCCTTGGTGTGCATGCGCGAGCTGCACACCCAAGAGAATATCATGAAAAGGCCGCGGAAGATCTTAAGGACAAAGTTGAGACGAAAAGAAGGTAGACGGATGAAGAGGTTGGTAGGATGGCTCTGAAGGAGGCGGAGATCATGCGTGACAGAGGACCGATCCTGAACATCAGTGAGGAAGATTCTACCTGGACGTACGATTGAGGTGATAAAAGGTAAACGGCGACCTGATAGCTATAAGAAAAGGGTACTGGATATACTAAACAGCTTTTCCCCCGATGGAATATCTAGCAGCAGTTCCAGTACTGATTCACTGGGTACCCAAGACCTTTCTACCCATGCAGGACCGAACAGGTCGTCATTCTCTGCCAACCTGAGTGAAACATTTAATTTATTAGAAGATACCGAAATCTATGTCTCTCCTGAGACGTATTTATACTCTTTAAATTCGGATAGGCGATCCGGGGGGCGCTAACTCCGGCTGAGGGTTTCCTTGATGAAGCCTTCATGAATTTAGAAGACCCAGTTAGATGCAAGAGCTTAATTGAAAGTTATTTGATGACTTTGATTAAAGTAGAACCTGCTAAGCAGAGGAAGAAGTATGTGAGTTCCACGAGGGCCGAAAAATTATCCAACAGAAAGTTGCAGCGCATTAAGTATGCAAGGTTCCAGGAATTATTTAAGAGGAATAGAAATAAATCCTATAATAATCTTTACAATAATGCCAGTGTTGACAGTACTTTGACCTCCTCAGCGGTCTTTGACTATTGGCGGCATCTCCTTACTCATGTGTCTATTTCTGAACCAGATCCTACTAATTTGAATATAGATATGTGTCCTACAGCTTTTAATGCAGATCTTCTCATTTATCCTGATGAAATCGCAAAATTTAATCCAAGAGGGAAGTCATCGGCAGGCCTTGATGGCCTGTCGGTGTTCGAAGTCCAAAGGATAAGCGACCGAGTGAAGTCTAAACTGTTCAGTTTGTTTTTGCACCTGCAGTGGATCCCCGACTTGCTTTTGAACAGTTTTACGATCTTTATCCCTAAGAAAAATCAGACTACAGATCCATCTCAGCTCCGGCTGATCTCAATAACTTCCAATCTGACTCGGCAATTCCATAAAATCTTAACAAGTAGAATTAATAAAGAAATTACCCTCAGCAGTTTTCAATATGGTTTTCAGAAGTTAGATGGTGTCGCCCGTGGAATTGACCTTTTTCAAGCGATTTTACGTTCTGTACAAGATGATTTAAAACCTATCGCAGTTGCCATTTTAGACATACAAAAAGCGTTCGACAGTGTGGCCCATGTGGCTATTTTTGATCATATTGATATGTTGAACATACCCGATAATGTCAAGTCTTAATTAAAATTTATTTACCATAATTCAAAAACCTACTTAACCTTTCAGTCTGATAATAGTGAACAATTCCACCCAGCTAGAGGGGGGGGGGTTCGCCAAGGCGACCCTCTTTCACCAACTCTATTCTTATTAGTGTTTAACTCAGTACTGAACTCTTTACCTACAGACCTTGGTTTCTGGTTCCGTGATGCACTCATGAATCATATTGCTTACGCAGATGACTTGGTGATCATGGCTGAAAATCAAGCTAAGCTCCAGGAATTGCTGGACGTTCTTCGGCATGGATTGGAGCGAGCGGGATTAAGGATAAATATGAACAAATCCTTTACATTTGCGTGGATCAAGAATAAGAGGACAAAAAAGATGATCTTTGACACCAGTCAAGACTTCTATTGTAACAACGTATTATTTAAAAAGATTAAAGTTGATGAAAGTTTTAGATATCTCTGTGCAGATTTCACCCTTAACGGCCTCTGCAAAATCAGTATTCAGTCTCTTAAAGAAAAAATGTCTGTTTTGATTCGGGCACCTGCAAAACCGCAACAAAAAGTTTTCATGCTCAGAAATTTTCTTCTACCGTCATTCTACCACTCCTACATCTTCTCTAAGCTTTATGCAAGTCACTTAAACAAAATAGATATCTTGGTCCGGAAGACAGTCAGACAGATTCTTCACCTCCACCATGACCTTCCGAAGACCGCCTTCCATGCGAGGAAAGCCGACGGAGGCATGGGTATACCATCCCTTCGATTCACCATTCCGATGATTGCTAATAGAAGATTATTATACAACAAACCTCATCCAAACTTACTTAAAATAGGTATGTACACAATAACTTCATCAAGAATCAATACCTATTTCAGAAACCAGCTTTACAAGCATGTAGATGGAAAGGGTCTTGCTGAATCCACTAAGTGCCCAACGGCGCACAGCTGGGTTAGCGATGGCACAAATTTGCTTAGTGGCAAAGACTACATTAAATCCATACATCTTAGGTATAATGTACAAGATAAGCAAATGTAATCAGAACAATGTAAGCAGAAGTCGATGTGCCAGGGGCAGACCTGAGAAGGAAAAGTTGTGCCGCAGAGGTTGCGGTGATGTGGAAACTCTGAATCATATCCTTCAGAGATGTTATGCGACCCATCCAGGACGGATCAAGAGACATGACGCAGTTGTGAAGTACATCCAGCGTGTGACTCAGGACCGAGATTTTACTGTCCACAGAGAGAAAGTGTTCACCTTTGACGGAAGGAAGCTTAAGCCTGACTTGACCTTGTATACAAGACAGAGTCCACTCGTTGGATGTCCAGATCATCAACAACCAGTTTCCTTTGCAGGAAGCTCATCTAACCAAGCAGAGGAAGTACAGAGACCTTGAGCAGCATCTTGGTGGACTTCGTCTGGGCGGATTCCGTTGCGACACCCTAACAGTTAACTGGAGGGGTGTGGTGGCGGGGTCCCCCTATAAAGAACGTCTGGCCTTCGGACTATTGAGGAAAGGAGACTTCAAAATCGTCTCATCCAGAGCTATCATAGGAGGTTGTATGCTTCATGGAATGCACCAGTCTATGACGTCTAAGCGACCGAAGGAGGGTGTAGGCTGAGCTCTCTCAGCTGCACACTATTGTTGTTGTAATACATCATTATGTAGAAATACAAAGTTTAACTTTGAAAAAAAAAATAGCCACTTGCCTCGGCATTCAACGTCCTTTACGTTTGCTTGGATAAAGGACATGAGGAAAAAGAAAATAATCTTTGACAGCAGGGAAGCTATAAAGTGTAACAACATACCCCTTGGTACTACAGAAGTCAACAAAACATTCAAATATCTGGGAGCAACTTTCACACTAAACGGATTGGAAAAAATAGACTCGACAAACCTCAGAAACTCTATTAAAATCTTATTAAAATCAATATTCAAGCCACAGCAAAAACTTTTCATGCTTCGTAACTTTCTCCTACCGGCCTTCTATCACAGTTACATCTTCTCAAGACATTATGCAAGCCTATTTTTCTCCATAAGAATTTTCTCCCGTAATCACCCTTGGGATGACGAGGAATTACGAATTCTGTACGAATTCGAGCAAGATCTTATTTCCAAGGGTGTACGGTTCATTAACATCGAACTTCAACGATTGCTTGCCCATCGAACGCAATCCCAGATTTCCGAAATAAGGAAATCAAGAAGATATAAGAACTTAAAGGAAAAGCTGAGTTATGAGGCCTACACCGGCGGTGAATCACCACCTTCTCCCGCCGTGCTATTGACCCCTAACTCACGCCTGCCTCTAACTTTGCCTATTGTTGATTCTAATTCTCTTTTTACTGTTGCAGATACTCCGCGAACTGCCAGACGGCCTGCTGCTTTGTTGAGAGACCCTGATGGAGCTTCTAACTTGCAGTTCCCGTCTTGTTCTACTGGAGTAGATGAGGTCTCGATCATTGAGAGCTCGGAACCTATCGACACTGACTCACCGACTTAAGTTTTGCCTTTTGCAGACGCCTCTTTTTCTATGCAGTCCTCTCAGGATGGTCTGTCCTCACTCAGTGATCAATGTTCAACTCCTGTCATACGTGCTCCTGGAACAATGCCTTCTGCCATGCCCCCTAGTTCTGTAACCTCTTCTGATCTCTACGGTCATGAACAGAGTAACCCTGCTGATGTGTCACCTTCTGGAATTTCACTTGGACATTCGTCATCACCAATCCTCGCCCAGCTTGGATTACCTCTCTTTGTGAACTTACCCGTTGAATCAACATCTTCTTCGCCTTCAAACATCTCTGTTGTACCGCATGATGAGCATGCCACCTCGGTGATCGTTTCGTCTGACGTCGGAGTCTCAACTTCATCTCAGATGCTCCCGGATTCATCACATCTCTATCCGAGTTACTCTTCCTCTTTGCCTGGTGCTGGGGTCCCTGCGCCTTGTGAGAGAACACCGTTTCAGCTTCTTCAAGTCGGTCCAGCTGCTGCTGGAACTGTTGACCATTCTTCACCACCTATTGATGATAAAAATGACAATACTGAACTTTCGAACTCTACTGAATTGACTGTTTTTAATTCTATGGTTAATTTACCTTCTGTTAGAAATCTACCTATTTTTAATGAGTTTGATGACATTCTCATTAACTTTGCAAACAACTATACCACAATTGATTTTATTCACCATATTTCTCTCTTGCCTGTCGGCAAGCTTTAAATAGTGTTAATTCGGCTGGGGACATTAATCCCCATGCCATTGATGAGTTTTGGACCAACATCATGGCTGCGCGGTCCGGCGCTGAGGACAATTTCGGTCAAGATGAGCCTCCCAGCGATTCCCCTCTGATCTCGGATGAGGTCCTCTGGGCGCCGATCACTGTTAATGAGCTCTCGAAGAATCTCCCAAGTTTGTCTTCAGCTGCAGGACCCGATGGCCTTACTGCACGTAGGTTGGCCAATGCCCCTCGTGCTCTATTATGCAAGTTCTAGAATGCCTTCATCCTCGCCCGCAGAGTACCTCACTTTCTCTGTCAGGCTAAGCCTATTTTCATTCACAAAATTCCAAGTGCCACGAGCCCCAGTGAGTTTAGGCCTATTACGATGTCCTCCTTGCTACACAGGCTTTTTCATCGAATCATTGCTGCGAGGATATCCTCCTGCAATGATCACGATTTCCAATTAGGTTTTCGGAATTTTGATGGCACAGGAACTTGTGCCTTATTGTCCGATTACCTGATTAAGCATGCAAGAGGGCACTGTAATAACCTCCACATGGCGTTCGTGGACTTGAAGAAAGCATTCTACTCAATTAATCAGGAGTACCTGTGGAGGGCCTGTAGGGCAAAGGGCTTGCCCGCCTCCTTCATTCAGTACCGCATTAAATTTTACGGTTCCTCTGGGACGTTTCTAATGTGGAAAGGCCGCTCCCTCCACCGGATTCGTCCAGGCAGAGGTGTACGGAAGGGAGACCCTATATCCTCCATTCTATTCAACATTGTTATGGAGTCCATCTTCATGAGTTTGCCTTATCACATCGGCTATGAATTTGACGGTAGACGGATCTCGCATAGAGCCTATGCCGACGATGTTAATCTTGTCTCCGCTACTGCCCTCGGCTTCCAATTGATCATTGACAAATTTCGAGAGCTCGACCTTGTGGCCGGGCTTGAAATCAACATCTCGAAGACTAAACTTCTTGCTCTTCGTACTTGCGGTCGGGAGAGGAAGGTTATTCCCTACTCCCCCGCCGTAAGCGTTGAGGGGTCAAATCTCCAATATGTCACCTACAGTGAACCGACTTGTTATATGGGGCTGCAATTTAATCCTTCTGGCATGGTCCCTTGTGACCTGCGTGGCGACCATACTGTTCTCTTAAAAAAGCTTAAACAACTTCGAGCTAAGCCACGTGCAAAGGCTCTTTATATTGAGGGAGGTTCTTCTCCCCCGTTTTCACTATCAATTCTCATTTTATACTTAGAGCCAGAGCATATAACGTTATATGCCAGAGTTATATGCGGTATATGCGTTGTTATATGCCAGAGCATATAACGACTTTGATATTTCGATCAGGAAATTCACTCGTGAACTTTTACACCTTCCTCACGACGTTCCAAATACATTCTTTTATGCGTCCATCTCTGATGGCGGGCTTGGCCTCTTCTGCTCCCGCTGGAGAGGCCCGTTGATGCATCGTAACAAGCTCCGTTTGTTTGCAAGGAACTTTGGAGGCTTTTCCGAGTCGGTTCGTGGTCACATTGCTGCGGCATCCGATGCTGCCACTAATTTACTTTCATGCAATAATAGTCGCTTCGACTCTGGAAAACAGATTGCAGAGTTCTTTAGAACTTCTCTCCACCGTTCTTATGAAGGCAGAGACCTAGACCTTTCTGGTGATATCAAAGATCAGAACTCCTGGCTCTTTAGGCCTAACGGGTTTATCTGTGGTCGAGACTTCATCAATTTCAATAAACTACGAATCGATGCTCTGCCATTACGATTTCGTCTCACCAGGGTTACCCGTGCCCAGGAGGAGCGCATGTGCCGCCGTGGGTGCCATTTAACTGAAACAACCTACCATACCATACCATACCATACCATACCATACAGCAGTGCCCTCGCACCCACGGTTGGCGCATTCGTAGTCACGACAATATCGTTAAATATTTGGCTGCTAATAACTCCAACGATTGCAAGGTCTCTCATGTCGAGCCTCGAATTGTTACCGACCGTGGTCTGAGGAAGCCCGACCCGGTGATCGTCGAGGATCGGTCCGCGATCGTTGTCGACGTCCAAATCACAGGTAACGACCAGAATCACCTGCATACGTACAAACAGAATAAGGTTTCTTATTACGGTAATCACCCAGGATTTGTCCAGGCTGTCAAGAACCGATTTGGCGTCGATGAGGTCCGGGTACTGGCCTTGACGATCTCCTTCAAAGGTCTGATTAATAAGCGCTCTTTCGGTGCCCTCCTTTCGGAGGGTGTCCCTGAAGAAATGGGACATTCCTTTCATTTCCTCCCGGACCATGGTCGGAAGCCTATCGGCTTTTCATTACTTTTATAAGTCTGCAGTTTGAATTTCACTTTTTGTAATCTGAGTTACTTCCTTGCATTAGTCCAGTTGTCTTGGACTTACCATGATTTTGTCTGTGTTTGCCCTTGTATCATACCCTGTACAGTCATTGTAATTTATTATGTTTTATTTATTTATTCTCTTATGATGTATTAATTATTGTTTATATGGCAAGCGACGTGATTTTTCCTTGTACTCTTTTTCGTAAAGATAATAAAATATTTTATAGCCACTTGCCTCGGCATTCAACTTGCTGCATATTGCATATGCAGATGACGTCAATCTCATATCTACCACAGCTCTTGGCCTTCAATTACTCTTGGACAAGTTTCGTGCGCTCGCTCTTTTGGCTGGTCTTGAAATTAACGTTTCAAAGACTAAGCTTCTTGCCCTCCGTGCGAAGAAGGTTCTTCCCTTTTCTCCCGCCGGGAATGTTGATGGAACAAATTTACAATTTGTTACTTATGAAGAGCCTGCACGTTACATGGGGCTTTAATTTAACCCCTCTGGTTTAGTACCTTGTGACCTTCGTAATGAAGTGTCCGTACTGCTTGAGAAACTCACGCTACTTCGTGCTAAACAACAGCAACGTCTGTATATCCGGAGAGAGATTCTCCTCCCTCGCTTCCACTATCAGTTTTCTTTCTGCACTTTTGCAGCTGGCACTTATGATTTTGACGTGAAAATTAGGAAGTTTACCCGAGACTTGCTCAACTTGCCTCACGACGTTCCTAATAGCTTTTTTTACGCCTCAATTGCTGATGGTGGGCTCGGCCTCTTCAACTCCCGTTGGAGAGGTCCCTTATTAAGAAGGAACAAGTTGTGTTTCTTTGCTAAAAATTTTGGTGGCTTTTCCGAGTCTGTCCTTGAACACATTGCAGCTGCGTCTGACACGGCCTCAAATATTCTGCTTTGTAATGGTAAACGCTTTAATAATGGTAAAGAGATTGCTTTGTTTCGCTCAAACGATGGAAGAGATCTGGATCTTTGAAATGACATCAAGGGTCAGAATTCTTGGCTGTTTAAACCTAATGGTTTTATTTCAGGCCGAGACTTCATAAATTTCATCAAGCTAAGAATTAATGCACTTCCTTCTCGTGTGCGCCTTACAAGGGGCACTCGGGCGCAGGGCGACCGTATGTGTCGCCACGGTTTCCAGCTAACCGAGACAACCTATCATACTATTAAACAATGCCCCCGAACACACGGGTGGCGGTGCCGTCGGCATAACAACATAGTTAAGTATCTGGCCGATATAAATAAATGAGACTTCAAGGTTCCGTATGTTGAACCTCAAATTGTAACCGACCGTGGTCTGTGGAAGCCTGACCTTGTGATCATCGAGGATCGGTCCGCGATCGTCGTCGACGTCCAAATCACTGGAAATGACAATCACCTGCATTCTTTCAATCAATTTAAAATTACATATTACGGTGGTCATTCTGGCTTCGTCCAGGCAGCTAAAGACAGATTTGGCGTCGATAAGGTCCGGGTCCTGGCCTTGACGATCTCATACAAAGGTCTTAAAAATAGGCGTTCCTTCGGTGCCCTCCTATCGGAGTGTATTGTGAGGAAACGCGGTATACCCTTTCTTTCATCACGGACCATGGTCGGGAGTCTTTCCACCTTCCATTACTATTATATGTCCACAGTCTAGTGTATAAACTACCTTTTAAGGTTTTACTGTTTTGGACCTGTATTTTTGGTGTGTCTATGTATCCCCCGATCTTGTATGATCATTTTGTCAATTATTAGTATCATTTTCTTGTTTATTTATATGTTTTATTTTCCTTATTTGTATTTTGATTTATTTTTGTTTTTGAGGGCAAGCGACATCATATTCATGTACTCTCTTTAGAGATAATAAACATATTTAATAGCCACTTGCCTCGGCATTCAACTTGCTGCGGAGCAACGCATTCAACTTGCTAGAGTCAAATCTAAACTTTTTAGTTTATTCATGTTACTACATTGGATCCCGGAAATCCTACTAAACAGCCAAACACTATTCATTCCGAAGAAGGCGGGAATAACTATGACTCTCTTTGGGGGTGAGCTCGTGTTCGGGACCGGACATACCTCGGGATTGATCCTTCGGGGTTAATCCCTCTGGAGGGATGTGACCCTGAGCGAAGTTCCTTATTAAGTACCAGGTTTGTCTGGGGCGGCTTCGTTTCGGGGTCGATTTTTGTTCATAGGGGCGCGTTCCCGTGTTCTGAGGAATTATTTTTTCTCAGTCGCGGGGAGGCGTTCCTGTGTTCTGAAATGGCCTTGGACCTGGTCAAACCTTTCAAACACTGTTACAGAATCATGTTATTGGTGTTAGAGGACTTCCCCTGTCCGTGGGCCCGCTACCTACGCATATCCTGGGCAACTTCGGGTGACTCAGGCTCTATGGAGTACACGAAGCTCCCTCTAACACCGAAGATGACGTCCAGGCCAGCACCCCTGCCTTCAAGGATTTTCCATTGCTACAAGTAAACAAGAAAGGGGGAGCCGATGATGTCGGAACCCCGGGAAATTCGACCGCCAGGGCGGCTGAAGTACCAGTCTCTGATGAGTGGAGGTGTGAAGTGTGTCAGCGAGTATTTACAATGAAAACGGGGCTTGATGTCCATAGACACAGGGCGCATCCTGCAGAGTACCATCATGGAGAATTACAGAGAGTAAAAGGCAAAGTGACGGTTAAAAAGCGGTGGAGTGAAGAGGAGGTTTCCTGGATGGCCTTGGTGGAGGCTGGATTGGTGGTCTCCGGAAATATCACTAATATAAATCAAGAATTATTGAAAGAATTTCCAGATAGATCACTGGAAGCTATCAAAGGTAAAAGAAGACCCCTCACTTATAAAAAGAGAGTTGAAGACATAATCAATGCGCTTCGACTCGTATTTGCGAATTTGCTTCCCGCCAAAACGGGAAGAGATTCCCTGACTGAAGATAGGGTGATAACAGCTTCCCGCAGGGGTGCTGGTGAAGAGGAAGGTGATGTTGATATACCTGCGGATCCTGTAAGCGATCTTGTAGAAGAAGATGAAGTGAAAGTTGACTTCCATACGGATGACTCAACCATAGTCTATGAGTATGTGGAGAAATACTTTGATATTCTGAATAGCGACCAGAGACTAAGACCTGAAGTGTCTCCTGTGGAGAAGATGATCGATGAGGCTGTCTTATGTTTTGAAACTGATATTGATAAATGCAAAAACTTCTTAATAATTATCATTGTTTGTTGATTAAACCATAGACGAATAGAATCTCTAGGAGGAAAACTACACAAACTCAGTTATTATCAAATAGAAAGTTGAACAAAAAGAATTATGCTGATTTTCAGAGAAAGTATAAGAAAAAACGCAAGGCAGCTTTTGATGGTTTGTTCTCCGACAACTGTGAATGGTGATGAATTAAATAACGTAGATGTTTTTGACTGCTGGACACATCTACTCTGCAGAAGAATTATTAGATTTGTTGACCAAAATCTCCTGGTATACCCTGGAGAAATCGAGGGTTGCCAGGGGAAAAAGAAAAACTCCGCAGCCGGACCGGACGGGCTGACTGTCCGTGACATTAATGGAATATGTACCAGAATAAAATGCAAGCTTTTTACTCTGTTCCTGTTGCTGCACTGGATTCTGGACATTCTGTTAGACTCAATTACAATATTCATCCCAAAGAAAAGTAAAGTAAATAATCCGGCTTCCCTCCGACCCCTATCAATTTCATCTAATCTCACTAGATTATTTCATAAAGTTTTAGTTAATTGAATTTCTCCTCTCTTCAAGACTGATGATTTCCAGTTCGGATTTCGTCCAATGGATAGGTTGGCGAGGGGGATTGACACATTTGACTCGGTGATGTCAACTTGTATGAAAGATCTGCGCCCCTTCGCCATCGCCGTTCTGGATTTAGTAAAAGCTTTTGATAACGTCAGTCATTCTCTCTTGCTCAACTGTTTAGATGCGCTGAACGTCCCTGTGGGTGTCATAGAATATCTGAAATATGTCTATTATAAGGCGAGGATAATTCTCTCATTCAAAGGCGTTTCGAGTTCGCCCATAAACCCTGAACAGGGGGTGCGGCAGGGTGATCCCTTGTCGCCCCTACTGTTTTTTATTGCTTTCAACAAGGTGCTTGTGGCTCTGCCAGAGGATCTTTGAATCTAATTTAAGAATTTGTTAATCAGTCACCTTGCATTCGCAGATGACGTGGTCCTTTTAGGGAACAATATGGTGGAACTACAGCGTTTGATGGATGTCTTCTCAGCTGCGTTAACTGCAGTTGGGTTTAAAATTAACATTGAAAAATCCTTTACGCTTTCTTGGCTGGTCTATAAGCAGAAAAAATTAATCTTCAATAATGTAGATAAAATAATAGTTTGTAATAGACCTATCAACACAATAGAAGTTACCGACACCTTCACATATCTGGGGGCTGAGTTCAGCGCTAGTTGAATGTTGAGGATTGAAACGAAACTTCAGGAAGACCTTGGAGTACCGATTAAAACCCCGTGCAAGCCGCAGCAGAAGTTGTTTATGTTGATTAACTTCTTGCTTCCAAAATTCTATCAAATTCATCTTTTACCGATTAACTGCAGGTGCTCATAAAAAACTGGATATTATTGTTCGAAAGGCGGCTAGGTCTGTCTTACATCTACCTCATGATCTAACGAAGGCCGCCTTCCATGTGAAGGTGGCGGACGGGGGACTTGGGATTCCTTCATTCCGATTTATTATACCCTTGATTGCTAAGCACAGGCTACTGTATAGAAAACCTCATGAAGGCTTACTTTACGTTGATAATAAGCACCTTAATTCTACCAACCAGATAAATAACTATTATAAAAATAAATTATATAGTTCCTGTGACGGGGTGGGACTAAGGAATTCAAATATGTGTCCTGCGGCCCACAATTGGGTATCTGACGGCACCTCTTTTCTCACTGGACGTGACTTCATTAAAGCCTTACATATACGATATGGATGACTCTACAATAAATCTAGGTGTGCAAGAGGTAAGAGTGAAGCGAGTAAAAATTGTCGACGCGGTTGTGAAGTTCCTGAAACCCTAAACCACATATTACAGAAATGCTACGCAACCCACACATCCAGACTTAAGCGACATAACAGTATAGTTGACTACATCCAAAAGATTCTCTTCCGCAACAATACAGTACATAAAGAGCCGATATTCAAAGTAAATAATAACATTCTAAAACCGGATTTAGTGATATACAATATGGAAAGAACTGTTTTAATAGATGTTCAGGTTATTAATGACCAGTTCTCGCTCACAACAACAAAGTCAACAAGTATGAGGTGCTCCGAGACCAGCTGGCGGAACTTCGGCCTGGAGGTTACCACCCCAGCACTCTGACAATTAATTGGAGGGGTGTTGTCGCTGGTCAATCTCCTACAAAGATCTCGTGTCCTTGCGTCTTCTGAAAAAGGGAGACTTCAAGATCATCTCCTAGAGAGCCCTGCTTGGTGGCATCTTTGCGCACCACAGATTTCAGTGTATGACGGTGTCTTGTCGGCACCCGAAGAAAGGGATCGGGTGAGCCGTTCCGGCTGTCCTGGGTTTTTGTACCACTGCTTTGGGTTCAGTGGAAAGTCGACGAGGGCGTCAAAAAAAAAAAAAAATAGCCACTTGCCGCGGCATTCAACTTGCTGCTGAGCAACGCATTCAACTTGCTAGAGTCAAATCTAAACTTTTTAGTTTATTCATGTTACTACATTGGATCCCGGAAATCCTACTAAACAGATACACACTATACATTCCGAAGAAGGAAAACACTGAAGAACCTGCTAATTTACGTCCGATTTCTATAGCCTCAAACTTAACACGAGAGTTTCATAAAATATACAATATATTTCATAAAATGCAATAGACTGAACAACTTCATAACTCTGAGTAAATTTCAAGTTGGATTCCAGAAATTTGATGGTGTGGCATCAGGGATCGACTTATTACAGGCAATACTTAGATCAACTCAAAGTCAAGCTAAACCCCTTGTAGTTGCGGTCCTCGACCTACAGAAAGCTTTTGATAGTGTGGCACACAGTGCTATTTTTGAAGTTGTTGATTCTCTGGCCTTGCCAGCTGGGGTGAAATCCTACATTAAGTATATATACAGTAATGCAAAAACTTATCTGACCTTTAAAGGTAAGAAAAGTAACTTGTTCCACCCAGTGAAGGGGGTTCGCCAAGGCGACCCCCTGTCATCCACACTGTTTCGTGCTGTTTTCAACTTGGTGCTGAATCACCTCCCTACGGATATTGGCTTCGACTTCGATAATCAGTTGATTAACCATTTGGCCTATGCTGACGATCTCATTTTAATGGCGGACTCAGTTACCGGGATCCAGACGTTGTTGGATAGCCTCCAGGAGGGTTTAAAAAGCGTAGGACTTGCGGTTAATTTAGCGAAATCTTTTACGGTGGTGGGGATCAAGGATAAGACGCGAAAAAAATTATTTATGATGACAGGTCGATCGTCACATAATAACGTTGAGTTAAAGACGATTCAAGTGGATGCAGTTTTTAAGTACGTCGCCGCCGACTTTACTCCAAGCGGATTATGCAAGACAAATTTAACTCAACTACAAACAAAAATAGATGTGCTTTTGAAATCTCCAACAAAACCCCAACAAAAACTATTTATGTTTAAAAATTTCCTGCTACCAACTTTTTATCAAACTAATTTTTTCAAAACAGTTTGCGAGTTATTTAAAGAAGATTGATGTCGTAGTGCGAAAAGCGGTTCGAAAGGTTCTTCATCCACCCCATGATCTCCCAAAGGCCGCCTTTTATGCGAAGGTGGCCGATGGGGGCATGGGAGTACCTTCGTAAGGTATTTGATCCCGTTTATTGCATCGAAGAGACTTAAATATTGTCCACCGCATGAAAATCTAACGAAAATTAATGGTAGGAGTATTACTTCTAAAGAGCAAATTAATATCTACTACAGAAGGGAACATTACAAGAGTTGGAGGGCAAGATGGACAAGGTTTAAAGGAGTCGGCTAAATGCCCATCCGCACACAGGTGGCTAGATGATGGTTTAATTTTCTTGAAAGGAAAGGACTTTGTGCAAAGTGTTCACTTGCGTTACGGAGTGCTTTTCAGCAAGGGCAGAAGCGCTAGGGGAAGGAAGAAGAGTAAGGAATGTCGGCAAGGATGTGTCCAGGTGGAGACGTTGAACCATGTCCTAGAGACATGCTACGCTGCGCACTTCTCCAGGGTGAAGAGGCATGACAACCTGGTAAAATATATTACGAAAATTGTTCAAGACAGAGGAACCACAGCTCACCAAGAACCTTACTTTACAGTAGACAATAGCACTATGAAACCTGATTTAGTTTTATATACACATGAAAGGGTCCATGTTCTGGATATCCAGGTTGTCAACGACCAATTCTGCAGACTGCTCATAATAACAAGAAAAGAAAGTAAGAGCCTTTAAGAGATCAACTTGAGAGTCTTCATCCGGGGGGATTCCGCTGTGACACCTTGACAGTTAACTGGAGGGGTGTTGTGGCGGAGTCCTCCTTCAAGGAACTTACCGCATTCGGTATTTTAAAGAGGTCTGACTTTAAGGTGATAGCTAGTAGAACTATATTGGGCGGAATGATGACGCACGTGGCCTTTCAGCATATGAAGATTTCCGAAAGGAGAGTGAAGACGAGTGTAGGCTGAAACCTTCCAGCTACAACATTCTCCACTTTGTTGAGAGTCCTACTGTTTACAGTAGTAACTCAGTATTGTTTGTACTGAAAAAAAATAGCCACTTGCCTCGGCATTCAACTTGCTTCTGAGGAGGAGAGTGCTGCCACCACAGCTGCTCTTCCACCAACTGATGAAGGAATGAATATTCCTAGCCCTACACGTTGCTTCCTGGTGTGGAGGTTGATGAAGATCCCGAGGTGATCCTATAAGAGGATTGTGAAGAAGTAGATCTATATAATATGGATGAATCTACTGGCTTGTATGAATGCGTCGTTTTCCCGAGCGGGGCCCATTATTTGAAAGCTTGAAATATTTGATTATTACGCTACATGGTTGAGACTTGCTGGTTGTTACTTTGACTTTGTGTCTCCCTTTCTTCGAGCTTTGGGTGCTGGTAGTACCTCACCGTGGTGCTCGGGTGAACAGCAGGTTGCTGGCTAAACTACCTTAATCTTTTGTTTTTTTTTGCCTTTCCTTTAGCTCGTGGTTCTTATTTTTGGCTCTGTTTTTTTTGTTGTGTTTTGATGTTCCCATATTTCCGTTTTTCTTGTTTAAATTAGGAGTGGCTCAGTTTTCGTGTGATATATTTTTCTTACATCTTGCATTTGCCCTTCTTGACTACATCTCTGCATCTTGGACTTGATCGGGGTGCGCATATTGAATCTTTTCCTTTTTGTCGCACCCAAGTGGTTTCTCTCGCCTTTCCTATCCGTTGCGGCGGATCTTTCTGGAAGCACGAGCTATTCAGGGTTTCCCTGTTTGGCTTACATGCCGGCTTAACATTTCTTATAAATTTTTCTATTTTGGCTGTGTCTGTTGACATCAGTGCCGGTACGGACGTTGTCTTTCCATGCCCGTGTCCCTTCTGTGCCGCCCCCCCTTTTCCTGACTTTGATGCTTTTGTCAACCATTTTGTGGATATTCACCGTCCTTCTCTGTTCCCGGTCACCAACTTTTGGGGTCCCGGTGAATTCAAGACGTTGGCCGGTTTGGTTATATTATTGGAAAAGTATTTACCTGGCGAGAGAAGAGTGAATATTCGGCTCGCTGCTGTCGTTGGTTGCGAGCCCCTCCGGATCAAAAGAAACAGTGAATTTTAAGAATCTGCTGATCCTGGCTCGTGAACCGCAAGTGGAGTCTACTGAGCCTACTACCATTCATTCCAATCCAGAGTTAATTAATCTGGAAGAATATGACCTCGAAGACAACTTGACTACAGATCTGAACAAGGATGCTAGCATTATTCTCTGAATTATCTGAAATCCAGAACATCTCCTCTGTGCTGAAGGAAAATTCTAATTCTGTGATTCTCTCTGATTCTAACTCTTGCTCCTTCAGCACCCTTCTTCCTTTTAGCTGTCTGTTTTGTAGTCGTAGGTTTCCCTTTAAGAGTGGCCTCGGCTTACACAAAAAGTCTAAGCACCTTGAAGAATACATCCTTGAAATCGAGCTCAAATTTTCAAACCGTCGCAACCATCCTTGGGACGATGAGGAGTTGCGGATTCTTTATGAGTTTGAACAGGACCTGATAGCTAAGGGTGTTCGATTTATCAACATCGAGCTTCAGCGTCTGCTCACTCACCGCACCCAGTCCCAAATCTCTGAAATCAGAAAAAGTCTCGACGTTATAAAAATTTTAAAGAGAAACTGAGCTACGAGGCTTTCACCGGCGGTGACTCACCACCTTCTCCCGCGGTGCTCTTGTCTCCTGCCTCACGTTTACCTCTTACTCTACCAAATGAGATTATTAATTCTTCTTCTTTTGTTACAGACACACCCCGAACTGGCCGTCCGTCCGCTGATCTGGTGAGGAGTTATGATGCAGTCTCACACTCGAAGTTCCCGCCTCGTCTTTCTGGACCCCTTCGCTCTGCTGAAAACTTGGCCAACGTGAACATGGAACCCGCTGACACAAACTCTGTCTTCTGCACTACCATTTGTTGACACTTCCCTTCCAACACTATTTTCTCCGGATGTCTCAACAATCTGCAGCGACTTGTGTTCCACTCCAGCTCTGCATACTCCCAGAACCGAACCATCTGCCATGTTCTCCAACATTGTCTCCTGCTGCCCATTCTGATCAAGAATCCAGTACTCATGTTAATATCTCTTCTTCCGTTTCTGTCTCCGGACGTGTGTAATTGCCTATCCTTGTTCAGTTTGACTCGCCTGCTTCCGCGGACTCAAAAGCTGGACTCGGACATGTTCGCCTTCTCCACCTTCGACATCTTCTACTGTGCCGGACAAGAGTTGCACCGCTGTAGCGATCGCTCCGATTCATGCCGGTGTGCCCACTGTTCTTCAAGTGTCTCCGAACTCACCACATCTTTCTCCGGAACCTTTCGCCTCTCGGCCTATTGCTAGTATCCCTGTGTACAGCGAAGGAACACCCTTTCATCCTACTCAAGCTTGTCCTGCTGCTGATGCAGTAGTTTATCATCCTCTACCCTCAGTCTCCGGTTCAAATGAACCCACTGAACTTATGAACTGTTGAATTGAATGTGTTTAATTACGTAGTCAATCTTCCGATTGTCAAGAACTTACCGATCTTTGCTTAATTTAATGACATTGTCATCAATTTTGCAAATCATTACTCCTCAGTTGATTTTGTTAATCAAATCTGAGTCAATAATCCAGTTCAATAATCCACTTCAATTTTGTTAGCCCTACCTCTAATCAGGTCATAACTTCTCGTCGCAAGGTGAAGAGACAGGCCTACTCTCAGTTCCAATACCTGTTCAAGAAGAATCGATCTCTCGCTTGTCGCCAGGCCCTTGATGGTGTCAATTCTGCTGAGGACATTGATCCCCATTCAATTGATGATTTTTGGTCTGATATCATGGCTGCTCGGCCTGGCGCTGAGGACAATTCCGGTCGAGATGAGACACCCCCCAGTGATCCACCACTGATCTCAGATGACGTCTTGTGGGCGCCGATCACTGTTGAGGAGGTCTCAAGGAATCTCCCAAGTTTGTCTTCGGCTGCCGGACCCGACGGCCTTACTGCTCGGAGGGTCGTCAATACCCCCAGAGCTCTTATTTGCAAATTCCTTAATGCCTTCGTCTTCGCCCGCAGAGTTCCCCAGTTTCTCTGCGAGGCTAAAACCATTTTTATCCCGAAGATTCCAAATGCCACGAGCCCCAGTGAGCTTCCGGCCTATTACAATGTCCTCCTTGCTGCACAGACTTTTTCATCGTATCATTGCTGCGAGGATATCCTCCTGCAATGATCATGAATTCCAATTCGGTTTTCGGAATTTTGACGGCACAGGAACCTGTGCCTTACTGTCCGACTACCTTATTAAGCATGCAAGAGGGCATTGTAATAACCTCCATATGGCGTTCGTGGATTTGAAGAAAGCGTTTGACTCTGTCGAACATGAGTATCTTTGGAGGGCATGTCGGGCTAAAAGTTTGCCCGCCTCTTTGATACAATACCTAATTGATTTTTATAGTTCCTCTGGGACTTTTCTCATGTAGAAAGGCCGTTCCCTCCGCCGGATTCGTCCTGGCAGAGGTGTTCGGCAGGGCGATCCTCTTTCATCCATTCTTTTCAATATTGTAATGGAGTCCATTTTCAAGAACTTGCCAAATTATATCGGCTATGGATTTGATGGAACTCTGATTTCGCATTTTGCATACGCTGATGACGTTAACCTTATATCCGCTACTGTCCTTGGCCTTCAGCTGCTTATCGATAAATTTCGTGAGCTCGCCCTTTTGGCTGGACTCGAAATCAACATTTCTAAGACGAAGCTCCTTGCCCTTCGCGCTTACGGTCGAGAGAGGAAGGTTATTCCCTACTCCCCCGCCGAGGGACCAAATTTGTCAATTCGTCACTTATAATGAACCTGCTCGTTACATGTGCCTCTTCTTCAATCCTTCAGTTATGGTTCCATGTGACATTCGTAACACTCTCGCGGTGCTTTTGTATAAACTTAGACAGCTCCGAGCTAAGCCGCATCAAATGCTATTTATTTTGAGGGAGGTTCTCCTTCCTCGATTTCATTATCACTTTTCCTTCTACTCATTCTCTGCCGGGACCTACAATGATTTTGATGTCAGAATTACAAAATTCACTCGTGATCTTTTACATCTTCCCCATGATGTTCCGTACTCATTTTTTTACGCCTCCATCTCGGATGGCGGGCTTGGCCTCTTCTGTTCTCGTTGGAGGTCCTTTTTTGCGACGTAACAAGATTCGTCTGTTCTTTAAGAACTTAGGGGGCTTCTCGGAGTTTGTCCTGAATCATATCGCTGCAACGTCTGACGCAGCTTCCAATCTGCTGTTGTGTAATGATAGACGTTTTGATTCTGGAAAAGAGATCGCTGACTTTTTTAAACACTCTCTTTATCGCTCTAATGACGGCAGGGATATGGACCTTGCCAGTGATATCAAAAATCAGAATTCCTGGATATTTAGGCCCACTAAATTTATTTCTGGTCGGGATTCTATAAATCTTGTCAAATTACGAATCAATGCACTTTCGCCTCGTGTCCGCCTTACCAGGGGCGCTCGAGCCCAGGACGAACGCATGTGCCGTCATGGATGTCAATTAACTGAAACAACCTACCATACCGTGCAGCAATGCCCCCGTACCCACGGGTGGCGCTGTCGTAGACACGACAACATCGTCAAATACGTTGCCGACAATAATTCGAGCGAATGCAAAGTTTCGCATGTCGAGCCCCGCATTGTAACCGACCGTGGTCTGCGAAAGCCCGACCTGGTGATCGTCGAGGATCGGTCCGCGATCGTCGTCGACGTCCAAATCACAGGAAATGACCAGAACCATCTTCACTCCTTCAATAATAACAAGATTACTTATTATGGTGGTCATCCTGGGTTCATCCAGGCTGTTAAGGATCGATTTGGCGTCGATGAGGTCCGGGTCCTGGCCTTGACGTTCTCCTATCAAGGTCTGGTAAATAAACGCTTCTTCGGTGCTTTCCTTGCGGAGGGCATCCTTAGGAAACGCGATATTCCATTCATTTCCTCCCGGACCATGGTCGGAAGCCTTTCGGCTTTTCATTACTATTATAATTCCACAGTCGGAGTAATTTTCTCTCCTTTGTCCAGCTGTCTTGGACTTGCTCCGATATGTCTTTGTTTCCCTTTGTACCAAACTTTATAGTGTTATTGTAATTTATTATTTATTTATTTGTCTTTTGATGTATTATGTCTTGTTAACATGGCAAGTGACGTCATTACTCTGTACTCTTTCTCGAAAGATAATAAAATATTTTATAGCCACTTGCCTCGGCATTAAACTCGCTGCTGAGGAGGAGAGTGCTGCCACCACAGTTGCTCTTCAACCAACTGATGAAGAAATGAATATTCCTAGGCCTACGTTGCTTCCTGGTGTGGAGGTTTGTGAAGATCCCGAGATGATCCTACTAGAGGATTGTGAAGAAGTAGATCCATATAATATGGATGAATCGACTGTTTTATATGAATGCGTCGAAAAACATGTGGAGGTGCTGAACTCTGATCAAAGGCCTAGGCCTGAAATCCCAGTGGAAGAACGAAATCTGGATAAGGCTCTATACGATTTTTAAAGAAATCCACAAAATAGTAAAAACCTGATCAATACATAAGTAACATTATAAAACCTAAACAAAATACCAAAAGGAAGAACAATAGACCAAGGGAAGAAGAGAGGCTTTCAAACAGAAAATTAAAAAGGAAAAAGTATGCCGATTTTCAAAGGTTTTACAAGAAAAAGCGCAAGAGTGCTTTTGCAGGTATTTACTCTAATAATTCCATTGATGAGAAATTGTTGCATACGCAAGTTTTTGACTATTGGTCCCACTTGCTTTGAAGAAAATCTGTAAAATTTACTGACCAGCCTATCCAATCTAGGAATATTATCAGTTTTGATCCCAATCTCTTGGTATACCCGAGAGAAATCGAGGGTTGCCTGGGGAAAAAAGTCTGCCGCCGGGCCCGATGACCTTACGGTATATGATGTTTCTCGAATTCCTATCCGTTGCAAGTGCAAACTTTTTTCCCTATTTCTACTTCTGCCCTATATTTACTCATTGATTCAATTACAATATTTATTCCGAAGAAAGCAAATGCCAATAGCCCAGCTTCTCTAAGGCCTCTTTCTATCTCATCGAATTTAACAAGACTGTTTCATAAAATACTGGTTAACCGAATTTCCCCCCAAGTTTACTCCAGACGACTTTCAGTTCGGCTTCAGACCGGTGGATGGGGTGGCAAGAGGGATAGACACTCTGGATGCTGTGCTTACGCACAGTATGAAGGAGTTAAGGCCCCTCTCCATCGCTGTCCTCGACCTAGAGAAAGTCTTCGACAGTGTGAAGCACTCTTTTATTATTAAATGTCTTAATGAATTAGAATTGCCACTTGGAGTGATTGAATACCTGATGTTTGTTTATTCAAATTCACAGACAACTCCGTCTTTTAAGAGATGTGTGAGCGAACCTAATAATCCTAGCCAGTTGTTGAAGGTTTAAGCAATGCAGATATCTTTGATTTTTGGTGTTATCTGTTGTGTAGAAGAAGTATTAGATTTGCAGATCAGCAAAAACCTTTATCAAATAGTGTTACTTTGATCCGACTCTCCTGGTATACCCTGGAGAAAACGAGGGTTGCCAGGGGAAGAAGAAATAATCTGCATCTGGTCCTGATGGGCTGTCTGTACGTGACGTCAACAATATTTGTTTGCGAATTAAGTCTAAACTCTTTTCCTTGTTTCTTTTACTACACTGGTTACCAGATATTTTGCTAGATTCCATAACCATCTTCATCCCTGAAGAAAAATAAAACCAATACCCGGCGTTGCTGAGACCACTGTTCATTTCTTCCAATCTTACCAGGTTTTTTCATAAGGTCCTGGTAAGCCGTATTCAACCATTATTTATTCCAGATGACTTTCAATTTAGTTTTCGTCCTCTTGATGGGGTGGCGAGGGGTATTGATACCCTGGACGCAGTAATGTCATCTTGTATGAAGGAGCTGCGTCCCTTCGCCATCGCCATCTTGGATATTGAAAAGGAGTTAGATAATGTCTGCCATTCATTTATAATCAAGTGCTTAATTGAGCTGCAGGTTCCAGAAGGAATTATTGAATATCTCAAATATGTCTATTATAACTCAAGGACAATCTTATCCTTCAAAGGCAACTCAAGCAGGCCTATTCACCCAGAACAGGGGGTTCGGCAGGGAGACCCCTAGTCTCCCTTGCTTTTTCTCGTGGTTTTCAGCAAGGTGTTGCAGTCCTTACCGGTTGATATTGGTATCAAATTTAGAAATATCATAATTAATCATTTAGCGTTCTTTGATGATCTGGTTCTTCTTGCTAATAATATCACTAAATTACAGCATTTAATGAATATATTTGTTACAGCGCTAGCCACAGTCGGATTAAAAATAATTAGTGGGAAATCGTTCACCCTTTCATGGATAAACGACTATAAGCTGAAAAAGCTCATCTTTAATAATTTAGATAAAATTACAGTCTTTAATCAGCCAATTAATGCTATACAAGTGAGTGATACATTTGTCTATCTGGGGGCTGAATTCACCACAGTTAGAATGAAGAAGATTGATACGTGTAAATTCCAAGAAGATATAAAAATATTCTATTAAAACTCTGTGCAAGCCACAACAAAAATTGTTTATGCTGGTTCACTTTCTTTTGCCGAAATATTACTACCATTTCATATTCTCTCGTCTTACTGCTGGTGTTTCAAATAAATTAGATATTATTGTCCGTAAAGTGGTCAGAAATATTCTTCTTCTGCTTCACGATCTCCCGAAGGCCGCTTTCCCTGCGAAAGTTGCCGACGGGGGTCTGGGGATTCCGTCATACAGATTTGTTATTCCTTTAATTGCTAAACATAGACTTTTATACAGACAACCGCATGGGGGTTTGTTATATGCTGAGAACAAGTTATTAAATTCCACAAACCAAGTTAGTAATTATAAGAATAAACTGTACAGTGCTTGCGACGGTGCAGGACTTAGACATTCCAACTTATGTCCAGTTGCCCATAACTGGGTTTTAGATGGAACATCTTTTTTGTCGGGTTGAACAACATTAAGGCCATCCATGTGAGATACGGCTGCCTCTACAACCGGGCACGTTGTGCGAGGGGTAAAGGCGAGTAAGAACTGTCGCGGTGAAGTTCCCGAGACCATGAATCATATACTGCAGCAATGCTATGCTACCCATACTTCAAGAATAAATTACTTACACAGAATTATTACATCTAGAAATAACACAGTGCATAAATAATCCATATTTAATGTTAATAATACCACCCTGAAGCCAGACTTAGTCGTTTACAACATTGAACAAACTGTGCAAATAGATGTGCAGGTTATCAACGACCAATTTCCCCCTGTCAACCGCGCATGCTAATAAAGTTAATAAATATGAAGTGCTTCGCAGTCAGCTAGCTGATCTTCATCCGGGTGGCTATTACGGCAGAACCTTAACAATTAATTGGAGGGGTGTTGTCGCGGGGCAGTCATACAAAGAACTTGTCGCCCTACGTCTCCTTAAGAAAGGTGATTTTAAGATCATTTCGTCCAGGGTCTTGTTTGGTGTTCCAGCATATGACGGTGTCGCGCCGACACTCGAAGGAGGGGATTGGGTGAGCCGTTCCAGCTGTCGGGGATTTCAGTACCACTGCTGTGTTGGGTTGACGTCAGAGGAAAGTATACTGTGGTGGTGAAAAAAAATAGCCACTTGCCTCAGTATGTTCGGTATGGCGGGAGTAACTATGACTCTCTTAAGGGTTAGGGCCGTGTTTGGGACCGGACATCTTAGGACGGACGTGACCCTGAGCGGTCATACTTATCTATCAAGGAGATGGGTAGGGGGCGTCCTGGAGTGATAGGGAGGATGAGGGAAAATCAGTTTCGCGGGAATTTTTGTTCCCGTGTTCTGACGATCCTTCTTTCTTGTTATCACCTACCTGTCATCTGCGAGGAGTCATGTTACAGCCGGAAGTCCACTAACATCTGTAAGTGCCCCCGCTAACTACACATACCTGGTTACCTCGGTAACCAGGCTCTATGGAGTACACGGAAGATCCCTCTTACATCGAAGATTCCTGTACGGATTAGCTCCCCGTACAGGAGGCAAGATTTCGTGAGCTCGCCCTATTAGCTGGGCTCGAGATCAACGTTTTAAAGACGAAACTCCTTGCCCTTCGCGCTTGCGGTCGAAAGAGGAAGGTTATTCCCTATTCCCCCGCCGTAAGTGTCGATGGTTCAAACCTCCAAAACATTACTTACAGCGAGCCTGCCCGTTATATGGGTCTTTCTTTCAATCCCTCAGGCATGGTCCCTTGTGACCTTCGTAATGCTCTTGGTATGGGTATGCCTTCATTAAGATTCCTAATCCCGCTGATTGCTAACAAAAAATTTCTCTACAACAAACCCCATGAAAATCTGGTTAAAATAGAAGGTAGACTTATACACTCAACTGCCCAAATGAATAGATTTTATCGGAGGCAGCTTTATCCAAATTGTAGATGGTCAGGGTTTAAAAGAAGCAAGTAAATGCCCGGCAGCTCATAGATGGATAGATGACGGTTCCAGATTCCTAAGTGTAAGAGACTTTATAAAAAGTGTACACCTGAGATATGGTGTCCTCTTTAGCAAGAGAAGGAGCGCCAGGGGTAGATAAAAGGACAAGTCGTGCAGAAGGGGGTGTCGTCAGCCGGAGACAATAAATCATATGTTACAGAACTGTTATTCAACGCATTTCCTAAGAATTAAAAGACATGACAATCTAGTTAAATTTGTACAGAAAATAACACAAGACCGGGGCTTTACAGCTCATCATGAAAAACAATACACCATCAATAACTAGACCTTAAACCCGATTTAACATTATATTCAATAGACAGAATCCATGTTCTTGATATCCAAATTATAAATTAACAATTCCCTCTTCAAACAGCGCACAACAATAAAAAGGAAAAGTATGAAGTTCTTAGTAAACAATTAGATTGTCTGCGGCCTGGGGGATACCGTTGCGACACCTTAACGGTTAACTGGAGACGTGTTGTGGCGGAGTCCTCATATAAAGAGCTGGTCGCGTTTGGGGTCTTGAAAAAGTCAGACTTTAAGGCGATTTCGTCGAGGACTCTTATGGACGGTGCGATGACACACAGATCCTTTCAACACATGACGACCTCTACGAGGGTGAAACAGGGGGTTGGCTGAGGCCTTCCAGCTGCACCCCACACTACTTCATTGTAGTTACTACTGTTGACAGTAGAAATTCAAAGTTCGCTTTGGAAAAAAAATAGCCACTTGCCTTGGTATGGCGGGAGTAACTATGACTCTCTTAAGGGCTAGGTCCGTGTTCGGGACGGGCGTTATAGGACGGACATGACCCTGAGCGGTCCTCCTTATTTATCAAGGGGGTAGGTAGGGGACAACACAAGAGCGATAGGGGGCTCGAGGAAAATTTGGTTGCGCGGGAATTTTTGTTTCCGTGTTCCGATGCTTCTTCTTGACTGTTGTTGCCTGAGTCAGATCCTGCCTATCCTCTGCGAGGAGGCATGTTACAGATGGTAGAGGACTTCCGGCTGCAAGTGCCGCCGCTGCCTACGCATATCCTGAGTGCCATCGGGCACGGAACGAGTACACGGAAGCTCCCTCTATCATTGAAGAAATCCACACGGGTTAGCACCCCTAGTGGATGTGAGGTCTCCACTGCTACAGATGAAGAAAAAAAGTGTCCCTGAAACTGTCAGGGATGCGGAAGCCTTAGCCACTGGGGGGTCCAGGGACCTTCATTCGCTGTAAGGTTCATGTGTCCAGATTGCTCAAGGAGTTTTGCAACAAAGCGAGGGCTGGGAGTACACTCAAGGGCGAAGCACGCAGTAGAGTACCATTCCAGAGAACTGAATAACCTGGCGAATAGGCCGGAAGTCAAGAGAAGATGGACCGAGGAAGAAGTAACGAAGATGGCTAGAGAAGAGGCAAATATTATGCGACTATATGGTAGTTATGTCAATATGAACCAAGAACTTCAAAATATAATGGCCGGAAGAACCTTGGAAGCGATTAAGGGAAAAAGGAGACCGTAGAATTATAAGAAGATGATGTTAGATGTTTATAATGGTCTTACTGAAATAAACTCCAGTATTTCTAGTAGTTCTGAAGCCGAAACGAGCAGTAACCATTCCCAGGCTCGAACTGATAATGTTGATCCCCACAATACAGAAAGACCTTCAATCCATGGCTTCCAGACGCCTACAGAGAATGCTTGTCAGGAGTTCAACATGAATGAGGACACTCATCTATAATAAACCTGAAATTTTTATTAACTTTTTGAACTCGGATCGGCGGCTAGGGGAAATTTTAGAAATTTTATTAAATAGCTTTACAATGTTTATCCCAAAGAAAGAAAATACAGAAGAACCTGCAAACTTACGCCCAATTTCAATAGCCTGCAATCTAACTCGCCAGTTTCATAAGTTAATCTGCAATAGAGTGAATAAATTAATCTCAGTAAATTTCAATTTGGCTTTCAAAAGTTCGATGGAGTGGCAACAGGAATTGATTTATTAGAAGCTATTCTAAGATCAGCACAAACAGAAGCGAAACTACTTGAAACTACAATTCTAGATCTTCAAAAAGCATTTGATAGCACATAGTGCAATATTTGATGTAGTCGACTCTTTGGCTTTACCAACTGGTTTAAAATCGTAAATAAAGTTTATTTATAATAATGCTAAGATTTACTTAACTTTTAAAAACAGTAAAAGTAACTTATTTCATCCTGTGAAGGGGGTTCGCCAAGGCGACCCCCTGTCACCTGCACTTTTCCTCTTAGTCTTCAATCTTGTGCTGAATCTTCTCCCTTCGGACAGCGGCTTTAATTTTGATGACCAGCTTATTAATCATCTGGCCTACGTTGATGACCTAATACTTATAGCGGATTCAGTTGCTGGACTCCAACAATTATTAGATAGTCTTCAGCTTGGTTTAACCCTTTCCGGCGCGGAGTAAGTTTGTTTGTAAAATGATGAAATGTTGGACTGACACCAGAATTTAAAAACGAATTCATTAGCAAATACAAACTAGCTTATTTTCTCCTACTTTAAATAAGGAAAATTTTAATTAAATATTCTTGGTGCCGTTTGACAGTATTGAAATTAAAATTAGGTGTTCCTTTTTGTGACCGCCGCCCGCTAAAGGGTTAAGTAGAGTAGGACTTGAAATTAATCTAGCAAAATCCTTTACTGTAGTATGGATTAAAGACAAAAACGTAAAAAGATTATTTACGATGGTAAATCAATTGTCACATGTAATAATGTTGAACTGATAAGATTACCAGTGGATTCAATATTTAGATAGCTTGTCGCCGATTTTACACAGAGTAGAATGTGTAAAACTGATCTATCTGAGTTACATAGGAAAATAAATTCTCTTAAATTCCCCAACAATGCCTTAACAGAAACTATTCATGTTGAACTTTCTGTTTCCGACCTTTTATCATAAACTATTTTTCTCGAAGCTGTTTGCCTGAAAAGAATTGATGCTGTGGTGCGTAAAGCAGTGCGAAGGATTCTTCATCTACCCCATTACCTCCCAAAAGACGCCTTTCCATCTAAGGTGGCTGATGGAGGTATGGGTGTATACTCGTTAACATCGAAGATATCCAAGGGTTAGCACCCCTTGGAGTTCAAGATTTTGAGTCGCTACTGAAGAAAATGAAGATGGCTCTGATAACTCCAGAGCTGTTCAAAATTTGCGACCACAGAGATTTCTCATCCTGAACCTGTTGACCCGTGTGAGTGTGGGTACTGCCATAGGAAGTTCAAGACGGCTGGAAGTGTCAGGGTGCATGTTTCGCGCATGCACAGAAATTTATATAATGCTGAAGAACTTGTGAAGCTTGAGGGAAGAATTCCTGTTAAAAAAAGGTGGACAGAGACGGAGATTTCTGAAATGGGTTACCAGGAAGCAAGATTACTTGCTGGGGATGTTCCTTATAACATCAATCAGGAACTCTTAAAGTTATTACCTGGGAGAACCATTGAGAGTATAAAAGGAAAAAAGAAAAGGCAGAGATTATAAAGAAATGGTGACGAAGTTACTCGAGAATGTGAGATTTGGTGAGCAGAGGGAAGAGGTGACTGACGAAACTGTAGTGGAAGAGAGCGGGGGAGGCTTAACGGCAAGCCAGGAGGATGATGACGATGTGACGTAAAATATGGAAAAGTCAACAATTGAATATACGTCTATTGAGACATATCTAAATGTGTTGAATAGAGGTGAAGTACGTGGAAGGATCTCAGAGAGTGAAGTTGGTCTTTTAGACAAAGCACTATTATGTTATATAGAGCATGCAAATTTGGCTAAAGAATTAATTATTTCTAAATAATATTATTGAAAATAGAGAAAGACCAGTAAGAGTGAGAAGGAATTTTGAAAGGGGAAAGAATCTTTCGAATAGGAAAAGAAGAGAATGAGATATGCCAGATTTCAGATGTTGTTCAAGAGGATTAGAAAGGGGCTCATTGTCTCACTGTTCAATAATAACTCATTATCTGATGATCTAAGGCCGAATGAAGTGTTTGATTATTGGAGTCATCTCATGACTAACAAACCAGGTGAATTGGGAGCAGAAATGGATAGTGATCCTAGTATATTGGTATATCCAGAGGAAGTAAAAGAAGTTGAATCCAGGACAAAATCTGCGGCAGGGCGAGATGGCTTGTCAGTTTATCAAATCAATAAAATCAGTGGATGGATTCGCGCGAAGTTGCTCCCATCATTTATCATCCCACCCCATTTTTTTAATTGTCATGGATTCCTGAGGTGTTGTTGAATTCTTATACCATTTTTATTACAAAAAAGCATGCTTCTAACCAGCCATCTCAGATTCGTCCTTTATCTATTTCATCAAATCTGGTTAGACTTTTTCATAAAGTTCATAAGAATTTCAATGTTTTTTACTCCTGATCCATTTCAATATGGATTTCAACAGAAGGAGTTGCTGAAGCTATTGACAGATTAAATTATCTAGTTACAACATGTAAAAAGAATTTAAAACCGCTTGCAGTCACTGTATTAGACCTCAGTAAGGCTTTTGATTCTATTAATCATCTGTTTATGTCAATTTGTTAGGAAGTTACCAGCTCTTTATTAAATATATCAAGTATGTTTATAAAAGTTCTGCTACATTTTTGTCTTTTAAAGGCGTTTCAAACGAATTAATTCATCAGACTAAGTGTGTGCAGCAGGGGGATCCTTTATCGCCACTTCTTTTCTTAATTGTCTTAAATAAAGCATTACAGACACTGCCTGATTATGGAATTAAATGTGAAGATGGAAGGGTTTCTCATCTTGCGTATGCAGATGATTTGGTATTGTTGGCAGAAAATGCTCACAAGTTACAAAGGCTATTAAACTGCTTATATGAGGAGCTGAAGATGGATTTGGAGGTCAATTTGGAAAAATCCTTCAGTTTTTGTTACGTGAAAGATTACAGACGAAAGAAATTGTTTTTTAAAAACAAACCTGTCGTTTCTATTAAGAAGAATTTATCTTATCTTGATGCGGAGGATATGGTCACTTATTTAGGTGCAGAATTTTTGGTTGATGGAATAAGAAGGATAAATACTTTAAAACTTATTGATGATCTGAAGACAGTTAAATGATAGGCCAGCTAAGCCACAACAGAAGATCTTCATGCTTAGAGTTCACCTTATTCCACGGTATTACCATCAGCTCATATTCTCACGATTGACTTCTAAGAATTTAAATAAATTAGATGTGTCGGTTATATAGAAAAGCTGCCAGAGAGATTTTACATCTTCCGAAGGATGTTCCAAAGGCTGCCTTCCATTCGCGGATGGCCGATGGGGGTCTTGAAATCCCTCCACTACGATACGTCATTCCAGTGATCGCTAAGAAAAGACCTAAATACAGTGAACCAAATAAAGTGTCATTCTTTATCAATAAAAGAGGTTTTAATACGACCAATCAGATGTATAACTTATTAAAGAAACAATTATATGAAACATGTGACGGAGCGGGATTGAAGGATTCAAGACACTGTCCTCAATCATCATATTGGATTTCTGAGGGAACGCCTTTTCTGAGTGGGAGAGACTATATCTGGAGTATTCAGCTTCGATATGGTTCGCTATTCTCAAGATCAAAAGGTGACCAGGGGTCGTAGTAATAAAGACAAGAGTTGCAGGCGGGGATGTGGTGGAGTGGAGACGCTTGACCACATCCTCCAGAAGTGTTATGCAAAACGTAAGTTCCAAAATAATATACATGATAATGTGGTCAAGTATTTAGCGAGGATATTTCAAGATCGTGGCCACACAGTACACCGGGAACAAACATTTGAAGTACAGGGTAGAACTGATAAACCAGATTTGGTGGTTTACAGTACCGAAAGAGTGTATAATGTAGATGTGCAGGTGATAACGTATCAGTATAGTTTGAATGATGCACACGAGAACAAATCTCATAAATACAAAGTTCTTCGAACGCACCTCGATCGCCTCAGACTTGGGGGCTTCTATAGTGGAAGTATCACTGCCAACTGGAAGGGGGTGATTTCGGGGGCGTGCGTAAAAGATTTGATAGCATTTGGACTACTCCGGTACAGTGATCTAAAGGTCTTATCGATGAAGGTTCTTCTAGGCGGTGTCATCACCCATAGCGGTTTTCAACGTATGACGGTTTCCCCAAGAAGCCTGAAGAAGGGGGAGGGGTGATTTGTCAAGTGATTGCACTCCTCTTTGTTGTGGTGCCACATCCCTTTAAGTGGATAAGTTTCTAAAAATATTTAATTCCACTAATTGCATTAAAGAGACTAAAGTACTGTCCACCTCATGTGAATCTCATTAAAATTTATAACCGGGTAATTACTTCAAAAGAACAAATCAATACTTATTACCGATGGGAACTACATAAAAGCGTAGACGGACAGAGACTGAAAGAAACGGCCAAGTGCCTTGCTGCACATAGATAGTTGGACGACGAGTCGAGCTTTCTTAAAGGAAAGGATTTTGTATAGAGTGTACAATTGAGATACGAATTGCTCTTTAGTAAAAGTAAAAGTTCCAGAGGAAGAAATAAGAGCAAAGAGTGCAGGAGAGAATGTGGACAGATTGAGACTCTGAATCACGTCCTCCAAAATTGTTATTCAACGCACTTCAGCAGGATGAAGAGGCTTGACAACCTGGTTAAGTACACAAGAAAAATAGTCCAGGACAGAGGAATAACAGTTCATATGGAACCTGAGTTTAACATCAACAATAGGATTTTGAAGCCTGATCTGGTCTTATACACGCATGAGAGAGTCCATGTTTTGGATATCCAGGTTGTCAATGATCAATTCCCTCTGCAGACTGCACATAATACTAAAAAAGAGTAAATATTAGCCTCTACGTGAACAAATTGGGGGTCTTCGACCAGGGGGATTTCGCTGAGATACCTTAACAGTGAACTGGATGGGTGTTGTGGCGGAGTACTCTTTCAAAGAATAGTATTGTGAGTGTTGAGAAGATCGGCTTTTAAGGTGATATCAAGCAAGACTAACGGGCGAAATTATGACACATAGGATCTTCCAGTAAATAACAATCTCCAGAAGGAGGGTGAAGAAGGGCGAGGGCTGAGGCCTTCCTGTCGCAAACTCTATTTTGTTTTAGAGTCCTACTGATGTTCAGTAGTAACTCAGTTACACTTTTACTGAAAAAGCCACATGCCTCGGTATGGCGGGAGTAACTATGACTCTATTAAGAACTAGGGACGTGTTCAAGAATGAATCTAATTCGGGAGGGGCATAACACTGAGCGTCGCTCCTTATTAATCAAGGGAATTGGTTTGGGGAAACCTAGACTAGGTGAGAAGTAATTGGTTACCGAGATTTTATTCCCGTGTTCCGATTTCTTTTCCCTTGGCTAGGTGAAACCTTTTAGTTACCTGAGAGGAGGCATGTTGCAGGTGTTAGAGGACTTCCCCTGTTCGTGGACCCGCTACCTACGCATATCCTGAGCACCCTCGGGTGACTCAGGCTCTATGGAGTACCAAGAAACTCCCTCTAACACCAGAAGACAGAAGCAAGGTTAGCATCCTCCCTTCAGTCTTGAGTTTGAATCTCTACAGAAAAACAAAGGAATAAGAGCGTCCGATTGAAAAGCTCAGATGCTAACAAACTCACCGCTGGGGGGTCCCAGGGACCCTCTCCTGCTGGAGACCAGATCAGATGCGATATATGTGCCAGTTTTTTCAAGACAGAGAGGTCTGAACGTTCACAAGCGCAGTCAACATCCAGCCGAATACCATCGTGCTTGTGCAGAAAAACTTAAGGGGAAGACGCAACCTAAGAAGAGGTGGACCGAGGAGGAAGAAAATTAATTAGCTACCTACGAAGCCTCCATCTTACATCAGGAGAGCAACGTAGAAAACATCAATCAGCTGTTAGCCGAGAAGTTCTCGGGACGTACTTTCGATAGAATCAAGAGTCGAAGAAAGAACGAGAAATACAGGAAGAATGTCGCAGACTTAGTCAAAGCTCTCGGGGAATGTGAAGACCGTCAGTCCCGACCTCGAACCCGAAGAACTAGAATGCCTGTAATTACGGAAGAAATTGAAGAGATAGAAGAGTCGGAGGAGAAGGAGGAGAAAAGTGGAAACTATGAGAAGAGGGAGGAAAACTTGACGGAGAAGCCGATGCCAATTTAAGAGTAGTCCTACCGCCATTAGACGAGTTTAATTTAATGGAAGATAGAGCTGTATACCTCACCTGAAACTTACATTAATGAAATAGACAACTACGAAAGCTGAAGGGAAAATTACTACGTGAAAATTGAAGAAATAACCTATCTGGATCGGGCTCTTCTGACTTTGCAGACCGACCCCAGCAAAGTAAGAATTTAACTGAAGCATTTATTAATCTTTTGGTCAAACAACCCAAGGAACGGAAGAAACAGAAGACTTGTGAGAGACGTACAGATACCAAACTATCAAAAAGGAAACTAAGACAGATTAATTATATTAACTTACAGAAAAAATTCCGATATAACAAACGTAATGCTTCTAACCAACTGTATGATAAGAATAGTTTACATCCGGATTTGTACTATAACGATGTGTTTGCCTTTGGAGAGACTTACTAAGCCGGAAGAGAGTTACAGACAATGAAGATCAGTCGCAGTCCCTTGAAGACATTTGACTTGAAGACATTCCCTTTGATAAGAATCTACTGATCCACCCATCTGAAATTGTAGCAGTTACCAGTAAAGAGAAATCAGCCACTGGCTTTGATTAATTAACTGTCGATGATGTTAACCGGCTCCTATTACGAGCCAAGTCTGAAATTTTGTCTCTGTGTTTGCTCCTGAACTGGGTTCCTGCATCACTCCACAATAGCTACACAATCTTCATTCCGAAAAAGCCAAACACCGCAACGCCAGCTGAACTTTGACCGATATCAATAGCTTCAAACCTCCTAAGATTTTTCCAAAAGTCCTCGTCAAAAAAGTCCAAGAAGTTTTTCATCCAAGCAGCCAGCAGTTTGGTTTTAGAAAGATTGATGGTACCGCAGCAGGCATAGATCTACTTAACGCTATCTTAAAATCAGTGCAGACCAACCTTTCAGAAATATCAATAGCCATTCTGGATTTGAAAATCATTCGATAGTGTCAGCCATGCCTCGTTATTGAAAGCTATTCAGAAACTTCCTTTGCCTAATGGTCTCAAGAAGTATTTGATGCTTATATACAACTCATCTAAGACACAGCTCAGGTTTAAGCAAGTGAATTTATCCACCCGATCAAGGGAGTACGACAGGGAGACCCACTTTCACCCATTTTGTTTTGCTTAATATTCAATCGAATACTTAAATCTATTCCTGAAAAATTTGGTTTTGTGTTAAAGTCTTCTCTGAATAATCATATCGCCTATGCTGACGACCCATAAAAGAGACCCGAAAAACATAAGAGTTGCAACAAATGCTTAATATAATAGTCAATACCTTAGCCACCTTGGGCCTTGAAATCAATAGTCAGAAATCCTACGCCTTAACTCGGATCAAAGATCGTAAAATGAAGAAAATGTTATATGACGAAACAGCAGTTGTAACTGTCCATAACAAGCCTCTGAACGTCCTGCAGGTCACAGATTCTTTCATCTATCTGGGAGCCATATTCGGTACCAGCGGATTACTGAAAATCGATGCATCTTCACTTCAGACAAAACTTGAAATACTCCGGAAATCTCCATCCATGCCTCAACAGAAAATATATATGCTCAAAAACTTCCTCCTTCCAGAATTCTACCATAACTTCATTTTTGCAAAACTTCATGCCAAGTCATTAAAAAAACTTTATGTAACAGTCCGTAAGACAGATAGATACTCCATCTCACCCATGACCTGCCGCGGGTAGCCTTCCATGCGAAGGTGGACATGGGAATACCATCACTTCGATACCCAATCTCTCTGATTGCATTTAAAAGATTGAAATATAGTCAACTTAACCCATTTCTACTGCAGATCAACCAAAAAAATATTTCAAGTTCAGATCAGATTAACAGATTCTATAAACAGCTCTTATATAAAGCAGTTGACGGCAAAGGCTTGACCGAGAGTAGTAAGGTTAGAGCGGCCTTTCTATGGGTAGACGATGGGTCTAACCTCATGACAGTTCGCGATTACGTAAAATCTATCCACCTCAGTTATGGGTTTGGTTCTCAAGGAGCAGATCCGCCAGACAGAGGTCCAGTGATAGTACTTGCAGAAGGGGGTTTCAACAGCCGGAGACAATCATGTCCTACAAACTTGTTATTCCACCCACGGCACCAGAGTAAAGCGACATGACACGATAGTCAAGTATGTAAGGCACGTGTGCGAGCGGCGTGGGTTTACAGTACATCTCGATCCCAAGTTTAGTAGCCGCGGGTAAACCTTGAAGCCAGACTTCATCTTATAAAACATTGACAGAACTGTATGTGTGGACATTCAAATAGTAAACAACCAGTTCCCCCTCACACAGGCACACCACAAAATATTAGTAAATCGTATATCTCTTAAGTTCATCCCAGATGACTTCCAATAGGGCTTCAGACCTGTAGATGGGGTAGCGAGGGGGATTGATGCTCTTGATACGGTCATTTCGACTTGCATGAAGGATCTGAAACACCTCTCCATCGCCATACTCGACTTAGAGAAGGCCTTTGATAGTGTTAACCACTCCTTTATAATAAAATATCTGAACGAGCTTGGCCTTCCTGATGGAATAGTGGAATATCTTCTCTATGTCTATTCCCATGCCAAGACTACTCTTTCCTTTAAAGGTGTGTCGAGTGACCCGATTCATCTATATGGGGGTCAGGCAGGGGGAACCGTTTTCTCCTTTACTGTTCTTCCTGGTCTATAATAAAGTACTGGAAGCTCTCCCCAAAGTTTTGGGTGTAAAATTCAAGAACATTATTTTCAACCCCATTGCCTTTGCAGACAACCTTGTTCTCATAGCAAAAATATTAAATAATTACAAAAATTAACATCCTTACCTCAGCTTTGTTTGAGGTGGGACTCAAGATCCATAGTTCTAAGTCTTTTACATTTCACTGGGTGAAAGATTCTAAAAGAAAAAAGTTGATCTATGATAACACAGAAAATATTAAAGTCCATAACGAATCTATTAATACAACTCAGGTCACCAACACCTTTCAATGCTTGGGTGCTAACTTCGGCACCACTGGACTGTTTAATATCAACAATACTCCGTTCCAGGATGACCTAAAGACGCTCAGAGCGGCGCCATGTATACCTTAGCAAAAGTTATTCATGATGAAGAGTTCTCTCCTACCTAAATATTACCATACTTTTATATTTTCCAAGTTAACTTCCGCCATCCTCAATAGACTTGATATAATAGTAAGAAAAACAGTTCGCACCATCCTCCACCTCCCCCATGTCTTTCTGACGGCTGCCTTCCACGCGAAGGTAGCTGACGGGTCATGGGAATACATGCATTCAGATACATTATTCCTCTAATAGCTAAGAAAATATTTGTTTAAAAACCACCAAATGATTACATACTTTATGCTGACCACAAACACCTTACTTGAATTAATAAGATCAATATATTCTTGAAAAATAAGCTATACAGTACTTGTTACGGCGCCGGGCTGAGGGGATCTAACAAGTGTCCGGAAGCTCATAATTGGGTCTCCGACGGCACCTCCTTTCTGACGGGAAAAGATTTTTCAAGTTCATACATTTTAGATATGGTTGTTTGTACAATCGAGCTAGATGCGCAAGGGGAAGAAAAGAGAAGAACGAAACTTGCAGTCGCGGTTGCGACACACCAGAGACTAAATCTTATACTACAACAATGGTACTCTACTCACTACCATAGAATTAACAGACATAACAGCCGTGTACAATATCTTAATAGAACTCGCACAGCTAGAAATTACACAGTACACGTTGAGCCTGCCTTCACAATAGACAATAGCACCAAACTTAATCCTGATTTTGTTATCTACAGTCCTGATAGAGTCATCTTGGTTGATTTGCAGGTAGTTAACTATCAGTTTCCGCTCCAGACCGCACACCTAAATATGCTCCAAAAATACGAAGTTCTTCGTCAACAGCTTCAAGGACTTCGACCTAGTGGTTTTCACGGCAGCACCCTGATATTGAATTGGCGGGGTGTTGTCGCAGAAAGGTCATATAAAGAACTTCTGGCATTAGGTTTTGCTCCGCAAGGGCGACCTCAGAGTCTTGTCTCGTGCGCTCATCGGTGGCGTTATCCAGCACTCGGTCTTCCAACGCTGGACTATGTGTGACCCACGTATGATGAAGGAGCCGGGCTGAATGTCTCCAGCTGCTGCTTTGAGATTACTACTACTGGGGGGTCAGTAGAAAGTCTGCGGGGCGCAGAAAAAAATAGCCACTTGTCTCGATATGGTGGAAATAACTATGACTCTCTTAAGGGCAGGGCTCGGGAACGGACCTCCCCTCGGATTTGATCCTTCGGGAGGGACGAGACCCTGAGCGAGCCTCCTTATCAAGTACCGGATTTGTCTGAGGCGGCTTCGTTTCGGAGTCCGATTTTGTTCACAGGGGCGCGTTCCCGTGTTCTGAGGAATTAATTTTTCTCAGTCCCGGGGAGGCGTTCCTGTGTTCTGAAGTTGGCCTTGGACCCTGCCAAACCTTATAAATACTGTTACGGAGGCATGTTACTGGTGTTGGAGGACTTCCTCTGTCCGCGAGCTCCCTCTAACATCGAAGAGGACGTCCGGGCCAGAACCCCTGTCGTCTGGTAAAGTTTTCCATTGCTGCAAGAGAAATTAAGAGAAAAAAGGGAGCCGACAAGGTCGGAACCCTGGAAAATTTGACTGCCGAGGGGGTTCATGCACCGGTTCCTACTGGATGGTGTTGTGAGATTTGCATAGATCTTTTACAACTAAGACTGGCTTGGGTGTACACAAACGTCGAGGTCATCCTGCTGAATTCCGTAACAGCGAATTAGAGAAGGTGAAAGGGAAGATTCCCGTGAAAAAGAGGTGGACTGAGGATGAAGTCGCTAGAATGGTCGTGGTGGAGGCCAAGCTGGTGGCTGCTGGTGATGTGTCTAATATTAATCAAGAGTTGATGAAAAGATTTCCTGACCGAACGTTAGAGGCCATAAAGGGCAAGAGCCACTGACTTACAAAAAGAAGGTTGAATAAGTTGTCAAAACGCTGAACATTGTGTCTTTGAATCCGCCTCCCGCCACCACGGGAGAGGATTCCCTGAATCTTGATGAGGTGGTTTCTGATCTTCCCAGGGGTGTTGGCGAAGAAATTGATGTAGAAGACAATTTAACAGAGCATCTCGAAGATCTTGGTGAGGATGCAGGGGTGAGAGAGGAGTTCCATATGAATGAATCCACCATTTTATACGAATGTGTTGAAAAATATTTATATGGTCTCAACTCAGATCAAAGGCTGAGACCAGAGATATCAGATGAGGAGAGGTTGTTAGATGAAGCCTTATTATGTTTTGAAGTAGACAGTGGTAAAAGTAACAAATTAATCAATAGTTATCTATCTCATCTGATTACACCAAGCCCAAACAGAGTATCCAGAAGGAGAGCCATGCAGCCTCCTAACAATTTATCAAATAGAAAACTAAAAAAAGTTATATGCTGATTTCCTAAGGAAATTTAAGAAAAAGCGCAAAGCTGCATTCGACGACTTATTTTCAGATTCTTCAATAAGTGAAGAACTGAACCATACTGATGTTTTCGACTTCTGGTCCCATCTATTGTGTAAAAAGAGTATAAATTTTACAGAGCAAATTATTCCAGTTTCTATAGAAATAGTGTTTGATCCAATTCTCCTGGTATACCCTGGAGAAATCGAGAGTTGTCAGGGGAAAAAGAAGCAGTCCGCAGCAGGCCCGGATCGGTTGACTCGGACGGTCAACCCGTATCGGTTGACTGTCCGTGATGTAAATAGAATTGGCACCAGAATTAAATGTAAGCTTTTCTCATTATTTCTGCAGATACATTGGATACCTGATATACTGTTAGATTCATTCACTATTTTTATACCAAAAAAGAAAAATGTCAATAATCCTGCTTCTCTTCGTCCCTTATCAATAGCATCAAATTTAACAAGATAATTTCACAAAGTACTAGTTAAAAGAATAACACCTCTGTTTCGTCCTGATAATTTTCAATTCGGCTTTCGGCCGATGGATGGGGTGACGAGGGGGATCGACTCACTGGATACAGTGCTGTCGACCTGCATGAAATAGTTGTGCCCCTTCGCCATCACCATTTTGGACTTAGAAAAAGCCTTCGACAATGTCAAACATTCCTTCCATTTGGAGTGTCTAGAAGAGCTTAATGTTCCTTGGGGTATAGACGAGTACCTGAAGTATGTTTACAGTAATGCTAAGAGTGTTTTGTCTTCTAAAGGGATGTCAAACGCACCTATTCATCCTGAGAAGAGGGTGCGGCAGCGGGATCCACTGTCGCCCCTTTTATTCTTAATTGCCTTTAACAAGGCCATATCATCGTTGCCGGTGGACATTGGTATTAAACTAATGGATTTAAGAATCAATGATCTTGCTTTTGCGGATGATGTTGTCCTATTAGCCAACAATACTGCAGATCTGCAGCGACTTATAGAAGTATTTTCTACCGCACTGACTGCTATTGGTTTGAATATCAATATTGAAAAGTCATTCACAATGTCGTGGATAAAAGATTATAAAAGAAAAAAAATTTTGATAATATGGAAAGAATTACAATAAACAATAGGCCTTTAAAGACAATAGAAGTTACAGATAATTTTACATATTTGGGTGCTGAGTTTGGTACCACAGGTTTAATGAAGATTGACAATTCGAAATTAAAGGAAGACTTGAAAATACTATTGAAGACCCCATGTAAACCCCAAAAAAATATTTATGTTGGTGCATTTCTGCTTCCGAAGTTCTATCACAAGTACATCTTTTCAAGGCTTAATGCTGGCTCTCTCAATAAAATTGATGTAATAGTCCGGAAAATGGTTAGAACAGTTCTGCATCTTCCCCATGATCTCCCGAAGGCCGCCTTCCATGCGAAGGTTGCTGACGGGGGACTTGGTATTCCATCGTTTCGTTTCCTTATTCCGTTGATTTCCAAACACAGATTAAAATACAAAAAACCTCATGAAGGATTGCTATATATTGACAATAGACATATAAATTCGGTTAATCAAATAAACAACTACTTCAAAAATAAACTATACAGTGCTTGTGATGGGGTTGGTTTAAAAAGGTTCTAATCTGTGTCCTGCGGCGCATGCATGGGTGTCCGACGGCACCACATTTCTCTCAGGCCGTGATTACATCAAAGCAATTCATCTTCGTTATGGTTGCTTATATAATAGAGCAAGATGTGCGAGAGGCAGAGGAGATGTTAACAAGAGATGTCGACGTGGCTGCGAGTGTCCAGAAACATTGAATCATATCATACAACTCATAATTCCAGAATCCTACGTCACAACAATATCGTTGACTATATCCAGAAAACTTTTTTGTCTCGAGGTTACACAGTTCATAAAGAGCCTACGTTTAAGATCAACAATAGCACACTTAAGCCTGACCTAGTTATCTATAGTGTAGACAGAACAGTACTTGTCGACATTCAGGTCATAAAAGACCAATACCTTCTTGCGTTGGCCCACAAGAACAAAGTGGAGAAGTACGAGGCTCTTCGGGGTCAGTTGGCTGGGCTGCGTCCGGGAGGATACCACGGCAGCTGCCTGACAATCAATTGGAGGGGTGTTGTCGCTGGACAGTCTTTCAAGGAACTTGTGTCACTGGGACTTCTGCGTAAAGGATGAAGATCATTTCCACCCGAGCCCTGCCAGAAGGCATTCTTGCTCATCATCGCTTCCAGTGTATGACGGTGTCATCACGGCACCCGAAGGAGGGAATTGGTTGAACCTCTTCGGCTGTCGTGGTGGGGATGTACCACTGTTCTCAGTGGAAAGATGGCTGGGGTTGTCAAGAAAAATCTAGGGTCGTGATCGGGACCGGACGTTCTATGAACGGACGAGACCTTGAGCGGACCTCCTTATGTATCGAGGTAAGTAGGGAACAGCTCAGAGTGATGGAAGTACCACCGCTGCCTACGAATATCCTGGGTACCTCTGTATCCAAGCTCTATGGAATACACGGAAGCGCCCTCTAACATCGAAAATTCCTGCAAGGGTTCGCACCCCGTTCAGGAGAAAAGAATTCCATTGATATGCCTCATAGTGGTGGATCAGACTCGAGCAGCCTGCCCTGCTCGACTCAAACGCCATCTACGAGTCAAATACCATCTTTGAATGAGTCTGATTCCGATAAGACCTTAATGGTGGGCACCACGACCTATTATATTGATCTTAATACGAACCAAAAATTTGGTTCATTGGATAATGATGAAGCTAAACTCCTGGATGAGGCCTTAAATTGGTTATACCCATGATCCGGATAGGGCAAAGGCTCTAATCATGTCCTTTGTCCTAAAAAAGAATCCTAGCTTCATGAAGCAGAAAGATTCTGAAAGACGAAATAGCACTAATAATACCAGTACCTTGTCCAGGAGGAAAGCAAGAAAAGTTGAATATTAGCAGCTTCAAACTGCATATAAAAAGAATCTGAGAACTGCGGTTAAGCGCATCTTTAGTAATACGTCAGTTTCATCCGAGTTAGTGGCCAAAAACGTCTTTTCGTATTAGGCACGGTTACCAACTCAAACTCACTATGATGCTGCTCCGAATTTTACCCCCCTTTTAGGTAGGTAGGATGGAGCAGACATCGTTGTCTTTGTAACACCTGAGGAAGTCGCTGAGGCAAAAATTTCATGTCGTTCGTCTCCTGGACCAGATTGTATTACTACTGCGCAGTGCTCCAAAATGAGTATCCGAGCTAGAGCGAAACTTTGCATCCGCATATCGTCAATAATGCCTAGGAAGTTCCACAAGGTCTTGGAAAAACTTTTAATCAATAGCCTAAATTTCAATAAGGATTTCGTCCTATTGATGGAATTTCCAAAGCAAAGCAATCTGCTGGATGAAACATACAAGCATTTTAAAAAATAAATTCTGCTTCTCTTGCATTCTGTGATCTGGCCAAGGCCTTTGGCTCTGTTTCGCACGACGCTGTCTTTGAGGCCATGTAGTAAGTGGGACTCCCTGACGACTTCATATCGTATATGAAGTTAGTCTACAGAAATTCAAGAACATTCTTGAATTTTCAAGGCAATGTATCTGAGCCAATCCATTCAACGAGGGGGGTCCGGCAGGGGGACCCTCTAAGTTCGATCATGTTCCTTCTGGTCATGGACATGATCCAAATTCCTTCGGAGTCTGGTGTCCAGACGGGCTCAGGTAAGACCCCATAAGTTGCCTACGCTGATGACCTGGTCCTTATCAGTCGAGATGCGTTTGGGCTTAGTAAAATGCTAAAATCCCTCGAGACGGCTCTTTCGACCACTGGTTTGAGGTTGAACATGGAAAAATCTTTCACCTTCAGCTGGATAGCAAACAAGAAGAGATCGTCCTCCTTTGATAAGGCTAAGAAAATTCTTTGTATATAGCAGGCCACTTAGAAATCTACAGATTAATGACAGTTTCACATATCTGGGTGTCAGTTTCACTCCAGTTCACGGATCCATCATTGTTAACTGAGAAAATAAAAATTCTCGGTGGATGCCGTCTAAAGCCCGAACAGAAGATATATACCTTACGTGTGATTCTAATTTCATCTTGCATGCACCAACTGATCATGGGATGTCTCAACACTGGTCATCTTAAGCACCTAGATATTAAAGTGAGAAAGTGTGTGAAAAGTTGTCTCCACCTCACCCATGATTTACCATCAAGCGCCATTCACGCCTCTGTGTGTGATGGTGGCATGTACCAATGTTGGCGCGGAGACGTCTCAGTGACAGCTCCACACGTACTGAGAACATCCTTCGGTACGGAAATAGAATACTAAATAGTAAAGCAAAGATTCAATCAATGGGTAAAGTGGAGCTATCCCGATAGTGTGATGGGGTATGACTCGCCCAGGCGGCTAAAGTGCTGCAGGCCCATTTTTGGGTCTCAGATGGAACATCTCTTCTTTCTGGGCGGGACTACATCAGCTGCATTCACATGAGATACAATTGTTTATTCAATAAATCTCGTGCAGCTCGTGGCAGAGACAAGAATAAAATGTGTTCCAGGGATTGTGGGGTTCCCGAGACCCTCAACCATATCATACAATGCCCCGCCACACACTTCCGGAGAATCCAGCAACACGACGCTGTGGTCAAATACCTCAGCCGGTCATTGTAGCAGAGGGCCTACTCCTTGCACATGGAGCCTATGCACAGGGTCGAGGTGGGGTCTTTACGCTCGATCTAGTAGCGTACTCTCCTGAGTAAGTCATGGTCATAGACGCTCAGGTGGTAAATGATCAGTTACATCTCGACTTAGCACACAAAACGAAGATCGAAAAATGTGAAAGCGCCCAACGTGCCAGTTTACAACCCCTTCGACCCCGGGGAGTTTTGTTTACATCTTTCACCACCAACTGGCGCGGCGTAATGTCAGCGGCCTCCGTAAATGACCTTTGTACGTTCGGTGTCATAAATAACAAGAACGAAAAATCAAGCATAGATTATGTAACACTTTCCAACGCTTCCAAAATAATTTTACAAATCATTACCGTTTAATAAGCTGAAAGATAACATCTAAGTAAACAATTTGGAAAACGTATAACATATTTACAAACATAATTTCAAGAATTTCCAACGTATACAGTATTCGGAAAAATATCCGTATACTTTTATTCAGCCTTGTATATGACCTATAGATTTGTATATATACTACATAGGATGCAAAATTTTAGTTCAGTTAAAAAACGCGTAGCAAAGTTTAAAATTCTCCTTCTGGAGTTTCTGTCCATAAACAGAAATGTGTTAGCGAACTTTTCTGCTGCCCTGTATAGGATCTACAGAATTTATACACACCACGTAATAAACAAAAAGTGAGTTAAATTCAAAATCGCGTTCAGTAACTTAAAACGCACTTCCAGGAATTATTGTTAAGAGACAGTACAGAATTCTTTTGTGTGTCCCTGTAAATGAACTATGACTGCTATACACACAATATTCTGTAGTAAGCCTCTTGTAATGCACCTTAGTGATATATATAAATTTCAATGCGTTTAAAATAGTGAAACATTATTTAAATAAACCGAAGACGATTTTTCTCCATAGACGTAATGTAATGGAATTCTTTTGAATGTCCCTGTAAATTAACTATAAGTGCTGTGCACACCCTATTCCATATTAAGGTTCTTGTAATACATCTTAGTGATATATATCAATTACAATGTGTTTAAAATTGTGTAACATCATTAAAATAAACCGCAAATGATTTTCCCCTTAGACCGTAATGTAACGGAAATCTTTTGAGTGTCCCTGTAAAAAAACTATAAGTGCTACACACTTCAGTTGAAATAGGAAACGTGCCATAGATAACGACAATAACATAAAATTGCAAGGCAATCCGAGCCTATTTACGATAGTTAGAGCACGGCCAGACGGCAGACGGCCAGACAAACAGAAGTTATAAACACTTTTCAACTAGGTTTGAAAGTGTAAAAAAGAGTTAAAATTCATCAATATGAGGGTCCTTCTTGGTGGGGTCTCAGCTTGGCGTTTTCATCAGCATATGACGAGGCGTCCGCGTCTGAAGTAGGGGGTGGCCGTATGTCGGGCCCCTTCAGTCGATTGAGCGGGAGGATGGATGTGCCCACAAAAAAAATATAGCCACTTGCCTCGGTATGGCGGGAGTAAATATGACTCTCTTAAGTGATCGGGACGGGACATTCTATGAACGGACGAGACCCTGAGCGGTCCTCCTTATCTAACAAGGAGGTAGGTAGGAGACAGCTCAGAGGGATGGAAGTGCCACCGCTTCCTACGCATATGCTGGGTACCTCTGTATCCAGGCTCTATGTAGTACATGTAAGCTCCCTCTAACATCGAAAATTCCTGTATGGGTTAGCACCCCGTTCAGGGCAAAAGACTTCCATTGCTACGGATAAAGAAAAAATAGAAGGCGTCCCTCACACCGTCAGGGAGGCGGCAGTTTTCGTTGCTGCGGGATCTCAGGGACCAGCCTCTGTTGAAGGGTTTGAATGTCAGTACTGTGACCTGAGTTTTACTACCAAGCAAGGATTAGGGGTCCATTTTCCAGCCAAGCACCCACTGGAGTACCACGCAAAGGCGCGTGGAGAGTTGAAAAATAGAGTAGAGGACAAGCGCAGGTGGACGAGGGTTGAGGTAGCAAATATGACTTTAAATAACACGATCTTCACCCTTTAAACTAGGTGATGGCATTTGTCGATTAGATGGGCTATGGTTTTACTTTTATGGGAAAAAAGACCGTATTGTACAAATTTGGATCTTCCTCTTCCTGTAAGAAGGCAGAACTTCATCCCATCAAAGAGCATAAAGAAGCCTTAAGAAACATACCCTGTAAATCTTTTAAACAAGGTGATAATGGTTGGCAGGTTTTTGACATATCACAGTTTTGATTCCATGATATAAACTGAAATACAGAATTATATGTGGATAATCTGGAATATTAATTTTTTGTAACAGTATAACTTCGCATGGAAATGTTTAATATGTTAATATTAAATAACAATTTTTAATACTAATTTTCTTAAGCAGGTTGGTGTATTACACGTATTATATGTTCATATTTTATAACTAGATTTCTAAATTACCAATATGCATAAAAACTGTGTTTTCTCTTTATATCTTTCGTTGCATGCAAATATTAAAAATGAAATATATATGTATGAAGTTTTTTGTTCTAAATTTGTTTTAATGAAGACAGAGCTAGAAAACAAAATAATATAAATTATGATAGATGTAATAATGATTTTTTGCACCATATTGTAGCAAACTGTGTACGCAGTATGCTCAATGCTCATATTTAATTTTGTTATCAAATTGAAACTTGTTTTGTAATGATAATTTGAGGTTCTGATACTGAGAACTTCAATGAAATCCCCGTTTCATTTCTTCATGTCATTACTAAGTGGTTTAATTTAAAAAATATGTTTTATGATTGCCATTAAGCGCATTTTGTAAAATTTTAATTTTAAACAGTATTTTTAACCCGGGAGCAGTCGCATGGGGTATGACATACCCCAGGGTGCATACGATTTTTACAATTGTCACCACTATTTTTCGAAAAGTAATCTACAATTTACATTATCATAGAACTTGTAACAATTGTCTCAGACTGATTAAGGTGACGATTATTAATTATATTTATTGGTGGCAATGTAAAAACCATTTATTATCTGAGTATGCGCGACTTCTCCAGAGTTAAATAGCATTACGGTTCATGGAGGGCCATAATCTGTAAAGGAAGACCTTCTATAAAACAAGCTATCAAATGGTCATGCATTGTATGTTTTGGAATATTTAGTCTAGTTAGTAGTTTTAGTTTACAGCTCCTAAACTGTGTATCGTGCATTTACAGCGATAGCTGCTTTTAAGACGTTTTCCACTATCTATAGAGATCTTCCAGAGCGGACGTCTTCGATATTGAAATTTAAACGCTTAAACTTTTCTAAGCAACTTCAAATTGTGTCATCTAAAAGAGTACTTTGTGCATATACAGCATAAATTTTATGAGCAGACTGACTAGCATTTTTACCTTTCTTGAAATGAAAGAGCACAATGACGAAAATGAACTTTTTGGTTCTCCATTCTTAACAATGTACTGAAACACAACATGTGAAACAACACAAGCGAGAATTAGGCAGCACAAGTAGAAAAGACCGAATGTACATATATGTCATTCAAGGTTCCTCCTTAGCATAATTACAGATGACTTTAAATAACATGATCTCTAACCTTTAAACTAGGTGATGGCATTTCTCGATTAGGAAAGCTGTGTTTATACTTGCATGGGAAAAAGATGGTACAAATGTCGATCTTCCTCTTTATGTAAGAACAAACTTCATCCCTCCAAAGAGTATAAAGGAGCCTTAAGAAACATACCCTGTAAATATTTCAAACAAGGTGATAATAGTTGGCAGGTTTTTGACATATCACAGTTTTGATTCCATGATATAAACTGAAATACAGAAAACTGTGGATAATCTGGAATATTCACTTTTTGTAATAGTATAACTTCGCATGGAAATGTTTAATATGTTAATATAACAAGTTTTAATACTAATTTTCTTAAACAGGTTAGTGTGTTACACGTATTATATGTTCATATGTTATAACATTAGAATTCTAAAATTAGAAATATGCATAAAAACTGTGTTTTCTCTTTATATCTTTCGTCATTTCTTCATGTCATTACTATGTGGATTAACGTAAGAAATGCGTTTTACGATTTCAATTAAGTGCATTTTGTCAAAATTTAATTTTAAAATAGTACTTTTAAACAGTATTACTGTTCATGGAGCACTTTGTGCATATACAGCACAAATTTTACGAGCAGACTAACTGGAATTTTTACCTTTCTTGAAATAAAAGAGCACAATGACGAAAATGAACTTTTGGGTTCTCCATTCATAACACTTCACTGAAACACGACATGTTTCACAACACAAGCGAGAGTTAGGTAGCGGAAGTAGAAAAGACCGAATATGCGTATGTCGTTAAAGGTCCCTCCTTAGCAGCAGTAGCAAAAGAACTGGACAAAACCGAACCTCACTTTGAAAAACTGCAGAAGTTATTGGATGACTCAATATTTTCGCAATTGAATTTTGAACGATGTTAAAAATAAATGTTTAACGTCTGAAATCTTATTGTACAGTTACATGAAAAAAATAGTATATTTAAGTTATTTTTTATGAGTATTATAACTGCATTTTTGTCGCTAGACTGTATAACTCTAAGAAAAATTTTAATTCAAAGTTTTAATTTTTTTCTCGCAATCTGTTTAATGGTATTTTCAGTTTATATGTTTCATATATGTTTAATTAAATTTAGATAATGAATGTAATTAATCTTGTTCTCAAAAATTATATATGCGAGATGAGTGAAACAATGAATAATATTAAAAGCGTGACTAATCTCAGCACATTCATATCTATATTTTCTACTTCATTATTGTAATTTAGTGTGACGCAAAAGTTTTGCTATGAGTTCAGGTGTTCCACATAAGTTTCGCTATAGGTTCATGTGTGTTGGTAGATAAAAGCCATGCTGAAAAAATGAAATGAAAGGAATAAAGATAAGTTATATTATATTTGTTACTCTTCCTTTTAACTTTATATTTGATATAATTACTTACTGCTATCTTTGTTCATATTTTAATTGAAATTTCAGACTTGTTCTTCAGGCAAATTATATATTCTACAAAGAAATATGTATGAAATCTAAATTATTTTTGTTTGCTTATTCAAGGCGAGACCTCGTTCTTCTGTACACTTCAACTATTTGAATACCCCAACTACCCTATCAGCAATTTTCTCAGCTGCGTACGGTGTTTTGAAGTGCTATTATTAATTCGTACGTTATGCACCTGTAAACCTCATTGTTAAAGTATTGCTGAAGACTTCCACAAGCAATGAATTCTTTCTCTTTGTGTAGTTTCTCTTTCTACATTGAATATGTAACAATATGTCCATTGACGGTCCTGGATATCATTATTATAGTTATAAATGCGACTTTAGTGTCAATCCTATTAGAATTAGTAAATGCTAATACGGCGTTCACATATGTTGATGTCGGCAATAATGGTCGAATCATTGTTGACGGCGTATGAAGTAAAAAGTACATTAAAGGCTGCATTGAATTTGGAAAAGTCAAACATTCCCAAATGTGGATGCCTGTCTCAAACCTCTATACTTGTACCACATGTTATTGTTGCAGACGATGCTTTTCTCCTCTTAAATAACCAGGATACGGTTTCATAATATTAAGTGTCTTACTGAAGAAAATATAATTTGTAACTACTGCTTACCTTAGGCCAGTAGAATAACCGAAACTGCTTTTGTTATTTTGTCTGTAAGATTTAGTATTTTGAGAAATACGATAACTGTTACCCCAGAAAATATTAAGAAGAGGGTTTTGGTAATATGTAAATTGCATATTTTTTTTGTATAAAAGACCAGGAAATACATATCTTGGAATTGAAGATTTCTCTGCATTATCCAAACAAAACTCAAATTTGAAAAACTAAAAAAGTGAAGCTTTAAACTCTTTCAACGTGGCAAGTGTAACACACATCGATTCAGTGATTATGTTAATTATATTGGCACTGTTAAATAGCAGAAAGTATTTTCAATGTACCATTAATTTTGTTTTACATTTATGGTGTTTTCAAATTTTTTAAAAATAAAGCATGTTACAAAATTATTTTTTTCATTTCATTCCTCTTAAGTATACATTCTGTGTTCAAAATTGATGATATTTAATTATTTGTAAAACAATATTAAGAATTATTGTTCCAAATATTAGTGAAATTCATGTTAAAAAATGCAAATTAAAATCTTATGCACGAGTATTTGAGATTATTAACATAGAAAAATGAGAAATTGTCAATTATTGGAGGTGGCTATAATATCATCCACACTAAGATATATACATAGTGTAACTTTTCGAATCAAAAAGGCACTTTATTTTGTAGCCGGGAAAATAAGGATTATTCTTTAAACCTCGTATATAACAACACGCGAGACAATCTGAAAAATAATATAAATACGAAACTTGGGAAATATGTTAAATCTTATTTTACCTATTGCCCACATATTCCAAATTAGTACTCTTTAGTATTGTTAGATTGCTTTTGGGCATCTCTAGAAGTCTACTTTATGAAATAATTCATTGCATATATCATCATTTTAGCTCTTGGATGTGTCTAAAGTGCTGGATTGTTCCTATATAGAGTCATTTCTAAACTCAGCATCACATCAGACATAGCACACTTTAGACGTGACTAAATTATTAGGAATGAATTTCAATGCATCTAAACCCCCTGTGCTACTATAGACAGTCGATTTACTATTATATATTATATTTTTGACAAAAGTAATTTTTCTTCATTTATGCGTTTCTGGATGTGAACTATGTATTATATTGGGGATGAAGAAATGGTTTAAAAATGCCCATATATGTATACATCAAGCTATAGGTAAATCATTCCTCCAGACACAATTTGATAGTTTGAGTTTAGTGTGAACAGAATACCTTACAAATGTTGTACTGGGAGTGGTGGATAAATAAGATTCCCAATATATAACACAAAAAGGTTTGCAATATTTCCTTTGTAATATATTGGAAGACGCATTCAGTTAAATAAATTAGAATTCAGAGGGGAAGGAGAGTGTCTTATTGGAGTAAATACTGATTGCGATCGCCGTTCAAGTTATCACTTTGGCCGTGCGGTCTTAAACAAAACCTTTTCTAAAAATAGCATTGATATGGCAACGACATTTGTTTAGGGAATCTTTAGAGATGTATTTTAATTTTAAAAATTTGATAAGAAATATTTATTGAAAGTTTTTCTTTATACTACAGCTTCAAAAATTGCGATTTTGTTTAACCATGTTTTTCGTTTCTTCTAATCTATATTAATAGTTTTACAGAGGTTTCATTTGAATGAAATGAACACAATTTTTGACATTCAAAATTAAATAGTTTTCGAACATATAATCTGATGAAGGACTGCCATAATTGTGTTAGAAATGTTGGGGAAAGGTTGTGCTGAAAGCTAATTTTGGGCAGATATTTTAGCATAAAATCAAGTTGGACATTGTACGTTAAACGTGACAAATAGTTCGTGCGTGCAATAACAAGATTTGCAATGTAAAAAAAAATCATCGTTATTATTTCAGTGAAATAAATTATATCGTCTACTATGCGTGAAATGAGGATGCCTTTTTCTTTCTTATTTCGTGTGCCATGTTTACAGATGCGAATTTTTTTCGACACCAGATAGTGCTGTAAAATTCATCATGGAGATCTTGCTTTGCGAATGATTACCTCCATGGTTTATTATTTCTATGACTCACGATAAATGAATATTTTGTTTGTTTACTTTAATGGAATGAGATACTCGGGTTTTAACCTAATTTTCACTGAAGTTATCTCAGAATCAATACATTTTTTAATGTAACTCATACCGCAAGCAAAAAACTTTTTGAACGATCTTTCTAAAAATGTAACTTTTATGCAATTTTATTAGAAAAAATAATTTTTAATAAAATGTCTGCTTGGCATATGGGAAAAGAAGTGGTTAGCCCTTATTAGTTTCCCTCAGTCAAATGACTTTCACTATATAGATTTACGCATAAGATTTAATAGAATAAAAAAACTTTTATTAATATCTTTTTAAGTTTTGATTCGATTTTCATAAAATTTGAAATGACTCGACAAAATTCTGCAAGGATTATATATATTAAATTTCAACTCATTCGGTTGGGTAGTTTGTGCGGCTGTTATATGTGGACAGACGGGACATGACTATAGGTGCTACGTATTTATAAAATTACGAACGCATCTAAAAAAGGAAGTTTTACGTGATTGGCTAACATTTAATGTAGAGTCATGTAACATACTTAAAATTTTCTACCACAGCCATCAATACCTCTAGTTGAGAGAATGATAAACAGTGAAGTAACTCCATCGTGCTTCCTTGACGAAAAATCGTGGCCTTTTTCACTTGTTTGATTAAAATTCAGTGAAAAGGCTTTCAAATGAAAATTCTGAATGGTGTTAGAATGCAACGCACATTTTAGCTGCATATAAATTACGATTCGGTGTCAGAAGAACATTTGAAGTAAATATTGTGAAAGATTTACAGAATGAAAAGATGTATATATATTAATAATTATATATTAATAAAATCACGCATAATATATTAATAAAATCACGATTAGTAACAATGATAAGGTACTGACAGTTCTTGTTAAATTATTTAAAGATTGTGACAGAACACTCAATCATTTTCTGTTGACATTGTTAACAGCGCTTTTCTTTCAGGGGGTTAAGCAGCTGGAAGAAAGTAATGTTACATGAGATAATCATTAAATGAATTAGAATCGAGATTATTAGATTATAATATTATTTTCTTTGAAATTTTCATATAATATTATTTCCATATGAAGTGTCTCTCCTTTTATATTAATGTTATGTGTGACAAGAGGTCGGAACTCATGAAAAAATGTCGCAATTACTACATATTGTGGATTACTCCTGTGTCAATACCAGCAAATGTCTGCTTACTAACATTAAATACAAATTTACTGCTCTGTATCAAGCCGGCAAGTTGTAAAAAAGTATTACTTAATCTGAAAGGAATGAGAGATTGGGTGCCAATTTTGTGCTTTTATTAAAAAATGTAAAACTATTTCTCAATAAAAATGTTCGGTGTATTTCATGATCGGCCTTCTATTATTAAATGAAGCGAAGGTTACTATTCGAATAAAGTGGTGGGTATTTTGAATGAAAATTAGCGTTAAATTGGCAAAACATTTTAACTTATAAAAATTATACGCCTACCGGTAGATAATACAAGGTGTAAATTTCAATCAAAATTTTGCAATACAAGACTTTATCTTGCCAATGGAATGATTACCAAATTATCAGCTGTCTATAAATGAGTAACCATGTTACGGCTGCTCATATAACATTATTTCACTAGTTTAGTATAAGCCTTTACGCAGATATAATTATAAGCATATGTAAAAACGTAGACAATTTTGTATACTCGGTGCTTCTAATACACTGTACCTCAACCAATGGATTTTTATTATTTTCAGGTCAAAATATGGTTCCGAAATTAACGATCAAATTTTAAAAATTAAGATCTTATTGCATACAAGGAAACATCTGAGCACAAGCATTAAGTAGACGTAGGGATCTTAAAAAGGGAAAAGCAAATCGCGGAAAAACAAACCATGCGTAACCATTAAACCAGCAACAAACTAGAAATATTTCTACAAATATTAACACAGATGGCCTTCCTGTTCACTTTGCCAATGGAAAAATTCCAGAGGAATATTAAGTAACGAAATATCTTTAGATCCAGTGGACATAAAACCCATTCCTTCTATTGCAAAAAAATTCAGTAATCAGCTATTTCTTCAATATCTGAAGAAATATCCTTATCTATGGACATAGAAGCTGATTATGAAAAATCTGTGTCTGCACCTATTTATTTCCCATACACATATAGATGCTATGAGCGATGTAATCAAATGACCTATCGTCCTTTTCACAACCAATATAAATCGTTACGGGATCTTGAACCAAATTCTTTAAATAGAGAAGTAGTAGTACTACTTCTCGATAAATAATAGATGGAATCGTAAAAATTATTAAATAAAAGCAAGTCTCCAAAGAAATGTACATTAATACATAATCACTCTTTTAGATAAGTTCAAGCATTGCACAGAAATATTTGGCCAAAAATAAACTACTGAAGAAATTTAACAACTGGAGAAAAGGTACCAACTTGCCATTAAAATACCATAAACAAGATCATTGCACAGTTTTATCTCTATTAAGTATCTGTCAGGTTCATAAAAAATCCATTTCAGAAAATTCACAGAACGTTACTCTCAATAAGGTAGGTTGGTTGGTTGATTTGTTGTGAGGCGTTACGGTCATCTTTTGTACACGAGTGTTAAGACAGGGACTTCTGTATCAAGTGGAATCTGAACCACTACAAATACATCAGCAGCAAACGCCATAACAAATAAAAGTAAGTGACCAGTGTGAATAAGGAAATTGTCCTAACCCCGGGCTAAACAACAGCCAAAAGGTATATGGATCATTAAGAAAAATATTCTTACTACATTTACCTCTAGATTAAAAGAATTTTCATTATGTTATCTATAAGTTAAAATTTAAAAGACATTTTTATATTCATAAAAATATGCGTATTTCTCTTTCTATCTAAACTTTTTCAAAAAGAAAAAAAAAAAGTCAAATTTTTTTAATTAATTGACATGTAATAAGAACTACATGAATAAATTAATAATTATTAAGTATTGCGTAATTAATTACGCAATTAATTATTTGAGTAATCTAACTATATATATAGAAGAAATTTCCTTACTCTTCTTTTGCTTTTATATTATTTCATTCTCATGCAACTTTTTCCTCAATCTATTATAGGCTGCAGCTTGGTTAAAGACTTGGTGCAAAAACAACGATGATAAGTTCTTGGTGTGCTGCATGGGTCTCAGTAATAAAAGTGAGTTTTTAATATGTTTTCTTATATTTATACCAACTTGATCCCAATTTGATTTGGATACAGTTGTAGCTATACTCTTTTCTAAAAGTTTTTCAGTTTGTTGATAATGATTTTATTTTACTCTTTATTTAATTGAAGAAAAAATGTCATTACACATTTAATATTTTGAGAAATTTTTTAAATTTCCTTGGGTAATATAGTGCATGCTTAGCCTAATGGAGAGCTGATCATGTCTTCCGAATCTTTAATCCAGCGGTTCTCAAACTTTTTTGGCAACACCCCACCAAACCTCTCTAAAATCATGATCCCCTCTCCCATCATAACATAATTATTATTTAACCCTTGTAAAGGCTGTTGTATATATTTTATACCACTTAATTTTAATAGAGATTTATAACAGAATTGTTGAGCAAATTTTATAACTTCGATGGAAAATTCAATTGCCCTATTTTCAAATAAAATTTATCTAAAAATCTGCTGTGCATTTAACAAATTCAGATACACAATTACTTGCACCGGAAAGGGTTAAAAGGTTAAATGTTATTCACAGGGAGAAAGCTTAAAAGAGGATTCCCAATGACAGGTAATCTAAAATTTTTAGCTCGTATGTAAAATTTTAAATAACAAATAAAATCATAAAATTTTAAACATTTTAGATATAAAATAAATATTTAAATATCTTAAAAAGTTTTTATTTATTTATTTTTATTTTCACAATTTTTCCAGTTACGTATTTTGAACAAAAACTTTTTAAAATATCGAATAACCTTTTTTTTTTCATTTTATTTTATTTTTGAAATTTATATGTATTACTTTTATTTTCAGACTTTAAACTAGCCAGTTACGTTGAGGCAGTTACATTACTTTTGAAAAAATAAAAAATGCAAATTACCACAGAAAGGGTTAATAACAAATCTAATTGCCCGTGTGTGGGGCATACGCCCCACGTCAAGAACCACTGCTGTAATCTTTTTAATTAAGGAAATAGTTTTTACTCTTTTAAAATACATTAATAGGATTTCTTAATAATGGTATTTTGAAATATTGTATTACCATTTTCCCATTGGGTGTTGAGGGTGAAATAAAATCAAATTTTGAAATTTCGCAAAGTTTTCCATTATAATTCATGGGGAAGAATTACTAATAGCAGCCCAGTGTTTTGTCTACAACTTACGTGAACTGTATTTGTTACAGAAAAATTCGCTTTGTAACGTTTGAAATAGCAAAAAAAGACAATCTATGAACGTAAGTTTAAGCTACAAAAAGCTCTCCGCGCGATAAATCCAATTTAGTCTATAAAAATTAAAATCCGTTTTTTATCCTTTCAAAAGAGTTTTTTTATTCTTATCAATTCATACAAAATCTGCAGCCTTTCGAAAGTTTTTTTCATGCATGTCCGACTACAATGTAAAACAAGAACGAAAAATCATGCGTGAAGCATAGATTATGTAACACTTTCCAACGCTACCAAAATAATTTTACAAATCATACTGTTTAATAAGCTGAAAGATAACATATAAGTAAACAATTTGGAAAACGCATAACATATTTAAAAACATAATTTCAGGAAATTCCAACGTATACAATATTCGGAAAAATATCCGAATACTTTTATTCAGCCCTGTATATGATTTATAGATTTGTATATATACTACATAGGATGCTAAATTTTAGTTCAGTTAAGAAACGCGTAGCACAGTTTAAAATTCTCCTTCTGGAGTTTCTGTCAATAAACAGAAATGTGTTAGCGAACTTTTCTGCTGCCCTGTATAGGATCTACAGAATTTATACACACCACGTAATAAACAAAAAGTGAGTTAAATTCAAAATCGCGTTCAGTAACTTAAAACGCACTTCCAGGAATTATTGTTAACAGACAGTAGAGAATTCTTTTGTGTGTCCCTGTAAATAAACGATGACTACTATACACACAATATTCTGTAGTAAGCCTCTTGTAATGCACCTTAGTGATATATATAAATTTCAATGCGTTTAAAATAGTGAAACATTATTTAAATAAACCGAAGACGATTTTTCTCCATAGACGTAATGTAATGGAATTCTTTTGAATGTCCCTGTAAATTAACTATAAGTGCTGTGCACACCCTATTCCATATTAAGGTTCTTGTAATACATCTTAGTGATATATATCAATTACAATGTGTTTAAAATTGTGTAACATCATTAAAATAAACCGCAAATGATTTTTCCCCATAGACCGCAATGTAACGGAATTCTTTTGAGTGTCCCTGTAAAAAAACTGTAAGTGCTACACACTTCAGTTCAAATAGGGAACGTGCTAGAGATAATGACAATAACATATAAAAATTGCCAGGCAATCCGAGCATATTTACGGGAGTTAGAGCACGGACAGACGGCAGACGGCCAGACAAACCGAAGTCATAAATACTTTTCAACTAGGTTGGAAAGTGTTAAAAAGAGCTACATCTCATTTGCAGAAAATTTAAAAGATATCAAAAAAGCATTTATGAGGTTCACTTGATTGGTACATACAGTACTCCAAAAAAAAAGTTGTGTGACAGGCAGTAGTTTTCTAGGAAAATTTAACCATGAGTACAAATAAAATTTAATTAACAAATAAGAATTAATAACAAGCTTTGATATATTATACAGGAAAAAAAATCAATAATTTCCTTTAGAAACTTTCAAAATAAGAACTATATAATTCAAGTTCAATAATGCTTCCATAAAAGTCATGGTGCACGTGAAAAACTTTGAAAGAAATTTATTTCCTAAAATTTTAGTTACATATCCTATCATTTTCAGGACTTCTCAAAATCGCTCTGGCATGGATTTTATGTAACATGTTTCTCGATTTTATTGTATTCTACAAGGAAAACCTCTTTTAACTGTTTCTTTTTTTATATCACAACTGTTCACTTACTGCTGTAAGATATTTCATAAATGATCAATGCGGTTAAAATTTGGTCATTGTGGAAGCTGGCAAGTATGTGCAGGTATTGTAAAATAGCCAGAATCTAACAATAACATCAGTGTGCATAGGATCATTATCTTGTTGGAAGTAATAATCAAACGCGGCATCTAACTAGAATGTACTGTACTTCATAATTTTCTTTAAAATATTTAAATATCCAAATCTGTCTATTGTACTCTCGTTAAAACCTAAATTTCCTAAACCAGAAGCTGACATACTGCCCAAAAACATTAAACCTCCTCCATCATGATTTACAATTTTTGTCTTACCTTTTGAATTCAGTGCACCAACCTTTCTCTTCAAAGGACTAATTCGCCAAATCATGCTGAAAATATTAAACTGACTCTTTGGAAAAAGATTACCTTTGTCCAAAAATCAATAGATGCATGTAAATATTTTCTGTCAATTTCATTTTTTCCTTTCCGTTAAAAGGAGAGGATATACGGTTTTCCGCTTTCAGTTCTTGATCTAAACCCACTACCTTTAATGGCTCTTTTGATAGTTTTTCTTATGTACAATTTGAATGCCATAATTTTGAAATTTCTCTTATTTTTCTAGCACTACTTTCGGGAGTTTAAGAAATCCGTGTCCTATTATTCCAACATCTCCAACTGTTATTTTTTGGAAGGCCGCTCCGAGCTTCATTTTAAATCCTCTTTTCTTTTCTGTACCGATTAACTTACTTTTGGATGATGGAACAGCTTAGAGACATTTCAGATCTCACTTTAAGATCTCTTTATGTAATCTTAGATTAACAATTTTCTTTTCATTAATGTTAGATCTTTTTGCGTCATTTGTTTAATTCAGATTGGATTTGTTTCAGCAAGTGTGTGTGTGTGTGTTCTGACGGAGCCAACTTCGAAGGCGATTAAGTAAATATGTACCTATATTGCGGTAATAAAAAGTTACAACGAAATTCCTGGAACTTTTTGACTGTCCCTCGTATTAGGACAGGTATAGCGGAATCCTGAGTAATTACAAAATTATTTCGCAATTTATATTGCTTTACTTTAAAACTTGGTTTTTCTATTTGTAGGTAAATGAAATGGCTTCAGAAAAAAAAATTCAAAAATAATCCCGATATATTCAGCTACATCTGCGGGGCATACACTCTTCTTCATAATAGGAATGCAGTCACAAGTTTTATAAAGCGTGCTTACTTAGCTTAATTTAGTATGCGGCTTGGTGACCAAGATGGAGCTTAGGCACCACATATGGTGTGCAAGTCATGCGCCGAGTTGTTGCGTCAGTGGACAGAGATCTCCCACTCTGTGTTTAAGAAACAGAAGAATGATATTTAGATGTTAATGATGGGTTTCCAAATCCTTGTTATCTACAGGAGCTCAATGATATAATTCGCTATCTCAGTTTGTCAATCTTCTGTCAAACTGTACTACACTGAAGGAGAAGTATAAAGCGGTGAAGTGCGTGTTGGAGACAGTTGGTTACGATCAGCAAGAGTGGTTATTTTTATAGACCTGAAGATGAAATTTTTGTTGGGACAACAGTTGGGGCACACCAAGCACCCATGCTTTCTGTGCATGTGGGGCAACAGGGACAGACCTCAACATTACCAAAAGAAGGATTGGCCTAGTAAATTGGCCTATGAAAGAAATATAATATTTAGAGATGGTAATGATGGTTCTCTTAATCCTTGTTCTCAACAGGAGCTCAATGATGTATTTCGCGATCTGAGATTGTCAAAATCCTCTGTCAAAACTGTGGGCATCAAGATTTAAAAAAAAAAAACCCTATCTGACAGTGTTCGCATCACCTTCTATCGCATCAGACATCAGTAGTTCTTTCATTTGTTTTCAGAAGAGAACAACTTGGTGTACTCTACAGATATTTGTGAGCTTCTGCACAAGATTGTACTGCCTAAGAACGAACACAAATATTGAAGACTGCTCATTGCCAGAAGCAAACGATCACCGAAATGTGTATTGCTGCACCACTGCAACCAGTACGCCTGTGTAACCCTCGTTTACTAGACTACATTGAAGGAGAAGTATGAAGCGGTGAAATAAGTGCTGGAGAAAATTATTTATGATCAGCAAGAGCAGTTGATTTGTGTAGGCCTGAAGATGAAGTTTTTGTTGGGACAACAGTCGGGGTACAATAAGTACCCATGCTTTCTCTGCATGTGGGACAGATCTTAACATTACCAAAAGAAGGATTGGCTTGTTCAGGAGGAATTGGTGCCTGGCAGATCCACCAATATGAACAACAACCCTCTGGTGAACAGAGTCCGTATACTCTTCCCACCGCTACACATCAAGCTTGGCTTTATAAAATAGTTCACCTGACTCTGGGCAGGAATAGTGGATGCTTCACTTACTTGTGCCAAGCTTTACCAGGAATGACGATTGAGAAATTGAAAGCTGGTATATTCGATGGTCCGCAGATTCGTAAGCTCATCCGAGATCCACAGTTCAAAAATTAAAAGAAGAAATTGGAACTTTTAGCGTGAATGGCTTTTTTCTGGTGGTAAAGAACTTACTGGGCAACACGAAGGCGACGAAATCCATAGAACTTGTTACTAGTATACTAACTGCTTGCAACTGCAGAAACCTTGGGTGCAACATGAGTATAAAAATGCATTATTCATTCTCACATATAGATCTGATATCAATGAGAAACGAGCAGGGGGACAGATTCCATCAAGAGATGAAAGAGACCGAGACCAGATATCGGGGACGCTGGCATAATGGCAGATTACTCTTGGACTTTGATGAGATATCCCTGCTACTGAGCGTTCTAAGCATTCCAGGAAACATAAAATCAAGCCCTGAATTTTGAAAAATGATAGCTTAACATGCACAAACATAATACATATTGACATATACAAAATAACAAGTCTCTGCTATACAATGTACACTGTTACATTTTGTTTAAAGTTGAATCAATAAATTGTCTTTTGTTAAAAAAAAAGATATCTTATAAAAAACAGATTTGGAGAGGAAATATTATCAAAAATCCACAGGTCATGTCACAAAAAAAATCAATAAATTTAGTTCAAAGATCGCAGTTTTTTAAACAGACTTAGCACAAAACCTGACCTGATGTAGAAGAATTGATGTCATTTTCGGATTAAAGGGGTGCAAAAATGTTCGATTCTGGTTAACATTAAAATTTTTTTTAAAATAATATTTTCGTTACCCTGTGAATTATTTCAAAAGAGACCACTACAGAAAGTATGATGGTGCGTGTCTCGAGAACTGCATCGCAGTTCCACAAGCTCATGGGAGGATCTGCGATGGTTCTCCTCTCTTGTGTGGTACGGACTTCAGCGCAGGCATCCGTAAAAAGGTAAAACTGCCTTTTTCATAAAGCTCAGCGTGATGGTGACAAACACTGCTCCCGTGGTTGCTCCGATATTGACTCTGAATCATATCTCCAAGACGCTTTGCTACACATGGTCTGTGTGTTAAAATGTATGATAACTTTGTGGGTTATATTACACGTGCTGTTCACCAAAAAGGATATACAGTTCAGGTCATAGTTCAGTACTGACACCTGATAATGTGGCCTATTTGAATGACCACGTAGCTCTAATTCCTCTGCGAGTAATTAATGATCAGTACCCGCTGGATGATGCACATACGGCTGCAGTTGCTAAATATCAAGTACGTCGTGCCAGCTGGGTGGTCTCTGACAACGTAAAATGCTCTTCAGTTCAATAGCGTGGTGCGGTAATCTTGGCTTCGTTCCGTGAACTTACCAGTTTATACCTTCTTCGTAGAAGTGGCTTTAAATTGCTCCTCTACAAGAAATCTATTGGAGTCGCGGAATCTGGAAGAACTGCGAACACATGACTTTATAAAAAAGGAAGATGTGTAATGTCGTCTATTGCTGTGGATAAGAAAATCATATTTGGGTGCCTCATTTACATCCTCTGGGCTGGTCAAGATAGATTCTGCTTCACAAGTTGACATGAAGACTCTCCTCGCCGCTCCATCTAGGCCTCAACAGAAGTTATTCTTCTACCGCAATTATCTTTTGCCAAAACATTACCACTGATTTTTTCGCATCTATATGCTAAATCACTGAATAAAACGGATATTTCTGTCCGAGAAACAGTTCGACGAATCTTGCATCTACCCCATGACCTTCTGAAGGCGGCTTCCCATGCCAAGGTGTCTGACAGAGGCTTGGGAATTCCGTGTTTAAGGTGTCGCATACCAGTTATTGCAGAGAATCATCTGTGTTACGTTACTCCTCACCCAAATCTTTTCCGTGTGGATAATAAAAATCTAAATATCATAAATCGTATCAACAGTTATTTCAGATCTAAACTTCGTAATTCTTGTGACGGAGTTGACTTGAGGGGTCCTCCAAATGTCCTTCTTCGCATACCTGGTTGTCAGACGAGACTAGTTTGATGTCTGGCCGGAACTTCATACATTCGGTACAGATTAGATATGGGGTGCTCTATAAAAAGGCCCTCTGTTCAAGAGGAAGACCTAATGCTGAACAGAACTATAGGTGTGGATGTGGAGTTTCAGAGACATTGAACCATGCGTTACAAAAATGTTATTCCCATTTTGCGAGAATAAAGAGGCATGACGCGCTGGTGGAGTACATAAGAACAGAGGGCCATGATAGGGGCTTACAGTTCATAAAGAACAAGTTTCAGAGTACACAATAGGAAACTGCTTCCTGATTTAGTAATTTAAGCCAGGACAGAGTGGTTCTGGTAGACGTGTCCAAGTTATAAATGAACAGTTCCCATTACATCAAGGCCATGTGAACAAAGTGGAAATGTATTCTTGTCTTGAAGGGCAGTTGAGTGGGCTCCGTCCGGGGGGATTCCAAGGCAGCTCCTTGACAGTTATCTAGAGAGGGGTTGTTGCGGAGTCTTCCGGTAGGGTGCTTGTGGTTCTTGGATTTCTAAGGAAAGGTGACTTGACGGTTCTAGCCAGCAGGGCGATGATAGGCTCCGTATTCATCCACAGTTCTTGGATTTCTAAGGAAAGCTGACTTGAAGGTTCTAGCCAGCAAGGCGATGATAGGCTCCGTATTCTTCCACAGAGTACATCATTCTAAGTTCGATCATTTTCCTTTTGGTTATGGACATGATCCTGGTTCAGATCCTTTCGGAGTCTGGTGTCCAGAAAGGCTCAGGAACCTTGTTAAAATGTTAGGACTTACTAAAGTATTAAAATCCCTCGAGACGGCTTTTTCGACCACTGGCTTGAAGTTTAACGCAAACAAGTCGTTTACTTTTAGCTGGATGCGTGATATAAAGAAGCGTTCAACTTATTTTGATGGTGAAAAGAAATTCTGTCTATAGCAGGCCACTACGAAACTTACAGATCAATGACAGTTTTACATATCTGGGTGTCAGCTTCTCGCCGAATTGTCGGAAGTTCAAGGATCCATCTTTGTTGTCTGAGAAATATAAAATTTTCAGTTGATGCAGTCTTACGCCACAACAAAAGATGTACATCTTGCGTGTGCATGTAATTCAGTCTTGCATGTAATTCAGTCTTGCATGTACTAACTGATCATGTGACGTCTCCACACTGGTTTTCTAAATCGCCTTGATATAAGTGCAAAGAATTTTGTGAAAAAATGTCTTCACTTCTTCCATAATTTGCCACCTAGCACCATTCACGCCTCATTTCACTTTTCACGCCTTTGTGTTGATGGTGGTATGGAGATACCATCCATGAGGTGGAATGTCCGGATGTTGGCTCGGAGACGTCTCTGTGACAGCTCCACGTGTGCCAAGAACATCAAGGTACGAGAATAAAATACTGAACAGCAAGGCAAAAATCAAATTAATGTGGATATGTCCAGGAAGTGTGATGGGTAGGGATCGCTCAGGCCCATTTTTGGGTATCTGGCGGAACTTCACTACTCTCCGGGCGAGACTAGATAAGCTGCATTCATATGAGATACAATTGTATTTTCAATAAATCTCGTGGAAGAGAAAAGGACAAGGGGTTGTGGAATCCCTGAGACTTAACCACATTGTGCCACAATGCCACGCCACACACATCCGGAGAATCCAGTTGCACGACACTGTGGTCATGTACCTCAGCCGGTCATAGTCGTAGAGGTGCTACTCCGTGCACGTGGAGCCGGTGCACGAGGTCCAGGATGGGGTCTTTAAGCCCGACTTGATAGCGCACTCTCCTGAGAAAGTCATCGTTATCGACGCAGAGGGGGTTAATAATAAGTTGCATCATGACTCAGCTTATAAAACAAAGAACAAAAAATATGAAAGCTCCCTACGTGCCAGTTTACAACCCCTACTACCCCAGGGAGTTTTATTCACATCTTTCACCACCAACTGGCGCGGCATTTTCTCAGCGGCCTCAGTGAATGACATTTGATCGTTTGGTGTAATCAATAAAAGAGTGCTTCCGGCCTGTACCGAGAGGATGAGGTAGCTTTCATAGTCCATGTTTCTAAAAAATCAACTAATTTTATTGAAAACACCCGAAGCTAAATTGCTTGCAGCTCGATCACAGAAAATTCAATTATGGTTTTCATTAATTTTGAATTTGAATACGAATTTCAGCATGAGAATTCCAGCATAACAAAAATCAGATATTTTCAGAAGTCAGCTACCCTAGAATTTCAGACAGCCATATTTTTTAAGATAAAGCAAAAACAAAAAAATGTTCTGGAATCCATGTACCACGATCTAACACTTAACGGAAACATTTTTAATTTAAGTTTTTATACATTTTTTTAATTAAAAAAAATTAACTTGCCACGATTTTGAAACAAGATGGCGCATGAAGCTGGCCAACGAACTCTGTTAAGCCCTTGGTATGTTCTGTACACATAAGTCACATTCATATCAGTTCATAAATACGACAGTTACAGCATAACAAATATCAGATTGAAATTCTAGTGTAGCTGAGATTTTGAAACGAACTGCCATATCTCAACCATTTTTTAAGATATAGCAAAAACCGTCCTGCCCACTCACACAACCACACCAGCTGTTCACCATCACAGTTAATGACGAAATACTATGGTACAGACAACTTGCAAACAATAAACATGTACAAAACAAAGGTAGAGCAGTGATCAGATATCTAATGAACAATGTAGGCGACATGAAACAGACAAACATAGATTAATACAAAAACAAGTGGGTAAGTGTGATCCAAGTTCGCACAAAGGGTTTCGTTTAATATTCCTTTCAAAACACTTTATCCTTTCTTTAAAAAATCCAAATAAATTTCATTTTCTAAAAAAAACCTGTCTATTTTTCTCGGTTTTTCGAATATCTGAACCGACCCGATAGCGGGTGAAGCCCACTATTATATTCTGTCATAATAATATCTGTCATGTGGACTAAATGCGATATTTAAAAAAAAATTAATTTCAAAATTAAACATGTTTTACACCTTCAAAATGTTAAAATATGCGAATATTTCCATAATCGGGTTTTTATCATGATTCAATACGTTCCTCAAACTCATATATTTACTATTCTCTATTACTCATATTCATACTCGCTTTGTATTATACTGAAACATTTGAAAAATCCGTTAAACTTGCGATATGACGTCAGATTTTCTTTTTAATTCTCTAATGACGTGCAATTAATCTGCTTTGTGTACATGCACACATATTCATACTCCTTGTATTATTGAGAAATCTTTCTGTATTATTACCACTTTGACGTCAATCATTTTTATTTCATATTAATCTTTTTTTTTCAATTGGTGAAACTTTTTATTTCATTTTTATTTTTCACGTGGAAATCGTCTGATAGAAAATTAATTATTGTAGATAGAATTTCATCATGGATTTTTAATTTTTGGCATCTGCTATAAGGAAAAATGTTCAAATTTAATAAGAAAAGGCTGTTAGAATTTTGGTTTTTTATCTCTATTTATTGAAATAATACGAATTTTTCAAATTTTAATATTTTCAGCTCTTCGCATCTGATATTCTGATTTATACACAAAGTTTCAACTCTGTAAGTTACACAGTTTTCGAGAATGGCTCTGTGACAGACAGACAACGGAGCGGGAGCAATAGGGTTTCGTGAGATGAACGAAACCCTAAAAAGAAAAAAAAAAAGAAAGTCCCACCAGCCACCATACCTCTATATTCAAAGTGTATATAACCTCTGCCTAATTTATCATATCTTTCAGGGAAAAAAAAAAGAAAAAGAAAAAGGAAGTATTATATAATAAAAATAGCAGTGTAAAGGATACCTCTTTCCTGCGAAAAAAAAATCGTTCTTTTAGCGTTTAAGAGGGTGGAAGTTAATGAACTAATTAACGGACTAATGGCCAAGAAATATGCCCCACCCCACAGCGCACCAAGTCCTCAAATAGCTTCATCGAGTTCATGAAAACAGCCATAAGGTATATATGGACTGATCGCCACTAGAGCGCATTCATGACAACAAATACAACGGTTACCAGTGATGCGACAGAGTATAAAATCAACAGCGAAATATGAGAAACTTGCAATACTTCTCGTAATACTTGCTGGACTTGACATGTCTCTAAAACGAAGCTTCTCGACCTTCGGGCCTACGGCAGAGAGAAGAAGGTTTTGTCTTACTCCCCTGTCGTGCGCGTTGGAGGGACAGACTTTCAACATGTCTCCTACACAGAACCTGTTCGCTACATGGGTTTACCTTTTAACCCCTCTGGAATGGTTCCATGTGACCTTCGTGGCGATCTCAAGGTGTTATTGGACAAACTTAAACAACTACGTTCCAAGCCCCAACAGAAACTTTACATTTTCCGGTTGGTTCTCCTCCCCCGTTTCTCTTATCACTTTTCTTTCTATACATTTGCTGCTAGGTCCTACAATGATTTTGACGTAACAATTAGAAAGTTTACCAGAGAGCTTCTGCATCTTCCGGGTGACGCGCCGAATGCCTTTTTTTATGCCTCCATCTCTGATGGAGGGCCTCTGCTTGTTCTGTTCCCGCTGGAAGGGACCTCTTTTGCGTCGTAACAAACTCACTTTATTTGCGAAAAACTTTGGTGGCTATTCTGATTCCATTCTTGAACATATCGTATCTGCCTCTAATGCTGCATCCAATTTACTTCTCTGCAACAATAATTGTTTTAACTCCGGTAGAGATATCGCTGATCATTTTAGAAATTCACTCTACTATTCTAACGACGGCAGAGACTTGGACCTTGCTGCGGATATTAAAAACCAAAAGTCTAATCCTAATGCCTTTATCTCTGGACGTGACTTTATAAATTTTATAAAACTTAGAATTAACGCACTTCCATCTCTTGTGAGGCTTACCAGAGGTACCCGTGCTCAGGGTGAGCGTTTGTGTCGTCGGGGATGCCGTTTGACGGAGACCACTTATCATGTCGTGCAACAATGCCCCCGCACACACGGATGGAGAGTTCGCCGTCATGATAACATTGTCAAATACCTTGCTGCTAAAAATTCTAATGAATTCAAGGTCTTGCATATAGAGCCTCATATCAATACCGACCGTGGTCTGCGGAAGCCTGACAAGGTGATCGTCGAGGATCGGTCCGCGATCGTCGTCGACTCTCAAATCACTGGCAATGATCAAAATCGCCTTCATACCTATAATAATAATAATAAAGTGTCCTACTATGGCGACCACCCTGGTTTAATCCAGTCAGTCAAGGATCGATTTGGCGTCGACGAGGTCAGGGTCCTGGCCTTGACGATCTGCTATAAAGGTTTTGTAAATAAGCGTTCATTTGGTGCCCTCCTTTCGGAGGGTATCTTGAAAAAGTAGGACATTCCTTTTCTCTCTTCCTGGACCATGGTCGAAAGCCTCTCAGCGTTCCACTATTTTTATAAATCAACAGTTTTATGGCTATTGATACTTATTTGTCCAGTTGCACTGGACTCATGTGATTTGTCTTTGTGACTCCCTTGTATCTTGCCCCTTTTTTTGCTTTTGTAATGTTTTACTGTATGCTTTTTGATGTATTGTGATTTTTTCTTTAATGGCGAAGGACGTCATTACTTTGTAACATTTCATTAAAGAAAATAAAATAAAATATTTATAACCACTTGCCTTTGTTTGGGGCGGCCTCGTTTCGGGGTCCGTTTTTGATCATAGGGGCGCGTTCCCGTGTTCTGAGGAAATAATTTTTCTCAGTCGCGGGGAGGCGTTCCTGTGTTCTGAAATGGCCTTGAACCTGGTCAAACCTTTCAAGAACCTGTTACAGAGGAATGTTATTGGTGTTAGAGGACCTCCCCTGTCCGCGGTCCCGCTACCTACGCATATCTTGAGCACCCTCGGGTGACTCAAGCTCTATGGAGTACTCCTTGAGGCTCCCTCTAACATAGAAGATGGCGCCCGGGCCAGCACCCCTGTCGTCAGAAATTTTCCGAAGCTACTAAGAAAAATAAAATAGAAAGCACAGCTGATGACATCAGCAGTGCGGAAAATTTGACTGCTGGGGCGGCCCAAGTGCCGGCTCCCGCTGAGTTGCATCTATGTTAAGTATGTTAGCGTGGCTTTAAGACAAAGACCGGCCTTGGGGTCCATAGGAGGAGAGCACATCCAGAAGAGTTCCATAGAAAAGAACTGATGCAGTTACGTGATAGAGTGCCGGTAAAGCGGAGATGGGAGAAAGACGAAGTTTGTAAAATGGCTTTGGCAGAAGCCAGATTAGTAATTGCTGGTGATGTTAATATTAACCAAGAGCTCATGAAAATACTCCCTGGTAGGTCCCTAGACGCCATAAAGGAAAAGAGAAGGCCCCTCATTTACAAGAAAACAGTGGAGGAACTGATTAAGGTTCTCAGACTCGAAGCTCCGAATCAACCACCTGCTGCCACAGTTGCTGATTCCATGGATGAAGGAAAGGTTGCCATTTTGGAACCTGGGGATGCTGGCGAAGATGAAGTAAATGAAGCTGATGAAGATGATATGGTTCCGGAAGATCTGTTGACCGATCTCATGGGGGTGGAAGATGGAAAGGATGAATTTAATATACAGGAGTCAACGATAATTTATGATTGTGTCGAAAAAACTTAGATCTGCTAAATAATGACTTAAGGTTAAGGCCGGTGATGACTACCGAACAAAGGTTTTTAGATGAGGCATTGCTATGCTTTGAGGTTGATAGTGAAAAAAGTAAAATTTCAAGCCCTTTATAAAAAGAATAGAAAAAAGTCCTATGACAGCCTCTACAATAACAATAGCTTAAGTAATGAATTAACCTCTGACTCTGTATTTGCCTTTTGGAAACATCTGCTATGCCACACCTCAATAACCGAACCGGATCCAAGTAAACTAGTCTATAATGAAGTACCTATTCACTTTGAGCGTGATGATTTGATTTACATTGAAGAAATCAGAGCTACTAACCCAAAGAACAAGTCTGCCGCCGGCCTTGATGGTCTTACTGTTTATGATATAAATCGTATTAACGATAGAATTAAAGCAAAACTTTTAAATTTGTTTCTGACCCTCCATTGGATACCTGATATCCTTGTCAATAGCTATACAATTTTCATACCGAAGAAGAAAGATACTAATGATCCAGCTAATTTACGTCCAATTTCCATCTCCTCAAATCTGACCAGGCAGTTCCACAAACTTCTATGTAATAGACTTTCTTCAAAAATCAATATTAGTCCACATCAGTACGGATTCCAGAAGGTTGACGGGGTGGCAAGAGGCATCGACAGATTCCAGACAATCCTTCGGAAGGTTCAGACTGATTTTAAGCCTATAGCGATAGCAGTCTTGGATCTGAAAAAGGCATTCGACTCAATAGCACATCAAGCAATATTCAATATAATAGATAATTTAGACATCTCTGCTAATCTTAAAGCATATCTGAAATTTATTTACAAGTTCTATAAAACAGCACTGATGTTTAAAAACTGAAATTGTGAAGCTCTTCATCCGGTGAAGGGGGTTCGCCAAGGTGACACCCTCTCACCTACACTTTTCTTGGCAGTATTCAACATCATCTTGGACCTCCTTCCTAAAGATACTGGTTTTCTGTTTGATAATGAAATAATAAATCATATAGCTTACGCTGATGACTTAGTGTTGTTAGCAGAAAACTTGGATCAACTTCAGCATCTGATTAATATCTTGCAGATTGGTTTAACAAAAGTTGGTCTTCAAATAAATCTCGACAAGTCATTCGCACTGGTCTGGATCAAGGACAGAAAGAAAAAGAAAATAATCTATGATGATACAGTTGAATTGAAATGTTATAACAGAAACTTTCCGGTACTAAAAGCAGATTCAGAATTTACATATCTTGGAGCCTCATTTACACCCAGTGGACTAATTAAGATTGATACATCTAGTTTGCAAGAGAAAATCAAAATCTTGTTGAAAGCCCCAGCTAAGCCTCAACAACGTTTGTTTATGTTAAAGAACTTTTTGCTCCCTGCGTTCTATCATCAATATATTTTCAGTCGACTCTATGCTAAGTACCTCAATAAATGTGACATTATAATCCGTAAAGCAATTAGACATATCCTCCACCTTCCCCATGACCTCTCGAAGGCTGCCTTCCATGCGAAGGTGGCTGACGGGGGGCTGGGATTTCCATCTCTCGGGTTCCTCATTCCTCTAATAGCAAGTAAAAGACTCAAGTACAATAGACCTCATCCTAGTTTAATGCAGGTTGATAATAGACCATTAACTTCCTCTGATCAGATTTACAGATATTTCAAGAAGAAGCTCTACGCTAGTGTGGATGGCAAGGGATTAACAGAATCGTCAAAGTGTTCCAGCGCCCATCGCTGGGTGGATGATGGTTCCTCCTTTTTATCAGGGAAGGACTTTATAAAATGTGTTCATGTACGGTACGGGACACTGTACAACAGGAGTAGTTGTGCCCGTGGTAGGGACCGCAGGGATGAGACCTGCCGCAGGGGTTGCGAACAGCCAGAGACTCTGAATCACATCATACCGAATTGTTATATAACCCATCACTCCCGCATTAAACGACATGACGCAATAGTAAACTATGTACACAAAATAGTTCAAGACCGAGGCATCACATCACATAAGGAACCACAATTCAAAATTAACAATAGTATTTTAAAACCAGACTTAGTTTTATACACAATAGATAGAGTACATGCCCTCGACATCCAGATAGTCAACGATCAATATCCATTGAATCAAGCACATAACAATAAATGTAACAAGTATAAGCCTCTTCATCAACAGCTACATGGTCTTCGACCTGGGGGTTTTCGGTGCGACACTCTAACATTAAATTGGAGGGGTGTCGTGGCGGAGGCCTCCAGCAAGGAACTTACCGCCTTCAACATCCTAAGGAAATCAGACACTTCAAGATCATCGTTTCGAGAGCTCTCATCGGTGCGGTGGCGGCACATAGGAGCCAACAGCACGTGACCACGTCCTCGCGGACGGCGAAGCAAGGTATAGGCTGATGTCTCCCGGCTGCATCTTTGTTGGTACTACTTCTGCCAAGTAGTAATTCAGGATTACAAGTTGTGATTTTGAAAAAAAAAAAAATCTAGGGTCGTGATTGGGACTGGACGTTCTATGAACGGACGAGACCCTGAGCGGTTCTTTTTATCTATCAAGGAGGTAGGTAGGGAACAGCTCACAGTGATGGAAGTGCCACCGCTGCCTACGCATATCCTGGGTACCGCTGTATCCAGGCTCTATGGAATACACGGAAGCGCCCTCTAACATCGAAAATTTCTGCACGGGTTAGCACCCCGTTCAGGAGAAAATACTTCCATTGCTACGCCTCATAGTGGTGGATCAGACTCGAACAGCCTACCCTGCTCGACTCAAACACCATGTACGAATCAAATACCATCTTTGAATGAGTCTGATTCCGATAAGACCTTAATGGCGGGCACCACGGCCTATTATATTGATGATCTTAAAACGAACCAAAAATTTGGTTCATTGGATAATGGTGACGCTGAACTCCTGTATGAGACCTTAAATTGTCATACCCAAGATCCGGATAGGGCAAAGGCTCTAATCATGCACTTTGTCCTAAAAATGAATCCTAGCTTCATGAAGCAGAAAGATTCTGAAAGACGAAATAGCACTAATAATACCAGTAACTTGTCCAGGAGGAAAGCAAGAAAAGTTCAATATCAGAGGCTTCAAGCTGCATATAAAAAGAATCTGAGCAATGTGGTTAAGCGCATCTTTAGTAATACGTCAGTTTCATCCGAGTTAGTGCCCAAAACCATCTTTTCGTATTAGGCACGGCTACTAAATCAAACTGACTACGATGCTGCTCCGAATTTTACCCCCCTTTTAGGGAGGTACGATGGAGCAGACATCGTTGACTTTGTAACACCCGAGTAAGTCGCTGAGGCAAAAATTTCATATCGTTAGGCTCCTCGACCCGATGGTATTACTATTGCGCAGTGCTCCAAAATGAGTGCCCGAGCTATAGCGAAACTTTATACGCTCTGGCTCAAGCTCAGATGGGTCCCTGAGCATATACTTGACTCAAAAACAATTTTTATTGCTAAAGAAAGGCAAGTGGCGGAACCTTCAAAGTTCCGCCCCATAAGCATATCGTCAATAATGCCTAGACAGTTCCATAAGGTCTTGAAAAAACGTTTAATCAATAGCCTAAATTTCAATAGCTTTATATTAGGATTTCGTCCTATTGGTGGAATTTCTTAAAGCAATCAATCTGCTGGATGAAACATAAAAGCATTTAAAACAAATTCTGCTTCTCTTGCCTTCTGTGATCTGGCCAAGGCCTTTTACCGTTTCGCATAACGCTGTCTTTGCGGCCATGAAGTCGGCGGGACTCCCTGACGACTTCATATCGTATATGAAGTTCGTCTACAGAAATTCAAGAATATTCTTGAATTTCCAAGGCTAACGTATCTGAGCCAATCCATGCAACGACGGAGGTCCGGTAGGGAGACCCTCTAAGTTCGATCATGATGACTTTAAATAACATTATCTTTAACCTTTAAACTAGGTGATGGCACTTGTCGATCGGGCTATGTTTTTACTTGCATGGGAAAAAAAATACCCTATTGTACAAATTTGGATCTTCCTCTTCCTGTAAGATGGCAGAACTTCATCCCATCAAAGAGTATAAAGAAGCATTAAAGAACACACCCTGTAAATATTTCAAACAAGGTGATAATGGTTGGTAGGTTTTTGACATATCACAGTTTTGATTCCATGATATAAACTAAAATACAGAAAACTATGTGGATAATCTGGAATATTATTTTTTTGTAATAGTATAACTTTGCATGGAAATGTTTAATATGTTAAAATTAAATAACAATTTTTAGTACTAATTTTCTTAAACAGGTTAGTGTGTTACACGTATTATACAGGGTGATTATAAAGAAACTTTGCCAACATCTGCACTTCTAGAGGCCGTTCTATTTAACCGATCAAGATGAAATTTTAAATATAGTTGTTTGAAGGTATGCGCTCGAGATTCTGTGAATGGCAATACAGTGGTGCTCACGGTTACGGTTATAGTTACAGAAACTCGAAAATTTCGAATGGCAACGCCTACTTTTTCCTGTCTCAAAATGTTCAGCGCATGCGAAAACCCTAAATAGCGTTGAAACGGTACCGATATGTCCAAAAACAAACGTGTTATGCATACACAAAGAAGAGTTCTGAAAACCGGCCAACAAAACACGATCTGTGCGCACGCAGTAACTTTGCATATGACACAGGCAAGATACCAATCACAGAACGCCGTTCGCCAGATATTCAGCGGAGGAAGCCTATAAAATACCAAGCGGGTATGCGAAGTCGTCATTCATGAACTCGCACATGCCGACGATATGACTCTTCCTGGGAAAGTTCGCGGTGAATTGATCAAACTCTATTATCTAAATGGGATGAACGCTGCGGAAGCCTTGCGTGTGTATCGCCGCAATCATCGACAACGACGTGGGCCATGTACTCTGCAAGCTGTGCGTGATTTAGTGCGCAAATTCGAAGATACAGGCTGCACCTGTGACAAACCGCGCTCCGGACGGCCAACAGTTTCTGAGGACGTTGTCATGGAAGTGCATCATACAGTGACTACAGGGCACACAGAAACTGCAAGAGGATTATCGCGCTTGTTGGATATTCCGAACACAACGGTCCGCAAGCTCTTGCGCTCAGTACTTCACATGTTTCCCTATCGATTTCAGCGCGTCCAGATGTTGCAGCCGGGTGACCCACAACAACGTCTGGACTTCGCAAATGAATTTTTATTACGATATGATGCTGATAACGACTGGCCACTTCGCATACTATGGACGGACGAGGCGCATTTCACCTTACATGGCAACATTAACACAAAGAATTGTGTGCACTGGGGAGAGACGAATCCTCACGCTGTGGCACCAGTACCATTATTGGACGCCAAAGTGACTGTGTGGTGCGGCATTACAGCTACATTTGTTCTCGGCCCGTTCTTCTTTGAGGAAACGACCCCAGCGGGTCCTGCAACATGTTCTGTAACAGGCTCTCGGTATGCAGCCATGCTGAAAAATTCTGTACTACCGGAGTTGCGTCGGCGGAATGCACTCAATGACGTTGTTTGGATGCAAGATGGTGCACCTCCACATATAGCGAGGTCAGTTAAAAGGCTCCTAGATCAGCATTTTGGTGATCGCATCATCTCACGCCATTATCCTATTCCGTGGCCTGCGCGATCCCCAGATCTGACGCCTATGGATTTCTGGTTTTGGGGATATCTCAAATCCAGAGTTTACCTGTGCAATCCGCAAACATTGTCGGGCTTGCAGGATTCTATACGGCGTGAGATTAGAAACATTCCTCGCGTCATGTTGCGTTCAGCGGTATTGTCCGTCGTCTCCCGCATGCAATGCGTAATTGCTTGTGATGGCACCCATGTGGAAAATGTTTGATGCCAATAAAGGTTTTCTTTTGTCTGATATGTGTTCTCATCATTCAGCAGTTTCTTGTCTCTGTCGAATGCATTATTGCTCGGTGCGCCTTAATGAACGGTTTGTATGTCTATAACACGTCGGTTTTTGGACATATCGGTACCGTTTCAACGCTATTTAGGGTTTTCGCATGCGCTGAACATTTTGAGACAGGAAAAAGTAGGCGTTGCCATTCGAAATTTTCGAGTTTCTGTAACTATAACCGCAACCGTGAGCACCACTGTATTGCCATTCACAGAATCTCGAGCGCATACCTTCAAACAACTATATTTAAAATTTCATCTTGATCGGTTAAATAGAACGGGCGCTAGAAGTGCAGATGTTGGCAAAGTTTCTTTATAATCACCCTGTATGTTCATATGTTATAACATTAGTATACTAAATTAACAATATGCATAAAAGCAGTTCTCTTTATATCTTTAGTTGCCTGCAAATATTAAGAATGAAATGTATAAAGTTTTTTGTTTTAAATTTGCTCTAATGGAGACAGTGCTAAAAAACAAAATAATATAAATTATGATAGATGTAATAATGATTTTTTGCACCATATTGTAGCAAACTGAGTACGCAGTATGCTCAATGTTCATATTTAAATTTGTTATCAAATTGAAACTTTTTTGTAATGATAATTTGAGGTTCTGATACCGAGTACTTCAATGAAATTCCCGTTTTATTTCTTCATGTCATTACTAAGTGGTTTAACTTAAAAAATATGTTTTATGATTGCTATTAAGTGCGTTTTGTAAAATTTTAATTTTAGACATTACGGTTCATGGACCGCCATAATCTGTAAAGGAAGACATTTATACTATAAAACAAGCTATCAAATGATCATGCCTTGTAAGTATTGGAATATTGAGTCTGTGTTACAGCTCCTGAAGTGTGTATCGGGGATTTACATCGATAGCTGCTTTTAAGACGTTTTCCACTATCTATAGAGATCTTCCAGAGCGGACGTCTTCGATATTGAAATTTAAGCGATTAAACTTCTCTAAGCACCTTCAAATTGTGTCATGTAAAAGAGCCCTTTGTGCGAGCAGACCGCCTAGCATTTTTACTTTTCTTGAAATGAAAGTGCACAATGATGAAAATGAACTTTTGGGTTCGCCACTCTTAACAATGTACTGAAATACAACATGTGCCACAACACAAGCGAGAATTAGGCAGCACAAGTAGAAAAGACCGAATGTACATATATGTCATTCAAGGTTCCTCCTTAGCACAATTTTCCTAAACCAGGAAAAGATGCTACAAATCCCAATAATTACAGGCCAATTGCACTCTCTAGCTGCCTTTGCAAACTTCTGGAAAAAATGGTAAATTGCCGCCTCATGCATATTTTAGAAACTAACAATTGCCTTGCTGCATTTAAAAGTGGATTTCGACGTGGTAGGTCAACTATCGATAATTTAATCCATTTAGAACATCACATACGGACAGCCTTTCTAAAACGCAGCCATTTGGTCTCAGTATTTTTTGACATGGCGAAAGCTTATGACAGAACATGGCGTTATGGGATTCTTCGCGATCTTTTTAACCTAGACTTTCGTGGGAATCTTCCAATTTTTATTAAAAACTTTCTTGCCATTCGACGATTTCAAGTTAGAATTGGGGGAATTTTATCCAGTTTTTATGTACAAGAAGAGGGTGTACCTCAGGGCAGTGTCTTGAGTGTCACCCTCTTTGCTATCAAAATAAATGACATCATTAAACAACTTCCTCCTTCTGTGAAGGGGGATCTCTATGTTGACGACTTCCGCATTATGTGTATGGGACAGGATATTCGTTTTATTGAAAGACAACTGCAAATTGCAATCAAAAGTATTCTTAACTGGACTAACAGAAACGGTTTCTTAATTTCCCATGACAAAACATCTTGTGTGCATTTCTATAGACGTAGGGGTCTGCATCCAGATCCTGAAATTTTTATTGGTTCATCTCAAATACCTGTTGTGGACAACGTTCGATATCTTGGCCTGCATTTTGACATGAAACTTACATTTTTACCACATGTTTTACAATTAAGGACAAAATGCGAAAAATCCCTAAACCTAATTAAAGTACTCTCAAATACTTCTTGGGGAGCTGACCGTACTGCTCTCCTTAAAATCTATAGAGCTGTGATCCGTTCAAAAATCGACTATGCCTGCCAGGTCTATGGTTCTGCCAGTAAATCTGTTCTTAAAAAACTTGACACTGTGCACCACAGTGCACTCCGTGTCTGCTCTGGAGCATTTCGTACATCTCCAATTTTAAGTCTCTATGTTGACTGTAATGAACCATCATTACACCATACTCGTGAAAAACTCTCATTAGAATTATATTACCGTGTCCTCTCTCATCCTGGTCATCCTCTTCACACTTATCTTTTAAATACTGACAATGATATTCTTTATCAGCATCAACCATCATGCATCCCATCTTTCGGAGTCAGAATGAGAAACATAATCAATAATGGCCCGTTGAATAATATCGAGGTGAGTCCATGTCCTTTGCATGTGCTCCCTCCTTGGAATCCTCCTAAAATTACCTCTCTCCATCCTTTTAAAGGTTACGACAAAAACAACTTGGCTTCTACTGTTTTCCAACAACTATTTGCTGCACATCGTGCAAAATATAATAACTATACTGATATTTATACAGATGGCTCCAAGAGTGGGAATATTGTTGGTTGCGGGGTTTTTATTGACAACACTAAATTCAGTTATCGGCTTCACACTTCCATGTCTGTATTTACAGCAGAGTTGATCGCTATAGAGAGAGCCATGTTACACATATCTCATCATCATAACACATCTTTTATCATATATACTGACTCAAATAGTTCTATTGACGCAATGAAATCTTTTAAAAAGCATCCTTATGTCTCAGCCATCCTGGAATTTTATAATAAATTGACTAGAGGTGGTTATGATATTTTATTTTGCTGGGTACCTGGACACATGGATAGTCATGGCAATGAAAAAGCAGATGAGGCGGCAAAACTTGCTCTTAATCCCCTACAGCATAAAATTCCATTCTCAGACGTTAAACTATTTTTAAAACACTTTATACATAATAAATGGCAAGAAAGTTGGAATTTAGAATACAATAATAAACTGCACCATATTAAACCTATAATCATGACCTGGCCTTCAAGCTATCCAAGGAAAACAGATGTTCTTCTGCATCGTCTGAGAATTGGACATTCAAGGATCACTCATAAACACCTCTTACTTCGGGAGGATGCACCCATGTGTCCACATTGTCATTTTGATTACCTGACCATTTTTAATGTTTTAACTGACTGTCCGGGCCTCCGGCACTTGTATAGAATATATTTTAAATCATCATTACCAATTTTGACAAACCTCATGGGGCACTCTTTCATTTTTTAAAACATTCTGGCTTTTATTTTGAGATATAGTTTTTATATACTCTTCATATTTTATCTGTAACAATGTTAGTTTATACTTGTTTAACTTGACATATGGATGGGGTATCCCCATCCAGATAATATTTCTTAAATATAGTATTTTAATACCTCACTTTTTTTTTAATTTTTTGTATATTTGTTTTATACACTGTATGACTATATCTGGATGGGTAACCCCATCCAGATAATTTTCTCATTAAACCTTTTGGATTTTTTAATACATTTTTTCTTTGGCGCAGCTTGTCCCAAATGGGACCTTGCGCCATAAAACCCTATACAACCAACCAACCAACCTTAGCACAATTACATATGACTTTAAATAACATGATCTTTAACATTTAAACTAGGTGATGGCATTTGTCGATTAGGAGGGCTATGTTTTTACTCGCATGGGAAAAAAGATGGTGCAAATTTGGATCTTCCTCTTCCTGTAAGAAGGCAGAATTTCATCCCATCAGAGAGTATAAAGAAGCCTTAAGAAACATACCCTGTAAATGTTTCAAACAAGGTGATAATGGTTGGCAGGTGTTTGACATATCACAGTTTTAATTCCATGATATAAATTGAAATACAGTAATTTGTGGTAATCTGGAATATTAATTTTTTGTAATAGTATAACTTTGCATGGAAATGTTTAATATCTTAATATTAAATAACAATTTTTAATACTAATTTTCTTAAACAGGTTAGTATGTTACACGTATTATATATTCATGTGTTATATCATTAGAATTCTAAATTAACAATATGCATAAAAACTGTTTTCTCTTTATATCTTTCGTCATTTCTTCATGTCATTACTATGTGGATTAACGTAAAAAATGTGTTTTACGATTTCTATTAAGTGCATTTTGTCAAAATTTAATTTTAAATAGTACTTTTAAACAGTATTACGGGTCATGGAGCACTTTGTGCATATACAGCACAAAGTTTACGAGCAGACTAACTGGAATTTTTACCTTTCTTGAAATAAAAGAGCACAATGACGAAAATGAACTTTTTGGTTCTCCATTCATAACACTTCACTGAAACACGACACGTTTCACAACACAAGCGAGAGTTAGGTAGCGGAAGTAGAAAAGACCGAATATGCGTATGTCGTTAAAGGTCCCTCCTTAGCAGCAGTAGCAAAAGAACTGGACAAAACCGAACCTCGCTTTGAAAAACCACAGAAGTTATTGGATGACCCAATATTTTCGCAATTGAATTTTGAACGATGTTAAAAATAAATGTTTAACGTCTGAAATCTTATTGTATAGTTACATGAAAAAAATAGTATATTTAAGTTATTTTTTATGAGTATTATAACTGCATTTTGTCGCTAGACCATAATCCGTATAACTCTAAGAAAGCTTTTAATTCAAAGTTTTAATTCCTTTGTCGTAAACTGTCTAATGGTATTTTCAGTTTATATATTTCATATATGTTTTAATTCAAGTTAGATAATGAATGTAATTAATCTTGTTCTCAAAACTTATATATGAGAGATGAGTGAAACAATGAAAAGTATTAAAAGCATGACTAATCTCAGCACATTCATATCTATATTTCCTACTTTTTCATTATTGTAATTTAGTGTGACGCAGAAGTTTTACTATGAGTTCAGGTGTTCCGCATAAGTTTTTCTATAGATTCATGTGTGCTGTTAGTTAAAGCTATGTTAAAAAAATGAAATAAAAGGGTTAAAGATAATTTATATTATTTTTGTTACTCTACCTTTTAACTTTATATTTGATGGAATTACTTATTACTACCTTTGTTCATATTTTAATTTAAATTTCAGACTTATTCTTCAGGCAAATTATATATTCTATACAAAAATATGTATGAAACCTAAATTATTTTTGTCTGTTTATTCAAGGCGGGACTCGATCTTCTGTACACTTCAACTAGTTGAATACCCCAACTACCCTATCATCAATTTTCTCAGCTGCGTACGGAGATTTGATTATTTAGTGTGTAGAAGTGTGATTATTTATTCGTACGTTATGCACCTGTAAACCTCATTATTAAAGTTTTGCTGAAGACTTCCACAAGCAATGAAAATTTTCTCTTTGTGTAGTTTCTCTTTCTACATTAAATATGTAACAATATGTCCATATGCATACGGTCCTGGATATCATTATTAGAGTTATAAATGCGACTTTAGCGTCATACTATTAGAATTAGTAAATGCTAAGACGGAGTTCACATATGTTGATGTCGGCAATAATGGCCGAATCATTGTTGACGGCGTATGAATTAAAAAGTACATTAAAGGCTGCATTGAATTTGGAAAATTCAAACATACCCAAATGTGGAAGCCTGTCTCTAACCTCTATACTTTTACCACATGTTATTGTTGCAGACGATGCTTTTCTCCTCTTAAATAACCAGGATACGGTTTCATAATATTAAGTGTCTTACTGAAGAAAATATAATTTTTAACTACTGGTTACCTCCGGCCAGAAGAGTAACCGAAACTGCTTTTGTTTCTGCAAGATTTGGCATTTTGAGAAATACGATAACTGTCACCCCAGAAAATATTAAGAACAGGGTTTTGGTAATATGTGAATTGCATATTTTTTTTTGTAAAAAAGACCAGGAAATACATATCTTGGAATTGAAGAAATCTCTGCATTATCCAAACAAAACTCAAATTTAATAAACTTAAAAAGTAAAGCTGTAAACTCTTCCAACGTTGCAAGTGTAACACACATCGATTCAGTGATTATATTAATTATATTGGCACTGTTCAAGAGCAGAAAGTGTTTTCAATGTACCATTAATTTTGTTTTACATTTATGGTGTTTTCAAATTATTTTTTAAAAATAAAGCATGTTACAAAATTATTTTTTTCATTTCATTCCTCTTAAGTATACATTCTGTGTTCAAAATTGATGATATTTAATTATTTGTAAAACAATATTAAGAATTATTATTGTTCCAAATATTAGTGAAATTCATGTTGAAAATGCAATTTAAAATCTTCTGCACCAGTATTTGAGAATATTAACATACAAAAATGAGAAATTGTCAATTATTGGAGGTGGCTATAATATCATCCACACTAAGATACATACATAGTGTAATTTTTCGAATCAAAAAGGCACTTTATTTTGTAGCCGGGAAAATAAGGATTATTCTTTAAACCTCGTATATAGCAACACGCGAGACAGTCTGAAAAATAATAAAAATACGAAACATGGGAAATATGTTAAATCTTATTTTACCTATTGCCCACATATTCCAAATTAGTACTCATTGCTTTTGGGCATCTGTAAAAGTCTACTTTTTAAATAATTCATTACATATATCATAATTTTAGCTCTTGTACGTGTCTAAAGTGCTGGATTGTTCCTATATAGAGTCATTTCTAAACTCAGCATCACATCAGACATAGCACACTTTAGACGTGACTAAATTATTAGGAATGAATTTCAATGCATCAAAACCCCCTATGCTACTATAGACAGTCGATTTACTATTATATATTATATTTTTGACAAAAGTAATTTTTCTTCAGTTATGCGTTTCTGGATGCGGACAATGTATTATATTGGGGATGAAGAAATCCTTTAAAAAGGACCATATATGTATACATAAAGCTGTAGGAAAATCATTCCTCCAGACACAATTTGCTCGTTATAGTTTAGTGTGAACAGAATACCTTACAAATGTTGTACTGGGAGCGGTGGATTAATAAGATTCCCAATATATAACACAAAAAAGTTTGCAATATTTACTTTTTAATATATTGGAAGACTCATTCAGTTAAATAAATTGGAATTCAGAAGGGAAAGAAAGCGTCTTAAGGAGTAAATACTGATTGCGATCGCCGTTGAAGTTTTCACTTTGGCTGTGCGGTCTTAAGCAAAACCGTTTCTAAAAATAGCATTGCTATGGCAACGACATTCGTTTTCAGAATCTTTAGAGATGTAATTTAATTTAAAAAACTCTATAAGAACTATTTATTAAAAGTTTTTTCTATATACTACAGCTTCAAAAATTGCGATTTTCTTTAACCATGTTTTCCGTTTCTTCTAATCTACATTAATAGTTTTACAGAGGTTTCATTTGAATGAAATGAACATAATTTTTGACATTCAAAATTAAATAGTTTTAGAACATATAATCTGATGAAGGACTGCCATAATTGTGTTAGAAATGTTGGGGAAAGGTTGTGCTGAAAGCTAATTTTGGGCAGATATTTTAGCATAAAATCAAGTTGGACATTGTACGTTAAACGTGACAAATAGTTCGTGCGTGCAATAACAAGATTTGCAATGTAAAAAAAAATCATCGTTATTATTTCAGTGAAATAAATTATATCGTCTGCTATGCGTGAATTGAGGATGCCTTTCCTTTTGATTTCGTGTGCCATGTTTACAGATGCGAATTTTTCAGATAGCGCTGTAAAATTCATCATGGATATCTTGCTTTGCGAATGATTACCTCCATGGTTTAATATTTCTATGACTCACGATAAATGAATATTTTGTTTGTTTACTTTAATGGAATGAAATATTCGGCTGTTAACCTAATTTTCACTGAAGTTATCTCAGAATCAATACATTTTTTAATGTAACTCATATCGCAAGCAAAAAAACTTTTTCAACGATCTTTCTAAAAAGTTAACTTTTATGCAATTTTATTAGAAAAAAATAATTTTAAATAAAATGTCCGCTTGGCATATGGAAAAAGAAGTGGTTAGCCCGTATTCGTTTCCCTCAGTCAAATGACTTTCACTATATAGATTTACGTATGATAGGATTTAATAAAATAAACACATTTTATTAATATCTAAGTTTTGATTAGATTTTCATAAAATTTGAAATGACTCGACAATATTCCGCAACGATGATATGTAATAAATTTCAAATCATTCGGTTGGGTAGTTTGTGCTCTGTTGTATGTGGACAGACTAGATGACTATAGGTGCTACGTATTTATAAAATTACGAACGCACCTAAAAAAGAAAGTTTTACGTGATTGACTAACATTTAATATAGAGTCATGTAACATACTTAAAATTTTCTGCCACAGTCATCAATACCTCTAGCTGAGAGAATGATTAACAGTGAAGTAACGCTATCATGCTTCCTTGAAGAAAAATCGTTTACCTTTTTCACTTGTTTCTGACTTAAATTCAGTGAAAAGGCTTTCAAATTAAAATTCTGAATGGTGTTACAATGCAACACACATTTTAGCTGCATATAAATTCTGATTCGGTTGGTTTGTTGGTTGACTGATTGGGGTTTTATGGCACAAAGTCCCCCTAGGGACATGCTGCGCCAAAAATAGATTAAAATAAGAACATCAAATTGAAATATAAAATTGATTTAAAACCTTGTCATAAAAACAGGATGGTTTAAAACCTTGTCATAAAAACAGGATGAATGAAAATAACACATTTAAATAAAAGAGTTATATGATGATAAATGTATAATGAAAATCATTCATTGAAAATATAACACATCGTCTAATAGTAATAAACACATGTTTTCACAATTAAAATAGAAACAATCTTTAAACTAACAATTGGTAAAATATTCAATAAACTAACAGTTGGAAAAATTTTAAAGTTTCGAGCAGAAATACATTTACAATCACGCAGGGTCGAATTCCTCAAAAACAGTATTATCATCATCATTCGAGTCAGAGCTGTAAGAATCTGAATTCATTTCTTCCTCTGCAAAGTGTAGCAGCTGTTTGGAATCCTTTGTAGTAGGAAGCGGTGTATCAAGACAAAATTTTTTGTTTTTGTCCTTCACAGTTTTCCACTGTGAGGAGGGTTGGGTTGAGGTTTTCTTTCTCTCTTTCTGTGTACATAATTTTTGTTTTGCTTTTTGTGTAGGGGAAATGGGCTTTTTCAAATTGTTTGCAGATGAAACAGAGGTTTAACCTGTATTATCTTTAATGAACTGGTTAGATTGAATATTATAATATTCTATTTTTACAGGTTCATATGATGGTGGCAAAAGTTTTAGTGCATTCATAGGTCTTATTCTAGCAGAAACAAACATACTACGGGTTTTTTCTTCATAGTGCTGGTTAGTGTAACAGATGAATCATTTGGTGGTAAGACAGAGGTCGCAACCGCCGAAGGCGGCCACGCGTCACCGCCGATTCCAGGCTCTTGAAGAACCCATGCGAGTCACGACCAGGGAAGATCCGGTTTACCCGGGGACTTCCTAGGTGGTGCTCTTCGGCCGGGGGGGAGAAGCGGGGGCATACGCCTACCTGCACTTCTACGACCCTTTCCCAAGTGAGATTTGATGACATATAGGTCGAAGCAACATTAGTGGAACCTTCCCTCTAAGGCCCACTAACTTTTCACTTGGGCGGATAGCGAGAGTGAACCCCAGCCTCGTTGCCGGAATCCCATAAGGGAAAACGGGTCCTCAGCCTAATGGAGAACACTCCCACTAAAGAGAATTTAGTTTGGGTGCTTATATGTCTGAAGTATTTTGATTGTTGCTTGAGTAGACTAGAATATGAAACTCCTACAGGCTGTGTTCTGGATTCAACAATTTTTCGAGCTTCTAAATAAGAAAGTGTTTGAGTTATTTTGACAGCAACACTTTCTTTCTCACGGATCCAGTTTGGGCAAGAGCGAGAGTATGCTGTATGGTCCCCCTTACACTTTGTACAGCGTTCAGGCTTTTCGCATGACATATCATCGTGGCCGACTTCTGCACAACGTGCACATGTAACAGAACCACGACAGGTAGCAGTAGTATGACCATAACACTGACATTTAAAACAACGGATTGGATTAGAAATACAGTCGGCGCTCGTTTTTGCGAACTCGTAGGGAACATTCAAATGGTTCGTAAAATAGAAAGTTCGTAAAATAGAAAATCATCAAAAATGACATGAATATGTACATTATTTATGTCTATTTTTATCAATATCCCCCCTCTTCATAGAAGATGCAATATTTTAAGATTATTTATTCTGAAATAAAGTTATACATATATTTTTTAAATATACATAAGAAAATTCAAAATACAAATTTATGCACAGAAAAAAAATTTAGCACTCAGAAGAATATGGTATTAAGCTTTGAAAACATTACATGTGAAAACATAGACTGTATTAGAACTTAATGGATGAAAATACATAGATAAAAAATTAGGAATGGAAATAATCACTTATCTTTTTTTGTTTTAAAATCACATTTTGGAAAATACATGTTTCCATTTTATCTATGCTTGAAATCATTTCACAATTATTGTTCCCTTCAAAAAAGTGCCTTAGCCCTGACAACCATTGAGCTGCTTGTTTGACAGTCGGACGTTGGATTATTTCATTTTCTTCTTGTTCCAAATCTGAAAGTTCTTCTTCCTTTTCACTTATTGCGTCAGCAATAATTTCTTCATCTGATATTTCTTCCGTACAAATCACATCTGAATCTACACTCAAAAAGTCCACGAATGAAATTTCAGGTAACAGTGGATTTCTTTTCCGTAGTTCATTTATAAGTAACTCATCTCCACTGATATCGTCGGCTACATTTTCTTGGTTTTCATTAATTAAGGTACTAAAGCCTGCGTTCTGAAATGCTTTAGCTATTGTAGTCGTTTGAACGTCATTCCAAGCACGTATTGACAAATGCATTGCACCCAGAACATCAATTTCATATGGTTGATTCAGCTCCAATCCCATGACTACTCTTTGCAAAAGCACTCTTCTATATATGCGCTTGAAACTATTAATCACACCTGATCCATCGGCTGTAAAATTGAAGTTACATTGGGTGGAAGAAACTCCACACGAATAGATTTAAGATTTGAGACTTCAACGTGAGCTGAACAGTTATCCACAATTAGCAAAATTTTACGTTTTTTCCAAAACAAATTGACGATCCAAGTCTCTTAATCATTTTTACTTTCTTCTATCTATAATAGAAGAAAGTATTGTAATCGAAATTTTTTTCGACTTCCGGTTTTCGACGGATTTACACGTTTTAGGGATCAGAGATTCCAAAAAACACGTTTTTACGAAATGTCTGTCTGTCCGTCTGTCCGTCCGTCCGTCTGTGTGTCTTCATTGTATCATCGAAAAGTGTATGAAGTTATGCTTCAAATTGAACCAAATTTTTTTTATATGTTTTTGGCTATGGCAAGCAGATTATATCAGAATTTGGGGATATTTCGACGAAAGGGGGCGCTGTGATCGATATTTTTGTTCCATTTTCACTATTGTACCATCTAAAAGTGTATGAAGTTATGCTTCAAATTGAACCAAATTTGTTTTCTATGTTTTTGGCTATGGCAAGCAGATTCTATCAGAATTCGGGGATATTTTGACGAAAGGGGGTGCTGTGATCGATATTTTTGTTCCATTTTCACTATTGTACCATCGAAAAGTGTATGAAGTTATACTTCAAATTAAACCTAATTTTTTTTCTATGTTTTTGGCTATGGCAAGCAGGTTCTATTAGAATTTGGGGATATTTCGACGAAAGAGGGCGCTGTGTTAGCCATTTAAAGATTTCAAATTAAAAAAATGTGCAAATTCAAAAAATTAGAAATCCTAGAACTTTTTTATGTTAAATGTTCGGCCTTGATCCGGAGAATCCGGAGCAATTTTTGTTTTGCCTCTATCTTGAAAAATAGCTGAGATATAGCTGTTTGAAATTTTAGGGTGGCTGGCATTTTCAAACAAGACAGCGGAATTTCATCTATAAACGGGTTTAATTTATGAGTTTTAGTTAACATGATTTCGGCAAATTTTCTTTCATTGTTGTAACCATTCATCCTAATACATGCTTATCACTATATATTTATATTCGCCAACGTCGAATTCTCGCCAAACTTGGCGACAGTTGGCGGAATTTCACCGAATTTGGCGACAACATAAGTTACCATAAATGAAGCCAACTTGGCTGTAGAGGACTAATTTGGCGATATCCTCATTCAAATTCAATGTTGACGAAAACTGGGATTGAATCTTCTTTATTTATGTTCCACGCATTTTAGCTTCGTGTTTTCCAGTAAAATTAGCTAAAATCGTAAAACCAAGGAGTAGGGAGGCTATCTGTTTCTGTCGGTTCAAATTGGTTTGGTTCAAATTGAACCAAATTTGTTTTCTATGTTTTTGGCTATGGCAAGCAGATTCTATCAGAATTCGGGGATATTTTGACGAAAGGGGGTGCTGTGATCGATATTTTTGTTCCATTTTCACTATTGTACCATCGAAAAGGGTATGAAGTTATACTTCAAATTAAACCTAATTTTTTTTCTATGTTTTTGGCTATGGCAAGCAGATTCTATCAGAATTTGGAAATATTTCGACGAAAGGGGGCGCTGTGATCGATATTTTTGTTCTATTTTCCCTATTGTATCATCGAAAAGTGTATGAAGTTATGCAGATAATTGAACCAATTTTTTTTCTATGTTTTTGACCATAGCCTATAGGTCCAGGTTGCCAGCAGGTCCTACTAGAATGTGAAGATATTCCGCCGGAAGGGGGCGCTGTGATTGCCATTTAAAGATTTCAAATTCAAAAAGATGTATAAAAAAATTAGAAATCCTAAAAGTTTTTTCCGTTAAATGTTCGGCCTTGATCCGGAGAATCCGGAGCAGTTTTTGTTTTGTCTCTATATTAAAAAATGGCGGAGATATAGAGGTTTGAAATTTTAGGGTGGTTGACATTTTCAAACAAGACAGCAGAATTCATCCATAAACGGGTTTAATTTATGAGTTTTAGTTAACAGGGTTTCAGCAAATATTCTTTCATTGTTGTAACCATTGTTCCTATTCTTAAATGCTTAACACTATATATTTATATTCGCCAACGTCAAATTCTCGCCAAGCTTGGCGGCAATTGACGAAATATCGCCAAATTTGGCGACAAAAATAGGTTGCCATAAATGAAGCCAACTTGGCTGTAGAAGACTAATTTGGCGATATTCTCATTCAAATTCAATGGTGACGGGAACTGGGAATGAATCTTCTTTAATTGGATTCCACGCATTTTAACTTCGTGTTTTCCAGTAAAATTAGCTAAAATCGTAAAACCAAGGAATAGGGAGGCTATCTGTTCCGGTCGGTACAGGCCAAAAGAACTTTTCGTAGTTTAGTATACATGAGTTGATTGCATCCCGGTAACCCGATGATTCGCAAGCAGCTGACGTACAGCAGAATGACGAAAAATATAGATTTTATTGGCGATGTGAGGACGAAATTAAAAGTATTAACATGATTGAGATAGAAGAAAGTTTTGGGATTGGCACATCCAACTAGTTCATATATGTACCCAGTCATCCATGCATTTTGGTTAGCATGGTATGCAGCTGGTAATTTGTTAACATTTCTGAAGCATCTAGGCTTCAAATTTTTTCCAATGAAAAGCAAGGGCAGTTTTTGTGTTCCATTCATGTTGGCTGTCAACAAGATTGAGATTCTCTGCTTAGCCTTTTTGCCTCCGCTACATTTTTCACCTTTGAAAGTAAGTGTCTTTTCCGGCAGCATCTTAAAAAACAGACCTGTTTCGTCCGCGTTAAAGACATCCTCTGGAGCATATTCAGTTAGCAATGCTTTTAAATCGCGTTCTTTCCATTCATTTGCCAAAGTCGTATTTGCTGTTCCACTTTCACCGCAAAATTTTCTGAAGCTCAAACCGTGCCTGGACTTAAATTTTTGTAACCAACCGTCTGAGGCCTTGAAGTCTTTGATATTCAGCTTCAAAGAAAAAGAATTCGATTGTTCTTTAAGGAGATTACCATCTATGGGAATGTTCAGTCCTCTCATTTTCCTCATCCAAGAAATCAAAGCTTTCTCCAATTGGGGGTGTTTTGCTTCTCTGAAATATTTACGAGAGGGGTTTTTATTGGTGCTTCTATTTCCGACGATTTTCTCTCGAGATTTTAAAATTGTGGAGAGACTATTGTTTGGAATTCCATACTTTTTCGAAATTTCTGTCTTACTTAAGATTTTCTCATCTACTTCTTTTAAAATTTTCTTCTTTACCTCAACGGATAAGCACATGCGTTTTTTCAACTGCGACATACTGAAATTCTGTAATGTTCTGGCCCAATCTCCTTCTCGACTAACGAGACTTCACAGATTGAGTAGTCCAGAAGTTATGAGAAAATAGACGATTACAGAATGCAATCTTTTAAAAGATTTCGTTTCCTCTTTCAACAATGGCACCTGCTTGTACATTTAAGTTTCACTCGCCTATCAGAGGCTTTCCAGACACGTGCCTTTTAAAATCAGTCATACGTAATAAACCACGTGACGCTAAATAAACTTATTGCTACGCTGCCTCTCTCTCGAAAGCATGTGGGGGGGAATAACACATTCTTGAAATGCACCTGCTGTCTTTTGCACCTGTTGAGAGAATAATTAACGTTGGCACTTCTTTTCGGTATTTAAAATAAATAAATAAATAAATATAAATGCAGAATTATGAAAGTTATGTTCGCAAAAAAGAGATTTTCATAATTTGTAGTTCGTAAATGGGAGCGAAAATTTACATAGCGTCTATGGGAATGTATTCGGGACCACGCTCTAATTCGTAAAATCGCAAGTATTCGCAAAAAAGAGGTTCGTAAAAACGAGCGTCTACTGTATAAAGGTCGGACAGAACAGCTCAGGTATGCAGCTTTAATTCTAGTTGGCAAAGTAGGGCTATTGAACGTCAGAATGATGTGCTTTGTGGAAGCACTTGCCCATTCTGACGGTTAGTAATACAACTTAAATTCAGCGAAAGGCTTTCAAATGAAAATTCAGAATGGTGTTAGAATGCAACACACATTTTAGCTGCGCATAAATTACGATTCGGTGTCAGAAGAACATTTGAAGTAAATTTTGTGAAAGATTTCCGGAATGAAAATATATATATTAATAATTATATATTAATAAAATCACGCATAATATATTAATAAAATCACGATTAATAACAGTAAGGTACTGACAGTTCTTGTTAAATTACTTAAAGATTGTGACAGAACACAAAATCATTTTCTGTTGACACTGTTAACAGCGCTTTTCTTTCAGGGGGTTAAGCTGCTGGAAGAAAGTAATATTACATGAGATAATCATTAAATGAATTAGAATAGAGATTATTAGATTAGAATATTATTTTCTTTGAAATTATTTTCATGGAATATTATTTCCATATGATGTGTCTCCTTTTATATTAATGTTATGTGTGACAAGAGGTCGGAACTCATGAAAAAATGTCGCAGTTACTACATATTGTCGATTACTCCTGTCTCAATACCAGTAAATATCGGTTTACTAACATTAAATACAAATTTATTGCTCTATCAAGCCGACTAGTTGTAAAAAAAGTATTACTTAATCAGAAGGGAATGAGTCACTGGGTGCCAATTTTGTGCTTTTATTCAAAAATGTAAAAGTATTTCTCAAAAAAATGTTCGGTGTATTTTACGACAGGCATTCTATTATTAAATAAAGCGAAGGTTACTATTCCAATAAAGTGGTAGGTATTTTGAATGAAAAATAGCGTTAAAATGGCAAAATATTCTAAATTATAAAAATTATACGCCTACCGGTAGATAATACAAGGTGTAAATTTCAATCAAAATTTTGCAATACAAGCCTTTATCTTGTCAATGAAATGGTCACCAAATTATCAGCTGTCTATAAATAAGTAACCATGTTACGGCTGCTCATATAACATTGTTTCACTATTTTATTATAAGCCTTTACGCAGATATAATTATAAGCATAAGTTAAAACGCTGACAATTATGTATACTCAGTACTTCTAATACACTGTTCCTCAACCAATAGATTTTTTATTTTTTTCAGGTCAAAATATGGTTCCGAAATTTACGATCATATTTGAAAAATTAAGATCTTATTGCATACACAGAAACATCTGAGCACAAGCATTAAGTAGACGTAGAGATCTTAAAAAGGAAACAGAAAATCGCTGAAAAACAAACCATGCGTAACCGTTAAACCAGCAATAAACTAGAAATATTTCTACAAATATTAACACAGATGGCCTTCCTGTTTACCTTGCCAGTGGAAAAATTCCAGGGGAATACTAAGTAACGAACTATCTTTAGATCCAGCGGACATAAAACCATTTCATTCTATAGCAAAAAAAATTCAGTAATCCAGCTATTTCTTAAATATCTGAAGAAATATCTTTATCTATGGACGTAGAAGCTGATAATGAAAAATCGTTGTCTGCACTTGTTTATTACCCATACACATCTAGTTGCTATGAGTGATGTAATCAAATGACCTATCGTCCTTTTCACAACCAATATAAATCGTTAAGGGATCTTGAACCAAATTCTTTAAATAGAGAAGTAGTACTACTTCTCGATAAATAGATGGAATCGACAAAAATTATTAAATAAAACAAGTCTCCAAAGAAATGTACATTGATACATAATCAGTCTTTTAGATAAGTTCAAGTATTGCACAGAAATGTTTGGCCAAAAATAAACTACTATAGAAATTTAACAACTGAATAAAAAATACCAACTAGCCATTAAAATACCATAAACAAGATCATTGCACAGTTTTATCTCTATTAAGTATCGGTCAGGTTCATAAAACATCCATTTCAGAAGCTTCACAGAACGTTACTCTCAATAAGGTAGGTTGGTTGGTTGACTTGTTGTGAGGCGTTACGGTCATCTTTTGTACACGAGGGTTCAGACCGGGACTTCTGAATGAAGTGGAATCTGAACCACTACAAATACATGAGTAGCAAAAGCCCTAACCAATAAAAGTAGGTGACCAGGGTGAATAATGAAATTGTCCTAACCCCGGGCTAAACAACAGCCAAAATGTATATGGATCACTAAGAAAAATATTCTTACTACACTTGCCTCTAGATTAAAACAATTTTCATTATGTTATCTATAGGTTAAAATTTAAATGACATTTTTACATTAATAAAAATATGCGTATTCCTCTTTCTATCTAAACTTTTTCAAAAAGAAAAAAAAAGTCTGAATGTTTTTAATTATTGACATGTAATAAGAACTACAAGAATAAATTAATAATTATTAAGTATTGCATAATTAATAATTTGAGTAATCTAACTATATATATAGAAAGATTATATAGAAGAAATTTTCTTTTTTCTCTCTTTTTGCTTTTATATTATTTCATTCTCATGCAACTTTTTCCTCAATCTATTATAGGCTGAAGCTTGTTTAAAGACTTTGTGCAAGAACAACGATGATAAGTTCTTGGTGTGCTGCATGGGCCTCGGTAATAAAAGTGCGTTTTTAATATATTCTCTTATATTTATACCAACTTGATTCCAACTTGATTTGTATGGAGTTGTAGCTATACTGTTTTCTAAAAGTTTTTCAGTTTGTTGATAACGATTTTATTTTACTCTTTATTTAATTGAAGAAAAAATGTCATGAGACATTTAATATTTTGTGAATTTTTTAAAATTTCCTTGGGTAATATAGTGCATGCTTAGCCAAATGGAGAGCTGATCATGAAGACGCTCCTCGCCGCTCCAGCTAACCCTCCACAGAAGTTATTGTTCCTCCGCAATTATCTTCTGCCAAAACATTACCACTCTGATTTTTTCGCATTTATATGCTAACTCACTGAATAAAACGGATATTTATGTCCTGAAAACATTTCATCGAATCTTACATCTACCTCATGACCTTCCGAAGACGGCCTCCCATGCCAAGGTGGCTGAAGGAGGCTTGGGAACTCCGTGTTTAAGGTGTCACATACCAGTTATTGCAAATCATCTGTGTTACCGTACTCCTCACCCAAATATTTTCCGTGTGGATAATAAATATCTAAATAATATCAACAGTTATTTCAGATCTAAACTTCGTAATTCTTGTGACGGAGCTGACTTGAGGGGTCCTCCAAATGTCCTTGGCATACCTGGTTGTCAAACGAGACTAGTTTGATGTCGGGCAGGAACTTCATACCTGCGGTACAGATTAGATATGGGGTGCTCTATAACATGGCCCGCTGTGCAAGAGGAATAACCTAATGCTGAAAAGAACTGTAGGTGTGGATGTGGAGTTTCGGAGACATTGAACCATGCGTTACAAAAATGTTATTCCCATTTTGAGAGAATAAAGAATGCATGACGCGCTGGTGGAGTACATAAGAACAGAGGGCCATGATAGGGGCTTACAGTTCATAAAGAACAAGTTTCAGAGTACACAATAGGAAACTGCTTCCTGATTTAGTAATTTAAGCCAGGACAGAGTGGTTCTGGTAGACGTGTCCAAGTTATAAATGAACAGTTCCCATTACATCAAGGCCATGTGAACAAAGTGGAAATGTATTCTTGTCTTGAAGGGCAGTTGAGTGGGCTCCGTCCGGGGGATTACAAGGCAGCTCCTTGACAGTTAACTGGAGAGGAGTTGTTGCGGAGTCCTCCGGTAGGGAGCTTTTTGTTCTTGGATTTCTAAGGAAAGGTGACTTGAAGAAGGGTGTTGGCTGATCTCTCCTAGTTGCATGTTGGGGATGTACTTCTGTGGGTCAGAAGAAACACAACCTGGGTGGTTGTTAAAATAATATCTGGAGACGTGTTCCGGAATGGTCCTCTTTCGGCAAGGACAAGACCCTGAGCGTTCTTCCTTATCAAAGTGATTTGTTGGGGAATCCTAGACTGGAGATGGGGAAATTTTGGTTCCGGAGCCCATGTTCCCGTTTCTAACTTTCTCTGTACTTGAATAGGTGGAACCTTCTTGTCATCCGCGAGGAGTCGTGTTACAGTTGTTAGTGGACATCCCCTTGTCCGCGAGCCCAATACCAACGCATATCCTGGGCACCCTCGGGTGACTAAGGCTTCATGGAGTACACGGAAGCTCCCGCTATCACCAAAAAGACTGCACGAGCCAGCCCCCCTGGTGGTCGTAATTAATAGTCGCTGCAAAAAACATAAGAACAAAAGGCAAGGTTGATGATGTCATCCTTGCTAGTAATTTGGCTGCTGGGGGCGCCCAGGGACCTGCCCCTGCTGATGGTTTCATTTGTAATGTTTGTGATCGCTGTTTCAAAACCAAGATTGGTCTGTCTCGCCATCGTCGGAAGGCCCATTCAGTCGAATACCATCAAGAAGCTCTTGAGAAAATGAAGAACAAAACATCAAGTGAGGAAAGGTGGAGTAAAACGGAGACCTCAAGCCTAGCTATTGCAAAAGCTAGACTACTAAATAATTTCCTCGGCAACATCAACCAGGAACTTGCTCAAAACTCCACCCATAGGACCATTGAGTCCATAAAGGGTAAAACGAAAGGTGAAAATTACAAGTCTATGGTACAAGATCTCCTTAAAGTATGAATATCAAAACACCAAAAAATCAGGGTTGCTACAGCCAATGATAACATCCTTAGAATAGAGCTTCCCCCTGAAAGGTGGGCAGATTGTCTACGATAACTGAAAAAGAAAATCTATTCGTGCGCTTTAAGATTTGCGAATTCGTCATCAGGCTGGTCCCGAGGAATTAAATATGCTGGACCATGCATTTCATTTTATCGAGACTGATTGCGAGAAGAGTAGAAACTTGGTCACTTCCTATCTTAATATATTTCTCAAACCTCAAGATCGTTCTAATAGAGAAAGGAAAAATCAGTATAATCAGGAATAATCAGGGCTATCAGTATATGAAACCAAACGCATCAATACCAGAATTCATGCCAAACTCTACTTCTTAATTCTATTAATTGGATTCCCGATATATTACTTAATTCATATATTATATTTATACCAAAGACAGAAAATACAATAGAGCCAGTACATTTCTAACCTATCTCCATTGCATCCAACCTTCTCAGAAAGTTTCACAAAATTCTTGTTAAAAGAATGACAACTGAAGTTAAAAGAATTACAACTCAAGTTAAAAGAATTACAACTAAAGTAAAAATCAACGAGTTCCAGATTGGATTCTAGCCCATGGATGGTGTGGCTCGAGGGATTGATCTCTTGGATGCCATCTTCAGAACCGTGCAAACTGAATACAATTTAATTGTGGTCGCATACATTCACCATGAAAAATCATTTGACTCTATGTCACATTATGCTCTCCTTAAAAGCCTCGTAGATCTGGGGCTTCCAGATGATATGCTCAATTACTTCAAATATATCTATAGAAATTTAAAAACTCAGTCATTTAAATGCGACTTGCTCTCATCTGATGATGACTTGCTATCATCAATAACTGCTCTCATTTATCTGCAAAGATTCATGTTGCCGTTGTTAGTGGACTTCCCCCTGTCCGCGAGCCCGCAACTTACACATATCCTGGGCACTATCATGTGACTCGGGCATTATAGAGTACACGACAACTCTCTCTGACACCAAAAGAGACGCACAGGTTAGCTCCCCTGGCGTCTTTAGAATTTTGCATTTCTACGATAAAATAATAAAGAAAACGGAACTGGTGATGCCAGATCTGTGCAAAATTTGGCTGCTGGGGTGAACCACGGAACCGATCCTGCTGAACCCACTGTGTAAAGTTTATGCTGTAAAAATCTAGTAAACTATCTAAACAAAGTAATTATTTCCAGAGGATTCACAGTACACAAAGAACCACATTTCACGATAGCCAATAAATTAAAGTTAAAACCGGATCTTGTCATCTATAGTCATGAAAGAACAGTTCTGGTATTACTAACGAACAATTCCTCTCTGAAATGCACATGGGAAAACGGTCCAGAATTATGAAGTCCTAAGAAGTCAACCAGCTGCTTCGAAGCCGGGTGGCTACCATGGAAGCACCCTAACGATCAATTGGCGGCGTGTTGTCGCGGAGATGTCTTATAAGGAACTTCCCGCGTTGGGGTTACTCTGTAAAGGAGACCTTAAGATATTGTCATCTCGGACTCTGTTAGGCGGCATCATCTGACACGGGTATTTCAGCAAATGACGCTGCGACAACAGCTGAAGAAAAGTGAGGGAGGGGCGAGTTGCTCCGGATGTCCTTGGGAAGGTCCTACAGATGAGGGTTTCCTGTAGCTAGTCGATGGTGCGTCAAGAAAAAAAAATAGCCACTTGCCTCGGGCAATTTCTTGCGTCTTTACAGTTTGTCGTTTAGTCGCTGACGTGCGTCATCTTTGAAATTATGTGAAGAGGTTCCTTGAGAAACATGGTTACTCGGTACATACTGAACCTATTTTTAAAGTGAACGATTTGAAATTAAAACCAGATCTTGTAGCGTATTCGCCTAACCAAGTCATCGTTATCTATGCTTAGGTCATAAATGACCAATTCTCTCTTGAAGAAGCCCATGTAAACAGATACCTTTCTCTTTAAGGTCAATTTTTGAAGGATTTCCACCTCCTGACAAATATGGACTTCAAAATCCTAGCAATGAAGACAGCCTCTTTGATCAGTATGATCTGGTGGGCATACCAGTTCATGACTCTGTCAAAGATGAGGAACCATGTGGAAGATTTTGATGTACCTTTAATTATATGTAATTGTGTTGTGGGCTAATGGGGCCCGTCTTGCGTGCCGAACCCATGAATGTATCTTTATTCACTTTAATAAATATATTTTACAGCCACTTGCATTTTTCTCGAATGTTACAGTTAGTCGTTTAGTCGCTGACGTGCGTCAAACCTAAACTCTCCTTGCTCAAGTTTAGTCTGGTGCCTCCAAGTTGGACCCTACGGGGTGTAGCAGGTTCGTTCCGTTTCAAGTGCTGAATCCAAGCAAACGAAGTCACGTGGGATTTGGGCTGACACCCAAACATCACGTAAAAGTTGCCGTTGTCACAAGTATAAATGGAAATATTGACAGAGGTGCTGTTGGCACTGCTGTGGCAAATTCTGCCGCTGACGACTTGAGAATCCCTGCTGATGGGAGAAGCCCAATGTGTGCGATCTCTGTCTGAAAATCTGTAAAAATGAAGCGGGCCATACCTTACATCGTAGAAAAGCCCACCCCATTCAGTTCCATCGAACGGAGGTTGAGCGAGAATTGGAGAGACAAATGAACATGAAAACGAAGTGGACTCCTCTTGAAGTTAAAATTATGGGGAATGCTGAAGCACTGTTTTTGCTCGATAATAAGCAGAATAATATCAACAAGTGGCTTCTCGGCGTCGCCCCGGACGTACTGTAGAGTCGGTCAAAGGTAAAAGGCGTGGTGCGAAGTAGAGAAAGCTAATGGTAGAACATCTAAATATACTCCTGGATGCCCCCCACCAGCCCCTGCAATGCCTCACAGGGGTGGAGATTTCATCAGCCTGTCATGCTCGATTCAAACGCCATCTTTGAGTCAAATAGATCTGGACAGGATCTTGCTGGTGGCACCAGGGCCTACTATGTCGACGACCTCAATACGAACCCGAATAATGGTTCGTTGAGCAATGAAGCTGAACTTCTGGATGAGACCCTAAACTGTTGCACTCATGATCCTGAAAAGGCGAAAGCATCAAGTATGTCTCTTGTCCTTAAAATGAACCCAAATTTCATAAAGCAGAAAAGTTCTGAAAGGAAGAATAACGTCAAAGATACCAGTAGCTTGTCCAGAAGCAAAGCTAAAAAGATCAAGTATAGGAGGCTCCAAGCAGTTTATAAAAAGACTACGAATAAGAAAGCGATACGTAATTTTCGCCTGAGTTAGTGGTCAATTTCATTTTTTCGTATTGGGCACGGCAGCTAACTCAAACTGACTACGATGGTGTTCCAAATTTTACCCACCTTCCGGGGAGGTACGATAGGACAGACATTGATGACTTCGTAACATATCATTGAGGCAAGGATACCATTCCAGTCAGCTCCAACACCCGACGGTATTACTACCGCACAGTGCTGCAAGTTAAGTGTCCGATCCAAGCTTTATACGCTATGGCTCCAGCTCAGATGGGTCCCTAAGCATATTTTAGACACCAAAACTATCTTTATTGCAAAGGAGAGTAAAGTGGAGGAACCTTTAAAGTTTGGCCCCATAAGCATTTTGTTTATAATGCTTAGGGAGTTCCACAAAGTCTTGGCAAAACATTTAATGAATAACCTAAAATCTCAAAAGTTTTCAATTAGGTTTCAGACCAATTGATGGGATTTCAAAAGCTATAAATCTGTTTGATAAAGTCTACAAACATAAAATCAATAAATTGCGATTCCGTTGCTTTCTGTGATCGAGCCAAGGCTTTCGACTTGGTCTTGCATTGAGTTGTCTTTGCGGCCATGGAGTCTACAGGATTCCCTGACGACTTTATATATTACGTTAAGTTCGTCTACTTTCATGAAGTTAGTCTAATTCAAGAACTTCCTAGCATTTCCAAGGTAACGTATCTGAGCCAATCTAACCCACGAGGGCGGTCCGGCAAGGGAACCCTCTAAGTTCTATCATGTTCCTTTTGGTTATGGACATGATCCTGGCTCAGATCCTTTCGGAGTCTGGTGTCCGGAAAGGCTCAGGCTAGACCCCATACGTAGCTTATGCTGACGATCAATTATTTATCAGTCAAGATGCGTTGGGACTTAGTAAAATGTTACAATCCCTCGAGACGGCTTTTTCGATCGCAGGCTTTAAGTTTAACACAAAAAAGTCGTTTAATTTTAGCTGGATGCGTAATATAAAGAAGCGTTCAACTTATTTTGATGGTGAAAAGAAATTCTGTCTATAGCAGGCCACTACGAAACTTACAGATCAATGACAGTTTTACATATCTGGGTGTCAGCTTCTCGCCGGATGGTCGGAAGTTCACGGATCCATCTTCGTTGTCTGAGAAATACCAAATTTTCAGTTGATGCAGTCTTACGCCACAACAAAAGATGTACATCTTGCGTGTGCATGTAATTCCCTCTTGCATGCACCAACTGATCATGTGACGTCTCCACACTGGTATTCTAAAGCGCCTTGATATAAGTGTAAAGAATTTTGTGAAAAAATGTCTTCACTTCTCCCATAATTCGTCACCTAGCACCATTCACGCCTTTGTGTTGATGGTGGTATGGAGATACCATCCATGAGGTGGAATGTCCGGATGTTGGCTCGGAGACGTCTGTGACAGCTCCACACGTGCCAAGAACATCTTAAGGTGCGAGAATAAAATACTGAACAACAAGGCAAAAATCCAATCAATGTCGATATGTCCAGGAAGTGTGATGGGTAGGGATCGCTCAGGCCCATTTCTGGGTCTCTGGCGGAACTTAACTACTCTCCGGGCGAGACTACATAAGCTGCATTCATATGAGATACATTTCTCTTTTCAATAAATTTCGTGCAGCTCGTGACAGAGAAAGGAAATGGAGTTTTGGAATCTCTGAGACTTTTAACCACATTGTGCCGCAATGCCACGCCACACACTTCCGGAGAATCCAGTGGCACGACACTGTGGTCAAGTACCTCAGCCGGTCATAGTCGTAGAGTTGCTACTCCGTGCACGTGGAGCCGGTGCACGAGGTCCAGGATGGGGTCTTTAAGCCCGACTTGATAGCGCACTCTCCTGAGAAAGTCATCGTTATTGACGCGGCGGGAGGTAATAATAAGTTGCATCTGGACTCGGCTTATAAAACAAAGAACAAAAAATTCGAAAGCTCCGTACGTGCCAGATTACAACCCCTACGGACCCCAAGGAGTTTTATTCACATCTTTCATCAGCAACTGGCGCGGCCTTATCTCAGCGGACTCAATGAATGACATTTGATCGTTTGGTGTAATCAATAAAAAAGTGCTTCCGGCCTGTACCGAGGGGATGAGGTAGCTTTCATAGTCCATGTTTCTAAAAAATCAACTAATTTTATTCTAAACACCCGAAGCTAAATTGCTTGCAGCTCGATCACAGAAAATTAAATTCCGGTTTTCGTGAATTTTGAATTTGAATACGAATTTCTGCATGAGAATTACAGCATAACAAAAATCAGATTGTTTCAAAAGTCAGCTACCCTAGAATTTCAGACTGCCATATTTTTTAAGATAAAGCCAAAACAAAAAAAATATTCCGGTATCGATGTATCACGATCTAACACTTAACAGAAACATTTTTAATTTATAAGTTTTTATACATAGTTTTTAATTAAAAAAAAATTAACTTGCTACAATTTTGAAACAAGATGGCACATGAAGCTGGCCAACGAACTCTGTTGAGCCCTTGGTATGCTCTGTACACATGTTAAGTCATATTCACTTTGGTTCATAAATACGACAGTTACAGCATAACAAATATCCGATTGTTTCAAAATCTCAGATACACTAGAATTTCAAACTGCCATATCTCAGCCATTTTTTAAGATACAGCAAAACAAAATATGTTCCAGAATCTTTGTAACACTTAACAGATACAATTTTTTCAATTTATAATTTTATGTACATCATTTTGAGTTTTAACAAAAAATTTATAATTTTAACTGGCCGCCAATTTGAAACAAGATGGTGGATGAAGTTGGCTCACGAACACCGATTTATATATATATCTTGTTTGATCACAAGATTGGTATTCTTGTCTTACTGACTGATATATGTATATATATATCAACATTTGAACGGAGGGTGGTTTGGGGTTCATAATCGGTGAAAATATACTAAAATGCTTTGGAATTTCTTTCCTCCGAACGGCTGCAATAGGTAGATTTTTGCAATGAAAGCTAGGTCGCTGCTTGGTGCTTTCATCAGCACATGACGATGCGTGTCCCGCTTCTGAAGGCGGTGGTCGGATACGGATCAGGTCAGCTGCCTTTTCGGTGACAGGCCTGCTGTGAAGTGGCCGTATGCGAGAGGCCTCTTAAGTCGAAGGAGCGGATGGATGGACCAAAAAAAAGCCACTTGCCTCGGGCGTTTAGTCCCATGTCGTACGGCAAACCTATCCTTTCAGACTCAAGTTTGATCCTGGGCCTTTAAGATTTTGTAGTCTGCGGGTAAATTGCGGGAGTAGAAGTGATCTACTTAACTTACTTTTTCCCATCGAGGGCCCATTATCTGTTTGGTAAGCTTGAAATTTTGTTTCGCTGGTTTGGTTGAGACTAGTCCGGTTACACGTTTTCGACGCTTCGTCTCCCTTCATTCAAGCTTACGGGCCCTGGTGTTACCTCATCGTTGGTGCTTGGGTGAACGGCAGGTGCTCTAACATTCTCAGAGCCGTAAGTGCGGCCAAAACCACCTGAATCTTTTATTCTTTGGTTGCCATTTTAGCTCGCACTGTTTTTCTTGGCCTTTTTTGTTTTTTTGTTTTGTTCCCGTGTTCTGTTTTTCTTTTTTTTCATTATTTTTGGCTTCAGAGTGGCTCAGACACATGTAGCATATTTACTTATCTCTTGCATTGTCCTTCACTCTTATTCCCTTATTCTTCCTGGACTTAAGTGAGTACACAATATGCACACCTCAGTCAACTAGTCACACCTAAGTGGTCTCTCTCTGGTCCTGTTCGCTGCGGCGATCTTTTACGAGACTGCGGTTCTTTCGGGTTTTCCCGTCTGGCTTTCCTACTGGCACCTCGTATATTGTACCGTCTTGTATTTCGCTGGCGTTTGTTAACACTTGCGCCAGTATGACTGCTGCGACTCCATTTTCCTGCCCCTTTTGTGCTTCCCTCCCTTTTTCCGATTTCGACTCTTACTCAGACCACTTTATAAATATTCATCGTGAATCTCTCTTCCCGGTCCCCGATTCTTGGGGTACTCGTGAGCTCGGCATTTTGGCCAAGTTGGTGGTCTTATTTGAAAATTATCTTCCTGGCTTGAGATTTATCAAGATCAAACTCTCGGCTCTCGTTGGGTGCGAGTCTGTAAGGATCAAGAGAGCAAAGGAACGTAATGATTATAAAAACCTTTTGACTCGGGCTCGCAACCCGCCAGCGGTGCCTGTTTTGCCGGTTTCCCCTCCACTTTCTCCTATGCTGATTGACTTGGAAGCAATGGATTCTTGTGACTCCCAGGCTGCCGATATTAATCGGGATATTAGCGTCATTATTGACGAAGTTCGAAATATTTCAACTGTCTTAAAGGAAAATTCGGACCCTACTGGTCTCTCTGATTCAATTTCCTCTAGTTTTAACACCTTACTTCCCTTTGGCTGCCTCTTCTGTGATCGTAGGTTCTCAACCTTGAGTGGGCTTGGACTTCACAAAAAATCACGGCACTTCGACGAGTTCCTTCTGGAGATCGAAATGAAATTTTCAAAACGTAGAAATCATCCTTGGAATGAGGAAGAACTGCGTATAATGTATTCATTTGAGCAAGATCTGATCGCTAAGGGCGTCAGACACGTTAATATTGAGCTTTCCAAGATTATAAATCATCGTACTTATTCTCAGATTGCTGAAATCCGCAAGTCGATGCGATATAAGAACTTAAAGGAAAAACTTTATTTTGAGTTTGCTTCCGGTGTCGCTTTGCCACCCTCGCCTTCGACTTTGCTATCCCCGATGCCACGTCTTCCTCTGTCACTGCCAATTATCACTAATCCTCTTTCCTCTATTGCGGATGAGCCAACGAATGGTCGCCTCTCTGGTGTTTCGATGGAGCCGCATATTGGATCCTCGCCTATCTTGGACTCGAAGGCTCCCAGTCGTCAGCCAGATACGTTTGATTCTGCTGGTTCGGATTCGCCGCTATCTGCGTTTCCATTTGCTGACACTTCTCTGCCTACTTGCCTACCGGAGGTTCCATTCGTAAGAGGTTCCACCGACCTGTGCTCCACACCAAATCCATCTATATCTAAGACTGAGCTATTCACTGCCATCGATGATGATGATGATGCCGGCGTCCTTCCTGGAGTTTCCTCTACTCATTGTGTTTCACCACCTCTCAGTGTTGAGTTTTATCAGCCGGCCTTTGTGAACTTGCCCGCTGAAGACTTGTCGCCTTTTCGCCGCTCAGCTTCAGTTGTAGATCAGTCTCCACAGGCTTTTCCACCTGTTTCTCTTGTAACGCCTGACTTGGACTGTTCTCCCTCGGCTTCTCAGGCAAATTTGCCTAGTGCTGTTTTTGCTCCGTGCACATCGGGAACTAACTTTCAGGATATTCAAGTTGAACCACCTGTGTTAACAGCTGGTCACTCTTCACCTTCTACTATGAACAACAATACAGATGATATTCTGAACCCTTTGGAACTCAAAGTTTTCAACTTTGTAGTTAACTTGCCCAGTGTTAAAAACTTACCTGTTTACCCTCTCCCTTCTCGGATCCGCCTCACCAGGGGTGTTCGTGCCCAGGGTGAGAGCTCTTGTCGCCGGGGCTGCAATTACACCGAGACAACTCACCATGTTATTCAACAATGCCCCTAGACTCATGGGTGGCGCTGCAGACGGCATGACATTCTTGTAAAGTATGTGGCTTCTGTTAATGATAATGAATACAAAGTGCCTCACATTGAACCACATATTCATACCGACCGTGGCCTGAGGAAGCCAGACCTGGTGATCGTCGAGGAAAGGACCGCGATCGTCGTCGACGTCCAAATTACTGCTAATGATCGTAACCATTTGTACACCTTTGATCGTGTTAAAACTTCTTACTACGGCGATCATTCTGATTTTATTCAGGTTATTAAGAAGCAATTTGGCGTCGACGAGGTCCGGGTTCAGGCCTTGACGATCTCCTACAAAGGTCTTGTCAGCAAGCGCTCTTTCGGCACTCTCCTTGCTGAGGGTGTCCTTCATAAGCGGGATTTGCCTTTTCTTTGCTCCCGGACCATGGACGGTAGCTTATCTGCCTTCCATTATTTTTACAGATCTACTGTATAATATTACTCCTGTACTCTCTATTGTTTATTATCTTGCCCCAGTTGCCATCCTTTTATGAGTCTGTTTCCCTGTCTTATATTGTGATCCATTTTGTGCGATTTTACAAGTTTTATTTATTTTATCATTATGATCTTGTTCTTTTACCCCCCCTAAAATGGGAGTTTGTAGCATCCTTCTATGTATCTCTTTCCCTGAAAGATAATAAAACTATTTTATAGCCACTTGCCTTCGCAAGCGGAGGCGCCACTTTGGCGCGAGTAACTATGATTCTCTTAAGGGCTAGGCTCGTTCCTTTTGGAGAGTTGCGCCCCTTCGCCATCGCCATTTGAGACTTAGAAAAAGCCTTTGACAATGTTAAACATTCCTTCCTATTGTCTCCTGGTATATCCTGGAAAAATCCAGGGTTGCCAGGGGACAAAGAAGAACTCAGCCGCTGGTCCGGATGGATTGACTGTGAGAGATGTTAACAAAATGAGTATTAGAATTAAATGTAAGCTTTTTTTCGCTGTTTCTATTATTACACTGACTTCCAGATGCGCTGCTCGAGTCCTTCACAATCTTTATTCCAAAGAAAAACAATGTAAATAGCCCTGCTTCTCTCCGGCCGCTTTCAATAGACTCGAACCTTACCCAATTATTTCACAAGTTATTGGTCAAGAGAATAACACCTCTCTTTAAACCAGATGATCTACAATTCGGCTTTCGTCCATTAGATGGGGTGGCGAAGGGGAAAGACACTTTAGACGCTGTGATGTCGACATGCCTCAAAGATCTGCACCCCCTTTGCTATCGGCATCATGGACCTCGAGAAGGCATTCGATATTGTGAAGCATTCATTTTTAATGAACTGTCTTCAAGAACTTAACGTACCGTGGGGTATCGTGGAATACCTTAGATATGTTTATCTGAACGCCAAGACTGTTATGTCCTTCAAGGGAACTGTGAACTGTCCGGTGCATCCTGAGCAGGGGGTGAGGCAGGGAGATCCTCTGTCTCCCCTCTTGTTTCTCATAGCGTTTAATAAATTTCTGACGGCGTTGCCGCCGAACATTGGAATAAGGTTTAAGGAATTAATTATCAATCATCTCGCTTTCGCAGATGATGTTGTTTTACTGGCTAATAGTGCTGAGGAACTCCAAAAACTTATGAATATTTTTGCAATGGCTTTAACTAATGTTGGTTTGAATATCAACATCGAAAAATCTTTTACCATAGTTTGGATTAAGGATTACAAAAAGAAAAACTAATTTTTGATAATACTAGTACTATAAGTGTAAATAACAGACCTCTTAAGGCAACTGAATTTACAGATACCTTTACTTACCTTGGAGAGAATTTCAGTACAGGCAGTTTCATGAAGATTGATAATTCAGGATTGCAAGATGACTTAAAAATACTTTCAGAGACGCCATATAAACCACAACAGAAACTCTTTATGTTAATTCACTTTTTCCTCCCAAAATTTTATCACAAGTACATTTTCTCTAAACTAAATGCTGCATCTTTAAATAAAATCGATATTATAATACGTCAAATGGTGAGAAAAGTTTTGCATCTCCCCCATGATCTTCCGAAGGCCGCCTTCCATGCGAAGGTGGCTGACGGGGGACTTGGGGTACCCTCTTTCCGGTTTCTTATTCCATTGATTGCAAAACATAGATTAATTTACCGAAAACCTCATGACGAATCACTGTATATAGACAATAGGCATATTAACTCAGCAAACCAAATGAATAACTATTTTAAGAATAAGTTATATGCTACTTGTGATGGTGTCGGCGTGAAAGGATCTAATATGTGCCCTGCTGCTCATGCATGGGTTTCTGATGGAACGACATTTTTAACTGGACTGGACTATATTAAAACTATTCAACTGAGATACGGATGTTTATGCAACAAGGCAAGGTGTGCAAGGGGAAGAGGGGACGAGAACAAGAACTGTCGGCGAGGCTATGAATGTCCTGAAACACTTAACCATATGTTAAAAGTGTTACTCCACCCACAATGCTAGAATATTAAGACATAACAACATTGTAGATTATATCCAGAAAATCTTAACTTCACGTAATTATACAGTACACAAAGAGCCCACTTTCCACTATAACAATAGCACCTTAAAGCCTGATCTAGTAGTTTATAACACTGAAAGAACTGTTCTCATAGACATTCACATCATCAACGACCAATATCCCTTGGCAACCGCACATAGAAGTAAAGTTGAAAAGTATGACGTCCTTAGAAGTCAACTGGCTGGCCTGCGTCCCGGGGGATACCACGGCAGCACCCTGACAATTAATTGGAGGGGTGTTGTCGCTGGACAGTCCTTTAAAGATCTGATGTCTCTCCGGATACTGAAAAAAGGGGATTTCAAGGTGATTTCCTCCCGTGTACTACTCTGTGGCATTCTAGTACACCACCGCTTTAAGCGCATGACGGTGTCTGCAAGACGGCACCAGAAGAAGGGGAACGGCTGAGCTCCTTCGGCTGTCTCTTGTTGGGTTGTACTACTGCTGTACACTAGAAAACTGGCGTGGGCGTCAGGGAAAAAAAATAGCCACTTGCCTCCGCAAGCGGAGGCGCCACTTTGGTGCGAGTAACTATAATTCTCTGAAGGGCTAGGCTCGTGCCTTTCGTAGGCCCAATGCCTTTCTATCCGGCAGCGAATTCATTAACTTTATTAAGTTAAGAATCAATGCTCTCCCTTCGCGTGTGCGACTAACTAGGGGCACTCGTGCTCAGGGCGAGCGTACGTGTGGCCATGGCTGCCAACTGACTGAGACAACCTATCATACAATTCGGCAATGCCCCCGCACCCATAGGTGGCGTTGCCGACGACACAATAACACAGTCCAATATTTAGCCAACATTAATAAAAATGAATTCAGGGTTTCGTATATCTAACCTCATTATCACCGACCGTGGTCTGCGGAAGCCGGACCTTGTGATGGTCGAGGATCGCTCCGCGATTGTCATCGACGTCCAAATAACAGGCAATGATAATAACAGTCTCCACTCTTTTAATCAGCAAAAATCTCATATTATGGTGGTCATCCTGGCTTTGTCCAGGGTGTCAAGTGCAAATTTGGCGTCGATGAGGTCCGGGTCCTGGCCTTGACGATCTCATATAAAGGCCTTATAAACAAGCGTTCCCTTAGCTTCCTCCTTTCCGAGGGTGTCCTTGGGACTCGTGATATTCGCTTTATTGCTTCCCGGACCATGGTCGGGAGTCTTTCACCTTTTCACTATTATTACAGATCAACAGTTTAATGTTTAACTTACAATTAACTGTATCACTGTTCTGAATCTGTACCTCTAATTTGTCTGTGTTCCCCTGGCCTTGTATATTTGCCTTGGTTATTTGTACTTTATTATTTGTTATTTGATGTTTCTGTTTATGATGGCAAGTTACATCATATCTCTGTAATCTCTTTTGAGAAAATAAAATAATTAATAGCCACTTGTCTCCGCAAACGGAGGCACCACTTTGGCGGGAGTAACTATGATTCTCTTAAGAAAAGCCATATTGGGAGGAAGACATATTGGCACGCTACAACTGTCTGTTTTGTCTCTCACGTCGGACCAGGGGCCGGGAAATGGCGAAAAACCTTTGTTCCAGAGGCTGTGCGCAGCCCGAGACCCTAAATCACATCGTGCAAACATGTTACTCTACTCATGGGCTCCGCATAAATAGGCATAATGATCTTGCTAATTACGTCAAGAGATCCCTTACCCAGAAGGGATATACTGTACATACTGAACCCAGATTTAACGACCTTAATGAGACATACTTAAAACCGGATCTTGTGGCGTACTGCCCCACTAATACTTTTCTTATTGATTTGCAGGTGACCGGTGACCAGGTTAATCTGGAAGATGCTCATGTAGGTAAGGCAGGGAAATATGAAGTTCTACGCCCGCAGTTGGACCCGCTTCGACCAGGGGGAGCTATAATAACATCGCTAACGGTCAACTGGCGCGGAGTGTTCTCAAAGAGTAGTCACCGGGTTCTCATGGCTGCTCATCTGCTGCGTTCGAGTGACTTCAAAGTTTTGTCTGCACGTGCCCTCTCATGGACGGTGAGGCTGTGGTAGGCCCACCGGCGCATGACGTGCCGCAAACCGACACAGAAGAACTGCCCCTCAACACGCTTCGTGCCTTGATTTGTACATATTTACTTTGTTTTCCTGCGCACTATAGAAGTGCAAATGTAGCGTTTGTATAATTTAATTGTTGAATAAACGTTATTTTTAGCTAGACTCGTGTTCGGGACCGGACCGCCCTCGGGATTGATCCTTCGGGGAAAGTTCCTCGGGAGGGACGTGAACCTGAGTTGGTTGGTTGAGTGGGGTTTTATGGCACAAAGTCCCTTTTGGGACATGCTGCGTCAAAAGAAACAATTAAAGATTAAAATAAGAACATCAAATTGAAATATAAAACCGATTTAAAACTTTGTCATAAAAACAAGATGAATGAAAATAACACAATACATACAAAGCGTGATATGATGATAAATGTAGAATTAAAATCATTCAATGAAAATGTAACATACGTTTAATAGAAATAATCACATATTGTTACAATTAAAATATAAACAAACAATCTTAAAACTAACACTTGGTAAAACTTCACAATGTTTAAAAAATACAAAGGAATCTTTACATTCTATAGAGTAACGATTATCAAGAAAAGTGTAAAATATAATAATACAGCACAAAACTGATATACGTACAACACAGATAATTAATAAAATCAAAATAAAATCATGTCCGTTCGAACTCCTCAAAAACAGTATTTTCTGTATCTGAGTCATAGCTGTAAGAGTCGGACTCCATAGCCTCTTCCACATAGTGGATTAGCTGTTTGGAATCCTTCGTTTTCTTTATTAATGGGCTGAGGCATGATTTTCTGCTTTTTCTCTTCACAGTTTTCCACTGTGAAGAGGCTTGGATTGAGGTTTTCTTTATTTCTTTTTTTGCACATGATTTTGGTTTTTCTGTTTGAGTAGGTGAAACGGGTTTTACTAGTTTGTTTGCAGATGAAACGGAAGTTTTTCCTGACTCATGTTCGGTTGACTGTTTAAATTGACGATTATTAGGGTATTCTATTTTCACAGGTTCTGATGATGGTGCCCAACGTTCTAGATAAGGTATGGCTTTTTTAAAAGTCGGACAGCACACATCACGGGTTTTTTTCTTTTTAGGGCTGGTTAGTGCCATAGAGGGATCATTTGGTGGTAAAGAGAATTCAGTTTGAGTGGTTATATGTGTTAAAGATTTTGTTTGTTGCTTGAGTAAACTGGAATAGGAAACTCCCACAGATGTTGTGTCTGGATTCTAAAAGTTTTCGAGCTTCAGGATAAGAAAGTTTTTGAGTGATTTGAAATGCAAGGATTTCTTTTTTACGAGTCCAGTTTGGGCAAGAGCGGGAGTATGCTGTATGGTCACCCTTACAGTTTGTACAACGTTCAGGATTTTTGCATGATTTACCATCGTGGCCGACTTCTGCACAACGTGAGCAGGTAACAGAACCACGACAGGTAGTTGTAGTATGACCATACAGCTGGCATTTAAAACAAAGGAGTGGGTTAGGCATATAAGGTTGGACAGGACAGTTCAGGTTGGCAGCTTTGATTCTGGTTGGCAAAGTAGGGCTATTGAAAGTCAGAATGATGTGCTTTGTGGGAAACACTTGCCCATTCCGACGAATAGTAATATGGCGTGCATCAATGACATTTTCTTCTTTTAAATTTTGTAGGAGTTCATCTTTTGTAGAGAGTAAAAGATCTGGCTTTGATATTACACCACGACTTGTGTTTAGAGTTTGATGGGCCTGAACAGAAACAGAAAAATTGCCTATTTCTTTGCAATTTGAGAGAAATCTTGAGTGTTTTTCTGAAGAGACCTCAACAAGTAAATCTCCAGACTGTAGCTTTTTAAGTAAATAACCGTCTCCGAAAAGAGATTGAAATGCTTTTCCGATAAGAAATGGTGAAGTTCTCTTAAAGGACCTATCAGACAGACTGTCAGTACGATGAATAACAAAAAAACGAGTTAATGAAGTTATCTGTTCAGTTTGTTGCACTCCACGTGGGAGAGAAGTAGAAGGAGTACAAGTTTTTCCATCCATATTAAAGAGAAAGATAATTCAGACCCCGGCTTCACCACCCACTACCGAGCTCAACAAGGGATGCACATTCATGCACCAGTGCTAACCAGTGCCCATACGCTCACATGACACACCTATTTCAGTTTCCACCCTTAACGAAATGACTAGTATGTGCCTGCTCTCTTGATCCCTAGCCAGTGGCAGACATGTCAGCTGACCAGCCGATGGATGCATACGGGACCAATATGCACCTCCCGTCTACCTGAAGCAGAGGCCAAAGCAGTGTGTTGGTTTCCCTCAACTCTCCTTCTGCCAGGATCCCCTTTCCAGGGACACGGGTCGCCACGCACGGCAAACGCGTGGGTGGTTTACGACTCTCCATAAATCGATATAAACAGGATGATATCGGCTTATGCAGAATCGCCCTCACCTCAGAAGAGGAAACCACAATGAGAGTGAAACAAAGAAGAAAGATTAGACAAAAGAATGGCGAGGAAAAAAGAAGAGAAAGATCGCTCAGGTGCCCGGGGTTGCGAAGCCCGTGAATACCTAAAGAAGTTATCCCCCTGGGGGGGACGTGACCCTGAGCGAGTCTCCTTAATAAGTACCGGGTTTGTCTGGGGCGGCCTCGTTTCGGGGTCCGGGAGTCCTCGTTTCTCTCCTGTCCAATCCGCTGCGGCGGATTCTCTCGGAACCACGTGCTTTTCGGGATTTTCCCGTCTGACCTACTTACTGGTATACAATCTATTATATCCTTTCTTGCTCAGCTTGTGCCTATTGACATCAGCGCCAGTATGAACGCTACATTGCCATGTCCTTGCATTTTTGTGCTTCTCCCCCATTCTTTGACCACTTTGTGGACATCCACCGTAACTCTCTTTTCCCGGTCCCCAATTTTGGGGGTACCGGTGAGCTTGATTCTTTGGCTGGGCTGGTGGTTTTGATAGATAAGTATTTACCCGGTTAAAGGAAGGTGAATTTCAGGCTTGCCGCTCTCGTCGGTAACGAGACTTTGAGGATCAAAAGGATATAAGAAACCACGAATTTTAGAAATCTATTGGTCCTTGCTCGTAATTCGTTTGTAGAGCTTGCTAAGCCAATTACTCCTCATCCCGCTCCGGAGCTGATTGATCTGGAGGAATATGACTCTAGCAACCAAAAGACAGTTGATCTTAATAAGGATGTGAGTATCATCATTGATGAAATTCGGAGTATTTCCACCGTGTTGAAGAAAAATTCAGATTCTATTAATCCTTCTGACTCTATTTCTTCCTCCTTCAAGACCCTGCTTCCTTTTGGTTGCTTATTTTCTAATCGAAGGTTTTCTTCTATGAGTGGCCTCGGCCTTCATAAGAAGTCCAAACACCTCGATGAATACTTACTCGAAATCGAATTGAAGTTCGCCAAAAGTCGCAATCATCCTTGGGATGACGAGGAACTTCGGATGTTAGATGAGTTCGAGCAGGACATGATAGCCAAAGGTATAAGATTCATCAATATTGAGCTTCAGCGACTGCTCACCCACCGCACCCAATCTCAGATATCTGAGATTAGAAAATAAAGGCTATACAAGAACTTGAAGGAAAAGCTCTGTTTTGAGAACATTAATGGCGGTGCTTCTCCGCCCTCTCCAGCTGTGTTGCTGTCTCCGGCTTCACGTCTTCATTTTCTTTGCCAATTGCAACTAATTCTTCTTCTTTTGTTGCAGATATCTCACGTGCTGGTCGTCCCTCTGCCTCTTTTTTGGGGACCTGTGATGGAACCTCACCTCTGTTGGACTCGCTCCGTCCTCCTAGAACACGCGTCTCTGAGTGCCTGATCACGCACATTGACTCTGCAGGATCGGACTCGTTACCACCTGCATTGCCTTTCGTCGATGCATCTCTGCCAACATTCACGTCGGAGGTCACAACGACATGTGTTCTACGCCAGCCCCATCCATTCCTAGGACTGATGTACCTGCTATTTGTCTTAGCAAAAACGAGGGCGACTCTTGATGTCTCCTTTAGTGATTGTGTCTTGCTACCAAAAACTCTACTCTGTCTGATCAGCCTACTCTTGTGGACCTGCCTGGTGGAAGCAGACCTTGTTTGCCTTCCTTATCCCCAGCAACTCCAGTGGTTGCGCCGATAATGATCTGTGCTGTGGCAGTTGCAGATCCTATTACAACCTTCTCTTTTACCGCTCCTTCTGTGTCACCGAATCCAAGCTATTCTCCCCTGGAACTTTCTGCCTCATTGCCTATTGATACTGTAACTGCGAGTTACGAGAGAACTCTCTTTCCTAATACTCAAGTTGATCCTCCTGTCAATGTAACAGTTGGTCACTCCTCATCTTTAACTGATGACATAAATGTTCCTGGTGACTATATGGACCCTTTAGAACTTAATGTTTTTAATTACACAGTTAATCTTCCGACTGTTAAAAATTTACCTATATTTACTGAACTGGATGACATTGTTATTAATCATGTAAATCGTTATTCATCTGATAGTTTTATTAATCAGATTTCTAATTATATTATTCGTTTTTTTCACCTCAATGTTGATTACGTTGATGACAATAAATTCTCATTTTCTGGGATGAAAGATTACGACTTTAATTACGTTAAGCCTGCTTCTGTTCAAACTTGTACCTCTCGTAGGAAGGCTAAAAGGCAGGCCTATTCTCAATTCCAGTTTTTATTTAAGAATCGTTCTCTCGCCTGTCGGCAAGCATTGGATGGTGTCAACTCTGCTGGTGAAATCAACCCTCACTTAATTGATGACTTTTGGTCAGATATTATGGCCGCGCGGCCTGGCGCATAGGACAATTTCGGTCGAGATGAGACCCCCAGCGATCCACCACTGGTTTCGGATGAGACACTGTGGGCGCCGATGACTGTTGAGGAGGTCTCAAAGAATCTCCCAAGTTTGATTTCGGCTGCTGGTCCAGATGGCCTTTCAGCTTAGAGGATGGTTAACGCTCCCCGTGCTATTATATGCAAACTACTATACACTTTTGTTCTCGCCCGCAGGATTCCTAAATTCCTTTGCGAGGCTAAAACGATTTTTATACCTAAGGTTCCAAGTGCCACGAGCCCCAGTGAGCTCAGGCCTATTACAATGTCCTCCTTGCTGCACACACTTTTCCATCGTGTCATTGCTGAGAGGATTTCCTCCTGCAATGACTACGAATTCCAATTTGGTTTTCGGAATTTTGATGGCAAAGGAACATGTGCTCTTTTGTCCGACTACCTTATTAAGCATGCAAGAGGGCATTGTAATAACCTCCACATGGCGTTCGTGGACTTGAAGAAAGCCTTCGATACTGTTAGTCACGATTTCCTTTGGCGTGCCTGTAGAGCTAAAGGCTTGCCTGTCTCCTTGATCCAATATCTTATCAACTTTTATGAATCCTCCGGAACATTTATGTGGAAAGGCCGCTACCTCCGCCGGATTCGTCCAGGCAGAGGTGTCCGGCAGGGAGATCCTCTCTCGTCTATCCTTTTCAACATTGTCATGGAGTTTATTTTTAAAGGTTTTCCTTCTCATATTGGCTACGAGTTTGACGGTCGGCGGATCTCTCACATCGCCTATGCTGACGATGTTAATTTGGTCTCAGCTACCGCCCTTGGCCTCCAACTTTTAATTGATAAATTTCGTGAGCTCGCCATTATGGCCGGGCTAGAGATCAACATCCTCAAGACTAAGATTCTTGCTCTTCGTGCTTGCGGTCGGGAGAGGAAGGTAATACCCTACTCTCCCGTCGTAGGCGTTGAGGGTTCTAACATACAATTTGTCACCTATAATGAACCGACTCGCTATATGGGTCTTCTATTTAATCAGTCTGGCATGGTGCCTTGTGACCTTCGTGGTGACCTTAATGTGCTACTGAATAACCTTAAACAACTTAGAGCTAAGCCACAGCAAAGCCTATTCATATTGCGGGAAGTTCTCCACGTTTTCACTAACTTTTTTTATTTTACTCGTTTTCTGCCAGATCTCTTAACGACTTCGACGTTACGGTCAGGAAATTTGTCCGTGACCTCTTGCATCTTCCCCAGGATGTTCCTAATGCATTCTTTTACGCATCAATTTCGGATGGTGGCCTCGGCCTATTTTGTTCTCGTTGGAGAGGCCCATTGATGCGTAGCAATAAGCTTTGCTTATTGGCAAAGAACTTTGGGGGGTTTTCTGACTCGATTCTTGACCATATTGCCTCTGCCTCGGATGCAGCTTCGAATTTACTCCTATGTAACAACAGTCGGTTTAGTACCGGTAAAGAGATCGCAGAATTCTTTAGAGTTTCTCACCAACGCTCAAATGACGGCAGAGATATTGATCTCTCTGGTGATATGAGAGACCAAAATGCCTGGTTGTTTAGGCCAAATGGATTTCAATCTGGTCGTGACTTTATAAACTTTATAAAACTTCGAATTAATGCTTTACCTTCCCGGGTCCGCCTCACCAGGGGTGTTCGCGCCCAGGGTGAGCGCATGTGTCGCCGCGGATGCAATTTAACAGAAACAACTTATCACACCATACAACAGTGCCCCCACTGATGGGTGGCGCTGTAGGCGTCACGATAACATTGTTAAATATGTGGCTTCCATTAACTCTAATGATTATAAGGTCTCGCACATCGAGCCTCGTATTATTACAGACCGTGGTCTGAGGAAGCCTGACCTGGTGATCTCCAAGGATCGGACCGCGATCGTCGTCGACGTCCAAATTACAGGTAAAGACAGGAATCACCTGCACACCTTTTACTGGAATAAAATCTCTTATTATGGTGATCATCTTGGTTTTATCCATGCCCTCAAGAATCAATTTGGCGTCGACGAGGTCCGGGTCCTGGCCTTGACGGTCTCCTATAAAGGTTTAATTAATAAGCGATCTTTCGGTGCCCTCCTTTCGGAGGGCATCCTTAAGAAGCGCGATATCCCCTTCATTTGCTCCCGGACCATGGTCGGAAGTTTATCAGCTTTTTACTATTTCTATAAATCTACTGCTTAAGCTTATTATTGTAATATGAGATATCTTTTACCCATGTCCAGTTGTTCTGGGTACCACATTTTTGAGTCTGTTTACCCCTGTACTTGTTTTGCACTTTTATTGTATTTCTGTTTGTATCAGTAATTTTATTTGTCTTTTGGTGTATTTATATAATTATGATGTCTATCTTATTGATTTTATGGCTTGTAGCGGTATCTTCTGAGTACTCTTTATTAGTAAAGATAATAAAATATTTTAATAGCCACTTGCCTCCGCAAGCGGAGGCGCCAATTTGGCGGGAGTAACTATGATTCTCTTAAGGGCTAGGGTAGTGTCGGGAACGGACCGCCCTCGGGATTGATCCTTCGGGGTTAGTTCCTCGGGAGGGACGTGACCCTGAGCGAGCCTCCTTATGCAGAATCGCCCTCACCTCAGAAGAGGAAACCACAATGAGAGTGAAACAAAGAAGAAAGATTAGACAAAAGAATGGTGAGGAAAAAAGAAGAGAAAGATCGCTCAGGTGCCCGGGGTTGCGAAGCCCGTGAATACCTAAAGAAGTTATCCCCCTGGAGGGGACGTGACCCTGAGCGAGCCTCCTTATTAAGTACCGGGTTTGTCTGGGGCGGCCTCGTTTCGGGGTCCGCTTTTGTTCATAGGGGCGCGTTCCCGTGTTCTGGGGAATTAATTTTTCTCAGCGCCGGGGAGGCGTTCCTGTGTTCTGAAATGGCCCTGGACTTGATCAAACCTTTCAAGCACTGTTACAGAGGCATGTTATTGTTGTCAGAGGACTTCCCCTGTCCACGGGCCCGCTAACTACGCATATCCTGGGCTTGCTCAGGCTCTATGGAGTACTCCTGGAGCTCCCTGTAACAACGAAGATTAAGTCCGGGCCAGCACCCCTGTCGTCAAAGGCTTTTCCTTTGCTGCAAGAAAAATAAAGAATGAAAAGGGAGCCAATGATGTTGGAACCCCGGAAAATTTGACTGCCGGGTCGGCTCAAGGAACCGTCTCTGCTGGGTGGTGTTGTGTATTTTTCCAACGAGTTTTCACGACGAAGACGGGGCTAGAAGTCCACAGGCGCAGGGCGCACCCAACCGAATAACATCAAGGTGAACTGGAGAGAGTGAAATGTAAAGTGCCTGTCAAAAAGAGATGGAGTGAAAAGAAGGTCTAAACTGGTGGTCTCCGTTAACACTCTTAATATAAACCAGGAATTACGGAAAGTATTTCCAGGCAGCCGAGGCAGCCCGAAGCAGAGCTGGAAGCGATTAAAGGAAAAAGAAGACCCCTTACTTATAAAGCGAGAGTGGAAGACATTGTAAGAGCGCTCCGCCTCGCACCTTTGAATCCGCTTCCCGCCACCAAGGAAAGCGATTCCCAGACTGGAGAGAGGGTGGATGTAGATTCGCCCATGTGTGCTGGTGAAGATGAAGATGATGATGATGATGATGATGATGACACTTTGGTGGATCCTGTTGGGGATCTTATTGAAGATGAAGTAGCGGTAGTTGACTTCCATATGGAGGAATCTACAATAATTTACGAATGCATAGAGAAATACTTAGATGTCTTGAATAGAGACCAAAGACTTAGACCTGAGATTACACCTGAAGAGAAGATGCTTGATGAAACGTTGTTATGTTTCGAAAGTGATAATGTAAAAAGCAAAAATTTGATTAATAATTATTTATGTCTGATAATAAAACCAAAACCTTGTAGAATATCCAAGAGGAGAACTGCTCCACCCACAGCTGCATTATCAAATAGAAAATTAAAGAGGAAGCTGTATGCAGACTTCCAAAGGAAGTATAAGAAAAAAAGGAAAGCGGCCTTTGATGGTCTTTTTTCTGATAATTCGATCAGTGATGATCTTAGCCATGTGGGGATGTGTTCGCTTTTTGGACACATTTTCTTTGCAGAAGGAGTGTGAGATTTGCTGACCAGCCCATTCCAGTCTCCAATAATACAATATTTGATCCAAATCTCCTGGTATACCCTGGAGAAATCGAGGGTTGCCAGGGGAAAAAGAAAAATTCAGCAGCAGGGCCAGATGTGCTGACAGTCCGTGATCTAAACAGCAATTGTACCAGAATAAAATGCAAGCTCTTTTCACTTTTCCTACAGTTACATTGAATTCCTGACATTTTGTGAGATTCATTCACAATATTCATTCCTAAGAAAAGTAAAGTCAATAGTCCTGCTTCCCTCCGCCCTTTGTCAATCTCTTCAAATCTCACTAGGTTGTTTCACAAAGTTTTAATGAACAGGATTTCACCTCTCTTCAAGCCGGATGAGCTGCAGTTCGGCTTTCGTCCGATGGATAGGGTGGCGAGGGGGATCGACACACTTGATTCAGTGATGTCGACGTGTATGAAAGAGCTGCGCCCCTTCGCCATCGCCATGTTGGACTTGGATAAAGCGTTTAATAACGTAAAGCACTCCTTCCTGCTCAGTTGTTCAGAGGAACTTAATGTTCCGAGGGGTGTCTTGGAATATCTTAAATATGTTTATAGCAGGGCAAGAACAGTTTTGTCATTCAAAGCAGTTGCGAACTTGCCCATACATCCTGAACAAGGGGTGCGGCAGGGAGATCCCTTGTCCCCCCTTTTGTTCCTCATTGCCTTCAACAAGGTACTCAAGGCGTTGCCTGAGAATCTTGGTATTAAGTTTAAGAATCTTCTGATCAGTCATCTAGTTTTTGCTGATGACGTAGTACTCTTGCCGAACAACAAGGTTTATCTCCAACGTCTGATAGATGTCTTTTCAACTTCTTTGGCTGCTGTTGGACTCAATATTAATATTGATAAATCTTTCACGTTTTCGTGGTTGAAGGATTATAAACAGAAAAAACTAATTTTTAACAATGTTGATAAAATTTCAGTTGAAAATAGACCTATTAAAACAATAGAAATTACTGATACCTTTACATACTTGGGGGTTGAGTTTAACTCAAGTGGATTGGTCAAGATTGATAATTCTAAGCTTCAAGAAGACCTTAAAGTTCTTATCAAAACCCCGTGTAAGCCCCAACAGAAATTATTTATGATTATTCACTTCCTGCTTCCTAAGTTCTACCATAAATTTATTTTCTCTCGTCTTACAGCTGGTTCTCTTAACAAAATTGATATAATTGTCCGCAGGGCGGTCAGAACAGTATTAAATCTTCCTCATGATCTCCCGAAGGCCGCCTTCCATGCAAAGGTGGCGGACGGGGGACTTTGGATCCCGTCATTCCGTTTTATAATTCCACTAATAGCTAAGCACAGGTTACTTTACAGAAAACCACATAAAGGTCTCCTTTATGTAGATAATAGGCATCTGAACTCAACAAACCAGATAAGCAATTATTTAAAAAACAAGTTATACAGTGCATGCGACGGGGCTGGAGTTCGTAATTCTAATTTGTGTCCTGCGGCCCACAACTGGGTGTCTGATGGCATCGCCTTCCTCACCGGTCGAGACTACATTAAGGCCGTACATGTACGATATGGTTGTCTGTACAATAGATCGAGATGCGCTAGAGGCAGGAGCGAAGCGAGTAGAAACTGTCGTCGGGTGTGCGAACTCCCTGAAACACTTAACCACATAATTCAACAATGCTATTTCACCCACACTTCTAGACATTTGCGTTACAATAGCATTGTGGACTATATCCAAAGAATTCTTCAAGCCCGTAACTTCACAGTACACAAGGAACCGATTTTCAGACTTAACAATAGTACCTTAAAACCAGATCTTGTAGTCTACAGCATAGAAAGAACCGTTCTTAAAGACGTCCAGGTGATAAATGACCAGTTTTCTCTCGCGACCGCCCACCGGAATAAAGTCGACAAGTATGAAAGACTCCGTGAACAGCTTGCGGATCTTCGTGCAGGAGGCTACCGCAGCAGCACTCTGACAATCAATTTGAGGGGTGTTGTCGCGGGTAAATCACTCAAGGATCTTGTGTCCCTGCGCTTGCTGAAAAAAGGAGATTTTACGCGCGCATCACAGGTTCCAGTGCATGACGGTGTTTTCCAGACACCCAAAGAAGGGGATTGGTTGAGCCGGTTCGGCTGTCTTGGGTGGTTGTACCACTGCTTTCAGTGGAAATTCGACGAGGGCGTCGATAAAAAAAATAGCCACTTGCCTCCCCAGCGAGTAGGGCGTAGTTGAGTGATGAGAGTAGTTGGCGGGAGTAACTATGACTCTCTTAATCACAATATTTATACCAAAAAATAGCTAATGTAAATAGTCCTGCTGCCCTGAGGCCACTATCCATTTCATCCAATTTGACAAGACAATTCCATAAGGTATTGGTAAATAGAGTTTCTCTCAGGTTTGTGCCTGATAGTTTCCAGTTCGGCTTCAGACCAATGGATGGGGTGACTAGAGGGATCGATACTCTGGATGCTGTGCTTACGCACAGTATGAAGGCGTTGAGACACCTCTCCATCGCCATCCTGGATCTAGAGAAAGCCTTTGACAGCGTTCTACATTCTTATATTATCAGATGTCTAAATGAATTGGAACTTCCTCCTGGACTGATTGATTATCTGCTCTATGTCTATGTCTATACTAATGCAAAGACGACTCTGTCCTTTAGGGGGAATGTGTCCGAGCCTATTCATCCGAGCCAGGGGGTTCGACAGGGGGACCCTTTATATCCCTTGTTGTTCCTCCTGGTGTTCAACAAAGTTTTGGAGAGGCTTCCTGTGGAAAAGGGTATATAATTTAATAATCTTATTGTGAATCATATTGCCTTTGCCGACGATCTTGTTTTACTAGCCAATAACATTCAAGAACTCCAAGATTTAATTGATATTCTTACTGAAGCACTTGCTGAAGTAGGTCTCAAGATAAATGGTGAAAAATCTTTTTCCTTTCACTGGGTGAAAGATAAGAAAAATAAAAAGCTAATTTATGACAATATGGAAAATATTACTGCCCACAACCAAACGATTCCTTTAATACAAGTTGCAGACACATTTAAGTACTTAGGTGCAGAGTTTGGAACGACGGGACTTAATAAGATCAATTCCGTAAGCTTCCATGAAGATCTTAACCCTGCGTGCAGCTCCTTGTAAACCGCAACAAAAGTTCTTCATGCTGAAGAACTTCTTGATTTCGAAATATTACCACACATTTATTTTCTCGAAACCAACCTCTGGTTCGCTCAACAAATTAGATGTCATTGTCCGAAAGTTTATCCGAACTGTTCTTCACCTACCCCATGATCTCCCAAAGGCCGCCTTCCATGCGAATGTAGCTGATGGGGGCATGGGAATCCCTTCATTCCGATTTATTATTCCGTTAATTGCAAGAAGACGTCTTTAATACCGTCCACCTAATGAATACCTTCTATATGTAGATGGCAAATATCTTAATAGTACAGTTAAAATTAATAACTACTTTAACACTAGAACGGCGGTAGGGGTCATTTTGACACCTAGGCACTTTCGTCCGTTAATTACTTTTGTTTGACTGGAGGAAATTGTTTGAAATTTTTTGACTTTTCCTAAATTGCTAACATATATTTCTAAAAAAAAATTCAGCATTCTGGATTTGTTAGTATTTGAAATATTTGCATGTATTACTAGAACACCTAGCATTTTGACACCTTTAGTAAAATACTCTTTGTACTCGAAGCATTGTGAACCCATGAGAAAAATTCAGTGATAAGCATTTTCGATTGAATTCAGATTGTCTCCCAGAACGACAAAAACCGGAGTGGTCACAGTACATTGTTATCTCTAAGTATGTTTTTTTTCATTTGTTTGCTATTTGCCATGATTTTGAACAAAATATTTTTAAAAAGCAGGTTCAAGGTTTATCATACTTAGATTTCCTTTCAGAAATAGACAGATGTATTTTCCCATTTGTTTCTTTTGTTAGTTCAGATTACTCACAGCTTGTGGTAACCACAGGGGAGGGATTTTAGAAGTAGAGTACGAATTCCATTATTTCTCAGGCAGGCAGTTGATCATATAGTCGAACAAAGAGTGTCTATATTTGGCGTTAATCACTCTCTTGACACCTTTCTGTTTCCCTTCTCGCAATAAAAGAAAGGTAGATATGCCGGTGAAATGCACAGGTTTTGGTGGGAGTACGAGAATTCCAATGACAGTTTGGCTGGAAAATTCTGCTGTCAAATTCATTATCGCCTTACTTTTACACTGTGAATCATTTGGTAAAACATAGACTATCGTTTGTTGATATTCTGACATTTTTCAGTCTTTTTTAAAAATTTTATAAAATATGCCTTATAGCGAAAAAGAGGTCTTACTGATGAAAAAATTTAAAAAAATGTTGCAGGAGCTCTCTGACGGAGTAGAAAACGATAATTTTTCTTTAGAAACTAAAGATGAATTTCAGACACAAACCACTAGTGAATACGAGGACAGTGATGTAAACGAAGAACAATTCAACAGAAATAAACGGAAAAAAGGATCAGGATATTTTCAAAACTGTTTTTAAAGCTCCTGATAGCACTATATGGAATGAAAAAAATTCTAAAAATTCAGTCTGCGGCCGTATTCTTGCTTATAATGTTCTAAAAGAAACGGCAGGACCAACATCTTTTGCAAAGACTCGTGTTTCTGATGACAAAGTGTCTAGTGCTTTTAAGCTTTTCATTGACGATGCTTTCTTTTTGCATATAAAGAAATGTACAGAATCAGAAGCTCATTGGCAATTCTGAAATAAAGACTCAGCTTTGAACGCCTGCATAATATATAAAAGTGTAACAGGCAAGCTCATCAGTAGAATAGATTTTCTATTAAAATTAGGAGAAGATTTAAGAATGGTTCTTACGGCTTCAAAATGCACAAAGATCCTTCCTGAGTCTTCAGAAAAAACACACGAAAATAAATTAGATATGAAGAGAAAAAAGTGTCAAGTACAGAGATGCAATGGAAACAAATCTCAAGAATTTTGTGCATCGTGTTCCAAAATTGTGTGTGGAAAATGTACTGGAAAAATTGTTAAAAATTATTTTGTATCAACTGCATTAATTCCTAATACGTGTGTGTAATTTGGAGTATTTTAAGCATTAAATAAAATTCAAACAAAATGTCTACATTCAGCTACACTTATAATGAAATAACGGAAACAAAAGATCACGTTTCTCATTTATGGATTTAGAGAGTGAATCATTCGGCGAGTAAGTAAATGAAAAAAAAACATTATTATTTTATAAATTGTGTTTTATTTTAGTTAACATTAGTTTACATTTGTGAAAACATTTATGTTAAATCAATTTTTATATGAAATTGAGTTTTTTGAGTAGTTGTAGTATAATACAGCTGATCGCCCTGTAGCCGTTACATATACAGTACTTTAAAAATACAATAAATTATCAAGTAATTTTAAATATAAATTATGAAATATACGGAAATTCCATATTTTTGTGAATGTATGGCATTTAAAACGGTTTTAGAGTTGTTATTTCAGTAGTTTCACCGAGAGGTCAAAATGACCCCTTCCCGCCGTTCTAGTAGTAAGATTTTTTCCGCCGTTCTAGTGTTAAATGTAAATTGTACCATACTTGCGATGGCGCTGGACTGAGGAGTTCGAACGGCTGTCCTCCAGCACATAACTGGGTGTCAGATGGGACATCATTTCTTTCTGGCCGCGACTATCTGAAATCCATACAGTTACCATATGGCTGCCTGTATAATCGTGCTCGTTGTGCGCGAGGCCGTGCTGAGAACAACAAGAACTGTAGAAGCGGTTGCCAGTCTCCAGAGACACTCAATCATATTCTTCAACAATGTTATTCCACCCATTTCCATCGCATTAAACGTCATAATAGTCTAGTTCACTATCTCAACAGAGTTTTAACTTCAAGAAATTTTACAGTTCACATAGAGCCGACATTTACAATAGATCACAATAAATACAAGCCTGACTTAGTAATTTACAGCAGTGATAGAGTTGTCCTGGTGGACGTTCAGATCATTAATGATCAGTTTTCCCTTCGTTCGGCAAATGAGAATAAAGTTAGGAATTATGAGTGTCGCGCCCTCAACTACAAGGACTCAGCTACAAGCAAGCGTCCGGGTGGCTTCCACGGCAGCACCCTAACAGTTAACTGGAGGGGTGTTGTCGCGGAGAGCTCTTATATAGAACTTACGGCTTTTGGTTTGCTGAAAAAGAGTGACTTCCGGGTGCTATCGTCGCGGGCTGTGGTTGGTGGACTGATTGAACATGCGGTATTTCAACGTATGAGGGTCTGTCCCGCAGGCCAGAAGGAGGGGACTGACTGACTTCAGCAGTCTCATTGGGATTGCACCACTGCGGGTCAGTGGAAAGTCGACGGGGATGTCGAGAAAAAATAGCCACTTGCCTCCCCAGCGAGTAGGGCGTAGTTGAGTAATGAGAGTAGTTGGCGGGAGTAACTATGACTCTCTTAAGGGGTGAGCTCGTGTTCGGGAGCGGATCACCCTCGGAAGGGACATGACCCTGAGCGAGCTTCCTTATTAAGTACCGGGTTTGTATGGGGCGGCTTCGTTTCCGAGTCGATTTTTGTTCATAGGGGCGCGTTCCCGTGTTCTGAGGAGTTTTTTCAATTTTTTTTTCTCAGGCCGCTGGGGGGTCCCAGGGACCTGCACCTGCTGATGGTTGTGTGTGTACATTCTGCTCACGAAGCTTTGCAACTAAAAGAGGTTTGGGGATGCATATGAGAGCAAAGAACCCGGTGCAGTAACATACCAAAGAACCAGTGGACTTGAAGAACCGACCGGAAATTAAACGGAGATTGACTGAAGAGGAGGTAACAGGAATGGCGAGAGAGAAAGCTAACATCATGAAGTGGTACGGTTGCGAAGTAAATATGAATCAGGAATTGAAGAAGGTAATTCCTGGTAGGTCCCTAGAAGCCATCAAGGGAAAGAGAAGACCGCAAGTATACAAAAAGACGGTTTTAGACATATTTAATAGTTTGACGGAAGTGAGATCTGGTACATCTAGTTCATCCAGTAGTTCAGAGACAATTGTGGATATATTGAGCAATAACCATTCTTAGGCTCAGACAGTCAATAACGGGGATCCCCACATTATAGAAAGCCCTTCCATCAGTAATGTCCGAACTAGTGGTGATGATGGTCAGGAATATCATATGTACGAGGACACTATTATATACAATAGTCAAGAAATATTCATTAACAACTTGAACTCGGATCGGCGGCTGGGTGGGCAGCCGGCTGAGGAAGAAGTTGAATTGCTGGATCAAGCTATTCTCTCGTTGAATGGTGTGGAGAAGAGTAAAAATCTGGTGAAAGCATATATTGACACGCTGGTGAAGCCGGTGGAGAGCTGCCGGAGGAGGTTGGTTGGTTGGTTGTATAGGATTTTATGGCGCAAGGTCCCATTGGGGACAAGCTGCGCCGCAGAAAGAACGCACTAAAAAAACCACAAAAGTAACGCTAACAAAAGCTAAAAAAGAAACAAAGTTTAATGAAACAATTATCTGGATGGGGTTACCCATCCAGATATAGTCATACAGTGTATAAAATTTAAAGTCTTAAAAAAAGTAAAGTATAAAAAATACTACATTAAGAAATATTATCTGGATGGGGTTACCCCATCCAGCTGTCGGTTAAACAAGTATAAACTAACATTGTTATATATAAAACATGAAGGGTATATAAAAACTAGATCTCAAAATAAAAGCCAGCATGTTTTAAAAAATGAAAGAGTGCCCCATGAGGCGTTTCCCCCAATGAGGTTTGTCAAGATTGGTGATGGTGAATTAAAATAAATTCTGTAGAAGTGCCGGGAACCCGGACAGTCAGTTAAAATATGATAAATAGTCAAGGTATCAAAATGACAGTGTGGACACATGGGTGCATCCTCCCGGAGTAAGAGATGTTTATGGGTTATCCTTAAATGTCCAATTCTCAGACGAGTCAGAAGAACATCTGTTTTCCTTGGATAACTTGGAGGCCAGGTCATGATTATAGGTTTGATATGGTGCAGTTTATTATTGTGTTCTAAATCCCAACTTTCTTGCCATTTATTGTGAATCAAATGTTTTATAAGGAGTTTAATGTCTGAGAATGGAATTTTATAATGTAATGGATTAAGAACAAGTTTTGCCGCATCATCTGCTTTTTCACTGTCAGGAATACCCATGTGTCCAGGTACCCAGCAAAATAAAATATTATAACCTCGTCTAGTCAATTTATAATAAAAAACCAGGATGGCTGAGACATAAGGATGCTTTTTAAAAGATTTGATTGCGTCAATAGAACTATTTGAGTAAGTATATATGATAAAGGATGTTTTATGATGATGATATATGTGTAACATGGCTCTCTCTATCGCAATGAACTCTGCCGTAACGACCGAAATTGAAGGGTGAAGCCGATAACTGAATTTAGTGTTATCAATAAAAACCCCACAACCAACAATATTCCCATTCTTGGAACCATCTGTATAAATATCAGTATAGTTATTATATTTTGTACGATGTGCAGCAAATAATTGTTGAAAAACAGTAGAAGCCAAGTTGTTTTTGTCATAACCTTTAAAAGGATGGAGAGAGGTAATTTTTGGAGGATTTCAAGGAGGGAGCACATGCAAAGGACATGGACTCACCTCGATATTATTAAACGGGCCATTATTGATAATATTTCTCATTCTGACTCCAAAAGATGGGATGCAAGATGGTCGATGCTGATGAAGGATATCATTGTCAGTATTTAAAAGATAGGTGTGAAGAGGATGACCATGATGAGAAAGGATACGGTAATACAATTCTAATGAAAGTTTTTCACGAGTATGGTGTAATGCTGGTTCATTACAGTCAACATATAAACTCAAAACCGGGGATGTACGAAATGCACCAGAGCACACACGGAGTGCACGATGGTGCACAGTGTCTAGTTGTTTTAGAACAGATATTCGTTCTGAACCATAGGCCTGGCAGGCATAGTCTATTTTAGATCGTACCACAGCTCGATAAATTTTTAAGAGAGAGGTACGGTCTGCTCCCCAAGAAGTATTTGACAGTACCCTCAATAAATTAATCTTTCGCATTTTGTCCTTAAGTGTAAAATATGTGGTAAAAATGTATGTTTCTTGTCAAAATGTAGGCCAAGATATCGAACATTGTCCACAACAGGAATTGAGATGAACCAATAAAAATTTCAGGATCTGGATGCAGACCCCTACGTCTACAGAAATGCACACAAGATGTTTTGTCATGAGATATTAAGAAACCGTTTTTGTTAGTCCAGCTAAGAATACTTTTGATTATTATTTGCAGTTGTCTTTCACTAAAACGAATATACTGTCCCATACACATAATGCGGAAGTCTTCAACATAGAGATCTCCCTTCACAGAAAGAGGGAGTTGTTTAATAATGTCATTAATTTTAATAGCAAAGAGGGTGACACTCAGGACACTACCCTGAGGTACACCATCTTCTTGTACATAAAAACTAGATAGTATTCCCCCAATTCGAACTTGAAATCGTCGAATGGCAAGAAAGTTTTTAATAAAAATTGGAAGGTTCCCAAGAAAGTCCAGTTTAAAAAGATTGCGAAGTATCCCGTAACGCCATGTTCTGTCATAAGCTTTCGCCATGTCAAAGATACTGAGACCAAATGAAGTTTTTTTTGCCTTGAGCTCGGGGCTTGTCCCGACCATATGCCACAAGCGGGTCCTCAAGGTGGGTGACGTCATAAGCTTTCGCCATGTCAAAAAATACTGACACCAAATGGTTGCGTTTTAGAAAGGCTGCTCGCACGTGATTTTCCAAATGAATTAAATTATCGATAGTAGATCTACCACGTCGAAATCCACTTTGAAATGCGGCAAGGCAATTGTTATTTTCTAAAATATGCACGAGGCGGCAATTGACCATTTTTTCAAGAAGTTTGCAAAGACAGCTAGAGAGTGCGATCGGCCTGTAATTATTGGGATTGGTAGCATCTTTTCCTGGTTTTGGAAATGGTATAATTATAGCTCTGCACCAAGCATTAGGAAAAGTCTGCTCCATCCAAATCCTTTTGAAGTAGGAGAGAAGATTATTCAAGGATAGTGCAGAAAGGTGCTTGAGCATAATGTATGTAATCCCATCGTGACCTGGGGCAGCTAAATGACTGTCTCTCAAGCATTTTATCATCTCTGATTTAAGAAATGGCTCATTATATGCATATGAATGATGAGAGTTAAAATTAATCCTGGTTCTTTCAGTGTGTCTTTTGTGTGTTAAGAAGGGTTCTGGGTATGAGTCAGAGCATGAAATTGATGCTAGGGTACTCCCTATTGTCTCAGCGATGTTTTTAGGTGATGCGATGGTTTGACCGTTGTGTTTTAAAAGAGAAATATGATGATCAGAGTAGACACACATACATTTTTTCACTTTGTTCCACAGTTCTTTACTTGAGGTATTGGAACAAATATTTGAGATGTAGTTGATCCAGGATTCACGTTGGCTTTTGCGTCGCACTCTTCTAGCTTCAGCCATTGCTTTTTTATATGCCATATAGTTAATATTATTTGGGTACCTCCGAAATAGACCCCAAGCCTTCTGTTGTTTTTTCTTTGCATTTTGGCAATTACTATTCCACCATGGCTTTCTATGTTTATGTTTAGATGATGTTTTAGGAATGCTAGAATCTGCAGCACTGATAATACATTGAGTTATATTATCAAGCGCATTGTCAATATTCCCCTGTATCATGCCAGCTGTGATATTTGCAAGTGCTGTAAATGTTGGCAAGTCGGCTCTGTCACATTTATAACGATTGGTAGAATTGTTACAATCCCTATCAGGAGTAGTCAGTGTAATAAAAGTCGGAAAGTGGTCACTGCCGTGCAGAGTCATTAGAGACCCAGAAATTCCAGAATGGATAGAGTATTGGGGAACAAATTGTAAGGTCTATTGCATAGAAAGTACGGGTTGGCTCATGAAATAAGTGTGATCACCGTTATTGAGCAGGCATAAGCCGTTGTCTGAAATAAATTTTTTAATAATGTCACCACGTTGGTTAGAATCACGGTTACCCCAGAGTTGGCTGTGTGCATTAAAATCTCTAACAAGGATGTATGGAGTCGGGAGTTGGAGAAGGAGATTATCAAGATGTGCTGACTGAATAGTTTGGTTTGGAGGTAAATAAATAGTACATATTGTTATGAATTGTTTAATATTAAAACGGACTGCAACAGCTTGTAGGTTTGTATTTAGAGCTATATAAGAATGAGGTAAATTATTGGGGATGAAAAGAGCCACTCCACCAGTGGCCCTTTCATTAGCTGTAAAATCTTTACTGTAGGTAGCATAGTTATGTAATTTTGTTTTGTGATTGAGCTTTAGATGAGTTACTTGTAGAGCTAAGCATAATGGTTGATGGTCAGAGAGAATGATACGGATTTCGGCATGTTTATTATGATATCCGCGGCAGTTCCACGAGATAATATTAGTCATGATTGATTTTTTTAGATAGATATATCAACGTCACTTTGTTCGGAGGTAGTGGACATACCATCTCCTCCATCGTTCAATTCAGCATCCGATTCTGGATGAAGCTCTACCGCGTCTTCATCCCGCATATGCATCACATTTATTTTATTATATTTACTTGGTTGAGTTTCTTTTTTGTTTGGTTTAATTTTTTTTCTTATTAGATGGGTTTTTAGATGATACAGTGGATTTTATTTGTGGTAGGCTATGTTTTTCTGAATTAGATCTGCGACTTTGTTTTATAGATGTAATTTTGGGGGTATTTTGAGAGGATTTTTTATAGATTGGAATTTTAGGAAACATTGATTGTGATGACTTTGAAGAGACATCTTGTGGTGATTTAGGAGGAAGAGAATTTACAGATTTAGAAGAAACAGATTGTGTTGATTTAGTTGTAGTAGCAGAATTAGTATACGAGTTTTCTTTTTGCTTTAATAAGACACTTATTTCTATAATGGATTCAGTTTGAGTTTCTATATAAATTTTGCAAACAGTTTTTGATATGGCTGCAGCATATGATACTCCAACTTTATGTGTCCTGGATTCAACTATTTTTCTGGCTTCAGGGTACGATATGTTTTCCTTAGTGCGTATTGTCTGTATTTCTTTTTCTTTTTTCCATTGTTCACAAGATTTAGAGTAGGATGGGTGCTCTTTTTTACAATTTATGCAGTGCGCTGGAGAGTTACAGTCAGTACTTTCATGACCAACTGTACCACACCGACCACAGGTGATTTTACCATAGCATGCTGTTTTAGAATGACCAAAACGTTGGCATTTAAAACAGCGCAGGGGGTTTGGGATGTATGGTCTAACGGAACATGATAAATATCCAGCTTTTATTGTTTTAGGTAAATTAGGAGTATTGAGTGTGAGAATAATATGCTTTGTAGGCATTTGTATTTGATTAGGTGGTATTTGTTCATCACGACGGTAGATTTTTATTCTTCTTGCTTCAATGACATTTTGTTCTTTGAGATTATCAACTATTTCTTGTTCAGTAATATTCAGAAGATCTGATTCAGAAATTACTCCTCGAGATGTATTTAGAGTTCTGTGTGGGGATACGCTGACAGCTATGTTTGCAAAATGGGTACATTTTATTAAGTTAGATGCCCGAGTACTATTGCTTACTTCAATTAAAAGATCACCTGACCTCAATTTTTTCACTGTTTTGGGTTCACCAACCAAACCTTGGATTGCTTTGTTAATCAAAAAAGGAGATGTCTGATCAAAGCTCCCTTCTTGGCGTTTCACAATGAAAAATCTTTCATCAGTGTTAGTAGCATTAAATTTGGCATTTCTGCATTCCATACTGGAAGCAAAAACCTCAACTATCTCTCCCCATGAATTACTTTGGCCCTGATTATCTACTTTTGAGCCAGAGGCCAATGAAATATTCTCTTTATTCGCTTGTGGGGCTTCCACATCGCATATTTTATTTCCTTCTGTTGTAACTATATTAGAGTATTAATAGATGCCTCGTCACCGACCATTCTTCTTAACCTTACTCCTGGGCGCAAGTTCTCAAAAAGGCGAAAACTATTTATCACAAACCTCCACGTTTTTCGAACGTTGGATTAAACTCGATAGAATTTCCTAATATCTAGTTCTTTCACATTGGAATCAGGTAGTCAGTAGGTAAGCCTTTACAGCTCTGGCCAACCTACAACCCCTTCCACCGAAAGGCACCAGTCTCGCGGTGATGGTCCTAACAGCCACCATACAATGTATGGCGTCCTCCGATCACGGAACCGGAATTCGGAATATGCCCTGCACTCTGGGACTCAAGATCAGCCTAAAAAGGTAGAACCGAGTCGAAGAGATTAAAAAACCTCAGCAACCAGAGTGTCTCACGTGAAAATAAAAAAATCCACTATTAATAAAAAAAAAGAAGCAATGTGAGAGAAACTTAGAAACAAGTTTTTTTTTGTCTTTTTTAAGCTTTAATTTTTTTCTTTTTCTAATTTTTAAACAAACGAACGAACGAAAACAACGTTAGTAGAACAAAGAACAATATAAACAAAAGTGTTAGTAAAACAATCAAACATGAACAAAGAGGTATAACAAACTGAAAAGAGAAGATTAAAAAGTGTGAAACAAAGAAAACAAAAACAACTAAAAAGAGAAGGCATGAAAGGAGAAAGATCGCTCAGGAAACCGGGGTCGCGAAACCCGTAAATACCTAAAGAAGGTATTCACCTGGGGGAGCTGCCGGGGGAGGAATTTCAGACCCAGATCTAGTAATAAGAAATTATCCAATAGGAAGATGAAAAGAAAACAATACACAAAATTTCGGCGATTTTATAAGAAAAACAGAAAAAAAGCTTTTGACAGCCTGTACAGCAACAATAGCACCAGTGAACTTTTAACACCTGACATTGTCTTCGGATATTGGCAGCATCTTCTTACCCATACAGCGATAAATGATCCCTTGCAGCCCACTTTTTCTGATAGTCCAGTTGAATTTGATAATGATATTTTAATCTACCCAGACAAGGTTGCAGCTTGCAATCCGAGGGGAAAGTCTGCCGCTGGACCAGATGGGTTATCCACTCATGATATTCTTAAAATTAATAACAGAGTCAAATCGAAACTTTTTAGTCTATTTATGCTATTGCATTGGATGGCGGAAATCTTGTTAAATAGTTATACTTAATTTATTCCAAAAAAGGAGAATACTGAAGAACCTGTGAATCTGCGTCCTATATCTATTGCCCCCAACTTAACGCGACAATTTCACAAAATAATCTGAAATAGGCTGAGCAACCTTATAACTTTAAGTCAATTCCAATTTGGTTTCCAGAAGATTGATGGGGTTGCCTCGGGGATCGACCTGTTACAGGCGATTCTGAGGTCTACTCAAAGTGATTCTAAGCCCATTTCACTGGCGGTCCTCGACCTGCAAAAGGCCTTTGATAATGTGGCTCACACGGCGATTTTTGAGTTTGTCGAATCTTTGGCACTGCCTGCTGGTGTGAAGTCATATATTAAATACATATACAGTAAAGCAAAAACTTATCTAACCTTTAAAAGGTAATAAAAGTAACTTGTTTCATCCAGTGAAGGGCGTTCGCCAAGGCGACCCCATGTCACCCACATTGTTCCTTGCTGTTTTTAACATTGTGCTGAATCACCTCCCTGCAGATATCGGTTATAACTTTGACAATCAGTTAATCAATCATCTGGCTTATGCTGATGATCTTATTTTAATGGCGAGCTCAGTGACCGAGCTCCAAAGACTGTTGGATAGCCTCCAAGAAGGTCTAAAGAAAGTTGGACTTGTAGTGAACTTGGCCAAGTCATTCACAGTGGTGTTCACCAAGGATAGACGTAGAAAGAAAATGATATATGATGACAAATCTAGCATCAGATGTAACAATGTTGAGTTAAAGAAATTTCAAGTAGATGATGTGTTCAAGTACCTAGGCGCCGACTTTACCCCAAGTGGTTTATACAAGACAAATCTTACTGAACTGCAAACTAAAATAGATGTACTTTTAAGAACTCCGACAAAACCCCAACAAAAATTATTTATGCTCAAGAATTTCTTATTACCGACCTTTTATCACAAGTTAATCTTTTCTAAACAATAAGCAAGCTATCTGAAGAAGATCGATGTCGCAGTGCGAAAAGAAGTGCGAAAGGTTCCGCATCTACCCCATTATCCCCCAAAGGCCGCATTTCATGCGAAGGTGGCCGATGGGGGCATGGGAGTACCATCGCTGAGGTACTTAATACCGTTCATTGCAGCAAAACGACTTAAATACTGTCCACCACATGAAAACCTAATAATGATAAATGGTAGGCGAATTACATCTAAAGAACAAATAAATAAGTATTACAAGAAAGAACTTTATAAGAGTGCGGATGGACAAGGGTTGAAAGAGTCAGCGAAACGCCCCTCCGCTCAGAGATGGTTAGACGATGGTTCTGGTTTTTTGAAAGGAAAGGACTTAAAAAGTGTTCACTTACGGTACAGGGTTACTGTTCAGCAAAAGTAGGAGCGCAAGGGGGAGGAAGTAGAATAAGGATTGTCGGCGAGGAATCGGCATGGTGGAAACGCTGAATCATGTCCTGCAAACATGCTATGCTACGCACTTCTGCAGGGTGAAAAGGCATGACAACCTGGTAAAATATGTTAGGAAAAGTGTTCAAGACAGAGGAATCACAGCGCATCAAGATCCACATTTTACAGTTGGCAATAGTACCATGAAACCGGACTTAGTTCTATATACACATGTAAGGGTCCACGTTCTGGATATCCAGGTTGTCAACGACCAATTCTCCCTGCAGACTGCTCATACTAACAAGAAAAGGAAGTATGAATCTCTAAGAAATCAACTCGAGGGTCTGCTTCCGGGGGGATTCCGCTGTGACACCTTGACAGTTAACTAGAAGGGTCTTGTGGCGGAGTCCTCCTTCAAGGAGTTTACTGCATTCGGCATACTAAAGAGATCAGATGTTAAGGTGATTGCCAGCAGAGCTATATTAGGGGGAGTAATGACTCACAAAGAATTTCAGCGTATGACGACTTCCGAAAGGAGGGTGAAGACGGGTGTAGGCTGAAATCTACCAGCTGCAACCTTCTCCATTTGTTGAGATTCCTACTGAGACAGTAGTAACTCAGTATAGTTTGTACTGGAAAAAAATATCCACTTGCCTCCCCAGCGAGTAGGGGGGTAGAAAAAAAATAGGTGGGAGTAACTATGACTGTCTTAAGGGGTGAGTTCGTGTTCGGGACAGGACCACCCTCCGGATTCGTCCCTTGGGAGAGACGTGACCCTGAGCGAGCTTCCTTATCAAATACCGGGTTTGTCTGGGGCGGCTTCGTTTCGGGGTCAGTTTTGGTTCATAGGGGCGCGTTCCCGTGTTCTGGGGAATTATTTTTTCTCAGTCGCGGGGAGGCGTTCCTGTGTTCTGAAGTAGGCCTTGGACCCTGCCAAACCTTGCAAGCACTGTTACAGAGGCATGTTACTTGGTGTTAGAGGACTTCCCCTGTCCGCGGGCCCGCTACCTACGCATATCCTGGGTACCCTCGGGTGACTCAGGCTCTATGGAGTACACGAAGCTCCCTCTAACACCGAAGATGACGTCTGGGACAGCACCCCTGCCGTCAAGGATTTTCCATTGCTACAAGTAAAGTAAATAAGAAAAGGGGAGCCGATGATGTCGGAACCTCGGGAAATTCGACCTCCGGGGGGGCTCAAGTGCCAGTCTCTGCTGAGTGGAGGTGTGAAGTATGTCAGCGAGTTTTTACAACGAAAACGGGGCTTGGTGTCCATAGGCGCAGGGCGCATAGTGCAGAGTACCATCAAGGAGAATTGCAGAGAGTAAAGGGCAAAGTGCCGGTTAAAAAGCGGTGGAGTGAAGAGGAGGTTTCCAGGATGGCCTTGGTGGAGGCCGAATTGGTGGTCTCCGGAAATATCACTAATATAAATCAAGAATTATTGAAAGAATTTCCAGATAGATCACTGGAAGCTATCAAAGGGAAAAGAAGACCCCTCACTTATAAAAAGAGAGTTGAAGACATAGTCAAGGCGCATCGACTCGTACCTGCGAATTTGCTTCCCGCCACCACGGGAAGCGATTCCCTGACTGAAGATAGGGTGGTAACAGCTACACCCAGGGTTGCTGGTGAAGAGGAAGGTGATGTTGATATACCTGCGGATTCTGTAAGTGATCTTATAGAAGAAGATGAAGTGAAAGTTGATTTCCACATGGAGAATTAAACAATAATTTATGAGTGTGTGGAGAAATACTTGGATGTGTTGAACAGTGACCAGAGACTAAGACCTGAAGTGTCTCCTGAGGAGAGGATGATCGATGAAGCTCTCTCGTGTTTTGAAACTGATAATGATAAATGCAAGAACTTGATTAATAACTATCTTTGTTTGTTGATTAAACCAAAGACATAGGATCTCCAGGAGGATAACTACACAAGCTCCATTAATATTATCTAATCGAAAGTTTAAGAGAAAGATTTATGCTGATTTCCAGAGAAAGTATAAGAGAAAACGCAAGGCGGCTTCTGATGGTTTGTTCTCCGACAACTCCGTTGATGATGAATGAAGTCACATAGATGTTTTTGCCTTCTGGACACATCTACTGTGCAGAAGAAGTATTAGATTTGTTGACCAACCTATCCCTATCTCTAATAATATAATTTTTGATCCAAATCTCCTGGTATACCCTGGAGAAATCGAGGGTTGCCAGGGGAAAAAGAAAAATTCTGCAGCCGACCCGGACGGGCTGTCTGTCCGTGACATTAATGGTATATGTACCAGAATAAAATGCAAGCTTTTTACTCTGTTCCTGTTGCTGCACTGGATTCCGGACATTCTGTTAGACACAATTACAATATTCATCCCTAAGAAAAGTAAAGTAAATAATCCGGCTTCCCTCAGACCCCTATCAATTTCATCTAATCTCACTAGATTATTTCATAAAGTTTCAGTTAATCGAATTTCTCCTTTCTTCAGGTCTGATGATTTCCAGTGTGGATTTCGTCCGATGGATTTGGTGGCGAGGGGATTGACACACTTGACTCTGTGATGTCAACTTGTATGAAAGGTCTGCGCCCCTTCGCCATCGCCGTCTTGGATTTAGAAAAAGCTTTTGATAACGTCAGTCATTCTTTCTTGTTCAGCTGTTTAGATGAGCTGAACGTCCCTAAGGGTGTCATAGAATATCTATAATATGTCTATTATAAGGCAAGGACAGTTCTCTCATTCAAAGGCGTTTCGAGTTCGCCCATTCACCCTGAACAGGGCTGCGGCAGGGTGATCCCTTGTCGTCCCTATTGTTTCTTATTCCTTTCAACAAGGTGCTTATGGCTCTGCCGGAGGATCTTGGAATCAAATTTAAGAATTTGTTAATCAGTCACCTTCTATTCGCAGATGACGTGGTGCTTTTAGCGAACAATATGGTGGAACTGCAGCGTTTGATGGATGTCTTCTCAGCTGCGTTAACTGCAGTTGGGTTTAAAATTAACATTGAAAAATCCTTTACGCTTTCTTGGCTTAAGGACTATAAGCAGAAAAAATTAATCTTCAATAATGTAGATAAAATAACAGTTTGTAATAGACCTATCAAGACAATACAAGTTACCGACACCTTCACACATCTGGGGGCTGAGTTCAGCGCTAGTTGAATGTTGAGGATTGATACGACGAAACTTCCGGAAGACCTTGGAGTATTGATTAAAACCCCGTGCAAGCCGCAGCAGAAGTTGTCCAGGCTGATTCACTTCTTGCTTCCGAAATTCTATCATAAATTCATCTTTTCCCGATTAACTGCAGGTTCTCTCAATAAACTGGATATAATTGTCCGCAAGGCGGTCAGAACTGTCTTACACTTTCCTCATGATCTCCCGAAGGCTGCCTTCCATGCGAAGGTGGCGGACGGGGGACTTGGGATTCCTTCATTTCGATTTATTATTCCCTTGATTGCTAAGCACAGGCTGCTGTATAGAAAACCTCATGAAGGTCTTCTTTTTGTTGATAATAAGCATCTTAATTCAACTAACCAGATTAATAATTATTTTAAAAATAAATTATATAGTGCTTGTGACGGGGTGGGACTAAGGAGTTCAAGTATGTGTCCTGCGGCCCACAACTGGGTGTCTGATGGCACCTCTTTTCTCACCGGACGGGACTTCATAAAAGCCTTACACATTCAATATGGATGCCTCTACAACAGATCTAGGTGTGCAAGAGGTAGGAGCGAGGCGAGTAAAAATTGTCGACGAGGTTGTGAAGTTCCAAAAACCCTAAACCACATTTTGCAGCAATGTCATGCAACTCACTTTTCAAGACTTAAGCGACATAATAGTATAGTTGACTACATCCAAAAGATTCTCTTAGATCGGAACAATACAGTACATAAAGAGCCGATATTCAAAGTAAACAATAACATTCTCAAACCCGATTTAGTGGTATACAAACTGGAAAGAACTGTTTTAATAGATGTTCATGTTATCAACGATCAGTTTTCGCTAACGACCGTTCACAACAATAAAGTCAACAGGTACGAGTTGCTCCGAGACCAGCTGTCGGAACTTCATCCTGGTGGTTACCACGGCAGCACTCTGACAATTAATTGAAGGGGTGTTGTCGCTGGTCAATCTCCTACAAAGATCTTGTGTCCTTGCGTCTTCTGAAAAAGGGAGACTTCAAGATCATCTCCTCGAGAGCCCTGCTTGGTGGCATCTTTGCGTACCACAGGTTTCAGTGTATGACGGTGTCTTGTCGGCACCCGAAGAAGGGGATCGGGTGAGCCGGTCCGCCTGTCCTGGGTTTTGTACCACTGCTGGGGTTCAGTGGAATGTCGACGAGGGCGTCTGAAGAAAAATAGCCACTTGCTTCCCAGCGAGTAGGGCGTAGTTGAATGATGAGAGGAGTTGGCGGGAGTAACTATGACTCTCTTAAGGGGTGAGCTTGTGTTCAGGACCGGACCACCCTCGGGAGGGACGTGATCCTGAGCGAGCTTTCTGATTAAGTAACAACTTAATTGCTAAACGCAGGTTTTTGTACAGGAAACCTCATGATTGATTACTCTTTGTAGAAAATAAGTTACTTAACTCGACCAACCAAATCAATAATTACTATAAAAATAAACTATATAGTGCTTGCGACGGAGCAGGACTTGGAAATTCAAACTTATGTCCAGCGGCCCATAATTGGGTTTCAGACGGAACATCTTTTCTAACTGGACGAGATTTCATAAAGACCATACATGTGCGATACGGCTGCCTCTACAACAAAGCACGGTGTGCGAAGGGTAGAGGCGAGGTGAATAAGAATTGTCGCCGTGGTTGTGACGTACCCAAAACATTAAACCATATTTTGCAACAGTGTTAAGCGACCTACACATCAAGAATTAAACGACACAATAGCATTGTAGACTACATTCAAAAGATCTTAACAGCTAGAAATGATACAGTACATAAAGAACCTATTTTTAAAGTAAACAATAACATCCAAATTCCAGACTTAGTAGTGTACAATATGGACAGAACTGTGTTAATAGTTGTACAAGTAATAAACAACCAATTTTCACTTACAACTGCACATAACAACAAAGTTAGCAAGTACGATGTGCTTCGGAATCAGCTGGCCGACCTTCGTCCTAGAGGCTACCACGGCAGCACCGTAAAAATCAATTGGAGGGGTATTGTCGCGGGGCAATCCTATTAAGAACTCGTTGCCTTGCGTCTCCTCAAGAAGGGAGATTTTAAGATCATCTCGTCGGCACCCGAAGGAGGGGATCGGGTGAGCCGTCCCAGCTCTCTGGGTTTCAGTACCACTGCTATGTTGGGTACAGTGGAAAGTCCCCGGTGGTCGGTGAAAAAAAAAAGCCACTTGCCTCGGTATGTTCGGTATGGCGGGAGTAACTATGACTCTCTTAAGAGGTGAGCTCGTGTTCGGAACCGAACCACCCTCGGGATTCGTCCCTCTTTCTTACGGAAGCTCCCGCTGGTGCCAAAATCTACAGACGGGTTAGCGCCCCTCCTTCAGAGAATTTGCGATTGCTCCTAGAAAGAAAAATGAAGAAAGGGGTCCTTGTAACTCAAGTGACCCCGTAAATTCGGCTACTGGGGGGTCACAGGGACTGATGCCTGCTGTAGGGTTCGAATGTCAATGGCGTCAACGTAGTTTTGGTAGCAAGCTTGAGCTAGGGATGCATCAAAGATCTCAGCACCCCAATGACTATCATGGTAAAGCCCTAGATGAGTTAAAAGAGAAGGAAAGTAAGGAGGTGAAGAGGAGGTGGACAGATTTAGAAGTTACCAAGATTGCGAATGAAGAAGCTCGGATCCTATTTTACAGGGGACCAATTACTAACATAAACGAGGAAATTAGTAAGGTCATAACTGACAGATCCATTGAGGCAAGTAAAGGGAAGCGGAGGTCTGCTAAATACAAAAAAATGGTGCAGGACATCCTGAGAAGTTTTACCCCGGATTCTCCCCAGAGTCCTAGCACTACATCAGATTCAAGTAAAAGCACTATTCAAAATCAGCAAGCTTTGCCAAGAGCAAGTGTGTCACCGCTTACTAACCTTGAAGATTTTAATTTGCTTGAAGAAACGGAGATTTATATGTCCCCGGAGATCTACCTGCACAAAATAAATTCGGACCGGCGCATCCGGGGGGCGCTAACCGAAGATGAATTGAACCTTGATGAAGCCCTTCTTAGTTTGAATGATGTTATTAAATGTAAACACACCTTATAAACACCTATCTCCTGTCTGTCATCAAGGGGGATCAAATTGAGAAGAAGATTGCAAGGAGGAAAATTGCCGTCAATCCGATATTCTCAAATAGAAAGCTTAAGAGAATAAAATATACTAAATTCCAGAGAATGTATTCAAAAATCATTTGATTCCCTGTATAATAATACAAGCATTGGTGGGAGCTTGGATACTGATACAGTTTTTAACTTCTGGAAGCATTTACTAACTCATGTTGAAATAAATGTACCTGATCCGAAAAATATTCATTTTGAAGAACCACCTGTTACATAATGTGAAGAAATACTTTTTTTATCCAGATGAAGTTGCGCGGTTCAATCCGAAAGGCAAGTCGGCGGCAGGTCTTGATGGCCTGTCGGTTTACGACACCCAGAGGATTTGTAGCCGCGCAAAAGCAAAATTATTCAGTCTCTTTTTAATGATGCATTGGATCCCAGATATACTAATCAATAGCCATTCCATTTTCATCCCTAAAAAAGAAAATACTGCGAGTCCAGCACATTTGAGACCAATTTCAATAGCTTCCAACTTAACCAGGCAGTTTCACAAGCTTCTTGTAAACAGAATTAATAACACAGTTACATTTGACAAGTTACAGTACGGCTTTCAGAAAGTGGATGGCGTGACGAGTGGAATTGACCTTTTCCAGGCCATCTTACGATCTGTTCAGTCGGACTATAAACACATAGCAATAGCAGTATTGGATATCCAGAGAGCATTCGACAGTTTGGCGCGCATCAAGCAATATTTAAAATTATTGATTTACTCGACATTCACTCTGGAATAAAGGCTTATCTAAAATTTACATAGCTGTATTCTAAAACTTACTTGCTGTTTCGAGGAAACATGAGTGACTTGTTCCATCCGGTTAAGGGTGTTCGACAAAGGGCCCCTTATCTCCAACCCTGTTTTTGTTAATAATGGACACGGTCCTCAAGTTACTACTTTCTGATGTTGGATTTAGTTTTGACGGGGAATCGATTAACCACATCGCATATGCAGATGATCTGTTGGTGATAGCGGACAGTTCTGACAAATTGCAACACCTTTTGAATATCTTACAACATGCCTTGGATGCAGTTGGTTTGAGAATCAACCTGGATAAGTCCTTTTATTTTATCTGGACGAAAAACAAACGTACTAAAAAGATGATTTTCGACAGCAGATCACAAGTTTTTCAGAATAATGTGCAGTTCAATAATATTGCAGTAGATGCTACTTTCAAGTATTTGGGTGCGGAATGTACCCCCAATGGTCTAACGAAGATTGATACACTGGTTTTGAAAAGAAATATTGATACATTACTAAAATCTCCAGCCAAACCACAACAGAAATATTTTATGCTCCGTAATTTTCTTCTACATTCAATCTATCATTCTTATATTTTTTCCAGACTCCATGCCAGCAAACTTCAAAAACTCGACATAGCAGTAAGGAATGCAATTAGACGTGTTCTTCACCTTCCTCATGATGTTCCGAAGGCTGCCTTCCATGCAAAGGTGGCTGACGAGGGCATGGGAATTCCTTCACTCAGGTACTTAATTCCGGTCATTGCTAACAATAGACTTAAATATAATAAACCCCACCATAATCTTATCAAAATAGAAGGTCGCACAGTCTCCTCATCAGATCAAATAAATAGGTACTTCAAAAAGCTACTTTACAAGTTGGCGGAAGGTAAGGGACTTTCCGAGGTAAGTAAGTGTCCATCGGCCCATCAATGGATGAGCGATGGGACTGCGATGCTAAATGGAAAGAACTTTGTCAGATGTGTTCAACTCAGATATAATGTGTTATACAGTAAGAGCAGATGTGCTCAACTCAGATATAATGTGTTATACAGTAAGAGCAGATGTGCACGAGGTAGAAGATAGAGGGATAAGCTTTGTAGGAGAGTATGCCAGCAGCATGACACACATAACCATATGCTCTAGACTTGTTACTCGACTCATACAGCCCGTATTAAATGTCATGATGCAGTAGTTAAATATATTCAAAAAATCACCCAAGATCGCGGATTCACAGTACATTATGAACAACAGTTTACAGTAAACAATAACGTATTAAAACCAGATCTAGTACTATATTCAAATGACAGGGTACATTCCCTCGACATTCAATTTATAAAATGATCAGTACCCTCTCCAGCAGGCTCATACCACGAAGAAACAGAAATATGAACCTTTAGCAGAACATCTTAATGGGTTGCGTCCGTGGGGGGGGGTTCCGCTCCGACACCTTGACGATTATAAGGGGTGTCGTGGCGAAGGCCTCCTCTAAAGAGCTCATCACTTTTGGAGTCCTGAGGAAGTCCGACATGAAAGTTATAGCTACCAGAACTCTTATCGGAGGAATCATTGCGCACCGAATCTTCCAGCACATGACCAGCTCTTTGAGCGCGAAGAAGGGTATCGGCTGAGGCTCTCCAGCCGCAACTATTTGTACTTTGTACATTTTACTACATGATTGTAAGAACTCATTGTTGCTGCTTTTTGGGCAACTTTGAAAAAAAAATAGCCACTTGCCTCGTTATGTTTGGTATGGCGGGAGTACACTATGACTCTCTTATGGGGTGAGCTCGTGTTCGGGACCGAACCACCCTCGGGATTCGTCCCTTGGGAGGGACGTGACCCTCAGCGAGTTTCCTTATTAAGTACCGGGTGTGTCTGGGGCGGCTTCGTTTCGGGGTCGATTTTTGTTCATAGGGGCGCGTTCCCGTGTTCTGAGAAATTATTTTCTCAGTCGCGGGGAGGCGTTCCTATGTTCGACAGTGGGCCTTGGACCCTGCCAAACCTTGCAAACACCGTTAGAGGCATGTTACAGATGTTAGAGGACTTCTGGCTGTGCGTGCCCCCGCTACCTACGCATATGCTGAGTGTCCTCGGGTGCCCAGGCTCCATGGAGTACATGGAAGCCCCGTCTATCATCGAAGATTCCTGTACGGGTTAGCTCCCCGTACAGGAGGAAAGATTTCCATTGCTGTGAAGAAGAAAAACAAAGAAAGTGCTGCTAATACTGTTGGCGGCGCGGGAATCTCAGCCGCTGAGGGGTCCCAGGGACCGGGCCCTGTTGGACAGAGGAGGAGACGATGAGGATGGCAAGATCAGAGGCTAAAATGTTGAGAAGAGATGGTCATGTTGAGAATATTAACCAAGAATTGCTTAAATGTGTAAATGGTAGAACACTTGATGCCATTAAGGGGTTGGGTTGATTATTGACGGCCAATTATCTACACTAGGGATATAGGCCCGGGGGGAGTGCCCTTCGTGGGGGTCTTTCTAAGGGAACCTAATCCGTATTTACGCATGGATAAATCCACAGCTCGAAGAAAACCACGAAAACTCCGAACGATTAAGCCAACGGGCGCGATTGGGATCGAACCCAGCCCCTCCCGTCTACCAGCTTCGAGAGCACAACCTCTCAGCCACTGGTGGGGCCGCCATTAAGGGGAAGAGAACAGCTGAGACTTACAAGCGAATGGTACAAGACATCTTGACCAGTCTATCCCCTTAAACTCCTTCACCAAGTGGGTCCTCGTCATTCGAGGGAAGTGCTGGTGATCGTACTATGCAGATAAATGATCCGAGTTTAGCTGAAAAGCAGGTGGATTCCGTTGATGTAAGTGGGCAGCACAGTTTCAATATAGATGAAGATACGTTGATTTATATGAGCCCTGAAGCGTTTATATATAGACTTAATTCAGATCAGCGGTTGAGGGGGCAACTGACTGAAGAGGAAAATATGTTAGATCAGGCAATGTTATCATTGGAAGATTGTGAGAAATGCAAGAATTTTATTTTGACTTCTTTGCTATCAATTATTAAAGAAGATGAAATGATGCGCAGGGTTAAGCTTCCGCAGAGGTCTCCAATACAAAAACAGGTGTCCAACAGAAAATTGAAAAGAATAAGATATACAAAGATGCAGAGGATGTACAAGAGAAACAGAAAGAAATCATTTGATACTCTTTATAACAACAATAGTACTATTGATATGCTTACACCGGATATAGTTTTTAGTTAGTTTTTAGTCTTATTTAATGACGCATGTTTCAATACACGATTCAAACCATGAAGAATTACATTTTGGCACAGCGCCAGTAGTCCTTAATGAAGATTTATTGATTTTTCCTACTGAAGTGCAACAGAGTAATCCTAAGGGTAAGTCATCGGCAGGTCTTGATGGCCTGTTGATGTACGATACCATAAAAATATACAATATAGCGACTTCTAAACTTTTCAGCCTGTTTCTATTGCTGCACTGGCTGCCTGATGTTTTGCTTAACAGCTTCACCATTTTCATACCTAAGATAGAAAACACTAATGATCCTGCAAGCCTCCGACCAATATCCATAGCATCTAATCTTACCCGCCAATTTCATAAACTCCTCTGCAGTCGTTTAAACAGTAAAATAGTCATTAGCCCATATAAATTTGGATTTCAAAAACTTGACGGAGTGGCCAAAGGCATTAGACCTATTTCAGGCGATACTCCGATCGGTGCAAGTTGACCTTAAACCTATCGCAATAGCTGTGTTGAATCTACAAAAGGCATTTGATAGCGTGTCACATGCAGCCATTTTTAAAGTAATTGAAGCTCTAGAAATTCCAAAAAGTTTTAAAGCCTACTTGAAATTTATCTATCTTCATTCAAAGACTTTCTTAACCTTTAAAAGATCTTAAAAGTGAACTATTTCACCCTATTAAAGGATTTCGTCAGGGCGATCCGTTGTCACCTACACTATTTTTGATGGTATTTAACACTATTCTGGACCATCTCCCTGAATAACTTGGCTTCAACTGGAATGGGGATCTGCTCAACCACCTGGCGTATGCGTACAATTTGGTTTTAATGGCCAAGCCCACAGAGGAAGTGCAGAGGTTGATGGATCACTTACAACAAGGCCTCTTGAAGGTCTGTCTTAAAGTTAATATGCAAAAATAATTTACCTTTGGGTGGGTGAAAGACAAGAGACAGAAAATAATGATTTTTGACAGCAGGAAAATTGTCAAGTGCAATAACATCCCCTTAGGGACCAAGGCTGTCAATGAAACGTTCAAGTATTTGGGAGCAGTGTTTACACCTAATGGCTTAGAAAATATTCATTCAACAAAACTTAAAGATTCCATAGACATTTTACTAAAGTTGGTTTTAAACCGCAACAAAAGTTATTTATGTTACGTAACTTCTTACTACCTGGATTTTATCACAGTTATATCTTTTCAAAACAATACGCTAGTCAGTTGAAGAAAAGACATTATCATAAGAAAAACAGTTCGGACGATCCTTCACCTCCCCCATGACCTACCAAAGGCCGCCTTCCATGCGAGGGTGGCTGATGGGGGTCTGGGAATTCCATCTCTTAGATACCTTATACCATTAATTGCTTCAAAGAGACTTACGTATAACAGACCTCATGAATATTTAGTGAAAATTGAAGGTAGAACAATTCGATCATCAAATCAGATCAATAGTTTTTACCGTCGACAGCTCTATGCAAGTGTAGATGGTACGGGATTAAAAGAAGCCTGCAAATGTCCATCAGCCCACCGTTGGGTGGATGATGGAACGAGCTTTCTCAGTGGCAAGGATTATATAAAGATCATACACCTAAGATATGGGGTCCTATTCAGTAGTAGTAGGTACGCAAGAGGAAGAGTAAAGGATAAATCGTGCTGGAGAGGGTGCGGCCAGCAAGAAACTATCAGTCATATGCTACAGAACTGTTATTCTACACATTTTACGCGAATCAAACAACATGATAATTTAGTTAAGTACATCCAAAAAGTTACTCAAGATCGCGGTTTCACAGTACATCAAGAAAAACAGTATAAACTTAATAGTCAAATATTAAAGCCTGATCTTACCATTTATTCAATAGACAGAGTTCACACCTTGGACATACAGATTAGAAACGATCAATTCCCTCTCCAAATAGCACATCTAAATGTACAGAACAAATATAAAGTCCTGGGTCAGCAGTTAGACGGTTTAAGACCTGGAGGATTCCGTTGAGACACCTTGATGGTCAACTGGAGAGGTGTTGCGGCGGAGTCCTCATACAAAGAATTAGTTGCGTTTGGGATCTTGAGGAGTTCAGATTTCAAGGTGATCTCCTCGAGAGTTTTGCGCGGAGGTGTGCTTACGCACAAATCATTCCAACACATAATGACCTCTTCGAGGGTGAAGGAGGGGGTCGGCTGAGGCCTTTCAGCCGTGCCTTTTGCAACTATTTTATGTTGTTACTACTGAAGCCAGTAGAAACTCAAAGTTTCACTTTGAAAAAAAAATAGCCACTTGCCTCGGTATGTTCGGTGTGGCGGGAGTAACTATGACTCTCTTAAGGGGTGATCTCGTGTTCGGGACCGAACTACCCTCTGGATTCGTCCCTCGGGAGGGGCGTGACCCTGAGCGAGCTTCCTTATTAAGTACCGGTTTTGTAATCTTCTTTAGAAAAAAATAAAATATTTTATAGCCACTTACCTCAGTATGGTCGGTATGGCGGGACTAACTATGACTCTCTTAAGGCGTGAGCTCGTGTTCGGGACCTTGTCTTTTGTTTTTTCATGTTTAAATTACTGAGTAATTCAGTTTTCTTGTGATACATATTTCTTGTCTCTTGCATTTGCCCTCTTTGACTACATCTCTGCTTATCTTTGACAGTAACGGGGTGCGCATATTGTATTTTCACTCTTTTTGTCGCACTCAAGTGGTTTTTCACTTGTCCTTTCCGTTGTGGCGGATTTTTCTCGAACCTCGAGCTATTCAGGGTTCCCCTGTTTGGTTTACATACCGGCATAACACTTTTTATAACTTTTTATATTTTTGCTTGTGTCTGTTGACACCAGTGCCGGTATGGACGTTGTCTTGCCTTGTCCGTGCGCTTTCTGTGCTGCCCCCCCTTTTCCTACCTTTGATGCTTTTGTCAATCATTCTGTGGATGTTCACCGACCCTCTCTGTTCCGGCCATCCCTGTATTTCCTTTATTGTACCATCCCTGTTTTTCCCTCGTACAGTTTTGAATGAGGGTGGTGCGTCCGGCGGGTTGTGGAGAAACAACGCGTGTAGCAGGAGGAAATTTCTTAGCTCGCGCCCTCTGTGGTCTATGTCATCGTAGCCCCATGCTGTTGAGTGTGCATTAAAGTCCCCCACTAGCAGTACTTCTCCGACCGCTTTACTCAGGGCCTCACCTATCTCGTCTAGTACTTCTGAGAAGTCCGCCAGGGGGGGTCTGTATTTATTATTGTGAAAGTTTTGTCTTTGTTTTCTAGTTTTATAGCTGTTGGGAACTCCCTTGGTTACATGCCCATTTGAGAACGGTCTGGAAGCCTTGACCAAAGCAAAAATCGACAAGGAGACTAAATACAAAAATATAGCGGATGACCGACTGAAGGCTGGATTCAACGCTAAGGTCGAGGCCATTATCGTCGGCTCATTAGGATCCTGGGAACGATAGGATATTCAAAAGATTATGCTCTATAAAGTAGTTAAAGAAGATGCGCAAGATTATAGTAAGCGAAACAATATCGTATTCCAGGGACGTGTTCTATGAACATCTTCATATCATTCCCCAGGACTCCGGCGGCCGACGTTATTGAAGCACTTCCAGGGTTGCTATCTTTATATGGTTTTAACTTGCTCTTTTTATATATTGTACTTGTATGTGTTTTTTACCTGTTTATCTCTTTTATGGTTTTTAAATAAAGTTTTTCCTATTGGTGCGAAATAAGGACCAAAAAATCTTTTACAAGGTTCAACATTTCAACCACAGCTTGACTTAGGCCACATGGACACACATTTTAGTTTTTATATTATCATGTTAATTGTAAATTCCCTTGTCCCACACTCTTAATATTGTAATGTAGTATTACGGCTCTGATAGCATGTCTGAATTTGATCGAAAAAGTTTTTATCCTGATATGAAGAAAAAAAACGCATTTGATTTCAAACAAGAAATGGTGGTAAATATTTTACATTGGAGATAAATAATTTATATTTTTTTAGAACTTTGACATTAATTTGTAAATAAATTTATATAAAATATTATTGGTACTATAATTTTTTTTCACGAAAGTTTAAATATATATATGTATATATATAGTGATATATAGATCAGATGTTGATATCTTGAAGCGCTGTTGCATTGGATTCAGGGTACAATTCTTAAATGTTCCTGAAGTTGATACATTATTGTTTGTTCGATATTTCTGTTTTTAAATTGCCATTAAGTTTATGTGAATTATATATATACACAATATACCCACTAAAGTCCCTTGCCACCCTCTTAACTTCGGAACGGCTGCTGCTATATTCATAAAAGTGGTGTCTACTTATAGTTTAGTAGCCATGCGCTACTGAATGAAACCACCTAGTGCAAAACAGCGGAGTTAGAATTCCTAACTCGTAAACGGAAAGAGATGGTGAAAAAAAAAAAAGAGTTAAATTTGTACAGCACCATCGATTTAGTACGAAAGAACACCTTGTGGACATTTATGAGAAAAATAGAACGGCGAAAACGCTTATTTGTTTTTTCGAGATTTCCTACACTGTGACGTCACGAAACTTGAACTAGATAAACTTCGGTATCATTTTTTTATCCCTTGGTTACCACTATTTCTGAAAATTAAAGACCAGGGAGGGGTATTTTCTCGGGCTCTATGGGCCCAATTTCAATGCGAATTAGTTCATTCAACTTAACACGAACTAATTAAGATATAGATAACTATTTAAGATACAGATTTTGCTCCAACTGGCGATAGAAAATGGAACTAAAAGAATTTGCAGCGCGTGCACAGCACGCCTGCTATATGGTGTCGTAGGCAGCAGGGACACGTGCCGGAGTTTCGATCAGAAAGAGTTTTATTTAGAACTGAGTGCACTCCCTAGCAGTGGGAAGTGAAACTGAACAATTATGCATTTAAAATTTGTCCGATTCAAACAAAGGGCCCGATTTCAACGACAATTGATTCCTTCAACTTAACATGAACTAATTAAAATGTAGATAACTAATTAAGACATAGATTTGGCGCCCCCTGGCGGTGGAAAGAAGCGGCGGAACTAAAAGATTTTCTGCGCGTGCACAGAACGTGTTCTATACGTTGTCATAAGAAGCGCGGACACGTGCCCGAGTTTCGTTCGGAAAGAGGTTTCTTTAGATCAGAGTGCACCCCCTGGTGGTGGAAAATGTAACGAAAAGATTTTGAATTTAATCTTGGTCAGATTCAAACGAAATCTTTTCTGACATTCTTCCGAGGCCTCCCAGGTACTAAATCAACTTCGGTATAATATTTTCAGCACTTGGTTACCACCATTTATGAATATTAATATCCAGGGGCGGGGGGAAATATTTTCTCGAGTTCTATGGGTTCGATTTCAATGGGAATCGGTTCATTCAACTTAACATGATCTAATTAAGATATACCTAATTATTTATGACATATATTAAGTACTCCCTGGTGGTGGAAAATGGAACTAAGTTTTTCGTTTGTGCACGGCACGCCTTCTACACGGTGCCATAAGAAGCAGAAACGAGTGCCGGAGTTTTGTTCGAAAATAGGTTTATTTAGAACAGAATGCTCCACCTGGTGGTGGAAACTGGAACTAAAAGATTTTGCAGCGCGTGCCTAGCACGTCTTCTATACACGGTATCGTAGGCAGCGGGATCACGTGTCGGATAATTTGTTTAGAACAAAATTTATCCCCTGGCGGTGGAACTAAAAAAGTTTCTTGCGCGTGCACCAAAAATGGCTATTTTTATTGAAACCGCAAAAAAAGGTTACCGATTTGATAATCCCAGACAACGAAAATGTTTCATTTTTACTCATTCTCGAGTATTAAGAAAAGTTCTGGATTATTTGAATCGAAACTCAGTTTATTTTTCTGTTTCCAAAAATGCAAATTTTGTAAAAATGAGACTAACTTTTTTAAATTTTGACCAAAAACTGACCAGTTTTAAATCAAATGATCCAGACATTTGAGGAGGTGGTATTAAATTTATTTCCACTTCGGGTCCATCTCTCTATATAATTTCCGAAAGACAATGAGTTACTAGAGAAAGGGTTTCGTGCAGCGATTTTTAGAGTGATTTCGCATTACGTTTTATTTTTTGACGGGACCGGGCAACGCCGGGCGGATCTGTTAGTTTAAAATAAGTATATACGATTGCTGAATTTAATAGAATTATTAGTGATGTGACTATTAACACGTAATTTCCCTTTTTTTACATCATAAAAGTAAAATGTTAGTTGATTTTTATTATAAAAGTAAAATGTTTATTTAATTTTGTTCCCATTTTTTTCAGTTATTAGGTTATGGATTTGTACTTGCTATCCCCATAAATTTCTGCCGTTCAGTATCAAAGACAAAAGAACAGTATTGATCAGGTTTCTAATACAAATATGTTTGTAGTAGCTTTCAAGACATGTTAGCCCTTCAGAAACTTTATAGAGAAATATAGAAGCTGGATAAATCAGCGCTGTACAAGGATAACAGATTCCATTACTTGCTCTAGTGATGGAAATAATGGTATTCCACTTGGATAATATTTGGGTTAGTCAACTGGTGAATTAAATGGAGAAACGATTACTACATTTTTATCTGGTATGCAACGAAAAATTTTTATTTTTGCGAATATATCACACTAAGTTACCACGATAGACAAATTCTTAATGTTTTTTTTTTTAATTTATGTTAGCTTTTGTTCCATTCTACAGGAGGGCCGAAGAATTACGCCTATAAAACTGAAATTCAACACACTATCAAAATTTTCAACTTATAAACTTTCACTCAATGAGAGAATTACCACTGGATAATGACTGAACAAGAATAATCCCAATATGTAACCCACCAAAAATCACAAAAGATAGTAGAAGTCTCAAAGGGATTAATAAAAATGAAATTATATGAATATATATAAAAAAAATTGTTCAAGTTGAAATGACAACCTTACCCTGGTTATTATTATTTTTTAATCAGTTTAATAAAATTGCATTTTTTGTTTAAAAAGATTTTGCGTAGCTTATTTATAAAAATTGTATAATAAAGTTCATTTTCAGAATTTTTTCTTCAAAAAAAGGAAAATATAACTCAGTGAAAAAATGTATAGAAATTAAATGTATAGTATATTTTTCTTTAGAAGAAAAAAAAATTCATAAAATTGAAGTATATTTCTCGTTTAAGAAAACAGTTTAGAAAATTTTATTTTATTTCAAGGTAAGATTTTAGAAGAAATAACGATAATTTTTTTCAGTTTGGTTAAGATAAATTTTATAAATAAATACATACTATTAAAAACTAAGAAAATATTTATATGTTCAGCAAGATCAAAAAAGTTATTTATAAATTCTAGTAAACAAAAAGTATTTATGTTTTTTGTGAAAAAAATATTAATATTATCTGTAAATAAAAAATATATATTTAGAAAAGAAAGAAATTTGACAAACACCAGAAAGAAATATTTTGCTCATACAATACATTCAAAGTCGAAAAGGCAAAAAAAAAAAAAAAAAAAAAAATGAAAATTTTCTGTAAAAACTATTTTTTTGTAAAAGCAAAAAAAAAAAAAAGGCATTAACATTTTCTTTAAAAAAGAAATTTGTATTCCCAGTTAAAAAATATACATTTTTCTCTGAATAAAATATATATGTTAAGTTAAAATAAAACATATATATATTATTTAGGAAAGGAAGAAATTTCACATTTTTTTTTTTACATTTTTGAGCTATGATATTAATAAGGTAACTTGGAAATACAAATTTCTGCTTATTTTCTAGATTTTTAAGTACAGAAAAATGAAATGTAGTGTTTCAGTAAAATATCGAAGTATGTTTTCATTTGTCCAAATTAATAATAATAATTAAATACGTATTAAAAGAATATTCGGGTTTGTCAAAAATATGAAACTTTTAAAAGGCGGCGTAATAACAAAAACGTGCTTATATTCTGTTATTGAAAGTGATACAAAATTATTCCTAAAATATTGTAAGTGTCGATAATAGTCATTAAAAATGTTAAAATTAAGACCCAGCTCAAGCCATGTTTGCGTTAAAATACCTAAAAAATGTTGTTTATCTGAAAAAAATGTATTCATAAAGCACAAAATGTCTTTGTAAAATATTTATCTAAAAACTATCGTGAAGTTTTTACTTCTTCAAAATGAGTGGCATGCATTCCGTTGTATTCTTCCCCCAACCAGTCAGATAGGTGTTTCTTATAGAATATAGTGCGGCACAAAAGTAAGCACAACGAAAATATTTTAATAAAAATAAAATTGTACAACGGAAATCTTTCAAATATCCACTGTAGGTGAATGCTATGATCATAAATATATACCTTGAGTTTGAAAAAAAATTCATCGCTACGAATACAATGCAAAATGGAAAACAATTCAAAAATTCGTATCGCTCAGGAAGGCCAAAAAAAAAAAAAAAAACTATATTTCATGAGGATAGAAGAATTAAAAGAATGGATGTAACTGGCAATTTGTCTCTTAATCAGATAAAAAAATAGACTTGGATAAAAAATATCACGTAACACCATATGCAGAGGAATAACCGAAACAGGATTCATCAAAAAACAAAAAGTAGCTCGTAGCCTTTTCTGAAACAGTGTCGCAAACAAGCAAGACTTGAACGTGCAAAACAGCATATGTATTATCGTGACGAATGGATTAGTGTTATTTTTTCTAAAGAAAAAAATGGAATCTGGTTGGTACCAATGGGTTCTCATTCTAATGGCGTAACTTGAAGAAAGATTCAAAGAGCATAGTCAGAAGGCAACAACGTGGTGGTTTGCTCATGGTATGGGAGGGCTTTTGGCTAAAATGGAGAAACGTCTCTTTGCTTCCTAAATAGCAGACAAAATTCACAAAATATCAGGAAAGTCTGAGTGAACAGTTATTGCCGTTTGGTAAACTCCTAGATGGTCCCACTGGACCTTTCAGCAAGACAACGCATCGATACACACTTCCCGTTGCAAAAAAGAATGGTTTAGATCTCAGAATAACAGTGTGATGAACTGACCAATACTCAGCCCAGAAATGAATCAGATAGAGATTATCTGGAGAATCCTCTCACGTGACGTCAACAAGAATGGGAAACAGTATTACTCATTCCAAGATCTCAAATCAGCGATCAAGGAGGGCTGGTACAGACTCGCTCCCGAAACCTTCCATACTCTCGTGTTATCAAATGGAAAATCTCATCTGATGCAATGGAAACACCATGGACTACTAAAGGACTTTTGTGCTTTGTGAAATGTAAGTATTTAGATTTTGTGCATAAACTTTGCGACATCACAATTTTTATTTTTTATAATTTATTATTTTCCTCTCAATGAGTTTGTTCAGAATTCGAAACATGAATTTGTAATCCAATTGTTTAGGTACAGTAAAAATTTCAAAGCATTCCGGTGTATATTTTTCATTTTATAAAAACATTTAGCTTGTGCATAAAGTTTTGCGTCGCACTATATAATACTTTCAAAAACAAAAATAAATTGCCTGGTTGGTTAAAACGTTGATCTACTGAATAACAATATGCGGGTTCGAATACCTTTATATGTTTTTGAAACAGAAACGAGTTTAAAAATAATTACTCTTAAGCACTCCATGAAAAATAAAGTCTTGTATAGAATCTAATGGAAGGCGTGTATATAGAAGGGTAGCGTAGAAAAGCACTCGTTACAGAACCTAAAACAAAGAACTTTGATTTACTTGGAAACAAATATTATGTCTTCACTAAATAAAGGAATTTGTATGAACTCGTGGTTAAGTAAACAGTTACATATGATGAGCTGGATGAGGACTAACTAGACAAGTAGTTCTTATTAAATACAAGTCTCTAGTAAAAGTCTCTTTGCTAATAAAGTTCAGGACGTATGAAGACTTAAATTTCACTAAAGGCTTATTCAGTTCTAAAAGGCTGTTCAGTAGAGGGCTTTCAATGACCAAGAGTTGGTCTTCTCTATGGCAAAGAGTAACTATGGGTCCCGACCAAAAATTCGCTAAGAGCTGCAGCTGACACCGTTTCACTGTCACTCTGCGACTTTTCTTTTTTCGGTCTCTGAAAGAAATCCCCTCTCTTCAGTATTTCTCTTCTATACTACGAGAGACAAAGGGGGGTGGGATGGGGGTCTATGTGTTTCGATGTCCTCTTTGTTCTAGCTGTAAATTTTAGTTAATTCATTTAATTAAAACAGTGACTCACAGTCAGAACGATGTTGTCATTGTGAAACCAAAATCCACGTACTCCAACACGAAACATTTTCATCCCCCCACTTCCAACCACCCTCAAAAGATATCACCTCCTCTTTCAGCAAAACATTTCACCCTCACCTTGTAGCACGCGTTCAAACCCGCAACCTTTTTGATTTCAGGTGAACCTTCAGGCCCCTTCTATTGTATTCGCCAGTTCCCCTAACATACTACTGTCGACTTTTTTCGGATTTGGAGTAATTTTGCATGTTTGAATCTTTTTTTAGAGGGATTCTCTGATGGCACATTTGATTTAATTATTAGTAAAATATGTTTTCCAACGTCAAGTCTACAATTTGGTTTTAAAGACTGTGTTTTAGAGATATTTTGAAAATGACTTATTGAGCGGAAGATTCAAAAAAGTAGGTAGTGATGACATTGAAGAGATAATTTGTGACGATTTAGAAGAAGCAATGAACCACCAGCTAACTGACAGGTGTATGATTTCATAAACAGGTAAGGTAGAAATATTATACCTATAACTTTCAGCTTTTATTAAGCAAATTCTACAAATTACATGCCAGATCTTGAGCTATATGTAATTTTGTTCCGAGATTTTCGATATACTATCTGCTTCGTTTTCAGATATATCAGAGGCAAAGTTAAAAAATATGGGGTTTTATATTCAGCCAGAAAAATGCTTTGAACAACTATTTTGTCAGTGGGTTTGGATTTGAACTAATATTAGAGGTTTGATTTGTTTTCTATTTAGGATGATTTTCTGATGACACATTAGATTTTATGGTTGGAAAATTTTGCTTTCCCAACATCAGTTGTATGGCGTTGTTTTAAAGACCATGGTTTTAGTGGTACTTTGAGAATTTATTTTATGGAGTGGAAGTGTGAGGGAATAATAGATAGTGGTGGCTTTGAAAAGACAGCTTGTGAGGATTTAGGGGAAGCAGATTGTGGTGAATTAGGGGAAATAGATTGTGTTGATATGATGTCAGACTAGGAAATTAGACATTGTCTTTTTGTAGTGGTTGATTGTTTTCTGATGGGAATTCAGAGTGAGTTGCTAAAGTTTGATATGTTTCATATGAGCTGCATTCGATACGGTAGTAGTATATCATACTCCAACTTTGTATTTTCTGGATTCAACTGTTCCCTGGCCTCGGAGTAAGATATATTTTATTTCGTGCAAGTTGTCTATATTTATTTGTTCCACTTTTCACACGTTTTGAATAGGATGGGTGGTTTTACAATTTACACAACGTACTGGAGAATACCAATGTACTCTTACGTGATCCATTGCACTATATCGACCACATGTGATATTTCCTCAACACGATGTTTTATATTGTCCAAAGTATTGACATTTAAAACAATTTGGAGAGTATTGATTGTACGGTCTATTAGGTTACGGTAAATTCCTCAATTTTATTCAGTTTGAGAAATTGTGAGAATTGAATGAGTGTTTTGTTTCTTTGGTATTTGTAATGGCTTAGAAGATATTTGTTAATATTAATGGTAAATTTTTATTCTCAGATCTTCGGTATATTTTATTCTTTAAGGTTTTCTATTATTTCCCTTTCAGTAAGAGGTCAGATTCACTGATCACTCTGCGATATGTATTCAGCGTTCTGTATTGAGATACACATTTTTACTGTGTTTATAATATTTACTTTGATTAAATGTTCAGATAATTTTTTTTGTTTAAACAATCACTGATTAAATAGATTTATGAATCAATAAATGGAATGTCTGGTCAAAACTCTAGTCCTGACATTTTACTAAAACAAATTCTCTTCAGCACTGCAAGGTATACTTGCACTGCGGACAGTACTTCTATTTTCCAAATTGAGGGCAAAATCTTTCACTTGATCATCCCAAGATTTCAGATGGGTCTGATCGACAATTTTAATGCCTGAACCTGTCAAATTAATCTAACATCTTCTGGAGTCATTCTTAGATTGTAAAGTTTCAGAATATTTGTCGACTTAATAATGACAACCTGAATAAAGAAAATCCGCACATAAAAAGGTAAGAAAACATATGAACAACGAAAATCCGCACATAAGAACAAAGAAAATAAGAAGGCATAATCAAATTAACATGAGTTGTCGCTATTTTAAATTTTGGAACCCACAAATTACTTCCAGTTTGATCGGGGTGTCCGCTACACATGTTACGTTCCAACTTCTTATTAGTCCACATTTTACGTTTCGGTCATTTCCGTAGTCTTTGCACATTGGATGAAGGGGAAGGTCCCCGTAACGTGTAGTATGTACATGACCCTTAGCAGAGCTAGGGAGAATTTTTCGCTATTGAGAAATCACCGTTATCCTGTTGAACGAAACCAAGGGACTCAATCTCGGCGACAGCTGCAGGTGAGCTATCCTACACCGGTACATTGGCAGCTACCACTCATTTTCTGCTGCCGTTTCGACACTGAACTGTTTCCAATGGTGTCAAACATCATCCGCTACCAGCTAGAGTGGAAGACTGGTATGTAGTTCATAGTGTGAAGAAATAACTGCAGAAAATTGCTTAGACAGCAATAAGGCCATTAAAAGTTGTGCAATAGAAAACTTGAAGTATTTTTTTCAATTTTAAGTATTATACTTTTTCTACATTAATATTTTATATTTTTAGTGTCGGTATTTTTAAATAAGAAGGGAGGAAAACAAGTTTTTTATAAACAAAAGAAATTTTTTTACAAAATGTATTATTAGGTGATCTTCAGGTATTATGTAATACCATTTATGTTTGAGGCAATAACACAGCTCGATATTGTTTAAAACCCAAAAACCGAATTCAAACACAAACTTCAAGTTTCTGCGATTAGTTATTTGTAGACAAAAATATTTTTGCGAAATTTCATCAAATGCAAATAAATAATAATGAGAAACTTTTTTGGAGGGTATTATGTGCTAGTCGGGAAATATGGAATAGGGGGTTAAAAATGAAGAAAACGAACAGAATTTGGCAAATAACAGATATAATGGTATCAAGAGAGCATGATCAAAATATATTGCGTAGGTAGCCAGCCAATATACTTTAGTTCATACTTCAGATTTGCACAAATCACAAATATAAGGATATCTTTGCGTCACCATGATCCTGGAGTAATAGGATATATTGGTATTCCATATAGCCTGACAACGCCGGTTTGTGAAAAAAATACTCTATATTTATTGGTGTGAATCGCGAGCTGAAAAACGAATATTACATTATAAACTGTCAGTATTTCGGTGTACATTATACTTAATTTCAATATCAAATTTCTAATAATTAATATAAACTTCAATATAAATTTCCAATTAATTGATAAAAAAAATATTGAAAAATTATCTCCTTAAACTTTTCAAAGCCGAAAACATATTTTTCACACAACGCGCCCTGAAGCCGACCGACGAACTGTGTTCGGGTTTGTAGTAACTGACCGCCGCACAGAGGAGTATTTCTAAAAAAAGCTGGACAAAAGTCGAAAAATCAAGTTTGTTAAAAACCGCAATACTTTAATTGTTTGTATAGCTTAGTAGTGGGTGCTTCACGTAAACACTATCTTAGGAATGTTCGGTAACACTACCCGTCGCGTTATCAGTCTGAAAACAGCTGTCGTGCATCGCAGATGTCTCTTTTCACAGCGCTGTTGTGAGAAGCGCATAATTTAATTGCATTTATTGTTGTATACAGTAAAGATCTGAAAAAACCCTTTATGGACAACGAAATGGAAGGTGTGTAGTTTAAATTACTGTATTTAGTTTTAGTTATAAATGAATATAAATTATGAATAAAACTACATTGTTTTATCTTTAAAAATAAGTGTGATTTTTACTAGTTCTTTAAAATTATTAGTGATTTATAAATGCGTTCCGCCCTTTTCCCGGCAAAACTTTTTGTTGGAATATAAAATGTAGATATTCCTTGTTATATTCATAAAATAAAATCTTGCCCCAATTTGCCTCAATTTTTTTTTTACCCTTTTATAAAAAAATGGTATCAGAAGATGACGATCTTTTGAAAACGAAAAAACTTCATTTTTCTTTTAGAAACTTCAGTGACAGTGAAAGATGTTTCAAGAAAGTTGCTGTTCGACTTGATGCAAGATTGTTCTAATAAGAAAATAGATGAAAAATAATGTTTCATGAAAAGCAAGTTATAGAAATGACGAAATGCCCAGTAGATGAACAAGAATCAATAAAACGTTCGTTAAACCGTTTCAATTCGGATTTTAAAGAAACATGGGAGACTGCCAAATAGGGAAAAAAGTTGCTTTCTTAAGGTATCCGAATACCTTCGGAGGCCCTTTTTTAAAATTATTTTAAAATAGGACTTTTTTTGCATTGCATATCATGTGATTAAAAAAGTAAAAACAGAAAAAGTTATACATTTCAAATTATTTTTTTATATTTTGGGGAAAAAATAAGCAAAAAACAGCTAAAATAATCACTTTCGCAAAACATCATAACTCAACTTTAAATCAAGATATTTTTATTTTGTAAGCATTATTATAATTATTAAACCTTTTTCTGGGGAATGAACTACTCTCATATTTGTGAGTCAAATATTTAAAACTATATAGAAAGTTAATCAGTGATGAAGCAAAAATTACTAAAAATTTATTGCAAATTGGAAACTTTATCAATAATTAAAAAAAAAAACTAATACACTTACTGTTACAAGTGTAGTTCATTCCCTTTATTGCACTTTGCAAAGCATACAAAAAAATTTGGAAGAGATTCATCCATAATTTTTTCCTTTATGATGTTTTGCGTAAACATAAAATGTTAAAAAATTGATTTTCAGAAAACGCAAAACAAAATTTAATTCAAAATCTTACCTTTATTTTGAAAAGCAAACCTTAATATGTTACTCAATTTATACACTATATTATCTATTTTGTTTAAAACAATTGCTGTTTTTCTTTTTCAAATTCTTTTAAAATTTTCTCTGCTTCTTTACTTTTGGGTTTACATAGCATTGAAAAACGTGCTGACTTCCGGTGAGCAGAACGATACTTCCGGTTTCAAAATACTGATACTTAGTAATTTTAAAAAGGCAATAACTTGACTTCTAAATAAGATATAAACAAAATTCAAACAGATTTGGAAAGATAAAGAGTCCGGCTATTATGTTACACCAAAATCTAAAAATCGGCTTTTAAAGGTGTTCGGATACCTTAAGGTAAATAAACATTGGCTTAACATAAAATTGGCTGAAGAAGTTGGCGACCAATAAAAGATTTGGTGGCAGAACCCTCTACCTTCCACTACAGGGTTCTGCAGGCCAATACGCATTCGTTTTGTTCATGAAACGAACTATATTAATAATGAAGAAATTGAATACATTGAAAATCAAGTTAAAAATCTTAAGAAAACTGATATACCTACTACTAATGGTAGTTTATATTATGTAAAACACACGCTGATACCTACTATGGTAGATGCGAAGGTTTGCAATGCTGCGACAAGTAGTTCATCAACAATGAGATGCTACATATGTGGAGAAACTTTAAAAAAATTACTACGTTGGAGAAGAAGAATCCTAAGAATCCTGATGCCTTAAGATTTGGTTTATCAATTCTTCATGCACGGATTCGATTTTTTAAATCACTTTTGCATTTGTCATATAAAATTCATCTTAAAAAGTGGCAAGCAAGAATCAATGAAGACAAAAATGTTGTGGCAGAAACAAAAAAAAACGAATTCAAAATAGTTTCAAAGAAGAAATTAGTCTAGTAGATATTCCTAAGGCAGGTTTTGGCAAAACGCAAGAGGGAAATGTATCAAGAAGATTTTTTGTGGACCCTAATACTGCTTCCTGAGTCACTGGAATAAATTTTGACCTTATAAAAAGGTTCAAAGTAATTTTAGAGGCACTGTCAAGTGAATATAGAATTGATGTTAAGAAATTTGAAAATTACACCGAAGAAACTGCAAAGCTTTATGTCGAATTACACGGGTTGCACCCAATGTCACCAACAGTTCATAAAGTTTTAGTACATGGGTCCACAGTAATTAAACATGCAATATTATCTATCGGCCAACTTTCGGAGGAGGCTGCTGAATCTAGAAACAAACATTTCCGCCAATATAGGCAAAATTTTTCCTGAAGATTTTCTCGAGAGCAATATAATAAAGATGTTTTGAACAGACTTTTACTAAATTCTGATCCCTTTATAAGTAGTTCAAGACCAAAGCCTAAGAAAAAAAAAAACAAGCCATTTTCTAGCGAAACAATAGAACTATTACTCCCAGAAACACCATACGGACAACATTCAAAAAAAGAGGAAGATGAGGATGAAGATGAAATAGATGAAGATGAATCTGATAAGTTAAAGAAAAAACTTTTTATAAATATGCAAAAAACTGAATATTTCATTAAATATCATAAACGTTTATTCTGAATTGTTTTAAATATATAGTTTACTTTTTAAAAAGCAAATATTTTTTTGTAAATTCGTAAAAAAAAGTTGTATGTTTTGTTAAAAAATTATATATAATGGCTCCACGAATGGAAAACACGTAGGTAATTTACAATTTCCTGCAAGTCGACGTAAACGCAAAAATATAGTCTTATGGAAAATTAACTCATCCCCGAAGAGGAAAGCATATAGGGAGTGAAATAAGAAAAAGGAGACGTAGAATGGAATGTAGATAGTTCAAAAAGAAGTACAAATTGTAAATAGAGGAATATTTCCATTAAAAGGTTATTACGCTCTACTTTAAATGCAAAAAAGTATGCTCTTTTCTTAACTTAGGCAGGGATTTAAACAAAATGTTCAAAAACTTTCAAGAGTAATAAGTGTAATATCGTTATACAGATGCATACATTGTTAATGTATTCGTAGAAAATAACGTTATATTAATCTTTCTTTTACATCAAACATTGTTATTTGTACACGTTGAACTATGTTTTCTCAAACAAATATTTAGGTAAATTTCATTATGACATTTTTTAACCCATAACCTTTGTTGTTGGGTTCAAGAAACTCTTGTTCGTACATCACAATGGACAAAAAATTGATGATGCAATGAACTGGTTGATAGATAAAATAGCAAAACACACTTAAGACTTAAAAATATATCTTTTACTACATTTATGGTAAAATTGTTAAAATTTTAAATCTTATCTTAACCGTGATAGCTGTGGTCAGAAAATTAAGCTTTCATTCCACTGTGTGTCGCTAATATTCGTCTAGGTTACTTTACTAAGAATTCTTTAACGTCCCACTAATCTCCACTCCTCACTTCGCTTTAAAAGAAGTATTGAAAATAGAACATATCAAAAGATCAATTATTAGAATTTACTTCAGAAAACGCAACTGAATTCTTATTTCTAATTCGAATTCTTTTAGGACTATCTGGTTTTTGAATGGTTTCTTTTACCTTTCTTTTAAAAGGATAAAAGAAAATTTTCATAAATGACTTAACGAAAGAAAAGGTTAATTCAAACCTCAGAAGCTTATTAGAAATCCTTATAAATTAGTTGAATTTGTGTAACATTTTATTCAATACGAAACCGCACTAGCTATTGAAATATGTTTGAAACATGCCACAGTTAATTTTTACTGGCTAATGGATTTTCTACTCAGCTAATACAGGTTGGCACCTCATGATTATGCAGCGAGATTTATTAACTTTTCAGAGTTAAATGGGTAAATTAAAACGTACGGTATCTTGATTCCTTTACATAAAGGGGATCATATGCATTTGTTTTAGAATTTTTTTTAAATTTTTAACATAAATTATAAATGCTTTAAAGCTTTCTCCATTAGTTTCCTAATAATTTCAATGCATTTTGGAAAATTATTCTTTTTATTCAAATGCATTGGCCTACAAATTTATTTCATATGAATAATTTATGTCATTTTATTAATTTTTATTATATGCCCCCGCCTCCCCCCCCCAAAAAAAAAGACTGCTGGGAATACATCAACAAATACAAAAATTAATAAACTTTATTTTAAGGAAAACATTTAAATATCCGTGGATAAAACTTATCAAAGGAAAAAACACCGCTCTGTAAAACAGCATATTTGATTGAAATTAAATGTATTTTTACTTTAAAACGACAAATATTATAAAAAAAAAAATAGAAATATAATGAAACCTCTCTGTCGATCACTTCTCTCCACGACCACTTTTTCATGGAATGAAATTTATTCCCATAGGCTCAATGCTAATTTTACCTCTATTCGGAGACCACTCTCAGTGAAAATCCCTCAATAAGCGACCAATGTTGTTCCGCCGCGGAAGTACGGTTTTGGCTCCATCTAGTGAGCGTTGTATCACAGCTCCACCTAGGAGCATTTTGTAAAACAATTCAGTTAAGCTGTGAGTCACAAAAGCACTCGCACCAACTCTAAACACCGCCCAGTTCACGCGGCGATATTACTTATAAAAAATGCAGTTCGATTTAATAATTTGTGTGTGTGAACGTCTACTGTCATGTTATATGTTAATAAAAAGTTAAAAAGACAATCTCAACTCTCTACAGTCCACTCAGAACGACCATTTTGTGGTCCGAAGAACGCCGGAGTGCTGCTATATGGATAAACTCAATCATTCGAAAGGCGCCGTCAAGGCCGCAATAACTAAACTAGAACAATTTATCCAAGATAATTTAGATCCTAAGGCCACTAATGTGAGCCAACTCCAAGTGAAATTAAAAAAAATTGAAAGCCTGCAAAATAAATTAGAAGATATCAGGGAACAGTATTATGAGTTACCTGAAATAACTCAACCTCAATTAAAGGAAATTGAGCAGGATTTAGATGATGCAAGTGACCGATTAGAAAATTTGGAGGTGAGTGTAAAACTTTTATTAACCTCCTTTGATGATAAATCTAATAATAATCATATTAATGAAAACAAAACAAAAGTACGCTTACCAGAAATTCCATTGCCTTCATTCGGAGGTGCATACTGTGATTTCGCAAATTTCAAAAATCAATTTACGAATTTGATCATTAATAATGATCATTTAGATGATAATCAAAGGCTATTTTATTTAAAAGCCTCTTTAAAAAATGATGCTAAACAATTAGAATCTCCCGATGATGATTTCAATTCGTTATTTCAAGCCCTCATTCATAGATATGAAAATAAACGACTTTTAGTCGACTCTCATATTTCTTCAATTTTAAATTATGAAAAAATCCAGTATGAATCTCCTAAAGAATTACGAAATTTCTTAGATTGTATTAATAAGAACATCAGAGCCTTGAAAGTAATGGAATATGAGCAAAATAGCTTATCAGAAAGTGTATTCATGAATATAATTTTACAAAAAATAGATAAAGAAAGTCAAAAACAATTTGAACTTTCTCTCGAAAATACACAGGTACCAAACTTCGATTATTTAATGTCATTTCTGGAAAAAAGATGTATTATGTTAGACAATGTTTCTCGGTCTCATGTCGCCAACCAAGTCAATTCGAAACAGATCAAAAATAATTACGCAGTAAATAAATCAAGGTCATTTTTCATCAGTGACAATAAAAATAAAGTAAAGCCTTGCATTTTATGTAAACACGACCATTCGTTATTTAAATGCGTCGCATTTCAAAATATGAGTGTTCATAATAGAAAAAACTTTGTAAGCAAAAATAAATTATGTATAAATTGTCTGAAATTACATAATAGCGAATGCAATTCTAAATTCTCATGTAAAAAGTGTTCCTCTCGACATAATAGCCTACTTTGCGAAAATGTGAATGAATTTTCAGAAGCTCAAATGAATAAACCCTCAGAATCGATAAAAGAAAAACAATTAATTATGTCAGATTCCGAAAGTAAGGATAAGGTCTCTTCACTAGTAGGTAATAATCTTTTAACTAATGACTCAAAGAATTGTACGTTATTAAATACTGCAATTATTTTAATAAAGGATTCGCGTGGAAATAAAATTAAATTACGAAGTGTAACCGATAGTGGATCAACAGTAAATATCTTATCGGATAGTGCTTGCAAGAAATTGAATTTAAAACCAAAACCTGTTAAAGGTAGTGTTTCCGGTATTAACGGTTCATATCAACAAGTGAAACGAATCGTAAATACGGATATATTCAATCAAAATTAAACATTTTCAAGAAATATAGACTTGGTTGTGTTGCAAAAAATAACAAATCATATTCCGACCACGGAATTAGACATTTCAAATTTATGCATCCCTAAGTACATAGAATTAGCTGACAGCAATTTTAATGTTCCAGATCAAGTTGATGTTCTAATTGGTAGCGAATTATTTTTTGATATTTTAAAGGGGGATAAAATTCGGCTCTCAGATGGAAAGTGTATTTTACAAAATACAGAATTCGGATATTTAGTGACAGGCACACTTCCACCCATTAGTAATCAATCCTTTTGTTGTCTCTTAACTGAAGATAGTTTGGACAATACACTTAAGAAATTCTTTGAAATTGAATCCTTACCTGGAGACAATGACGATTTTGTGAAGGGTGAAGAAGAAACATTTTGTGAGGAGCATTTTAGAAGCACATATAAACGCGATCATACCGGTAGATTCATAGTGCAGCTACCAATGAAAGAAAATGCTGAATCAGTTTTAGGGTCATCTAAAGAAATTGCAGTTAGAAGATTAAATAATTTATGGGCGAAATTAGATAAAAATAAAACAATGGCTAATTTATATAGAGATTTCATGGAAGAGTATGAATTTTTGGGGCATATGACTGAAATTAAAGGTGAAAACACCAATCGGGTATCGTACTTCATTCCACACCATGCTGTCTATAAACCAGAAAAAACCTCCACTCCCCTACGCGTGGTTTTTAATGCTAGCTCAAATACATCTGGCGGATATGCACTTAATTCTATTTTATTAAATGGTGGAACAGTCCAGCAAGATTTGTTTTCCATTATAACTAGATTCCGCACACACAAATATGCATTTTGTGCAGACATTAAGAAAATGTACAGACAAATACTGATCGATCCATTGCAGAGAAATTTACAAAAAATTGTTTGGAAGTCTAATAAGGATGCACCAATTAAAATATTTCAATTAAATACGGTAACATATGGCACAGTTAGTGCCCCGTTCTTAGCTACACGTACATTAAAAGCGCTTGCTGACGAAGAAAGAAACTATTTTCCCAAAGCTGCAAAGGTGATATATAATGATATGTATGTTGACGATTGCTTGTCAGGGGCGGGTTCCTTGCAAGATGCACAAGAGTTACAATCTCAATTGATTCTGATTTTAGAAAAAGGTGGTATGGAACTACACAAATGGGTATCTAATCACCCTGAGTTGTTACAAGACACCGCTATTTCAGAATACGCATTTGAAGATCCCTCGCAGCAGATTTCTGTAAAAACATTAGGAATGTTATGGAAGCCACAATCGGATCATTTTTCCTTTAAAATTACTGTCATCCCTAAAGATAATTACTCCAAGAGAGAAGTATTGGCCGAAATCGCCAAAATTTATGACCCATTAGGCCTGGTTGGCCCGATTGTCACTAAAGCAAAGATTTTTATGCAACAGCTATGGGAACAAAAGCTTGATTGGAATCAACCACTGCCTCCCAACTCTCTTCGAGAATGGAACAATTTTTTAATTAAATTACAAGACATAAATAATCTTGTCATTTCTCGATATGTTCTGTCGGACAATATCGCAAAATTAGAACTTCATGGTTTCTGTGACGCATCAGGGAAAGCCTATGGAGCTGCTGTTTATTTACGATGCATCTCCACGACTGGACAGTTCAGTTCGAATCTTCTATGCAGCAAGTCTCGAGTGGCTCCCCTAAAGCCAATGACTATACCAAGATTAGAGCTCTCAGCAGCTCTACTATTGACGAAACTAGTTAAAAAATTATTTCCGACCTTACAGTTGGACTTTGAAAGGGTGTGGCTTTGGACCGATTCTTCCATTGTACTCTTTTGGCTCAATACTCCACCACACAAATTAAAAACTTTCGTAGCCAACAGAGTGACTATGATTCAGACTCTTTCTGAAAATTATCTATGGAATCACGTATCCTCCAAGTCTAATCCGGCTGACGTGATATCCAGAGGTGCATATGCCAAGGATCTAATAAATAATGACTTATGGTGGTTTGGACCAGAATTTCTTGAAAGAGAAATCACAGTTCCTAGACAGTGTCCCAATCCCATAGACATTGACTGTGTAAAAGAACTGAAACCAGATATTACTTTGATCACAATTTCTAAAGAAAATGACACTTTTTATGATCGTCTGTATAAATGCTCTAATGATTTTTTAAAACTAATTAGAATATGTAGTTTCATTTTCAGGTTTCTTGACAATGCTCGTAAAGTAGAAAGGAATTGCAATCACCTGACGGCGAACGAGCTTCAAAAAAGTACTCATTTTTTGGTGAAAAAGGCCCAGGAGGGTAAGTTTGCAGTGGAAATAGCTGCGTTGAGGAAAGGACACACCGTTCCTTCGTCCAGTAGCTTAAAATCATTAAATCCCTTTTTGGACGAAAGTGGCTTGCTTCGTGTAGGTGGCAGATTAATCAACTCCAATTTGCCCTTTGAAGCCAAACATCAATTGATTTTACCAAATGATCACGTACTCACTAAATTAATCTTTGAATTCTTCCATAGAAAGTACTTGCATATAGGTGCACAGGGATTAGTCCATCAAGTACGCATGCAATATTGGCCCATAAAGGCTAAAAGCATAGCAAGAAAAATTGTTCATTCCTGTGTCACATGCTTCAAGCACAATCCCAAGACACTAGATCAATTAATGGGAGACCTCCCACAACAACGTGTAACACCAAATTCAAGTTTTTTAAATTCAGGCGTCGATTTTTGTGGTCCATTCCACATCAAATATAAGAATCAAAGAAAAGGAGTTTATTCAAAAATTTATGTGGCCATATTTATATGCATGTCTACTAAGGCAATACACTTAGAAGTAGTAAGCGATTTATCTGCTGCTGCATTTATCGCGGCGCTTAAAAGATTCTGCGCTAGGAGAGGCAAGATAAGTACACTAACCTCAGATAATGCCACTAACTTTAAAGGTGCGTCAACAGAATTAGATAAGTTTAAGAAATCGCTGAAAACTCCCAGCGAGGAATTGTCGAATTTTTTAGCCCAGGAATTCATAACATGGAAATTTATTCCCCCGCGTTCCCCTAACTTTGGCAGACTCTGGGAAGCAGGCGTTAAGTCCTTCAAACATCACTTGCTCAGGGCCGTAGGTAATAATAAAATTACTCTTGAGGACTTCGAAACTCTTATCATACAAATCGAAGGCATTCTAAATTCCCGGCCTTTATTCCCACTTTCAGATGACATAAATGAGTTTGAAGTGCTTACCCCAGGCCATTTTTTAATTGGCCGACCCATCACCAGTATTCCCGAGCCTACTGTTATGAATATCTCCGATAATAGATTAAATCATTGGCAACGCATTACTAAATATGTTCAATGCATTTGGAAACGTTGGTCTATTGATTACCTAAATCATTTGCAGCAGCGCGGTAAATGGCAGTTCACAAAAAATAACGTTAAAGTAGGATCCCGTGTGTTATTAAAGGAAGAAAATCTGCCCCCATGTAAATGGGCACTGGCCCGGATTGTAGAAATAGTCCCCGGCAAAGACAATAAGGTGCGTGCAGTTAAAGTAAAAACTGCCACGAGTGAATTTTTACGGGGCATTTCAAAAATTTGTCTATTGCCAATTGCGGAAAATTTAATGTAAATAGCATTTATGTAGTATTGTATTTGAATATTATTCTTAATCAATTATATAACCAATTCACTGTATATTGTTCATTTTGTATTGTAATATTATCTGTAATGCATATGAATTATATTCTAAGTTTAAATTAATTGCTGAAATATTTCATATTTCATCCCCGGGCGGCATGTTCCGTCGCGGAAGTACGGTTTTGGCTCCATCTAGTGAGCGTTGTATCACAGCTCCACCTAGGAGCATTTTGTAAAACAATTCAGTTAAGCTGTGAGTCACAAAAGCACTCGCACCAACTCTAAACACCGCCCAGTTCACGCGGCGATATTACTTATAAAAAATGCAGTTCGATTTAATAATTTGTGTGTGTGAACGTCTACTGTCATGTTATATGTTAATAAAAAGTTAAAAAGACAATCTCAACTCTCTACAGTCCACTCAGAACGACCAAATGTTTTGGAAGAAACAGAATGAAATTCCGTTTTTTTCGAATCGTTTGACCTGTAGCGTGACCGATGTGCACATAATATCCCCCCTTGGAATTAAATGTGGATCCTCCCCACTCCCTAGAACACCATTCATGGTGAAACCCAGCGAGATAAGTCTTGCTGTAGAGAGGCTCTTACCTCCCTACTTTGTTATTGCGATCAAAGCGCCGTTTAACAAAACACATTAGAAAGTGTGACCGCTTGCTTCCGCCGTTCTGCTAGCGCAGATCAGCAGATCTGTTTCAGTAGCATTTTAAGAATGACAGCTAAAAGAGTGATTTTAAAGTTAAAAGAGCATATACACGTTATAAATGAACATAAAAATGGAAAGTCGGAAAAAATGGTCTCAAATGTTTAACTGTGAAAAAAAGGAGATAGACAAAACTTTCAGAATGAAAAAAAAAATTACTCACTGAACTTCGAAAGGTTTAGAAATAAAAATTGTAAAACATAAAATGGTAAAATGAAAGCAAACATCAATTTATACATTGTTTAAATCCTTGTAGTAATTAACTTATGGATTTAAATTAAAAATTTATTTTGATATTTTGATATGTTTTTATTTATTTCTAAATGTGAAAGATAAATTTTCATAACACTACTTGTTACCTTATTTCTGAAAGTCAATAGCTAGATTTAAACACGAGATCCTTGGAGCGACCAATTTTTAAGGGAACAGAGCGTGGTCGCTTTAAAAAAGTTTTACTGTATTTGAAATGAGAGAAGAGAATAACTTAAAATGACATTGAAATCATGTCACAAAAATAATAGTCTTAGAGCTAGCAACGTCAGAAAACACCTGATTTTAGCAAAGCTCATTTTTCTATATAATATCCCTCTTTATTGTGTAGTACGAATGTGGCTGGTCTGGCTGGTGGAAGCCGTTGCGTTTACCTGTGAGGGAAGGGGCAATGCAGGTAAAAAAGTGACAAAATTACGTCATTTTAACCTGAATTTTGTTTACAAAACTTGTTTCTGCTCACTATTTGTGATATTAAGTCATTATTGCCAGACAGTTTTAACGTTGCTAACACCGTGATAGACACTAATTTATAGGTAAAATAAGGTGTCAAATTCACGTCATTTTAGCAAAGCTGAAATTTTAGTATGTTATACTTTGGCTATCATCAGATAAACCATAATTTGCCAGACCGGAATTCCGTTGCTAAATTACTGCTAGACGCCGATTTAAATCTGGCAGAGAAAGCGCCTATTATAAGATTTGGCAGCTTTTGTAGTGCTTTGGCTACTATCAATACACAGCCAAGCCGTGATTGTTGCCAAAGAAACGATTGTTGCTTTCTATAAAATTACATATATTTATAATTTGACGAAATATAGGCTTAATTTGTGCAATTAATGTATCAATTAATTGTAATTGTTATTTTGCTTAGTTAAATTTTGAATATAAAATATTTATCCACAAATTCTTCTAATTTTTGTAAAATAAACATTTTTCAACTAGCCGGGCACTTCCATATCGGGCCAAGTTGCCTTCTGCAACGTATAGCCCGGAATTCGCTTGGGAACCAGAAAGTGCTTTTTACATGCAAACAGAAAACTATAAATAAAATACTTTATTTGAAACAATACGAAAATTACTAATAAGTATATCAATAAAGCACGTAAATAAAGATTTTGCGATATAAATAATATGCTTTTTTAATGAGCCCCCTGCCAAAGACACGCTCAGCACTTCCCCAAGGAATGGGAAAGCTTTCAGATAAAATATACAAAAATGAGATAGCATATGATACATGGCGATAATTGTAAATGGGCCCTATGGTTTCATCTCATAAATTGTTAATACGGTGGTCAAATTAACTGAGCCTTATGAGCTTATCAGCCATATATCATTAATATAGCGATTCCTATGACGGGGCCCTGTGAATTTTGCGTGCATAAATCGTTAAAAGGATAATCATTTTTACACAGCCCTGAGGGTTTCACGCCTACAAACTGATTTTACGGCAATCGCTATAGACGATCAGTATTTAAATCGCAAATCTGCACTGCCAAAAATTTTATTTTCAGAAGTCTATAAAATGTACTATATTTTGTATAAAAATTGAAATCAAATCTGTAACAAAAAAAAGCGCAAAACAATTTATAAAATATGAAATGAAAAAAAAAAAGACTTTTGCTTGGAAAAATGTCACGCAAAATATCTAATAAAAAATCAGCAATAGATGTCTTATTGGTTTTGTCCTCCATAACCGAGTTCATAGTCGATGTTGGCTCTAAAATCGCTGAAATATATGTTTAACTCCTTTTCTAGTAGAATTGGTATGCTGAATTTCACACTCCTATCTAAAACTGCTGCTGAGATATGTCGGGGAAATGACCTAAACTCTCGACCTCCCCCCCCCTTTAACTCCATTAGCGATTGAATTTCTAAAAACATGAAATAAATGTTTAACTATTTTTTTAGTAGATTTGTTATCCTGAATGTCATACTCCTACGCAAAACTGCTGTTGAGATATGGAGAAATGACCTAAATCTTTCGACCCTCCCATTTAACCCCCATAGGGCTGAATTTTCATAAATACTTTCTTAGTGGGTACATATCATCCAAATTTCGTAGTCCTAGGAGCAGCAGTTGAGACTCGGCGTTGATTCTGAGTCATGAGGACATGCTCTTTTATAAGTATAGATATGTGCACCCATTGCCATAAAAATTTGCGCACCAAGAAATAATTGTGGGATCGTAACGAAACTTGGCATGAAGATACATATCAGGCATATAAGAAAATGATTAGAAATTCAGCGTGATTGCGCATTGCGCAATGCCACTAGAGGGCGTTGAACGTCCTCCTTGGAGTATAAAACTGGTAAGCAGAACTTATCTGAATGTACCTTTTCTTTTGCAAAGGAAACGCTGAGGTAGACATGCCGTTACGCAGCCATCGAAGCCAATATGAGCAGGTGTCCGAGTTCGAGAGGGGAAGAATCATCGGGATGATGGAAGCTGGGTGTTCAGCTCGGTGAGTAGCTAGTCAAGTAGGCCGTTGTGATTTTACTGTGAGGAGGTGTTTGGACCAGTGGACTGAAGAGACGTCATTTACACGGCGTCCAGACTCGGGACGCCCTCGTCGTCGGGAAGAGCGTCACATCATACGAAACGCATGCGTAGAGCCAACTGCCTCATTGGCCGCTATCCAGACACAGGCAGCACCTTCACTACGGATCCCTTTTTCTTCCCGAACCAGCACAAAGTGCCTGGCTGAAGGACATCTGGTATCGCGGCGCCCATTACGTGTGCTGCCAATGACACCCACCCACTGACGCCTACGTTTGGAGCACGACGGGATTAGACTGCAAGGGAATGGAACCAGGTCGTCTTCAGCGACTAGTCTAGATTCAATTTGAGCAGCGATGACAATCGTGTTCGTGTGTGGAGGCCCCGTGGTGAACGCTTCAATCCTGCCTTCGCTTTACAGCGACACACTGCTCCCACAGCTGGTGTGATGGTATGGGGTGCCATTGCTTACGATACACGGTCACCCCTAATATTGATCCGTGACACAATGACAGCCCAGCGGTACGTCCAGACATCCTTCAGCCACCTGTGTTGCCACTCGCAGCAGGGCTCCCAGGAGCCATTTTTCAGCAAGACAATGCTCGGCCACACCCAGCAAGGATGTCACAAGCCTGCCTCCGCCACATTACCACCCTTCCCTGGCCTGCTCGATCCCCAGATTTGTCACCAATCGAGCATATCTGGGATCATTTGGGAAGGCAAGTTGGACACCCTACGAGTTTGGTTGAACTCGAGGCACGTTTACAGCAACTGCGGAACGAGATCGCTCAAGACATCATACGGAACTTGTATGCCTCAATGACCGCTCGTATCGCATCGTGCATTCGCGCTAGAGGGGGTCCAACAAAGTTCTAAAATTTCCGTTCATTTGTACTTTTTTCTGCAATAAATGATCCCTTTTCTTTGGTTTTCTAATCACTTACTTATATCACAGTAGTACTTACGTGTGTAAAATTTCATTTCATTTGGACGTATTTTTCTTGGCGCGCTAATTTTTATGGTAATGAGTGTATAAAATCGCCAAAGGAGCGAAAAAAAGAGCAAAACAAACTCCACCGTAAATTGTCAACCGTTTATTTAAATTGTCTTAATTTTTAAGTAATATTATAATTAATTTTTATTAATATTCGCTGTTAAAAAAATATATATTGTATAGTTTAAAATAATCTTAATTTTCTAAATAAACTTATAGTGGTTAGAAAGAAATAGGCAATGTCAACTGCTACTTTTAAAGGTAAAACGATCATTTGAGGTTTGTAATAATACCGTTCGTAGCACGTTCCCAGTGTTTCGAAATGAAATTAAATTGCGATGGCAAGTAATGTTAACCCTTTAACGGATAAAGCACTTCAATTGCTAAGATGTTGAAATAAAGGATTGACACCAGAAATTATGAGTTGGGTTGGGTTGATTATTGACGGCCAATTATCTATACTAGGGATATAGGCCTGGGGGGAGTGCCCTACGTGGGGGTCTTTCTAAGGGAACCTAACCCGTATTTACGCATGGATAAATCCACGGCTCGAAGAAAACCACGAAAACTCCGAACGATTAGGCCGACGGGCGCGATTGGGATCGAACCCAGCACCTCCCGTCTACCAGCTTCGAGAGCAGAACCTCTCAGCCACTGGTGGGGCCCCAGAAATTATGAACAAATTTATTTTTATATAACAAAAAAGGGATATTTCACATATATAATAAATGAAAAACATTTCTATTAAAATTCTGCTGTCATTGTTGAGTTTCGTAATTAAAGTTTAGTGGTTTCGTGGGGAAACCAATGAACGTTAAAGGGTTAAAACGTGCGTTTTTTTTAGCGAAAAGAAAGGTAAAAAAATTATTTTTATCGAAGACACGTTAAATAAGTGTAAGAAAATTTTAAATATACGTATAAATTACAAATTGAAATATGGCACAGAGTGTGGAAGTGTAGAAGAGTATGGAGTGTGGAAGTTGCCGGGCACAGTCAATTATACTGACGGGTGTCATCGAAAGTGTTATAGCAGTTTTACGGCGTTGACGAATAAATATCGTGATGAAATGTTGGCAGATTTATCATCTTAAACAGACTTTCCAAGTACATCTCATTCAACTCCATCATTAGCACCAAGTTCTGCCACTGCTGATGATATTAATTCCACTATCGAGTCTTTTGATTCGATTTTTGATTCTGATAATCAAAATCATGCGGTTTCCAGAAGCAACTTTGAGAAATTATGCTTTTTTTTTAGATAAAGAACGAAAATATTAATATAAACGTAAAAAGCAAACCTTGCATTTTACTAATGATGAGAGAATTTATAAGAAAATAAGTGAATGGGCGAGTACATTAAAAGATGATATTTCTTTTCAAAAAATCAATAGTATCAAATCTTCTGGTAAAACCGTTTATTACCATCAAGTATGCCAAATTGCTTACGCAAATAATTACAAGAAATCAAGTGAAGAAAATCCACCTACTTGCTGGCACCTAACGAGGCAAATACATAAATCTATTTTTGACAAGATACTACTGACTCAATAAGATGTCATCAAAAATGAAGATTGTATCTTTTTATCATCACTTTGTGACATTTACAACAATGATTTGAAGAAAAAATTAGAAGTTGCATCAATACCGACTACTGATTTTATAACAACGCAACACCTTGAAGAGAAGATAATAAAACAATTTAGCACAATTATCAAAAGTGTAATGAAACATAAAAAGAAAGTAATCATGCATAAAGATTGTACTTTAATAGAAGAAAATTTGTTTACTGAACTCGTAGAGGACGATCTCATAGATATAGTGGCATTAATCTTACTGAACATTATTTTGAACATTAATAAACGTAAATTACCATTTACATTAACGGCTGAGGATTTAATCAACGGTGAGTGTTTTATTCCAGAAAAGTTGGAGCGATTTTTTAAAATAATGATTGGTGGGAAGGATATTCGTCAAAAAGATGGTACAAAATGCAAGAGATTAAGCAATTCAATAACCTCAGATGCAATTTTCGGTGTTAGTAATGGTTCTGTAAAAACATCTAAACATATTACTCTCGGTATGACTGTAAAGAGTTTAACAAGCAGTAGAAAAATCATTAACATTTTGAATCGATTTGGACACTGTTGCAATTACAATGCACTGGAAGAATTGGAAACTGAATCCACGATTTTATCTGTCCAATGTTCTCAAATTTGTCCAGCTGACATTAACCTTATTCCATTTTTATCTACAGGTGTGGCCTTCAATAACTGACCGATACGTCGATACATTAAGTAGAAAAGAAACTTTACACGATACTGTTGGGATAATATACCATAACATTCAAGATCATGCTCATGACGAATATAATGTAATAGGCAGAAGAAGGGCAGATTCTGACAGTACGTCACCTGTGCCTCAAAAAAGAAGAACATTCGAAGCTATTATTCCTGAAATAACTCCATATGCTAAAAAATTAAAGATGTTAGGGTATTTAAAACCTTTTTATCATGGAAAATCTACTTCTCCAAAAAACCTCACATTAATACGAACAATAGATTCATTATGGTTCACTTCACATGTATTTCATGTACCAAATACGCCAATGTGGACAGGCTTTAATTGTAAATTAATAGAGGATAAAAGTCTAAGGCAAAAAGTATCGTATCTTACACCTATTAATTTGTCACCGACTAACACATCAGTGGTTGTAAATACAATGGAACAGAGTCAAACTATTGGTAAAGAGTGTAATCAAACGTACGTTCAAGTTACGTATGACTTTGTTATCGCTAAAATTGCATTTAAAGTTCAAGCTATGGAGCAGCCGCGATTTAATAATCTTTTTATACATCTAGGTTCATTTCATTTAATGATGGATTTTTTTAAAGCAATTGGGACATTCATAAATGAGTGTGGATTATCTCATATGACGATTGAAAGTAATATTATAGCCAGTGGATCCGTAAATGGAATAATTGAAGGCAAACATTTCAATCGTTGCAAACGTCTGCATCCATTGACGGCTCTGGGGTTGCAAATTTTGAGAATCAAAAATTTGGATTATAACTATCTGAAAGAGATGATTAAAATATCAAGAAAGGAAAATTTCTGATTCATTAACGATGACAGAACTGTTACCTAACGAAACATTTTCTGAAGTACTATCGTCTTATCAAAAATTTGAAGAAGCCACACGACGGGGTGAACTTGGGAAAACACTTCAATATTACATGATTTATGTACAGTTTGTAAATTATTATATCACTTTATCAAGAAGCATACGCTTGGGGGATTTTGAAATGTACAAATATGTAATCACGAAAATAACAAATTTATTTTTCATATTTAATCAGCAGAACTACGCTAGATGGACGGCGAAATATACAGACAATTTAAATAATGTTAATGAAACTCATCCAGGACTTGAAGATGCTTTGGAGAACGGTTATTTTGGGAAAAAAAGAGCCGATAAGCCATTTTCAAAAATACCAATAGATCTAACACTGGAGCAAACTATAAATGCAGACGCAGCAAGGCGATTAACTGGAATTTCACATTTCACAAACTCTATAGCAGCACGTCAACGCTCGGCAAAAAGTCATAGTATTAGAGCTGCATTAATTTCTCATGTCCTTCATATGAGCGGATTAAGACAATTACAAGGCGTTACAGGAGACTTAGACCCTCATCGAATACAAATTTATGAAAAACAAGTTGAAAATTTTGTGGAAATACTTTTAAAAAATGTTAATCCATTCGAAGAAAGTTTAGATGCAGGTAATCTTTACAATATTGCTACAGCGAAGCCCGTCTCTTCTGATGTAGCTGAATTTCCATTAAATATTGAAGAAAATGGTAATGCTTTAAAGAAAATTCCAATATTAAATTTTGCTGTTGCTCCAAAAGAGAACAAGGCAATTCTTAATAATAAAGTTGTGTAATTAAGGATGCAGACAGATATATTTGGTCGGATGTTGGGAATATAATTAACTCCCAAAGTAGATATTGAGAAAGTACTCACATATCCCCTTACACCTGTGCCAACGTCGATGTGCCATACTGATGGAAGTATTTGCAAAACAGACAAAGCTCAATTAGCCTAACTAATTGAGAAAAAACGGCTATGTATGACAACGTCAACCGTCGTATTTTGATATAGCTGTATTGGATGCCTTTTTCATTTAATCATTTATAAAGTTGAGGGATTTAGTATGATTGCGTCAAAATAACATATGTTTTTTCTGAATGTCATTTTGACGGTTTATGGGTGCGGTTGCGTTATTGTGATCGGCGTATTTTTAGGATATTGAATTTTTACTTTTGTTACCTGGTAGGCCAAGGTTAACTCGGGCGAAGCCTGGTGGTTCTGCTATATTAAAATTAATTTATTATTGTCATTATGTACATAAACAGAAAAACATTATCACATTTTTACAAGCTTATATTTAAAGTTTAAAATTTGTAAGTACTGCAATTTTGTCTCACTTCCGCTTTTATCTGATTTAGAATTATTTTAGATTATTATTTAGAATAATGTTTAATTATCTAACCACCTACCTGGTATTGTAGTCGACACATTGTGCATCCACGCGAAGTCGGGACGGTCCGCTATTCATATATATTATATATATATACAGGGTTGTTATAATTAAAGTTCGCCTATTCAGAAGGCTCTAGAGCCGGTTCTATGGCTCCAAACGAAACAAAATTTCACTAGTACTTAGTTGAAGAAATGCACTCTTGCGAAAATCGAAAAAAAAAATTAGTTGAAATTTTTGACAATAGGTGGCGTTGCGCCAATATTTAAGCCGATATTTGCTGATTCCTTTATTTTGTAAAAAACAAAATACAGGAAATTTTATTTCACAGTTGGCAAAAGTAAACTTTCTCAGATTCGTTATATCAATTTCTTTCAATACAGATGAAACACAAAATTTCACCCAACGCTTGAAAAAGATCACATTTTATTCAAATTTTCGACGAACGACGTCAAAGTGACGTCGCAACTTCGAAAACTTGAAATACCCTTCTAACCACCTGACGATTTAAAACTTGCTGATAAAGTGTGTCTGTAATTTTTTTTGACACTGGAACAGTTGATTGTTTCTGAAAAGCATTTGAATCTACGCTTTGTGGAGAATGGTAACTTTGAAAGAAAAGGCACTTCTTGTAAAGTTATTTTATCAAAATAACAGCAACGCAGCTGCAGCTCTTCGAGAATTCCAGAAACTAAAAGATGTTAGACGTGGACCAATGTCGGATCGTGGAGTTCACAAAATGATTAAAAAGTTCGAGGAAACAGGAAAACTCGACATTCTTCCTGGCAGAGGACGAAAAAAAGGTAGACATTTCTAGCATTGAAGATATTGCTACTGCTGCCGTAGATTTAGCAATCCAGTCATCATTTGGTAATGCAAGTGTGCCAGCTATTGCGAATGAAGTCGATATGCCGATTTCCACTGCGAGAAAAGTGATGCGTCAAATTTTGCGCTACTATCCATACAAGATTCAGAGGGTGCAACAACTAATACAGGGTGATACCGAAAGTCGGCTATCATTTTATCTACAGTTTCTTGCACGAATGAATGTGGAGAATTCTTGGCCTTGGAATATTCTGTGGAGTGATGAAGCGCATTTTTATTTAAACGGACAAGTGAAAACACACAACTGTCGAATTTGGGCGAAAGAGAATCCTAATGTTGTCCAAGAAGTTCCATTGCACGCAGCTAAAGTGACGGTGCGGTGCGGTTTCACAGCTGCGTTTATGATAGGGCCATATTTTTTGAGGAACTAATATCCACAGGATCCATTACATGTTCCGTAAATGGGAGAAGGTATCTCAATACGTTGTCAAATGTTCTGATTCCCGAGCTGCAACAGCGAGGTTACCTTCAAAGTATAGTGTTCATACAAGACGGTGCACCACTGCACATTAATAGAGCACTTCGGACTTTCTTAACAAGCCATTTTATAGAAAACCGCATCATAAGTCGTTATTTTCAAAAGTCTGGCCACCACGATAGCCTGATCTAACACCATGCGATTTTTAGTTGAGGGGATTTTTGAAAGATTCTGTATCTAAAGACAGATGTCAGACAATCTCTGATCTTAAAGACAGTATTAGACTTCATATTCGCTCAATCTCACAGGACAGTTTACGCAATGCTGTAGAAAGCACAATTCTGAGAATGGAATGCGTTATTGAAAATGGTGGAGGATTCACTAAGCAAGCGTAATGTTATTCTTCGTTATTTCCTCGCTGCCGAGCGACATGTTTTATTTTTGTTGATGCAGATTACATCACATGAAATTATATTCATTTTTCTGTATTGTTTGGCGTCATAGGTCAGGCTCTAGAGCTGTCTGATTAGGTGAACTTTAATTATAACAATTCGCAGATCGTCGAAGTTTGTTGAAACTTTTAAATTTGTGTGCTTCGTCTGGATTGACTGAAATTGATATAATGAATCTGCAAACATCGCCTTAAATATTGGCGCAGCGCCACCTACTGACGAAAAATGTAAATAATTTATTTTTTTCGATTTTCGCAGAGCGCATCTCTTCAACTACGTACTAGTGAAATTTTGTTCCGTTTGGAGTCATAAAACCAGCTCTAGAGCCTTCTGAATAGGCGAACTTTAATTATAAAAACCCTGTGTATATATATATATATATATATGTGTGTGTGTGTATACTATATATAGATAGATACTTTTATCTAAAGCAAGGATCGTTCCTTTGGCAACAATTACGGCTTTATTGTGCTTTGACAATAGTTAAAGCACTACAAAAGCTGCCAAATCTTATAATAGGCGCTTTCTCTGCCAGATTTAAATCTGCGTCTGGCAATAATTTAGCAACGGAATTTCGGTCTGGCAAATTAATTATGGTTTATCTGATAGCCTAAGTGTAAAATACTAAAATTTCAGCTTTGCTAAAATGACGTGAATTTGACACCTTATTTTACCTATAAATTAGGGTCTATCACGGTGTTAGCAACGTTAAAACTGTCTGGCAATAATGACTTAATATCACAAATAGTGAGCAGAAACAAGTTTTGTAAACAAAATTCAGGTTAAAATGACGTAATTTTGTCACTTTTTTACCTGCATTGCCCCTTCCCTCACAGGTAAACGCAACGGCTTCCACCAGCCAGACCGGCCACATTCGTACTACACAATAAAGAGGGATATTATATAGAAAAATGAGCTTTGCTAAAATCAGGTGACGAAAACGTTGCTAGCTCTTAGACTATAAGTATATATGCAGTTAATGGAAAATAATTTTTACAAATTTGTTTTGAAAAAAAAAAATTAATTTTATCCCTACTTTTTCTCTTAATATCTTTGAGTTAATTTTATTTTGGTTTACTGAAGTTAGTATTTTCTTTTACTCCTCCAATAGAACTCTTGTAAAGAAACTAATATTTGATGTTTCATTATGTCGATATAGATAGTGTCACAATCTGAGAGTCTGATGAATATATGGTAGCTGGGAATGTTTCTGAACTATTTCTGAGAATTGTATGGAAGCCATTCCTGTACATATCAGGAAATAAATATTGAATCATATTGTTGAAACATGTAAGGTTACCGATATAGCAATAAAGAGGTTCTTTATTGCTTACTTCTTTCTAAAATTTTCCAATATAGTTGAAAAGTGTTTGACTCCGGTTTGTCTGGCCGTCCTGTAACTCGTGTAACTACACTAGGATTACCATGAGTTTGGTATAAGAGAGGCTTAGCATAGGACAATCCTTTTGGAAAAATAGGATGCGTATCACTTATAGTTAATTTACAGGGACACAAATACAATTCCATTCCATTATATAGAGTGGCCAAGATAAAAGAAGCCCGGTATACAGAAGTACAAATACTTACTAATTTTTATTTAAAAAAGTAGTAAATACAGAATATTATGAATAACAACATGCTGAACATTCAATAGTTCACAGGCGGTGTTATTCATAATATTATGTATTTACTACTATTAAATAAAATTTAGTAAGTATTTGTACTTCATTATACTGGGACTTATCTAGGCCACTCTGCAGTTATATAGTGAAAATCTTTTGCAGTGTATCATATACTCTAATACGAGCAATTCTTGTGTGTGTGTGTGTGTGGTTATATATATATATATGCAAATTTTATCTTAAAAACGAATCTAACGATTTTGACCAAATTTTGTATCCTACCACTTTGGGGCATCAGAAAACCATTGGGCTAGGTCACATGTTTGAGAAAATTTGATTAGTAGGTGATTTTGGGTCACCATGGGTCTGGGTCAAGCTAATTGTATCTAATAAACGGTTAAAACGATTTTGACTAAACTTTGTATACTAACATTTTAGGGCACGAGAAGACTATTGAGCTGGGTCATATGTTCAAGAATTTTCGATTAGCGAGTCATTTTTGGGTCAACGTGGGTCAAGTTAATTTTATCTAAAAAACGGCCTTAATGATTTTGATTAAATTTTGTATCCTACGAGTTTCGGGCACGAGAAAATCATTGGGCTAGGTCACATGTCCAAGAAAATTCGATTAGTGGGTCATTTTTGGGTACTTGTGGGTAAAGCTAATTTTATCTAAAAAACAGCTCAGACTATTTAGACTAAGTTTTGCATCCTATGGTTTTCGGGCACAAGAAGAGGTCATATGTTCGAGAAATTTCAATTAGTGGGCCATTATGGGTCAAGCTATTTTTATCTTAAAAACGGCTCAGACGATTTGAACTAAATTTTGTGTCCTACGGTTTTGGGCACTAGAAAAGCATTGGGCTAGGTCACATGTTCGAGAAAAATCTGTTTAGTGGGTCAATTTTGGGTCACTATGGGTCAAGCAAATTTTATCTAAAAAACGGCTCAGACTATTTTGACTAAATTTTATATCCTATGGGTTTCGGGCACCAGAAGACAATTGGGCTTGGTCACATGTTCAAGAAAATTTTATTAGTGGGTCATTTTGGTCATAGCTAATTTTGACCGAGCATAGCTCGGTCTTCCCTGCTCGTTTTAATAAAGTTACACATTTTTAAACATACGGAATACGTATACATTATTGAAATGCAACACAACATTTGTTCTTTAGAATATGGAGTGCATGGCATTTATCATTCTTTTACAGGGGCACACAAAATAATTACGTTACGTTATGGCTTATGGGGGAAAATCATTTGAAGTGCATTTTTTAAATGTTACACTATTTTAAACATAATGAAATTTATGTACATTGTTGAAGTGCACTATAAAAGGCTTACGGTAGAATATGGAGTGCATAGAATTTGTACCTTTACAGAAAAAGGAATTTGGTTAACGTTCTGTGTATAAGCGATAATCCCTGAAAGTGCGTTTAAAGATGTGTTTAGTCGTGTTATTATGCATTTCCTAATTGAATTAAATGTTATCTTAATATGTGGTGTCTATAAAAAATCTATAGATAGTTTATCGCAAATTACAGCTGCACAAAATATTTCAAGTTTCCATATATGGGGAGACCCAGCTCAGCTCTCAAGGAGTGGAAACGCACTTTCTTGAGCTCCGCTATGCATGCTCAGAGGTAGCATTTCCGGGTGGTTGAAAGTCATGAAACTTTTGTTCCTTTTCCTCTCCTGAGAAGTAAACTAATGGTACACAAATTTCAAAATCGATTCAAAACCTTTCTTATTAAATATTTATTATATGTTCTATAACAGAGTTACTTTTTCTTTCCCGATAAAAGCATTTGATCAATACTTAAAATTTAATAAAATTGCAACGATACAAGATACCCAATATATGGTTTAATATCCTGTATATTAGAAGATAAACGCGCAGTAATCCCCCCCTTTTTTTACATACATTTTCAAATTGTTTGCATTTTCAGTCCAGATATCCATAGAAATTAACTCAAGAAACACCCAACAAAGAATGGATTTTCCCAACTCAAGGCGAAACGAAAGTTCGAATATGCAAGACGTTAGTAGAAATATTTTTTTTTCTCCCTGAAGATGGTTGCGGAGCCTATCGAAAGTACTTGGAGGATTTTAACATCTTTTAACATCTATATATAAATGTTACCTTTTGAGTAAAAGTGAGCTTTATTCTGCTTCATATTAGTATTTTATAAATGACGCAAGGTGAATATTTGAATTTCGAATTATGATTTCAATTTAACTAAAACATGTATTATAAAAAAAAAAAAAAAAAACACAGTCAACAGTACCATCATTCTTTGAACATTCTCTGTAGCTATAAACTAAATATAATTTGCACCATGTGCAGCTATTTGTTCAGAAGCAGCAGGAGCTAAATTCTTCATATCAAATCCATTAAAAAGGATGGAGGCAGACAATATTAGGAAGTTTCCACGGAGGGATCACGTGCAATAGACATGAGTTCACCTCGATAGTACGCAGAGATCTCTTGTCAAAACGATTTCTGATTCTAACTCCAATAGATGGTGTACAAGAAGGTTGATGCGGATAAAGAATGTCATTGTTCGTATTTAAAATGATGGTATGAAATAGATAGCCATCAGTGGCGGCTCGTGACTGGCTAGTTTTGGGGCACTAAATACATGGCTGAAAAATTTATTCTTTTTGTATCATTAATTTTTAAAAGAAATGTTTTACTTGTTTAATGACAGAACTTTCTGCCAGTAAATAAAGCAAAGTTTTCGTTTAAAAGATAGTGGAAGGAAAATTAATTGTTTAACCATGCATTTAGTGCCCCAAATAAATCCAGTCACGAGCCGCCACTGATAGTCATGATGTGAAAAGATCCGGTAATATAGACCTACAGAAAGCTTTTCCCAGATATATTCTAGCGCCGAATCCTTGTAGTCAACATATAAATTTTAAACTGGAGATGTGCGAAATGAACCAGAACAAAACACGGAGTTCTCTATGGTGCAGAGTTTGCAGGTTTTTAAGGAGAGATATACGCGTGTAACCATAGACCTGGCTGGCATATTTTATTTTATAGCGGACAACAGCCAGATATATTTTTAGGAGAGAAGTACGGTCTGCTCCTCGAGAAGTGTTTGAAAGAATCTTCACTAAATTAAACGATCGTTCAGATTTTATCCTTTCGTGTAAAACATGTAGTAAAAAGGTAAGATTATTGTCAAAATGTAGACAGAGATAACGGATATTGTTCACAACAGAAATTGGAGTTTATCCAATTAAGATTCCAGGATCAGGATGCAGACCCATAACTCTGCAGAAATGCATACAAGAAGTTTCGTCATGAAAATTTTCAAAACCGTTTTCACTTTAACAATTAAGAATACGTTTAATTGCAATTTGTGGCTGTCTCTCAATAAAGCGAATATTCTGTCCAATACGCATAATACGGAAGTCCTCAACATATAAATATAGTTTTACAGATGGGATATTTGATTCACTGATGCAAGCGCTGCGCAAGAATTGGCCGAGTGTTACCATTAAATTTTAATTGTATTTACCACCTTATTTAATGAAAGATTTTCTGAAGCTTGATAAGACGAAGAATATTATTAAAATTTAGTGGTGAGAATTGGCAATTTGTGGCACAGCGCTGGCATCCCTGTTGATTATGTATATCGTTATCTTGATTGCAGAGAAAGTACCACAAGGTAGTGTGTAACATTTTGTACAAAAAACTAGATTGTATACCCCCAATTTGAACTTGAAAAAATCGAATAGCAAATAAGTTCAATAAAAAGTTGGAAGTTTCCTCGTGAGTTCAAGTTAAAATGATCACGAAGGATCCCGATACCGCCATGTTTTATCATACACTTTCGCCATATCAAAAATACTGATACCAAGTGGCTGCATTTTATAAAGGCTGACAGTACAAGATTTTCTAGATGGATAAGTTTATCGATCTCATATAGCACAAAAGCTCCCGAATACTTCCCAGGAGCTCCAAGCCATCCCAATTTCCTCCCGATGCTAAAATGACAAGTTCGGGCTCCCTGGGGAAGAGACGTTTAGTATTTTCTTAGGAGTGAGCTCCCAGTAACATGATATGGAGCAACCTCTAAGGATGACACTCCTGGGGAAGTACCTAGTAAGTCGCAGTACTAGCGCCATCTTATGAGTGATTCTGAAGTACAGCACTTAATTTTTTTTTGTCACAAAAGTGAATTATATTTGATCAGGCTCAATGTTCTAAGAGCCTACGCTAGAATCGCGAAGAAACGCTCAAGCTAATGTTAAGTCTATTGGGAAGTTCTTGGCAGATTTCCCGTTCGCATTTTAATATTTTAAATGCTTTTTTTGCATAGGATTGCTGAGGTCGATATCTAACGTTGTTAGTTTACTTTTTTGATGTTGGTTAGTTTTTTTTTATACGCATACATTTTTAATTTTAGAACGGGTTAGAACAGGTTCTGAAAGAGAAAGTACCCTTATATAAAAAAACCGGAAAAAAAATCGAAAGTAAAAACAAACAACGTTAGAGATCGACCTCAGCTATCCTATGCAAAAACATTTAAAAATATTCAAATGAGAGCGAGAAATCTGCCAAGAACCTTCCCATAGACTTAACATTAGCTTGCGCGTTTTTTTCGCATGACTGATGTAGGTTCTTAGTGTGTTAATTATTCGATATCTTTTATTTAATAATTTTTATCAACTTCAAATATTTTAATCGATCATTTTATTCAATCTTCAATTATTTTATTATTATTTATTTTAATTATTTCTTTAACGTTTAAAATTTGAAAAAAAAATACTTTAAATATTTTAATTGACTTAATGTATATTTTAAATAATAGTCTCTCACTGGTCCGTTTTTTTTTTATACAAGTATTTGTAAAGAAAATGTTTCGTGCTAGTTTTTTATAACATTTTAAAAACGCTCCGAATAGGTGTCTACAAATTTTTAATAAACATTTAAATAAGAACGAAAAACCATGAGTCCAGCATAGATTATGAAACGCTTTCTAACACGTCCAGAATACTCAAAAAATAAAACTTCACCGTTTATTAAGGTGGAAGATTATGTTTAAGTGAACATTTTGGAAAACGCATAGCACATTTGCAAACCCAATTTCCGGAATTTTCATCAAAAGTCGGAAAAATGTCCATTTTCAGTAGCCCTGTATATACTCTACAGGTTTGTATATATACTACATAGTATGCTGAAACTTAGTTCACTTAGAAAACGCACAGCATAGTTGTAAATTGCTCTTCAGAAATGTACATGCAAATGCACATGGCACTTGCAGGCAATTTGGAATTGAATGGTGTTTTCAAATTTTTAAAAATTAATTACTTATAGAGTTATTATCAATTGATGTTACGTGACAACGGTAGTGTCTTCAAACTCAGTCACAATTACATTTCTGTGGTGTTCTATTCGATAACCACAAAATGCAGCATCATATCTGTAGTGTATTTTTCGATAGCATCTAAGCCTGTCACACGTTAAACATCTGTAGTAAATTTTTAAGCCAAAGCTAAACTGCAGCATCATCTTACCTGTGAAAACTTCAATCTCTGGAGTGTATTCTTACAGTTTCAGTAACAATCTTAAATATCTGTAGTGTCCTTCAGCTGCTCCTATATCTATAGTGTATCATCCAGTAACATTAAAATATCTAGTGTACGTCATAGTAAAATAGCTTCTGCAAATGTTTTTCAGTAACACCCTTTTGACCCACTTCTCAAAATTTGTTTACAATATTTATCTGTTCTGCAGCACTCACGTTTTAAACCACTAGTCACTTCCCATACTATTTGTTGGTTGTCTTCACACATCTCGCATTTACATTTATGCGAGTCTCTGTTCAATAATTAGTCACGTCACTAACACATCCATCCATTACACGTGTAATAGTACCAATAGTTGATTTATTTCTCTCCGTTACTCTGGCATTTATAGCATTCTTTTCGAGATTAATAAAGGACCAGCACCCTTCACCCAAAGGTTGCCAAATCTGCCCTATAGACTATCCGTACCCCTGACTCACTTTATGCTGCATAAAGAAGAATGGACATCTAGCTGAAAATTTTCCTGTATACTAACCTGTGCATCACACTGCATCCCAGCACACCGTCCATTGTGGTCACTGAATGGAGCAATAAAGTCCTTTACACCTCCCCCATTCACTAATAAAACCATCTCCAACTTAGCTACGTGTGCCTACAACCACTTATACGCTCATTCAAGTGAAATCTTCAACTGTTCCTCGTTAACCTGCCATGTCGAGTAAAAAGGTGCCGGCGTACGCTCTCGTGGACACCCCACCCCGCCTGCAGCCCCCTGACTGGCAGCGAGCGATTATGAACAATGATAGTGCTCAAACCCCCAGCCAACCTGATCAATCTGGTGGCAAGAAAAAGAAAAGACGACGAAAGTCGTTAAAGAGCGCAAATTCGAGAAAGCCAAGAAGCAGCGCGAAATGTTAAGGGAGGCTGCTGATTCCCATGACGAACATTACAAAAAGCTGTATAAAGCGGATAAAAGTTTAGAATTCTCACCTCCTACAGCGGACAACACAGATCCCGACTTTGAGTTTTCGACCTCGAGTGGAGATGTACCCAAAGTATTTAAATTCACAGCGCACCCCAAGAAACATATTCCTGCTGCCGTTGTTTTTGATAGAGCTCCATTTGTTCCCACACGGACTAGTTCCAGCTCCACTGCTCCCATCAAAACGCCCCACTTGTGGAGAGGCTTCGAAACAGGAATACCAGCAAAACTGACATTCCAGCTAAAATACACAAAAAGAAAAAACGAAAATTTGAGGATGACCCCTCCACCCCCTCTCAAAACCCACAAGTGAATAAAAGGAAGTGCAAAAACACACAAACCTCTCAATCTTATGATGATGACTGCCGTATAACCCAGATTATCCCACGTCCTGCGCGCACCTGTCCCGTGCCGCAGGCACTCACTTCTGCTTTAATCAATACCAGTTCAACTATCATTATACACACAAAATATAACGGGTGGTGATAAACATGGGGACGGCTTCCCCTACCTAAGCGGGTGGACTGCCAATATTGAGAAATCTACTGCAACAGGCGCAACAAATGATAACAAATCGAAAATCTTTGATGAAACCTGGTATAGTCCGAAAAGACAAAATGATAAAAATTAGACCTCTCCAAGTCCCCCTGATGAGAAATATGAGTCTCTCACCCACAGTGCCATAGTTACTCCGAAATGTGACATGGTTACTCTAGTCCGGACCAATGAGGTTACACTTACTACTCCTGAAGCTAACTCGAAAATTACTCGTGCGATTCAACTGTGTGACACTGATAACACCCATGCTACTACAACTACCTCTTGCTCTCAACACAAAAAAAAAACTATGCCCTGAGTTGGGCCCTAAACCCAGTCCAGAGCCCATCTGCTCTGAAATGGGCCTTACAATTACTCCAGATCCCATCTGTCCTGGAAAGGGCCGTAAGACTTCTCCAGGGCTTGTCTGCCCAGAAAAGGGCTCTATGATTACGCCAGAGCATGTCTGCCCAGAAAAGGGCCTTGTATATACTCCAGAGCCTGTTTGTCCTGAGAAGGGACTGATGACTACTCCAGAGCCCGTCTTTGATCCGGAGCCCATCCGTCCTGATCTGAGCAGGAAAGATTCACCAGTGACCCCGTGCTTAGAAGAAAACCATGATACTGATCAAGGTTCAGCCTGCCCTGGATTGGGACTTCTAATTGTTCCTGCGCCTGATCGCCCGGAATTTGGCCTTAACTTCTCCCCAGAGCATACTCATTCTGACGATAACCAAAATCATCCTCCAGTATCCGATTCCACTGTAAAAGGTCCACAGAGTAAATGTTAAGCCAAAAAGCCCTGAACTAAAAACAAACAACGAGCCGGTAGCACTACTAAGCTAGAATTTAACGAGTTAAATCTGTCACACATCGTTCAAATTTCTGTAACACCTGACGCTGTGCACCCCCCAGTGTACCACAGAACTCTATTACACAGTCTCCAGTGCAACATGTTACACTGCCCAGTATTCAGAACAAATTCATTCCTGTCACGTGCGAAATATCTAACGAGAATACCGTTAGCACAGTCGCTAGCAAGAAGGTAAAAAGACGTCACACTAATAAGATCAAAACCAATAAAATCGATTCTGCAGCCTCTGTACATAATAACATAATTAAGGCAAATACTCCTTGCGTTAAAGAAGCAGAACTTGACTGCACACCTGTGGTCATGCCCAATGATAACGAATCAGAATCAACAGGCGAGTGCACGCCGCTGGCTAATAATGACACAGCAAGTATAATTAATGATATGAAGTCAAGAATAACCAATGGATCTGCCGTGAAAACCACTGGGATTAACCCAGCAGTCTCGACCACGCAAGACTAACACTTGACACACCTATGTCTGCAATGAACTCTGTCCACAATATCGATAAAGAATCGTTCATGAACGAAAATGTGTCATACAATACTGATCTTACCACAAACATTGCTCACAATTTGAGAGAAACACGTACCTACACGCTTACGCCGGAACTCTTGAGTGCGTATCCTTCGGCAAATTAAACCACTGTCTCCACCACGAGCGTATATACCTCGCCGATTTGCTTCGTCACAAGTTGCAGCTCTTAAAAACACAACTGATTTGCCTCCGACGGCTAATGCTGAACTCTCTCCAACCTCCGAGTTCATTAGTCTCGTTAAGTTCGCTGATGACTACCCGAAAAGTCCCTGCGCTGATGGGAATCAGCAATCTGATGATGACGCAATAGTTCTCACCCAGTCTCTTGATTCCCGGTGATGATTGAGGATAGCCCGGCTTATCAGCCTCCACCGACCGAATGCGACGTCATCATTTCGGTCCCAAACAATATCACCACTATCACTGGTCTCTGCCTTGCTGATATCCTCGACGCTGGACCAAGCACATTCAACGACGTGCCAAGTGTCAACAGCAACGCGCGCGCACCTAAATACACCAAGAAAAACGGCAGCAAACACAAGAAAGGCCTTAATCCGGCAATTTGCCAGAGTAATAGTTGGCAGCTCATTGGACCAGCGGACATCCCTGAAAGTAATGACTATTAGTCTTAATCACAATGGTGTTAACAATGAGGGGAATTAATTGTTCAGGATTGATGACGACTCACAATACCTGAGGATTAACAACTCCAACACGAACATAGCTGCAATGCCTGATTAACAAGGCCACCACAGTTTCGCAGCCCCTCGTTGCCCACCAGACACCTGCCGAGTTGACAATACAACAGATATGGTATTCCCGCTAGGCGACAACTTGAAATATACTGAGACCAACTGCTGCAGCGTCTTTGTCATTTAGGAGTGGTTTAGTATGAAACAAACGTTAACTCGACATCTCAACGATTACCACTCTCTTAACAAGAACGAATTGGATGTAATAAAATGGTGCGAACTCTGCGGTATCGTTCTCTGACATAACATGTCCAAACACTCCCTCTTCTTTTCCACACCAGTGACGGGCGACAAAAGTAGTGTAAAGCGCAAGTATCCTTGTGGATTCTGTGCTAGTTCATTTCCAAACACCACTGGTCTGCGTAATCACGAGACTGCGGCACATATTCAATACAGTCGCAAGTCTTCCACAGAGATTAGGGCGGCCCAGAACCAGAAATAGGAACCATGATAACGCTCGGCCACGGAACACAGCCATAAACTCACAGACCCCTGCAACCAACTCAGGTTCTCAACCAGAAATAGAAATCAATAATCCACAAGTACCACTCGACACTCAACCTCTGACTACCGATACATTGAATTAGATCACCACTGATATACAACAATCCATTCCAGACATCCTTCCTCATGACGATAACACGGAGGGCATTGACCTTGTAGATGCAACCAATGATGATGAAAATAATGATGATTGGAATCAAGGGTCCGAAGAGATTATCCCAAACCCCGATGACCCTGCACCATCTGACAGTTTCCTCCCCTCCCCTTCCGGGAGCTGCTCAAGTCATACAATCATGACAAATGGGCGGAATTTAAAGAAGAAGTTGCTGAATTCGTCGATTTCGCTCAGGATCATGTCAACATAAAAAAAGATGGGAATAAAAGACCTTGCAGCACTCCGATAGAGAAGAATGATCCAAGCGCAATGCAGAGACTCTACCGGCGAAACAGGAAGCGGGCCCTCCGGTTTATCACAGAAGACAATAGCTATAGATGCAATGTACCTCATGAGCATTTGATGGAGCATTTTTTCCAAAATGCTGATTCCCCGGTCGACCTTTCCATCTACGACGACAGCACCTCTTGCACTGATACTCCTGAAACCACCCATTATCGGCTGCCGAAATCAAGTCAAGGATCAAAAGTTTCAACAATATTGCACCTGTCCCAGATCGCTTAACTTCCAAGCACTGGCTGGGTGTACATCCCGATGGAAAGGCTCTTGCGGCCATACATAATATATGTTTTAAAGCAAAGAAAATTCCGGCTGTATGGAAAGAGTCAACCACAATCTTCATTCCGAAGAAAGGTGACCTCTTCTCCCCGGTAACTGGTGGCCGATTTCGTTGTGTCCGACCATCTGCAAGATTTACTCGGGTCTTCTCACAAAACTAATAAATGATTGGGTCGAGAGGAACGACATTCGCAGTCCGGCACAGAAAGTTTTCCGCCCCTTCGACGCATGTTTTGAACATTCATTTATCTTAGAAGAACGCCTCCGAAGAGCACGAATGAATCACACTCCTCTCTGTCTTGTCTCGACGGATGTAGTCAACGCATTCGGCAGCGTCTCACACGAAGTGATCCGACCAGCGTTGGTTAAGCAGGGAATTAGAAACTTGTATGGAGACGTAATCGGTGACATGTATGTCGGGGCGCAATCTCAACTGCTCAGCGATGACGGTCTTTCAGAACCCATTGCAGTCAAAATTGGGGTACAACAAGGCAATCCCACAAGCGAAATCCTTTGCAACTTATACTCAAACCCCATTGTGCGGAATCTTCTGGGAAACACCAATGAGTATCAGATTGTTGCAATCGCTGATGATTATTTCTTAATCGGCAATAATCCTGCTCAGCTGCAACTTCAGGTAGATCTTCTATGCAACCTTGGTGGTCGGTTAGGGCTCCGCCTAAATCCATCAAAGTGTTTTTCCTTACATCTCCCTGGTGGTCGGATTCAGATCGCACCAACGCAATTCTTCATACAAGGTGAAGCATTTTCCACTTTGAATAATGTCGACACTGCGCCATTTCTGGGGTAACCCTTTGGCCTTTTTCAGAACAGATCTAGTGTCGCTGATCTACACCACACAGCCCACCAGATCCTCAGTTCAACTCTTGCGCTCTGGCACAAGATCGACGCCCTGTAGTATTTTTTCTACCCCGCTCTAAGTTACAAAATGAGAAATGAATTTGGATAATGATATCTGTGAACAGCTCAAAGATGTACTTAATATCCCACAGCGGGCGGCAAGAAACTACTTATTTGGCCATAAGAAGGATTGGCTCATGGGTGTCCCTCTAGCGTTTGAAGACTGACATCGCTCACATAGACGGGGCATTCAAATTACTTACTTCGCCTGATGATATAGGGCAAACTTGTACCTGGGCCGAACTAAGGTAAACAGTTCTCAATTCAACAAAAAGGGATCCCGTAACTGCGCAATATTTTCAGACTACCTGTCACAAACGATGAAAGCATCAAATAGAATCTCTTCACATTGGACCAAGGCCCGTAAGGCCTCAGACAGGCTTAAAGTAATTTGGCATGTACATGAAGATTATACAATCTCTATTATTTATGACGGGAAAGCCATCACGTCGAGAAACAAACTCTTCAAATCACTGCGTAATTCATTTAAGTCCGACCGCACTAAACAACTCAAATCACCCAAGAATCAGGGGAAAACATCCCATTCTTTCTCCAAGGCGAAGGTGTCCTCCCACTTTAATAGAACGGGGGACTACTTTCGCTTTACCGACTGGAGATTCATACACCCTGCTCGATTAAACCTGCTCAAACTTAATGGTTCTGCGCCAAGAAGTGCGGATCCAAATATCATCATTGATCATGAGAAAGAAAAATGTCGCAAGTGTGGCAGGCACAGGGAAACTCTGTCATGTATTTAATCACTGCCTTCCGCATATGCAAGAGATTGTCAGCAGGCACAACAAAATTGTCGATCGCATATGCAAGGCTGTTGGCAACCGGTGGAACATCTGGAAGAAGAATGAAGTTGTTGGCCGTGAAGGGCTGAAACCAGATATTATTCTAACCAACGGTTCGGAGGCAATGATCATAGATGTAACCTGCCCTTTTGAGAATGGCCCTGAACAGGCCAGTGAGCCCGTACCGACCAATACACCAAGTATAACGGCTTGATGAACGAGATGATGTCCTGGCGTCGGTTTAGCAGAGTGACCATTGAGCCCACTGTAGTTGGTTCCTTTGGGTCATGGGACCCACGTAACGACAACTGTCTCAAGAGGATCTGCAGTCAAAAGTATAGTAGTCTCATGCGAAAACTTATCGTTGGAGACAATGTGCGTGCCTCAAGGAATATATTCTACAACCATGTATCAAGGTTCCCTCAAGTAGATGTGTGTGGCTGGTTCGGCGCCGGGCATATTGCTCCAACGGACAATCCTGATACTTCTCCAGTCCTGCCTACGGTCTCCCTCGCCGAATCCTTGCCGCCTAGTCCACCTGGCTTCCCGTCTACTGTCTACCCTTGATCACTTTTCATCTGCCCTGTCTCACCGAACCATGCCTATCGTTCCTGGTACACTAATGATACTCCTGTCTTCGGCTCGCCTCATTCTCTTGATAGCTCGTCTGGCTCTGACGACATTATCCCACCTTCTCAACATCCCCCAGCTGCGACCCATGACATTATGCGAAGCCATTGTTCTCCTTAACTCTCCATCCTGCTGTCAAGCCTGCCAGTTATGAAGAATATACACTTGTGCCCGACACACAACCAGTGTCCCCCTAGCCATCTCAAGCTACTGACGACTACCACCCGGTCATTCATGGGCAACTCGCGTGGTCGCAGCCCCATAGATCTCTCCAAGCCACGTTCACACCTAATCAAGGACATGCTGGAATCTAGACCACTCTTCCCGGAATGCACCGTCGCACAGTGGGGCAAAATCCCAAAAAGCTGGCCAAAAGTCGAAAAATAAAGTTAGTAACTCGGGAATTTTTTTTATACAGTTGGATAGAATAATGTTTGGAGCGTCAGAATCTATATTTACAAGTAGGTTTTCGCGTTTCCCTGACAACCTGCATCATTTCAAAAGTGATGATTGGGCGAGTGTCATCTGAGGCACACAAAAAGCGCAAAACAACGCTTTCTTTAAACACGTGCTACATATTTCCATATCATCCGATTTTAATGATTTAAAATGGATTCACACGATAGTAATGTGAACATTATTTGGATGTGTTACAAAAAATTTCTAAGCATATAAAAATAATTTTATGATTATTTTTTATAATTTTTTAAAATAAAATATATTATTTTTGTGCTTTCAAACATAAAAAAAGTATAAAAGTTCCACGGTGTTCCGCAACGAAATTTAAGGAGATAATAGCCTGAACTATTATCTAATAAATTATAAAAAAACCAGCTGCTAAAAACTGCCATTTTACGTTTCGTGCAGGTTTTTGCAACAGCAAGTAGAACTGTCACTTTTTTAATCGCCTCAAAAATTATGAAATTGTGAAAAAATGAGTGTGTATTTTAGAAATTTAGTTTATCGTCTGCGATGTTGTTGTCTTATGTCAAAGCCGAGTGCCAACAATTCTTTGAGCAAAGTTATTTTTTCTGAAAATGGCAGCGTTTTTGATTTGTTGACGTGCATTATTCTATTCTAAAAATGAATTTTGTAAACCAAGAGGGTTTAATTGAAGTGCGTGATAGAGTTCTCTTTTTTTTCTTCAATACGTGTTCGAATTAGTTTGAGTTCGTATTTTATTTAATATAAAGATTTTTATTTAATTAATATTAATTAACTAACTATTATATTCTCTAATATGTTAAAATAATGAGTTCGATTATATCAGATTTAATTTAGTTTACAAAACCTACTGACATGGCTATGGACAGTGTTGATAAAATTGGTTTATCACGGAAGGAAATTTTTCTCTTAGTGAGAAGTCACTTAAGTGATAGTATATCCGTGGTTTATGAAGATATCGAAAAATTTATGTCTGGTCGACTTGAATGTCATTTCACTCTGCCGAAAGACATCAAACCAGTTATTCGGAAGTTGATGACCAGTTTTCGTACTAAATGGCAAGAAGTTAGAAGGATTGAGGACTTATTTAAAAAAAAAAAATTGAGAATTGGCTAAGCATGTTTGTTTTTTTCTGAGAAACCCAGCAGTTTGTAGAAACGACAAAAAAAACTAAATCAGGTCGACCTTCTTTAGATTTTAACGCTGCCAGCGAAAGAACGAAACTAAGAAAAAATGAAGACATGCGGTCAGAATCAAGTATGGAGGAGTTATGTTTTGCCACGCAAATGAGTCTTCGAGCTTCTGGACAATTAGATGCTGCAAGCATTGTCAAGGATGTAACCACGGGGAGCCCGTTAAAAGCTCAGAAATACAGAAGATCTACGTCATTCGTCTTAGAAAATACTCTTTCAGGTGATTATGCTCTTTCCCTTATGATTGAGCATAAATTATCGAGAAATCAGTACCAAGGGTTGAGAAGTGTCAATGAGCAAGTTTAGAAAATAATTGTAAAATGTATCCATCGTATAAAGTGGTGCACCAAGCTAAGCAAAAATGTTATCCCCATAAATCAGACATAACCATAACCGAAACTGCTGCCGAAGTGAAACTGCAATCTTTGCTAGATCATACTGCTGAGCGTATTTTATTAATGCAAACAGATGTTGTTAAGAATCTGACGTCCGAGAATGTTAGTAATTTGAATTTGATTTGCAAGTAGGGATGTGATGGCACATCTGGTCAAAGTACTTTTAAACAAAAGTTTAGCGATGATGATAATGGTAGCAAATCAGATGAAAATATCTTTTTCATATCTCTCGTGCCACTACAACTGGTAAGTGTTGCGAATAATGCAGAAATTGTTGTCTGGAAAAATCCGAGACCTTCATCTCCTCGATTTTGTAGGCCCATCAGAATACAATTTTTGCACGAAAATAAGGAGGTTACTGTCAATGAAACTGATTATATTAAAGATCAAGTGATTAAACTTATTCCTTTTAAAACAATCATTGATAGAAAAGAAATAGTCGTTAATTACAAACTAGCATTAACGATGATTGATGGTAAAGTTTGTAATGCCATTACTAGTAATTTGTCAACTCAGCGTTGCTACCTATGTCAGACAACTTCAAAACACTTTAATAACCTGGATGGCATTCTCAAATTGAAACTGAATGAAGATTATTTGCAATTCGGGATATCCACATTACATGCCTATAAGATGTTATGAATGTTGCTTGCATCTGGCATAGAAACTTGATGTAAAAAAATGGCAAGCGCGTACTCCAGATGAGAAGAAGAAAACTGAAATTGCAAAACAAAATATACAAAAAGGATTTCGCTTACAATTAGGACTTATCGTCGATAAACACAAGCCTGGATATGGAAGCACAAATGATGGCAATACAGCTCGTCGATTCTTTGAGAACGCAATTTCTGCTTCCATACCGGGCGTAGACGAAGATCTGATTAAACGATTCCACGTCATATTACAAGTAATTTCTTGTGGTCATGACATTCATTTGATCAATTTCGAGCACTATTGCTTACAAACAGCTCATAATTTCGTTGAACTATATCCCTGGTTCTATATGCCAACTTCAGTGCACTAACTACTTATTCATGGCGAAGAAATAATAGCTTCCTCATTATTACCAATTGGGCAAATGTCAAGACGCGTAAGAATCGTGCAACAAATTGATCAAAAGGTACAGAGAAGATTTCTCGCGAAAATCCAGTAGGACTAAAACAATGGAAGATTTAATTTTACGGCTTTTAATATCATCAGACCCCTTCATTTCAAGCTTACGTAAATTACCACAGAAGAAATTAAGATCATTGTCCCTAGAGGCACAACAACTTCTAATACCGCCAACACGTTCTGTAAACTATTTCGACACCCCCCTTCTGAAGAATCTATTTATACTACAGATGATTCAGATGAAGTTTAGAATATCCTTTCGTTTTATTTTAATAATATAACAATTAAATACTGTGATATTTTACTTTCCATAAATGTACTTAATTGTATTTCATAAACAAAAACTCATTGTTTAATTTTGATTAAAAATGTTTTAATTTCTTGAAAATTTCCTTGTAATGTTTAGTCTCAAAATGTTATATTGTATTTAAATCTAATTATTTTAACTTTTAATTTACTATATTAGATCCGCCATTCTTTTTTTACTTTTGAATCGTAATTAGCAACCTCAAAAGCCCCCGTATACAAGATTTCATAAAAATTGAAAAAATATCAAAACATCTAAATTTTTAGTCCGCCATTTTGTTTTTTGGAATTTTAATTTTGGAATCATAATTAGCATCCTGAAAAATACCTGTGCACAAAGTTTCGTGCAATTTGAATAACATTTTCATATTTTGGCCAGATTTCGGGATTTTGCCCCACTGTGCGTCGTCTCCACTCCTGGTGGTAGCGCATGCCTCTGCCTCGCCAGCCCCAATATTTGATGTCGTGCATATTTCCGAGCCTCTACCATCCAAGCACCTGCCTCGGTACGTATCCCGGTCCAACGCTACTGGCCTGGTCATCCGCATTGGAGGAAGTTCCGCTGATGAAACCATGGACCTCGTCCCTAAATTCCAGACTCCAGCTGACGGTTCTTCTTGCTCTCCAACGCTTAAACTTGCCAAGCAGGGCTTGTAGAGCTTAAGCCGTATGATAGGCCACCCTGCTTGGTTGAATCTGAATCTGCTCTCCAACGCCTGAATCTGCTGCCGAATGCAACAAATCTTGGCCTGATGATGTGGTCGCGCCCCCGATGTGACAAGCCTCTACTGTGTGTCATCTTGCCTTTCTAGAGCTCCTCCACCGTTCCAGCCCCTGTCCTCGTCTGCTGCTTCGGCCACGGTTCCTGTCGGCCAGAACACACTAATCATCGGCTCACATCAGCCGTCATTCTCTTTTGTCTAGATTCCTGGTTCCGGCCCCGCTGCCCACAGCTACTCTCCTCCTTCTGACCCTGTGCTGATGTCCTCGTCAGCTCCTCTGCCTGCTCTCTGAGTCAACATCCTGCTGCACCTGCTAACTCGACAGCATCCCACCTCCAGGATCCCGGCTGCATCCTTGTATCTGATGCCCATGTTCTTGCATCTGCCTCGTGCCCTGCGTCAACTGCACTGCCTGCTGCCTCTGCTGCTACAAACAATACAGCTCCTCCTGCTTGCTTCCCGGATCAACATCCTAGTGCTCCCGCTAACCTGTCAGTATCCCACCTCCAGACCTCCGACTGCACTACTGTAACTGATGCCCTTGCTCTTGTGATTTCCTCGTGCCATGCGTCAGCAACTCTGTCTTCTGCTACAAATAATGTATCTCCACTTAACTGCACCCAGTCTCCTGCTTGTCCTGGTGGCCACATGCCTAAAGTCCTATATGATCCTACATGTTTGCCTGATTCGCACAAGCTTTCCTATTCTCATTGGAATGCTACCCTGTGCTGCCCAACCTCATCAGCTGTTGCGCCGATCCCTGCTCAGAACTCTTCCTCTGACGTCTCACGCCATGTCTACTTCAACATACCACCTGATGACTCTCGATCTTCTACCAGTCCTCTCCTCCTGTGCACAGCTCTGTGAAGACTCTCTCCAAATCCACCGCCCGGTACGTGTGTTCCGCTGCTAGAAAAGCCTCACTTAATAAGACTTCATCGGTCTCCTCTGCAAAGTCGTGCCCTTCGAAAAATATGAAAGAGTCTTCTTCGGATCAACAGAAGTGAATAAAGATCAAAAGCATCCAAAACGGAAAGATGTTCCAGACACCAAATCAGACGTTTCCAATACCAAGACAAAACCTTCGACTAAGAAATCTACATAAAATGAACTTAGTGATAAAGCCAAGCGTCATTTAAAATTAACTTTTCATCAATAAATGAACTCTTGTTTACCTGTTAGAAGCATGTACACCAACTAAAGAAGATTGTCATTTGACTGTTTTGTACATTCTCTTATATAAGTGTTGTAGCCAAATCTTGCAATGTATGCAATAGAATGTATTTCATTTGCACAAGGCACAATAAAAGTTTTCTACCTTTTCTATAAAAGTCTTCAAAGTGTAGTTTCTTACTTTCCGCGCTATCGCGTCCAGAAATTCGGCTCAAAACTCAAACGTTGACTTTATTTTCTGAAAAATCTTCTGCCTTTACCAAAAAATTAAAAACAAATTATATTATATAGTTTCTGAATAGGAACACCGCAAATTTCATTCGTTTCACAGCAAAAATTAATCCAGAAATGTGTCAGAAAGTAGCTCCTTTGGATTTGAGACCAGCCTTAATAGATCGCTGTATTTATTATAATAAGAAAAATTACTTTTGCAACAGTCACGAATTTTATTAACAGTTTCTATTTTTTTTAATTATTTTACTACATATAGATAAGAAATGTGCATTTTTTAAAATATTAAAAGCTTAAAAGATATTTTTGCTATTTTAAACAATAGTTTTTGTAACGATTTAAAAATTAAATTATGTTTAAATTTATCTTAAATAATTATCTATACGCTTTTTTTCTATTTATGAATTCAAAATTTTATTTAATGTACATCAAATGCTAAGCATTTTCATTTCTAATAAAAGATACAGACATCCTCCTATACAAAGCACAAAAATATGCACGTTTTTTATTTACTGATTTGCATGAAAGGAGAAAGAAATGCATGAATATCCTATAAAAATAAACGATTCATAGACAAAGGTCCGGTGGCGTAAACTGTTTCATCCTTAACTCAGAGATAACTAAGAGAAAATGTTTATCGGTACAATACAAATAAGAAATCGTTTAAGAAGTCTGTTAAGGATTCTGTAAAAAAAAGTATTTTTAAAGGATTTTCTTGTTTGCAAATTTTTCACAATAATTCGTTGACAATCATAAAAACCGATATTTTAAATCAAAGTATCCGTACTTTTAGGCATTTTAAATCTCCTTAAATATTAATTTTATTAAATAAAATAAAATTTCAATTTAAGAAATCTTGAAAATATTTCACATCGTTTATTGTATGAAAATATGCATAATAAATTTTCTATGCCCGGAATGTTTTCACAGAGTTTTAAAAAATCTCTAAATGGATACTTAAACTGTAAATTAGTTTTCTTTCTTGCAATAAGAAAAAAAATTACAGACACTAATTTTATTGAGTTTCTTTTTTTTCTTTTTAACTGGATACAGACGTAGATAAAAGATATCCATATTTTAAATATTAAAATCCATAAAATTATTGTCGTCATTAAAATAAATCATATGTACAAGATGTTATAACATAGTTTAATCCGGAGATCTTTCGAACATACACGCGTTCATTTTCAAGGGGAAATGTTGACATATGAGGACCCCAGAAGCCAAGGGATGTAACTGACAAAATTAAAAAAACTAAGCTAAGTGACCAGGCCATCTGGAAATAAGGCTATTTGTACGCAAGAAAATATGAGTGATTTTTAGCACTTTCCAACCTAGTTGAAAAGTGCTTATGACTTCGGTTTGTCTGGCCGTCTGTCCGTGCTCTAACTCCCGTAAATATGCTCGGATTGCTCTGCAATTTTTATATGTTATTGTCGTTATCTATAGCATGTTCCCTATTTCAACGGAAGTGTGTAGCACTTAGTTTTTTTACAGGGACACTCAAAAGAATTCCGTTACATTGCGGTCTATGGGGGAAAATCATTTGCGGTTTATTTAAATAATGTTTCACTATTTTAAACGCATTGAAATTTATATATATCACTAAGGTGCATTAGAAGAAGCTTAATATGGAACAGGGTGTGCATAGCACTTACAGTTACTTTACAGGGACAGTAAAAATAATTCCGTTACATTACGTCTATGGAGAAAAATCGTCTGCGGTTTATTTAAATAATGTTTCACTATTTTAAACGCATTGAAATTTATATAGATCACTAAGGTGCATTACAAGAGACTTACTACGGAATATTGTGTGTATAGCAGTCATCGTTCATTTACAGGGACACGCAAAAGAATTATCTACTGTCTGTTAACAATAATTCCTGGAAGTGCGTTTTAAGTTACTGAACGCGATTTTAATGTTAACTTGCTTTTTGTCTATTACGTGATGTGTATAAATTCTGTAGATCCTATACAGGGCAGCACAAAAGTTCGCGAACACATTTCTGTTTATTGACAAACTCCAGACGGAGAATTTTAAACTGTGCTACGCGTTTCCTAACTGAACTAAAATTTAGCATCCTATGTAGTATATATACAATTCTATAGATGCCATACAGGGCTGAATAAAAGTATTCAGATATTTTTCAGAATATTGTATATGTTGGAAATTCCTGAAATTATGTTTTTAAATATGTTATGCGTTTTCCAAATTGTTTACTTAGAAGTTATATTTTAGCTTATTAAACGGTATGATTTGTAAAATTATTTTGGAAGCATTGGAAAGTGCTACATAATCTATGCTTGACGCATGATTTTTCGTTCTTGTTTAACTATGTGCTGCATTTTGAATGTCAACTACTTAAGCATTCGAAACTTATACCCCTTGTTATCAATAATGATTAACTATAAATTAAAACAAGTTGGAAATTGTACGTTAAACGTGACATAGGTTTTATAACTAGTTTCACAATGCAAAAAAAATCATCCTTATTATTTCAGTGAAATGAATTATATCGTCTGCAATGAGCGAAATGAAATATGCCTTTTTATTTTTCTTATTACGTATGCCACGTTTACAAATGAGATTTTTTTCTACACCAAACAGCACTGTAAAATTCACCATGGAGATCTTGCTTTGAGAATGATTACCTCCATGGTTTAATATTTTTATGATTCATTATGAACGAATCTCCTGTGCTTTATTTACTCTAATGGCTTGAGATATTCGGCTGTTAACGTAATTTCCACTGAAGTTATCTCAGAATCTACTCATTTTTCAATGTAACTCATCTAATCTATATTAATAGTTTTACAGAGGTTTCATTTGAATGAAATGAACATAATTTTTGACATTCAAAATTAAATAGTTTTAGAACATATCTGAAAAAGGACTGCCATAATTATGTTAGAAATGTTGGGCAAAAGTTGTGCTAAAACTGATTTTGGGCAGTTATTTTAGCATAAAAACAAGTTGGACATTGTACGTTAAACGTGACAAATAACGTTCGTTTCGTGCTATAACAAGATTTGCAAAGTAAAAAAAAATCATGTTATTATTTCAGTGAAATAAATTATATCGTCTGCTATGCGTGAATTGAGGATGCCTTTCCTTTTGATTTCGTGTGCCATGTTTACAGATGCGAATTTTTCAGATAGCGCTGTAAAATTCATCATGGATATCTTGCTTTGCGAATGATTACCTCCATGGTTTAATATTTCTATGACTCACGATAAATGAATATTTTGTTTGTTTACTTTAATGGAATGAAATATTCGGCTGTTAACCTAATTTTCACTGAAGTTATCTCAGAATCAATACATTTTTTAATGTAACTCATCTCTCAAACAAACAATTTTTTCAACGAACTTTCTAAAAATTTAACTTTTAAGCAATTTTATTCGAAAAAATAATTAATAAAAATGGCCACCTGGCATATTAAAAAAGAAGTGGTTTGCCCGCATTTGTTTTCCTCAGTCACATGACTCGCGCTTTTATTATATAGATTTACGTACAATAGGATTTAACAGAATAAAAAATAAACTTTTATTAATATCTAAGTTTTGATTAGATTTTCATAAAATTTTAAATGACTCGACAAAATTCGACAATGATAATATATATTAAATTTCAAACTATTCGGTTTGGTAGTTTTAGCGCTGCTATATACGGACAGACAGACGTCGGCTATAGGTGTCACGTATCATATATTCTAATACGAGCAAATCTTGTGGGTGGTTATATATATATATATATATATATATATATATATATATATATATATATATGCAAAAATTATCTTAAAAACGGCTCTAACGATTTTGACGAAATTTCGTATCCTACCGTTTTGGGGCACCAGAAAACCATTGGGCTAGGTCACATGCTCGAGAAAATTCGATTAGTGGGTCATTTTGGGTCATGGTCTAGCTAATTGTATCTAAAAAACGGTTCAAACGATTTTGTATCCGACCATTTTCGGGCATGAGAAGTCAATTGGGCTGGGTCACACGTTCGAGAACTTTCGATTAATGGGTCATTTTTGGGTCAACGCGGGTCAAATTAATTTTATCTAAAAAACGGCTCTAACGATTTTGATTAAATTTTGTGCCCTAAGAGTTTCGAGCACGATAAAAGCATTGAGCTAGATCGCATGTCCGAGAAAATTCGATTAGTCTGTCATTTCTGGGTCATTGTAGGTCAAGATCTAAAAAGCGGCTCAATTTACACTAAATTTTGCATCCAATGGTTTTCGGGCACGAGAAGACTGTTGGGCTAGGTCACATGTTCGAGAAAATTCAATTAGTGGGTCATTTTTGGTCATTTTGGGTCATGGTCAAGCTAATTGTATCTAAAAAACGGTCCAAACGATTTTGACGAAATTTTGTATCCGACTATTTTCGGGCACGAGAAGACTATTGGGCTGGGTCACATGTTCGAGAACTTTCAATTAGGGGGTCATTTTTGGGTCAAAGCGGGTCAAAATAATTTTATCTAAAAAACGGCTCTAACGATTTTGATTAAATTTTGTATTTTACGAGTTTCGGGAACGCGAAAATCATTAGACTAAGTCACATGTTCGAGAAAATTCGATTAGTGGGTCAATATCTAAAAAGCGGCTTAATTTACACTAAATTTTGCATCATATGGTTTTCCGGCACGAGAAGACTGTTGGGCTAAGTCACATGTTCGAGAAAATTCAATTAGTGGGTCATTTTGGTCATGGGTCATGATATTTGAACTCAAATTTAATTTTGACCGAGCATAGCTCGGTCTTCCCGGCTCGTTTATATAATTACGAACGCACCTAAAAAAATTTTACTCCACCTTCTTTACACAGTTATTGAAATAAGAGTTCAGAAACCAATATGAAAAAAGCAACAGTTTCATAATTATTTCTGTCAATTACAATTGACTCAAAACTTTGAACTCAATTTACTCCAAATCGAAATTTTTTCACTTGTATCCCTTGGCTTCTAGGGTTCTCATATATAGTTGGTCAAGGGATCAACATTTTCCCTTGAAAATGAACGCGTGTGTGTTCGAAAGGTCTCAGTATTAAAGTACGTTAAAATATCTTGTACATGTTTTATTTTAATGTACCTTTTAAAATAATTTTAATAAATATTTTATTATTTTAACTACAAGGTAAATTTGTCAATCCACTTTAAATTTTTTTGAATTTTTCTATTGGGTTGGTAACTAACTTCCCGACTTTTTTTAAATAGTTTTTTTCTACCGGAACCTCTATTTCGTTTTTTTGATCGAGTTAATTTATATTAAATTTCATTAAATGACATTAAAATGGCATTAAATGAAATTAAAATGGAATGTCAAGTTGAGGAAAAGGAGCGTTTTAGACACCTCAATTTTGCTTTTAACCCATTGTAGGCCAAGCATAGAAATTTTCTAAAATGTGGTATTATTTGCATTGAAATTTGCTTAAATTACATTCATTAAGACACCAAAAAAGTTTCGTGCATGAAAAATATTTTATTCAATTTGACGCTACTATTATTAATTTACCATTAAATTTAAATAAAAAATTTTAAGTTTTTCTTATGGCATTTGTTTTGTTTTATTTACAGAACTTGCAACTTTACTCCATTATAAAAACATATGATTAATCTCAAGTGGAATAATTATACATTTTCAAAAAGTCAAATTTGTCAATAACCATTTCAAGTAAAAAACCAGCGTATTTTGAAAATTTCTCAACAGAAAGTGGTTACTTCAATTGAATTACTAATATTTTTAAGAAGTCTCCAAAGACTCTTAAAAATTGCAGAAAAATAAAATTAGTGAAAAATATACGTCGCAGTGTTAATAAAAGTATTTTTATTGAAATGGTGCGTTTACGCACCTTTGGCCGAAAATGGGTTTTAACCCTTTCCGGCACAGTGGTCCCACTCCGGGCACACCTAATTTTAATTCCAAACTTGCATTCGACACCAAGAATTTAACAAAATTTTGCTTCTATAATGAAAGTTTAAAATAAGAAGTTCTTATTTTCTAAAAAAATTGTAAATTCCGGTGTCAGTCCGTAATTTTGCATTTTACGAACAGAATTTGTTTGTGCCGGAAAGGGTTAATCAAGGTTGTAAGGCCGCAAAAGCTGCTCGCGACATGTGCTGTGTATGGAGAGGGTGCCATAGCTGAAAGAACCGCTCGCGATTGTTATGCCAAGTTCAATAAATAGGTCAAGTACGAGTGTAACACGCACTCAAAAGGTTCCGTACATTATATTTATTAAATACTGTCTACCCCTAATTGTTTCATAATTTTAGCTTCAGTAGATTCGGAAATAGAAGTGGAGGGACAAAATTTCCCAGTTTATTTTCGACGATCTCAAACTATAATACCTAAAATTAAAATCAAATATATTTTGGAATTCTATATTACGAGATCTTTCTTTTTATATATCACTAGCGGCCCTCCCTCGCTTTGCTTCGGGTTAACCTTGAAAACCTTCATCTCTTTGTGTTTTCTGTAGACCTTTTTCATGTGTACAATAATTAGTACATTATTTTGATAAATCTTGTAGGGTTCAGCCTGCGTTTGCAATGTATAAGCGGAAAAAATGAAATTATTTACGACATCACATTAAAAACCTCAAAAATAACAGTATTTCTCCACTATTTAATGGATGTTATTATACATATAAACCTTCCTCTTGAATCACTCTATTAAAAAAAACCGCATCAAAATCCGTTGCGTAGTTTTAAAGATTTAAGCGTACATAAGGATATAGGGACAGAAAAAGCGACTTTGTTTTATACTATGCAGTGATGTCGTTATCGTTCGAAAGTTTTTTTTTCCCGAGTAACTTAATATCTCGGCTAATTTCCGACAATTTTTCGTAACAATCATTATCAAATTTCCTTGGATAATTCTGCTTCGATGGATACCTCAAGCGCCTGTCAACGTTCCCGCTGACTGCCCGAAATGTAACGTTTTGTATGTAACCGAAAAATGAGTTTTACTCAAAAACTATGTTACCTAGGAAAACCTCTGTAGTTTTCCTACAAAGTATATTTACACTCTTACTACCTCTAATTTTTTCCATAATTTTAGTTTCAGTAGATTCGGAAATAGAGGGGGAGGGGACAGATTTTTGTAGTGCATCTTCAACGATAACTCTGAAAATATAATACCTAAAATTAAAACAAATATATTTATGGAGTTCGATATTACGAGATCTTTCACACGATAAAAAAACATTTATTTCCAAGTGACTGACTCTTAAATTTTTCCTTAACATATTTGTGAATGGCTAACAATCGGAAAATATGTGGGTAAAAAGTTTTTACAACTTTCCCAAGTTTAACTTTCCACGTTCCATAGTTAACGACAAAAAGGCTCTGACAGACGGACAGACAGACACAGGAGTGATCTTATAATGGTTCCGTTTTTACTTTTTAAGTACGGAATTCTAAAATTGGTAATTTCGACCTCTAAGACTCACCTTGTTCTGGCCGTCCAGTTAAGTTCGATGAAGAGCGATTAAACCAACTTGTGCCCGAAAATTCGCGTCAAACGACAAGGGAACTGGCAGAGAAAATGGAATTATCCAAACTGCTATAGAGAAGCATCTTCACTTGATAAGAAAGGTTGAGAAGTATTGAGCATGTGTTCCGCATGCTAAATAAGAACAAAAATCAAGGAGCCCTAATCTCCGCTGGTTTGCATGCTCGTCACCGCTCAACTCATGGACACAAGTAACAATTTCTTTACCGAATTGTTACTGGCGACGTAAAATGGTGCCTGTAGATTAATATGAAGCAACGCACAGTGATTTCAAATCGCGATCATGCGGACAAAAATTATTTATGGTTTTCCTTGGGGTTGTATATGCTCTATTTTTTGATTTTACAATGTTCTGAGGAATATTTCATTGTTAATTCAAATAAAATGTGATTGGGGGATGCCGGGGGACAGGCGGGCTGGTCAAAAAAAAGGGGGGGGGGTAATTTTTATTAAATTTTCACTTTGTTTTACTGCAACATTTTCTTTTTACAGGGATGCGAAATTTCCATTTTTTATTCTTGTGACTTGAAAAAGACATACGGAAATGACTTATCTCTTTTTTAAAACAAGTCTTCCCCCTAAATTTGCAATCATCCCCCCCCCTCCCTCAAAATATATAACTTAAAATTATTAAAAATGTTTATTTTTTTCTCTTCTTTTGATCTTACTGAAAATAAAGGACACCATAAAGGATGTTAATAATCAATAAAATACATAAATAATCAATCTGATAAATTCTCCCCCACACACACACGTACACAAAGGAAATATCTTCTATTTGTCCCTCTTGCATCGAAAATGTTAAATCTTTAATTTTTTTTCAGTTTTCGACATTTGTATTTACTATGAAATAATAATCTTATTAATGAATTGGATGATTTATTATTTTCAAAAATTCCCCCCCCCCACTCTTTTACCTCTATCACACAATACCTTTGAAATTCCAATAAAAAAAGATTTTGCCTTTGTTACTGCTTTTGTAACATTAAATAAAGAATGATTTCTCTAAATTCCCTTTATCTCTAAAATTTGCTCTTCCCCCACCCCTCCGTCCATACAATGGTTTGTTATTTTTTAGCTATAATTAATAACAATAAAACATGTAAATTCAGCCTCCAACTCCAAAATTGCCGTTTCCTAGCCCACCCCCTCCCTTCCAGCATTTATTTTTAATATTAGTTTAATAAATGTTTTTAATAATCTATTCCTAAGTTTTTATTTAAAAAAATGCTCAGGTTTATTACTCTGTAGTTGCAATAAGTAGATAAAAAAACAACCCTCTAATTTTTATTCTCCCTCCATTAAAATTACTCCTTCCTCCCCCCCGCCCTCCTCGCATACCAAGTCTAAAATATTTAAAAATATGAATTAAAATTCTGCCCTGTTTGTCACTTGTTCTTAAAATGAACAAATAGTATTCAGCTTTCTATATTCACCTACAAAAGTGCTACTTCACCCTTTATCCCCCTAATAAAGGAGAGGGAGATTTCTAGAAATTGAGGATGGCGGGAAGCAATTGAAAATATTTCTTTTTTTCATCTGTTTGAATATTATACTTGTTTTTTAACATAAAGCAATTTTAAAACTTTATTAAATAACCCTTCAGAAATGCGAATTTACACAATTCAAACTACCACAAAATTTCATACCAAGGATTCAGTGAAAATCTCTTTTTTATTTTATAATTATTAATATTATAAGTAAAAACAAATATGCTTTTAAAAAATGATTTTATTGCTTATACGTATTTAAAATCAATAAATACTAGTAAATGTAAATAATTGCTTCCACTGTTAACTACAGATGTAATTACTAAATTAAACATAATTTAATGCAATATTTATACACATCATAAAATAATGAAAATTTTACTCGTCAAATCAAAAATTTGCGTAATACAACATCCATAGGGCTATACTCTTACACCCATATCGATTTTTCAGGTACACGTATTTCTCTAGATAGTAAAAGCTTAAGAAATGTTTATTTTTGTTTTGAGGGTTGACTGTTGTACATTTTCTGCAACTAATGTTACTAGAAACTGCAGTATGATGAGCCGTTGTATTCAATGCTTTATTATATATTTTTTTGAAAGGTTTTATTAAGAGATTATTTTTTGTCTAATGAGAAAAATTGTAAATAAAGTATGAAATTCATATAGAGTGCGATTCATAAATATCGAAACAATAGGCAATCTCCTTAAATATTCCCCCTAGGCCATACTTTCAATTACAAAGTTTCATAAATAAAGGTGTAGTATTTGATGAGACAAATTGCAAATGCATGAGGGGTCTATTTTAGAAAATACAAAAATTAAATTTTTATATGACTACCGTAGAATAAAATTTCCAATTAGGAAATTTTTCGTTATCCATTTCTGAATTTAACAACAACAACAAAAAAAAAATCCATCTCGATATCTGCAAAACAGAGAGATACGTCCGTTTTAATAATTTGTGATGTTTCAAGAAATCAGACACAAATTGAAATGCGTGTAATTCAAGAAACAATGTTACTGTAAGGTGTCCGGGGAACATTTATTTTTATTTATTGAGTTAGAATTTTGAATTTTTTTTGCGATGGTTAACCGTATAATTTGTAACGGAATAACATAAAACTTCTTACAAAAAAAAAAAAAATCAGAGCAGTTTAAAATTGTTATAACTCGAAATATTATTTGTAGAATTAAATTTTTTTTCTTTCAATTAAACAGAAATATATAAGTTTTAATTTGATTCGGCATTTAAAAGTATATTAATAAAAAAAAATAATTAAAATAGCAATTTAAAAAATGATGCAACTTATTTTAAACAAATTATATTTTCAAAAGTGAATATTTTTTTTTCAAATTTGCCTAATTAAAATTTAAGTAAAATATTTGAAAAAGATATATTCGAAGTTTGAACCTTTTATCTTTAACGGTTATTGACCTACGAGCAGGGAAGACCGAGCTATGCTCGGTCAAAATTAAATTTGAGTTCAAATATCATGACCCATGACCAAAATGACCCACTAATTTAATTTTCTCGAACATGTGACTTAGCCCAACAGTCTTCTCGTGCCCGAAAACCATAGTATGCAAAATTTAGTGTAAATAGTCTGAGCCGTTTTTAAGATAAAATAGCTTGACCCACAATGACCCATGACCAAAATGACCCACTAATCGAAATTTCTCGAACATGTGACCTAGCCTAATAGTCTTCATATTCCCTAAACCTGTAGGATGCTAAATTTATTTCAAATCCTCTGAACCGTTTTTAATATAAAATAGCTTGACCCATAATGACCCATGACCCACTAATTGAATTTTCTCGAACATGTGACCTAGCCCAACAGTCTTCTCGTGCTCGAAAACCATTGGATGCAAAATTTGGTGTAAATTGAGACGCTTTTTAGATCTTGACCGACAATGACCCAGAAATGACCCACTAATCGAATTTTCTCTGACATGTGACCTAGCCCAATGGTTTTCTGGTGCTCCAAAATGGTAGGATACAAAATTTCGTCACAATTTTTAGAGCCGTTTTTAAGATAAAATTTGCATATTATATATATATATATATATATATATATATATATATATATATATATATATATATATATATATATATATATATATATATATATATATATATATATATATAACCACACACAAGATTTTCTCGTATTAGAATATATGATATCAATTTAAATATGAGAAATGCTGAAAAAAACTGAAGCAGAAAAATGCATTTAAAATTTCAAACAAAGATTGAGTCCTAATATAACGTTTAAATGCTTTTTAAAAGCTTCCAGGTGAGTAAGTAACTCTTTCCTGTAGCTTCAATTTCTGATTTTGTTTAATATTTGACATTTTCACCTTTTTTTATTGTTTAAATGTGTCAGTTGATTTAAACAAGACTTTTCTTACACGTCGATTTCGAGTTTTTTCATAGTTTTAGCCCTGAAAACTTCATATTTTCCACCTTAAAAGTGCAATTACACGCAGTGTAAAATTTGCCTCTAATTACGTGTGACTCACTGTTAATATATGGCTTTAACCCTTTGAGGGGCGGTGGTATATATTATATACCACCTAATTTTAATCCGATTCAAACCAGAAACTTTTAATTAAATTTTACTTTTTTAACTTTGACGAGAAAAAGTTGAAAAATTGCTTATTCTTATTTTGAACTAAATTCTTTCCGAAATTCCGGTGGGAATTCAACGTTACATGAGCACAAGTACTTGCCCCTGAAAGGGTTAAAAGAGTTGCTCTGAAAGCAAGAAACTATCTTTTCTCTGAGCAATTTTGTCGCCTGCGATGACCCTCAAACACATCAGGAAGCGTTGTCGTTCGGAACAACCAATCAAATGCTTGGGAAACTGACTATGGAAAAGTCATTTTTTGAGAAACCAAATGACAAGTTTTGAAAACTGACAAGTGGCAGGCAGTTTTTGTAGCTTCAAATTTTCCCGTTTAATGTCACTTTAAGATTTCTAACGAGTTTAGAAACTCTCAAAATTTACATTTTGTAGAAAATCATTTCCATGACAACCATAGCTTTTGTTTGTTTTATTGAGAATATACATCTCACTTGTGTGCTTGACATCAAGTGCCCACTTATAAGTCATCGTCAATATACAAGAACGAGATAGCCACAAGGAAATTTACAGCACCAGAGAATTACAACCGGGGCTCCACAAAGTGTGTGTAATTGAGATGATAGGAGTCGAACCCGCCGACCCGACTCCTACGCTCTCAAGCGATTAGCGGAATGGTGTCTTAACCACTCAGCCACGGAGGCCCCTAACCATGGCTTGAAAGCTAGATTTTGGAAACAATCCAAAACAACAACAAAAAATAAGTAATATTACCTGTTCTATTTAAGATAAAAATATGATTTAAACGCCATATTAAGCGGAAAAAACAAGGAAAATTTTAATACTGAAAATTCTGAAAATTTAAAGTTTTTGTGTCTCGGATTTTCTTAAAAGAATCATTGCGAAGACAGCCATATTGATATGCTTTATTTCTGGATGTAAGGAGCATGTTATGCAATCGTCACGATGTATTTCAAACATAAAAGTTTCCCTTGTGCAATTGACAATGAAGTTAATCTTAACTGGCAACATGTCGCAGTACAGCAACAAAGAATTTTTCGAAATGTTAATGATTTATGCTGTTTGTAATCGTAATAGTAGGCAAGCTGCGGAGGAATATCGACGTCGTTACCCGAATTCTCGGCCTCCTCACTAGTAGTTTTATTTATAGTCTTGTTCAAAGAATGCACAGCGCAGGATGCGTTAATAGACAGAGAGGTGTATATCCAGGACAATTGATACCGAAATTGACATTTTGGCTTATTTTGCGACCGATCCTTATGCGAGTACGCGAAATGTTGCTGCAGAATTGAACATTCCACAATCAACAATATTGAGAATATTGCGACGAAATTTTTGGCATCCATACAGTATTCATGCAGGCCCTGCACATGTAGAATCAGGCTATCAACAGCGTCTTGATTTTTGGAATTGGGGACTAAATAAAGAGGATACCAACCCGTCCTTTCTGAGAAATGTACTTTGGACAGACGAATGCTGTTTCAAGCTAGATGGAACAATTAATCGAAAAAATTATTTTTGGAGTGAAACAAATCCCCATTTCATAAGAAAAGTTCGTCACCAGTGGCAATATTTCATAAACGTATGATATGGCATTTTTTATAACTCCTTGGTTGGTCTCATTTTATAGCAATACATTGACTGGTGACCAGTTTCTAAATCTCAATTTAAATGGAGTTGTTTTCGATTTTATGGATGAAATGCCTTTGGCAGTTCTCCATAGCACGTGGTTCCAATTAGATAGAGCCACACCTCACCACGTTTCTGCGGTAAGGAACTAGTTGAGACATTCCAAATTGATGGCTTTGTTTACAAGGACCAGAGGAATTCCATTCTAGATCGCTCGATATAACTCCTTTGGATTTTTATTTATTAGGCCGTTTACTTGAAACCTCCGGCAAACTTGCAGAACCTTTGTCAAAGAATTGAAGACGCCAGCTTTGCTATCACTCCAAACGAATTAGGTCGAGTGCACAAAAATATTATTAGAAGGATGCAACTATGCATTTATGTCGATGGTGAACATTTTGAGCATTTACTTTAAGAATATAAATTTATGTTCTTTTTTTCTCAATATTTTTTTCTATTCTCTCAATATTTTCCCTTTTATCTCATTTTATATCTGTTATGTTTTATACACCAAACAGGTCTTAGATAGACTTTTAATAATGTGTAAATTTATGGTCGATCCCTAACTTGCACTTCAAAAGAACGGATATCGCGTCACTCAGAGGTATGCTTAAGTGGTGTAAGTCATGAATTTTGGATTTTAATATCTCTGAATTTTGCAGATATCAAGGCGGATTTTTTAATTCAGGAATGGATAAGGGAAAATTTCCTAATTGGAAATTTTATTCTACGGGGACAGTACAAAAATTTTATTTTTGTATTTTCTCAAATAGACTTCCCGATGGAGTTGCAACTTCTCTAATTTTGCACCTTTATGAAACTTTGCAATTGAAAGTATGTGCCTAGGGGCAATATTTAAGGACATAGCCTATTGTTTCGATATTTATGAATCACAATGTATATAAATAAGTCTACATTAAAGTAACAATTTAAATATATAAATAATTTAATGCAAATAAATCTAACTAACAATAAACTAACAAAAAATATCTTTAATAAAATTTTATAATAGATTCACATGACGGTACGTGAAAACAAAATTAATTAATCAAAGTTATTTGAAAGTAAATAAACAATTTTTTAAAAAATTAGGAAATTTGAAAAATCTAATGATATTTTGCAGTTTATTAAAACTTTCTGTGACCGCATACTGGTAACATTTCGAATTTTAAAAATATGTTTTAGTATGTATTTTAAAAAATAATATCAAGCTTTAATATTAGTTTTAATATAAACGAAAAAAGCAAGGGGAAACATGAAAGACAAATCTATACTAATAAAAGAAAGTTTCGCTCTGTGTGTGTGTGTGTCTGTTGGCGATGGCTAGGAAAATCTAGCCCACCTAGAAGGCTGCAAATTTAGATTTCGGCAGTCCAAACCCTCTCCTGGTGCAACATTGCGTCAGAATTTTAATATTTTAATCACTTTCTTAAATATTAATTAAAATGCACAAAGAACTCTCATTAAAAATACGCTTTTTTTCATCGGTTGGTTGGTTGTGTAGAATATCTTCTCAGAACACATTAAATAAATCAGAGTGACGTTGCATAGATAAGGACTTATAACGAAATAGTGCCAACATTGATTGCAGTTACCTGCATATAGCAAAGCTAATACAGCGCTATCTACTCACGGCAAATTACATAAACGCCACCTGTTTAAGACATTTACAGGCACGTTTTTCTTCATTATAATTATCTGGGTTTAAGGTTTTTTAAAAATAGGACATATATTATTATGATAGAGACTACTATTACAGAAAACTTTATTTAACAGATTATTTGTTATATATTTGCGGGAATGGCGAGAGGTAGGGGTCTAATTACATTTAACAATTTTAACCCGTAGCGTTTAATTGTTGTTTTATATACAGAATACCGCTATTTTAAATCTGTTTCTAAGTAATATCTCAGTAATAATGTTCCGAACTTCTCCATTTAGTTCCATTTTTACTAAATTATCGTAAAACTCAGCATTCATTGCATCAAGGTGTATTTCTAAAAAGCAATTACCAGTATTTCCGAATAATAGCCTAAGCCAAATTTCAAAATAAGTACCAAGCTTAACCAAATGAATCAATCTTTAAAGATGTATAGTGATCCTCCTAATTAGTTATTTGCTGAAGGTCACTTGGACATTCACCATCCCCCCCCCCCCCCCCCCTCCGGGGCCCTCCTTCAAAGTTTTCTTTAACTATTTCCCGTTTCCATATCTCAGCAACTATCTTTCCGATTTCAATACAAGTGATTCCGAACATTATAATTAACTTAATAGTTACCCTTTATAACATTAAACTAAATTTATGAATAGCGGTTACCACTATTTCTGAATAATAGTTTAAACCAAATTTCTAATTAAGTTCCTAGCTTAACCAAACGAACGAATTTTTAAAGAAGCATCGTAGTCCTCTTAATTAGTCATTTTCTGAAGGACACTTGAACATCCCCTTCACCTGGCACCTCACTCATCATTATTCTCTCTAACTGTGCTTTATTTCAATAACACTGCTTGTAATGTTCCCATCTTCTCGAAACCAGCTCGATTTTGTCGCACGCCTACTATACAGTACAGCAGGCAACATTAACCTGTCTCAGAGGTTCTTTCCGAAAGAGGTTGCTCCCCTGGTGGTTGAAGGGGGAAATAAAAGATTTTCCGGAGCGTGCGAGCGTGCCCGGTATACGGTGTCGAAGCCATCGGAAACCTTGGCCAGAGTTTCGTTTTTTAAAAGATTTCAGTTTATTACACGGGCTCTGGCAACACCGGGCGGGTCAGCTAGTACCTAAATAAAAAAACTTATCCCCGACTCCTAAGCCTCACCTGGAATTAAAAATACATTATATTCAGAGTGTTCTGTTAATTAGAATGTAGCATTATATAAAAATAGTCAATTTTTGGTCAATACGAAAACTGGGAATATCTAAATCTGATTACTAATTTTCGACTAATATCGAAACATAAAATGTCCAACTTCAAATTACTGGTTTGCACAAAATTGCAATAGATCCTTTTAGATGTGTTTTTAGAAGTTTCATTCTATATTTTGTACTATCAAAGTTTGAAGGACTCGGAAGGACTTTTTTTATAGATCACTTTTTATAAACAAAAATTCCTATTTTTATTTTCGAGATATTTCGAAATTCAAAAATAAAATTAAAAGATAATTTAATGTTATTTTAATGACGCATAATGAAACAAACAAACCACGGGAAAAGGGCTTAATTAGCGTTTGAATGTAGCCAATTTGCCTGAAATTTACACCACAACAAGAGTCGTTCAAAACTAAAACTTCACATAAGCTCTGCGAATTTATGTGCGCTTATAAAACCAAAATATCTAAGAGTATAAATATTCAGATATTTCGAAATACTGTGGAATATATTTCATTTCGAAATTCGCGATTTTTCTATTTTTGGCCACATAATGGCGATTTGGGACCAGTGTGCAGTGCCAGGAATGGCTTAGCCGCAGTAAACAAGCGACACCTCACGCGAAATAAAATCTTCATCCACGTAAAACGATGGTGTGCGTATGGTGGGACTGGTAAGAGATTATCCATTACGAATTATTTGATTGGAGCCAAACGGTTAATGCGGAACTATGTTCAACAGATGGAACGACTCAACACGGCTAATCAAGAGAAAAGGCTTAATTGGAAGCATGGTGTTCTTTTGCTGCACAACAACGCCCGCCCTCATATCGCCAATATAACCAAGTAAACCATTCAAACGCATGGCTGGGAAGTGCTGCCACACCCACCGTACCATTCTGATTTTTCACCAATGAATTTCCACTTCTTTTGATCTATTTCAAATGCTATGCGGGGAGTTTCATTCAATACGGATGCAGAATAGAGAGCTTTTTTGTATAAACCTTTCAAGTCTAAACCGGGTGATTTCTACCAGCGAGGTATTGCAAATCTTTTGACGTTGGGAAGAAGTCGTAAACAACAAGGGAGAATACATTGATTAATTAGTTGTCAATTTTTATTAAAAAATAAACTTAAAATTTTTTTTAATGACGGCGAAAACTTCGCTGCCAACCCAGTCGGCACTCCGTAATTGACATTCCATTTTAATAATCTGAAATTTAACATAAATTATCTCGATCAAAAAACGAAATATAAATTCGGGTAGAAGAAAATTATTAAAAAAAACGACGGGAACTTAGCTGCCAACCCAATATTATTGTTGTCATTTAAAATAATACAATAGCTTCATGTATGAAATTGAAAATTAAAAGACATTTATGTTATCTTAAGTAATTATTGACACACTTCTTTTGTAATTATTAATTTAAAATTGTATTGAATATAGATACACGCATATTCATTTTGATTTGCAATAAAAGTTACAGAATTTCTGAGATACGAAACGCAAAAAATATGAATCTTTTATCGACTTTCATAAGAGGAGAAAGATATACATGAATACCTTATAAAAAAGTGTGGTACAACAGCCCCGTAGCGTAACCGGGAGAGTGTGTCTCTAGTATTCGTAAGTACCCAGGTTCAAACCTGGATGGTGGGAAAAGATAATTGTTCCCATATAATTGTTTGATATGAATGTGTGAGTGATTAATAAATGTAATGTCTATTACAGGCGAATCCGTCTAATTATTAGTTATATTTTAAAAAAAAATATTGTACGTATTTATTTCTAAAAAAATTAAATACTTTTTATATTACGTTGAATAATCTTAACTTCGAATATTTTTTAAGCACATTAAGTGACATTGAAATTTACCAACTTCCTCAGATATCGCTACTTATATCTTCCTCAGAAACTCCTAAGCAGAAACCAGAGGAGGACCTGGAGAGATCCCCCAGGATACTATAAGGGGTGGGCATGTTCTGTTCCTGAGGACCTGCTGGTGCCATTTTTTTGCATCCTCCAGGATGCCTGGAGAATGATCGTTTTTTATTGTCAATCTTCCTGAGGATGTCCTGGCGAAGCAGATGTGCTATATGGGATAGTAGACCTACCACGTGTAAATCCGCTTTGAAATGATGCAAGGCAGTTATTAGTTTACAAAAGCATGCACGAGGCAACAATTGACCAATTTTTCAAGAAATTTACAAAGGCTACTGGAAAGTGCGATCGTCCTGTAATTATTACGGTTGCTAGAATCTTTTCCTGGTTTAGGAAAAGTAATAACTATAGCTTTGCACGAAGTACGAGGACAATTCTGCTCCATCCATATCCTGTTGAAAAAATAATGATTATTTAGAGAGAAAGTCAGCATAGGTGCTTCTGCATGATTAATTATTGGCATATTGACCTGAGGCAGATAAATAACACATCAGCTCTGAAATAAAAACGACTGTATGCAAATGAGCGAGCTGAATTAAAATGGATTCTGCTCATCTCAGTTTGTGTTTTTTTAAGTCAAAAAGGGTTCTGTGTATGAGTTCGAGCTTGCAATAAATGCTAGGCTACTTTTGTTGTACATGCTGTGTACTTCAAGCAGCGATCAGACATACTGTCGTACGATATGAAACATGCTATTGCCTCTCGCTTGCTTGGAGCTGCCTTTTCACGCAGCAGGTAGGGTTATTTTCACGACCAAGTCATCTGCAAGCGCAAAATGAAGACCTAACGATTTGGCAAGAAATTGCAGATAGGTGTTTGAAAATTTAGTGTAGAGCTCGGATGATAAGCACTGAACATTATCTCGTGCTAACATTTTATATATTACTCTTTCTTTTCATTTTTGTGAACTATATTGTCAAGTATTGCAATTATAAGGAAAAGCGCTACTACCTTTGTTGCAAAAAATGTATGCACCCATAAAAATTTGATCCAGAGCTACGAAAATTGGCGTACTGATATGATTTGATGTGTTATATAAATGATTAAAATTTCAGCGTAAATGACCAATGGGGATTTGTGCAACGCGCATTTAAATTATGCAACAGGTAGCAATTAAAAGAATCTGTACTCAAATTCATGGATAATTAGAACTGGACAACCACTGTTGATATAAGGGATTTGAAAGAACGATGAGTTTAAGACGTAATCGACGGCGGCACTGCGAACAGTTGACCATCACCGAAAGGGGCTCGCATCATAGGCCTCAGAGAAGCGCACGATAGTTGAACAAACGTATCTGCCAGCATGATGGTCTAAGCGATATGGTAGTTGCGCGATGTTAGCATTACTGGATCAGAGAAGACACAGTCAACCACCGCAGTCTCTCAGAACACCCCAGGGCCACAAATGCACGAGAGGATCGAGCAATTGGGAGAGTAGCCACGTCTACCACAACAGTGTCGCTATCATCTACTCAACGACATTTTCCAGTTGACATTGATCCGGGGATAACAAGGTATACCATCCTTGGACGACTTGCCGTCTCTTAGCTCAGGTCCTAACCCCTAATTATAATCAGTGTAGTCTGGATTTGTGTCGATATCGAGTAAGTGAACAGCGTCCGATTTAAGATACTTCATCTTAAGCGACGAATGCCACATTTTTCTCAGTGCTGAGGACCACCGTTTACGTGTGTGGAGGTTGAGAGGTCAGCGGTCCAATCCTGAATTTATTACTGAGTGACTCACTGCTGTAACACCTGGTGTGACAGCCTGGGAAGCTAACTACTGGGACAGCATATCACCTTTAGTCGTGTTGCAAGGTACTCTGATGGCTCGCAGGTATGTTGACTACATTTTTTAAGCCGGTAGTACTGTGTATGCTATCAAGTCGCTCAGGTGCCAATAACAGCAAGACAAAACTCGGACACATAATGCGAGACACTCGCAGCAATGTCTACAAGGATATAATGTCTTTCTACAGCCTGACAGGTCACCAGATATTACACCAATAGAGCATGTTTGGGACATGCTGAAAAGTCAACTTCAGCTGTCTCGGAATACCACCGAATTAATCGATCAGTTGCTACACGTATGGCAGAATCTACCGAAGGGGGATAACAGTAACTTAAACTCAGTGCTGCATAGACTATCGGCTTGTATAGATGCCAGGGTTCGTTTTATCAGCTGCTGAAATTGACATTCTTTCTACTTCTACTAGTCTACAAAATATTTTTTTATTCTGAATTTGTAATCATTTGTTCATCTACGCAAACACTATGCACGAATTTTATGGACGTGACACAATGTTCTCTGTGTGTTTACATTTTTTTTGCAACGGAGTATTATTGATGTAGGGGCACTTGAAGAGGAAGAGGATAAAATTAAACGGAAAAAAGGAAGATTTGGGACAAAATTGGATTCAACGGAGAAAAAAAAAAACTTGTTATAAAAATATAAAAAAACTGGCATTAGAGGTAAGTTATACTCTTATTGTTTATTTATCAATAGTATCTTATGTAATTGAATAATTACTATTATTTCAAAAATATTTCTTTAACTGAACAAAGTTATTCAAACTATTTTTTTTATCTTAACCGGTAAAAACTACAAAAAATATATATATTTCCGTTATTTTATCCCGTGAAGAAATGACTGAGATTTTATATTTTGTAGTTTAGATTTTTCCATTAATGAGATCAGTTAAACAGTAATTTAATTATAAAAAAGCTAAAAATGGCTCAGATTTAAGTGTAAATCAATTCTATATATTTATACAAATTGTACGTATTTCGATAGAAATTGTGCGTAAGATACGTATTAATAAAAACTGCCATTATCCTTTGCTGAAGTCATACGAAATTAGCAGTATGATGTATGCGATACCAAAGAAAGCATCATTGAACTTATTTATCGTTTCTATCCCTCTTCAATTTTAATTAAAAAAAAAAAACAGATTTCCTTACTCTTAATATTGTTTCTTTTTTTTTCTCTAAAAATATCAGAGTTGAAGAAATAGTAATAGCTCTACTTTTTAACAGTAGGATGAAGAGGACTTTGACGATGTTTAAAGACGTCCACTTGATATTTTGAAGGTTTTATTGCATAAAGTGGCACCATTCCTATAAAATAGACTAATATAATAAAAAGAAAAGTTATTACATATGCTGAAAGATTATGTCGAACTTAAAATTTTTTTTCAAAAGGCAAAATAATTGTCTTTTAATATCAGATTTTATTTTCCGTTGTTTCATACATATGTGAATAAAGGAATAAGTGCTACTTAAAAATTTTGTAGATTATGAAATATGATTACATAATTACATACTACTTTAAGTAACATGATCTTTAACCTTTAAGCAAGGTGATGTCATTTGTCGTTCAGGTGTGCTATGCTTTTACTTACATGCGGAAAAAAGATGGTACAAAAGTGGATCTTCCTCTTCCTTTCAAAAGGCAGAACATCATCCCATCAAAGAGTATAAAGAAGCCTTAAGTAACATACCCTGCAAATATTTTAAACAAGGTGATAAGAGTTGGCAGGTTTTTGACATATCACAGTTTTGGTTTCATGATATAAACTGAAATACAGAAAACTATGTGGATAATCTGGAATATTAATTTTTTGTAATAATATAACTTTGCATGAAAATGTTTAATATTTTAATATTATATATCAATTTTTAACATTATTTTTCTTTAACAGGTTAATGTGTTACATGTTTAATCATACGTGCATATGTTATAACATTAGAATTCTAAATTAAGAATATGCATAAAAACTGAGTATTCTCTTTATATCTTTCGTTGCATGCAACAATTCAGAATTTAATATATATATATATATATATATACGTATGAAGTTTTTTGTTCTAAATTTGCTCTTATGCAGGCATTGCTCGAAAACAAAATAAAGAAAATTATGATAGTTGTAACAATGTTTTTTCGCACCATATTGTAGCAAACTGAGTACGCAGTGTGCTCAATGTTCTTATTTTATTTTATTATCAAAAGTGAAATTCTTTTTATAATGATATTTAGAGGTTCTGATTTTAAGTACTTCAATGAAATTCCTGTGTCATTTCTACGTGGATTAACATAAAAAATGTGTTTTATGATTTTATTTAAGTAAACTTTGTCAAAATTTTAAATAGTACTTTTAAACAGTATTACGGTTCATGGAGCACTTTGTGCATATACATCACAAATTTTACGAGCAGACTGACTAGCATTTTTACTTTTCGTGAAATGAAAAACACAATAAAGAAAATGAACTTTTTGGTTCTCATTTGTTAACACTGCACTGAAACACAACATGTGACACAACACAAGCGAGAATTAGGCAGCACAAGTAGAAAAGTTACAGAATGTACACATGTCATTCAAGGTTCCTCCTTAGCATAATTATATATGACTTTATATAACATGATCTTTAGCCTTTAAACTAGGTGATGGCATTTGTCGATTAGGAGGGCTATGTGTTTACTTGCATGGGAAAAAAGATGGCACAAATTTGGATCTTCCTCTTCCAGTAAGAAGGCAGAACTTCATCCCATCAAAGAGTATAAAGAAGCCTTAAGAAACATACCCTGTAAATGTTTCAAACAAGGTGATAATGGTTGGCAGGTGTTTGACATATCACAGTTTTGATTCCATGTTATAAACTGAAATACAGAAAAATATGTGGGTAATCTGGAATATTATTTTTTTGTAATAGTATAACTCCGCATGGAAATGTTTAATATGTTAATATTAACAATTTTTAATACTAATTTTCTTAAACAGGTTAGTGTGTTACACGTATTATATGCTCATATTTTATAATATTAGAATTCTAAATTAACAATATGCATAAAAACTGTTTTCTCTTTATACCTTTCGTCATTTCTTCATGTCATTACTATGTGGATTAACATATAAAATGCGTTTTATGTTTTGTATTAAGTGCATTTTGTCAAAATTTAATTTTAAATAGTACTTTAAAACAGTTTTGCGGTTCATGCAGCTATTTTGTGCATATGCAGAACAAATTTTACGAGTAGACGGACTAGCATTTTTACCTTCCTTGAAATGAAAAAACACAATAAACAAAATGAACATTTTGGTTCTCCATTCTCAACACTGCACTGAAACACAACATGTGCCACAACACAAGCGAGAATTAGGTAGCGGAAGTAGAACAGATCAAATGTGCGTATGACGTTCAAGGTCCCTCCTTAGCAGCAGTAGCAAAATAACTGGACAAAACCGGCCCCCGCTTTGAAAAACCACAGAAGTTATATGATGACCCAATATTTTCGCAATGGAATTTTGAACGTTATTAAAATAAATGTTTAACGTCTGAACTCTTATTGTAAAGTGACATGAAAAATGTAGTATATTTAAGTTATTTTTTACGAGTATTATAACTGCATTTTGTCGCTAGACCATAATCTGTATAACTCTAAGAAATCTTTTAATTCAAAGTTTTAATTATTTTGTCGCAATCTGTCTAATGGTATTTTCAGTTTATATGTTTCATATATGTTTTAACCTTCTCAACGCCGCGACCTGATGTATCCGTTCACTATGCTGTAGGTTTCACAGCAATACAAGGTTTGTTTAAATTAATATAATTCTACAAATATAATTCATTTTTAAAACATCAAGTAATGATTATTCTCTCAAGGATTTTACTCATATACGTAATTATGTTTTTTATTTCAAGTTTGAAAATTCAGATTTTTTTAAGCATTTTAAAAAAATTAGAGAAAACAACATTACAAATTTGCCCTTTTGCTCGGCGGTCAGGTGGTGTTTTAATTCAAGTTAGATAATGAATGTAATTTATCTTGTTCTCAAAAATTATATATGCGAGATGAGTGAAACAATGAATAATATTAAAAGCATGACTAATCTCAGCAAATTCATATCTATATTTCCTACTTCTTCATTATTGTAATTTAGTGTGACACAGAAGTTTTGCAACGAGTTCAGGTGTTCCGCATAAGTTTTTCTATAGGTTCATGTGTGCTGTTAGATAAAAGCCCTGTTGAAAAAATGGAACAAAAGGATTAAATGTAATTTATATTATTTTTGTTACTTTTCCTTTTAACTTTATATATGATGGAATTACTTATTGCTATCTTTGTTGATATTTTAATTGAAATTTCAGACTTGTTCTTCAGGCAAATTATATATTCTATAACGAAATATGTATGAAACCTAAATTATTTTTGTTTGCTTATTCAAGACGAGACTCGATCTTCTGTACACTTCAACTATTTGAATGCTCCAACTAGCCTATCAGCAATTTTCTCAGCTACGTGCGAAGTTTTGAAGTGTGATTATTTATTCATACGTTATGCACCTGTAAATCTCATAGTTAAAGTATTGCTGAAGTCTTGCACAAGCAATTGAATGTTTCTCCTTGTGTAGGGGAACTATGAAAAACATGTAACAATATCTCCATTGCCTGTCATGGATATCATTATTATAGTTATAAATGCGACTTTAGTGTCACACTATTAGAATTAGTAAATGCTAATACGGAGTTCACATATGTTGATGTCGGCAATAAGGGTCGAATCATTGTTGACGGCGTATGAAGTAAAAAGTACATTAAAGGCTGCATTGAATTTGGAAAAGTCAAACATTCCCAAATGTGGATGCCTGTCTCAAACCTCTACAATTGTACCACATATTATTGTTGCAGACGATGCTTTTCTCCTCTTAAATAACCAGGATACGGTTTCATAATATTAAGTGTTTTACTGAAGAAAATATAATTTTTAACTACTGGTTACCTCCGGCCAGAAGAGTAACCGAAACTGCTTTTGTTTCTGCAAGATTTGGCATTTTGAGAAATACGATAACTGTCACCCCAGAAAATATTAAGAACAGGGTTTTGGTAAGATGTGAATTGCATAAGGTTTTTTTTGTAAAAAAGACCAGGAAATACATATCTTGGAATTGAAGAATTCTCTGCATTATCCAAACAAAACTCAAATTTGATGAACTTAAAAAGTAAAGCAGTAAACTCTTCCAACGTTGCAAGTGTAACACACATCGATTCAGTGATTATGTTAATTCTATTGGCACTGTTAAATAGCAGAAAGTGTTTTCAATGTACCATTAATTTTGTTTTACATTTATGGTGTTTTCAAATTTTTTTAAAATAAATCATTTTACAAAATTATTTTTTTCATTTCATTCAGCTTAAATATACATTCTGTGTTCAAAATTGATGATATTTAATTATTGCTAAAACAAGATAAAGAATTATTGTTGTTGTTCCAAATCTTAGTGAAATTCATGTTAAAAAATGCAATTTAAAATCTTCTGCACGAGTATTTGAGAATATTAACATACAAAAATGAGAAATTGTCAATTATTGGAGGTGGCTATAATATCATCCGCACTAAGATATATACATAGTGTAATTATTCGTATCAAAAAGGCACTTTATATTGTAGCCGGGAAAATAAGGATTATTCTTTAAGCCTCGTATATAACAACACGCGAGACAATCTGAAAAATAATAAAAATACGAAACTTGGGAAATATGTTAAATCTTATTTTACCTATTGCCCACATATTCCAAATTAGTACTCATTGCTTTTGGGCATCTGTATAAGTCTACTTTATGAAATAATTCATTGCATATATCATCATTTTAGCCGTTGGATGTGTCTAAAGTGCTGGATTGTTCCTATATAGAGTCATTTCTAAACTCAACATCACATCAGACACAGCACACTTTAGACGCGACTAAATTATTAGGAATGAATTTCAATGCATCAAAACCCCCTCTGCTACTATAGACAGTAGATTTACTATTATATATTATATTTTTGACAAAAGTAATTTTTCTTCAGTTATGCGTTTCTGGATATGGACTATGTATTATATTGGGGATGAATAAATCCTTTAAAAAGGCCCATATATGTATACATCAAGCTATAGGTAAATCATTCCTCCAGACACAATTTGATCGTTTGAGTTTAGTGTGAACAGAATACCTTACAAATGCTGTACTGGGAGTGGTGGATTAATAAGATTACCAATATAAAACACAAAAAAGTTTGCAATATTAAGTTTGCAATATTTACTTTGTAATATATTGGAAGTCGCATTCAGTTAAATAAATTGGAATTCAGAGGGGAAGGAGAGTGTCTTATTGGAGTAAATACTGATTGCGATCGCCGTTCAAGTTATCACTTTGGCCGTGCGGTCTTAAACAAAAAAATTTCTAAAAATAGCATTGATATGGCAACGACATTTGTTTAGGGAATCTTTAGAGATGTAATTCAATTTTAAAAACTTGATAAGAACTATTTATTGAAAGTTTTTTCTATATACTACAGCTTCAAAAATTGCGATTTTCTTTAACCATGTTTTTCGTTTCTTCTTATCTACATTAATAGTTTTACAGGAGGTTTCATTTGAATGAAATGAACATAATTTTTGACATTCAAAATTAAATAGTGTTAGAACATATCTGAAAAAGGACTGCCATAATTATGTTAGAAATGTTGGGCAAAAGTTGTACTGAAAGCTGATTTTGGGCAGTTATTTTAGCATAAAAACAAGTTTGACATTGTACGTTAAAAGTGACAAATAACGTTCGTTTCGTGCTATAACAAGATTTGCAATGTAAACAAAATCATCGTTATTATTTCAGTGAAATAAATTATATCGTCTGCTATGCGTGAAATGAGGATGCCTTTCTTTTTGATTTCGTGTGCCATGTTTACAGATGCGAATTCTTCAGATAGCGCTGTAAAATTCATCATGGATATCTTGCTTTGCGAATGATTACCTCCATGGTTTAATATTTCTATGACTCACGATAAATGAATATTTTGTTTGTTTACTTTAATGGAATGAAATATTCGGCTGTTAACCTAATTTTCACTGAAGTTATCTCAGAATCAATACATTTTTTAATGTAACTCATATCGCAAGCAAAAAAAACTTTTTCAACGATCTTTCTAAAAATGTAACTTTTATGCAATTTTATTAGAAAAAATAATTTTGAATAAAATGTCCACTTGGCATATGGAAAAAGAAGTGGTTAGCCCGTATTCGTTTTCCTCAGTCACGTGACTTTCACTTTAACTATACAGATTTACGTATGATAGGATTTAATAAAATAAAAACATTTTATTAATATCTAAGTTCACACTAGATTTTCATAAAATTTGAAATGACTCGACAAAATTCCGCAACGATTATATGTATTAAATTTCAAATCATTCGGTTGGGTAGTTTGTGCGCTGTTGTAGGTGGACAGACTAGATGACTATAGGTGCTACGTATTTATAAAATTACGAACGCACCTAAAAAAGAAAGTTTTACGTGATTGACTAACATTTAATATAGAGTCATGTAACATACTTAAAATTTTCTGCCACAATCATCAATACTTCTAGCTGAGAGAATGATTAACAGTGAAGTAACGCTATCATGCTTCCTTGAAGAAAAATCGTTGCCTTTTTCACTTGTTTCTGACTTAAATTCAGTGAAAAGGCTTTCAAATGAAAATTCAGAATGTTACAATGCAACACACATTTTAGCTGCATATAAATTCCGATTCGGTTGGTTTGTTGGTTGATTGATTGGGGTTTTATGGCACGAAGTCCCCCTAGGGACATGCTGCGCCAAAAGAAAAAAAAAAAAGATTAAAATAAGAACGTCAAATTGAAATATAAAATTGATTTAAAACCTTGTCATAAAAACAGGATGAATGAAAATAACACATTTAAATAAAAAGAGTTATATGTTGATAAATGTATAATTAAAATCATTCATCACTACATAGTATAAAACAAAGTCGCGTTTTCTGTCCCTATATCCCTATGTACGCTTAAATCTTTAAAACTACGCAACGGATTTTGATGCGGTTTTTTTTTTTAATAGATAGAGTGATTCAAGAGGAAGGTTTATATGTATATCCATTAAATAGTGGAGAAATACTGTTATTTTTGAGGTTTTTAATGTGATGTCGTAAATAATTTCATTTTTTCCGCTTATACATTGCAAACGCAGGCTGAACCCTACAAGATTTATCAAAATAATGTACTAATTATTGTACACATTAAAAAGGTCTACAGAAAACACAAAGATATGAAGGTTTTCAAGGTTAACCCGAAGCAAAGCGAGGGAGGGCCGCTAGTTGAAAATATAACACATCGTCTAATAGTAATAAACACATGTTTTCACAATTAAAATAGAAACAATCTTTAAACTAACAATTGGTAAAATATTCAATAAACTAACAGTTGGTAAAATTTTAAAGTTTCGAGCAGAAATACATTTACAATCACGCAGTGTCGAATTCCTCAAAAACAGTATTATCATCATCATTCGAGTCAGAGCTGTAAGAATCTGAATCCATTTCTTCCTCTGCAAAGTGTAGCAGCTGTTTGGAATCCTTTGTAGTAGGAAGCGGTGTATCAAGACAAAATTTCTTGTTTTTGGTCCTTCACAGTTTTCCACTGTGAGGAGGGTTGGGTTGAGGTTTTCTTTCTCTCTTTCTGCGTACATGATTTTTGTTTTGCTTTTTGTGTAGGAGAAACGGGCTTTTTCAAATTGTTTGCAGATGAAACAGAGGTTTGACCTGTATCATCTTTAATGAACTGGTTAGATTGACTATTATAATATTCTATTTTTACAGGTTCAGATGATGGTGGCAAAAGTTTCAGTGCAGGCATAGGTCTTATTCTAGCAGAAACAAACATACTACGGGTTTTTTCCTTCATAGTGCAACAGATGAATCATTTGGTGGTAAAGAGAACTCAGTTTGGGTACTTATGTCTTAAGGATTTTGATTGTTGCTTTAGTAGATTAGAATATGAAACTCCTACAGATGGTGTTCGAGCTTCTAAATAAGTAAGTTTGAGTTATTTTGACAGCAACACTTTCTTTCTCATGGATCCAGATATGGCAAGAGCGAGAGTATGCTGTATGGTCACCCTTACAGTTTGTACAGCGTTCAGGCTTTTCGCATGACTTATCATCGTGGCCGACTTCTGCACAACGTGCACAGGAAACAGAACCAGACAGGTAGCAGTAGTATGACTATAAGGCTGACATTTAAAACAACGGAGTGGATTAGAAATATAAAGGTCGGACAGGACAGCTCTCAGGTAGGCAGCTTTAATTCTGGTTGGCAAAGTAGGGCTATTGAACGTCAGAATGATGTCCTTGGTGGAAACACTTGCCCATTCCGACGTTACTAATACGACTTAAATTCAGTGTAAGGCTTTCAAATGAAAATTCAGAATGGTGTTAGAATGCAACACACATTTTAGCTGCGCATAAATTAAGATTCGGTGTCAGAAGAACATTTGAAGTAAATCTTGTGAAAGATTTACTTCTATTGCACAAAATTCTATTTATACACAGAATTCACTATTTATCACAGAATTCTTTCTATTGCACAGAAATGTTTGGCCAAAAATAAACTACTGAAGAAATTTAACAACAACTGGAGAAAAGATACCAACTTGCCATTAAAATACCATAAACAAGATCATTGCACAGTTTTATCTCTATTAAGTATCTGTCAGGTTCATAAAACATCCTTTTTCAGAAACTTCACAGAACGTTACTCTCAATAAGGTAGGTTGGTTGGTTGATTTGTTGTGAGGCGTTACGGTCATCTTTTGTACACGAGTGTTAAGACAGGGACTTCTGTATCAAGTGGAATCTGAACCACTACAAATACATGAGTAGCAAACGCCCTAACCAATAAAAGTAGGTGACCAGTGTGAATAATGAAATTGTCCTAACCCCGGGCTAAACAACAGCCAAAAGGTGTATGGATTATTAAGAAAAATATTCTTACTACACTTGCCTTTAGATTAAAACAATTTTCATTATGTTATCTATAGGTTAAAATTTAAATGTCATTTTTACATTAATAAAAATATGCGTATTTCTCTTTCTATCTAAGCTTTTTCAAAAAGAAAAAAAAAAGTCTGAATGTTTTTAATTATTGACATGTAATAAGAACTACAAGAATAAAATAATTATTATTAAGTATTGCATAATTAGTTATTTGAGTAATCTAACTATATATATAGAAAGATTATATAGAAGAAATTTTCTTTTTTCTCTATTTTTTCTTTTACATTATTTCATTCTCATGCAACATTTTCCTCAATCTATTATAGGCTGAAGCTTGGTTAAAGACTTAGTGCAAGAACAACGATGATAAAAACTCACTTTTATTACTGAGGCCCATGCAGCACACCAAGATCTTAATATATCCCTCTTATATTTATACCAACTTGATTTGGATAGAGTTGTAGCTATACTGTTTTCTATAAGTTTTTCAGTTTGTTGATAACGATTTTGTTTTACTCTTTATTTAATTGAAGAAAAAATGTCATGACACATTTAATGTTTTGTGAAAATTTTAAAATTACCTTGGGTAATATAGTGCATGCTTAGCCTAATGGAGAGCTGATCCTGTCTTCCAACTCTTTAATCCAGTTGTTCTCAAACTTTTTTTAGCAACGCCCCACCAAACCTCTCTAAAATCATGATACCCTCTCCCATCATAACATATTATTTAACCCCTTGAAAGGCTGTTAGATATATTTTATACCACTTAATTTTAATCGAGATTTGTAACAGAATTGTTGAGCCAACTTTTACAATTTCGATGGAAAATTCCATTGCCCTATTTTCAAATAAAATTTATCTAAAAATCTGCTGTGCACTTAACAAATTCAGATGCGCAATTACTTGCACCGGAAAGGGTTAAAAGGTTAACCGTTATTCACAGGGAGAAAGCTTAAAAGAGGTATCTCAATGACAGGTAATCTCACAATTTTAGCTCTTAGTCGAAAAGCTATGTAAAATTTTAAATAACAATTAAAACCATAAAATTTTAAACATTTTAGATATAAATATTTAAATAGCTTAAAAAAGGTTTTTTTTTTTTTTTTAACACACAATTTTTCCAGTTACGTATTTTGAACAAAAACTTTAATATCGAATAACCTTTTTTTTCATTTTATTTTCTTTTTGATATTTATATGTATTACTTTTATTTTCAGACTTTAAACTAGCCAGTTACGTTGAGGCAGTTACATTACTTTTCGAAAAAGTAAAAAAAAGCAAATTAACAGAGAATGAGTTAATTGTCCATCTGTGGGGCATACGCCCCACGTCAAGAACCACTGCTGTAATCTCTTTAATTAAGGAAATAGTTTTTACTCTTTTAAAATACATTAATAGAATTTCTTAATGGTATTTTGAAATATCTATCACCATTTTCCCATGGGATGTTGAGGGTGAAATAAAATCAAATTTTTAACTTTCGCAAAGTTTTCCATTATAATTCATGGGGAAGAATTACTAATAGCAGCCCAGTGTTTAGTCTACAACTTACGTGAACTATAGTTGTTACAGAAAAATTCGCTAAAGGCAATTTATGAACGTAATTTTAAGCTACAAAAAGGTCTCCGCGCGATAAATCCAATTTAGTCTATAAAAATCAAAATCAGTGTTTTATCCTTTCAAAAGAGTTTTTTTATTCTTATCAATTCATACAAAATCTGCAGCCTTTCCTCTGTTTTTTTTCATGCATGTCCGACTACAATGTAAAAAAGAGCTACATCTCAATTACAGAAAATTTTAAATATATCAAAAAAGCATTTGTGATGTTCACAAGATTGGTACATACAGTACTCCAAAAACAGTAGTGTGACAGGAAAATTTAACCATGAGTACAAATAAAATTTAATTAACAAATAAGAATTAATAACAAGGTTTGATATATTATACGGGAAAAAAATCAATAATTTCCTTTAGAAACTTTCAAAATAAGAACTACATAATTCAAGTTCAATATTGCTTCCACTAAAGTCAGGGTGCGCGTAAAATTTATTTCCTAAAAGTTTAGTTACATGTCCTATCAGTTTCAGGACTTCTTAAAATCTCTCTGGCATGGATTTTACCATATTTTATGCAACATGTTTCTCGATTTTATTTCATTCTACAAGTAAAACCTGTTTTAACTGTTCATTTTTTTATATCACAACTGTTCACTCACTGCTGTAAGATATTCCATAAATGATCAATGCGGTTTAAATTTGGTCATTGTGGAAGCTGGCAAGTATGTGGCTATTTTACAATATCTGCACAATCTAATAATAACAGCAGTGTGTATAGGATCATTATCTTGTTGGAAGTGATAATCAAACGCGGCATCTAACTAGAATGTACGGTACTTCATAATTTTCTTTAAAATATTTAAATATCCAAATCTATCTATTGTACTCTCATTAAAACCTAAATTTCCTAAACCTGAAGCTGACATACTGCCCAAAAACTTTAGACCGCCTCCATCATGATTTACAATTTTTGTCTTACATTTTGAATTCAGTGCACCAACCTTTCTCCTCAAAGCACTAATTCGCCAAATCATGATGAAAATATTAAACTGACTCTTTGGAAAAAGATTACCTTTGTCCAGAAATCAATAGATGCATGTAAATATTTTCTGTCAATTTCATTTTTCCCTTTCCGTTAATCGGAGAGGATATACGATTTTCAGCTTGCAGTTCTTGATCTAAACCCACCAACTTTAATGGCTCTTTTTATAGTTTTTCTTATGTACTATTTTTGAATGCCATACTTTTGAAATTTCTCTTATTTTTCTAGCACTAGTTTCGGGGAGTTTAAGAAATCAGTGTTCTATTATTCCAACATCTCCAACTGTTATTTTTTGGAAGGCCGTTTCGAGCTTCATTTTAAATCCTCTTTTCTTTTCTGTATGGATTAACTTACTTTTGGATGATGGAACAGCTTAGAGACATTTTCAGATCTCACTTTAAGATATCTTTTTTATGTAATCTTAGATTAACAATTTTCATTTCGTTACTGTTAGATCTTTTCGCGTCATTTGTTTAATTCAGATTGGATTTGTTTCAGCAAGTGTGTGTGTGTTCTGACGGTGCCAAATTCGAAGGCGATGAAGTAAATATGTACCTATATTGTGGTAATAAAAAGTTACAAAATTCCTGGAACTTTTTGACTGTCCCTCGTATTAGGACAGGTATAGCGGAAACCTGAGCAAATACAAATTTATTATTTCGCAATTTATATTGAAAAAACTTTGTTCTTCTATTTGTAGGTAAATGAAATGGCTTCAGAAAAAAAGACTGCAAAAATAATCCCGAAATATTCATCTACATCTGCGGAGAATACATTCTTCTTCCTAATAGGTATGCAGACACAAGTTTTATAAAGCGTGCTTACTTAGCTTAATTTAGTATGCCGCTTGGAAACAAAGATGGAGCTTAGGCACCTCATATGGTGTGAAAGACATGCGCCGAGTTGTTGCGTCAGTGGACAGAAATATCTCACTCTGTTTTAAATAAATAGAAGAATGATACTTAGATGTTAATGATGGGGTTCCAAATCCTTGTTATCAACAGGAGCTCAATGATATATTTCGCGATCTCAGTATGTCAATCTGCTGCCAAACTGTACTACACTGAAGGAGAAGTATGAAGCGGTGAAGTGCGTGTGGGAGACAGTTGGTTACGATCAGCAAGAGTGGTTATTTTTTTAGACCTGAAGATGAAATTTTTGTTGGGACAACAGTTGGGGCACACCAAGTATCCATGTTTTCTGTGCATGTGGGGCAACATGGACAGACCTCAACATTACCTAAAGAAGGATTGGCCTAGTAAATTGGCCTAGGAAAGAAATACAATAATATTTAGATGTTAATGATGTTGCTCTTTATTTTTGTTCTCAACAGGAGCTCAATGATGTATTTCGCGATCTGAGATTGTCAAAATCCTCTGTCAAAACTGTGGGCATCAAGATCGAAAGAACAAAAACCTATCTGACAGTGTTCGCATCACCTTCTATTGCAACAGGCATCAATAGTTCTTTCATTTGTTTTCAGAAGAGAACAACTTGGTGTACTCTACAGATATTTGTGAGCTTTTGCACAAGCTGGTAATGCCTAAGAACGAACACAAAGATTGAAGACTGCTCATTGCCAGCAGCAAAAGATCACTGAAATGTGTATTGCTGCACAACTGCAACCAGTACGCCTGTGTATCCCTCGTTTACTAGACTACATTGAAGGAGAAGTATGAAGCGGTGAAGTACGTGCTGGAGAAAATTATTTATGATCAGCAAGAGCAGTTGATTTGTGTAGACCTGAAGATGTTGAAGTTTTTGTTGGGACAATAGTCAAGAGATACCACATGCTTTCTCTGCATGTGGGACAGATCTCAACATTACCAAAAGAAGAATTGGCCTGTTCAGGAGGAATTGGTGCCTGGCAGATCCACCAATGTGAACAACAACCCTCTGGTGAACAGAGTCCGTATACTCGTCCCACCGCTACATATCAAGCTTGGCTTTATAAAATAGTTCACCAAACTCTGGACCGGAATGGTGGATGCTTCACTTACTTGTGCCAAGCTTTACCAGGACTGACCATTGAGAAATTGAATGTTGGTATATTCGATGGCCCTCAGATCCGTAAGCTCATCCGAGATCCACAGTCCAAAAACTAAATGAAGAAATTGGAACTAGAAGCGTGTAAGGCTTTTTTTCTGGTGGTGAAGAACTTACTGGGCAACACGAAGGCGACGAACTCCATAGAACTTGTTACTAGTATACTAACTGCTTGCAACTGCAGAAACTTTGGGTGCAACATGAGTATAAAAATGCATTATTCATTCTCACATATAGATCGGTTGCCTGAGAACCTGATATCAATGAGAGACGACCAGGGTGACAGATTCCATCAAGAAATGAAAGAGACAGACTTGATATCGGGGACACTGGCATGATGGTAGATTACTCTTGGACTTAGATCCCTGCTACTGAGCGTTCTAAGCGTTCCAGGAAACTTAAAATCAAGCCCTGAATTTTGAACTATGATAGCTTAACATGCACAAACATAATACATGGTGATATATACAAAATAACAATGACAAATCTCTGCTATACAATGTTGTACACTGTTACATTTTGTTTAAAGCTGAATTAATAAATTGTCTTTTGTTAAAAAAAGATATTTCCTAAAAAACGAAATTTGGAGCAGAAATATAAAAAATCCACAGGTCATGTCACAAAAAAAAAAAAAATCAAATTTAGTTCAAAGATCGCAGCTTTTTAACCCATTGGGGACGAGCGACACGTATACGTGACTCATAAGATGTTCAGAATCCTCGATTATTCCTACCAGTTATTTTTTATTGCAAGCTTTGCTTTATTGAATCTTAGCATTTCTGCGATTGTGTTAGGCGAAATTTTCTGTTTTGAAAAACCGATGGTAAAAGATTAAAAATTCTGCAAAGGACGCTCGTCGCCAAGGGGTTAAACAGACATAGCACAAAACCTGACCTGATGTACAAGAACTGATGTCACTTTCGGATTCAAGGGCTGCAAAAATGTTCGATTCTGGTCAAAAACCTTAAATTTTGAAAAATAATTTTTTTTTTACCCTGTGAATTATTTCAAAAGAGACGACTACAGAAAGTATGATGGTGCGTGTCTCGAGAACTGCATCGCAGTTCCACAAGCTCATAGGTGGGTCTGCGATGGTTCTTCTCTCATGTCTGGTACGGACTTCAGCGCAGGCATCCGTATAAAGGTAAAACTGCCATTTTCATAAAGCCTAGCGTGATTGTGACAAACACTGCTCCCGTGGTTGCTGCGATATAGACTCTGAATGATATCTCCAAAATGCTTTGCTACACACGGTCTGTGTGCTAAAATGTATGATAACTTTGTGGGTTATATTACACGTGCCGTTCACCAAAAAGTTTATACAGTTCAGGTTGAACCACGTTTTACGATCTCATAGTTCAGTACTGACACCTGATAATGTGGCCTATTTGAATGACTACGTAGCTGTAATTTCTTTGCGAGTAATTAATGATCAGTACCCGCTGGATGAAGCACATACGGCTACAGTTGCTAAATATCAAGTACGTCATGTCAGCTGGGTGGTCTCTGACAACGTAACGTGCTCTTCAGTTTAATAGCGTGGTGCGGTAATCTTGGCTTCGTTCCGTGAACTTACCAGTTTATACCTTCTTCGTAGAAGTGGCTTTAAATTGCTACTTGTACAAGAAATCTATTGGAGTCGCGGAATCTGGAAGAAATGCGAACACATGACTTCACCAAGGAAATTCTGCACCTGCCTGGCGATGTGCCCAATGCTTTTTTTCATGCATCTATATCCGACGGTGGTTCAGGCCTCTTTTGTTCTAGATGGAGGGGGCCACTTCTCCGTTTAAACAAACTTACACTCTTTGCTGGTAATTTTGGCGGTTTAGCCGAATCGCTGTTGAGTCATATTTCATCTGGTATCAATGACATAAATAAACTTCTACTATGCAATGATCGAGTTTTTAAGAATGGTAAAGAAATCTCATGTCATTTGAAATCTTCCCTCTATCACTCAAACGATGGCCGTGATTTAGATTTGGCGGCTGACGTCAGGGGCCAAAATTTGTGGCTCTTTCGCCCCAATGCATTTATCTCTGGCAGAGACTTTACTAACTTTGTGAAACTTCGTATAAATGCCCTTCCATCTCGTGTTCGTTTAACAAGGGGCACTCGCGCCCAAGGTGAACGTAAGTGTCGCCGGGGCTGTGAATTAACTGAGACAACTCACCATGTGATTCAACAGTGTCCGAGGACACATGGCTTATAGATCAAACGCCACGACAACATTGTAAAATACGTGGCCTCGAAGAACTCTGACGAGTTCAAGAAATCTTATATTGAACCTCACATCACGACCGACCGTGGCCTGCGGAAGTCAGACCTAGTGATCGTCGAGGATCGGTCCGCGATAGTCGTCGACGCACAAATCACTATGAACGATAGAAATCGTCTCTTCTCCTTTCACGATAATAAAGTCCGCTATTATGGTAGTCACCCTGGATTTATTCAGGCCATTAAGGAGCGATTTGGCGTCGACGAGGTCCGGGTCCTGGCCGTGACGATCACTTACAAAGGTCTTATAAACAAGCGATCGTGTGATACTCTTATTTCTGAAGGAATTATTCGTAAACGTGATATTCCTTTCCTCGCTTCCCGGGCCATGGCTGGGAGTCTTTTTGCTTTCAACTACAAGTCCACTGTGTGAGACTCCCTTGTTGTTCAGTTTCACTGAATTCATTGACTAATGTAATCCCATTGTCTTGTCACATTATTGTAATTATTTTTGTTTTCCTGTGTAATTTTATTGTATTGTCTTTTCGCTGGTGAAGTTTCATCAGCCTTCTGTAATCTTTCATAAAAAGAGAATAAACATATTTAATAGCCAGACTAACCGTTTTCCCAGCGAGGTTTATTTGGTTATTCCATTGTCTCTGGGCGGTGCCCCGTTCCCGTGTTCTGGCGGGGGGCTTTGGTAGTTGCAGGGATCGTGAAGCGATTATAGTCTCGTCCTTTAGTCGCTGACGTATGGAGAGACCTAGCCTCTCCGATTCAAGTCAGATCCAGTGCCTTTAAGTTGGTACCGCTATTGGTGAGGATATTCCTCACCTGTGCAGAATGCTGGCTGGCGACCCTTTCCATTTTTGAAAAGGCTCCTTTCTTCGGCCCTGCAAGCCGTCGAGAGGATCGTTTAACCTCGCAACAGAAGAAAATGAAGAAATAGGGCTAGATAGTGAAGCTGCCTGGCCGTCAAATGTTCGAGGTACAGGCGTGACTGGGGGTCAGGCCGACCCTTCTATCTGCCCCACTTGTGAGAGGAAGTTTAAGAACTTTGCAGGACGACGCCTATATGAGCGACGTGCTCATCCGGACCAGTATTTTGCGGTGGCTATTGAGGAGACTGGCGACTATAAAAAGCAGAGGTGGACTGATCTCGAGCTGTCTGAAATGGCGGGACTTGAGGTCGGACTGATTAAAAGGAAAGTGAGATTTATTAATCAAGAGCTGCTTCCTCTTCTTCCATCTAGGACTTTGGAGTCCATAAAAGGGAAGCGCAAGAGCCCGGAGTACAAGAGGCTGGTAGCCCAACTTCTTGACTCTGGAATAACCGACGTACCAGCTGTCGAGATTCCTGTGGTTTCTGACGTGGTTTATAGTGATGATCCCTTTCGGGAGAACACTGCAACCAATGTTTTGACGAGTGGTCCTATCATTGATAGTGGCCTGAGTCAGCCCACTCCCGGTAGGGGTACTACGGTGGATCCCTTGGGAGACACTGGTGGTGCGACTTGCCGTGGTAGTGATGAGAATGCTCTTGAGGATACTCTTGTTATTGGGACTATTGAGTACTACACTGCTCAAAACAATTAAAGGATATTGCAGTTTTAGGTGGATTTTGTATCTGGGAAACTTTTTAGCTGATTGATACATGGTCGACAGACATAGGTTATACGAGAATAAATTACACATGTTTGGCAGAAAAAAATGCATTTTATTGCGCATTTGTGTACAAAAGGAAAAAAACACAATTTGTGCATATGAGAAAAAAAGGAATAAGAAAAGGTGTTTTCTTCAAAGAAAATCATTTTCAGTAGGGGGTATGGTTTCCACGGGCGGCCAGCAACGTTGAACACCTTTGAGGCATGGACTCAATGAGGCTATTAATGACTAGTTGGGGTATTCTGCCCCACTCTTCCAGAAGAGCTCTTTCCAGTTCTTGGAGAGTTTGTGGGGGTTGTTGGCGGCCAGAAACTCGTCTTCCTAGAGCGTCCCAAACGTGCTCGATTGGATTCATGTCTGGAGAACACGCTGGCCATTCCATTCGAACGATTCCTTCCTCGAAAAGGAAATCCTCCACCAGGTTTGCACGATGTGGCCTGAAGTTATCGTTCATTAAAATGAAGTTATCTCCGATTGCTGCAGCGTAAGGGACTACAATAGGTCTGAGGATCTCATCCCTATATCGGCGACCAGTCAGAGCTCCATCTCGAATGATGTAGAGGTCAGTGCGCCCGTCAATGGAGATGCCACCATACACCAACACTCCTCCACCGTCAACTCTGACACTTTCGTGCACGAACGCAGGATTATTCCTACTGCCACGGTCCCTCCAGATGAAAATACGCCTATTATCCGGATGCACAGGAAAACGGGACTCGTCAGAAAACAGAATATTGCTCCATTCATTTCTCCTCCAGTTGACATGCTCGGTTGCCCACTCCCTGCGGTCGCGACGATGCCTTGATGTTACTCTAACACATACCATCGGTCGGCGAGCATACAGACCTACAGCATGGAGCCGGTTTCGGACAGTCTGAGTTGAAATCGTGGTGCCTGTAGCCGAGCGAAGGTGTTGTTGGAGAAGAGTAGCGTTCATGTTTCGGTGTCTCCGAGCTGTTAACGCTAAATACCGATCTTCATAGGGCGTTGTTGCCCGTCTACGACCTTGCCCTGGTCTTCGGCCTGCACATCCACTCTCCAAAAAACGTTTCCAGATCCTGGAAATAACACATTGTGACACTCCAATGGCTTGCGCTACTTCGGCTTGAGTTTGGCCCCCTTCTAACCTACCAACAATGAATGCCGATCATCCTTGTCTTCATTCTCTTTTATCCAGTTGAAAGTCAAATTTCATTCGCTGCCGCTGAAGCGACGTTTTTGACGTCGAACTCAAAATTTGCATACTCCACAGTTTGAAAACCAGAAAAATTTGCATTTGTGATTCTCTTCTTCTATTTTCGGCAAAAAAAATTTCGTTTATATCTTTATTTTATATAAAACTTCAAATATCCTTTAATTGTTTTGAGCAGTGTATATTGACGAACTTAATAGTGACTCGTCCCTCAGACCCATTCCATCTGGTCCTGAGACTGATACTCTGGATAAAGCCCTTTTGATCCTGGACAGTGATCTAGAAATGGCTAAAAATCTCTGCCATTGATATATTTTTCAAGTATTTGAAAATGACCTTTCTAAACAGAAAGAACGTTATGCTAAGTTCCAGAAAACATATAAGAAGAACCGTAGCAGAGCCTTTCAGTCACTATATAACATTACATCTTGTTCCACTGAGCTCACTCATACTGATGTGTTCAGTTACTGGGCACACTTTCTTACGAGGGAGACCTTCCGTAGTGGAGGTCTCCCCCGTAATTACGTGAAGGATCAGAGTAATTTGGATGCATTACGGAAACTGACAGAGTTCGTTTCTGTGAGCGAGGTGAAGGCTGCGGATCTAGCCTGGAAAACTGCTCCTGGACTTGATGGTCTGACGGTTAGAGAAGTTAAAAGGAAGATCCCGTTTCGGGCTCTTGCGAAGCTTTTCACCTTATGTTCTAGGCTGTGCTGGGTTCCCCAGTATTTCTTGGACTCACGGACCTGTTTTATACCTAAAAAGCAGAATACTTGCTCTCCTGCAGAACTTCGGCCAATTTCTATTGCGTCGGTTCTGCTTAGACACTTTCACAAAGTTTTGAATACCAGACTGGTTAACTGTTTACAATTTTCCCCGTTACAGTTTGACTTTCAGCCACTCGATGGAATTGCTGGGGCCGTCGAGATGCTTGAATTTGTCTTTAATCACTTTAAATCTAAGCATAATTCCTTAGCAGCGGCTTACATAGATCTATGTAAAGCATTTGATTCAGTCCCCTTTGAAGCTGTTTTTGATGCACTTGAAATTATTGGAATCCCTTATTCTTTTACTAAGTATATACGCTATGTATATTCAAATGCAAGGACTTTCCTCTCTTTTGATGGAGCGTATGCAGAAGCTTTGCATCCGAGGCGGGGAGTCCGACAGGGCGACCCCCTCTCATCATCTCTATTTCTTATGGTATTTGACTTTGTGCTACGATCCCTAAATAATGACTTTGGTGCTCTTGCTACAGATAGATTAAGGGTTTGCTTTATTTCGTATGCGGACGACGTTCTCCTTCTAGCAAGGGACGCCGTTTGTTTACAAAGATTACTTGATATGTTTGTCAAGGCCCTAAAATCAACTGGTCTTGAAATAAATACAAGAAAGAGCTTTACCTTTGTTTGGGTGGCTGATAAAAGAGGTAAAAATGTCCTCTTTGATGAAAAGAAGCGACTATTTGTAAAAAACCAACCGCTTTCAACTAAACCATATGGTGACTCTTTCAAATACTTGGGAGTATCTTATACTCCAATTGGCCGCACATTTGAAAAGTTTGATATTAAACAAGACCTTGATATCCTTAAAAGGTCTCCAAGTAAACCGCAGCAGCTGTTGTTCTTTCTGAGAACAATGTTAATCCCGCGTTACCTCCATAACCTGGTGTTAGGAAGGGTTAATGCGGGTTTTCTCAAGAAGTGGGATCTTTTGGTTCGGCGATTTGTGAGAGAGGTCCTCCACCTCCCGCAAGACTTCCCGAACAGTGCCTTTTACGCCAAAGTGCGAGATGGCGGAATGGGGTTGTCGTACCTGAGGTGAACTGTTCCAATGTTGGCCTATCGACGTATGACCAAGAACAAGGCACGGCTTAAAGAACTCCTCCGTGCACCTGATGGTACTCTTATGATTACCCAAAAGCGGATAGACACTTATTACAAAAGAGACTTGTATGCCCGGTGTGATGGTGTCGGGCTCGCACGGTCCTCTGATGTTCCCTTGGCTCATGCCTGGGTTTCTGATGGTTCTTCTTTTATGAGAGGAGCAGAGTACGTAGAAGCCATATTGGCACGCTACAACTGTGTTTTGTCTCTCACGTCGGACCAGGGGCCGGGAAAAGGCGAAAAACCTTTGTTCCTGAGGCTGTGCGCAGCCCGAGACCCTAAATCACATCGTGCAGACATGTTACTCTATTCATGGGCTCCGCATAAAGAGGCATAATGATCTTGCTAATTATGTCAAGAGATCCCTTACCCAGAAGGGATATACTGTACATACTGAACCTAGATTTAACGACCCTAATGGGACATACTTAAAACCTGATCTTGTGGCGTACTGCCCCACTAATACTTTTCTTATTGATTTGCAGCTGACTGGTGACCAGGTTAATCTGGAAGATGCTCATGTAGCTAAAGCAGGGAAATATGAAGTTCTACGCCCGCAGTTGGACCCGCTTCGTCCAGGGGGAGCTATAATAACATCGCTAACGGTCAACTGGCGCGGAGTGTTCTCAAAGAGTAGTCACCGGGTTCTCATGGCTGCTCATCTGCTGCGTTCGAGTGACTTCAAAGTTTTGTCGGCACGTGCCCTCTCATGGACGGTGAGGCTGTGGTAGGCCCACCGGCGCATGACGTGCCGCAAACCGACACAGAAGAACTGCCCCTCAACACGCTTCGTGCCTTGATTTGTACATATTTACTTTGTTTTCCTGCGCACTATAGAAGTGCAAATGTAGCGTTTGTATAATTTAATTGTTGAATAAACGTTATTTTTAGCCAGACTTACCGTTTTCCCAGCGAGGGCCCATTTTCTGTTATTTTGTTTTAGTAAGCTTGAAAACTTTCGATTCGCTGCTTTGGTTATTCTTCCAGCTTCTTTAATTCAATATCTTACTGATTTTTACGGGTCTGCTGGTACTTTTTTAATGTGGGTAGGTCCTTTCGACGTATTCGTCCCGGTCGGGGCGTTCGTCAAGGTGACCCCCTTTCTTCAATTCTGTTCAATGTCGTTATTGAATACATTCTTAAGAGGCTTCCAACTCATATCGGTTACGATATTGATGGGATCTTAATCTCACATGCCGTTTATGCGGATGATGTCAATCTCATCGCCTCTACTGCCTTTGGTATTCAGATTCTAATTGACAAATTCAAAGAAATTGCTCTACTTGTTCAGAAAACCAACGTTCAGAAACAACGTTCAGAAAACCAAACTCTTGGCTCTACGTGCTTACGCCAGGGAGAAAAAGGTCTTGCCTTACTCCCCTGTCGTTCGAGTCGACAATATTGATCTTACTTTTGTCACTTTTTCTGAGCCAGCACGTTACATGGGACTTTATTTCAATCCATCAGGAATTGTCCCGTGTGACCTCCGTGCTGAGCTCAAGTCACTACTGGATAAGTTGAGGCGTCTACGTGCTAAGCCACAGCAGCGCCTCTATATTTTAAGGGAAGTTCTTCTTCCTAGGTTTGCCTATCTATTTTCTTATTACGCCTTTTCAGCTAGGACCTATTGTGATTTCGACGTCCTCACCAGAAAGTTTGCTAAAGAAATTCTCCACTTATCAGGAGACGTGCCTAACTCTTTTTTCCATGCATCAATAGCTGATGGCGGTCTTGGTCTGTTCGGATCCCTTTGGAGGGGTCCCTTGTTGCGTAAGAACAAACTTCTTTTTGCACGAAACTTCGGTGGGTGCGCCGTGTCTCTGCTGAACCATATTTGGCCTCGCAGTGAGCGACGCCAGAAAATTGCTTGTCTCTAATGACAAAATATTTGACTCTGGTAGTGACATTTCTGACCATCTGAAGTCATTGCTTTACCATTGCTTTATTGTTTATTTCATCGTGTCATTGCTTCGAGCATTTAAAGCAACGGAGTGGGTTAGGTATATAAGGTCGGACAGGACAGCTTAGGTAGGCAGCTTTGATTCTGGTTGGTAAAGTAGGGCTATTGAAAGTCAGAATGATGTGCTTTGTGGGAAGCACCTGCCCATTCCAACGAATAGTAATACGGCGTGCATCTATGACATTTTCTGCTTTTAAATTTTGCAGTAGTTCGTCTTTTGTAGAGAGTAAAAGATCTGGTTCTGATATTACACAACGACTTGTGTTTAGAGTTTGATGGGCCTGCACAGAAACAGAAAAATTTCCTATTTCTTTGCAATTTGAGAGAAATCTAGAGTGTTTGACTGAAGAGACCTCAACAAGTAAATCCCCAGACTAACTTTTTAAGTGAATAACTGTCTCCGAAAACAAATTGAAATGTTTACCCGATAAGAAATGGCGAAGTTCTCTTAAAAGAACTATCAGACAGACTGTCAGTACGATGAATAACAAAAAAGCGAGTGAATGATATATTCTGCACAATTTGTTGCTCTCCACATGGGAGAAAAGTAGAAGGAGTACAAGTTTTTCCATCCATATTAAAGAGAGAAACTAATTCAGACCCCGGCCGCACCACCCACTACCGAGCCCAACAAGGGATGCACATTCATGCACCAGTGCTAACCAGGGCCCATACGCTCACATGACACACCTATTTCAGTTTCCACCCTTAACGAAATGACTAGTATGTGCCTGCTCACTTGATCCCCAGCCATTGACATACAAGTCAGCTGACCAGCCGATTGATGCATACGGGACCAATATGCACCTCCCGTCTACCTGAAGCAGAGGCCAAAGCAGTGCGTTGGTTTCCCTCAACTGCCAGGATCCCTCTTTCAGGGACACGGGTCGCCACGCACGGCAAACGCGTGGGTGGTTTACAATTCTCCATGAGTCGATATAGACAGGATGATATCGGCTCATGCAGAATCGCCCTCACCTCAGAAGAGGAAACCACAATGAGAGTGAAACAAAGAAGAAAGATTAGACAAGAGAAAGGAGAGGAAAAAAAGAAAAGAGAAAGATCGCTCAGGTGCCCAGGGTTGCGAAGCTCGTGAATACCTAAAGAAGGTATCCCCCTGGGGGGGGGGGGGTCAAATTGTTGCAATTAGAAAATCGCCCCGATATAAACTTCTTAAGGAAAAGCTGAGCTGTGAAGCCTTCACCGGCGGTGCTGTTGTCCCCGGCTGCTCACCTGCCCTTATCCCTACCTAGTAGACTAATGTCTTCTTTCTCTATTGCCGGTACTCTCCGGACAGGGCGACCGTCGGCCCTTTCACTTGGTGACAGTCCTAGAGTGCTGCAGACTATGCCTCCACCTGATAATTACGAGGCTAGTTCCTTTAATGATTAGTCTGCTTCTGAGAATGAAAATGCTTGTTCTTCTCTGCACTCCCCTATTTTGCCTTTTACCGACGCCTCCCTCCCAACTTTTGGAGATACTGGAATCTTTGCTCAGTGTGACATCTCATGCTAGTCACGTATTCCAGTCGCTGGTCCAACTCCTCAGTCTTTGTCCGTGGACTTGCCTGCTGCTCCTGGTGTGGGTCCTCCTCTTGGATCGCTATCGGACCCTGCTCAGTTTGTTGATGATGTGCCGACCACTCTACCTATAAACGTTGCTCCTGTCGAAGGACAAACTGACTCAGCAACTATTGATGTTGACATTCCTTCTTCTGCCTCTGTTGATCAACCATCTCTTGTACCTGTTTCTGCTGGACTTTAGTCTAATACGAACATGCGGTCTTCGACAGACAGAACATCATTTCCGCTTTTACAAGTAGGTCCTGTTGTTAACACAACAGTTGACCAGAATGAAAATGCTAGTCACCAAGACTCTCTTGAACTGACAGTTTTTAACTACATTGTAAATCTTCCTTCGGTTACTGATCTCCCCATTTTTTCTATGCTGGATGATACTATTATTAATTACGCAAGTAACTATAAGTCTGATGCTTTTTTGGATGAGATATCTAGAATCCTCATTCAATATTTTAAACTTAATGTAGAGTTTCATGGTGGCGACGACTTTTCATTTCCAAACTTGAAGCCTTTTGACTTCAATTTTACTAAGCCTATTTTTGATAATGATTGTTCTCGTCGGAGGCGAAAAGACGGGAATACTCGCAGTTCCAATTTCTTTTAAAAAGAATCGTTCATTGGCTTGTCGTCAAGCTTTGGACGGGACCAACTCAGCTGAGAACATCGAACCTCATAGCATTGAGGATTTTTGGTCCAATATTATGGCCGCTCAGTCCGGCGCTCAGGACAATTTCGGTAGAGATTAGATCCCCAGTGATCCACCACTGGTTTCTGATGAAACCTTGTGGGCGCCGATCACTGTTGACGAGGTCTCTAAGAATCTCCCAAGTTTGTCCTCAGCTGCTGGTGCCGACGGATTAACTGCTCGTAAATTGATTAATGCACCTCGTGCTTTACTCTGTAAAGTCCTCAATTCTTTTATACTTGCTCGGAGAGTCCGTATATTTCTGTGTGAAGCGAAGCCAATCTTTATTCCGAAAGTTTCAAATGCCACGAGCCCCAATGAGTTGCGACCTATTACAATGTCCTCCTTGCTGCATCGTTTTTTTCATCGTGTCATTGCCTCGAGGATTTCCTCGTGCAATGACCACGAATTCCAATTTGGTTTTCGGAATTTTGACGGCACTGGAACATGTGCCCATTTGTCCGATTTCCTTATTAAGCATGCAAGAGGACATTGTAATAACCTACATATGGCGTTCGTGGATTTGAAAAAAGCTTTCGACTCAGTCAATCATGCATTCCTCGGGAAGGTTTGTCGTGCCAAGGGACTTCCGATATCTTTGATTCAATATTTGATTGATTTCTATGACTCGGCTGGTATATTTCTCATGTGGTATGGTCGGTCCCTCAGACGTATTCGTCCCGGTCGGGGCGTTCGTCAGGACGACCCCCTTTCGTCAATATTGTTCAACATATTGATTGAATTCATTCTTAAGAAGCTACCCACTCATATTGGATATGATATCGATGGGAATTTGATTTCACATGCCGCTTATGCGGACGATGTTAATCTTATCGCTTCAACTGCTCTTGGAATTCAGATTCTTATTGACAAATTTAAAGAGGCTGCCTTACTTGCTGGTCTAGAGATCAATGTTCAAAAAACCAAACGGCAGGGAGAAGAAAGTTTTGCCCTACTCCCCTGTCGTCCGCGTTGGTATTGATGAACTTCACTTTGTCACTTTTAGTGAGCCAGCACGTTACATGGGACTTAATTTCAATCCATCCGGAATGGTCCCATGTGACCTTCGTGCTGAGTTCAAGTCTCTTTTGAATATGTTGGGGCGGCTGCGCGCTAAGCCACAGCAGCGCCTCTATATTTTGAGGGAAGTTCTTCCAAGATTCTCTTACCAATTTTCTTTTTACACCTTCTCCGCAAGGTCTTATGGTGAGTTTGACATTCTTACTAGAAAGTTTGCAAAAGAAATACTTCATTTGCCAGGCGATACGCCTAATGCCTTTTTTCACGCCTCAATAGCTGATGGCGGCCTAGGCTTGTTCTGTTCTCGTTGGAGGGGACATCTGCTACGCCTGAATAAACTTCATCTTTTTGCAAAAAACTTCGGTGGGTCTGACGAAACACTGTTAAACCATATTGGCTCTGCAATTAGCGATGCCAGCAAACTACTTGTCTGTAATGAAAAGGTGTTCAAATCTGGTAAAGAAATCTCTGATCACCTAAAATCGTCACTTTATCATTGTAATGATGGTAGAGACTGATATTGCGCCAGATATTAAGGGCCAGAATTCCTGGCTTTTTCGTCTTAACTCATTTGTCTATGGTAGGGATTTTATTAACTTCATTAAATTGCGCATTAATGCCCTTCCCTCGCATATGCGTCTAACAAGAGGTGATCGTGCTCGCGGCGAGCGTATGTGCCGCCGGGGCTGCGACCTTACAGAGACCACATACCATGTGATACAACAGTGTCCAAGGACACATGGTATTAGAATTAAGCGCCATGATAACATAGTTAAATATGTGGCTGCCAAAAATTCAAATGAGTTCAAGGTTTTATACATATAACCTCACATTAATACAGACCGTGGCCTGCGGAAGCCAGACTTGTTGATCGTTGAGGATCGGTCCGCGATCGTCGTCGACGCGCAAATCACTGGTAATGATCGAAACCACCTTCACTCCTTTCACAACAACAAAGTTCGGTACTATGGTGACCATCCTGGATTCATTCAGGCTATAAAGGAGCGATTTGGCGTCGACGAGGTCCGGGTCCAGGCCTTAACGATCTCCTACAAAGGTCATATGAATAAACGCTCATACGGTTCTCTCGTTTCCGAAGGTATTATACGGAAATAGGACATCCCTTTCCTTGCTTCCCGGGTCATGGTCGGTAGTCTTTCTGCATTCAATTTTTACTACAAATCTACTGTATGAGACTACCTTTATTGTGTTCAACTTTGCTGAAATCTTGTGACCTATTGTTTGCCCCCTGCATCTTGTCCTATTTATGTAATATTTTATTTCTTGTGCATTATGATATTATGTATTGTTCAGTTGCCTGGTGAATTGCATCAGTTTCTCCATTGTTATCTTGTACACCAAAGAAAATAAACATATTTTATAGCCAGACTTAGCATGCCCAACCAGACTCGCCGATCACCGTTGAGGAGGTCTCGAAGAATCTCCCATGTTTGTCCTCGGCAGCCGGCCCTGATGGCCTTACTGCCCGGAGGATCGTCAATGCTCCTCGTGCTCTCATTTGTAAGTTGTTGAACTTGTTTGTTCTCGCTCGAAGAATTCCTAAATTTCTTACTGAAGCAAAGACGATATTTATTCCCAAAGTCTCTAATGCCACGGACCCCAGTGAGCTTAGGCCTATTACAATGTCCTCCTTGCTGCATCGGTTATTCCATCGTGTCATTGCGACGAGGAGTTCCTCCTGCAATGATTACGAGTTTCAATTTGGATTTCTGAATTTTTACGGCACAGGTTCTTGTGCCCTATTGTCCGATTTCCTTATCAAGCATGCAAGAGGGCATTGAAAAACCTCCACATGGCGTTCGTGGATCTCAAGAAGGCTTTTGATTCTGTAGACCACAACTTCCTTTGGCGCGCCTGCAGGGCCAAAGGCTTACCAGAATCTCATACAATACCTTGTGGATTTTTATGATTCTTCCGGTACCTTCATTATGTGGAAGGGCAGATAACTTCGCCGGATTCGTCCGGGTAGGGGCGTCCGGCAGGGCGATTCCCTCTCTTCCCTATTATTCAACATCGTTATGGAGGCTATTTTTAAGGATTTGCCTACCCACATTGGTTGTGAGATCGATGGTCTGAGAATCTCCCACATCGCATACGCCGACGACGTTAATCTGGTCGCTGTTACAGCCCTCGGCTTACAACTATTGCTTGACCGGTTTCGTGAATTGGCCATTGCTGCTGGTCTTGAGATTAACGTCTCCAAAACTAAAATTCTTGCCCTCCGTGCATACGGCCGTGAGAAAAAGGTAATCCCTTACTCACCCGTTGTAAGTGTCGGCAACACTGAACTTGACTTTGTTACTTATAATGCTCCAACTAGTTATATGGGCCTCCGTTTTAACCCACCAGGCATGGTCCCCTGTGACCTGCGCGGAGAGTTCTATCAGTTGTTGAACAAACTTAGACAACTTAAAGCAAAACCCCAACAACGGTTATACATTTTGCGTGAAGTATTACTTCCTTGCTTCCATTACATGTTTTCTTTTTACTCATTTTCTGCTAGGTCATTGAACGACTTTGACGTCACGATTCGAAAATTTACCCGTGAGATTCTGCACCTGCCTCACGATTCTCCCAACGCATTCTTCTACTCATCTATTTCAGATGGCGAATTGGGACTTTTCAATTCTCGCTGGCGTGGATCATTAATGCGCCGCAACAAACTTTGCCTTTTTGCAAAGAATCTTGGGGGTTTCGCAGACTCTGTTCTCATTCATATAGCCTCAGCTTCAGATGCTGCCTTGAATTTGCTCAAATGCGGTAATAGAACATTTCGCACTGAAAGGGACATTGCACAGTTCTTTTGTGCATCTCTCTATCATTCTAATGATGGACGTGACTTAAGATTTATCTGGTGACATTAAAAGTCAAAACTCTTGGCTCTTCCGACCAAATAACTTTCTGACTGGTCGAGACTTTATTAACTTTATCAAACTACGCATTAACGCCTTGCCCTCTCGGGTCCGCCTCACCCGCGGCATTCATGCCCAGGGTGAGCGTTCCTGTCGCCGGGGATGCAACTCTACTGAGACGACCTATCATGTCATTCAACAATGCCCCCGGACTCATGGATGGCGCTGCAGACGGCATGACAATTTGGTTAAGTATGTGGCTTCGGTTAATGATAATGATTACAAAACACCTCATATCGAACCGCATATTCAATACCGACCGTGGTCTCAGGAAGCCCGACCTGGTGATCGTCGAGGATAGAACCGCGATCGTCGTCGATGTCCAAATTACTACCAACGATCGGAATCATCTGAATACCTTTGATCGTATTAAAACCTCTTATTATGGCGACCACTCTGACTTCATACAAGTTATTAAGAGGCAATTTGGCGTCGACGAGGTCCGGGTTCAGGCCTTTTAATACTTTTAGCTGTTTTATTTTCATTTAATGTTAGTTATTTGTTATATTTAAGGACTTTGTTTATTTTTGGCCGGTTATCGGAGCTCGCTCGGATACCGGATTTTAATCTATCTTATTTCTCAGTATTTTGGTTATTTTTACTTTAAATTTATGTTAAGGATTGTTTAAATGTACTTACTTTCTTGATGCTTTCTTGTTTGAGGCAGTTCTGTGGAGTATTTCTTTAGTTATTAGTGTTTTTAGTTTTGATATCTTAGTGGCGGCGGAGATCCACGTTGTTTTGGTAGAGATGGAGTTAAGATGAGTTGTATTTTGCTGTAGATGGTGGCTAGGTTTTGTAGAGTTTTTGTGATTGGAGGATTTAGTGACGTCAGTGAAGCCGTGTAATTGTGGTTTGTTTTTCGTAGTTATGGTAACGGGATTAGAGTGTCTATTTTTAAAGAGAAGCAGGCGGTTTGGATTTTAATTTTTGTTAAGGTTGGTATCTATGGTAACAAGTTAGAGTGTTTGGAGTTAGTTAATTGTTTTCGGAAGTTGTTGGGCATCGGACTTCCGGTTGGAGATTCCGGTTTTTGTTATACTGTGGTGTATTTGGATCATCGGTTAATAGAGTTGATTATTAAGTGTAGTCAGTTAGTAGTTATATTGTATTATTGGGATTGTATTTCCGGTAGTCACTTCCGGCGGGGCCTAAATAGTGCATGTCTCTTCCGTCTATAGTATTCTTTCACTATCGTATCATTATAAAAATTTCGCAACTCTCTGGGCATAGTGCCTTACGTAGTAGATGAAAGTGTGTTCACACTGTAAATGCCCTTTGGTGTTTCTTTGGAAATTTTTGAGGGTTGTTTTATTTTGGATTTCTTGGGTGTTTTATAGTTATTGAAGAAGGTCTGAGCGGTTTTTGAGGTGTAGTTTGTATTTTGTGGTTTTTTGGTAGTAGTGTGAGAGTTAGTTTACAGTGGGAACAAGTGCTTTTTGTTTATCGGGTTGGTTTTGTTTAGTTATGGAGAACGTTGAGGGGTTTTTAGAGGATGTACAGACACAGGATTTTCCAGTGACCGTGATGCGGAAATTAAACAAGATTTATGATGATTTAGAGGCCAAGAGGTCTAGTAAGTCCTCAACCATAGGATCGGTTGCTATGATTAAGAAAATGCTCTACTATGTTGCAGAAAGTACGGTTGCAATATTTAAGGAGAACATTGAATTGCGGGTTAGATTGGAGGAGTCTGACAGACAAAGGAGTGAATTTGCGTCGTTGCTTGGAAAAGTTACGGATAAGCTGGCTGGTGACACGGAAAACATTGGTAAAGATTCTGGAAAAGGTGATGGCGAGAGGGGGAGCCCGAGATCTGACGACTTTCCGATATTTTGTATTCCTAAGGATGAGAAGGTATTACCATCAGATATTAAAACCGCTTTAAAGGTAGCCTGGCAGAATAATGTGGAGGTGGTGCCAGTGCCTCATGATATAGTTACGACAAGAGATCGACAAGTCATTTTAAAGTATAAAACTAGAATGGAGGCTGAAAGGATGAAGGAGACTCTCTGGGAGGAACCGGGATTTATGGATAAGGTGACTGTTAAGATGCCTTCCGGAAGAAGAGAGAAGTTAATGATTCTTAGTGTAGATGAAGGTATTGAGGAATCTATAGTTCAAGATGAACTGGTGGAGGTTTTAAACAGAGAATTTACGACTGGAGCGCATAGAGAAGATGCAGGTACTCTGCGTAACCTTAGATTAATTCCGAGTGTTAGGACTGTTATGGAAGATATGAAAACGAAGACAATAAATGTCAGAGTTATTAAAAAGATCAAAACTCGTGCAGGAAAGAATAATTGGCTTATTGAAGTTGACAGAGAGGCTAAAGATGTTGTATTGGCGATGAAGAGGATCTGTATACAGTTTGAGAGTTATAGGGTTGTCCGGTTAATGGCCATAGTCAGGTGCTATAAGTGCCAGGCTTTTGGCTACATGGACGGTCAATGCCCTGGTGTATTGAGTTGTGTTAAGTGTTCAGGTGATCATGTTTTTAAAGATTGTAAAGCCTCTGTTTTTAAGTGTTCAAACTGTTTTTCTAAGGATAAGGATGAAGACTGTTCTCATGCTGCAGATGATCTTGACTGTCAGACTTACAGGGAGTACAGACAGGGAATTTTGTTATCATAGCTGTTTTAGTGGTTTGTTAGATTCTGTATATTTATTGTAATTTTTGTGCTTGTATTCATCTGTTGTTGGTTATTGTGTAGTGTTTGGCTGCTTTTTAGGGTTTGTGTGTTGGATGTTTTTGATTTTTTTTTTTTGTAAATTGATAGTTCTTTTTATGGATTGTACAGAGTTGGTATAGTTTATGTAATATTGCTGTTAATGTGGTGTTTTACATATAGACCCTATGGCGGTCTTAATAATTTAAAATTTTGCATTTTTAAATTGTGTGATGATGGAGTTTCTGCTGCCTGAGACTGCTTCTGTTTCCTGTCGGCTGAGCTGTCTTTGATGATGTATGACTAGCCTCGCTTGAAAATCTTGACTTTGGTATTATATTACTTTTGTTCTCCGACCCATGAGTGTTCTCTGGATTGTTGGTTTAATCTCATGTGCTCTGAAGTGAAACATTGTGATGGAGTGAAGGACCTTTTATTAGTGATTGCAATTAACAGATATCTACACTGGGAGGCTCCTGGGGATCCGATATGTCATGTCCTGCTATTTTGGTGAACAATTCTTCGAATATAGCTATTGGCTTTTAGTTGATTCCTTTGACGTACTTCGATTGGAGTGCGGAACTCAAGTGTAACATAAGATCTTTAAATTGTAGAATTTAACTTGACTCCTCACATTTTATGTGTTACTAGTGCATCGGCTTGTGCTGACATTGCAGTGAAAATTAGTGAGAAATCGCGATTACGTTTATGGACTGATATTTGGATCTGCCATTTATGGAAGTGCGGTACTATGAGATGATACTGATCAGTGATTGCTACGCCGCGGTTGTGATACAATTATTGGTTTCTACTTGATTCGAACTTGAAATTTTCGGAAAGTATTGCCTTTATTTATTTTGTGTGATACAGAGACTTTTGAACTAAGTGGACTATTATGGTTATTGGAACGATTAGTGTAATAAGTGATTAAAAGAATGGTTACTGAAAATTGGACTGTTACAACTTGTTGTATATAATTGACTTGTTAAATATTGAAGAAAGATTGGTATATAAATTGGAAATAAATAGTCAATCTTGGTGATAGATTGAATAATGTAAGAACGCTGCAATTCTTATTTGAAGAGGTACATTGTGCCTTTACCTGTTTGCTGTAGGATAATTAATCCAGTGTAGTTTGTTTTTTAATTTTTATTTTATTTAAGTTTAGATGGACTTCTGTAAATTCTCTGTGGTCCTTAAAAGTTGTTTGAATTTTGGTTGCATTTATTGCTAAATTGTATTCTTCGTATATGTGTCACATTTAGTATTGATGCATTTTTATTTGTATTCTGATTGTATTGTGATTTGTATATTTCATTTGAGCTTGTGATTGTTTTTTTAATTATAATCGTCCGTTGGTTCTAGGCTAGTTTCCGTGCTGTGGGTTCGCTGGGGGATGGAGATGGGATTTCTGCTGGGGTGTATAAACACTTTTGTCTTCGGGTTGGTGCCCCAGTCAGGTGTTTCCTGTTTGATTATTTATATGTATCTACTACTAAAATTAATCTATCTTGTCACTTTACCTCAGTAGCCGTCTCTTTATGACTGTGTTCCCTTGTGATTTATCGTATTTTATTGATGTAATATATATATATTCTATTTGTTTTTACTATTATGATGTCTTTTATCCTTAAAAAGGGCTGTAGCCTTACCACTTGTATCTCTTTCCCTGAAAGATAAAGATATTTTATAGCCAGACTTAGCATCTACTTAATTTAGGGGCGGCCTCGTTTCGAGGTCTGTTTTTGTTCACAGGGGCGCGTTCCCCTGTTTCGAGGAATTGGATTTCCCAGCGAGGGCCCATTATTTCGAAAGCTTGAAATTTAGATTATATTGATTATTGGTGAGACTAGTTTGACTCTCGATTTCGAAATTTTGTCTCCCTCCTTTCAAGCTTTGGGTCCTGGTAGTACCTCATCGTTGGTGATTGGGAGAACGGCATGCTCTGAAGTCCAGCGCTGTAAGTCCGGCCAAAACTACCTGAATCTTTAGTTTTCGCAATTTATTTCGCCATTCTTGCTCGTGATCGTTTGTTGGCCGTTTGTTTTTTCTTTTTTTGTCGATTTTCGGTGTTCCCGTGTTCCGTTTTTCTTTTGTTTCATTTTGCTTTATTTCCTGAGTGTCTCAGGTATTTGATGATATATTTGTTTATTCCTTACATTTGATCTTTTCCTTTTTTCCCTGCTTATTTTGGACTCGATCGGGGGGGCACATACTGATATCTTATTAATTTGCTGCACTCAAGTGGTTCCTATCCGGTCCTCTCCGCCTAGGTGGAGTTTATTGGGACCGCGGGTTTTTTAGGGTTTTCCCTGTCTAGCTTTCTTGCTGGCTTATTGATTCTCTTACCTCTTTTTTTGAGCTTGTGTCTATTTGACATTTGCGCCAGCATGGACGCATCTTCGCCATGTCCCTGCCCATTTTGTGCCCCCCCCCTCTTTTCTCGTTTGTGATGACAGTTTCTCATTTTGTAAATTTCCATCGCTCTTCTCTCTTTTCGGTCCCCAATTTTTGGGGTACTGATGAGCTTAAGATTTTAGCCGGTTTGATTATATTACTTGAAAATTATTTTCCCGGCGAGAGAAGGGTTAACATCAGGCTTGCCGCTCTCGTCGGCTGCGAGCCGTTACGGATCAAGAGAATTAAGGAGACTGCAAACTTTAAAAATCTATTGATCCAGACTCGTAAGCTGCAAGAAGAGCCTTGTGAGTCAACTGTAATCTTCCCATCTCCTGAGGTAATTAGCCTAGATGTATGTGATCACACTGTTGATTTGACTACCGATTTGAATAATGATGCCAGTGTGATTCTCTACGACATTAAAGGCATATCTACTATCTTGAGAGATAGGTCTGATTCTGTCATTCTTGATGATTCAACCTCTCGCTCCTTCAATTCGCTTCTCCCTTTTAGGTGCTTATTTTGCAGCTCTCGTTTTTCGTCTAGGAATGGCCTTGGCCTCCATAAAAAATCTAAGCATTTCAATGAATATGTTCTTGAGATCGAATTGAAGTATGCTAATCGTCGAAATCACCCTTGGAGTGAAGAAGAACTTCGCATCCTTTACGAGTTTGAGATGGATCTAATATCGAAAGGCGTAATATTTATTAATATTGAATTACAACGACTTTTTAATCATCGAACTCAATATCAAATCGCAGAGATCAGAAAATCTCGCCGTTACAAGATTCTCAAGGAAAAGATGAGTTTTGAGGCTTTTACTGGCGGGGACTCGCCTCCTTCACCGGCGGTGTTGTTATCCCCGGCCACCCATTTGGCCCTGTCTTTGCCCAACCGATTAATTTCTTCTTCTTGTCTTACAGGTACTCCACGGACTGGACGGTTGTCGGCTGTCTCACTTGGAGGCCTACCTGGAGCGCTGCAAGCTCAGGTCCTATCTTGTCACTCTGAAACTGGCTCCTCTGATGACAAGCCTATTGTTTGTACGGAATCTTCTGGTTTTATTCCGTCATCCACAGCGATGTCTTTTGCCGACGCCTCCCTTTCAGTGATCAGAGATCCTGATGTTTCGGCTGAGTACAATATGTCGTGTTCTTCACCTATTCAGCACTCTTCTGACTCGGCTGCTCATATCTACGATCTACCTGTTTGTGCCCACCCTTCTCTGCCTATTTCCGTGGACTTACCTGATGTTTCCCGATATCGTCCTTCTCTTCGACCGTCATTAGACCTTTCTGTGCCGGACTTGAACTCGGTTAGTGAACTGATTGTTTCATCTCACATCGTTGCTTCTGCTGATCCTCCATTTTCTCTTGCTTCACTACATCCTGTGCCGGAGTGCTCTGATCCTTTGCCTGATGAAGACATTCGGACTTCCACTAACGGAACATCCTTTCCGCTGCTTCAAGTTGGACCTGTTGCTGATGCAACAGTTGGCCAGTTTGAAACTATTAATCATCATGATTCGCCTCAACTGCAAGTTTTTAATTATATTGTGAATTTGCCTGCTGTTAATAACCTACCGATTTTTACTAAGTTAGATGATATTATTATAAATTATGCTAATAATTATACTTCTGATTCCTTTTTGGATCAGATTTCTAAAGTGCTTATTCAATTTTTTCATCTTAATGTGGATTATAGTGACAGTAATAATTTCTCATTTCCGAATTTAAAGGCCTTTGATTTTTAATTTTACCAAGCCTGTTCCTGATAATGTTGATTGTTCTCGTCGTAAGGCTAAGAAACGTGCTTATTCACATTTCCAGTTCATTTTTAAAAAGAATCGTTCCCTTGCCTGTCGTCAAGCCTTGGATGGGATTAATTCAGCAGAAAATATTGATCCTCATGCTATCGAGGATTTCTGGTCTGACATCATGTCCGCTCGGCCCGGCGCTCAGGACAATTCCGGTAGAGATGAGACCCCCAGTGATCCACCACTGGTTTCTGATGAAACTTTGTGGGCGCCGATCACTGTTGAGGAGGTCTCGAAGAATCTCCCAAGTTTGTCCTCTGCCGCTGGTCCGGACGGCTTGACTGCTCGTAAGCTTATTAATGCTCCACGTGCTGTGGTTTGTAAGATTCTCAACTCTTTTGTTCTTGCTCGCAGAGTGCCAAGATTTCTCTGCGAAGCCAAGACTATTTTTATACCGAAAGTTCCAAGTGCCACGAGCCCCAATGAGTTGCGACCTATTACGATATCCTCCTTGCTGCATCGGTTATTTCATCGGGTCATTGCCTCGAGGAATTCCTCCTGCAATGACCACGAATTTCAATTCGGTTTTCGGAATTTTGACGGAACTGGAACATGTGCCCTTTTATCCGATTACCTTATTAAGCATGCAAGGGAACATTGTAATAACCTCCATATGGCGTTCGTGGACTTGAGAAAAGCTTTTGATTCGGTAAGTCACGTATTTCTTTGGAAGGTTTGCCGTGCTAAGGGCCTTCCTGCTTCATTGATTCAGTATTTAATTGATTTTTACGGCTCTGCCGGCACCTTCCTCATGTGGGAATGTCGGTCCCTTAAGCGTATTCGCCCCGGTCGGGGTGTCCGTCAGCGTGACCCCCTTTCATCTATTATTTTTAACATCGTGATGGAATGTATTCTTACGAAGTTGCCGTCTCATATTGGTTATGAGCTCGATGGAAATAGAATTTCACACATCGCCTCCGCGGATGACATAAATCTTGTGTCGCTCTGGGAATTTAATTATTGATCAATAAATTCCGTGAGCTCGCTTTACTTGCGGAACTGGATATCAATGTTTCTAAAACAAAACTGCTTACTCTTCGGGCATATGGCAGAGAAAAGAAGGTTCTGCCTTACTCTCCTGTTGTGCGCGTTGGGAATAATGAGCTCCAATTTGTCTCATATACAGAACCAGCTTGTTATATGTGCTTAAATTTCAACCCATCTGGAATGGTCCCATGCGACCTTCGTGGCGAACTTAACACTATTTTGGACAAATTAAGGCAGCTGCGTGCTAAGCCCCAGCAGCGCCTTTTTATTTTAAGGGAGGTTCTCCTTCCTCGCTTCTCTTACCAGTTCTCCTTTTATACATTTTCGGCAAAGTCTTATAATGAATTAGATATCCTAATCAGGAAGTTTGCTAAAGAGATCCTGCATCTTCCAGGTGATGTGCTTAATGCTTTCTTCTACGCCTCCATCGCTGATGCAGGCCTTTTGATCCCGCTGGAGGGGACCCTTATTACGGCGTAATAAGCTCACTCTGTTTGCAAAGAACTTTAGTAGCTTCGCTGATTCTCTTTTAAATCATACCAGTTCTGCCACTAATGCCGTATCTAATCTGCTTCTTTCTAATGGTGTTATTTTTAAATCTGGTAGAGAGATTGCCGACCATTTTAAGACCTCCCTCTACCATTCGAAGGATGGTAGAGATCTTGACCTTGCAGCTGATATCAAGGGTCAAAATTCTTGGTTATTTCGACCAAATGCATTTATTTCCGGGAGGGATTTTATAAATTTCATGAAATTACGTATCAATGCCCTTCCCTCTCTTGTTCACCTAACTAGAGGTAATCATGCTCGTGGCAAGTGCAAGTGTCGTCGGGGCTGTGACCTAACTGAAACTACATATCATGTCATGCAGCAATGTCCTCGGACACAAGGTTGGAGAATTCGCCGCAACGATAATATTGTTAAGTATATTGCTGCTAAGAATTCTGTTTATAAGGTTTCGTATATCGAACCGCATCTTAACACCGACCGTGGTCTGCGGAAGCCCGACCTGGTGATCGTTGAGGATTGGTCCGCGATTGTCGTCGAAGATCAAATCACAGGCAACGATCATAATCGCCTTCACTCCTTCAACAATAATAAAGTGTCATATTATGGCGATCATCCCAGTTTTATTCAGGCTGTTAAGGAGCGATTTGGCGTCGACGAGGTCCGGGTCCTGGCCTTAACGATCTCCTATAGACGTCTTATAAATAAGCGTTCTTTTGGTACCCTCCTTTCTGAGGGTATCATTAAAAAGTATGGCATTCCTTTTCTTGCTTCCCGGACCATGGTTTGTAGTCTCTCAGCCTTTAACTACTATTATAAATCAACTGCTTGAGGCTACCCTTTCTTATTATTCAGTTGTACTGAACTCTTATGTACGGCCTTGTGTCTCCCTTGTATCTTGTCCCTTTCTTGTAATTCATTGTTTCGTGTTTATTATGATGTTTTGTATTTGTTCTATCTAATGGCGAAGTGAGTCATTTACTTCTGTAATCTTTCATTAAAGATAATAAAATATTTATAGCCAGACTTAGCCTCTACTTAATTTAGGGGGCCTCGTTTTAGGGTCTGTTTTTGTTCACAGGGGCGCGTTCCCGTGTTCTGAGAATTAGATTTCTCAGTTCCGGGGAGGCGTTCCTGTGTTCTGAAATAGCCTTGAACCTGGTCAAACCTTGCAAACACTGTTACAGAGGCATGTTACTGGTGTTAGAGGACTTCCCCTGTCCGTGGGCCCGCTACCTACGCATATCCTGGGCACCCTAGGGTGACTCAGACTCTATGGAGTACTCTTTGAAGCTCCCTCTAACACCAAAAGTGACGTCCGGGCCAGCATCCCTGTCGCCATAAGTTTTCCATCGCTACAAGTAAAAATAAAAGAGAAATGGGAGCCAATAATGTTGGAACCCAGGAAAATTTGACTGGCGGGGGCGGCTTATGGTACGGTCCTTCCTGAATGGTGCTGTGAAATATGTCATCGTTGTTTTACAACTAAAACTGGTCTGGGAGTGCATAAGCGCAGGGCCCACCCTGCTGAATACCACCATAAAGAACTGGAAAGGGTGAAGGGAAACGTTCCAATAAAAAGGAGATTGAGTGAGGATGAGCTCTCCAGAATGGTCTTGGTGGAGGCTGAGCTGGTGGTGGCTGGTAATCCTAATATTAACCAAGAATTGGTGAAGATCTTCCCAGATAGAACATTGGAAGCCATAAAGGGCAAGAGAAGACCCCTCACATATAAAGCTAGAGTCTAAGAAGTTATTAAAGCTCTTCGCCTGGTTCCTTCGAATCCTCTTCTCGCCACCGAGGGAGAGGATTCCCTTAGTAGTGAGATGGTGGTAACTGAGCCACCCAGGTGTGTTGGTGAAGATAGAGATGATTTTGATAACACCTTAGTGGATCGTCTGGAAGATCTTGAAGTTGAAGTGACTGATGATAAATTCCACATGGAGCAATCCACGATGATGTATGAATGTATTGAAAAGTATGTGGATATACTGAATACTGATCAAAGGCTGAGACCGGAAATAACGCCTGAAGAGAGGATGTTGGATGATGCCTTATTGTGTTTTAAAAATGACATTGTTAAATGTAAACATTTAATTAATAGTTTTCTTAGTTTGCTGATTATACCAAAACCAAACAGAGTCTCCAAAAGGAGAACTTTACCGCCTTCTCCTATGCTATCAAACAGGAAGTTTAAAAAGAAATTATATGCAGATTTTCAAAGAAATTCCAAAAAGAAACGTAAAGCGGCATGATGGCCTTTATGAAGATAACTCAATTAGTGATGATTTGAACCATAGGAGTGTTTTTGACTTTTGGCCTCATTTACTTTGTAAAAGAAGTGTTAAATTTATTGATCAATTCAATCCTCCATCCAATAATGTAATATTTGATCCAAATCTCCTGGTATACCCTGGAGAAATCGAGGGTTGCCATGGGAGAAAAAACTCTGCAGCCGGTCCTGATGGACTGACTGTCCGGGATATAAACAAAATTCCTATCAGAATTAAATGCAAGTTATTTACATTGTTCTTACAGTTGCACTGGATTCAAGACTTGTTACTAGATTCATTGTCAATATTCATACCTAAAAAGAGTAAAGTTGATAACCCTGCAGCTCTTAGACCATTATCAATATCGTCTAATCTGACAAGATTGTTTCACAAGATCTTGGTAAAGAGAATAAAACCTCTCTTCAGCCCCGATATGTTCCAATTTGGCTTCCGTCTTATGGATGAGGTGGCGAGGGGGATTGACACGCTCGACTCTGTGATGACGACGTGTATAAAAGATCTTCACCCCTTCGCCATCGCCATATTGGACTTTGAAAAAGACTTTGATAATGTGAGAGACTCGTTTTTGATTAGTTGCTTGGAAGAACTTAACGTCCCGAGTGGTATTGTGGATTATTTGAAGTATGTGTACGGTAATGCAAGAACAGTGCTTTCCTTTAAGGGAGTAGTGAACTCGCCTATCCATCCTGAGCAGGGGGTGAGGCAGGGAGATCCCTTGTCACCCCTCTTGTTCTTAATAGCCTTTAATAAGGTCTTAACGGCATTGCCGATAAATCTTGGAATTAAGTTCAAGAACTTAGTAGTTAACCACCTCGCCTTTGCTGATGATCTGGTGTTACTGGCCAACAATATCTCGGAACTCCAACGTCTTATTGAAGTTTTCTCTACTGCTTTGAAAGCTGTGGGTCTCAATATCAATATAGAAAAATCCTTTACACTTTCGTGGATTAAAGATTATAAGATGAAGAAACTAATTTTTAATAACATTGACAATATTATTGTTAACAATAGACCTATAAGAACAATAGATGTTACAGATATATTTACATACTTCGGGGCTGAGTTCAATACAGTCATAAGGACTGGTCAAAATAAAGACTTCTAAATTACAAGAGGATCTTAAGATTCTGTTGAGTACCCCATGCAAGCCCCAACAAAACTTTTTATGTTGGTTCATTTTCTTTTGCCAAAATTTTACAATAAATTTATATTTTCCCGTCTTACAGCTGGTGCATTGAATAAAATTTATATAATAACTCGTAAAGCAGTTAGAACCATACTACATCTGCCCCATGATCTCCCGAAGGCCGCCTTCCATGCGAAGGTGGCTGACGTTGGAATTGGTGTCCCGGCTTTTCGTTTTCTAACACCTCTAATTGCTAAACATAGTTGCTATACAGGAAGCCACACGGGGATCCAATCTTTGTCCTTCGGCCCATTCATGGGTGTCTGATGGCACCACATTCCGTAAAGGTCGAGATTATATTAAAGCTATACATATGCGTTATGGTTGTTTATACAATAAGGCAAGATGTGCAAGAGGTAGAAGTGAAGTGTGCAAACAGTGTCGACGAGGGTGCGGAATCCCTGAGACTCTTAATCACATTATCCAACAGTGTTACTCAACCCATTCATCCAGACTTTTGCGCCATAACAATATTGTTGATTATATCCAAAGAGTACTACAATCTCGTAATTTCACGGTACATAAAGAGCCTTCATTTAAAGTCAATAATAACACATTAAAGCCTGATCTCGTTGTATATAGTACGGAAAGAACAGTCCTCATCGATATTCAGGTGATTAACGAACAGTTCCCCCTTGCGACAGCAACAGAAACAAAGTAGAAAAATATGATGTACTGCGTGACCAGCTTGCAGGTCTTTGTCCTGGAGGATACCACGGCAGCACCCTGACAATTAATTGGAGGGGTGTTGTCGCTGGTCAGTCATTTAAAGATCTTGTATCCCTGCGCCTTTTACGTAAAGGAGACTAAGATCATCTCTACCCGGGCCCTTTTGGGTGGCATACTCGCTCACCATACGTTCCAGAGTATGACGATGTTGTCTCGACATCCGAAGCAAGCGATCGGATGAACTCGCTCGGCTGTCGTGGGTGGGTTGTACCACTGCTTACAGTGAAATGTTGACGAGGGCGTAAAAAAATAGCCACTTGCCTCGGTATGTTGGAGCAGCATACAGAGGCAAGTTTTATTACATATAACAATGTTTAATTAAAAAGGAATCCAGCGGATGAAGTATTCAAGTATCTAGGTGCTGACTTTAACCCTAGTGGTCTGTGTAAAACGAATCTTACTGAACTTAACTAAAATTGATATACTCTTAAAGTCACCGGCTAAACCACAACAAAAACTTTTCATGAATAAGAAATATTTACTTCCGGCCTTTTACCATAAACTGATATTTTCTAAATTATATGCAAGCTACCTTAAAAAGATTGATATTACAGTGCGGAAAGCGATCCGCAAAATCCTGCATCTACCCCATGATCTCCCAAAGGCCGCATTTGATGCGAAGGTGGCCAATGGGGGCATGGATGTACCTTCCCTAAGATACTTAATACCATTTATCGCTTCAAAACGTTTGAAATACTGCCCACCACATGAGAACTTGGTAAAAATCAATGGCAGGCGCATAAAAACTAAAGAACAAATTAGTAACTTTTACAAAAAAGAACTTCACAAAAGTGTTGACGGTCAAGGACTGAGAGCAGCTTTTAAGTGCCCCAGCGCACACAGGTGGTTGGATGATGGGTCCAACTTTCTGAAGGGTAAAGATTTCATCAAGAGTGTGCACCTACGATACGGGGTGTTGTATAGTAAGAGCAGAAGCGCGAGGGGTAGACTGAAAAATAAAGCTTGTCGCCGCGGATGTAGTGCAGTAGAGACAGTAAATCATGTCCTGCAGTCATGTTATTCGACGCATTTCTGCAGGGTGAAACGGCACGACAACCTGGTCAAATACAACAGAAAGATTGTCCATGATAGAGGTATAACAGCATATCTGGAACCACACTTCACAGTTAACAATAGCCTTATGAAACCAGATCTTGTTCTCTATACACATGACAGAGTCCACGTGCTAGATGTCCAGGTTGTGAATGGCCAGGTCTCCCTGCAGACTGCACATAACAAGAAGAAGTATGAAGGTTTAGGTGGTCAGTTTGAGGGTCTTCGTCCGGGGGGATTCCGCTGTGACACCTTGACAGTTAACTGGAGGGGTGTTGTGGCGGAGTCCTCCTACAAAGAACTAACTGCGTTCGGAATTCTTAAAAGATCAGATTTCAAGGTAACCGCAAGTAGAACAATCATGGGCGGTGTGATGACGCACAACGTTTTTCAGCAAATGACGACTTCGGTGAGGAGGGTGAAGGAAGGAGTAGGCTGAGGCCCTCCAGCCGCAATCAATCTTCACTTGTTGGGGGTCCTACTGAGGTTACAGTAGTAACTCAGTATAGTCTGTGTTGATATACTGAAAAAATAGCCACTTGCCTCGGTATGTTTATAGCAGGGCAAGAACTGTGTTGTCGTTCAAACAGTTGCGAACTCGCCCATCCACCCTGAACAAGGGGTGCGGCAGGGTGATCCCTTGTCGCCCCCTTTGTTCCTCATTGCCTTCAACAAGGTACTTAAGGCGTTGCCTGAGAATCTTTGTATTAAATTTAAAAATCTACTGATTAGTCACCTGGCTTTTGCAAATGACGTGGTACTACTGGCAAACAATATGATGGACCTCCAACGTCTGATTGATGTCTTTTCAACTACGTTGACGGCTGTTAGACTCAATATTAATAAATCCTTCACGTTTTTCTGGCTGAAGGATCGTAAACAGAAAAAAGTAATTTTTAATAATATTGATAAAATTTCAGTCCGAAATAGACCTATTAAAACAATAGAAATTACTGATTCCTTCACGTACTTAGGGGCTGAGTTTAACTCCAGTGGAATGGTCAAGATTGATAATTCTAAGCTTTAAGAAGACCTTAAAATTCTTATCAAAACACCGTGCAAGCCCCAGTAGAAATTATTTATGCTTATTCACTTCCTGCTTCCTAAGTTCTACCATAAATTTATTTTCTCTCGTCTTACAGCTGGTTCTCTTAACAAACTTGATATAATTGTCCGCATGGTGGTCAGGACAGTACTAAATCTTCCTCATTATCTCCCGAAGGCCGCCTTCCATGCGAAGGTGGCGGACGGGGGACTTGGGATCCCGTCATTCCGTTTTATAATTCCACTAATAGCAAAGCACAGGTTACTGTACAGAAAACCACATGAAGGTCTCCTTTATGTCGATAATAGGCATCAGAACTCAATTAACCAGATAAACAATTACTTTAAAAACAGATTATGCAGTGCTTGCGACGGGGCTGGACTTCGTAACTCTAATTTGTGTCCTGCGGCCCACAACTGGGTGTCTGATGGCACCTCCTTCCTCACAGGTCGTGACTACATTAAGGCCGTTCACATACGATATGGTTGTCTGTACAACAGATCCAGATGCGCAAGAGGCAGGAGCGAAGCGAGTAGAAACTGTCATCGCGGATGTGAACTCCCTGAAACACTTAATCATATAATTCAACAGTGCTATTCTACACACACTTCCAGACTAATGCGTCCAATAGTATAGTGGACTATATCCAAAGGATTCTACAAGCACGAAACTTCACAGTACACAAAGAACCGATATTCAAAGTTAATAACAGCACCTTAAACCAGATCTTGTAGTCTACAGCATGGAAAGAACCGTTCTTATAGATGTCCAGGTGATAAATGACCAGTTTTCTCTCGCGACCGCCCATCGGAATAAAGTCGACAAGTATGAGAGACTCCGTGAACAGCTTGCGGATCTTCGTCCTGGAGGCTACCACGGCAGCACTCTGACAATCAATTGGAGGGGTGTTGTCGCGGGCCAATCATTCAAGGATCTTGTGTCCCTGCGCTTGCTGAAGAGAGGAGATTTCAAAATCATCTACACGCGTGCTCTACTTGGAGGCACCTTGGCGCATCACAGATTCCAGTGCATGACGGTGTCTTCCGGACACCAGAAGAAGGGGATCGGATGAGCCGTTTCGGCTGTCTTTGGGTTTTCTACCACTGGTTTTCCAGTGGAAATTCAACGAGGACGTCTATAAAATAGGAGTAACTATGTGAGCGCTAGGGAGCAGGAACGCTAGGGTTCAGCTAGGGTCGGTCTGGATGAGCTGAACGAAAGGGTGGGAGTAACTATTGCACTTGCTGAAGTAGGTCTTAAGATAAATAGTGGAAAATCTTTGTCCTTTCACTGGGTGAAAGATACGGAAAGTAAAAAGCTAATTTATGACAATACGGAAAATATTATTGCCTACAACCAAAGGATTCCTACAAGTTGCAGACACATTTAAGTACTTAGGTGCAGAGTTTGGAACGACGGGACTGAATAAGATCAATTCCGTAAGCTTCCAAGAATATCTTAAAACCCTGCGTGCAGCTCCTTGTAAACCACAACAAAAGATCTTCATGCTGAAGAACTTCTTGATTCCGAAATATTACCACACATTTATTTTCTTGAAACTTACCACGGGTTCGCTCAACAAATTAGATGTCATTGTACGAAAGTTTATCCGAACTGTTCTTCACCTACCCCATGATCTCCCAAAGGCTGCCTTCCATGCGAAGGTAGCTGATGGGGGCATGGGAATCCCAGCATTCCTATTTATTATCCTGTTAATTGCAAGAAAACGTCTTTTATACCGTCCACCTAATGAATACCTTCTATATGTAAATGGCAAATATCTTAATAATACAGTTAAAATTAATAACTACTTTAAACGTAAATTGTACGATACCTGCGATGGTGTTGGACTGAGGAGTTCGAACGGCTGTCCTCCAGCACATAACTGGGTGTCCGATGGGACATCATTTCTTTCTGGCCGCGACTATGTGAAATCCATACAGTTACCATATGGCTACCTTTATAATCGTGCTCGTTGTGCGCGAGGCCGTGCTGAGAACAACAAGAACTATAGAAGGGGTTGCCAGTCTCCAGAGACACTCAATCACATTCTTCAACAATGTTATTCCATCCATTTTCATCGCATCAAACGTCATAATAGTCTAGTTCACTATCTCAACAGAGTTTTAACTTCAAGAAATTTTACAGTTCACATAGAGCCGACATTTACAATAGATGACAATAAATACAAGCCTGACTTAGTAATTCACAGCAGTAATAGAGTTGTCCTGGTGGACGTTCAGATCATTAATGATCAGTTTTCCCTTCGATAGGCACATGAGAATAAAATTGGGAAATATGAGTGTCTGCGCCCACATCTACAAGGACTTCGTCCTGGTGGCTTCCACGGCAGCACCCTAACAGTTAACTGGAAGTGTGTTGTCGCGCAGAGCTCTTATAAAGAACATACGGCCTTAGGTTTGCTGAAAAAGAGCGACTTTCGGGTGCTATCGTCGCGGGCTGTTGTTGGTGGACTGATTGAACATTCGGTATTTCAACGTATGACGGTCTGTCACGCAGGCCAGAAGGAGGTATCTGACCGACTCCAGCTGTCTCATTGGGATTGTACCACTGCGGGTAAGTGGAAAGTCGACGGGGATGTCGAGAAAAAAATAGCCACTTGCCTCGGTATGTTGGAGTAACTATGTGAGCGCTAGGGAGCAGGAGCGCTAGGGTTCAGCTAGGGTCTGGATGAGCTGAACAAAAGGGCGGGAGTAACTATGACTGTCTTAAGGGGTGAGCTCGTGTTCGGGACCGGACCGCCCTCGAGATTAATCCCTCGGGAGGGACGTGACCCTGAGCGAGCTTCCTTATTAAGTACCGGGTTTGTTTGGAGCGGCTTAGTTTCAGGGTCGATTTTTGTTCATAGGGGCGCGTTCCCGTGTTCTGAGGAATTTGCTTTTCTCAGTCACGGGGAGGCGTTACTGTGTTGTTAAGTTGGCCTTGGACACAGCCAAACCTTGCAGATACTGTTACAAAGGCATGTTACAGATGATAGAGGACCTCCGGCTGTACGTGCCCCGGCTACCTACACATATCTTGGGTGTCTTCGGGCACTCAGGCTCTATGGAGTACTTTGAGAGCACCCTCTATCATTGAAGATTCCTGTATGGGCCAGCTTCCAATACAGGAGTAAATATTTTCAATGCTATGAGAAAAGAAAAAGAAGAAAGTGCTGCTAACACCGTTAGCGGTACGGAAATCATGGCTGCTGGGGGGTCCCAGGGACAGGCTCCTTCTGGAGGATTTGGGTACACACACTGTGAGAGAAGCTTTGCAACTAAAAGAGGTCTAGGAGTACACACACGAGCGAAACATCCAATAGAATACCACGAGAAGGCAAGAGAGGAGTTGGAAAAGAGAGTAGATGTGAAAAGAAGGTGGGCAGAAGAGGCAACAGCTAGAATGGCTAGGTTGGAAGCCGAGATGGTAACATTGATAATATCAATCAAGAGATGCTGAAGCATATGGATGGAAGAACATTGGAAGCCATAAAGTGGAAGCGTAGAGCTATTAAATATAGGAAAATGGTACAAGACATTATAATTAGTCTCTCTCCCAGTACATCCTCTTCGTCTAGCGAGTCCTCCTTGGAGGGATCTGCAGATGATTGTACCATAATTGAGAACAATGCACCAGTAGAACAGGTGGTCCCCGTTGATGAGGTACACCAGAATTATAACATGGATGATGGCACGGTAATCTACATGAGCCATGAGGCTTTTATTTATCGTCTGAACTCTGACCAGCGGTTAAGGGGGAGACCGTCTGTAGAAGAGGAATATCTGGATCAGATGATGTTGGCTCTGGATGATGAAGAGAAATGTAAGAATTTAGTTCTTGCTTATGTAACATCTATCATAAAAGAAGATGAAGGGAGACGTAAAAAGAAGGTTCAGCGAGGGCCTCCAGTGGAGAGGAAATTGTCTAACAGAAAAATGAAGAGAATAACGTATACTAAAATGCAAAGGCTTTATAAAAAGAATCGTAAAAAGGCATATGATAATCTGTATGATAACAACAGTACCAGTGATAATCTATCCAATGATACAGTCTTTAACTACTGGACTCACCTTATGAAGCATGTATCAATCCGTGATGGGGCTCATGAAGAGTTACATTTTGGCGGAGAGCCTGTGGTCTTTGATGAAGCCTTATTAATTTTTCCAGATGAAGTACAGCATAGTAATCCGAAGGGTAAGTCATCGGCAGGTCTTGATGGCCTGTCTGTGTACGGCACCCTGAGGATAAGTAACAGAGCCAAATCAAAGTTATTTAGCCTTTTTCTCTTATTACATTGGTTACCGGATGTGTTGTTAAATAGTTATACTATTTTCATTCCGAAAAAGGAAAATACCATAGAACCTGCAGCCCTTTGACCAATTTTCATAGCTTCAAACCTGACTAGACAGTTTCATAAAATCCTTTGTAATCGACTTAACAAGAAAACAGTGCTCAGCCCATTTCAATTTGGGTTCCAGAAGATGGATGGGGTCGCGAGAGGTATTGATTTACTTCAAGCAATTCTTCGATCTGTTCAAGTAGACACGAAACCTATAGCAATTTCAGTGCTTGATTTGAAAAGGCATTCGATAGTGTATTACATGCCGCAATCTTCAGAGTTATTGATGTCCTGGATATTCCGTTAGGTCTTAAGACTTATCTGAAGTTTATATATCTCCACTAGAAGACGTTTCTCACATTTAAAGGACAAAACAGTGAACTTTTTCACCCGAATAAGGGAGTTGGATAAGGAGATCCACTCTCACCTACACTTTTCTTAATGGTGTTCAACTTCGTTTTGAATCATTTGCCACATGACATCGGCTTCAGGTAGAGCGGATGTCTGCTGAATCATTTAGCGTATGCTGATGATTTAGTGCTAATGGCTGAATCTAACGAAGATCTGCAGCGGCTGATGGACTGTTTGCATCGGGGCATTTCAAAAGGTAGGATTGGAAGTGAACATGCAAAAATCCTTTCGTTTGCCTGGCTTAAGGATATGAGAAAAAAGAAAATCTTCGACAGCAGGGAAACTATAAAATGTAATAACATACCCCTTGGTACTATAGCAGTCAACCAAACATTCAAATACCTGGGAGCAACCTTCACACCAAACGGATTGGAGAAAACAGGCTCGACAGACCTCAAATTCTATAAACATCTTATTAAAATCAGTATTCAAGCCACAGCAAAAACTTTTCATGCTACGTAACTTTCTCTTACCGGCCTTTTATCTCAGTTACATCTTCTCAAGACAATATGCGAGTTAACTTAAGAAATTAGACATAATAGTAAGAAAAACAGTTAGAAAAATCCTGCACCTCCACCACGACCTCCCAAAGGCTGCCTTCCATGCGAGGGTGGCTGATGGGGGTATGGAGATACCTTCACTAAGGTATTTAATACCTCTCATTGCTTCCAAATGTCTTATATAAAATAAACCTCATGACAACTTGGTTAAAATTGATGGCAAAACAATCAGAACATCTAATCAAATAAATAGTTATTATCGTCGTCAGCTCTACTCCAGTGTTGACAGTAAAGGACTTAAAGAGGCCCATAAATGCTCAGTTGCCCATCCTTGGGTTGACGATGGTACCAACTTTCTCAGCGGGAAAGATTATATTAAGTGTATTCATCTTCGTTATGGGGTTCTCTTTAGTAAAAGTCATTCTGCAAGGGGTCGGATCAAGGACAATTCATGTAGGAGAGGTTGCGGTCAGCCCGAGACGGTGAATCATATCTTACAAAACTGCTATGCAACCCATTTCATAAGAATCAAGAGGCATGACAACTTAGTCAAATACATTCAGAAAATCACACAGGATAAAGGCTTCACAGTTCACGTAGAAAAGCAATACACTATAAACAACCTAACATTAAAACCTGATCTAACAATTTACTCAATAGATAGAGTCCATACTGTTGACATTCAAGTTATAAATGACCAATATCCTCTCGAAACTGCACATCTTAACAAAAAAGAGAAATACACAGTCCTCAAACAACAGTTGGATGGATTAAGGCCTGGGTGATTCCGCTGCGACACCTTGACGGTTAACTGGAGGGGTATTGTGGCGGAGTCCTCCTACAAAGAACTATCTGCTTTCGGGATCTTCAGGAGCTCAGACCTAAGAGTTATTTCATCGAGAGTCCTTCTTGGCGGTGTGATGGCGCACAGATTGTTCCAGAATATGACGACCTCTAAGAGGCTGAAGGAGGGGGTCGGCTGAGCCCCTTAGCTGCACCCTTGCAACAGTATTGTTGTTACTACATAGCAAAGTAGAAACTCAGCGTGTAACTTGTTTTTGCTACTTTTGTTAGCCACTTGCCTCGGTATGTTGGAGTAACTATGTGAGCACTAGGGTTCAGTGATGTCAACTTGTATGAAAGATCTGCGTCCCTTCGCCATCGCCGTTTTAGATTTAGAAAAAGCTTTTGATAACGTCAGTCATTCCTTCTTGCTCAACTGTCTGGATGAGCTGAACGTCCCTAGGGGAGTCATAGAATATCTGAAATATGTTTATTACAAGGCCAGAACAATTCTCTCATTTAAAGGCGTTTCGAGTTCGCCCATTCACCCTGAACAGGGGGTGCGGCAGGGTGATCCCTTGGTGGGAGTAACTATGACTCTCTTAAGGGGTGAGCTCGTGTTCGGGACCGGACCACCCTCGGGATTTGTCCCTCGGGAGGGACGTGACCCTGAGCGAGCTTCCTTATTAAGTACCGGGTTTGTCTGGGGCGGCTTCGTTTTGGTGTCAGTTTTTGTTCATAGTGGCGCGTTCCCGTGTTCTGAGGAAATGTTTTCTCAATCGACGGGAGTTGTTCCTGTGTTCGAGAGTGGGCCTTGGATTCTGCCAAACCTTTCAAATACCGTTACAGAGGCATGTTATTGGTGTTAGAGGACTTCCCCTGTCCGCGGGCCCGCTATCTACGAATATCCTGGGCACCCTCGGGCGACTCAGGCTCTATGGAGTACTCCTTGAAGCTCCCTCTAACATCCAAGATGGTGCCCGGGCCAGCACACTTGTCGTCAGAAATTTTCCGAAGCTACTAAGAAAAATAGAAGAGAAAGCACGGCTGATGACATTAGAAGTGCGGAAAATTTGACCGCTGGGGCGGCCCAAGTGCCGGCTACCGTTGAGTTGCATCAGTGTGGGGAGTGTCAGCGTGGCTTTAAGACTAGGACTGTCCTAGGAGTCCATAGGAGAAGAGTGCATCCAGAAGAATTCCATAGAAAATTGCTTATGCAGTTGCGGGATAGAGTACCGGTGAAAGGAGGCGAGGTTGCGAGGGGTAATGATAACCTGGACGCAGTAATGTCATCTTGTATGAAGGAGCTGCGTCCCTTCGCCATCGCGGATCTTGAAAAGGCGTTTGACAATGTCTGCCATTCATTTATACTCAAGTACTTAATTGAGCTGCAGGTTCCAGATGGAATTATTGAATATCTAAAATATGTATTATTATAACTCAAGGACAATCTTATCCTTCAAAGGCAACTCGAGCAGGCCCATTCACCCAGAACAGGAGGTTCGGCAGAGAGACCCTTTGTCTCCCTTGCTTTTCCTTTGGTTTTCAACAAGGTGTTGCAGTCCTTACCGGTTGACATTGGTATCAAATTTAGAAATATCATAATCATTTAGCGTTCGCTGATGATTTGGTTCTTCTTGCTAATAATATCACTGAATTGCAGCAGTTAATGAATATCTTTGTTACAGAAATAGCCGCAGTCGGATTAAAAACAAATAGTGGAAAATACTTCACCCTTTCATGGATAAAGGACTATAAGAGGAAAAAGCTCATCTTTAATATTTTGGATAAAATTAGTCTTGAATCAGCCAATTAATGAGATACAAGTCAGTATATACATTTGTCTATCTGGTGGCTGAATTCATTACAGTTGGAATGAATAAGATTGATACGTGTAAATTCCAAGGAGACCTAAAAAGATTCTATTAAAAACTCCGTGCAAGCCATAACAAAAATTGTTTATGATGGTTCACTTTTTTTGCCGAAATATTACCACCACTTCATATTCTCTCGTCTTACTGCTAGTAGTTTAAATAAACTAGATATTATTGTCCGTAAAGCGGTCAGAAATATTCTTCATCTGCCTCACGATCTCCCGAAGGCCGCTTCCCATGCGAAAGTGGCCGACGGTGGTCAGAGGATTCCGTCAGAGTTTTGTTATGCCTTTAATTAGGCTTTTATACAGACCATCCATGTGAGATACGGCTGCCTCTACACCCGGGCACGTTGTGCGAGGGGTAGAGGTGAAGCGAGTAAGAACTGTCGCCGTGAGTGTGAAATCCCCATGAATTATATACTGCAGCAATGCTATGCTACCCATACTTCAAGAATAAAAAGACAATAACATTATAGATTACTTACACAGAATTATTACATCTAGAAATAACACAGTGCACAAAGAACCCACATTTAATGTTAATAATACTATCCTGAAGCCAGACTTAGTCGTTTACAACATTGACCGAACTATGCTAATAGATGTGCAAGTAATCAACGACCAATTTCTCCTGTCAACCGCGCATGCTAATCTTATATTCTAATACGAGCAAATATTGTGTGTGGTTTATATATATATATATATATGCAAATTTTATCTTAAAAACGGCTCTAACAATTTTGACGAAATTATGTATCCTACCGTTTTGGGGCACCAAAAAACCATTGGGCTAGGTCACATGTTCGAGAAAATTCGATTAGTGGGTCATTTAGGGTCATGGTCAAGCTAATTGTATCTAAAAAACTGTTCAACCGATTTTGACGAAATTTTGTATCCGACCATTTTCGGGCACGAGAAGACTATTGGGCTGGGTCACATGTTCGAGAACTTTCGATTAGTGGGTCATTTGTGGGTCAACGCGGGTCAAATTAATTTTATCTAAAAAACGGCTCTAACGATTTTGATTAAATTTTGTGTCCTACTAGTTTCAAGCACGATAAAATCATTGGGCTAGGTCACATGTCCGAGAAAATTCGATTAGTGGGTCATTTCTGGGTCATTGTGGGTCAAGATCGAAAAAGCGGCTCAATTTACACTAAATTTTGCATCCAATGGTTTTCGGGCACGAGAAGACTGTTGGGCTATTTCACATGTTCGAGAAAATTCAATTAGTGGGTCATTTTGGTTCATTTTGGGTCATGGTCAAGCTAATTGTATCTAAAATACGGTTCAAACGATTTCGACGAAATTTTGTATCCTACGAGTTTCGGGCACGCGAAAATCATTGGGCTAGGTCACATGTTCGAGAAATTCGATTAGTGGGTCATTTCTGGGTCATTGTGGGTCAAGATCTAAAAAGCGGCTCAATTTACACTAAATTTTCCAACCAATGGTTTTAGAGCACGAGAAGACTGTTGGGCTAGGTCACATGTTCGAGAAAATTCAATTAGTGGGTCATTTTGGTCATGGGTCATTATGGGTCAAGCTATTTTATCTTAAAAACGGCTCAGACTACACTAAATTTTGCATCCTATGGTTTTTGGGCACGAGAAGACTGTTGGGCTAAGTCACATGTTCGAGAAAATTCAATTAGTGGGTCATTTTGGTCATGGGTCATGATATTTGAACTCAAATTTAATTTTGACCGAGCATAGCTCGCCCTTCCCTGCTCGTAAAGTTAATAAATATAAGTGCTTCGCAGTCAGCTAGCTGATATTCGTCAGGGTGGCTACCAAGGCAGCACCCTAACAATTAATTGGAGGGGTGTTGTCGCGGGGCAGTCATACAAAGAACTTGTCGCTGTTGATCTCCTTAAGAAAGGTGATTTTACGATAATTTCTTCCAGGTTCTTGCTTGGTGGTATCCTTGCACACTACGTGTTCCAGCATATGACGGTGTCGCACAGACACCCGAAGGAGGGGATCGAGAGAGCCGTTCCAGCTGTCGGGGATTTCAGTACCACTGCTGTGTTGGGTTGACGTCAGTAGAAAGTACACCGGGGCGGTGTTTAAAAAATAGCCACTTGCCTCGGTATGTTTGGTATGGCGGGAGTAACTGACTCTCTTAAGTGGTTGAGCTAGTGTTCAGAACCGAACCACCCTCGGGAGGTGCATGACCCTGAGCGAGCTTCCTTATTAAGTACCGGGTTCGTCTGGGGCGGCTTCCTTTCGGGGTCGATTTTTGTTCATAGGGGCGCATTCCCGTGTTCTGAGGAATTATTTTTTCAGTCGCGGGGAGGCGTTCCTGTGTTCGAGAGTGGGCCTTGGATCCTACCAAACCTTGCAAACACCGTTACAGAGGCATGTTACAGATGTTAGAGGACTTCGGCTGTACGTGCTCCCGCTACCTACGCATATCCTGAGTGTCTTCGGGCGCCCAGGCCCTATGGAGTACATGGAAGGTCCCTCTATCATCGAAGATTCCTGTACGGGTTAGCACCCCGTACAGGAGGAAAGATTTCCATTGCTGTGAAGAAGAAAAACAAAAAGTGCTGCTAATACTGTTAGCGGCGCGGAAATTTCAGCCGTTGAGGGACCCAGGGACCTTCCCTTGTTGGCGGATTTGGATGTGTGCACTGCGAGCGAAGCTTTCTTACCAAACGAGGACTTGGGGTACATACTCGTGCTAAACATCCTATTGAGTATCATGAGCAAGCAAGAACAGACTTAGAGAATAGAGTAGACAAAGAGAAGATGGACGGAGGAGGAGACGATGAGGATGGCAAGATCAGAGGCTAAAATGTTGAGAAGAGATGGTCATGTTGAGAATATTAACCAAGAATTGCTTAAATGTGTAAATGGTAGAACACTTGATGCCATTAAGGGGAAGAGAACAGCTGAGACTTACAAGCGAATGGTACAAGACATCTTGACCAGTCTATCCCCTTAAACTCCTTCACCAAGTGGGTCCTCGTCATTCGAGGGAAGTGCTGGTGATCGTACTATGCAGATAAATGATCAGAGTTTAGCTGAAAAGCAGGTGGATTCCGTTGATGTAAGTGGGCAGCACAGTTTCCATATGGATGAATATACGTTGATTTATATGAGCCCTGAAGCGTTTATATATAGACTTAATTCAGATCAGCGGTTGAGGGGGCAACTGACTGAAGAGGAAAATATGTTAGATCAGGCAATGTTATCATTGGAAGATGGTGAGAAATGCAAGAATTTAATTTTGACTTCTTTGCTATCAATTATTAAAGAAGATGAAATTATGCGCAGGGTTAAGGTTCCGCAGGGGTCTCCAGTACAAAAACAGGTGTCCAATAAAAAATTGAAAAGAATAAGATATACAAAGATGCAGAGGATGTACAAGAGAAACAGAAAGTTGGTTGGGTGGTTGCATAAGGTTTAATGGCACAAGGTCCCATTCGGGACAAGCTGCGCCTAAGTAAAAATTAAGAAAAAATATCAAAAAATCCACCAAAAGTAATGCTAATTAAAAAAACAACTTTCTCATTGAGCTTTGGTTCATTTATCTGGATGGGATTACCCATCCAGATATAGACATACAGTGTCTAAAACAAACATTATGAATTCTTAAAAAAGTAGTATAAAAGTAATACATGAAGAAATATTATCTGGATGGGGTTACCCATCCAGATGTCAAGTTAAACAAGTATAAACATTGTTAAGTAATGTGAAGGATATATAAAAACTAACTGAAAATAAAAGCCAGCATTCTTAAGAAAATGAAGGAGTGCCCCATGAGGAGTTTCCCCAATGAGGTTTGTCAAAGTGGGCGATGATGAATTAAAATACAATCTTCAAAAGTGCCGGAGGCCTGGACAGTCAGTTAAAATATGATTAATAGTCAGGAGATCAAAGTAACAGTGAGGACACATGGGTGCATCCTCTCGAAGTAACAGATGTTCGTGACCGATTCTCGAATGTCCAATTCTTAGACGAGTCAAAATAACATCAATTTTCCTTGGATAATTTGAGGGCCAAGTCAGGATTGTCTGTTTAATATGATGCAGTTTATTATTAAATTCTAAATCCCAACACTCTTGCCATATTTTTAGAATACAATGTTTTGTTAGATTTTTGATATCTGAAAATGGAATTTTATAATGTAGTGGGTTAAGAGTTTGTTTTGCCGCTTAGCCCGCTTTCTCATTTCCAGGAACACCCATGTGTCCAGGCACCCAACAAAGTAATATATTGTAGCCACGCCCTGCCAATCTATACTAATATTATAAAGGAGTAAAGATTGTTTTTTGTTTGTTTGATTGTTTGCTTGCTTGTTTGTTTGTTTGTAGGGGGTAATCTCTGGAACTACCAACTACCGAGCAGATTTCAAAAGTGATGGTGGCAAATTGATGGTGGCAACCCCTGCTCCAACATAGGCTATATTTTATGTCGGTGTCACCAACCCCAGGGGGGGGGGTGCAGGAGCGAAAAACGTTCTAAAATTGCGATTTTTTTATACTGAAGGAGCTAGAAATTTTAAATTTGGCATTGTAGTTACTTATAAGATGTAAATGATCTCTAAGAACAAATATAAAAAAAAATTCGAAATTTAAACGTGTGAAATAAGCAAAAAGCGTTCTAAAATTATTCTAAATTACAATTTCTATAGAATCTCTAGAACTACCGAACCGATTTCAAAAGTGATGGTGGCAAATTGGTGGTGACAATCCCTGCTCCAACAGCTTCTTTAATAAAAAAACTATGCGTTTGTGACGACTGGGTTTATCGCTAATTGTTGCCACAGATTAATCTCTGAAAATGAAACATTTCAAGTTACTGAAAAAAAAAAAAAATAGTAGCTCAAAAAGTATTTGTCAGAAAATTGTTAGGCAAACTGCGTTTGAAAGGTAAAAAATTGTATTTTTCTTGATATAAATTTCAAATCTGATGCCATTTTTCAAATATTGAATTTGAAAAATGACCAAATTTCACAATGGAGTACCATAGCAAAACCTTCATGCGTAAAAAGATAATAAGGGCGACGTGTTCTGGCGTGTATATTGGCTATAGCACGAGTCACAAATTATAGTAGCCTTATTATTCTGTTAAAATATAAAAGTTATTTATGAAATGTCAATATTTTGTTTGATTAAAAGTTCGTTATAAGAAATTGACCAGCGTAGCGTGCGTAGCTTGCTAGTTGATTATAAAGATCTAGGATTGCTGTGACATAGGGATGCTTTTTAAATGATTTTATTGCATCAATAGAACTATGAGTCAGTATAAATGATGTAAGATGTGTTATGATGATGAGATATGTGCTTCATGGCTCTCTATTGCAATTAATTCAGCTGTAAAAACTGAAATAGAAGACTGAAGCCGATAACTAAAGCAAGTATTTTCATGAAAAATCCCACAGCGAACAATATCCCCACTCTTTGAGCCATCTGTATATATATCATTATAATTGCTATAATTTAAATGATGTGCTGCAAATAACTGTTGGAAGACAGCAGGAGCAAAATTGTTTTTATCATATCCTTTAAAGGGATGGAGACAGACAATATTTGGAGGTTGCCATGGGGGGACCATGTGTAATGGACATGGGCTCACCTCAATATTATTCTGTGGGCTATTGTCAATAATGTTTCTCATTCTTACGCCAAAAGATGGTATGCAAGATGGTAGATGCTGATAAAGAATATCATTGTCTGTATTTAAAATGTAGGTATGAAGTGGATGGCCATGATGTGAAAGAATCCGGTAAAATAAGTCTAAAGAAAGTTTTTCACGTATATACTGTAGGGTTGGTTCAACACAGTCAACATATAAACTCAAAACCGGGGATGTACGAAAAGCACCAGAGCAGACACGGAGTGCGCTATGGTGCACAGTGTCTAGTTTTTTAAGAACAGATTTTCGTGCTGAACCATAGACCTGGCAGGCATAGTCCATTTTGGATCGAACCACAGCTCGATAAATTTTTAAGAGAGAGGTACGGTCTGCTCCCCAAGAAGTGTTTGAAAGTACCCTCAATAAATTAAGCGATCGTTCACATTTTGTCCGTAAGTGTAAAATATGTGGTAAAAAGGTAAGTTTATTGTCAAAACATAGACCCAGGTAACGAACACTTTCCACAACAGGAATCTGAGATGAAGCAATAAAGACTTCAGGATCTGGGTGAAGACCCCTTCGTCTGCAGAAATGTACACAAGAAGTTTTGTCATGGGAAATTAAAAAAACATTTGTTAGTCCAGCCAAGAATACTTTTGATTGCAATTTGCAGTTGTCTCTCAATAAAACGCATATCTAGTCCTATACACTTAATACGGAAGTCATCTACATACAGATCTCCCTTCACAGAAGGAGGGAGTTGTTTCATGATGTCATTTATTTTAATAGCAAAGAGGGTGACACTCAGGACACTGCCCTGAAGTACACCCTCTTCTTGTACATAAAAACTGGATAAAATTCCCCCAATTCTAATTTGAAATATTCGAATGGCAAGGAAGGTTTTTAATAAAAATTGGGTAAATTCCCACGTAAGTCCATGTTAAAAAGATCACGAAGGATCCCATATCGCCATGTTCTGTCATATGCTTTTGCCATGTCAAAAAATACAGAGACCAAATGGTTACGTTTTAAAAAAGCTGTCCGGATGCGAGTTTCCAGGTGAATAAGGTTATCGATAGTTGACCTACCACGTCGAAAGCCGCTTTGAAAGGCTGCAAGATAATTATTTGATTCCAAAGCATGCTCCAGGCGGAAATTTACCATTTTTTCAAGTAATTTGCAAAGGCTACTAGAAAGTGCTATTGGTCTGTAATTATTGGGGTTTGTAGCGTCCTTTCCTGGCTTAGGAAAAGGTATGACAATAGATCTGCACCAAACATGAGGAAAAATCTGTTCCATCCATATTCTATTGAAACTTTTGAGGAGATTATGAAAAGAGTGGGGATAGGTGTTTGAGCATGACATAGGTTATGCCATCATGACCTGGGGTAGATAAATTGCTGTTACGTAAACAGTTTTAAAGCTCTGATACAATAAATGGTTGATTGTATGCAAATGAATGACGAGAATTAAAATTTATTCTAGTCATTTCTGTTTGTCTTTTGTAAGTTAAAAATGGTTCTGGGTATGAGTTGGAATTTGAAATAGAAGCAAGGGTATTTGCTATTGTCTCTGCTATGTTTTTAAAAGATGTAATAGTTTGACAGTTATGTTTTAAAATTGAAATGAGCGGGGAAGACCGAGCTATGTTCGGTCAAAATTAAATTTGAGTTCAAATATCATGACCTATGACCAAAATGACCCACTAAATGAATTTTCTCGAACATGTGACTTAGCCCAACAGTCTTCTCGTGCCCGAAAACCATAGTATGCAAAATTTAGTGTAAATAGTCTGAGCAGTTTTTAAGATAAAATAGCTTGACCCATAATGACCTATGACTAAAATGACCCACTAATCGAAATTTCTCGAACATGCGACCTAGCCTAATAGTCTTCTCGTTCCCTAAACCTGTAGGGTGCTAAATTTATTTCAAATCCTCTGAACCGTTTTTAAGATAAAATAGCTTGACCCATAATGGCCCATGACCAAAATTGACCCACTAATTGAATTTTCTCGAACATGTGACCTAGCCCAACAGTCTTCTCGTGCTCGAAAACCATTGGATACAAAATTTAGTGTAAATTGAACCGCTTTTTAGATCTTGACCCACAATGACCCAGAAATGACCCCCTAATCGAATTTCCTCGAACATGTGGCCTAGCCCAATGATTTTCGCGTGCCCGAAACTCGTAGGATACAAAATTTAATCAAAATCGTTAGAGCCGTTTTTTAGATAAAATTAATTTGACCCGCTTTGACGCAAAAATGACTCACTAATCGAAAGTACTCGAACATGTGACCCAGCCCAATAGTCTTCTCGTGCCCGAAAATGGTCGGATACGAAATTTCGTCAAAATCGTTTGAACCGTTTTTTAGATACAATTAGCTAGACCATGACCCAAAATGACCCACTAATCTAATTTTCTCGAACATGTGATCTAGCCCAATGGTTTTCTGGTGCCCCAAAACGGTAGGATACGAAAATTCGTCAAAATCCTTAGAGCCGTTTTTAAGATAAAATTTGCGCATATATATATATAACCACACACAAGATTTGCTCGTATTAGAATATATGATATGACTTTCGGAGTATTGGCCCTTACATTTTTTCACTCTTTTCCAGAGTTCTTTGCTTGGAGTATTAAAGGTAATGTTTGAAACATATTTAGTCCAGGAGTCACGTTGGCTTTTTCGTCGCACTCGTCTAGCTTCGGCTTTTGCTTTTTTATATGCAACATAATTATCATTATTTGGATACCTCTGGAAGAGACCCCTTTCTGTTGCTTCTTTTATATTTGACAATCCGTATTCCACCATGGCTTTTTGTGCTTATGTGTAGATGAAGTTTTTGGGATAGAAGCATCAGCAGCATTAATAATACATTGAGTTATGTTATCAATTGCTTTGTCAATATCTCCTACCATAGTATTCGTAACGTTGGTATGCATTGTGAGCGTTGGCCAGTTGGCTCTGTCATATGTATCGTTTGGGATAGTTATTAACACCTACATTAGGTGTGGTCTGTGAAATAAAAGTTGGGAAAGTGGTCACTGCCGTGTAGGTCATTCGGGACCCAGAAATTCCAAAAAAGGATAGAGTGATGGAGAGCACATTGAGAGATCTATTGCATGGAAAGTGCGGGTTGGCTCATGAAAATAAGTGTGGTCACCGTTATTCAACAGGCATAATCCATTGTCAGATATAAAGTTTTCAATCATTTGACGGCGTAAATTAGAATTTTGATTTCCCCAGATTTGGCTGTGTGCATTAAAATCCCCGATGATAATACATGGACTGGGGAGTGGGAGAAAAAGATTATCCAGATGATTTGACTGAATATTTTGATTTGGTGGTAAATAGAGTGAACAGATTGTGATGAGATGTTTGATATGAACACGGACTGCAAGAGCTTGTAGGTAGATATTTAAAGGCACATGAGTATAGGTTTAAACTGCGGGAAACAAAAAGGGCTACACCTCCAGTGGCTCTACTATTACCTGTAAAGTCATTTCTGTGAGTTACATATGAATGTAGTTTAGTTTTGTCACTAGGTTTCAGATGTGTTTCTTGTAAAGCCAAACACAATAGTTGGTGGTGATAGAGAATAGTGCGGATTTAGTCATATTTACTATAATAGCCACGGCAGTTCCACGAAATGATATTAGTCATTTGGGGGGATTTTAGATTTGAAAATCTACATCATTGAGATCGGAGGTAGTACACATACCATCTCCTTCGTTCTCCTCTAAATCAGAATCCGTGTTAAGGTGCACACACTCTGCATCCTCCATAGAACGCTCATTTGTTTTCACACCTATTTCCAGGTTTGATTTTTTTTTTTTTGGATTCTATTCTTTTTCTTTTTGGATTGAATCTCAGAGGATTGAACTGTTGGTAGATAGTGCTTTTCAGCATCAGATCTACGACTTTGTTTTAAAGGCTGTGTTTTAGAAGTAGTTTGAGAAGTTCTTTTATAGAATGGCAGTTTGGAAAAGATAGGCTGTGTTGACTTGGAAGATACAGTTTGGTACAAGGATACAAGGAGCAGATTGTGGTGATTTAGGAGGAGCAGATTGTGTTGATTTAGATGACAGACTGGGATTAGTAGACATTTTGTTTTCTTTTTGTTGCAATTTGTAATTGGTTTCTATAGAGATTTCAGTTTGAGTTGCAATAGTTTGAAAAGTTTTATTAGTTATTTTTGTTACGGCTGCAGCATATGATACTCCAATTTTGGGTGTCCTAGATTCAACTATTTTTCTGGCTTCTGGGTATGACACATTCTCTTTTGTACGTATTGTTTGTATTTCTTTTTCTTTTTTCCACTGTTCACAAGATTTTGAATAGGATGGATGCCCTTTTTTACAGTTTACACAACGAATTGGGGCGTTGTAGTTTTCACTTTCATGGCCCACTTCACTACAACGACCACAGGTGACATTACGACGGCATGATGTTTTTGAGTGTCCAAAGCGCTGACATCTAAAACATAGCAGTGGATTTGGAATATACGCTCTGACAGAACATGACAAGTATCCTGCTTTTATTGACTTAAGTAAATTAGGTGAATTAAAAGTTAGTATTATGTGCTTAGTGGGTATTTGAACCTGATTAGGTGGTATTAGTACATCCCGACGGCAGATTTTTATCCTTCTAGCCTCTATTACATTTTGTTCCTTAAGGTAGTGATGGGATACTATTTCAGCTTCCGTAACGTGTATGAGGTAAGGTTCAGAAATAACTCCTCGGGATGTATTCAGAGTTCTATGCGGACTTACAGATACAGGGATATTTGCAAAATGTGTACACTTTAAGTTAGCTGCTTGCGTGCTATTGTTTACTTCAACAAGGAGTTCACCAGATCGTAGTTTTTTTTATTGTCTTTGGTTCACCAACTAGTGCTTGTATAGATTTATGTATCAGAAAGGGAGAAGTCCTGTCGAAACTCCCTTCTGGATGTCTCGCAATAAAATTTCTTTCCTCTGCATTGCAGGATTTCTTTATTTCAGTATCAGCATTTTTGTGGGACACGTCTAACATGTTTCCCTCTCTTATGCTACAACCTTTGCTTGCATCAGAGGATGCACCTTTATATTCAGAATAGGAAGGAAAACTTTCCTCGACATTATCAGCCGAGGACGCATTTGGCTGTGGGGCTTCCACTTCGCATGATTTATTTCCTTTAGTTGTAGCCATAATTAGGGAGAGTTGAAAGAACGCCAGGCGTCGGGGCTGGTCACCGACCCTTTTAACCTTACTTCTGGGCGCTGGTTCTCAAAAGGGCGAAAACTATTTATCAACAAACCTCCACGTTTTTCGAACGTTGGATTAAACTCGATAGCATTTCCTAATATATAGTTCTTTCACATTGGAATCAGGTAGTCAGTAGGTAAGCCTTTCAACTCTGTCCAACCTACAACCCCTTCCACCGAAAGGCACCAGTCTCCCTGTGTTGGTCCCAACAGCCACCATACGATGTATGGCGTCCTCCGATCACGGGACCGGAATTCGGAAAATGCCCTGCACTCTGGGGCTCAAAATCAGCCTAAAAAGGTAGAACCAAATCGATGAGATTAAAAAACCTCAACATCCAAAGTGTCTCACGGGAAAATAAAATAATCCACTATTGAATAAAAAAAAGATGAGAGAAAACTTAGAAACATGGTGTATTTTTTGTCTTTTTTAAGCTTTTTAATTTTTTTTTAAACAAAAGAACGAAAACAATATTAGTAGAACAAAGAACAATATGAACGAACAAGTTAGTATAACAAACAAGAACAAAGAGGCATAACAAACTGAAAAGAGAAGATTAAAAAGTGTGAAAGAAAAAAGGATAGACAACTAAAAAGAGAAGAAGGCAGGAAAGGAGAAAGATCGCTTGGGAATCCGGGGTCGCGAAACCCGTAAATACCTAAAGAAGGTATTCCCCTGGGGGAGAGAAACAGAAAGAAATCATTTGATTATCTTTATAACAATAGTACTTGTGATAGGCTTACACCGGATATAGTTTAGTTATTGGTCTTATTTAATGACGCATGTTTCAATAGACGAATAAAACCATGAAGAATTACATTTTGGCACAGCGCCAGTAGTCTTTAATGAAGATTTATTGATTTTTCCTACTGAAGTGCAACAGAGTAATCCTAAGGGTAAGTCATCAGCAGGTCTTGATGGCTGTTGGTGTAAGATACCCTAAAAATAAACAATAGAGCTAAATCTAAACTTTTCAGCCTGTTTCTATTGCTGCACTGGCTGCCTGATGTTTTGCTTAACAGCTTCAACATTTTCATACCTAAGAAAGAAAACACTAATGATCCTACAAGCCTCCTGCCAATATCCATAGCATTTAATCTTACCCGCCAATTTCATAAATTCCTCTGCTGTCGTTTAAACAGTAAAATAGTCATTAGACCATATCAATTTGGATTTCAAAAACTGGACGGAGTGGCCAAAGGCATAGACCTATTTCAGGCGATACTCCGTTCGGCGCAAGTTGCCCTTAAACCTATCGCAATAGCTGTGTTGAATCTACAAAAGGCATATGATAGCGTGTCACATGCATCCATTTTTAAAGTAATTGAAGTTCTAGATATTCCAGAAGGTTTTAAAGCCTACTTGAAATTTATCTATCTTCATTCAAAGACTTTAACCTTTAAAAAGGTCTTAAAAGTGAACTATTTCACCCTATTAAGGGAGTTCGTCAGGGCGATCCGTTGTCACTTACACTATTTTTGATGGTATTTAACACTATTCTGGACCATCTCCCTGAATACTTTGGCTTCAACAGGAATGGGGATCTGCTGAACCACCTGGCGTATGCGGACGATTTGGTTTTAATGGTCAAGTCCACTGAGGAGTTGCAGAGTTCGATGGATCACTTACAACAGGGCCTCTTGAAGGTCGGTCTTAAAGTTAATATGCAAAAATCATTTAAATTTGCGTGGGTGAAAGACAAGAGACAAAAAATGATTTTTGACAGCAGGGAAATTGTCAAGTGCAATAACATCCCCTTAGGGACCATAGCTGTCAATGAGACGTTCAAGAATTTGGGAGCAGTGTTTACACCTAATGGTTTAGAAAAAATTCATTCAACAAAACTTAAAGATTCCATAATATTACTAAAGTCTGTTTTTAAACCGCAACAAAAGTTATTTATGTTACATAACTTCTTTACTACCTGGATTTTATCACAATTATATCTTTTCAAAACAATACGCTAGTCAGTTGAAGAAAATAGACATTATCATAAGAAAAACAGTTCGGAAGATTCTTCACCTCCCCCATGACCTCTTAAAGGCCGCCTTCCATGCGTGGGTGAAGGATGGGGATTTAGGAATTCCATCTGTTAGATACCTTATACCATTAATTGCTTCAAAGAGACTTACGTATTACAGACCTCATGAAAATTTAGTGAAAATTGAAGGTAGAACAATTCGATCATCAAATCAGATCAATAGTTTTTACCGTCGACAGCTCTATGCAAGTGTTGATGGCACGGGATTAAAAGAAGCCAACAAATGTCCATCAGCCCACCGTTGGGTGGATGATGGAACGAGCTTTCTCAGTGGCAAGGATTATATAAAGATCATACACCTAAGATATGGGGTCCTATTCAGTAGTAGGTGCGCAAGAGGAAGAGTAAAGGATAAATCGTGCAGGAAAGGGTACGGCCAGCCAGAAACGATCAATCATATGCTACAGAACTGTTATTCCCCACATTTTATGCGAATCAAACAACATAATTTAGTTAAGTACATCCAAAAAGTTACTCAAGATCGCGGTTTCACAGTCCATCATGAAAAACAGTATAAAGTTAATAGTCTAATATTAAAGCCTGATCTTACCATTTATTCAATAGACAGAGTTCACACCTTGGACATACAGATTAGAAACGATCAATTCCCTCTCCAAATAGCACATCTAAATGTACAGAACAAATATAAAGTCCTGGGTCAGCAGTTAGACGGTTTAAGACCTGGAGGATTCCGTTGCATCACCTTGACGGTCAACTGGAGAGGTGTTGCGGCGGAGTCCTCGTACAAAGAATTAGTTGCATTTGAGATCCTGAGGAGTTCAGATTTCAAGGTGATCTCCTCGAGAGTTTTGCTCGGAGGTGTTCTTACGCACAAATCATTCCAACATATGACGACGTCTTCGAGGGTGAAGGAGGGGGTCGGCTGAGGCCTTTCAGCTGCGCCTTTTGCTACTATTTTATGTTGTTACTACTGAAGCCAATAGAAACTCAAAGTTTCACTTTGGGGGAAAAAAAATAGCCACTTGCCTCGGTATGTTCACTATGGCGGGAGTAACTGACTCTCTTAAGGGGCGAGCTCGTGCTTGGGGCCGAACCATCTCGCGATTCGTCCCTCGGGAGGGGCGTGACCCTGAGCGAGCTTCCTTATTAAGAGCCTACTCTAGTCACGCGAAGAAACGCTCAAGCTAATTTTAAGTCTATGGGAAGGTTATCGCGCGATTTCTCGCTCGCATTTTAATATTTGTAAATGATTCTTTTACATAGGATAGCTGAGGTCGATCTCTAACGTTGTTAGTTTTTACTTTTTTGATTTTGGTTACGGTTTTTTTTTTTATAAGCGGACATTTTCAATTTTGGAACCGGTTGGAACCGGTTCTTAAAGTGAAATTACCCTTATATAAAAAAACTGGAACCAAAATCGAAAAAGTAAAAACTAACAACGTTAGAGATCGACCTCAGCTATCCTATGTAAAAGAATCATTTACAAATATTAAAATGCGAGCGAGAAATCGCGCGATAACCTTCCCATAGATTTAACATTAGCGTGAGCGTTTCTTCGCGTGACTAGTGTAGGCTCTTAAGTACCGGGTTTGTAATCTTCTTTAGAAGAAAATAAAATATTTTATAGCCACTTGCCTCGGTATGTTTGGTATGGCGGGAGTAACTGCGACTCTCTAAAGGGGTGAGCTCATGTTCGGGACCAAACCACCCTCGGGATTCGTCCGGGAGGCGTGACGGAGGTGCGTGACCCGAGTGGGGCCCTTTATTAGAAAGCTTGAAATATTGATCTTTTCGTTACTAAGATGAAACGTGCTGGTTTCCGATTTTGACTTTGTGTCTCCCTTTTCCAGCTTTGGGTCCTGGTAGTACCTCATCGTGGTGCTCGGGTGAACAGCAAGTTTCTGGCTAAACTACCTTATTTTTTGCCTTTATTTTTGCTAGTGGATCAGTTTTAGGCTCTTGTTTTTTGCGTTCTTGTGTTCTATTTTTCTTTTGTTGCTTTCATGTTTGAATTGCTGAACGTCTCAGTTATTTGCGATACACTTTTCACGTTTTTGCATTTGCCCTTTTTTCTGAACAACTCTGCTTATTTTTTTGGAATTTAACGGGGTGCGCATATCGAACCTTCACATTTGGTCGCACTCAAGTAGTTCTTCGCTTGTCCTATTTGCTGCTGCAGATCTTATCTGAACTTATCCACGGGCCCTTCAGGGTTTCCCCTGTCTGGTCTTCATGCCGGCATAGCCCTTCTTATAACTTTTTCTATTTTTGCTTGTGTCTGTTGACACCAGTGCCGGTATGGACGTTGTCTTGCCATGCCCGTGCTTTTTCTGTGCTCCCCCCCCTTTTTCTACCTTTGATGCCTTTTTCAATCATTTTGTGGATATTCACCGACCCTCTATGTTCCCGGACCCCTATTTCTGGGGCCCCGGTGAACTCAAAACGCTGGCCGGTTTGATTATCTTACTGGAAAAGCACCTCCCCGGCGAGAGAAGAGTGAATATTTGGCTCGCTGCTGTCGTTGGTTGTGAGCCTCTCCGGTTCAAAAGAGAAAGAAACTGAATTTTAAATATCTCCTGATCCTGGCTCGCGAACAACAAGTTGAGTCTCCTGAGCTAACCACCATTCCACCAAATCCAGAGTTAATATCTGGATGATTATGACCCTGATGAAAATCTGACCATTGATCTTAATAAGGAAACAAACATTATTCGGGAAGAAATTCAGAACATCTCTTCAGTGTTGAAGGATAATTCCGATTCTGTTCTCCTTTCAAACTCTAAATCTTGTTCCTTCGGCACCCTCCTTCCGTTTAATTGTTTGTTCTGTAGCCGTAGGTTTTCCTCCAAGAGTGGCCTCAGCTTACATAAAAAGTCTAAGCGTCTCGAAGAGTACATTCTTGAGATCGAACTCAAATTTTCTAACCGTCGTAACCATCCTTGGGACAATGAAGAGTTACGGATCCTTTACGAGTTTGAGAAAGACTTGATTGCCAAGGGTGTTTGTTTTATCAACTTTGAGCTTCAGCGTCTACTCGCTCACCGTACCCAGTCCCAAATCGCTGAAATCAGAAAGTCTGGACGATACAAAAATCTTAAAGAGAAACTGAGCTACGAGGCCTTCACCGCCGGTGACTCACCACATTCTCCCGCGGTGTTGCTGTCTCCTGCTCCCCGTCTTCCTCTTACCTTACCAAATGTAATTGCTAATTCTTTTTTTACAGACACTCCAAGAACTGGCAGACAGATTGTTGAACAGTGAGGAGCTACGATGGAGTCTCGCATTCGCAGTCTCCACTTCATCTTTCAGGAGCCCTTCGCTCTACTGAAAACTTGGCCAGCCTGAACTTGGAACCTGCCGACACCAATTCGTTTCTCTCCGTGCTACCATTTGTTGACACTTCTTTTCCAACGTTAATTTCGGCAGATCTCTCAACAGCCTTCAACGAGTTGTGTTCCACCCTAGCTCTGCATACTCCCAGGACTGAATCATCTGCCAAGTTCTCTAATCTTGTGTCTCATGCTGCCTCTTCTACCCAGGAACTGTGTGTCCACGGCGATGCGCAATCTTCTTCCGCTTCTATCTCCGGATGTGTGCCATTGCCTGCCTCTGTTCAGTCTGACTCGCCTGCCTCTGTGGACTCGCCAGCTGTTCTTAGACCACTTTTGTCTTCTCCACCTTTGACGGCCTCTACTGCGCCTGATGAGAGTCGCGCCGTTCCAGCGATCGATCCTAATTTTGTCTGTATGTCTACCGCTCTCCTTGCATATCCGGACTCACCACCTCTTTCTCCAGAACATTTTGTCTCCTTGCCTTTAGCTAGTGTGCCTGAGTGTAACGGGAGAACCTTCTTTCATCCTACTCAAGCTGGTCCTGCTGCTGATGTAGCAGTTGATCAACCTTCACCTTTGGCCTCCGGTTCAAACGAACCTGCTGAACTCAAGGACTCTACTGAACTAAATGTTTTTAATCACATTGTAAATCTACCTGTTGTCAAGAACTTACCAATCTTTGCAGAATTCGATGACCTTGTCATCAATTTCACAAACCGCTACTCTTCTGACGATTTTATTAATCATATATCTAACTCAATAATCCAGTTCTTCCACCTTAATGTTGACTATGTCGACAATGATAATTTTTCCTTCTTCAACTTGAAAGATTTTGATTTTAATTATGTCAGCCCTGCCTCAAATCAGATCTGTACTTCTCGTAAGGCGAAGAGACAAGCATATTCTCAATTTTAATATCTGTTCAAAAAGAATCTGTCTTTCGCTTGTCGCCAGGCCCTCGACGGCGTCAATTCTGCCGGGGACATTGATCCTCACTATGTTGATGAGTTTTGGTCTGATGTCATGGCTGCGCGGCCTGGGCGCTGAGGACAATTCCGGTCGAGATGAGCCCTCCAGTGATCCACCACTGATCTCAGATGAGGTCTTGTGGGCGCCTGTCACTGTTGAGGAGGTCTCGAGGAATCTCCTAAGTTTGTCCTCGGCTGACGGACCCAACGGCCTCACTGCTCGGAGGGTCGTTAACTCCCGTGCTCTGGTCTGCAAATTCCCTACTGCCTTCGTCCTCGCCCGCAGAGTTCCTCAATTTCTCTGCGATGCAAAAACCATCTTTATTCCAAAAATTCCAAATGCAACGAGCCCCAGTGAGCTTAGGCCCATTACAATGTCCTCCTTGCTGCACAGACTTTTTCATCACATCATTGCTGCGAGGATATCCTCCTGCAATGATCATGAATTTCAATTTGATTTTCGGAACTTCGATGGCACAGGTACCTGTGCCTTACTATCCGATTACCTTATTACGCATGCAAGAAGGCATTGTAATAACCTCCACATGGCGTTCGTGGATTTGAAGAAAGCTTTTGACTCTGTCAATCATGAGTACTTGTGGAAGGAATGTAAGGCTAAGGGTTTGCCTACTTCTTTGATTAAGTATTTGACAGATTTCTACGAGTCCTCTGGGACCAGTCTTATTTGGAAAGGTCGTTCCCTCCGTCGGATTCGTCCAGGCACAGGCGTTCGGCAAGGCGACTTATATCTTATTCAATATTGTGATGATGGAATCAATTTTTAACAACTTGCCCAAGCATATTGGGTACGATTTCGATGGCAGACGTATCTCACACATCGCTTATGCGGATGATGTGAACCTTGTTCCTGCCACGAGTCTTGGCCTACAGCTACTCATTAACAAATTTCGTGAACTTGCTTTATTAGCTGGGCTTGAGATTAATACTCTGAAGACAAAGCTTCTTGCCCTTCGCGCTTGCGGTCGGGAGAGGAAAGTTATTCCATATTCCCCCGCCGTAAGTGTCGATGGCTCCGATCTCCAATTCATTACTTACAGTAAGCCGGTCAAGTATATGGGGCTCTCTTTTAATCCATCTGGTCTTGTGCCTTGCGATATTCGTAACGTCCTTCTAGAGCTCTTAAATAAGCTAAAGAATTTTCGAGGCCCCGAACTCACGGGTGGCGCTGTCGTCGCCATGATAATATTGTAATATATTTGGCTGACAATAACACTAACGAATTTAACGTTTCACATGTTGAGCCCCGTGTTATCACCGACCGTGGTCTGCGTAAGCCTGACCTGGTGATCGTCGAGGATCGGTCCGCGATTGTCGTCAACGCCCAAAATTACAGGTAATGACCAAAACCATCTTCATACTTTCAACCAGAATAAGGTCTCTTATTACGGTGGTCATCCTGGGTTTAGCCAGGCGGTCAAGGATAGATTTGGCGTCGATGAGGTCTGGGTCCTGGCCTTGACGATGTCCTATAAAGGTCTCATCAATAAGCAATCCTTCGGTACCCTCCTTTCGGAGGCTATCGTGAGGAAAAGTAACATTCCCTTTATCTCCTCCCGGACCATGGTCGGCAGCCTGTCTGCATTTCACTATTATTATAAGTCTACCGTTTAAGGTATTGTTCTCATCTATTGTCCAACTACTTTTGATTTCTTTTGGACGTGTCTATGTATCCCATGTAATTTGTACTGTCTTATTATTGTAACTTATTTTCTTGATTTCTTATGTATTTTATCTTTTTTGTTTACTTGGCAAACAATGTCATACCTTTGTAATCTTTTTTAGAAGAAAATAAAATATTTTATAGCCACTTGCCTCGGTATGGTCGGTATGGCGGGAGTAACTGACTCTCTTAAGGGGGTGAGCTCGTGTTCGGGACCGAACCACCCTCTGGATTAGTCCCTCGGGAGGGGCGTGAACCTGAGCGACTTCCTTATTAAGTACCGCGTTTGTCTGGTGTGGCTCCGTTTCGGGGTCGATTTTTGTTCATAGGGGAGCGTTCCCGTGTTCTGAGGAATTATTTTCTCAGTCGCGGGGAGGCTTCCTGTGTTCGAGAGTGGGCCTTGGACCGTGCCAAACCTTGCAAACACCGTTACGGAGGCATGTTACATGGTGTTGGAGGATTTCCCCCTGTCCGCGGGCCCGCTACCTACGCATATCTTGGGCACCTTCGGGTGACTATGGAGTACATGGAACTTCAACATTGAACACTCCAACATCGAAGATGACGTCCGGTCCAGCACCCCTGACGGCATAAAAAATTTCCGTAGCTACAAGAAAAAGAATTAAAGAAAGTGGAGCTGATAATGTCGGCACCACGGAAAATTTAACCACTGGGCGGCCGAAGTGCCGGTTCCTGCTGAAGCGAATGTGTGTGACGTCTGTCATCGACAGACGGCAAGTGGACTTTGTGTCCACAGACGAAGAGCGCATTCCAATGAATACCACCAGAAGGAGCTGTTGAAGCTGAGAGATAAGGTGCCTCTCAAGAGGCGGTGGGATGAAGAAGAAATAGCCAGGATGGCTTTGGTGGAGGAAAGGCTGGTAATTTCAGGGAATACTGCCAATATTAACCAAGAAGTGATGAAGGTACTTCCAGGAAGAACAATTGAAGCAATAAAGGGTAAACGCAGGCCCCAAACATAAAAAGCGAGTTGAAGATCTTATTAAAGCACTTGGACTCGATTATGCGAATCAGCTTCCCGTCACCAAAGGAAGTGGTTCCCTGATTGAAGACAGGGCTGGTACATCTGAGCCTGGGGGTGCTGGGGAGGAAGCGATGAAGCTGGAATTCCTGAAGACCCATTGAGGGATATATCGGAGGATGTTGCTGAGATAGTGGATGAGTATCATATGGATGAATCAACAATTACATATGAGTGCATTGAGAAATATCTGGATGCTTTGAACAACGATACAAGACTGAGGCCTGTTGTGTCTGATGAGAAGTTGATTGATGAAGCACTGGTGTGTTTTGAAACCGATACAAATAAGAGTAAAAATTTAGTCAATGAATATTTATGTACCGTAATAAAACCACAACCACGAAGAAGATCTGCAAGAAATAGTTAAAAAATTACATTAAATTTATCTAACAAGAAACTGAAGAAGAAAAAATATGCTGAATTTCAGCGTCGTTACAAGAAGAAGCGGAAGTCAGCCTTTGATGGATTGTATTCCGATAAATCTATTGATGAAAATTTAAATCATACACGGGTAATCATACACAGTATTTGACTTCTGGTCAAATCTGTTATGCAAGAGGTATAAAATTCGCAGACCAGCCGATACCTCTTTCAAATAATGTTAGTTTTGATCAGACTCTCCTGGTATACTCTAGAGAAATCGAGGGTTGCCAGGGGAAGAAGAAATCTGCTGGCATTGATGGGCCATCTGTCCGGGATGTCAGTAACATATGTATGAGAATTAAGTGCAAACTTTTTTCATTATTCCTCTTGCTCCACTGGATACCTGATATTCTGTTGGATTCTATAACCATATTAATTCCTAAGAAAAACAAAACCAATAACCCGGCGTTTCTTCAACCATTGTCAATTTCTTCTAATCTTAGACTTTTTCATTAAGTCCTGGTAAGCCGTATTTCTCGTTTGTTCACACCGGATTACTTTCAGTTTGGTTTCCGTCCACTTGATAGGGTGGCGAGGGGTATTGATACCTTAGACGCGGTGATGTCGTCCTGTATGAAGGAGCTGCGTCCCTTCACCATCGCTATTCTTGACCTCGAAAAAGCCTTTGACACTGTTTGTCATTCCTTTATTGTCAAGTGCTTAGATGAGCTTCAGATTCCTGTGGGAATTATTGAGTACCTTAAATTTGTGTACTATGAGTCAAGAACAATTTTATCTTTTAAGGGCAATTCTAGCATGACTATTCATCCAGAGCAGGGGGTGCGGCAGGGAGACCTTTTGTCCCCCTTGCTGTTCCTCATTGTATTTAGTAAAGTGTTGCAGTCTGCCAGGAGAACTTGGTATTAAACTTAGAAATATGATAATCATCTGGCGTTTGCGGATGATCTGGTCCTCTTAGCTAAAACTAATAATGAATTACAGCATTTAATGAATAATTTTACTACAGCACTGGCCACTGTTGGGTTAAAAATAAATATTGATAAATCCTTCACTCTTTCTTGGGTGAAGGACTACAAACGTAAGAAACTCATTTTTAACAGCCTAGACAGAATTACAGTTTTAAACCAGCCAATTAAAACAATTCAAGTTAGTAATACGTTTGTTTACCTGTGGGCTGAGTTTGGCACAACAGGAAGGAAGAGGATTGATGCTTGTAAATTTCAGGAAGATCTAAAAGTGCTAAGAACTCCGTGCAAGCCACAGCAAAAATTTATGATGGTCCATTTTCTATTGCCTAAATATTATCATAGCTTCATATTTTCTCGTTTAACTGCCGGCGTCTTAAATAAATTCGATATGATGGTTCGTAAAGCAGCCAAGCACATCCTACATCTGCCTCATGATCTCCCGAAGGCCGCCTTCCATGCGAAGGTGGCTGACGGGGGTCTGGGGATTCCTTCATATAGATTCATAATTCCTTATTGCTAAGCGCAGACTCTTATACAAGCAACCACATGAAGGTTTACTCTATGTTGAGAATAAGTTCATTAATTCAACAAATCAAATCCGTAACTTTTACAAAAACAAACTGCACACTGCTTGTGACGGAGCAGGGCTCAGACACTCAAACTTGTGTCCATCTGCCCATAATTGCGTATCAGATGGAACATCCTTTTTAACTGGTCGTGACTTTATTAAAGCCATCCACGTGCGATTTGGTTGCCTCTACAACCGGGAACGATGTGCTAAAGGTTGGGGTGATGCCAACAAGAACTGTCGTCGTGGTTGTGGTATTCCCGAGACTTTGAATCACATATTGCAGCAGTGTTTTGCTACTCACACATCCAGAATTAAAAGACAACAATATCTTAGATTACATCCACAGAATTTTAACTGCTCCCAACAACACTGTGCATAAAAAATATACAAAATTGCAGCGGCTTTACAGTAAAAATAGAGAAAAGGCTTTCGTCAGTTTGTACAATAAAAATAGTACTAATGAGAACCTGACTTCCACTATTGTTTTTGATTGGAAATATTTACTTACTCACACAGCCATAAATGAACCAGATCCAACCAACCTGCAGTTCGAGGACACAGCTATCGAGTTCAATCCCGATAATCTATCCAGAAGAAGTAGCCAGCTGCAACCCAAGAGGTCAGTTCGGGCAGCCATCGGTAGGTGTTGATGGCCTATCGGTATACGAGACCTTAAAGATTATTAACCGGGTCAAGGCTAAATTATTCAGTCTCTTTTTGATCCTTCATTGGATACCTGATATATTATTAAATAGCTTCACCATTTTTATTCCTAAGAAGGAAAATACATGTGAACCTGCTAATCTTCGTCCAATTTCAATTGCTTGAAATTTGACCAGACAGTTTCATAAACTTATCTGTAATATAATAAATAGTAAAGTCACCTACAGCAGCTACCAGTTTAGTTTTCAAAAGATTGATGGCGTTGCCAAGGGCATCGAGCTTCTTCATGCTACGAGCAGGGAAGATCAAAATTAAATTCTAGTTGAAATATCATGACCCATGACCAAAATGACCCACTAATTGAATTTTCTCGAACATGTAACTTAGCCTAACAGCCTTCTCCTGCCCGAAAACCATAGTATGCAAAATTTAGTGTAAATAGTCTGAGCAGTTTTTAAGATAAAATAGCTTGACCCATAATGACCTATGACTAAAATGACCCACTAATCGAAATTTCTCGAACATGCGACCTAGCCTAATAGTCTTCTCGTTCCCTAAACCTGTAGGGTGCTAAATTTATTTCAAATCCTCTGAACCGTTTTTAAGATAAAATAGCTTGACCCATAATGACCCATGACCAAAATTGACCCACTAATTGAATTTTATCAAACATGCGACCTAGCCCAACAGTCTTCTCGTGCTCGAAAACCATTGGATACAAAATTTAGTGTAAATTGAACCGCTTTTTAGATCTTGACCCACATGACACCATCTGGCCACAATGACCCAGAAATGACCCCCTAATCGAATTTCCTCGAATATGTGGCCTAGCCCAATGATTTTCGCCTTCACGAAATTCGTAGGATACAAATTTTAATCAAAATTGTTAGAGCCGTTTTTTAGATAAAATTAATTTGACCCGCTTTGACCCAAAAATGACCCCCTAATCGAAAGTTCTCGAACATGTGACCCAGCCCAATAGTCTTCTCGTGCCCGAAAATAGTCGGATACAAAATTGTCAAAATCGTTTGAACCGTTTTTTAGAAACAATTAGCTTGACCATGACCCAAAATGACCCACAAATTGAATTTTCTCGAACATGTGACTCAGCCCAACAGTCTTCTTGTGCCCGAAAACCATTGGATGCAAAATTTAGTGTAAATTGAGCCGCTTTTTAGATCTTGACCCACAATGACTTAGAAATGACCGACTAATCTAATTTTCTCGGACATGTGTCCTAGCCCAATGATTTTATCGTGCTCGAAATTCATAGGACACAAAATTTAATCAAAATCGTTAGAGCCGTTTTTTAGATAAAATTAATTTGACCCGCGTTGACCCACAAATGACCCACAAATCGAAAGTTCTCGAACGTGTGACCCAGCCCAAGTCTTCTCGTGCCCGAAAATGGTCGGATGCAAAATTTCGTCAAAATCGTTTGAGCCGTTTTTTAGATACAATTAGCTTGACCATGACCCAAAATGACCCAAAATAACCCACCAATCGAATTTTATCGAACATGTGACCTATCCCAATGGTTTTCTGGTGCCCCAAAACGGTAGGATACAAAATTTCGTCAAAATCGTTAGAGCCGTTTTTAAGATAAAATTCGCATATATATATATATATATATATATATATATATAAAACCACACACCAGATTTGCTCGTATTAGAATATATAATATTAGGATCTGTGTAGAACAAATTGAAGGCAATCGCAGTTGCTGTCCTCGATTTACAAAAAGCTTTCGACAGTGTTTCGCATGAAGCTATCTTCAAGGTAGCTGACAATCTGGATATCCCTGTTGGTCTGAAATCCTATCTGAAATATATCGATTATCATTCAAATATATACCTTATCTTCAAAAATGAAAGAAGTGATCCTTTCTATCCTGTGAAGGGGGTTCGCTAAGGTGACCCCCCCCCCCGCCATATCACCTACACTTTTTCTTCTGGTTTTTAATTCCATTTTGAATCTTCTACTGACTGATACTGGCTTTGATTTCGATGGTACTGTCATTAACCATGTTGCATATGACACTTGAGAACTCAGTTAAGAGCTGCAACGCTTAATAAATATTCTAAAACATGGTCTTGACAAAGTGGGGCTGGAAATTAATTTGATTAAATCTCACGTTTTCTTGGGTCAGAGATAAAAAGGATAAAAAGATGATATTTGATTAGATTAATTTTAACACAATTATTCAAATTGGTAAAGAAATCATACGAGTTGTAATTTTCCAACAACTGGACGAAAAATATCCGGGCCAGGATTCGAACCTGAGATATCTTGGCTGAAGCCGCCACGCTCTACCAACTGAGCCATCCCGGTCGAATCTGGAGGGCATAATTCATCCAGGATTCATCTGGATGAATTATGCCCTCCAGATTCGACCGGGATGGCTCAGTTGGTAGAGCGTGGCGGCTTCAGCCAAGATATCTCAGGTTCGAATCCTGGCCCGGACATTTTTCGTCCAGTTGGAAAATTACAACTCGTATGATATTTGATGACCGCTCTGATCCTAAAAGCAATAATGTAGTTTTTGTAAAAAATTCAGTTAATAATCAGTTCACTTATTTTGGTACATAGTTTATCCCCAGTGGATTGTGCAAAATAGACCCTACAACATTAAGTAATAAAATAGACACTTTTAAGTTCTCCAGCCAAGCCACAGCAGCATTTTTTTATGTTTAAAAAACTTTGTATTACCATCTTTTTATCACAAGTTTATATTTTCAAAACTATATGCCAGTCACTTGAAAATAATTGATATTTCGATAAGGAAAGCGGTCAGAAAAATTCTCCATTTACCCCATGACCTTCCAAAGGCTGCCTTTCATGCAAAGGTGGTTGATGGGGGCATGGGGATGCCATCCCTTCCATATCTTATCCGTTTATCGCATACAAAAGACTAACTTACAATAAATGTGAATCTTGTAAAGATCGACGGATCTGATCTCATCTAAGCTCATCTAAAAGATCAGATTAACAGATACTATCGACAGCAGCTATATCGTAGTGTCGACGGGGCAGGTCTGCGCGAGTCCAGTAAATCTCCGGCTGCTCATCGGTGGTTGGACGACGGTTCCAGTTTTCTCAGCGGTAAGGACTTCATCAAGAGTATCATCTCAGGTACGGAGTACCATACAGTAAGAATCGCTGCGCGAGAGGTAGAGTGAAGGACATAAGTTGCAGAAAGGGTTGCGGCTTGGTTGAGACGATGAACCATGTGTTGCAAAATTTTTATTAGACTCACTTCGGCAGGGTGAAGAGACATAACTTGGTCAAGTACATCCGACGTATTAGAACAACACTTTACAAATAACTTCTTAAACCTAACCTTATTCTCTATACAACAGAAAGGGTGCAAGTTCTGGATGTACAGGTTATTAACGATCAATTCCCATTACAGTCTGCCCACCTTACCAAGCGGAACAAATACTAACCACTTCAATAACAGATGGTTCACGTCCGTGGGGGGATTCCGCTGCGATAACTTGACAGTGAAGTGGAGAGGTGATGTGGCGGAGTCCTCCTAAAAGGAGCTGGGGACGTTTTGTGTACTAAAGAATTCAGACTTTGAGATCTTACAATCGCGGACTGATTGATGGTGTTATGACGCATAGACTATTTCAGCACATGACGACCTGTAAAAGGGTGAAAAAGGGAAGGGCTGAGGTCCTTCGGCAGGAACCACCCCCCCCCCCCCTCTACATTTTTGTAGTTTCCTACTATGTATAGTAGTAACTCAAGGCTAGTTCTGTTCTAGCTTTGAAATAAAAACAGCCACTTGCCTTGGGCTATCGGTTTCACCCGATCAGTTGACAGACCTCAGCGGAAGTAACTATGACTCCGCCCACCAACCTTTTCAGGATTGAAAATAGACATCTTAATTCAGTAAATCAAGTCAATAGTTATTTTAGAAGCAAGTTGCATGACTTCTGCGATGGCTCGGGATTGAGAGAGGCTATGAAATGTCCGTCGGCGCACTCTTGTGTGTCGGATAGAACAAGCTTCATTTCCGGGCGAGAATTTATCCATGCCATACATCTACAGTATGGCGTTTTATATAGTAAGGCCCGTAGTGCACGTGGCCGTCCAGATTTGGAGAAGAATTGTAGGCGTGGCTGGAGTTAGAGAAACATTAAATCATGTACTGCAGCAATGTCATCACACACATAATGTTAGTATTAAGAGACAACGCCCTAGTAGATTACGTGCAGAAGATAGCGTAGGATAGAGGCATGACTGTCCACAAGGAGCCGCAATTAGTGGTTGCAGAGCGGAAGTTGATTCCAGACCTAGTAATCTATAGCCAAGACAGGGTAATGGTAGTTGACGCGCAAGTTGGTAGTGAGCAGTTTCCTTTGGAGACTGCTCATGTTAAAGTGAATAAGTATGAGGTTCTCGGTAAGCAGGCCTCCGACCCCGGGGATTCCAATGCAGCACTCAGACATTAAATTGGAGGGGTGTTGTTTCGGGGTCCTCGGGGAAGGAGTTGGTAGCATATAACATCTTAAAGAAGCGAGATATGAAGATCCTGGCCTCCTGAATTTGGTGGGCTCGACGTATAACCACCGCATATATCAGCGCATGACGAGTTCCGGAAGTAGCGTGAAGAAAGGCGTGGGCTGAGGCCTTTTAGCCGCAGTTTTGGGCGTCCGGTGACGGGTTCATCGTAATGCGATCTGGGGTGATCGAAAAAAAAATTCTGGGGACGTGGTCGGGAATGAACTTCCCTCGGGCGGGGAGTGCGACCCTGAGCGTCGCTACTTATGAAAGGGATTGGTTGGGAAATCCTAGACTTGGGGGGGGGGAGAAAATGTTTTCCGGGAAATTTTGTTCCCGTGTTCCGTTTTTCTTTGCCCGTATCTAGATGGAACCTTACATTCACCCGAGAAGAGGCATGTTGCAGGCGTTAGTGAACTTCTCCTGTCCGCGGGCCCGCTACCTACGCATATCCTGGGCACCCTTGGGAGACTCAGGCTCTATGGAGTACCGAGAATCTCCCTGTAACACCAAAATGGTCGCACGAGTTGGCACCCGTGGCGTCTGTCAAATATGCGTTGCTACAAAGAAAATTAATATGGAAAGCGGAACTGTTGACGACAGTTCTAAGCATATTTTGGCTGCCGGGGGAATGAAAAAACCACTCCTGCTGGCACCGCTGTGTGTACACTTTGTGCTAAGCAAGCGATGAACCTAGCGGGATTGAATTTGCATATGCGCAGGAAGCATCCAGTTGAATTCCATGCTCGTGAACTGGAGAAGTTACAAGGCCGAGTTCAAACTAACAGAAGATGGGATGAGACAGAGGAGACAGAGCTGGCGTTGGCAGAGGCCCGATTGATACCAAATAAAAATTAGGATAACATTAATCAAGAATTAATGAAGATCATATCTAACAGGTCGTTGGGAGCAATAAAAGGAAAAAAGAGCGCTCTGAAATATAAGAAAAAAGTTGAAGATTTTGTAGAAAGTGTCTACCGAAGCTAAAGTATCTGCAACTAAGACCAAGACAGACACCCCGATAGAAAAGGAAGCTATAGAGGCTTCTAGCCCTTCTTGTACCTTTAGTGAATGTAACCTTGAACCAATAATAAAGGAGGATGCTCTTGCAGATTTGGATGAGAGAGAGTGGAAGTTGAGAGTGATTACCGTATGGACGAATCTACCGTCATCTATGATTCTATAGAGAAATATGTTAACTATTTAAATAGTGATCAGAGACTTAGGTCTGGTGTGGGACATGAGGAGCGTAGCTTGCTGGATAATGCACTCTACTCTTTTGAAGTGTATCCTGTGAAGAGTAAGTTTTTGGTTAATTCTTTACTATTAAGTTTTATTAAACCGAAAAGTCTGAAGAAGAGGTCTGGATTTAAGAAAATTGTTGTTAAGAAATTGTCAAAGAGGAAATTGAGATGTAAAAAGTACGTTGATTTTCAGCGTCTTTATAAAAAGAAAAGGAAATCAGCGTTTGATTCACTATTTTCGTCAAACTCCATTTCGGATACTTAGACCAGTGAAGATTGGTTTGATTTCTGTTCAAATTTGCTCTGTAAGCACAGTATTAAGTTTGTTGGTGCACCAATAGCTTCCTCATAGATAATTGCGTTTGTTTACAGACTTAATATATCTAAAGGACGTTGAGTCATGTCAGTCTAGAAAGCATTCGGTAGCAGGCCTTGATGGTTTATCAGTCTGTGATACTGATAAAATAAGTACTAGTGACAAATGTAAACTGTTCACCTTGTTTTTATTGCTCCACTGGATTCTTGATGTATTGCTTGATTCGTTTACGATTTTCATCCCTGACAGGACAACGGAGCCAACTAGCTCAAGATCCATCTCGATTGTTTCGTACTTGGTCGTTTCACAAAATATTAGTGGCTAAAATTTCACCGACATTTATGCCTGACGAATACCAATTTGTCTTTCCCCTATCGGTGGAGTTGCCAAAGGCAGAGACACTTTGGATACCACCATGTGGTGTTATAGTAAAGAAATCTAACCTTTTTGCTGTGTGTATATTAGATCTGGAGAAGGCATTTGATAATGTCAGACAGAGTTTTATAATAAAATTTTTACAAGAACTTTATATTCCTTCTGGAATTACAGAATATTTGGTGTATGTGTATTTTTACTCTCAGATCTTTCTTTCATTTAAAGGAGAGAATAGCAATGCTATCCATCCAACACAGGGGGTTCGCTAAGGTGACCCCTTGTTGCCGCTGTTATTCCCCCTTGTTTTTGACAAAGTGCTTAAGTCCTTGCCTGGTCATATTGGTGTGAGGTTTAGAAATCTCATTAAATCATATTGCTTTTGCGGACGACATTGTTCTGATGTCTAATAACCTTAAAGAATTGCAGCAGTTGAAGGACATTAAGTGCCGCCTTAGTTGATGTTGGTCTGCGGATGAATTCCGGAATGTCATTTCTCATTCATTGGATGAAAGATGCCAAGAGGAAAAAGTTAATTATAATAGTATTGACACAATTAAAATAAATAATCAGCCGATTAAAACAATCCAGGTAAATGATTCCTTTAAGAACCTTTGAGCCATGTTTGGAACGAGTGGTCTACTTAGAATAGACTCTGAACAATTGCAAGAAGATTAACAGATTTTAAGGTAGTCACCTGCAAAACACCAGCAGAAGTTAAGCAATCTACACGACGGCCAAGCGCTCACAATTGGGTGAGCGATGGTTATAACTACTTTATACGGCAAGACCTATATACATTGCATACAAGTTAGATTTGGATGTTTGTATACCCGAAGAAAATGTGCAAGGGGAAGAGATGCAAAGGATAAAATGTGTAAAAGGGTATGTAGATGCCGGAGACATTAAATCATATCCTACAAGCCTGTTATGCCACTCATCACGGAAGAATCGAGAGACATGACGCGATTGTCGATTACATTAGAAAGATCTGATGGGCAAGAGGAAGAACTGTACATAAGAGCACCACTTTACCGAAGGAAATAAGACTTTGAAACCAGACCTAATATATACATGAAGAGAGAGTGGTGGTGGTCGACGTACAGGTTATGAATGACTAGATGTCACTTGAGGATGCGCATAGGACTAAAGTTGGAAAATACGAAGTTCTAAACAACCAGTTACACTGTAAAAAAACACTGTAGTTTTACAGCAAAAACTGCTGGCAATATGGGTGCCAGCCAATTTTGCTGTAAATTTACAGCACTTTTGTTTTTTATAGGTAAACAGCAAATTTGTAGTTCTACAGTATTTTTTACTGTTAATTTTACAGTAATTTTGTTTTTCAGATTTTACAGTTAATTTGTAAATTTAACTGCATTTTTTGCTGTTAATTTTACTGCACTCTTAACAGGATAACTGTAAATTTTTTAGATTTTTTTTTGTAAAAATATATTTGTACCCCTCCCCCCCCCACCGTGTATTGTTTATATTTATTTTGAATTTCTTTTTATGATACTGAGATATATTTTAAAAGACTTAGGGCTCTAAGTGTTATCTTTATCCCTATTTATATCATTGTTGTAGTAACATTTTATATAATCAATTCTACTATACATATGCAAGATACAAATTTAGCACCATAAAGCGAAATATTAAAATAAACAAAAAAAAGTAATAAATAGAAAATTTCAAAGTATTGTAACTCATTGTAAACAGTCTTTCATATGCCAATTTCAAGTAGAATACTGTACAATATACACCGAGTAAATTAAAAAAAATCTCTGGATGCGAATTATTTTTTAATGATAGATAATGGACAAAAACAAATGCGATCTGCTGCAGTTTAATACTGCGATAATAGTAAACAAACTCTTGGAATATTTTTTGAATTAATAAAGTAGTGTATCCAGATTACTCATAATAAATAAAATGAAAATTGCATATAAAAATTTTAAAATAAATGCACGTAAAAAATAATCGATAAAATATTAATATCCCCGGCATAAAATCAGCTTTAGTTATGCAAGTAAGACTGCTATTGAAAATTTAGTGAACTACAATAATACATTAAATAAATAACACTATTTAAATAAGCACAGAAAGTGAACGTACACTTTTGGAGAATTAATTATATGATTTAGGTTAGTAACTAGATTAAAATACAAACGGATAAAATGAAGTTTTTAAAAATATATAAAAGCGAAATAAAGCATATCTAAAAATAGGGATCTTTGTTTTATTTTTCTTTTAATGTGATACTAAGTAAATAATAATAAAGTCCTATGAGAAAATGCTAAATAAATTAAAAATTAGATAAACTTAAAATAATATTTTGTTATAATGGAAGCCAAAATATTTAATATTTATACAACGTTTGACGCAAACGTTTATATACACGTGGTCAAAAACGAAATTTGTATCTTACATTATATAAAAGAACTGACTATTGTATGATTATTAAATCAATGACACAAATAAACATAAAAATTAAACTTACCCTTAGTTTTAAAAATATTTACCCAGTCTCTATGCTCTAGTTTGTGTATCCCAAAACGACATTATGAATTGCAATAATAACCAGCATATGAAGAACGACGCTAACATCGAACAACACCTAACGCTAATAATACCCTGGTGCCACTTCACTTTCACACGCACCTGTGCGTATCTCATTTGGAATGCGGTAGGAGCGCTTTCGTTGATCTTAAAAATACGGAGATTTCTGTAAATCGATAATGCAATTACAAAAATGCTGTTTTCCAATGCTTGTGAAGCTATTCACAGCAAAATCAGCAGTATTTTTGTCCTTTTTTTTACAGTGTAGGTGGGCTTCAACCGGGGTATTCCGATGCAGCACCCTAACAGTTAACTGGAGGAGTGTTGTGTCGGAGTCCTCCTATAAGAACCTCACCTAGTTCCGTTATTCAAAAACAGGAGACCAAGATCATAGGGAACATAACCTAGGGGCGATATAGACATACATCAAATATATCAGCGCATGACCTCTACATATTGTAAAGTGAAGGAAGGTGTGGGCTGAGTAGGGATGGGCAATGTAGTTAATTTTGGTTAACAGGTTGCATCGTTTCACAGTTGAATAGGTAAACGGTTCCAACAACCTGGTATTTTTATAAACGTTTAACTAATCGCGATGTATGCTGAAAACGGATGTTTTAAAGATATTTAAACAGAATGTTTGAAATAATTTTGGAAGTAAGTATAGACTGTTTACTGTTGAGATTAATCCACAACATTAAATTTATATGAATAAACTATTTTCGCCTGATTAAAAGCATACCTAGTTATGATACTTTGAATTTCATGCATTTTCAGCTTTTCTGCTACTAATAACACCCCTTTTCCAGTTTTAGACAACCCAAACGTTAAAAATTCATAAAATTTTATGTATCATAACTCGGTAAGTTTTGGTACATGAAGAATAAAAGTGTTTCACTTTTTAAAACACTTAGAAACTCCTCTAAATAGAACTTATAGAATCAAGACATTGTATACATTTAACTAATTAAAATTAACCATTGTAACGTAAATAGATTTTTATATGATGCAAAACAAAGTTTGAGATATTTTTGCAATTGGAACTGTACCTCTAAAACTAACAGTTTAGAAATTAGCTATTGGTACACGATCAGAAGAGATAATAATCAGCATAAGAAAAAACTCATTTTTAAAAACATGATTTGTAAAAAATTAAATTTGATCCTCGATTCATTGCAGTCATATCTTAACGTATATCCAAAGCGAATACCACAAATATTTATACACTTATAATCAAATTCAGTTCATCATAACAAATTTTCAAATTAAAATTAAGTTATTTTGCCACATACCGCACAACTTATACGATGCTATTTTCGTTTTCTTTCAGTAAAATAAAATCGCTGAAAAAAAGTTTTCCAGTTCTCATTTTCTAAAAACACAGTAATGACAGTAAAATAAAATAAATAGAAACACATAATCCCCCCCCTTTAAAAAAAGCGTCATATTAAACCCTCATACTCTGTAAAAATAGCCAACATCTCGTATAAACATTCAAATTTAAAAGAAACCGCCATCCAGCAACGCCGGCCGGCTAAATATGTCTGCTCTTTAATACTACCAAAATGCAACGAGATGTAAATTAAATAAATATAACTTTCTACATCTTTTACTTTTCATTCAAAAAAAAAAATCTTTGATACAAATGATTTCATGAAACTATGCATCAACACAACAATTTACAATCTTTTTAAGGCGGTATTAAAAAAAAAATATTTTTCCACGCTCAACAACTCAAAATTTTGAGACACATTTTCAGACTCATTTTTAAAAGTAACAACAGGAAACTTGGCGGCGTGATTCATAAAGACATGTATAAGGGCCTCATGTTTATTTTTCGTTCAATTATTTAGAAATTGATTTACCGACAATTATTTTCACAGTGAGATCATTTTTTTTTTGTTTCCAGCGCTATCGCTTTGGGAAATTCGGTTCAAAATGTCCACTTTGACAGCATTTTTTGAAATATATTCTGCCTTTATCAAAAAATCGAGACAATACGGACATTATAAAGTTTCTGAATAAGAGAACCTGCCAATTGGATGCATTTTAGAGCAAAAATGAATTTACAACTGTGTCTCAAAATAAGCAGTTTGGATTTGAATACACCCTTAAGTTGCATCACTGTAAGCATTTAAAATGTTTTTCTCATCCGTACCGAACGGAAAGCAGTTACATTATTAGGCACAAAGTCCCCTTTAGGGCATGCTGCACCAAGAAAAAGATATGGATAAATGGAATTTAACTTTAAGACTAAGAACGATAAGTTGAACGATGAAGTTCTATTTTAAGTTCTTGCTTAAATTGCTATCTTCAATATTTTATGTGCCTACTCAGACTTGTGGTTAGCATGCTATGCAGAAATATGCGCAGCTTGGACTGATGATTGCGGGTTCGATGTCAACTCTGTTTTAAGACAACTCTGTTAACTGTTCAAGTTTTCCTTGTAAGAGAACAGCAATTCGGTGTCACTTTCTATTCAAAATCCCCCTTGATCTCATTTTCCCTATAACAATATGAACAAAACTGTGCTAAACCATAAATAACTAATAATGTTTTCTGCAAATGGTTCTATTATTCACATATTAGCCGACCCGCTCATCTCTGCCCGGGTCATTAATAATAAATTTGAACAAACCTCAAGTTTGTATGATTTTATATCTTTAACCCGATTTTTTATGAAATTGTATTTTTAAAAAGGAAAAATTCGCGAAAAAAAAAAAATGAATATTTAGTGATAAAAATGCTCGTAAGAAGACATTTTCTTGTTTTTTTTTTTTTACGTAGGGTCGTTTCATAGTTTTAAATATTTGTCCGAACTCTGATATTTTTATCAGTTATATATATAACGGTTTTACAAATCGTGTAAAATTTTCGTTAAAAATAATATCTAGTTGTAAAAGAAATATGCTTTCTTCTGAACTTTTTTTTGGGTTTGCTTTCCTGTCGGTTTCTTTGACATAATAAAAAAACAGTTTTTTTCCCAAACTATCTGAAATTTTAATCAGTTATATATAAAACTGTATCCAAGCTCTAAAATTTCGTGAAAAAATATGCATATTTAGTAGTAAACAGATGAGTCGAAGCAGAGCGACGCCAGATCGCTTTTTCCGCTTTTCTGAGTTATTTTCGAAAATTTATCAGATGATTTTTTTAAGTATTTTTACACATCTGACTATTGCAAAAAATTTGTAGGTGATGTAAATCAGCTCTACCAAGATGCTCTAAAAAGGTATCTAAATATGGACGTTTACATTAAGCGTAGACAAACACAGTCTCCGTAAAGCACGAAATGACCTGCGTTTGCCGGTTTTTCTGAATAGGTTATTCGTATTTAGAAAGCAAATTACACTGACAATTAGAAAAGGGTTTCAGCTTTAAGAGTATCTTTTTAGTTTGTCTATACCTCTAAAATGGCGCCCTGGAGGAGCTCGTCATGACGGGAAAACGTCCTTTAGGAAAACTACCGCTTTGAATGTAAAAAAAAAAGGGTTAACAAAGATACATTTTCGAATTGATTGCGGCCTTTGAGACGTAAGAGTACGATCCTTTTGAATATGCCTTCCAATATTAACGCGTTCGGGACCATGGTTGCATATATGATACCTCAAAAAGAGCATACAGAATTTGTTTTAGGCACCAGTAAAAAATAAAAGTAATATTTGCTTTATCTAATTAGGGCATTTTTGTGATAGTTTAAAAAAAGGCAGCTTTTTAATAAAAAGTGGTGCCAACCGAATAAAATTTGTGTAAAAGCCGCCGGTCCCGAAGGGGTTAAATGTACCGAAAAGCTTGGTTGATTTAAGCAGATTTAAAACAACAAAGTAAAAAACTCGCGCTCGGTAACTTCATTTCCTCCCGGTATGTGTAAATCAAGTTCTGCGAATATGCGAGGAATTTTTCCGGCTCGCAAAGGAAGAGAAGAGTTTAACATCTCGTCTAATTATCAATATATTTAAAATGCGAGATTCCGGTACATCAGGAAAAGGTTTCAGGATATCCTTACCAAAATTTTCAGACTTCTAGGTCCGCTAGATTTCGCTGGACATCACCGACACACACAGAGAGAGAGAGAGAGTGAAACTTCTATTAGATTGCCATGTTTAGGATCTTATCTATTTTTTTTTTTAGTTACGACTGATAGATTCCGAGAGTTATTGCAAGTGCTGTGGAACAATAGTTGCCCCCTGTCATTTGTCATCCGTTTCTTTTGCGTACTCTTGAAAATTTGAAAACCGAGTTGGCCGAAAATCATTTCTTTTTCAGTCAACCACCATAGCAATTTTTTTTTTTTTTGTAAAGCATCCATTTTACTTCGAAGATTGAACAGATCCCGAAATTGTTCTAGAAGTGCTATACAGATTCATTTAACAGTGAAAACTATATCACGTATGCAAGCTTATCTACCCACCCCTGGTCAAACGACAGTTCTGGAAATTTAGATTTATTTTGAAGCTGGAAAAATGATTTTTCCGCAACACGAACAGTCCGATTAGTATTTTCCCCACCGACAGCCATTTCACTTCATTGCATGAAGAACGTGAGGCTACTGGGAAACCATTTCTTCACAAAATTCTCAAACATTCGAGAATTAGACATCGAGAAAGATATAGCCACAATTATAGTATTTTTAATTTGTCTTTATTTTTTTAAAAATTCAAATTTACTTGTTTTGAAAATGAATAAAAAGACTAAGATAATAATCAATGCCTACTATAAAATAGAGATTTTCAAAACTAAAAATTCATAAGTATAAGAATTTCTTAGAATATTTTTTAAAATGTTAATAATACATATAAGTAAATATTGTTCATATGTTTCTGCAGACTACCCAAATTTTCTCGCGGACCACTGGTGGACCACAAACTACCAGTTGGCGACTTCTGTTATAGAGAATTGCATATTTATGGGAGAAATAATTCATGTTCATTTCAATAAGTATTTAAAATTTCAGTAAAATTGTAGATATTTTATTTGTTAAAATATTCCGTAGTGGATTATTTTTTTATATGCGTATATACATGCTGTTAGTGAAACCATTTATTCATATACATTCTATTTTTCAAAATTTGTTGCTGGAAGGAGGATGAAATTTTAACATACTTTACATAATTTTATATATATATTGAGATAGTTACTTAAAAATTTCTTTTTAACTTAAATAAATCAAAGCAAAAAATAAGATTAACAAATAATTGAAAGTCGAAATCGAAGTATCAAACTATGTTTAGCGTTCTGTACACTGTAGATTACGCGGTGATAGGAATTTCGGACGGTTAATTACTTTTAATTACCTTTCTAGTAAGGCCAACTGTAGGAAGTAAAAATTCCCTACATAGGTTATCCTCTATTTTTCCTATATCGCATTTTTGAGGAAGATATCCTTAAAACGCGTACACTGAATATTTTTTTAAGAACTATGATTCTTCGTGTGTACCCAATATCATATCTGAAAATTTGACAGCGGAGTCTTATAGAAATTCTAATAAAATAAGCTAATGAAGTTTATAAAAATAATTACGTCTAGATGCTTTTAACTATTATATATTTATTGGTTACATATTTTATTTACTAGTTAATATCAAGACGTAATTATACATCTTTTTAAATTATAAATATGGACCGCTTGTGAAAAAAATTACTGCGAACCACATGCAAATTTTGTAGTAAAATGAAGTACTTGCGATTAATATGAAATGTTATACAGGTCTCGCTCCGAGGCACAGTGTGGTATTTAGTCCCAAAACCTGGCCAAAATTATTTTATACCTCTAAAAGCTACACATCTACGTTTTTATCAGTTCACAGGCTATCAAAGCCTGAGAGTTAATGTTCCCGCCGGTTCTGTATGTACGTACGTATGTATGTATGTACGTAACGCGATAACTCTTGATAGAAATAACCGTTTTGCTTCAAATTTTGTTTATAGGTCCATTGTGATAAGACGCTTCTTTGATTAGTTTTGGGAGTTCATTGATTAAGTATAAAGGGGGGGGGGACGGGGAGCTAACTCTCCCTAAATTTAGATAAATGAGTTTTTCATGCAGAATTAGCCGATTTTCTTCAAATTTTGTATATATATATATATATATATATTCACTGTAATAAAGCACTTCTCTGGTTAGTTTTGGGGGTTCATTGGTTAAATATAAAGGAGGGAATGGGGGGATGATCCCCTTAATATATAGTCGATTTCCTTATTTTTCGAGTGGCAAGAGTATAATATACAATTAGTGTGAAAAGCCTGTGATCTCAATGTCCTCAGTTTAAGTGAGCGGTTTTCTTTTTTATTTGAATTGTAGAGTGAAAACGGTAAAATAAAGTCTTGTTTATAAATGAAAGCATTTATTCATCAGTTTCCTCACTATTACTGTCTTTAAGAATATTAACATTTGTAATATCAATTTCTGACAACAGATGTAAAACTTCAGACGATAAGGACTTTCTTTTCTAGTTTGTGTTGCATTTCATGCCAGTTATTCGGGGGTCAGAAGTTAAAAGAAGCCTATTCAGGACATCAATATACAGGCCACTCGCGAAAACTTCCTTTTGTAGTTTAATTTAAATGACCTAATATGTTTATTGCGAGCTCCTGCAGCCTCTTCCGATAGTTGGCCTATTGGCAGAATAGCTTTTATTATAATGTCTGCTCCATGTAGAAGTACCTTGTGCATTGTAAGGGACATGGGATAAAAACAATATAGCGACACATAATAGAATTCAGCCGTTTCTTAGCAATATTTTTAAAATTCTTCTGTATTAATTTTGTATTAGTATTGTTTTCTCCAAATATTGTCCTTGTTTTTATGAGTAGCTAGCCATTTTTGTTTCAACGGATTTTAATAACGGAGAGCTTTTGCTTCATCTCAGCTATCCTTGGATCACCTTCAGAATAATTTCTCAATTCTTGCTCCATAAATTGATGATTTCCATCAAATGTTGACTCATTTGAGCATTGCATGATGGTATGCAACTCATTTCGAGTCATAGATCTAAATTCAGAAGGCCCTGTTACCAAAATAAATAAAAAATAAATAGCAGTAATTTATATAAAAAATTGTAGGAACCAACAAAAAAATTCGTTAAAAATAGCGGGGCGGTTTCGGGCGGCTGATTTTTTTATAATTGTCTTGTATACTAAGTACTGCATATTACACAATAGTTTTCATCGCTTAAATATGTTTAAAAATATAACAAAATCCTTTCTAAATATTATAAATAATTATTTATGCCACTATTAGCTATACCTAAGTTGTCGACCATATAGACAAAAAATCCGCAGGATATTCATTAAGTAAATGTAGTGTGTATAAAGTATATACCCGGTTCAGAATAATCCTCACAACAATAACCACTAATTTTTTTAGACACAAAACTACAAGAGATTTTAAAACACTAAAACCTGAGCGCATCGTAAAATCACAGGGCCACTGGAAGCGAACGGCAACTTCGGACTGATCGCGTGGCGAGCTGTGTTGTACTAGTGCATTGCACGTTTCGCCTTTGGATGCAGTAACTATTAAACCTTTTGAGGAATAATATACAGGGTAGGGAACCAATTTTTAAGAAAATCATTTTTGGCCATGTTTTGGGACTAAATACCACACTGTGCGAGGGTCAAACAAAAACCAACAAGCCTAATATCCTCCCTAGACCTACAATAGATTACTGCCATTCCCCCTTGTACAACTTATCGAAATTTCGGACAGTTATACTCAAACCGACGACGTTCTTTTTACAGTATGAATTCCTCTTTTAAATTTCTTGTTGATATGGAGAATTGTCTAATTCCTCGTAAGTGAGAGATTGCTTTTTTGGGTGTAGTACCCTTGTTTTCATCCATTCCCATAGATTTCGCCCGCTTTACTATTCAAAGCATGTGGCCTAATTTCGCGGCTGCTATTGATCTGGATTTAGATGTTGCTATTAAACGGATTGAATTTTGTTTTGTATCAATCTGTTTCGTCTTTAAGAATACATTTTATAAACAGTTAAAAGGAACGGCAATAAACTCCCCTTGTCCATGTAAGTGGCAGAAATTGTCATGCAGTATTTAGAGAATATTATTCAGAGTTTTGGTGATAAAATAAAATTTTGTAGGAGGTATATGGATGACGTTTTTATAAATGCTGAAGATCTTATCGAAATTTTAAGTTAAGCTAATTTAATCTCAACGTCAAAATAATTTACTATTGAATTTCAGAATTATCGAATACCCCCTTTCCTTGATATACTGCTTGAGGGATATTTTAGAAATAACGTTGATATTTTCAAGGCTTGCGTTTACAGAAAAAGTTCTATTTCAGGGCAGTGTCAAAATTTTAAATCTAATAGCCCACTATCACACAAAATTGTGGCAATTAGGTCATTGTATAATACAGCATTGAAATTTTACAATAATGAAGCTAGTTTTAATAATAAAATGAATAAAATATTTAATGATTTAAGTCTTAAGAAAAAACTTCTAACGTCGTGGATATTCATTAACTCTTAGAAATCCGACCAATATCCCATTTTTTGTCAGCGTGCCAATTCTAAAGGGAATATATATATATATATATATATATATATATATATATATATATATATATATATATATATATATATATCGTTATTTTCAACTTGGGTTAATGCTTTCTATGGTCAGTTCGGTTGCGAGAGGCATAAGGGGAAGTTTCATGAGTAATTACCGGTATAACCCAGCATCCAATGGTTGTTCTTTTTGTTTATAGTTTTGTTAGTATGAATTTTTTATGGTTATTTGTTAATTTTTCTCTGTTCTTCAGGTGTTTTGTGATTAGATGTATAGTATGTGGTTTTGGCATTATATATATATATATATAAATAAAATTTAGCTTACTAAGGTAATATTTCTGAAAAATATTTGGCCATTTTCAAGAATGTTAATATTATGACTGCTTTTATGCCTTTGAATCATATTGAAAATTTTCTCAGTAACTACAAACACAAGCATCCGAAATTTGACCTTAGAGGTGTTTGTAAAATTAGTTTCAAAAGCTGCAATTCTATCAACATTGGCGAAACTGACCCTTTCTAAATGAAAAACGTAAAAGAGCATTGAAATTATTTTAATAAAAAGACACTTTGAACTCCACATTGTTTGCACATCCACTTTAATACGACTACGTAACGACTTTGATAATGCGGAAGTTGCTAAGTCTAACTGCTTCTTATACAGTAGCAGTGTTTTCCTAGAGGTTTTGCGGAGTGCTCCAACTGAATCTGTATTTTAATAGCCTTTTATTATTAAATGTCAGTAGTTAATATAGTTTATTTAATAAGTGAGTTTTCACCGCAAAAACGGTTCAGCATTACACGATTCGGCAAAGACTGGTGCTCGCCAAATGCACTTGATTGTATGAAGAATGCTTAATGAATTTAAATTTTAAACTATAAAATGGTTCACCGCTTTTTATGTAGGTAATGCCATAATACATGGAAGTTTTACGAGTTTACTTATTTAATATCACACAAAAAATTAATATAATTTAGTATATAAACTGCAAATACCAATCTTAACGTGTTGTCAAGTGAAAACGTCGCGCCTTAATATTCGAATTGAAAATTAAATCATTATTTTCTGGATATTATTAAGCAATGGCTGTATAAAATGATTCAAAGTGTAAAGCAAACATTTCTGTAGTACATTTTGACAACTGTTGGAATGGAAAGTGACCACAAAACAATACTTATTTCTATTTCACTGCATCGACACAATAAACGAAATTTTCATTATATTTTTACGAGCGCAGAATTGAGATTCCACACAAAAAATAACCACATAAGAACATTCCTTTTTTTTTTTTTCAAAATTTTTATTTGTGGTTATAGAGACCTTCCTTATTTCCTGCCAAAACTGCCAATTCACGCCTAGGTGATTGACGCGGGATTACAGACAAAAATTACCCTATTGTAATATCAATGTACAGTAAGCTAAATGAATATTTGTACAATATTTCTCATTTAAAATAAAGTAAGACTTAAATTTGACGAATTGTGATGTATTTTTATGCATCAAATACTAAACTAAAAAACCTGATTTTTAATATCTTAAAGTTAACCCTGTAAGCGTGTGGATCGTAATATTCCGTTCACTAAGCTCCAGGTTTCACTGCAATATATGAAATGTTTAAGATAATATAATTCTATAGATTTAATGAATTTTCAAAACATTGAAGAATGATTAATACTCTCAAGGGCTACATTCAAATTTGTAATTAAGTTTTATTTATAATGCTGAAAGAATCATATTTTTTAGCATTTAAAACAAAATGCAGAGAAAACATTACAATTTTACCCTTTTTCAAAACGCTCAGAGGGTTAAGACAATTAAAAATGGAAAAATGTATGCGTACTATTTAACATGCAACTATTATAAAACTAGTCGTTGGGGGCCACCGTAATATTTACCCATCATATATATGCATAATATAAAATATGAAAGTAAGACATGTGTAAACTATTTATAAAATGCATTGCAATTCGAATAAAATCGTGGCTTGATGACGTCATAAACTTTAAATGCTGTATTACTGAAATGCCTAAAAGAAACATCCTTATAACTCCAAAATTGATAATCATATTAACGGTTTACTGCGTCGGATTAAGAGTCTCATTTCCAATTAAAATATATATTTGAATTGAAATTTGAATGAAATACCGGGTCATGAAAAATCGAAGAGTGTGGCAAATAGGATTACAAATATATCGGCAACTAATTATCCGATCAACTTCATTCTTTATGCAAAATTCATATTTTTTATTGTATTTTATATTCACTCCTTAAAATCAACAATTTCAAAAAATTTTATATACCTTTTATCAGAACGAGGATTGAGAGTCCGAAAAAAATAGTTCCGGATAATCGAGGTTACTGAAATTCAGTAAGCTTCTTCTGAATTGGTTCAAAATTAGGAGACCTGGGGGGACAGTACAATAGACCTCTGGTCGCGGTGCTTTGGCTTTCGAGCCACCCGCCCCTCCCCCCAGTAATACAGTAAGTACATACCAAATTTAAAGTCTATCTCAATTTGTTCGGGAGAGAGCGTTTACAGACACACACAGATTGACGGCAATTTTTTTTTCTAAAAATGTTTTTCGGAATCTCCAGCTTGTAAAACGGGTAAATCAGTCAATTTTTTTAGATTTTCCAAACAATTACAAGACTTACCCTATACTACGTATGATGGGTAAGTAATAAGTTATATTTCGTTTGATGTCCTTTAACTTCAATAATTATTTCAAGGTAGTGTAGCATGGATTGCACTTTTTGCGATGCCCGATTGTATGATGTCTTAAGCTTTCAAGAGATATATTTTATAATTTTACGAGTTAATACTCCCATGTCCAGTTGTATCCATGGTGATGTTTTCAGATGAACCCAGTTAATTCTAGAACAATTTTAAAAATTGTTTAAGCAGCGATGATTTTGTGATCATAGGACATTTATTCAGAAACTTATTTAGGATAATTTCATGCTTGAAATGAAGTTTTGTCTAAGCCTAATAACAGATATATAAATTGAATCAATCGATCCTTCAGATGTCAAAGAAATATCTACAGATTTTAATATAAAATTGCTTATTTTTCCCCTCACACACACACACACATTAAGGATGGATAACCAATTAATGATAAGAAGAGTTTTCAAAGCACATCTTAAATTACATTTGAAAATGAGGTGCCTTTATTACTGAGAAAGTGAAGGAGAAACCAAATATTCTCTGCAACATAATAGTTATGCATTCAAGGTATCAGTGCCAGATGGTTATGTTCTTGAGGTCATTAAAAAGAAAGAGCTGGTGTTGCATTGCTTCGCATATTAAAGGGCTGGTGAAGTAGAAGTATAAGCTGACATTTATAATGTAATATAGCAGGAGGTAAAACCAGTTTTCAAATAAAAATTGGCAGCAACCTCGAAAAAATTTTAAACACAAGTTTACCTGAAGGTTATCCTACTGAATAAACACCCACATACATATAAAATTAGTGGACCACAGATGCCTAGACCATCAAAACGTAAAAAGGCGTATACGGTATTTAATACTTTATAGAATTAGCAAGCGAATGTCGTGTACATTTATGGGTTGTAATAACAAATTTTATTAAGATTTGACCAAAAATAAACATGCATTCAGATGCTCAGACACATACGAGTGCAAGGAGAATTGCAATGAATACTGCTATATACATGACAGAAATTAAAGCTTGTGTACGGTGGTTGTGCAAATGGCACAAGGTCCCTTTAGGAAATTGATGCGCCTAAATAGTAGTTTATAAAAATACCAAATGATCCGCAAAAAGTTGTTTGAACCTTGTCAACAAAATAAATTTAATTTAAAAAAAAGGCTTACCAAAGAAATTCTACCTTGAATGGGGTTTTCTATACAAATGTTGTCATACAAGCGTAAACAACAAAAAATGGAGAGTTTGAGAAGCATACGTTGTGGTGATTTTGGTTAGTTGGCTTATTGTGGAGAGTTTAATAGCAGAAGTTCCTTTTAGGCACATGCTGTGCGTAAATAAGAGTTATAAGAAAACGCCAAATAATCAAAGTTCTTAAAACCTTGTCAAAATAAATTTAAGAATAAAAATTTACACTCAACAAACAAATGCTACCTGGATGGGTTTTTTCCCATCCAGATATAGTCACACAAGTGTAAATAGCGAGTATTAGTTAAAAAAAGTAAAGTATAAACTGTGGTATTCAATGCGAGACAAGATGGCGTGTAGATGATTTTATCGCATCAATATTTTTTTAAGTCTATATAAATTATGAAAGTTGTATGATGAAAAATGTAAAAAATAGCTATTTCTATAGCAATTAATTCAGCAGTAAACATTAATATATATCTGTGAAAACGATAACTAAAAATTTTTTAAAAACTATGCCACAGTCCATATTATCTTTACTCTTTAACCCAGCTGTGTAAATATAAGAGTAACAATATTTTATGTAACAGTATTCCAAATAAAAGTTCGCGTGTTATAAAAAAGCAAAGAGTGCCTCATGAGGTTTTCTTCCAATGAGGTTTATCAATGTAGACAATTATGAATTAAAGCAACTTCAATACACCTGTCATAAACCTGGACAGTCAAAAGATGAATAGTGAAGAAGGTGAAGTGAAAATGAGGACAGATGGGTTTGTCCTCCCCATGTAAAAGATGTTTGAGAGATTGTGGAATGACCAATTTGAAAGCGAGTCACCAGATCATTAGCATTTTTTTTTTAATTCATAGGCCAAGTAATGATTGTGGATTTATTACGATTCAAGTTTCTATATTCTCCATCACAAGTTCTCCAGCGATGTCCTCTGAATATGACATTGTATTACGTATGTAACATATGTAAAAGGAAATAGATGGTGCAATGGATTAATAGTCTTGTCGCCTCGCCTGCCTTCTCATTTCCTGCATTTCTCTTCTGTCCCGCCACACAGCAAAAGTTTATTATAAGAATGCCTGCTTATCCATTACCATTCATCGTTGCGGGTGTTTTTCTTTCAGGTCAAAATATAGTTGCGAAATCTACGAACTAATTTGAAAAATTAAAATGTTATTTCATGCACTGATATTTCTGAGCACAAGCATAAAGTAGACGTTGAGTTCTTAAAAAAGAGAAAGCTAATCATCCGGAAATAAACCATTCGTAACTGATACACAGAAACGTACTAGAAATATATCTACAAATATTAACACAAATGTCTTTCTTGTTTACCTTGCCAGTGGCAAAATTTCTGGAGGTTGGTTGGTTGTATGAGGCTGAATGGCACAAGGTCCAAATAGGGACAAGATGCGCAAAAATAAAAGTTAATACAAAAAATCCACAAAAAGTTAATGCTAAAACGGTCATTAAAATAATTCAGTTTAATTGAAAAACAAAGAGGAAACAAAGCTCAGTGAGAAAAACTATAGTCAGACAAGTATATAAAAAGAATATTGGTAATTCTTAAAATAGTAAAGCGTAGAAGTAACAGTAGTTCAGTAAGAAGAACTATCTAGACGGGGTTACCCATTCAGATGTCAACTTTAAACCAATATTAGTTGATAAAGTATTGAACGAGATAAATGACTATATTTCACAATAAAAGCCTGCATATGCTTTAGAAAATGGAAGACTGCAAAATGATGTGTTTCCTCAATGAGGTAAGTGGGTGATTATGAATTAAAATACTATGTGTACAAGTGTCAGAGTCCCAGACAGTTAAAATAGGATTAATAGTTCTGGAGATCAAAGTGATAGTGAGGACACATAGGTTCATCCTTCCAAAGTAAAAGATGCGAGTAATTCTTGAAAGCGGAATAGTTTTTATTGGGCAATTCATAGGACAGATTGTTATTATTGTGGGTTTAAAATGATGTAACTTATCGAATTCGGTATCCCAACTTTCCTGCCACTTATTCTGAATAAAACATATTTAACATCTGTAAATAGGATCTGATGGAATAATGGATTAAGTGCACGTTTTGCTGCCTCATCTGCTTTCTCATTACCTGGTATATCCATGTGTCTTGGCACCGAGCAAAATATTATAACCATGTCGGGTGAGTTGATTAAAAAAATGTTTGAAACATAGATGATGTATAGCTGATTTAATAGCATCAATAGAACTTTTTGAATCTGTATAAATGATGAAAGATTTATGATTGTGAGAAATGAATTACATAGCCTTTTCTATTTCAATTAATTATTCAGTAAACACCGAGATTGATGATTGTGAGCAATAGCTAAGATCAGCACTCACAGAAATTGCCATAACCAACATAATCTACACTCTTTGACCCATCTGTATATATATATCTAGATAGTTGTTGTAGTGTACACGGTGTGAAGGAAAAAAGTCGCTGAAACACAACAGGGGGCAAACTGTATTTGTCAATTGCATTGAAAGGATCAAGGGAGTTAATATTACGTTTCCCACAGAGGATTTAAGTGCTGAGGGCATGAACTTGCTTCAATAATGCTTAAAGGGCTATTCTCAAGATGCCCGATTTTCTGTTACCAAAAAGGTGGGATGCAGGTTGGGCGATGCTGATAAAGATCATCATCTGTATTGCATAAATGTGCATGAAGTGGGTGGTCATGATGGGAAAGGATCCGATAATATAATTCAATATAAAGTGTTTCATGAATGTTATGAAGTGCTGGCACATTGCCTTCAACATACAGGCTTAAAATTGATGGCTGTACGAAATGCACCAGAGCAAACACTAATTGCGCAATGGTGTACAGTGTCCAGCATTTTAAGAACAGATTTACATGAACCATAGATCTGGCAGGTATGGTCGATTTTGGAGCGGATTATAGCACGATAATTTTTAAGGAGAAACACTGTCTGTTCCCCCAACATGTGTTCGAAAGCACCTTAAGTAAATTAAGGGATTGTTCACATTTTTTTACGCAATTGTACAATATTTGGTAGAAAAGCAAGTTTTTTGTCAAAATATAAACCCAGAAAAAGGACACATTCAACAACAGTAATTTGTAGTGTTACATTAAAGATTTCAGGGCCTGGATGCAGATCCCTACCACTACAGAAATGCACACAGGATGTTTTTCCTGAGAAAGTTATTTTTATTTCTCCATTTAATTATACGGTGGATAACACGTTGTAATTGTCTTTCGATTAAACGCATGTGCTGTCCTTAACATGCAATTTTGAATTCGACCAAAGTAAAGTATCATGTACATAAGGGGGGAAATTGCTTAAGTATCTCATTTATTTTGATTGCAAAGAGTTACACTCAATACGCTACCCTGGGGACGCTACCCTCTTCTTGATTATAAAATTAGACAAACTGCCACCAATACGAACTTGAAAAAGCCGAATGGCAAGGAAATTCTTAATAAAAATCGAAGATTACCACGAAAGTCCATGTTAGAAAGATCACGAAGAATACCATACAGCCATGTTTTATCACATGCTTTAATCATGTCAAAAAATACTGAGACGAGATTGTTGCATTTTAAAATAGCAGTCCGTATGAGTTTCTAAAAAAATGAGGTTATCAATAGTAGACAGACTTCGGAAACCGCTTTGAAATGCTGCAAGACAGCTATTAGATTCTAATACATGCAGCAAGCGACAGTTGACCATTTTTCCGAAAGCTTACAAAAGGCTACTAGTGAGTGCGATAGGTCTGTAATTATTTGGGTCACTGCAATCCTTTCCTGGCTTAGGAAAAGGAATTAAAATGGCTTTACACCAGGCATCAGGAAAAATTTCTATTCAAATCATATTGTAGAAAGCCAGAAAATTATTATTAAGAGGATGGGCAAAATGTGTCAGTATGGTATAAGTGATGCCATCGTGAGCTGAAGTAGATAAATGACTTTTCAAAAATTTGAAGAGCTCTGAAATAGTAAAAGGTCGATTATATGTATAAGAGTAACGGGAATTAAATTTGATGCTGTTAGTTACTATTTGTCTTTTGTAGGATAAAAAATATTCTGTGTAAGAGTCGGAGCTAGAATTAGATACAAAGGTACTTGCTGTTATCTCAGCTATGTTTTGAGGAGATGATATTGTTTGACCATTGTTTAATATCGAAATATGACTTTCGTAATAAAGGCCCATGCAGTTTTTCACTCTTTTCCAGAGATAATTTTACTGGAAGTATTAGAATTTATGTTAGAAACGTATTTTATCCAGGATTAACGTGGATTTTACGCCGCTCTCTCTAGCTTCAGCTTTGCTTTTTTAAATGCAATATAGTTCGCATTATTGCGATACCTCCGGAAGATGCCCCAAGCCTTCTGTTTTTTTAGCTTTTTGGCAGTCACTATTCCGTCACGGCTTTCTGTGTCTGTGTAGAAGACGATTTAGGAATACTAATGTATGGACCATTGATAATACATTGAGTCATGTTATCAAGCGCACTGTCAATATCACCGTCTATCATATCATTCGAGATTTTAGCAAGATCTGTAAAAGTTTGCTAATTTACTTTATCATAGATATAGCATTTAAAGTAGTTATGAGAATCCCTGTCAGGAGTAGTCAGATAAATGTTGGAAAAAAGTCACTGCCGTGCAGGTTATTTGAGACCCAAAAGTTCCAAAAAGGATAGAGATTGATAGAGAGCAGATTGCAAGATCTATTTGTATGAAAGGTACGTGTTGGCTCAGGAAAATAGGCATGATCACCATTATTCAGCAGGCATACGCCGTTGTCAGAAAGGAATTTTTCTATTATATCACCACGTTGATTAGAGTCACGGTTGCACCACATTTGACTGTGTGCATTAAAATCTCTAAAAATGATACAAGGAGTAGGGAGTTGGAGAAGGAGATTATCAATACGTGCTAACTGAATAGTTTGGTTTGGAGGTAAATAAATGCTACCTATTGTTATGAGTCGTTTTATACATACACGTACTGCAACAGATTGTAGGTTTGTATTTCAAGAGAGATGCGTGTGGGGAAAACTGCGAGAAACGAAGAGCCACACCACCAGTAGGCCTACCATTACTTGTGAAGTATTTTCTGTAGGTTGCATAGCTGCGTGATTGCCGAAACGTCAGTTAAAGTTCACTGTAGAGACCCAAAAAGTTTTTGGCTTCAGTCTGTGTCTATTCAGCGATAACTGCCGCAAAAATGATCCAATTAGGTTGACTTTTGGTAGGTATGTTGGCAAGGAACTCTAATTTAGCTGTATAGTTTTTAGTTACATATGATTCATTCGTTCGAAAAATGTAAAGCATTTCTTTTTGGTCCATAATGCGTTTCAATGGCAAGTCAGACGATTTTTTTTTAATTTTAACATTCATCGAAAATGAAATGTCGCATTGGGATAATTGTAAATGCTAAATTTACCAAACGGGGATCTTAATTTAATCCAATCACTTTGAAAATTTGCCAATATATTTATTAGAATTTCGAAATTGTATAAATTATTGGGAAATTTTATGCATTAATTTGGAAGATATGAAACATTTTAAATTCTCATTTTGTACAAAAATTTCCAATGCATTTATTTTTCTTTCATAAAATGGTTGCTAAGCAACTATAATTTCAAAGAATATCAAAACAGAAAAATTCAAGTGAATCGCATTATTTTGACGCGAAATTTTATTAACAAAATAGCTGATTTTCGGGCGATTTAAGTTTTTAATATGCTTTTTTTAATGAAATAGATGAGAATTTATTTTAACTACTAAAGAAAGATTACCATATCTTTTTTCCAAATGAAAATAATAAAAACGTTGCATGTGTAAATTGAATATAGCTCACATAAGAGGAATTTACATTTGTATAAGTATATTTTATACACGAAATTTTATTCAATTTCACCAACATAAGGTTTAGCGGTTGAAATATATGTATTCTTTTAAAGTTATGGTAAAATCTGTTTTACAAAGTTATGGTTATACTAATGAAATTAAAATAGTAAATACATTCAGACATACACTCAAGAAATAAAATAACACAATTACTGGAAATTGAGAATAGAAAATTAAAGTGATAACGGGGGGGGGGAGGGATTCAAGTAATGTATTGTTATTCTGAAAATACAGTAATAAGTAGTTTATCCTATCATTGCGTAACATTGTGTTTAATGAGATACTTTTAAATTTCCGGAACTTTCGATAAATTTTATATATTTTTAAATGTATAAAATAACTTTAAAAAATTGAATTTTAAGATATCAAATATTATGCAGATAATGTTAAAAATTAGTGAGATTAATGAACAATGATTTGTAGAGCTGACGTTGAGTCCTCTGATCTGTAGATTTACTAGTTTCGCTTTGTCACTGGGCTCTTGATGGGTTTCTTGTAGAGCTAAACACAGAAGTTGATTCCTGGAGAATATTACAGTTTTAGTCATATATATTTTGATAACCACGGCAGTTCCACGAAATATTAGTCCAGTTGAGATTTTGTTTTTTTAATTTTAGAGAAATTATCTACGTCATTTAGTTCGGAGGTAGTAGACATACCGTCTACTTCGTTCTATAAATCCGAATCTGTATTTAAGTGTACGACGTCTGCATCCTTCATAGAATGCTCATGTGTGTTGCCACCCGTTTTCAGGTTTGACTTATTTTTAGGTGTTCTATTATTTTTTTGGGGGGGGGGGATATGATGGCATTGAGGATTTAATTGTTAGTAGGTTATGCTTTTCAGCATCAGATCTACGGCTTTGTTTTAAAAATTGTTTTAGTCTTTCATGGAGTGGATCAAGTTTAGGAAAATAGGCTGTGTGAACTTGGAAGACAGTTTGTGATGATTTAGGAGAAGCAGATTGTGTTACGCTTTTTTATTTACTTTTTACAATTATGTCGAAAACCGTACAATATCTTGCCTTAAAAAATCAGACATTGAAACTTTCAGTAGTAAAAGCAGTGACTGAATCTAGTAATGAATGGTTGGTTGGTTGAGTGGGGTTTTATGGCACAAAGTCCCTTTAGGGACATGCTGCGCCAGAAAAAAAGATTAAAATAAGAACATCAAATTGAAATATAAGATCAATTTAAAACTTTGTCCTAAAAGCAAGATGAATGAAAATAACACAATAAATACAAAGAATGATATGATGATAAATGTATAATTAAAATCATTCAATGAAAATGTACCACAACGTCTAATAGAAATAAACACATGTTTTCACGATTAAAATATAAACAAACAATCTTTAAACTAACTATTTGTAAAATGTTCAATAAACTAATAGTTGGTAAAATTTTTAAAGTTAAACATTACATTTACAATCACGTAGGCTCGAATTCCTCAAAAACAGTATCATTATCATCATTTGGGTCAGAGCTGTAAGCCTCTGAATTCATATCTTCTTCTGCATAGTGAAGCAGCTGTTTTGAATCCTTTGTAGTAGGAAGCGGTATATCAAGACAGAATTTGTTGTTTTTGCCCTTCACAGTTTATCTAGTAATGAAAATTTATTAGAAACTTACAATACTGAAAATTGTGATTGTGAATCTAGTAACGATTATCTTAAACTATCCTTTAGTGAGAGTGATAAGAAACAGAGGAAGAATCTGCAGAAGATGGTGTGGCAAGTACTCGTGTGGGGAACGAAATTGACATGACAAATATTCCACCTGCACCACCAGCGTTCACTTTTGCGGCATCACCTGGTTTACAGATAAATATAGATCTAAATGCAACACCTCTTACGTACTTTGAAATATTTTTTGATGACGATTTACTTCTTTGCATACTGGTAACAGAAACAAATATGCCAGACAGGAGTTTGCAAAACCGTCCAAAACTAAAAATTCCAAATCAAAGAAATGGACGGATGTAACTGTGGAAGAAATGTGGATTTTCATTGGTATTTTGTTGTTAAAGTATTATAAATTTACCTGAAAAAGAATGGTACTGGTCTAAACGTGAATCAATTCACATTACTATTTTCTAAAATGTCATGTCTCGTGACAGGTTTAGACAGATCACAAAATACTGGCACTTTTCCAATAATTCTACATTGAATCCAGACACACATCCATGTCCGAAGTTACAGAAAACTATATGAAGTTCTTGAGAATGTACGCAACAAGTTTAATTCAGCATTATTTCCAGAAAAAAATATTAGTGATGAAAGTTTATTATAATTCAAAGAAAGATTGAGCTGGAAGCAATATATTCAATTGAAAAGGTTACATTCTGGAATTAAATCATTTGTGTTATGTAAATCCCTATCAGGATATATAGAATTTTTTTATTTTATGTTGGTAAGAGTACGCAATTTATGGATAAGTATAAAGAGTATCCTATGTCTACTAAAGTTGTGTTACATCTAATAGATCCTTTATTAGACAAAGGTTACTGCGTAACAACTTACAATTTTTATACATCTCCCCAACTTGCTGATTCTTTTATACAACACAGAACAGACATTTATGGAACTATTCGATCAAGTAGAAATAATCTACCATCAACGTTCGGAACAATAAAACACAAGAAAGGAGAAATCAAGGATTTTCAATGGGACAAAGTCATAGTCCTAAAATGGCAAGATAAAATAATTTTCGCATTGAGCACAATCATCTTGTATAGGAACAAAAAAAGGTGACAATATAAAACCAAAATTGGTATGTGATTATAATAATACAATAGGCATTGTTGATAGGGATGATCAAGAACTTTCGTACTACCAGACCACTCCAAATCAACAAAAATGTATTACAAGGTGTTTCGGCATCTTATTGATCAGTCTATTCAATGCATTTGTTATTTTCCAAAAAGTTACGAACAACACAAAAGAGTTTTGGAATTTAGAACAGAAGCAATATAAGAGATTTTTGAACAATATCTGCAAATTAAATACGATAAGTTCAAGGAGATAGAAGTTTAACACGACTGACAGAAAGGCACTTCATTTTCCACATTCCTCCAAATCCAATCAAAAGAGAACCTCGCAGAAAATGTGCTGTATGCTGCTTGAAAAAAAGTGCAGACGGAAAGAAAATAAGAAAAGAAGCATGAACATGGTGCGAGGATTGCATGTCAGCTTGTGCAAGGAACCCTGCTTCAAGATTTACCATACTCTGAAATTTTTCAGTTAATGTTTGCTGTATTTTATTTTGAACGTCATAATCACGTTTCCCGCATAATGTAGAACTTGGGTAATAAATTCTTGAGTAATTACGTAAGCAATTAAATTTCTCTTATTAATACAAACTTTATAACTATTATAAACAATAAAAATTGTCCGCGATTTTGTATAAAAAAGAAAAAATCGCCCGCGGGTGGAGAGTTAAAGCAAGTTCAAAACAAGTTTCGTAAACCCAGACAGCCAGTTGAAAGATTAATAGCGAGTAGCGTGAAGTGACAATGAGGACAAAAGGGTGCATCCTCCTGAAGCAAAAGATGTTTATGAGAGATTGTCGAATGTCCAATTCACAGGCGAGTCAGCAGACCATCAGCTCTTATTAGATAATTAATAGGCCAAATAATTTCTTTTGGTTTAATAAGATTAAAATTTGTTATATTCTATATCACAACTTTCCAGCCATTTATTCCCCAATAAGAGATTTTGTTGCGTATTTAACATGCGTTAATGGAAACCGACGGTGCAATGGATAAACAGCTCGTTTAGTCGCCACGTCTGCCTTCGCATTCCTGAAATATCCATGAATCCTGGAACCTAACAAAAAATATTATAAGCATGCCTGGTCAGCCGATTAACTGCTGTGACACAAATTCTTGAAAAGGTACTTTGTGAGCAGTCTCCCAGACCGCTTGATCGGAAGTTCAATAAAAGGCTTAACTCAGATGATACTGTTTTTTTAATAAACTTTATGTACATGAGTTTTAGTTAAAATTCACCTATTCAGAAGTCTCTAGTGATAGTACTAGGGCTGAAAAAGGATCGCAATATCATTAGTATCTTACGTTAAACTAAAACTTGCAAGTTAAACTATGAAAATTTAAAATAGCAGCAGTCTGCAAGACAACAGCAGCTATGGGTTGAAAAGATTCAAAATGCATGACACAGAGGGATGACGTATATATTATTTTATGGAAGCCGTAGAGAGAGTCTGTAAATGATGAAAGATGAGCGATATGTAGAGAATTTTTCTTATATTCGCCCTTGGACAATGCCAGGTTCTGGTCGAAAGCGCCCGGGACACCGACGAATGTTTTAACATTAGAATAGTTTTAATGTTTTAGAAGCTTTTCTTCATTTTACACCTATTTTAGTAGTATATAAATTGTGAACCATTTTAAATAGTTTAATATTTTTAATTGATACACAAAGGTCAATTTAAGTTCCAATTTTAGAAGTACACTGCTCAAAAAAATTAAGGGAGCAAGCAAATAAAAGAAGAGAACCGTGCGATACAGCCATGCATGGGTATAAAATGGAGAGTACACGTGTATCAATGCACAATACAGAAAATAAGAGCAAAAAAAATTGTAACGAAGTTTTAATTCTTTGAAAAGATTGAAAAAATATGAAAAGATGGTTTGGGGCAACAATTTGGTTAAATGTAAATTACAAAAAAAGTATTGTTTAGTAATGATGCAAGTTGTTTAATACGGCGTGTGGTCCCCTCTAACAACTAAGACTGCTGCACATCTGTTTTCCATGGATGTGATGAGGCTATCGATAAGACTTTGAGAAATACTGTTCCACTCTTCAAGAACTGCAATCTCCTTGTCCCAGACAATAAAATAAAGCCTTCGTCTTGCTGCAATGCGTCGTCCGAGTGTGTCCCAAACATGTTTGATCGGATTCAGGTGAGGAAAGCATGCTGGCGATTCCACACACTGTATTGTTTCAGTTTCAATAATGGACCAATAACAGACGATCTGTATCCGGTCAGGCATTATGCATGAAAATAAAGGAATCACCATGGGTGAAGCGTAAGGTATGACATGAGGTCTCAGTATCTCGTCTGTATACCTTTGGGCCGTCAAAGTGTCAGTCAAAACGATATGCAGGTCTGTACGTCCACCTATGCTGATTCCAGCTCATACCATCAACCCACCTTGTCTGTAATGTGATCTTTCACGATCAAATGTGGGGTTATTTAGAGTGCCCCTTTCCCTCCATACAAAAACACGTCGAGTGTCACACTCCAGACTAAATACGGGGGCAGCAATTGATTCCAATCCGTTGCCTTCAATCTTGATGTTCAGCAGCTTAACTTCTTCGGGCTGCACAGTGGCTTGTGGTCAACGGAATACAGATCATTGGCCTACGTGCATAGAGACCACCCTGATACAGCATATTTCGCACTGTTTGGCTCTACACCATTCGTCGTGTTGCCAAGAGCTACCGTTTTTGCAACTGAGTATCATCCCTTTTCTGTCTCGACGAGCTGTTATTAGGATAGATCGGTCATCAGTTGCTGTGGTGCACGTGGTAGACCTTGCAATGGTCGACATCTAACATTTCCTTTCTTGGAATCGATTCCACAGCCTTGCAAGGACATTTCTTGCAACTCCAACAGCGTCCGCTACACTTCGTTGTGTTTGCCCGAATTCACGTCTATCTCTAATACCCCAAGCCATGGATTCCGGTAAATCACGTTGTTGTGACATTTTCAAATCATCCTTTCTCATAACAAAAGCTGAGCAATTGAATTTCGCAACTGAGACAGTGAAACCGACATTTCTGCGAAATCCTTATTTCTTCATTTATCTCCTTTTTCTGGTTTTTCACGTCATGAACTTTGATTTGCATATGAAGTTTTCTTTTTCTGTTTTCTGCTATGCTTTAAATTATGGATGTCTTAATTTAAGTTACTTATTGGTGTAAGTATTTGTGTAATTTCGTTAAAACCATGTGCTCCCCTAATTGTTTTGAGCAGTGTATTTTTCTATATATTTAGCGACATGTATAATATAGCATTTTCTGAAACTATTAATTCATCATTAAACAGAGATGTTAGATGTGTGCAAACAATAATTAAAGTTACTTAAACTATGCAAAGGCGACACTATTTCCATTCTTTAACCCAGCTGTGTAAATATCTAAGTTGTTATAGCGTGCACGATGTACAGTAATAAGTCGTTGAAACACATCAGAAGCAGAACTTTCTTTAAAATTTTTTTTGAAAAAATGGATTGAGGTGATACGAAGAGGTCTTCACGGAGGGTTAAAGTGTTGAGAGTATGAGCTTACTTCAATATTGTTAAGAGGAAAATTGCCAATAAGACGCCCGATTCTAATTCCAAAAGTTGGGAGGAATAACAGGCGAAACTGATAAAGGAAATCATCTCTATTTAGTACATGAGCATTAATTAGGTTGCCATAATGGGAAAGGATCAGATAGTACAACTGCAAAGAAAGATTTTTACGTATAATTAAGTGCAGTTTTGTTAGATTCAACATGTAGGTAGACTTACGATTTGGGATGTTCGAAATGCACCACAGAAAACAGGAAGTGCGCATTTAACCAGTTTTTTAAGACCCGATTTACATGAGGACACCTGGCAGGCGTAGTCACTTTTGGAACGGAATTCAGATCCATAAATTTTTAGGAAAGAAACAGTCTCCTCCACAAGACATGATGGAATGTACTATGTAATGTATCAATATGAGATTAGATAGATCCCACTATTACTTAACAGGTGACATTTAAAAAACACAAATAGATGTTAAAATATGTTTTGGCAAAAATTTAGTTTATCAAAACCCAGAAAACGGATTTTGTCTACTACAGCAGTTTGTAATGCTCCAATTAAAATTACAGTATCTGGATGCAGACGCCTATATCTGAAGAAGTGCACACAAAGCGTTGTCCCGAGAAATAAAACAATTTTTATTTGTCCAAATAATACAGTTGACAGCAATTTTTAACTGTCGCTCTATACAATGCATGTCCTGTCAGTTAGAGAATTTTAAAATCATCCACATAAAAAGTACCATGTACGTAAGTTTTAGTTGGCTAACTATATCAATAATAGCAAAAAGTGACACTAACCACCTAACACAGGGAAATATTCTTTGTTGTTATTGTGTTACACTGTGGAGTAATATAACCGTAGCCAAGTGATATTTCTGTAAGATAAAACATAATCAAAATATAGATAATCGATGGGGCTACTTTTTGACAGGACGACATTGTCGAAAAATAACCCCAATTGGTTTCCGTTTCAAAGTTAGGTATTTTGCGTTTTTAGTGTCAAGATAGACTAGAAACATTACGAGAACATACAAACGTAAGCTGTATTCTCGTCTCTACCGTAATTGCACAGTTCTTTAAAGAAGTACAAATGGTCCTCACGAAGCAATTGCTTCTGAGGAAAGTATCTCAAAAGTTTGTGACCAAATGGGATAAATCAATGACATTAATCATTTTCAAAGTTAAATTGTTTAGAATATAATTTTCAAAGTCTAAATCATTTTTTTCTTTTGCATTTAAAGGCGAAAACACACCTGTCACGAAGTAACCCCACTGCTTCGGGTAACTTTGTGACATCTTTAAAACTAGATGAAACCCGTCAAAACTTGACGGCAAACAATTTATATAAATTACAATTTTTTATATGAATATTGAATCTAATATTTGATCTAATTATATATTCATAATTAATTTAATAATGACGAATATTTGAGCCAAAATGTTTAAACTTTTCATCATTTCCCATGTATAATTTTTTATTGTTCTTAGGCATGTTAAAAGATAGTAAACTAATTTTTCCTGTAGAACAACAAAGACTAAAATATCCTGATGAGTTTTTTCACATAAAATGGACGCGCATTGCAGTAAGTACATCGGAGAGATAAAAAACCAATATGAAAAGGCTTCACATCACAACCAGAAAGGGCACATTTGTAACTAATACTAAATGGCATTTTGGGATTAGAAAATTTTCAAACAGTAGCTGTTACTGTTAAAAGTTTTTAAACTGTGCACTTTTGCATCCGATTCCCTACGACCACATAACCTTTTCCTTTTATATCTATTAGAATAATGTTTTTTTTCAATTGAAAATTTTGAACACATGAAAATTCCCTTCATCCAAATTACCGGAAAAACGCAAATTGTTAACAGTATTTCCCTAGAGCCATAACCTAGAGTTTCAGCCCTTTTTTCAAGGTAGACTCGAAACAAACAATCCGTATACAACTGTGTAATGAAAGTTAATTCAACACTACCACCATATTCACCATCGTTAGAAAGTAAATTTAAATAATCCTCGATGGTAAAAATTGGCAAATTTTAAGATTGATCATAAATAATAAAATATATCACTGATTCACAATTTCAGCCATAACTTCTAGCCTTAAATCGGGTTGTTTATCTTGTGCATTATAAAAACAATATCACACCACTAGAAATGAACAATTCCCATCACCTAATATCGGTACAACAGATTTTTCCCATTTTGATAAAATGCCATAGAATTCCAACTACGTGAGAAAAGAACAAAATAACGCTTGTGTATGGTCAGATAGAGATAATATAAATGCAACGAATGAATCGCACGAGATACAGTGGCATACGATATCTTAACCCCTTCAGGGGCAAAGTACTCTTGTAGCTGAAATATTGAAATGATTGATTGACACCAGGATACACGAACGAAATAATTTTAAAATAAGTAGAAGCTTTTGCTCAAGTACCCTATAAATTCAAAATTTAATTATAAAATTCTGGTGTCATTCTGGCATTTTGGGATTAAAATTAACTGGTATATATAATATACCGATGCCCTTCAAGGGGTTAAAGGCAGGCGCATTTCACCAAAAACCTCGAGAAAACCTTAGACTGGTTCTGAACGTACACTGAACCAAGATACCAGCGTGATCTTTGTTTACATTTATACCATGCTCAGATAGTGGCTCGTAATCGCTTGATTCTCAGCGTCAAAGTTTGAGAAACATTAATCGTATTTTCCAACAAATTAAATAGCTATGCCCTTCAATTTCATACGATTTATAAGAATTTAGGCACTTCTCCGTTATCCCGTCGACCACGTTCCATTAAACAAAATATCACCAAACTATAGAATTTAACGTCAAAAAGTCATGATCGTGGTGTCGCATTCACTTGACGTCCAATGACACCATATTAAAAGAGAAGTACATTTGAAAAAACGTTAAGATGCGTCGTTACGTACAATAGATCATTTTCAACTGACGTCAAAAACATTTATCCAACAGTCGATAACTGAAAAATAATGTAAATAAATACCCAAGATTATTTTTGTTTCTGCGCATATGAGTATTTGGAATAATATATATATATATATATATATATATATATGCATGCGTATATGTGATGCATATATAAGCTTTGCGATAATAGTGAAATCATAGCCTTGGCATAATCGTAATTGTAGGGCCGCTATAACACGGAAGTACCAATGAAATGTAAAACTAAGTAATACAATTAAATGCGTGTGTTTAATAAAAATGTGTGAAAATTGAGTTTTCATGCAAAAATGGCGCAAAAAATAGCGCCAATTCTGGTGCGTCTGAGAAATCTGTTCCCTTAAATCATGTAGTGGTATTTTTAACACATTCCAACCTAGTTGAAAAGTGTTTATGACTTCGGTTTGTCTGGCCGTCTGTCCGTGCACTAGCTCCCGTAAATATACTCGGATTGCCCTGCAATTTTTATATGTTATTGTCGTTATCTATAGCACGTTCCTTATTTCAACTGAAGTCTGTAGCACTTAGTTTTTTTTTTTTTCAGGGACACTCAAAAGAATTCCGTTACATTACGGTCTATGGGGAAAATCATTTGCGGTTTATTTTAATGATGTTACACAATTTCAAACACATTGTAATTGATATATATCACTAAGGTGCATTACAAGAAGCTTAATATGCAACGAGCAGGGAAGACCGAGCTATGCTCGGTCAAAATTAAATTTGAGTTCAAATATCATGACCCACGACCAAAATGACCCACTAATTGAATTTTCTCGAACATGTGACTAAGCCCAACAGTCTTCTCGTGCCGGAAATCAATAGGATGCAAAATTTAGTGTAAATTGAGCCGCTTTTTAGATATTGACCCACAATGACCCACTAATCGAATTTTCTCGAACATGTGACCTAGTCTAATGATTTTCGCGTGCCCGAAACTCGTAAAATACAAAATTTAATCAAAATCGTTAAAACCGTTTTTTAGATAAAATTAATTTGACCCTCTTTGACCCAAAAATGACCCCCTAATCGAAAGTTCTCGAACATGTGACCCAGCCCAATAGTCTTCTCGTGCCCGAAAATAGTCGGATACAAAATTTCGTCAAAATCGTTTGGACCGTTTTTTAGATACAATTAGCTTGACCATGACCGAAATGACCCAAAATGACACACTAATTGAATTTTCTCGAACATGTGACCTAGCCCAACAGTCTTCTCGTGCCCGGATACCATTGGATGCAAAATTTAGTGTAAATTGAGCCGCTTTTTAGATATTGACCCACAATGACCCACTAATCGAATTTTCTCGGACATGCAACCTAGCCCAATGCTTTTATCGTGCTCGAAACTCGCAGGACAAAATTTAATCAAAATCGTTAGAGCCGTTTTTTAGATAAAATTAATTTGACCCGCGTTGACACAAAAATGACCCACTAATCGAAAGTTCTCGAACATGTGACCCAGCCCAATTGACTTCTCATGCCCGAAAATGGTCGGATACAAAATTTCGTCAAAATCGTTTGCACCGTTTTTTAGAAACAATTAGCTAGACCATGACCCAAAATGACCCACTAATCGAATTTTCTCGAGCATGTGACCTAGCCCAATGGTTTTCTGGTGCCCCAAAACGGTAGGATGCGAAATTTCGTCAAAATCGTTAGAGCCGTTTTTAAGATAATTTTTGTATATATATATATATATATATATATATATATAACCACCCACAAGATTTGCTCGTATTAGAATATATGATGTGTGCATAGCACTTATAGTTACTTTACAGGGACAGTCAAAAGAATTCCGTTACATTACGTCTATGGAGAAAAATCGTTTGCGGTTTAATTAAATAATGTTTCACTATTTTAAACGCATTGAAATTTATATATATCATTAAGGTGCATTACATGAAGCTTACTACAGAATATTGTGTGTATAGAAATCATCGGTCATTTATAGGGACGCACAAAAGAATTCTCTACTGTGTGTTAACAATAACTCCTGGAAGTGCATTTTAACTTGCTGAACGCGATTTTAAATTTAACTCACTTTTTGTCTATTACTTGGTGTGTATAAATTCTGTAGATCATATACAGGGCGGCACAAAAGTTCGCGAACACATTTCCGTTTATTGACAGAAACTCCAGAAGCAGAATTTTAAACTGTGCTACGCGTTTCCTAACTAAACTAAAATTTAGCATCCTATGTAGTGTCACGGCCCAACTCTATCAGCTCCGTTTCTTCTGAACGGTATACGGCCCTAACAAACGCCAGTTTTGGATGGAATCTTTAAAGGGCCAGCAAAGTCGACAGATGGCGCTGATTGCCCACCTCATCCGTACGATTTAAAGAGCCACAATACATCATATTCTGCTTATTTTTGTCTGATTAACTGACAGAATTAAGTACAATTAACTAATCTAAGCATAAAATTTTATGTTTTGAAGAATAATGTACCGTTGTATACCCAGAACATTTCATTGTTTACATATTTAGAATTGTCAATATCTTCCAACTTTCCGAACATTAGCTAATATATATAGTGTATATATATATATCAATAAAAGAAAAAAAACAACAGTTTTTCCATTCAAATACAGATAAATAAAAGCATTTTATCCATCACACGAGTATAGATTATTTTTAAAAAATATTTTTTAATGTGCAGCTGTGTACACAACTCATTGCTGATATGCAAATCTCTAAAATTTATTATAGATGAATCAAAAATACAAAAATAATGCTAATAATAGTGTTATATTGAATACACTTATATATTTTATATAGAGAGGAATGTGGGTACAAATACAGTCTGAAAGTGAACAAAAACCGAATACATTTCTATACACATTAACATATTTATATACACGTTTACATATTTATACTTCTGTGAAGATTTCAAGTGTAAAAAAATAAAAAAATATGTTAACTAAGAATTTTCTAGCTAAAGAATGTTGCTAGAATTTTGTATTTGCTTTATCAGTTATATTTTTTGCCATATTTTTTAAAATCATGGGTTGCCATGATGCGGCAGTTTGAACCGCCCAGTTAAGAAACCTATTTGTTTTTGAAGGCGGAGCCGGCAGGGATTTTTTTTTCTATAAGGGTTGTTCTATAAAAAACTTGTCAATATAAAAGTTGTAGATAATATTAAGAGGATTTATAGTAAATTTAAGCGGATTTGATATCTTGTGAATGGACGAAGTTATGAATTTTTTTCTAACCCCCCCCCCCTTTTTCCGCCCCCCTTGGGGCATTTTTTAATGATATCAAAAATGTGTCGTAGATAAATTTTCGGCCCTTTTCCGAGAAGTAATTATAACCTTAAACGGATTCGATACGTATCATAATTAAGAAATTATGGGTTTTTTTCTGTTTTCACAAAAAGACCCCCCCCCTGATAACATTTTGCCCATTAACGAACTTGACCGCGATTTTATGCCCCTTAATTTTATGTATAACTTTAGAACAGATTTGTGCAGAATTATTGAAGTTATTGTGTCCATAAAAAAGTGACATAGATATATAAAGTTTTGAACTGGGAGGGGTTTTGGGTTCTGGGAGTCATAATCGGCGTAGATCGGCAAAACAATTTCAAAAATTCCAACTTAGGGGAGAATGTAATAGGTAGTATTTCTTACGAAATCTACCTAACAAGATCGAGGAGCAAACCTTGACTGAGGTGGGCAGTCAGCGCCAATTTCTTGCGGCGGCCACAGCCAGAACTATATTTTGATTCCAGCGCTCCTATTGTATTTGATACTTTTGTTAGAACCTGTTAGATCCAGTGAAGCCTTGGTAGTGTATATACAAATCTATAGATCATATACAGGGCTGAATAAAAGTATTCGGATATTTTTCAGAATATTGTTTATGTTGGAAATTCCTGAAATTATGTTTTTAAATATGTTATGAGTTTTCCAAATTGTTTTCTTAGATGTTATCTTTTAGCTTATTAAGCGGTAATGATTTGTAAAATTATTTTGGAAGAGTTGGAAAGTGTTACATAATCTATGCTTGACGCATGATTTGTTGTTCTTGTTTATTTAATACATTTTTAAAAATCAGATTTATGAGTAATTTATTATATTTTAAACTTTTTGTATTAGTTTTATTGTTTCATCAAATGTTAAAAGTAAATAAATCGTCACATTGATATATTTAGAGAGTAATTCATCTTTGTTTACAATTCTACTTTTCTTCTTTGTCCAGATAGCTTGAAGTTACAGTCAGACTTAAATTTTTGGTTGCATTGCAGTGTTTTCTAGAGATTGACTTTATGACGTCATACGCAGAAATTTAATTTAAAATCACGGTTAATTAATAAAACTAAGAAACTAATGTATGACAACAAATCTGCATCCAAATATCTCATAAAAAAGAAATGGTGAAAATTGATGCAGTAGTTTGTTCTCACGGACTGTCGGAAGAAAACTCTTAACGTTTTAAATATATACATGTTTCAGTTTATATTTGATTTAGATTGGCGCAATACCTCGTTATGCAGGAATAGCATATATCGATGTTTAGCACTAGTCAGTTTTGGGTTACTTCTAAAACAGATCGTCTGGTGTGAAAAAATCCTCCAAACGCATCACGAAGTACAACTTATGGTATAGCTATGATTGTTATGATATCACCGGCAGATGCCCCAAGCCTTCTGCTGTTTTTAGTTGTTTGACAGTCCATTTCCACTAGGGTTTTTTGCGTAGATGTTATAGTATTTCTACCATCTGCAGCATTGATAATACATTGATAACATCACTCAATCTCATTCTGAATATCATCTACTACGTCATTTGTAATTTTGTGAATAGCTGAAAGTAGGCCAGTTTGGTCTATCACACACATAATTTAAAATGTTTTTTAGAATCCTCCTCAGAAGTAGTCCGAAATGTTGGAAGTGGTCCCTTCTGTGTAGGTCATTTGAAATGCAGAAGTTACAAGATGAATATATTGATCGAAAGCACATTTTTTAAGGTATACTGCACGGAAAGTTAGTGTTGCCTCATAAAAATAAGTGACCACCGTTATTGAGCAGGCATAAGCTGTTGTCAGAAATTAATGTTTCTATGATATCACCACGTTGATTAGAATCGCGATTGCCCCCTCCCCATTTGGTTGTGTGCATTAAAATCTCCAACAATGATGTAAGGAGCAAGGAGATTATCAAGATGTGCTGATGGAATTGTTTGATTTGGAGGTAAATGAATGGTACAAATCGTTATGAGTCGTTTCATATGTACACACACTGCAACTGCTTGTAGGTTTGTATTTAAAAAGGTAAATTGAGATAAGACGAGCCACACGACCAGTGGCCATTCAATAACCTGTAAAATCTTATATGCAAGTTACATAGCTGCGTCATTTGGTTTTTGAAGGAAGATTACGGAATATAAACGCAATGCTTGTAGATAATTTCATGGCCCTCTGCAATGCATCGACCACAGGTGATATTACTTATACATGTTTTAGAATTCTGAAACCGTGACATTTGAACCAGCACAGTGGGTTTGGAATGCATGGTATTGCAGAACATGAAAAACATCAGGCTTTCATTAAATTTGGTAAACTAGACGAAGTCAATGAGAGTAATATGTGGTCAGTAGGTATTCGAATTCTCTTATGAAGCATTTGTTCATCTTGACGATAAGTTTTTATTCTAGTTTCAATAAAATTTCTCTCTTCAATTTTTATGTTATATATTACTTTGTAAGTAACATGTAAACAAGTTTATTGTGAACTCACTCCACGAGATGTTTTCAAAATTCTGTTAAGACATGGAGAAAGGAATACTTTAAAAACGTAAATATTTTTTCATTTTAGATGTTTCTTCGTTATTATTCACTTCAAGAAGTTCATCAGATTGAGTTTTGTTTAGAATTTACCAACCAATGCTGAAATTAATCACTATTCACACTTCCTCGATATCCATATTAGAAAGAAATGACGCCATCGGTTAAAGTATATCGGAAGGGTTCTTTCCTCTGGACAGTATCTAAACTTCAGATCGGAATGCCCCGTTTCTCATAAGATTGCGGTGGTTACAATTTTGCCAATAAGAACCCTTCGCTACTGCAGTAATGAAGAACTTTTCCAGATCGAAAAGATCTTTCATGATTTAAAGAATAACGGATATCCTTCAAGATGTTAAATAATATTTTCTAAAATACATGCCTATACAGTCACTCCTCTCCCGTTTCAGAGAAATACTGTTGGTCAAGTAGTGCCAATACTTTATTACAGAGACTTATAGGAAATAATCTCGCGTCTTTTTAAATTAATTTGTATATTTACATCTCATGCCCCACAAAAATCTTTAGAAGGCTGCCTTTAATTTCAAATACAAGTACCCCAGCTCTAAACAAAAAGGTGTAATCTATAAAATTCTTTGCAAACAATGAGATTCAATTTATATTGTTGGGACTAGCGGTACCGTGGAGATACGTCTTAAGGAGTGACTCTCTTAAGGGGGTGAGGTTGTGTTCGGGAACGAACTTCCCTCGGGAGGGGCGAGACCCTGAGCAACTTTCCTTATTAAGTAACGGGTTTGTTTGAGGACGCTTTGATCGTGGGGCGATTTTTGGTCCAGGGGCATATTCCCGTGAACTTAGGTTTTTCGTTTCACTGGATGCGTTCCCTTGTACTGATTTTGCTCTTCGTCTTGGTAGAACCTTGCAAACACCTGCACAGAGGCTTGTCACCGGTGTTAGTGTACTTCGGCTGCAAGGGCATCGCTGCCTACGCATGTACGCCCAGTTACCTTCAGGTATCTGGAGAGACATTGAGTACACGGAAGCTCCCGCTGACACCAAAGTCTTCGAACGGGCCAGCTCCCCTTTCGAGGTAATAAATTTCATTGCTACGGAAAATAAAAATGAAGAAAGTGTACCTGACACCTTCAGGAGAATTGAAGTTATTGCCACCGAGGGGTCCCAGGGACCCTTCCCTGCTGACCGATTTGATTGTCTATACTGCGAGAGAAGTTTACACCAAGAGGGGCCTCGGGGTGCACTCAAGAGCCAAGCACCGCATTGAATATCACGATAAGTCCTCCGATGATTTAAAGGGGAAGACTAAGGTGAAGAAGCATTGGACCGATGCGACGTCAACAGCATGGCCAGGGAGGAAGTAGAAATTGTGATTCGTCTGGGAAATATTGAATATATGAATCAGGAACTACACAAAAAGATCACAGGCAAAGATCACAGGCCGTACCATCGCGGCAATAAAGGGGAAAAGAAGACTAGCGAAATATAAAAAATTAGTACTTGATATCTACAACAGTCTTGCCCCGGAGGCTGGAGCAGATTCAAGTTCCAAGTACTTCAAGCGATTCTATGAGCACTCAAGATCCTGACTCACGCTGAAATCGATATACCTCCTGACTTGAACACTCAAGATCTTCAGGCTCACACCGAAATTTATATACTTCCTGCTGTTGACGCGCAAGACTACAACTTAAATGAAGATACAATTTACGTTAGCCCAGAAAAAGTATATTAACGACCTAAACTCTGACCTACGGCTACGGGGGGCGCTGGCCGAAAATGAGAATCTATTAGAAAAATGCAAGAACTTGTTGACGGCCTATGTCCTTACTCTTGTGAAAGAGCCCGAAGAAAGAAGGAAAATAGGAAAATGTACCGTTTCGTAAAAGAAACTCAAACCGGAAATTAAAGAGAATAAAATACACTAAATTTCAGAGTCTGTATGGCAAGAAGAGGAAAAAAGCATTTGACAGTTTATACAACAACAATAGCATTGATGAACATCCGATTCCTACAGTAGTTTTTGATTACTGGAAACACTCCTATTGCTATAAACGAACCAGATCCCCCCAACCTGCATCTCGAGGATATGTCTCTTGAATTCAATCTTGACCTACTTGTATACTCAGATGAGGTCGCCAGATGTAATCCGAAAGGGAAATCATCGGCAGGTCTTGATGGCCTGTCGGTGTACGACACCTTGAAGATCAGCAACAGGGTGGAAGCTAAGTTATTTAGCCTATTTTTGATCCTGAATTGGATACCAGATTTTCTTCTGAACAGTTTTACCATATTCATTCCTAAAAAGGATAATACCAGCGAACCTGCAAATCTCCGCCCCATCTCTATTGCATCAAATCTTACTAGACAGTTTCACAAGCTTATTTGTAACAGAATCAGTAGTAAAGTTTCCTACAGCAATTACCAGTTTGGCTTTCAGAAAATAGGCGTTACCAAAGGCATCGACCTATTACAAGCAAATCTCAGCTCAGTACAGACAGACCTAAAACAGATTGCAGTTGCCGTCCTCGACCTGCAGAAAGCGTTCCATAGTGTATCGCATGAGGCGATCTTTAATGTAATTGATAAATTGGATATCCCCACTGGTTTGAAGTCTTATTTAACCTTTTGAATACCATAATAGCCGAAATCATCCGAAGGCGCTGAAACTCAGGATAGCGGACTATAGCTGAAAGAATTTCCATTTCCCCCAAATCATTTCGTGGGCTGTCAAAGGGGTGGTCCCTCTCAGTGATGGATGGGGCAAGGTGTTGGCATTTATGGACAAAACAGAGAAACAAGCATTTATTCAGTTTTTCTTAAAAATTATTTCTACGTCTGTATATTTCGGAGTAGCAACATTTTATTGTGAATTTTCAAGCTTTGTGTTTTCTAAAATGGCTTTTATAACAAGAAAGGGTTTAACCCAAGCAGAAATAGAAATAATTTTGTTTAATTCGGATCACTCAGATATTGATATTGAAGAAAAGATTTCTGATAGACATATCCGTATTATGCCCGCCCAGTAACTCAGAATTTCTATCTTCAGAGAGTGAAGGATTGGATCATGAAGATGAAAATGATTCTTTGACTTTGTCTACAATCATATCGAATGATGAAAGAAAGAATTTTGGTGGGATTCCAGGTCCTAATCATACTTTGCCACCTGGATCAAATGAATTAGATTATTTTAAGTTATTGTTAATTGATGATACGATTGACAACATTCGTCAGAATTCAAATAATTACGCGGAATTTGTGGCAGTAAAAAAAAATAAATCTGATGGAGACTGGAAACCAATACAAGACAATTGTGAAATGTGGGCATTTATAGTTATTTTGCTTATTATGAGTTTAATTAGGATGACCGAACTCCGAGATCACTGGTCGACTAATCAAATTTTTGACCATGATAGGATTAAAAAAATAATGTCCCGGAATATATTTTAAAATTTTGCAGTACTTTCATGTATCCGATAAGGCAAGTGAGCTTGGAAGAGATCATTCAGACTTCAACATCTTCCAAAAATTAGAACCGCTTACTGAAGTGTTAAAAAGAAATTACGGTAATTCTTTCCATCCATATTAAGAAATGGCAGTTGACGAAGCCCTTATTAAATATAAAGGAAGGCTGGGAATTGTGCTCTATATGCCTTTAAAACCTGCGAAAAGAGGCATAAAAGTATGGATGCTGTGCACATCGTACCTTGGTTATGTCTATAATTTCAATATATATGGAGGAAAAATGATGCTGTTGAAAGATCAAATAATGGTTTAGGGTAGGATGTTGTGATGAATTTAATTCAATCTCTGAAGGAAAAGCACCACACATTATATTTTGACAGATTTTTTAGTGTGAAATTGATTCGTGACCTGCTTAAAAAAGAAGTGTATGCTTGTGGAACTGTATTAACAAAAAGAAGACGTCTTCCAGATGAACTAAAAAAACTCCAATTGAAGACGCAAGGAGAATCTACGGTTTATCAATGTAATGAAGAAGCAAAAATATTATGCAGCACATGGGTGGACAAAAAACAAATTAGCATAATATCCACAAAATGTGAATCATGATATAGTTTAAGTTAAACTGAGAAAAGAGAAAGAAATTAATGAAGTCAACTGCCCTGAATCATTCAAATATACGGTAGGAGTGGACCTCGCAGATCAGAGAAGAAAATATTATACTGTTGCAAGAAAATCAATGAAATGGTGGTATCTTTTCTGGTTTTTGCTTGACACGACAGTAGTAAACTCTTTCATTATTATGTCCGTAACAAAATTTCCCTCAGTAAAATGACCCCAGACATTACGTGATTTCAAAATGAAATTAATTGTGCAATTGGTGAGAGATTTCTCTACAAGAAAACGGGCTATTACGATAGCAGAGGGATTCTATGAGCATGAACACCTGAGAAAAAAAATTGTGGAGGCAAAAGAACATGCATCAAATGCCGAAAAAATGATGTAAAGACCAAATTAGCCCACTCTGTACAGAGTTCCTGGGAATGTGACATATGCAAGATATGCTTATGTAAAATTTTTTTCTTTGAGAGACATGATTACATATCCGTGTTTTCTAAATTTATATATCAATATATTCATATTTATATGTAAATTTGGCTAAGATGATAACACTTTGACAACTTGAAAATTATCAAATAGATCTGAGCCATTATTAAAAAATATATTATACTTTTTAATTAAATTTGTTAGGGAAAAAAAAAGTTTAACCTAAAAACCCACAGGCTCAATTTTGAAAAATATTATGTGTAGTACACATAGAAAACTGTCTTCGTAAAAAATAATTCTCTACTATGTGTTAAATATATATATATATATAACTGGTTAAATAAAATTTCGTTTTAGATCATTTTCTGAAATTTTCTTTTTAATTCAAACTTAAAATAGTCAAAATAAAGAATAAATATCTTCAGTTACACTTTCATATTCAAAAATTAAATAGACTGAAATTCCAAGTAATCAATTGTTACTCAGCATTGGTAAGTGAGTCATCAAGATAATTAAAACACCGCCCAAAGAAATATAATTGACAAAATTAATAAGCAAACTGTTTTACCAGTAAGATTTTATTTTAGAAGCAGAGTGGCAAAGAATAAATATATATATTTTTTTAAACATACTTTCCCATTTTCGTGCGTGAATTGAAACTGCAGATGTTTTAAATTCACAGTTGTTTCTAAATTTGCAGGCGTTTGCCTTCTTGCATTTCCATAATAGGGTGACTGTTTCTTTCGATGATCGGGATGCTTTATCATAAATATAACGCCAATATTTCTTTTGATTTAAAACAGTAACTATTCAGTCATTAAAATAAATAAGAATAAATAAAATGCAAGAAAGAAAATCAAATGAAAAACTATTTCTTACTGAAGTTCTATATTATAAATATAATGTAATAAATCCAATGTTATTAACACCTAATATGCACGATCAAAATAAATTTGATTAACAGCATTGCTTCCTTTTTATCCTTTTAGAATTTTTAAAATACTTCCCTGTGAATAAATACGCTACCTATCCGCAAATGTTTTTCGGTTCTTCTTTTGTGTTTTATTTCCCTTTCAAATTGACCCTAGGGCCAATATTTAGGGTTGGTGTTATTATGTTTGTCATTATATGTTGTTCATAAATCAGCTGTACGATTTTTAATAGTTCAAACATAGTTGAAAAGAGTTTATAAATTAAGTTCGTCTGTCCAAGCTTTAACGCTCGTAAATTACTCAGATTGCCATGAAATTTTAATATATCACTCGGATTTACTATACAACGTTTGGTATTGGAAATAAAGTGTGCAGCATTTATTGTTCGCTTACAGAGACACACATAATTCCTTTACATTTCGGTCTATAGAGAAACATTGTTTGGGGTGCATTTTATTGATGTTACGATATGTCAAACTTAATGAGTTTGATATACATCATTGAGATGGACTACAACATGCTTTCAGGAGAGGATAGAATAAGCAGCAGCATTTACAGTTCGTTTACAGGGATGCACAAATGGTATCCCTAAAATTATGTTCTATGAAGAAAAGTAGTTATTAATGATTCATCTATAACGAAATTTGGGTCCTATTTAGGCCCTTTCACCAAAATACATATATTAAAACAGGCCTCTTCATAAAATTCCACTAAATAAACCAGGGCCCTTCACAAAATTCCTCTTAATAAAACAAGACCCTTCACAAAATTCCTCTTAATAAAACAAGACCCTTCACAAAATTCCTCTTAATAAAACAGGCGCCTTCACAAAATTCCTCTTAATAAACCAGGCTCCTTCATTAAATTTTCTATTAATTAAATAGTCTCCTTCACGAAATTCCTCTCAAACCAAGCGTCTTAATAAAACAAGAACCTTCATATAATTCCATTCTATAAAACACTCTTCATTAAATAGTTTTATTTTGTTAGGTTTTAAAATGTGTAATTGACCCCTTCACAAAATTCCTCTTTATAAAACAGGTCACTTCACAAAATTCTATTGCATAAAACATACTCTTCATTAATTAGTTTTATTTTGTTAGGTTTTAAAATGTGTATTTGTACCTTCACAAAATTCTTAATAAATTATGTCCTTTCACAAAATTACTTTAATAAACCAGGCCACTTCAAAAAATTTCCATTTTACCCATCAGGATTCATCTAATTACGATGTATTTTGTATGCATCATAACAGTGTTCTGTACAGTGCTGGAAAAAATTATAAAGCCGATAGAAAAATTTACAAAATTCAAATAGTAATGGAATTGTTGATAACGCAAATCCTATTTTCATTTGAATGATCAACATTGCAATAATACACAAACTTTATTCAGAAAAACGGAAGGGGGGACATAAATTATGCTAATTTCTTACAACCAATGAAAAACTACTTGGAAAAAAGTATAAAGCCGATGGTTCTAGCCTCATTTGGCATAATGCCAGACTTGAGAAAATAGGTTGCATGAATGTTTAGGTAAATGTAAACACGTTACGTGCATTCATTTTGTATTTGGTTTGTTTAATACAATGCCAAGAGGAAAAAAGTTATCCGATGGTGAACAAATTAAAATATCAACTTTAAATGAAGCTGGAATGTTTGGTTGTAATATTGCAAGAAAAATAGGAAGGTCCAAGGCTGCAGTAAACAGTTTTCTCAGAAATCCCGAAGATTACGGCAGTAAGAAGTATACAGGAAGACCGAAATCCTTAACTGTAAGGCAATCAAGACAAATCCGGAAGCTAGTTTGCGGACAAAAAATGTCTGCCCAAATTCAAGAACAGTTACAATTACCATGTACAAGCCGAACGGTAAGAAATGTTTTAAGTAACAATCCCACTGTTCATTTTAAAATATTTAAAAAGGAAAACCACCTCTTTCTAAATACCACAAAAATGCTCGCTTAGACTTTGCACGAAAACATGTAACAAAGCACAAATTGGAGAGATGTTGTCTTTTCCGATGAAAAGAAATTTAATTTCGATGGACCGACGGCTATAAATATTTCTGGCATGATTTACGACAGGAGCCTGATATTTTTTTCAAAGTGTCAATTTGGAGGTGGCTCGGTAATGGTTTGGGCTGCATTTGCTGCCTGTGGAACCACTCCAATTGTTTTCATGCATAACAAAATGAAATCGGTTATGTATCAAGATATGTCAGGAGATAATTTATTACCCATTTGCTCCTCTTATAACTTCAGGAGACTGGACATTTCGGCAGGACAACTCTTCCGTCCATGTTTCGAAGTCAACTAAATCTTGGCTGGAAGCTAATCAGGTGAAATGCCTTCAATGGCCAGCTCATAGACCCGATCTGAATGCAATAGAAAATCATCGGGGAATTTTAGCTCGAAATATTTACAAAAATTGACGAAAATTCAATTTAAAGTTAGATTTGATAAATGCTTTTAAAAACTGCTGGAACAATACTGATGCAAGTACTTTGTGTGGTCTGATAGTTTCAATGAACAAAAAACTAGTCAAAGTCATCGAAAAAATGGGTCTCACATCGATTATTGGTGAAATACATGTATCGACTTCATAATTATTTCCTACTTTCTTTGTACAGAAAATTTTCTCAAGTCTATCAATCTTTTATTAATGTAGTTAATGAATTTATTTTTTTTTCTTTACTTCCTTGTAGCATATAATATATATGTATGAAATTTCATAAATGTTCTACATTTTGTTTTTTAATTATATCATATTTTCAAGTGGCTTTATAATTTTTTCCACCACTGTAATTGTATTTAATCTCAACCCCCCCCCCCCACCGCCCACACACAACTCTTTCCATGCGCTAGGGTTTTAAATACTATTTTTACACACAAATTTCTAATTATTACTTTTACTCTACGAAACATTTAGTTTTGTTATTCTTCAAACCTTGTCATCTTTTATACACTATAACCTTGCAGAATTGTATTGAAATTCAGATACTTCTCTACAAATTTCTAAACGTTTAGTTAAAAAAAAAGAATAAAATTAAAACAATAACAATTGATTTCCTGCCTGCAATGGCAAAGAATGATTGTGGTCTAGGTCCAGCAGTGGTCCAGACCGACAGAAATAAAGTAAATACTGCTCTAGTCCGTATCGTAAAAAAATGTCTAATGAAATAAAAAATAAATCCAGTGAAAAAACATTGGTCCAGGTAATGTAGAAACGTCTAATTCAATCTCCTACATATTTTTTATTCTTAATTTTAATTTTTAAATTTTAGATGTTACGATAAATTTCATATATAGTAGTATATAATGGACAGAAGAAAGTATATTCAACTAGGTAAATTAGATCCAAAAAGGTGCGAGTATCATAGTTGAGATTTTCTCCAACAGAGCGAAAATATGCAGGGACGTCCAAGCTCGATATGCCCAGATTCGAGTCCTGGTCCCGGCATATTTTCGCTCTGTTGGAGAAAATCTCAACTATGATACTCCAACCTTTGGATCTATAGTAGTATATTTTGAAAATATAATTACTTGCACTAAAAAATTTTACCGAGTAATTATGTTTTAAATTTCGAAATACAGTTAGAAAAAAATATTTTTAGTGTCACTAAGGAAAAGGAAAAATTACACAGAAATAACGTGATTTTATAAACAAAAAAAAATATTTGTTTGGAATTTCGAGGGGGGAAAAACATTGCAAGTAAGTAATCGTTTGCATCCTTTGTATTTCTTTTCATAACATCCTTACCTGTAACTAGAACAATATTCACAATGATAAACAGATGGGCGTACCACGTCGAAATTTAAATAAAGGCAGAAAGCAGTAGGTTGTCCTTTTCACTACTTCCTGTGCAAAAAAGGTGGGAGGAAATAAAAGAGAATTTTGGCTATTTGGCTGGGATTTCTGAGGTCATTCAGTTTTCTGAGGTTTGGGAATTAAAGTATATCTATTATCACTCTAAAACGTATCTTGCCTTCCAAAATGAAAATAGTAGCCTTTTTCATCCTGTGAAGGGGGTTCGCCAAGGTGACCCCCACCCCTCTCACCTACACTCTTTCTTCTGGTATTCAATCTTATTATAAGTCTACTTCCTACAGATACTGGTTTCAATTTTAACGGTACAATCATTAATCATCTTGTATATGCCGACGACCTGGTGGTCATGGAAAATACGATTGAAGAATTGCAACATCTAACCTATATTCTTGAAATTGGTCTCGATAAGGTGTTCCTAAAAATAAATCTAAGTAAATCTTTTACATTCTCATGGGTTAAAGACAAAAGAAAAATATTTGATGACCGATCCACTCTTAAAAGTAATAATGTAAACTTCGTCAAGATTCCAGTTAACAGCCAGTTCATTTACCTTGGAGCGGACTTTACTCCCACCGGACTGTATAAAATAGATCCTACCACTTTGAACAGTAAAATAGACACTTCATTAAAACATCCAGACAATCCTCAGCAAAGGCTATGTTGAAAAACTTCTTACTACCATCTTTCTACCGTATTTACATCTTTTCCAAACTCTGCCAGTTATTTGAAGAAAATAGACATCTCCATAAAGAAAGCTGTTAGAAAAATCATCCATCTACTTTATGACCATCCAAAGGCTGTCTTCCATGCGAAGGTGGCTGATGGGGGCATGGGAGTGCTCTTCGCTATCTGACCCCACTTAGTGCAAATAGATTAACCTACAACAAATCACATGAGAATCTGTGGAAGATTGATAATTGCCACTTTTCGTCCACCGATCAACTAATCAGGTACTAGGCGCAAGCAACTTTACCGCAGTGTTGACTGTCAGGGTTTCAGGGAATCTAGTAAATGTCGGTCTGCCCATCACTGGCTGGACAACGGATCAAGGTTTCCTTAGTGATAAAGACTTTATAAAGAGTGTTCATCTCAGATACGGAGTACTTTACAGTCGCAGTCACTGCGCGCGAGGAAGAATTAAAGACAAGAGTTGTGAAAGGGGCTGTGGACAGATCTGAACAGTCAACCACATGATACATAACTGATAAGTCACTCATCTTGAATGGGTAAAGAGGCACGACAACCTAGTTAAATATATCCAGCTCATCTCAGAGGCAGGAATCACCGTCCACCGCGAGGAACACTTCACCATTGACAATAGACTTTATAAACCTGATAACAACTGATAAAGTACACGTTCTTTATGTACAGATCATAAATGACCAATTACCCCTTGCCAAGAAGCATTAATATGAACCACTTTAACAACATCTAGACGGTCTACGTCCGGGAGGATTCCGTTGCGACACCTTGACAGTTAACTGGAGGGGTGTTGTGGCGGAGTCCGCCTACAAGGAACTTGTAGCGTTTTAATTACTAAAGAAATTTGACTCCAAGATATTGGCGTCTCGAACTTTGATCGGCGGTATTATGGCACATCGTCTCTTTCAGCGTATGACGACCTGTCAAAGAGAGAAGGTGTCAAAGAGAGAAGGCTGAGGTCCTGCGGCCGCACCCCTCTACGTTGTATTGTCTTACTAGTTAAAGTAACTCAAGATTTAGTTTGTTTGATTTTGGAAAAAAAAGTAAGATGTTACAGGTGTTAGTGGACTTCCGGCTGTAAGAGCCCCCCCACTACTTACGCATATCCCGAGTACCTCCGGGTGCCCAGGCTCTATAAAGTACACGGAAGTTCCCGCTAATACCAAAAATTCTGCTTGGGCTAGCAAAACCCATGTGAAAATAAATGAGAGTTGCTACGAGTCAAAAAACAGAAGAAAGCGTCGATGATGATGTCATTGATGATCACATTTACGATAGTGGGGCTGCTCAGGTCGATTTTCCTGTTGAGGTCTTCCAATGTGAACACAGCGATAGGAGTTTCAAATCAAAGAGAGGGTTGGGTGTCCATGCTCATAGCAAGCACCCAGTTGAATACCAAGCTGCGACCCTCAGGAAAATTCAAGGGAAGGAAAATACTAAGAAAAGATGGAGTGCTGATGAAGTGGCTAGAATGGCCAGGAAGGAAGCCGAGATAAGAGAGTTTGGAGAGGTTGACAATATTAATCAAGAACTAAAAAAGCTCCTCCCAGATAGATTGAATCGATTAACGGAAAAAGGAAGATCTGCCTGCTACAAGAACATGGTGGCCGATATACTAACGAGTATTACCGAGCGCGAGGAATCGGTTATAGAAGAGCAGATAAGCAATTAAGTGGAAATTTCTTTGCAAGTGAGAACTGTTGGTGATAACGATGGGTAGATGTAAAGTACATGATAGAGACACATACAACCTTAACCCTTTCCGGCACAGTGGTCGCACTGCGGGCACACCTAATTTTAATTCAAAACTTTCATTCGGCACGAAGAATATTTTAATAAAATTTTGTTTGTATAATGAAAGCTTAAAATAAGGAGTTCGAATTTTCTAAAAAAGTCGTTTGTAAATTCCGGTGTCAGTCAGCAATTTCTCATTTTACGAACACATTTTGTCTGTGCCGGAAACGGTTAATGAGGAATCTGTTAGTTATACAACAGTTGGGACTTATCTATTCGAGTTAAATCATGATGGACGTTACGGTAGATTGAATGAAGATGAAATTAATCTGTTGGATGCTGCATTTGGATATATTTATTCATATCCGGAAAGGAGCAGAACCTTTGTAGAAGCTTATCTCACCACCATTATTAAAGAGAATAAGTCCTAGAAAGAGGAATTTTACATCGAACAACAAAGTGTTCTCAAATAGGAAGATTAAAAAAATGAAATATGCAAAATTCCAAAAACTATTTAAGAAGAGTATAAAGGGGGCATTTGATTTCTTATTCATTAACAATAGTCTAGCCCATGAAGCAAGTTCTGATCATTTGGTTACTGGAAATTTTTGCTTACGCATTCTTCAGTTGCCGATCCTTCAGTTGCTTTCTTTGAGGAAGCTCCTTTGGACTGATTCCAGTTTACTGGTGTATCCTGCTGAAGTAGGAGTTTAAACCAACATCTAAATCTGCTGCTCGTCAGGATGGTTTAATTGTTTGATACTTTAAAAATTAGTAGTCGCACTAAAGCGAAACTATTTATTCTTTCCCTGCTTATGTAATGGATTCCTGATATTTTATTGAATATTTATACGATATTCATTCCAAAGAAAGATAATACAGTTTAACCTTCTCAATAGCGTCCCATATCCATCTTTTCGAATCTTACTGGACATTTTCACAAGGTGCTTGTAGGTAGAATTGGAAACAAATTTAGCATAAGTAAAAACCAATTTGGATTTTAAAAGATCGATGGGGTGTCTAGAGTATTGATCTCCTGGATGCAATCTTAACAGATGTCCAAAAATCTTTTAGACCTGTTATGGCTGCTTTAGATTTGAAGAAAGCATTTGAAAGCGTAGCTCACTTCGCCCTATTCAAATATATAAAAACTCGATATTCCAAAAGGGTTCAAAGAACTATTTAAAGTTTGTTTATAAAAATTCAAGACATGTTTGTCATTTAAGGGTGGCATGAGTGACATGTTTCGCCCTGTTAAAAGGTGTTCGTCAAAGCGACCGATTATCACCATCTTTGTTTCTTATGATAGTTAACAAGGTTCTAGAACTGTTACCTGACAATCTTTGATTCAGATTTATGAATTTGATATTTTATATATATATATATATATATATATATATATATAAAATCACATTGCATATGCTGATGACTTGGTATTAATATCCAACACTACTGAAGAATTACATTTTTTAAACATTGTTGTAGAAGGCTTTAAAGTGATGGGACTTTAATTTAATGTTGAAAAATTTTTCGGTCTGTGTTGGGTAAAGAAAACCAAGATTAAAAAGATTATTTATAATTCTAATTGCTTACCTACATATTGATAATAATACAGTTATTTGTTATTCCTGTGAATGCCGAGTTCAAACATTTGGGCGCTATTTTTACTACTACTAGCCTTTCTAAAATTAACTATCAGGAACTCAAATGAGATTTGGATATAGTTACTCGTGCACGAGCTTAGCCTCAGCAGCGACAGTTCATGTTAACAAAATTTTCTGTTGCCACAATTTTATCACTCATTTATTTTTGGAAAAATTGTAATCTGGGCATCTTAAGAAAAATAGACATTATGATTCGTAAAGCAGAAAAATTTTACGCTTTCCACATGACCTTCCAAAAGCCGTCTTCCATGCGATCAGTGGCGCAGCCAAGGGGGGGGGGGTTGGGGGTTAAACTCCCCCCCAGAGCTAAAAAAAATTCCTATAATTGCCGTTTATATGAATCAAAACTAAAGTTAAAATTAAATTTTTTGGCCTTTCCACCTTGGCGGAATCTGCCGATTTGTTAAATCAAATTCTATTCAACAATGTGATTCAATTAAACGGCGAAAATTCTACTTAAAACTGTGAAAGAGCATATTACAAGCATCGGTCAAAGTCAAAACTGGTTATTTGGACTGCGTCACTTTGTCATTTACAGAGCTGGGCAGTATCGAAAATACATGTATTTGAAATACATTTGTATTTTGTATTTTAAACAGATAAAACTAAAGTATTTTGGTAATGTAATTTGAAATGATTTTTCCATGTATTTTGTAAATACTCTAAATACATTTCTGGATTATTCAAACTTCGTACCAGACTTGAAGCTGGTATAAAGTTTAAACCACAACTTGTGTTTTAATCGCAAATTACTGATTTACAACAGGAAATACATGCTTGTCTGTTTTGTATAGTCTTTGAATTCGTTTCTAGAAGTTAATATGAACATTTTTTTTTGGGGGGGGGGCATAATAAGGATTTTTATCTTTGGCTGAAACATTTTTGCTGAATGGTTTTGCTAATGCTTTTTAATTCTTAATGTTGCTATGCAAAAAAAAATTGTGTTATAAACAAGTAGGATCGTTCAGACTTTTCCCGAGTATTGCATTTTAATAACTATGTTAGCAGTGTAATGCAGTTCTCTGTTGCATAGACGCGCGAAAAGATTGTTAATACATACCCAAGAACTCCTAATGAACGGAAATTAATTATTTATGATACATCACGCTACGCGATAGGCATAAGTATACTCGAAATATTTCAAAATATTTTTTGATGACAGTTAGTGCAAGACACTATTTTCAGGTCGAAATCAACTGAGTCTGGTCATCACTCTTTTAAGACCGGACCGGGCGTGGGCTTTATTTTTCCCTGCAGTCTCAGGCCGGGCAGGGGCATATTAATTTTTTTTCGGACCCAGCCGGACCTGGAGATTCTTCCTAGAGATCTAGACGGGAAGAAATTTTCAGGCCCGGTCTCGACCCAGATCGTAAAAAGTCATTGGCCTGGCCTGGCCTGGCCCGTGCAGATATCAGTAAAATTTGATCTGGTTTAACATTCTTTGCAAAAAATGCATATATTTTTAAATCGTTATTATTCTACAATTAAAAATTTAAATTTATACTTTTTGAAGAATAGCACATACTCTTATATTTCTGGGCAATAAAATTAAAGTGCACGAAAGCATGTGAAAAGAAACCTGTCTATGATGGAATCCTGTCTTAAACAGAAAAGTGTGTTAATTCATACAAAATGAATATAATAATACGTGTGAAAAGAATATAATGCATTTAGAACAGGTAATGTATCAGCTAAGATGGAAACTTGTCTATAATTGATTTTTTTAGCTCCTACGTGATTTCGTCTTAGAAGATTTTTCTGTATCGAATTTTTCAGATTTATAAGTCTCTAAGCCATGGAATATGGTTTAATGACATTAATAATAACTCAGACATTTGCGTACAAATAGAGAATCATAAAAAAAATAAACATAGTTTACATGGGCACAGGCAGAAATAAATCTAGGGAGGGCAGTATTTTGGATCGGGTGTGCCTCTACTTCGCAGCTCTGGGCACTTTTTAAAAGATGAAGAATATAAATATGAAAAATAGCTAAAATTTAAAAAAAATGTCACAATACCTCGTACAAGAGAATTTTTAACCACATCGGCTTAAAAATTTATCTTTTGTAGAAATTCACTTGGACCAATTAAGTTTTTGTAGGGCTAGGCTCGAACCGAAATTTTAGCATTTAAACCGGGCCAATAAATTTTTTGTATGAGCTGGTCCAGACTCGGACCGAACTTTTAGCTTTTATACCGGGTGAATTTTTTGTACGGACACGGCCGGGCCTCGGGCCGAACTTTTAATTTTTATACCGGGTCGGGTCCCAAATTTTTTTCTACGGGTTCGGATCTGGAAATTTCGGCCCGTGCAGACCTCTTTTTGGTTACGGACATGTCCATATACAGTAGGTAAAAATGTATAACATGGCATTGCATTAAAACATTTTTGGGTAGTGCAAGATAATTAAAATTAATATATTTTGTATTTTGAATGTATTTAAAAAATACATGTATTTTGTAATTTGAAATTTTGAAAAGTATTTTGTATTTTGTATTTTAGACCCTAAAACCAATGTATTTTGTATCGAAAATGGTTTTTCGATGCATCTTGCCCACCTCGAGACGTCTTATAGTAAAAGAGGGGTCATATACAAAGGGTACTAGGAAAGTTTTGCAATATGGATTTATTTATCAAACTTTTTCAAAGTAATTTCCGATACAAGCAATACAGTTCTCCATCCTCCGAAACCAGTCCTTAAACCAGCTCTGCCAAGTTTCACTAGGAAGTAACGCACACTCGTTGTCCCACGCCCTCAAAAGTGCCTCATCACTAAAAAACCGAATCTCTTTCAGCTTCATTTTCACATACGAGAACAGTACGAAGTCACAGGGGAAAGATCTGGACTATAAGGAGGGTGTTCAAGAAGTTTGTCCTATAGTTGCCAAATATTCAGTGCAGGCTTTGGCCCTTAAAAAAATGTTCTAAGGAAGCATTTACTACATAAAAGTAATCATTATGCAAAATTCCAAGTTTCCATACCAATTGTATCACATAAATCCCAATTTTAGAATGCTTCTTACTCTTGCAATCTTTCAAATTTCGAATTAAAAAAATAAATTATGGGCGAGCATTTACGTCTCTTAAGTTACATCCATATAAAATTACATCCATAACAAAAGTTACATCCATAAAAAAAAGACTAGCCCTAAAAGTTCTAATTATATTATGATTTAAAACATTTTTAGAACCGTTTTTTGCTCATTTCACATTTTTAAATTTCGAATTTTTTAAAAACCGTTTTGAACGAGTATGTATATCTGAAAAGTAATCACTATGTCAAAAAACAAGCATTTATACCAACTGTATCACACAAATCGCAATTTTAGAACTTTTTTTTTTATCCTTTTACATTTCGAATTTTTAGAAAACTGTTCTGGATGATCATTTTCATTTATAGAGTAACAGCCGTGCCAAATTTCACATATCTAGCACAAAGAATTCCTAATTAAATGTTTTTAAATCATTTTCAGACCGTTTTCCGGTCATTTCATCCTTTTAAATTTAGAATTTCTTTAGAAATCGTTCTTAGAGAGCATTTACATCCCAAAAGTTACCACCATGCCAAATTCCAAGCTTCTATACCAACTGTATCACATAAATCTCAATTTTAGAAGTTTTATTTATTTTTTTCTTTTCCCCCTTCTGCAAACTGTTCTTGGCTAGTATATAAGTCTCTAAAGTAACAACCATGCCAAATTTAATTTTTCTAGCCCTAATTGTACAAATAAATTGTAATTTAGAACGTTTCCGGCTCCTTTTCCCTTTTTAAATTTCGAATTCTATAGAAACCATTTTTAGTGAGTTACACCTTTTTAAAGTAACCGCTAGTCCAAATTTCTAGAATCAATAATATTATAGAAAGTGCAATTTTAGAATTTTTTTTTTGTTCTTGCACACATTTGGAACGTGATGTACCGAAAAAAAGTGTTTGGAAATTGTTGTATAAAATATAGCCTATGTTAGATAGGAGATGGTTAACAGAATTTTGACACCATTATTAAAGTTCCATACTTAAAAAGTAAAAACGGAACTATTAAAAGATCACTCATGTGTCTTATTCTTCTGGCGCTCAGCGGGGAGTTAAGGGTTATCGACGCAGAATCATCTAAGGATTGTTGGTAATGATTTTCGAAAAAATATGTAAATAGCTGAGATATTAATTAAAAACCCATCTAGAAAACAACGGCACGGATCAAAACTGTGTTGCTACTTTGTGACCTACTTTTGAAGCGCACTTGACACAATGCTAAGATTAAACTTTGTAACAAGATCTTTGCTTTAGGTAAGACGAATCATGATAGTCAACATTTTTCATACCAACTGAATTCAATTATTGAGGGAAAACATTGAAAAATAATTCATAGAATAATTCTAAGACATTAAGAGTAAGTAATTTTGAGACAATTGCTTATATTTCAATATATGATTCATTTATAATGAAAAATCTTTTCGTTAACAAATCACTTGAATTATCATACCTCTATAGGTTTTCATTTTTCAAAATGAATCTGAAAGTTTCGCGTTGTTCAGCATACTTTTTTAAATGCTTTAAAATTGTCTACTATTACGACAAATATGCTTGACAAGTAACTTTTCGTGTGAAACTCAGCGACTTCTTCCGAAGCGTGATTTGTTCTCTGCCAAATTTAAACTTTGTACAAGGTATTTGTTTTAGAGGGAGATATATTCATTGTTTTTCATTCCAATAAAATTAAATTCTGGCATGTAATATTGTTTTAGGTATGTGACTATGTCATGTGAGAATATTGCCTTTGAACAGTTCTGATATTTTGTGTGGAACCCTTTGTACGCGAATAAAACTCGCATATGACCAATTGACCAATTTCTTTTTAAATCTGTTCTGTAGTTCCAGAATTAACCCCTGCAAAAAGAACAAATGTTGCTGTTTTATAATATTAGTATAGATACGACTACAATTCAAACTCTGATATTTTTAGAGAACTTTGACAATAATAAATATATTTTAACAAAATTTACACCAGATTTATATTAGATAATGCGAAATTCGATGTCATGTAAAGTACTGTAAGGGCACAGTAATTTAGTCTACATTCCAAAACATCGATTACCTTAATTTAGTTGTCACATTTGGCAAAAAGCAAGGTAAGTAAGTCTATTGAAAAATTTCTCAAAATTGCTTCTTTATTATTAAATTTAGGAATAAGAATTCGTGATTCTCATGAAACCTTGTGGATTTTTGATTGAACAAATGGATTGCAAATCTGTTATTTTTTCTATGTAAAAATTATTTTCTGTACTGTGCTCTTCCATCTTAAAGTTTGCTCCTCATCATTTTTAAACACTTTATAAATCTAATCAATTTTTGTGTTATTTCATTGGTGCATTTTATAGTTTGTCACTAATATTGTAAACGCTGTTTAAATGAGCCGTAACCAACGTAATTGCACAGATAAGCATTATGATTTCATTCATTCAAAAGAATGATTCTATTAACCGGTGATTCATATAACCGGCGACCACTTTTATCAGAAACTCAACCCCCCCCCCCCCTAGAACTGAATTCTGGCTGCGCCACTGCATGCGATGGTGGCCGATGGGGGCATGGGTATCCCTTCCTCCGGTTCTTAATTCCTCTTATTGCTCAGAAAATGTTAACCCGGCGACAGCCAAATTCCAACCTTCTACAGATCGAAAATAAACGAATTACTTCAACAAATGAAATAAATAGCTACTTTAAAAAAGTATACCAGTCTTTTAATGGTAAAGGTCTGCGAGAGTTCAAGGTTAAAAATGCACACAACTGGTTGTCAGAGGAAACACGATTCCTCTCTGGCAAGGATTACATCAACTGCGCACATCTAAGGTATGGATGTCTTTATAGTAAAAGCAGATGCGCCCGGGGAAGACCTTCAAAAGAAAAGAACTACCGTCGTGGCTGTGGAGTTCCTCTAAAAAAGTAAATCATACTTCAAAATTGTTATGCTACCCACGCCGGTAGAATCAAAAGACACGACACTATTGTTGACTACATTAAAAAGTTTGGAGAGGCCCGTAATCATACTACCCATAAAGAGCCTATATTTGAAATAAATGAAACGAAACAAAAACCTGACCTGGTGATCTACAGTAATGATACAGTACTTGTAGTGGATGTTCTGGTGGTGAATGACCAGTTTACCTTAGAAGTAGTGCACGAAAATAAATGCAAGAAGTACAGGGTTCATGACTCACAGCTGGCTGGTCTTCGTCCTTGGGGGCTCCACCACAGCAGCCTGACAGTTGGAGGGGTGTTGTGGCGGAGTCATCCTGTAAAGATCTAACAAGGATTTTGAGGAAAGGAGACATGAAGGTTATCGCAGCACGAACTTTTATCGGCGGGATTGTTACACACAGAATGCATCAGCGAATTACGTCAACGCAGGTTCGACAGAAGGGAATAGGCTGAACAGTTCCATCTGCAGTTATTTGTTACTACCACGTTAAGTAGAAATGCAACCGCTGTTTGGGTTGAAAAAAAAAACACCAAGTGTCTAAGTCAAGAAACCTTAATTCTAAAATTTTAGTCCATGCAATATAAACATATCATTTCCCAGATTTTGAGAGAGCTAGAGTCAAAGTCGATTTGCAACGTTTATGGAGCCGTATTTTCTTGGTTCATGAAATCAGCGAAATCTCCACTTAATGAAGCAAGCTCGGTTCCAGCTGAATACACTCATTTATTTAGATTCAGGCGTCCGCCCCTCCTTCCCCCAATTTTTTAACTGTTTTTGAAACATACTGTCTTTTCCAAGTTGTATTATTTCTCGCGATTTTGTTTTTAATTTTCGATTACCGGTGAGGAGAAAAGCCCGAAACGTGTAATGTTTTTTATAAATATTTGGGCTTTTTAACTTTAAATTGTTTGCATAAATGTACTTTATTTTAAATGAAATTAATGAATATCGTCCGCTTTTCCCTAACCGGATAGCTAATTTGCTATCAGCAAAAAATATTTTGTAAAATATTTAATAGAAATTTTATTAGATCCGTTTTTAAATTTTTTAAATTTATAACATAGTTGTTGCATTTACGCTGAAAGAAGTTCTTTCTTTTTCAAATATTTTAAATACGAGGCGTCGAAGATTAAAAAAAATATATCGGGGGTGGGGAAGAAATAATATGTTGCAAAAGTTTGTGTTGACAGATGGCCCAATTGTTAACAGGAAAATCCCTAGTCGCTGCAGTAGTGTCTGTGCGATAACGTTTTACCCCGTTATTAGAGCGCTGCAAGCAAAGCCTAATACACTGGCCTCCAAAAGTTAAGGTACAAACGGTTGTTTGAGTCTAATTTGCAAATGAATTAATATAGAAAGAAAATTTGGAGGAAATGTGCACTAAACTTATTTATTAAATGCGACATAGAAATTTACTTAAGTTAAACGTATAAATCAAATTACAACAAAAAAGCACTCATGGTGGAAAGTTCCTTTCTTGAAGAAATCAGTACATCGCAGTATTATGCAGTAAAATGTGACAGAAACATTAAAAAACTGGTTCTAATACGGAATATGTCCACCCCGGACTTGAATCCATTGGTGGCATCAACTTTCCATGCTCTTAATTAAATTGTCGGATACCGAAATAGGTAACGCTGACCAGACTTGGAGTAAGCCTTGTTACATCTCATTTAATGACCTTGGAGGAGGACTTAAAGCCGCAACCTGTCTTCCAAGATAGTCCCAAAGATGTTCTATCGAATTCAAGTCTGGAGAGTGAGCTGGCCATTCCATTCTCTCCAAACCGTGATCCTCAAGATAATCCTCAACAACCACAGCTCTGTGTGGTCTCGCATTACTATCCATTAGAATGAAACCATTGCCAATAGCACCGCCATATGGGCGCACGTATGAATCAATAATCTCATCCAGATATCTCGCACCAGTCACAGTTCCTCCATGGAACAGATGCAGGTCAGTGTGGCATTCGAGGGAGATCCCTGCGCAAACCACGATTCCACCGTTTCTGTACCTGTGTGTTTCGACCGTGTTTGATTGATGGTATCGAGGGCATTGTTCTCTCCAGATCAGAAGACGTCCTGAATCTCTCTCCAGTGTGAATCTGGACTCGTCTGTGAAGAGTACAGAAGCCCACTGTTGTCTGGTCCAGGAAACATGTTACCTTGCCTAAACTAAGCGGGCCCTTCTCTGTCGTCTGTTGAGGGGGACACACACAACTGGTCTCCTTGCATAGAGACCTGCATTGTGAAGACGTCTTCGCACCGTAGTAGCGGAGTTTCTTCTCCCTGATGCTGCAAAGTGGTCTGCAATGAGTTGCGGCACAGTAGTGAGTCTTCTCCTTCGGGCCGAAAGAGCTAGAAATCGGTCTTCTGCAGGTGGGTTAACACGCGGGCAGCCTGGAACATGTCTTCTGGACATAGAATCTTCGGATTCATACTGATCCCAGAGTCGTTGGACTACACTGCGAGACACATTCAGCCGTCTAGCAGTATCGGCCTGTGACAACCCCATTTGCATCTATCCTACTGCCCGCCACCTTAATGTATCGGGCACAGGACTTCTAGACATTTCTAGACTCTACTGGCTGTTGTGAACAAAACTGACAACAATAGTTAGAATACAACAAAACTTACACGAGAAATTACGAAAGCTTCATAATTGCATATTTTTATGATTCACAAATACCTATTCTTTTCTATAAATTAAAAGTAGTAATATCTTTGCGCAAGTTATTTTAAAGCTTATTATTGTCATTCATATAAACTGTAAAGGCTGTTCTATATGTGTGGGCGTTCTAAAGGAAACAGGCCTTTCTATCGATGAACACAAGTTTAATATGGTAACAAAGTTGACATGACGAGGACAGATGACAAGCACGAGTACATAAATCAACATAGAGGATTAATCATATTATTCAATATACATGACCGGTAACATTTACGGCCATTTTCATACTATTCTGGTTTCTACTATGACAAGCGACGTTCTTTTTCGCTGACATTCTGAGTTCTACTGCCGCGCGCTTTCGTTTCTCCAGAAGGGGGCGCTACTAGAGCTAGAAGAGGCATGCGCAGTCCTCACATAAACTATGAAGTTTAATCTGACTGCCATTTTTTGTCTAGTGAGATTCGAAAAAAACATGTACCTTAACTTTTGGAGGCCAGTGTACCTTCCTATATTATATGTGTGTTCAAGTAGATGAATTAGACAACCCGATTTCCACAGCATTTATGTATTTCTGAATTGACCGTAGAAATAATTTTATCGGCGATTATGGAAGTTTCGCAGTTGAACGAGAAAATTAAACTTGACTCGTGTTTTGTTGGAGATATTAAAAATAAATAGAGGATCTGGACGGTTAATTAATATAGAGGTATACGGTCTACGAAAAAATAATTTTTCTATATTCAGACTGACGATGAGGGATTGTGCTGTGCAAAAGCCTTTGATTCTGGCTAAGTATCTAAAACAATCAGAGGAACTCATCAACGGTTTGAGACGATCGACGAACAAAACTTATAATTGCATCCTGAACCTTGCAGAAAGTTGCAAATATACTTTTAGATCCCTGTACTTACAATTAAGTCTCAATTTTAGAGGAATACTTAGAACTTAAAGTTTTTCTTACTTTCTTTTTATATCTTAGTGCATACATGCATGTTTGTCTGGAGTGTCTTTCATTTTCCCGAAAATGTGTAGATGTTTTTTTTTAAAGGTATCATATAAAAGGTCTCCCAGGTCCCACAAAAAGAAATAGAACAAATCTTTGGTTGCATGGTGGACATTTCGACATCATTAAGAGACTTCAGTTTATGGATCGCATTTTCATTGCAAGACTCGTGAAAAGCCGTATCGTATCAGACGGAGGAACACCATTGCCCTTTTATATGTACAATACGTCAAGAATCAGAGTGCTTCCAAATAGAAGCATTGCGAGAGACTGTCCGATTACCACTTTTTGATTTGTGTTTTGAGAAACACTTTTCAGAACGGCAATGTCATTGTGCGGTAAGGAGATTTTTATTTTTAAGAACAGTTTATTTAGTTATATTACAATTACTAAAGATTATTTAAAAATTTATTATATAAAGACTTATAGTTTATAATAATGAATGTACGATTGTGTATGTTTTAGGTACATTCACTCAAAAATGTATTGGGACAAGATACAATTGAATAAGATTTTATTTTTTACATAACTGATATATGAAAAGGAAACACAAAAATATATCATACTCTGATAAATGCAAATCATTATAACTCGAACATAATGCATATTTTAAGTAAAATAAAGTCAAAAAATGTTCTCAAAGTATTGGGCCACTATCGAATAAATCAAGAAAAAAATTATGAAACAGATAGTTAATATATGGTTGGGCCATCGTTGTGCTTTATGACCTGTCGTAGTCTATTTGGCATCGATTGTACCAATTCTGCGCAAAAGGATGGGTCGATTTTGGCCCATTCTTCGACTAGATGCTTCCTTAAATCTTGCTTGCTAGAAATAGGATGCACATAGATATTTGCTGTTCATAATCCCAAAGATATTCAAAAGGGATATAGGTCTGGACACTTGGCAAGGGCCTGAATCCCACCAGGACTGACATAGGACCCACAACTTGCAAATGAAAGCAGTATGCTTTGGGTCGTTATCCTAATACATGCAGTTTAAAATGTCTTTAAATTACAAAATTACTTTTACTTTGTTTTAAATTTCGCTTAAGAATGCAAAGATAGATGTTTGTTCATTGTACCAGCAATACGTTCCAAATTTCCTACACCAGAACTCTACATTTAACCCCAACCAGTTGGTTGTTGGTTTCGTATTTTACTGTATGCCGTAAATTTTTGGTGTGCAATGCTGTATTTGGCATGTGCCAAACTCTCTGCTTACCATCAGATGCAAAAATGTTAGTTGCTTTCATCCACAAAAAGAACATTTTTCCAAAATTCGGTTGGCTGTTTTACTAAGTTTCATAAACGACAATCTAGCACGTTGGTATACTTCGCTGCTGAAGCACTTTCTCCTAGCTACTCTGGCATAAAACTTGGGCTTTCTAAAATATCTCCAACACTTTCAGTATTTTCAGATTTAATATTTTTTCAGTTTCCAGGGTCAATTTTAAAAGCGATAGTTCTGGGATTAATGTGAACTTGTCTCACAATCCACCTCGCTTCATGTTTACTAAATATCTTTGAATGCTCTTAGCTTTGTTTTCAACATTTGATTTTTTCAATCTGGAGATATTAAAAAACTCTAGACTTACTTAATTTTATTTATCCTATACGACGAACTGATTTCCTATTTTTCCAATGCTTTATAACGAAATTTCGCGCATTAACAAAAATCTGTTTCTCCGTCCCCATTGTTACATGAAAGACATGCTAAAATTTAATGTCTAAAACATGCTTAAAATATAGTGCTAGTAAATTAATTTTTATTGATGCTATACATATTTTTAATTTATCATTTAAAATGTGTCCCAAAACTTTTGAGATCTGTTTGAAGTTGAATAAATTATAAAAGCTGGAACAAATTAGAATTGTAAAATATTTAATATTATAATAAAAAGTTAGACTTACGTTGTCGAATTTAATATTTAAAAAACACAGATACTCAGCGTACAAATGTATAAAATCAAAATTTAAAAACACTTAAAATGTACCCAACGTTTCGGTCTGTCGGCAAAGCCATATTCTCAGGGTTTTTTTTTACCTTTTTTTCAGAGCTCAGTGTAGATACACAAAGATCCATTCATAAATACAACCAGTCCATTGATAAATTGGGTCATTTTTAAATCAAGAAGTCAATATATATCTCTTAAACCAGGGTTAAATTTAATTAATCGAAGTATTGTATTCTATTTCAACAGTAAATATTATAAACAGGATAAAGGTGCCCGGATGGGATCACATATTTGAAGCATTCTAGCAGAATTCAATCTTAGACAGTTAGAATAAATTACCTTTGACACATTCCAGATTAAACCTAGATTATATGCAAGATATGTTGGAATTTTTTGTAGTACGAGATGAGGGAAGACCAACTTTGGAAATGTTTTTTGATAAGTTGAATCAGCTTGATGACAAAATTAAATTTTCCCATGGAAAGCAAGGTTAATAATTCCCTTCTTTTCCTAGATGTATTAATTATTAAATCTGGTATTTCGCTTCAACGAAAAGGGATTAGAAAACCTTTGAAAATAGATAATGTTATTTCTATAACTGCTTCAACCCCATGGGGATATATAATGTCAGCGTTTAAATTCTTCCATCAGGGCAGCACATATTGCTTGTATGACTTTTTAGAAGATGAACTAAACCATATCGTCAAGATTGGATTCGACCATGAATATCGCGAACAAATACTCCATAATTTAATTGATAGGTTTAATACCATCCCACCCCCACAATGCACTCAGACAACCCGTACTGTGTACAGAAATATTTATGTCCCTACCCGGTATGAGAGATTAAGGAGAATTTTTAATAGATATATAACATTCAATTTATTGCCTCTCCTCTCCCCCACCAAAAATATTTTTACTGCTATCAGCAAAAAAAAAACCCTATAAGAACCTCTTGCCCTTCTGGCGTTTATGAAATTATATTACAACTTAATTCTGGCTTATTAAATGTTTTATTTTGGTATGACAAACCGAAGGTTGCTTGAATGAGTTAAAAACATAAGTGATTTGAAATTCCATACAGTACACAGCATTATCAAGAAATGTTTCTGAAGGAAATGTTGCGAAAGTTAATTTTCAAGATTTAAAAATCATTTCAAGACATTCTAACCAAGGCTCTACTAAGGGAATCAAAGATTATTTTAAGGAAAACTGTAGTTTTCCGTGCTAAAGTTCCATTTAAGTTTTCTAACGTTTAAATTAAATGATTAAGGGATATCCATTTGTAAAATTAAATTCAGTTATTTTTTCCAGACGTAAATATTGATGTTATGTTAGCAGATGGCGGCACCACCTTTAATGTAAACGTGTTTTAAATGTTTGTATTTCGTCCGTGGAAATGTTTATTCATTCGAACAATTTGTTTACTGGTGTATCCACGCTGACTAGTGATCTCCGAAAAGGTCGTCAAAAACCCCTGACGATGGTTTTGCAGACAAAAGACCGAAACCTGTACATTTTAAGCAAGTTTTTAAATTTGATTTTATACATTTGTACGCGGATGAGTATGAGTGTCTTAAGTATTTAATATGTTTACCAAATGTTAAATCATTTCATTTATAATGTTAATTCGATGTAAATGCTATTCATATTTTTATAAATAGCGTAACGTTTTATACTTGCCAAGTGTCCCAATACTTTAAGTGACTGTATATCAATGCAGGGAATGCTGTAAAGTGACTTTGCGCAGGTAATGTACGAAAGAACTGCATCGATGTGCGACGACAAAATAGCCATCCTGTGATAAATATTGTAGCAGCAATTGGTAACCAGTGTTACCTACGATCGGAAGTCTCAAAATCTCGATCAGATTTTTTCATTTTACTTTGAGTTCGACCAGGCAACGGGTGAACACTTGGTTAAATTTTGCTTTAGCACAGTGTACCAGTGGAGCAGAAGAAATTTAAGAATATTCCGCCTGCAAAGATTTTTGAAGGTTGGCTCCTTTCCCTAGCACAACGGATAAACAGCTATAGCACGTAACATGAAACGGCAAAAACATTGAATGAAATATATTTTAGTCGCGTACGTTACAAAACTTTGCTGTTAAATCCTCAAACGAGGGCGACACTTAGCTGCGTCGAATTTGGCGAAGCGATACATGAGTTTTTCTTGCTACCGCTTTGTTTCTTGCATTTCTTTCCCGCTTACTGTGGTTTGATCTGGAAATTTGGTTTATGAGTGAATTACGTTCGTTTGGTTGGATTGGTTGATTTATTGTGTGCCGTATTGTTGGATTCAGAGAGTAATGAGGTAGATAGAAATGCACTATACCGTAAAAATGTCTGAGTATGAAGCCGGTAATTCCGGAATTTACTAGGCCCAAAGAAGAGAAGTATATGGAAGAAGGGCTGAATTTATTGGACGGTGAGAGGTTTTCAAATCAAGTTCCCAAGTTGTTTGGGTGGACTTTAGTGTTGTATTTGTAGTGTCACGGCAAATGTATACATTGCATGTCTATTTTCATTTGAACTGTGGGTTTTGCGAAGTGAAGTGAATTTAATCTTTTGACGCGTTTTTTTTATGAATTCTGCAATGCGGTAAATACAAATGTTAAATAGTGTGCGTAGTTAGTTACTAATGAAAATTTACGATATTTCAGGTGTTTGTATTAGATTTAGGGCTAAGTTTGAATTTTGTCCTCTTGAGTGAGCAGTTCTGTTTGTTAGGGTGATTTTTGTATATTTTCAAATCGTTTCGTAAGCACTTTATTTGAAGTGTCAGGATGCCTCGAAGGTCCGTCTCAATGAATGAAAGGAATGATTTACGTTCTATTTTGGACATGAGCTGTAAGGGTATAAGGGCTGCGGTTGATTTTTGTATGGAGAAAGGTTTGATTGCGAGTGAGTATGAATGTCCGAAATGTGGGAATGGTATGAAATTGTGTGAAAAGAAGAATTTGGATGGATTCCAATGGCGATGTGAAAGGGGAAAAACATTGTGTTAGGCTGAGTATAAGGGTTGGTAGTTGGTTTGAAGAAAGTGAAATGAGTATGATTGATGTTTTAATTGTTACGTATGATTGGGTTGAGAGATTGAGGCATAAACAAATTGTGAGATTGGCGCGTGTGTCGAAACAATCGGTGACTAATTGGATGAATTTTTGTAGAGAGGTGTGCAAGTCTGTTTGTGGGTTTGAAAGTAGCGATTTGGGAGGTGAAGGAAAAGTGATTGAGATAGATGAGCGTTTGTTTGGGAAGAGAAAGTATAATAGAGGAAAGCATGTGGATAGTAAGTGGGTGTTTCGTGCGGTTGAGAGTGGAAGTAGTGAGTTTTTTTTTGGAAGTAGTGGAAGCTAGAACGAAAGAGATTTTGCTAGAGATTATTAAGAGGCGGATTTTACAGGGAACTGAGATTATTACCGATTGTTGGCGGGCCTATAATCGCCTTTCTGATGAAGGTTATATAACGGCCTCCGTCAATCATAAATATAATTTCAAGGACCCGGTTACTGGGGCGCACACCAACACGATAGAGGGTTTATGGAGCGAGATTAAACGCAACCTCCGCGGAAAGAGGCGGGTAGCAAAAACAGAAGATGAAAATTCTTTTGATGGCTACATTGCTGAATTCATGTGGAGGAAGCGTCACAGACGGGACCCTGATGAACTGACTGATTCATTCTTGACGATTATTCAGATTTACCCCCCAGAGTGCGGGATGTGGTGGGGAAAGTCGCTAGTATTGATACTGCTGCATCAGACGTGAGCGGCGATAGCGATATTGATAAATAGGGGCCTTCAACAAGAAATGGTAAATTTGAAAAATTAAAGTAAGTGAATTTTTATTGATTGTTTGTGATTATTTGTTTACTTTATTCTGATTTTATTTGATAATAATCGTGTGTCTTGCATTTTAGAAATTACTGAACTTAGAGGTATTTTCGTGCACGAGGGATGTCTTTTGTTTTGGTTAATGTGTACAGGATATACACATAACTTATTGATTGCTGTGTGAACGAATTTCGTACATTCTAGATATTGCTGTACAGCTAGTTTCATGCATCCAGTGATGTTTTCTTTCGGTTAATGTACGCGAAGCGTACATACATAAGTTACTGATCGCTGCGTGAATGACTTTCATGCATTCTAGAGATTGCTGTACAGCGAGTTTCATGCGCCCAGTGATGTTTTTTCGGTTAATGTACGCGAAGCGTACATACATAAGTTGCTGACCGCTACTTGAATGTATTTTATGTATTTAAAAAATTAGGAACTTAGAAATTTTCTCCAATTATAATATTTGTGCTTTGTGGTAGAGAAGTGATTATTTGCACAATTTCTATGAGAGTTTCTTTCACGACGTAAACGTGTCATTTTGTTTTGTGGCAATATACAAAGTTTATGGGGTATTTTCTTAGAGATTTTTTATTTGTTAGGAAAAAATAGCTAAAAATTTGTAAAAATGGAAAAATCCGGAGAAAAAAAATAGCTAAAAGTTGTAAAAATTAAAAAATCTGAATGAAAATATTGCTAAAAGTATGTAAAAATCGAGAAATCTCGCAAAAAACGTTTCAAAACTTTGTAAATAGCAGAAAAAACGAAATAAAATCAATATTTACTTTGTGAAAGAAATTGGCCTAGGAAGTGTTAAGTAGAGACTTGTCTGCCGAAAAGTAAGTGTTCCGATTGGGTGGAATTTGGAGGTTGCCGTTTTTTCGGTTGGCGCGCATAAAAAAAAATCGCCAAATCGGGGGTCGCACTTGTTTGAGGATTTTGCCAAACATTCCGATTTCCCCTTTTGAGACATGCTGCTCCAAATATACGTTGAAACAAAATCTTTGTGTCTTTGTGCAAAAAGTCAAACCTGGAACTTTTCTTGCGGATTTCTTCGTATCTTTTTACGAATTCTTTTGATGCACTCTTTTGTGCGGACTGAACGTGGACGACCAGGCCTAGGTCGATCTTTACAGCAATTAGTATCCAATAATAGATTTATAGTTCTATATATAAATGTTCTATTAAAATTAAGGCATTTTAATTGCTTAAAAGATTTTATACCTGCGGAAAATCCGCGATCAAAGAGCTGTTTAATCATCATTCGATTTCCATCTTTAAAATAATTTTAAATATTTGCTTTATAAAAAAATTCTGCACAAATAGAAAATTGCTAATTGCTGAAATAGAGGAATAAATTGTTTTACCAAACGATTAAAATTATTTATTTTTTGGTAGTAACAGTATTTAGTAGAAACCCTGTAGAGAAACTGTTTCGTTTTTAACGTAGTGCTATCTCTAGAGACGTCAATAGAATAGGTGAAGTTTAATTATAATAGCCCTGCACATATAATTTAATACAGAAACAGTATCTTATGAGTTAATCGAGCCATTTATTCTGCATTGTATCAATCGGTCTCGGAGACCGCTTATAGTAGCTGTGTGAGAAATTTTGGCACATCAGTTATTGGTTTATAGAAGTAATAATTCAATCTTGGTATCGCATTATAACAGCTTCAGAATTAAATGACGTGGTTCACTCCATTACAAGAAGTTATAAGGCCGTCATTGGCCAATAAGGTTACTCAACTAAGTATTAACCAACATTGTGATAATTTGTGTATATAGTGGTGGCCAAAAGTGCAGACAAAATTTGAATGCATGAACGAACATTTATGGGTCCGATATGTAGATGACATATTCCTTATAACGAACAGAAAGGTAAACCGTACAAGCCTGTTAAATGAAGCTAATGAAAAAACCAATGACGAGAATATTCAATTTACAATCCAAGAAGAAAATAACCACCCGCTAGCGTACTTAGATGTGAAAATAACCTATGAAGATGGAATAATAAAAACTACTGTATACAGAAAACAGACTGCTAATCTCGCAGTAATTCCTAGTACAGATAACACTCCAATCACTTATAAGCTTGTAGCGTTAAACACATCAATAGAACCATATACATATGTTCAACGGAGAAATTACTCTAAGAATTGAGAAAATAGGACTTAATGCAGGTCACCCGAAAAAACGTTACGCAAGTTAATTAAGAAAGCCACAGAGTTAATATAATCCAGTCTGTACAAAAAGGTGTATAGTTTACACCCCCTCCCATTTATAAGCAGTTTAACACTAAAAATGAAAAGTTAACTAACTAAGCTAAGAAAAGAGATGACAATCGCCCCAAACCCAACACTATTTAAAGTAATAAGGAACAGTGTAGAAAAATGAGGCATTACAAACAGCTGGAATTCATAAAATTAAAAAAAGGTTTAAATATAGGAAATAAAGAAATCACTTATATAGGAATGACGAAAAGAAAAATTGAAAAAAAGATTCAAAGAACATATCCGTGATATCAAGTACAACAATCAAACAACAGCTATTGCGAGAGAAAATATAACCCTTATACAATTAAAATCGAAAAAAACGCTAATTACGACGATCTCCAAAACGCATTAATAAGGGAATCCATCGAAATTGGCTTGGCGGGGAAAAATGCATCTAATAATACTGTTCATGCAACCATTGACAGTCATTGGCGGGAAATGTTGGAGAGGTAAAAAAGAGGGAAAATGCCAAAAAAGGGAAAGACTTTATGAATTGCGTCAAGAAAAAAAACTAATTAAAATTGAAACATTTGCACAGATGAAGCTCCGGAGACAGGAGTGAAAGTACTTTACAAGAGAAACAAGTGATGTATTTGTGTCTACATGGTTAAAATGAAATAAGAGTTCCTTAGAAGGAATGAAAAGCAAGTAAAACGTGAAATGAAAGATAGTGAAAAAAATGTTAAAGGAAATGTGTGCGGATGAACTGGGTATGGATTATACTTTTTTAAAACGTCGAACTTAATGTGTTTTCTATGTAGATAACTATGATTGTGATTATAACATATGTATTTTATTGACAATATAAATATTTATTTTAACGAAATATAATGGCAAATAACAATAATAGTACTGTAAAAAAACATTTATACTACTAATGCTCTCTAAAAATACATGCGGACAAAAATAGGCATCACAAAAAACGTCGCAAATAACTGCATTACAAACATTTGACCCATCGGTGTATAACCGGTTAATAAAGAGTTTTTGAAAGGTAATATCTCAAGAAAGACGTAAAAAAAGTTAATATTCTTTCGAAAGCTATTTAAAATGGTGCCAAAATTAGCCACTCTACATCCTCGTTCGAAGGGCCGGAAAACACTGAAATTTGAAATAGGGACACCCCCTACCCCATTTGTTTTTGAAAATTCCGATTCTACGAAATCACATTATTGTTATCCTTAAACTTTAAAATAGTTTGTAGATGGGAATGTAATCTGAAAAAAGTAAGTATTTGTACTTTTCACCTTTATTCAAATGCATCTGTTGAATTTAAAAATTTAATAGCATTTTGTGGGGTGTGTTTTGATTTATCTGTTTCAGTGTAGTCTCACGTTCTGAAAAGAATGTTTTTACTGCGAATGATGTATGTCTGAAATGAAACAAATAACTATCCATACGATGAAGGGTTTTGGGAGATGATCATAGCGAGAGGTAGCAAATTTATTCAATGTCACTTTCCATGATCGCTATCCAACTTATGTATCCAAAATTTACAGAACAGTTGCTCGTTCTAAACTAACTGCTTCAGTTAAAAGATGAACCAAGATCTTTAAGACAAAACCGCTACAGATGAGGCAACTTCATTGGGAGGCGTTCCTGAATTCTCAAGATTGCCATTATCGCAACATGTCTGAATAAATCAAGGTTCCGTTCTCAAAGTAATGATGTTGAATCACCATCATCCGTATAAAATAAATCTAGCAGAATATATTAAAAGACCATTTTGATAGTACAAGTTGTATTTGGCGATGAAATGATGCAGCGATATAACAGGCTTTTCTGGACTTTCTTCACTTATAAAGATACTTTTGAGTTCAACGGATCTGTAAAATTGGCAGAATATGAGGTATTGGGTCGACGAAAATCTCTACTGGATGAGGGACTGTCATAGCCCGTATACGAGAAAACTATGTCTGGGCTCGAATTCTGCACAATCGTATAGCCGTTCCGTTGTTTCTTGAAGGAAATTTCAATGCTGAAAAGTATATTGACAAGTTGAATATTAAAATACCTGCAATACGATAAATCTTTGGACATGCATTTGACCATGTATGGTTCCTGCAAGATGAGGATCAAGTGCACTCCGTTTTAATTTCACGCAATATGCTGAAAAACACTCTCCTGCAAAGATGTGAAATAGAATGGCCAGCAAGGGGGACACCTTGACTTTTTTTATTGGGGATATTTGAAAATTAATGTTAAAAAGACCAAACCCAACTGACATTAAGGAACAGAAAAAGAGAATACGCAATTTTTCCAATCCAATAACACCAGAGATATTCAGAAATGTTTCTCAACAACTTTACTCCGGACAGCAAACTGCCAAGCGCAATGTGGTGGTCAATTTGAATATATTACTAACCAAAGTACGTCGAAGATTGTTCAGTGAAGGGCGAGAGAACTCACTTTAAACAAACACCATAAATAGAAGGTATTAAGGTATTTTTAAAAAATCATTTAATTTGCCACCTGTGAAATATTAAAGATAACTTTCATTTGCGAAATTAAATTTTAATTTAATTAAAATAATTTTAGTATTAATTTTTATTAATTTCTTGAATTTATTTATCGAATCCAAGGTGCAAGACTTCTTTAACATTTTATTTTATACGTCATGTTAATGTTCAAAGAAAGCCTCTTGTGTTGGTAGAAGATTTTTAAGTCAAATTTTAATTCCAATGTGTTAGTCATTTCAAAAGATCTTATAGGTGAAATGAAGGATTTTGTTTTAGAATATAATTACTTTCTTACTTTTTTAAAAGTGGAAATATCCATTCTTGCTATAAGGATTGATGATTTATAAAGCATGTAAGCTGTTTTTAAATTATACAAAACGAAAATTTGTTTATAAAAACACTTAAAATCCTCGCGGCTTTGCACGCGTAGTTGTTGAATTACGCCAAGTTTTGTTTTTGAAATGTGGAATTATCAAATATGTAAAATCCCACAGAAATCTTAATTTGGAATCGTAAATTTGTTTTTAGAATGTTTTCCTCTCATTTCACACTTTTTAAATTAAGAATTCTATTAGGAACCATTATTAGCGAGCATTTGTATCTTAAAAATAACCGCCATGCCAAATTATATGTTTCTAGTCCCTTCAGCAACACAAAAATATAAGGTCAAAATTCAGCTTACTCATTGGAAGTTTAAAATGGTGGTTGCATACCATTTCATGAAAGAAAAAATATCCATTAAAGTGTTAAAAGATTTTTCAACCAATAATTTAATTTTTTCTCAGCATTGTAAAATTGTCAACATCGCAAAATTAGCTAAAATATTTACTAGGATAATTTAGACTTTAAACGTATTTCTTCTCAGTGTAGTATCATTTGGATTTTTATTTTCGTTTTTCAAAACATATTTTTGGGGAAAACAAAGAGTATTATATAGGGGTGTGAAGAACTTTTTTTCCCATTTTTTTAGTTCGGCTGACCTTACTTCTGTAATAATTGCATAAATAAATAAGGTTATTACAGAAATGAAATAAGAAAATGATTAATTGAACTATGCTATGCAATATTCTAGAACTTTAAACAATTTTTTTATGAATGGTCATGTCGTTTGCATATAAGTATATTTTTATATTAATAGCTTGACTGTCTTACTGACGGTCTAAAATTTTACTGCGTTTCTTTTACCTTAGCTGTATAGTAAATATTTTTGCAACTACTTTTGTTATCTACTCTATCCATCATATTCAGAAGCATGCAAACATGTTGAATCCAGAACTCCATCCATTGAGATTTCCTACTCTAATCTGCTAACATAATTCATTAACTAAGGCGCAAAACTAGCTAAACTTTATATTCTTCATCAGCGGATATATCTACCAGAATGACACGTAGTACTGATAAGAAACAAAAAACACCAATATGTGCTCTTTGAAGGCCATCGAATAATTCCCGCTTGACATCGTCTCACCGTCACTCCAGCTCACCACAAAAGATTATTTTGATTTTTCTACACAGTCATTCTAGATTGTACGCATCATCAGAGCTTGTCAGTAAATTCATCTAACCATCAACTAAAACTCTTCCCTTATGCTTGGAATTAAATTGAAGAAGTCTTAATTTTTCTATAATACAGGAAAGGAGGGGAAAGCCATGCATACGAACGAACAAAATTAAATCTTAAGTCTTCACATTCGGAAAATTGGAGGGATAAAACAAGAATTCGCGTCTTGGCGCAATAGGTGCCAATGTTAAAGATTGAAAACATCTGCTCCGTTATGCGGAAGAATTAGTTATGACCGATACAAATGAGGAAAATACTATTTTGAAGAATTTAAGCTTACATGATTTTAACTTTTTTTAAAAAATAATTTATGATTCACTTCATCGTATTTATGATACATATTTTTGCCTTTTTATACTTTGTTTTTAGACCAAGATTGCTGTACAGATTTCAAGTATGAAATGAAGTTTTATAACATGACTTAAATTGTTTTAATTGCATTTTTCATCACTACACATTTATTGGATTCAAACATTTAAGATAAAAAGGTATTTATAAAAATGCTATACCACCAGACTTGTAACGTCGTTCCCATAAGTTACATAGGTGAATAATTGGAATTTAATAAGGGGATGACAAGGAAGTTGATAAAAATTGAGGAGCTTCTCACGAAAGTCAAAAAGTTCGAAGAGTCCAATACCACCATGTTCTATCATAAGTTTTCGCCCTGTCAAAAAATAAGAGACTAATTGGCTGAGTTTTAAAAAGCTGTACGATGATTTTCTAGATGGATGATGTTATGGCTAGTAGATTAACCATGTCGAAAGGAGCTTTGAAAAACTGCAAGCCAGTTATTAGACAAAAAACAAGCACCTGGCGGTGATAGGCCATTTTTTCAAGACGTTTACTAGCAGTATTAGAAAGTGAAATTGGTCTAATTATTCGGGTTTTTAGATTACTTTCCTGGTTTAGGAAAAATAACAATAGTTTTGCACCAAGCACGGGGAAAAGTCTAATCCATCAACATCTATTGAAAAAAGAAAATTAAGAGATAAAATAAATGATTGTATGCAAAAGTTATGAAAATTAAAATTCAGGTTATTTCAGATATTATTTTGCAAGTTAAAAGGACAATCATGTGGCAATCAGATAACACATTCAAACACTTTGAGGTTGCTATAACAAAACAGCACTGTTTTATCGCTAATAGGTAGTACTGTAGTCTTAATTTTTTGAGTGTCCCTGTAAATGAACGATAAGTGCTATATGCACATTATTCTACAGCAAACATTTCGTAAAACTATGTATATCAATTTAATTATGTTTTAAATAGTGCAACATCATTAAAATATGCTGCAAACAGTTTCCCTCCCGTATTCCATTATGTAGCCGAATTCTTTTTTATGACCCTGTAAAAAAAACTTTGAACCCCATATTGTACAGAGCATATGTTCGTGCACCTGAGAAATTCATATAAATATCATTGCCAGAGTACGATTACCGCAAATGATTTCTCAATAGAACGTAATCTAACTATTGAGTGACCCGGTAAACGATATATAAATGCTACACACTTCATTTTAATAGCAAACAAGCCATAGTAAACATTAATATAATGGCAATCAGTATATTCATGAGAGTTGGAGCATGGACAAACAGAATGCATACACTTTTCAACTATGTTGGAAAGTTAAAAGGTTCTGCTTATGAGTCAGATCTTGAAATAAATGCTAGGTTATTTCCTATTGTATCTGCTATGTTTTTATGAAAAGTTATGTTTTGATAGTTGTGTTTTTAAATATGATTTTCAGAGTACAGACCCATACATTTTTTCAGAGTTCTTTTCCTTTAGTAGTTTAGGTGATCTTGGAATATTAACATCATTCATAACACAATGAGTAATATCAAGTGCTTTCTGAATATTCCCTTCTCATGTCATAGTAACTCTTCCCATGTGCTGTAAAAGTGTGCCAGCTGGCTCTGTCATATTCCTAGTGTTTGGGATAGTTATTAGAATATATCAGGAGTAGGCTGTCAGAAGTGTGGAATAAGTCCGAAATTGGTTACTGCCGTGCAGGTCCTTTGAGACCCAGAAATACCAAAAAGGATGAAGGGGAGCATATTGAAAGATCTATTGTTCGGAAAGTACAGATTGGGTCGTGAAAATAAGTTATCTTCGGTATTGTCAGGAATATGTCGTTATCAGAAATAAGTTTCCGCAGTGGTGGACAAAATTATAAGGACAACGCAAAAATTTCCAAATCTGGGCCGGAAAATTATGCAAATTTAACCCTCTAAGCGTGTGGAACGTAATATTCCGTTCACTAAGCTCCAGGTTTCACTGCAATATATGCAATGTTTAAGATAATATAATTCTATAGATTTAATGAATTTTCAAAACATTGAAGAATGTTTGATACTCTCAAGGGTTACATTCATATTTGTAATTAAGTTTTATTTCTAATGCTGAACGAATCATATTTTTTTAGCATTAAAAACCAAATGCTAAGAAAACATTACAATTTTACCCTTTTTCAAAACGCTCAGAGGGTTAATGGCTGGAAACCAATGAAAAATGAATATTTCTATAAGTTTTTACGGAAATGAGGAAAATTCATATTCATAAAATGTATTATCGATTTATACAGCTATGCGATATTGACAAAATTATTAGCTCAACTGTATTTGTGTGTTCTAAATAGTAAAAAGTTGCATGTTTTTTGTTCTGCACACACAACGCCCAGACGATATAAATAATTAGCAAGTGTTTGAGATCATCATTTTGTCTTTTTTAGTCATGCCGCTAGGTACAGAGCTTTCGGAGTTTGAGAAAGGGAAAGTTGATGCATTTAAAAGTCCAGGGCTTTCTGTACGTTAAATTGCGACAAAGATTAATATATCAAGATCGGTTATCTACAATTATCTTAAAAATCTGGTAAATATGGACGGCAAATACATATAGGTAGGCTATCTTCTGTTTCTGTACGGTAGAAAAGAGTGATAAGGCGAGCTTGCTCCAAAAATAAATGTCAACAGAAATAAAACGCAAATAGAACTTAAAATGCAGTGCTAGAAGCTGTTCGATGTGTTTTACAAAAAGGAAAAAAGGTTCGCTATGCTAAACATATGTCACGACCGCCTCTTACAAAATTTCAAAACATACTGAGGGTTTAGTTTGCCAAAAAATGCATTATTATGGGGAAAAAGTGGGATGTTGTCTTTTTCTACGAGACAAAGTTTAATTTGGCGGAACCAGATGGTTTTCGCTACTTCTGGTATGATCTCTTTAGCGAAAAAGAAATTTTCTCAAAGCGTACATTTGGAGGAGACTAATGATCTGGGGAGGTTTCGCAACTGGTGGAACTACTCCAATAGTTTTTGTGCAAGGTAGGATGAATTCTGTGAAGTTATGTTGATGTATTAGACATTGTTTTACCAGGAGCACCATTAATAACGAATGTAGACTATTTCTTCAAGCAGGACAATGCCACAGTACATGTTTCCCAAACTTGAAAATCATGGCTTGATGCTAATTTCGTGAAACTACTTGATTGACCGACCAGAAGCCCTTATCTTAATACAATGGAAAATATGTGGAGTATTCCGGCACACGAAGTATACAAAAATGGTATACAATATGGAAACAAGCTCAATATATGCTCATGTCCGCCATCGAAAAAGCCTGGTAAAAAAATTCCAAAAATATTCTGAAGGAACTGTCAAATTCCATGACTTCAAGACATGTGATTGAGAAAAAGGGGTAGATTAATTATTAGTGTGTTTCTGACAAAAACATTCATTGTCCTTATAATTTTGTCCAATTTTTAAAATGTCACATATTCTTAACTATGGCAAAACATTCATATTTTGCATTTTCCAATGTTTTGCATTCTACAATGATTTCTAGTATAAAAAAGCATTTTACGTATAGATTTCACTTTATTTAGTTCAGAAATAAATTTATTCTGTGCTATTTCCAGTTATTCATATAATTTGGATCATTCTGAGACTGATCTCTTTACATGCGTGACTGAATTGTGGCAAACTGATCAGAGAATCCGCACCAGAAGGCATAATCGAATTCCCTGTATTTGAGACTATTTTATAAACCCACACAATGCTTGTAGTTTGATCAGTGTCACCACTCTAACCCATCTAAACCTACTCTCACACTAGATGGAGAATATCCCAATAACGTGTACCATGTACACGACACCTAACAGAATCAAGTGGAATTTCTCGTTATGGAGAAATCTCAAGGAGCTACAACTTCAGAGATATTTGAAGGCTAACTATACAACACGTATGTTATTAACAGCCACCAACCGTTCTCTTCTGACGTTTAGATACCGGATTGTATCCACTAGGATCATCCGCCACTGGCTAGACAGGAAGACTGGTACGCATTTAATTGTGTGAAGTAATGGCCGCAGAAAATCAGCTTAGACAGCAATAAGAACATCAAAAGTTCAGATTGAAAATTTTACGTATTTTGTTAGGTATATTTTTTTTCTTTAAATAATATATATACAATAAAAACAATAAAGAAAAAAAAATTCAAACCAGTTTAGTATAACAAAAGAAAAATTCTTGAACAAAATGTAATAATCCTTGTAAATAATCCGGCAAACTCAACAAACATGGAATACCAAGAACATGATAAACGAAGAGAGAAGATGAAACAGAGTGAAACAAAGAGTAAAGGGCATATAACCAAATGCCGAAAAAAATGGGAAGGTAGAAAAGGTAGTTTAACTTCAATAAGTAAGTCACCAGATCTTAATATTTTAACAGTCTTTGGATCACCAATAAGTACTTGCATAGCTTTTTGTATTAGGAAAGGTGATTTCAGGGCGAAATTGCCTTCTGCACAGTTTACGAGAAAGAAACGTGCATTTCTATAAGACATATCTAACAGGTTTCTCTCTCCTATGCTACAAAATTTTCTTGCATCAGAGGATGCACCTTTATTTTATAAATTGGAAGAAATACTTTCCTCGACGTTATATGCCCAGGACGTATTTGGCTGTGGGGCTTCCACATCGCATATTTTATTTCTATCAGTTGTAGCCACAGTTGAGAGAAAATAGAAAAAAAACCCGACCCTTCTTTTCCTTACTGCAGGCGCCTGTCTCGAAAGGGTTTAAACTATTTTCAACAAACTGCCCCGTTTTTCGAACGTTGGATTAAACTCGATAGCATTTGCCAATAGGGTCATTCCATGCTAAATGAGCAAATCAGCTGTGGTTGACATGTCAGATTTTAATGAAAATCAGCATATAAGTAGATCATATTTATTTATGAGTAAATGTAAAATAAGAGATTTCAGGAATGTTTATTTAAGTATTAAAACTTGCATTAAAAGTTGATACAAGATCGAGGTTTTTTCTACATGCTTGAAATTTCAATTTTCATTATTAGCCGTAGGAGGGAAAAGACTATCAAAAATTATTCATAATTAAGAATGAATAATAAGTAACAGATTAGAGTGATTTAGTAGTCGTCCTTTTATTCCATAATGAGGAAAAAAATAATGAAAATTTTTGAGAGGAAAATGCAATATTTCTATTGTTTGAACATGAAGGAAACATCTTAAAATTTTAATATTGTTTGACGTTGAAGATAAAAGTATATATTTTAAATATAGGAACTTTCATTCTTTCTTTTTATTCCTTAATGAGAAAAAAATAGTGAAACATTAAGGGGAAAAATTCAATATTTCTATTACTTGTTTAAACATGAAGGAAACATCTTAAAATTTTTAAATTATTTGACGTTATAGATAAAAGTGTATATTTTAAATATAGAAACTTTCATTCTTGCCTTCAGTTTATTTTTCCTCAACAATATTTTAAATTATTGATTTAAACGGGGCAAACAATTATATAGTAATCAAATCTCCAAATAGATGGCAGCACTACATTTTTTTTGCAAGATGGCAGAGAAGGCGCTCAAATTTGAAGTGAAATAGCCCATTGAACGTAACAAATATTACTTTTCTGAACTTATTTCTGTTATGTTAAGAATCAAAAGGCAACTTTATGCTTCTGCAATATTGATAATGTCAGGTTTTTCCTTCATTTAATTTTTTAAGTAAACATAAAGAGGAAAAATTGTGATTGTCATTTTTTTAAAGTTTCTAAGCTATTTTGAAGATGAAGAAAATAAATGGCAACTTCCAAATTTGAGAAATTTGGTTTTCATATGTAACATTACATCATACATCAATTTCACATATGTTTTTAAATTCCTTTGATTTTTTTAACGCTTTTAATTTTCTTAAAATTTAATTTTTACAACCAATTTAAGGTTAATCATGGTGTTACGAAATTATTACTAAATAAATATGATAACTGTCCACGGATTACAATATTATGAAATTTTTTTATTTATGTTAAATATAGTTTTCGAGATACGGAACCTTAAACTTGCAACTTTGAACGATTCCATACAAACCATTCTATGTCAAGTTTTTTTAAAATGTCCAAAACTTCCAAAATATTTTATTTTTTGTCAAGATATTTTTAATAGCAATTTAAATATGAATTGAATCTGTGTACCAAATTTTATTAAAATCGGTTACTATGTGGCCACGACTTTTTTTTATTTTAGCTCATTTTGCATGGAATGATCCAGTAACTAGTTCTTTCACATTGGAATCAGGTAGTCTGTAGGTAAGACTTTACAGCTCTTTCCAACCTACAACCACTTTCACCGAAAGGCACCAGTCTCCCGGTGTTCGTCCTAACAGCCACCATACAATGTATGGCGTCCTCCGATCACGGAACCGGAATTCGGAAATGCCCTGCTTTCTGGGGCTCAAGATCAGCCTAAAAAGGTAGAACCGAGTCGATGAGATTAAAAAACCCAGAGTGTCTCGCGTGAAAAAAAGCACTATTGTATGAAAAAGAAGTACTGTGAGAGAAAACTTAGAAACAAGGTGTATTGTTGTCTTTAAGCTTTAATTTTTTTCCTTTTCTTTTCTAACAAAAGAATGCTAGTAGAACAAAAAACAAAATGAGCAACAAGGTTAGTAAAAAAAAAATCTAACATGAATTAGGTCAAAAGAGGTATAACAAACTGAAAAGAGAAGATTAAAAAGCGTGAAAAAAGAAAAAAAAAGGATAGACAACAAAAAAGAGAAAACAGTAAAGGAGAAAGATCGCTCGGGAATCCGGGGTCACGAAACCCTTAAATACCTAAAGAAGGTATTCCCCTGGGGGAATGTGTTTTATTGAAATAAACAAAATTACAGTAGACAAAGTATCCCACAAAATACACATATTAACATTAATTATCTAACACAGGGTTTAGGTGCTAAAGAGTGCTGAAAAAAGGAGTTTTTTTTAACTTCTGGCCGAAACGAGAGAAAATCTTTCCCACCCACATTTCCCAAAAACTATGCATTTTATCGAGAAAACCTCAGTTGTAAAATTAGACAACATTTTCTACAAAATTCACAAATTAACTTTAATTTTCTGAAAAACTGTTTAGGCGTTAGATCGCGGTTTAAAAAAAGGAAACTTTTTGATCTTTGAGCCAAACCGAGAGAAATGCCCTTTCCTATCTTTGATTTTATGAACTATGCTTTTTATCAAAAAAGAACCCTAATTAAAGTAGACAATATTTTATAAATAATGCAAAAAATTTCTGACAAAGTGTTCAGGCGCTAGAGCGCGCTGAAAAAGGGCTTGTTTTTAGCCTTCAGGTCAAAACGAATGAAAAGCGCATCAGGAATCAATTACAAAACTTGTAGGTGGTTGATTGGAGTTTTATGGCACGAAGTTCCTTTGGGGACATGCTACGTCAAAAAAAGGTAAATAAGAAAACTTAAAATTTAAAAGTGATTTAAAACTGTCATAAAATCAAGATAAATAAAAATAACAGTTAATTGAAAAGAGTGACTCGATAAGTGTATAATTAAAATCATTCAATGAAAATATAACACAACGTTTAAAAGAAATAAACAAGTTTTTGCTGGTAAAATACACTGACGGAAAAAAAAAATCCTAACACCAAGAAAAAATTATTGTAGAGTAATGAAATTTGGACAATGCATTTGTCTAGTTAACATGTTTAATTGATTAGATTTTCAAGATCACAGGTTAATTTAAGCTCAAGAAAATGGATTTCAAATGTGAAATGCTATTACATTAATAGCCGGTGTAACCTCCATAATTTTTAGTGCAAGCCTGCAAAGTGCATGTATTGTGTCATGCAGGTGCCGAATGTCACTTTGTGGTATGGAGTTCCATGCTTGTTGTACTTGTTGTGTCAATACTGGGAGGTCAGTGCTGGCTGTGTATGATGCTGGAGTTGTCGTCCAATGGTATCAAATACGTGCTCAATTGGAGACAGATCTGGTGATCGCGCAAGCCAAGGTAACATGTTGACAATCTGTAGAATACGTTGCGTTACAACAGCGGTAGGAGGGCCAGCGTTATCCTGTTGGAAAACTCTTCCTTTAATGCTGTTCAAGAATGGCAGCACTACAGGTTGAATTACCAGACTGACGTACAAATTTGCAGTTAGTGTGTTGGGGATAACCACGAGAGTTCTCCTGCTGTCATAGGAAATTGCTCCCAAGACCATGACTCCAGATGTAGGTCCAGTGTGTTAGGCCGCAGACCGTTTGGTTGCAGGCATTTCACTGGCCTCCCCCCGACCAACACACGGCAATCACTGGCACCAAGGCAGAACCTGCTTTCGTCAGACAACACAACAGATCTCCATTCCATCCTCCCATGAGCTCTGGCTTGACACCACTGGCGAAGCAAACGGCAATGGCTTATAGTCAGTGGAATACATTGTTACAGGGCGCCTGGCTCGGAGCTGTACTTGAAGTAACCAATTTCTAAGAGTTCGTAATAATACAGTGGTACCAACTGCAGCTATAACTTCTGCTGCCGACGCAGTACGATGCGACATAGCCGTACGCCGAATATGGCGGTATTCCCTCTCAGTAGTGCCACGTGGCCGGCCGGAACCCAGTCTTCTTTGGGCAATACCATCCCTTGACCACTGTCCCCAACAATCATGCACAGATGATACATTCAAGCCAAGTCTATCTGCAATATCGCGGAAAGAAAATCCATCTTCTTGAAGCCCTATTGTACGACCTCGTTCAACCTTTGTGAGCTGTTGATAATTGATTCTTAATCTTCTTAAAGGAATTCTTGGCTAACATCAACCCAATACGCCAAATTTAGAAGATAAATAACGCTCACGAACTTTACAGCACATATTTAAAGCAAATCTAATTTGAAAGTTCTGAGTGGCGCTGCTAGTGCCACACTTACGCGAAAAGCGCGAAATTTGAATCGATGTCTTCTTTCAGATGTATAAACACGCCTACAAATTTCGTTTATCTAACAAAAGTCTTTCTTGGTGTTGGGAATTTTTGTCCGTCAGTGTATATACAATCTCTAAACTAACAGTTAGCAATATATAGTATCTTTAAACTATAATTTGGTATTCAAAGTTTATAGCAGAAATATATGTACTATATGTAATAGATTACCAAAAGAAACATCGTTAAAATCATGTAGGTTCGAATACCTCAAAAACAGTATTATCGTCATTTGAATCCGAACTATAAGAATCCATAGATTCCTCTGCATAGTATAGTAGTTGTTTTGAATTCTTTGCGATGTATCTAGACAAGCTTTGTTTCCCACCCCCCTTCACAGTTTTCCATTGTGATGAGAATTGATTTGGGGTGTTTTCTTTCTCTCTTTCTGTGCACATGATTTTTGTTTTCCTTTTTGTCTAGAGGAAACAGGTTTTTCCAATTTGTTTGAAGATGAAACAGAAGATAGATCTGACTCATGTTCGGTTGGATGTTTAGATTGACGATTAGAGTACTCTACACTGGCCTCCAAAAGTTAAGGTACAACCGGTTTTTTGCGTCTAACTTGCAAATGTATGAATATAGAAATTACTAATTTGGAGGATATGTGCGCTAAACTGTTATTTATTAAATGAGACATAGAAATTTACTTAATTTAAACGTATAAATGAAATTGCAACAAAAAAGCTCTCATGGTGGAAAATTCCATTCTTGGAGAAATCGGTACATCGCAGTATTATGCAGTAAAATGTGACAAACATTAAAAAACTGGTTCTAATACGGAATATGTCCACTCCGGACTTGAATGCATTGGCGGCATCGACTTTCCATGCTCTCAATTTAATTGTCTGTCGCCGAAATAGGTAACTCTGACCAGACTTGGAGTAAGCCTTGTTCCAGCTCATTTAATGACCTTGGAGGAGGATTAAGAGCCGCAACCTGTCCCAAATATGTTCTATCCGATTCAAGTTTGGAGAGTGAGCTAGCCATTTTATTCTCTCCAAACCGTGATCCTCAAGATAATCCTCAACAACCACAGCTCGGTGTGGTCTCTCATTATAATCCATTAGAATGTAACTATTGTCAATAGCACTGGCATATGGGCGCACATATGGATCAAGGATCTCATCCCGATATCTTGCACCAGTCGCAGTTCCTCCATGGAACACATGCAGGTCAGTGTGGCCTCCGAGTGAGATCCCTGCCCAAACCACGATTCCGTCGTTTCTGTACCTGTGTGTTTCGACAGTGTTTGATAGATGTATCGAGTGCATTGTTCTCTCCAGATCAGAAGATGCCTGAATCTCTCTCCAGTGTGAATCTGGACTCGTCTGTGAAGAGTACAGAAGCCTACTGTTGTCTGGTCCAGGAAACATGTTCTCTTGCCCAACATAAACGGGCCCTTCTCTGTCGTCTGTTGAGGGGGACACACATAACTGGTCGCCTTGCATAGAGACCTGCATTGTGAACACGTCTTTGCACCGTAGTAGCGAAGATTCTTCTCCCTGATGCTGCAAAGTGGTCTGCAATGAGTTGAGGCACAGTAGTGAGTCTTCTCCTTCGGGCCGAAAGAGCTAGAAACCGGTCTTCTGCAGGTGTTGTAACACGTGGGCGGCCTTGAACATGTCTTCTGGACGCAGAGTCTTCGGATTGATACCGATCCCAGAGTCGTTGGACTACACTGCAAGACACAATGAACCGCCTAGCAGTATCGGCCTGTGACAACCCCATTTCCATCCATCCTACAGCCCGCCACCTTAATGAATCGGGCAAACGACTTCTTCTAGACATTTCTAGACTCTACTGGCTGTTGTGAACAAAACTGACAACAATAGTTCGAATACAACAAAACTTACACGCAAAATTACGAAAGCTTCTTAATTGCATATTTATCTCTCATTCACAAATGGGTCATTCCATGCTAATAAATGAGCAAATCAGCTGTGGCTGACATGTCATGGAATTTAATGAAAATCAGCATATAAGTAGATCATATTTACTTATGAGTAAATGTAAAATAACAGATTTCAGGATTGTTTATGTAAGTATTAAAACTTACATTAAAAGTTGATATAAGATCGAGGTTGTGTCTACATGCTTGGAATTTCAATTTTCATTATTAGCCGTAGGAGTGGAAAGACTATATAAAAAAATATTTATAATTAAGAATGAATAATATGTAACAGATTGGAGCAATTTAGTAACTGTCCTTTTATTCCATAATGAGAAAAAAAATAATGAAAAATTTATAGAGGAAAATGCAATATTTCTATTACTTGTTTGAACATGAAGGAAAAGTCTTAATTTTAAAATTGTTTGACGTTATAGATAAAAGTATATATTTTAAATATAGAAGCTTTCATTCTTGCCTTTTTATTCCTTAATGAGAAAAAAATAATGAAAAATTGAGGGAAAAAATTCAATATTTCTGTTACTTGTTTGAACACGAAGGAAACATCTTAAAAATTTTAATTTATTTGACTTTATAGATAAAAGTGTATATTTTAAATATAGAAACTTCCATTCTTGCCTTCAGTTTATTTTTCCTCAACAATATTTTAAATTATAGTAGAATAAATTGATTTAAACGGGGCAAACAATTATATAGTAATCAAAGCTCCGGATAGATGGCAGCACTACATTTTATTTTGCAAGATGGCAGAAAAGCATGGAAAGGCGTACAATTTTGAAGTGAAATAGCCCGAAGAACATAACAAATATTACCTCTTTGAACGCATTTCTCTTATGTTAGGAATCAAAAGGCAATCGAATTTTTTTCAGCATATCATGGGCTTTTTGAACTTTATGCTTCTGCAATAATGTTAAATGTCAGGTTTTTCCTTCATTTAATTTTTTAAGTATACATAAGAGGAAAAATTGTGATTTTGTAATTTTTTTAAAAGTTTCTAAGCTATTTTGAAGATGAAGAAAATAAATGGCAACTTCCAAATTTGAGAAATTTGGTTTTCATATGTAACGTTACATCGTACATCAATTTCACATATGTTTTTAAATCTCTTCGATTTTTTTAACGCTTTTAATTTTCTTAAAATTTTCAATTTTTCAATTTTTACAACCAATTTAAGGTTAACCATGGTATTACGAAATTATTATTACTAAATAAATATGATAACTGTGCATGGGTTACAATATTATGAAAAAAATGTATGTTAAATTTTCAAGATACGGAACTTTAAACTTGCAACTTTGAACGATTCCATACAATCCATTCTATGTCACAAGTTTTTTAAATGTCAAGAACCTTCAAAATATTTTTTTTGTCAAGATATTTTGAATAGCTCTATGTAAATATGAATTCAATCTGTGTACCAAATTTTATTAAAATCGGTTACTATGTGGCCACGACTTTTAAATTTTTGCTCATTTTGCATGGAATGACCCAAATACCTATTCTTTTCTATAAAATAAGAGTGGTAGCTGTAATGTTTGCGTAAGTTATTTTAAAACTTATTGTCATTCATATAAACTATGAAGTTTAATCCGACTGCCATTTTTTTTCTGGTGAGCTTCGAAAAACATGTTGTACCTTAAATTTGGAGGCCAGTGTCTTTTCACAGGTTCTGATGATGGTGGGAAGTTCTAATGCAGGCAGAGGTCTTATTCTAGCGGAAACATACATACAACGGGTTTTTTTTATTTATAGTGCTGGTTAGTGTAATAGAAGAATCATTTGTTGGTAAAGAGAAATCAGTTTGGGTGCTTATATGTCTTAAGAATTTTGATTGTCGCTTGAGCAAACTAGAATAAGAAACTACCACAGATGGTGTTCTGGAATCAACAAGTTTTCAAGCTACAGAGTAGGAAAGTTTGAGTGATTTTAATAGCAACAATTTCTTTCTCACGGATCCAGTTTGGGCAAGAGCGAGAGTATGCTGTATATGGTCACCCTTGCAGTTTATGCTGCGCTCAGTGTTTTCGCATGACTTCCCATCGTGGCCGACTACCGCACAACGTGCGCAGGTAACAGAACAACGACAGGTAGTACTAGTAGTATGACCATAACGCTGGCATTTCAAACTACGGAGTGGGTTAGGTATATAAGGCCGGACGGAACAGCTCAGGTAGGCAGGTTTGATTCTGGTTGAGAAATTAGGTTTATTGAAAGTCAAAATAATGTGCTTCGTAGGAAGCACTTGCTCATTTCGACGAATAGTAATGTGGCGTGCATCTATGACATTTTCATCTTTTAGATTTTGTAGAAAATAAAAGCTCTGGTTCGGAAATTACACCACGGCTTGTATTTAGAGTTTGATGGTCCTGAACAGAAACAGAGCCTATTGTTGCGCAATTTGAGAGAAATTTTGAAAGTTTGGCTTTAAAAACCTGAACAAGCAAATCCCCAGACTGTAGTTTAAGTGGATAGCCATCTCCGAGAACAAAGTGAAATGTTTTCGCGATAGGAAATGGTGAAGTTCTTTTAAAAGAACCATCAGAAACGCTGTTAGTACGTTTAATAACAAAAAAGTTAATGAATGAAGTCATCTGTACAGTTTGTTGCTCTCCACATGGGATAGAAAAAGAAGAAAGTGAAATACTTCTATACATATTAAAAGATAAAAAATAATTCCGACCCCGGCCGCACCACCCGCTACCGAACCCAACCAGGGGATGCACATTCGTGCACCAGTGCTTACCAGGGCCCATGCGTTCACAAGACAAACCTATATCAGTCTCCACCCTTAACGAGATGACTAGTATGTGACCGCTCACTTGATCCCCAGCCAGTGAAAAGTCAGCTCACCAACCGATTGATGCATATGGGACCTATATGCACCTCTCGTCTACATGAGTTGGGTTGATTATTGACGGCCAATTATCTACACTAGGGATATAGGCCCGGAGGGAGTGCCCTTCGTGGGGGTCTTTCTAAGGGAACCTAATCCGTATTTACGCATGGATAAATCCACGGCTCGAAGAAAACCACGAAAACTCCGAACGATTAGGCCGACGGGCGCGATTGGGATCGAACCCAGCACCTCCCGTCTACCAGCTTCGAGAGCACAACCTCTCAGCCACTGGTGGGGCTTCTCGTCTACATGAAGCAGAGGCCAACGCAGTGTGTTGGTTTCCCTCAACTGCCAGGATCCTCCTTTCCTGGGACACGGGTCGCCACGCATGGCAAACACTTGGTGGTTTACAATAAGCAGATATAAACAGGATATCTGCTTATGCAGAATCGTCATCACATCAGAAGAGGAAACCACGATGAAAGTGAAACAAAGAGGAAAGATTAGTCATGAGAATGGAGAGGAAAATGAAAAGAGAAAGATCGCTCAGGTATCCGGGGTTGCGGAGCCCGTGAATACCCAATGAAGGTATCCCCCTGGGGGGGTACAAAACTTGTAGAGCATAAAATTATCTACAAATTTGGTCTTAGGTGACATTTTATATAATTAAAAGGCTGTGAAATCTTAGCTGCCTCAGATGCTAACTCAAACTTCTCCAAATCAGTTTTGAAACTAAGAGGTTTTCATATGTTTATGTCTTTCCTTGTACGCATAGGGTATTATAATGGATAGAAACTGAATAAAAGAAGCTCTAAAATATTTGCTTCGAAATCTGTCGACAAAATGTTGAATGGTAACGCTTATTCAAGAAGTATCAGGGGTAATACGCTATTACGATTTACATTATCGATGATTTTTGAAGGCATGAAGATTTAAAGTTGTGCATTGGGTGATCTTATGAAAATGAAGGATGTGCAGGTGACTCGAACTCATTAATTAATCAATTTCCGAATAAGCTGAATGAGTGTAAAGCTCGAGGTCCCACAGCACAGTTATGGATGCAATGTCTCGAAATGGTATCAATAGCACTAGACTAAAAAAATCGCAGCCTTTCACTGCGAATAAAGCACATATTGATGTAGTGAAAAAAATGCTTTCATACTTTAACGCTAGTGGTCTCTTTCCATGTGCCACATTGACACATTTATATCTTCAAGATATTAAATTGAAAGACGTAATGCATCATAAGACTTCTGCGAATTTTTAATCCTATTATTCACAGTAAAGGAATATGAATTAAATTCCGCAACGTGGACAGACAGGGTAATCCAGCAATATCTAATGAAGCCTATAAAGATAGAAAGATTAGTATCTCGGGGTCAAAATACTCAAGAAAAGGTTGTGTAAATGTGTATATGGCATGTAGTCACGAACACTATACGATAAAATAAAGACCTTTCGTAATATTTCTTTAAACTTTGCGGAACACGTTGACTCTAGAGATTCACGAGTGAAACTCAAATACAGATGTACAGGGTGTCCCACAAGGCACGCAGCATCTAATGTGTAGAGATTCGGATAGAGCACGTTAATATGAGTATTTTGAATAGTAACATGTGGGGTCCCCGAATAAAGCGTGATAGTCTAATTACAGGATGAACGTTATTGACGAATCCGATAGTGGGTATTCCAAATGATGATGTGTACGACGAATTTAGAACATGAATGATTCCCCAGATGATTATGCATATTTGTGGCAACCAATGAGAGGAAAAGCGCATCTGGCAGTGAACACGCAATATTCCTTTGCGGCATACTATAAAGCTAGAGAAAACGTTCGAAGATAATGAGTTGGGCATTACTCTCTAGGAATGTAGGGTTGTATCGTTATCGTTCCGTTTTTATTGTGTTACCGTTTCGGTTCAGAAATGAGCAAATATTCTATTGAGCATCGTCTTTTCATGGTACAGACTTACCATGAATTGCAATCCCCAAGGCTTTGATCAGAAAATTCTAGTTAAAAAATTCGATAATCACCACAACATAAGCGGCACGACAATCAAATGAACGTACGACAAATTTAAGGAGACCGGCAGTGTGTTGGACAATGTGCTACCGATAGGGAACAAAGAGATGCACGAACCGAAGTTAATGTTAAGAAAGTGACAGAAGAGTGCAAAGAAAGTCCATCAGCTTTGGTCGACAAGTGGCTCAAAAAGTCAACATGTCCAAAAGCACGGTGCATCGGATAATGAGGAGGGATGCGATTTTGTTCCCTTACAAAATCAATCAACCATTGACGGAATTGGATGGTTTAAGGAGGTTTGATTTTACAAACACGATGATTAGTAAGGTTGAAGATGACGAAATGGATTTTAATCGGATCTGGTTCAGTGACGAGGCGCCCTTCCACTTCCAAGGATATGTTAGCAAACATTGGAGGTTCTGGACCAACGAAAATCCCCATCATGCAATAGTTCGGCCACTACACCCACTGAGACTCGCAGTTTGGTGTGCGTTAACTGCCGTAGGCATCATTAGACCAATTTTTTTTTTCACAGGAAATGTCACAGGTGACGCTTATTTTGACGTGTTGCATGACTGTGTCATCCCATTCTTGCATGTCATGGATAAGATAAGAGATTATTGGTTTATGCAAGATAGTGCTAGACCTCACCGCACTCAGCGTAACTTCGACCTTTTAACGGAATATTTTCACGATAGAATCTTCGGGTTGGTCTCCATTACGAAAACAGGCAATGGTATAGAGCGGCCACCGTACTCTCCGGATCTTAACCCATATTACTTTTTTATGGGGACATCTGAAAGACAATATATCGCAGACTGCCCAAAACATTAGACGACTTGAGAGCAGCAATTGAAAACAAGATGAAGGAATTTGGAAGAGATCTATTGCAAAAAACAATTGCGAACTTCCATTCCAGACTTCAAAAATGTTATTTGTTCGAATGGCGGTTCGAATGCAGGTTCGAATATCTACTTTAATTTCGTGAGTTTGTGTTTCCGATAAAATGCATAGTTTGAGAAATTGAGGGTGGAGAGGGCGTCTCTCGTTTTGGCTAGAACATCAAAAAGCCGCCTTTCTTCAACGAGCTCTACCGTGAAAATCCTTTACCAGAAAATTAAAGTTTTATTTTGTAGGATATTTTGCCTACTTTAATTTTGTAACTAGGCTTTTTCAATAAAACTCAGTTTTTGAGATAAGCAACAAAACTATTTTTGTGACCTTTGACCTTCAATATCTGTACACGAGATTGTACGAGACTTACGCTAACTTCTAGAATATCAAAACAAAACTTAATTTTTAATAGTATTCTTCGTCTTATTTAAGGACATAATGAGATAGTTTTAAAGGCAAATAATATAAAAATTTAGTGGTGAGAACCACCCAAATGCTATGGCACTGTTCTACCACTGTGCAATGTAAAATAGATGTCAGAACATAACATATAAATATAATTCAACTACCAGTACTCTGCATGATGTGCCTGTACCAATTCAGAAAATCGCTTTTAAAAAATTTGAACATAGTATTCAAAATATTACTGCGACTTCTCTACAAGAAACTTTTGACATATTAAAAAGTATTTGTTCCTAGGCACTTTCCATACGTACGAAGGAGTCACACCATTCACTTAAAGAACAAGTGTTCTATTAATTCTGATGGCATCGAGCTGTTTATAGTAGCTGGTGTATATTTTCTATAACTCCAAATTTTCAATTCAATATAGACAAACATTACGAAAGGGGCATGACACGCATGTATACACATGTATATATAAAATTAAATTTTTAAATTGGAATTTGGACCTATGATTACTCTTAAGAAATTGTTTGTAAAGCTTAACTTATCTGAATAAGGTGGGATTTTGGATTCGTATAAGTAGTGTCAGAGGCATGTTTTAAAAACTATCCACATTACAATCTGTTTTGGAACAATATGAATTTATCATTAGGAGTTTTAAACTTTAAAACATTCATATTTTCTATTAAAACTTGACCAAATGACTTCCCGTTTGGTATCTGAGAATAACATTTCAGATATTCTAAAGATCTCAAAATTTGGTGATATTAGAACTTAAGTTGGTGACCATTTCTATATTTAGAAGACCCCTTAATAAAAATTTAAGATAGTATTAATTTGTAGAGTATTACTAATCGATTAGTACAAGTAATTTATATGATGATTTGCGGCAGAGTTAGAAGGGGGGGGGGGCGAGTTTTTCTGGATTATACATTGTCTTTTTAAACTAAAGAAAACTATAGTACTTTAATCGTACAGTCTTTAAACTTGGTAGTTTTAAAAGAAACATTTCAAATTTCGTTCATCTGTGTCGTTAAGACACACAGATGAACGAAATTAAAAATGTTACTTTGTCCAGTGAAAGTTTTTCTCCTACCAACAAATGATACGAGATATCAATCTATTTCACCTCTAAAAAAACAGGTCACGAAACTATACTACTTGAAACATTGCGTACGTCATCAAAAGAATCGAACTAAAACAAATTACTTTCAAAGTTAAAAAATATCTATTTCTAAAGGTGCTAAGAGTGGGCATCCAGTCATTGAACCTTTAGTTACATTAGCCTTCAGTTATTAACAATATGTGCTTCTCGGTAAAAATGAATATAAAAAAGTCATATGTATGAGATAAAAGAACTAGTCTTAATCGCATCATTATCTTTCCCAATAAATATTTCAAATATTTGTACTTATTCCGAACAGTATAAAACATTTTATCCTGTACGTTGTTGAAGAGGAGGTTTGTCATTTCCTTCATTACAAGTGTTTAATTCAGGGAGTGAATTCCCCCCCCCCCGAAGATTTGAAAAAGTGAAATTTCCCTCCCCCCCCCCGCAACGGAACTGCACAACGTTCCCCCTCGGAGCTACAGAAATCCCTCCCGGAGAAAAGTGTCTGAATTCAACACTGTCCATTACGCAACTAAAATAAATGCACATAAGTTCACAAAAATAGAAGAAACATCAGATCACTTACAGCCTAACATTTCATATCAAAAATTCCTGTTTTACGTTCTGTTCAAAAGGTGCAACAATAGAAACATCTGAACGAAGACTCATCGTATGATGCAATGCAGTGATGGATCAGCGGCGCACCAGATAATTTACAAAGCTAAATTTCTAATAGCATTCTTCGTCTTATTTAAGGACATGAGATAATTTTTATATTATTTGCCTTTAAAACTGAGTGGTGAGAATCGCCAAAATGCTGCGCCACTGTTCTACCACTGTGCAATGTAAAATAGATGTCCGAACATAACACAAAAATATAATTCAACTGCCAGTACTCGGCATGAGGTGCCTGTACCAACTCAGAAAATCGCCTATAAGTAATTTGAACATAGTCTTCAAAATATTACTGCCACTTCTCTACAAGAAAATATTAAAAAGTATTTGTTCCTAGGAACTTTATTCCATACGGACGAAGGAGACGCACCATTCACTTAAAGAACAAGTGTTTCTATTAATTCCGATGACATTGAGCCGTTTATAGTAGCTGGTGTTATGTTTTCTATAACCCCAAATTTTCAATTCAATATAGGCAAACATTACACAAGGGGCATGACACGCAATGTTAGTAGAAGGACGCCACATCCTGTAAATGGTTGTACTGGTTTTAAATGGTGCTAAGTCCTTTTACAGACATTTTGCCGCAAAAGAAATTCGATCAAAACACAAAAACATCAAAGGGTTATGCTAGTAACGAGTCATTACAATAAATATAAATAAACAAAGCTTCAAGAAATACTATGTAGTTGGGGTTTCTTATCAAGAAGTAGTCACAGATGTGTAGAAATGAAAACTGTAAATTGTAAAAAGCAGTAAAGCTTTTTAAATTGATAAAATTTTAAGCAAATGAATTTCTAAATAAAAGCCTGCATGTTTTTAAAAAGTAGTTTCCCCATGAGGGAATATCCCCAATAGAGGTTTGTAAATGCATGTGAATAAGAATGAAAGTAAATTCTGTACAGTTATCGTAAAGCTGGACAATCTTTTAAAATATTATGAAGTGCGAGGAGTTCGAAAACAGCGAGGATATGAGAGTGCATCTTCCCGAAGAAATATATGTTTATGGGTTATTCCCGAATGACCGATTTGCAGACGAGTCCAAAGAACTTTTTTTCTTAGATAGTTCAGAGGAATAGTCATAAGTGTGGGAATAATACGATGAAATGTGTTATTACATTCTATATCTCAACTTCCCTGCCATATATTTAGAATAAAATGATTTATCAGTATTTTAATGTTTGAAAATGGAATCTGATGATGTAATGAAGCAAGAACATATTTCTGCCTTGACTGCTTTATCATTTGCAGGATTATCGAATGTTCCGGCACTCCGCAAAATATTATGTTCACGTCTTGTCATTTCATTATAAAGATTCTAAATGTCTAACGTTTTTTCCCAGCGAAAAAATTCCAGTTTTAAAAAACAGGAACATTTTAATGAGGTAAGATTTTTGCTTATGGTATGGTGAAATGTGAAAATTATGAGCATGCATCACCGATAAAAATATAGCATAATGCATGAACTACTTCTTACCAAAATATCGCGTCTGCACCAACTCTGAATATTATCTAATAGCAAATTGAACATGGTCTTAAAAATATTCCTGCCTCTCCTCCACAACAAACTTTTGACGCATTAAAACTTCTTTGTTCGTACTCACCTATAAAAAGAGGAACAGGTCTATATCATACACTGAGAAACAAGTGTTTCGATTAATTCTGCTCGTATTGAGACGTTCATGCTTCACGAGACGTTCACGCTGTAGCTTCTATGTTTATTAGTCGATTTCAATGTTTGAAGCTTCTAGAAATTTATTTTGGTTACAATCCATATTTTTCTCGAAATTTCGTATATATAAAATTAAAATTTCAAAATTGGAGTTTTGACCTATGAATACTCGTAACAAATTTGTTTGTAAAGCTTTAATTATACGAATCCAAAAATCACACCTTATTCAAATAAGTAGTGTCAGAGTTATGCTTTAAAAACTACCCGCATTACAATCTGTTTTGGAACAATTAATATGAATTTATCATTAGGAGTTTTAAACTTTAAACATGCATATTTTCTATACAACTGGACCAAATGACTTCCTGTTTGGTATCTGAAAATAACATTTATCACAAATTTTAAGGATATCAAAATTAGGTTATAATATTAGAACTTAAGTTTGTGACCATTTCTATATTTAGAAGACCCCTTAAAGAAAAAATTAAGATAGTATTAATTGTAGACTATTACTAATCAATTGGTACCAGTAATTTATATGATGATTTGAGGCAGAGTTAGAAGGTGGGGCGAGTTTTTCTGGACTAAACATTGTCTTATACTTTATGAAAGTTTACCGTTACATTTGTAAGTTTTCGAGGGATGAAAAAATGCTGAGGACGCATAAAACGAAGTCAAATTTATAATCAGCCATTTTTAAATAAACGTGGGGAATTTTAAATGTTTAAATTTTGTTTTCCAAGTAGTATGGTCGTTTAAAATCTTATTTCAAAAATAGAGAAAAGACTAATTAACCCACTGCGAATACAAACTTTATCTTGCAACAGGCCAAATAAATTGCGCAAATTCATTACGTGGCAGACATTCAAGAATAGAGGAGTTAGTCCACATCAACTTCTGCATTTTCAGCACTAAAACTCGCGATTATGAAATTTTGTTTACCACTTCTAAAATCTACTATCTTCTACTTATAATCTGCTAATCATTATGGCAGATTTCAAGTTTTTCAGGTAGATTTGTATTTGAAAATAGTATTAGACAAAGTCATCTGTCACAGACCTGCAATTCAGAAGGTTAAATTTTTGTTATGTTGATAATCTGGCTACAGTAGATTTTTTGAAGTCACCCAAAGAAAATTGTAGGACTAAACATTAACAGGTTGTCTCTTAGACCACATGATCGAAAGTTGAATAAAAGAATATTATCTCGGATGTTAATGTTTCTGTACTAAACGTTATGTACAGGACTTATTAAAATTAACCTATTCAGAATTCTTTAGCGATAGTACTAGGGTTCTAAACGAAACTAAATTTCACTAGTATCTATAGTTAAACTGAAGTTTACAAGTTAAACGGTGAAAATTGAAAAAGCTGCGGTCTGTGATACCGGTAGCAGAAATTAAGGGTTAAAAACATTGAGTATAAGGACCTTCAGAGATCTATACTAAATCTCTTATAAAATAGGATTAAAGTTTAAACAATATTCAAGTAAATTCCTTTTCAAATGTTTCTCTTGGATGAACTGTTACTATTAAAATGTATAAAAAGTTTTTGAACAGCGTACTTGTGATTTTCATACTAAATGTCAGCTTATATAATTACTATAGGAATTGTCTTAAAAAATCCCATATACATATTTTCTTGCTTGGTAAGAAATTAAAATGTTTCCCTCCAATTGCGACAAGCTTAAAAGCCATGTTATGTTTCTACCCAAGCGCCAGAGCGCTCGCATGTTAAGTTTCGTTTTAGGTAAATGTAATATGCAATAAAAAATACTAGAGATAGTTGACATCGCAGGGATAATTGTCACAAGATTTTGCCGCGAGCACGCATTTAACTCATTAAGTCAGTTTTCCGACATATCCCAAGCGTTACGAGTTCCCGCTTATCTTATAGGATTTAAGGTTATTAATAAAGTCGACTTTACTCTTATTGCAGCAGTTTATAACCCAACGAATGTTGGAAATACATATAAATATTGAAAATAAATCTATATTTAACTTTTAACCCTAAAATTAATCTTTAAATCAGTGCTCAATATATTGAAAGAGACGTTGGTAGAGGGTATTAGTCTAATTTTACTGGAAACTACGGTTATGATTTCTGGGGTTAACAATCAGCGACTTTAAGATAATTTAAATCGGCACTACCTTCAATAATAAAGTAAACTTTATAGACTCGGGTACTGAGCTCACACTAAACACTGTAAGGATAATGGAGTGATTAAGCGCAACATTTGTGGGAAAGATATAAAGGTACTTTTGACCTATACCTTTCCGAATTAATGTTGAAGTGTAAGAAAGTTTATCCTGGTGAACTTAGATTCACTCGTGAAGGTAATTAAGCTTTACTCTCCCAGAATTAGAGATGAAAGGGAGGGAAGAACAAAAATTGTTCAGGAAGCATCTCATAAAAAATAAAATTGGAAAAAAAGGGATTGTTCTGTTCTTAACGAAAGAAATTTTATTTTCTCTACTATTCGATCATCTTATAGATAGAAATTGATCATAATAAAATCCCTAATAAATCATTAAAATACAGATTAAGTGCTTAAGTGATAAAACAGAATAACACAAGAAGGCTTATAGAAGCATTTTAATATAATGATCGAGTTCTCGACGATGTGCGTGAAGGTTGGATTGCTTTATTGTGCAATTTTTGTTAGAGTATTAGTAGGATGTATATATTCCAGTGTCAGCGTGTCAACAGCAGTGTATAAGATTTTTGCGTAGAATAAATTATAATGAATATGTAAGCTCGTCAAGAGTGAAGTGTGCTTTGGGAGGGGGGGGGGACTTCCCGTTCTGGCTGCCCATCTTGAAGCTACTTAAAGTAAGACTTTTCCTGTTCATAGTTATTTCAACTTTTACTTTCTCTGTTACGACTGTTTTGATCGTTGGTATAGAGGGACTGTGTTTATCTCTCAACATAATTTATCCCGGCTAAAACATGGGGAAATAAATAATAGTATGCCAGCTTCGCCTGCTATGGCTATTCATTTGTAAAACCTTAATGACGTTCTTGTCGCCCGACTTCTACGATTTTAAGTGTTTACTCTCTGGCAGAATTAGTGAAATTTGCTACACTTTGCAGCAATGACGTCATTATTTATTCAAAGGCAATCTTATGCTCTTCCTATTACCCCCCCCCCCCAAAAGAACTTAAAAGAGGGACATAGACTAATGCTTCTATCAAAAGCATAAAAGTAACATAAGGCAAAATTCGCTTACTAACACAATCCATCGATACCGCAATTCAGGTGCTCCATCTGCAGTAGATAGTGGATGTACCGGTTACCGCTCCAGTTCAATACGACAGCATTATCACCAGATTTCTTCTATATGACATTCCTGTTTATGCGTTTTGCGAAGAAATCGTGGACGAACTCATTTACTACGGAGTCCATGTTCTGGAAATCAGGTGGTTTTTGAGGAAAAGTCAAGGCCACAACGTCTAACTACTACTGTATTTGTTACAATGCTAGGAACCCAACTACTCCCAGAAGTCAAATTTTACTATCAAGTCCATAAGCTGGTATTTAAAGATAGACTTCGTTCATGTCTCAATTGCTGGCAATATAATCACGGTACTATGTCCTGCCGCTCCCAAAAAATCCGCAGGAACTGTACTGTATCTCACGATTGGGACCTGCCAGGGTTCACTTCTGAAATGCTCCACGAACGATAAATCTTGTCCCCTCTAGGAAAGGGAAATGCGGATTCAGAAATTTAAGTGTGAAAACCAAATATCCATTCTGAAGCTCGCCGGTGGTTTCGAACTGCGGAACGGTATGAAGAATTATCGTATGCCTCCAATGTAAAAATAACCATCCCCAACCGACGCTATTACATAAAGCGAGCTTCAAGTTGTTAGAACAATTCACTAGCAATATGTATCCGTTTTTCCAGAAATTAATGGTCGAACAGGCCGCACAGTGCAACAGCTACATTAAACAGGCCTCTTCTCTACTCGAAGGCAATGTAAAAGACGATTAAAAGTGCCCGACATGAATTGAAGACAACTATCATATAAGCTGTTCATCAGAAGCAACCCTTGCCGCAAACTCACTGTGAGCTCCAAACCAAACCTCCAAGTCAAAGAAAATAAAAATAGATCTCGCTAAAAAATGACCTACCCACCCACCAGTCTGAAGAAATTTCGTACAGATCCTATTTCTCGTATTACCGCGTCTACCACCACCATCTTAACCGCATACGAACAATCCTAGTCAGTCGGGGCATAAAAGTCCTCATCTCGGACATCACTAATTTAAAAAAATGTTTTTTCGTTTTCCGATGGGTATCTCTAGTTTAATGGAATATTAGGGGGCCCCGGGCAAACTCTGCCTGGCTCCGCTACTCACTGTTTTTCTCATCCGATACTATCGTCCTCCAAGAATCCTTTCTCAAACACACCATTGACTTTCACATCAATGGCAAAACTATGTACAGGTGCGACCGGTCTTCTGGGAACGGCGGGAACCTGATAACAGCAGTGCGCAGTACCCTGTCATCTCGTTGTCTTACTCTCCCAATCATTTCGTCCCATAACGAAGCCTTAGAGTTCTAAATTACTTTCCCTAACAAGTATCGTCTTCAAGTTACCATTTACTCCTCCACAGCCAAGATTGAGGCACAGTGGCTTGATCGAATTTCAGGGTTTTGTCAATAACCCTTTGTTATTGTCGGCGACATCAACTGTCACAATAGTTGGGGCTGTACTCAAGATATTTTCCTACGGAGCTACAGCTATCGACTGGATCCTCCAAAACATCCGTATCGTGAACTCTCGGTCCGCCACACGTTGCTGGAGTTTCCTTATTTCTGGATCTTTTCATTCCCCTCTCCAGACCTTTTTGTCGATACTAGATATTACGTGCATCCAGATACCTTCGAAAGCAACCAGACCTTTAAAACTTCAGTTCAATATCCGTATCACCAATTCTGAACGTCACCATATTAGATATGGTTATGACTGGGGAGTTATAACGATACATCTAAATCAGGCAGTTAATCTTAGTAAGGAGGTCCTACAACGAATTTCAGGGCATGATGCTATGCGGCGCTCAAAGTAAGTGGTCAAAGGTTGCGAATTGACCTAGCTGGGGATTCTTGGTGGGACAGCCGGTGCAGTTACTTATACGGTCAAAAGAGAAAGTTTTTCAGAAAGCAAATGTCTTTGTCCAATCCTGTGGTATCGATACTAGCACTTCACAGCTATCTTGAAGAGGGAGGTCAACGACGCGAAGCGCACGCACTGGGCAGACAAGTTGGGGGCTATTTAAGATAATTAGAGCCTTGCAGAATCGGAAGACAGCACACCCCCACCCGCCGGGGAACATAACTTCATCTTTATTGCTGAGTCCCTGCCGACAAGTGTTATCGACGAAGCAAATGACTTTGCGACAACATTCAACAGGTTTCATGCAACCGGGTACCTACCTACCTAATTTATTTCAGTGTAAATGTTGATGCAAATATGCAAAGACCCTTTCGGAGCTTCAACATGCCCTCGGAAACACATTTCAACGAACTCCAAGGAAATATGGTATTTCATTACAAATGCTTCGCTGCCTCGATGTCAACGGTCTACAGAAGTTGATAGGGATATTCAGTAACATCTGGTTGACGGGCAACATTCACTGCTCGTGTGGAGAGTCGCTTATCGTCCCAATCCCGAAGCCCGGGAAAGATTGTACTTCTCCCTCGTCCTACAGACCACTTTCTCTCACATCAGTACCCTCGAAGGTATTCCAGAGTATCCGCCTGAAGCATCTCGTCTCATGGATTCTCAGCTCCGATTTTTTTCCATCCAAACCATTATGGCTTTCTTCCTTTTCGAGACTGCACGCTAACTAACGTTTATACAGATCTTAACTCCGTTTGTCAACATAAGCTCGTCAGTGTTCTAGTATCTTTTCTTATTGCATCAGCATACGACTGTTTGGCCGGATGGCTTTGTTTAAAAATGTCTGCTGGTATCTATGGTTATTTGACCCAGTGGACCCATACTTCGATGTGGAGCGCTTTTCAAGTCCGGTGGAAAGGTGTGTTGTCTGACCCTCAACAGGTTGATGTTGGCGTGCCACAGGGGGCAGTATTCTCACCCGTACTGTACACTTTCTACATGAATGATATTTTTGAAGCTATTGGCTCCGAGATGGAGGGGCTAGTCTATGCAGACTACACTTATGTTTACTTTTCTGGAACATGGTGTTGCAGAAATGCCGTTCATGACATCGCTCGTTGACGCACTTATTGAAAACTCGGATTAAATCCGCGCAAATATGCTACGTTAGTTTTTAATACCAAGGAGACGACTCCTGACTGTAACCTCCGGATAAGTGGACAAAATCCGGATTCTTTGACTGACCCTTACTCATAATATCAACTGGAGTAACCATGTCACTCTAAGAGAAAGCGCTCAGGAAATTGATCGTTCTTAAGAGCGTCGCTAACGTATGCCGTGGCATCACAACGAAGGATCTCCTCAGTATCGGCAAGGTCAGCGTAAAGCGTCCCTATCTATTCGCTGACGTGTCCCTCCACGAGACAGAAATTGGAGCCTATACTGAATACAATTCTCAGGATTGCAACAGGTCTTCCTAGGTGGACGCCCATTTCGATACTGCGTCGTGAAGCTAACACACTGTCGCGGTCAGTAGTGCTCGGGACCTACAAAGGAAATGCTTTCTCGTCAGAAATCTGTCGCTTGGTCCACAGTCACCCATTTACTCGCTGGTGCATCCGGATAATGCCGAAAGATCTGTTCTTGCCACCCACCTGCAAGCTACACTTACCAGACATCGTATAGTGGTTTTTTCTCGCCCTCTTCCCAAGGATAACGTTTTTGTCCATATTGATTCGTTTGATTTGCAGAATAAGAAGCTGCCTCCCGAACTTATCCGCCAGCTGTTTGTCTTCATGTCTACACGTGGCAACAGTCATGTCATGACTACGGAGGCCTCAAAATCAGTCTCATAACTGCATCGCCTTCTGGGACATTAATTGGAACGAGCAAGGTGAGTGACCTTGCAAGGTGGTCACTTGAGCAAGGTGAGTGTCCTAAACTCCATCTACACCGTGGAGGCTCTGACTATCTGGTTCGCTCTGGATTTCCCTCCCCAGTCCGGAAAGCTAATTTCTGACAGTAGGCCTACCCTTATGAGCCTTCTGTCAATCAGTCATAAATTGCCTCGTGGGGTGACTCAGGTGTGCCACAAGCTGGTCACCATTTCGCATCAGCTGTCGACGATCGAACTGGTCTGGATGCCTGGTCACGTGGGCATCCTCGGCAACAAGCATGCCGATAACCTAGCTCTAACTCGTACCATACGGACAGACACGGTCATATGGATTTCTTTTGGTGAGATCTGCTCTAGGCTTCGCAAACTCCACAAAAAGCTTCGCTCGCTGGGAAGTATGAGTTTCCTCACATTACGAGAAGGATCTGGGAATATCGGAAGATTAATCTACAGAAGGTGGAGGATGTTCTATCTCGCCTGTGTACAAAATCTCTGCCTTCTCGGGCTTTACTTTATAGGTTAAATAGGTGCCAGTCTCCTTTGTGCCTGGTGTGCTCTATTCCCGAGACGCGTGAACACTATCTGTTGGATTGTATGTGCTATGTTACGGAGCGCAATACGTTATCAGAGGTTTGGGCTCTCTGGTTGGCTGTCCACATTTAGTCAACTATCCGACCTGGCAGTATCTGGGATTTTTCAAAGCCGTTGTTTAGTGTAGTTTCTATTGAGTACTTACCGGTTCTAGCCGAGAAACTGTTTTCACTCTACTATATCTAATTACTTACAGCCACTCTGTACGGTGTATGTGGGAAAGGCCCATCACTTCTACCAACTATGTGAACGAACATACACCTCCGTTGCCACGTACGGTTTAAAGTTTAAGTTGCAGGGGTTAAAATGTTCCAGCTTACACCCCATGGCCTGTGCGGTAAGCGCACTAACATGTTTCAAACGCACAAATACGCATTTATCATGCATTATCAAGATCTACAAGATAAAACAATTTTCACAAAAATATTTGAAAACAAACTTGAAAAATATAAACCACGAGATCATTATTTGTAATAAAAATTGCTTACGAGTGAATTACTGTGAATCATTTGAAATCTATATGCGTATCGACAACATATGTAAAATCAGCCTATTTTGAATTATTAAAAATTCGGCACAAGCCTGTTTTTAAATTAAAAAAGCAATAAAGAAAATAATTTTCACGTTTACAGCTGACTGTTTTTAAGCACGTGGTTTTATTGCAAACAAGAATTTTTTTTTTAACGTCTTGTGTGTGAATTACCTTCTAATTTAATGTTTAGCATTCTGCATATAATATCGATGTATAAAACGTGGTATTCCCTTTTTTAGTAGCCCTTGATATTGTTAATACGTAAAAGATTTTGTCTGTGGTTGAGTAAAAGGAAATGCATTGGACGAAAAATTAAAAAAAAATTATTTTACTTGTCTTTAAAACTAAACTAAACCCTAACAAAGTTCCTATAATGATTGCTTAAACTAACCGCGTACAACCCGCGATTCATTTAAAGTTTGATACAGCCTGGCGTGGCGCTTAAAACATCTAACAAACCGATAGTGTGTGTTATCCACTAACAGCCACGAAAAGGCTAGGTTGCCGCATTTGGAATTCATGAGAGCCAAAAAAATAGTATCCGTTTTTTTACAACTGCTTTTTTTGCCCGAACACTTCAGTTAGCTTATTGAGACTGTGCCTAATCAAGATTATCGATTGATCGAGAATCAGCAAATTTTAAATACAGAATTTTATTACATTTCTTACATACTTATTCTACATACTTATATATTTCTACATACATACTTACCATTCTTCAACGTGCAAATTTAGTCAAAATTTCATTTTTCACAATATTTTCCAATTCCACGATTTAAAAATTGTTTTGTATACCTTATCAAGAACATAAGTCTAAGGGTCACCCGACCAGAAACCTAGCACTTAAATATTTAAATGTTTGCAAAAGATAACAGGGAAGTTAGGAAAGGATTAGATTATGTGCTCATATTGCATGAAAAATATTTTAAGTGAATCTATATATTATGTCTAGAAATTATATGGAAAAAATATGGAAAATGATTTGAAATTATCACTTCATAACATTAGTCTTGTTGCTAGATCAGATAAACATTTTTCGCACCAGAAATTTTATTGTGAAAAAAGTTTAAATGCAAACAAAATAACAAAATGTTTCTATATAAAATATGCGAATTATACTTATATACGATATATTAACATTACTCTCGTGGCTAAATAACCACAGGAGCGAGATTATTGTACTCCTACACATAAAGTCCATTTGGTTGCTCTGTTAGTAATGAGACTTGTGTCATGCCATACGAATATGACCAATGTGTGTTTGCAGCATAGTCACGGATTTAAAATTTTTTTTTATCATAGACAGTAGTGAAACCTTCAAGTCTTAAAATAAAAAATAATTTTTCCAAATATTGGCAAAGATATAGCGGCCTTTCAAAAACAGATCCTATTTACCAAATGGGGGCCCATCTTGGATTGTACTATAAATGACCATAACTTAACAATTAATAGTTAAATTTCTATATTTCTGGTTCCAATTTGAAGCTACGTGTACTAAAAATGCATATATGATGTCAAAACAATAGTAGACAATATTAGATACTTTTTATTACATGCAAAATGAAAATATCACCCTCAGAAAATGGCTTAGTGTAATGGGCCAATAAAAAAAAAAAAAATTGACCATGAATTTTTCTGAAACTTGCTAAAAACATTTCTTAGTGTGTGTTCTTTAAATAGAAAAAAATTTGGAGAGGCAAATTGTTTTTTTAAAAATGGCTTTTATGCATAGGATGTCACTTAAACATTGAATATCTTAAAACATGCAAGTACCCCTGGTTTAAGAAATGATCAAATATGTATTTGTATGACATCTGAATTAATGTAAAGCTATAATGAAACATCAATCTTTTAAACCAATTAATAAAGCGAGTTCCTTTTTCAATAAGCATAAATTTCAATATGATAAGTCTAAATTACCCGGTGTTGTTTATATAATTCCCTGTAAAGATTGCAATATTCTTTACATTGGTGAAACAGGTAGATCATTGGAAATTTGTCTAAAAGAACATACTAGTGCTTTAAAAAATGGTAATTTGAATTCTAAAATTGTCCAGAATTCACTTCAAACGAATTTCATCCCGCTAATTGCGAACGCCAATATTTTGAAATCGGGTTGCAACAGCTATCATGGTAGATTACTCCTTGAGGGTTGTGGTTCACTCAATTGCGATCGCAGACTTTGAATGAAGCTCGTTCTGACCCTAGTTATTTTAAAAACAGACAATATTCACTAACTTTAACTGCTCTTGATTTGTTCAGTCGTTTGCTATGCAATGTATTTTTTGTACTGATGATGCCTCGCGTATCGCTTTGTGAAACGTTTACAAATTGTATTTAATTGTTTGAGTATATTTTTTATAAATTTTTTAACTGTGCTCAAGTCTGTCTTAATTTATTTGGTGTTTTAATCATTTACACGTTTTTCATAGGGACCTTCCACCACCCTTCCCCACCCCACCAAAAAGTCAGTGCGAAAAATTTATAACTGAAAAATTTAACATTAAAAAAGATAAGAAAATAAGTAAAGAATATAATATATAATTATGAAAAACCTATAAATGCAACAAATATAAATGTGGTTTTACTGTATATATACGTGAAACTAATTTAAGACCATTTTTCTTGCACAAGAAATTCAATTTTTACAGCCAAACTTTTATTTCTTACCTTAAAAATTTCCTACTTTGAGTTTCTCATTTGTGTGTGATCCTTTAGAAAACTTCTAATGAATATGTTATTTAAAATTATGCAAGATAAATTAAATGTTCAGATACAAGTATGCCAGTCTATGTCATTTTTATTTCCGTACATTTACATACAAAGAATGATAGAATTCATGAAATAATTGCTATTCTTCCATCATCTAGCTTTCCTATTGTTTGAATTCAAATCATGATATAATACTGCATCATGTTCTACATGCTGATGCAATTTTGGGAAAAGATTGCTGCTGTACCTTCATCTGCTCCTTAATTAGCTGTGATCAAAGTATCAAAGTGATGCAATATTGCATCATAATGTGAAAGAAACTTGACTATCCCTTTTAAACACCCTTTCTTTTGAAGTTTTCAATGAAGTACGTTCTGGAATATAAGTTATTTTGTGTTTAACATTATACAGTGGAGATTGAGTCTCTTGCATACAAAACACTCAATGTTTCATATAGTACTGATTTTATTCCTGCTTTTAAACTATTCTCATGATTTGCAGTTAAAAAAAAGGCGCACTATATAATACCAGATGAAAATGTTTTGTGCATGGAAATATATGAAACGTTCACAAGATTAAATATCTAAAACGGTATATTTTAAGTCAAAGACAGTGTTGTGATCCACTCACCTACTTGAAGACCCTTTGTAGCCATTCATGGACTTCATGTACCCAAACAACAATGCAATTTTCCAGGTTCACAAAGCTCCATGTCACCAGGCCAAAATCGTTCGCGATTGTTTTGAGAAACATTCTAGACAGTTCCAGCGAATTATTTGGCCACGTAGATTACCATACATGAATCTCATCTAACATGTATGGGGGCATGATCGATACGTCGGTTCGTACACAAAATCCTCCACCAGCAGCACTTTCGAATTACGGACGGTCGTGCAGGTTTACATGGCTAGGTACAGTGGTGGACATAATTATAAGACACCTACCAAATTTGACACTCTGTGAAAGATTCAGAGCTTTAAAATGCTTTATCAAATACGACGAAAACATGAATTTATTCGGTTATCAAACGTAATTGTTTTACAGAAATGATATTTTTATAGAGTTTAATAAAAAAAATTAAAAATACCATGGACAAAATTATAAGACACCCTAACATTTTAAATAAAACACCTGCTTTATTTTCGAAATATGCAAATTTTCTGCACGCTGTTATGACGTCAGCAGTTGACTAAAACAGACGATAACAGACTTCACGCATTTACAAACATGCCACGAGGTACAGAATTAAAAGAAAGTGAAATTCGCGAAATTGAGATTAAATGGGGCTGGTGCTTCAGTTAATAATACTTCAAAAGTTATTAAACGCTCTAGATGTGCAATTTCAAATGTTTTGAAAAGGAGAAGTCATGGATCTGTGATTAAAAGATCTGGACGTACTCCTTGCTTGTCCTCGAGAGACAGGCGCCATGTGCTTTCGCTCGCTACACAGAATAAGATGACCACTACAGGCATTAAATATGCTTTGAAACTGAATTGTTCAAGGATAACCATTCGCAGGGTGTTGCATAATGCTTCCTATGCGAAAATAAAAAAATTGAAGAGAAAACCACTGCTTCTAAGGCAGCACAAAATGGACCGTTTAAACTTCGCTAAGCAAACTATGGCCTGGACCTCGAAATGGTACTCTGTGTTATTTTATGATGAAAAAAGGTTAACCGGGATGGCCCTGGTGGGTTTCACTATTATTGGCATGATGTATGGAAGTCTCCTGATGTACAAATTAGCCGCCAAATGGGTGGAGGCTCAGTAATGGTATGGGCTGGTTTTTCGGCTCAAGGGAAAACAGATAGTGTTTGTGCATTCAAGAATGAATTCCGAAAAGTATAAGAATCTTCTTAAAGATCAACTAGCCATATACGGCGAACTTCTTTGTGGTGAAAACTACACTTTCCAGCACGAAAACGTGACGATTCATACATCACATGTAATAAAAAAGTGGCTTTTAGAGCAAAGTATCAATGTTCTTCCATGGTCTTCTCGCTCCCCAGACTTAAATCCCATCTAAAACTTGTGGGGGATCTTAGCTCGTGAGGTTTACCGAAATGATAGGCAGTTTACATGTGTCGAAGACTTAAAGAATGCTATAAAATGTGCTGGGGCATTCTGTACCTCGTGGGATGTATGTAAATGCGTGAAGTATGTTATCGTCTGTTTTAGTCAACTGCTGACGTCATAACAGCGTGCAGAAAATTTGCATATTTTGAAAAAAAGCAGGTGTTTTAATTAAAATGTTAGGGTGTCTTATAATTTTGTCAATGGTATTTTTAATATTTGTTATTAAACTCTATAAAAATATCATTTCTGTAAAACAATTACGTGTGATAACAGAATAAATTTATGTTTTTGTCGTATTTGATAAAGCATTTTTAAGCTCAATCTTTTCTTTCACTGTATGTCAAATTAGGTAGGTGTCTTAATATGTCCACCACTGTATTTCTTTAGGGGACTTCCGACGACATGTTGAGACAATAGCATGTCGAGTTGCTGCACTACGCCGGACAAAAGGATGTCCCACACGATATTAAGAGGTATCCCACGACTTTTGGCACTTCAGTGTATATACACACACATTAAGAGCCTACATCAGTCACGCGAAAAAACGCTCCAGCTAATGTTAAGTCTATGGGAAAGGTTATCGCGCGATTTCTCGCTCGCATTTTAAAATTTTTAAATTATTCTTTTTGCATAGGATAGCTGAGGTCTCTAACGTTGTTAGTTTTTATTTTTTCGATTTTGGTTCCAGTTTTTTTTATAAGGGTAATTTCACTTTCAGAACCGGTTCCAACCGGTTCCAAAATTGAAAAAGTCCGCTCATAAAAAAACCGTAACCAAAATCGAAAAAATAAAAACTAACAACGTTAGAGATCGACCTCAGCTATCCTATGCAAAAAGAATCATTTAAAAATATTAAAATGCGAGCGAGAAATCGCGCGATAACCTTCCCATAGACTTAACATTAGCTGGAGCGTTTCTTCGCGTGACTAGTGTAGGCTCTTAATTTAGATGTCAGAAAAATTTAGTTTTGGTCACTAATTCTTGAAACAAGGATACTTGCATGTTTTAAAATAGGATGTCAGATTGTCTTAGATTACCAAACAGTCATTATGTGCAAAACGCTATTTTTTACAACAAAATTATACCTCTCCAAATTTTTTTTCTATTTAAAGCACACACACACACATGAAGCAAAGTGTTTAGCAAGTTTCAGAGAAATTCATGATGGTCCATTTTTTTAATGGCCCATTACACTACGCCATTTTCTGAGGGTGGCATTTTTAATTTGCACGTAATAAAAAGTATTAAAAATGAACATTTACTATTGTTTTGATATCACATAGGAATATTTTGTACAAATAGCTTCAAATTTGTTTGAGAAATATAGAAAGAGAGTCATTAATTGTCAAGTTATGGACCTTTATAAACATCGGGATACAATAGAAGATGGCCGTCATTTGGTAAAAATAACCAATTTTCAAACGGCTATATCTCAGCCAATATTGTGCAAATTTTTACATTTCAGATTTGAGAGTCACTACCATGTCTATGATAAAAATTTAAAAAAAAATCCGTGACTATGCTGCAAAGTTTTCTTTAAATTTGTTGATTTCACATGATTTCTCTTATGTAATAGACCGATGTTTGTATAAAATTTAAGTGAACTGACCTGAAATTTGCGCTGAGATAGTGAATTTTGTTCGATTTTTGGGACGGACTCCGTAGCTTTAAAAAACAAAATCACTGAATCACCAAATTGTCAAATACTGTTAAAGAAAAAAGTGGTTATTGCACCCTATTGCAGATTACCTCCTGGATGATGTGCAAAAGAGTGTAAACATTTAATTTTTGCTAAAATGTGTGGTCAGAACATATTTTCCCTTTCCCCCCTCTTATCATTCAAATATTCTAGCAAAATTTATAATTTTAGTCAATTTTTATGCTCCTAATTTTTTGTTTCTAAAATGCATAATAAAACAATACGCTTTTTAAAGTATTAACATATTACATAGAAGTTTTGGCATTGGCACATGATGTGTGCACATGCCTTTCGAATGGTAGCATACGTAGTAATTACAGTCTATAAAGTCCTATAGATTTGAGAAATAGTTTGAAATCCAATATTTGCAGATGACTTTATATTTTTTCAACAGGAAAAATAACCATTGTTCGTTTTATATCTACATGGATTAGTTTGAAAAGTTTCAGTAGCACCTCACCCAAATTATGTTTTCATTCTGTATGGTTTTCAGAAAAGTGACACATAGCTTGCTAAGCTATGTGTTTCTTCACATATTTCTACACACACTTCACATAGTTCTTCAGTTTCAAGCTCATGTACATGTCTGATGTGGAAGGCTTATTTGTGTGATAACATCCAGTTTCCAAACAGTAGAAAACGGAATATTCTTTCCGTGGATTACTTGGTTACGCATAACCAATTCTTGTGTTTTTCACACAACGTTTTATGTTACCAGGTCTGACTGAAGGATCATGTTGACGCTACCAGTTCTTATTTTATTGTTTATGAAGTTTCTAATAGCTACTTGTTTTTTGTAAATTTGAGACTCAATTTTTCCTGTTTCTACACTGTAAAAAATTTTCGGAACGTTTCAGGAAATTATCCTAAACATTTCGCATATTTTACCGGAATTTCAAATTTCTTTATGTCCCACGTCAATAACGGCAATAATTCGTTTAATATTTTTGAGAGGTTTCAACTTTTCCGTAAACTACATTCTGCGCATGCGTGTTTCATGTTTTATGTTCCATTAGCCATTTTGATAACTAAAGAAGAATAAAAAACAGCTGCCAGGTAAGTAGAGACAAATGCAATCTGAACAAATGCCATTCTTTGTTTGGATATCAACAGATAAAGTAAGTAGCTAATTTAAATCTTTTTATGCTTCATTATTTGAATTTTCATGTTATCTGTAATACGAAATTTTAAATTTAATTGCTTAAATAAGCCACTGAATAAAAAAAGTATATTGATTATTTTTTATAATGTCTAATTATGAAATAATTATTCTTTGTAATAAAAACTGAATGTATCTGCCAATTGAGAAAATGCTTTTCATTAAAATGTATAGATAAATAATATTTTTCAATTTTCTTTTGAAATAAACCTCCTACTATTTATTACGAGTAATGCATTAATAAGTTTAAAACATTATGAAATTCATTTTTAATATAAACATCATATTTTATTTTAAAAATTTCATAAAATTGCAGTATAATCAAATTCAATTATGTTATTACAAATTTTTAATAATTTATTAAATAAAGCTTATTTAAATATTCTACAAACAGTTTTTATAAATTTTGTATTACTTCATGAAATTTAGCTTTTTAACACTTTCCAACCTAGTTGAAAAGTGTTTATCAGTTCGGCTTGTCTGCCATCAGGCTGTGTCGTTGCGCTAATTCTCGTAAATATGCTCAGATTGACCTGATATTTTTGCATGTGATTGGTACTTACTATAGCATGATCCCTATTGAAAATGAAGTGTGTAGCATTTATAGTTTATGTACAGGGGCAATCAAAGTATTCAATTACCGGTCAATGGGAAAAAATAATTTCAAGTGCATTTTGATGATGTTACGCCATTCCAAACATGATGAAATTGATATACAATTATGTAGCGCATTAAAACATGCTTTTTCTAAAATAGGGTGTACAAATCATTTGTTATTCTTTTACAGGGTCAAACAAAATAATTCTGTCACAAGATTCTTCGGGAAAAATCATTTGCAATGTAATTTAATGATGTTTCAATATTTAAAACATAATGAAATTTATATGTATTTCTGAGATGATTATAAATTGCTCACTGAATAGCATGGTGTGCATTGCGTTTATCGTTTATTTACACGGTCACACAAAAGAATTCGGTTACAGTCTTTGTTTTATAATTACAGTCTTTGTTCGATAATTACAGTCTATGTGTGATAAATGAGTTTTCAATTTTGGTTTGGACTTTTTAGGTTTGACTAAATTTTTGCATAGTACGTGGTGTGTATATATTCTGTTGATCATATACAGGGTTACACAAAGGAATTTGTAAGTATTACTAACTATGAGAGAAAATTGCTTAAGGGTATTTTTAATTGTGTTACGCAGTTTCCTGCTCAACTGTATTTAGTATACTAATAACAGTTTGTGCAATATAAATAAATTCATATACAGGACTACACAAAGAACAAGATACGTTGTCGTTTATGGTTGGTAACTGCTAGAAGTGAGTTTTAAGTTGCCTTATGAGTTTTTTGCCGGAATTAAATTTTAGCTTAATACGGAGTGTGTACAAAAGTCTTTAGATAATATACAGGTCAGTACAAAAGATTTAGAGTGCATTTTCATCGATTGGCGAAAATTGCTATACGCGAATTTTCTAACTGAACTAAATTTTATCATGCTATGTAGTGTATGTTCAAGTCTATTATGTCATATACAGGGCGGCACTATATAATTTGACAACATTTTTGACTATGGAAGGTAAATGCTAAAACTGGATTTTTAAATGTGTTAGATGTTTCCTAAAGTATCTAATATCTTCTTTCACCTTATTTAACGGTGAAGTTTCGTTACAGTTTTCTAGATGTGATGGAAAGTGTTTCCTAATCTATGCCTGACGCATGATTTTCCGTTCTTGTTTAACCCTTTAACGGGTTCAGTTTGCATGGCAACAAAAATTCACAAATTTGCCATAAGTATTTTCGAATAGAAATTTTTGCTTTTATATTTTGGGAGATTTTACACGTAAAAATTATAGCAAAATACTGGTTGTAAATCATCGTACTTTTGACATATATCGGTGCCCTTCAAAGGATTAATGCATTTAGAATGATAGAGGAAATGTTAGTGCTACATGTGTTTTTATTTATTTATGTATTTTTTAAATGAGTAATAAAATCAAGTCCATGTTCAACTTTTGTTATCTTTCAAAAACTTATATATTTTATTAATCCGTTTTTGTACTTTCTTTAATTTATAAATTAAAATGTCCTTTAAATACATCACTAAGCCTATGTTATATGTAAATTGTCTTCAAAAATCTTATCCGTTGATAGAACCATATATTGTCTCTTTTTTTTTCGTTTAATTAATTATAAACAATGATTTTAATAAATTTGTGTCTTAGGGGCAGTTGAAATAAATTTAGAACTTTTTATGTCCCGCGTTTCCCATTTATAAAATATGATATATGTAAAATAAGTGTAATGCACTATCTCTAATTTTATTATGCATAATTTGGAAAAAAAATTATACCTTAAAAGAAGTTTTTGCACGTTTTATATTTATCTTTTGTATTGCTTATCGAATGTTCTAGCAAGGATGTAAATTATTATATCCGAAAAAAAAAATATTAAAAGGAAAGTTTATATTTTCTAAAAACTTACGATTTTAATAAAAGAATAAAAATAATGTTTGCATTTTAAAAAATATATAATTAACAGTTTTACACTGTATTTACTCGCGCTCGTCCGAGATCGGAATTCAGTTTTAGCAAATATTTTTTATATGTTTAGTCATGAGTTTCGATCAATATATTTTTGTTGTACAGCTTCGATTTTGTTACCTGATAAATAAAAAATAATAGTTTCAGAATTAAAAAAAAAAGTTCCGAAAAAAGACGCTCTGTGAAACTGGAACATTTCAGTATTTTGATATGAAAGGTTCCGGAAAAAAGCGTATGGTGACGCTGAAATATTTTAGTATTTTGATATAAAAAGGTTTCGGAGTATATATTACGGAACGTTTCTGAAAAATTTGAATGTTTCACTACTTTGTTGTGAAACGTAACAGCAAAAAGCCGTGGCATCTTAATGCCACCATTTTTTTCCGGAACCTTCCGGAAATTTTTTTACAGTGTAGTCATCCGTTAATCCACATTAAAAAATTCACAAAAATAGCTATTCTTTCTCTTGTGAAATGTATTCTATCATATTAGCTGCAAAAAAATTGACAACTAATTCTTTGAAAACGTATAGAGACCTTATAGACGCCCTGTATGTCGAGGTATATTATAAGACGCTTCATGAATATTAAACAGGGGTCGATGCAGGTTTTTTTTCTTGGGGTCCCTTTTGTGTAAAGTAAATGTTATTTTTGTGAAATTTATAATATTTTTGTGAAAAATAACATTTTGTAACGAAAGTTGAAATCCAGTTAATCAAATTCGAACAAAGCATTTATTAACAAAAACTTTTTTAAATCATTTTGCTGAAGTTTTCCTCTTTGGTGAACTTGTTTGATTGCAAATTACACATTTTAAAACATCACAAAATAATAAATAGTAAGATTTTATGGAATAGAATTTTGTGAAAAGGCCTATTTTGAAAAAAGGAATTTTCTGAAGGGGGTGATTTTATCACATTGTTTTTTGTGAAGGGGCGCATTTTATCAAATCGATTTTTGTGAAGGGGTTCATTTTATTAAATCTATTTTTGTGAAGGGACCTGTTTTATTAAATAGATTTTTGTGAAGGGACCTGTTTTATTAAATAGATTTTTGTGATGGGGCCCTAAATAGGCCCCAAATTATGCCTGGATCGACCCCTGTTAAACCTCTATTTTATTTGTAATATTTTGAAGTTCTCTAAAAGTTGTCCAGGTGTGTCATATACTGTTTGAGCAGGCATAAGCTATTGTCGGAAATAAATGTATCGTTTAACTACGTGGATTAACTTAGATTGCCATATATTGGACTCCGCATATAGCAATACTCAAACAATGCTACAAAAACTAAATAGGATATTAAGGATGTAACAACTGAATATTTAAATTCTGCGGTAATACAGATAGTGATGAGAAGTGAGACAAACACAAACTGCAATAGTTTTTAAGTTTGTATACTTAAAGATATGAGTACGAGGTAAAACTAAGCCCAGGCAGACTTAGTTTTTGCATTGGGTAACCAAAAGTTTAGTTACTCAAGAGCCTACGCTAGCAATGCGAAAAAACACGCAAGCTAATGTTAAGTCTATGGCAACGTTATTTTCAAAATTTCTTGCTCGCATTTTTAAATGATTATTTTTGCTTAGGACAGCTTAGGTCGATCTCTAACGTGTCTAGTTTTTACTTTAGATTTTGGTTCCAGTTTTTTATATAAGGGTACTTTCACTTTCAGAACCTGTTACAACATTGAAAATGTCCGCTTATAAAAAATAAAAAAAAAATCTGTAAAGTAAAAACTAACAACATTAGCGATCGACGGCAGCTATCCTATGCAAATAAAATCATTTAAAAATGCTAAACTGCGAGCGAGAAATTTGAAAATAACCTTACCACAGATTTAACATTAGCTTGAGCGTTTCTTCCTGTGACTAGCGTAGGCTCTTAAATGGAGATATGGTACCTGCTCGACCGCCTTTAAATTTGATGCAATTGCTAAAGGACTTGCATAAATTTTAAATATACATATGCAAACTTTCCTAGTCTGAAGCATTATAGATGGGGGCACCAGGTATACTTCTATAAACTTCACCAATTCACTGTCGCAGGAAAACAATCAAATCACCATGTTTGTCATATTGCTACTCATAACACAAGAATTCTCATATTGCGAACATGTGATCTGTGTAAATAATTAAAGTTCACCTACTCAGAGCTGTCTTTAGTAGAAACTGCTAGTCACAAAAATATGAAATTAGGAACGAGTCTAAATAAAGGGATGCGAAATACTATCAGAAAATGTTTTTTCACCAATTGCCACCAAACAAAGTTTTATGGTGATTTCGGCATATATGCTAATTTTAGCAATGACGTGATGCATCTGCTCGCGCACAATAAAAATGCTAAAAAGGCTCAATGAATCTGGTCATGCTCATGCCTTTTCCATGGAAAATGTCCTGCCGTTTACAAGATCGTGCTGTATTAGTGAAACTATCAAAATGGAAATTCCGCACCTGAAACTTTGAGGAAGTTTCAAGCTTTGAAAAACATTATCAGAGGAGCAACGACTGCTTACTGAAATTAGTACGAAAAATGATAAATTCGAGGAAACGGGATTATTTAGTGCGGTGGAAGTACAAGAAAGCCTTAGAGTGAATTTGAGATTATGCGGTCATGGAACAGAACAGAGCGTCACACTTCATAGGCAGCTCAAGCGTTGGCTTTGGTGAAGCAGCGTTAAATAAACCGACTGCCTATGTTCATAGGATATTTCGGGCAAGCCCTGTGTAAATGTCACGTGTTCAGAAGTTGTCAACTTATTTCCTTGCACGTCTACAATTTTCATTAGAATTCCTTGCTCAATGTCAAGTAGATGGGGATTGGCCTTTGAAGAATCTATCGACCGATTAAGCACATTTGCATCTGGATGGTACAGAGAACACACCCAATCACCACAACTGGGGTGTAAAAAATCCTCATTTGATTCTTCAAGTTCAGTTGCATTCTCAGAAGGTTACGGTATGGTGACGAATGGACGGCGTATTTATGCTTCGTCCGTTTCTTCAAATTAAGGCAAAATTCTGGTGACATGATTCCTAATTAGAAAGTATTATTCATTGCTACTAGAAAGCAACATTGTCCTGTCTCTGAAAGCAGGCTAGTTCCTTGACAGAATTTTCATGCACGATGCAAATACCCCCCCCCCCCACCCTTTACTTTACCACTTGCGTTAAAATTGTGCTTAAGAGGCATTTCACAGAAGATCATTTCTTCAGTCGCCATTTCAGTTTTATCTGGTCTGGAAGATACTGAATCCCTCGGATTTCTGGCTGTGGGGCTACTTGAAACAGTTGATCGGTCGTGACAGCACAAGAAAAGTTCCAGAACTCAGAACTAGTTTCTTGCCACGCCCTCAACATTTCTAAGCATTGACTTCACAAGGCTGTTTAACACTATTTTGAGATTTCAAACGGTAGTTGACAATAATAGTCAACAAATTGCATAGTTCTCTTGATAAATCTATTCTATTGTGCATATAAGCTTGTATATTGTTAAAATGGAAAAGAAAATTCCCTCTCTGGTGACAATATTTGAAATTAAATTTTTTTCTACTTATGTCTTCCGCATCCCTTCATTTTTAGACTAAAAGAAATTTCAGATTTTTCTGATGAATAGTTTCGACTACAGACAGCTCTGAGTTGGGGAAGTTTATATACACCAGGTAGTACAACTTTGTGATTAAAAACAATTTTAGCATTAAAGATAAATACATTTATCCACACCTGGATCCAAACTAGGACATACGGCGTGTCACTATCAATGTGTTCTTTAAGAAGTGCTAACTGTTGAAGAAATTACTTTGAATGATGAGTGGTTTACCAGTTATTTAGCAATTAGACATTACAGAGCTACCGAAATATTTTTCTGCCTCTTAAATATTTTATTAAATCTTTGGAATCCCTTCAAAATAATAAATTAATAAATTTAACCCCATTTGTCTTGGTAGCCAGCAAGAGGATAGAAACACGCCGTGTCAGTCAATTTAATATTCAAAATAGTTGAGAATGAGATTTTTAAATGCTTATATTGCTTCAATAAAATTTAGTTAAAAATCACTTTTCACATCTTTCAGTATTTATAACATACGTTTTTATATGGCAATATTGTTATATCTAAAGACTTAAGTGGAAGAGCGCAACAGACATAGGCAAAACAAAAGACGTCGCAAACAACCCCATTGCCAGCATTTGACTTAGTGTATAAGTGGATGAATAAAAGGGCCTGAAAAGGTGTTCTCTCGAGAAATACGTTGGATAAAAACAAAAATACGTGAATATTCTTTTGAAAGCTATTTAAAATGGTGCCAAAATCAGCCACCCTCCAACCCCGTTAAGAGTGGTGAGAAACATTGAAACTTGAAATGGGGACCACTATTTGTTTTTGAAAATTACGATTCTACAGAATTAAACACTTAATGTTATCCATAAGCTTTAAAATACATTTCACTTTTTATTCATATGCATCTGTTGGGTTTAATTTTTTTTTTTTTTTTTTTTTTTTTTTTGGGGGGGGGGGGGGGGGGTCCTGTTACAATGTTTATTTCAGTGTAGTCTCAAGTTCTGAAAAATTTGTTTTTACTGTGAATAATGTCGGTCTAAAACGGAACAAATAACTATCCATACGATGAAGGGTTTGAAGATGATTATAGCGAGAGATAGCATATTTATTCAATGTCACTTTCAATGATCACAATCGTATTTCTGAATCCAAAATTTACGGAACAATTGATCGTCCTGAACTAACTGCTTCAGTTAAAGATGAGCCAAGATATTCAAAACCTAAAACTGCTACAAGTGAGGCATATTCTTTGGGAAATGTTGCTGAATTTAAGATTGCCATTAGCGCAATATGTCTGAATAAATCAAGGTTCTGTTCTCAAAGTAATAATGTTGCATCACTATCAACCGTATAAAATAAATCTAGTACAAAATATGAACGAAGACTATTTTGATCATAGAGTTGAATTTTGCGATGAAATGATGCGGCAATATAACAGGCTTTTCTGAACTTTCTTCTCTGATAAAGACACTTGAGTTCAACGGATCTGTAAATCGGCAGAATATGAGGTATTGGGTCGCCCAAAATCCCCCACTGGATGAGAGACTCATATTCCGTATCTGAGGAAACTCAATATCTGGACTAATTCTGCACAATCGTATAGCCGTGCCTTTTTTTTTATTGAGGGAAATTTAAAAAATGCTAAAAAAAATGTTGACAAGTTGAATATGAAAATACGTGCAATACGAGAAATCATTGGACATGCATTTGACCATGTATGGTTCCAGCAAGATGGGGATCAAGTGCACTCCGTTTTAATTTCATACAATATGCTGAAAAACACTTCTACAAAGATGGGAAATAGACTGGCAAGCAAGGTGGGCACCTTGACTTTTTTTATTGGGGATATTTGAAAATTAAGATTTAAGAGACCAAACCAAACGGACATTGAGGAGATGAAAGAGAGAATACGCAATGTGTTTCTAATCCAATAACACCATTGATATTTAAAAATAACTTTACTCTGGTCAGTACAATGCCAAGCACAATGTGGTGAACAATCGGAACATCTTACTACTTCAAAGTGCTTCGAATATTGTTCAGTGAGTGGCGAGGTAACTCACTTTAAACAAACACCATAAATGGAATAGAAGGTATTAAGGCATTTTTTAAAATTCATTTAAATTGCCACCTGTAAAATATGTTAAAGAGAACCCTTTAAATTGTGAAATTAATTTAACCTTTATTCTATTGCATCTAAGGTGCAAGACTTCTTTAACATTTCATTTTATACGTCATGTTAATGTCCAAAAGAAAGCCTCTTATTTATTGTGTTTGTAGAAGATTAAGTCAAATTTTAATTCCAATGTGTTAGTCATTTCAAAAAATCTTATAGGTGAAATGAAGGATTTTGTTTTAGAATATAATTACTTTCTTATTTTCTTAAAAGTGGAAATATCCATTCTTGCTATAAGGATTAATGATTTATAAAGCATGTATGCGGTTATTAAATTATACAAAACGAAATTTTTTGTTTATAAAAACACTTAACTGCAACTTTGGCTCCGACGGATTCAACTATTTTCCTGCCTTCGGGGGTACGATATATTCTCTTTTAGGCGTGTTGTCTGTATATCTATTTTTTTCTATTAAAAAAAAAAGGAGTAGAATATAAGTAATTTTTATAATTAACACGACATGCTGGGTCTTTGCTGTTTACACTTACGTGGCTCCTTTCAATGCATCGACCACAGGTGATATTACATCGACATATTTCAGTGTCCAATGCATTGATATTTATAACAGTGGTATTGGAATGTGCGGTTTCGTAATAAAAATATCCAGATTTTATTGAATAGGATAAATTTAGAGCGTTATTTTGCGTTTAGTAGGTAATAGCAGCTGGGATGCACACTGCTTTTTTGCAGTGTAGAAATAAAACCTTACTCTAAATGTTATCATAAGCATTTATTTAAATTTTATCAATTTATGCTAAATAACTTCATGGTCTGTCAGTAAAATTCTGGAATTATCTCCCTAAACCATATTAGTTAAGTACCTTCAGTCTCATTTACATTATGTAAAAAACTTTTCTATTTTTTTTTCATTTTTTAAAATTTATTATATTATTACTTGTTTTTTACACTTTATATATGTATGTATATATATTAATTGAACCATTTTTGCCGCTATTTCTAATCAAGTATAATTATTATAATAAGGCAGGTTTGCCGCGTTTACCAGTGAAGAAAACATTTAAGAAGTTTTTGCCAATATCTTGGCTATTGCTTTAGCAAAATGCATGATGAATTTATAATTCAACCATTCATTTCTTTCGATTGACAAACAGAGATGTCAATCTATCAGCAATTAATGATGTCAAATAATCAACAATTAAAGAAGTCAATCAACAAATCAACAAGATTTCAACAAGTAATGATGTCACAAGATTCACTGGTAGGTACATATGAAAAGATCTTGCTTTAGTCACAACTGTGTTTATTCACATTTACATTTTCGATTTTATTTATTTATTTATTTTGTTACTAGCAAGCTACGCCCGCCACGCTGGTCAATTTATCTTAACGAACCTTTAATCAAACAAAATATTGACATTTCATAATTCACTTTTATATTTTAACAGAATAATAAGGCTACTATAATTTGTGACTCGTGCTATAGCCAATATACACGTCAGGACACGTCGCCCTTATTATCTTTTTACGCGTGAAGGTTTCGCTTATGGTACTCCATTATCAAATTTGGTAATTTTTCAAATTCAATATTTGAAAAATGGCATAATTATTAGATTTGAAATTTATATCGAAAAATATAAAATTTTTTACCTTTCAAAGTTTGTCTAACAATTTTCTGACAAATACTTTTCGAGCTATTATTTTTTTCAGTAACTTAATATATTTCATTTTCCGAGAGTAATCTGTGGCAAAGATTAGCGAAAAACCCAGTCGTCAGTAACGCATAGCTTTATATTAAAGAGGATGTTTGAGCAGAGATTGTCACCATCACTTTTGAAATTGGTTCTGTAGTTCGAGAGATTCCATAGAAATTATAATTTAGAACGATTTTAGAACGCTTTTCGCTTCTTTCACCTTATGAATTTTTTTTATGCTTAGAGAGCATTTACATCTTATAAGTAACAGCAATGGCAAATTTTAAATTTCTAGCTCCTTCAGTATAAAAATTTGGAATTTTAGAACATTTTTTGCTCCTGCACCCCCCAGGGATTAGTGGCACCGACATAAAATATAGCCTATGTTGGAGCAGGGAGTGTCACCATCAATTTGCCACCACATTTGAAAATTTAGAAGGTTTTTCGAACGCTTTTCGGTCATTTCACCCTTTTAAATTTTGATTTTTTTTAATTTTGTTCTTAGAGAGCATATACATCTTATAAGTAACTACAATGCCAAATTTCAAATTTCTAGCTCCTTCAGTATAAAAAAATTGCAATTTTAGAACGTTTTTTGCTCCTGAACCCTCCTGGGATTAGTGGCACCGACATAAAATATAGCCTATGTTGGAGCAGGGATTTTCATAAAAATTTGCCACCATCAATTTTGAAAAGGGTTCGGTAGTTCCAGAGATTCCACTGAAATTGCAATTTAGAATGTTTTTAGAAACTCTTTTCGCTCATCTTACAGTTTTAAATTTTGAATTTTTTAGAAATTGTTCCTAGAGAGCATTTACATCTTATAAGTAACTACCATGCCAAATTTCTTGTTTCTAGCACCTTCAGTATAAAAAAAAAATCTAAATTTTAGAACGTTTTTTGCTTCTGCACCCCCCTTGGGTAGTCGCACAGACATAAAATATAGCCTATGTTGGAGCAGGGATTGTCACCATCAATTTGCCATAATCACTTTCGAAATCGCTTCAGTAGTTCCAAAGATTAACCCCTACAAACAAACAATCTTTACTACTTTATAATATTACTAGATTTGCATTTGTTCATATTGACGGTAAAATTGTTATTCTTAGAGCTTCAATGTCATTTTTTGTTTTAGGTTTTCTATTTTTTCTTCAGTAAAATGCAAGAAATTAAATGTAGAGATGACTGCGCGAGATTATTTGAGTCTTTTGGTGGAGTTTCAGAGAGACAGCTATGTTTGAAAGTTTTTTTACAAATTATCTGTTTTTCATTATTTATCTACATTAAAGTTCACCAGAACGGAGCCATTGTATTGGGTTTTTTTTGGTCACCTAACAATGATTAGATTTATGCATCAAAAAAGGAGATGTCGGCTAAAAACTCGCCTTGTCGTTTAGCTACAAAAAACTCTTGTACTTCAAGGTTTACAGATAATTATCATCTACCAAATTGGAAGAGAAACTTTCTACGTTTTCAGCGTAAGATTCCTGACTGGTCTAATCAACATTAGCTTTGACGCCGAATCGGGTCGCACTAGACAGATTCATTTTGTAGATATTTCGAGAGTGATGTCTCTGAACATGTGTTGAGAGAATTCTGGCAAACTGAACAGAGAATCCGCAGCAAACGGCATAATAGAGTTCCCTTCATTTGGGATTACTACTTCTTTAAACCCAAGTAATGCTTTTAGTTTGATCAGGGCCACCGCTCAAACCAATCTAAACCTATTCACACACTAGATGGAGGAGATCACAATAACGTGTACCATGTACACGATACCTAACAGAATCAAACAGAATTTCTCGCTATGGAAAAATTTCAAGGTGCTTCAACTTCAGAGATAGTTTAAGGCCAACTATCCAACACATACTGACAGACACCAGTTCTTTTTGGATGTTTACACACCACACTGTTTCCACTGGGGTAATATACTACTAGCTAGAATGGAAGACTGGGACGCATTTAATTGTGTAAAGTAATGGCCGCAGAAAATCAGCTTAGACAGCAATAAGGCCATTAAAATTTCAGATTGAAAATTTTACGTTTTTTTTTTAAAAAAAGGTATAATTTGTTTGTTTCACCTTTATTGTGTCTATATTTCGTTCGAAGTAAAAAAATGGAAACCAGTTTAGTATAACAAAGAAAGTAATTGAAACATTTAATATCAAGAATAGAATAATAAACGAAGAGAGAAGTTGAAAAAGTGAAACAAAGAGTAAGGGCATCCAACCAGAAGCAGAACAAAATGGAAAAGGCAGAAAGATCATTCGGGAGTACGGGGTTTCGAAACCCACGAATAACTAAAGGTATATCCTCATGGGAATCTCAACCGTATCTGTGTCGTATGAAAGTCAGTATTGCATTACTTCGTCCATATAACGATGAGTCTATTTTTTTAAAATATAACACTGTAGAAACACCTCACTGCGGGAAAGATGTGATGTTTTAAATTGGTGACTGTTCTAAGTATGAATGAGGCGAATGTTGTGTTTCACTTGCGGGTTACTGAATTCAACAGAGAATTTGAAGGTTTGGTAAAAATTCTTTTGCAGTTTACTTATCGCTGAGAATGTATACAACTGCTCTCATTACCATTTTTATGTACAATATCAAGGAGAATATGGCACAAAAGTGATACAACAGCTGGATGCTTTTTTTCATATTCCCAAAACTAAGCAGCGTAAAGGATGAGGTATATAGAGACGAACGCGGACATAAAACCTCTTTTAGGTATTAGAGGATTGTTGTTGGTCAAAATGTGAAGGCAAGATGTTTTGTAGGAAGCAACTTTTTCACCATTAAAATTATCTCACGAACGTGGAGAAAAAGATCACACGCAGATTGTCCCATATTCTTTGGCAGAATCATAAGACAGGATTAAGTGTTAACACCCCAAAATGTTCAGAGTAGATTGTGATTGTACAGTAAACAAAAAAAAAATGTATTTGCACACCAGGTGAATTTGTTGTGTCAAACACAAAATTAACTACGCATGAAAAATTTACAAACATATTTAATATATAATTGTTATTTATATTAAATACGAAAAAATAAAAAAAAAAGTAACGTTTGCGATGCCAAAAAATAACTCCATTCTAACAATGAGAATAAAACCGATCTTGAATGTATTTAAAATGTAAAAAAACAGTACTAGTGTATATGTATAGTATGCATGCACTTTGCTTAAATTAGAGTAATAATTATGAGTATTAATTGGATAAATTTGTGACACCCTTTCGCTGCTGATTCTTAGCCATTCTACCTCAAGAACTTGCTTAAAATCAGCTGTTATAAGTTTTCTTTTTCCGTACTTGTATATCCAAGTATGCCGCAAATTTCCAATAGTATTTAGGTCAGGAGTTTGTGATAGCATTTGCAATAGATTTATATTATACAGCAACCATAACCTCGTTATGTGTTTGGGATCATTATCTTGTAAAAAAAAAAAAGAATCAGCAATTTCCAATTTCAGAGCACTATTAAATAAATTATCTCGCAATATAGTAATATATTGTTTGGCATTCACATTATCATTAATGAAAGGTCATTTCACCAACTCCATTAAAAAGACATGTATCCTTGAATAACTATATGACCACCATGTTTTAGTTGTTTCAAATTTTTTTGGAAGGGACATATTTGGCTTTCGCCACAGTTTTCTTTCCATCTGAGCCGAACATATTACATTTTTACTAAACTTCGGTGATTTGGCGGCACAAACAAGTGTTTTAAGCCTTCAAGGTTGTAAAAAACCCAGCCCGGGCGGGTACCCGCTCATCTACCCACTACAACCCTAAGGGTTGTAAAAAACCCGGGTTAAAAAAACAACCCGGGAAACTACACCCTACAACCCTGATTTGTTTCGCCGATATTTTTTCGAAGAGCTCTACCTCGAATATTTGCATCATGATGGATATTTTTAATATTCTGCTGTTTAATTATTGCTCCTGAAGTTGAAACGACATGAATAGCCCCATCTAGATATTTTAGAAAGGTTTTTCTGTAGGACTCCTTTATGATGGCCCTCCTTTGCTTAGTAGTTAATTTGTTGTCGTACAAGTCGTTTTTCTTCTTTATTACATAACAAACACTAGAAGTTTAAATTTAACTGTTTACCTATTCCCGGTTAACTTAATCCAGAATCGTGAAGAGTTAAACTTCTCACGAATAGCTACAGGAAGCTCACGTTTTCGGCGCCATGGCAACAAACTGTCAGAAGTCATATTTCGATTATTATATTATGAGAGTTCAAAGTGCGGGACTACTGTAGTGTGGGATTGATATGCTAAAAATTTGCAAAAAGTTCACGGTTAATTGCTTTTTAAACTGCAAATTTTTCGTTTGAAAATACTTTTTTGGCATGAGAAAATCCCTTTTTATTCTTTTTAAAGCTTATTTTGTAAGGTAAGAGTTTGTTTATTTGTGTTTTATTTAAATAAAGTAATAATTAAAAATATTTCGTCACATTTGCTTTCTAAGGTTACTTGAAAAACAAATTTAGTGTGTAAACACTTTTTCCTTACTGTACACGTTCATGGAAAATGTTCCAAGATTCGTTCATTCAACAACAAAATGTCTGTTTCACTGTTGATACCTGGACAAGATCTCCTGAATGGAGTTCACTTAGAACTTTTATGACCAATAAGAAACTAGAACGTATTAGAAATAACAAATGAATTTTTTTAAAATAATTGTCTGCTTAATAGGAGAGTTTAACAGTGAGAAAAATAATAAAGGGCTCGTACATTTACTACTCTCGAGAACGAGAAATAGGAAGATAATTTTTTTTAAATCCAGAAATGAGGAAAATATAGTTGGACCCACTATTGTATCACCTACTACGGAGCCCGACGAGAATATGTACATTCGTGCACCAGTGCTACCCAGAGGTATTACGCTGAAAAGACATCCTTAATGTCACTACCACTCTTAGGATCATTCATAGCGATGTACAAAATATCCCACCTTTTCTATAACCCGATATCGATAGGATATACTACATAACCCACAAAAAATAATTGAATATAGTGGTTTAAGTTAAGCAGGGTTGTAAAAAACCCACCCCGAGCGGGCATTTACCCATTACAATCCTGAGTGTTGTAAAAAAAGCTAGGTTTTTTTTAAAAACTCCGCCCGGACGGATACCCGGGCAGTTACCCACTACAACCCTGATTTTAAGCCGCATTAAGGGGACAGACGTCTGCGAGAACTAAGGAGTTGAAAATTCCAGTTATTTTGAAGCCCATCTCTTAAATATGTGTGCATCATTAGGATTTCTTATTCTAGTTTTAGTAAGAATTTTATAAATATTTTAAGGTAAAATTAATATTTGGGTTTAAAGTTAAATAAATAAAACTTTCCTCGATAAAGTTTTGAGTCAGTTTGGTACACTTTAAAAATGATAAAATCTTACCATGAAATCTTTTGCGATGATCAGAAAAGTACTTTATTTTATATACGGAACCTATTTTAATAATTTTTACATTTTTTGAGAATATCGAATAAAGAAATTTCACTTATCAGAAATCTGCCTATTGTTATACCCCATATTCTCCTTTTACAAAAATGTTTTAAGTTTTTTTTTTCTTAAATGGTTTACATGATGCAGTAACACTATCATTTTAAAATTAGAGATCCAGGAAAAAAAACAACAGCCTCGAATACCTTTCTTCTGCTCAGCATACCACCCCTGAAGCAAATTACAGCACCCATTACTCTTATCTGTAATGTTTTTAAAGCTGACAAATTTAGTTTATTGCAGTCGTTGACAAGTTCAGTCGTTGAAGCTTTCATTCGGATTTTCAATACACCCGTTGAAGTTTCCATTCGCATTTTCTGTAAAACCATGCATACACTAATGCATGCATCCAGACTAACCATAAATACACTGATCAAGTGGAAATTAAGAGCATGTTTCGGCCTTTTATACATTGCGGGTGTCATCAGAGCTTCGCATTTGAACACTGATGAAAGCTACTCTAACAGAAATGGCCATCCTTTGTTTCGAAACGCTATGTTGAAGGTTAGATTTCATTTTTTGAGTTTACGTTTAGACAACAAAACAACCAGAATTCAAAAGAAAACATCCTGATAAACTTAATGTTCAAGTCAGTCTGTAAATTTATACTGCCCCAGTGAAACTTTAACATCGATGAGCAATTGTTAGGTTTTAGACGAGGCTGTCCTTTCAAAATGTATATGACATCTAAAACTTAAGCACAGGATAAAGTAGTAATTGTGAACGGTTCTCTAAGAGTTTGCATGATTAGTGCGTTGCCATGTGTAGATAAAATTGATTGTCCCAAAAGGTACTTCTGTCCCAACTCATTATGTTCCCGATCTGAGCATTAGTATTTATGTCAACTGTGGTATGGCGGTTTGTGCCAACTGGTTTACATAGGTTACTTTATTAGACGAGATATTGAAAAAATATTAACGAAAAAATATAAACGATTGTCGAAACTGTACGTAAAAACAAAAAGGAAATTCCACCGAAGTTTGTTCAAAATAGTAAATTCAAATCTGCAGTATTTGGATTCAATGAAAACAAAACGTTAGTTTCATTTTCCCTCCAAGAGAAAATGTTAGTGATAGCATTGTCCAGCCTTCATTATGACGATACAATTATCTCAAACTGGGAAACATCAATTTATGAATTATAACAATGTAGTAAAAGACTCATTTGACCTAATGCGAGATACCTAAACCATAGCCAACAAAACCTACTTTTCGGGGGGGGGGGGTGCTTGATCCGGCGGCCGTTTATAGTATGGTTCTGCACACTTTGGTCAACTGGGAGAAGAAAAATACACGAAATTTGAACAAGGATACAGTTTCATAGAACCATGCATAAAAAGGCGCCTAGGGATGGAGTCGTTAAGAAGACCTAAACAATGCAAACAAACGTAATGCGTAACAAACGCAAAGCCTAACAAACTTAATGCAAACAAAAATATGTTCAGTTTGTTTTTGGATAAATATAGAAAATCGGCCATGATTTGTTCAAGATGTCATAGGCCCATTAGCAATGAGCACCATGCATTAGCATGTCATGAGTGAGTACAATAATCTCAAAGTTCATGGCTTTGACAAAAGTGCAATCAAAAATCTATTTCATTGTTTTATTGTAATAAATGTTTTCTTATGTAAATTTTTAATCTGTTTCATAATCAGACATCTGCAGTTTAAATGAAAGAGAAAAAAATTAAATTGACTGCCAGAAACTGGATTTTGTAAGACTAATACACACTTTTTTGTCAAATATACCCCCTTTGCTTGTTTTTTTGTATGTTTTTCGAATTTTTTAGTCTTTAGGAAACTATGTTTTTATCCATAAAAAATAGCGAAACAATCTTGCGTTTTATAGACTAGAGTGTCAGATTTATTCCAAAAATGTCATTCTAGGGTTCAGTAAAATTTGTATTTTGCATTGTGGCATAATTGTAAAAATTTTAAAAGCAAATTAATTTCCCGTATTTTTATAGAAGTAGCAATTCAACTGTTTATGTTTATTGCTGTATTCAATATGTTGTTTAATTTGTTATAAATGCTAAAAGTGAGATGGTATCATGAATCCCTCCATACACGTTAACATTTATGGAATATTAATTTTGCAATTTACAGTTTATTTTGTATCATAGTGTAGAAGTTCTTTTACCCTTCAGGTTCAAGTTTACAGCTTAGCCCGGCATTAGTCGTGCGTCGGTCTTTTTGCCCCTGAAAACAGCTACATTCCTGTAATCCATCTCTTTTAAAAGTTAGTGGAGAGATCTCGCGTAGCTGACCTTGACTGTTAGTCTTTTGGTATAGTAAAATTTTAAGTCATTCCTGTGTTTTCTCAGCATTTCATTTCATTCTAAAATTAAATCTGTCTGGACGACCGCGATGCGATCACGTGCTCTTTTCTCAATGCCCTTCTTTTCTGTTGCCGCGAATTTCGGCGGGGAAGATTCTGGGAAGTGTGCATTCTCTGCCGTTTGATCAGATGACTAGAGTTTCTTCCTTTCTGCTTTATTTTAAATCCGAGCATTTTACTATTTTTAGTATGTCTCGTAAAAAATTTAATGGTTCAGAAAGATTTAAAACTGTAGAAATAAGTAATATGACCTCTGTTTTTTTCATTGATAAATACTACGGGGATAAATTCTCAAACTATTTTCAAAAAAGTTTGGAGGAGAAAGTAGTTTGTCGCGATTTTTTGAAAGAACTATCCTTCAATTTATAAAGGGAGCATTTAAATGAAAGAAAAACAGACAATAACAATACAAAACTCTTTGAAGTTCCGAGAACTTTGTAGGGAGCCCGAAAAAAGTTTTTATCTCCAAAAACTGAAAAGATGTTTTTGTACAACAAAGCAAAATCGAAAAATAAAACAATATAGTCAACAATGTAGTTTGTATATCTGCACAAAAAAACCGTGTAGTTTTTGTGTACAACGTGCAAAACAATGAGAATTACCCAATGTAGGTTTAAAGTTATGCAATAAAATTCGCTTTCGGATAATCTTGCTTATATTTAGACTATAATTAAAATAATTGGGTATTTTTGTAAAATTTATCAATATTAAAGCATTTTACTGTAAATTAATACATATTTGTTAAATAACGCCAGAGCTACTGTTTTGTTCAAGTTCAATGAGTTCCTGGTGCCGGGGTCTAACAAGAATTAACTTTGCTGGTGTTCGGTTGTGCGAACTACTTTTCCAGAATGATGTTTATTCTACAAGTGAAAATTCATTCAATAAGTTAATTTTTATGAGATTTATCATATCCATAAATATACAAATTCCTTGGTCAATGGCATGACTAGCACCCTTTCTCTCCCCTGTGTGTGTGTGGGGGGGGGGGGAGATCCTACACAGAGATATCCGTGTTTCGGAGTTTCCCTGTCATATACGTCACTCCTGCTTTATCTGCTATGTACTTTGCCTATGCCAATTTTGGTCAGTTCATAAGCCTGACACGGGGCTATAGCCGAGCGCGTTCTTTGAACCCCGTTTTAATCAATTTTTTATTTAATTTCTTTTTACACTGATAAAGCGGGATCATGGGTATCCTCGAAACGGCCGTATGTAGTTTGGGTTTTAACGTTGTAAACCTTTCGTACATGTCTTTGAACTCAATAAGAACATTTTCTGGCTAAAATTAAATTAACCGAATGAGAATACTAGCATTCTAAAAAGAGACGCGGCTGCTCTTGGGTTAAAAAAAACACACTTTAGTCGAAATTTTATTTTGAAGATAAATATTTATCTTCAAAATAAATTCCCGAAAAAATATGAGCAAGATCTATGAATTTAACAAAAATCTAATTGTGCAATCTTTAAACATGCGAATACAAAATTGTAGCACATTCTGTCAACTACTTTGAGTTAAGTAAAAATTCAAATGCATTGCGAAAGTACCTATATTGTATTACAAAAGTTAACAGATTGCAAAAGTTCCCGCATTGCAGACAACTGAATTTAACGGTAGGAATTTCCAATATTTAAACAATTTCTGAACCACTCGATCCAAAGACTTCCGGTTTGATATTTTAAAAGGCGACATTTACCGAAAAAGACATGACTAGACAAAACTTAGGCATCCGTAATGAAAATTGCACAATTTGTTACCCTATCACTATGAAGAAAACCACTACGCGTATTTTTATAACAAATTAAAAGAGGAAATTTCCAGTAGAATTGATATTTGTTTTTTTTTCTGTGGCAGTGATTAAAATGTATGGGGATCTAGGAAAGACACTTCGACTCATAATTCCATGCAAAAGATCTGGCTATATGTAATTGTTGGCTAGAATATAAAATATGCTACCGAATTGGAAGATATCTTTTCAATTCAGGGAAAGATAACACTACAAAATAGTGATTTTTTACGATTCAGGGTGACCATAGCTCACTATCTAGTAAATCTGAAAAGCCAACAATTTAGAAAACATGGCCGGCAAAAATGTAGACTAAGACATAACAGAAAATTAAACACATTTCGCGTAAAAAGACAGGAGTAAGATCGTATAAAGCTATATACTTCAATGCAGCAGACCGCTTACCTATCCATAACTGTTGCAAGGAAACAAGCTGCTGTAAAATAAGTTTAGGAAGGGGAAATCTCGTTTCAGGTATGAACAGGCCAAATGCAACCATGTCTGAGATAAGGACGTAACTGTTTCAAGGAATTCCACTGAAGTGCATGGAATTCAGATACGAAATTAAACCAGTCTACTAGTATTCATGTTTTATAAAAAGCTACCGCAGAATATTTAATGTAATCATTGTGCAAAAATTTTAACCATACGTTTCCACCCATTGTGTATTTTTATCCTGTATAGCGTACCTATTGAATACAAATGTCCTTAATCAAGTATATTCTCCGAAACAAATTCTCAAGAATTTATCAGATTGTTTATAGCTTATTGGGAGCGTTAAAAAGGGTAAAAACGTCATAATTTATTTTTTTAAATGTTGGTAGTAAAAGGGTTTACATGACTAGTAATTGACCGTTTACTTGATGCTAGCCAGTGACGATGTCAACCCGGGTAGCCACTTTATGTATACAGGATCCGTATGCATCTACTTTACCTGCATTGTCTCCCAAAAGCTGTTTTCCCCAGAAAAATAGAAATAATCCCCCATCCTTCCCCAGGAACAGATATCAACTGTCAGGCTTTCACTGTCAGCCGCGGTTTAGAACTATTGTTATGCGATATTATCTTTTGTGTGCTTATCTGTGTACGGTAAGCTTTAAACTAACGTTCCTTTCCTATTTTGAATCTTAATCAGAGTAGGGGAGTGATCCAAGATAAGTAGAAAGAATGTTTAGTATAGCGGAGGGAGTTTTTCTATTGTTATTCCAAGTTGATAGATAACACAGACTTCATCCATTCTCCAAGAAGACAGATACATAAGGGGATTACGTTCTGTCAAGTGGACGAAACCCGTGTGGACAGGAAAACCAGCCCCGTTTACGGAGGGTTGCCTCGTGGGAACAGCAGAGAGAGTTGGGTTAATTTTAATTCGGTCAGCAGGACGCGTAGGTTGTCCAGGGTACATGTGTGGAGGCAGATCTCTTGGAGTGGAGAGATAAGGAGTTTGGGAGATTAATAGTATCTCTGGTAACTGAGTTAATTAACGTAGCATGAGAGAGGTATAGAGTAGCTTAGCAGTACACAGAACGTATTTTCTGTATTTTATTTAATGTTGAACCGGATCAGCTATATCCGAGTTTGTAAGTGTAAATATTGTCTTGTTATTTGTAAAGTTTGTGTAAATAAAATTGTTCGTTTAAGTTTAAGTGAAAGAGTTCGTCTTTTTATCAATATACCTCTCATAACGTGACCAATATCATGTAATCATATCGGTGGTGGCAGCATACTAAAAATACCGGATTATTCTTCAAAGTAAGTTGGGTGGACTTAGAGGGAATCTGACATCAACCATCGCAAACACTTGCATAGTTAATTTCTCATTAAGGTGATAAGGACAATGATATTGGCTTATAGAGATTTGCCCTCGCCTCCTAAGAGTAAATCTCAATTAAACAAAGATCAGTCAAGAGAAATGGGAAAATAATGAAGTTTGCTCAGAGCCCGAACTCTAATATGAATGTATGTGTTATGCGGTAATGTTTATACTACAAAAAAAATGTAACATTTTAAAATTTTTATAACAGTCATTCTTCAAAAACGTGCCAACCTTGTACTACCCAATGTAGTTATGAGAAAAAAATCTTATTTATACTGGACTTCAATTGCTTTTACATTGATATCTATAAAAATTGTGATATTAATGTATTTATATTTATTGCAGGCGTATCCATTTCTAAAGACAAATTGAGATTTTATTTTAAAAAAGGACTGGAGTCATGTAAATATATAGAGATCATCAAGAGGAAAAATTTGTTTTTTAAGGCTTGAAAACAAAAAATATTAATGAATTCAGGAAGAAAGTTAAAAGCAACATTCCGAATTCTTAAAAACATGAATCCCTCCCCCCCCCCCAGGGATAGACATCAACCATCGAAAACACTTGCGTAGTTTTATTTCTCAGTAAGGCGATAATGATATTGGATAATAGAAATTTGTCCTCGCCTCCTAAGAATAAATATCAATTGAACAAAGATCAGTCAAGAAGAATGAGAAAATAAAAAAGTTCGCTCAAAGCCCGAACTCCCGAAACCAGTGAATAACTAAAGGATCTCCCTGACGAAGACTTCGAAACAGAGCTCGTTAATTTGTTCTGATGACCATTTCACACTATAAGATTTACAAACTTGTTAACAAAGATTGAAAGCGTAAATAACTTTATACCTCTGTTCTAACTTTAAAAAAATGAAGTCATTCTTTACTCGTATTCTGTGAAAAAAGAAAAAAATTAAATTCGAGCCCGTATAGTGTCGCTTTAATGTTTGTCAAAAAGCTGCAACATGCATATCGTTTTGAAGAGTATTCGAATCGAGGAGGTTCTTGAATCCAAAATAACGCTTTCTTTGAATGTTAATGTACAGATTCTTGCAATAAAAATATTCACGTGAAGCATTTAGATGGGCTGTATAAGCAGCTAGAAAAAAAATATTTAGCCAATTTTTAGATAAAAATTTATTACCTGCGATGTTTTATAACAGAATTGTTTCGGGAATAACCATTTCTTTTAAACAGCCCAGAGAGAGAACGTCATTGTTGATGCTATTGGATATTAATGTTTGATGTAGTACAAGTGTAGTTGCGTATGAATATCGCTAGAATTAATTTCAGTTGTCTTAAAATCTCTCGGATATATGTACAAATGAATTGTTATTTATATCAACTCATACACATCTTAGCAATTTTGTAAATAGCTATTTGTCTTTGAATATTTATATTATGCAAACATGTTATACTTTGCAACCATTGGTAGAAACTTTAGTATATTTTTAATTGGTAAATACTATGTAAATGCTTATTAACTACAGCTTTTCTAATATAATTTTTATCAGAATATCGAAATCTTGCATCAAGATCTATGTGCAACTTACAATTTCGCTCGCCCAGCCATAGGCAAATTGGGCAGCGCATGTGATTATTATTGTATGCATCTTAAATTGTATTGTATAATATTGTATAATATGTATATATTGTATAATATATTGTGTATATATATATATATCTCTCTTTACATTCGATTTAATTTAGTCATCGGAACGGAGACCAAACGTTTACCTCTCGGGAGTCTGACGAGGTCGAATTGGGGGGGGGGGGGTCTTCCTTTCCCCGTCACTTCCTGGGTCCGGTCTTCTGGCTGTGGTCCGTTAAGTGGCAGAATTGTTTTTTAGAAAATTTAAAATCTATCTTTTGCAAATACATATTGCAATCAAATTTGAAGAATTTTTTTTCTTCCAATACAGCGACAAATGCAATCTACCATTTCTCAGTTTCTGTTGGTTAAAGAGTAGTGTCGAGTTTGAAAGAACAGACAATAACGGAAATATTTACAAAAGAGGACTTTATCTTATTTGACTTCATATGTGTGCAGCAAAAATTTTGAGTCACATTGTATCACTTTTAGGAATTAAACAAAGTATCATTAATTTCGCATACAACTCATACAATTTATTTTTAGTGTCATTTCTGGGACCTATACCTCACCGTTGGCTGTCCACGAGTGGATGATTTCTGTAAATTTCTGTTTTTGAAAGCGAGGCAAAGCTCCGAATTTATGTCATTCTGTTTTTTTACAACTGATCAGTTTGGCTTCAACCTTGATATGCAAGTGATAAAAACCCCTGAGGCCATTTTTCCAAAAGTTCACGCTATATCGCTCATTCATAAACTATACAACATCTCATCTTATAAAAACGACCTACTGGTATAGATATCTGAATGACGTATTTATCATTTAGGATGGGAATCTGGAATTATTGGAAGAATTTTTAAATGAAGTTAACAAAATTTACCGTAATATACAGTTTATTTTGGAAATTGAGCAGAATAATCAGTTGTCGTTCCTGAATGTGGAGTTGTTTATGAATGCTAAAGATTTAACCATGGAAAGAGCTGTTTATACAAAGAGTATGCGCGGTCTAACAACCCAATTTCTTACGAAAGCTCATCCGCGTTAAGTTTTAAAGCTGCAGCTTATCGATTTTATATTAAGAGAGCATTCACAATCTGCACAGAAAAGCATATTGAACGTGAATTGGATATTATTAGAGATATTGAAAGGGATAATGGTTTTTCATGAAAATTTATTAATAGAACGATATATCAAATTCAATATAAAAACAATAGAACTAATAGCAAATTTAACTAGATTTTAAAATTCAAAATTTCAATATATCCATATTCAATTTGAAAAGATTAAAATATTACTTGCAGAAATATAACATAATTGCTAATCCACCAACGAAACTAAAAGTAAAATTTCATAACAGTATAGATCCCACCTCCATGGATGATACGGCAGGTGCTTACATAATATCAGTTACTAACTAGTCGGATGTGTCAAACCCAAAACTTTCTTCTATCTCACACAGGTTTCGCATACACTAAAAAGAATCAGCACCAATTTATATCACGGTCTAACTGGATCTAAAGTTTTATCAAATTCCGTGCATTAGTTCTTGAGCTAGGACTATTGCTAAAATCGTGTAAATCCTGCAAAATACAGCATAGCACCCTTTTTGGGCGATTTAGATCAAAACCTAATCAACAACAACTTATGTCAACGTCTAACTGAATCTGAAGTTTGATGAAAATCCGTACATTAATTCTTGATATAGATATCGTGTTAAAATGAAAAAAGTAGCATAGCAGCGCCACCTGTTGGGCTATTTACACCAAAACGTAAGCAGTATATTTATGTCATGGTCCAACAGAATCTGAAGTTTGATGAAATTCCGTGCATTTGTTTTTGAAATATAGCTTTCCTAAAAATCATGGAGAAAAGTGGTTTAGCAGCGCCATCTGTTGGGATATCTACACCAAAACGTAATCACCAACTATTTATATACTAAAAACACCAACGTTTAACACACAATATCACAGTAAAATGGACAGACGCACGTTTCGTGAGCAACTTGGACTCACTTCCTCAGTGTCAATAAAATAAAATTACTTCCTCAGTGTCAATAAAATAGTGTTTAATTTTATTTTATTGACACTGAGGAAGTGAGTCCAAGTTGCTAACGAAAGTGCGTCTGTCCATTTTACTGTGATATTGTGTGTTAAACGTTGGTGTTTTTAGTATATATTTATCCACAGAAGATTTTATTTATAACCATCTATTTATGTCAAGGTCTAACTGAATCTGAAGTTTGATGAAAATGAGTGCATTAGTTCTTGGATACAGCTATTGCAGAAATTCCGAAAAATACAGCATAGCAGCGCGACTTGTTGGGCGATTTTCACCAAAAACTAATCAGCATTAATTTATATCAGGGACTAACTGAATATAAAGTTTTATTAAATTTCGTGCATTAGTTCTTGAGATAGAGCGCCCACAAAATCTGTGTCACATAAAGACAGACATTTTCTAAAAAACAGTCAAATCGTTTTCAGGACTTTCTAAACCGTATAAATCCGTCGAAAACCGGAAGTCGAAAATTTTCACGAATCCAATACTTTCTTCTTGTAAAGATAGAAGAAAGTAAAAATGATGGCAAGGGAGAGAAGGTGAATTACATTGGAATGACAACGCGAAAATTCAGGATACGGCTTAAGGAACGTATTTCAGATATAAAATTTGACCACCCCACCACTGCAAAGTAAAGATTGAATCAAAAATGTAATGTTAATATGCAGTTCAATAAGGCTAAGATTAAGAAAATGATCGGTTACTATAGTTTATCCGGAGAATCTTTAGAGATTATATCCAAAGATAGTGTTGGTAAAGATTTCTCGTCATACAATATTCCCAAGATTTGGATTAATTTAATCAGGGAACAGTCTGCACTAACCAACTTACCACCTACCCTGCGGTTCAATTTGAACGGGCCAGCGAGCTTTTTATTTTGAAAAAAGAAACAGTCTCTCTGATTTTGTATTGTCTGTTTTTGAACACAGAGGACGAGCACAATTGTGCTTGAAAAAAGTGCTAGGTTTTAGATATTTTATATTTTGGTTTAAATTTAATGTACGTATTAAAACACCTTTTTAGCAACGATTGTCCATGAATTATGAGTTAAGAGTCTCGCATATCTTCCGATGATGTTATTCAGTTACCTTTTTTGTTTTTTCTAAATAAAGAGGGCAGAACTTTAAGAGTTATAACGAGGAGCACATAACGATTCAAAAGCGTTTTCCTACTAACAGCCAGTTCAGTTTTACAACTGGATATAACATAAAAGACACAGAATATGTGAATGAGGGCAATAAAATGTCGGAAGTCGCTATTCTACCAAAAAGTACAGAATAATGTAAATCAGACATTTCTTTCGCAGTTAAAAAAAAAGGTTTACGATCGATGTTTTTATTTTTCATGTCATGCCATTGGCGTTTGTCTTCATGTGATGAAATAAACTGCATTCGATAGTTTATAATTTTACTAACCTCGAAAGAAAAGCACACGGAAATATGAATGGCTCTGTCGTGGTTACATTGACAGCTATGATCCATTCACCAATTCTAATGATTTCAGTTTCAACAATTTACCCTGTCACTGTGTGTGATAAATGCTCTAAGTTGCGTTCATTGTCCGCTACTGGTCTATATTAACAAGTTGCTTTCATCACTTATCAAGAATCTGACATTTGTTGCAATTACTATGTTTAATCTCGTCAATTGCAATAACTTTATTTCACAAAATAATGATATTTTACGAATTTCATTCTACAAAAATATGAGCGCCGTTTGAATCATGTCCGATTTCAATGCCACTCGCTTTAAGGCTCTTTTGAAGGGTACACAACTTTTCTGGACGAATGTAAGAAGTTAAACTCTTTAGGTTAAATTTATGTAATATTACTAATAGAACAAATTTGTTGTTAATTGGCGACTGATAGTTCAACAATAAGAAATACCAAGAAGTCTTATTTCATGCTCTAGTGCATAATATACAGAAAGTTTACGAATCAACCAAAATCTTTTAGGCAAAAATTGGGAAGACTACTTATTCGTAAGTATAAGTTTGCAATATATTTCGGATATTCTCCATAAACAAATTGAGAGAGAATTTTCAGACAAAATATTCTGCTAAAGTTCAAACAGAAAAATTGTTGTAATTCTTTAAGTATATATACCTGTCATTTAAATGAAATAGGGTTTTCTTAACACTTAACTGCTGTTATCGGTCTCACAGACCACTGCACTTTTTACTTTTCAGAGTTTAACTACAGATACTGGTGAAAATTTTCTTCGTTTAGATCCCTAGTACTATTGCTAGAAACTTCTGAAGGGGGTGAATTTTGATTAGAAACAGCCTGTACATAATGTTTAGTACAGAAAGAGTATATAATGCGTTAATCGAGACTTTTATTCATCTTTCGATCTATCGGTCTCAGAGACCAATTCACAGTACTTATGAAACATTTTTTGACACAGTAGTTAAGGGTTAAGCATGTTCTGTTTTGCCAAATTTCTATAGAAGGGATGCCCTTCAGGGAGGAATTTTGAAGAACCTTAAGAATTATGGTTCTCTTACAAGGAACCCTGAAAACTGCAGTCACTCCACCCAGACCGCGCTGGTATCGAACCGGAGAACTTCGGTCCAAGCTACTCGTTGTGGGCAGGATACGTATCCCTGGGTTGAGCGAGTCCTATGTCTCTTATATAAAGGAGTTTATTAAGACAGTTGTATAGATGTATAGATGCTATTTCACAAACATGATAGAAATAAAAAAGTTTCGATGTTAAAAACAAGGATAAGTAAATTTCCTTTTTTACAATTTTTGGAATTTATTAGATTGCTGTTGAAGAAATAAAAAATTGTTAATCCATCATCAATTTGGAAATATACTTTGCGTAGCAAAGCTATATATAAAACTTATAAAATATATTTGTTTAAATTTAATCGATGAATTTTTAAATTTTATATAATAAGAGTGTCAATGAATATTCACATGTGGAAATAAAATCTTTCGCCCTCCTTTGGTTGGGAGGGGGATTATACAGAATTTCAAAGAAGGTACACTAAAGTTCCTTTATATAAAATTTTTGAAAATATAGTACTACGCAGAGGAAGAGGCCTAAATAACGCGATAAGCCTAAAACAAGTTTAATTTTGAAACTTTCAGATTAACTTTTCTGAATTTAAGTTAAGATTGATGAAAAAAGTATTTTCCTTTCATTTGATTTTTGACTTAATTATATAAGCAATCTTAACATTTTCATACGTACCGTATATTTATTTTCATTTGCTTTCCAGAAACGTTTTTTAATCTTGAATCAATATTAATAATCACAGTTGAGTATATCATTGATTGTTAGTACTTCGGAATAGGATGTATACCAAATTTTCATAATGTTTTTAAAAATCCAGTTTTATAAAGTGAATAGAATCTAGTTCAATTGTTTGAAGCCTCAATTGGCGAGTACGAAACGTTTGCAAGTATGAAGGCAATAACATTTTTGGAATTAAAGGTGAAAATACTGTTATGATTAAAAAGATATATATTGCATTTAAAGAAGGGCCTACATATGCGCCCGATTAATTCAAAAGTGTTTTTAACCATCCGTATAGCTATGACAATTATATATCCAACAATTTATGTCAAATCCTAAATCGTTCCCGATTTAGTTTGAGCAATGCTATAGATTAATTGTTTACCTGTTTATAGGCACAGAGTTCCTAGTAGGACATGCTACTCCTAGCAGGAATCCAATTTAGCAATATGGAAAGTCTCAAGGACTTTAAATATTTAGACCCTTAATAAAAACTTAATTTATTTAGCTTCATAACATCAATTGGCCAAAACATTGCCAAATTTAAGTTTTTAAAAAGCAGTCTAGAAAAACATTAATCGTACAAAATCGTCTCACAAAGCATGTATTTCAAAAGAGCAACACCAGAAATGCAGAAAACCTTTGCAAAATCCAATGTTTCTCGGTCTCCAGAGAAGCCGTTCTTTGGAGAAATGAGGAAGAAAGGATTAAGGGTTTTTTTAAAGAAAGAGCGATGTTAAGATCTGTATTAAGGCTCCTACAATTCGGGTAACTCACGCCCCCATTTAATTGCCCGTAGGGGAAGAATGATAGGCCACGCCTCGTGGGCTACAATCACTGATTTTTCTAAGTGGGCAACAAAATACTGGCGATTCAGCCTGCGTTATAGTAGCCCTAATCTGTATTAATGCCTCACTGACGAAAACTGCCTCTCTAAAGGTGTCTTAATGAATCGGCAATTGTAATCACTAAGGCGAAGTCCAATAAAAATACAGCTTTCTATTAGTTGTCAAGGCATGGTAACTATCTGCGTTAACTGGTGTGCTTACTTTTTGGTCATTTAATTGTTTACGCGTTTAATCTGATCATACAGATACTGTTTACAAGTTAAATTGCATTATGGTTTAAGTCTTGCAAAAATAAAGCAACTTCCACTTAACATTATAACTTGTTTTATAGACTATCTAAACTTTGTTGTTTATCTCGTGTACGTTTAGTGTTACCGTTACAACTAAACTGGGTAAGGTTCATAAATTCAGTTTACAACTTTAAACGCCAAATCTGGAAAGAATGTGACATTTTTATCTTAAATATGACTTTGCATATAAAAGATTTTTAATAAAAAAATCCATTTTCCAAGGGGATCTATAAAATTATATTAAAAACCAGACTAATGACCTAATATCTATTTTTAAACAAAAGTTTTTACATTTTATATACGTAAATTTGAAAGTGTCTTCGTTGAAGTTTGTGTTGTCAAGCTAAAATTTACAAACAGAAAGCTGTCCTCTTTGGATTATATTTCTTTGTTTCATTTTATAATTCGCCAACGACATGTCTTTAAATACATGCGATGAATACGATTATTTACAAAAACCTTTTGCAATTTCTTTTTGAATTTAATTCCTTTCAACAAATTAGTAAAATTAATACTTAACAATTTAGAGAGAATAGAGCTTAGAAATTTACATCACCGGCATACAAAACCTATCGAAGTTTTAGAATGAGTTTAAAATGTCTCCTGTTGGAAAAATTGCAACGAATTTTTTTATTATGTAGATACGAGAGTGAGTGAACTCTGGAATTAAAAAAAGGCGTAATTTTTTAACATTATGTCAAAAATTTAAACTCATGACAGTGAGCAAATGACCGATAAAAAGGCACTAATAAATAAGATCACTTCAACAATAAATTTAGTTTCTTTGAAAAAAAAAAAACGTATAGATGTAAAACTACTATGCCAAATTTGCGTGCGATGAGTGTCAGCCGAAATGTCCCATATTGCAGTAAAATTGAGAACTAAATTTTAAATGATTGACAAGAGACTGCGTAATGCGTACCGGGAGGCAGTTGTCCATACGGAAGCTAACCGATACTAAAGTCCTATTTATTAGGCTTCAAGAATATTTCATTTAGTAGAAGTATAAACATTTTTAGAGCATTAAGTGTAGAATTTTGTGACAACTAAACAATATGCGGGAGCTGTTACATTTTACACCTTTTGCTACATTTTGTTTACATTTAATGAAATCGGCAGATTGAAGTCTTCGTTTGCTGTCCAAAACCTGTGGAGATTATTGCTCCATCACTTAACTTGAGCACTGGTTTAGACTATTCAAAAGTTAAGATTTTGCTTTGGAAGAAAAAGAACTCGTTGGTAAACTAAAAATGAAGGTATTATTTGACAAAGATAATTGCCACTCTTACAAAGAATTAGAAGAATCATTAAATGTAACCTAAACAGCCGCCACTTAACGCTTGCAGTTGATGGGAATGGTTCAAAACAAGAACATTGGATCCCATACTAGTTTTTTGTGGGTGTGAAATGCAGTTTAAACTGCGTTTTTGCATCGTATCGTCACTGGCGATAAAACGGGATACATTACGATAGTTCCAAGCGCAGAAAATTAACGCATGCAAGTCTCGCCAAACATCAGCAATTAATGACGAATATTCATTGTTCAATTTAATGCTTTTTATATGGAGGGATCAGAGAGGGGTGGGCCTTAAGAGCTGCTAAGGCTTTGGACACCATTTCTGGGGTACGTTGCCGATATCTGGTGCAGTTTATCAGCCACACAATTGAAAAACGTCAAGAATACGCCAAGACAACTAAATGATTTTCAGAGGTCAAAGAAACTAACACTACTCGAATGGAGTATTATACCTCATCCGCCGTAGCCACTTGATAATGCTTCTTCCAATTTCAACTTGTTTTGATCCATGTAAAACACTAACCAGCGCTCGAGTTCTTTTGAAGCTATAAAAAAATGGCTTGATTCATAAATAACCTCAAATGACGTGCTCTTCCACCAAGGAATCAGCCTTTTACCAGAAATATTGGAAACAATGTAGCTAACAATTGACAATATTTTTAATATCTCTTTGTTTCAAATTACACAAAAATCTTTTAAAATTTAGTTGAATATTTAATAGAGTTAATGCTGAAAAAGTGCTGCAGCCCCCCCCCCTACAAATATATATATATATATATATATATATATATATATATATATTATATAATATTTTGCTTGGGATAATTGCGATGTTCTGAATTGAGACTCGTCACATGAAGACTCAAAATGTTAATACAACGGCAGCAATCTTTCTAAATTTCTCGTTTTCATTTCAATATTTTTAAACTATAATTTTGTACTGGATAGATAGCCGAGGTCAATAGCTAACCGGTTACTTTTTCGATTTTGGTTGCAGTACCTTTTATCAGGTAAGCAACTCTAAACAGTTTCCAAAATTGAAAGTACCCTCATAAAAAACAAAAACAAATTCTAAAAGTAAAGTTAGTACCCCGTTAGACTTCTGATATCCTATGAAAAAACATTTTAAAATAGTTTTGAAATATTGAAATGGAAACAAGAAATTTTAAAAAACGCTGCCATTAATATTTCATCTCGTAAAACAACGTCAGATCCAGTTTAAAAATGCCTCCTCAATACTGAAAAAATTTGAGATTGTAAACTTTAAACGTTTACAGTTGAATGTGAAACAGATGAACATATTTGAATAGATAAAAAAACGCCACTTTAAACTTTTCGCAAAATTATGAAAGATGGTTGGTTGAATGGCGTTTTATGGCACAAAGTCCCTATAGGGACATGCTGCGCAGAAAAAAATTGGAAGATTAGAATACGAACGTCAAATTAAAATTGATTTAAAGCTTTGTCATAAAAACAAGATGAATAAAAATTACAGTTAAATGGAAAGAGTCATGGGATGATAAATGTATAATTAAAATTATTCAATGAAAATATAACGACTAAAGGAAATAAACACAAGTTTCACGATTAAAATATATACTATCTTTAAACGAACAGTTGGCAAAATGTCCAAAGTTTCGAGCAGAAATATATTTACATAAACAATAGATTACCACAAAATTATGAAAGAAAAAACAAAAGTATGTGGTAAAGTGAGAATGAGGCGAGGTTTAGACGTATGCTTTGTATATATCGGGATAATATGCATATTGCAAAAATTTTATCCAATTACTTCAGTACTTATGTCCACGTGTCATTTTTAGATGGTACTGTTTTCAAGACCAGAAAATCTACCTTTATGAAATGTTTAGAGAAAGACATAGCACCAGCCACCACATCACATAGACGTATTAATAATTGAAAGTATTTTTCTGTTGCATGTAACACAATGTTCCAAAGAATTTTGGAAGTATTTAAAAAATATTACAATTGGTCACTGAAATACATTCGTTGAGAATTGACGATTCTACCAGTATTTTACACCTTCGATGGAGGATTATAACGATCTCTGAAATGAATCGACACAACTGAACTACATTATTACTGGACCCGATGAAGTTCAATCAAATGATTTTGTAAAAAGAGTTTAAAAATTTAAACTATAAACTTCAATTTATTTCTTGTTTTTACACTGGGTTACTAATGAAATGGCGTCATTCAACTCATCAATATAAACTTCAGGCATTGTTATTCTTTTATCGTTGATAATCATGATACAATGATGTCCGATATTGATGAAAATTTATGTTCAGAACACCAAGGAGATGACACAAATATCTATCACGCGTGTAACATCTATGCTCAAGTAAATATAGTAATCAGATGTTACGATACCGATATTGTCTCAGTAACTAAGTCACATGCATCATTAAAAACATTTTGGAATGTTTGGAACTCACACGCACTGGAAACAATCCGAGATGTCGATCTAACCAAGATCTATGCGCAGTTGGGCTTGTCTTCGCAAAAGCTCCCTAGATTTCATGCTATCACAGGATGCGATTATAATCCTGCTTTTTTCAAGGAAAGGAAAACAGACCTTTAAAACCCATGAATGTCAGCAAGCTTTTCTGAGTTTTGGTGATGTTGAGTTATTTGATAACAAGAAAAGAAAATTTATTTTATATCACAAAACTTCATGTGTGATGGGGTAAGAATGGTAGATGTAGATTCTGCTCGACTTCAGCTATTCATCGATATATATAGTTTGATGTAGATGAAACTTTCAACAGTAAAAATTAAAAAAAAAATTCGACGTAAGTAATCAACCATCTTGCAAAGATCAACTATTTTATGAATTTCTCAGAGCAAATTGCATTGCGAGCATCTGGAAAAATGATATGTATAAGATTTCCATTTTTCATGTATTTTTCATTATGAAAAACTATCAAGAAATTCGTTAATTTATTGTTGTGGAAGAATTCATTCTTAAAGCAAGATCTATTGGAATTACATTAAATCAAATTTATGAAATTAAATTTATGAAATTAAAATTTACTAATTTATCATTAAAATATTGAATTAAATTTAGTATTAATAAACAATTTTAGTTTTATAGAATTGTCCGATAGACCCAACTAATGCTCTCACTCCCACACACAGATAATGCCCTGACACTGGCACTCACAGTGGATCTTTTACAGTGCCAGGCGTGATGTTAGACCCTTTGTATCGGCCTATCTTCCAATATAAAAGAATTGCTCGAATAAAATATGTAAAATTGGGAATTCATACTATGACCCCGATTCCCGATTATTTATAGAGCTTTAAAACATCTCTCGAATGGTATGACCCGCTAAGAGCGTCTGGCAATAGTGAATGTGTTTCTGATTACTACCCCATTAAACATAGTAAAAACCAGATTTGAAACTAACGTAGATAACGAATATTCTCATCAGTTGAAAGCTTGAGGTTCCACAGCACAGTTAGATACAATATCTCGAAATGGTATCAATAGCATTAGACTAAATAAATCTCAGCTTTTCACTGCGAATAAAACACATATTTGATCATATTTTAATGCAAGTGGTCTATGTGCCACACCGTCCCATTTATATCTTTATTATCGTTCAATTCTGGAACGTGACAGACATGGTAATCGAGCTAACTCTAATGAAGTCTACGAAGACAGAAGAATTATCTCAGGGTCGAAGTATGCAAGGGATTTTTTTTTTACTGGGGGGGGGGGGGTGTGGCTCGAAAGCCAAAGCACCGCGACCAGAGGTCTATTGTACTGTTTATTGAATATAAATTATTGATGTTTATTGAATATAAATAAAATCATATACAGGTCCACGCAAAAAACTGGGTATATCACGGCTTATGTAGATAAAAATTCAGAGAGTGTTACAGGAACTGTATAGAATTTTTAAAATGTTTCTAAAACTTGTTAAACTGAAAAGTGGAAGTTCTCCTTTACAGGAAATGTAATACTCAATGGTATTGATAAACAGTAAAAAAAAACCAAATTTTTGGGATTGGCATTTTTGAAAAAAAAAAAACTTAAAAAAAATAACCTGAAGGCTGCAGCAAGAAAAGTTGAACACATATTTCCAAATGGAGTATATAGTTTTAAACAGAATAATATTACCTTTAAAATAAAAAAACACGCAGCAAATTATTTTTAACCGTTCCAGAGATAGAGGACTAAATTTTTTGTCAAAAATCGTAAGTGAGAAATGGTTTGCAGGACACCATCTTTGGCGGCCTGTATCTCGCACCAGGAATTTTTTGGGGCAAAACTAAAATATACAGGTATTTTATTTTTTCCTAAATTTTAACATATGTTCAATTCAAAAACTTTTGAGACTATGAAGGTAACCCCCCTGCCTGGATTGATATGGATTCAACCGCAAGAAAAAGTTGTGTAAATGGGTATAAAACTGAGCTAGGCACGTCAACCGTGGCACCTAAATCCTGAGGGACTTTTAACGCGCACGACCAGGAGAGTCCTCCTGTATGCGCTACAATCGGTGGGATCACCTCCACCTGAGCATCACTCCCATTGAACCCAAGGGATTGATTGCAAAAGGTCGTTGCTATATGCAGTGGATCCCAAAATCAGAGGAAACCACCACAAAATCACCTGGTGAAATGTGCCAATCCTCCGACGGCTTCGAAGCCGGAACCCCAAAGAAGGAACCGCGTCCTAGGCCATATGTAGAACTTTCCCAACAATCCTTGTGCCGTTACTTCCGATCGTCGAGTCCTAGGGAAGGAGGAAATGACTAGTTCATCGGTCGCGGTGAGCGGGAGAGGCCTCTCGCCAGCCCGGGACTCCGAGGAAAAGAGACCCTGACGCATAGATACACCCTGGCTAAGGTTCCCCCCCCCAGAAGCTTTGCATTCGGAAAGACCGGAATGTGTAAGTGTGTACTTGCCATGCATGCCACGAACTCAATGGGAGGAAATCTAGATGTTTAGCAATATTTCTTTAAACTTTGCAGAAGACGTTGACTCTGTAGATTCACGAGTGAAAAGAAATACAGATTTAAGTAAACTTGTTGAGTGATTCACCCTTCCTTTCCCACATACGAAGCAAGTAGTATTTATACATAGCTTCTGGCATTGTACATAGTCTTCACAATTTTAGATACAAACAATTCTTTAAATCAACAATAATCAACGAACTGGTGCAGTTGCCTTTTCCACCGACAAATGCAATAACTCGACAGCATATCTATTGTGCCTACTTGTTGAGTTGACATATGTTATAAGTCACACGGGTTTAAAAATTATGTCTTTCATGTTTGATTATTCATCTGACAAAATAACCATGTACGTATAAAATACTATAAATAATGACATTTAAAATAGTAATGAATCTAGTAAATCTCCAGATCAGGGCCTCAAATGTCAATTTTATTTTGAAATAGATTTAAAACATTCCCTCCATACTTTCATACTTGTATTACTAGTCACTAGAATAATATATCAAGTCGTTTTAGAAAATTTATTTTTAAGAATTTTATCAGGAAACAGGATTCTATGCATTGATACTACCAAGACATTTTTTAAGATTTTTTTACTACACACTGCTCCATTATCCCAATATTTTTTTATTACTAATTTTCTGAAATTAAGTGTTTCAAATCTTCTAAAATAATTAAATGACCATTTGATAATTACAATTTAAAGAATTATTCTGATAAACATTATCACTTATTGCTATCCTAATTGTTAAATATAGTTGAGAAGGACTATTTTGTTTTATTAGAATGCTTTCATTAAATTCTGAACCTAAATACACTCATAAAACACTGGAACAGAAGATGTTTAGATTTCTGTTATTTACAATGAAATTTACATTCAAATTGGTAAATGTGACTATGAGACAGGTTAAATATTGTTGATAGATTAATATAAAATTAAAAGAACTATAATTTTCCTTAAGGGGATAAATATATAACCTATATAAGGCTGGCACAAATACTTTATTTGAAATTTCACGGTATTTTTTCTAAAAATGCCATAACGACGGAAAACTAGAGAATGCGCATTTTTTCTTCAGAATTTTTTTTATACTTTAAACCATAGTTAACCCAAGTTATACATGCAAATTTACGCTAATTATGGATATCCGAAATTTAAGAAAAGGACATTTAAGAAAAAAAAGGGCATTACAAAAGTTTAATATAATTACTTCATTCAAACATTTTAGATATAAAGTGTGAAAGGTTACAAAAGACAGTTTAATAAGATATTATGATGATACCAATATTTAAATACTAAAAGTTTTGTACAATCATACAGAAAAATTTCATATCAAACTACATTTTCAGAATCGTGCCATACCTTTAAAGTATTTGAATAGATATAAGAATTGTTATTGAATGAATTCACGTAAGTATAATTGCAATATGCTTATTCTGCAGCCTTAAAACCGTACATAAATATATACATTAACGTAATTCACGATTATTCATAAATAATACTATATGGCTTAAAATATTTTACAAAAAATATACACATACCTTGCGAATTACTAGCGTTCAGCAAAATGTAGTCTAGAAATTCTTCTACAAAACATTCAGGTTCCTCATATTCATAGACGGCACGTGCTACTGGAGCAAAAGTTCAGATAAATGAACACATGAAACGCCCATAAACGTTCATTCCACTCCTAAGGCGATTTTCGAAAAGTCTTAAAATTCACACAATAAAAGCAGAAACTCTCACAATGAGATTAAAAGGTAATTTACTATTTTTTATGACAGTTCTAAACATTCTCCGAAAGACAAACATTCAATTAAATTTATCAAAAGAGAACGGCACTTTTTTTAAAAGTAAATCCCCACAAACAGCAGAAAAATATCAGTTAAATTAATGGTATGATTATACATGCTAACCAAGTAAAAGAGAAAAGAGAGGATGCCACTAAAACTTGCACAATAAATCACGGATAACAGACGATTTCAGAAAGAATTATCTCAACATAAAAATATTACGCTGAAGAAAATCCATGGAAGTACTTTAAACCGATATAGAAATCCAATAAATTGGCCAGCCAGAAGCCTGCATTTTTGTAAAAGTTTCGCTCTTTCCGAAAATTTCTGTTTGATCGATCTCGATTTTAAAAATGCGGAAATATATTTGGATGCCTCCCAATAAGATTCTCACTTGCGAAATTTCGCAAATCGACATTTAGCATTCACTTATGGCCTGATTCTGAACGCTGTCAGTATGATCGTTGTGTCGAAGACAACAATTGAGGAAAGATACTATAGAAATAAGAACTTCTTGAATAAAGAAATGTATAAAAACAATGTTCAGAATGGGCCCCTTAGTTGTACTTTAAATCTCAATACGTCAAATCAAATTATTAAATAAAAGCCTAAATTTAAGGAATACTGTTAGTGTTGTGATATTTTTGAAAAATGAAATTAGGCATCATTTTCAACATATCGAGGGTAACGAAAAAGAAAGGCTACCGCGGTGCTTTACACGTATCTTTTTTTACAGACCGCGGGAGTCACGTGATTCTTGAATGCACCAATGCAGGTGTCAGGGCTACACTAGATACCGGGCTTGCTCATTCATTATCATGATGTCACAAATGGTAGCTGGCCGCTACCAGCGATTGGTTCAAAGCGAAACGACAAAATGAAAGACATACAGCGATCGGCACAAAACGACGGGCTCGTCGCTTTGCACCAATCGCTGGTCGCGGCCAGCCACCTTTTGTGACGTCATGATAATGAATGAGCAAGCCCGGTATCTAGTGCAGCCTTGCAGGTGTACGAAAAGAGCATCGCGTCACTCTAGCGGTCTGTAAAAAAAGATCAGTGGAATGCACCGCGGTAGCCTATCTTTTTCGTTAGCATCGCAACATATGGAGGTGGAAATAGAGTACGTGTAAAGAAGAGTAGCGATAAATGCACAGAATGCGTGATCAGATTGAAAGTTTTCGGCAAGGATCCAGAGAAATTCTTCGTTAGATTTGAAAAACGATTAACGAACCAGAAGCTTGCATTCTGGCTAAAGTTTTGCACTTTCCAAAAGTTTCGCAATAAGGAAAGATTAGCTGACGTCACTCGGGGAAAAACTTTGACGTCACTCAGGGCAAAAGCGAGGCTAACGAAAAAGGCAGGCTACCGCGGTGCATTCCACCAAGGCAACACTAGATATCGGGCTTGCTCATTCACTCTCAAAACGTCACAAATGGTGGCTGACCGCGACCAGCGATTGGTCCAAAGCAACGCGCCCATCTTTTGTGCCAATCGCTGTATGTCTTTCCTCCTAGTCAGCCACCTTTTGTGACGTCATCATAAAGAATGAGCAAGACCGGTATGTAGTGTAGCCCTGATTCCACATATCTTTTTTTACAGACCGCTAGAGTGACGTGATGTTCTTTTCGTACACTTGCATTGGTGCATTCCAGCATCACGTGACTCCGGCGGTCTGTAAAAAAAGATACGCGTAAAGCACCGCGGTAGCCTTTCTTTTTCGCTAGCCTCGGGGCAAAAGCGAGGCTAACGAAAAAGAAAGGCTACCGCGGTGCTTTACGCGTATCTTTTTTTACAGACCGCGGGAGTCACGTGATGCTCGAATGCACCAATGAAAGTGTACGAAAAGAGCATCACGTCAATTTAGCGGTCTGTAAAAAAAGATAAGTGGAATGCACCGCGGTAACCTGTCTTTTTGTGCAAAAGATGATTTGATTGGTGTAGGAATAGGGACGAGTTTGTCCGATTGGTTTAAAGAGGGCGAGATAGATTGTCGTGCGTGTGTTTGTAAACATGCCCTTTCCTTATACATGAGCTTCTGAATAGTCAATCGCATTTCGAAAATAGTGAAATATCTATTTATATCACTGCTTAAGTCCACTAAGTCCTCCTACATTACTAAGTGATCATCATTTAGATGAGTTGACTGGTGAAAGAATATTATTTTTACAGATACAATTTTTAAACACTCTATGGGGGGGGGGCGTATATTTCATCACAAAAAATTGACAAAAATCGTTTCGACTAATAAAAAGATTACTGGAAATATGTTGGTACTCCCTTATAATAGTACTTTCACCAGACTAAAATCAAAGGGGCTAAACTAGAATGACTGGGTTTGTTCACGGACCGCAACCTGGGTTGCGTAGGGTAACTCAAGAGTTCAGAGACCGTTATCACATAACATTTTACCAGGGCTACACTACATACCGGGCTTGCTCATTCTTTATGATGACGTCACAAAAGGTGGCTGACTAGGAGGAAAGACATACAGCGATTGGCACAAAAGATGGGCGCGTTGCTTTGGACCAATCGCTGGTCGCGGTCAGCCACCATTTGTGACGTTTTGAGAGTGAATGAGCAAGCCCGATATCTAGTGTTGCCTTGATTTTACCCGTCCCTCGTAGCATCGTGACAACCAAGATCCACGACCAGTTCATGACTTTTAAAACGTCACAGGAAGTTGATCTTTCTTGCAGTGCGATTGGCACAAAATGATGGGCGCGCATGTTTGTACCGATCGTCGTGTAAAGATGATTCACTACGTGTGAAGATTTAAATGTCCTGAATCAGACGTGTATAACGTAGGTCGTGGCTGTACCGCGACCTACGTTATAACACGACCAGTGCATGACGTTTAAAGCATCACATGAACTGGATCATTTGTACACGGTGATTTGTGCAAAGCGGCGCACCCACCGTTTTGCACCAAAAACCGTGTAACAATGATTCGCTCCATATGAAGTTTTAAGCGTCATGCACAGGCCGTGTATAATGTAGGTCGCGGCTGTACTCATACTATACTCAGGCTGAAATTTTTGTCCAAACTATGGCAAACCCACATTTCAGAACTTAGGAACATTCGCCTGGATGAGTTCGATTAGATACGTGAGACTAGAGTACCTGTATAGGATAGTGACAACATACGGGATATAAAATTTGATTGATTGAGACGATTTTAATGAAAGATAAATCGCCAAGCATCTTGGCAAGTCTGCCAATATCACCAAGCTAATGTTAATTAACTTGTCTCACTCGTCTGATCAAATTCCTGCAGATGAATATTGCTTCGTTCTGGAATGTAGGTTTTCCATAGTTTGCAGAAAAAATTATGTTTGAGTGCAGTCGGAGTACGTTCCCTTTGCATATTTCGCCATTTTCATCTACAAGGTAATACAAGGTAATACAAGGTAATACAAGTTAACAATTATTAGCTTGGAGAAAGCGGCAGACTCTCCAATATGTTTGGCGATTCGTTTTTGTCTAAAATCTTTTCTAAAATTTTATATCCCGTATGTCGCCACACTAATATAGACGCTGGGTGCCTCTATACGAGAGTGGCGACATACGATGCTCATATTGTGCTTAGACAGACGCGTTTGTCTTAACTCATAGATTAACATACAAGATAAGACAGTTAGAACAAAATCTGTAATGTCAACAATAATAGCGTCGACAAGGGGGGGGGGGTAATCTAACAAGCTTCCGAAATTTACCCATGTATATGAAATCTGTTTATACTCTATGTTTTTAATATCTATTCTTTTCGCTTCGAGGCAGACGATTCTCTTCAAATTGGCCGCTCGCTGGTGTGTTAAGTTCCTTTTTAAAGAACTTCATTTTATTTTTTGTTTTATTATTATTGAAACAACAGTAATTTTCAGAACTTTTTAGTATGGTTTAATATGTTAAAATATGTCATTTAGAACCATGTCTCCATACAAATCGGAGTTTTAAAACTTCCGTTTTTCGCTTTTCCGACAAAGTTGAAAATGTAAACACGTAGCATTTAAAAAAAGAAAAATCCTAATACGATAGACGTTCAAAAGGGGAAATATTCCGTCTATGAGACGTTTCTTTCCCCTTCTCACTGCAAACGCTGCGTTCGTCATTTCGTTACCATTACACCGCATGATAGTACCCTATCTTGTGTATTAATCTATGGTCTAAACTATGGCAAAGCTACGCATTTTCTATTTCAGAAATCGGCGATACTCGTCTGGACTCGTTCGATTATACGAGTGAGACAACAAGCATTAGCATGGCAATAATAGCAGGCTAGTCCAGACTAGCGGCTAGACGTAGCGTTTAACATCTTTCGGATTGGCTCTTCTGATTCACATATCCTGACCATACTGACTTTAAATATCTCTTTTTTTCAAGTATGTTCCTCAATCGGAACGGTAGCTCACAATCTGATTGGTTGTTGCTTTTTAACACTTTCCAACCTAGTTCAAAAATGTTTATGACATCGGTTTGTCTGACCGTCAGCCGTATGCCGTCTGTCCATGCTCTAACTCCCGTAAATATGCTCGTATTGACCTGCAATTTTTATATGTTATTGTCGTTATCTATAGCATGTTCCCTATTTCAACTGAAGTGTGTAGCACTTATAGTTTTTTTCAGGGACACTCAAAAGAATTCCGTTACATTGCGGTCTATGCGGAAAAATCATTTGCGGTTTATTTTAATGATGTTACACAATTTCAAACACATTGTAATTGATATATATCCCTAAGGTGCATTACAAGAAGCTTAATATGGAATAGGGTGTGCATAGCACTTATAGTTACTTTACCGGGACAGTCAAAAAATTCCGTTACATGACGTCTATGGAGAAAAATCGTTTGCGGTTTAATTAAATAATGTTTCACTATTTTAAACGCATTGCAATTTATATATATCACTAAGGTGCATTACAAGAGGCTTACTACAGAATATTGTGTGTATAGAAGTCATCGTTCATTTACAGGGACACACAAAATAATTCTCTACTGTCTGTTAACAATAATTCCTGGAAGTTCGTTTTAAATTGCTGAACGCGATTTTAAATTTAACTGACTTTGTGTCTATTACTTGGTGTGTATAAATTCTGTAGATCATATACAGAGCAGCACAAAAGTTCGCAAACACATTTCCGTTTATTGACAGAAACTCCAGGAGGAGTTTGCTACGCGTTTCCTAACTAAACTAAAATTTAGCATCCTATGTAGTATATATACAAATCTATAGATCATATACAGGGCTGAATAAAAGTCTTCGGATATTTTTCCGAATACTGTTTATGTTGGAAATATATGTTGGAAATTTCCTGAAATTACGTTTTTAAATATGTTATGAGTTTTCCAAATTGTTTACTTAGATGTTATCTTTCAGCTTATTAAACTGTAATGATTTGTAAAATTATTTTGGAAGCGTTGGAAAGTGTTACATACTCTATGCTTGACGCATAATTTTTCGTTCTTGTTAAGTTTCCATCAAGTTGCCCTACCAATTTTGGCGACTGTGTAGTGGTTTGGGTGATATAAGTTACAAACACAAATAAAGCAAAAATACAACATAAGGGGTTATCTGCTAAACATTATTTAATGTATTTTGAAGAATTTATCAATACTAGTTTAGTAACATGTGTCTTCAATAATTTTTTTTATTAATTTTTTAAACATTATATTATTTATAATTAAGTATACTTAATATTTAGTTTTTATTTATTATTTAATTCCGCGAGTTTGGAGACGAATGAAGAAAACGTATGTTTGATAGTAATTTGAGTTTTTGATGATGATTCTGAATAATTAAAAAAATATGTACTTAAATAAGAAATTCATAAAGGTCGCGACCATTAACGCATGTAAGAGCACTGAACGCATATGAATATCTAAAAATGACTGAATTCAGCAAGCTCGCTGTGAAGCAATCTCTAAAATGCACGAAACTCGTTAAAGTCGCAGTCATGAACGCATGTATGAGCGCTGCGCCCTATAAAAACAAAAAAATCACTGGATGCAGCAACCTCGTTGTGTAGCAATCTCAAAAATGAAATTCGTTAAAGCCGCAATCAACGAAACGGGTGTGTGTGGGATGCTGCCCTTAAGAACAAAATTAATTAAAAGTGGATTCCACAACATTGCTGTATTGAAATCTCAAACAATAAGAAATTCGTTAAAGCCGCAATTACTAAAAATATTAAAAAAGTTCACATTTAATGAATTGTTCCAAATAATATATATATATACACCAATATTCCTACATTTTTTATAACCTAATTAAATATTGAAAAATAAAAGCTTTACATATTTTCATCGAAATCATTTTCTAGAACTGAATTATATATTGAAAAATACAAATTTTCCGAACTTTTCACTACTTGAATTCGAACTAAAGTTCTCGGGTTAGGTGGCCAAACAACATACCACGGGGCTATTTTGAATTCATATCCAATCAGATTAAAATAAAATTTAAACAAAGACACCAGAAGTAATTTTCGCCAAGTTTTCTTATCGTCAAGATAGCACTGCCAAGAGCAGCAAATCAGTTTCCGAGCTACAGTTCCGATCGACGAATATTCTTTGGAAAAAAAAGACATTAAAACTCAGTATAGTAAGGATATTTGATTCTGAAGAGCCAATCAGAAAAATGTTAACAGGTAATGTTTAGCTCCCTGTCTTGGCAAGATATTTGGCGATTCGCTTTTGTGCAGAATCGTTTCAACCCCTCAAATTTTATATATCGTATGTCGCCACTCTCAAATTCAGGCACCCTATATAGAGGTACCCTTATCTCTATTGCTGCCTTCGGCACAAACAGTATAGGTATTATTGCCACAGAACGAGGCTAACGAAAAAGACAGGCTACCACGGTACATTCCACTTACCTGTTTTTAGAGACCGCTAGAGTGACGTGATGCTCTTTTCGTGCACCTTCATTTGTGCATTCGAGCATCACGTGACACCCGCTGTCAGTAAAAAAAGATATGCGTAAAACACCGCGGTAGCCTTTCTTTTTCATTAGTCTTGGTCACAGAAACAACGAAGTGATCGATATCGCAATCTTTAAGAACAGGGTTCAGAATCAGGCACCATAGTTTGCGAAATTCCTACAAAAACAGTATAATTAACTATAGTATATTTAGTAACAGTATAATTAACAATAATATAAACTAGGGCAACAATATAAACTATATGAGAGTGGCGGCATGCGCATGAAATTTTTGTCATGTGTAGATGCTGTCACCGGAAAGTGTACCTCGCGGCCGGATTTTTAAATTTTAATTTAGATTTAAAAAAAAATTAAAATATGCATATGGAATTTTGGGTTTGAGGCTATTTTATGCTCTCCGCCAATCCCCGGCAATGAAACAGCCAGCGAATGAGAGATCCAGCAAAGCGACGGCAAACGTGCATATGACATTCTGGTTTGGGGCTATTTACAACTCTCCGCCAATGAGAGCCAGTTGAAAGTGCTGTCGATAGCGACTACATTCCCTGCTTGGCTAGCAAAAGCAAACGACAGTTTTACATTTGAAACTTTTTTATATTGTAAAATTAAACTAAACTAACTAAAATTCCCGTAAGTTAGTTTCTTTACTTCCTGTTCCTTTTTATATATTTGTGAAATCTATTTTTTTATTAATTTAAGTTTCCGTTAGTTACTTTCTGTTCAGTGAATTGTAAAATGAAATAAGCCTAAACCCAGTGACAGAACTATCTTCGTGTGTCTGCAACGCTAATAATATTTCAATAGTAGTTTGAAATATGCAATATATATCATATTAAGTTCCCGTTAGTTAGTTCTGTCACTGACAGAACTATCTTCATGTGTCTGCAACGCTAATAATAATGTGTATCAATATTTATTTATATCAAACTATCATTTACTTATTTTTATTTCCTTTTTAAAAATAATAGAAGCTATTTCATTTAGTACGTTATTTTATTTTGATAAAAACATAAATTTTCCACTTAATTTTTGAATATTTATTCATTGTTATTTACAATCTTTCTTCCTATTACTGTTTTTGACTGTATTTTTAGTCAGTTTGTTTAATTTTTGAAAAATTTTAGTCGCCCAAGAATCAAATGATTTTCTTTAACTTTACTTTCTATAAAATGAAAACATTCAGTAAATAACTTGAGTTCTTGGGCGGTTAGGAATCCATTGTGATTTATTTTTTACCTCATACTTACAAATTAAATAGTTTTGATGAAAACATACATCTTACATTAAATTTTTGAGTATTTATTGTTTACAATTTTTGTTCCTGTAATTATTTTGGACTACATTTTTAGTTCCCGAGAATGGTGAATTCATAACATGCGATAAATTGTCAAGATGTATGTTCTCATTAAGATTTGTTATTGAACTCCATTTAAGAACCATTTTTAACTCCATTTAAGAACTTTTTTAGTCGCCCAAGAACTTAACTTTCTGAACTTGAACTTTACTTTCTATAAAATGAAAACATTCAGTAAATAATTATTAAATTGTTTTGATGAACTGATTGGAAATTCCAAGTGCGTGAAATATTTATGATATGCATTTTGTGACATGAGTTTCATAAGAATCACACATGAATGGACTCTTAATCACCTGAGAACGGAAATTATTTACTGAATGTTTTCATTTTATAGAAAGTAAAGTTCAAGAAAAGCAGTCGATTCTTGGGCGACTGAAAATATTTGCTGAGCTGTTTCTATATATTCATTTTTTTTGTTGGGGCGTTTTTGAGGGATGTTTATGACTTCATAGATAGAAACAATATTTACTTAATGTTTTACTTTTTGATAAAACTCACATATAGGACAAAATTAGCACTCGCCAATCGGCGAGTAATAGTGAAAATTTGTCGATTGACTGTTTTGCCACCACTGGCAAACTTAATAGTCACACTCGCCAGTTTTTCCCCTGCTATCGTTTGATGAATTTCAAAACCATTTTGTAAATTTCACAATCCCCCCCCCCCCCCCCCGAAACCATTTGATGAATTTTGAGATTTTTCAACTGTCTGTTGATGAATTTTGCAATTTTTCAACTATCGATTGATGATTTTTGTGATTTTTCTGGTATCAATTGATGAATTTTGTGATTTTTCCACTATCAGTTGATGAATTTTGATTTTTTTTGTTATCAGTTGATGAATTTTGTTATTTTTCCGCTATCGATTGATGATTTTCGTTATTTATCGACTGTCGATTAACGAATTTCAAGATTTTTTTTTCCCATGAACGTTCAACAAATCGCACACTTTCTTTCCGCTGACGTTCGAATTGCGCACTTCATTTCCACTGTCGTTCGACGAATTTTGCAATTATTAGACGAATTTCACAATTTTTCTCACGTGATCATTTGATGAATTTTCAGATTTTTTTCTGAGACTATGACGGATATCTCGATTTTTTTTTTTCATGACAGTTTGACAAAATTATTTTTTTCCTGCAATAATTTTGCGAAATTCGCTATATTTTTCGAGATTGATTGACAAATTCTGCTATTTATTTCCACGATTCCTTGACAAAATTGTTTTATTTTCAGTCATTTCATGAATTTTGTGATTTTTCCTCAACTGACAAATTTTGCGATTTATTAACCAAGACAATTTGCCGAAAAGAAAGGCGAAATGCCTAAAAGAAAGGCTTTTGGTTTATGGCTAAAACATAAAATAAATATTTGCTTCTAAACGCAATTGCCTTTCTTTTAGCCAGTCCTAAGCCTGGATAAAAGCTTGAAGGAGAAAATAATGAAATTTGGCTTTTTATAAAAAAAATCTGAGAAATTCCAGGTTTGCTTACAGTAACATATGGGATTGTGCATGGCAAGCCCAGTGTATGCGGTCTATGGCAGTGGGGCTTCTAACATTATTTTCATTTAAAATTAAAAAATCATTCAACCCTGATTTCAGGTACGTTTAAGGTTGTTGGCACGGGCAACGCCGGGCGGGTAAAAGCTAGTCTAGTATAAAACGGAGAGTCTTCCCGTACTTTAACATTGAAGCAACTGATCACCTATGAATACAATTTTGTCATAAATATTTGCTCAGTTGGTGCGCGACCTACGTTACCCACGGCCGGTGCATGACGTTTAAAACGTCACATAGAGTGGATCATTTTTACATGGTGATTGGTGCAAAGCGGCGCGCTCACTGTTTTTCACCAATCACCGTGTAAAAATGATCCACTCCATGTGACGTTTTAAACGTCATGCTCCGGCCGTGTATAACGTAGGTCGCGGTTGGTGTCGCTTTGAAGGAAAACTGTGGCAAAACAAACAATTCTCCCATTGATCTAAGTCTTCCATTGGTAGAGAAGTCACGCTCAAAATGGTGCGATACGGTTTTAGATATAGCCAAGGCTACACTAGATACCGAGTTTGCTCATTTATTAGAAAGACATACAGCTATTGGCACAAAACGATGGGCGCGTCGCTTTGTACCAATCGCTGGTCGCGGCCAGCCACTATTTGTGACGTCATGAGAATGAATGACGAGGCTAACGAAATAGACAGGCTACCGCGGTGCGTTCCACTTATCTTTTTTTACAGACCGCTAGAGTGACGTAATGCTCATTTCGCACACCTGCATTGGTGCATTCGAGCATCACATGACTCCCGCAGTCGATAAAAAAAGATTTGCGAAATGTACCGCGGTAGCCTTTCTTTTTCGTTAGCCTCGAATGAATGAGCAAACCTTGTATCTAGTGTTGTCCTAATATAGCGCTCTGTTCTATGTTACATCGAAGTTTACAAACCTACATTCTAGAGCTTGGTGATACTTGCACGAAGTTCAATTAGGCGAATGAGATAACTTACAAACATTAGCTTAGCGTTGTCAATATACTTGGCGATTAAATTTTGTCCGAAAGCGTCTTAAACAACCCAATTTTATATCCCGTATGTTGTCACTCTCATAAAGAGGCACCCTGATACAAGCAGTATAATAGTATCATTTTACACTTACTATGCTTCAGTTATTACATTTTTATTACAAGTTTTGTGCAACTATACAAATAACACATGCTTTATGTTCTAAATAAATTGTGGTATTTTAATTAGAGATCGACCGAAACAGGTTTTATGACCTAAACCGAAACCTAAACCGAATTTCGGTGATCTTCCCACTTTCGGCCGAAACCGAAACCGAAAGTGCCAAAAAATTAAAAAACTGATTAATACATACATAACTGCATGTAATTATTAATTAATTAATTAATTAATAACAAATAATTAATAAATACTTAATAATAACTAATTACTTTACTAATTAATTTATTAATTATACATGTATTGAACCACATTTTTAACAAACAAACGTACATATATATGTGTGTGTATAAGTTTCAAACAAAAATGAAACATGAATAATACAAATTTTATATTTTATTATTTTATAACAACCAAAAATTATAGGCATTTATCAATAATTAATTAACAATGCAGTTAAATAATGTAAAACAAATTCAATAATGAATATTTAATTTTTAAATATATTCATATTTTCAGTTCGTTAATATTTTGCATTTAAATTGTTTAAGTATACAGTTAAGTATTGGTTAAGTAAAAGTAATTGTTTAAGAAAAATTTAAGTAAAGGGCACAAAAGTTAAAATAATTTGTTCAATTTGACTAAAAAAGGAAAATTAGAATTAGGACAACATTTTAAGCCTAGAAATTATTAATTATAAACTTTATTTTCCATTTCAATATTCTCAAAGTGAGACTTGTTTAACACTATTTAGTATTATCAAATTTTAAATATATGTATATAAGGATAAAAATGTAACAGTTGTCAATTTCCTTTTAGGATGTGCACAATAAGATCAAAATAAATTTTTGCTCACTCACCCCCCCCCCCCTAAAAAAATCTTTGCCACTCCCTGCCTCCCTAAGAAAATATTGAAATGGCACCCCTGTTTGAAAATTTTATCTCCGGTGCCAAGTTGACTCTCTGTGCCTCTATCCAAAACTATTTTTTGTAAAATAAAACGTAATTAATTTAGCAATAAGACGGAAATAGTTTCCAATTACACGAATTTCATCTAATAAAAAATATTTTAAGTATACATATATCGATATATGTTTTGTAATAAATTTCGTAAATCTTCATATGTTTTAACAACACCTTTCTCATAAAGCATTCGAAACAATCTGCTTTTAAAGATCACGTGATAAGCGTCTTTTAAGTTTAGTTGTATATGCATTTCTTGCTTTATAATTTACACTAGCATCAAGGATTAGTCATGACCGATAATGAAAAACAGTGGGGTTCACAGCAATAAACAGTGTCTCATTTGAGCCGATATAACTCACATCAATGAGTAAAGTTGAAAATTTCCGAAAGAAGGAACGAGATTTTGAAATACAGATAGTTTCCGTCGAGTTTCAGTCAGACCGAAATTTTCGCAGCAGTTTCGCCGAAAACGAATATTCCGCGAAACTCAGATTTTGTGCCGAAACCGAAACCGAAACCGAAATTTCGGTCGATCTCTAATTTTAATGCGTTTTTACATCAGATTGTTTGAGAAAACAATTATTCTATTAAGCATGTCTGTTTTAATTTCGTGTATTTGTTTAAATAACCACAATTTCCTCAAGATGCGAAGTCTATTTAGATGTTAGTCTAAATCAGAGAAAATGAAATCTGAAGAATATAATTAAATAGTTTAAATTCTTGTAAATTACATCCAAACTTCGTATCGTAAACAATATTCTGGAGGCAATGTGCGTGACACTAAATAATATCGTCACTGATAATTGGCATCATTAAAACATTGGGAGCAGTCGTAAAGTTGAAACTTGTTGAACTTATGCAATTAAACAGAATAATGGTAGCTATTGATTGGTGGAAAATTGAAACTACCTGCAGAAGTTTCACGAGTTTCCACTTTACAAATGTGTCCATTGAAAAAAATTATTATTAAAGACAGATATACGTTCCAAATTATGTAGATTTTCTATCTAGGATTAGACCCGTTGTGACTAAAGTTCTTTGATGCACAAAAAGTTGTGATATACGCACGGCGCTCGTGCTCAGCTTTAAAATTTTGTAGCGAACATTTGCAGAACACATTCCAGAACTTGGTAATACTCACCTGAACGAGTTTTATTAGACAATTGTGCCTCTATATGATAAAGGCGACATGCGCAAAGGCACATGTTCAGACTGTGCTCAGACAGACGTTTTTGTCCAAACTGTGGCAAATCTATACATTCCAGAACTTGTCTATAGAGTCTATATTCTAGTAGATATAGTGTGGAAACCGGTTATTCCTGCAAGTATTTCAAGAGTATTAAAAAATTGTATCGGATAAATGTCGAACTATGCTGAACGATAAATGTCGATCCCAGTGACATTTTCTAGCTTTTCGCTGTCCGAAACATTTTCTCAATATCATCCTTATACAACATTCACATTTAAACTAAAAGATGTCGCAGTGTTCGTCATTTATTGCTCGGCTTCGTTGGACATTTATTGGATTTAGTATAACCGGTTGCGACACTCAAAATTCTAGACACTGTAAGTTGGCGATACTAGCATCGACAAGTTCGATTAAACTCGTGAGTTAACGCTTTAGTACTATCCTTGTATTTGCAAGATGCAGTAACTTTCTTTTTTAGCTGAAAAGGCGTCTTTGGAGACCCCAGTTTGGCATATATTTTTTAGTTTTTGTGATTAAAGGCAAAAGAAAATACATTTCTAGTTTATTACAACCTTTCTCCGAAACAAAGCGTATAAATATAGAAATTACTTCATGTGATCACACAGATAGACCAAGAGCAATAACATAACTTTTTTGAGCTAAGTAATCAAGTGTTAACAAACATTAGCTTGACGATAATGGTAGGATCGACAAGATGCTTGGCGATTAGTTTTTGTCAAAAATAGTCTCAGCGAATCAAATCTTATATACCGTATGTCGCCACTCTCATGTAGAAGCAACCTAATTGAATTAATGAGACGAGCAAGGCTGCCACTCGCGACTGAATTTTATTATTTGTCCTACAACTATAATCTACTTCAATGATTAGACAATATCTACCACCAAGATTATCGTTTTTAAAATATTGTTTAAAATAATAATTAAAAAGTTTATCTGTGGCTGGACAAGTCAACAAAACTTAGCTTGGGAATAGCAAGCTCGACAAGTCCAATGCATGCCAGGCTCTCCCTAACTATTAAATTTTCGTTTCTTTTCAGAATTTGTTTCACCGATTCAAATTATACTATTTCATTTGTCAAACTTTTTTGTATTTTTGTCCTCAGATGATTTTTCTCTTCCAATTTGCTGCATTAACTTCTTATTTAATAATTTTCATAGATTTCTTAAAACCTATTGTACTATTAAGCGTCAGTTTTTATAACAGCTTGATTATAAAAGACACTAATAATTCGATATAATTTTTATTACAATTTTTTAAATTCCTCTCTTAATTTCTTAGTTTCTCTCTTAATAAACAATTACACGAAGATATTCTCGAAGATATATATATATATATATAAAGTAAAATATAAAATTAATTAAAACAGAAAAACAAATATGAGATAGAGCATGTCACCAATAAATGTATGAGAAAGCCTATAGAACTGTATTCCCCACAGGAAGAAGATAGCCGTTGATTAATTGCTTCCAAAAGTATAGTCTTGATAAAAAAGTATATAAAGTATAGTCTCTCTTCACCTACCTTTTCTAAAGGTTAATGAAGAAATTCTTATGTATGTCATTTTTATGCTTAAATCTATTTTCATTTAATTGGATAATCATTTGGATTAGAGAGGACATGTATTTAAAAAATAAATACATGAAGCTTGAGAGGGTTTTGGTTTGTTGTATCTCTTATATGAAAAATAGATTATACATGTATACGCACATTGAAGAAAAATTATACTACTTCAGATAGGATATTTTAAAGTTTTGAAGTCACAAATGTTAAGAATTAACCGCTCTCTTACAATTTTTTTTGAAAAAAATTGCAAAAAATCAATTTTTTTAAATTTTATTATTAAATACAAGGAAACTATACAAAACAAAATATGTAGGTTTTAAGTTGACTTAATTTTTTACAGGTGTAAAAGCATTTAGTTTCAATATTAGTTTACTATCCCAAGTTATCTCGGGCAAATGGAAAAAGTTAAATATTAGTCTTTGTATGATAGTTTTTGAAACAAGGGACAACACAAAGTCATACCTGACATTCTGTACACTGGTATCTGTTCTCTTTTCTTACTGGCTTACCTCTAGAATCTCTTTTATGGGAGTTTTTATCTCTTTTCTCTCGTCTTCAATAAGGCTACATACAGAAGAATCACTTCCACTATTTTCAAAGTCTACCTCTTCATAATCACTATCTGAAAAATCATCAATTTCGCTATCTTGCATCATCCCCACTATTATTATTTTTTTCAACGCAACTATCCTTCTTTATACATTACTAATCCACAAGCCGACGTATACTATACAATAGGGAAAACACTTGACCAGTCCCGCCAAAAGAACCACGAAACCAACAAAACTTAGCAAACTGCCATTCAAAGCTGAATATTTCATTTCATTTTCTCCAGGCCGAGTAAAACCGCGATAAAACAAATAGTACTGACAAACTCTTTTTCGCCCGAGATTTCTCGGGATAATAATTAACTGCAATACATACGAACCCGAGATAACTCGGGATAATCAGGCAAGCGGTTAAGAAAATCATAACTAATGTAAGCACTGAGGGTGTCATCACTTCCCAAATACTACTGAAAATACATAAACAACGTGCATTTTCAGATGCCAATGAGAAACATACGCGGGTGACTGAAAATCGATGCCAGAAGACAGTAAAATATTTAACTGTAGAAATGAAAAATAAGGAACATCAAAGAATATGACGATTAACGTCCTTTGTAAAACAAACGAATTGCTTTGTCCATTACAATATAAGATTTATTTTTTTACGATTCGTAAAAAAAAAATATCCATATCGGTATTATTTTATGACAACATTCGGAAAACTCCCAATTCAACAAAATCTAGATTAAACAAATGGGGAAAAACATTCTCTCTCTTTAGAAAATTGGTCATATTTTATTTTTCCAATATTTTAAAACTTTACAGTTTTAAGGTGTTAGATACATTTTAAAGTAAAAACATTTATCAAGATCAGCACAAAATATGTACTAAAGCAGACAATACACAAAAATTTATTTCAGGAGATCTAAAAGAAAATTTTATACAAAATAGAAATCTAACCTTTCATAAATCTATTTTATTGTTTCAAACAAAAGCAAATCCTAAAGATAAAGAAATGACCGCAGCAAAATATAAAGGAATTTGACTGAATGTAGGAAAATATTTAAAAAATAACTATATACATGTGGCTCTATAAGGAACTAAACTTTTCTCTTTTCCGGTTGAATTTTTTTTCTTGGTATTACATTGTTAAAATTTTTATATAAAGCAAGATACAATTTTAATTTTAAAACATGAAAAGGCTATAAACAAACATTTTTTAGGTTCATTATAAGAACAAGTCACTGAAGTATAACTAGATACAAAAACTTTTCTTTTATGTGAAGAAAGTTTTTGTATTAATGCGTGCAACCTACCATTCCAATTTCTTGCTCGACAAGTTTAAAAACTCCTATAACTAATTTTCCCCATTATGATTGAAAAAAAAGTGAAATCAAAGAAGAAACATGTATCTATTACTACTTTTAATAATTGTGTTTTTGTAATGTATACTTTTAAGATTTAAAATGAAAAAAAATGGTCATTTTTTTTTCTACATTTTAAAATTCCTATGACCCTTTAAATTTACTTTATTATTTATGTTGTGGAAATGTACAATCATATTTCGGACTTTGAAATTAACATCGCAGCTCTAATTCGAACCTGTTTAAAAAAAACAAAATCCAGGAACATACTCTCTCTCTATATATATATATATACCGGGTGATTATAATTAAAGTTACGATTTCAAAAATCGATAATTTTAAAACTACTGGTTAGAATGACTTGATATTTTAGCAGAACAATCGTGAGGCAATGGAATTTTGTTTGGCGAAGGAAAGAAAATAGTTCCAAATTGTGCCGATAGATGGCGTTGTCAGGATAATGTCAGGGGAAAGACCAAAAATGTATTCTTGAACCCTTTCCGGCGCGGAGTAAATTTGTTTGCAAAATGATGAAATAATAGACTGACACCGGAATTTACAAACGAATCCATTAGTAAAAAGAAACTTGCTTATTTTTCTGGTTCTTAATGAAAGGAAAATTTTAATTAAATACCGGGTGATTATAATTAAAGTTACGATTTCAAAAATCGATAATTTTAATTAAAACTACTGGTCAGATTGACTTGATATTTTAGCAGAACAATCGTGAGGCAATGGAATTTTGTTTGGCGAAGGGAAAAAAAGTTTCAAAATGTGCCCATAGATGGCGCTGTCTGGGTTCACATTGTCTGAAGATATGCAAATTACTAATACGTGACATGCGCACCGCAGACACAGCAACCATAAAAATGCAGAGCAGCAGCTCTTTGCCTGAATGCTTCATCATGACTCTGACTATGAAGGATTGCGCTCTGCTCTTGAAGCTTTTTTATAAGAACGATGACTGTGCACTTACAGCTATTAGGAAGTTTCGGACATTAAAATCCATAAACAAAGGTCCAATAACAACAAATGGTCTGCAAAAAATGATTGCTAAATTCGAAGAGACCGGTTCATTTGACGTTAAACGGGGTAGAGGAAGGAAACCAGTTTCAGCTGCGGCAGTGGAAGATGTGGCTACAGCATTACAGGAACATACTGACAGTGATGCTGGAATCAGCAGTGCAAGGGGGATTGGCCGAATGCTGGATATGCCGAACAGCACGGTGCGTAAAGTCTTACGGAACGTCTTACGCTGTTATCCGTACAAGATAACTCATGTGCAGGTTTTGCTACCTGCTGACCTGGAAGCACGTCAATCTTTTGCACTACAATTTCTTGCCCGGATGGAAATGGACAACGGATGGCCATGGAACATTCTGTGGTCTGACGAAGCCCACTTTCATTTGCAAGGTTCTGTAAATACGCAAAATTGCAGGATATGGGCGACCGAGAATCCGTCCCAGCTACAACCATTACCTCTTCAGTCTGAAAAGGTCACTGTGTGGTGCGGAATAACGGCAGCGTTTATCGTCGGTCCATTTTTCTTCGAGGAGATCACACCTGCGGGTCCCTTTACCTGCACAGTTACTGGCAAGCGGTATGAAGCACTTTTGCGTAACCATGTTCTTCCGGCACTTCAACAGCGTCAGTGTGTGGATCGCATAATATTCATGCAAGATGGCGCTCCTCCGCACATTGCTACTACTGTGAAGCAGCTACTGAGTGATAATTTCGGAGATGATAGGGTCATAAGCCGCCATTTTCCAACAACGTGGCCGCCACGTTCCCCCGACTTAAACCCGTGGGATTTCTGGCTTTGGGGGTACCTGAAGAATGTTGTTTATAGCGGGCGGATTCAGAATCTAGCCGACTTGAAGGCAAGCATCACACAACACACGCATTGCATTAGTACAGATACCCTCCGATCTGTTGTGGAGCATGCCGTTTTGCGCTTCCAATTAGTAGCGGAACAAGGCGGAGGGCATATTGAGCAACTTATGCCTTAATAATCAGTAAGGTGTTTGTTCCATGAAGCTCTTTTTTTTTTCATTTTTTGTCATTATCGCTGTCGTCGCTGTAAACACGTAGTCTTGTCTTTTCGCTAATAAATTTTTAGTAAATCTCTGAACTCTATTTTTTTCCTTTTGGCAACATCATTCCTATGTTTAACCCTTTAACGGGCGGTGGTCACAAAAAAGAACACCCAATTTTAATTCTAAAACTGACAAACGGCACCAAGAATATTTAATTAAAATTTTCCTTTCATTAAGAACCAGAAAATAAGCAAGTTTCTTTTTACTAATGGATTCGTTTGTAAATTCCGGTGTCAGTCTATTATTTCATCATTTTGCAAACAAATTTACACCGCGCCGGAAAGGGTTCAAGAATACATTTTTGGTCTTTCCCCTGACATTACCCTCACAACGCCATCTATCGGCACAATTTGGAACTATTTCTTTCCTTCGCCAAACAAAATTCCATTGCCACACGATTGTTCTGCTAAAATATCAAGTCATTCTGACCAGTAGTTTTAAAATTATCGATTTTTGAAATCGTAACTTTAATTATAATCACCCGGTATATATATATACATATATAAGTTCCATTGAACTATTCTTTTCATCGATTCCTGTCCTATTGTTTTCTGTTATTAAATGAATATATAAATTGAATATATTAAATTTTTAAATATATTAATTGAATTTATTATTTATCCGAAGAATATCTAAATCATTAATCTATTGCATAGCAGTGCAATTTTGAAATAATTGTTATATCTGCATTTTTACAGTAACAATGGAAATATATGCCCTACCATACTAGTTTCTCAATTCGGTAACATAGAAAACATATATGGGGCAAAAAATGGTCTTTGAAACAAAAGTGCAGTGTAGATTAGCGTATAACTAACATCCCTTATTAATGTAGTAAACATGTCAAATACAATTTTAAATTATGTATTTATATATTTAAAGTGCAGTGTAGATTAGCGTATAACTAACATCCCTTATTAATGTAGTAAACATGTCAAATACAATTTTAAATTAAGTATTTATATATTTAAAAAAAATAACCTAGCTATTTTTTGGTGCAAGGAATAGTTGATTGACACGTATTTCAATTTTAGGAGAATTTAATGCACGCTTGTTGTCAAATACGATTCTGGAAAACTGTTCCCTTAACTTCATAAACCTTTAGGAGACTATAAAATCTGAAATTTTAGAATCAATATTTTTCTGATATTAAGAGAAACGTCTCTCACGAAAATTACTTTCAGCGGAGAGGCCCTTTTAATCGAGAAATGTTTCCTTAAACCTCTAATATCTATTGTTTTCCCATGTATGCATTTAGCCAATCTCTGAAACGTTCGTGAAGATATGCAAATGGTTTCAGGAATCTTTGCTATGTAAAGCATGCATCCTCTAGTGTCTAGTGGATACATGATCTGAAATCTGGGGAAAATCTATGATTGAACCACCTGCTAATAACTCTATATGAGCAGGGAAGACCGAGCTATGCTCGGTCAAAATTAAATTTGAGTTCAAATATCATGACCCATGACCAAAATGACCCACTAATTGCATTTTCTCGAACATGTGACTTAGCCCAACAGTCTTCTCGTGCCCGAAAACTATAGGATGTAAAATTTAGTGTAAATAGTCTGAGCCGTTTTTAAGATAAAATAGCTTGACCCATAATGAACCACTAATCGAAATTTCTCGAATATGTGACCTAGCCTAATAGTCTTCTTGTTCCCTAAACCTGTAGGGTGCTAAATTTATTTCAAATTCTCTGAACCGTTTTTAAGATAAATTAGCTTGACCCATAATGACCCATGACCAAAATGACCCACTAATTGAATTTTCTCGAACATGTGACCTAGCCCAACAGTCTTCTCGTGCTCGAAAACCATTAGATGCAAAACTTAGTGTAAATTGAGCCGCTTTTTAGATCTTGACCCACAATGACCCAGAAATGACCCACTAATCGAATTTTCTCGAACATGTGACCTAGTCCAATGATTTTCGCGTGCCCGAAACTCGTAGGATACAAAATTTAATCAAAATCGTTAGAGCCGTTTTTTAGATAAAATTAATTTGACCCGCTTTGACCCAAAAATGACCCACTAATCGAAAGTTCTCGAGCATGTGAACCAGCCCAATAGTCTTCTCGTGCCCGAAAATAGTCGGATACAAAATTTCGTCAAAATCGTTTGAACCGTTTTTTAGATACAATTAGCTTGACCATGACCCAAAATGACCCACTAATTGAATTTTCTCGAACATGTGACATAGCCCAACAGTCTTCTCGTGCCCGGAAACCATTGGATGCAAAATTTAGTGTAAATTGAGCCGTTTTTTAGATCTTGACCCACAATGACCCACAAATGACCCACTAATCGAATTTTCTCGGACAGGTGACCTAGACCAATGATTTTATCGTGCTCGAAACTCGTAGGACACAAAATTTAATCAAAATCGTTAGAGCCGTTTTTTAGATAAAATTAATTTTACCCGCGTTGATCCAAAAATGACCCACTAATCGAAAGTTCTCGAACATGTGATCCAGCCCAATAGTCTTCTCGTGCCCGAAAATGGTCGGATACAAAATTTCGTCAAAATCGTTTGAACCGTTTTTTAGATACAATTAGCTAGATCATGACCCAAAATGACCCAAAATGACCCACTAATCGAATTTTCTCGAACATGTGACCTAGCCCAATGGGTTTCTGGTGCCCCAAAACGGTAGGATACAAAATTTCGTCAAAATCGTTAGAGCCGTTTTTAAGATAAAATTTGCATATATATATATATATATATATATATAACCACCCACAAGATTTGCTCGTATTAGAATATATGATTTGGCAATATCAGGATATTTCTGAAAATTACATCTCTTTCTTAGAGTAAAGATGAAAATCGTTAACAATTCTGAAGGGAAAAAAAGTTTAGGAAATAAAACATTAACAAGTGAACAAAACATAGTTTACTATTTTCTAAACATTCCATATTCTAAATATTCCATTTTAAACACACATTTTGCGTAAATATACATTTTATTTTAATCTCCTCTATTAAAGTCTAAACAGCTATTTTAGAATAATTCTTAATTAAAAAATATATATTGTGCATTTCTTTGATCAATTAATATTACGAATTAGTTTTAACATTTCAGCGGGCACAAATTTTACGATAGGAGGGATATTTCTTAAGTAGTTTTTAAATACGGTACCGAAACATTCTGAAAATAATTGCTATTCCTCAATGAATTAATTCCCTTTGGAAAATAAGTAGACTTCTCATATTTCGAATACAGTATACTGCGTCTTTATCAAAATTTGCATAGCTTGGAATTATAGATAAACTGAATAAAAATTTCACGTTTTAAAAATCTATTTATGTAATAGTGTAAATAATATGTATTACCCAGTATTTTGTTTTACTCTGTAAAGCGAAAAATGTTCAATTGTGGGATCAAAACAGGAAATATGGGAAGATATTCAATATATATCATACGAAAATTCACAAGAACCACTTGACAAATTGTTTTTATAATGGTAAAGAACAAGAAAGTCCTACGCATTGAAAAATATGTAAAACATGAAACTTGATTATTTTTCGAAAATAGATCTTTTAAAAAAATAATAGGTTTTCTTATCTTTGTCTTCTTGCATTAATTTTTTATATTTCTTTTTATTAAGAAACCTTGTTTTTTCATCTTTAACTACTTTGCTCAAATATAGAGTTATTAGCAGGTGGTTCAATCATAGATTTTCCCCAGATTTCAGATCATGTATCCACTAGACACTAGAGGATGTATGCTTTACATAGCATACATGTACTAGTTGATACATGGTGCGGAGGGGTTAACAAATGGTATTTACCTTCATTAAACATGTAATTTGGATATTTTTACTGTTTGAAAATATTATTAAAGTTTAATTTTCTCTAGTGATATGTAAAAATGCTTTTCTAATTTACCCCTGTTATCTATACTAATATTATAAAGGAGTAAAGATTGTTTGTTTGATTGTTTGTAGGGGGTAATCTCTGGAACTACCGAACCGATTTCAAAAGTGATGGTGGCAAATTGATGGTGACAACCCCTGCTCCAACATAGGCTATATTTTATGTCGGTCCCACTACCCCAGGGGGGGGGGGGTGCAGGAGCGAAAAACGTTCTGAAATTGCGATCTTTTCTATACTGAAGCAGCTAGAAATTTGAAATTTGGCGTTGTAGTTACTTATAACATGTAAATGCTCTCTAAGAACAAAAAAAAAAAATCGAAATTTAAAAAGGGTGAAATGAGCGAAAAGCGTTCTAAAAACATTCTAAATTACAATTTCTATGAAATCTCTAGAACTACCGAACCGATTTGAAATTTGGCGTTGTAGTTACTTATAAGATGTAAATGCTCTCTAAGAACAAAATAAAAAAAAAAAATCGAAATTTAAAAGGGTGAACTGAGTGAAAAGCGTTCCAAAACCATTCTAAATTACAATTTCTATGGACTCTCTAGAACTACCGAACCGATTTCAAAAGTGATGGTGGCAAATTGATGGTGACAATCCCTGCTTCAACATAGGCTATATTTTATGTCGGTGTCACTAACCCCAGGGGAGGGGGGTGCAGGAGCAAAAAACGTTCTAAAATTGCGATTTTTTTAATACTGAAGGAGCTAGAAATATGAAATTTGGCATTGTAGTTACTTATAAGATGTAAATGCTCTCTAAAAACAAAATAAAAAAAATTCGAAATTTAAAAAGGGGGAAATAAGCGAAAAGCGTTCTAAAAACATTCTAAATTACAATTTCTATGAAATCTCTAGAACTACCGAACCGATTTCAAAAGTGATGGTGGCAAATTGGTGGTGACAATCCCTGCTCCAACAGCCTCTTTAATAAAAAACTATGCGTTTCTGACGACTGGGTTTTTCGCTAATTGTTGCCACAGATTAATCTCGGAAAATGAAACATTTGAAGTTACTGAAAAGATATAGTAGCTCGAAAAGTATTTGTCAGAAAATTCTTAGGCAAACTGCGTTTGAAAGGTAAAAAAATGTATTTTTCTTGATATAAATTTCAAATCTAATGATTATGCCTATTTTCAAATATCGAATTTGAAAAAGTACCAAATTTCACAATGGAGTACCATAGCGAAACCTTCATGCGTAAAAAGATAATGATAAGGGCGACGTGTCCTGGCGTGTATATTGGCTATAGCACGGGTCACAAATTATAGTAGCCTTATTATACTGTTAAAATATAAAAGTGAATTATGAAATGTCAATATTTTGTTGGATTAAAAGTTCGTTATAAGAAATTGACCAGCGTAGCTTGCTAGTTACTATCATAAAATACCTTGCATTTCGTACGGCATGGCGTATCTAAACAAAACATTTGTGTTGTAGTGTAAAACTGTAACGCGCGACCGCTCGTGAGAAAAATTATGCCGCGACCACAAAGGTTAAAAAAATTCCAATGCTTTCAAATAGACAGTAAACACAGCAAATTCTAGTGTTAGGATTATTTGTAATTGTCATTGGTTTCTAGTCATCTTTAATTTAATTATTTCAAGTCATCCGTTGCTCCCCTTTCTTTATGAATAACTTTTCTAAATGACATAGTTGACTAATCTGCAAGTTTATCTGTAAGGACTACGTCACAATGTGGTTCAATGTGATTCACATCGAAACCATCTATTAAATGTGAAGCGAAACATCGCTGTAACCATGTAAAACAGTTGGGTCCCAGGAGAATAATAAAAGCAAGGTGTATTCCATCTGATGAAACCAGTTCTTTTCTCATACCAACCATGGATTTCAACGCAAGTGACTATTCACAACCTATCAATTGGCAAAGTTCTAAGTTACCAAAACCTCCACTCACAACACATACAACATACATTAACTGAGGATCTTCAGTATATGGTAAATAGTGAACCTGTTTCTCTTTGGAGTCTTATGAATCTTCCTTGTCACAGTCAGAAAGTAGAGAGAGGAGTGAAACTTATCACAAAAGCATCTTCTGCTCTTTGTGGTTCTGTTACCCGTGAGGGTATGCTTCGTGCTCCACTGGAGTCCAGGTGTACATTGAACAAATTCGAACACAAATCACAGTACAAAGGGAATAATGAGGATTGTATCAATAATTAGAAGTTGAAGAATTTACTTTTGGGAATTTCTCTTGGTCTAGAAGACAGCATTTACGCCGTCAATGTAGATGAATTTCTTGTTTAGAATGAAGAAAGCGGTATGTCCAGTAGGGTGGGTAAAAAAAAAACGAAATTTAATAATAGAAACATAATAGTGCGGGGAAGTTGCCATTGGTAATAAGGAATAAATTCGCAAAAAAATGCTTTAAAAAATTAAGTTATTCAACCATAGCGATATAATTTCTAATAGAATGCAACAGCTACATCAAGATGTTAGTAATGTTCCAATAAAATTTCATTATGGTGAAATCATTTCTATTACCACCGCAGGGGCGGCCAAATTTTTAAAAAATAGCGAAATTTTCAATTTTCCGTTTTTTTCAATTTTTCCAATTTGTATTATATATCTACAATTAAATAAATTTACGTTATACCTAGTAATGACTTATAAATATCTAGTAATTTTGATCAAGGGCATTGTCAACCAAAGGCTAGAGGGGCCCGCTCCCCCCCTAAATTTGAGAAAAAGGGGCTTTTTGAAGGAGTTTTGGGGATTTTCCTGGAATTTTTAGGTATTTTTTGAAAAGGGGGAATGCGAAAGTGGTAAACGATGGGGAATTTATGTATGCCCCCCCCCCTACAAAAACAAGTCACCATACTTTCCCGGAAAATCTGCAAAATTCCTTCAAAAAGCCTCTTTCTCTCAAACTTAGGGGTTGGCCCCTCATCTAGGCCTTGGTTGACAATGCCGATGATCAAAATTACTAGATATTTATAAGTCATTACTAGATATAATGTAAATTTATTTAATTGTAGATATACACTGCTCAAAACAATTAAAGGATATTGCAGTTTTAGATGGATTTTGTATCTGGGAAACTTTTTAGCTGATTGATACATGGTCGACAGACATAGTAGGTTATATGAGAATAAATTACACATGTTTGGCAGAAAAAAATGCATTTTATTGCGCATTTGTGTACAAAAGGAAAAAAACACAATTTGTGCATATGAGAAAAAAGAATAAGAAAAGGTGTTTTCTTCAAAGAAAATCATTTTCAGTAGGGGGTATGGTTTCCACGGGCGGCCAGCAACGTTGAACACCTTTGAGGCATGGACTCAATGAGGCTATTAATGACGAGTTGGGGTTTCTGCCCCACTCTTCCAGAAGAGCTCTTTCCAGTTCTTGGAGAGTTTGTGGGGGTTGTTGGCGGCCAGAAACTCGTCTTCCTAAACCGTCCCAAACGAGCTCTATTGGATTCATGTCTGGAGAACACGCTGGCCATTCCATTCGAACGATTCCTTCCTCGAAAAGGAAATCCTCCACCAGGTTTGCACGATGTGGCCTGCAGTTATCGTCCATTAAAATGAAGTTATCTCCGATTGCTGCAGCGTAAGGGACTTCAATAGGTCTGAGGATCTCATCCCTATATCGGCGACTAGTCAGAGCTCCATCTCGAATGATGTAGAGGTCAGTGCGCCCGTCAATGGAGATACCACCATACACCAACACTCCTCCACCGCCAAATCTGACACTTTCGTGCACGAACGCAGGATTATTCCTACTGCCACGGTCCCTCCAGATGAAAATACGCCTATTATCCGGATGCACAGAAAAACGGGACTCGTCAGAAAACAGAATATTGCTCCATTCATTTCTCCTCCAGTTGACATGCTCGGTTGCCCACTCTCTGCGGTCGCGACGATGCCTTGATGTTAATCTAACACATACCATCGGTCGGCGAGCATACAGACCTACAGCATGGAGTCGGTTTCGAACAGTCTGAGTTGAAATCGTGGTGCCTGTAGCCGAGCGAAGGTGTTGTTTGAGAAGAGTAGCGTTCATGTTTCGGTGTCTCCGAGCTGTTAACGCTAAATACCGATCTTCATTGGGCGTTCTTGCCCGTCTACGACCTTGCCCTGGTCTTCGGCCTGCACATCCACCCTCCAAAAAACGGTTCCAGATCCTGGAAATGACACTTTGTGACACTCCAATGGCTTGCGCTACTTCGGCTTGAGTTTGGCCCCCTTCTAACCTACCAACAATTCTCCAAGCTTCTGAATCTGTCAAATGACTTCGCTGAGACATCGTACTCATCGAAACAAAGCAATCACTGAATGCCGATCATCCTTGTCTTCATTCTCTTTTATCCAGTTGAAAGTCAAATTTCATTCGCTGCCGCTGAAGCGACGTTTTTGACGTCGAACTCAAAATTTGCATACTCCACAGTTTGAAAACCAGAAAAAGTTGCATTTGTGATTCTCTTCTTCTATTTTCGGCAAAAAAAAATTCGTTTATATCTTTATTTTATATAAAACTTCAAATATCCTTTAATTGTTTTGAGCAGTGTATAATACAAATTGTGAAAATTGGAGAAAACATACATGCATGAAATTTTTGCCGTTTTTTTCAAAATTTTGGACGTCCCTGCGGCGGTAATAGAAATGCTTTCACTATAATGAAATTTTATTGGAACATTATTAACATCTTGATGTAGCTGATGCATTCTATTAGAAATCGTATTGCTTTGGTTGAATAATTTAATTTTTTTTTGAAAAAAAAACATTTTTTTGCGATTTTTCGAAACTTTGGTCCCCTTGCGGCGTTAAAAGATATTAACCATTTGGTGTAATATTTTGTGAATTTATTCCTTATTACCAATGGCAACTTTCCCGCACTATTATGTTTCGATTATTTAATTTTTGGTTTTTTAGACCAACCCTAATATCCAGTGTTTCTCATCTCTAGACGAGAAAAAAAATCACTGATATGCAAAATTATGAGGCAGAGTAAGGCCTCTTGTATGGACCAGGAACAACAGACTAAGTGCAAAAAAACTTATTTTATTATTATTTTACTACTTTGCCTCTTTTCAATTTTGAAAATCGAACCTCATCAACTTCAGCACCCCCCTTATATATATATATATATTTGTGCAAATCGGACAAATGTCAAAAATTATATGGTTCAAAAACTTTATGAAATCTTTAAACGCGTTTTTGACGAAACATATTTCTTAAAATCTACTTAGATTCTATCGACTCAAGCATTGAACTAATTGACTTGAAATTTTTTCCAGCAAAGTAAACACTTTTGACTATGGAATGAACCAATAACTAGGCTGATCGAACGCCAAAAAAGGGCTAAAAAATCAACATTAATTTCAAGTGTTTGCGATTTTGTCATTTTTAAAAAAAATTCAGGTATATCCTATAAGAAATTTCGTAAACTAATATAAATAAATGGATTTCTGATTTCAGACCATGTTTTGAATAAGCTGAAACCTACCGAGATCGGCTGTTTTTTTTCAAACAGAGATTATTAAGACAGTCATATTGGACGCCATTTTTTTAATAAAAAAATATTTCAATTCTTAATGGATTAATAAACATTTGCGAAAAAAACATGATGTTTATAAGTCCTGTTGATTGTTTCAAAACAAAATATATCCCAAAGTTGACTAATTTCTCAGGCAATTATTAGTAAACGTAACCTTAAACAGTGAAGAAAAAGTAATAAAAAGGTTTCTAATATTTACTTCCGTTTTTTTTCAGGTGCGTTCGTAATTATATAAATACGTAGCATCTATTGTCGTCGCTTGGTCCGTCCGTCTGTCTGACCGTCCGTCCGCCCGTCTGTCTGTCCGTCCGTCTGCATATAACAACGCAAAACTACCAAACCGAATTGTTTGGAATTTAAGATATATTTGCAGAATTTTGTCGAGACATTTCAATTTTTTTAAAAATCGAATCAAAAGTTTAGGAGATATTAATAAAAATATTTATTAAGAAATTTGAATTTTTTTTTTTTTAAATCGGTGCTTTCTTGTTTCATTTTGCAGATGAAATATTGATAAATTAAATTCTACTTATTAAAAATTATTTATTCGTTAAATTTTATTTATTGAAAAATTAAATTTATTAATTTACAAAAAAATTCCCTTTTCCATTTAAAGAAAATTTAATCGATGTGCGTTGATGATTGCTTGTAATAGAAATCATACATTTGAAGAATAGCCTAAAAAATGCAGCAATAAATAACAGAAAGATAAAAGTTAATTATGGAGGATTTTTTTATTCATTAGTAAATGTGAGACTTCTGGGAATATAATGAAACTTCCTCACTTAAAAAATAAATTTGAAAGGTCCACATGATCTGAAATATAAAGGTGAAACAAAGAACTATTAATTAATTTTTCATATTTGAGAAGATTGTAATTATGGTTATTTTATTGAACAGCTTTAAACGGTGAGGGAGTTCGGAAAAATATTTCGAATCACTTTTCATTTCAAATTTATTTAAACCGCGATGAAAAAATGCCTAAAATGTTTAAATATTTATTTCCTTTTTTTTTAAATTTTAAAGATAAAATACTGAAAAACGAAAAGTATTTTATAAAAAAAGCTATTTTTCCTCTATTTAAAAGAAAATTTAATCGATATACATTGATGAATGATTATTGTTGAATGGAAAATTTGGATGAATAGCTTTAAAAATGTATGAGAACTGAACGATAAATGTAATTCTGGAGGATTTTATTCTAACACCTAGTAGGAGGTCGGCATTTTCCGTGTTTTTGAACGTGTTGCGGGCTAATGCAGTTATTGCGCATGTGAATCAACTTAAAATCCTATTTCTGAATAACTTCTAGGTAAATAATAAGTAGGGCATTTTTTCCCTGGAAAAAGGCCACTATTCTCTGAGTAATTACTGTCAACACCTCAAAGTTCACGATCACTACAAAAATAATCTGGTAACTTATAAGCATTGTTGATAACTCTGGCAGATTTTTTATTGAGAAATTCTGAATTCTCACACGAAAGTTTAAATAGTTATTTTTCTTTCTATACTAGACATTCCGTGAATAAAATAAAAACAAGTGGGTCAGTATGATCAAAGATGGCTCAAAGGGTTTCATTTAATATTCCTTTCAAAACACTTTATCCTTTCTTTAATAAATCCAAATAAATTTCATTTAAAAAAAAGTCATGTTTTTTATAAAGTAAAAATTTACCGGTCTATTTTTTCGTTTTAACCAGCCCGCTATTATATTCTGTCATAATATCTGTCATGCGGACTAAATGCGATATGTAAAAAAATAAATTTCAAAATTAAACATGTTGTAGTTGTACACTTTCAAACTGTTAAAATATGCGAATATTTCAATAATCGGAATTTTATTATGATTCAATATGTTTCTCAAACTCATATATTTACTATTCTCTATTACTAATATTGATACTCGCTTTGTATTATTCTCAAACATTTGAAAAATTCGTTAAACTTCCAATATGACGTTTTCTTTTTAATTCTCTAATGACGTGATAGTAATCTGCTTTGTGTACATACACATACTCATACTCCTTGTATTATTGAGAAATCTTTGAAAATTTCTGTTTTATTATCACTATGACGTCAGTCAATTTTATTTCAGATTAATCATTTTTTCAATTGGTGAAACATTTTATTTCATTTTCATTTTTCACGTGGAAAATGTTCAATAGAAAATTAATTATTGTAGAAAGAATTTCATTGTGGATTTTTAATTTTTGGCAACTGGTATAACGAAAAATGTTTAAATTTAATAGGAAAAGGCTGTTAGAATTTTTTTTAAATCTCTATTTATTAAAATAATACGATTTTTTCAAATTTTAATATTTTGAGCTGCATAACTGGCATTCAGCTACATAAACACAAAGTTTCAACTCTGTAAGTTATATAGTTTCTGAGAATAGCTCTGTGACGGACAGACAACGGAGCGGGATTAATAGGGTTTCGTGAGATGAACGAAACCCTAAAAATTATTATTAAAATTTTTCTGATATGAATTCGGAATAATAATCACGCCCAACTGAAATTGCACTTACCCGCTTTCAACTTTTCTTCTATTCAGCACTGTGATCACAGTCTCCCGCCTGCAAATTGTTAATTATAAAATGTATCCGATGTATGGTCTTCGGAAAGTAATGAACACTCCATAACACAAAAAATAAAAATGACGGTTCGAGATGAGTTAAAATGAAACAGTGAAACAAAGAATTATTAATTCGTTTTCCATATTTACACAGATTGAATAATGGTCTTTTTCATTGATCAGTTTTCGTAGTGAGGGAGTTCTCAAAAAATATTTCGAAATTCATTTTGTTCAAACAGGCAATGAAAAAATAAAAAGGATTAAAACATTTATTTCTACTTTTAACTATTTCAGATAGAATACTGGAAAATCGAATTAAATTTACAATAATGTGCCTTTGTTTCAATTAAAAATAAGATTAAATTCCTGTACTGTCCTGAAAAAAATAATCCGCACCATCCCATGTTATTTTATCACCAAAATATTGCCGAGATACGTAAGATGTACCATTTGACTGATATTAGTATCTCCTTTACTAACCTGAATACAATCTTTCAAATACCACCTATCAGAGATCATCCACATATTAAAAATTGCACCAACTTTGAATTTTCAAATGATAACGCCCATTTTTGGTTACATATTTAAATTCCTTGGATAATGGCAGCCTGAAAAAATGTATAGTTTATGTACTTTTGTTAAATCATCGTAGAGTGATACAAGAAAATGTGTTAGGGGCTTATTCAAAATTAAAAAAAAAAAAAAAAGATCTTACAAGAACAAATATTCATTGAGTAACAAGAACAAGTATTCAGGACATTCAGTTACTTACCAAAAGTATATATACAAATAATTAAATATGTGAATGATGTAAGCTCTTAAGACCCTAGACTACTTACGCGAAGACTCTCGCAAGCTAATTTTTAACCTATGGCAGAGTTATTTACAAATATCTCACTTGTATTTTAATTATTTTAAATTATTTTATTTTCATAGCATACTTGAGGTCGATAACTAACGTTGTGTGTTTTTAATATTTTGATTTTGTTTGAGGTTTTATTATTAAGGATACTTTAATTTTTAGAACCGGTTGCAACCGGTTACAAAACTTAAAGCGTCCGCATATAAAAAAAAAAAAAAACTGTCGCAAAATCGAAAAAGTACAAACGTACAACATTAGAGATCGACCACAGGTATCCTATGCAAAAAAAATCATTTAAAAATATTAAAATGCAAGTGAGATATTTGTACAGAACGCCCCCATAGGTTTAACATTAGCTTGAGAATTTCAACACGTAACTAGTGATTACTTAAATTTACACGTAATTACTTAAATTTTAATTTTTTTTAATGTAATTTTCGGCAAAGAAAACGCATCGGGACTGACGAATTCCTGTATATAATTAAATTATGATAAAATTCGAAAGTCTCTGACTGAAATGCATATTAAACCTGCATCAATTTTCCTCTTTATTAACCGTATAATGGAATTTACGTACATATTTTTGAAAACAGTACTAAGAAAACAATTTAATATATTCAAAGTAATTCTTACCAGACAAAAGACCTCCATTACCGGCTCTACATCATTACTAACGTAAGGATACGTAAGGACAACTGACTTGTCTCATGAAAAAATTGTTGGTACTTGTCTCATTTGAAAAGTTTGCTATTTGTTACTACGATTCCCATCATTTAAAGGGAGACCGAATTTTAGAAAATATACTTCTAGTGAAATTTTAAGACCAGGGAAGGAGAATTTCAATTTAGTGTAGAAAAAAGTGGAAAGCATTTGTTATTTTTTTCTTAATTACCAAAATCAACGCAGATGGCTCCGCACTGTCCCAAATTCTATATATGCTCAAAAATACAACTAGACGATCAATACGATCAATTTAAAATTTCACCCCCCCTCCTTTTTTTAACAACTAATGAGAATGACGAGAAAACACTGAGTGAACTTTGATTTTTCCTTATACGTTACAGTATTTTTACAATTTGAGACTGCTCAAAACCATAGTGACATTTGTTGTTAAAAAGAGTAAGCATACTTGATAAATAATTCCAGTATTATTTACTAATAATTTTCCAGATAAATATTAATATAATTCCAGATTTCACATATTAATCTCGCAATAACAGTTGTCACAGTTGTAACAGTTGTCACAGGCCATTTAAAAAACCACCAGTTCATTTCAAGACATATCTTTTTATAATGGAAAACATGCTTTTTTAGAATTGAAATAGAAAGTAAAACTGTTTTTCTTCTTATTCATATAACATAATAAAAACTTTAATGCTATCAATTTTATTTATGCGTAATGTAATCAGTTAAGCACACATATATACTCACATGTTTCGTCTTTTATTTTATCCAGTTGTAACGTATCATTTTAGAGGGTAAAAAAAAAAAAAAAGGATGTAAATCTGTCTTTAAATCGCCGTTTTAGAAATAAAAGAATCAAGTTTGATGGAAAAACAGTGTGGCTGAAACAATCAATAAAGTTGGATCAATAGGAAATAACGAAAAAGAGAAATCGAAAAGGTAACATTATATAAAAAGAGAGAATAAAGGAAAACAGAAAAGGTGAATGGGAAATTGGAAAGGAATGGAATAAACAAAAAATATTAAACACTTATTCCTTTAATATTTATACAAATTAAGTTACTGTTTCTTTTATGCATATAACAATAAAATTTATAGATTTATTCAAATTCTTCGTACTAAGTTGATATCGTGAAGCCACAAATGATGTTTATTTAAATAATATAAAATAATTTGTTTTTATCTCCAAGTCAGCAAAAAATTATACTCTGAATATATATAATTATGAAAGACATATTAATAATTTTTTATTATATTAAATTATTGCAATATGGTACTTAAATTAAAAATAACTATATCTTGTCACTTTTCTTTACGTGTGTACCTATATATATATATATATATATATATATATATAGTATATATTGCGTGTAATTTTATAAGCTCTATGTCTTAATATGTAACTAATTTTAAAAGTATTAAAATTTTATAAATATTTCCATGTTTTCCCCTTTTGTAAGTTAAATAAATTAAGTCATCTGTCAGGAAAAGAAAATTCATGTTTCAAACTAAATTACCTAACATTTCTTTTATTAAATATGAAAACGAACATAAAATAAAAATTGCACTGACAAATACAATGTTAATATCATAAACTCTTCCACAACACTTAGCATAATCATACATAAACTGTAAAGAAATACCAGCTGCATTCCTATACGTGAGAAATTTCAAAACATTTTAACCATTTTTTTTCGGTTTATATCCCGAGGCTAAACAATAAAAGGTACCGGCGACGCTCGGTTATAGGATTTTATACTTATCGTGTTATTTTAGTTTCGAATAGAAAACTTTACTTACGAAACTGCATTAAATTGTAACTATTTCCCATCTGCTTTCTACTTGGATGTGAGCAAGCGTTTTAGATCTCTTGTGGGTTTTAAAAGGATTCAGCTCAGCATTCTTCTACTGTCTTCTAAGGGAATGAAAATATTCAGAACGTAGAATTAAATATAAACCACTAGATACCAGTGACTATAAAAAGAAGTTTTTATTTTTGTGAAATGTTTTCTTTGATTTAGATATTGTTTCAGATATATGTATGCATTCCAATGCATGTTTTTGAGAATAGCACCAAAGAATAAACTTTTCATTCTGTTATAAAAGCATTTTACAGTAAACTATAAGAAAATACAGTGGCGGAAAAAATGTTTGATCAAGATATATTTTCCTTGGCATTTTATAATTAATTATACTTTTGAATATAAATTCCAGCAAAATATCAGTCAGATAATTGAAACACATTGTGCGAATTTTTCGTAGATGAAATACAAAAAATACAAAATTTTGTGTTAAAAAAGGAGTTGGACAGAAGCTCTTAGCAAGTATTATCTATCAGATGAGCAGGAAAGAGAATAGCAGGTTGTTTATAATTCATGTTTTTTAATTAACATGTTTCACGAATTTTCACGGTTTTCACGAATTTTCTACAAAAATATAAAATTTATTATACGCGGAAAATAAAGTATCATCTTTGATTTTGCATGAAAAAAGTTACTAATTTAAGAAGAAAAAGATTTTATTTTACGTCAAACTGCGAATTCTTCGAAATCGAATGTTTTGCCGATTTTTAACGTTTATCAAAAAATTGCAATCTATTGAAAAGATTGAAAATCAAACGAGAAGCCTGCTGTCCATACACATTGCGAAAATATACGAATGTCAGTTCAAAAACAATCAACTCTTAACCAAAGGTATGGCTTCTTGTTTTGGAATTCACGTCACATCCTGAACTGTCAAAAATGATTTATACTAAAATTAGTTCGCACACTGAACATACTTTTTTATAGTTATTTACCTTTTTTATTTTGACCTACACATTGTTTCGTATAAAAATACATAAAATGCAAGACATACAGGGTTATCTTATGCTCAGCTCCCACCAGGAGTCAGCAACAATGAGATAAAATGCAGTTAAATTTTGTTTCAAAATGAAATATTAAAATAACCCAATGAACAGTCACATTTCATAAGTTATCAGCGATCAGAAAAAAGTCATGAATATTTTTATAGAGCTTAGTAAAGTGCGTTCCAAAAGTTTACGGTCAACCATCTTTTTGGATTTAAGAGCTAACTAAACGAGTAAGACAGACGAAATAAATTATGTAAACACATAATGATGAAATAAAAGTAATAAAATACTCAAATAACTTTTAACAGTCATATATCTAATATAAAAAAATAAAAACAAAAGTATATATACAACTGGTGTTAAAAATTACTTTAAGTACTGATATCCAAAATTTGCATATTCCAAGGTCATGTACTTGTGACGATATGTTTCCTGAGATAAAAGCGAATCTGTCTTTCCGTTTCCGACTGATTGCAAAGATGCCTCGCAATGTGCACTTTTCCAAAAAGAAAATTTTGCAAATCTATCGTTTAAAGGCGTGAATGGAAAGTTGTGGACATTTGAAAACACATAGGATGCAGCAGGGTTGGAATTCACCGAATTCTGTCAAAAGGTGACGATTTTGAAAAAAAATCCCGTTCTGGACGACCAAAGAAGAGAACTAAGCGGCAAGACAGAGATATTTTGAGATTAGTTTTAACCCTGAATCTGTCTGTACGGTCCGTTTCTAAGGAAGTAAGCATTCCAGTATCAAAATTCTCGTTCTATCGACGGATGCAGGCAAGTACATTTATTGATTATCGCAAAATACGTCGTTCGCTAAAGTTGACAAAACGGCACAAAGACTTTCGTGTTCAGTGGACCTGAAATCGCATGAATTGGACAGTTGAATGGTTGAGTGTTCTGTTTAGTGAGGAAAAGAAATTTAATTTAGATTGCCCTGATAGTTGTAAATATTACTGGTGCGATATTCGCAAGGAACCACGAATTTTTTTCGGCAGAGAACAAGGAGGGGGTTCACTCATGGTGTGGGGAGCATTTTCTTATAATGGAACAACCGGTATTGTCTTTTTGAAAGGTCGTCAATGTTCCAAAGATTACTAGAAAACGCTTGAAGTACAGTTACTTTCATTTGGAAAGTTGATAGGTGGGGACAAATGGATATACCAGCAAGACAACTGCTTCATTCACGTGTCCAACTCTACAATGTAGCGGTTTAGACAAAATAAAGTAACTGTTATGAACTGGCCAGCCATAAGTCCTGACCTGAATCCAATAGAAAACCTCTGGGTAATATTAGCTAGAGACGTATATGCTAATGGGCGCAATTTGCAACGGTTCAAGATCTAAAGCTGCAAATTAAACGAAGTTGGTTTTCTTTAAAGCCTGAATTTTTTCCAAATCTTGTTTTGAGAATGCCTGATAGAGTTTTTGAAGTGATTAGAAAAAAACGGCCTTGAAATTTGAACGTTTAAGGGAAAAAAATGAGTTGTCTATAAAATTTTGGACAGTAAAATTTTTAATTTTTAATTTTTCTCACGAAGTCTGTGATTGTGTAATATTGTTTTTGTATAGTATTATTATTGTCTTAATATTATTTATAATTATAAATTGTTTTGAAATTTGTTACTCCTCTCTTCAGTTGGAAAATAAGAAAACCCCATTGTCTATAAACTTATGGGATGCACTGTAACTAGCCATTTATGTTGGGTTGTTTCAATGCTGACTACAGGAGATTTTACACTATTAACTTTTAATGGTAGCGTGTTTAATTTTACCTTCTTCATTGCATAACACGAATACGCAAAATGTTCACACGAGTTGCTTTCAGTGTCAGCATTTTGGCATAGTATTCCTTCGTCGTTTTTCTGTTACCTGAGCTCATTGTAGAAGAAGTTGGACTGTGCATTGCACGGTGTTTCATCTTCAAGAAACAATGTTATACACGATAATTTTTTTATTGTACAATTATTTAAAAAAAGTAAAATTCGGCTTATAATTTCTGGGATTGAGTATGACAAAAATTACTTATCAGAAATAGTATAAATATAATTACCGTACCTTGGTTAGGAAAATATCCGATTGAAAGCACAGGCTACGTCTTCATGGCTATGGGGGGAATTTTTATAACTGTGTACGTTCGTAGTAATACACCAATAGTAGATACAAAAGAGTCTACATAAATATATAAGTTAGAGGTCACTAAAACTTAACACAAGTGAGTTCATTATCTACATTCAAATTTGTGTCTAAGCCAACAGTTGATGGTTCATACAAAAATTCGAAGAAATATAAAGAAAGACCACCACGAACTGACATGCCCTGACCTCCACAACAGCTGTCTAAACCAATATAACATAAAAGTAAGCCCCGTTTCGAACTTAAATATGCTGTAGTAACTCCTCTATACCGACCCGATAAAAGATGGTGAGTGGTAGCGAGATCGGATCGCTGGCACAGAGAATTTCTCGTATAAATTAGAAAATAGAATTTATTGCATACCAATATTAATTCTAATGAAAATATGTACAAGAAAGTTAATTACAGCATTTAATTATTTTTCGTGAGTCAATCGCTTATAAATTAATGACCTCTTGACTCCAAGTGTAACTGAAACAAACAAAAGTCTCTAAACATTACAGACAGTCGTGACTACAAAACAAAGTTCATTCGGACCAAGGCTCGTCCGTTCCTTCTCTTCGGAAGATCTACTAATACTCGTTAATTCTGAGTCTAAGAACTCTCACTCTCGCACTTGGTGTGCTTTTTCACTTCGCTGGGATTTTCACCGGATACCTGCTGTATCAATTCTCGAGGTCGGACCTCACTAGCGCTTACACCACGCTGAGTTAGAAACTGACGTTTCCTTTTTTCCTTCTCCAGAGAGTCAACACTCTCCTTTTCGATCTTTCCAAAAACTGTCCTCTCTCACTTTTTCATTCTCGCAGGAGAACTTCTTCTGGGGGCGGGGGCTTTGTCGAGGCGGGCCCCTCGAAACTCTCCAGCCTCTTAGCAGCCTTGAGATCCCTCTGTTTCGTTTTCACTAAGTCCGTCATTGGACGTTCTAAGACAAAGGGCAAAGTTTCGGGCGCAAACCTAAAAATCGTGTGCAGAGATCGCTTCTTTCGCAGATGAACTCTTTCCCACGAACTCGGCAAGGATCAAAGCATAAGACCCCTTTTTGGGTAACGCCTTACCACTTCATCACTGTCCGAACTTTCCGCTCACAGTACAATAGAATTCGGCGTCTGCTAGTCTTCAAGGCAAAAATAGCGAGGGAAGGTATGCAGTTAAGTGTACTCACAGGAAATGCTAGAATGACAAATAGTGCAGCTGGATGTCGAAGCTCAAATTCTTTACAGCACCTCCTCCTCAAACGATTCTTAAGGGTGAAACACTAAGAATCTCTAAGAGTCGGATAAAGAATTGCAAGCTCAAATTACATCAGAGTGGCAAGAAATAAAACATACATGAATAAGATAATACTACCTTCCTTTTTTTTTCCGCGCTCTGATAAGAAATCATGAACATATAATGAAATAAAACACAGTGAAATAAAAAATAAAAAATCTTAAAATAATTATATACAAAAGTTTATCAAGAAATCTCCTTAAACTCGACTCAGACAATCAACATGCGGAATGTCTTTGCCTGCGCGATGAGAAATGGCATAATTATAAGGTTGCAGAGCTAAGGACCACCTTAATAATCTGGGATTATTTCCAGAATTTCTTTTTAGAAACACCAAAGGATTGTGATCGGTTTCGATAGAAAAGTTTTGTCCATCAATATAATGCCTTAACTTTTTTATCGCAAAAATAATCCCTGCACACTCTCTTTCAGTGGCGCAGAAACTTTTCTCACTATCAGTAAATTTTCGACTTAAATATATTATGGGGTGCTCTTCCGATCCCTCTCTTTGAGCCAAAACCACGCCAATACCTAAGTCACTAGCATCAGTTTGTACTATGAATTCTTTCTGAAAATTAGGAGCGTAAAGCACCGGTTCTTCAGTAAGTTTCATTTTCAAAGTCTCAAAGGCTTTTCCCATTTCGTCGCTCCATGCAATCTTTTCTTTTTTATTTTTCCCTTTAAGCGCCCTCGTTAATGGTTCTACAATCACTGCATAATCTTTTATGTACCGGGAATAATATCCAGCCATTCCCAAACATCTACGAATTTCAGTTTTCGATTTCGGAACCGGTAATTCCTTAATTGCCCTTACTTTCGCCTCAGCTGGCCTCCGTCTGCCCTCACCTACAATATGCCCAAGATATTTTACGGTTTTCTGAGCGAACTTGCATTTCGCCAATTTGATTTTTAGTTTCGCGTCATTCACCCTTTTTAATACTATTTCTAGATGACGCATATGGTCCTCCCAACTGTCTGAAAAAAACGCCATATCATCTAGATACGGTAAACAGAATTCCTCAAGTGCGTTTATTTCCCGCGTTAAGATATCTGCTAACTCCACCCGTTTTCTGTAAGGCTTTACTAAACTCAAGTGAGAAATCTGGGATTTCTGTCGCCTCCCAGGAACATTCACAATATAATTTGTTTCCGAGATTTTCGATTCAATTTTTCCCGGCCCTATCCGTCTATCTGACATTTTAATTGGCTTTCTGGTAGTTAAAACTAAAACCTCATCTTTCACATTAAGCTTCCGTTTTACCGCCTTTCTGTCAAACCAAAATTTCCTCTTTTCTCGTTTTTCTGACACATTTTCAACGGCTAAAACTCGACCTCTTTTTAACCTGTTCGTGAGATTAAACACACATCCCTTCACGAATTTATTTTCCTCCGTTTCTCTTATCCATTCTCCAAATACTAACGCTTTCAAAAGCTTTCTAACTTTTCGATGCCAACATGCAATACTATCGCTTATTGTGCGACACACTCTCGGATTTTTCAATTTAACACCGAACCTTTTTAGAAATGCGGTAGTTAAATCGCTTATCAATCTTTTCCCAAGGTCCAAGTATTTTGACACATTTCCTTTAACTTTCCCTTTCCCTAAGTGTAATGACACTTTTTCTAGGCACGCGCCAAATATATCCACTATATAATGCAATGGGACAAGCACCCGCATTCCCCCACTCATGGGATTGTCTCTGGCTTTTGCCACTATTAAAGAATCTCCTGCATTACAATGCGTTTCTTCAATTTCCCCTTTCCCTCTAATCTCTTCGAGAGATGGATACCTGTCATTTTCCATTTTACTAACCCCTCTTTCAATGTTTGCTAAGATCGAAGATTCCTCACATATCGGCAAAGGCGATAATCCCTTATCCACACTGACCAGTTCAATAGGGTTTTCTAGGTTTTCACCCTCTAGTTTTGAATTCAACGCTTCCGCTTCACTGCACTCGCGAAAAATTCCCCCTTCTTTTTCTTCCTCGGAATTCAAAGTTTCCGCTTCCACATTCCCGCTAGAAATATCCTCTTCTTTTTCTTCCTCGGAAATCATAATTTGTTTATTTATCGGATTCGGAGCTGGGCCACCCTTTTCCCTCGTTTGAGCGCGTGTCAAAACTGCATTCATCAATTCGGGTTTTTTCTTCGCCTGTTCTAACAATTTCTGAGTGCGATTACCCAACAAATAGTAGTACATATCTGAATTTCTATTGTTAACTCCTGCCTTGGTTTCAATGACCCCCACACCTTCAATTTCTAACGTGACTTCTGCTATAGGTAAACAATACAATTTCCTGTCCACCGGTGTTTTAATCCAAACATGATCTCCATTCAAATTATCTTGACTGACTAAATGGTGCGGGACCAAATCTATCTGGCTCCCACTGTCCTTTAAAGCAGTTGCCTGAATTCCATTCACTAATACTTTACTCAAATAAGGGAAGAAAGTTTCTTCAAGTGTCGGCATACTTATTAAGTGACCGACCCGTGCAACATCTCTCTTTTTAATTTCCGGACAATCTACTTTGTAGTGCCCGCTTCGAAAACACGCATGACACTTAACTTCTCGCCTTTTTTCGTAAACCCTTTCCCTTTCTTTATGATCATCGCGATCCCTCCAGTTAAAGTTAGTCTCCGGATTTCTGTTACTGTTTCGCCCATTTTCAAAAGTTCTGGGTCTTTCAAATTTCTTCTCTAAAGGGAGTTTCGTATTCCAAGTTTTTTTTGACGGGCGCTTGATTGCCTCGTACGCATCTAAAAGCCTCACTAACTTTTCGGGATCTTTAATCTCCGCCCAGTTATCTATAAAATGTTCGCGCATTTCTGGAGACGCTCTCCGTTTGATTTGGTCCGTGACAAGCAAATTTTTCAAACCCTCAAAATCCGAAACTTGTAAGCATGACAGCCATCCTTCTAAAAAACTATTAAGTTCAAAGATCAGGTCCTTCCAAACTGAATTAGGATTTCGGGGATGCTGACTAAATTTTTGTCTGTACGTCTCTGCATTCAAACGATATCGTTCTAACAATTTTTCTTTCACATATTGAAAATCATCAATTTTGTCTTCGGGTTCTCTCAAAATTAACTCGGCCATTCCCACAGGTAATAATGATAGTAAATTCGTCACCAACTCATCCGAATTTAGATTACATTTTTTTGCCTGTCTCTCGAATAAATTCACAAACAACGAAATATCCGAATTCTTTTCATCAAAGCGATGCATAATTGTTTTTAGGGGTAAATGATTCGTTCTAACTGAGATGCTACTAGATGCGGTACTCCGGTCATCTGACTCTTGCGTCGCTTTTAACCTAGCTAACTCATGTTCCCGCTCTTTTTCTTCCTTATCTGCCAATAATTTATTTTCCCTATCTTTTTCTATAAGTTTAATCTGCGCTAAGGCTAGCTCTTTATCAAATCCCTCTGACGACTCTATTTTTTTTATAATTTTCGGTACAGTATCATTTTCCTCTAAAATGACCTCAAATTCGTAAGCTAACGTTTGCAAATCAGCTTTCCTAAAATATTTAAGCTCCGACATTTTTAAAGTATAAAATTAGAAATTATCTTTCCCACAAATATAAAACAATACAATAAGATTAAATCAAATCCTACCAAGTGCGTCAAAATATTACCAAAATATACGCTCATAAAAAAAGTACGCTTAGCAATAATATAGAAAATATGCAACATATAAAGATAAGCAACTCTATCCTAACGTCTACATTCACCTTGGTATTTGGTTATAAAATACATATGGGATAAATTCTACACAAAACAAAAATTTCAAATTCAAAAAGCACAGTAAAAATATTTTAAATTGCAAAAGTCTCATTCAATTCCCCCTTTTTTTTTTAAATCAATGGTGGTCTTAATCTCTGCATCCACTCTTAAAAAATTTAGAATAATTCACAAAAAACATATAAAATCAACTCTGTTATCGTAAAATATGAAATGCGTTCAATACTTTTTTTTTTCAATGAACTCTCATTTATAGATTCAGCTAAAATTTTGTAACACTGCACAACTCTCAGTTTGCATTAAATTAATTCAACAATAATTTAATTTTTAACTACAAAATTTGTCTATTAAATAAGTTACAGTAATCTCGGAAGTATCTCATCATACTTTTTTTTTTCTACCGGAAAAATTTCTCAAAATATTTACTCTCACAAAAATTAACATACAACTTTTTTTTTTTTTTGAAGCCTACAACAACTATACAAACACTAATAACAATTAAAGCCACTCTGAGTATAAAAAGAGCTTACCTCCATTACTAAGGGTCTTTCAGGGCGTCAGAAGCACAGACTTCAGAGATTCTCAGGAGCACAGACGGGGTTCTCTGTCACACTTTTCGGATGGGGGAACACTCTCCAGAATTCTTGGTAGATTTCTCTTTCTGATGGGGGAACACTCTCCAGAATTTTTGGTAGATTACTCTTTCTGATGCTGTGTTGATCCACAGGGGCGTCTAAGGAGACTCTTTCTTGGAGCACTTTGATGATTTAAATTTCGGAGTCCACTCTTTGTCTTTGAATATTGTCATTAATTTTTGCTAATTAATCCATCACCGCAAGCCACCAGTTGTAGTAACTCCTCTATACCGACCCGATAAAAGATGGTGAGTGGTAGCGAGATCGGATCGCTGGCACAGAGAATTTCTCGTATAAATTAGAAAATAGAATTTATTGCATACCAATATTAATTCTAATGAAAATATGTACAATAAAGTTAATTACAGCATTTAATTATTTTTCGTGAGTCAATCGCTTATAAATTAATGACCTCTTGACTCCAAGTGTAACTGAAACAAACAAAAGTCTCTAAACATTACAGACAGTCGTGACTACAAAACAAAGTTCATTCGGACCAAGGCTCGTCCGTTCCTTCTCTTCGGAAGATCTACTAATACTCGTTAATTCTGAGTCTAAGAACTCTCACTCTCGCACTTGGTGTGCTTTTTCACTTCGCTGGGATTTTCACCGGATACCTGCTGTATCAATTCTCGAGGTCGGACCTCACTAGCGCTTACACCACGCTGAGTTAGAAACTGACGTTTCCTTTTTTCCTTCTCCAGAGAGTCAACACTCTCCTTTTCGATCTTTCCAAAAACTGTCCTCTCTCACTTTTTCATTCTCGCAGGAGAACTTCTTCTGGGGGCGGGGGCTTTGTCGAGGCGGGCCCCTCGAAACTCTCCAGCCTCTTAGCAGCCTTGAGATCCCTCTGTTTCGTTTTCACTAAGTCCGTCATTGGACGTTCTAAGACAAAGGGCAAAGTTTCGGGCGCAAACCTAAAAATCGTGTGCAGAGATCGCTTCTTTCGCAGATGAACTCTTTCCCACGAACTCGGCAAGGATCAAAGCATAAGACCCCTTTTTGGGTAACGCCTTACCACTTCATCACTGTCCGAACTTTCCGCTCACAGTACAATAGAATTCGGCGTCTGCTAGTCTTCAAGGCAAAAATAGCGAGGGAAGGTATGCAGTTAAGTGTACTCACAGGAAATGCTAGAATGACACATAGTGCAGCTGGATGTCGAAGCTCAAATTCTTTACAATGCATTTTGAAAACTCTAAACATCGTTTACGATATGCTCAAATTTTTTTATTCTGGAAAATTCACTCATTTTTCGAGCCTAAATTTAGTGACGGAAATAAAGTTCGAAACTAGTATGTAGCGTTTCAAATATTTTTATTCTGTTTAATTATTGATTTTAAATTTTGGAATTCCTGATTTTACGTTTTAATATGTGCATTTTTCTGTTTTTAATACATTCCAACATAGTTGAAAAGTGTTTATGAACCCGGTCTGTGTCTGTCTCTATGGCAGCCTGGCTGTGCTTTAACTGTCGTAAAAATGCTGGAACTGTCATGTACTTTTTACATGCTTTTGAGGTGTAGTATGGAATGCTCTGTACTCAAAATGAAGTATGACATTTTTAGTTCGTTTACCAACAAAATAATTCCGTTACATTATGGTCAAACGGGGAAAATTGTTTAGATTTTATTTTTGTACACTCTCAGGAATACTTCTTTCAAATCATGAAAATTTTCCTGGCATCAGCGCTGCCGGCATATTTTTGTTATTTGAAGAATGTCTGTTTATTTTTATCTCTGTTACAGGAAATATTCCTCTATTTGAAGAACGTTGGTTTTAATAAATTATATCTCTCTTTGTGGTGCCATCTATGCACTATTATCATTTTATATTATTTTATATAATTTATCATTTAATACATCTTAAGAATATTTTCTGGCTAACCTTGGGGTCGATCCAGGGACCTCAGTCTTGAGTCAAGTATTTTACTGGTAAGGCCAGCAGGCGCTTGCAAGCAGAATAGTTGAAATGATGATGGGGGTTTTCTTCAAATGGCGGCTTGTAGTTTAAAGCTTTCAAGGTCGGTGGTACGTTTATGAAACCATTACTTTTGAATTCACAAATGCCATAATGTCACCAGCATTTTTGTATATAATTCTCCGTTTATTAAGTATGTGAAATATAGATTTTTCATAATTCCAAATAAATTTGTTAGTAAATTCCGGCGTCATTCATTCATTTCAACATTTTAGCAATGAAAGTGCATTGCCCCTGAAAGGAAGAAACAGTTTGAAGTTTAGAAAGTTAACAATATTGAAGTTACTTTCGGAGATATTTTATCGTTATGAGATGATGATGATTGGTGTTTTAATACTTTAGAATTAATAGAGGATATTTTTAATTTGATTGTTAAATGTAAAATACGGATATTATATTTTAAATAAAATTCCAGAAAAAGAAGTGTTTGATTTTCTTGAGTATAATCGATTTTTTTTTTCAACTATTATATATTTTTTAAACGTGTTCGTTTACAATATATTTTTAATGCAGCGTTTTTTCATAGCTTTAACAAATAAATTGGGAATATTTTTAAACAAATGAGAAAATTCTTTGTTACTTTAAATTCGAAAACATTACTTTTGTTTAGTGTTTTTTTTAGTAAAGCTTTTTTTTCATTTAATTTAACTATTATATATTTTAATCTCTTTGTTTAGAATAACTTATTCTAACTTATTTTAAGTGCGAATATTTTTTATACCTAATTTTTTTTATAAAAAATAAATGGAAAATAATTTTAAATGAATGAGAAAATTAATTGTTACTTTTTAAAATTCGGTAGAACTATTTTTGTTTTTGTTTTTAAATAAATTCGAAATTTTAATTTATTGAATTTTAATTTTTTTTAATTTTTAAAATAAGTTCGAACTTAGAGAGAGAGCCATAGCTTTAATAGAGCCAATACGTTTGCGTGCAGGGAATAAACGAAATTTTTCCGCTTTCTCCAGACATTCGGAAAGAATTCACGGGAAAAGCATGTTTTCTAGGAGTACAGAAATTATTTGTTGAAAAATGAGGAATAATTTAGTGTATAAAGACGAGTTTTTCTGATAATGTACAGATAGAAGAAAGTAAAAGAAACTGAGCAAAAATGAATATAATATACTTTTAATAATATACCATTAATTTTTAATATGTAATATTTGGTTTCTAAATGGGAATGTGACGTCATATAAGAAACGTAAATTTATTTATAAAATTTTAATCTTAATTTCGGCATATTTCTAATTTTAGGTACATTATTAAAAGAGTATATTAAAAAAATTGTTTCAGCTTTATTGTAAAATTTTTCTCAGATTTCGATAGTATTTCCTATAAAGCATCTCAGTAATGCACCAGTGAAAAAAAAGTTTTGCATTATTTTATAAAAATATTTTTAACTTATATTAAAAAGGCAATATAAATATAAATTCACACGACCAGTATTTAGATAATTGATACACTTTCAAGGCTGAATTATTCGCTAGAACAACATTTAACAGTTTGAGCATCTGGGGATTTTTCTGTATTTTCATAAGAATGCTTGTGAATCTCAGGATATATATATATTTCTTCATCGCAGACTGTTGGTATAATAACTTTCATAACCCTTCATTCAACATACTTTTCAAAACACAATTCTATTAAAAATATTTTTGTCTACAGTCATTTTAAAATGATTTCTAGGAGCGGACCAGTAAGTTATAGGGTTAAATTATTAATGAAAACTATAAGAGAAAGATACAAGGTGTATTTATGCAATGATTTATTATGTGGAGTAAATGAAACTCATTTTTCAAATGTATTTCATATAATGAAATTGCACATTATCTAACGTTTGTGCATAGATAATTTTCATGAGTACTACATATGAATGCAACTGTTATATCTAATTTGAAAATTAAATAAAAAAATAATAATGGAAAATGCAAAATAAACGAATTAAAAAAGTAAAAGAATCTGATTCATTTCAAATTTTAATTTGATTCTTTAAATAAATTATTTCTTGTTTTTTAAAATGAATTGTAAATGTAAATTAGGCATTTCTGTTGAATTTTTAGAAATCTAAAATAGGTATATTTTTGTTATATGAGCTTCCGAGGTTTAACCGTCAATCGACCCAGATACTTATTTTATTACAGAAATTAATCTGCAGACGATATAATTCATTTTATAGAATTAAAAATCATCAAGATCTGAATATTTATATAACTAGCTATAGTTCGAACGCACCTCATTTGTCACGTTTGACGTAGAATTTCCAACTTGTTATTTCTTAATCTTTAATTTCATAAATTTTTTTCAGGGAGTGTTTTCAGATTCTCTGGGAAGTGCACGACAAGCCCATAAGGGCTTTTGGAGCATAGGTTGGGTACCGCTGATTTACAAAATCAACTTTTGCCGCAAGTCAATTTGATTCAAAATTTACATAATCACCATAAGAAAAATGGGAAAAAATCCCCCTGTATAGTAACATTAACTGCTTCAATTTATAATGGGCGATATTATTTGATATCGCTGATCAAAAGAGGTTGGACCAAAGAGAGTTGGAAAAGAGATTGAGAAGTCAGATTTGTAAAAACATCATTTTATCATTTTTGGTGGAGTTTGCAATCAATTTCTGTTGTTGTTATAGGACAATATACCATGCCGCGAAAGTTGAATACAAGTACTTGCAAAACATAAAATTTTATAGTTTTAATTACATCGTGTTTGTTATTATTTTTAAAGATCACAATTTTTTGTAGAGAAATGAGCGTGGGATTTTCTAAGCCATTCTAGGCATTTTCATAGCAACGTATGAAAGATATTGTGACGTGAAAAATGATTTATTTCAACATTATTATATATAAACTTTTTTGGAAACAGAAAAGAGCGACTCATACTTGATAACAATGTATATAAAAAATGCATTAAAAGATGCTTTACTGCAGTATTTTGTTTCGCTTTGTTAATTTTTTTTATAACTAAATGAATTAGTACATTATAGAAATAGTTGGAATAAAATATCCAAAGCAAAATAAAAAATGTATTTTTTTATTGAAAGGATGGATGAATGTGGTTTAATGGCGCATAATCCCCATATGTGGCGCTGAACAGAGGTAATCTTAACATAGTATAAAACAAAGTCGCTTTTTCTGTCCTTATATCCCTATGTACGCTTAAATCTTTAAAACTACGCAACGGATTTTGATGCGGTTTTTTTAATAGATAGAGTGATTCAAGAGGAAGGTTTATATGTATAATAACATCCATTAAATATTGGAGAAATACTGTTATTTTTGAGGTTTTTAATGTGATGTCGTAAATAATTTCATTTTTTCCGCTTATACATTGCAAACGCAGGCTGAACCCTACAAGATTTATCAAAATAATGTACTAATTATTGTACACATTAAAAAGGTCTACAGAAAACACAAAGAGATGAAGGTTTTCAAGGTTAACCCGAAGCAAAGCGAGGGAGGGCCGCTAGTAAAATGATAAAATGACACTAATATGAGAGAAGATATTTAAAAAATGAATATTTTGATAAAAGAAATCTAGCTTGAAAAAAGTAAGATCTTATTTTGTTCTTTAACAAATATAATCTTCATCAAACTTTCTTTTGTGTTTTCATCACATTACATAATTTTTCAATAACTTTTTATTGGAACAAAACTTTAACCGAAATTTTTAAGAACACTTGAAAATGCCCTGTTTTAATATTTCCATGCAGTGAAAATTCAGATACAATTTCTTTCTGGTGCAAGTGCAAACTGCAAACATTAAGAAAATACTTCATACCATGCTATATAATATATTTCATTCATCAAATATGCTTTTAGTTATTGCTAAACTACGTATATTCAGGCATGCTAAAAAATTTAAACATATATATGCATGTGTTAGATATTAATTTACAGAAAAGGTTTTAAAATTTTCCCAATTTTGCCAAAAAACTGGTCTCATATCCATTAAACCGGGAATTTTAATAAAACCCACACGGGCTGGGTTTTCTTATCAAAAATAAACCGGGTTTTTTTACAATCCTATCTTATACGTATTTAACCTAATAAATTAACAGTAGATAATTACATTTATTGTTATTGATATAGATGAAATATTACTTAAAAAGTGATTCAGATAGAACATTTATTTTCGGCAGACATAAGGAAAAGCGATTTATCTAAATGAGAAATACAACAAGAAAACTATATTAGAAGGAGAGCCCATTTTATGGCATTTCTTCTTCCAGTCTCTAAAGCAGATATGAATATATATCTTAAATAAAATAGATGATACACAACAACTATGTAAAAGTTATTTACTAGTGATGAAGGGTTCTAAAAGATTATTTACTACCTTATATCAGCTGTATCTGTAATAAATTGCTTTAAGGGTTTATACCTAGTCATGCGGTAGAAAAACATTTTAATTAAGGAATTAATTTTTTTCTTTAACTTTATTTTTATTTTATAATACTAAGAGATAGTTATGATATCTCATTAAAGTGAAAAAATAAATTTATTTGATGTTATTGCCGCTCTTCCGATGAATATTCTTTAGTGCCTTATGGAGACCATTGTAGCTTAAATTTGGCTAATCAAAAAAAAAAAAAAAATAGCGGTTATTATTTAAATAAGGTTTATTTTGGAGGCTAAACTCACGAAGTTATTAAAAATTGATTTTAATTAACCCTCTGCATGGAAGACAGGTCTCTCGGACCAGTATACTATAAAATTTTGACACCAGGGCGCGCGGCGTCCAACTTCCTGGCCGATCGTCTAGGAAAGTCTCAGTACACTCTCGGATATCGTGTGGATTGCAGTAAGTTTTTTACCGGTATGACAGACCATTATTAGTCTATGGGCGCGTTCACGGACAGAACCCCGAGTTACATAGGGTAACACATGAGTAACCCGAAGCGTTCAGAGACCGACATCACGTGACTTTTTTCGGGTTAACCGTAGCGTTTAGGGCCGGAAATTACCCAGACTTCGGGAAACCCACATTACCTGGAGAATTTTGTTGGATAAAGTGATCACGTGGTTGGGAAATCTAATTTGTTTGTTTTCTTTATAGCTAACTGCAACTGTTAACTGTCGTTCTTTATGACTCCTACTGTACACTTGAGTCCTGACCATTTGATTGGTCTACCTTTAACAGGACTATGATATAATTGGCCAACGTTGCTAGAATGGTTCCTGCAATGTTCCTACGATCAAAATGTAATGGTAGATTGGTTGACGGAAATGTTTGATTGTAAACATGCCCATAACTTTACCCAACAGCGTTCACAGCCGTTTTAACCCATATTTACCCTGATAAAATCCAATGACGTCATTCCCCAATTATCGAGGCTAACGAAAAAGAAAGGCTACCGCGGTGCTTTACGCGTATCTTTTTTTTACAGACCGCCGGAGTCACGTGATTCTCGAATGCACCAATGCAGGTGTACGAAAAGAGCATCAAGTCATTCTAGCGGTCTGTAAAAAAAAGATAAGTGGAATGCACCGTGGTAGCCTGTCTTTTTCGTTAGCCTCGCCAATTATACGAGGTTAACGAAAAAGACAGGCTACCGCGGTGCATTAAACTTATCTTTTTTTTACAGACCGCTAGAATGACTTGATGCTCTTTTCGTACACCTGCATTGGTGCATTCGAGAATCACGTGACTCCGGCGGTCTGTAAAAAAAAATACGCGTAAAGCACCGCGGTAGCCTTTCTTTTTCGTTAGCCTCGCCAATTATACGAGTAACACGCGTTTCGGTCGCTGAACACGCCCTATATGTGCATTTTACTACCGGTCTCAGAGGCCTGTGTTCCCTCTATCGTTGAACAGTTTCATAGGTTAATCAATTTCATAGGTTAATCAATCATAGGTTAGTAGGAATAGATGTCCTGGCCTGAGAGACCGGTGTTTCTTTTAACTAATAAAAAAAGAGATGTTCCGTGCAGAGGGTTAATATGATGGATGTCTGTTAAATTTTTATCTTAAAAAACTAACTGTTTTTTGAAAATAAAATAGAGAACACCGATTTGAAAAATGCACTTCTGAGAAACACAAGTTTAAAATTTTGTCTTATAATTACAGTATAATACTAATTATTTCTTTACTTAAATAGAATCATCTATTCCAGTACCATAAAGTAGCCTCTCTTCAGATGATAAAGTCTCGAAAGCTGCAACTTGCAAAAAATCACGTTTCGAAATTTATGACTAGATGTAACCCCTTAATGATATTGATTATCTTTTCATTCATATTCGCTGTTTCATTTGTTGTTTCATTTTCGCTGATAATAGGAAATATATTTGAGAATAGGATGGAATATGTGTGTGTGTGGAAGAAATTTATCAAATATTTATAATGAATAATTTGAAAATTTGAAAATCAATTGAAAACATTTAAATGTTAGATGTAAAATTTTCGTGAATAGCAATTCCAAACACGTGTTCTGCATAATTCATAACTTCCATTAAAAAAAAAAAACCTGATTTGTGTAAACTAAAAGTATTATGCAATTTATCTTGTTTCTGTTTTTGTATAGAAAAATAACAAAATATAAGAAACTTAGAATTGCGTAGCAAATTGACTGCCATTAACGCCAGAATATATTCATTTATTTATCAAAACTTCATTCATAATACAGGGTGTTTTTTTTTTAAACTGACGCTATCCAGAGCCGCTGATAGCTCGTTCTAATAACCGGATTGACACAAAATTTTACAAATGGACTAAGAAAACCATGCAGAAAAAGATTCCAACAAAAAAAAATTAGTTCATATCACCGCCGATAGGGGGAAATTTGGCGCTGTACATTGAAAGAAAACATCAGAAACAGATAAAATTAATAATTTGGATAAAATACCACGTTTTATTCATTGTATACACTTTCCCGACGAGGAATTCGACCACATTCAATGTGACCACCGTTCTCTTGCACCACACCTTGCATTCTTTGTACAACATTTTCGACGGCCGAGCTTAACATGTCACATGGAATAGCCTTTACTACATGTATTATGTTGTCTTTTAAGACACTCAGATTTGTTACTTCCCCAAGATAGACTTTCGATTTCAAATAACCCCAGAGCCAAAAATCGCATGGGGTTAAATACGGAGACCGGGGTGGCGAGACATATTGAAAACAACGACTGATAACTCTTTGGTCAGTGAAGTAATGGCGCAACAGCTGCTGTACTTTTACACCAATATGTAGTGGTGCACCATCCTGCATAAAAATTATCTGATCCAGACATTGTCTCTGTTGAAGTTGTCGAACGACAAAACTAGTCAGCATATTATGATATCTTTCTGCGTTAACGGTACACGTCACTGGTCCTGTCGCAGTAATGTTCTCCAAAAAGAATGATCCTGGTCCAAGGATAAATTCAGCTGTAAAGCCACACCAAAAAGTGAGTTTTGGTGAATGTAACGGAGTTTCTAGAACTGTATGAGGTTGTTCAGTGGCCCAAATTCTACAGTTATGAGTATTAACAGACCCATTCAGATGAAAATGGGCGTCATCTCCCCATAAAATTCACAACGGGAAAGCATCATCAACTTCCATTCTTGCAAGAAATGTCAGAGCAAATGTCAGTCGTTTATCGTAATCATTGGGTTGAAGTTGTTGCAAGCAGGTGATCTTGTTAGGATAGTAGAGGAGAATTCCCCGCAAGACTTTCCATACTGTCGAAACATTTAAATCCAGTTCTCACGCAACACTCTGTGCGCTGCTACTACAAACAGCAGAGGTACCCTGTGACCTGTAGTTGATCGCACTTGCAACATCTATTATCGCTTTTTCTGACACCGGTTTACGTCCTCTGCCTGACCGAACTGCTAGCAAATCTGTTTCTTCAAATTTCAGAATCTTGCTTTCAATGCATTAGAGGATAAAGGTACTTCGCACAGTTTATGATATGTTCTAAATAAACGAAGAGAGGCTGGTGCATTGCACTAGTTACAATAATAGAATTTCAAAAGTAACGCGCGCTGCGGTAACGTGAGATTAATTTTCATCCTGAGCTGAAATTGTTTCTCGGAGTTTTTCGCATGCATTTATAGCTTAAACTATTGGCGCTACTGTCGCTTGCGTAAGTAAAAATTTGCATTTTCATTTATTGCCCGTATTTTATGCTAATTCTCAGTTGCATAAATTACCAGAGCGCCACATTTCCCCCTATCGGCGGTGATTGGAACTAACTTTTTTGTTGGATTCTTTTTTCCCATGCTTTTCTTAGTCCATTTATAAACTTTTGTGTCAATCCAGTTATTAGAACGAGCTACCAGCGGCTCTGAATAGCGTCAGTTTAAAAAAAACACCCTGTATATTGTCTTTTATATCACATTTAGGTACATTAGATATTTTTTTAACATGTTAGTAATTCAAATGAAATCTCGTCTCTCTGAAATTATTAACGCCTTCAGCATGATGCAGTAGTAGATTCAACATAAATCTTATTCACATAGCGCTATAATTAAAAATATAATAAAAAGTTTTAGAAATTTAACAAAAATTTGAAACGTACAAAATAATAACAGACCAGTTAACTACAGCTAAAAACACAGTGAAAGCAGCTATAAAATTTTAGGAAATTTTAATTCGTTATATTAATGATTTTTTCTTTTTCGAAGAGAGAAGTGGATTATTTTTTTCTTATCATATCCTTACGGTGGAAAGGGCATCAAAAACGGAAAAACTCTGAAATCTCCCTTTTTTGGTATTGATTACTATTTTGATATTGCTGCAATGTTTTCTTACGTTGTAACTAAAACATTTGAAAATTTACACAAAACAATTTTTTTTATAATTAAACTTTTTTTAAATTAGCTCGTTTTTAATTTAGATATTTAAATACCGGTTTATCAAAGTCACAAAAAATAATAATTAAATCATTCGAAAAAAACTGACAATAACATGATGGGGTTTTCACATAAATAAAATCAAGGAAAGACTTTATGACCACCGTATATTTTGATGTTCTGTGGTGTTGTAATAAACGAAAATCAGTTGCATTATCGTCAACTGAAGCTGAAGTCATTACCTTAACTAAAAGTTTGCAAGACCTCTTGTGGTTTAAAAATATTGCTTGTAAACTTCTAAATATTATGGATTTTGTTATTTTTCAGGACAATCAGTTTTGCATAAAATATATCAGTAATAACAGCAATTATGATAGAATGAAACATATAGACATAAAACTAAAATTTGCTCGCAATGTTGTAAAAGAAAATAATATAAAAATTGAATATATTCCGACAAATATGCACATTGCTGATATGTTTACAAAAGGCATTACCTTAGCTATATTTCATGAATTGCTATTTCTTTGCTGTTTGTATAAGTAATGTTTAAACTGTGTCATATTATTTTTAATGATTGTTTATTAGAATTTTTTTCTTTCAGTTTTTCTGAAGTAATGCTAGATTATGGGCGGGTGTTAGAACATTGTAATCATAGCATTACTGTGTAAATTTCATTGGTTCTTTTATCTAATAGCTTTCTGCCAGGTTCGCTAATTTGATGGCAGAATTCTACCTATGTTTATAAATCCATGTTCAGTTCAGTTGTGCAGTTATGCAGTTGTCATTGCATGTGTAACTCAATTCAGATCTTTCGATCCAGCCTCTTGTCTTTTTATTTATCAAACCTTCATGCGACAGTAATTGGAGAAAATTAATATACAAATATCTGCAGAGTATCTAGCGAGGTCTGACAGCTATACTCCAGGGTTACTGGTTTGGCCTACTTTTCTATTCTAAAATTCCGAATTCATACCAAAAGATTGGAAATTTATTTTTGCTCTATTTAATGACACACGTTTCGTGATTACACAAGTAAAAATTCTTCTTTCGGAATTTTCCGGTAAGAAATTGGAATTTTTGAATTAAAAAAGGCCAAACTGGCAACTTTGCTATGCTTATTTGTGGCATCCGTTAACACTTTCAGGGGCAAAGTACTTATATTCGTAAAGTGCTGAAATGATTGAACGACACTGCAATTTTCAAACAAATTTATGTTAAAATAAGTAAAAGCTTTTCTTCACGCACTTACAAAAAGGAAAAGTTTTATTCCAAAATTCTGATGCCGATGTCGCATTAAGGTATTAAAATTGTGTCCAAAAATGAACCACAGCTCTTCTAGTGGTTAAATTGAACATTTATAATTATAGTTGAATTGCAAGTTGTGCTACATTGCTATACAAACTGCTGACACAACTGAAACGCTACTTATTGGTGGGAAATACAATCATTCTAGTAATAAATTACATATAACTTCCGGTCCCTTATTCCTCATGGCTTTTTTATACCATCCATCCAGGTCTTTCGTGGTCTTCCTCGTTTCCTCTTTTGGTTTGTTCTATAATTAGATGCGATTTTGGGTAGTCTCTCGTCACTCATTCTTTTAACATGATCATACCAGATTAATTGCTTCTTTTGGAGATCGTCTAATATGGTTCCCTTTATTTTCATCATTTCTTTTGATTCTTTCATTTCTTATTCTGTCTATTCTTGATATCCTGTATGGTCTGCTTAGGACATTTCCACTGCTGATAATATCTTTCTCTCTGTCTCGATAATTCTCCATCCCTCTGCTCCATATAACAATATACTATTTACAATAGAATTGTATTTTCTTTTCCTGGAGATCTCCTCACTCCACCAAATAGAATTTAATAGTTTTACAGCTTTCTTCCTTGACAGATTTTGTATTTAATTTCCTGTGAGTCTCTGCCTTCTCTATTAATGTCTACACCAAGGTATCTCCAAGTTATAATACTCGCAGCTTCCTATTTTTATGTTATTTAAATTTATTTCTGTCTCATTTCCTCCTATACATAGATATTTGGTCTTACTAACGTTCATGTAAAGTCCACATTTCTCATATTATTCTTTAATTTTTATCTTCATTTTCTCTAAATCATTTTTACTTTTTGCAATTATAACTTGGTCATCTGCGAATTGCAGAGTGAAAACTGATTTTCGATTCACATTAAGTCCCATTCCTCTGCAATTTTCTTTCCAAATTTCCAATGCCTCTTCAACATAAATTTTGGAGAGACACAACATCCCTGTCTGAATCCTTTATCTGTTATAAAACGCTTTGACAATCTTTGGTCTATTTTAATCTTTGTTTATGATTGTCTGTAAAGTTCTTGAATTGCTCCAATAATATTTTGATTTATATTCATTTCCTTTAATACACTTCATAATTTTGCGATTGGAACGTTATCGTATGCCTTCGATATTGCTTGGATCAGATCGGTTCGATATCGTCTTTTATATAAAAAAATCATGTTTTTCTATAAATTTCCCGTGAAAAACATATGGTGCTACTGTCCATATTTTACGAATTATAATTTTTTTTCTTTTGCGAATTTTGGATTAACCGGTACAACGAGGCTTGCAACTTACAAAAATGAAAACATTAAGTACCTACACTAGTCACGCGAAGAAACGCTCACGCTAATGTTAAATCTATGGGAAGGTTATCGCGCGATTTCTCGCTCGCATTTTAATATTTTTAAATGATTTTTTTTTTGCATAGGATAGCTGAGGTCGATCTCTAACGTTGTTAGTTTTTACTTTTTCGATTTTGGTTACGGTTTTTTTTTATAAGCGGTCATTTTCAATTTTGGAACCGATTGGAACCGGTTCTGAAAGAGAAAGTACCCTTATATAAAAAAAACCGTTACCAAAATCGAAAAAGTAAAAACTAACAACGTTAGAGATCGACCTCAGCTATCCTATGCAAAAAAAATCATTTAAAAATATTAAAATGCGAGCGAGAAATCGCGCGATAACCTTCCCATAAACTTAACATTTGCTGGAGCGTTTTTTCGCGTGACTAGCGTAGGCTCTTAAAAGAAATTAAGATAAGAAAAAGTCACATGATCTATATTTCACTTCTTGTTTTAAATACCTTTACGATAAATAAACAAACGAAATACTACATCCCATTTTTTTTGGATAAGAGATGTTTCAAACTAAACAACTGAACAATCAATCCTCTGTTCATAAGCGATAACATGACAGAAAATACATCATCTTCTGTAAAAATTGTAAAAATAAAATTAAATATCGACAGTATATTGTAAGTATACATAGAAACAAAATATTTGTATTTTACTTTTTCATAGATAAGGATTTTTTTTATATTTGAAGAGTGTTATATTATAAACGTCTGGTTGGAGCGTATTTGTAGTAAAATATGTCCAATATTTAAAATAACAAATATCTAATATGTTATAAATATCGTATGTTATGATTCCTTATCTGGATGATAGGATTTGCGATATGCAGGCATGAGAGAATATTATCAGCGTACCTACCTGTATTTCTGTGCTTACAGCACTAGAACCACGAAATTTTTTCTCAAGTTTTATAAAAATATTTTACAGCACACTCTTACTTAATAATTTTCAACTTATTAATTTAATTTTTGTTTTCTCTGTGGTTTATATTTAACTTATTTTATAAAAAAATTTCTTTATAAATCGGAACATATTCATTTCGTACCGTCCTTCGCGGTTCTAGTGTTACAAATTTTGTGATCGCAGTTACTTTTATTTTCATATATTTATTACACCTCCTCTTTATTCACATTTATATTATTAGTAAAGGTTCCTTTGCATAATATATAATAAATATTTTAAACAAAGAGGGGTTCATTGGGATATTTTTGGTTTGATTTGCTTTGACTAGTTAAGAGACATTTTTGGCATATTTATAAATTAGATTCAACACAACAAAGATATAAATTAAAATAAAATTGGAACGCAAACTAATGATTTCTAAAATATTACAATATAGTTTACAACTTATTATTTAAGTACTCGCATCGGTAATCGGGTACAGTTAGAAATTAAAAACAAAAACTTCAAAATTCAAAAATAATTCCAAGAATATTCTGATACAATGTATTTATAACAAATTTAATTTATATTTATACTAAATTTATGTTCAACGTGAAATGAAAATTTGTCTTTTAGTTGACACATTTTAGTTTATCGCGAAAATGTGGTGTTTTATGGTTAATCTGATCTTATGGTTAATTTGCTTTTTATTTTATTTGATTTGCTCTAGACAGTCAATTGACAATTGTGGTATATTTGTCACTAGTAACTTTATATTATTGTAGCAAATAAACCTTCCTTAATGAGAAATATATAAAATAATCACGCTTGAAAATTATCTAAATTGTCATAATCTGTTAGTAAATCGAGCTAGCTACAATTTTCCATTAAATTTCACTTGAAATTATACTTTTTTCCCTATTTGATAGCGTAAAAATTAAAATTATGAGATATTTAGAAGTGATGTATATTCGATAAAAATATTAACTTGTTTTTGCAAGGAGTCCAAAAGCCTGCCTCCAAATTTCTGACGAAGACTAAAAGTCCGTACTGATGGAAATATGACTTTGTCACTAATAAATAAAATGTAACAAAATGTCACCATACATAGTAAACAGACATATATATTTCTTGAAAAAGTGTCAAATGTGATGACAGAAAACAATATACACATATTATTTTACGAAAGGTCATTTCTTCTTTTTACGAGCTTTTTTCTTAATTAACAGTCAAATACTGAAAAATTCTTTTAACCCTTTCAGGGACAACGAACGTCTGTTGCTAAAATGTTGAAATGATTGAATGATACATGGGATTTACAAATCAATTCATTTGAAAATAAGCAAAAGCTTTTCTTCACGTACATTACAGAAGAAAAATTTATTTCAAAATCCTGGTATCAATGTGGCATTTTGGGATTAAAATTGATTGGGATATACAGGGTGTCCCAAAAGTCCTTGACACATTTTAAAATTAAATAAATGATCAAGCAATTGACGTAGGAGAGTGCGGTTTAGACAAAAATGCTTCCTATGATCTGAAATTTTGTTTAAGCAAATAAAAAAATTAATTAAAAAAATTATCATAGATGGTGCTGCTTCTGGAAAGTTATCGTATAGATATAATGCCTTTATACATAACAATGGTGAAAGACACACAATGCGTATGCAGTTTGTTCAAACTATGGCAATTCACATTCCAGAAGTTAACAATAATTGTCTATCCCTCCTCACTCGTTTAATCTAACTGAGGCGGTCGAGTATTGTTAAGTTCTGAAATGTGGGTTGCCACAGTTTGGACAAAATCTGTGCAGATTCATTGTGAGTTTTTCGCCATTGTTATGTATAAAGGCATTCTACTTATTCGATAACTTTCCAGAAGCAGCGCCATCTATGAGAAACTTTTTAAACTAATTTTTTTATTTGCTTAAACGAATTTTCAGATCATAAGAAGCTTTTTCGTCCAAACCGCACTCTTGAACGCCAATTGCTTGATCTTTTATTGAATTTCAAAATGTGTCAAGGACTTGTGGGACACACTGTATTTTATCTCACCACAGTAAATTGTATCAGTATTTCACGAAAATTCCAGCTGACAAATTTATGGATTTATTTCAATGTAGTTGAATACAATAAACAAACATACTACAACGAGTAATGCGCAGAATTTAACACGTATAATTAAGATAAATACTAATGAGAAATAAATATCTTCTATAATAGAAGTTTGTGTGTGCGTGTATGTGCTGTGTTTTGAAGTTACTGCTGGATGCAGAGCTACGAAATTCGGCAGGAAGCTAACTCTATATTTGTAGTTATGCACCTTCAGGCGCCCGTTCACTAACTCGAAAACAAGCACTCGTTAATGTTAATAATATGAAACAGTTATTTTATAATATTTAGTTAGCATTTCTATATTTTTCTATACATTTTTTTGGATTTGCTAGCTGAGATTGATCTCTAATTTCCCTTCTTTATACTTTTTCGATTTTGTTTCCAGGTTTTTTTTATGAGGATAATATCACTTTCTAAACGGGTTCACATTAGCGAGCGGGTGTTTTCGCGTAAGTCAACTTGAACCTTAGCCCAATTTTGGATTTTTTTTATTCGATTTTTTTAATTACATTTTTTGCGCGATTTTTAGTGTACGTTTCACGGCGATTTTTCTACATTAGTAAATGGAATCCGGTTTCAAACTTTTAGCTCAATATAGTAAATTTTGACCTCTTTTCAATAAAGATTTCAGGGATCGATTTTTGAATTTTCGTGAAATTTTCAATGCAATTTTTGAAGTTTTTCTCGTCTCGCGGCGAATTTTCCACGTTATTAAAAGGAATTCGGTTTCAAACTTTTAGCCTAATATAGAAAATTTTCTACTCCTCGATGTTTGAATTTTTAGCTATTTCTATTGTGATTTTTAGCGTATCGCGGCGATTTTTTCACATTCGTGAAAGAATACTGGTTACAATGTTTTAGCCTACTGTACTAAATTTTGTCATCTGCGATTTTTGAATTTTTAGTGATTTTTAACGCGATTTTCAGCGTTGTTTATGGCATTCCACGGCGATTTTTTGAGATTTTAAAAGGAATTGGATTTCAAACTTTTGGCCTGCTGTACTAAATTTTGTCCTTCACGATTTTTGAATGTTTAGCAATTTTTAATGCGATGTTCAATGCGATTTTGCCTGTTTTTCGAGTTTTGTGTCGATTTTTTGACATTCGTAAAAGGAATTTTACTATTGCTTTTTTTTGTACTAAACTTTATGTACAGGAAGGACTATTATTTATAAATTTCCCCTATACAGAAATTTCTAGCAATAGCACTAAGGCTACAAACAAAACAAAAGTCCACTTGTATCTATAGTTATATAGAAATTTACAAGTTAAACTGGGAAAATTATAAAAAGTCCTTCCGGCCTGTACCAGGAGGAAAAGGTACCTTTCATAGTCCATAATCCATGTTTTTAAAAATTCAACTCATTTTACTCAAATACCCAGAGCTAAAATGCTTCTAACCTAACGTTAATGTTGAATTTGAATGCGAATTTCAGCATGAGGGTTACATCATAACAAAAATCAGATCGTTTGAAAATATCAGTCAACCTAGAAATTCAAACAGCTATATCTCAGCCATTTTTTAAGATAAAGCCAAAACAAAAAATGCTCCGAAATCCTTGTATCACGATCTAAGACCTAATGAAATCAACATTTTCAATTTATATATTTTATACATCTTTTTGATTTTTTTTTTAAATTAAAAAATTTTAACTGGCCACCATTTTAAAACAAGATGGTGCACGAAGCTGGCCATCGAACTCAGTCGGCACCTTGGAATGTCCTGTACACATTATCAGTCACATTCATATCGGTTCTTAAATACGAGAGTTACAGCACAACAAAATATGATTGTTTCAAAATGTAAGCCACTTGAGAATTTTAAACAGCCATATCTCAGCCATTGTTTAAGACAAAGACAAAACAAAACAAAAATCTCTGGAATCCTTGTATCATGGTCTAAGACTTAATGGAAACATTTTTTCAATTTATAATTTTGTGTACATCTTTTTAAAATTAAAAAAATTTAACTGCCCGCCCTTTTGAAACAAGATGGCAGATGAAGCTGACCTACGAACTCGGTTGAGACCTTGGTATGTCCTACACGCATACTCAGTAACATATGCATCGGTTTATAAATAAGAGAGTTACAGCATGACAAATGTCAGATATATATATATATATAAATCAACATTTGAACGGAGGGTGGTTTTGGGGTCTGGGGGTCATGATTGGTGAAAATATACCAACATTTTCTGGAATTGCTTTCCTCCAAACAGCTGCAATAGGTAGCTTTTTTCTTTTTGTAATGAAAGCTACCTAAAAGAGCAGTCTCAGAGGCTGCTAACAGCAGGTTAAGGGTTAAATATCTCATCTAGAAGATTGCATTACACGACATAAAACTTTATCTAGAGCTCTTATAAATCATTTTAAAACATTTTTTACCTTGAAATGTAATAATTTCGATAGTAATAATTGAAATGCGCACAGAAAATATTTTCTTTGATTGAAAATTAAAATATTTATTATCAAAATTACTAATTTGACACTTTTCTAACACAAAAGAGTCTAAATACGTTTTTGATTAATGTTTAGAAATATTTTAAAAATACTCTCTAGATGTTATTTTGAAAGTTTATGCTAGAGATAATATAAATCAATGTAAAATATTATGTTAGCTGATAATAAAATCAAATTTGTATAACTTAAGTTTCTATGCATAAGATAGAAGATAGCAAATATTAACTCGCATTTGATATTTCGAAATATTCTGACATTTTAATGTACTGAAGCTGTGTTATGGACATTAATGATGAAAATCACAACAAATAAAGAGGTGTCGATACCAGTGACAGATTGAATTAACATTATTATTTATGACGCTAGATCGGTGATTACGGTGTGTTTCTTCTCTGATGTAATCATAATGTTTTTAAAATTATTTAAATGAAAATATTCGTTACACTGATAAAAGAAAAGCCTGCTTAGTAATGAGAACATAAAATTACTCGTTTTTTTTAACCCCATATCACTCTAGTAAAATGTCCGATGCGATATAAGGGTTAAGAGCTGTTTTATGCCAACTTCACATACACATTATACCTCCTTGTAAGCTCATAAATAAAATATTTTGATAAAATTTAACTGCAAGACATTAAGTTTGGATGTGATATTTTAAAACTTCCGTTAAAATTTTGGCATGATGTCAAATTGATGTAGGGCTAGTAATTTCTAGAAAGGCTTATTCATCCAGTTTTAACACTAGATTACTAACCTGTCCTATGTTTTACCATGCAGAGTAGTGTTACCATCTGTTTTATATCAATTACACTTACGCATTCTATCTCCTTGTTCTTGCAGATGATAAATTAAATATTTCGATGAATGATAGATGCAGATCCTTAAGCAATGGAGGCTTAAAATAATCTATACTTTAAAAGTTAAGTTAAAAATTTGGCATGTCGTCATATTTACGAAAGGTTAGTAATGACACACAACGGCAAATTTTACTGAAATTTTCACCAAAACTCGGTCCTTTTTCGGCCTTTCTACTTCTTTGAAAATAAGGTTGAATGAAATGAATTGCTGTGGATCAGTATTTTATTAAACCTAAAGCTCAAGAATACTATAAGGGGGAAAATTACGAAAAAAGTGCAAAATCCTGGCAATTCCTTACATTTATAAAGTAAAATAAATAATAATACAACACAAAATAAAGCTCACAAAAGCAATTAAATAACTCATGTCGTAAACTTTAAATTACAAAAAATCTTTGAAGCATTCATTATTTTAAAACATTATTTTGGAATTTAAAAAAATCATAGAGTATGAAAATAGACGTAAAAAGAGACGTATGTGAATGAAAAGAAATGTGTATGAAAATATGTATAGAAATATGAAATTATTCTTTTAATGGTGAATGGTCTTGCGAAAATATTATATATTTAGAATAAAAACCGACTGATACATCTTTTTCTGAAGTCATAAAACATCATAAAACAATGAGAAGTGAGACATAACATAACGGATTAAAATGGTGAAGTTAGTTAATTTGTTAAATGTACATCATCATCAACATACGATCTAAAAACAACTGTTATGCATTTTGAAATCATAATAATGATGAGAACAACATATTCTGAGGACATTAATCTACCATTATGCAAACTTACGTACAGAAAGTGAATAAATGTTGTTTTTGGGTTCTTGCCAGTATTTTGTGAAATTTCGTCAGTATGCGAAGTCCTTCCAGAAAGGCTTAGTTTTCTAGAGTTATGCATAATTATATCATAAAGGACATTCTCAAATATGAGTAACCATAAGGAATTAAGAATAAAATTTTTGATAAGTATAATTTCATATAATTACATTTTAGTTATTAAATATTTGAAGAAAAATAGTTTAATAAATGCACATGTACATTGTACAATGCGAAATTTGTTTTATTATCATAGCTTGAAAAATAAAAGTTGCGCATTTGAAACTTCACAAACCATATGAGAAGGTTAGAATGACAGTGGAGTAAGTTAAAAATTTGAAAAATCTAGATAACCATATTTTCATTGAAAGTATATTAATTTCTATTCAGTGTGACAGTCAAATATGTCATAGCTCACTTAGGGACTCACTAGAGGACAAAACAAGTTGGACCACTTAATGCAACGGCGCTACGACAAGTTTCACAAAATCCTTCATTTCCCGACTTACAAAATATTGACTCACTCCACTGTCAATCTAACCCCCTCATATCTCATCGAACTATCGAAATGAGTGCGTATGTTTTTCAAATTTGAGCCTCAATACTGGCAGTTATTATAAATCGGGTAAATACTCAAAAATGAGTGTATTTTGCTTATTTTAAAGTGCCTACTTTTCGCAATGTATGTTTTGATTATCATTCTGTTTTATATTGTAATTTAAATTAAACATTCTAAATTTTCAAACAATTTTTCTCTCAGGGTTTCTTTTAAAGAGAATTTGAGGAAAAAGCAAAATGTTGAATAAAAAATTATTGGCTGAAATTTAAACAATTGAATGTGAACATTTGAACTAAAGAATTCATAACGTTAATCCGTATACAAGCAAAAATTTTCTGTTGTCTTGCATAAATATTTTTGTTCATACACTAGTGTTTAACAGGATAAACACTAAATAATACCATTTTGCTCACATTATCCTCATTGTCTGAAGTAAAAGCTCATATTTGTTTTGTTTTTAATTTCTTCTTATCTATAAAAGAAGAAAGTATTGTAATCGAAAAATTTTTCGACTTCCGGTTTTTGACAGATTTACACTTTTTAGGGTACAGAGATCCCGAAAAAGAAGTTTTTACAAAATGTCTGTTTGTCCGTGTGCCCGTGCGCGTGTTCTCTTTGTATCATCGAAAAGTGTACGAAGTTATGCAGAGAACTGAACCAAATTTCATATGTTTTTGGCTAAAGCCAGCAGGCCCCAGTCGAAAATTGGGATATTCCCCTGGAAGGGGATGCTGTGTCAGCTATTTTTGTGCCATTTTCTTAATTGTATCATTGGGAGGTGTAGGGATTTATGCATAGAATTGAACCAAACTTCATGCATATGTTTTTGATTATGGCCGTCAGGTACCAGTTGCAATTGGGGAATCGAAGATACTTTGATAACGATTTTTGTGCGAATTTTCTTTTGTGTCAGTGGAAAGTATACGAAGTTGTGGATAGAGTTGAGCTAAACTTCATTTATATGTTTTTGACAATGGCCGTCAGGTTCCAGTTGAAAATGGGTCTATTCTCACAGAAGGGGGTGCGATGATAAAGAAATGTTTACGATTTTCTAGATGTTTAGTAGTTGTGTTGCACATCGGCTGCTCGTGCGACGAAAGTTGCTTTGCATACAGGTAACAAGCAGCTGGCGTATAACAGAATGACGAAAAATATTGATTATTTTTTTAAATATGATCGCGATTAACTTGCGTATTTACTCCGATTAATAAAATGAATTCTTTTTGAAGTATTAACTCGTATAAGATAGAAGAAAGTTTTGAGATTGGCACATCCCACTAGTTTCTTATCGGAGAGAATTTTCTTTTTAACTCTGCTAGGGCAAAAATTGTCGAATCACTACTGTGAATACCTCTGAGATAGCCTAATAGAAATATGAATAAAATGCTTGATTAACTCAAAGATACTGTTTCTGTAGTATACTTTATGTACTATTATAATTAGAATTCACTTATTCAGTAGTCTCTAGCAGTAATACTAGGGCTCCAAGCGAAACAAAATTTCGTCAGTTTTGAAAAAATAGACAAACAGGTGAAACAGGTAACAGCCGTTAAGGCTTAAAGGGTGTTACCGAAGAGACCGAAAGTATTGATTAAGAATGGAAAAATATTATATTTTTAAAAATCCTTTTTTGTGTCATTAATAAGTGATACTGTCAAAATGTGTCCCCCAGGATTGCACTAAATCTCTAAAGTGTAAACTGTGTTCCCGAAGTGGCGTGGTCAATTCTGATAAAAAGTCAGACTCAGTAGTTATCAGATTAAAAACCAGGCTCAGATAATGAATCAATAAAGTTAAAATAACACCTAATCTCTTAAAATCAGTTAATAACTATGAAACAATTATTTTTATGACTGTTTATTTATTATTGAAAGAAATTTAAGAAGAAGAATTTTCTTCTTCATCAACCATTGAGAGAAATACACTTTTCAGGTACTCATGAAATATCATGAAGTGCATCCATCCCGTTTATGATCTTCTTATACTCGACATAGGAGGGATGCTTTGGGCAATATCTGATGGAGTCCTCTTATATTTAATAAACTATCGATGGTTGAACTAAATTAGGATGTCAAATTTGAATAACATTTTGAGAAATCTGATTAAAAGTCGACATCCTCTAACAAATCAAATATTGTTCACATTTAGGGTAGACAAGCTATATTCGAAGGGTTGAATACCACAAAAAAAATATTGTAAATGGGTATGTGATTCTGTTATTTTTGACGGAAAAACAAAGTTAATTTATGTTGCTTAGATCCAACACTCTGCAGCAGAAGCTTTCAATTGACTGACAAATGTTTGTGTATGTGTGTTTATGCTAATATATTTTTTTCACATAAGACAATTTTTTCCATACCAATATAAGAAACCATTAATTTGAATTATTCAGAATGAATAGACGTTATTGTGAAAACCTAAAAATTCTCCTAAAAATGCTCTAAAATCTTATATTATTTTTGAATTTTCAAACTGTCAAACACTGTCGATCATTGGTGCATTTATCCTACATGCCGTACCTTCCTGTCGCCACGTTTTCGCAAGTCTTATAAAGGAATTTGGTATATTTTGGACTGAAATGTATTCCCTATTTTACGCCATACTTATAACATCTCAAAACTATTCTTAATACATTAAAAATACATGGTAAAATGAAAATCATTTATTTGCAACGAAGTTAAAGAAATCTATATTTCATATTTAGTTCACTACTAGCAGACCCACCGGCGTTTCCCGGTCCCAGTCTTCCGAGAAAAATTATAAACCCGGGACCGGCAACGGCCCCAACCGAATAAGAATAAAAAAATAAGAATAAATAACTAAAATAAATAAAATAAATAATGAGAATAAAAAGCCTGTTCCGGTACGAGCATGCTCAGAAAAATTAAGCCCTGGCTAGGCCCAAGTCTAATGAGAGAAAATCGGCCGGTGACAGGAGAATGGGAAGCAAAAACAAAATTAATCGAGTTGTTTAATTTTATAAAAGACGGGATTAAAATCATTGCTATCTCTCTTTTTTTCTCTCGAGCCACAAAAAAAAAGTAAAAATACAAAGGCTGCCGTATAGTAAAAGACGAAATCGTTTGTATTTTACTTATGAAGGAACCCATTTCCATAACAGGCTTTTTTGCGATAAAATGTTATATTAGGAACCCAATGCGAAACAAATCCCTTTTTGAACTTCGTCTCTATCAACACAAATTTCTCATTTTCTTATTTTCTTTAAAAAAATCTTTAAAAATACAAATTATTATTATTATATTTTTATGTTTTAAGCAATTACTGATGTTTTTTTCCCCATACAGAGATATAAAATATAACATTGGATGGTTGAGGTATCGAATAAAAATCAGATGTTAAAAAACCAAATCGCCATTTTCGGCAAAATCGAGATTTTATAAAATTGCAAAATATTCAAAAATTGTTTAAAAATCTTTTTTGCTAGTTAAAGTACATTTATTTTTCTGTATTAACGTTAATGTACATTATTCTGCATACTAATTCTTTTTAACTAATTCTGACACCAAAACTACTTGTTTCAATTTTGCTACAGTATTCAATACAGAACTTCAATTAAATTAAATTTTCGATAGCTTACTTTGAATCAATGATCGATTGGCTCGTTTTGCAGATGATTTAGTTAACTTATACAGGGGTAAAAACTGAAAAACGTAAGAGCCTCCTTTCTGATGAACCATATATTGGATCTAGTAGCAATGTTGTTATTAGATAAACTTGAACAGTGTCTGGGCATATGATTTATAACCCGCATTTTAGTAAATAATATACTTCTATAGATTTACTGGCTTATTTAAAAATCTAAAAATACATACATATATAATTTTTAACCGGTACGGCAAAATCGCATTTCAAATTATAAAATATGTCTAAATATAGCAGTACCGTAAAAGAATTTGTCACATACAATAGAGAGTTGATATTTCTAAAGTTCTCCAAATCTGTACACATAGGTTTAGTCGGGGTAACGGACTACACTTTCCATACATTTTATTTTGAATGAACACGAGGGTCTAATTTTTTTTTGAGGACTGATCGAAAACAGAAACTTTTTTGATTAGAAAATTAGCCTATGCCACCAACAACCTAGATTCTGTCAAATTACAGTTTCGCGAAGAATTGCGAGTACTTTAAAAACATTGCTCTGAAGAGCTTTGCTACACTGTTTGGGGTAAAACCCGCAGTGATGTGGCAAATCTGCATCACTGCGAGGTTTTTCCCATTTCCACTAAATGAAAGACTGTACTTAAAAAAATAAAAGTTCTATTAGTTTGTGCACAAGATCTAGGTACAGAACATACTGTAGAGTAATAGAAAACTATAATAAAATTTATTCAAAAGCCAAGCCCTGTTCAAAAGTTGTTTTGGCAAAAATGTTAACGTTCGTTTTTTTGTAATAATAACTTGAGCAAGTAAAAAATGAATGTCAGTGAATTATACAAAGGTAAGAAAACACTAAAAAAATGTATAAAACAATTACTAAATGTTCAAATTTGTCACGTTATCTCCGAAACCTATATTTTTGGGATCTAGAACAGTTATTTTGGGTCGGTTTAGATATAAAAAGGCTGAACATCAACGTGTGTATTAAGACATCGCCAGTCGTTATTTACAGTATGTGCAACTATTAACAACTCTGTTTAAAATGTCCATGCCAACAATTATCGCAAAGAGAAATTTTTACTACGTAGGGTCGAAAGCAGTCATTAGACTTGCCCTGTATCTTGTCAAAAGCATATCAACACACTTCTGATAGTTGAGGATTACCGATATCCTACCTTCATTTTCAGATTACAATGAAACTTCGTCCAAAACTTCACCGTAGCTGATATTTTGGATATATATCTTACCATTGGTCTCTGACTTACTTGACATTGGCAATTTCCTCTTCGCTCTTCTGGGTTTAGGTATAGGAAACAATCTTCGCTTAAAACTTTTGTTTCTCTTCGTTGTACTTTATTCATTTTCATCTGCTTGTTTTTGAAGGCGTTTTCTTATTAGACATTAAAGTGAGGAAAAATCTGTATTCCTCTTCCAGAAAGCTTCCATTTAATTTTTATTTTTGGAAGAAGAATGATTTCTTCATGTGGCGTTGATGAGGTTGCACTGGCAAGTTGACAGTTTCCTCGTACTTGAATACCTCGCACTTGAATACCTCGTACTTGTTTCCTCGCACTGGCTAATTTATGTCATTGAAATTGAAGGTTGTGATTGAGAGCTGCCGCAAGTAGAAAGGCTGGTATCTTCATTGAGGGTGCTCCTTGTCCCAGGACTAGGTTGACTGGAATGTGTCATTGAAATCACTAAAGCATCAGAAACAGATTCGGTAACAACATTAGGTAGTCCTTCTTCGGGCGGTAATTCAAGTTCAGGTGCTTTTTCTATTTTAATAAAAAAACAATATACTTTTGTTCATCTTCTTATAGTTCTTCAATTTCATTCAAACTTCACAGGTCAATCACTTTAGATGGTACAACATCATCAACTGAAAACCTAGTTTAATCTCCAAGAAAAATTCCTGTATCATAAAAAACATTGTCAGCATATTCTACTGCACTTGCTTTCTCAATGCCATGTCGAAAGTAGCAGCTTGTCCGGGTTAGCTTTCATCAGGTATTAGCAACATCGCCATCAGTCGCTTTTAAGAGCCTGAAAAATTTCTTGTCAATCGACTGGGTCTTACGACTTGTGTGAGGGGGTAGGCTTAAAATCTAAATATTATTAAGTTAGGCAAACTCAGTATCCAATAAACAGATAAATAAGGGGGTTAGAATGACAGTGGAGTAAGTCAAAAATTTGAAAAATCTAGATAACCTTATTTTCACTGAACGATAATAATTTATGTTCAGTGTGACAGTCAAATAAGTCATAGTTCACTTAGGGAGTTACTGGAGGGCAAAACAAATTGGACCACTTAATGCAACGGCAATACAACAAGTTTCACAAAACCCTCCATTCCTCAAATTACTAAATATTGACTTACTCCACTCTCATTCTAACTCCCTCAAATATACATTAACAAGATGGTACTAGACTTGGTTGTCAAGAATGAGCAAAATAATGTTATCTTGAGATGGTTTTGGCCATTTAGCAAAATGTTCCAAGATTTTTTTTTTTAATGTAGCTATATTCATGTAGCCTTTATCTGTTAGTCATATCGCACCCAACTGGCCCACAATTTATCAATTGTAAATTGATCCTTTTCATGTTGAAAAATTTAAAAAAGTTGCAAACTGTACGTCAAACTTGACAAATGAGGTGCGTTCGTATAATAACTAGTTTCAGTAAAATTAATTATGTCGTCTGTTATTATGATATGATTAATTTCCGTAATAAAATAAGCATATTTTAAGTTGGCAACATTTTATTTTTTTATTGACATTTACTGAAAATTCCAATGGGAAATTTAAGCCTAGCTTTGAAAATTTCAGAACTGCAAATCCATATTTAGACACTTTTCCATTTAATATATATTTCTCCGGAAACATATATCCAAAAAACTGTTATAAGATTATAAACATTGCCAAACATTACCAAAACATTTTATTGTGCTTCACAAATTTTCCACTTCACACACGATGACACTTTGCATGCGGCAGATGGTGGATAGCACTATCGAATAAAATGTCTTACTTTCTGTTGCTTCTCTGTCTTTTATTGGTTGTTTTGACTTTTCTTCTTAGTCTGTGTAGCGCCAGCGATTTTCGTGCTGCAGGTCTCGTTCAATGCTTTTTATGGTTTCTCACTATGAAGATCACATTCCAATAAAAAAAATTAGGTGTTGCCATTTGAGATTTTCACTGTAACAGTAACTGTTAGAGTTTAACTGTTGTTTTTCATATGATTCTTGAGCGCATACCTCAAAATACTTTAAACTAAACTTTCATTCAGTTTCTGTGAACGGTATGATAGTTAGGGGCTCATATATCGGGAAAGTTCATTTTATAATCACTCTGTATATAAAATAACAATTTACTCTGTTCAAATTACTTTCTCTAAAATCAATATATGCATATTAAAGTAAAAAAAAATAAACGTTCTTTTAAAACAATCCATTTAAGAATCCTCGGTATTAATTAAATGATTACTAATTAATGTATGTAATATATTTTGTAAACATTCAATTAATGATAATTGAATTAAGACAAAAATCTTTAATTATGCATGAAATGTTTTTCTAGCGTTTTTAGTCTTGTTTTCCTTTGAATAGAAAAACTTTAAAGAAATCTTCATTTCCATTTTACTTATTTTTTAAGTTCTTTTTACATGTTTAAAGAGATAAAGTCCGACTTTTACCCAATTTCAGAGATAGTTTTTGTGAAAATGGAAAATTTCTTTTAATTACCCCTTTTCGTAAACAAGTGGAATTTTTACTACTTTTTTCTTTATTGGATAAACAGAGTAAAATACAATATTTACAATTGTATAAAAAGAACAAGGTAAAATCAAACGCAATGTTTTTAAGCAAATATTTTTCCTTTTAATTAAGTTATTTGTTTTTTAAAAAATTTTCTATAAAAATATAACTAAAATTAATATAATGAAGCAGTATTTAAAATCATGTATTTCATTTAAGTGCAACTTAACGTACTATTAAAAATAACATAAATTTTAAAAGTTTTTAAAAATTTAATTCTCGAAAAAATATCTAGAAATTATTTTGTGATCATACATATAAAATAAGACAATTTCTTCGAACTGTCAGAAAATTCTTATTCCTTAAAATTTTTAAATTTCAAAAACAAGTTTGAAACAGAATTAAACACACAAACATTGTGTGTATAAATATGACTCCACCATTTTTTAAATACTTGCTTGTTGCCAGAATGAAAGAATGATTTATTCAAAGCGCAAGGAGCTACAATTTTTGCCCATATGTCAGGCAATGTGATATTGAATCACATATACAGGGTGATTATAAAAAAACTATCCCGATATATGAACCCCTGTCATATCGTTCACAGAAACTGAATGAAATTTTGGTTTAAAGTATTTTGAGGTATGCGCTCAAGAATCATGTGAAAAACAACAGTTAAATTCTAATGGTTACAGTGACAAAATTTTGAAAATTTCAAATGACAACACCTATTTTTTTTAATTCGAATGTGATCTTCATAGTGAAAAAACATCAAAAGCGTTGGAACGGAACCTGTAGCACGAAAGTCGCCGGCGCTAGACGGACTAAGAAGAAAAGTGAAAACAACCAATAAAGGACAGAGAAGCAACAGAAAGTAAAACATTTTATTGTTCAGTGGTATCCACAATCTGCCGCATGTAAAGTGTCGTCGTGTGTGAAATGGAAAATGTATGAAACACAATAAAATGTTTTGTTTTCTGTTGCTTCTCTGTCCTTATTGGTTGTTTTCACTATTCTTCTTAGTCTGTCTAGCGCCGGCAATTTTCGTGATACAGGTACCGTTCCAACGCTTTTTATGGTTTTACACTATGAAGATCACATTCCAATAAAAAAAATAGGTGTTGCCATTTGAAATTTTCGAAATTCTGTCACTGTAACCGTAACTGTTAGAATTTAACTGTTGTTTTTCACATGACTCTTGGGCGCATACCTCAAAATACTTTAAACCAAAATTTCATTCATTTTCTGGGAACGATATGACAGTTAGGGGCTCATATATCGGGATAGTTTTTTTATAATCACCCTGTACTTTTAAACTTTCCATTTTTAATAAATAGCTAAAGTATTTTATTTAAATTTAATTTTTAATATATCAGATTTCATTTAAAAATATAAAACAAAATAAAAATATTTGTTCCTCCCCTTTTTTCTGCATATGCGCTCATGAAATTAATTCCTTGCAACCTCCATCCTTTAGCCATTTCTGTCAGCATTTAAAAAATAAAAAAAATCATTATTTTGCATTTAATTTTTCAGTCGTTATAAATATTATTATGGCGTGCTGTTCAGTTAAAGTACTTATATTTTTTTCCTTTCGTAATTATCCAGCTCTTGTATCTTAAAATAAAATAACTCTGCCAGATATCTTTCCGGTGTTGGTCAATTTTCATGGAGATGTTGTCATGAATTTTACGTGAAAATAATAAAAAACTTCTACGAGTATTGGGAAAACACAGTTGCAGCACGTAAGAAAATTACCTAAATTTGAAATAATGATTTTGAAGAGAGACGAACATTGTAAATATCCTATAAACAAAATAGCAAAAAAAAAAAGACTAATTATTAATAACAATTGGAGGTTTAACTGAATGTTACTTGAACTAAAAGTTTCATTTCAAGTCATTTTCATTCGTTAAATTAAAAATAAATTATATATAAAATTTTGAATATTTCATCAATTTAGTACGTAACACTTTCAAGGTTATTTTAAAAAATATATACTTGTATCGCCTGCTAAAAATCTCATTAATAACATTCAAATGCAGTGATCTCTCACTTATACGCGACCTCTGTTATACGCGTTTTATCTACAGACTAGGTTTTTTGGTTAACTTCGCTCCCTCCCCCCTCAACAATTCAAAAGTTACCTATTATTGTACATACTATAATTAATAAATTGCATCGTTTAATCAATATAAAAAATAAAAGCTTGTTTTTAAATTAATGACTTGTCAGGCGGTTTTTTTTTTGTTTTTTGTTTTAACCATAAATTGTATTATTCTGATTTTTAGAGTATATTATAGATATTTAATGATCTAATAAATGAAACTTATAGACTACTTCATGCTTTACAAACTTTATACTGACACTTTTGTCTCTAAAACGCTCTAAAAGTAGTTTATTAAGCAAAAACTAACGTTATTTGCGGATTTTTGCACTTTTTTCAAATTTTACCCTATTTTCCCGGCTCCGTATCTCACTCCCTATTTGGACAATTTACAAACATGAATACTGCATGTTGTAGAGAATTTTGTGCTCAACCAAATGGTTAAAGTGCTTTTTCTGTGAAATTCATTGAAACAGAGTTATTTAAGAAAAATCGAAAAAAGTGCCGAAAAATATAAGTTTTTTCAATATTGTGAAAAACGCACAAGGTCTAGAAGGTCGAAAACTTGTTTTTTTTTTATTAGAGGGTCAACCTTTACAACATATCCAAAAATCAGAGTTACCCGAATTTTTGCAAGGCAAGACCCTTTTTTGCACTATTTCTACTGGACTATAGCTCTTCTTGTGGAATATTGTATTGCAGCAGGATTTCCAAAATAGTAGGGCTTTTTGTAAAATTTAAAGTGGAATTTTGTTTCATTCCTCCACCAGACATTTCCAGAGTCGACTCAACGTAGTTGGTCGGCGTTTCGCAAGAGCTTATTTTAATAATCCAAAGGCACAGTAAACCATTTGTGAAACATTTGGGGACTGGGTTGCAATATGATTAAACGGTATACACTTGATTACAGTTTCCCTTGTCAATTTTTCAGAAAATGAGTCTGAACTTTTGGATGTATGGCTGCTCGTTTCATTCTGGTGGAACTCAACAATTTTAACGTCCATAGGATAAAGTTTTGAATTTCTTCTTTAAAAATAGGGAATTAGAACATTGTTTTGATAATAAGTAGAATTAATTTTGACATTTTTCTCAACTTTTCTCATCTTTAATTTTCCGTTGTAAGAGATTCCAGCAATCACTATAAATCCTTTAGAGAAACTTTCTTTGCAGTATTTGAACCAAAGTTTAAGTCTTTTTGACTTCTTTTCTGGTAATAAATCAATCTTTTTTCATTACAGTCATTTCGATAAATCCACACATCATAAATTGTGACAATGTTTTTCCACTTATCACATGCTAAATGATTTTCATTTAACGGAATATGAATAATTCTATTTGGAAAGAGCAAATATATACCTTCAAACCACTCGCTTCTTTCGCGGGCCATTTCAGTAGCGAACGATATTTTTTCATAGTTGCTAATATTTCAGTTATCACGTTACTACATTTTGCCAGATTTCCCCCAATCCCCGTTGTTTCTTGTTGTTTTTTTTTAACACAATCGTTCCCAATATGTGTAAACATCCGCTGTATTTAAAGAATGAATATCCGGAACTAAAACACTCTCTCGAAGACTAAAAAAAGTTATGAAAAATGAGCTTTATTAGTCAAAATACTATCATACCTGAAATATTGCACACATTCAGTTTTCAAAAATACTGTATTCAAATTTCTAAATACCCTCAATAGAAAATAAACATATTTTTATGATTATTGTTAATTTTACGATTAAAAAAACAAAATTCAAACAGTCTTACTAAGATTCAAAGCATTGTACCAAAGGCTTTCAAATGACTGCCATGAATGCAATCATAGTTTTTTTTACTACTTAAGTTATGCCAAACTAATGCAAAAAAAAAAAAAAAAAAAAAAAAAAAAAAAAAACGGCCGTTGTCCTGCAGAAATAATAGAAACTGTCGTCAAATCTTAGAATTTTTCTTAATACTTACTATTTGCTTCAAATTCTGAAACAGTCAAATACTAGTACATTGTCGACCATCGGTAACTTTATCGTAGACTATGCAGATTATTCTAATATTGGGTCTAGCATTTCCCTATTTTTTTAAACAAACTAGGGTAAATATGCCAGTAATGGACACATTTTAAGGAATTTCTTTAAAAAATATTTTTTAATTAATAGTTAAAATTATTATATTCCTCTTTAATATTATATTAATCTATCAAAATTTTTTAATGAATCTCATATTCGAATCTCCCAATGTGAATCAAAATGCAATTGTAAATAACAGAAATGTATCAAAACACACTCTATTCCAGTAATGGACACCCTACAAGAAATAAATTAGATAATTGTTTAATGATAGTATTTAGGTTCAGAACTTAATGAAAGCATATTGATAGTAGAAAAATTAAATTTAAGATAGAAATTTATTACATTAAAAGGATTAAGTTAATCTACTAACAATAATACCTAACAATAATTAAGTTTGGTGGCCTTTTTATTGCCTCATTTTATCTAATCTTCACTCATATTAACGCCCCAATAATATGCTGTACATTTACGGCATTCAAATGCCAAATCTTCAATTTCCTCATCACTTTCGGATAACTCAAAGCATTCAATATGCAATTTTGGAATGCCTTTAAAAATATAAGCGTTCTTGCACTTGTCACATTCTACCCACTTCTTTGCTTTTCATCATTGAAACTATGTTTGCATTTATGACAAATAAGAGCTGAAGATTTCCATACAAATAAACTTTAGCTTACTTTGTTATTTATTTATTACGAGTGAAGCAGTATTTATTACGAGTGAGTAGACCGAGCATAGCTCGGTCTTCACTCGGTCTCTAACTTTGAGTTCAAATATCACGAAATAGCTTTCAATTTGCGTCAATGTGTGCTTTGTCATTGTTAATCTTTAAAGTCAAATTTTCCAGCCTAATTTCGCCAATATTTATCCAAATTTGGCGAAATGATAACTTTCCCACTTCATTTACTGCCAACTATTCAACAACTTAATAACTGTTGCATTCTTCATTTCCATTGAAACGCATTACGTATAGTGATACCAAAATGATCCACTAATCGAATTTTCTCGAACATGTGATCTTGCCTAATGGTCATCCCGTAATCCAAAACGGTTGAAACATTTATTCAAAATCGTTAGATTTGTTTTTTAGGTAAAATTAGCTTGACCCACAGAGACACCAAAATGACCCATTAATCGATTTTTTTTTCGAAAATGTGACTTAGCCCAATGACCTTCTAGTGTCCGAAAACCGTAAGATGCAAAATACAATTAAATAGTTAGAGCCGTTTTTGATTAAATAAGTTTGACACGTAGTGACCCACAAATGACTCACTAATCGAAATTTCTCGAACACGTGAGCTAGCCCAATATTCTTCTCGTTCCCGAAAACCGTAGGATACTAAATTTAGTTCCAATCGTCTGAGCCGTTTTTAAGATAAAAATAGCTTGACCCATAATGACCCATAATCAAAAGTACCCATTAATCGAATTATCTCGAACATGTGACCAAGCCCAATTGTCTTCTCGTGGCCGAAACCCGAGGACATAAAATTTAATCAAAATACTCTGAGCAGTTTTTTAGATAAAATTAGCTTGATCCACAGTGAACCGACTAATCGAATTTTCTCGAGCATGTGAACTATACCAATGATTTTCTGGTGTCAAAAAACCGTAGGTACAAAATTTAGTTCAAATCGTCTCAGTCATTTTTAAGTTAAAAGTACCTTGACCCATAATGACCCATGACCAAAATTACCATCTAATCGAAATTTCTCGAACGTGTGACCTAGCCCAACAGTCTTCTCGTGCCCGAAAACCGTAGGATGCAAAATTTAGTCTAAATACTCTGAGCCGTTTTTTAGATAAAATTAGCTTGACTCACTGTGACCCAAAAATGACCCACTAATCGAATTCTTGGGCATGTGACCTAGTGCAATGATTTTGTCATGCCCAAAACTTGTAGAATACAAAATTTAATCAAAATCGTTAGAGCCGTTTTTTAGATTATAATTAGCTTGCCCAGTAATGACCCCAAAATGACTCACTAATCAAATTTTCTCGAACATGGGACCAACCCCCCTTAGGCATTCAATGGTCTTCTAGTACCCCAAATGGCCCAATTCTTTTCTCGTAATCCAAAATGGTATGATTCAAAATTTAATCAAAATCCTTTGAGCTGTTTTTTAGATAATATTAGCTTGACCCTGACCCGTTGTGACCCAAAATGACCCACTAATAGAATTTTCTCGAACATCGGACCTAGCCCAATGGTCTTCTAATACCCCAAGATGGTAAAATACAAAATTTCGTCAAAATAGCCTCGTCAAAATAGCTCGTCAGAGCCGTTTTAAAAATAAATTTGCATAACCACACACAAGATTTGCTCGTATTATAATATATGATTCGTATGATAATCCTCTGGTTTTATTTTGTAACTCCTGATCCCATTGAGATCCCACTCTATAAATTTTAAAATATTTTAAGCTTATAATATTACAAAAAACATACATTAAAAAAAAGGAATTAAAATTTTTAAATGTATTTATTTATTTATTTTTTAATCAAGCATAGTCAACTTGCATATCAAATGACACCCTGTGAACTTCTCTTTAAAATGATTGATGAAACAACTCCCTACGCCTGATAGAAAATTAACAAATCAAATTTGAAAACATTTATGCAAGCCAAAAAATGAATATTTCAAAATTTAAAATGTTAATTGTATGAAAATCTAATGAAAAAAAGTATATATATTCTCATTTATATCATCAGGGAGAATGATTCCTGACATTATCATTAAAATCTGAAATGGTCAGGTTGAATATTGAAATTATTTTGGCTGATTTGGCATGGAATGACCTTATTTATTTTTTAAAAAGGGTGCTTAGTATATTCTACTAAGTAAAATTTAAAAAAAATAATTTGATTAATTAGCTTTTCAGTTAAATAAAAAGATTTTATGCACTGCTGAAATTACCGTAATTTCCAGTGTATAAGCCGCGGGTAAAGTAAGTCTGTTTCAAACCAGAATTATTTTTAAAGAAATAAATTCAAATAATTGCCAATATGTAACACGTTACATTTCATTAAAAACAATTTCCGGTTCGAAACAGATTTATTTGAGCCGCGGCTTATACGCCGTAAATTACGGTACACTTTTTGTATTGGCGATATGGGGTGCCATTACAGGAATGAGAATAATTAAGCATTCCAGTAATGGACACCAGTGTTAAAATCTTAACAATAAATGAAATTTTGCAAATGGCCATTGGTATATTAAATTCAAAGTTTTATATTACTATCCAAACAAAAACATGCATTTTTTGCAAGAAAATAAGTAAGATATAAATTAAGTGAAGCCAGCTTTTAGCATGTTCATTAAGATTTTCACTAAAAAACAGTGGAACTCTGAAACATTATTTTCTGCTTCCTAATTGGTTTGATTAAGAGTGTCAACAATAACCCAGATTATAAAACATGCAACGGGGAGTTATGAAAAAAATAAATAAAAGCAAAATATTTATTTTTTTATTTTTTTATAAACCATAAACATTGGGGGGTGTCCATTACTGGCACATCTACCCTGTGTATGCTGTACCTTTATGTCAAATGAATATCAGGAATATTGTTTTTACTGCCGATATATTTGAACACAGAAAACACTTATGTTGACAATAACTCATTTTAAGGCAATAAAGAAAAAAAAACACATACACTTCTAGATTCTAATTTGTGCTGTATGAATATTTGTATACACTTATCCAGTGCCTTAACATTTTTCGAATATTAGTACAAACTTTTTGTGTACAAAATTCACTATAAATTCAAATCCGTTCATAACCAATTGGGAGCAAGCACGCTTGGATTACACCTTGTGTATTCCTCTTTACAAATGTTTCTGTTGCAATAATAATTTCTCCCCTTAATCTATAAAAACATATTTTTATTTCTCCAGACGGTAATGTTTTAAGTAAAATTGTTACTTAAAATATTTAAAAAAAGACATTTTATCAATGAAAGTATTTGAATTTAATGTTTTCATTATAATATTTGCTGAATAATGTTTAAATCAGAGACTGTAAATAGCAAATTCAAAAGCTCGAAATTATAAATTTCTAATAAAGAATTCTCCTCTTTCAAATGGTTTTATGGTTTTATCATTTGAAATTTCGATTTTTAATTGTTACTGTACAAATTGCACCCATTATGAAATTAATCATCTTATCAGTGATTAAAAATCCAGGAAGGGGATGTATGAAGAGGATGTATAACAAAACTTCTATTTATTTATAGTACAAGTTTATGTATTATGCAATAATAGTTTATCCATAAATTTAGGATATATATTTCAGTATTTTCATATTTTATTAGTAAAAGCTATCAGAGATATTTTATCCCCACCTGAATCTTAAATATAATGCGTATGTACACAGTTTATTTTTCTGAAAATGAAAATTTTTTGAAAATCAGACGGTAACTTTTTAATTTTGACCAAAAACTGACCCGCTTTGAATCAAATGATCCAAACTTTTGAGGGTACGGTATTGAATATACTTCAGCTTGGGAGTCCATCCCTCTATTTAATTTCCAAAAGACAAAGGCTTACCAGAGGAGCTTTTTAGAGTGATTTCGCGTTTCGTAGTATTTTTTGACGGGACCAGGCAACGCAGGGAGGATCAGTTAGTTAAGAATATTTCGGTTATTGAACAAGTTGTTACTTCAAAAGGAAAGAGACAATTAGTTTGAAACGCTTATCTTTTAACTAATATTCAGTTAAAAATGCTTAATGTTTTCATCTGTCTGATGTCAAAGAATGCCTTTATAAAGTATCTGATTTTTAAAATCCAATACAAAACATTTTGTGAAAATTGAGAGATGGAAAATTTTATATAAAAGATTTTCAAATTTAATCCAGTATATATTTCAGCGTAAAAAGAGGTTATTTTATTTGTTTAACCTAAGTATCGTCAAAGCATGTTTGTATCCTGAATTTTATCATACTTCCACACCCTTTAACTTTTCAAGTTACAACTCCATAAATTAAGTGAAATAATATGATATTTTGATTAAGAAATATCTATTTTTAAAAAATCAGCTAATTTTCAAATAATTGAGACTACAAAGTATGCTGAAAATGACTCGCAGTAAGATCTTGTTTAGATATCTGTCGCTTTAAATACCACCCCACTGCAATTTTTTAAAGTTCCAATCAAAATGACAAGGAAAGAACAAAAAATGCTAATAAACTTCCATTCTGAAAACCTGCTAAACCCTTACTGTCACTTACATTTCCCCCCCTTTTTTTTATACAAACGAGAAGAAATTAAGCGAAAGCAAAAAAAAAAAATTGGTTAAAGAGAAACCAACAACACCCGTACTCTAAAACACTGTTCCTGTATTATATTCCACACGTAGATTTTAATTTCTTCTCAAAAAGAGGAAGACGAGTATTTCTAAATGGTAATTAAATTAGACTATAAAATTGAATCAAAAAACAGAAAGAGAAAATAGGACTTCTCCGACACACTTTTTTACGTGTATTTTAAAGACATGAAACACAAATTTACAACGTTAAAACACAAAAACTACCATCACATTAAACTTCATACGGCCGTTTCAAGGGTACCCCAGATCCCCTTCAAAAGTGTAGAAAAAATAGGCACAAAAAAGAAAAAAAAAATCATAAAAAAATTAAAAAAGGGTTAAAAAAATCCCCTCGGCTATAGCCACGAGTATTGGCTAATGGAGTAATCAAAATGGTAACAGTTTATATATCAGATTAAGTAAAAATTACATACCTGACAGGAAAACACCAAAAAAGAGGTATCACTGTGCAGTATTCTTCCACACAAGGAAGAGAAAAGGGGTGCTAATTATGTCCTTTACCAAGGAATCTGTATATTTATGAATAAAATAAGTCGCGTAAAAATTCAGATCGAAAAACGAATTGCATATTTGAATAATTTTGGCATCGGAAAAGTTAAACTGATGGCTGGAATTCCAACAATACTTTACTATAGTGGATTTATCAAATTCTTGTTTCCTAACATTTTTATTTTATTTCAATCTAAATTGAAGCACTCGTTTCGTCTGCCAAATAAAAGAGTCCACATTAACAAAAATTTCTATAACTGCCCCAACTTAATAGTTGATCCTTGAGATTGGAAAAAGTAACTGTATTAACCAGAGAGAAAACAACCTTGAAAATAAACTTATTGAGAATACGGGAAATATGAGCACTGATGTTTGGAAAATAAGGTAACACAATAACATTTTTAAATTCCTTATTTGCGGAAAGAGGACCAGTGACTTTAGTGGATTTGAATAAAATACTGTCAATTATATCCAGAGGAAAACCCCGATCAATGACAAATGCTTTGATATAATTAATTTTACTATTAAATAATTTTGAATTCGAACAGTTGTTATGAGCACGTAAAATAAGAGTATTGAAAGTAGTTAACTTTTGTTTTGGGGGATGGTTGAATTCAAAATGAGGGGACAAACTAACCACAAAATGTTTACGAAAACCTCAGAATCATGTCGAATTACCAGAATATCAAGAAAAGCAAGACGTTGTTGACTTTCAATTTCAAAGGTAAACTGGACATGGCTGACATGAATTTAATAAATTAAGTACAACGTTAATGTAAGTTAAGACAGATCAAGCAAGGCAAAGATTAATCCGCATAACGAGTATAAAGCGGAAACTGTAGTACCTTAAATAAATTAACTTCAAAGTAGTGCATATAAGTTAAGGGGTTGCCCACAGCTAAACATACAGACATTTTGTAAAACGTCCCCTGGAAAACAAACGTATTTTGAGACAAACAAATGTTGGTTAAAGAAATCAGGTTATCAATCTCGAATTGAAAAAAAAAATGAAATTCATTCAATCTATTTTTTTTAACAAGCCTTGCTTGTACGAGTACAATTGTAGAAAGATAATTGCCATCAAACGAAACCATAGTATAATCTATTGGATTAAAATTACGAATTCTATTGGCAAATTGAACTGAGTTTTTCGATGTGTAAATATTGTTAACAATGAGAGGGGGGGGGGGGGGAATTGGAAACTAAATGTTTGTAAGACGCAGAACCAATGTACGAAACAATTGGGCTAAATGTAACATCGGGTTTATGTACTTCCGGTAAGGCATATAAATGGGCATAGTTAAGAACAGACAGTATAAGAGAATGTCTAGAGAAATTCCATGTAATGAAAGATGATTTTACAGCAGACTTTATTTTATTAAGTTCTGAATTAGACGGATTTTTTAAAAAATATTAATGGAAGGGCCTTCAGTTAAAAACATTGTAAACAAAATCAGCTTTGTTTAATACCACAATTTGACCTCCTTGATTTTTATTTTCTAAGAGAAATTTTACAAAATGTCTGATGGTTTAGCTATGGGTAAACCTTTAAGATCCATCTTAAGAGCCTACGCTAGTCACGCGAAGAAACGCCCCAGCTAATGTTAAGTCTATGGGAAGGTTATCGCGCGATTTCTCGCTCGCATTTTAATATTTTTAAATGATTCTTTTTGCATAGGATATCTGAGGTAGATCTCTAACGTTGTTAGTTTTTACTTTTTCGATTTTGGTTCCAGTTTTTTTATATAAGGGTAATTTCACTTTCAGAACCGGTTCCAACTGGTTCCAAAATTGAAAATGTCCGCTTACAAAAAGAACCGTAACCAAAATCAAAAAAGTAAAAACTAACAACGTTAGAGGATCGACCTCAGCTATCCTATGCAAAAAGAATTATTTAAAAATATTAAAATGCGAGCGAGAAATCGCGCGATAACCTTCCCATAGACTTAACATTAGCTGGAGCGTTTCTTCGCGTGACTAGCGTAGGCTCTTAAGTGATATACTTATGCACTACTTTGAAGTTAGGTTGCTAAAAATTACAACAGTTTTTGTTTTATACTCTTTATGTAGAGGACTCTTTTGCCTTGCTTGACGTGTTTTAACATAACATTAATGTTGTAATTAATTTATTAAATTCAGTTGAGCCATGCATCCAGTTTATCGTTGAAATTGAAAGTCAACAACAACTTGCTTTTCTTGGTGTCATGGTAATTTGACCTATTTGTGAGATTTTGACGTCTGTTTTACGTAAACCTTTTGCGATTAGTTTCCTCCCTCATTTTAAAACCAACCATCCCCCAAAACAAAAGTTAGCTGCTTTCAATACTCTTATTTTACGTGATCTTAACATCTGTTCGAATTCAGAATTATTTAATAGTGAAATTAATCACATCAAAGCAGTTAGCATCGATCCTGGTTTTTCTTTGGATATCATTGACCATATTTTATTTAAATCCTCCAAAGTCACTGGTTCTGTTTTTGCAGATAAGTAATTTAAAAATGTTATTGCGTTACCTTATTTTCCAAACATCAGTGCACAAATTTTACAGTCTCAATAAGATTAGTTTCAAGGTTTTTTTTCTCTTTGGCTAATAAAGTTGTTTTCTCCAATCTCATGGTTTGTATCAGCAGTCATAATAGTTGGTACATTAATAGAATTTTTTGTGAATGTGAACTCTCTTATATTAGACAGACGGAATCAGCGCTTAGATATAGATTCAAGGAACATGAAAATTATGTTAGGAAACAAGAATTGGATAAATCCACTATAGAAAAGTATTGTTGGAATTCCAACCATCACTTTAACTTTTCCGATGCCAAAATTATGCAAAAATGCAATTCGTTTTTTAATCTGGATTTTTACGAGGCTTATTCTATCCATATAGAAGATTCCTTTGTCAATGACATGACTAGCACCCAATTTATCTTCCTTGTATAGAGGGATCCTACGCAGTGATACCAGTTTTTTGGTATTTTTTTTGGTATTTTCCTGTCATTTACGTCATTTTTACTTTATCTGGTATATAAACTCGTACTTTTACCATTTTGATCAGTCCATCAGCCAATACTTAGGGCTGTAGCGGAGGTTTTTCTTTGAATCCTTTTTTGATGTTTGAATCTATTTTTTTCAATTCCTACAGTTAGCTCACACTCTCTATATATTTATATATCTTGTTCAAATTTTCAATCGTTAATAAAATATTTTCTATTCATCCTATCAAGTTCAAATAATTTTTTTTAACTTGTACTGGATGACAATTGATGTTAATACAGTTTTTTCAAATATTAATTCATTAATTAAATTTAATTAATTAATTTTAATTTTATATTTCATTTCTGTTCAAAAGTAAAGACTCACTCCATATTTATAGTCTCACCTTCACACGTAAAAAGATAATGGGGCTGTTCACGGACGAAGATCAGGCGGCTCGCGGGCGAAGGAGACTATAAATGTGGAGTGAGTCTATACTTTTTAACAGAAATGAAGTATAAAACTAAAATTAAATAATAAAATTTAATTAATTAATTAATATTTGAAAAATATTGTATTATCGTTAACTGTAACATTGCTATGGCACTTTATTGTGAAGTTTGGTAATTTTTGAAATTCAATATTTGAAAAACGGCATAATCATTAGATTTTAAATTCATATCAAGAAAAATACAATTTTTTTAAACTTTCTAACGCCGTTTGTCTAACAATTTTGTGAGAAATACTTTTCGAGCTATTAATTTTTGGTATTTTAGCTATTTATTTTTTATTTAATTTTTAATACATTTCAAAAATTTCTCTTATGTAAGATATTTAGCAGGATATAAATTTAGGAATAAATACCGTCAGTGGCGAAGCGTGTAGATCGCTGGAAAAAAATTTCTATTTGACCTAAGTAGGAATTGACTTAAAAAAAGTTTTTATATTACTTGTTATCATTTTCTTTCTATGGCTATTTTTTCTACATTGATGAAGGTAGATCTGGTGTACCTTCCAGCGGCCGTATGTAGTTTAATGTTATGGTAGTTGAATTTGTGCGTTTTTAATGTGTGATTTGTGCCTAAATTTGTGTGTTATGTCTCTGAACTCCCACAAAAGGAATATTTTCTGGCTGTATTGTTTCTGTGAATTGCTATTGTAGTATGTTTTAATATATGCTATAATTTTTTACCTACAAACTTTCTATTTGAAATTTTCTTCATTTTATTTTTGTTATCTTACTATTGCTGCTAGTATAAAATAAACTATCAAATCTCATAAGTAAGTTTCAATATTATGCTCATTAGAAAGATGAATATAACCAATTTAACTCAGATAAGTACAGTAATTAGTTTTTTTTAATAGAATCTCGTTTCCAGTTCTCTGTGAATTTCCTTATAGTAAAGATACAATAACATAAGTAAGTAGCTTTATCGTTATTTTACAGAAAAATGTTTAAAAGTGCAGACAAGAAGAAAAGTTTTTTCCCAGTAGGTTATTATTATTAATATCAAACATTGCACGTATTTAAAAATATTGCGAGGGATCACCGGAATTCCCGTTTTTTCTGTTTTATATTTCTTCCCATGCTTGTCAGTCGTTCGAATTGCATGTGTAGGGCTGAACAAAATATTATGGATTATTTCTGATGGGATGGTAAAACAGTATGGATAGCCATGATTCGATAAGAACCTTTATAATATGAAGAGTCGAAGGTTAAAACGTCAACTTTTTTGTTAAGTTTGTGATGACCGTGCCATGTTAACTTGAGAGACGCAGTATCGTTTGGGAACCATGTATCAAAATAAAAATAAAAATTAATCCTTTGAAAACACAGTTGAACATTGGTATAATCGAGAACAACATTGAATGTCTTTTGAAAACATGATTGAAGATGGTTTGAATGAAATTCGACGCGCGTAAGAGGAAGATGAAGAATAACTGCAATAGAATTCTCTGCGTCTGCTACGGTTTTTTTCCATGACACTTCATACAGATACCTACATTATTTTTGAAAAAAAAATAGTTTTCACATAAATGTAATATTGAAATGTGTGCAGTTATGTAGTTAGGTTTCGAAAAATCACTGTTCGCATATGTTAATGTAGAGTTTGCCTGTTTAGCAAAAATTCGTCTCTTTTTGGAAAAGTACTTTTCAAATAAATGCTATTTTTGAATTTTAAGTACAGTACACACTGGTAGAATTAAACATGTAAAATTTTATTAATAAACTTTCTGAGAGTAATGAATTTAATTATGATTAACATGTCTAAGTACACATAGTATTCTATTATAAGAGTTTCTTCCTACCAGTAATATATTTTGATTCAGGAGATTCTTAAAGAGTGGAATTTTCAAAGCAAATTTAAATTCTGGCACATATTATGTCATTTACTTCTTAACCCAAGCATAACTTTCCTAAATGAGATTTTAAATTTTCAGAAGCTCTCCTCTATTTAAACTTTTCTTCAAGGAAATAATTTAATTTCCTTACAGTCGAAACTTTGAAGTTTATTTTGAACATTTGTAAAACTAAAATGTATTTAAGTAAGAATAAATCGGAATTTCAGAAAACTCAAGTTTCAAACAAGCTTTGTAAATTTGTTCAAAAATGTATTTTGGAATAATTCCGTAAACAGTTTGCATAATTAACACTGAAAAGTCATAATTATAAAGCTAACAAAGCACGACTAATAAACGAGATAGATGAAAACAAAAGAAATCGATGATATGAAAATTTAAAATATGTTACAATGACAATTAAATTATTTATGTTGAGACCGGTGCAGTTGAACTACTTTTTACAAAACTGATTACATTTTCATTTCCAATCAGTGTGAAGAAATGAGATTGATATGTAAATACAGCATGGTTACTTTACCACAAAATATTAATTACGTGCTTTTCTAGATTAATAAACATAAGTATTGCTTTTATTTTTTGAAAATGCCTCAAATCTTTCTCGATTGTGTGTTGTAGAATTGAACCAGGAGACCGAGGGATATGATCATATCAAATAGAGATATCAAATGATTCATTTGAAAAACTGTTTAAAACAATTGTAGTGCTATTTAAACAAATTTCTACCAACATATCACTGGGTGCATATCTGTCCTAAATTTTGAGTACCAGTATTACCGAACAGTAATTTTCGCTTTATCTAATCACATAATTCTATGTTTATGTAAGACGAAGACAATGACATCCATTTTCCGACATCTTCCAATATATGGGAATTTTGTTGCTTTGCAAAAGTCACTTTTTGTAGTACTTTGTTTTGGTTATGATTGGAAAGGCATTTTTGCCTGAACGCAAATAAGAATAATTTAAAATTTAAGTAATAACTGCAAATTTCCCATAATTTTTAGTATCCTTACTTACGAATAGTAATCCTCGTCTTATTAAATCAAAAATTTCTGACATAACAAAAAAAAAATATATATTTTTATTCGGAAATAGTAGGGCTGAGAAATCTGAATTTCTTGCAGCTATGTAAAGCTAAAAAAAATGTCTATAACGTGTATACACTTGCAACAGAGTTGAACCAATGTTTAAAGTCGTGATTCAAATGTCCCACCTGGTAATACTTAGAGAATTTTGATTTATAGAATAAAACGTAACATAAAATAGAGTCAGAGAGTTAAGAAGTTAAAAAATAAATAAACAGTACACTTTATGCATGCTACACAATTTAAAAATACGACGAGCAAACAATAAAAAACAATATTTATTTTGTGCACGTCAAAACATCGTTTGTTGATCAAATTAAACGTTACTGCAAAACGCATTGTTGACACATAGGCGAGTTTAGACCTTCATAATGGACGTTATTAACACTTTACCGATCGGTAGCGGTTCGAACATACTATGCCCTTTCACCGCCCGGTCAGCCGCAGATCGTCCGAGACACCGGCTTGGTTTCGGCCTAGACTGACCCGCGGGAATATATGCGCTTTTCTTAAACTCTGGTAAAATTGTACGCTTCGTGTTATTCTAGGGTAACGAAATTTATTAAAATCTTTTACTTTAATTCCTTGGGGACGAGCGACACGTATACGTGACGCATAAGATGCTCAGAATCCTCGATTATTCCCACCAGTTATTTTTTAATGTAAGATTTGCCTCATTAAATCTAAGCATTTCTGGGATTCAATTAGGTGAAATTTTCTGTTTTGAAAAACCGGTGGTAAAAGGTTAAAAATTCTGTAAAGGACGCTCGTCGTGAAGGGGTTATTCATATTAGTGTTAAACAATATTTATTTTATCTATTACAATCGTTTTCAGTTTATTATTTACATAAAATATACCACAATCCATATAACAATATTTGTCGAAAAAAGAAATTCTTTAATATTTTTTTAAACTATGATAGCGCTCGAAACAGTCACCTTTGTGCAATGGGACGTTGCAGTATTTACAAGCGAAACCTGTTCTAAAGGGCTAAAGCTTATAAAAAAGCACCGATTATCTGAATAAAGAATGCTTTCTACTTGTCAATCTAACCTAACCAAATCTAACAGAAAGATCAAAAGTCGATTAATCGACGACCGGTCGGTAAGCGCTGGTGAGCAAACGTCGAATAATCGACGGTTGGTAGGTAAGCGCTGGGGAGCAAACTTCGATTAATCGACGGCCGGTCGGTAAGCGCTGGGGAGCAAACGTCGATTAATCGACTGCCGGTCGGTAAAGTGTTAATAATCATCGCCTAAGTAGCAAAAGATCTGTAAACGATATTTATGGTGGTTCACGTCCCCTCCTTGGTTAATTTTCTCGGACTCCTCTTATGTGCATCTAAAATTTAATTTTAGAAATTGCCAGAAAATAAACTATTTATGGAAACGGCCTCTTTATAAATCTATTTTTTTTATAAATCTATCATTACCAAATTTTGTTGTCTAAGAGAGTTAGTTGCTTTACATCTGAATGTGTTTTTCAGATGACGAAGATGGGTAGAAACACAGTCACAGAAGTAAGTGTGCCCCACATATCTGAAATAATAATAAAATCAAGTTTCTTTCCTATTTAAAACGACACATATATTTCGTTGGATAACATTTCTTATTGTATTGGAGTTAAGCTTTAAAGACGAGTAAAATTGTACGGAATATTACTTCCTCAGTAAATTGTCTAGCTCATTTTCTTATCAATCAGAAAAATTTGCATGAAAAAAGTACATTTTGTGATTGAAAAGTGCTTTTTAATAACTCTTATTCTTTGAACACACTGAAAGTTCAAAGAATATGAGTTATTAAAATCCTAAGTTTAGTTCCTTATCCATTATACACTGCTCAAAACAATTAAAGGATATTTGAAGTTTTATATAAAATAAAGATATAAAAGAAATTTCTTTTGCCGAAAATAGAAGAAGAAAATCACAAATGCAAATTTTTCTGGTTTTCAAACTGTGGAGTATGCAAATTTTGAGTTCGACGTCAAAAACGTCGCTTCAGCGGCAGCGAATGAAATTTGACTTTCAACTGGATAAAAGAGAATGAAGACAAGGATGATCGGCATTCAGTGATTGCTTTGTTTCGATGAGTACGATGTCTCAGCGAAGTCATTTGACAGATTCAGAAGCTTGGAGAATTGTTGATAGGTTAGAAGGGGGCCAAACTCAAGCCGAAGTAGCGCAAGCCATTGGAGTGTCACAAAGTGTCATTTCCAGGATCTGGAACCGTTTTTTGGGGAGTGGATGTGCAGGCCGAAGACCAGGGCAAGGTCGTAGATGGGCAACAACGCCCAATGAAGATCGGTATTTAGCGTTAACAGCTCGGAGACACCAAAACATGAACGCTACTCTTCTCAGACAACACCTTCGCTCGGCTACAGGCACCACGATTTCAACTCAGACTGTCCGAAACCGGGTCCATGCTGTAGGTCTGTATGCTCGCCGACCGATGGTATGTGTTAGATTAACATCAAGGCATCGTCGCGACCGCAGGGAGTGGGCAACCGAGCATGTCAACTGGAGGAGAAATGAATGGAGCAATATTCTGTTTTCTGACGAGTCCCGTTTTTCTGTGCATCCGGATAATAGGCGTATTTTCATCTGGAGGGACCGTGGCAGTAGGAATAATCCTGCGTTCGTGCACGAAAGTGTCAGATTTGGCGGTGGAGGAGTGTTGGTGTATGGTGGCATCTCCATTGACGGGCGCACTGACCTCTACATCATTCGAGATGGAGCTCTGACTGGTCGCCGATATAGGGATGAGATCCTCAGACCTATTGTAGTCCCTTACGCTGCAGCAATCGGAGATAACTGCATTTTAATGGACGATAACTACAGGTCACATCGTGCAAACCTGGTGGAGGATTTCCTTTTCGAGGAAGGAATCGTTCGAATGGAATGGCCAGCGTGTTCTCCAGACATGAATCCAATCGAGCACATTTGGGACGCTCTAGGAAGACGAGTTTCTGGCCGCCAACAACCCCCACAAACTCTCCAAGAACTGGAAAGAGCTCTTCTGGAAGAGTGGGGCAGAATACCCCAACTCGTCATTAATAGCCTCATTGAGTCCATGCCTCAAAGGTGTTCAACGTTGCTGGCCGCCCATGGAAACCATACCCCCTACTGAAAATGATTTTCTTTGAAGAAAACACCTTTTCTTATTCTTTTTTTCTCATATGCACAAAATGTGTTTTTTTCCTTTTGTACACAAATGCGCAATAAAATGCATTTTTTTCTGCCAAACATGTGTAATTTATTCTCATATAACCTACTATGTCTGTCGACCATGTATCAATCAGCTAAAAAGTTTCCCAGATACAAAATCCACCTAAGACTGCAATATCCTTTAATTGTTTTGAGCAGTGTATTTAATTTACTGACAGATATGAAATATTTTCTATAATTTTCTAAAGTTGAGTTTTCACAAATTAAAAGAGTTTTCACAAAACTCCAAAACTATTACAAAAGAAAACTTTGTAAGAAGAGCAAGAACTGAAAACAGATTACTAAAATAATCAGCAACATTATCTTAACATTTCACAAAATCACCAAAAAGCTCTAATCTGAAAGCAGTTCTGAAAACAAGACCTGAATTGGGCAACATTGTATATTCACGGATCTAGGAAGTTTGATAATCGTGAGAAAATTGAAGCAACAAAAATCTAATAATTCGCTACCAAAATTTATAACTGATGTGAAAAACTATGTTTGGGAATTCATGTAATCCTTAGAAATTGCTTCTTATGGTATAAATGATTATATTATGAGGGATATTACTACTGAAATATGCAAAGAAAAGCATTTAAAAGCAAATATAACAATAGAAAAAGACTTGATTTTGCAAAAAAATATAAAAATTTGGTTCGAATTCTTTGAAAGCCGTGATCATACATTTAATAGAAAATTCCACGCCTACCGATATGAAGGACACGAAAAAATATCAAGATATTAAAATGGAACTCCGGACCAAAGAATATGTGAGGATCCCTAAAATACGAAATTGTATTAATTTCAGTTTGGAGTTGTTTATAGGCATCTGAGGTAGTCAATATAGCAATAATTATATTAGCTCTGTATTGCTATTTGGTACAACTTACATCTCTCAACAAGATAATGATATAAAACATTTTGCTCGAGTTACACAGGAATGGCTTTTATATAATGTTCAGAAATAGTTTGAAATCACCCCATGTAGCAAATATTAATCCACTTGTGAGACTACTTAGGTTGACAAATAAAGGATGAAAACATTAAATATAACAGAACTCTTACCTAAACTTATTAGATGAGTGAAAAAAGTTACCATTTTTCTGTTATTCAAAATTTAGTGAACTCAATGACATCTATACTAATAAAAGAAAGTTGTTTGTCTGTCTCTGTGTGTGTGTGTGCGAGGGCTAGCAAAATCTACCGCACGTAGAAGCATGAAAATTTGGGTGCGGATAATCCAAGGCAGGTCTTGATGCACCCGAGGGTCAGATTTTTTATTTTTTAAGAGACGTCCCCCAACGGGGCCCATTTAAGTTTTTGCCCTGCATTGATAATAACTTGCCCCATTTTTATCCAATCTTCTAGTTTTTCTGGCCCTCTTTCCTCATTTAGCTATTCCCCCATTTCTACATTTCAGGTAAGACCCAGGCCCTGGGGCCCAATACGTGGCCCCGAAATTTTTGTTCCCTAAATTGTTAATAACGCGCCCCCTTTTAATCAGATCTTCTTAGTTTTGGGTGCCTTTTCTACATTTAGTTTTTCTCCCCTTTCAAGTTAGGACTCTGGCCCCCTAGAACTTTTTGTGTGTCATGCATTTTTTATCCCCCTAATTGTGTCACCCTCTTAATGCAAGACTTTAAAGGTGAGACGTGGACTTCTCTCCCCGAGCCACCATCCTCATATTTGTATTGGGGCCCTAGGGCCCCTTTTTAAGCATTTCTTTAAAATTTTATTCTAATGATAAAATTATACCCTATGCTTAATTTCGACTGTATGAAGTTCTAAAGCGCTAAGTAATAGGACCTTTTTAAGATGTTTCCCTCTTAGGGCCCTGCTCAAAACTATTAGTTGGCCCCCTTTGAACCTCATACTATAGTTCCCTTAAAAATTGCCCGATTCACTAGCTTTCTTTAACAACTTCTTAGAACTTCCAGCTAGTACTTCAAAGGCCCCTTTACTCGGACCTCAGCTATCACAAATTTTGAATATTAATCTCCTTTTCTTGGGGCCCTTGGTGCAGTTTCTTTTATAAAAAAATCATACAAACTTGAGTTCGGTTTAAGGTTATTATAACTTGCTCGGGGCAACGCCAGGAGGATAAGTTATTTAACAGAAAAAGTAGTGATGAAATCCAGTAGCTACCGAAGAAATTTCTAACAATAAATTGTTGGAAAGCAAATTTGTAAAAATAACATTTCGGTTTCTGTTTGCATACTTAATTTTGACATACAATTTTCACTTCTTTGTTATTCTCTCCTCAAACTTCAATTTTTTGTATTTATGTGATATATTTAATTTTAAAATAAAGTTCAGATCCCCCGTTATTGAAATAAATTGTAGTTTTTAAAGTAATAAGGTCATAATTTTTTTGAGATATTTCATCATAAACGTTCTGCATACTTTTTTTTTTGTGACTAATTGTAAGCATTGACTTTTGGCACTTTCGCTGAAAGGGTTATAAATATTTTTTATGATGTTTTGATTGTTTTAATGTAATATAGGATCAATATGTGATATCACTCTAACAAATTTTTTTAAAGATTTTTAAATTTTGTGTTAGAAAAGTTCAGAAACACAGGTATATTTAGAAATTTTTTATTGTTTTTCAATTAATTCGTAATGCATTTCAATTAATCCATTTGATTTTTTTTCACTATGAAGCGCTCATAGCACCATCGTAAATTTTACATTTTTATCAAACACAGTTGATCCATAGCAACCAACTCAAGCAACACCTAAAAATAATGAACTTTCCCACCTGAAAGTGAAGCGAAGGTTCGGATATACGAGACGTTAGTCAAAAGAATTTTTTTCATCCCTGAAGATGGTTGCGTGGCAAACCGAAAGTACTTGGAGGATTTTAACATCTTTTAACATCTATTTTTTTATATTTAAAGGTCGCCTTTTATGTAAAATTTGAGCTCTATTGAGTTTAGCTCTATTGAGCTCATTAGTATTTTATAAATGACGCAAGGTGAATATTTGCATTTCATCCTATTATTTTAATTTTAAATGCTAGGTATTTTACAACAGTAACAAAAGAAAAGTTAAAAGCAATTACAGATATCAACAGTATAATTAAAGTTTTATTTCGCCTTCAAATGTGAGAATAAAGTGTAAAAATATAATAAATATCACGCTTTTCGTAAAAAATTCTGAGGGCGCGCTCGCTAGATTGATGCGTCTCAAAAGCTGTGAAAGTTTACCACAGAAACAGCACGGTTCATTTGGGCGTTCGCGAGCTTACCTTACTTATAATGTAAAAGTTCTCTGGTTTTGTAACAGTGTACATTGTCAATTAACATACGTGTTTTCACACTTCACTACTTTACTTCTGATGTTAGAAACTAAAGGCTTTAGTACTCAACATCAAAATTTGAATAAAGCTGTTGCCTTTCGAGGGCACCGACTTTCTGCGAAAGGCAAGGATTTTGTCCAAACTTCAGAAACCGCCACATGTTGACAATGCAGCGTTATGGCTTTATCTGCCGAGAGCAATGCTATAAAAGGTAGAAAAACTAACTGGCTAAAAATAATGTATACATGAACTTTCTTAATAACAAAATTCTGTTGATTCTTCTTTTTTCTCATAAATTTTTACATTACTGTAATTCAGATTTAAAGTTCTTTTACATGTGGATTTACAAAAAAATCCTCGACTCGACGTGTCGCATTCAAGTCGTTTAGAAGAATATCTAAAAAGGTTGAATAAATGTTAACAACAACAAATACCAAATTTATTTTCTAAAGCGTATTCAAAAGTTCAGTTTATTTTCTATCTAACTAAAACACCTAACATTAGTGATACAGTTTGATATGAAATGCACACTGATGTCCAGAAATTAAGAGGCAGTGACCGGACACTTTCGATTTCAGATGGTTTGTCGAATATCTACTGAAATTCGTGAGGAAATGGCCGAAATACCCTTGAACTTTGAGGATGTAAGGAACATGTTTGACTTGAAAGAAAATGTTTCTCAGTGAAGATTTAGTCTCGAGAATAATTAGGGGGTGGGTAATAATAATAAAATAATATTTGCGTTTCCCTAAGAAAGAGAAAATGCTCAAAATGATCTGTTACTGTAGCAAATTACTATGTATGTCTTGTTCAACGTTTTTGTGCATTTGTGGAAGAACAGCACGCATATTCTTGAAGATGCTATGGTTTCTGTGAAAAATTCAATTTTTTTTAGTAATATGCAGAGTTTTTACATGCTTTTTCTCACCGCTTTCCAAAAACTTAACAAAGAACAGTAGAAATAGCATAATGCAATTAAAAGATGAATGTATTGAATAAATGATGACATATGGGCATCTGTATGAAATAAATTTTAACTCCGCATGCACGAACTATACCAACGATTGTTTTTCTTGATTTGGTAGTCAATTCTATCGAGCAGCTTATATAAAAAGTACATTCAAATATCGGTAAAATTCTGAAAGATACAGACAATACAGTGAGTAATTGATAAATTGGGGAGGAAATCCCATAGGATTATACGGGATTTTCTCCCCAATTTATCAATTAGCTCACTGTATCTTTTTAAGTTTTCACGATATTTGACTGGACTTTTTATATGAGTTACTCTACAGTATTGACTACCAAATCATGACAAAAAAGTGTTTGCTATAGTTCGCGCATGCGCAGTTAAAATTTATTTCATACAAATACCCATCTCACATAAAATATTCAATATATTAATATTTTAATTGCAGTGTACTATTTTTACTGTTCTTTTACGTTTTCGGAAAGTGGTGTTAAATTAGGTTGAAAACTCTGTATGCTATAAAGAAAAGACATTTTAATTTTTCACAGAAACATTAACATCTTCAGGAATATGCGTGCTATACTTACACAAATGCACACAAATTTTGAACAGGACCTAAATAGACATTTGATACAGTGGCAAAACATTTTGAGCATTTTCTGTTACTTGGTAGTTCGAAATATTATTTTATTATTAAAATTATTATTCCCCCCCCCCCTAATGGTCCTTGCGACAAAATCTTCCCTGAAAATTATGAATTCAAACATGTATTGTACTTTCTTGAAGTGACAATTCGTAAAGAATTTCAGTAGATATTCGACCAAACGCTTAAAATGGAAAAAAAACGGTCACTGCCTCTTAATTTTTGGACATCCGTGTACTTTGACTGTTTTTTCGTCCAAACTTCAGAAACCACCTAATGTTGATGACGCAGCACTATGGCTTTATCAGATGAGAACAATGTTCGAACAGGTAGGCAAAATAGCCGGCTATGAAGTAATGTATCCAAGCATATGTTTAATCACAAAATTCTGTGGATTCTTCTTCTTTTTCAAAAAAAAATTAAATTACTGTAATTTAGATTTAAAGTGCTGTTACAATTCTGGACTAAGAAAATTATCCTCGACGCAAAGTCTTGTATGCAAGTCGTTTAGAAAAATATCGAAAAAGGTTGAATGAAATTTAACAGTAAGTAATACCGAATTTATTTTTTAAATAATAGTGAAAAGTTAGGAAAAATGCTTTTAGCTAATTGACCTAAATTGACACCTAATATTAGTGATACAGTTTTATACGAAAATGTAGTTTGACGTATAATACCGAATTATTTCACCGAATTATTGCATCTTATGTTTTACATTAAAATTGCGCTAATGTTAAGAATTACGAGGGAACAATATATTAAACACTTTTTGTATATTAAATTATTAGTCTACTTACTCACATTTTCTGTAAAACTATTCCTAAATTCGGTATTATTAATTTGATAAACATTTAATATTTTTCAGTATTTCATGGTCTTGAATTAGCATTTTGTGTTCTTTATAAATGAAACAATATTCCAATAAATGTATTTTTAAATTTTCAACTGCAAAAATATGTAACTACTAACATGTGATTAGAAAATAAAATATGTTGATCTTCATATTCTATTTTTATCAACCTACATAAAAAGTACCACTAAATACATTATGTTTAGTTAATATATGAGTGTAAAGTACAAAAGTTAATTTTCAGGACAATTTTATAATTATTAAAAGTGACAAGAGATATATTATTACTGTTTATTATGATATTCGTGAATGGTAATTGTACTTTTTAAAGATTTTTAAAGTACAAAAAAATAAAATATGTCATAACTTTTCTAAACTCCTTTAAACTATTTCGTTATTTGAAAGTAAGTTCTAATTTGTGTGTCTCATATTTTCCGCAGTACACAAAATATTTACTTGAATTTGGCATGCTGAAAATGTTTTTATATCTATATGTTGATTTTTTTATTAGCGGTTGCCAAGAAAAATGTCAACATAAGAAAATGTTTTAATACCGCGTGATAGATTAGTTTAATATTTAAATATATTATTATGGCTTACGTGACTCCTTTCAAATTCCTGAAAACTTATTTTCTATTTACTTTGAATAAATTCATTTAGAACTATCGATGAGTATTTTAAATACACCATTCATTTAAACACATCATTTTATTAGTTGAAAAATATATTTGAAATACAAGATGTAAATACAATCATTTAAACATCAAAGACAATGTTTAAAAAAAACAGCATAAAATAAAGTGTTACATTGCTTGTACGATTTATTTTAAATTTTAAATAGCGTTATTATCAATATAACTAAAAATAAAAATATAATTAACACAGTATGAAAAAAAGAAATACGTATCCAAGTTCTAAACATCGCAAGATAAAAGTATCTGTATTCAAATTACTTATTTATGAATATATAAATTTGTGTTATGCTGTTTATCGCTTAAGGAAGAGTCTACATATTTATTCTTCTTTAAATTATTAATTTTTTATGACCTCTTCCACCTCTTTTTTTCCCATTCTATCAATCAAGCTTTTCTTTTTACTGTAAATATAATTTTTTACTGTTGTGTCATACAAAAAGAACACGTTAAATATGATGTAAATTGTGATTGGAAACTGTGTCATTACTGAGAGTTTCGAAATTTGAACAAAACTGCTGTTATAACTATTAACAAGAAAGAAAAATCATGTATCAAGCAGGGATAATGAAACCGTTTCTAACACTTCCAGAATACTGTAACGAAACTTCACCGTTTAATAATGTGAAAGAAAATATCTTATGTAAACAATTTAGAAAACGTAATTTCAGAAATAACCATTCATAGACGTCAATGTAACCAGTTGATTTCGTAGCCCTGTATATGAATTTATTTGTACTCTACAAACATATCTTATTTTACTAAATATAGTTCGGCTGGAAAATGCATAACTCAATTAAAAACTCTTAAGCAATTCACGCTTATACACGGATTATTTTGTGTAACCTTGTATACGATCTACATAATTCATACACAACGCGAAGTATGCAACAAAAATAGTTAAATTTAAACACATGCCAAAACTGAAAACGCACTTCCAGCAGTTATCTCTCATAGACGGTACTGTAACAGAATTTTTTGTGTTAACCTGTAAGTGAATGATCAACGCTTTGCTCTTTATATTCTAGAGAAAGCATCTTTCAGTGCACATCAGAAATGCATATACATTTTATTATGCTTGAAGTAGTATAACATCATTAACACTAGAACGGCGGAAAAAATCTTACTACTAGAACGGCGGAAAAAATCTTACTACTAGAACGGCGAGAAGGGGTCATTTTGACCTCTCGGTGTAACTACTGAAATAACAACTCTAAAACAGTTTTAAATGCCATACATTCGCAAAAATATGGAATTTCCGTGTATTTCATAATTTATATTTAAAATTACTTGATAATTTATCGTATTTTTAAAGTACTGTATATGTAACGCCTACAGGGCGATCAATTGGATCATACTACAACTACTCAAAAAACTCATTAATTTCATATAAAAATTGATATAATATAAATTTTTTCACAAATTTAAACTAATGTTAACTAAAATAAAACACAATTTATAAAATAATGTTTTTTTTTTTCATTTACTTACTCGCCGAATGATTCACTCTCTAAATCCATAAATGAGAAACGTGATCTTTTGTTTCCGTTATTTCATTATAAGTGTAGCTGAATGTAAACATTTTGTTTGAATTTTATTTAATGCTTAAAATACTCCAAATTACACACACGTATTAGGAATTAATGCAGTTGATACAAAAATAATTTTTAACAATTTTTCCAGTACATTTTCTACACACAATTTTGGAACACGATGCACAAAATTCTTGAGATTTGTTTCCATTGCATCTCTGTACTTGACATTTTTTTCTCTTCATATCTAATTTATTTTCGTGTGTTTTTTCTGAAGACTCAGGAAGGATCTTTGGGCATTTTGAAGCCGTAAGAACCATTCTTAAATCTTCTCCTAATTTTAATAGAAAATCTATTCTACTGATGAGCTTGTCTGTTACACTTTTATATATTATGCAGGCGTTCAAAGCTGAGTCTTTATTTCAGAATTGCCAATGAGCTACTGATTCTGTACATTTCTTTATATGCAAAAAGATAGCATCGACAATGAAAAGCTTGAAAGCAATAGGCACTTTGTCATCAGAAACACACGAGTCTTTGCAATATTAAACATTATAGGCAAGAACACGGCCGCAGGCTGAATTTTTAGAATTTTTTTCTTTCCATATAGTGTTATCAGGAGCTGTAAAAACAGTTTTGAAAATATCCTGATCCTTTTTTTTTCGTTTATTTCTGTTGAGTTGTTCTTCGTTTACATCACTGTCCTCGGATTCACTAGTGGTTTGTGTCTGAAATTAATCTTCAGTTTCTACAGAAAAATTATCGTTCTCACATCCGTCAGAGAGCTTCTGCAACATTTTTTAAAAATTTTTCATCAGTAAGACCTCTTTTTTGCTATAAGACATATTTTATAAAATTTTTTAAAAAGACGGAAAAAATGTCAGAATATCAGCAAACGATAGAGTCTATGTTTTACCAAATGATTCACAGTGTAAAAGTAAGGCGATAATGAATTTGACGGCAGAATTTTCCAGCCAAACTGCCATTGGAATTCTCGTACTCCCACCAAAACCTGTTCATTTCACCGGCATCATCTACCTTTCTTTTATTGCGAGAAGGAAAACAGAAAGGTGTCAAGAGAGGGATTAACTCCAAATATCGACAATCTTTGTTCGACTATATGATCAACTGCCTGCCTGAGAAAGAATGGAATTCGTACTCTACTTCTAAAATCCCTTCCCTGTGGTTACCACAAGCAGTGAGTAATCTGAACTAACAAAAGAAACAAATGGGAAAATACATCTATTTCTGAAAGGAAATCTAAGTATGATAAACCTTGAACCTGCTTTTTAAAAAAAATATTTTGTTCAAAAGCATGGCAAATAGCAAACAAAGGAAAAACAACATACTTAGAGATAACAATGTACTGTGACCACCGCGGTTTTTATCATTCTGGGAGACAATCTGAATGCAATTCAGATTGAAATGCTTATCACTGAATTTTTCTCATGGGTTCACAATGCTTCGAGTACAAAGAGTATTTTACTAAAGGTGTCAAAACTAAAGGTACTAAAGGTCCGCCGTTCTAGGAATACATGCAAATATTTCAAATACTAACAAATCCAGAATGCTGAATTTTTTTTAGAAATATATGTTATCAATTTAGGAAAAGTCAAAAAATTTCAAACAATTTCCTTCAGTCAAACAAAAGTAATCAACGGACAAAAGTGCCCAGGTGTCAAAATGACCCCTACCGCCGTTCTAGTGTTAAAAGGAACCGCAAATGATTTTTTTCATAGACCATAATCTAACGCGATTCTTTTGAGTATCCCTGTAAGCGAACTAAAAATGCTACACACTCCACTTTCAATAGAGAACATGTCATAGTAAACCTCAATGACGTATATCAATCGGATGGCAATCCGAGTATACAGCCATGGAAAAAATTATACCGACAAGCGAAAAGCCGCAAAATGTAGGAGCTGCTTGGCTAGAAAGTTATGCAAATATTTGCATGATAAAAGTGCTCGAAATGAAACATTTACAAACAAACTTTAAGTTGAAAATTTGGTAAATCATTAAAAGGCATTAATTTAAAAGATTTTAATAGCTTGCTACTCTGAAAAATTTATAAGGACACGCATTTCTTTTGAAATCGCAAACAAAATTTTGCATATTTGGTAATATCATAGGATTGTTTAAAGTAGCCTAAAACTGTTGAGCTGTAAGATTGTCCAGTTTCTCTCGTTCTTCATTATGCCAAAGAACAGACAATTATCTGAATTTCAAAACGGAAAAATTATTACTTTTAGAAGATGTGGACTGAGTGGGCGGGAAATTTAAAGGAATACAAACCGATATAAGAAAGTAATTTATAACTTTTTGAAGAATCCAAAAGATTATGGCAAGAAGAAGCATACAGGTAGGCCTGTTTCTCTGACTATGCGCCAGAAACGTGAAATTGCGTGTCAACGTTGCTTAAAAAACAGTTCTACTCAAATTTAAACAGAAATGAATGTACCATGCTCTAGACGAACAGTGCGTAATGTTCTCCAAAAAATTCCCAATGTTATATATGCTAAACTGCGGTCACGTCCAGTACTTACAAACTACATAAAGCTTAGTATAGATATAATGTTTAGATTGTAATTTGTTAAGAAACACGTTCCTTTTGGATCTTGATGGAAAGATTAGTATTTTCGGACGAAAAAGTTTATTTGGACGGACCAGATGGTTTTCGCCATAGTTGGCATTACTTGCGAAAAGATAAACCTGTTTTTTCAAACGCCAATGCGGGTGGGTTTTGGGATGGTGTGGGCAGGTTTTGCAGCCAATGGAAGAACAACAATCGTGGCCATTCGAGGTTGCATGAATTCAGAATCATATGTGGATATGCTAGCTGAAAAACTATTGCCTAAATCAGCCCTTATCACAGGTGGGGATTATTTGTTTCAACAAGACAATGCAAGTTGCCAGGTGTCTCTTGCATCACGTTCATTGTTTGAGGCCAATTATGTCCAACATTTGGATTGGCCGCCAAGAAGCCTTGATTTAAACCTCGCAGAGAATTTATGAGGTATTTTTGCTTTTCACTTCAAAAACTTCACTGTCTTCTACATATCTTCTACATTCTTCTATATATTCAGAGTTATTTTTTTTACTTTGAATTTTCTCCTTATTATTTATATTTCTATCACTTTTTTTCACTTAATTGCTGCATGTAATCCTCATTCGTAATGATTTGAACACCTGAAGATGCTTTAGATCTCTTTGATGGACAAACCTATATTCAATATATGTACAGGGTTATTCTAAATGATGGACCCATGTTCAACAAATTGTATTAATTAAAGTACAAATACAAAATGAACAATCTTTATACCAATGAAAAGAGGAAGTTTCAAAGTTTTTTAAACACATTATAAATGTTTAATGTGTCCACCGTTTGCTGCACGGTAAACATCTACGCGATAGCTAAACTCGTCCCACACACGAGAAGGCGTATCTGCTGTTACTGAGTGCACGGTAGCAGTGCACTCAGCTCGCAGTGGCCTATTGCCGAGCGACCTCTACCGGCCACCTCTGGAACCATCACCGCTTTGAAAGCCGTGCACTAAGTAACAACAGATACACTTTCTCGTGTGTGGGACGAGTTTGGCTATCGCGTAGATGTTTACCGTGCAGCAAACAGTGGACACATTGAACATTTATAATGTCTTAAAAAAAACTTCCTCTTTTCATTGGTATAAAGATTGTTCATTTTGGATTTGTACTTTAATAAATACAATTTTTTCAAAATGGGTCCATCATTTAGAATAAGCCTGTACGAGCAGGGAAGACCGAGCTATGCTCGGTCAAAATTAAATTTGAGTTAAAATATCATAACCCATGACCAAAATGACCCACTAATTGAATTTTCTCGAACATGTGACTTAGCCCAACAGTCTTCTCGTGCTCGAAAACTATAGGATGCAAAATTTAGTGTAAATTGAGCCGCTCTTTAGATCTTGACCCACAATGACCCAGAAATGACCCACTAATCGAATTTTCTCGAACATGTGACCTATCCCAATGATTTTCGCGTGCCCGAAAATCGTAGGATACAAAATTTAATCAAAATCGTTAGAGACGTTTTTTAGATAAAATTAATTTGACCCACTTTGACCCAAAAATGACCCACTAATCGAAAGTTCTCGAACATGTGACCCAGCCCAATAGTCTTCTCGTGCTCGAAAACCATTGGATGCAAAATTTAGTGTAAATTGAGCCGCTTTTTAGATCTTGACCCACAATGACCCACTAATCGAATTTTCTAGAACATGTGACCTAGCCCAATGATTTTCGCATGCTCGAAACTCGTAGGATACAAAATTTAATCAAAATCGTTAGAGCCGTTTTTTGGATAAAATTAATTTGACCCGCTTTGACCCAAAAATGACCCACTAATCGAAAGTTCTCGAACATGTGACCCAGTCCAATAGTCTTCTCGTGCTCGAAAACCATTGGATGCAAATTTAGTGTAAACTGAGCCGCTTTTTAGATCTTGACCCACAATGACCCAGAAATGACCCAAAATGACCCACTAATTGAATTTTCTCGAACATGTGACCTAGCCCAACAGTCTTCTCGTGCCCGAAAACCATTGGATGCAAAATTTAGTGTAAATTGAGCCGCTTATTAGATCTTGACCCACAATGACCCAGAAATGACCCACTAATCGAATTTTCTCGGACATGTGACCTAGCCCAATGATTTTATCTTGCTCGAAACTCGTAGGACACAAAATTTAATCAAAATCGTTAGAGCCGTTTTTTAGATAAAATTAATTTGACCCGCGTTGACCCAAAAATGACCCACTAATCGAAAGTTCTCGAACATGTGACCCAGCCCAATAGCCGTCTCGTGCCCGAAAATGGTCGGATACAAAATTTCGTCAAAATCGTTTGAACCGTTTTTTAGATACTATTAGATAGATCATGACCCAAAATGACCCAAAATGACCCACTAATCGAATTTTCTCGAACATGTGACCTAGCCCAATGGTTTTCTGGTGCCCCAAAACGGTAGGATACGAAATTTCGTCAAAATCGTTAGAGCCGTTTTTAAGATAAATTTTGCATATATATATATATATATATATATATATATATAACCACACACAAGATTTGCTCGTATTAGAATATATGATATAAGCATGGCGCACAATATGGAAATACAGACGATTTGACATCATCCATTGAATTAGCGTGGAAAAACATTTCTAAACAAGCTTTAACTGGATTTTCTGAGTAAATGACCGCACGCTTAATAAGTGTCATTGAAATAAAGGTGATTTTGTAGAATATTAATTTATTTCCAGATATATTTCATTATGTCCTAATAATTTTTCCCATGTTTCACATCATATAATTCTATTAATATGTGATTTATAAATTTTATTGTAATTTAATTTCGTATTAATAGATTCCTAGTGTTTCCTAATTACGAGTATTAAATTATGTTTGATTTTGTTTTCAGTTTATTATTACTTTAATACATATTACTCCTTTTTCAATGTGTCCTTATAGTTTGTTCCATAGCTGTATTTACGAGAAATTGAGCTCGAACAGACAGCACAGAGCTGACAGACAGAATTCATAAACACTTTTCAATTATGTTGGATGATTGTTGATATTGTTGATGATTTGTGCTAACGAATTTCTAGCCTTAATGGAAAGAAATGCAATTATGTGCGCGAGACAAGTTTCAAGTTACAGTTTACGGTAATGGAAGATCCAGTAGTAGGGATCATCATCCCCTGGGCAAACTTTCACCTACCAACGCGTTTGCTTTTATATGAAATTATTAGAGTAAACGAACTTATGGTCAATACTGCAGCAGTGTTTGAGTGTTGAGATTTCGAACCAAATAAGATTTCAAAGTATTTTCAAGTTTTAATAACTATTTATTCTGCATGAAACTGAATTATTTCTTTGGCGAAAATTACCTGGTATGAGAAAAGGTAAGTCACCAACTATTGTTAGTCAATTGATAGCCTTGTATTGAAGCTAAACAAGCGACTAAATTTTGATTTTTATAGACGTATAATTAATAGTAAGAGTATAACCACTTATAATTTTCAATTGGAGATATTTAGTCCTTCGAGTACAGCTTTTGATGCTTAAATATATGTAGTATTTGAGGTTTGAGCGGAAGTAGATTACACATTTCCAGTATTCTTTCAGTATTAAAAATCAGTATTAGATTTAGCTCCACCATTCATAAATTTTTAAATATAAGAGAATATGGCATCTCTCCAAGACTGCCAATAGCATATATCTTAGGTGGAATAAAATAGATGAACGCACTCTCATATTTTATGAATATTCGGCAAATGTGTTTCATCCTTGGTTACTGCACAAGTAAGTTATTTTTCCTAATTTTATTAACGTAAAAGATGAAACTTTGAAAAATAAATTCGTTTCATAGTTGCATACAAGTTTTATTTGTTATTTTATTGATTTTTATTATGATTATTTATCTATTTGTTGATTCATCATTTGAACTCCGTTTCTAACATGACAACGACTGACTATTTCAACTTTTTGACGGGGTCAACAATTGATGTCAAACAAGATTTATGAAAATTCTCGTTGTCTGAATGAACATTTTAGGTCATTTCTGAAACGCCCTATTAAAGTAAATTCTGTTGGATAAGGAAACAGAAAAAAAGTAATTTCTTTTTCAAAAATTCACGCAAATGTAAGCAAAATAGTGTCATTGAGTACATAACCTGTCGACTAGCGATGCAAATTCATAAACAAAGTTTAACTCACTATTAGAATATTCTTTACAATTTTACATGTCCACTTTACGAGAATTTGCAGAAAATAATTAGATAATAATATAACTAGATGATAATAAATAACTTTTGAAGCTGAATTTAAGATTTCACGATGCGTTATACAAATTCTTCTGTTAAGAATATACCATGATCAGTATACCGGGTGTCCCAAAAATGACTGATGGATTTTAAAATTCAATAACTTGCAAACGGTGACAGATATTAAAAAAATTCTTGCAAGGAGGGTTATGTATGATGTCAGGAGTTTTCTACTGTTATTCTTGATTTTACTTCGAATTTCAAACAATAGATGACGTTTATAGCGATTGGCACTCAGTCGAGGCCGAAACTGACGCCACTTAGCATTGATGCACCGCCCCTTGAATACTAGGAATGCGCGCTGATAAAAATGGCGGCTGTCGCAGGTGGATATTTTTTCAGCGTTTGAACGGTCCTTCGAACTTCAACACCAATAATTTCTAAAAGTTTTCTTCGCCTAGTTTTTCTGAGATAAATAAAGTCAGAGAAAATTTTTAGATATTATTGGTGTTAAAGTTCGAGGGACCGTACAAATGCTGAATTTTTTTTTTCCTGGGACAGCCGCCATTTTTGTCAGCACGCCGGCCTAGTATTCAAGGGGCGGTGCATCAATACTGAGGAGCGTCAGTTTCAGCCTCGACTGAGCGCCAATCGCTGTCAGCGCCATCTATTGTTTGAAATTCGAACTAAAATTAAGAATCACAGTAAGAAAACTCCTGACATCATACATAGCGCTCCTGCAAGAATTTTTTTTAATATCTGTCACCGTTTGCAAGTTATTGAATTTTAAAATCCATCAGTTATTTTTGAGACACCCGGTATCATTCAGTATCTAAAATATATATTAATATGCATAAATCTATTATACAAATTCTAAGAACACTTATTATTCTCTGAAAAAAATTATGTTACACAATAACACATGAACAACTATCATTACTCATTTATATAAGATTCATAGTAAAAACTACAATTTTATTTTCTACCTTAATCTTAAATATAAAATACTCTTCTCTTTCAGAGCCATTTGTAGAATAAGCATATGTTTCTTCCTTGAGATATTTTACTTAGTTTTAACTATATAGGCACTGACATCCCTCACATTTTCCAAAGTAGTTTCATAAAAAGGATTTCAATGAAACAGTCGTTCTTCGTTGTAAATCTCTTGAGCATGTTATCGGTGCTGAAACGAAGATGAAAAGACATTCGTTTAAAATATTTGAACCTAGTTTAAATTCACCTTTAAACTTTATGTGTTTTATTGGATGTTATATTTATTTTGGGGGATATTTGTGTAATGTTTTTTTTTTAACTTCTGAATTATTTTACTTTAACATTCCCACCCTGTTGAAATTTTACTCAACCGTTGATAAAAGCATTTCAAGCCAGAATTTATATTTAAAACTATTTAACATATTTATTTAACTTAGTTCTCTGTGGCTTTTATTCATCTTACTTCATGAAAATGTTCTTGTTCGAATAGAATGAAATGAATTATAGAAACAGGTCTATTAGACCCATACAGGGTAGGACGGTTTAATTGTAAATATTAAAAAATGAAAATTTGAAGGTTAAATTGTAAATATATCTTCAGACATGATATTGCGAAACAAATGTCAGATTTTTCATCATCAATAGGCGATCAGAAAGAAAGATGAAGAGACTACTTTTAATAAAAAATATATTGTTTGCAATAATGCCGAATAATGCATAGTTACAGAATGCATTAACATGAAATTTGGAAACGTTTATGACAATTCGTTTTTACAATTTATACTTCACTTATTTCTGCAAAAGATAAACATGAAAAATTCCAAAGGTTTCTAAATTGCATAATAAATTTGTTCTTAAACTAACAGAATAGATAATCACTAAAGCAAATAAGAACTTGACATGAAAAGATGTTTCCTACACAGAACTTAAGCAATTAGTTTTGAAAATGTAGCAGCAGTTGAAACGCGATTTGGTTCTCTTTAGATTTAGCCGAGAAGTCAAAATTTGCTCAATACTTTTTTAGAATTTAATCTTAGAAGAACATTTAGTTGACACAGTATTTAAATATGAACACATTTTTAAATCTATAGCATTGTACTGTAAACAAATTTCAACTGAAAAACAAAATAAGCTTAAAAGTATATTGTGATTTTAACAAAATAATTAAACAAACACATAGAAGAATGCTATTTATTATCGGATGCTTTATTAACATTTGGTTTCCAGTTTAATTATCTCAGTTAGTTTTATCTTGCTGTTCCATCATCTCTGACAACAAAAAAAGAAATCCAAAGTTCAGTATTGAACTAAAAATGGAATCTTGCATTTTATTAAAATATCTAAAGTGGAAAGATGAGTATAATGTATTGATGACATGCAATAATTGGTTATCGTATAATCCAAATATAAGTATTTTACCAGTAATTTTGTGCAAAAGGAACATACTCGCAGTTCTCTTATGTTGTTATTTCGTTGATTGGTAAATTTTTAACACTATTTTTGAGCGCTATTTGATTGCCACATTATCGTGAACAGAAGATTAAAATAACCAACGAAAGATACGGGCCGACATACTTCCACCCTTTCTTGGTTGTCACGTGATCAATATAGACTGGTTTCCAGCAACTGTCGGACTGTCATGTAATCACAGTCGGCTGAAAAGTAGACTACATCGGTGTAGTTCCGCGAGCAATCTCTTTCATTAGTTGTTGGTAGCCTGTTAGAAACTAAAGTTAAATGTAATGTTTCATGTAATCAGATCGTACGACGGAAAAGATTGTTACTTTCGTTAATTTGGGGCGATAAGATCCTCTTTTTCACTACCGCCGTTTAACCGAGCCACTATGATCATCCAAGTTGGATCGGCATTCAAATCCTTCAATCCATAATCACTAGATAAAGAAAGTGACGAATAAGAACAATGTAGGCAATAAGATAAGAACGAATAAGAACAATGTATGTGTATGCACATAAAAACATCTAGTAATTAGTGTAATGAAAAAATTAAGTAAAGCACTTTATAAAATCAATATGAAAAATTGAAAGGAATTACAGCGTCTGTTTTGGATCGAAACAATTAACTACTTTGGTGTAAACATATATATTATTTATGATGCCAACATTCCTTTTACTATGCATATTCAAAATGCACAGCGATGAAAAAGGTATCATACGAATTGTTTTGGAAGAGGCTTTTGATATAGTACACTCACATTTCATGATTGATTAAAAATTTCAACTAATTAAAAATTCTTATAAATAAAACTGTAAGGGAAAAAATTGAAAAAGGTGTAGCACAGCCAATGGCATCTATTTTCTCAAATGGCATCATAGCTTCCTTAATCAACACCAAAGTTATCAAAATTGTTGAATTAATTATTTTTAATGAAAATTTAATGAAAAAATGTATCAGCAAAAAATCTCAAAGATTGCAGTGTAAAATTCTCGTTCGGGTCCACTTGTTGTTACGTTTTACATTATTTCATTGCATGATTTGAATTTCTTCTACACACAGTTCTTTACTTACCTCAATAATTAGTTAAATGCCAGGTAGATATTGTGTTTGGCATGAAATATAAATAGTAATCAATTCAGATTATGATATTTGTTCTACAAAGAACTTCATTTACTTATTGTAAATTAATTTAATATCTGAAAAATATATGCTGTAATCGCACACACTCCATGTTTTAGTTAGAGATTGGACATTGACGAAATGTCTGCCATGTAAGTTCAAAGCATTTGAAACTCAGTAGAGCGGAATGTAATTTCGTCATCGTCTAACACTTTTTCTTGTAAGAAAATCATGGAAAATTCGTTTCACATGCCTTCGGAGAGTCATGAAAATACATTGCGTTCTACTGCATTCCATCTGCTTTGGAACTTACATGGCGGGTATTTCGTGAATGTCCAATCTCTCTCTAATGCAGGATCTCTAGTTTTAGAGTGAGTTCAGAGACCGACACGCGGGTTACTCGTATAACTAGGAAACTACATCATCTGATTTTCTCAGGGTTAAGTTTGGTTAAAACGGCTGTGAACGCTTTTGGGTATAAAGTTATGGGCATGTTTACAATCAAACACTTCCGTCAACACATCTACCATTACATTTTGATTGTACGAACATTGCAGGAACCATCCTAGCCAACGTTGGCCAATTATATCATAGTCCTGTTAAAGGTAGACCAATCAAATGGTCAGGTCTCAAGTGTACAGTAGGAGTCATAAAGTACAAGAGTTAACAGTTGCAGCTAGCTATAAAGAAAACAAACAAATCATATTTCCCAACCACGTGATCACTTTACCCAACAAAATTCTCCAGGTAATGTCGGTTTCTCGAAGTCTGGGTAATTTTCGGCTCTAAACGCTACGGGGAACCCGCAAAAAGTCACGTGAAGTCGGTCTCTGAACGCTTCGGGTTACTCATGCGTTATCCTCTGCAACTCGGGGTTCAGTCTGTGAACGCGCCCATCATTTACTTTGCGCGACCTCTTTTCCTGAACAGAGCTGAAGTATTTAGAAAAAATAGACAGTCGGAAAAGAAGAGGAAGGTTTCATTTCGAGGAAAAGAGGGAAATAAATAGCAAAGGTAGGGAAAAATGACAAGATAAAACACGGAATAAAGAAGGGCGGTGTGTTTTAAGAAGCTAGAGAAAGTAGAGTAGAAAACGGAATTTAAATAAAGAAATAATTATTAAATTTGAACAACTAAAATATTGTGGAAATAAATATAAAATAAAACGAAAAGAGTAAAAAAATGAACTTCTCTTGGGTTGCCTCGGAAGGAGAAACAATACAGGGTGATTCATAAAAGATGGGCAGAACTTTAAGGGGTTATAGTACACTTAAAGACAAATAATATTAAATAGGAGACTAAGGGTCCCAGACGTATTCCCAAGGAGATAGGGGGCATTAAAGTTTAGGGTCCGAAATTTCAAATGATTATAAAACATGGAAAAATTGGTCGATTCGTTTGCGGTTTTTGCAAAAAATTTTCTTTATGCCAGTATTTTCTTGAAATAAAATTTTAAAGTTCAATTTCAAAAAATGCCGATAGGGGGCGCTTTAGACTTTGGAGTAACAAACAACTATTTTTTAACGTTATTTTTTGTATTTCTTTAAATGATTTCGAAAGCTTAGACTTAAACTTAAATTTTGATCTAAAAATCTGAGTCCTAACGAGTAGTTAAGTAGCGTAAACTGAAATTTGAAATTTGAAACCCTTCTCCCCCCAGAACAAAAATCAGTTATTCCCGATCTTTGTGTCGTAGATTAGGCTCTAACTACTGCCGCGTTTTGCTAAAATTATTCTTTATGTCAGTATTTTCTTGAAAATAAATTTTAAAGAAAATTTTCAAAAAATTCCGATAGAGGGCGCTTTAGACTTTGGAGTAACGAACAACTATTTTATACCGTTATTTTTTGTGTCTCATTAAATGCTTCCTAAAGCTTAGACTTAAACTTAAATTTTCAGCTCAAAATCTGAATCGCTGAGCGTGGTTCAGTAGCGAGGGGAGGGGGTTCAAATTTCAACTTCTGAACATAGTTCAGTTTGCACTACTTAACCATGCCCAACGATTCTGTGCTGTGATACGAGGCAAAAATACAACTTTCGTCAAGGATTGCATAGTCGGAATTCACTCATAAAGGCACTGGCACAGTTGGAAACGTCGCTCATGCAAACGTTAAAGCTCCATTCCTGACGCTAGTCACCGGGTGAAGAAGGAAACAGAAAGTATGCAAATGTCAAATGGGGAAGAAGAAGAACACGTATGCAAAATTTCGACACGATTCAGGCATAAAAACCACTGAACGGTGAGTCAAGTGTAAGTCGCTGTAGTAATGAATCGGAAGATGGTGCCCTTCACGAATAAGGAAAAGGCTGAGATGCATTTAATTTACGGAGCGGCAGATGGAAATGGTGCAGAGGCACAACGAATGTACGGAGAGCGATTTCCTAACAGGCGGTTGCCTAACCGCAAAACTTTCGAGCGCTTGCACAGACAGTTGTGTGAGACGGGATCATTTCTCGCTTCCCGGTCGAATGCAGGTCGTGCAAAAAAGGACGAATCAGTAGTTGTTGCAGAAGCCATTCTGGATGTAGTAGCGGCGCAGCCAAGTACAAGTACACGAACAGTGGCTAGCCAGGTGGATACCTCACAGTCCACGACTTGGAGGGTACTGAAGGATGAACATTTGCTCCCGTTTCATGTGCAACGAGTCCAGAAACTGTCTCCAGGGGATTATCCAAATCGTATTGAATTCGCCCGCTGGTTTCTGCAGCAGAACGCGCTAAATCCACATTTTGGACGAACTGTGCTTTTCACCGATGAATGTACCTTCACACGTGAAGGTACATTTAACACACACAATGCACATGTATGGGCGGATGTCAATCCACATGCTACGTATCCACATGCTCATCAGAGACGCTTTTCCATCAATGTTTGGGCAGGAATCCTCGGAGACCACCTAATCGGACCGTACCTTCTTCCTGAACGCCTCAACGGTAAAACATACCTCACATTTCTGCAACATGTGCTGCCAGACCTGTTAAACGTTGTTCCTCCACGCATCCGGCGGGTCATGTGGTTCCAGCACGATGGAGCGCCAGCCCATTACGTACGAGACGTCCGCAACTATCTGGACATCACATTTCCGAACAGATGGATTGGTCGAGGTGGTCCTGTTGCTTGGCCTGCTCGCTCGCCAGATCTTTCACCCCTCGATTTCTTTTTTTGGGGACGATTGAAGGCTCTTATGTATGAGACACCCATTGAATCCCCCGAGGAACTGGTCGCCAGACTTTCCGCCGCTGTAGGGGAAGTGCTCGAAAAGCCTGATGTTTTCGCGAATGTTCGCCGTTCCATTCGTCGCCGTTGTTCTGCGTGCATAACCTCTGGTGGTCACAATTTTGAACATTTATTGTGATTACATGTTAATAAATATGCTTTGGTAACATAATCCTAATTTGTGTCTTTTTACCTCGTATCACAGCACACAATGTGTGGACATGGTAAACTGAACTGTGCTCAGGAGTAGAAATTTCAAACCCCTCTCCCCAGAAACTTAACCACGTCTAACGATTCAGATTTTGGGCTGAAAATTTAAGTCTAAGCTTTAGAAAGCATTTAATGAGACACAAAAAATAACGGTATAAAATAGTTGTTCGTTACTCCAAAGTCTAAAGCGCCCTCTATCGGAATTTTTTGAAAATTTTCTTTAAAATTTATTTTCAAGAAAATACTGACATAAAGAATAATTTTAGCAAAACGCGGCAGTAGTTAGAGCCTAATCTACGACACAAAGATCGGGAATAACTGATTTTTGTTCTGGGGGGAGAAGGGTTTCAAATTTCAAATTTCAGTTTACGCTACTTAACTACTCGTTAGGACTCAGATTTTTAGATCAAAATTTAAGTTTAAGTCTAAGCTTTCGAAATCATTTAAAGAAATACAAAAAATAACGTTAAAAAATAGTTGTTTGTTACTCCAAAGTCTAAAGCGCCCCCTATCGGCATTTTTTGAAATTGAACTTTAAAATTTTATTTCAAGAAAATACTGGCATAAAGAAAATTTTTTGCAAAAACCGCAAACGAATCGACCAATTTTTCCATGTTTTATAATCATTTGAAATTTCGGACCCTAAACTTTAATGCCCCCTATCTCCTTGGGAATACGTCTGGGACCCTTAGTCTCCTATTTAATATTATTTGTCTTTAAGTGTACTATAACCCCTTAAAGTTCTGCCCATCTTTTATGAATCACCCTGTATATACAGACAGACGTCGGACTGAACACTGCTACTTATTGCGCTGCCTGGGGAATCAGTGAATGGAGAAAGTATCTCATTTAGATGCAACACCAGCAACATAACTGAAGAAAATGTTTGTCTGGGAGTGGAGTTATTTTAAGACGTACCTTTGCTCTTTCTTCTTGTCCTCATTGCTTCTCAATGAAATTTTCTTCACCCTTTTCTGTCGAATGGAATCTTCCCCTCCCTTCTCGGTTTTCCGACTTATCCTGTATACGTTCTTTGGGCTCAAGAATTCTAACCACGTATTGTTTTTTTACTTCATGAATCCTATATAATGCGAAACGACGCTGTTGTACTTATTTTATTATTTTTTAATGGTGATCTGAGTGACGTTTTCTACTTTATTTATCTGTCACTAGTTTTGGATCATTTTTTTAGTTAATAACTTTTCCATTCCTTTCCATCTTACGAGAAATGCAGTTCAATGAGAGAGACACAAATTTTGGCCTTGCAGACGCTTATCAGTTCTCAGTAGCATGTAAATGCCGTGGTTAGATATAACAACGCCACATTAGTTAAGTGATATATGGAGTTCTATATTGGGGACGTACAATCATTACAAAGGAAGCATCAGGGATTAATGTCATTCAGGAATTAATGTCATCTGTTTAACAAGAAGAAAGTAGCATATGTATTGGTTACCAATTCACATATCCATATATGCTCCAGTAAAACCCACTTGTCAGATTTAGTAAGAGATACTTGCAAGAATAATGAATATGACAAAAAATAATAATTTATTTTTAAAATTAATTTAATGGCGACAGTTTATAATGTCTTCATGAATATTTGAGGTTAGCAATTGCTCTTTAAATGTTTATGATTTATTAATTAATGATTGGTGAGTCATAATATCTTATATCGTTTGACCAAATCCTGCTTTACTCACTAAAGTATCTCAATAGTTTATGTATTTCGGGTTCTGCCAAAATACACTACCTAACGTCCTTATCACAGAAATGAGTTGGGATTTGGAGAAAAGAAGTATGTGATCATCAAATTTAAGGGGGACCTCTTCTGGTTTAAAAAAAATTGTAACTGGTTGAGATAAGAGTGGGCCACTGGTGTGTCAACTTTGAAATTTAAAATGCGAAAAGGGGCTTTGTGACATGGCGCTCGAAATACGATATAATCTAGACAATGTAATAAAAATATTTTACTTCTATTATATTTCCTGACGAAGGTGGGACTAAATTTGTGAAAAGTAAAATTTTGTAACCTAATCTAACTTAACCAAAGACTCTGAAATTGTCTGCCTTCCACTTGTTGATAGTATTACAGCAGCTACAGAAATTCATTTTTGACTACTTTAAATGTGGTTAGCCAGATATTATTACGGCCTTCTGTAATTTGTTGCACCAACGCTTCGGTGAAATTGGGTAAAAATAAATTGCGACATTACAAAACTAGTCGTTAGGGGCCACCGTAATACTTACCCATCATGGATATGCCTAATATAAAATATGAAAATAAAACATGTGTAAACTACTTATAACATGCATTGCAAGTCGAATAAAATCGTGGCTTGATGACATCATAACCTTTAAATGCTCTATTACTGAATTGAGTAACAGAAACATCCGTATAATTCCAAAAATGATAATCATATTAACTAACGGTTTGCTGCGTCGGATTAAGCGTCTCATTTCCAATTAAAATATATCTTTGAATTAAAATTTGGATGAGATACAGGGTCGTGAAAAATCGAAGAGTGTGGAAATTGGATTACAAATATCTCGGCAACTAATTATCCGATCGACTTCATGTTTCAACAAAATGTATGTTTTTTATTGTCTTTTATATTCACTCCTTAAAATAAACAATTCCGAAAATTTTTATACATCTTTTATCAGAACGAATATTTCGAGAGTCCGAAAACAATAGTTCCGTATAATCGAGGTTACTGAAATTCAATAAGATTCTTCCCATTATTACATACTAAGTACATACCAAATTTCCAGTCTTTATCTCAATTTGATCGGGAGATAGAGCGTTTATAGACACACAGACAGACGGACAGCGATTTTTTTTTCTAAAAATATGTTTTTCGGAATCTCCAGTGTCTGAGAAACGTGTAAATACGTCAACATTTCTTTTTCAATTTTTAAAACGATTACAAGACTTATCCTATACTACGTATGATGGGTAAGTAAAAATGTACCGGGAACATCCAGTTAGTTACCAGAAAAAAAAATTAGAAATTCTAAATATAAAATAAAAACACCTTATATGAAAGGTATTTTTTTAATTATTTTCCGGTTACTCTTAAAGATTTTCTTTTCTGTGGATGTTAACCAATGCAGAAGACTGGCCCTTCTTATACTGTGGAAAAGTTAAATGTCTTTATAACTTTAAAACTAATGAAAGGAATGAGTTGTAAATGTACATAGCCATGTTTGGGGCGATACCCATACTTTTTATATAAAAATTAATGTATGTCATACTTCATAATTTTTTTCAATATTAATTTATAAATAATTTTCATAATTTAAAAATATTTTTAATCGATAAATAGTATGAATATATTTTGATCTGTTCAGTGTATACATTTCCATCGGGTGATTGTTAGGGAAGACATGAAGTAAATGTTTTTACGTGCATTTAACATTACAATCCTCAAATTTTGACCGCTTCTAACTCTTAGGAACATTTAAGATGCATACATATTATACCTCTTTTCGTTGTTTTGATTTAAAAAAAATTAAATAAAGTGTCAAAAAGTTACCAATTGAAAATTGGCACAATTTCCAGTCGAATAGCACCTCTTGCATCCCTTTGTATTCCTTGATAATTTAGTGATGAAATAACATGAGATGGAGCGTTTTGTATTATGATTAAAACTTAAATATGCAATTACACAATTTATATTTGAAACAAAATTTCATTATTACTTAAATAAAAATGGATGTTAGTAACGCAAAGCTTCTAAGTGCTACGAATTTTTCTTGCCGCTATTTTCTATTAGTAAACTTCGCCTTATATAATCGTAGTAATATGCGATTAGATGACTTAATAAATAAGACAAACACTACTATTTGGAAATAAGGTGAAAAAATCGTAGCAGTTGACAGCTATGCTAATGTTATTTAAATACTACATTTATCAATATAGTTTGTAAATTGAATCAAAATGTTTTACTTCGTAACACTAACATCTCAATTATATGTATCTTACTTTCTGTAGCCAAATAAACAATCGAACTTAATAAAAATAATAACAATTTCTTTAGCATTTAATGAAACATGGGTATTCCTAAAGTTATTAAAAAATATATATATCAACACCCCTTCTAAACATTTTACTAATAATTTAAGTCTAAAACTATTTTACTTTATGACAATAATATCTAATTTGTGTGCGTTTAATATTCTATAACTAGATATTTAAATTGGAAGGCATAAAGTATTAACAGACATTTGATACTTCGAAAATGTTTTGACAGTTTCCGTGTTTAAACTTTGTATGCAATTGACTCGAAATGTTACTGTAACTGAATGAATGTAAATATTGCATGAGGGATTAGTATGACACTAAAATACCTCGCCTGATATTTATTGATTTCTTTTGGAATTATGACAAGCCATATTGATTTTTTCACTGGATTTCAGTTCTATAAATATATTTAAACTGGATGTTATAGGAAAAACAGGTCTTTTACATACGCTTAAATTTGTATATTTTAATCATTTTTTATGACTTAATATGTGTTTGATTCGCATTATACAGGGCATCCTAAAGGATTGAAAAGCGCTTTACTTTTATATTTTTAGGAGATAAATAGGCAATGTAAACTGCATAAGTGTTCGTAATAAAGTAATACAGAAGTTTACTGCTGTTCAATTATTTTCAAAAAGACACACTTTCAAAACACTTATAAGAACTCCCGACACACACAGCAAAAATTGGCTAGCTAGATTCGGAACATTTTGCTTCGACAACATCATTAGAGAAATCTGCATACTTGTATCTTTAAAATGAACCGAAATGTAATAATGAAAAATATTTGATTTATATTACTTTTTAGTACCAATTAATGCTGTTTCATCAGTATATCTAGGGACAGTTCACAAATTTATGATGCCATTCCTTAGATCAAATACAATAACAAGTGACAAAAAAAATGGCATCAGAAATACATATGAATAAATTGTTACTCAAGCAGAGATCATGTAAAGGGAAAAATGTAGTTTTAAATCCGAGAAACAAACTGAAAAAAACAGCAAAGCATTTTCACTCATTTCCCATGCTTATGTATTAGTGTATGTTTTCTTTCTTGCTATATCTGAATGATTTATACGTCTAATTTGATAATCGGCCCACATTTATAAGGGTAAATTTTCTATTAAACCTGAGTCATTCAATTTTAAAGTTACATATGTGCAGTTAATGTAAAGTAAATCTTGTTGTATCAGAATAAAAAAATTATAATTGACCAATTTCCAGTTTTTGCTCATATACGTTGATTTTGCCGTATGATACGTATATTTTATACTGGAATCCCGTTGACCGGGATTATTTTAACAATATCTCGCTACGCTGGTCTGTTTTTTCAAACAAAGATACGGCTGGGGCCCGCAGTACCTTTTAGACTACGCACCGGTTTATCGAGATAGTTTATTTTTCGATGAAAATCTTTCCAAATGGTCCTGGTGTTGGGGTCCCGATGCTTTGAGTGGAGTAAGTAGACCTTGGAGAGACTATGCCTGCTCCACTGTGGTTATTTATTTTTAGACGAAAATATTTCCAGGCGAACATAGTGTTGGTGCCTTCGGAATCTTATAAATAGGTGGCTTACGCCTGCTTTGGTTGATTTTTCTAAACAAAATCCGAATTTTTATCATTTTATATTTTTAAAAGAAAATATTTTCAAACGAACCTGTGATTATTAGCCCTATTGCTTTCAGCAGCGTACACCAAAACTTCTGCGTGAAAAGCATTAAAATCTGTCAATTAGCTGTCGAGACATATAATTTTGAAAACGAGAGGAACACAAATCATCACTGTCTCATTTACACTTCGTTTGAGCGAAGAATAGAAAATTCCCGCCCAGTTTTTCTTGATAAATGGTTACCGTCTAAACTCAATGTATTCTCTCTTCTACTCCAAAGATCTTTATGACGCAAAATCTTATATTTTGAAAATTTGTGGTAAATAAGAAATATAAAAATAACAACAAAAGTGAAAGTTTCATTTCTACTTTTTAGAAAATAATACATAACTTCTGTAAATTTTTATATGGCATTCTGAATATGAAGCAGTATCTAAATCATTAAAATATGTGCACAGTTCCTTCAAATTATTTATAATCTTTCATGGAGGGTAACATATAAACAGCAATTTCTTCATTTAATAATATTCACAAGATATAGTCCTTGAAACAATGTATACTACATTCTTAAAAGAAAAAAATACAGAAAAATATTAAATAAATACAATAGAAACCCTGTAGTCTAAATTCTGGTTAAAGCTGCAGCCAACGAAAATGACGGGGTGGCGGTACAGCACAGATCTCGCGCGCTTTTCAGCCTACCTCGATTAAATAGCAGTTAGACAATTCGTGAAAACCAGCCTGTCTTTATACACGTGACAGCTATAAATGTGGAAGTATCGCGGCTAATCCGGACGGAAATTTATCATATATTCTAATACGAGCAAATCTTGTGGGTGGTTATATATATATATATATATATATATATATATATATATATATATATATGCAAAAATTATCTTAAAAACGGCTCTAACGATTTTGACGAAATTTCCTATCCTACCGTTTTGGGACACCAGAAAACCATTGGGCTAGGTCACATGCTCGAGAAAATTCGATTAGTGGGTAATTTTGGGTCATGGTCTAGCTAATTGTATCTAAAAAACGGTTCAAACGATTTTGACGAAATTTTGTATCCGACCATTTTCGGGCACGAGAAGACTATTGGGCTGGGTCACATGTTCGAGAACTTTCGATTAGTGGGTCATTTTTGGGTCAAAGCGGGTCAAATTAATTTTATCTAAAAAACGGCTCTAACGATTTTGATTAAATTTTGTGTCCTACGAGTTTCGAGCACGATAAAAGCATTGGGCTAGGTCGCATGTCCGAGAAAATTCGATTAGTGGGTCATTTCTGGGTCATTGTGGGTCAAGATCTAAAAAGCGGCTCAATTTACACTAAATTTTGCATCCAATGGTTTTCCGGCACGAGAAGACTGTTGGGCTAGGTCACATGTTCGAAAAAATTCAATTAGTGGGTCATTTTGGGTCATTTTGGGTCATGGTCAAGCTAATTGTATCTAAAAAATGATTCAAACGATTTTGACGAAATTTTGTATCCGACTATTTTCGGGCACGAGAGCTGGGTCACATGTTCCAGAACTTTCGATTATTGGGTCATTTTTGTGTCAAAGCGGGTGAAATTAATTTTATCTAAAAAACGGCTTTTACGATTGTGTTTAAATTTTGTATCCTACGAGTTTCGGGCACGCGAAAATCATTAGGCTAGGTCACATGTTCGACTAAATTCGATTAGTGGGTCATTTCTGGGTCATTGTGGGTCAAGTTCTAAAAATCGGTTCAATTTACACTAAATTTTGCATCCTATGGTTTTCGGGCACGAGAAGACTGTTGGGCTAAGTCACATGTTCGAGAAAATTCAATTAGTGGGTCATTTTGGTCATGGGTCATGGTATTTGAACTCAAATATAATTTTGACCGAGCATAGCTCGGTCTTCCCTGCTCGTTTGAAATTAAAAACGAAACAAAATAATTAATATTTTTAAAGAAGAAAATAAATTGTAGTACTAGAACTAACATATTAAACAGGCATAATGTCGATTAGTTTGAAAAATAAATGGAAAGAAATATTGCTAACTTTGTGAATTTTTCAATGAACAGATTAGTACATGCGTTTAATGATTCTCAGGAATTAAGTTACTTTTTTCTAGCTTAGCCATAAGAAGTGGTGCGAATCTGGATAATGAAGCAAAAAAACGTCAACCTATCATGAACAAGATGGCGTTGAGTCTGAATGTAGCTCTGGAAGTGCTATTTCTATTTCATATTCTTTGAGAGCAGTTTCAACATCAGAATCTTATAAACGGACTTGCGGCTGCCGAATCAAATTATTCAGATTCAGAGTCATGTGGAAATTTGGAATAGAGAAGTTCCTGCTACCTCTAAATTAATGGGTTGTCATATTTTAACACGAAATTTCCATTATTTTTCTTCTCCCTCTCTTATTAAATTTATATCATCATTTTCTATAATCCAAAATTTTGTAAATCGGAACAGTTAATGGTCCTAATTAGTTCGGATTAGCAGTGTCCTACTGTAATGAAACCAGTAATAAGCCCTATATTACAAGTGAACCTTTGGCATTGCATCTTGGTTCTGATTTACAATGCATTTAAAGTACACGTCCTACCTTACCTTTTAGAATAAACATATACTTTTTTTTCCAATTCAATTTTATTTTCCAAAAATAATCTTGAATCTTTAGAGAAATTTTTGAAGAGCTGACAACTTTCATCCATGTCTATTGAAACTTTTACGTTCTTAGCAAAAAAGTGAATTCTTCGATATATTTTGAAATTTTTTTTATCTTTAACTCTGGGAGTTACTGAAGTCTAAATATTATTTAGTACTCAGATATACTACATGTTACTTTCATATATATAGTAGCTATTTATTAAAAAATTAATTGAATAAGTGTTTTCTGTCCATCATTGTTTACTTTAATTCAAAATGTATATGAAGACATTAAAGAAGATATTATTGTAGACTTAAAATATAAATTAACAATCTCTTTTCTAAAGGATGTAACTGAAAATAATAGTTTAATATATAATGTGTTCATTCAAACCTGTTCATTCCTGTTCATTAGAAAACAATTGCCACATATTCCGCCGTATAACGTGCTGCCGAAACAAAACTATGTTGAAGTAGAAACTCATTTTAAGAGATAAAGTGAAATAATTATGGCGCTGCATTAAGTTACATTTTATTAAATAGTATGTCTGTGTCTAAATATGTTAGATTTTACCACCCTTTATACGAGGGAAAACACGTTTTTTTACAAGTATTGCATTCTTAAATATCCAGTTGATAAGAATTAAATTAATTCGAATAAAATACAGGGTGTTTTACTAAAGTTGTTATTGGAAGAGCTAAATAATACAGATTAAAAAATGTCTTTAATATTCTTCATTGTTTTAGTAGCAAATGTTACCCAGAAATGGTGATGTACTGTCTCAAGGTATAAAAATGTTCAAAATAATCTTAAAATTTTAAAACGCAAATGTCTTTCTTTCATGTTTCAATAGCTAAACAGAATGATGAGTAAAAACTGAGAAATTTTAACCAACTTTATACGTTTGATTGAGCATTCTTACTGTTTGAATAACCCAGCGCTATCTGTTGGTGACATTTGGTACTAAAACAAAGAAGGAAACTAACAAAAAAAAACTTTAATAGCTGCGGCCGTTTGCTTGTTTATGCCATTTAAAAACGTCAAAATACCGTGTATATTAATTGTAATAAAATTCTTAATAAAACTAAAAAGTTTATATAAATATTATAAAAAAAATTATTGTATGTCTTAATAAGTCTAAAAGTTTTTAATTCTGAATTCATATTTTATAATAAGAAAAATATTCTAAAGCCAAAGAATTTGTTTTCTAAGAATTATTTTTCTAATATTTCTCGTCTTTATATGTTTCAGTTAAAAAAAAAAAAGTTGTGGGTATATTTCTTTCATTATGAAAAAATATGTCTTAGTATACAAAAATGTTCTCTAAGCCACTTTTTATAATTTTTAAGTTCTCGGATGATTAATGCGATTTTATTTGCATTAATGCAAATTTCAATAGGTATACGAGGGAGTATCAATAAGTTTTTGCCCTTGCATAGAAATAATTGAGTGAAACTTATGAAATTATTATATTTTATTAGTTCTTTTCTTTATAGTCACCGTGCAAAGTAACATCTTTTTACAAACGGTTGTTTGTTTGGTTGAATGGGTTTTTATGACACAAAGTCCCTTTAGTTACATGCTGCGCCAAAAGAGATTAGAATATGACCGTTACATTAAAATTTAAAATTGAAATAGATTTAAAATTTTGTCATAAAAACAAGCTGAATGAAAGTAACACAGTTAAATGAAAAGAGTGATGTGATGATAAATGTATAATTAAAATCATTCAATGAAAATATAACAACATCTAAAAGAAATAAACATAAGTTTTCACAATTAAAATATATATAGAATCTTTAAACTAACAGCTAGTAAAATGTACAAAGTTTCGAGCAGAAATATATTTAACTTAAACAATCGATTACCAAAAGAAACATAGTTAAAAACACGTAGGCTCGAATACCTCTAAAACAGTATTATCATCATTTGAGTCAGAACTGTAAGACTTTGATTCCATAACTTCCTCTGAATAGTATAGCAGCTCTATGGAATCCTTTGTAGTAAGAATCAATGTATCACGACAAAGTTTCTTGTTTTTCCCTCCACAGTTTTTCTGCAAACGGTATTTCAACTTCCATAGCCCATCTTTGTAGAAGGTGTTATACTGGCTTGAAAACCACTGCTCTACTGTATCAAAGTCGTCAGCATCCGAGTCAGAACGTTTTCCCTTCAATAACCTTTTCATTTTTGGAAAGAGGAAGAAGTCTGAAGGTGAATAAGATGGATGGGGCAATAATTGGTAGCCCAGGCTTTGGACTACATTCAAAGTTTCATTCGCTTTGTGAGCCGGAGCATTGTCAGCCAAAAGGCGGACAATTTTTGCCACTCTTCCACGCCGCTTCACTTTCAGTTGTTCATGAAGTTTTCCCAGCAAGCTCATGTAATATCCTCCAGTTATCCTGTGCCCATAGGTGATGTAATCTGTGAGTATTATGCCCTTGCAATCCTAAAAAAACTACCATGACTTGCTGCACACAAGCCTTTTTGGGGGGCGGCGAGTCAGAGTGCTTCCATTATTTACTCATCATTTTGGTCTCTGGGACAAAGTAGTACACCAAGCACTCGTCCATTGTCACCAAACAATCAAAAAAACCTCCTCATATCCATCACACAGGGCTAACATTGTGGACGTACAATCCACACGCTGCTGTTTCTGTGAGGGGGGTCAGCAATCTTGGACCCCGCCGTGCCGAGACCTTGGACAAGTGCAGGTGGTCATGCAGGATGGTGGATATGGAACAATAGGATATATCCACTTCAGCCATAATAGCATGGATTATCAATCGTCTGTCCTCCATCCCCAGTCTTTCCACTTCCCTACCTATGTCTTGGTCAACAGCCGAACATGGTCTGCCTTCCCTAGCCTCGTCCTCCAGACTCGTTGATCCACATTTCAGATGTCTCTTCTATGGTTTAATAGTGCTAAAGGATGGACATATTCCTCCATAAACACTTTTCATATCATCGTAAATCTCCGTGGCTTTCAACCCTTTTAAATGGAGAAGCCGGATTACTGAGCGATATTCAATTTTCAAAAGTTCTCCACTTTCAGTCATTTCGGCAGACTACTTCAAAAAGGCTTCCACCTAAACACAAAAAATTACACATTAGTTGTACAAGACATGGGCACATATAATATATAAATGTCATAAATTCACCCAATTATTTCTATGTGAGGGCAAACACTTATTGATACCTCCTCGTACGTCTGCATAAAAGATTAAGTATCGAATATAAATAAATTTGTCTAATCTTTGTTTAGAATTTCAAACACATTATTTATAAATAATAATAATAATATATATATATATATATATATATATATACATATAACAGAACACAAACACACGCTGGTTGCATGGCTGTAGAGATGTTGGAGTAGGCATAAATTTGATGAAAATTAGCCATAATATTTTAGCTCACAGCGATCGGGCTATGATTACATAGCGAACATCAGCTCATGCGATCTAAGCAAGATCATATTTGTGTAGTCAGCGAGACGAGTTCGGGCATTAATTGATACTACATTCCTTGGATATTCCTTAAATAAATCATTTATGTTGAACGACACATTTTATTTAGTCACTTCCTTTTATAAACAAATGAATAATTTCATATGCAGTGTAATATTCACCGAACTATTAGTCAACTATTATAGATGATATTCCATCCATCCGGTAAAATATAGTATAAACTACGTCTCATTATTTCACTATTTCAATAAAATCCAGCGGAGTCACTCTTCGCTGATATTTACACGTTATTAAAACAATTGAAAATAACGGAAAAAGCTACCTTGTGAATTCGTGCATGTGTATTTAAAATTTAGCGTCGAGGAATACAAATACTCAATGCGGTTAATGCAAGAGGCCATAAGAGGCCTTGCGTGCCGCTGCGTTCGCGTATGCGGGGAATTTGAGAAATTGTGTTTCCAAAAACGCCGGAATTAATATTCGAAGCATTTCTTGAAAAAGAATAAACTAGACTTAATCAAATATAACGTTTTTTAAATCATGCATGAAATTTGCATTTGAGACGGGAGAGTGAAAAAAAGTACGATAGGTTAAATCCATTATAATTTAGGAAGGGGAAACCGAAATAAAAGTATTTTAAGAAATATAGTAAATTAAATGGGTAACATTTTTATAAATATTAAAATATGTTTATTCGCCCCCCCCCAAAAAAAAAGGAACAATGAGACTCTGAAATTTACTAGGCCTACAAGCTCAAGAAACGTACACCATCTCATATTACAAACTTGGTAGACATTAGAGAGCTGAAAAAGATTGTTAAATTTTCATTACTAAAATAAATTTTCCTAAATGACTGAAGCATGAAGAAAAAAAAGCTGAAGACATTCCTCCATACAAAACAGACTTATATAATGACATAAGAAATAACAATAATACAGAATAAAGAAAGTACAATAAAGAATACCTAACAATAACTTTTTCATTTTAAAAAGCAAGTCCATTCGAAGGTTAATCAGAAGTCTATAAACTATTTAAACTTAAGAATCATAAATCATACCTGTAGTGTTTAACACTTTTACCAACACTAAATGAGCAAATGTAACCATTGTTATAGGTTTCATCATTAATTTGAAATTTGAATTCATAATATAACTTTATTAAAATGTTCATTGTCACTTTTCACAATTTTTACTGGCTTACTCAGCACATTTAGTCAATTATTAGAGTAAAAATCAGTCTTTATCATGGTTTTAATAAATTTTACTTTTCTTTTGCTTCGAATTCCACTTATTTTTACCTTAAACATTGTCACGTTTCTGACGCATAAGTTTCGTATATCAACAAATTCCAATTTTTGTCGAATAGCATAATATAGATACTCTTAATTGACAAAATTCTTCTTACCAAATATTTTTGACTTCATAACAATTATTAAACTCATTGTTTACAGATTTCTAAACTCTTCAGTATAACACTAATAATAAATTATTTTTTTTTCAATATAGTAACAATGATAAATAATAGATAGATTTCTGCTTTCAATTATTTTGGATGTATAATTTTTACGCAGTTATAAGAAAAAAAACTCTTATAAAAAATTTATATAAGAAATGATAATACTAACAAAGAAAGAAAAATTAACTTTTATTATATCCAACAAAATCATTGTAGCAAAATCTTGCAAACATTTGATAACTTTTAGTTGTGTGTAGGATTTTTTAAGTGCTTCAATCCTACACATACTTGATTAAATAATCTATCATACAAATCTATCAAAATCTGCATGCATAAAAAACTGTCTTAGTGATTATGATTAGTAAGTATCGACATAATCTATGTAATTTAAGATAAGTTAGAGAATTTCAATTCAACATTAACAGATATCCTACTAGAACCAGCCAATTTCCGACCACATAAAAGGGTTAACTTCCAAGTAAAAATTCCTGACAAGTAAATATTCGTGTAGATCCTTACAATGATACACTTGTAATGCTTAATAGACTACTATTGATTACTGCTATTAATTATAATGGAATTAAGATATATTAAAAATTAATATTAGTTACTTTTTAACTTTACTGGAAAGAATAAAAAATACTAAAATTACATTTACTTTAGCCTGTTACTCTTCATGATATAATTTAAATTTATCAGGGGAATTATGAGGACGTAATTTCGAAATATGGTGTCTGCCTATATCTGCCACGTAATCTGGAAACATGGTATCTGCCTGTATCTGCCTATTAGTCGTTGGGTGTATAGATTTCAATAATTCACACCAGATAACTTACTATTATATTTACAAGGGCATTAAAAGTAGGCTGTCTTTTATGAAATACCTTCTAGCACTGTGGAAATTAACCCCTATATATTTATAAACTAAAATATGCACAAAATAATGAACAATTATGACAAATAACCAGTAACTGTCAATTAATAGATTAAGATTTATTACAGATTATTATGATTATTAAACTTTTAAATTAGTCTACGAAACATTTATGAAATTTTACCTGTATTTTACTTGTAATTCCCTGGCTAAACACATTTCAATTTCTAGTACTGAATTTGATAATTATAAGAATTGTTAACTAGAATTAGCTTAGTTCCAAACAGAAAATATACATAATAAAAATATATGATTAAAATTCATAATTACTTTCAGAAATAAACTTGAATTTAAAATTCATTCATTTCATTCTTAATTTAAAAAAATAAATAAAATGATAGCAATATTAAATATTTCTGTAAACAACATAAAACTAAAATATCATTTTTTAACACCATTTTGCACAAAATTTCCAATTTAAACTACTATATCACATCAGAAAGATTTTCAGAGTAGCAAATTATAATATTTTCAGTAAAATATCTCAAAATTATGCAGAATAAAATCTCGAAATGATTTCTGGATAACATTTTAAGGACAAAACATTAAATTTTTTTGAATTTTATTATTATAATAGATTAATTTAGAAACGAAAAACAATAACTTCAAAATTTGTCACAGTAAATTATTTTTAAAACACTAACGTCTTTTAAAATTGCTTACCCACTTTAAGGTGATTGTTGACATAATTCTATGAGGATTGTTCTGAATTCTAATTCTACTGAAATTGAAGACCCCAAGAAGTTAAATGGTTCATTATTTACCGGTACTCCATGATTCTGTCCAACTTTTACTTACCCATCATACGTAGTATAGGGTAAGTCTTGTAATCGTTTTTAAAATCGAAAAAAAATTTTTGACGGCTTTACACGTTTCAGACACTGGATATTTTTAGAAAAAAAAATTTGCCGTCCGTCTGTCTGTAAATGCTCTGTCTCCCGAACAAATTGTGATAAAGACTTAAAATTTGGTATGTACTTAGTATGTAACAATGGGAAGAATCTTATTGAATTTCAGTAACCTCGATTATCCGGAACTATGTTTTTCGGAATTGTTTATTTTAAGGAGGGAATATAAAAGACAGTAAAAAAACAAATTTTGCATAAAGAATGGAGTCGATCGGATAATTAGTTGCCGAGATATTTGTAATCCTATTTTTCACACTCTTCGATTTTTCCTGACCCTGTATTTCATTCAAATTTCAATTCAAAGATATATTTTAATTGGAAATGAGACGCTTAATCCGACGCAGTAAATCGTTAGTTAATATGATTAACAATTTTGGAGTAATAGAACACTTAAAGTTTATGACGTCATCAAGCCACGATTTTATTCGAATTGCAACGCATTTTATAGTTTACACGTGTTTTATTTTCATATTTTATATTATGCATATCCATGATGGGTAAGTATTACGGTGGCCCCCAACGACTAGTTTATGTAGCATTTATCCATTCGCTACACCTATTTCTTAAATCAAACACATATATCTTATAAACTACTCCCCATTATTTCAGTAGAATTCAGCGGGTCACTATTAGCTGTGACTACACGTAATTAAAACAATTGAAAATAACATAAAAAGCTACCTTCTGAATTTGTGCAAGTGTATTTAAAAGCCAGCGCAGAGGAATACAAATACACAATGCAGGTAAAACCCTAATCCAATCAGATGACTCGCTTGGCGCTGCGTTCGCGGAGGCGGGAAACTGGAGAGCAGGGTTTTCAAAAACGCAAGAATTAATATTCGAAAAGTCTCTCCGAAAAAAGCTTAATCAAATAGACCATTAGAATTTTGAAAGAGTAATAAGAAAAATTAGTTCAAGACAAAATATAGTAAACTAAATGGGGAAAATCTTTAAAAATATTACAATATGTTATATATATAAAATATTTATTAATGAATTTTCAATCCTGTTTTGATTTTATATGAGATATTGTAACAAAAATGTGGTTTCAATTTAATACTTTTATATACTTTGAACACTGAAGGATTTTTTCAAATAGATACTTATTCCGAATTCTCAATTTTAGTAAATTAAATATACTTATTTTTATGCATTTAAAACATGGGGATATAAAAATGATTGGGATGTATTTTAACAGATCTTGATATGTTTAAGACGTAAAATACTAGCTTTGCAAAACCTGTAGTAACTTTAGAAAAAAATAATGAAGGTTTAATTCCTACTTTTAGAAAATATTAGTGAGAATTAAGGTAATTCGAATAAACATGTATTAATTGCAATTAAATTTTTTTCTTAACAAGTCTATACCCTTGATTCCAAAAGAAGATCATTATTCTAAAATAGCTTTTTATTTTAAGGAAAATATTTTCTTAAAATTTTCGGCTACCTATATTCATACTTTAAAAAGTGATGGGAACATATTTTCCATTATAAGAAAAATGTTTCGGTTAGTATGCAAAAATGTTCTTATAATTTATTTTTTGCATAAATATATTCTGATATTTAATGAATTTTTTACTGACATTAATACAAGCTCTAATATGTATATGTCTATAAAAAGACCATGTAAAGAATATTAAATAAGTTCTCCTGATATGTTTTTAGAATGTCTTATTTATTAATGAGAAATATAAAAAATATGTAATACAAAAAAATTACAGTTCTGTTTTACATTTAAATGAAGTATTGAGGGCAAAGTGTGGTTTTTAGAAGTTTTTTTTTTTTAATATATGTTTCTAAACATGTAGTTATTCGGAATTATTAAAACGGCAAAAATTAGATAGACGTAATTTTTATGTAAATTCTAAATACGTAATTATCATTGTTAAATGTTCAACAACATGATAATATAAACTTATGGTTTTCTACATTAGTTGAAAAATATGAAAATTAACTTGTATTTAATAAAAAACACAATATAAAATGTACATGTGAAAAATGTGTTTTACAGTTTTTAGTTTACTAATTATGTAACTTTTCCAGTTATTTAAGAAATCCCACTTTCCTAATAGCTATCACAATAAACGGAAAACGAAAATTATACGAATAATTTAGATGAAGCATTTCGTTATAACTATTACAAATTGTATCATAATAATGAATTTTTTCTCAATTCAAATATTGAAATAATTGAAAAAAACGTGAATATTGGAAATAATTTTTTCCGCATATACGAAATTAAAAATGTTTTATTTACATATTTTGAAAATATGTTAAAAATATTTAGAAGAATTCTCTTTTCGACTTATATCCCTTATCGATCCGGATACCTTCAATCTTTTGTTTTTTAAATTTCGGATTAAGGGTTCAGGGGTGATGTTCCGTAGTCCCAGTTGCCTAACTAAGGTGCCATAAATCATGTTACCAGCGGATGGTTAATCTTGAGTAGTGTATTTATGCATGGCAGTCAAAGGCAATAATGTAAAGGGTGTCCCAAATCAGACTCAATCAATAACATCTAAACGGCGACAGCTGTTGAAGTCATGCTTGAAGGAGAATTATGTTTAACGTCAGGAATTACAATACTACATTTCTTTGTTTTAATTCGAACTATCCCCAATAGATGGCGATGTGCTGTATCAAAATGTTAGAAACGTTAGAAATCTCAAACTAATGCAAAAAAATGGATCCAAGTTAACTCAGTTAACTTTTTAAGCTTGCATTCTATTGAAATGTTGAAACGCCAAAATTACGGTTTGCGTTTTGAAATTGCAAACTTATTTTTAGCAGTATTACAGAATGGGACAGAGCAGCGCTATCTATATATTTTTTGAACTAAAACAGGGAAGAATATTAAATAAATTCTTGACATCACATATTTCTCTCTTACAAGAATAATTTCAATATCTGTTACCGTTATTAGATTTAATTTTTAAGATATTAAGTACATCTAACCCTAGAAGACTAGACAGTCGTAATAACTATGTCTATGTTTGTGTGGTGGACGACCCCTGATTAAAAAGTAGGAGTTTAATTGTAAGACTAAGAATATTTCTTTTGTAAGTAAATTTATAATATGTTGAAAGTACATTATGATCATATTTAAAAGTATTTTTCCTCATAAAAACGCCAAAATTTAGAGAATTCGTAATTTTTACGAGTATTTAGTCTTTTCTACTATCTCGAGTACGTCTAGTCATCTAAGGTTAAATGCATCCTCTACAGATATAGGATACAGAATAGGAACATCTGTGAAATAATACAAATCTTTATTAGTATGTTTAAAGTCAGGAATTATATTACTAAATTTCTTTGTTTTAGTTCCAAATATTCCGGATAGATGGCGCTGTTCTGTATAATTTTTTTAGAAATCTCAAACTAACGTAAAAAAATGGATCTAAGTTAAGTCAGTTATACTTGCATTCTGTTGAAATATTGAAACACCAAAATTGCGGTTTGCGTTTTGAAATTGCAAACTTATTTTTAGAAGTATTACAGTATTGGATAGTGCTGCGCTATCTGTCATTGCTATTTTGAACTAAAACAAGGAAGAATATTAAAGAAATTCCTGACTTCACATATTGCTCTCTTACAAGAATAACTTCAATATCTGTCACCGATATTATATTTAATTTGAAAAACATTAAGTCCATCTAACCCTAGAAGAATAGACAGTCGTAATAAATATGAATATGTTTGTGTGGTGGAAGACCGCTGATAAAAATGTAGGAGTTTAATTATAAGACTAAGAATATTTGTTTTCTAAGTAAATTGATCATTGATTAAAAAGTCAACATTTTACTATCAATTTGCTTAGAAAGTTTGCATTATAACCATTTTTAAACCTATTTTTCCACAAAAAAATCAAAATTTAGAAAATTCGAAATTTTTACGAGCGTTTAGTCTTTTCTACTACCTTGAGTTCGTCTAGTCATCTAAGGTAAAATGCACCCGCTATAGATATAGAACAAAATAATAGGAACACCTGTGCAAGAATACATTTTTTTAGTAGTATATTTAGAGACTTACATTACTACATTTCTTTGTTTTAATTCGAAAATGCATATGGCGTTGAGCCACACTTTTCCTTCATTACAGCTTTCATTACAGCTTACATTCAACGTGGGATTGACAAATATAGGTTAATCGCAAAGTTTAAAGGAATTCACACGCATTCCTTGTGGAGAGCGGTCTCTAGTTCAAATAGTTTCCCTGGAAGAGAAAACCAAGCAATGACTTTGGTCTCTACATACCCCACAAAGTCTCAATGATGTTGAAATCTAGTGAGTGAGGACACCACGTGAGATGTTACACTTCATCATCATGCTCATCTGACCATATTTGAGCACAGCGAGCTGTGTGATCAGGGGCGTTGACATCTTGGAACACATGACGTTCCTCATGAAAAAGAGTCTGAAGCACAGGGTGGAAATGATCTGCGAGAAAACTGCGATAATTCTCGCCTGTGATCTTCCCCCTCAGGGCTAGGAGTGTCCCCAAGACACGCTAAAATATAGCGCTCCACATAATAACAGATCCGAGATTTCCCCTCTATGATTCATGGTAGGAACCAGACAGTTAAAGTGAAATGCTTCTGCCGGTGTTCGCCAGAACACACGTCCGGTGGTCTGAAATAATGTTAATCATGATTCTTCAAACCATTTTACCTGTCCCTATTGCAGTTGTGTTCAGTTTTGGTGGTCTCGGCATCTCTGTAGTCGCTTCATAGCATTTCTTGACGACACTAACGGCTTTGGAATAGCCTCTCTGCCATTAATGGTCGCAGAATGCAGCTCCCGTTAAATAGTTTTGGTGGATACGGGTTTCTGGCGAAGGTTTTTCATCTAGGAGTTTATCTGTTGCAGTGTAGTCTTGCGTTTTCAAGCGACTATCTGCGTCAACACTCGTCTCTCTCGGTCGGTCAATTTCGACTTTCGCAAGCTGTTCTCCTTCACAGAGGACACATTTTCTAGATTTGTGTGGGCTATCAGAACCCTTGACACAGTGGTCCTTGTAACATCGACAAGGTTAGCTGCTTTCGACACGGTTGATCCAGCGAAGCGAGCTTCAGCGATCATGCTTTTTCGCACGCCGGACAGATGGGGCATAATAGCGATTTCCTGAGAATAGAATTTTCTTATACAACTGTCACACCGGCAAATGTTGGCCGAATACCTTCCCTTTCGCCAACGCTAGATAGCAGACCATTGTGACACGTGGCGGGGTTGCATTGGACGGTCGAAGTACGAGGCATTTGAAATAGGTGTTTCTATTATTTTGTCCTATACCTGAATATAAATATATAATGAATTACTAATAAATACATTCTACTCTAAAACGTAACTAAGGTGAAATATTTAGTCTAAAATTCTGCTTTATTCATAAATAAAAAGTATATAATTCAGTTTTTCATTCATACTAAAACTTACCACCAGAGACATTTTTTTCTGTACCTGAATCTTAAATGTAAAATATTCCTCCATACCAGAACCATTTGTCGGGGATACATATGTTTCTTCCTTTAAATTTTTCATTTTATTCCTGCTACATATACACTAACATATCTTACGTTTTCCAAAGTCATTTTGAAGAAAAGAATTTCAAATAAATAGTATTTTTCATTCCAAATCTTCCGAGCATATAATCTGTCTGTAATATTATGTGAAAAGGAACGTTCATCTGAAATGTCTGTCCGCAGTTTGAGTCTCAGCATTAATGTTAATGCTGTTTTTATCATATAATATTCGGGTTATTTTGCACATTAACCTATTAGTTATATTTTAGAATTTATAGATTTTGTTCTTTCAAACTTTATACTTATTACAATTTTAATGTTAAAAAAAAAGAAATAAATTGAATCTATTCTTTTTTTAAATAGTTCAGTTGTATCAGAAACGAGGTCGTGTAATATTTAAATATATGAATATACCTGTGCATTTAAATATAAATGTCGCTTAAATTTAAATCATCATTCAATTTTACATTTTGCAGACATCATCAATTCTAAATTCCTTACCAATAACACAACACATTTACCATTCATTTAAAAAATCTTCAAAAATCTTCAAAGTCTTCAAAATATAACCACCAGCTTTTCCTCAAATTTTAATGCATGATATTATAGTTATATATATATGTCGTAGGCTAATTGGGAAATCCGGCTCTTTGCAAAGAGCCTAGGCTGTTTGGAAAGAGCCGGTCTAATTGGAGAATCATCTCGCTTTTCCAAATCAGCCTGATATTTTTCAGGCCTATTGCAAAGAGCCTAGCCATCGTTAGGCTAATTGGAATAAGGTCATTTATTTCTCAATCAGCCTGATAATTTTTAGGCTTATTGCAAAGAGCCTAGATAGCGTTAGGTTAATTGGAAAATGGCCATGCCTATTTAGAAAATGACCAGTTTTTTGTCAATATATGGTGCTGTACCCAAATCGAACCTGAAAATTCCGTTTGAAGTCGACCCGAACCCGACAGAAAAATTCCATCGAACCGTAATCCGACCCTAAAAGGACAAAATAAATTCCTTCGAGTCGCAACCCGACCCGAACCAGAAAACTGAAGTTAAAGACCCAAATATGAAAATTTAAGTTAGCCCGAAACCCGACCCGAACCCGACAAAATTAATCCATCGAACCGTAACCCGATCCGAACCCGACAAAATAAATTCCTTCGTCTCGCAACCCTTACCCGAGCTTGAAAATTGAAGTTAACCCGAAAGCCTACCCGAACCAAACAAATAAAAATCCATCGATACGTAATCTGATCCGAACACGACAAAATAATTTTCGTCGTCACAGAACCCAATCCGAACCAGAAAATTGAGTTAACCCGAAATCCTACCGGAACCAGACAAAAAAAAATCTATCGATCCTTAACCCGGTCCGAACCTGACAAAATAATTTCCGTCGTCATGCAACCTGAGCCATACCTGACAATTGAAGTTAACTCGAAATCTACTAGATCCCGACAAAAAAATTCCATCGAACCGTAACCCAATCCGAACCCGACAAAATAAAATCCGTCGCAACGGAACCCGATCCGAAGCTGAAATTTCAAGTTAACCTGAAACCCGACCCGCAACTGAAAATTTAAGTTAACCCGAAACCCGACCCAAACCTGACAGAAAATAATCATCGATCCGTAACCCGACCCAAACCTGACAGAAAATAATCATTGCCCCGTAACCCGACCTGAACGAGATAAAAAAAAATCCATTGAACAGTAACCCAATCCGAACCTGGCAAAATAAATTATTTCATACCGCAATCCGACCCAAACCAGAAAATTGAAGTTAAGCCGACCCGAACCAGACAAATAAAAATCCATCGATACGTAACCCGATCCGAACCCGTCACAATAAATTTCTTCGTCTCACAACCCAACCCGAATCAGAAAACTGAAGTTAACCCGAAAGCCGACCCGTAACAAACAAATAAAAGTTCATCGTTTCTTAACCCGATCCGAACTCGACAAAATAATTTTATTCGTCACGCAACCCGATCCGAACCTGTCAAAATAGATTTCTTCGTCTCGCAACCCGACCCGAATCTGACAATTGAAGTTAACCCGAAACAGACAAATAAAAGTTCATCGATACGTAACCCGATCCGAACTCGACAAAATAATTTTATTCGTCGCGCAACCCGATCCGAACCACAACATTGAAGTTAACCCAAAACCCGACCCATACCTGACAAAAAAATCCATCTAATCGTAACCCGATCCGAACCCGACAAAATAAATTTCTTCGTGTCACAGACCGATCCAAACCAGAAAATTCAAAATTACCCGAATCCCGACCCGAACCACACAAAAAAAATATCCAACGAACCATAGACCAATCCGAACCCGTCAAAATAAATTCCTTCGTCTCGCAACCCGACTCGAACCTGAAAATTGAAGTTAACCCAAAACCCGACCGAACCTGAAAATTTATGCTAATCCGAAACCTGACCCAAATCTGAAAATTTAAGTTAGCCCGAATTACGACCCGAACCCAACAAAATTCATCTATCGGACCGTAACCCGATCCGAACCCGACAAAATAAATTCCTTCGTCTCGCAACCCGACCGAAAATGAAAATTAAAGTTAACCCGAAGGCCGACCCGAACCAAATAAATATAAACCCATCGATACATAATCCGAAGCGAACCTGACAAAATAATTTTCGGTTTTTAGGTTTCGGATTAAATTAAATTTTCAAGTTCGGGTCGGTTTTTGGGTTAACTTAAATTTTCACGTCATGTCGGGTTTCGATACGAAGGAATTTATTTTGTCGGGTTCGGATCGGGTTACGGTCCGATGGATTAATTTTGTCGGTTTCGGGTCGGGTTTCCGGCTAACTTAAATTTTCATATTTGGGTCGGGTTTCGGGTTAGCATAAATTTTCAGGTTCGGTCAGGTTTCGGGTTAACTTTACTTTTCAGGTTCGAGTCGGGTTGCGAGACGAAGAAATTTATTTATTCAGGTCCAGATTGGGCTACACGGCTCGTTGGATTTTTTTGTCGGGTTTGGGTCGGGTTTCGAGTTAACTTCAATTTTCAGGTTCGGGTCGGGTTCCATGACGACGGAAATTATTTTGTCAGGTTCGGACCGGGTTAAGGATCGATAGATTTTTTTTTTGTCTGGTTCCGGTAGGGTTTCGGGTTAACTCAATTTTCTGGTTCGGATTGGGTTCTGTGACGACGAAAATTATTTTGTCGCGTTCGGATCAGATTACGTATCGATGGATTTTTATTTGTTTGGTTCGGGTAGGCTTTCGGGTTAACTTCAATTTTCAAGCTCGGGTAAGGGTTGCGAGACGAAGGAATTTATTTTGTCGGGTTCGGATCGGGTTACGGTTCGATGGATTAATTTTGTCGGGTTCGGGTCGGGTTTCGGGCTAACTTAAATTTTCATATTTGGGTCGGGTTTCAGTTTAGCATAAATTTTCAGGTTCGTTCAGGTTTCGGGTTAACTTCAATTTTCAGGTTCGGATCCGGTTGCGAGACGAAGAAATTTATTTTGTCGTGTTCGTATCGGGATTCAATGGATTTTTTTATCTGGTTCGGGTCGGCTTCGGAGTGATGGTAATTTTTTGTCGGGTTTCGGGTTAACTTAAATTTTGAGGTTTGCGGTGGGTTTCGGGTAAACTTGAATTTTTTGGTTTGGATCGGGTTATGTATGGATGGATTTTTATTTGTTTGGTTTCGGTCGGCTTTTGGGTTAACCTCAATTTTCCGGTTCGTTTCGGGTTGCAAGATGAAATTTATTTTGCCAGGTTTGGATCGGGTTACTGTTCAATGGATTTTTTTATCTGGTTCGGGTCGGGTTACGGGGCAATGATAATTTTCTGTTAGGATGGTGTCGGGTTTCGGGTTAACTTGAAATTTCAGTTTCGGATCGGGTTGCAAGATGAAGAAAATTATTTTCTTAGGTTCGGATCCGGTTACTGCTCAATGGATCTTTTTTATCTGGTTCGGGTTTGTTTATGGGGCGATGGTATTTTGTGTCAGTTTTGGGTCGGGTTTCGGGTTAACTAGAAATTCGGATCGGGTTGCATTGCGACTGATTTTATTCTTTCGGGTTCGGATCGGGTTACGGTTCGATGGATTTTTTTTTGTCGGGTTCTGGTCGATTTCGAGTTAACTTCAATTTTCAGGTACGACTCAGGTTGCATGACGACGGAAATTATTTTGTCGTGTTCGAATCAGGTTTATGGTTCGATGAATTTTTTCCTAGTTCTTGTCAAGTTTCGGGTTAACTTCGATTTTCATGTTCGGGTCGGGTTGCGACACGAAGGAATTTATTTTGTCGGATTCGGATCGGTCACGGTTCGATGGAATTTTTATGTCTCTTTCGGGTTAGGTTACTCGTTAACTTCGAATTTTTAGGTTTGGATCGGGTTACGGTTCGATGGATTTTTTTGTCGGGTTCTGCTCGGGTTTCGGGTAAACTTCAGTTTTCTGGTTCGGGTCGGGTTGCGACTCGAAGGAATTTATCGAAGGACCTTTTAGGTCCTTCTTTCCATTTTTTCCATTTTTTTCATTTTTTTTCTTTCCATTCACCCATTTTTTTAATCTCGAAGGACCTTTTAGGATCCGGTTATGGTTCGATGGAATTTTTCTGTCAGGTTCGGGTCGACTTCGAATGGAATTTTCAGGTTCGATTTGGGTACAGCACCATAACAGCAGCGTTTCTCGTTTTCTTCAGTTTTCCACTGTGAAGAAGCTTGAGTTGAAGTTTTCTTTCTCTCTTTCTGTGCACATGATTTTTATTTACCTTTCTTTGTTGGGGAAGCATCAGGTTTTTAAAATTTATTTGCAGATGAAACAGAAGTTTAGTATGGCTCATGTTCAGTTGGCTTTTCAGATTGACTAGAGGATATTTGTGACTGACGATTAGGGTAATCTATTTTCACAGGTTCTGATGATTGTGGCCAAAGTTGTAGTGCAGACGGAGCTCTTTTAAGAATGGCATAGTACACATTACGGGTTTTCATCCTTATACTGCTAAATAGTGTCATAGATGAATCATTTGTTGGAAAAGACCACTCAGTTTTCATTCTTATGTGTCTTACAGATTTTGATTGTCGCTTGAGTAAACTAGAATACGAAACTTCTACAGATGGGGTTATGGATTCAACAAGTTTGCGAACTTCAGGATAAGAGAGTTTCTGAGTAATTTTTACAGCAAGAATTCCTTTTTTACGGATCCAGTTTGGACAAAAGCGAGAGTATTCTGTATGGGGATCATTACTTCGGTTAGTTTGCGAAGCGTTAAGAGAGAGAGTTTTCGCAAGATTTACCATCGTGGCCAACATGTGCACACCGTGCACATGTAACGGAATCATGACATGCAGTTGTGGTGTGGCCATAATGCTGACTTTTAAACAACGGAGATGGTTAGGAAGGCAAGGTCGGGCAGGACATATCTGGTAGGCAGCTTTAATTAAATTTGGTAACGTAGGGCTGCTGAAAATCAGAATAATTTGCTTCGTAGGAAGCACTTGCTCATTCAGACGAATAGCGGTCATTCGTACATATATGTAATTTTGATCTTTTTAAATTTTGTAAGAGTTCTTCTTTTGTAGAAAATAAAAGTTCTGGTTCGGATATTACACCACGGCTTGTATATTCGGATATTACACCATGGACCGGAACAGAAACAGAAAAAGAACCAACTGTTGTGCACCTTAAGAGGAATTGTCATTAAATAGCTGAAGAAACCTTCACCAGGAAATCCTCCGACTAAATTTTTTAAGCGAATGACCATCCAAAGAAACAGACTGAAATGTTTTTGCAATACGAAAAGGATAGGTTTTCTTAACAGAACAATCAGAGAGATTATCATTGCGTTTTATAATGGAGAAGTGGTTAAATGAATTATTCTGTACAATTGTTGCTCTCCACATGGGAGAGAGACAGAAGGAATTGGAGTACATGCATCCATATTAGAAAATAAATGCTATTCAGACCCCGGCCCCACCACCGACTACGATGTCTAGGGGTTGCATGTTCATGAACCATTGCTAACCAAGGCCTTACGTTCACAAGATACTCCTATGTCAGTTTCCACACTTAACCAGATGACAAGTAAATGCCCGCTCACTTGATCCCTAGCCAGTGACAAGTCGGCTGACCAGCCGATTGATGTATACGGGACCAATATGCACCTCCGATCTCCCTGAAGCAGAGGCCAAAGCAGCGTGTTGGCTCCAGTCAACTGCCAGGATTCTCCTTTCCAGGGATTCGGGTCACCACGCACGGCAAACACGTGGTTTACATTTCTCCATAAGTTGATATAGACCGGATGATATCGGCTTATGCAGAATTGCCAGCAACTTGAAAGAGGAAACCACAATGAGAGCGAAACAAAGAGGAAAGAATAGACAAGAGAATAGAGAGCAAAAAGAAAACAGAAAGATAGCTCCGGTGCCCGGGGTTGCAAAGCACGTGAATACCTAAAGAATGTATCGGCCTGGGAGGGGCTGAAAAAACTCAAACAAAATTAGTATATTCATTTGCCAGTATCTTGGATGATTTTGCTGAACTATATAGCTTTTACAGTTCGTTTACAAGGACACTTAAAATTAATAAACATGGAAAGTTGTCATCACCATAGCGTCTAAATTACTGAGCTGATTCGAACCTAATTTGATACAGTATATTGATCTTGTATATTCGACGAGTTTGTTAATAATGAATGTAGATCTTATAGTTCGTTTACAGGAATACACAAATGCAAAAATCATGCAAATCTTGTCATCTCGATAGCTTTCAAAATGCTGAAACAATTCGAACCTAATTATGACGATGAATTGATCTTGGTGGATTTTGTTAATCATGTATGTAGCTCGCATTGTTCGTTTACAGGGACGCGCAAAAGTAAAACAATCAAAACTTGTCATGTCGGTAAAGTCCAAAATACAGATTTAATTTGAATCTAAGGAGGAGAATTTTGATATTACAAATGTCTTGGCTAAGTTTATTAATTAGGTATTTAGCTCTTATTGTGCATTTGCAGAACCCACAAACTTTTCTGTAGGAATTGAATGGTTTATGTTAGAATATCGTTTCAGTATTGGCAATATATTATAGCTCATGAGAGATTTTTAAAATCGGTTTCAACAAAATTTTAAAATGTTTTATATTCTTTCCTCGTATTCATTAAATTACGATTCGCAAGCCAGATTTAAAAAATCATTTCAAATTGTTTTCCTCGCCAGTATAGCAAACATATAGCGCCAACATAGCGGGGAAAATCCATTTGGATGATAAGGGAATTTCCCGCCCCCGATTTGCCAATTAGCTCACTGTATTGCTGATATATTTCTGAGTTTTCACGATTTTTGACTGGACTTTTTATATGAGTTGCTGTATAAAATTGACTACCAAATCATGAAAAAAAAACCTTTCGTAGAGTTCGCGCATGCGCAGTTAAAAATTATTTCATACAAATTCTCATATCTCATCAAATATTCAATATATATATATTTTCATATATTAATACTTGGAAATTTTTCCAGAGAAAATTTCTCACGCCTTGCATTCATAATATTCATTTTTTTAATTGCTTAATAGGCGTATAGTCAACATAGTGAAAAAGTACCCAAACCGGGACTCGAACCCGGGTCATCAGATTAGCGCACTGACGTTCTACCAACTGAACCACTTGGGAACGATACTCAGCCTGGAACTTTTTCACCATAACATGTTGGCAAGGCTACAAACGCAGCACAAGAGTTCCAGGATGAGTATCGTTCCCAAGTGGTTCAGTTGGTAGAACGTCAGTGTGCTAATCTGATGACCCGGGATCGAGTCCCGGCTTGGTTACTTTTTCACTATGTTGGCTATACGCCTATTAAGCAATTAAAAAATATATATATTTTTGAATTGCAGTATACACTCTAAAATTGGAAGGAGTGAGAAGTTGACTATTTGGAAGAGTGAGAGGCATTTTCACTCTTTTAGGAGTGAATTTTATAAATATGCACTCTTTAAAGAGTGGAACTTTCCACTCTCTAGAAAAGAGTGAAATATCTCACTCCGTTGTCGAGAGTGACTGTTCACTCCGTTGACAAGAGTGAGATATTTCACTCCGTTGAAGAGTGAGGAAAACAGTTTTTTCCAATAAAATCACAAGATGGCGCCAGCTCACGGATGAGAATCCGAGTAATCTCCGTTATCGAAACGAAACGCCTAAAATGAAATCCTTTATATATAGTAGCACGATTTTTAAAAAAAACTGAAAAAGGCATTGAAATAATAAATGAATCGATAGAATTATGGATAGGAAATATATTTTATGCTTTACAAATTGCAGGATTTGCCAATGCTAAGAAAAGTGCAGGGAAAACAAATATTTGAAGTAAATTTATGCTTAGCTGCAACACAATTTTGCTTCTATTTTATAAACAGAAATTTAATAACTCTGAATGCTAATTATTTTCCTCTTTATTTAAATAACCTATTCTACATATTTTATATCATTTCTAACCTCTTTATGAATATAAACAAAATATAACTATACAGATTAAATTTTCTGTTATTTTTAGCACGTTTGAAATTAACATAAGAGAAATGAAAAACGTTGCATTTAATCACTGATTTTATAACATTTATTATAGAAAAAAAAGAGTATAAATGTGTCTGAAATAATTTTAGGAAAAATTTAACAGCTATAATTTAAGAAAAAAAAACGTTTTTTACCCTGATTGAAATTTTCCCCCTAAAAATTAGTTTTGAAAAGTAAATTTGAGGGCCCCTTTGTATTTCAGTGAGTAAACTTCGGCTTCACGGGCCTATTTGGTAAACAGGCCCTGGGCCTCGGACAATCTTAATCGGGCTCTAATTATGGAAACATTATTAGCAAGAAAAAAATGAATGAATAAATAAATAACTGCTTTGTTGTAACGGAATTTTTGTCATAGCGGAAATGTACAGACGGGTGTTCGCACATTTTTTAGACGATTTCGGCGTTGTTGTTTTTAACGTTTAAAATATGAACATTGCTTTCTGAAATAATCTGTATGATAATCTTGTTTCTTGATTCTAATTCTGCATAATGCTTTCGATGGATATCGATGGATGTTTTCGATGTAAGATAAATTTGCGATAGTCATAAATCCTTACTTGAAACTTCGTTTTCCGCCTTGAGATGGGCTCTTTTTTTCCTTGTTTTTTTTTTCATCTGGTATCTTTTTACTATGTATATGTACTGATTTTTGGAATAGCACTTTCCAATCAATTGTTATGTTTATTTCGCACTAAAAAGTTTTTATATTATGCGCTTTGCAATCATTTTAGACTGTGGAATTAGCATACTTCTGTTCGGAAGAAGAAAAAAAAAAACGCAAACGCATCTTCCCATTCACAGCTTTTTTAGCATGCGCAATCTTGAAATAAGAATAAATTTGAAAGTATCAGACGATAATATAAATTATACATAATAAGTTGTTGTCAGAATTTTTTCCTCTAAAAGAATTCCATTTCTTTAAATAATTTATCAAATTTGTCTAAAAAATGTGCGAACAGTCTCTGTATTATATGATACAAAAAGAAGGTTTCAGTTTCTTATTTACACAGTTGAGAAACACCGTAAATATTTATGATTTCTACACAAATTTAATAAGTGTGTTCGAATATCACAAAAGAAACAAAGCTAAAATAATGTAATAAGAGCTTTTTTAATTCTAAGCGGCTGTAGCAAGCTGTAGGTACCAGTTCTCGTCCGAGCGCAGAAGTCAAGCAGCAACGAGCTCGGTTACTACTTGGGAGGGTGACCGCCTACGAACAAGCGTGTGTAAAAATGAGTTTCTCTTTTTTTATTCAAGAATTTTAGTCACTCCTGAAAGAGTGACTATTTACTCCTATCAGGGGTGAAAAAACTCACTCCTGAAAGAGTGAGTATTCACTCTTTCAGGGAGTCAAGAATTTCACTTTTTCCTAGAGTGAATAGTCACTCTAAAGAGGTTGGGCAAATTTTGACTCTGCGATAGAGTGAATATCCACTCCTCCGGAGTGAATATTCACTCTTTCTTATTTAGAGTGTACTGTTTCTATTGTTCTTGACGTCAAACATGTGCTTTATATCCCCGAAGTACAAGGACAATTCGTAAAGAATTTCAGTATATATTCGACAAACCGTGTAAAAAGCGAAACCGTCCGGTCACTGCCCCTTAATGTTTGGACAGAAGTGTATGTTTATATATTTGTTTGGAATAATAATTACCTATATTTCGACCTTTTTAAAAAATATATTTTTTTAGTAACGAATATTTTAAATAAACTTAGCATTTTTTGTTTACAAAATAGCAAAACTATTGCATTGTTAACACATTCCAACATAGTTGAAAAGTGTTTATGAATTCTGTTTGTCTGTCTGTTTTTCCGTCTGTCCGTGCTCTAACTCTCGTAAATAAACTCTGATTGTCATGAAATTTTTAAACAGTGTTTAATTTTACTATAAAATGTTCGGTTTTGAAAATAAAGTGTATAGTATTAATAGTTCATTTACAGCATTTACAGCAAGACACATAAAAGAACTCCATTACATTATGTTCTATGGGGAAAAATTGTTTACGGCGCATTTTATTGATGTTATGATATTTCAAATATAATGAAATTAATACGTATTAATGTGGTAGACTACAGCATGCTTTTACCAACGTATACAATTAGTAGCATTTATTAGATTAATTACAGGGACGTACAAAGTAATTTCTTTATATTATGATCAATGGGGGAAAACTCGTTTGCGGTGCATTTTGAATATGTTATGGTACTTGAAACATAATGAAATTTAAACGATCACCAAGGTCCAATACAATTTATTGTCTATAGATTAAGGAATGCGTAGGATTTATTGTTCATGTACAGAGACGCACAAGAGAATTTGGTTAAAGGACTGACTGTGGTCGGTGCTGAAGTGCGCTTTCCGCTATGCAATTTTATGTATTTTTTAGTGTATTGCGTGTTATTTACAAATTTTGTAGATCATATACAATACAGGGCTGCACGAAAGACTTCGAACATGGGTAGCTATTGCTGTGAATGGATTTTTACTGATTTATGTATTTTTTTAATTGTTTATTTAGATATCTTATTTCATTGTATGAAAAAAAAAATAATTTCTTAATGTTCTGTTAGTGTTGGAAAGTGCTTCATAATCGATACGGGATTCAAGATTTTTCGTTCTTGTTAATTTTTTTTTGTGCCGAATGAGCCGTTTAAAATGTAGCTACTGTAAAAATTATTTTAATATGTAATGAAATATTTTCGGTGTTTCTCGAGAAAGTGGTATTTCCAATATCACCTATTTTCCGTACGAATCGGTAGGTGTTGTTTTCCTTTTAATACCCATTTCTTTGGGTTTAAAAATATTCTTTACTTATACTTTATTCCTAATTAATATTCTTCTGGTGTTGATTTTTTTTATAGGTGTGTATACTTTAAATTGTATACAAAATTTCCTTCCTTTGAAACTCGATATAACACATTTATCTATCAATTTAACTTTATTTGCAGTTAATACACTTCATTTTATATATTTCATTTAAAAGAAGTTTCTTTGCACAACTTTTTTGGTAATCAAATTGTTACTTTACGACTATGTTAGATGTTGCTGGGAAGAAGTTAGTTTACGGAAAATAAACACTGCATTTTCAGCATTTTATGGGTAACAGTATTTTCGTAAAATATATAAAAAGAACCGTACTTGTAAAAACTGACTTTTACACATGTAAGAATTATGGAAAGATTCAGATTCTTTAAATGGGAAATATAGGTGTGAAAAAAATATTAACGTGTAGTTCCTTCGACTAAAAAAATTATTTTCTTTCCCTTTTTCAAAAATTTAAATTCTTCCAGTTAAATTGTTCATAAAAATAGGTTTTTTATATTTGGCAGTATGTTAAAGTGAGTGCAAAAGTTTATATTTTTTATTAGATGTCCTGAAAGTAAAAATGACACTTTTATCTAACACTTTAGCTTTATTTCCATTTTATACTATCTTTTCTGTTTACTTCCAAATAAGTATCCTTTGAATAACTTTTTTGGTAATCATATTTTTACTCTACAACTGTGGATAGTTGGCCAGAAATTACCTTTGAGGTATAAACTCTGCATTTTAAAATTTTTATGGCTTGTGGTAATTTTGTAAATTATTAAACTATACTTGTGAAATCCTATTCTAATCTGTATACAGTAATTTTGTAAATTATTAAAAGAAATGTACTTGTAAATTCTTATTTATCAGCATAGAGTAATTTTGTTAATTATTTAAAGAACTGTACTTGTAAATGCTTGTTCCTATCAGTATACAATCATTTTTTCAATTTATTAGAAGAACTGTACTTGAAAAAGCTTATTCATATCACTATACAATATAATAAAAAAATAATTTATATTTTTCTTTCTGAATGAGAAATATTTAATATTAATATACACTTAGTCGCAAAAGTATATATGTACTCTATATCTCAAATACACCGTTGTCCAAAAGTTAAGCGACAAATACAAAATGTCAATTTTGATTGCTTTGAGAATTCAAATGAAAATTATATAAACATCAAATGTAGTCCCTATAACACAGCCAGTCGATGTGGTGACACTTTCATGTCACAAATTTTCATATTTGTTACAGTCACTAAGTTGAACTAAAATGTGATATCTTTCATTGTATCTCATTATTGCTCTCATGCAAATGTCATTTGGTCACTCCACTGAGACATCACTGTGACTCTTGCTTTGTGACGAGTTTCCAGGTAACTTTAAAGTCACCTTTTAAGTATGATTTGGAGACTCAGTTGTGAAGTCATCATGTGTGTTGTATTGTGATGAGTTAGACAATGAAGTCACAACGACGTCACTTGGTGGTTCTCATTGTGACAAGCATTCGGAGATTCTACTGTGATGTTCCCATGAGCGCTGAAGTCACAAGATGAATTCATTTTAATGTCACTTGGGGACTTGTCACAAAAGAACTATCAAGGTGATTTCACAATGGAGTCTCCAAATGGCCATAACATGAGAATCCTAAAGTGACTTCATTTTAATATCATCTGGGGAATCAGCCCAAAGTGGCAGTCACAGTGACTTTTCAGTTGAGTCATCAAATGACGTTTACTTGGGAATAATCCATTTGTGATGTGAAACAGACGTCACATCGACAGGCTCTGTGCTAGGAAATGTACCTATTTGCTACACTTGATGTTTGTATTACTTTATTTCGAATACTCTCATTTGACAAAATTAGCATTTTGTGTTTGTTGCTTAACACTAGACACCAGTGTAATAAAGTCTAATTTTTTATATTAAAAACAAAACAAATACTTTGTTAGGTGACATTTCTCACTACTTTGGAATTAATCTTTAAAAATAATAAAAAATTGAGTAATATGTCCTCTGTAAAATTTCTAACGCATTTTCCTATCAAAGAGAAATATTTATGGTACAAACTTAACTAGTATACGCTTTGAAAGTTATGAGCAGTTAAAAAGTATAAATTTAGTTGCTTATGTATTTCTTTTTAATTTACTTACAGTTTCGATTTTTTTCTATATATTTCGAAAGTTGGACCTTAAGTAATTGTGTAATTTACTTATGTATCCAATGGACGGAAAAATGAAAATGAATTTTACAAGATTCAGTGTATTTAATAAGAAAACTTAATAGGAGGGTAAAAATCGACTGCAGATTGCAATAATATTGAGTAAAATTCTCGCAGTAATTCATACAATTATCAAACAGTTTTAATTTAAATGCGAGGGATACTTCATCAGGTATTTACGGCTTTCGCGATCCCGTACATCCGAGCTATCTTTCCTCTTTTCTCCTTTTCCTATTTATTCTTTTCTTTAAAACTATTTCTTAACTTCTCAACTGTCTGTTCTTTTCTCTTTGTTTCATTCTCATCGTAGTATCTCCTTTGGAGATGAGGGTGATTCACCATATACAGATATAAATCCGTCTGCAGATATCAACGCAGATATTTATCGACTTATGGTGTAATTGTAAACCACCCATGTGTTTGCAGTGCGTGGTGTACCGTGTCCATAGAAAATGGATCCTTTTTAGTTGAGGGAACAACAATATTCTGCTTTGTTCTCTGCTGCAGGTAGACGGGAAGTGCATATTATTGCCGTAAGCATCAATCAGCTGGTCAGCTGACTTGCCACTTTCAGTGGATCAAATGATCGGCCACTTACACATTCATCTCGTTAAAGTTGGAGACTGGTATAAGAGTGTCTTGTGAGCGTATGGGACCTAGTTAGCACAGGTGCACGAATGTACATCCTCCCGTTGGTCCGGTAGTGGGGGAGGGGGTGCAGCCAGGGTTTGAATTTATTTTTTTTATTATGGATGGAAGTACCGCGATTCCTTTTATTTCTTTCCCATGTGGAAAGCAAAAAACTGTACAACACATTTCTTTCATGCGTTTTCACATAATTCATCGCAACAATAGAATTTCTGTTAGTTCGTTCAAGAATATTTATTTTCTGATAGCAAAATCTTTTAAATCAGTTCTTGGTGATGTTTTCTCTATCAAAAAATTGGACTCTTGAGATTTTCTGATGGAAAAATTGCACTCTGGATATTTTCTTATGGGCGTTTCTGAATTCAATCAATCTGAAGCTGCAAAGAAATATGGTGCTTCTCCGTTTCAGTTCAGGTCTATTAAACTCTGAATTCTAGACGTGGTGTAATATCTGAACCTGATCTTTTATGTTATATAAAGAAGAATGCCTGGAGAATTAGAACGATCGAAATGTTATTGATGTACTCCGAATCACACTCCGACGAAATGAAACTATATATCCTACAAAGTATGTAATTCGGCCATTCAATAGCCCTATCTCACAAGAATAAAAAGAACTTACCTGAGTTGTTCTGCCTGGCCATATATACGCAATCCCCTACATTGTTTTAAGTTCCATCGTTATAGACATGAAAAAAATCACGTCGTGGTTCTGTTAAAACGTGCCCATTGTGCAGAAGTTGGCCACGGCAATAAAAATAGTGAAAATTCTTAATGCTGTACAAGCTGACAAGGTAATTGTGTAGAATATTCACGTTTCTGTCCAAATTGGACAAGTAAAATTGAGATTCTGACTGTTGAAATTACTTAGAATCTTTAGTATATTCAAACAATCTTCAAAATCTGTATGGCACATAAACACCCAAAAAGCATCTTCGCCATTAACTGATACATGTGCCTCCTTATCATCTAGGACAATTAAGAAAAACTTATGTAATATGTACCCTTTTTGAGTGCTAACAAATATACCCCAATTGAAAATTTTATTACACTCATCACAGGCCGTTACAATATAATATCTTTGATTCTTCTAAACATAGACATATTAGATTACCATCATAACAACCTGTGACAACAGATTAATCTAAAGAACATCCCAAAATCTTTTCTGGATACTGTACTAATGTACACATTAATATTGTCAAGTTGACCCGGTTCTACTTTAAATATATCAATGCTGATTGTTTTGCTCGATTCAGAATTGTATATGTATATACTTTTAGGAAATATGAAAAACAAAAAAATTGATTTTCTTTAAGATTTGAAACTCGTAACTTTCTTTAACACTTGATTATTATCCACAAAAAACTAACGTTATTGCTTCGTCTTATGTGTGAAGCGAGGCTAACGAAAAAGAAAGGCTACCGCGGTGCTTTACGCATATCTTTTTTTACAGACCGTCGGAATCACGTGATGCTCGAATGCACCAATGCAGATGTACGAAAAGAGCATCACGTCACTCTCGCGGTCTGTAAAAAAAGATAAGTGGAATGTACCGCGGTAGCCTGTCGTTTTCGTTAGCCTCGGTGTGAAGTACATGACGTAATTTCCAGATTTTATTATTTATAAAGCAATATTTTGTGGGAAAATTAGTAGTAAACCAGAAATATATATAATTTCCCCTTTAATCCCAAAAACTAAAAAAATATGAATATAATTAAGAAAATTTATGACTAACAACACTTATAAAAAACTTATTGTAACATTAAGTCTAAACCTTGTATCTTACCGATACAAGTATAGTAATCGAATGTTAAGTAATAATGATTTTCGTAAAGTTGTCAAGCAAATGCTCCATTTTAAAATTCTTTGTTATTCTGTACATGTCAACTCCATTCAGTCTCGTCTAGATGTATTCAAACGTGTTCAGGCAATAGCGCGGTGTTATCAACGGATATTGTTTGACTTTTATTTTCTTTCATTTTTTTGTGTGCATTAAGGACACTATATGCAGTAAAACCCCGATAATTTGGATTAATTGGGACCAGACCCAATCCGGATTTTCGAAAATCCGGATTATCCGGAGAATGAGAAAAAATGAAGGCTTTCTGTCTGAGTTTCCTTTAAGGCTTTCTGTCTGATTATTGGACCTGATATAGGTAAACCACGATCTCTTTCTGTGCAAAACCAAACGAATTACACTTCATCCAGTGTTTCAAGTTTAGCTTTTTTAACATTCTTCTGATTGTCCAAACCGTCGTTAGAAATTGATTTTGAGCAAAAATCCTCGATTGTTTTTCGATTTTTCTTTAATCGGACACTGTCGAGGGCCCTACTCCTAATTCACAAGCAATCTTTTTGAAGGGTTCACCTTTATCAATTCTACTCAATGCTTCCAATTTCTTTTGCATAGTCACAAAATTATGTTTTCGTTTCATCGCCATAGCTAAAAATGTACGCTCAAAAACACTGCACGGCAAAGGAAAATGTCTGGCAGGAGTTGGGTTGATACATTCTCTTAAAACGGGAGGTCGGATTCTAGGAAACAGAGCAGTGACTGGGGGGTTTCCGTAAGTGATAGTATAGAAGCATTTTCTCACAAAGACAAAGAAACAGTCCCGAAAGACCTATGGGCTGGCTGACAAAGATCGGAAAGCGATACTCATCAGTCAGTGGGTCTATAGGGATTATTTTACCTTGCTTTCTTGCAATGCTAAGTAAAACTTTATTGTGCGGTGAGCTTTTGAAGACATTTCTAGATGGATTAAATAGAAAACTGTGAAAATTGGAATTGCCAAACTTAAAGTGATACATTACTGTTTCTTTGAAAGATAACATCAAAGAATGTAAATAAGAAAGCTTAAGATATTCTTCCAAAAATATTTCAGAAAAGACTTTATTCAGAATACGAAGATGAAATAAATTAATGTTATGGAAATTTGCCAATCACTTCTAAAAAAAAAAAAAAAAAAAAAAAAAGGATCAGACCGATCCGGATTGTCCGGAGATCCGGAATAACGAGATCCGAATTAGCGGGGTTCCACTGTACAACATACTCCTTGTCCAAGATGTGAGTGAACAGAAAGATCGTATTTGTGGTGTGGTTCAACCATTCATGGGAAAATTGTTGAAACGAGTCTTGATAGATTTTATATGAGTAGAATAACGAAAGGTGCCCACCAATTCTAGGTTATCATTACAATATTCATTGCCTGTTAACACGTAAAGGGGGCGACACTGAGTCTGAGATCAAACCTTGCTGCCTAAGCCTTCTGTATTTTTTTTGTGAAGAAAACCCTCTTTTTAAAATGCGTTCTGTAAGAAAATTTCTTTGAAAAAGCAGTTTGTTTTCTGTCCCCAGTTGAACTTTCATAGTATACATCTGCATAACTTCACACTAATATTTTACCTTCTAGCATGTGCGCTATCGAAAATTTTAGGACAAATGTGAATTTTCTAAAATGTTGTTCTTTTAAATGGCATCGAAATTAAAATACAATTTTTACTATTGCTATGTATAATTTATCTTCTAACATGTATCTTAATTATTGTTCTGAAAAATCTTTAATTTTTATAATTGTAACAACTCTCAGCAAAAATTACGCTACGTGTCTGTCGGTGCAGGCATTTTAAGCGCACTCATGGAAAGCTTAAATAAAGAAGATTTATTAGATCCATTGAATTCAATTATTAAAATAAATAAAGTTTTAAAAAAAAACACAGATTTTATTTTCAAATACACAGCCTCCTGAATACTAGACCTAGGCGATGACACAAAAAGAGACGGCTGATGGAGGAGGACTTTTCTCGTTCGTATGGGTTGTTGAATTTGAGTACCTAATTTCCAAATAGTTATCGTCGCCATTGTTCAACTTGATTACAACTATTTCCAATTAGTGATCTTCATCATTTTTTCCTGAGATTAAATATCGTGAAGATTACTGTTCTAAAATAGCAATACTTAAATTAAAGAGACCGTATGAATGCCGAGAAAAGTTAGTATTTGACTTACGATCAATTACATAGATTTTAGAGCGCTAAAAAGAAATTTTTGTTTAAAATTTTCTATCCTCCTCCAATTTTAATAAAGTTTACTTTCCAGTTTTGAACTATATAATATTTTTTATAAATAGAAATTATGGTAATGTTACGTAACATAACTTTCTGTTTGTCGATATATGTCGTGTTTCCTACATATTTTAGGACGCTAAAAATGTAAATGTTAAAAAATTTCCTATCGTTCTTAAATTTTAATAAGTTTTACTTTTTATTTTTGGAGTTTGTAATTTATATATACAGCATTTATCGGAATATTTTATTTTCACTTTAATTACATTTAGTCTAGTAACACATACTTTGACTTGTAACCTCAAATGAATTTGTAACATAAGTGTAGAGACAAACTTTACTTTGGTAATTTTGTTTGTAATATTTTCATGAATTGTCATACTAAATTTGATTTCTTTTGCATTTTTCTAAAAAATAATTAACACTAAATTTTTAATACTGTAATTTTATTTTTCAGCTATGTAATGGTTAATTTAACCTTTTATTTTATTAGTAAATTAAAATGACAAAATTAATGTTATATTGCCCAACGAAAAAATTATTAAACTAATTGCATTAGTTTTCTTAATCTATGGAGGATGGAAGTTTCTCAATGTCGTATTCTTTATTAGCATCACCTAAGCATCACTCTTTTTAAGCATCACCTAAGCCTCTCTCTTTTTAAGCATCGCCATTTAAGCAATTATACAGATGACCACTTACTTCATGGGAAACACATACCTTGTTTAGCAGCGTCCATCAGGGTGCACTTAAAGTATGTAAATTTCAGAAACAAGATTATATCTAAACTTCTAAATATTGAAATTCTTTTATAGGTATAAACGTAATTTTTTAAAAAAACGTAATAATATCTTATGTTGCTACGAAACGTGCATTTCCAATAATTTTGAGAAATATAATTACTTTTTTTACAACAATGAGCAGAAATATTATAATAAATACATAATTAATTTGGCTGCATAATTATCACAAAAACTGGAAATGAAGAGATAAATAGAGGAAAATGAGGTAGAACCGCAAACCGTATTAATCGTTGCTTCTTGAAACCAAAATTTTAAAGAGAATTTAATGTAACTTTGTGTACATAATCTGAGCTTATCCTTGTACCACATCATTTTCAATATATGACTACTTCGTCATATTTTTGTTAATAGTTGATTATTTATAAAAATTCAAATCATCTTATCTAACCCCGCCAGTGGGGTAAAATCGCATGTATATGTTAATCTTACAAAAAATGAAAAAGGTTCAGTCTTTCTTTTAAAAAAGAACAATGTATATTATTTTACATTTTTAACTAAAAAACTAAGTCTAATGGTTTAATTTTTAATGACAAAAAGGATAAATATCTTCATTACAATTTGAGAAATTGTAGAAAAAATAACTGGTCCTTTATAAGTTTTATGAAAATCATAATCACTCTTATCCATGTAGTTTTACAGTTCTTTCTTTAACCATGGTTTAAAGTCTCTTCAATTATTCTTTTCGAATATCCTATTTTATCTCACGTAGGATATCCGATTTTATCCCAAAGGAATGTGGATCAGAAAGCCGTAAAGTGCCCTTTTTAAATGCTAGGAACATTGGAGGAAAATAAATCCTTATTAAATATGGTCCAGAGGCAGTTCAGGTATTATGAAATACCATTTCATTTTGATTTGTAAGTCAACATAAAAAAATTCAGGTAGATTAAAATTAGTAAAATACAAACTTTGACATTTCTTAACACATTTTTGATGCATTAAAAGTGGCAGACAAAAATTACATATCAATATTTTGATTTTTGAAAATTAATTACACATTTCTGGTAATATGAACCAGTCGGGTAATGTCGAATAAAGTTATAAGGAATACTAAAATTGCAAGAAAAAACATGATTTACAAGAATAACCAAGATTATATAAAAAGTAAACAGTAGTACATCATCTACAATCGATCCGATTCCTTGAATAATTATTTTAAATTTTACAAAAATCACGAATGTAGTGTGTTGTTTTTGCTCCACCACAGTCCACACGGGCCCATATCGCACACAGCAGGCATTGTATCCACTCCTCCTCTCTTTCCTCTTCTGAATATTTTCTGTTACAAAACAGGCACACTACATCTTCCTCATCTGGTGTACAACCTGATAAAAATCCCATCTCAGATGACACGTCAGGGTGTAATGATTGTTCATCTTCAATAAACTTGTTTTGAAACAGCTGTATTCCATATTACCCGACACGCCATCTTAAAAAGAATAACCTCTTCACTCGGCAATAAGTTAGCACAACGGTCAAGTGACTAACACACCAATAAATATAATTGTTCAACTTAATACTGAACTTTTTTAACATCACTGACCCAAAAGTCTTATAATTAATACGAATTTTATAAAAACATGCCTGCAAAAAACTGAAACAATTGAGAATAAGATTTGATTTGACCGCGTTACTCCAACAACAGGTATTCAACAGAACTCACCGCAGTGTATCGTGTGAGTATTAGAAAGTCTTTTGGCAGTTTTATGCTTGGTTGTAGATGTAATGTGACTAATACACTAATAATTATACGTGTCCAACGCAATACTGAACTTGGTTAACATCACTGTCGAAAAAGTCTTATAATTAATATGAATTTTATAAAAACTTGCCTGCAAGAAACTGCAACAATTGAGAATAAGATTTGATTTCAACGCGTCCCTCTAACAACAGGTATCCAAACAGAACTCACCGCAGTGCATCGTGGAAGTACTAGGAAGTCGTTTGACAGTTTTATGCTTGGATGCAAGACTGTACGGGTGATATATTGAATTATTACATATTACCCGACCATTCCATAATACTCAAACGTCCTCTACATAATAATATTAAAAGTTTCAGTAACTTCAAAAGTGTTCATATTTGAGAACTTTTGTAGAAAAATATAAAACAAAAGAATGAAAAAATGAACTTTTAAACTATTCATAAATGCCAGTATGGCGATATCGCAATAGCTGCTTAAACCTTCTGGACTAAATGTAAATATATTTCAACCATTACGTACTAGATGACTGCTAAATTTGAGTAAAAAGTTACAGATACGATTTCACCAAACTATATGATTTTACCTTGATTTCGCCACCTACATAAATATAAAACATCTGAAATTAATACTCTCAGGTATAGATTTTTTGTAAGTGCTTCTTACGCTTATTGCATCACTTCAATTAATATATGTATATATATTCATCGATGCTGGAATAATATCGACTCATGTTTGGCACGGTGGTGGTGGCTAATGAAGTTATCCCATCTTGTGCTACGGTTGCAGCGTTACAAGCATATAAGAGTGAGATGTGCCAGTCTGTGTATCGTCCGAGTAGTTCAGTTGGCAGATTGTTGGTACGCTGAACCAATGACACATGTTCGAACCTTGGCCTAGATTCCTTTACACTCTTTTGGTTTCACGCCTTGTAAGCAATGCGAATAAAATTCACGTAATTAAAAATTCAGATTTCTCGAACGTATTGCATCACTTCAATTATCATGAGAGACGGTAGTTCCTCGAGTGACGCAGCAAAAACCGAAAACCGAAAGCCCTAAACCGAAGATTTCCGTCACTCTATATATACACGTAGTTTGAGTTCAAAGGAAAAGCGAAAAGCCGACATTTAATATCTCAGCAAATATGAGGCACATCGTTTTGATTTTTTGACAGCTGTCTTATATCTCCGGTCTAATTCTATCCTGAAATATATAGATTTCTACATGCAGTAGATTTTAAGATCTGGAAATCCATTTTTAAGTAAAATGGGAAGTTTTTCGCTCTGCATGTAATGGTGTCATGGTGTAAAAAGCGTATCTCGAAATCCGCCCGAAGGATTTTTTTAAAATTAATATATGATACTAATCGGTTTTAGATGAAGCGAATCCCCCTATCCGCTTAAATAGGAAAACTCTAGTTTTTTATATAATCCGATTTAAAAAATGGGACTTTTTTCTTAAGCCAAGCTGTACAAATGCAATGGTGTGATCACTCCCTTCTTCCGCCGGACATTACAGTTAAAATGGATGTACGGTTCGCCGTTAAAGCCAATCAAGCTTCTGAACGGGCTAATTATTTAGATTTTTTTTAAATGCAAAAACAATGAATTATATATTTGAAACATGTAATACATATTTATTAAATTCAATTGTTGTCTGTATGTTTTCCTTTTTTGTTACAAAGAAATAATTTCAGATTTTAAACGAGCATATAGTCGAAAAATTACTTCAATTCCTTTTTCATAATGAGGAAATATTTTTTAATTATTTGTGTTCATTTTTACTGTTATTTTAAATAAACTTTCGATTTTTTAAGGATAAAATATTTTGCATTGTTTGCGCAGCTGCAACCAAACAAGCTCCCAATAAATTAATCTCCCAATCCCAAACAATTTCTCGTTTCTCGCATGTATGTATTCGTTCGCGAAGATCGCTTTAAGGATTAATACGTTATATCCATAGGCATTTTGTTATTTATTTATTGTTTATTTATTTTGACTTGTTAATTGTTCTTTTCATTTAGTTTTTTATCGCTTAATACATTTGAAATGTTGACTGTAAATCTGAAAAAGGGCGATCAAACTAAATTTGTGTGAAATATGTGGAGAACAATTATTTTGTGTTGGTATTATAATAGTGGATATTAACCCACGAGTAATGACTGCGATTGAATCATATTACAAAAAATCGTGTTAAATTAAGCATGAAAAACTTATGTGGAAACACCGAGACTGAAAATTAAAATTTTAAAAGTGAATCACAGTATTTTAAATAAGAAAACTTAAAATATTAACAAATTTCGCGATATTTTCCGCAGCCAATCGGCGAATTCCACTATTTCAGCAGACACTTTCACAATATCATTATGCTACCTCAAGTGCTAATTTCATAAGCCTACATTGTGCCTACATCTGAAACATTAAGCACCAAAATAATTGTTCTCCACATATTTTACCCAAATTTAATTTTATCCCCACTTTTCAGATTTACAATCAACTTTTACAAATCCACACATTATGCACAATGTAAATTAAAGAAATAAATGAAGATTTTATTATTATTATTAAATTACATCTGAGGATTTAGTTTTCACAAAAAATGATTCTAATAAATAATTATTTGCTTAAAAAAAAAGGACTTCAACGTTTCTATTGACAATACTAAATGAAAAGAAAAGTCAGTTCTTAATGAACACCCAGCAAGTCAAAATCAGTAAATGAGTAAATACAGTTTACAAAATACCTAACTTATAAAACAAACACTTAAGTAATTCAGATTTTTGATATAGGGCAAAATTAACACTAGCCACAGAGCCACTAAATGAAAACAATTGGGTAGGTACTTCTCTATTATCCCTTTGACCACTTTTCATAACAAAAAACTATCGCCAAAGTGTAAGATTAAAAGCCAAAAATGCAGTCCCATTTACTTGATGTCAGAAGCATTATACGTGTTTGTTATGTCATCAAGTAGTTTTTAATTCAACATTTGTGTGTATTTTTTATTATGTTTCACTGATTTATGAGTTATTTCATTAATTAAAATAACAATTGTGTCCTTAAATTCTTATATTTTATTTATTTTCATATTCAAAACGTTCTCCCGTCTATTTGGCGTTACAGTTTGATATTTTTTTCTTATGAAAAGCGGCTGACGGGATAGTAGAGAAGTACCATTTTTTATTTAAAAGTTCTAAACAGTAAACTTTTATTAAAATTTCAATTAGTATTAATCAAAAATTAAACAGTCCAAATAAATATGTTAATATAAACATTTTTTCAACCAAAAAAAAAAAAAAATAGAATCCTTGATGAAATGCCAAATTTTTTTTTCCTTATAGGAAAGGGGCGCCGCTGACAGATAATCTTTAGTACTTTTCGGTTAGATGGGCACCAGTGATATATGTACATATATAAATTCATATGTATAAACAGTCATATGTACATATATATATATATGTGTATGTATATATATGTACATGTAGATATGTGTATGTATATATATGTACAAGTAGATATGTGTATGTGTGTGTCTATATATATATATATCACTGTCGCCCGGCTAACCGAAAAGTACTTAAAAAAGTGGCCACTATAAAACTGCTACTATTGGCCACTGGTCTCTAATGAAAATTCCGAGTTTTGCTATTTAGAAATGAATACATTAATTTTCTTGCCCTAGGTGAATGGATTTTCTGACCAGGCGAGTGAATTTTTATGCAGTCTTTTACATACTGCTTTCTATAAATATAAAAAATTTCTTATATTTTTTAATCAATGACCATATTTCATGTTTTTCCCAATTTCTCTAATGTAAACAAGACACTAAGTTTTAACCAGTAATAGAAATTGGGAAATAAAAGGTATGTGTAAAATGATGCCCTCCGAGTAAGAAAATTTAAACAGAGTCCCAACTTCGCCTGAAAAGAACGACTGCAGCGGATGACTTAAAAACTAAATCATCCCTTTGGCGATTTTTATCTTCGTGATTTCTGTTTAATTGTAACCCTATTCTGCTTGTCGCCTTTTGCTGTTGTCATTTGCAAATATGCAAATTTTCGACTTTCTCTATTTGAATTTTGAATCTTGATTAATATTTATTATTAAAATTATGCTTTGAAGATCAAATAGGTTATTATAATTATTCAAAATGCTAGGAAGAGATAAGTGTATTGTTTGTAAGAACAAGAGTGAAAAGTTTTTTTTTAAATTTCCAATGATCGGTAAGTTGTGATTTATTTTCATGTGTTATTTTTGTTCTTTTTTTAGGTCATAATGCTTTCCTATGGGGATGCATATGATTTTTCAAATTTCATTTTTATCTGAAATGAAAATGGAACATTTGTATAATGGATTTAGACGTAAAATTATGAATACTAAATTTTCGATATGCATTTCCAATAGTTTTAAAATTTTGTCAATAAATTTAATAGAATTCAGAAATTAATTGCTTAAAATATTTGAAAATGTTTTTGCATCTGTTCGTGAAATATAAATATCTTATTTTCATATTTTTTGGAATTTTTAAAAGCGTTTATTTTTTATTTTCCTCTTTAATTTATTCGCTGCTTAGCAGCCATATTTCAAAGAGTATAAAAAGTAATAAAATTGAAGGAAATCTCACTGTTTTGGTGAAATATCTTTTTATTTATTTTTTTTTTGGCTATGATGTCACACTCACGCACAAGTTTTTTTTCTTTTTTTTAAAACTATTATAAAAAGGAAAGTCGCCAAATTTAGGGGATTTTTTCCTTTAATGGCAACTTAGCCATTATATGAAGTTATTGGTTTGGCGAGAGCTGGAAAATCGCGCTTACCAAAGAGTCGCCAAACATCGCTGCGTGAGTGTAAAGCATATTTATGTAATATGTCATATGTTCCAAAGAATAAGCAATTAATCAGAATTTCAGAATATTATTGTATAACAAAGTGTTTAATTTAAGGATTCTTAATTTCTGGAACATTCGAAGAATTTTATCTGATGATAAATATGCATGCAATGGAAAAATCAATAATTGTGGATTTTTACGATGTTAAATGATATGAAAAATGAGATTTAAAAAACAAGCAGCAACAAGCTATCGCAATTTTTTTTCCTTTTCCGCATTTGGCGCCAAGGAAGCGATATATAGCCGTATTAGAAATCTCGCTTTTGTTATGGCCGTAGTTCTTGCATCACCTACAGCAATCTGCACTGTCTATGTGTAATCCCATGTTGAAAAAGTTGCCATTGCAATGTATGAGAATTGATTCTCTATTTAAATCTCCTTACTCTGTGATGATGTCTACTGTAAATGTTTTAGACATCAAATTAAAATTTTTAGTTGGAAAAAATTGCAATACAGCTGTCGCAAATGCACCAGAGTGTCTTTTTGGTACCAAAATGGCGATTTTATGCCTGATCAATAATTCGAAATTGGTGAGATTTTGCTTTGTATGGCAGAGCAGTTTCCGTGAGTTTTATATTAAATTAAATATTGTGTATTTTTTAATAAATTAATCAATGTGTGTATTTTGTAATAAAAATTGTGTGTGTTTTATAATAAAAATGTGTTTTTCATAATAAAATAAATTGTTTCAAAGTAAAATAAAACTAACATGCTTTTAAGCAAGCTAGGCTTAACAGTTATCCAAAAACAGAGTTTTCTCGCCAAAATGGTGCAAAACAAAAATCACGCCAACCCTTGTCCATCTACGACAGCTGTTCCAAAATTGCAATTCTTTAGAGGAATAAATATGATACATTTTTTAATGAAATAATTACAATACAATTTTTTGAAAATGCAAAATATAATGTAGGGGTGCGCAACCTTTTTAAGCAAAGGGCCTTTTAAAAAATAACTGGGCTGTTGCGAGCCACCATCAGTAGTACAGATAATTTTGTTTCGGGAGGAGGGGGGGGGGGATCTAAGCCAATAATCAGATTTTAAAAAAACATCTATTTCAGAAGGGTAGATTTAGCCCCCTAAGTTCCCTCTTTCCAGTCAATATATACAATTCTGTTGGCAAGGATATATCAAGAATAGGGGTGCACAACCTTTATAAGAAGAGGGCTAGTCACAAGAATGACTGGTTTGTCAAGGGCTAACATCCGTAGCGGAGAAAATGTTTTGTTTCGTAGAAGAAGGGGGGGGGGGGATTGAAAAAAATTTGCAATTTTTTCCGTAAGTGGTTGACGAAATTATTTTTTTCGCATCAAACTGACAAAATTTGGAACTCTGGAATTTCCAATTTTCGCATCTGTAGTTTCCATCGGCCGATTAATGAAATTCACAAATTTTCTTCTCTTGACAATGGTGAAATGCGCGATTTTTTTTCTGCGACTGTTTGTCGAAATTTACAATTTTTCTATGAACAATCGACAGAATTCTTGATTTTTCCATGCCCAATTGACAAAATTCGCGATTTTCCATGCCTATCGACAAAATTCATAATTTTACAGACCCGATAGACAAAATTCATGATGTTTTCCTATGATCTATGGACAATTTGCATATTTTTTCCATGACTGTTTGTTGAAATTCGCAATTTTTCAAAGCCCATTCGAGGAAATTTGCTGTTTCTCTGTGCTCGATCCATGAAATTCATGATTTTACATGCCTTATTCACGAAATTCGCGGGGTTTTTTCAGTGGTTTACAAAATTCAAGATTTTAGTGATTTTCGGAATTTTCGATTTTGGCATCTTTGGTTTCTGTTGACCGATTATTGAAATTTGCAATTTTTTTGCGACAAAATGGCGAAATTTGTGATTTTCCCATGCACATTCAACAAAATTCGCACCCAGTCGACGCAATTCATGATTTTATGCACCAGATCGACAAAATTCATGATGTTTTCCTACAATCTATGGAAAAATTGCAAACTCTTTCCCTGACTGTTCGTTGTAATTTACGATTTTTCCACGCCCATTCGATGAAATTCGCTGTTACTCTGTGCTCGATCCATGAAATTCATGATTTTACGTACTTTATCAACGAAATTCGGGGGGGGGGGTTTCCCGTGGTTTACAAAATTCAAGATTTTTCTGCGTGATTGAGAAAATTCACAACTCCGGAATTTCCGATTTTGGCATCTCTGGTTTCTGTAGATCGATTATTGAAATTTGCGAGGTTTTTTTTTCTTGCGATAAAATAGAGAAATTTTTGATTTTTCCATGCCCATTCAACAAAATTTGCATCCAATCGACGCAATTCATGATTTCATGCACCTGATTGACGAAATTCATGATGTTTTCCTACAATGGACAAAATTTGCAATTTTTCACGAATTATTAAGGAAATTGAAATTTCTGGATATGTTGGCATGTATGGTCTCCGCGGGCAACGAGTTACCCATCACAGGCCAGGTTTAGCCCGCGGGCCACAGGTTGTGCATTCCAAATCGTGACGCAGTTTGGCTTATTCGACTCGATATCAATAAAACTTAGCGAGTTTAGTTCAGAGTTTCACCACCAGAAGTGCTTTCTTATCTATGGTTATATGGGCCCAATCGCGACGAGGTATGGCTCATTCGACTCAAAATCGACAGCCTCAAAAATTTCAGTTATGTTCGTATAGAAAAGATTGCGCCCCCTGACAGTGGAAGATGGAACTAACGGATTTTGCAGCTAACTCGAGTTCTATGGGTACCTTCACGATGCGGTTTGATTCATTCGACTCGACATCGACAGGACTTATCGATTGTAGGTACAAGTTTCACCACCAGGGGGCGCTTTCCTATCTCCGGTCCTATGGGCCCCATCATTACGAGGTATGGCTCATTCGACTCGAAATCGACAGCCTCAAAGATTTCAGTTATGTCTGTATATAACAGAGTGCGCCCCCTGGTGGTGGAAGATGGAACTAACAGATTTTGCAGCTAACTCGAGTTCTATGGGTCCCATCACAATGCAGTTTGATTCATTAGACTCAACATCAACAGGAAATATCGATTTAGTTCCAAGTTTTACCACCAGGGGCCGCTTTCCTATCTCGGGTTCTATGGGCCCGATTACGACAAAGTTTGGCTCATTCAACTGGATTTCGATAGCTTTACAGATTTCGGTTATGTTCGTATAGAACAGAGTGCGCCCCCTGGCGGTGGAACTTGGAACTAAAGGATTTTTCAGCTAACTTGAGTTCTATGGTTCCCATCACAATGCACTTTAATTCATTCAACTCGACATCGACAGGATATATCGATTTTAGTCTCAAGTCTCACCACCAGAGGTGCTTTCCTATCTCGGGTTCTATGGGCCCCATCATTACGAGGTATGGCTCATTCGACTCAAAATCAACAGCCTCAAAGATTTCAGCTATGTCTGTATAGAACAGAGTGCGTCGCCTGGTGGTGGAAGATGGAACTAACAGATTTTGCTGCTAACTCGAGTTCTATGGATCCCATCACAATGCAGTTTGATTCAATCGACATCCACAGGATATATCGATTTTAGTTCCAAGTTTTGCCACCAGGGGGCGCTTTCGTATCTCGTATTCTATGGGCCCGATTACGACAAAAATTGTCTCATTCAACTGGATTTCGGTTATGTTTGTATAGAACAGAGTGCGCCCCCTCGCGGTGAAACGTGGAACTAAAGGATTTTTCAGCTAACTTGAGTTCTATGGGTCCCATCGCAATGCACTTTAATTCATTCAACTCGACATCGACAGGATATATCGATTTTAGTCTCAAGTCTCACCACCAGGGGGCGCTTTCCTATCTCGGGTTCTATGGGCCCCATCATTATGAGGTATGGCTCATTCGCCTCGAAATCGACATCCTCAAAGATTTCAGCTATGTCTGTATAGACCAGAGTGCGCCCTCTGGTAGTGGAAGATGGAACTAACAGATTTTGCAGCTTACTCGAGATTTATTGGTCCCATCACGACGAGGTATGGTTCATTCGATTTGAAATCGACAGCCTCTAAGATTCCAGCTATGTTTGTATAGAACGGAGTGCGTCCCCTGGCGGTGGAACTAACGGATTTTGCAGCTAACTCGAGTTCTCTCGGTCCCATTGCAACGCGGTTTGATTCATTCGACTCGACATCGATAGGATATATCGATTTTAGTTCCAATTTCTGTTTCCAATTAGTCCCCATTTCTGCATTCCAGTTCAGACCCTTCATCCTAAGGTCCTGCTCAAAACTGTCAGCTGGCCCCTTTTGGGGCCCTCACTATAGCTTCCTTAAAAATCGTCCAATTCACTAGCTTTTTTTTCTAGCAACTTCCAAGGACTTCCAGCTACTACATGAACAAGACAAAAATTTCTCGGACAAAACCTGTCTCCCTGTAACCTTTTAAGTTTTTGTGCCCTAAATTTTTAATAATTTGCCTCCTTTTTCACCAATGATCTTCATTTTTGGGGCACCTTTCTCCATTTAGTTATTCCCTCATTTCTGAATTCCAGTTCAGATCCGTCATCTTAAGTTCTTGCTTAAAACTATCACCTAGCCCTTTTTGGGCCCTCTACTATAGCTCCCTTAAAAATCGTCCAATTCACTAGCCGTTTTTTCTAACACCTTCTTAGGACTTCCAGCTGCTACATGAACAACAACATTTTATTCTCAGACAAAACCCGGGTCCCCTGGACCCCTTTAAGTTTTTGTGCCCTAAATTTTTAATCACTTTACTCTTTTTTTGTCTGATTTTCTTCGTTGTTGGGGCCCCTTTCTCCAGTTAGTTATTTTTCCATTTCTACATTCTAGTTAAAACCCTAGGGTCCGGTACGCGGCCCCTTGACGTTTTTGTTCCATAAATTGTAAATAACTTGACTCCTTTTAATCTGATCTTCTTCGTTTTTTGTGACCTTTTTTTTCCATTTAATTATTCCACCATTTCTACAGTCCATTTAGGACACTGGCCTGAACCCGGTCCGGGACCTTTGAACATTTTTCTGCCATGCATTTTCATCCCTCTAATTATGTTACTCTCTCGCTGCATAACTTTAAAGTTGAGTCTTGCACTCACCTCCCCGGGCCACCACCCTCATATTTTTATTGGGGCCCTAGGGGTCTTTTTTAGCATTTCTTTAAAATTTTATTCTAATTATTAATTTATACCCTATGCTTAGTTTCGATTAATTGACATTTTCATCAATAACCTCAAAAAAGTAATGATATCAGTACAAAACCCCTTAACGGGTTAAAAGTTGTGACGCAGCATTTTCTTTTGGCTCTAAGAATTTTAAATATGGGTCTTAAAAGCAATGATATCAAATTTGAGTGACGCTATGTTAATAATATTTTTAAAAATCATAATTTTCTTTTTAGTTTTATTTATATTCACAGGTGCAATTATTATTTTAAGATGAAAAAATATATAAAATTTATTCGCTGATGCTTTTTCATTCAGATCTCTCAGGAATTCAAAATATGGGTTTTAAAAGAAATGATATCAAAATTTGAGTGACACCTTGACGGGAATTTAGTAGGATTATTTTAAAATTAAATTAAAATTATTTTTCGTTTGTCTTCTAAAGTATATTTACACATACAAACAATACTTTTAATTTTTCAATACACTGTTAAATATATTACTTTCACTGAGCCTATATTATGTATTGAAATGTATTTATTTCAATAAACTGATTTATGTTTTGTGCCACGCTATCCAAACTCATAAGTAAAATTTATGTAAATGATTATTTTGCGTCATATTATACAAACAAAGGGAAATGTATGCAAGTGGATAATATGACGCAAAATAATCATTTACATAAATTTTACTTATGATTTTGGATAGCGTGGCACAAAACATAAATCAGTTTATTGAAATAAATACATTTGAATACATAATATAGGCTCAGTGAAAGTTTTTATTTAACAAGAATATTTAACAGTGTATTGAAAAATTAAAAGTATTGTTTGTATGTGTAAATATACTTTAGAAGACAAACGAAAAATAATTTAAATTGAATTTTAAAACAATCCTACTAAATTCCCGTCAAGGTGTCACTCAAATTTTGATATCATTTCTTTTAAAACCCATATTTTGAATTCCTGAGAGATCTGAATGAAAAAGCATCAGCGAATAAATTTTATATATTTTTTCATGTTAAAATAATAATTGCACCTGTGAATATAAATAAAACTAAAAAGAAAATGATGATTTTTAAAAATATTATTAACATAGCGTCTCTCAAATTTGATATCATTGCTTTTAAGACCCATATTTAAAATTCTTAGAGCCAAAAGAAAATGCTGCGTCACAACTTTTAACCCCTTAAGGGGTTTTGTACTGATATATATATACAAGAATTTAATAAAATGTAATACAACTATTTGCGTTCGGATTTAAGAGATTGGTTTTATATTTGTTAATTCCAATTTAATACAAATTTCCTATTTTCACATTTTATTATGTGAAACAAAACATATGTATTCGGATGAAGAGTAATATATATATACAGGGTGACATTTTGTGGCAATTACATGTTGTTGTGAGCTCGTGTACTTTATCCTACACTGTAAAAACAAATGTTTCTTAATGTACGAAAATATAACCACGAACGAAAACATACAATAACCTCTTCTGAGTTATACACGATTTCAAAAGATGTTCTTAAGTTTTACGTTTATTTCGTATTATATTGTTTAAAAAAATAGTACTTGAATATACATATTTTAAGTACATTTGTATCATACATGAATGCATGACTATCTCAAATGTAAGTAACCATATGCTATAAACATAGGCCATAAGCCCCGAGCCCTACTTTTCCCGCTTTTAGAAATCTTTAATAAATTTCACTCTTAAAACTGTCCGGTGACATCGTATTATTTATTTATTAGTTTTTTTGGTCCGGTCAAGTGAGTCTGAAAATGTATACTGTCCTCGGACGGCCCTCCACTTTAAAATAAGATTGTTGATAAATACTAATATAGTCTCATATTATTCTATTTTACATGTTGTTGACTTTAAGAGAAATTGGTTAATAAATGTGCATGTGCAATTCAGAAATATTTTGTCAGATTAGTTTTAGAGAATTAAAGTTATGCATTTCAAAAATACCGTACCTTATTTTATGGCTAATGTATCTAAATCCGAAAGTGACTATATGTGTCTCCTTTCGCTTACATTGTTTCTGGTATACGGATTTATCATGGACGCATTCGTAAAAAACAAAATTATACAGTAACACATATTTATAGAAGCGAAGTATAAACTCAAAAAAAAATAATACGTGTGTTTTTTAAAAGGGAAACTGAAATACTACGAATTATCATAAATTGACAAAATGTTTAGCAACTAGTAAATTTTTCTTTCTTTTAAGTATCCGCCTTTAACAATGTGAGGGGAAACCGGGAAAATTTAAAACCGTTTTATAAAAATGAATGTTTTCATTTGTGTTTGATGTAGAGAAATTAATTACTTATGGATGATATAGAGAAATTAATATATCATATAGATACTCATATAGAGAAATTAATTACTTATACATCCGAAATTTATTAAATTAACATGCTTGAATAAGTAATTTAAATTCGGTTTTCTTACATTTTCTTCACTTTTTTGACACTGGAAAAAAATAAATTACTAAATAAGCCTCTGATATAATACTGTTTCATTATTGCAAAATTCTATTGTGTTTATTATTCCACAAATTGCATATATTTTACTCTCTATGAGATTTTTTGTTTTCTTGATTATATATTTTGTATGATTTAGCATTATATAAATTTTAGAATACCCTTTTAATATTTTATTTACTCCGACTGCGATGATTTAACACCTTTTTTATTCTTTCCGAAATTCTGATTTACAATAGGCACACTTTTTAATTAGAAACTGCATTCCTGAGTGCATAGAACATCTTAATTATTTTCGACCTGAAATGATAAAGTACCAAAGAAACCTCTAATGTTATACATCCTCTATTGTTTAAATATTTTACTGTTCTAATATTCCATACATTACGTAAATTTTTCTCTTTATGAGATTTTATTTTACCTTACTTTAATTTTAGAATGCTCTGGTAGGATTTTATTTACTTCAACAGCAATAAGGGAACATATTTTTTACACCGTCCCAGTAAGATAATACGATCTTTTCTGCCTAATGTCACCCAGTTAGTAAAACTCATTCTAGCTTTAATGATGGTTTTTTATTATTCTTACCGCACTCGATGGCATCATTAAATGGCCAATGTAAAAGTTTTCCCTCTCTAAATACGCCTTGAGGCTACGTTAATATGCTTTTTCTATAGGAAGAAACTAAACTACGGAACTTCGATTATTACTTCTTCGAGCACGTCTAGAAAGAACATTTTTAAACGATATTAATTACAAAGGTTTTAAAAGAGAAAATATTAAACAAATGAATAATTTGCTTTAGTATTATCTAGTAAGCAATAACTTATAGGAAGCTGTGAAAACATGAAAACAGTACTTAGATTTACATGAAAACATTATTTAGATTTTAAACAGGCATGTTATTTTTATGAATTAATTTCAGTTTACATATTTGTTAAGAATCACGCCATTTATAATTTTTAGAATTCAGAAAATGATTTTTAGAAATAATATAATACATAGTATATGCTGTAAAGTATTTTAAAATGTTTTTCAACTAACACGCATGATTATACAAGTATTTGTCTTTTCAATAGTAATCGAGTACATAAAATCTTAATAATAATCTTTCATCCCCATCGTAAGACACTACCGTTTGATAATTAATTGCAGATATTAAAAATAATCAAAATTTACAAAATATTTTTTCCCTACAAAGTAGTATTATGTTAGTGTAATATTATCAAAGTGTTATTATTACAAACCGACTTTGGTTCTTAGACTGAAAAGAAATACATAAACCTCGTAGAAGAGTATTCTTTTGTACTAAACATTTCGCCATATTTCCGTTAAGAGCCTACACTAGTCACGGGAAGAAACACTCAAGCTAATGTTATGTCTATGGGAAGGTTCTTGACAGATTTCTCGCTCGTATTTTAATATTTTCAAATGATTTTTTGCATAGGATAGCTGAGGGCAATATTTAACGTTGTTAGTTTTTGCTTTTTTTATTTTGGTTTAAAAAAAAAATTATAAGCTGAGATTTTCAATTTTGGAACCGGTTGGAACCAGTTTTGAAAGAGAAAGTACCCTTATGTAACTGGAACAAAAATCGAAAAAGTAAAAACTAACAACGTTTGAGATAGACCCCAGCTAATCCTATGCAAAAATAACCATTTAAAAATTTTAAAATGCGAGCGAGAAAATAGCTTGCGCGTTTTTTCGCATGACTAGTGTAGTCTCATAAGTGCCTACACTACATAAGTGCTACTACATAAGTATACCACATAAGTGCCTACACTAGTCACGCGAAGACAGTCGAAAACTAGTCTTAAAACAATAGCAGAATTCTTTTCGAATTTGTCATTTGCATTTTAATATTTTTAAATTATTATTTTTGGCATAGAATAGCTGGGGTCTATTTGTACTTTTTTACTTTGTCGATGTTGGTTTCAGCCTTTTTTGAGGATACTTCCAGTTTCGGAACCAATTCTAAAATCGAAAGACCTCATAAAAAACTTGTAGTCAAAAAAATAAGATCAGGTTAATAACCTTTGGTGTCCTATTACACCTTTAAAAATATGGAAATGCAAACTAGAAATAGAAAAAAAAAACTCTTCCATTTGTTTAACATTAGTTTGCAAGTGTCTACTTTCAATATTTTAAATGATTTTTTTTTGCTTAAGATGTCTCACAATATTCATTTCTAACTGGATACTTTTTAATTTTTCGATTTTGGTTGTAGTTTTTTTATGAGGATGCTTTCTCTTTCGGAACAGTTATCGAAATAGAATGTAACCCCATAAAAAATATGTACACAAAATTGAAATAGTAACCGGGTTTTTTAACTTTTTAAATTTCTGTGGTGGTTTCAATCTGAGAACCTCTTTCAATTTCAGATCCAGATAGGATTGAGGTATTTTCTTTATAGCCTTGTAAAATTTACATCAACAAAATTCGTTTTTTTTTAATAAATATCATCAATAGATGGGCATTTAAGCTTCCCAGTAATAAGTTTTCCACATTTCTACTACAATTAGGGTAAGCAAAATCACGTTAATTTTGTTGCCAAATTTAGCAAAAATGCCTGAAACTCCGATAACCCACCCACTTTTTTGAGCCTTTAGTCGGATGCTTCAATACCACGCCTCTTGAAACACCTATAAACAATGATTTTACTGGGATGTTTCAAAAGCCCGCTTCTGAGTAGGACAGTTAATTGATGCGGATTTTTAAAATTCCGGTGTATCAAGCAGCAATATTTGTGAAAAAAGTTAAATAAAGTAGCAAAGTTTTAATAAAGTTGTAAGCAGCTTAAATAGTACATTTGCAACTGCTTTTTATTATTGATTTTTTTTCTTTGAATAATTTTAAATTTCAAATAAGTACTCCTGAAAAGTAATTGAAGGGAACTCACAGAAAAAAAAGTTGAAGAAATGGAGTTCTTGGTACATAACTGATACAGATATAAAAATCATCTTCGATTCGAAAAAACAAAACAAAAGACAGAATCTAAATAGAGAAAAAGGTAAATGCTATTTAATGCAATGTTTCTTTTTAAACTCAGTTTTTCTGTTCTGTTTCTTGTGCATACATAGATTCTACATTTTCCCGGATACAATACGTATTAACAATAATTACAAGAAGCAAAAAATTTTTAAATAATATAAAAAAATATATTTCTGTTAATTATTATTATATTTATTTACAGCGCTACACAAAAAAATCAGATATCTGTCTGTGGAGGGTAATTGTGTGAATTACATTTTAATAAGATTAAAATATATCATAAGCATCGAAACCTTTATATTTTATTTCGTTACATTGTAGCCTGTTATTAAATAGGCATTGAAAATGGTGCAAACATTAAACATTGTTTGTCTAGAATCGATACTCCATATACAGAGCCAGTAAATGAAATTGAATATGTTGTAAAAAATTAATGCTAATTGCTACATCAGGTGCATCATAACATGTTTCTCTGTGAAATAGTAACAAAATTAATTGTTTTATTATACCTTTTTAAGTAGAAAAATCGTTTTTTTTTTTTGTTTTTTTTTTTACAAAAGTTTGTAAAATGCGATCAACTACAGTCGACCAAAAAAAAAGCAAGATAACACTTTCTACATTTTAATATCCAAATGGTCACAGAAACAAACGAAAAAACTATTTGAACCGAAATTATCTGTTTTTAAATTTTATGTTAAAAAAACAATGTTAGGGATCGTCTTCTTACTGAAATTACATCAAATTCTGAGATTATAAATGCGAACACATAATCTTGACGTAAATGTTTACTTTTTCCGTAAATTGTGCCTTATGATACCAAATAAGATCGCTTAGTTTAAGAATTATAAAACCGATCGAATATTATAAATCGACCAATTCGGTCGAATTATTTAAGAATTATAAAGGTTTTAAATAAATTACCAATTACAAATAAACTAACATTATAAGTTTGGACCTCCTAATGTTAATTTATTTGTAATCGTTGGCAAATAGATTGCAATGCGAGTAGTTTTTAAAGAATACCTCAAGAACTACTTTGTGGGATGATCTGTAATTTTGGAATTTTTTTTAATTTTTTTTAAAAATTGGTGAAATTTGCCTAACTAGCCAATTACGAAGTCAAAATAGAGTGTTCTTATTGAAATTTTAGTTTGCCTTTAAGCTCATTTGTTTAATATAAAAGGAAAAATAAAAGAAATAATTTCCTACTTCCGTTTTTTATACACAAGTTAGATTAAAATTTATGAGATGTTCTCTGTATCTTTTTGTCCGAATGTACATTACTTTGTTTTCTTAGGAAATCAATTAGATTTTCGTGGGTACTATTGCTATGATGGTACTGCTGCAATATTGTATGATTTTTTTTTTAAATTAATTTTTCTTTTTTTACATCAGAAGCCTGTTGGCATCAAAAATAAAGATTTTGTCATTTTCAGGGTTCCGTACATTAAAAAAAAAAAAAAAGGAACCATTATAAGATGACTCCTGTGTCTTTCTGTCCATCTGTCAGCGCTCTTTTTCTCGTAAACTATGTGTGACCTGGTAAGTTATAAAGCCCTTTTACCCACATATTTTACAGATTATTTGGCCTTCACAAATATGTTTAGGAAAAGTTTAGGGAGCTAATTGAGTTACTTGAAAAAAAAGTTTTTTCTGTATATCGTGTGGGGTATCGTGTGAAAGATCTCGTAATATGGAAATCAAAAATATACATGTTTTAATTTTAGGTATTATATTTTCAGAGATATCATCGAAAATGCACTTCAAAAATATGTCCTCCTCCCCTCTATTTCCGAATCTACTGAAACTAAAATTATGAAAAAAATTAGGGGTAGTATGAGTTTAGTTAAACCTTACAGAAAAACTATAGCGACTTTCCTAGGTAACATACTTTTTGAGAAAAACCCATTTTTCTGTTACACACAAACTTTACTTTTCTGGCGGTCAGCGGGTGCGTTGACGGGCACTGGAGGTATCTTATCGACTCAGAATCATCCAAGGATATTTGATTATGACTTTCGAAAAACAATATCGGTAATTAGCCGAGATATTAATTAAGTTAGTTGAAAAATAAATTTTCTTCCTATATATCGTGTATGGAATTGTTCGAAAGATCTCGTAACATAGAACTCAAAAATGTATTTGTTTTAATTTTAGGTATTAAATTTTCAGAGCTATCGTCGAAAGTATACTGGAAAAATATGTCACACATTCTCCTATTTATGAATCTACTGAAAATAAAATTATGAAAAAATTAGGGGTAGTAGGAGTTTAAATTTATTAATTACTATTTATTAATTAATAATGTACGGAACCCTTTGAGTGCCAGTTATAGTCGTACTTGACCGATTTATTTAATTACATATTTTCAATGTATGACAAAACTATTGCAACATTTAAATGTTTTTATAAATAATATTTGAAAGGTGCCTTCTGTGTAATCTCAATGGCGATAGTGCCTTCTATATATTTCGTGTTGAATATGTTACTACATGTATACTACTATGTATAATCTGTACTGAACATGTTATTACATGTTTGTACATGTTCAAGATCAGTAAAATAAGGATATAATTATAAAAAAAATCTTTATGTTGCATAGATCGATTGCATGTATCATTTAGGCTATTGTATGTGATATTGTATTACGCAATTTTTAATGACTGTAACCAGACAGAGGAGGAAAAAAGGAGTTCATTATAAAATGATTAATTTTTTGTTAATGTTATTAGTTATTGAATTGAGTTAAATAAAGCATCATAAATGAATAGGCATTTAATATGAAGGTTTGCCAGATTCCAGTTAGAGAAACAAAATTGTGTGAAAAGACGATTAGAGTATTGCAGAATGAAATCGATTGTAGCGTAGTATATCGTAATTAAAATTTGAGTGAATCTTTTATAATGGAATTTAAAGACAAAGTTGTTTGCAAATACGAAATTTTATCAGAATCCTTCATGCGAAAGAACAGGGACATAATTGTGTGTGGAAAAAATTTACAACACCAAAAAATCAAGAATAATTTATATTGGAAACGCATGATTGTTTGGATTGGGAGAAATCACAACATGAAAAACTGTCTGCTCGGATTATAAAAGTTCATGTTTGTTTGTTACATATGAAACTTGTGAGTCAGTATCAAACACTTGATGAAGGAGCTATAGAAGCATGAAAAGAACATTTGAATATGAATATTTTTATGATATCAAGAACTTTCTGATAATTTTGTTTTGGCAAATATTTAGGAATTGCAAACTAGTGAAATTATATATAGTATGCTCTTGTGTTGAAGGGCAACATATCACAGATGGTTGTTAATGTAATATTCATACGCTGAGTTTCGCTTTATTTAGAAGCACATTTGTCAAAAATTATCTAATGCTTAAAAATTTGACGTTCATAAAATGACATAAAAGAAAAATTTAACACATTTATGAAAATTAAGAGAACGAGACAAAATCTAATATCATGATTAAAAATATTGCATAGGAAACATGCTTTGCATAATATTATTTGATATTATAGAACAAATTCCATTACAAACAAATTTCTGTTACTACAATTGTGGCTATAAAGAAAAAGTTAATCTCACTAATACAATGTGCATACAGTCAATTTACATTTGTTAAACTTTTTCTACTTAAAGGCAAAAACGGAAAGAAAATCGTTTCTGATATGAGATAATTTTCGAACGATTTGGAAGAACTTAATTCTTTATAAGCCGTTATTATTAGAGTGCAAATCACTGAATAGGAATTCAAGAAATTATCTAATCAATGTTTAAATTAATAAGAAAATAAAATGTATTTAATTTATTTTTTAGCGATATCTTTTTAAAAGAAACCTCCAAAATTGTTTGCACATTTTTTTCTCTTTTTTTTATTCCACTCACGTCTGTGACTAACATTATTTTAATACTTATTTTTTTCAGGCAGTCATTGTTTGATTTGAAACGCGAAAGGTGTTATTTCTGGAGTAAGGAGTAAATATTACTGCATATGCTCCAGAGATATACAAAAATCTTCCAGCTAAAAATCATCGATGATTTAAGGATTCATTCAGGAAGTTCGTCTACCATTGAAACCAGCACAATTGTGCAAGACTTCTGTAACAAAATATCGAGGTATGGTGTAAAATATGCAAGAGTTATTTGAAATGTTAATAGCAACAGGTATACAAAGCTGCTGGACCCTAAACCCTATGACAACATTTGAATCCAGAAAATAGAATTCAAAAATTATTTCCTACGCAATACGTACAACAGATTACAAGATATTTGCCAGGACTTTAATTTACATTCTGTTTAATTACCTTTGTTGAAATTATCTCTGAATTTGACTTGCAGCAGAAGATGATATATCAAACTTTTTGACGTGTCGCTGTAAAAAAAATATGCGACGAGTATATTAAACTCGTAAAACAGTACTCTGTGCCTTAACATCAAATTAAATTTTCGCGATGGTTGGTCAGTTTTACAGAAGCTAATGCTTATAAAATCAATAAATGACAAGAAAACGGACAGTCAGGGTTGGGTTGGGTTGATTATTGACGGCCAATTATCTACACTTGGGATATAGGCCCGGGGGCAGTGCCCTTCGTGGGGGTCTTTCTAAGGGAACCTAACCGGTATTTACGCATGGATAAATCCACGGCTCGAAGAAAACCACGAAAACTCCGAACGATTAGGCCGACGGGCGCGACTGGGATCGAACGCAGCACCTCCCGTCTACCAGCTTCGAGAGCAGAACCTCTCAGCCACTGGTGGGGCAAAACGGACAGTCAGATAAATACATTATTGTTAGTTTCCAATGACATTGTAACGGGTACATCTACAGACCTTTCCAAAAAAAAAAAATCCGAAATAAATAAGAATAGGCGTGACTATACTTAGAAAATAACATAAAATGGATAGAAATGAATTGACTCCCTGAGGGAGACTAGGATCACCCAAATGGGTATAGACCCGTCACGTCTTCTAAGGGAAATCCCTGACACGCAGGGATTTGTTAGAAGTGACCAACAGTCCCCTCCAGGGACTGCACACGCTGTCACCGCCAAGAACGAATGAAGACTGACTTTTATTTAAGAATTTAGGAAATGCATATTATAGTCCAATAACTAGGTCCGCAAAAGTCCGCCAGAAGGCGGCAGAGAGAAATAAAGAAGCAAAGTAATAAACAAGCAAGAAAAATCCTGCATCAAGCATAGATTATGAAACGCTTTCCAATACTATCAGAATACTTCAACAAACATTTGCTGTTTAATAAGGTGAATAAAATACCTAAATAATGATTTTAAAATACACAAAACCCATTTGAAAACTAGATTACAGCAAGTACAGGCCATAGCCAGAAATGTACTCCCATTCTTTTTTGCAGCCTTGTACATGATCTATAGATATTTGTAAACTCTCATAATTTGCATATACTCTCACATAGTATGCTGCAATTTTGTTTAAAACTGATACAAAGGTAAAAATTCATCTTCAGCAGTTTCTACCAATAGACGGAAACATATTTGAATTATTTTGTGCTGCGCTGTGTACTACCGTAAAATTTTTAAACACACCACATATTAAGTTAAGTTTAATTCGGGCAAAAACACGCTAAAACTATTGAAATCACACTTACCAGAAATTATCATACAGAGGCGGCCATGTATCCAGTTCTTTGCGTGACCCTGTATATGCTTTTATATATATTCAACAAAAATCCCTTGGTATGCTAAATATATTTCACGTTAAAAATGCATAACTCGATTAAGCAATTTACGCTGATACACAGGAATGCTTACGAATTCTTTTGTGTAGTTTTGTATATGATGTATATACGTAGTATTTATACACACCACATAGTATGCAAAAATCTATTTAAACGCATACCCATTTGAAACCGCACTTACCTCAATTATCGCTTATAGATAATACTTCGGATACAGTTCTGTATTCGAAATATTTTGTATGCCACTTTAAACGATCGATAAATGCTATGCACATCATATTATACAACAAGAATCTTGTACTAAACATCAGTAATGTATATCAATTTCATTATATTTGAAATAGTATAACACAGCATTATGTACAAGGCATTATGTAGCAGAATACTTTTGTGTGGTCTTGTGAATATATAAAAAATGTTTTTACACTCTATATTCTACCGAAAGCATTAGTGCACCTTAGAAAATGATATCAGTTTCAATATGTTTGCAACAGTCTACATGGTTCAGATGTACTGCACACGATTTTCCCCCATAGACCATAATATAACGGATATATTTTGAGTTATCCTGTAAACTAATGATAAGTGCTACACGTACCATATTTGAAAGTAAGCATCATGTACATGTAGTGCACTTCAGCGATGTATATTAATTTCATTATATTTGAAATAGTATAACACCATTAAAATACACTGCAAACGATTTTTCCCCATAGACCATACTGTAACACCATTCTTTTGAGTGCCCCTGTACACAAAGTATAGGTGCTACATACTTCATTTTCAATACTGAACATTTCATAGTAAATCTCAATAACATATATGAATTGCATGACAATCCGAGTATATTTACGCGAGTTAGAGTACGGACAGACGGCAGATGGACAGGCAGACGGATAGACAGACGGACAGTCAGTCAGACAGAAAGAAAAACCAAATTCATAAACAATTTTCAACTATGTTGGAAAGTGTTAAAAAGCAGATAAAAGAGGAAAAAATGTAGCCAAAAACGCGCCATGGGACAGCATAGGGAAATGAGGAAAGGAGAGCCCACCACTCAGAAGAAGAAATATGAATGTGCAAGTAAGTAAATTAATATTATAAGTTTGTAAAAATGACAATAAAAGAAATTGCAATAATAAGGGAGAATCAATAATAAAAAACAATAATCTCACTATGAAACCTCACTTTGGATAACTGAATCTCCTTACTGGCAATTATCAATTAATGGCTGATGATTTTCTTAGAATCATGCTGGACGCAAAGGCGAGAGTGGATACGGCCAGCGATAAGTCCACGCAGGAGGAAGAAAATGTGAATATCATTCAAAATTGGATCACTCCTAGAATAAACTTGTTGCGAATCAGAAAGAAATCTCCAAGAATAGGTAGGCGTAGCGGAAGTCTCCAAAAAAGTGGACAAAACGATGCGGTTGAAAAATGTAAAGAGGTTGAGGAGCGCTTTGATGTAACTGCGTACTGTATATTCAAATTGTTACTTTCTTCCTAGAAGTTTCCTGTAAGTACAGCTGGTGCAATCTGAAGATTTATGCGAAGTGTCAAATGTGGTATTATGTTTATTTTTGTGGGAAAAGCAGTTCATACATGATGGGTTACGAGTACAGCTAGAAGAGGAATGTTTGTCACCACAAGTCTCACAAAATATGTCGTTAGGACACCGGTTATAAACGTGGCCGAAATCCTGACAATTGTGGCAGTTATTGACGTATAGATCATCGCTCTGTATTGTTTGAGCTCGATAATTAAATCTCCATACTTAACAATTACTTTTAACTCGTAAGCACATGAACACGGTAGATGTTATGCCCTCACATGTTTCCCTTGAAAAAAGGGAGCGCTATTTTTGCAGAAACTGATACACAATCTTTAAACAAATATAAAAAGCTTAGTTGTTTCCCCTAAAAAGAAATTGAACTGATGTATTTTACAATATACGTCTGTAGATTCGTTTCTAAATCTCATTTAGTCCAAAATATAAAGGGAGAAAAATGGGGTGAGATTTATCCCATGCGTGTGCTTAAGGATTAAGAACAAAGGAGCATGTTGGAGAATCCAGTTTTTTTACCCTTGTAATTTCGATGGTCTGTGCCGTAGAAAATTGAGTTCCTAAGGACGGAAGTTGTAACAAGTAACTAGAGCAGTTGGAATACAATCAAAGTTAACAGAATCAGGCACATCCAAGAGCATTGCTTTCAGTAGAGGCGTTACCATCCTCAAAAAAGAGAGAAACTTGGTAAGTTATTTATTTTAAAGCATTGGTGTCATTAGGGTCTCGGCATCAGTTTCAGATCGACAGGTGAACTCTCCCTTTAATTCCATTGGAGAAAAGGCTATCACTACCGCAGAGGTGACAATATGTTGCGAGGCTATTGCACGGTAAATTTCTTTTCATAACATTTTACGGATACTATTAGATTTAGCTGTTGTGACAGGTATATTATTGAAAGATGAACAATTGATAGACTGTGGTTACTGAATAGCATCATTTAAATTTGAGTTGGCGAACTCTAAATAGCTGTTAGAAATGTTCATTGAAGCAGAACGCGCGTCGTAGGTTACCGACCTTTGATATAGTCTAGATGATGTCTTTCAGCTACATAAAAGCAAATTAAACATTCATAAATTAATATGTGTTGCAGTAGAAACCGCATAAGATGAGTCCCGTTAAATTAAAGCATTAGATACGCCGAACGCCCCGCCCCGGTGGGAGATTTGTCGATTCTAGCTGGCCAAAATTATTTTCCAATTTATTTCTCTTGAATTCTATGTTTTATTTAAATAAATGATATATTAAACTCATTTAAACAAAATTTATTAAGTTTTAAATCAAAGTTTCTTCGGAGATGGTTATTTTGAATTGGAAATTGATTAATTTGAGACATTAAAACTGAAATATGTATTTGATACATTTTATGTATCATTCAATTAGGTAAAATACGTTTAAATCGTTAAGACAGTTAATAAAAGAGTTAATCTAATTCCTTAACAGGTACGTATTGATAATCTTAATGATACTTTGTTAACAGAATGGGACTTAAAGTGATAAAATTATTTTTCTATTATAATATTACAAAATATTAAAAAATATATTTTTTTTCTAATAATCTATTAGAAATTCAGATACAAGACAAACATTCGACAGCTTAAATAAAAATTGCTTAGCAATTTAAATTCAACACTTCATCATCTGAAAGTTCTTCATTCTGGCTCTCAGAATATAGAGCCTTTTCTTCTATCTTGAAAAATTAACAATGCAATGACTGTCTTTAGAAAAAAAGAGTTGTTTTAATTTTTATTTTGTAATTTTATTAGTTAGGAAACTATTTGATGTCAACAATATTATATAAAAGAATTTCCTGGTTAGATGATTTTCTCAAGAACTTTCTTTCATAATTAAGTCTACTGGCACAGAAATGTTTATTCGTTACCTCAGCAGTTTCTTATGATTAATGTAAAAAGCGGAAAGAAGGGCATTCTATACATATATATATATATGAACGTATGTAATTGTATACTTATACTTATCTCTACATAGCAGAACTTTATGTAAATAGTGGGAGTCATAAGACACAATGGAGAAAGTTCTACATTATGTTTTCCATATCCAAAGTGAATTTCGAGAATTTTCTGAGCCAATTTCGATACCACTCGAAATTTGCCGGTATGTATTATATTTTATATGAATCTGTCATGAGATCGACATACATTTGACAACTTTTGGCCAAATTGGTACATACATTTAAACTTTTGCGGTTGCAAAACTTCATGTGTTCTTCATTGTAATTTTCCTGTATAAACAAAACATTTTCCCCCGAACTCAACTTTTCGGAGCTTGTTGCTGCTGTATAATGGTTCAAAAGTTTATTTGTGTTTGACTTAAATCCTGGTGACTTTGATAAAAGAAAAATGGTACTTGAACTAAAATTTCAAAAAATATTAATTTAGACTTAATAAGGTAAAAACAATTCTAAAACCTAGGGATGCAGATAGATGCAGACAAACTAAAATTTATCGAAAACGTAATAATCTAAACTATTTAATGTTATCCAAAAGTTAGCTTTATCTTGCTTTTTAATATAACTTTATCTATTTTAAAAATGACAATTTTAAAAAAAGAATAAAGAGTTTTTTGCGACATTAAATATGAATTAACAATTGATCTGTTGAAAATTTATGCACATAAATCCGATAAAACAAAGTCCATATTTAGTTCGGAAGCGTTCATAATATAAAACTATTTTTTATTCTACTTGAAATAAGAGATTAAACAACTATACTCAGAAAACGTGATTCATTCATAAAATAAGAAACACCATCTTTGCATTAGTTTCTGGACCATACAATTATATTTATATCAAAACCGTTCTCAGGGTACAATGCCCCAACTATTAAGCAATATCAGGTAAAAAATAAATTATGCTAGGAAATTTTTTTAACAATTGACTTTTGGCCAGCTAGAATCGGTAAATCTCCCACCGTGGAACGTTCCAATTCCCTGCAAATCGCAACTTGTTTTAAGGAAACCAGTTTTAATGAGGTTTGCAATAACCACTAATTTTCACTTTTCCTTCAGTTTTAATAAGTAACTTTTACAGTTTTATCAAATAAAGGGTCAAGGAAAAAGTAATACATCTTTGTTAAATTTGACCTGACAGTGCTACCCGATATCTTAAAAGGCGTAGTATCTGTTGGTAGGGAAAAAAGGTAGTCCTTTAAAACTCGCAGTTTAAATTAGATCGATGCACAGACATTCCCGCTCCTTTAACGACGTAATTTAGAAAAACTAGTTTTTCACTATAATCGTGGTTACCTTTTACCCTTTAAATGTAATTTTTATCATATTTTATGACATACAGCTGTATAAAAGTTTGTCCATCCCTCTTAAACACTTTTTATTAAAATAATTATTTTAATATGGGTATGTTTTGGAATTTTAGAAGTAAGGGAGACTTTGGAAATATAACTATATCAATAAAAGCCACCGTCTATAAGGCAGTTTAGATTCATATATTTTCCTAATTTTACCTTTTATTTACAGAAAATAATATTATTAATATTTACAAAATTTATTTCATTTCCACCAGTAACAGATACTTTGAGATTTTAAGGAAATTAGTTAAACATTTAAATACATCTAAGTGATTACCTTTCCTTGAATTTTCATCAAAATTAATTGTCTTTAAAAGGATTACAAACATGTCATGCAAGAAAATATAAAATTGGTAAAACGATTTGTGAAAATAAGTAAATAATGGAGAAAAAGAAGAAAAATGTTCTTAATTACCATTAGCTTTCGCTAATCCCACGTTTGTAGTGGATGCCTTTAAAAGTTGTTTTATCTTCGAAGGAAATCTCTAATAAATCTTTTTTGTAATTATCATTCTACGTATTACTTATTTAATTAATTTTTCGCTAAAGAATATACGCATCTAATAAGATTAGAAAAAAATAAAGCTTTAATTAAATCCCGACTGTTTTCATAAGTTATCAATATCATCAATACAAAAACAAAGGAATATTATTATGCCGAGAATTTATGTAATTAAAACAGATAATTTTATCCTCTAAAAAAGAAAAACATAAAAATACATGGTGTTTAAAATTTTCAGTTTCATACGACTGTCGTTCTCTGTTGTTTCTATTCGCAAAAATGAAAGTTGGCGCAATTTTTTATGTAGACACCCCATGACGAATTAAATCACATACAAATACAATATTTTTTAAACAATGAAAACGATACTTTTATTTTATTTCTACACAACCTGATTCACCCAGAGTTCCCCGGACACGTTGAAAACTCGCATGAAAAACTAAAAAAAATTATGAAAATCGCATTAAAATATTGCGGAAAATTCAAAAATCGCTGCTTGAACTCCGAATAAATTTTATTAAATGATTAAAAAAATTACTATATTGGGCTAGAAGAATGTAGCCGGATTTCTTTTACTAATGTAGAAAAATTGCAGCTAAAAAGCACTAAAAAGCACTAAAATTTCAAAAATACCAGAGGACAAAATTTACTATATTCGGTTAAAATATTTAAAAAGAATTCCTTTTACGAATGTCCAAAAATTGCCGCGGAACTCGAAAAAACTATTAAAATAGCTTAAACAATTTGTGAAATTTTCAAAAGTCGCTGTACATATTCCGAGTAAACTTTATTGAAAAGAGCACAATATATACTATTTTGGGCTAAAAAAATAAAACCTTATTCCTTTTAATAATGTCGGGAAATCACAGCGAAACGAAAAAATCCCACGAAAAATCGCATAAAAATTGGTCTAAATTCAAACATCGTAGTAGACAAAATATAGTGGGTATTGTAAACGCAATTCTTTCACGAGTGTCAAAAAATCTTCAGATAACGCGAAAAAACCCTTAAAATCGCATTTAAAATGACATTAGAAATTGCTTAAAATTCAAAAATTGCGCCTTAAAAAAATACTGAATTAGACTAAAAGTTTAAAACCAAATTCTTTTTACGAATGTCGGAAAATGGCCGGTGAACGCGGAAAAACTCAAAAATCGCGGAAAATTTAAAAATGGACTGTCCTAATTCTGAATAAGCTTTACTGAAAAGAGGACGACATTTACTATATTGTGCTAATAAAAAATAAAACCCGATTATTTTTACTAATGAGGAACAATTGCCGCAAAACACAAACAACCACTAAGAATCTCATAAAAATTCGGTATAAATTCAACAAACTCAGCGGTTAAAATTTACTAAAACTTTGAAAGTAAATTCCTTTCACGAATATAAAAAAAATCGTCACAGAATGCGAAAAATTGCTAAAATTTGCACAAAAATCTCTAAATATTCCAAAATTGTGGAGAGCAAAATTTACCATATTAGGTTAAAAGTTTAAAACCGAATTATTTTAACGAATGTTAAAAAATCACCGCGAAACGCGAAAAAAATCTAAAAATCGAATAAAGATATTCGCGAAAAATTCGCAAATCACTGTACGAATTCCGAATAATCTTTACTGAAATGAGCACAATATTAATTTATAGGGTAAAAAGAGTAAAACCAGATTCCATTTGCTAATATGGAAAAATCGTCAAGAAATGTAAACAAAAAACCTGCCTTAAATCGCAGAAAAAATTCAATTAAAGAAATCTTATCTAAAAATTGAAAACTTGGCTTCGAGGTGTATAACTAAACAGTTCAAAGGTTTTCAGGTATATCCTCGAAGGCTGCTGAATATTCGACATCATTTTTAGAATTATAACACTGTTTAGAGCAAAATAGCTTTTCTTCAGAAAATATTACTCTGTAAACACTTTTCCTACCATTCCGCTTCAGCAATATTTCTTGCATCTTTGTAATTTTTTTATTCTTTGTGCAGCAGTCAAACCTTGAACTTTTATTTTGCGATAAGGGCGAAAACCCAGGTCTTCATTTATAATAACTTGCATAGTTCTGCGAATCACGTTCTCTTCTGCAGTCATTTTAATTACAGAACGTTGTGGATTTCTTCCTAACTTTTCACGAATTCTTTTGATGCACTCTTTTGTGCTAACGGAGCGTGGACGCCCATACCTAGGTCAATCTTTACATCTTATTTGTATCCAACAATCGATTCATAGTTCTTTATATAAATGTTCTACTAAAACTCAGGCATTGTAATTGCTTAAAGATTTTACATGCGGAAATTCCGCGATCAAAGAGCTGTTTAATCATCATTCTTTTGTCTTCCATCTTTAAAATAATTTTAAATATTTGCTTTATACAAAAATCTCTGAACTATTAGAAAATTGCCAAGTGCTGAAATAGAGAAATAAATAGTTTTAACAATTGATTAAAATTAATTCTTATTTTTTGGAGTGTAATATTATTTAATAGTCACCCTGTAATTATTTAGCGATACTGTAAATATAGGACGGAAAGTAGTATAATTTAGTAAAGCTTTACTTAACAGTTCCAGCAGTTGTCGATCGTTTCGCTTCAAAATGTTTTTAATATAAAAGAGATAATCAATTAAAAAAATTCATTTGATGTAATAACGATTAATAAAACTATTTTTATCAAAAATCTTACAAAAGGGGATTAAAATAATCATTGATATCATATAAAATGGACATTTTTCATCCATATTTACGTCAATTTTTCCATTGTTATAAAATAAACTGCAGCTCTCTGACATTACGTTTTAGTTTTCAAAAATTTTTAAATACGCCATCTTTATTAAATGATGCTGGCCATTAAAAAAAAAAAAATCCTATTTTGCACATTGAAATCAGACATTTTTCATGTATCCAGTTTTATTTGAGGGAGGAATGCTGAATATTTTTTAACTTTAGAAAAGATATGCTTTTAAATCTGCGAGTATATATTATATTTGTTTGCATTCTTCAAATTGAAATATATCGAAAAATAGCGATTTAAGATTTCAACAACGTGTCTGCAACATAGTGGCAACATACTTGTTCTTTAAAAAATATGTCATTTTTTATGAAGAACTAAATACACAATATTATAAAATTGTAATTTTTAAGGAGAAAAAATAACTTGAAGGTAGTTGTGGCAACCTTTTATTTATATCCACATTAGAATTCATCATGACTCAAACCCGAAAATTCCACTTGAAGTCAAGCCGAAACGAGTCTGGACACTGATATACTTACTCAAACTCCACTCGAACCAAAGATCGGGTCATTTTCTTGGAAAATCGTGTTACCTGAGATGATGGAAGGATTTATATTAATTTTAAATCCGATCGTTCCCAATAGTAGCTCATTTTGACGCGCAAGAGAAAATTATATATTAACATTTTGACGTGTCCCTGTAAAAAGTAGGTACGTGTAAAAAACTTTACACGATACAACCACTATTTCAATAACGTAAACTGCTTGCCTTAACGTCCTACTTAAATTCGTGCCGATTGGTCGCTTTTTACGAAGTTAAAGCTTATATAGTGTAAAAAGAAGGACAAGAAAACAGAGAGACATATGAACATAATTTTAGATCCTAATGAAATTGAAACATTACCATCCAAATAAAGAGACTTTTCCAATATACAAGAGAAATAAAAATGAAAATCGGAGCATCTATTCAAGAATTAAGCATGGACATACATAAAACCAACATACAGACCAATTGTGTAACATCCTCGGTTGGAGGTCAGTTAAAAGTGGGGACCTAAAAATAACCATTTTTCATATGAGAAATTATTGAACACTAGATGGTTGGTTGGTTGATTTATGACGGCCGATTATCTACTCTTGGGATATACGCTCTAGGGAGAGTGTCCTCCGTGGGGGTCTTTCTAAGGGATCCTAACCCGTATTTACGGCAAGGTTCGAAGAAAACCACGGAAAACTCCGAACGGTTAGGTCGACGAGCGCGACAGGGGTTTTAACCCAGCAACTCTCGTCTACTAGCTTTGAGAGCAGAACCTCTCTGCCACTGGTGGGGCCTATTTAACACTAGAACGGTGGTAGGGGTAATTTTGACCACTGAGTACTTTTGTCCATTGGTTGCTTTTGGTTGGTTGGAGGAAATCGTTTGAAATATTTTGACTTTTTCTAAATAGATAACAAACATTTCTAAAAAAATCAGCATTCTAGATTTGTTAGTTTTTGAAATATTGGAAAATAATGAAAAAAAAAATATATATATAGGAAATATTGAAAAAATATTATTTTATAAAGTGTGTTTTATTTTAGTTAGATTAGTTTTAATTTGTGAAACCAATCAATTTTTATATCAAATTAATGAGTTATTTGAGTAATTGTTGTATGATCCAATTGATCTCCCTGCAGGTGTTGCATTTACATTTTTTTAAAAATTATCAAGTAATAAATTATCAAGTAATATAAAATATCTACAAAAACAACTTTTCAAAAGTAAAAAAAGGCCAAGCGTAAAAAAAAAAAGTTGTGGCTAAAAAATGGTGTGATATCAAATTTCCAAACTATTGTATTGCTTATTTAACTTTTTTCCATTAAATAAGTTATCATATATATAAGTCGAGTGCCTACGTATGTGTTAATAGAAATCGTTTTCTCCTGTACTAAATACATCCTAATGAGTTTCTGAAAATTCAATTTTTTTTCAAATTATGCATGATGGGCTTGGCGGCCATCTTTCCATATTTCTAAGCACCCAAATTTCTAAAGTAAAAGCGTAATATGTTTGCAATGTAATATGTTTATAAAAATTTCGAACTTCAGATTCTAACTACGGACAGATAAATTAGATAAGACTGATATTTTGATAAATTGATTTTTACTAGTTTGAAATTAATAATTACTCTAAAAAATAAATCATAAGATGAATCTTTAAGATAAGTCATCATTATCTTAAGACACAATTTTCAGAGCATACAAGTCTATAAATGAAACTCTTAAATATTTGCTTAAATAACAATTTTGAACTTCGGATTTTAACTACGTATTTGGGTGTTTAGAATGTTGTGAATAATATGCAAAGATGGCCGCCAAGCCCATCATGCATAATTTGAAAAAAAATTGAATTTTCAGAAACTCATTAGGATGTATTTAGTACAGGAGAAAACGATTTCTATTAACATACTAGTATATACCCCCCGTCAAAAATGACAGGATATTGACTCAATATTCAATTTTTAAAATAGTTCAACAAATGGACAAAACATTCAAATTAAATATTTAAAAAAAAAACAATCCATGTGTGAAATTTTCTGTAAAAAAAGTGTTATCAATCAGTTTCTAAAAAGCTTGACTCACCACATAGCTCATTTTTTTGATTACATAAGCAAAATTAAATGGAAATTACTCGGTACTATTTATTCCTTATATTTTAATTACGTTTCATAAGAAAAAAATCATTTTATTTAGGATGGAAACAAAATTTAAAAATTTGTTTGTATTTTCTACCGGTAGATGGCACCATCTTCCCTTATGCAGTCCAATGTTGCTTGTGATTGCCAAGCAAACCACTTCGACTGTCTTTCTCTAATTAATCGCCGTCTACATTCAATCGGCGTTTCATCATTTTCTTGAGGCATCGCTAAAACGATCCTTAAACTATATAAAACAACAATAAAAACTGATTTGATTGAACAGATTCAAATCCACCGCATGTTTAAAACAGCATTTAAAAAGATCAACAAAGATGTTAAAACAGTAAAACACACGTTGCCAATTGGCAATCAGTACTACAAATAATTTTGATGAATGATTCTCAAAAGTGAATGACTCACTACATTTTTTTTTTCAACAATAATAATAATAATTAGCAAAGTGAAATGTAATTTCTGAAAATTTCATATTAAATTTTAATATGCTAATTAATGCAAATATTAACTTGTATTTTTAACAAAGTTCGATTGTTTATATTAATTGAAGAAAGATGGCTGCAAAAATAGTTTTTGAAGGTTTTAAACAAAATGAAAATATTTAAAGACTTTAATATACTTTTACAAATATTTTAAGAAGATAATCAGATAATTAACCTGTATTTTTTTAATGAAGCGTTCAAAGAGTGATTCATTTGTTTCAAGATTCAGAAATTCTGAATGGCAACAGTGTTTGTTTGTTTATATTTAGTAATCTGATGTTTATAGTAGCTTATTTTTAATTTGGAATTTAATACATTATAATTGGATAAGATATACATGTTTTATGTGAAAATATGCAGAACAGACATGATTTCACGTAGAAGAAATTAACGTTTAGTTGTCATATGTTAGTATATGTTTTTCATTAAGCCTAACATGGCGTTTAACTACGGTCGACTCGCAGACCAGAGTGGTACATCCCGGTACCGTTACAGACACTTTCTCGCCTTTGGATTTTATTATAAGTAAGATACGTAGGCACTCGGCTTATATATATGATAACTTATTTAATGGAAAAAAGTTAAATAAGCAATATAATAGCTTGGAAATTTGATATCACACCATTTTTTAGCCACAACTTTTTTTTTTTTTTTACACTTGGCCTTTTTTTACTTTTGAAAAGTTGTTTTTGTAGATATCATTTCTTTTTTTTAAATATATTGAACATAATTTAAATAATCTAAACATGAGAAATAATTTAAAAATACATTTTACTTTCAGTCATTGTTTAAAGGGTTAACTAGAAATACCAGTAGATTTTTCAATTAAATTAATTACACTCTTAAAAACAACATACTAAATGTGGCTTGTTATAATACTTGTTATCCTCCGTTAAAAAATATCACTGACTAATCTATTAAATGAATAAAAATGGAATATGTACATAGCGTATCAGCGCTGCATTTGAAATCAAACGTGATATCACGCTCTTTTATTATTAGCACTAGCTGGCTTCGCCCGCTAGCGGGCCCCTAATTTACACCGGGGCCTCAATCCATTTAAAACCTCGAATAAGATAAACCACGAACCTCCGACCTGGTTCCACGCTGCCTTCGGCACCGGATAATCCCTTAATTTGCACATCGCATTGTATAAACCTGTAAACAAACGAACTTCCGACACGGGTCCCCGCTGCCTTCGGCACCGTATAGCAGTCGTGCTGTGCACGCTCAAGTTCTATCTTCCACCTCCACCACCAGGTAGCGCAATCTGTTCTATACGAACCTCGGGCACTGAAATCGTTAAGGCTATAGATGTCGTGATCTAGCCCATAGAACCAGAGATAAGAAAGTGCCTCCTGGTGGTGAAAAAACGAACTAAAATCGGAAAGCTCTATAGATGTCGAGTCGAATGAGCCATACCCCGTCGTGATCCGACCCATAGAAACAGAGATAGGAAAGCGCCCACTGGTGGTAAAAGCTAATCGCGTTTGGGGGGCAAAGTGGGGGGATGAACACCGGAGATGCATAATAAGATTAGGCAGTCACAGACTTTTCCAACGATGTATCACATGAGGGATCTGTGCAAAATTCAGAAAATACCCCACCCCCACCACCTGCATAATTTGATTAAGCGTTCACAGACCTTTCCAACGATATATCACATGAGAGGTGTCGGCAAAATTTTGAAAAGTGCCCCTTTGAGGGGGGGTGAAAGCGGGAGGATGGACCCCGAAGACACAATATGAATAAGCGGCCACAGGCCTTTCGAACAATATATCACATGAGTAGTGTCGGGGGGGGCGGAAAATGTGGGGGTTTCACCTGTGGTGCATAGCATGAATAAGTGGTCACAGCCCTTTGTAACGATATGTGACATGACGGATATCGTTAAAATTTAGAAAAGTGTCCCCCCCCCTTGTGTAGGCAAAACGCGCTCCGCCCCTCCCTATAATTTTTGACGCAGCTTTATTTTTAAAATTTATGTTATGTGTTATAAAATATCGTAAAGTTTCAAACAGATAGCCTTATTATACCTTCTAATTTTGTTCACGCTCCTCCCCATCCTCTCCCCAAACTGTGACGCGCCATTCTTTTTTATAATTTTTTTATCATGTGTTATAAACCATCTTAAAGTTTAAAACAGATCGCATTGGAATTTAATATATTTGCTGAAATTACTATTATATGTAGAATAATATAGAAATAAACCCTCTTTTAGATTGTAATTGAGATATATGAAAAATTTTTAGAATTTATGAAAGCTGATTTTTATTTATTTATCTATTTATTTATTTATTATTATTATTATTTTTTTTTTTGCATTGCCCTGTGCATGTTTGGAATTTCTTAGCAATTTCTTAGATTTACATTATTTTATTCAATTAAACATTGTACTGTTACAATAAATTTAAATGGAAGCTTCACTTCTAAAACAAAAATAATTTAACAACTGGATTTCATTAATTTATAGAAAAATGACGTGAAAGGTATTCCTGCGAACGAAATGCCTGTCCTTTACCGTTTTCTTTTTTTCTTTCTTTTTTTTTTAGAAGTAAATGAATCACCTTTAATTCATTTCAAAAATTTTGTTTACGTTTGGAAAGAAATTTTAAATGCCGATAACTCTTAATGTATACATTTTAGAAGGTACATCTTCCCTCAAAAACTAATTTATTTTTAAAGATCTTTCAAAAACGTATATTATATATTTAAAATATTTTTTAAAGCATAAACACTACGTCTGATTACTTTATTTTACAATATTTTAAGAACACGCATTTTATCAGACAATTAAATGCACTAAACAAACACGAGTGAAAAATTGACCTGGGGTAGGACTCGAACCTGGGACCTTACGCATACCATGCCGACGCTCTGTGACTGAGCCACCCAGATCGATACGCTTGACGGGAATTTCTCATACATGTTGGAAACAGTCATCTGCCACAGTTTGCAGTCATATTTAATTGTTTGATAAAATGTGTGTTCTTATAATTATGAAGTTTTATTTTTTTTTTAAATATCTTCAGAAGAAACTGGCTGACTTGCAGATGAAATTTGATGTTGTTATAACTTGTAACTGATTTGTGCTATTATAATACAGACTAGCCGCCACTGGCGACCAGTTTGGTCTCCCTTAAATGTATGTTAAGCACTGTAACACGAACACGTTACTTTTATTCATAATTTATTTTTTTTCCGTAATCCTTCGCCAAACCGGAAGATTCTAATAGACAAATCAAAAACTTTTTCGATCATGGTAGCATTTCGCATATTTTTTGTTGTTATGTATTTCATCTTTCTTCACAAAAACCGCTTAACCAACTTAAGCATTTATGCTTCATATCCGTTTGCTTATCAGTTGCAATATGCTTGCTAATGAGGAGATTCTTAAACATATTAAGTAGTTTTCCGTAATTGGATCCGTTGTCAAATGGCGTATTTTAGTTAATACGATTTGGTGCAATGAAGTCTATTTTGTAAAAGTCTTTAATGATATCCACCATTTACACTGAACCATATTGTTGCCAATATTTTTTTGTTTGTTTGTTTGTTTCTCGCTAACTTTGGCTGTAGACTTGATTACGGGAGAATCAAGAAGAAAATCTATCATTATTCTCATTTAAAACGTCTTGAATAATGTGGCATAATCGGAGTGCATATTATAACACGTAATTTTCGAGTATGGTTTGGTGAAACATTGAACTTTTGGAAGCCAGTTTTGATAATCACGTAAATATGTCACACCAACATTACCGCCTATAATTCTAATTACAGCAACCCGTTTTTTCTCTCTATATTGCAACTCTATAGTTAATATAGTGCCCCGGTGCGTCTACGACAGCTGTTCCATCAGAACATTTGATTTCAAAATAAAAGTATCGTTTCTAATTTGCACACGCGAAAAATAAAAGCTGGTATTGGCCATTTTAAAAATTCTACTGGCGAGATTTGCGCCCAAATAACACAAAAGTACTTAATGTTGTTATGTATTTCGTAAATGTATATTAAATTACTGTTTTGAAAGTGATTGGTCATTAATAATGGTAAATATGATTGGTGATTAACAATCATTTTCGGTGGTCTCTCTTCCTTTCACGTATAATACATAAATACCAAATTAACTGACAATTTGTTTCGAAATTTGATTCATTAATTATCATTACATGAGTTGTATTTGTTTACATTCAGCTTACATCAAGAAAAGATAAAGAATGAAGTTGTGTTGTATAGCACATAATTATGGTAAACTTTGATTGTGTCACTGGTACGAATTATTTTTTTGACACCAGGCAGCACTCCAAAAAATCTTTCATGGAAAACTAACTTTACGAACGATTATCTCCATGGTTTAATGGTTTAATATTTTAAATCTTCACGACGAATGAATATTTTTTTTTTGTTTACTTTCATAGATAGAAAATTTGAACTGCGAAGCTAATTTCAACTGAAGTTATTGGAGAATATATACATAATTGAACGTAAGTCATCTCTCAAATATTAATTTATTTTGAACGATCTTTCTAAAAATGTCACATTTATGAAGTTTTATTCGAAAAAATAATTTTTAATAAAAATGGCCGCCTGGCATATGAAAAAGTGAAACGGACATTCCGGAACTGTTGATGACATTCACATGACTTACGGTTTTATTATAGAGATGGTACATGGTCGTTGGCATGTTTTATCTCTGTTTTGGCATAATTTTTTAATCGCCAAGTTAATTAACAGTTTTTTGCTAATTAAGGATAGAAAATAATATTTTTTTTTACACTGAATTTTATAAAAGCACATAGATTACGTAATTACTTGTCCAAAAATGCAATCCTTTTTTTATTCTGCCGAATATTAAGGTCTGTAGGTTGTTTGAAAAAAAAAAGTTTGACGAAGAAAAAAGTGATCATTTTAAGTAACTCGACGTTTTTTTTTAAAAATCTATATCTCTGTTTATAAATCACTTATGAAGATGGGTTTGGTCTTAAATTGAAGAAATTCTTCATTAGATTCTTCTAGTTTTCGGTTTTTATTTTCTGCGACGCTTGGTTTATTTGTTATCTGATATTTTAATCTGGCATGTTTTGTCGATTTAACATTGCGAAGTTGATTTCTTTAAATAAGCAGTAGCGGTCTAGTTCAGTTCTTGGCGTTGTTTGTGTGGCGTTTTTTTTAAAGCTTGGCTTGGCAGAGCGACCGCCCTGCTTGATAAATTAAATATAAATTATGAAATACACGTAAATTACATATTTTTGCCAATGTATGGTATTTAAAATTGTTCTACCGTCATTATTTCAGTATAGTTTTATCGAGGGGTCAAAATGACACCTTCCCGCTGTTCCAGTAGGTACGATTTTCCCGCCGTTCTAGTGTTAATAAATTTGTGTAAACAATTCTAAACTGTTTTGACTGATTAGTTTAAAGAATAAAGGTTACGAATTATATTTTATGGCGGATTTTTGGAACTCGCATGAGCTATACACCCAGAAAAATGTTTTGTTGAATCAACAAAAATTTGGTTGACCCAACAAAACTTTTTGTTTAAATATAGGTCAATGTAAATTTTGTTTGATCAAGAAAAAAAAAAATTATATCGTCAGCAAAAAATGTTTTGTTAATTCAAGTAAAATGGTTCAATTTTACTTGAATTTTGCTAAAACAAACAAAATGTACTCAACAAAACATGTTTTGCAGTTTTAATCAATTCCTTTTTCTGGGTGTATGTCTCATTTTATTTACATTTTTTATTGCATAGTGATTTTTCATGGAGATATTCAGAAAAGTAAGAATTTATATTTAAAAAAAACTCAGTATATGTTACAAAAACGTGTGTTTTTGGAAATGGAGACTTAAATATTTAAAACTATTTACAAGATGAGAAAATAATCAAAAATGAGAAAAGTTTGCTGAAGTTTAAGTGGTCAGTAAACTATTCTTTGTACCTATCCCTATCTTTCATCAAAATATTTAATAAATATTTAAAAAATAAATTTTAAATTTATTAATTGTAATTTTTAGGTATCCAAAGAATATCTAGTGCATTATTCTATGCTTTAGCAGTGCAAAATTTTGAAATAATTGTTAACTCTGCGTTAGTTCCATGTGTATCGCTGTGATACAAGCCGCCATTGCCATCTTGAAACTTTTGAATGTATTAACCGATTCCAGAGCAGCTGCCGCAAGTGAAAAATTGATACCGGTCGGAGAAACGTAGAGAGAGCTAGAGGTTTCGAATCTACTTTGTTTGAAATTTAGAGGAGGAAAAATGACAGCTTGTATCACAGATATACATATAAGATTAATGCAGGGTTATTATCTGTTTCATGATAATATATGTGACAAAACAAATAGTTCGGAACTCGGTAACATACGAAAAAAATATTGGACTTAAATGAATTGAAATAAGATGTTCCAAACGAAAAATTGAACAGCTAGTCAGCATGCTTAAAACTTCAATTATTAATATAGTAAACATTCCTAATAAAATTTTGAATTAATTAATAATGAATTTCCAAAAAAATTACCTAGCTCGACTTTGATGCAAAGAGGAGTTGATGGACATAAGTGCGCGTTTTTAACAGTGTGTAAAAATATGAAATGTTTATTGATCTAGCAAAAAAGTTCGAGAAAATATAATATAACCTCATCTGAATTACTCAAGATTCAGAAAAGATTTTCTTTAATATCAGAAACTTCAGAAACCGATAGATTTCAGAGATTTGAAGAATCATTTCTGAAATAGAAGTTTGTTTTTCTGTTCAGAATTTTTCGGAAATGTTTCCGAGTAGTTCTTACAGTGTATTAATCGTTTTTTTCATCCCGATTTAAACACAAAGTATTGGTTTTTAGGATGTAATATATCCTCAAGTCACCATTTTCATGTTCAACAAACTTGTTAAATAAACAAACATGCAAAATTAAGAGAATAAAATTATTATTACTTTGTTATTATAGCATGTATAAATTAAATCACTCAGAATGTTTACTTCAGAATTGTTAGCATCGGGAACATATTTTGGATCGGAACCATATCTTGTTGATACCAAGTTGACAAAACTGGTTTATAGACATTAAAAACAACCCACAAACGTTTCCGAAAATTACGAGCAGCTAAAGAAAAAAATTGTTTCAGAAATGCTTTGTTTATTTTCAGAAATATATATGTTACTGAAGATAAAGGAACGCTTTTTGGACTCGTAGGTAACTTGGTAGAGGTTATAATATATTTTCGTAAAATTTTTTGCTAGATCAAGAAAGATTTCTTTTTTTTTATTTTTTACAGTGCATCAGACCATAAAAATATTTGTTTGTATTTCCTTATTTAATTTAACAAAATTAAACAAATGGTTGGCTATAAGGGAATATTTTTGTAGATCATTTACTAAAAATAATATTAATAAAGAACAATTGGTCGAAACATTTCCGTATGTAATCTTTATTATTTGATACAATTTAAAGTAAACTAACCTTAATATTAGTTCATCATAAGATAAGCTATATTTTTTTTCCTCTGAAAGTCTCAATCCCTTAGCAAACAAAGAAAAGACTAGTCTGTGATGATTCTGTTAATGCGTCAAATACCTTGCAGTTGCAGAAAATAATAAAGTAAGAACGAGATTACACCTAAAAGTGTTGACATATACTTAGAGATATTTTCATATATTTCTTATTACAAATGTATCTAGAATAGAGCCTTGAATAGCCTGAAGTAAAGACATGTATTGTATAAATATTCTTATAACATATTAGTACCTAAATCCATATCTTTTAATAAACTTTTACGAACTTTTGTGAGGCAAAAAGACAATACATTAAATTTAAAATTATGCCACTTATTAGAAGTATTATTTGACAAAAGTATTTCATCTTACAAATTGAGAATTCAAATATTAACAATTAAACACTTAATATTATAATATTTTTGATCATATATTTATTAATAAATCGTTTAATTTACTTCAAACTGTTGGGTTATGTAAAACAATAATGATGGTTCGTGTTATTGAATTTTTCAACCAAAGTTTTTTAATAAATTTTTAATTCAATTTTAAATTGTTTTATCAAACTTTGAAGGGCATATTCATGTCTACGCATTTAGTGTTACAATTTTTGTTTTGCCATTGTACAAAGATATTCAAAGCTGTTAAAAAAACGATGGAAAACAAGCAATTTCTCACGAAATTTTGTACGAATTCAAAATAGGGCGAAACGGTTCGCAATATCAGCGATGCATTTGGTCCAGGGTCGACAAGTGAACGAACAGTTGAACGGTAGTTCCAAGACGTTTGTGGTAAAAATTATCTATAGAAAATTATCTATAGGAGTCTTATAGATAAAGTGAGTAGTGGACCAAATTTTGTCCTTTATAATGAGAAACTGAAAGCATTAGGTGCAGCTTATAATCGTACCACACTGAAAGAGGTTCCTGCTGAACTTAGAGCAGATTTAAAATTGTCTCTATATCTAACTAGGTAAAAGAGATGGGTTGAAAAGTTAAATATCAGAAACCATCATTATTTTTTGCATAACCTAATATACAGTTTAACATGTTGCGCAAGATGTTAATAAAAATTCATTAAATAAGAACATCAGAAATTTCTTTTTCTACAAGTTTGGCATAAAAATAACTTTGCTACTATATGAGCCCCTAGAGACCGTACCGTTCAAGTAAACGGAATACCTTTTGGGACGTGGTATTTTATGGAATAAGGTCGACAATGAAATAAAAAAATCATTCGAGCTCTCGAAGTTACTGTTAGAGTGGCAAATGTTTGAATATTGTAAATGAAAACAACCTATTTTTTTCATCACAGTGATCTTCCCGGTGCAAAATATCAATGGCATTAAAAAATTAAATTTAGCAGTTGATCTAACAACATAAATAAAACACAAATGAAAGCAGTGAAGATAACAAATGCGGCCACAGATTCGAAAAAAACAAAACAAATAATTTTACTCGCATTACAAAAGATTTAAGTGTTTGCGTTTGAAGAGGACGCCTCGCATGCGGGAGACTGCGAGCAACAATATATCACGGCATGAACACAATGCAGAATCTCACTTTTCATGTCGTTTTTCATGTCAGACTCACTTAGTGGATTTGATGTATACATCTAGAACTTTAAATACTGGAAGATACAAAAATCGATTGAGGTGTGTTTGGATAACCGTTCCCATGAAAGAAATACGAAATGGCTGTAGATGATAATGCCATTATTTTGTTCTTTCAGTGCACGTGGAACACGAAACAGTTTTCTTTGTGTTTCTTTTATGGCGTCATTTCTACAGCTAAAATAATTTTTTAACGTTATTTAAGTTTTTTTTTTTTTACCGCGAAGATCATTTTGTGATGAAAACAATTAGGTTTTACCATTTCAAATGTTCGACATTTTGTCATTGTAAACGTAACTATGAAGCAGGAGATCGCTAGGTGGCGCTTAAACAGAGTGTTTGCATATTTGTGGATCCCCTGTGTGGATTTACTTTAAAGTACTTTTTTGATATCTTTTTTATTTTATATTATTTATTAGTTATATATTATTTATTATTTATATATTATTTATTTATTATATATATTTTATTTTTTATGATTATATATTATTTTTTATTTACATATTATTTATTATTTATATGTTATTTATTATTTATATATTGTTTATTTATTATTTATATATTTATTTATTATTTATATATTATTTATTTATTTATATATTAATGAGTTTTTAAGTATATACTTGTTTTTTGTATAATTTATGTTCAATTTCTTAAAATTAACATTAGATCTGTGATATTTTGTTTCTTTACATTCAGTAAGCCTGACAATCTGTTAATGCTTAGATTTGTTTGATATTTATACAAACTGTTATAATCGCATGTAATATACGTTAAACAGTGTTTATTCAATTATTTTTATATTTATTGACCTTTAAAGTTATTCATTTATTAATTACATTGTTGAGGTATTTTTTGCGTGTTTCCTACATTCATCTTTTTTCTAATCACTGCACCATAACATGGCATTATCTTTCCCTGTAGAATTAAGAACTACATTATATGTTGATAAATTTAGGAAACGACCTGGCGATGAAAGTATGGATAACTTTAAAAGGAATTTGAGAGTGAAACTTATTTAGTGAAGCTGTAAATAATTCACTAATGCTGCCGTAAATGGTTCATATGACAGTTTTTTGTAATAAAATGCAATGAAGATGATTTTTAGAAAATATTCTTATTTGTATTCGAAAAAGCTATTTCCTCTATAGTGGAAGATGTAAAATCAATGAAGAAACTTATGCATTGGTGAACATTTAACAGCGGAAAAGATCAGCAAACAGAAAGAGAATATTTAAAATATTTTGAATTTGCAAGCAAACAGGTATCATTCACACATCGCTTCAAGGCTCACGTGTTGCGAAATCTGAATTAGATTTAATGTATGTTTTTGCAGATGAGTTACCAGAAAACCTGAACGATCGACATGTATTGGTTGCACGACGAATAATTGTGAAAAAGAAGATAGAAAAGATCCCACAAAATATATAATTGTGATATTTGATTTGCATACTCTACCCGTCCAATTAAAGACCGATACCATACGAAACCATTTGCAATGTTTTCGTTGCCATCGTTTTGGCCATTCTAAAATTGCTTGCCAAGGCAATCTCACCTGCGCAGTGAAGTGGCGATTAAAAGGTGCAGTGAAGGTGGCCATGAAAACAGAAAAAGCAAAAAACCTGTTTCCCGTGTAAATTGTCAGAAAGAACACCATTTTTATTCCAATCTATATATATAATTCTCTTACGTGTCGCGGAAATAGGGCTGAATTTCTAGCTTATCGTTGGTAACAACCGTAGTTTTCAGAGCTCAGACCAATGATGTGTTAGATAGATCAGCTCTGCCTCCAATATGGCGGTCAAAATCAGAACAGTGAAACTCAAGCTAGCAGTTATTAAAAATAAAACATGTACGTAATCCAAAGCGTCTGAGATGATTCCTCATTTTAATTATGAGTAATATTGTTATTTTCAAATAAATTCTCAACTCTTATTTAGAATTTATTTACGAGTTTCACCCACACGAAAAATCATCTGTCTAGGTTGCCTTAGAGCTCCTATTATAGGAGTCTTAGGTTGCCCCTGCTGCCATCTGTTGCTGACTTAATGAAGTAAAAATAATTTCTTTTACAGAAATCTATAATCAATTGGAACAGTAAAATGTCAAACGAAATTTAAACAATCATTGATGATAAACTATCTTCCTATCATGTTTTTAATGAATTTAAGCTGTGCTGTACAATATTACAGGGGCAATAAGTTTTAAACTAATTATGTTTCCAAGATCCTTTTTTCATATTAAATGATTTATATGCCCATTAGTAGCACAACTAAATGTATTTTTAGTTGTGTTTTCAACGGAGTTTTCAATTACTTTTTTACATTAAAAAAATTGTCAATTTCATATGTCCAAATGATTTATGGTAGTACTTATTCCGGCTAGAGTTATTACAAAAATAAAAAGGGGCAAATGAGCGAAGCGAGAAAAAATTAAGTTCTAGTTTTCAAATCAGCATCATCAAATTTAAATGCTGATACAGAAACAAATCCAACTAATTACCACAAACGAATATTTTATAAAAATCGACTCAACAGACATCTGTTGTTGATAACTCTGCCAGTGTACAAACAACTAAAGAAATAGATACATCCTCTGTGGAAGATAAAGATCTTTCTCGTGGCATAAATTCTCAATGAACAAAGGAGAAAGCATGTGTATTGATACTGAACAATATTGACGTGGCTACATACATCTGAAAATAAAAAAATAAATACAAATGACAAATATTATTTCATTAAACTGCCGTGGTTATGTAAATAAGCAACAAAAAAATCCAACCTGTATTCTATGATAATCAAGTCATTTTTGCTTTAAAAAAAGCAACTTATTCTATCAAACCATATCAAACATGAATATGTTTGCATGAGAAAGGTTTTGAATGGGGATGGTAGAGGTTCTGGGGCAGTAGCCCATATTTCTTTTAAAGACTATCAACACAATCCTGTTTTCTTTTAAACTAGCCTTCAACCATTTGCAACATAAATCCATATTCATGGTCTTATCACAGCCTCACCATATTTTTTCCCCAAAGTCAAGCAATTAACGAACATGATCCAGGCAATTTTATTGTCCAACTTCCTACTCCATATATTACTATAGGCGATTTCAATGTAGTACATAGCCCCACTTGCAGAGATATACACTTGCATGATAAAATCCATCACGGAGAGCGAATAGGAAACCTTATTTGAAATAATAATCTATGCTTGTTAAATATTGGAGATAATGCATATTTTCATTAACCTAATAGAACCATACAGTCGAAAGAATTGGTTAACTGCTCGCCTTCCATTTTTCCCATACTGGAACTCTTTTATTCGTGATGATCTTTACGGCAGTGACCATTACCTTGATTTTCTCAGCTGCGCAAGTTAACAGCAAAACAACTCACATTCTTTTCAAAAATACTTTTATGACGGAGTGAACTGGCTATCTTTCAAACAGCTTGCTAACATTACAACTAACATGATAGTAGGTGGCAATGACAAAGTTGTTTATAATATCACCAGTAGTATTATCAATGATATTAATATTACCATTCCTAAACGTCACTGTCTCCTCGATGAAATTCGAAACCTTACTAGACTTCAGCATGTCAGGTAGCTAAGAAGAAGCAACAACAGGCAAGGAGACTCATTCACAATTACCACACAACAGGTTATTTGATTGATTTTGAGAAAGAAAGGGCTGAAGCCAGGTGAATGCGAAGAAAAATCCAGCGAAATTCCTGTATTAAAAATGCACCAAATATCACATCTAATACAGAAAGTAAAGAACTATGCAAAGGCGTTAAGAAAGCTATGGAAATATACAGGGTGATTCATAAAAGATGGGCAGAACTTTAAGGGGTTATAGTACACTTAAAGACAAATAATATTAAATAGGAGACTAAAGGTCCCAGACGTATTCCCAAGGAGATAGGGGGCATTAAAGTTTAGGGTCCGAAATTTCAAATGATTATAAAACATGGAAAAATTGGTCGATTCGTTTACGGTTTTTGCAAAAAATTTTCTTTATGCCAGTATTTTCTTGAAATAAAATTTTAAAGTTCAATTTCAAAAAATGCCGATAGGGGGCGCTTTAGACTTTGGAGTAACAAACAACTATTTTTTAACGTTATTTTTTGTATTTCTTTAAATGATTTCGAAAGCTTAGACTTAAACTTAAATTTTGATCTAAAAATCTGAGTCCTAACGAGTAGTTAAGTAGCGTAAACTGAAATTTGAAATTTGAAACCCTTCTCCCCCCAGAACAAAAATCAGTTATTCCCGATCTTTGTGTCGTAGATTAGGCTCTAACTACTGCCGCGTTTTGCTAAAATTATTCTTTATGTCAGTATTTTCTTGAAAATAAATTTTAAAGAAAATTTTCAAAAAATTCCGATAGAGGGCGCTTTAGACTTTGGAGTAACGAACAACTATTTTATACCGTTATTTTTTGTGTCTCATTAAATGCTTTCTAAAGCTTAGACTTAAATTTTCAGCCCAAAATCTGAATCGTTAGACGTGGTTAAGTTTCTGGGGAGAGGGGTTTGAAATTTCTACTCCTGAGCACAGTTCAGTTTACCATGTCCACACATTGTGTGCTGTGATACGAGGTAAAAAGACACAAATTAGGATTATGTTACCAAAGCATATTTATTAACATGTAATCACAATAAATGTTCAAAATTGTGACCACCAGAGGTTATGCACGCAGAACAACGGCGACGAATGGAACGGCGAACATTCGCGAAAACATCAGGCTTTTCGAGCACTTCCCCTACAGCGGCGGAAAGTCTGGCGACCAGTTCCTCGGGGGATTCAATGGGTGTCTCATACATAAGAGCCTTCAATCGTCCCCAAAAAAAGAAATCGAGGGGTGAAAGATCTGGCGAGCGAGCAGGCCAAGCAACAGGACCACCTCGACCAATCCATCTGTTCGGAAATGTGATGTCCAGATAGTTGCGGACGTCTCGTACGTAATGGGCTGGCGCTCCATCGTGCTGGAACCACATGACCCGCCGGATGCGTGGAGGAACAACGTTTAACAGGTCTGGCAGCACATGTTGCAGAAATGTGAGGTATGTTTTACCGTTGAGGCGTTCAGGAAGAAGGTACGGTCCGATTAGGTGGTCTCCGAGGATTCCTGCCCAAACATTGATGGAAAAGCGTCTCTGATGAGCATGTGGATACGTAGCATGTGGATTGACATCCGCCCATACATGTGCATTGTGTGTGTTAAATGTACCTTCACGTGTGAAGGTACATTCATCGGTGAAAAGCACAGTTCGTCCAAAATGTGGATTTAGCGCGTTCTGCTGCAGAAACCAGCGGGCGAATTCAATACGATTTGGATAATCCCCTGGAGACAGTTTCTGGACTCGTTGCACATGAAACGGGAGCAAATGTTCATCCTTCAGTACCCTCCAAGTCGTGGACTGTGAGGTATCCACCTGGCTAGCCACTGTTCGTGTACTTGTACTTGGCTGCGCCGCTACTACATCCAGAATGGCTTCTGCAACAACTACTGATTCGTCCTTTTTTGCACGACCTGCATTCGACCGGGAAGCGAGAAATGATCCCGTCTCACACAACTGTCTGTGCAAGCGCTCGAAAGTTTTGCGGTTAGGCAACCGCCTGTTAGGAAATCGCTCTCCGTACATTCGTTGTGCCTCTGCACCATTTCCATCTGCCGCTCCGTAAATTAAATGCATCTCAGCCTTTTCCTTATTCGTGAAGGGCACCATCTTCCGATTCATTACTACAGCGACTTACACTTGACTCACCGTTCAGTGGTTTTTATGCCTGAATCGTGTCGAAATTTTGCATACGTGTTCTTCTTCTTCCCCATTTGACATTTGCATACTTTCTGTTTCCTTCTTCACCCGGTGACTAGCGTCAGGAATGGAGCTTTAACGTTTGCATGAGCGACGTTTCCAACTGTGCCAGTGCCTTTATGAGTGAATTCCGACTATGCAGTCCTTGACGAAAGTTGTATTTTTGCCTCGTATCACAGCACAGAATCGTTGGGCATGGTTAAGTAGTGCAAACTGAACTATGTTCAGAAGTTGAAATTTGAACCCCCTCCCCTCGCTACTGAACCACGCTCAGCGATTCAGATTTTGAGCTGAAAATTTAAGTTTAAGTCTAAGCTTTAGAAAGCATTTAATGAGACACAAAAAATAACGGTATAAAATAGTTGTTCGTTACTCCAAAGTCTAAAGCGCCCTCTATCGGAATTTTTTGAAAATTTTCTTTAAAATTTATTTTCAAGAAAATACTGACATAAAGAATAATTTTAGCAAAACGCGGCAGTAGTTAGAGCCTAATCTACGACACAAAGATCGGGAATAACTGATTTTTGTTCTGGGGGGAGAAGGGTTTCAAATTTCAAATTTCAGTTTACGCTACTTAACTACTCGTTAGGACTCAGATTTTTAGATCAAAATTTAAGTTTAAGTCTAAGCTTTCGAAATCATTTAAAGAAATACAAAAAATAACGTTAAAAAATAGTTGTTTGTTACTCCAAAGTCTAAAGCGCCCCCTATCGGCATTTTTTGAAATTGAACTTTAAAATTTTATTTCAAGAAAATACTGGCATAAAGAAAATTTTTTGCAAAAACCGCAAACGAATCGACCAATTTTTCCATGTTTTATAATCATTTGAAATTTCGGACCCTAAACTTTAATGCCCCCTATCTCCTTGGGAATACGTCTGGGACCCTTAGTCTCCTATTTAATATTATTTGTCTTTAAGTGTACTATAACCCCTTAAAGTTCTGCCCATCTTTTATGAATCACCCTGTATAGTGTTATACAAAAATCAATCCTGAAACATAATGGCTAGACAATAGCATTTCTCAAAATATATATCCAATGCAATAGGTAACACGTGAGCATCAATCTCTAGCGCCACGTCTTCATTCGAACCATTTGATACATACAAATGCCAAGCATAAAGAAAAAAATATTAATTTCAATACTTGTCGATTTCACTCATACAATAGTCCTTTATCAAAACAGAACTTATAAATAGTTATCGAAAACCCGTCTCACCTAACCTGGTTTTGATGAAATAACATATATTATGATTAAACAACGTGCTGATCAGTCGTTCACGTGCTTACTGGTTTTATTATAACAGAATACGTGAGGAAAAGACAAATCTATCTGCATGACGTAAAGCAATTGTTATTTGATTCCAAAAAGCCTTGACGAGTAATCCTGCAGAATAACGGCCAAAAAAAAATCTAGCTGGCCTTGTCATCTTTTAGAGAAATTAGTTAATTCTATACTAACACATATTTTAAATACAAAGTGTTATTTCCCTGCTGTTTTCAAGAATATTTAGACATTGGAGTTCTACATGTGACAATGTGCTTGATTTAGAAACACGCATAAGGCATTCTTTCTTACGACGCAAACACATGGTTTCAGTGATCTTTGATTTAGAAAAGGCTTCTAAAATATAAAATATGTATATTTTTTGACAAATAATGTAACACATGAAATGCAAAAGTACCGGCCGTTTGCGGATTTACATATATCCAAAATACGTGTTTTCACGTTTCCCGCATAAGATGTGTTCAGAGCACGTCAGAAACTATAGCCCTATAGAGCCCTAAAAGGTATAGAAAATCCTACGAAGTTATTTAGAATAAAAAGAAAGGCACCTTCTCCGTATTTTTATGAAATTGTGATGATGCACTTTAAAAGGACATTCTGAGTGAAAATTCACGTAGTACCTATTCACGTATATTTTGTATTTTAAAGAGGGCTGATGAAATGGCATTCAAAGAATTTTTGAAAGCCTTTTCTGCATCTTAGTAAAGTCTAAAAGGACTTTATTCTCATATTTTATACAGCTACAATTGAGAACAGTGTGTTCAATCACACATATGACATTAAGAAAAGAATAAAGATAAGAAGAATAATTCTCCTTGGGAAAAAAGTTTAATTAAAAAAATTATCATGAAAACGATGTGGATCCCTTTTATTTTTATTAGCAGCTTACGGCAATGAATACATGTCATACATAGCAATAACTTTTTATATTTATCAGCAGTTTACTACAATGTGTACCTGCCATCAATATCAATTCCTGTTTGACGTTCTTCACCCGCTTTTTATAATTTATTCTTATCATTGAAAATAATTTTTTTTGAGTTTTTTATACCCTCAATAACATGTGGGCACCCAGGTTTCCTTTCTGGATTATTTTTACATACTTTGTAATAAGTACTGTGTGCAGATCATACGTGAGTATTGTTTTTTCGAACTTTTGGAATGTACATTCTTAGCTATTCAATTTTATATGTCTCTTTTCTTATTTAAATACTATAAATAGTATTAGGGCTAAAAAAAAAAATAACTTTTTATTTTTAATCATTAAAAGTTTATATGCATTAATTTATTTTGTTGTCCGGAAAATTCGTGCCGTTTGGGAAAATTAATTTGTACTGGAAAATTCTATCATTTAAATATTAGATTTTAATTCCGATACCTAATGTCTAATAATTAACGGGCAGAATTTACCGGTAAGAATTAACTTTTCCAAACGGCACGTATTTTCCGGACAACGCAATGAAAAGGATCTACATCATACCTGCCAAGTTTCAACTAAGCTTCCGTACAATGTGAGTTGGTTTGATCCAGTTTAAAGACGTTTTTAAAACGAAAATATATCTGAAAAATATTTTTTTTTACTATCTGCCCATTAGGTGTCATGTTCTATTTAATCTGTGACGCTGAACAACTTCCTAATTGAATTTTTTCTTATATTTCTACTAATTTTCTAGATAGGATCTCTAACTCTCCGCACATCGCGTCTAATGTTTCTGTTTCTATGAGTGGTTCTCGGCACATGCCCACTTTCCTATATGTAGACAACACTTTTATAACAGTATTTACTTACTTAACAAATTAAATAGCTGCGTAACTTGTAGGAGATAACAGTTATCATATATTATAATACGACCAAATCTTGTGTACATATATATACACTGGTGTACAAAAATTAAGGACGAAGCTGATAAATTAGCATAAAAGCCAAAAAAGGCAGCAGAGCTAAATGAAAGACCAAACAAGGGATAGACATGAAAAAATGCAGTAGGACATGCCCATATATGGCATATGGCGTAAAAGGGGGACGTGTTAAGGGGATAAAATACAGAGGCGGTGACCGTTCAGAAATTTGGTGAAATCAATTGCACTATGTAAAGTGATTCCAGCGACGTTTTTTTTTTTTGCTTTTATTGTGTGATATGGCCAAGAGACAATCCAGAAGATGTCATCTGGATAACCTTACACGAGGTCGAATACTTGGGAAGTTGAAAGAAGGTCGAAGTGTGACAAGTGTGGCACGAGAGTTTGGTATCGCTCATGGCATCGTTTCACGAGTCTGGAGTGCATTTCAAACGAAGGGAACAGCTGTCCGAGCACTCAGCAGTGGTCGCTCACAGGCAACAAAAAGAGCGGAGGACCGTTATATTTTCCTACAGGCAAAAAGAAACAGACGTCAGACAACTGGAGAAATCGCAAGGCAGATGGAGCAGACTACTGGCCGTCGGATATCACGTGTTACCGTGGCTAGGAGGCTGCACAAAGGTGGCCTGTGTGCACGACGACCAGTACGGTGTGTACCATTAACGCCTGCTCATCGTAGACGCAGGTTTCTGTGGTGTCAGGAACATAATAATTGGACACAACAGGAGTGGGGTCGAGTACTCTTTACGTATCAGAGCCGATTTAGTATGACGAGCGATTCTGGACGTATACACATCTGGAGAGAGCAGGTAATACGTAATCACCCCTCCAACATCATCGAAAGGGAACGTTCTGGAGGTGTCAGAGTTCCTGTTTGGGGTGGTATCATGCTTGGTAGCCGTACAGACATCCACGTCTTCCAAGGAGATTCAGTCTCTGGTGCCCGCTACTGCGCCGAGATTCTCTTGACTTACGTGCGTCTTTTCAGAGGTGCTGTGGGTCCGGACTTCTTCTTCATGGACGACAACACTCCCCCTCATCGTACAGATGCTGTTGAAGAGCTCCTGGAGAGTGAAGATATTCAACGCACGGATTGTCGCCCCGGATCTTAATCCCATAGAACACGTGTGGGACCTTCTCGGGAGACGCTTGGCTTCACGTGATCAGACGCCAGCAACGATTCCGGTGCTGAATTTGGCGTTACAAGAGGAATGGGACTCTATTCCTCAAGAGCTACTAGACAACCTTGTCTTCACCATGGACAGACCTTGCATATCTTGCATCGCAGTCAGGGGGGACCATATCCCCTATTAGTGATTGAATTCTTCCTGCCAGGTGCTTGTAAGATGAACGTTTCTGTCTTCTCTGCATTTGTGCTCCAAGTGATCTTTTCAATAAAATGCTTTCCTATCCTTTTGATTCTTTGTTTAGATGGTTTTTATCACTTGTCCCATATTTTCACATCTTGAAGATCTTATGTTATGATTTTTGTCGATGTGGAAATCTTTTGCGCGACGTTACATTCGAAAAACCCTCTCGTCCTTAATTTTTGCACACCAGTGTATAGATATTTATATGTTACGGTCAATATGATTAATCCGGTCATTATTAATAATAACCGGTTATTATTAATAATGACCGGATTAATCATATTGACCGTAACACACATATACACACACACTATATATATATATACAATTTTATCTTAAAAACGGCTCTGACGATTTGGACTAAAATTTGTTTCTTACCGTTTTCGAGTAAGAGAAGTCCATTGGGATAGGTCACATGTTCGTGAAAATTCGATTATGGGGTATTTTGGGTCACGACTGGTCAGGGTCAAGCTAATTTTATCTAAAAAATGACTCAAACGATTTTGACTAAATTTTGTATCTTACCATTTTGGGTTACGAGAAGACCACTGGACTAGGTCACGTGTTTGAGAAAATTCAATTAGTGGCTCATTTTTGGGTCACTATGGGTCAAGCTAATTTTACCCAAAAGATGGTTCTAACAATTTTGACTAAATTTTCAATCCGACCGTTTTGGGTTACGAGAAGACCATTGAGCTAGGTCACATGTTCAAGAATACTGAATTAGTGGGTCATTTTGGGATCACTAAGGGTCAATGCATTTTAACGGCAATGAAGGTTGAAACAGTTATGAAATTTTTGAACAGTGGGCAGTAAACGAAGTGCACAGTTGGCAACATCTTGCCACATTTGGTGATATTTGGCGAAATGCGTGCGATATTGGCGAGATTTGAGCCGGAAAACCGACTTTCTACAGATAACAAAACACATGCTTTGTGCCGAATGAAAGAAAGTCGCCAAGTGTGTTACTTTTTGCCATATTTTTACGACATTTAGCAAAAAATTTGGCTTTCAGAATCTGAAGGTATTTTCAGATATTCTCAATATTAGTGATTCAACCAATCAGAGTACATATAACATTATTGAGGAACACAGACGTTGTTCCATATAACGCTTAACTGCTGAAGAAATGCAACTGCCACATTAACGTAGAAATTATATATAGTTAAAAACAAAGGTAATTTTAACCGAGCATAGTTAGGTCTTCCCAGATGGTAGATATTTAAGTAAGAGGATAATACATGGTGATTACAAAAATGCACTTTATTTCACAAGCGTACACAGCTGTTCAATGTAATTTAACACTAGAACCGAGATAACGGGTCACTTTGACCCGTACCAAAGGAGTAGATGTTGATTCACACCAGAAACGTTTTCGTAAAATAAGTAAAATATATGCTACCCGAAAATAATTGAAATACACATGTTAAATAGCTTAAATAAAATTTCTGGTGTGAAATATTTTTATAAAATTTGAGTAAAATTTCCCGTGGTTCTAGTGTTAATAAAGTGTTCATGTGGATCATTTAAAAAAGATATTCTAAAGTTCTAAATAGTACTGTTAAAGCTGAATGTCGTCTATTCCTCAGCAGATTCAACTGTGTGTAAGATGGCTAGTGTGCAGCGCACGATTTATTGCATCAGTGAGTTAAGTAAATTTATCATTTTTTGTCATTTGTATTCGTAAACAAGAGGTTTGCACACAACGTTTACCAGCAACTTTGGATAGCCGGACAAACGTATTATGCTGCGGGGATCTCATGAAAGAGCACGTTCTTCATCAGGGTGTGGAATGATTTCATAGACTGTTTAGATGTTATCTGGACAGTTGAAAGAGCGCAAAGTAAACATTCACAAAATTTTACGAGTCAAATATAATTTCACAATAAACATATCACATATAACGAATATTTCAGGAAATGCAACCAAATGGTATTGCCTCTATTATTTTTAAACACCCTGTATATAGGGCATTTAAAAGTGTTAGCCTCTGTGAAACAGGTCTCATACTTATCATAAAACAATAGCAGAGTCCATAGAGTGCACAGTGGAAAAACCCAGTGTTGAGTTAGTGAATAAATAAAAAGCCTTTTATTTAAATTTTCAATATGCAGGCAGAAAATAAATGGATATTATTTTATTGGTGAACAGTTAAAAACACAGTTACATGATATTCAGTATTCAGAGCAAACGTTTATAAAGTTTAAATAGTTAAATTCATTGTTTAAAAGCATCTTTCCATTTCTTCTGTTACTAAAATATATTATTAATCTGCTTTAAACCGTATTCGGAAACTGTAACCAGGATATTTAAACTCATATATAACAGTCAATATCGTCTTTATGCGTGACTATCATGTTAAATAAAATTACAGTTTTTTAAATAAACTTAACAGAACTTTAAAATCATGAAATGACAAACCTATTTCTACGGAACTTTTCCATTTAAACTAAGTATAACACTACCCACGAAAAGTAATTAACTGAACGAGACTTATACAACGAAATTTATACCATTTAAAATTAATTAACTGATGAAACTTATTGTACTCGCCATAAGATGCTAATTAAAATACGTGACATTACACTTGTGATAAAAAGGCGGGGAACATGCAGTTCCTGTTTTTCGGCTTCTGAGAAGGTAGTCATGACTGTATGATTGAAGGATCGGGTTCTGCTTGTGAAGCTTTTTTACAAGAACGTTGACTGTGCGGCAATTGCATTGAAGAAATCCTGGACATTAAAGGGTTTAAGGAGCGGCTCTGGCCCGATGACTGATATAGAATGACAGAACAGCATGTCACGTCTTTTAATTAGAACTTTATGACGAGTACAGCGACATCTATCGGTCAACTTTTGAACTCTTTTTCTTTCCAAAACAAATTCTCATTGCTTCACGTAAACTCAGATGAAATATCAGGTCATTCTGAATAGTGATTCATATTTATAAACTGCCTTTTGAAAGTACAACTTTAATTATTGTCACCCTGTATATTGAAAATCTGTTGGATCTACATCCTCATAATTAGGATTCTTGGAAACACCGTGACACCTATTGGCTTATCTGGATATAGAGGTAGTTTCTCATTCCTTAATAAATCTGCACTTTTCTTTATTTGCGAACCGTGCACAAAAAAATCACAACAAATTATCAGAATAAACTCTTTTTTCCGAATATGAGAGTCAATGAGCTATTATTTGAAACAAAGACAAGTTAGGTAATTTTATATTTTATAAATATATAAAAAATAATTCAAAATTGTATTTGGAATATTTATTAGATTAATAAATTAAGTTTTTAGATAAGCTAACCAGAAGTGCACCTTTTCTGTTTCTAATAACCTTTTTGGCTTCATTCATATTTGTCTTCTATGATAAAGAATTCAGAAATATTTGTTTTGTCAAATACATTTATACAGAAAAGTAAGTATGCACCCCATAACTCAGATAATAAAGGGTAAATATTTCTTTTAAAAACGGGATATATATTTCGTTGGATATCATTTCTTGTTGCTTTGTAGTTAAGCTTTAAAAATAAACAAAAATTTATGTAATATTACTTTCTTTGTAAATTTTGCTAGTGATTTTCTTATCGAACACAAAAGTTTACAGCACAAAAGTACGTATGCCCTATAGAAAATCAAAGAATATAATCTGTTTCAAAAGGCTAAATTTTATTTCGTTTACATTATTTTAAAATTACGGACAGATTTATTGTATAAATTTCGGAAGTTAAGTAATAAAAAAACATAGATATTACTTATGGATGTACAAGGAAAATAAATTTCACTTTATTCAATTTATATGAAAACAATGTAAGAAGACCAAAAATTCACGGTAGATTACTAGAATTATTTGCAAAAGTGTCATAGCAATGCGCAAAATCATCAAAAAGTTCCAATCTTAAGACAGTTATGAAAACAACACAAGAATTAGACAAGTTTGCTTATTCACGGATCCAAAACGTTAGATATTTATGAGTAAAGTGAAGCAAAAATCGAATAATTAAGCTTTTTAACATGCAACGGATGTACAAGACAATTTTTGGGACTCCTTTCGTTTTGAAGGAAGGGATAGTACAATTAAAATATGCAAATATATCCTCTTATAAGCAAAGATAACAACAAGAAGAAACTTAATTCTGTAAAATAATATGAAAATCAAGTTCATATTTTCTGGGAGGCCGTGATTTCTCGTTTTGGAGATAATACGGCATCTTCGGATCAGATGGACATGAAAAAGTATCAAGAAAGGGAAAACGAGACGTTCAGACTAAAGAATATGAGAAGATTCGTAAAAAATGAATCCTGTCATATATTTTGATCGAAGAATATGGGAAGTGTTCAACGAATAATATAAGAGGATAGTAACGAAAATGGTTTCTTTTTGGTTTCAATTTTGACTATGAACATCTGGAATTTACCATTAATTGACAAAGTTATAATTTATCACAGATATCTGAATATTTCGAAAGGTTATCAGCACCCATAGGTCTTTGTATTGCTATTGGGAGACCTCTTGTAACTAGATAATTTTGCAAAATACACTGCTCGAGTTTTACAAGAATGTCTTTCTTACAATGCTCAGAAACATTTAAAAACGTCTTCCAGTTTCCGAATATTACTCCCACAGAGAAATTGGGAGACTACCTAAGTCGGCTAATTAAGAAATAAAACATTAAATGTACGAGTACTCTTATAAGAGCTATATTAGAGGAGTGAAAGAAAAAAAAATATCTGTTACTTAAAATTTTGTGAACTCAAACATTTTAATACAAAAGTACTAATAATATCCAGTGGCTATCATACAAATTGTTAATTGTTAGATTTCGCGAAATAATTTTTTAAAAATAACTAATTTTTCTTCCTTTTTTCCCTCTCCATGCTTATACTTTTGTGATATAATTTTCATGTCATTTTAAAATATTCTTTGCTTTTCACTTCAAATGTTTGTATTTTGCTTTTATGATAATGTTGAAATTTCCTATTTCTGAATTAAATTAAAATTTTGAATGTAATAAGATCATATATTTATTTTTTTCTTAGCGAAAGTCCATGACAAAGGTTCTGCATACTGACTTTTTTGACTAAGTGTATGCTACTATAAAAAACAAATATATTACAATAACTCAAAATTACAGCTAAACCATAAATTAGTGGTGTATCTAGTCTTCAGAAAAGGGAAAACTGCAATTAATAGATTTAAAATAAATTTAAAATAGATATTTTAATTGTTTGGAAGAGGGGCGGGATTTTTTACATGCGAAGATTAGTTTATTGAGCCATGAAACATTTTTTTCATAAAGGATCGTCTATATAAAAAAGGGGATCAAATTGTAACTCCTATTTTTAAATCTTCACTTGTATATCTTGGTTTAAATACAGTTGGAAAAGACATAGCTTATGCATTTTTATTAAATTTTTGATGAATTATTTGGGATCAAATTTTCAGAATGATATTGTTACATCCGCTTAACAAAATTTAAATATATCTTTTCACAAAAATGAATCTGAAAAAAAAATATTTATCTTCTAACAACAAACATGAACTTTCCAAAACATATTCTTAACATTTTTTACGTTCCAAATATATTTGCATCATGAATATTATTCATAAAGACAACTTCAAAAATTGATGTATTCTGACCTACGTTAATTCTTAAATGAAGAGCATACACATTGTTGAAAAAATAGTTATGTAAATTTTTATCAATAGCTTTAAAGCTATAAAGAGATTTGGCCTTTTGAGTAACTTTAGGTACAGTCTGCTGCTATCGTTTACATTCAAAAATAATATTTTCTTTTAGTATATAGGCGATAAAATGAAGTGTATGAAAAAAATCTCTAAGAGATTTTTTTTTTACTTTGCGAACACCATTTATTTTTTTCTAAATTTATTAGATTTCTGGAAAGTCTTTACCATCCCTTATACTGATGAAAAAATGTGAACGATATTTTGCCTTTTGGTAAATGAAATGAGATAAAATCGTTTTACAATAAAACGGTTGGATATTGTTGTTGGAATATTTAAAGTGTCATTCAAAATAAATATGAAATTCTCTATTTCTGAATTAAATTGAAATTTTTAATATAATAAGATCATATATTTTTTTTCTAAAGAAATGCCACAACAAAGGTTCTCCGTACTTACTTTTGTGACTAACAGGGAGAGTGCCAAGCTTGGTAATCACAGATTTTGTTTATTTTTATATATGTTGTAGGGTAGAAGCCCCTTAGTCTCAGGTTCAATGGATTTTATACAACGCTCCTTGGTTCTCGAGAAAGGGGGGGGTCTAATATTATACCACAACTTAAATACTTACTTTGTAACGAAACAACTGCGTTGGTTCTAACTCAGTTGGTATGGTGTCTGCTCGTTGTTCCGAGGGCCCGGGTTCGATGCCGGGACGCGCTACGTTTGTTTTTCTCATTTTTTTAAATAAATATACTTGTAATTATAATTTAATAATCTCAATAAAAATTTTTGTTAACATAAATAAATTTTAATTTAGCGTTTTTGATTTTTAAACCATTATTAAACATTTCTCATCATTTAAAGAGCTTTAAAAAATTGGATCTATTATTGACTAGTAAAAATTCAAAAATCGTTGCAAAATTAATCATATTTACTATCGAATTATAGAATTCTTCTCCCATCGCAATAGAAAACGAAGATATTTCAGATGCTGGATTATTTGTTAAAAATCCATTGTTTTACAATAAAATTTTACAGTACTTCAACGCATTTGTGACATCACTTTTCTGATTTTCATCAAATCCCGACACTTCAGATTGATCTTCTTGTGAACTACAACCTGCTTCTTACATTTTTATACGATTATAAACTGTTATAGAATGATGCGCACTGGTGTGATAAAGATTGAAAACAAAAACCACTTAACTGCAGCAAACTAAAAAAAAAAAAAAAGAAAAAGAAATAACCAATGCCTGTTGTTGCGCCATCTAGTTATACTAAAATAAAACATAATGTTGTAATTTAATTCTTGTGCTAAATTTTAATATAATTATGCTCCTTACTTTAAAAACAGAGTAGTATTATCATCGCATTGACTTCCCTTTTTAAGGCAATTTATAAATGATGTTTCTTTACGATCACGAATTGACACAATTGTTCAATATCGTTACATTGATAAAGCATATATAGAATACATTTTTAAAGTGATTTTTAAAAAAAATCAAAAATGTTAAATTAAAACTTAATTATGTTAACAAATTTTTTTATTGATATTATTAAATTATAATTACAAGTATATTTATAAAAGAAAAAGGGAAAAAAACAAGCATAGCGCGTTCCGGCATCGATCCCGGTCATCGGAATAACGAGCAGACGCCGTACCAACTGAGCTACGACCAACGCAGTTAGTTCGCTACAAAGTAAGTATTTAAGTTTTGTTATAATATTAGACCCCCCCCCCCCCCATTTCTCGAGAACTAAGGAGCGTTGTAAAAAATCCATTGAACTTGAGACTAAGGAGCTTCTACCCTACAACATATATAAAAATAAACAAAATCTGTGATTACCAAGCTTGGCACTCTCCTTGTAAGTGTATGTTACCATGAAAAACAAATATATTACAATTAATCGAAAGTTTGCGCAGCTAAACCATAGATTAATGGTGTATCTAGTCTTCAGATAGAGGAAAACTACAATTAATATATTTAAAATACATATAAAATAGGTATTTTAATTGTTTGGCAGAGGGACAGGATTTTACATGTGAAGAACAGTTTACTGATTCATGAAAGCATTTTTTGCATAAAGGATCGTCTATGTAAAAAAGGGGGTTCAAATTGTAACACCTATTTTAAATCTTCACTTGTATATCTTGGATTAAATACAGTAGGAAAAGATAGAGCTTATGCATTTTTATTAAATTTTCGATGAATTAGTTGGTATAAAATTTTCAGAATGATATTATTACATCCGCTTAACAAATTTTAAATATATCTTTCTACAAAAATTTATCTGAAAGAAATATTTCTCTTCTAACAACAAAAAGGAACTTTCCAATATATATTCTTAACATGTTTTACTTTCCAAATATCTTTTCGCCATGAATATTATTCATAAAGACAACTTCAAAAATTATGTATTCTGACCTACGTTAATTCTTAAATGAAGAGCATACACATTGTTGAAAGAATAGTTATGTAAATTCTTATCAATAGCTTTAAAGATGTAAAGAGATTTAGCCTTTTGAGTAACTTTTAGGATTGCCTCCTGCTACCTTTTACATTCAAAAAGAAAATTTTGTTTTAGGATAGGCGATAAAATTAAGTGCATGAAAAAAATCCCTAATATATATTTTTTTTTTACTTTGCGAACGTAATTTTTTTTCAAAATTTACGACTAGACTTTAGAATGCGTTCTTTTTCACCCCTTTTACTGATGATAAAATGTGAACGATATTTTCACTTTCGGTAAATGAAATGCAACAAAATCGTTTTACAATAAAACGTTTGGATAATGTTGTTGGAAAATTTAAAGTGGCAATAAATATGTAAATGATTTCTTATTACAAAGAAAAAATAATATTTTGCAAGCAAAAAATATGTAATATCTAATGATACCTTTTATCATTCTATTGTGTTCAATTTGCAAATAAAAAAAGTATTTTATTTTTTATGAACAGTATTGTACAATCAAGAATATATGTCTTTCGCGACAATGATGAACATTCGTACATACTTAACATTTATTCGTAACCGTTCAGATTCATTTTATCTGTTTCTTTTACATGTACTCAAATTATATTGGCATAAGATCTTATTTATGCAATAAATTTTGGGGAGCTGCCTATGACAATGCATTAAAATTTTCCACGAAATGATGCGTATAGAATTCACGTGTTTTAGCAATACCCCTAGATAAGAAAGCCGTGACACGCGTCACGAAAACGTCATACCAAGTAGGTAAAACAAACAAAAAAATTCGAAGAATTTGCATATTTCGATTTCGATGGCTCGTGGCATTATTAACTATTAGTCGTAAACAATAATTATTGATTCCATGAGCCAATGAAATTGAAAAATGCAAGTTTTTCGAATTTTTTTCTTTGTTTTGCCTGCTTGGCATGACGTTTTCGTGACGCGTGTCATGGCTTTCTTATCTAGGGGGTGTTGGTTTTAGTGGATACAGGGGACAATGCTTCAACTAAATAATTTACGTTCTATATCTATAATTGTAAATTTTACTCTATGTCCTGTTGTTTTTTTATTTTTATTGGTTATGTTCTCGATTCAATCATTAAAAAGTCTATAGATTGCCTCAAATAAGGTACAGGCACAATATTGTACCTATTATAATCTCAGTAAAATAGTTGTAGTTTTCGTCTTTTACTTTATTTCAGGATAAAAACACATTCTTAAGCATCCTGTGTATGTGTAATGCAACGGCTACAAAAACTATTTTAAAATTAAAGAATGAAGATCAGTTTTCATAATTTTAAAATATTCTTAAACGTTTTTAATCGAAAAAGTTATCATGTTCGTAAAAGAAGTCACGATTTTCAAAAAAATTCTGTCACTTACTTAAATTACTGCATTAAGGATAATCTATTTTTCTGAAATATTTTAGGAAAAGATCTGTTAAAACTATCTTAGTTTAAAAGTTTTTCATTCATTTCTTAAAATATTTTAACACTTGCTATAACGGCAAAAATCTCCCTCTTTCATATTTCAGAAAAAGTATATCCATTAAGAAGAGAATAATTTCTCTTCCCATATCGAGCGTTCTTTCAAATTTTCCTTCATGTTTTATCAGCTGTTTTCGTTTTCTAAATTATTTGTTTCTCCATAAATCTTCCTTGACAGATCGATATGATATGTTGTGAAAGTAAGAAAAAATATAAAATTTTTAATGCGTCAGATAGAAAACTTCGATAGCAATAATGAATCGATGAGCTTTATAAATCTTAGCAGATCGATTCGTGTAATTTTCCTTGTGATTTTTGTAACAATAATTATTCTGAGAATCGCTTATTAATTACGTTTATGTATTGGATGTTAGAAAACTTTTAGTTAGCGCAAAGTTTTCTAAAATTTTCGGTTGTAACTTAAAACGATTGTTTCTTTTACGTTGTTTCTTTTACATTTTCTATCTGCATATTAAAAAAATATATATGATATAAAATTTTTAATCCTTTACTTATTTGCTAAAAAGTAGAAAAAAAATTAATTTCTTTATATCAAGGATCGAAAATGTTGCATTTTACTTATTAATAGAATAAAATTTTTCTAATATACATGAAAATCATAAATAAAATGGAAAAGTAGCAAGGGAAATAATACTTTAAAGTTAAACTAGAAGGTGCATCGTAAATCTTAGTAAAATGGTACCATAAAGTTTTAAAAAAAAAGAGTAAAAGCAAATAAACAAACTTTAATCACCCTCAAAGTAACCGCTATGGGTTATAATACACTTTTGAAAACATTCGTAAAGGTGTTGGAAACTTTCAGCGAAGGTTTCATTTGCTTACACTTAGTGTGTTCGTTAGTTAGTGGCGTTTCTCCCCTTTTCTACCCATGCACATGCGCGCGTCTTAAGCTCACTTTACCGTTCAGAAATAGATCTATTCACCATACTTTTTATCTTACTGAAGTACTTTCAGAAAAAATTCCTCAATGTCATTTTATTTAAAGGTTTTGCAATTAGTTGTTAGATTATTTTAATACGTACTGCAACACCAAAATATTCTGTGTTTCATGCGAGATAATTTTCAATCAAAAGAGAATAATTTAACTCCATCGAATGTTCTTTACACAGGTCCGGACGGTATAGGTGCTCCAAAACTACCTAACCATATCCCTGTAATTTTTCACGAACTGGAGGAGACACATGCGGACGACGTTGTCGTTCTGTAGTAGATGTGTCGATTTGTCGCAATGTGCTTGTCGTGAATGACATGCCACAGTTTAGTCAGCGTTGCTCCTTCACAGTTGACGATATAATCCCTAACGCCATTTTACTGGTGACTGACAAACTCTATCGGCTCGTGAAATCACGAGATGTTGCATTGAACCCAGTCAATAGAGCTCTCTATTTTTAATAATTATTTTCCTTCTTAAAAAATTACATGTGCGTTACTTATATATACGCCCTAATTTGCTTCGTGTTCTATCAACTGGTTTTGTTTACGAAATTATTTGTATCTCCATACATTTTGCTTGATAAATCGACATGGAATGATGTGGAGGTACTAAGAAATATTATAAAATTTTTAATATCCCAGATATAAAATTTTGATAACGTCTAATAAAGAATAGGTGAGCTTTTTAAACCTTTTCAGATCTAACAGTGTAACTGCTTTATGATTTCTTTTTAATTAATATTTCACCATATTTTTTTTAATTACATTACGGACATTGGATGGTAACGAATTCCAAAATCTGTTATTTATGTTTATAACGTATTTAGCTACTAATACCTAGTTATGGAGTGGCTAAAGTATGATTAAAAAGTGGCATTGACAATTTTCGGTATACTGTCGAAAGTTTCTATAAAAACATAGAAAAGAAATATATATACCAGGTTAATTTATGGTAGTTCGATTAAAGACATTCAAACGAGATTCTCTATCATTAAATCATACGTTGTTTAAAGATTCGTGGAAGGAATACCCTTGCACCCTTAAGTGCCTACTCTAGTCATGTGAATGAACTCGCAAGATAATGTTAAACCTATTACAGTGTTCTTTTCAAATTTCTCGCTTGAATTTTAATATTTTTAAATATTTTTTTGCATAGTATACCTGATGTCGATCTCTATTGTTGTTAGTTTTTACTTTTTAGATTTTGGTTGTAGATTTTTTTTTATAAAGTTACTTTCACCTTCGGAACCGATTCTGAAAGTAAAAGCAGCCTCATTAAAAAAAAACTGCAATAAAAATCGAAAAATTACAAACTAACAACGTTAGAGATTGACCTTAAGTATATTATTAAAAAAAATCTTTTAAAAATATTAAATTTTAAGCTAGAAATTTGAGAAGAACAATCCCATACGATTAACATTAGCTTGAGAGTTTCCTCGCGTGAGCCGTATAGGCTCTTAATGTTGCAGATGAAACCACGAGGTCACGAGGTGTAATCCAATTAATTTTTATTTACGGCATAAAGTAGTTTTTGTAACAATACATTTTTCGTCTATATTTCCTAAGTTTTCTCGCTTTTGTTTTAATGATCCGGTACGAAACATCCACATGCGATATGTTATAGTTTTTCACAGTATGAAAAACAAATTAAACCAATCTTTGTTTTTATGTAACGTCTTTAGCATTTTTATGTAGGTAAATTTTGTGCATGTCTTGGGTATTTTTGAAAATGCAAATATACAGAGCAGTTTACTTTAAAAATTACATAATAGTTTCTTTGTTTTTTTATCAGAATCTAGGTTTTTTTCCGCTAAATGTAATATAATTATTAAATTTTATGTTAATATGATTACAGGTGGTATTTTTCAATATTAAAGTCTTTAAATACCATAAAAAAGTAGATTATGAATTTGAATATTTAGAGCTGTTTGGGAACTAATAAAAATAAACCGAATATACCCCAATGCTTGTTCACTCTTGGAATCTTATCTTGTATTTCGTGTAGTATATTTAGTATATGGCTTACCACGTTAATCATGGTTCTTTTTACGCTAAGCTTAATTAATGACTTGTAAACATGGGGTATATGGAATAATCGTAACAATTCATTATTTTAGTTAAACAAATTTAATGTATCAAAATCAATATGAAAATAGAATTCCATAATTTTTTTTATATGTAATATAATTAGACTTTTAAACAACATTTTTAAAATGTTGCGACTGCAAAATTTGTATCTTATGGAAATAAGTTTATAAATACTATATCTAGTGTATAAGTGGAAATAAATGACAGTATTTAGTTTAAACAAAATTGATATCATCCAACTTCTCCTACTGTCCCAATTCTGTCTCCTCTCCCCTATATCTATGTCACAGTTGTCCCTATATATATTTTACATTTTCCAATACTCTAACTCAATAGTAGAATTATAAAAAAAAAAAAGCTGATATAATATAGCTAAATAAAACCGAAGTTTCTTTGTGTCATACATAACTGCACATATTAATTCTTCAAATAATAACATTGTGTTTATGTGAATACAAACATTTAGTGGTATCCAGAAATGGGTGTTAGATGTGGTTGTGGAAATTATTTTCCTGTTATGTAAGTTCAAATATTGATACTGTAACTGATTTTAAAAATAATAGAAATCCTGATTAAGCGAATTTTATAAATAAGTCTTAATGGAAGTTACATTGCATTTTTTTTATGATTTCCTAACATTGATTTCATGAAAAAATTATTATTTAGAGTAAGATTTTTTGGAGGGAGGGAGCTTTTCCTTTTGGTTTAAATATCTACCATTTGTGTCATACGACTTCAGTTACTTTGTTTTTTTCTGAAACACATGACGAGCCTTGCTCGACAAATTATGCGAAAAGTTTGTTTATTCTGATATACACTGCATCGTCAAGTCACTAATCATTTTGATTTTAGACGTTTTGTCGAATGTATAGAGAAAAACTTTACAGATTGTTCTTAAAATTCGCGGGTGTAAAGAACATGTTTGAACTCATTTTCTGCAGAGAAGATGTAGTCACGAGGGCATTAAGAAGCCAACAACAAATAGAAAAAATTATATATGCGATCACACTGTATCATAAAATGCTCAAAATGCTCTGTAACTGCAACAAATGATTCCAGTACAACATTACTATGCATTTATTTAATAATAGTATACATATTCAGGAAGATAAAAACGTTTCTTTTATATACTTTAAAGATAATTCGCTTATTTTTCCTTTATAACATGCAGAGTTTTCAACTAAATTTGACGATACTTTCAAAACTTAATGGAGTGTAAGAAAATCGCTATACTCCAATTATTAATAAAATATTTGATAATTGATAAGATATGAGTATTTGTATGAGAGACATTCCAATGGCGCATACACGAATAAGTTAATAGTTAACTATATGGGACAATTTCCTTGAAAGGCTACTCAAATATCGTAAAAATTCAGAAAGTTAGCGGCGATAAAGTGAACTACATTTCACTTATTTTCTAAAAATACTGGATAAGAGATTTTATTCACCAATATCATTTTTCATCATACATCACAGGATAGTTATACATAATTACATAAAGTTTACTGATGTTTTGAATACGCATACATATTTATAAATGACTAAAAATAGTTCACATAATTTGAATTAAATAGCAGTTCATAACAAACAGTATTTTAATAAATTGCGGCTAATGAACAACCTTTATCATCTAGTTTTTTTTATACAATAACTAAAATGCAGTTCACTACATCGCCAATATCTTTCTATATTTTCTGTGATATCTGAGTGGGTTTTTTTTATATGTTGCCTTATATAGTTGGCTACCAACTTGTAAAAGAAAACATATGCTATCATTTGCAAATGTACAGTTTAAAATTGTTTGAAACAAATGCTTAAATCATAACAAATAAACCATATGTTCAAATTTTAATTGTAGTGCAATATTGCTCTTGCAGTTTCTCATGGCATCTGAAAGAGTCATGGAATTTGGTTGAAAAGAGGCATGTTATGACATACAAAACGATGAGGACATTTTTCGAGGTTTTAAAAGAAACGTTTATATCTTTCTCATGTGTGTCATTCTTACACATATACATTCAAATGTAGTACAGGGCTTCTGAAAATGTAGTACAATTATATAAACGTATAAACCGGAACGGTGAAGTGGCTCCTTAACTCTATCGCGGGGACCTTTTATTTTTAATCATCAAAATACAGGAAAACCTCTGAAAAAGGAATTTCTTTAAAAAGAAAACCTCTGTTAGACGGGAAAATTTCATGAACACGGCGAAAGGAAAACCAGATTTGTATTCACTTATTTATTTATTTATTTATTTATTTATTATTATGATTTGTTACAGTTACATATTATTTGGAACATTTCATAATACAGGGTGATAGCAAATATCATATTTTTATTCAATTTCGGCCCCCTAAATTCCCTCTTGACTAATGCCCCCTGAAAAATATGCGTTCAAGCATATTCTTTAATTCACGAAGTTCAAGAACAATTCATGAAGTATTTCTTTATGTATTTGACAAAACATCTAAGATTGAAAGTGCCCGGTGACTTTTGGCATTGTAGTGTATGTAAGTAAATGTAAGTCAAATTAAATTTCGAATTTAGTGTTGCATCTTAGTTTTCGTATAAATTTATCATTTATTTGATCTTTCTTTGAAAAGTAATTCAAAGGAAATGTAAGAAAACTATTTTCTATAGAAAGGATTGAAAGAAAGCATTTCTACTCGTTTGTTTTAATCTCACTTTTTTAGAAAATAATTAATCCTTGTCAGTATAAAGACATGGCATGTAATTCAGATCTTAAGTACTTGAACAAACGAAATAACAGCTGAAAAGAACTTTAAACAGATAATAGTATACTGTTATATCAATAATAAAGTTTAACAGTTAAGAGAAGTGTTGTTTGTAAAGATTACAATATAAACAGCGTAATGATCATTTATCATGTTAGATTTTTAAAAACATTTATCATACCATATTACTTTCACAGTTTCTAAGAGTTAATAAATAAAATTAATTTCAGGCATAGGAAATTTGTAAAATGACACTTGAAAATAATGTTCGTATATTCTGAAGTCAATGTGACAACAGCTCTACTACCATAAAGAGTCATCACAAATATATTTTTCAAATTTTTATTAATATTCTATAAGTAGTGCAAATTATACCACGGGAGTGAGATGATTAGCACAATCTAATATAATAATTATTTTAATTTAAAACAATATCATCGAGTAATGTTATGCAAATTAAAATTTATTGTGTTATCTTATAGCAATATGGAAACCTGAAAGCTACAGGATTCTTTAGACAATACAGGAGAAATATGTCAAAGCAGTGCAATTGATTGTATTTAACATGTGGAGGTCCTAATCGCTCAGCCTTTTCATTAAAACTATTTAGATTAGTAATATTTGTCTTATTTAATCGCAGAATTTCTGCATTAAATAAGTAAATATTACAATTTGAAAATAGTGGTCCTAAAAAATCCGAAGTTTGGCAGCGTCGAACAGAAAAATATAGTATCTAAAGATAAAGGAAATTTATATTCGCTAAATTTTCCTTAAATTTTCTAAGTGCCACTGCCACTTTTACTGAATGAAATAGAAAGTAAAACAAGCACGAAAAATCATGCGTCAAGCATAGATTATGAAACACTTTCAACACGGCCGGAAAACTGTAACGAAACTTCATCGTTAAATAAGGTGAAAGAAGATATGTAAGTACAGTTTAGAAAACATATAAGACATTGAAAAGTGCAGTTTTCGAAATTACCTCCCAGTGTCAAAAAATAGTCGAATTATTTTGTGCAGCCCTGTATATGATCAATAGATGTGGATGTACAGTATGATAAAATTTAGTTCAGTTAGAATATTCCCATTTAGCAATTTTCGCTAATCGATAAAAATGCACTAGAAATCTTTTGTACAGCCCTGTATGTTATATGAAAACCTTTGTACACACCACATAATAATCTAAAAGACAACTTAAAACTCACTCGCAGCAATTACCACCCGCAAACGACAATATATATTTTCCTGAATGTGAATATTTCCTGTATATGAATTTATTTATATTCCACAAACTTCTATTAGTCTACTAAATATAGTTCAGCAGGAAAATGCGTAAACACAATTAAAATCTACCCTTAAGCAATTCACTCCATAGTATGTAATACTTACGAATTCCCTTGTGTACCCCTGTATATGGTCAACCGAGTTTATAAACACACACGTACTATGAAAAAATTAAGTTAAACTTAAAAAAGGAAAACCAAAGTTGAAAACGCACTTATCACACATAGACTGTAACGATCGCACATGTACTGTAACCAATATCTTTTGTGTGTCCCTGTAAATAAACGCAATGCACACAAGAGAGCAATTTATAAGGCACCTTAGTAATGCATGTAATTTTCATTACGTTTGAAATAGTGAAATATCACTAAATTACTCTGCGGACGATTTTTCCCCCATAGACCGATATGTAACAGAATTCTTTTGTTTGACCCTGTAAATGAATAATAAATGCTTTGCACCCCATATTCTACAAAAAGTAAGTTTAAATGAGCTTCATAATTATACATCAATTTCATTATGTTTTAATTGACGTAGCGTCATCAAAATGCAATTGAAACTATTATTACCCATTGACTGTAATGTAACGGAATACTTTTGACTGTCCCTGTAAAAAACCTATAAGTGATACACACTTTAGTGGAAATAGGTAACATGCTATAGTAAACGACAACAACATACAGAAATTACAGGCCAATCTGAGCATATTTACGGGAGTTAGAGCACGAACAGACGGCAGACGGCCAGACAAACCGAAGTCATAAACACTTTTCAACTAGGTTGGAAAGTGTTAAAAAGTAGTACGGAGTAACTTTCAACACAGTTTAGATAAAACAATGTTAAACCTGTTTTTACAGTTTGCCAAACATAATTTAAGCAGAATTTTATTTTTGCTAAAGCATGCTTTTTGGCAAATCAAACGGAATTTAGTGGGCAAATTCTGAGGAATTTTTATGAATTTTTATTATTGTAGAAAATAAATTAACCTTATAAATATAAGACGCCTTCGAATATTAATTAATGAAATTAGCTCTTTGGAAAGCTTTCTATTGTACCATCTTATTAATGCATTCTTAATATTTTATAACTGTTTAAATGGAAGGTTTTCTCAACACCAGTATAATTTGAACATTACATTTGCTTTATTATTGAATTTTTAATGAAAGCATTTATTTATTGAAAATATAGTTGATTTTAAAATGACTCTATAAAATATAGTTATTAAACTAGTTCACTTCTAATCATCCTTTTCGAATGATAAATACTGATTTGTTTTTGAGACACTTAAATCAATAAAATGTTAGTTCCGAAAAATAAGTTTTCAACTTTCAAAACTCTTCTAAAAGACTTACCCAGTTTCGCTGATATGTCAATTACCGTGATAAAATACGTTATTTAAACTTTTATAAAAGAAGAATTTGAAGCAGAAAAACTTACTGTCGATTCCTTTAACAATTTCAAGACTCCATTTTCATAGTTTTTAAATAATTTTTGACGTAAAGTGATAAAATATTTTAAAGAAATTGTGAACATTCAAGCTAGCGCTCTTGGGATAGCAAATGATTATTCTTGCATTAAATTGTTTATAATATAAATCATACACTTTAAAAAAAAAATTTGAGCGGAAATGATATTTCCTTTATTTATTTTTATTTGTAACTATTACATTAAACAAGCATGAGTTACTTGAATTTTCGTCTATGTTGGAAATTGTTAAAAAATAAGTAGATTGTGTTTCTTTTTATCATCAATTTTTTACAGTCAATATACAACGTGTTTAGTGATGTACCACCTCTGTTATAGTTTATATAAATACGTAAATTATAAAATCTTCGTGTATATACTCAAAAACACATGTCTATATGTATGAATGAATATGGAGCATTGACGGTTTTACGCATACAAAATGATGTTTCTAAGAGTATTTTTCTTATAAAATTTTTAAACCATGTTGTAAATAAGTGACGATAAAACAAAAAAGATTCACAAATAAATTTCAAAATAACGAAATGGAGTGTTAAAATTTCAGAAAACTTTCTGTATTTCGCTTTTCTTATTAATATGCTAGTGTCATCTGGAAAATATAAAAAAAATTCTGGACTTTAGAAATTATTTTTACGAGAACTATCTCTCTGTCTTTGAAACAAATGAAAATTATCGAAAATATTTAGTTATCAAATGAAACGGAATTATTTATGAGACACTGAAAAATTTTGATTTCATCTCAGAAAAATCTCAAATATTTTTTAATTAAACACAAAACTTTAAAATACGTTGTGATAAATTGATATAATTTTGTGTTTATTTTCCTTTATAGAAGTAAATGTATTTATAGAAGTGAAATAATTTAGCATTTTAAGCTATTTTATTTTTAGAATACTTATCGCTGAGACACAAAAGTAATGAGCTCAAATTAATGTAAATGAATAAAAATTTAATATTTCCAATCTCATTTGTTACTAAATGTATTTCAACTTGCCTGTTCTTAAATTTTCAGATATATTCCCTACTCATAATTATAGATCATTATTCCGTAACAGAGATTTTCTATTTTATAAATTTGTCTCCATTTCTGGGAAAAACACAGGTTGTCCAATAAAACATTGATACAATTTTAGAAAATTATGTAGAAAAAAATACATAATGTAGAAACTTAGAATTTACAATTTGTTAGTTGATACATTAAAGTTTTTGTTTCATTTTGAAAAAAATTTCGACAAATGGTGCTGATTGTCATATTGAAGCGATACATCGAAAATGTCTGTTATTTGTACTGTCCCCTCAATTTCCCATTTGCATCAAGACGGATCATTGCCACATTGAAGGTCTACTGTCTGATTTCTTTAAAATCATGAATTTTCAAATTGTAAACTAGACAAGATGGTCCAATCCAATAGAAGATCTACAGATATGACAATTTTCTTTGGAAGTATATCACTGACAATATGTTTCATTACGGCGGCAAAATATTGAAGAACTAATAGCTGCTCCAATCCCATGTGTTGCAGAACTCATTTTGGAACTAAGTGGCAGAAAATTTAATATCAGCTAAATGTTCTTCGTGCAATGAAAGTTCGACTTATTGAAATTTGGAATTCTTCAAATTGAATATATTACTAAAAATGAGAAAATTTTATATGTCAAATGATATATCTTTTATCATTTTAAAATATTTAATCAAATGATAAATATTTTATCCTTTTAAAATATTTAGTCAAATGATAAATCTTTTATCCTTTTAAAATAATTAATCAAATGATAAATCTTTTATCATTTTAAAATATTTAGTCAAATGATAAATCTTTAATAATTTGTCCTATCCTTTGCACAATTATATCATTTGCATAATACAATCATTTGCATAATTATTTACATAATTATTTTTTGCATAATTATTTTTTACACGTAACATACAAATAACACATTATGTGGCGACGCTGCGCACTGAAAACTGTATTACCGAAAACTCATCATGGTCAGAAATAACAAATTTAATCAGCACAAATACGGGAAGATATGAGTAGGAAAAAAAGAGGTTTTCTTAATATTTCATTTGCCTTAGGCGGTAGGGTGGACGGATATTCTGACAATCTCTCACAACACTCACAGCATACTGAGATACAGACTGAGACCAATGACCTACGATCAATGCTGTATATGTAAGTTATATTTATATGATATGCTCAAATTCATTTCTAATATGTGTCAAGGTTTTCAAACGCCCTGTAAATCTAATCGTGAAATGAAAATAAAATGGTTCAAAGCAAAAACAGGCCTTACCCGACATTGATATTTTCAGTAAGAACAAAAATCTAGCGGACATTTCAATGTATCAATCGGCATTTGCGAGCCTTATAACTGAGACTTTGACTGTTTTTGATGAGTACCTTTCAGTTTATTAGTAAATTATATTTTCCAAGTAAAAAATTCAATATAGTGAGGAGATTTCCGCATGACTTAACTAACACTTTATGTAATACTGTTCATTAAGACAATCTTCTGACTTAATGGATATATTAATGATGACCCGTAATGATGCAACAGACGTTACTAGAGAACCACTGACGTACGATATCGTTCGAGCAATATTTTTTATTTATTCCTCTGTCACATATCCTTCGTAATTCCAGCGGTTGCAAAAGGGTTTGAAAATATTAATTTTAAAATAATTTAAATACCAAAGCCGTAGAACGATTTGTACGAAAATCGATACTGTTCTTGCAGCATCTATAAGATGTTTTGTAACATAATTGACAAGTTGTAGTTGAAGTGGAACATCGTTTGAGCACTATCATATTCACTCGCATTCGTATAGACATATACAACGTAAAGAGCACAAAAGACCGAATATGGGAATCGGTAAACGTAACGAAATGATAAAAAACGCACATATAAAGAGAATCGTTGTAAAAGTGGCAAACAAAAGTGCAACGGAACTTAAAACATACAGATATATCTAAATTTCACAGTCTGTGTTTAATAATGATTACAATACTTTCATTAGAAAATGTGGTCCATAGCTGCGAAATCCTCCAAATTTTAATTACCACTATTTCCGAATAGAAATATTTCTTCTGTTTAATGACAGATATTTGCAATTAAATAAGACAAACATTACTATTTGAAAATATTGGTATTAAAAAATGGGAAGACTTAGCGACTATGCTGTATAAACGAGAAATATGTTTTGATCTATAAAAGAGATTTAGAAATATATACTATAACGTTTTCCGAGTTATCGACAATTTCAAAAAGTGTTCCTTTATCTTTAGAAACCTCAGAAACCAATCAATTTCCGTGATTTAAATGTATTTTTGAAACAAAAGTTTCCTTTTTATCCGTAATTTTGGGAAAAGTTTCCGGGTAGTTCTTTACAATGTATATAATTCGTTTTTTGAACACGAAATATCGATTTTTTCGGATTCTATTAATTTTAAAGTAAACATTTTCAGTAGCTTAAAAGATCTTGTACATGCAAAAGTTACAAAAAATGTTAATTTAATGTTAATGCTGTTAATTTAACGTTTTAGTCTGTTTAACATATTTGTTGAATATGAAATGTTTACTTCATAACCGATATAATCCGGAAAACGATATTTTGTTTTAAAAAACTGATTAACCCATTGTAAAATTTATTCGGAAAGGTTTGCAAAAATTACGGGAAGCAAAAGAAATATTTGTTTCAGAACTATTTTTTAAAATCTCGTAAATATATTGGTTTTTCATATTTCAGAAAATGAAGGAACGCTTTTCTGTAACTCAGAAGAGATTAACTGTTCGTTAACCTTCTTGCTAGATGAAAAACATATTTATCTTTTATTACAGTTTATGGTGTTCGAAAAATTATAACATTCACCATGATACAAATGATATTTACATAACGAAAAATTTTGTAAGGACTCCATCATATACACTATAAAATTCATTGCAAGTTTTGGAAAAAAATTATCCCTGTGTTTTGTGATGCGTCGAAAAAATTACACATTGGTAATCAGGATACGTATGTTTTCATATAATTAATTATTATGACTTATAATTTAATTGATATTACCAATGTCCCGTTTGCTACTCAAATTTTGAAATTGTTAACTCTTTTTTTACACATAATAGTTTCTAAGTTCAAAATTTGATTAGTAAGCAGTATTTAAAATACTGGTCTTAAAATCCATTATGTAAAAATTAGGGTTGTATTTTTCAGAAATTTATCGATACTTCTGAACTGACACATATTTCATTCGGCGAGAATAAAATATCTATGAAATATCTAGAGTCATATATCTTATTCTCAGATATTTGGAGAAAATTGGAGTTATTTCTTTTTCAAATCGTCAAATGATCGATTCTAACGCAAAATATAAAAAACTGTTCACATGAAAAGAAATTACTTGTGGGAGATTTCCTATTATGCATTATAAAATATCGGACAGAAAACAAAACAGAATTATTTTATGATTGATTGGTGTATTATTATTACACGATTCAATCATAATTCTCAGATCGGAAAAGAAATATTCGTTTAGGCATTACATAAATAAATTTTCAACGACACTAAACACATCCCATTCCATATTTCTAGAAAGACGTTTTTGTAATATATAGATCATATTAAATGATGCTCCATCAATTTTGTAAAAGAATTAATAGTCCACAGTTTTACTGTTAAAGATTTTCTGTCATAAATAGAAATATACTCAGTGATTCAAAATATTAGTTCAGAGGGTTATAAATAAAAAGTTTTAAGCGAATATCTCTAAAAACCACGTTATCACAGAAACATACTTTCAATAACAAATATTCCAATATTCTAATACATCCAGTATTCAAATTAAGTATAACTGTTAGATGTAGCATTTTTAAACAAGGGTCTCTTTATGTATCAAATACAAATATTGTTTTTTAAACCGTCTTCAATTTCTAAATCATACATTTAAAAAAACACCCTTTCTTAGAAGGAAAATATATTCTATGCACCTGAGATAAATCGTCGCTGAGATATCGATCACTAAAAATCTGATATTTTTTGTCAAGTTATTAGGGACGCTCCAAAAGTGAGAGAACAGTAATTAATTTGCAACTCAAATTAATTGCATTCATGTGTGCTTTGTTGGCAATCTACATCTGCTTGTGGCCGTTTTTATTTCTTTATGCGTTTAAAATTATTACTAATTTCCGAATTATGAATTATTTAATTTTTATAATCGAAAGAATACATTTTGTTTCGAGAGTACGTCATTTTTATTAAACAGTTTCTAAGTATTGTGACGGAGACTGATGTTGGTTACGAAATGGTAGCGTAAATTTCAAAGATCCGTTCTCATTTAAAATCAGAATATTATTTTATTATATAGAAAAATAAATAATTGGAAATAATTGTTGATTAAATGAGATTCACAACAAATCGGTTCCATAAAGCTTTCAATCAGAAGTGCTAATTATTGAAAAATCCTCTGAGCACATCACTGAGATTGGGGCAAATCACAAACGACAGAGTACGTAAAGTTCTATTTCTTGAGAGATCTTTGATCGTCCTAAAAGTTTTGTCTAAACTCCTTAAATACACGTTTAAAATACTCGAGAGCAGACGATCTTTCTCGTTGACGGGACGTCATATTTCCTTTTAGTTCCTTTCACTCAGTCCTCAGTCCTCTCTAATAAATATCTACACCGGGATCCTGGCGATCCCTGAAGAATAAAAATCTCAACCGAGATTCCCCCAGTCTAAGAACTGAAACTACTTCTCTGAATCTAACTGATCCTGATCCTCTAAAATCTCTGTGCATCAACTTATATAACTTATGTTTAGGTCGCAAAATCAAGAGCTCCTTCCTTCGGCACTCAGAGCGAGGAAGAATAATTTAGTGAACTGAGATCATAAAAAAATGTTCACGTTCATAGGATGAGAAGAGATTGCACTGCTTAGCGGCTAAAAGTTACGGATTCACTTACAGGTTCCCATCTACTTGACCTTCGGGTAGTACTAAGGGATACCGTTTAGTATTCAACCTAGTGTCACTATAGTATCAACTACAACGATCGGTGAAAATGGGCGAAACATTTGAAGTACCTCTGATGGAAGCCGATATTTTGAGCAGAGTTTCTTATACATGGGGAATTCCTATACTGTATTTTGAGCAGTATACATGGGTTTTTAATGAGATATTGGTGACATTCTTACTGTATTATTAATTATAATTTAAACAATGTTTTCCTTCATCATACTGCATATGTGTGAAGTATTTATGTGCATAAAAATAGACACATAGATCATAATAGATAATAATTACATCGATAAAAAATGTAACTGAAATTGCGTGTAAGAATTCCCTATGTAGTTTTTGCTAAAGAAAAAGAAAGCTACTTTTATAATTATACAAATTTTGTGATAGAAAGTGACTATCAAAATTGCACAAATCATGTAAAATTTCTAAACATATTTTCTCTAGTGAAAATTATGTAGCACTTGTATCTTTAAATAATTCAATAATCTTTTGTATTTTCAAATAATTTTTATTTTCGATGTACTATTGTCTATTAAATGATGAAAAACTCATTAATTTTTAAAGTAATAAATTTTTATTTATCCAGCTAAACAGTTTCCTCTGAAACTTGCTGTATGTATTAGCTATCATGTGGGAATTCGACTGCAACTACACATTGAATATTAAGTAATTAATTGAAATGGATTCGCTTATTTCATACATTAATATACGCTCTGAAGAAAACAGAGTAAGAAAAAACATAATTAGTACAACTTTTTATAATGCTGTCTTCGGAATGTACGCTTATAATTTCATTAACTTTGGTCCTGCTTATTCCTGATATTCGGACGCTGGTTACAATGCAAGAGATGTACTGTTCGAACGAGGATAAGGCTTGGATTTTTAACCCGTCAGCACACGCGCTGGGATAAAATCTACCCCAGCTTACAACTATTACTTAAAAATGTGCGAAAATAGTTCCTGATCATTCTGAGCTTTATAGTACCTTTCAAGCTGAATGATATCAAGATGTGGCCAAAAAGAATTTACCTCCAGTTGTGCATTTTCCATTTTTTGTTATAAAAATGTCACGTGGGAGGAAATTTACCCCCACGCGTATTATAGCGTAACCCATAATGATAGGAAAATGTTAATGCAAATATTTATGTAAAAATATAGTGTGCAAGTTATAATATAATTTTTCTTTTAAACGTTAACAACTGTTGCACATACAGTTTCTATATATCAGTTTTATACTTTAAAATATTTTCATGGCTGAATTTGAATTGTAAAAGCTTTGTATGTAATGATATGCAGAAAAAAATCTTAGTGCGAGATTTTATGTGGTTTTTTTTTTTTTGGTTTTTTTTTGCTTTAAATATAAAATAACTTTTTATTTTAAGTTAAATTATGTCCTTTATTGATTTACAGTTTATTATTATAATTGTTAATTTATTTCAAAATATAAATTTTTGTTTTAATCTAACCGGGGGGAAATTGACACAAGAAAACCCATTGTGGTAAAATTTATCCCGCGCGTGTAGTAACGTAATGGAAAGGGGCGCGTGAGCTGACGGGTTAATGTAAGTTGTATTCCACTTTAATCGGAGGTCCTTGTCTGTTTATCTTAGTGAGCAAAATATGAACCGAGCGCTTCTAACCGAATTCTTTAAAATGAAATGAATCTAGTTGGTTCCAGAGTGTTTCTCCCTACACTTTGTTTAGAAAATTAGAACGGGGAAAATACAGAATTTCAGTTTTCGTACATTCTTTTCTCTAGGGGGTGGGAGGAGTCTGTCCTAGATACGTAATGAATAAAAACATTTTTAGATTTTATTTTTTTAACTAAATATAATTGCAATAATGTTTTTAATGTATACATTGATTTTAAATATGAGTTAAATATTCAAAGACCTTAAAAAGTTAAGCAATGAAAGCCATTCCTTATAACAGCCATAAAAAAATACCGTTCAGATTGATGATGTTTATTTTAAAAAAATAACTCATTGATTTTCAGTACGTTATTTATTTTATTCATGGTTAAATAAACTTGAAGCTTTTGCTTTTGAGTCTTTTATCCTAAAGCTGTTTTATGTATTAAGAAATGCAGTATTTTAAAAAGTTTTTTGCACTTCACATCTGCAATCATCTCACACAAATAATTAGTATTGCTTATTGTATAAGTTTTTAATTTCGAAAAATATGCGGAAATAAAATTATTAAAACCTGTTGTATAAGATAAAATTCAAATTTTGCTTAACATATACCAAACTAAATAACCATAAAATACTTGTGTGGTAAACTATAAGTATAAAATATTTTGCATACAAACCGCCATAGGGAAAGATTGGGTAGCTCCGGATAAATTGCAAATAAAAAACAAATAAATGTAATTTATGTCTTTATTTTGTACTTAAAATAAAATTACGAACTTCTTTAATGATTTTAATTAAACATTGCTAATAATATCGAATTGTTTAACGAAATATACTGAAAATAGTTTGGCCTTTATTTTTTGGCGTCACAAGAAACGGCGGGTAGCCCCGGACATATTAATCAATGGTGTCCCAACCGTTTTTTGACCTTACAAACATCACAATTATAATAAAAATCCGATGCATCTATATAAACACAATCTTCATGGGCCCAGTCTTTGCATTCCTGTCACTGAATCCAGTCTTCTTCAAATGTTTCTTCGCATATGATGCATTCTGTCTTGTTTTGTCGAAAATTTATTGACAAAAACAAAACACTCACTCACGACTAACTTACTTGGCGCCTACGTCGCAATTAAACAGTACTTGTTTCGATTCTAGACGGCGTTCATTTACAATAACTTTTTATTTACGCAACACTTTGAATTTCTTAGAAAGTGAAATGTCCGCGGTTACCCGACTTTCCCCTATATATTTATAAATAACGGCGATATTATTTTGGATAAAAATACATAAAATGATCCTTCGTCATATTCGAAAAAAATCTACGTGCAGATAGAGATCTATTACGAAGTATCTGTACAATAGTTAAGGAAATCTTGTGAATTAACTTTTGATGCATGATAAATTTATATGAAGTTTTATTGTAAAAGAAAAAAAAACTCTAAGAACTGTGGATATTTTATTTTTACTTTCTTCTACCTATAATAGAAGAAATTATTGTAATAAAAATATTTTCAAATTTCATTTTTCGACAGATATATACGTTTTAGGTGTCGGGGATCCCGAAAAACACTTTTTTTTAACAAAATGTCTTTCTGCTCGTGTGTCCGTGTGTTTGTCCTCATGTTGCCATCGAAAAGTGCATGAAGTTTTGCATGTAATATGAATCAAATTTCATATATATGTGTTTGGCGATAGCCAGCACGTACCAGTTGAATTTGGGGATATTCAGTCGGAAAGGGCGCTGTGATAGCGATTTTTGTGCCATTTTCACTATTGTATCATTGAAAAGTGTATGAAGTTATGCATATAATTAAACAAAATTTCATATATATGTTTTTGGATATGACCAACAGGTTCTAGTTGAATTTGGGGATGTTTTTCCGGAAGGGGGCGCTGTGATATCGATTTTTGTACCATTTTTTATATTGTATCATCGAAAAGTGTATGAAGTTATGCACAGAATTAAACCAAATTTCATAAATATATTTTCACTATGGCCAGCTGGTCCCAGTTGAATTTGGGTATGTTCCGCCGAAAGGGGCGCTTCGAAAGCGACTTTTTTGCCATTTCCATTATTGTATCATCATAAAATTATGAAGTTATGCATAGAATCGAACCAAACTTCATATATATGTTTTTGACTATGGACGTGAGGTCCCAGTAAAAAATGGGGATATTCCCCCAGAAGGGTGCACTATAATAGCGGCTTTTCAGTTGTTGTTTTTTTTCAGTTAAGTGACAAATTTATGAATATTATTCCACGAAACTGTATATTTAGATGTAATGTAATAGTCCGAGGTTTGTATAAAATTTTGAAGAAAAAAATTCGGTTTGAAATGATGCTGCGATAGTGAATTATGTTTGATTTTCGTGACGGGTGCGGCAGCTGTTCAAAAATTATCGTATTAATTCACCCAATTGTCCAATCTAAATTTAATTTACATATTTGTAATAAACAAAAAGTTTCACGATTCTTGATATATTGCCTCTTGATTAGACCTCATTTCGATATTTTTTATCCCTGCTAACCCCACTGTTTAAAAAAAAAATATTGACAAAAACCTTGAGGTTTAATAAAAAAATATATATATATATAAAAAAAATATATATGTGTGAAAAACAGATATGTGATCTACCCATTTTTTATTTCTAAAATGCATAATTAAAAAAAATCCGCTTTTTGAATTTTTAATATTTATGAGATAGAAAAATGTTTTGGGATTGACACATCCGACTAGTTATTATTTTATTGCAGATAAAAGTGTTTTAAAGTTTTAATAATGGTTGTGAAATACAACAATTGATGACAGGTACTTTCCCTTTCGAATATTGTATTGGAAAAATTGCATTTGATAATTTTTTTCTATTCTGTATGAGAGAAGAATTTTTAGAAGAATCTCTGCTCTTGGATCTAAACAATAACGTGAGCATATTTGTTTGCTTTTTATTTTGTGCTATTATATCCAGTGTTTAACTTATCATAAAAATCTATTTACTAATAATTAATATTAATTTGTAAATAGACACAGTTGCTACGTTCTGAAATTTTGTAATAAATGTGAGGTTTTTAAATAATCAACGCTACATTGTTTTACAATCCATTTTAAATCCATTTTAAGTATTTTTTTAAACCAGTTTAATTCACGCATAAGAGACATAAAAATAATGGCGCGAAAAAAAAACCATTACCAAACAATTGTTCGATAATTTAAAATTTTATATAGTGTTCTTATACTAAGTATTTTTTAAACATACTAAAATAAATTGTTTTGAAGCATTATTGTGGAAAATCGTTGTAGGTAAGATATGTGTAAAACTACTTTGTAGTTAATATGGTAAAACTTTCATAAATATTTTTCATTATCTATATTAAGGGAAAGTTTATTTAAAAAGTATACGTTATTTCTGTCATAAAATATTCCTTTGGAGATAAGCATATAATTTTTTAAAGTATTTTGCACTATCTTTAAAAAATATCAAATAATTAAATTTTTTCAGAAATATTTTGAAAAATAAAAGTTAATGTTTTGAGCGTTATAAAAGTAAAAGGAAAATTGATAAAAGAACAGTTTTTATAACACAGCATTTTTAAAGTTTCAAACCAAAGTTTCTGCCAAATATTTTCCGATTAAATAAAAAATTTCATAGATATAGGCTTAGAAACTTAAAACGAAATATTCATTAATGAAGATATGAAATAGATACTTTTATAATTTTTGTGAAGTTAAAATAAATTCAATGCAAAATTTTCAGATAAAAAGATATGATTCTAAATTTAATTATTTAAAATAATTGTATTTCTTGTTACTTTTATTTTAAAAAGGGGGTCCATTATCAAAGATTTTCGATGACGTAATAACGATTTACTTTTTATTTTTTGGACATGTCAATCAATATATATATATATATATATATATATATATATATATATATGTATATACATATAGTCACATAATACCGGGTGGCCAGAATTAAAACACCCCTACTCTGACCTCCGTGTATATTTAAGTACTCAGTGTAAAGGCTTGAAATTTTGTAAACATACTATTCAAGACATGGGGAAGCGGATTACACGAAAAAAAAATAGTTCAAGAATCACCAATAGATGTCTCTGTACAACAAAAACTATAAAAGAAGACAAAAATAATAATGAAAAAAAAAACACATGCGAAATGAAATTTTTCCTTCTTAATTTCTATTACCCATATTTAAAAAGGGAAATAAAAATAGTAAAGAAGCTTATACTACCATTTTAACTGCAGTTTTGCACTGTAAGCATAAAAATTTGCAGTTTTATTCTGAGTATAATAGAGGATAAAACTGAAGAATGTCATTCTTATCAATGATGGCTGTCACTCGCTCAGAATGCGCTTTGCTTGTGAAGCTTCTTTTATGAAGACAAAGGAAATGCTGCAGCTGCACTTCCAAAGTTTCGCCGACTTAAGAATTTGCGCAAAGGACCATTTCTTCCGCAGGTTCTCGGGAGAATGATCACTGGTTTCGAGAAAACTGTACATCTTGGAGTTAGAAGAGACCTCGACCGGGTCGAGGACACAAACCGGTTCGTTCAGATGTCATTGAAGACGTTGACACTACTATGGTTGAACAGTTAGTGGGAAATGTTGTAGACTAATAGTGCACGTGCAGTGTCCCCTATAGCCCGCAGTGTAGAACGACTGAGATCAGTGGTGCATTGTTTTTTAAGTACAAAATCATTCTTAATCAACAGTTGCTGTTCATCGACAAGGAAAAGTGACTGACCTTTGTATTGACATTTCTTGCTAGATTTGAAGGGTGTGCATCGTAGTCATGGCAGATTCCATGGAGTGATGTAGCCAATTTACACCTAAGTGGAACAGTAAACACCGACAACTGTCGCATGTTTGACACGGAAAATCCCCATTCCTTCCAAGAGGTTCCACTAAACTCACCGAAAGTTACAGTGTGGTGTGGATTCACACACAAATTTATTCTTGGATTTTTTTCGAAGAAGCTACTCGCAATTGTCCTGTGACATTCACCGTGCCGGGCAACAGGTACAAAAGAATGCTCGGAACTTTCATTGTACCCCGTTTGCTACAGCGGCAATGTCTTGACTGAATTAACTTTATGTAAGATAGAGCGATTCCACACATTGGACTCTGTGTACAGAAGGTTATGCGGCAACGTTTCATTAATAAGAGAGTAATCAGTCGTGCGTTTCCGACAACCTGGCCATCTCGTTCACCGGATCTTAATCCGTGGAATTTTTGGCCGTGGGGATACTTAAATATCCTATTTATCAAGGACGTCTGGTAACCTTGGCAGACATGAAAGAAGGTATCACTCTGCAGATAAGAAGCATCTTACCCGGCCAATTACGACCCGCAGTTGAAGAAGCTGTCCACTGGCTGCAGATTTTACATCTTAAAAGAAGGAAACTATACTGAGCAGCATTCCTTGCGTCGATAAGGTCCTTGTCACATGAATGTTTGGTACGTTGAAAAAAATTGCTTTTCTGGTACTTCTCTATTATCCCGTCGACAACTTTATATAAACAAAATATTGCCAAGCTGTAACGCCAGTAAACAAATGGAAGATTGTTTCCATTGTAAGCTAAAAAGAAAGAAGACTTTCGGAAAAGCCTCACTCACTAAAGTGCCAACTATCACTAACTTTAAGCAATAAAATTTACAATATATGAATGCAAACATAAAACAATATATCTTGGGTATTTATTTATTTACATTATTTTTCTTAATTATCACTTTCGGCTGGTGGATACATATTTGTGACGCCCGTTAAAATTGATCTATTGTATGTAATTATGTTTTGCTTTTTCTCTTTTAATATTATGACGTCTCCGTTTAATGACGTAATTGTTAATTTAATTAACGAAATAACTAATAAATCAGTAAACATAACTAAAAACACACATAAACATTGATTTAAAAATCACTTGATCTCATAATAAAGACGAGTAACACAACTGACGTCAAGTGAATGTGATGCCACGATCGTGTGTTTCTGACGTTAAATCCTATAGTTTGGCGGTAGTTTTTTCATGGAAAGTGGTCGACGAGAAATGGAGAAGTACCGTTTTTGTGTCTTTTCAGCATATGTCTAGTTGTACAGGGCCATCTGTCGATGATTTCTGGAACTAAGAATTTTTTTTGCTTCTTGCTTTTCCCATGTCTTGAATAGTATGTGTTCAAAATTTGAAGCTGATGCACTGAATAGATCAACATATAGAAACGTCGGAGTAGGGATTCTGGTCATCCTGTATATTTTAAATTCTATATATTTTATGTAATTCAATTTACTTATTTGTTACTTAAAATATTTGTTCTTTATTTCGCTATCTCAAAATTCTTACGCCTAGTATCTTAGCTATTCTGTAACAAAATTTCATTTCACTTTAAAATATTCTTATACTTTTATAAGCTTAGGCTTCTTTTTTCTCAGGTTACGCGTTCCAAAGTCTTTTTCCCCAAATTTAATCCCTTATTACATAGGTTTTTCCATACACAGTTAAAGGGTTCCGTCACACGCACTGATTAGGTGGCGCCAGCCACTACATTGCGTTTATTCCCCTGACTGTGTGTGTTCATATGCACCCACCAGTATGCAAGCGTTTAGAGCGTTAGCGTCTTTCATTCTACTGCGCACTAAGGAATTTACCAGACACTGGGATTTGGTAATATACTATACAGGGTGTTTCTACGATCATGGGATAAACTTGGAGGGCTGATAACAAACAATTTTTGTATAGGAAAGCAGGGTCGGGAATCCATATACAGGGTGATTTTTTTTTAAGTTGTGAAAGTAAAACCCTATAACAAAAGAACCACTGATCCAAATGACCTAAAATTTCACCAGTATGCTCCAAAAGGAATGGGGATTTTTTAGGCGTCGTTAAAAAAAAACTTAAAATCGCACCGACAGATGGCGCTGTACATGCAGTAAAGTCGGGAGACGAACTTGCGCCTGGCACACGCACATTCTCGATAAAAACGTGTAGTACGCACATCTTGTGTTCATTATTCTACGGAAATCCTCGCAATGACTGCGCCATTGAGGTCAATAAGCGCGTTGTTAGTGAAACTTTATTATCAGATTAATGACAGCGCAGCACTGCTCTTAGAAGATTTAGGACACTTAAGAATTTAAGAAAAGGTCCAATGACGACAGAGGGTCTGCGGAAGATGGTTTCTCAAAGTACCGTCCATTTTTTTCCTCCCACAGACGATATTCTTTGTTTCTGCTACCTTACAGCGCCATCTGTCGGTGCGATTTTAAGTTTTTTTTAACCATGTCTAAAAAATTCCCACTGCTTTGGGAGCATACTGGTGAAATTTTAGGTCATTTGGATCAGTGGTTCTTTTGTTATAGTGTTTTACTTTCACAACTTTAAAAAAAATCACCCTATATGTTAGTGAAACTGTATTATAAGAATAATGAGAGCGCAGCAACTGCTCTTATGAGATTTAGGCCACTTAAGAATTTAAGAAAAGGTCCAATGACGACAGAGGGTCTACGGAAGATGGTTTCTCAAAGTACCGTCCATTGTTTTCCTCCCACAGACAATATTCTTTGTTTCTGCTACCTTACAGCGCCATCTGTCGGTGCGATTTTAACTTTTTTTTAACCATGCCTAAAAAATACCCATTGCCTTGGGAACATATTGGTGAAATTTTAGGTCATTTGGATCAGTGGTTCTTTTGTTATAGTGGTTTATTTTCACAACTTAAAAAAAAATCACCCTGTATATAGTCAAAAATACAGAGCGTCTCACTCCAATCCGAAGTCGCGTTTTCGTTCATAACTTTAATAGTAATGAAGATATTTTAATAGAATTCGCAGCAGACTCATCTTTGTATGAATCGTAAGCGTATTGTAAGGATTTCGTTAAATTATCTTCTCTACTGTTAAAGTTATGAACGAAAATGCAACTTCGGATTGGAGTGATACGTCCTGTATTTTTGACTATATAAATGGATTTCCGACGCTGCTTTCCTATGCAAAAATTATTTGCTACAGTGTCCTGTACCACCCCTCCAATGACCTTTTCCCACGATCGTAGAAACACTCTGTATATTTGTATGTTTGTTTTTTCTTATTTGAACGTAGGACAAATTATTTAATGCGGATAATGTGTTTTAAAATTCTAGTATCGTTGTGTATAAAGATTTATAATAATGATATAATAGTTAATTTGTCTTAAGATATTTTAGATTTAGCTTTACTACTTTAAATTTGCAACCTTAACCTATTGGTGTGATTACCTTTAAATAAAGAATTATCATAGTTATTTTTCTATCATGTAATATTTTACCTCACTAGTAATTTAATAATTCATAATTGTATAAATATTATAAGAAATGTTCTTAATTTTGTTTAATATTAACATGTTTTTTTTTTTTTTTTTTTAAGTTATAATGTATAGTGCACTTAATATTATGGAGAAATATTTTATCTTGATAATAAGTAAGTACTCTTAAAAGGAAAACTATGATTTAATATGAAAATATGTTCTTAATAATCAGCTAGTACTCTAGATGAAAAGCTAGTATCCTGTTATTGCTAAGCCTTAGAGAAGAAAAAAGAAATAAAAAAAGCTGGAATAATGATGACTAACGGTTCATTGTGCTCTATCTAGTTAAATTTTACTCTGTTGTTTGAACAAGTGATAAATTTAAGTAAAGCCTAGAATAGACTATGAAGAGAAATACACATTTCACATTGTCTTATTCAGAGTAATAAATCACAAGTCATTCTAGCTAGGACTTAGTCAAAATATAAATGACACAGCACTGCTATTGGTATGTTTTACTAAATTTTTGAGACATGTCTTTTGAATATACTATATGTACTTGTGTGTATACTATGATATTACTATGAGATATATTATGGAAATTCTTGAATTAATAATATAAGATAGTAGGAGATAAATTAATATAACGATATAATTTAATATGAGAGATGAATTAATATTATGTTATAATAAATAATGTACCTATAGATTTGATATTAAGGATTTAAAGGAAGTGCACCTAATGATGCATCTTTATTGTAAAAAAGTTGGAAATTGTACGTCAAACGTGACAAATGAGGTGTGTTCGTACTGTTATTATTTCAGTGAAATAAATTATGTCGTATGTTATTATGATATGATTAATTACCGTAATTAAATAAGTTCAGTTTAAGTTGGCAACATTTTATCTTTTGTTGACATTTACTGAAAATTCCAATGGGAATCTTAAGCCTAGCTTTGAAAACTTCTGAACTTGAAATCCCTATTTAGACTCTTTTTCCATTTAATATTATATTCTCCGGAAGCATCTATCCAAAAATCTGTCACTAGATTGTATGATTGCTATAATTAAACATTTTTAATATACAAATTCAGTTTTTAAGGTCCGTAATTCGGAAATAATATGACTCCATCTTAAATATGATGTAATCACCATGGTAACCTAGAATCATTACATATCATGGGATATCATTGAATTAATTACGTTTGATAGGATTTAATAAAAGGAAGAATGTGACTATAACTTGGTCATAGAGATTATAAAATGTCATATACATCATATATGACTATAACGTCATACATGCAGATAACGTGGCAATACATCTCGGTCGCTTGACGATTATTCCTCAGAAGCTGCTATAACAAGTAAGTACCGGTTTTTAAAAAATCAAATTACTTAATAAATATTTTTATTAATATCTTTTTAAGTTTTCATTCGATTTTCATAAAATTTGAAATTACTCGACAAAATTATGCTTCCATTGCATATATTACATTTTAAACCATTCGATTCAGTAGTATTTGCGCTGTTATATGCAGACAGACAAACGAACAGAGGGGTGGACCAGACGATGATTACAGTTTCTACGTATTTATATAATTACGAAAGCACTTAAAAACCAGTATTTAGTAAAAATATAGCCGAATTTGACTGTGTATTACTTATAGTGTTAGAATATTATTGATGATAATCTATTTATTATGTTATAGATTTATTGAGGTGACGTTGAAAGATTTTTGCTACAGTTGCTGATGGAATTACTAGACGTGTTTGTTTTCTTTTGGATTAATACGACATTTCCTTATGCGAGTTAAATTTACTATAAGATTTTCTGAATGCTATGTGAGAAATTTGTCCACTCAAGAATTTTAAAAGCCAAAATCTAATTTTTTAATCACGTTTTTATTATATTAACCCATTTTAGGCCCAGCATAGAAATTTTATAAAATGTTGTATTTTTTGCATTGAAATTTGCTTAAATTACATTCATTAAGACACAAAAAGTGTTTTGTACAAGAAAAATAATATTTTAAATAATATTTTATTTAATTTGACATTACCATTATTAATTTATTATTAATAATGTACTATTAAATTTAAATAAAAAAAATTAAGTTTTCTTATGGCATTTGTTTTATTTTTATTTTATTTACAGAACTTGCAACTTTACTCCATTATAAAAACATATAATTAATCTCAAGTGGAATAATAATACATTTTCAAAAAGTCGAATTTGTCAATAACCGTTTCAAGTAAAACACCAGCGTATTTTGAAAATTTCTCAACAGAAAGCGATTACTTCAATTGAATTACTAATATTTTATAGATGTCTCCAGAACCCTTAAAAATAGCAGAAAAATAAAATTAGTGAAAAATATATGTCACAGTGTTAATAAAAAAATATTTATTGAAATGGTGCTTTTATGCACCTTTAGCCGAAAATGGGTTAATATATAGGTGATTTTAAAAAAATGACTTATGAATTGAGAGCAATTATTAATATTGATATGAAGAATAGACAAGATAAGTATTGAAAAATGTGGAAATTTAAGCTTATTTATGAATTAAGAGTAACTATTTACTAAATGGAGTATTAGTAAAATAATATGGATCAAGTAAAAAAAAAAAAATCCAGTGTATAAAATATTTTTATGTATGTAGATACTTGATGGAAGGAATCAAGCAGATGTTTATAAAGACTTATTATTTATAGAAATTGCTAGACTTATAAAATTACAAAAAACTGATGGAGACTAGTAGATTTTAGAAAACCTGGCTATACTTATAGAAAATGCTATAATTACAAATTGACAAACAGAATCCTCATATAGACAAACCAAATGACTCAGCCTTAGCATGAGAAATGAATTGTGAATTGATATTATCAACTATCATCTCATTATTATGATTAATTTTATTATTTATTATTCTTGTTACTATTTCAAGTATTTATTGTATTATTATTGATAAAATACACCTCAGTAATATAAGGATTAAGTATAGTTTTGCTGAAAGTTTAAAAAAACATATTCTGGAATCTGTTTAACTAGTAAAGTTTATTAGATAATCACTAATAGTCGATGTCTGCCAATATTGTAATCTGAGAGCGTACAGTCTTTAGCCTTAGGGTCCCCAAGTCTTACGGATCTTTTTTTTTTCGGTGGATAATTTAATATATTATAAATATATATATTATTTTCCCATTTACTTTAATTATTTCCATCTTAAAATACTTTTTCTTTATTTTCCCTATCTCAAAATTATACGATTTTACGCCTGTTGTATTAGCTTTTCTGCATCAAAATTTAATTCTATTTTAGAATATTATTTTTCTTTTATAAGCATTGTTTTTATTCTGCAGAGGTCGCGTTCCAAGGTTTTTCACGAAAGGAATTGCTAATGAACGGAGTTGCTTATTAACAGTCGATTTTCTGAATTTAATAGTTATTTTAATACTAAGAGCCTTTCCTTAAATATTGTAAGATGTTATTACTTGTTAAGGTTAATCTCTGACTATGGATAATTCTTTTGGATCATTATACTAGCTTGCACTGTTCGGGCCATGCCACTGCCAACATAACTTAAAGCTGCATTTTTATTGAGAAAAATGAATCAGGACCTTCTTGAGATGGCCCTTAAGGTCTCATAATCATCAGTTCGGTGTCAGCTTTTAATAAAAGTGCATGCCTTCTAGTGCTTCAACTGTGATATAATATCACTCTAAAATTAATGAGTGCATCTGCTATAAATCAATTCCATTCAAGTAAATTGTCACACATAAAATTAAATATTTTTGTCAATGAATATTAGAAACAGTCAATTTTAAAGTATAATATTAATTTTCAGTTAAAATAATGTATCAAATCAAATACAACATAAGAAACATAAGTACACAGAAGAAAACAGTGATTTTACAAACACAATTAAAATGAATGATTTAAAACGCATAGTGATTTAAAACACATTTAAATGTGTTTGTAAAATCACTGTTTTTTTGTTTGTACCATTTCGCATGTTGTATTTGATTTGAATTCATTATTATAAGTACAAATTATGGTGCAATTGTCCAGTTTGTAATTATTAATTTTCAGTATTTGTTTTAAATTTAAAAAAAATACACAGGTAAATAATCATATATATTATTTATGTCGTCAATATCCCTTTTCTTATGAATTTACGAAACACACAACAATGAATGAGGTATCATTCAAAAGTTTTTTGAAGGGACTTCTGACATAGTACACTCACATTTCGTTAAAACATGTTTTTTGATTAAAAATTGCAGTTCATTAAAAATTAAATCGGCATTGTTTCCATGAATGAAATGAAAGGTTTTCTTCAATTTAGCGTTGCCACAAAAATAAAATAAAGCATTATAAGATGATCAACAATGATTATAAAAATAATAATAATAAGTACAAAAAATATAAAGTGTGATGTATCCGCACAAGTTTATTATATGATTAAAAAGGGAAATTGAAATTGAAATGTTTAAAAGAAAAAAAACACCATCTATCGATCGCAGCTAAAAATATGTTAGATATTGTTGAAAAATATCAGTTTGCAGTGTGAAATCTTCGCACGAGTCCACTGGTATTATTTATTTTTGGTAATTATACTGGATAGTTTATAATGATGGATTCTCGAAATTTGTATTTCCTGAACAAGATATTGTTTGTGAATAATGTAAATTACATCCGACTAAACTCACTGTATAATTTTTGCCGAAACGTCAGTGAAGGCTCTCTGTGGAGACGCGAAAGTTTTTGGTTTCCGTCTATTTGTCTGTCTGTCTGTCTGTCTGTTCCACGATAACTGCCGTAAAAATCGTCCTATCAAGGTGATTTTTAGTGGGTATGTTGGTGAGGTACCCGGAATTAGCTGTATAATTTTCGGTTACATTTGGTTCATTCGTTCGGAAAATATAGAACATTTCTTTTTAGGTCATAATGCTTTTCTATGGGAATACAGACGATTTTCAAATTTCATTTTTAACTGAAATGAAAATCGCATATTTGAATAATGGATTTAAACGTAAAATTACGGATACTAAATTTTTTATATGGATGTCTTAAATATATGCAATAGCTTTGAAAATTTGCCGATACATCTATTAGAATTTAGAAATTGATTGTTTAAATTATTGGAATATTTTTTGCAACTGTTCGGGAAATATGAAACATTTTATTTTACTATTTTTTACAAATTTTAAAATGTATTTCTTTTCCTTTCCTCTTTATTTTATTAGTTGCTTAGCAACCCTATTTCAAAGAATATCAAAATAAGAAATGCATATTTTTATCTAAAAAGTTACAAGAATAAGAAGTTCATAAGAATTTTAGAATATAATTGCATAAATCGTGTTTAATGTAACGCTTCTAATGTCTGAAACCTCCGAAGTATTTTATATGCCTACAAATATGTACGCAATATAAAAAAATTAAATTGCGGATTGTGAGATGTTAAATAATATGAAAAGTGAGATTAAAAAAATGACTTTCAGAGTTGACGTTGGGGCTTCTGATCTGCAGATTTACTAGTAGATAATCTATTTAGACGGTAACTGAACTCATTCTACACTTATATGCAGTAGGATGACAATGTTCTAACTGACGAACTAGGCTAAAATGAGATGGCATCATCAACTGAGAATCCTTAGTTATATCTACAATCTTCGTAAAATTAAAGAATGTTATTGAATATCAAAATATTCTAATTATGTTGTTTTATATGGATAAGTGAAATTTTGATGTCACTTATCTCAGAACTGTGCTCGAAGCAGTTATAATCTACTCATTCGAAGAAAACTAGTGGTTGGGGGCCACCGTAATACTTCTATAATACTTCTATAATACTTCCGTAATACTACTTGGTTGGCTCACTGCTTGGTTGCATCGATTCTTCACAGAAGTAATTAAATAAACCAGAGTAGCGATGCACAAATAAGGATTTCTAACTAAATAGTGTCAACATGGATTGAAGTTATTAGCGTAGAGGAGCCATGCGAATGTCACGCCACCTGTACATGACAAATTACACATACGCCCACTGATTGAAATATTTTGCAGGCATATTTTTCTTCATGACAATTAGTCGGGTTTAAGTTTTTTTTTACATGGCATTTATTATTATGATGGAGATTGTTAATACAGAAAATTTTATTTAACAGATTTTTTTTTTATATTTGCGGGAATTAAGAGGGACAAGGGTCTAATTACATTTAAGCTTCAAGGTGTATTTCTAGAAAGCAGTTACCAGAATTTCCGAATAGTAGAGTAAAAGTAGTAAGTAAAATTTCGAATTAAGTTCCTAGCTTAACCAAATGAATCAATCATTAAAGATGTATTGTGATCCTCCTAATTAGTTATTTGCTGAAGGCCACTTAAACAACCCCCCCCCCACCCCTCCCGGACCGTCCTTCAAGGTTTTTAATCTAACTCTGCTCCGTTTCCATATCTCAGCAACTATCTTTCCGATTTCAACGCAAGTGATTTCAAACATTATAATTAATTTAATAGTCACCATTTATAACATTAAACTAAATTTATGAGTAGCGGTTACCACTATTTACGAATAACAGTTTAAGACAAATTTGTAATTAAATTCAAAGCTTAAGGAAACGAACGAATTTTGAAAGATGCATAGTGGTCCTCCTAATTAGTTATTTGCTGAAGGCCACTTGAACAACCCCCCCCCCACCCCTCCCGGCCCGTCCTTCAAGGTTTTTAATCTAACTATGCTCCGTTTCCATATCTCAGCAACTATCTTTCCGATTTCAACACAAGTGATTCCAAACATTATAATTAACTTAAATGTCACTCTTTATAACATTAAACTAAATTTATGAGTAGCGGTTACCACTATTTCCGAATAATTGGGTAAGCCAAATTTGCAATTAAGTTCCTAGCTCAAACAAACGAACGAATTTCGAAAGATGCATAGTGCTCCTCTTAATTAGTCATTTGCTGAAGGGTACTTGAACAACCCTCCCCCCCCCCGGCTCCTCATTCAAGGTTTTTCTCTAACTATGCCCCGTTTCTATATATCAGCAACTATCTTTCCGATTTCAACGCAAGTGATTCTAAACATTATATGTAACTCAATAGTCACCCTTTATAACATTAAATTAAATTTATGTGTAGCGGTTACCACTATTTACAAATAAGAGTTTAAGCCAACTTTGTAATTAAGTTCCTAGCTTAACAAAACGAACGAATATTTATGCATGCATAGTGGGCCTCCTAATTAGTCATTTTCTGAAGGACACTCGAACATCTCCTTCCTTCGGCACCTCACTCAAGGTTATTTTCTCTAACTGTGCCTTATTGCAATAACTGGGCTAATAATGTTCCAATCTTCTCGAAACCAGCTCAATTTTGTAGTGCGCCTACTGTACAGTAACGTAGGCAGCGGGGACCTGTCTCAGAAGTTCGTTCGGAAAGAGGTTTGTTTAGAACATAATGCTCCCCTGGCGGTGGTAGGGGGAAATAAAAGATTTTCTAGAGCGTACGAGCATGCCTGGTATACGGTTCCGAAGCCATCGTAGACCGTGGCCAGAGTTCCATTTTTCAAGAGATTTAAGTTTATTACAAGGTCTCGGGCAACGCCGATCGTGTCAGCTAGTTTTAGAATATAATTTTTCTTTTATAAGCCTTGTTTTTATTCTGCAGGGGTCGCGTTCCAAGGTTTTTCACGAAAGGAATTGCTAATGAACGGAGTTGCTTATTAACCGTTGATTTTCTGAATTTAATAGTTATTTTAATACTAAGAGCCTTTCCTTAAATATTATAAGATGTTATTACTTGTTAAGGTTAATCTCTGACTATGGATAATTCTTTTGGATCATTATACTAGCTTGCACTGTTCGGGCCATGCCACTGCCAACATAACTTAAAGCTGCACTTTTATTGAGAAAAATGAATCAGGACCTTCTTGAGATGGCCCTTAAGATCTCATAATCATCAGTTCGGTGTCGGCTTTTAATAAAAGTGCATGCCTTCTAGTGCTTCAACTGTGATATAATATCACTCTAAAATTAATGAGTGCATCTGCTATAAATCAATTCCATTCAAGTAAATTGTCACACATAAAATTAAATATTTTTGTCAATGAATATTAGAAACAGTCAATTTTAAAATATAATATTAATTTTCAGTTAAAATAATGTATCAAATCAAATACAACATAAGAAACATAAGTACACAGAAGAAAACAGTGATTTTACAAACACAATTAAAATGAATGATTTAAAACGCATAATGATTTGAAACACATTTAAATGTGTTTTTAAAATCACTGTTTTTTTGTTTGTACCATTTCGCATGTTGTATTTGATTTGAATTCATTATTATAAGTACAAATTATGGTGCAATTGTCCAATTTTAAATTATTAATTTTCAGTATTTGTTTTAAATAAAAAAAATACACAGGTAAATAATCATATATATTATTTATGTTGTCAATATCCCTTTTTCTATGAATTTACGAAACACACAACAACGAATGAGGTATCATTCAAAAGTTTTTTGAAGAGACATCTGACATAGTACACTCACATTTCGTTAAAACATGTTTTTTGATTAAAAATTGCAGTTCATTAAAAATTAAATCGGCATTGTTTCCATGAATGAAATGAAAGGTTTTCTTCAATTTAGCGTTGCCACAAAAATAAAATAAAGCATTATAAGATGATCAACAATGATTATAAAAATAATAATAATAAGTACAAAAAATATAAAGTGTGATGTATCCGCACAAGTTTATTATATGATTAAAAAGGGAAATTGAAATTGAAATGTTTAAAAGAAAAAAAACACCATCTATCGATCGCAGCTAAAAATATGTTAGATATTGTTGAAAAATATCAGTTTGCAGTGTGAAATCTTCGCACGAGTCCACTGGTATTATTTATTTTTGGTAATTATACTGGATAGTTTATAATGATGGATTCTCGAAATTTGTATTTCCTGAACAAGATATTGTTTGTGAATGATGTAAATTACATCCGACTAAACTCACTGTATAATTTTTGCCGAAACGTTAGTGAAGGCTCACTGTGGAGACGCGAAAAGTTTTTGGTTTCCGTCTGTTTGTCTGTCTGTCTGTCTGTTCCGCGATAACTGCGTAAAAATCGTTCTATCAAGTTGATTTTTAGTGGGTATGTTGGTGAGGTACCCGGAATCAGCTGTATAGTTTTCGGTTACATTTGGTTCATTCGTTCGGAAAATATAGAACATTTCTTTTTAGGTCATAATGCTTTTCTATGGGAATGCAGACGATTTTCAAATTTCATTTTTAACTGAAATGAAAATCGCATATTTGAATAATGGATTTAAACGTAAAATTAAGGATACTAAATTTTTTATATGGATGTCTTAAATTTATGCAATAGCTTTGAAAATTTGCCGATACATCTATTAGAATTTAGAAATTGATTGTTTAAATTATTGGAATATTTTTTGCAACTGTTCGGGAAATATAAAACATTATATTTTTCTATTTTTTACAAATTTTAAAATGTATTTCTTTTTCTTTCCTCTTTATTTTATTAGTTGCTTAGCAACCCTATTTCAAAGAATATCAAAATAAGAAATGCATATTTTTATCTAAGAAGTTACAAGAATAAGAAGTTCATCAGAATTTTAGAATATAATTGCATAAATCGTGTTTAATGTAACGCTTCTAATGTCTGAAACCTCCGAAGTATTTTATATGCCTACAAATATGTATGCAATATAAAAAAAATTAAATTGCGGATTGTGGATGCCAATTGCGGATGCTAAATAATATGAAAAGTGAGATAAAAAAAAAAGACTTTCAGAGTTGACGTTGAGGCTTCTGATCTGCAGATTTACTAGTAGATATTCTATTTAGACGGTAACTGAACTCATTCTACACTTATATGAATTAGGATGACAATGTTCTAACTGACGAACTAGGCTAAAATGAGATGGCATCATCAACTGAGAATCCTTAGTTATATCTACAATCTTCGTAAAATTAAAGAATGTTATTGAATATCAAAATATTCTAATTATGTTGTTTTATATGGATAAGTGAAATTTTGATGTCACTTATCTCAAAACTGTGCTCGAAGCAGTTATAATCTGCTCATTCGAAAAAAAAAAAGTGGTTGAAAAGTGTCTTTTATCACACATTTAACCTTTCTGTGAGCATGCCTACTCACAGTGACATGAAATTTCGTAAGATGTTCTGAAATACGGCACCGGAATTGCCTGTTGATCATTGTCAAAAAATCTGTAAGAACTAATATTACAATATATTTATTTCTATATTAAATTATCCACGTTAAAAAAAATATATATATATTTTATAATTATGCAGCATTTTACTAAGCAGGGCATTTCGGTGAAGTCACTTTCTTCCAGCCTGGTTGGTCCTTCGAAATGATACTTTAATTTAATTTTAAAATCTTTATTTGCGACAACGAATATAATTTTTAAAAGTATTTTAGAGTATCTTTAAAAAATATCAAATAATTAAAAGTTCTTTCTCAAATCTGTTAAAAGATAAAAAGTTCTTGTTTTCTGCGTTAGAAGTAAAAGAAAAATTTAGGAAAGAACAATTTTTATAAATAGCATTTTTGAAGGCTCCATTACCAGATTTGTTAAAGGATGAAAAGTTAATGTTTTCTACGTATCTGAAATAAAGGAAAAATTGATAACGGAATAGTTTTTTGAACTCAGCAACTTTGAAGGCGAAGTTAATATGATTGAATCATAAAATTTCACCGATACATATTTTACTTAGAATGTTGTTATGAAATGTTGAATAATGAAAATGTGAGATAATACGTTTAAAAATTTTTGAAAAGTTAAACGAAATTCTCATCAGAACTCTCAGTAGGGAATAAAGTTTCATTTCTGTTTTTATTAACTGGTATTTTTTTATAACTTTGTACAGTGTGTAAGAGGAGTACAGTGTGTAAGATTTAAGAACATTAACGGGAGATCATATGCGAAAGAAAAAACGTTGTATCAGCAATTAAGATTACAATCCACTTATTCAACGAAAAATACAGTGTGCATTAGTGGAAGCTACATTCAAATTTTCGCTTACAACATTTTAGTAAAGTTGATACTGTTGCACAATTTTCACATGATTAGCATTTCTTTGAGGGAAGTGTGATGATATCATGAGAAGAGCTGGAATGGCTCTGCAATTCGGTCAATAGCATGATATATACCGTCAGCTACAATACAAGAAATACAGTAAAAAGTGCAATGATTTTATTCATCGATGTTTCATTTCCAGCATACCTCATGATGTCATTGCATTTCACAAAAAAAGGATATGAAATCGGGTTAAAATATCGTTTTGATTATTAAAGTTATATAATAAATTCGAATTAGACAGAAAGTGAGATAACTTTTATTTTTGACTGAATCTGTATGAATCGCATTTTAAATTTGTTATCATCGCTCCTGTTACACCCTGTATAAAAAGTGTCCCACAATCAAAATATTTCACCGATTAAAAAACCAGTAGTATGTTATTTTATTTCTATGTAAATAACATGTGACATAGCTAATAAAAACTACACACATAATACAAAAAATTATCACCTTGTGAGTGACACAGATCCATGTTTAGTAACTCGAGTTCTCTATTAGAAAAAAAACAAAAACTTAATAAAAAATAAATAAAATAGAAAATATTAGTTTCAAACACCACAATGTTCGTCCTCGCACAAATAGTATGATAAAAGCAGCCGTCCAAACGCTTAATTAGGAAGCACTACCACCTCCTTCATATTCGTAGGACTTTGCTTAATCGCACACTCTTCAATTGTATGAGTGCGTTTTTTCCAATACTAACATCAAGTTGTGAACCTGCTTGGATGATATATTTGCATGAAGACTAGTATATTTCTATTATCGGTACATCAAACATTTTATTTGACGTTCAGAAATAGTCGCAAATAACAAAGTTAAATATATTATTGATTGAAATGGTAGGAAAACGTAGTTAAATATAATGACTTCCATTTTTGACAAAAACGTAAATGCTCATTGTTTCCAATTTGACGTTTCGTTTTAGTGAAAATAAAAAAGAATGTTTTTACAAGAAAAATGAAGCTAAAAAACATAAAAAAATAAATGGCAACATGTTATTCCACAAAACAATGCATAATCAGCTTTGTTAACATGCTTTTCATTTTAGTTTCATTCATCACTTCGGCATATATGTTATTTTGTTGTTGATTGTATTTATATTTATTTGCTTGTTTAGTGAATGACGAAGTGTTTTCTAATGTGTTCAATATAATATTTCTTTTTGAGGCATTCATACCATATCAAGCGAAAATAAAGAATTCATTACACAGCCAACCAAAACGGCATTATCAGCCATCCATGCTGTCATGTGATGAACATTGGCTGTATTTCATCAATAGTTCAACAGCTTTTTAGCTAACATTGATCACGTGACAATCAAGCATTACTGTAAGTCTCTCACATTAGCTGCGATTCATTATACTGAAAAATATTAATATATTCCTTAAATGATGAAAATAAAGTCTGAAAATAAACAAGAACTAAAAATCATGCATCACGCAAAGATTATGAAACTTTTTCCAACACTATCAGAATATTATTAAGAAATTTAATTATTCAATACAACGAATAGTCCGTCCCTTAACGGAATTATTTTGTGCGTCTCTGTAAATTAATGGAAAATGCTACGCACTATCTGCAAAAACATGTTGTAATACATCTCTATCCTTTATAATTTCGTTGTATTTAAAGTATCATAACATTATTAAAATACTTCGCTAAGTATTCGCTTTTTCCAACACTATCAGAATATTATTAAGAAATTTAATTATTCAATACAACGAATAGTCCGTCCCTTAACGGAATTATTTTGTGCGTCTCTGTAAATTAATGGAAAATGCTACGCACTATCTACAAAAACATGTTGTAATACATCTCTATCCTTTATAATTTCGTTGTATTTAAAGTATCATAACATTATTAAAATACTTCGCTAAGTATTTTTCCCCATAGATAATAGTGCAATGGAATCTTGTGTGCGTCCCAGTAATCAAACTATAAATGCAACATATTCTATACTTCCGAGGAAGCATTTTTTAGCCGACCTCAGTGACGCATATCAATTTCATTATGTTTGAGGTATTTTATCATCATTAAAATGCATCTGAAGGGATTTTTCCCCACAGACCATATTGTAATAGTTATTTTGTGTGTCCCTGTAAACGAAGTATAAATGATACACACTTCATTTTCAATATCGATCATTTTATAGCAAATTATAATAACATATAAAAATTGCATAACAATCCGAGTATATTTACGAGCGTTAAAGTACGGACAGATGTCCAGGCGGACGGAGAGACAGATAGACAGACAGTCAGACGGAATTTATAAACACTTTTCAACATTGTTGGACAGTGTTAAAAAAGCATTCAAATAAAGCAAATTGCTATTAAATATGTTATTATCAGAATAGCAAAAATTTAAATATTTCCCCTGTTATTCAAATATAATTAATGTGAAGTTATAATGCTGATAAAATTCTGTACATAGATCATCAAATATATTAAGGAAAAATGCTTTTAAAAATTATGTTTCATACCAATGATATACTTTCTCCTAATTTATGTTTTTTAGTCACATTTTACCTAAAGGCATAATATTTCTTTCCTTGCGAAAGTGAAAGCTTTCGTGAAATTCAATTAGTGTTTATTCAATAAAATGCCGAAATTTCCTTTTTATTTTCTTTATATATTTTTTTCTGATGAAAACATTCATCTTCTTTCTACACATGAAATTGGAGACGAAAGCTATAATATTAAAAAGCCATTTTCACAAAGCAGTGGAATTTATCGCTGAAGAAAAAGCACAACGAAGTAATTGCAAATAAGAAATGACGAAATTTCCAGCCATGATTTTGTTTGTCGTGAAATAAATCTACACTAAATTTTTTAAAGGGGAAAAGTGCTTGTGTATAGCTTATTGAATAATAAAGGATTATTAAACTTAACTCGATTATGAAACTTTCAGTCAAATAACTGAAATTGATAGTTACATTTATATTTTCCATCAAACGAGAGAGCATTTTGTTCATATCTACCGATAAAATTAATAAACGTGATAAATTTTGCTTGATTCAATTCAAATGATTAAATTAAATGGAAAGTTTTAATGTAACTGTAACGCATTAGGTTAAGTTGTTTATTTTTATTTTTAACGAAAATTACTAATAATAGTTCAAATTAAAATGTGCAAATTAAAGAGCATTTTTGTATTATTTCAATTATTTTAACTATTTTTTGAAACCGTGAATAACAGTTTTATCATAATCTTGCATAAAAGTGTCTAAAGCAACTTGTGTTAATTTAGAAATATATTTGAAGTCTTCTTAAGTAGGGTAAGTCAGGGATATTTGCTCTCCTTAAGCCCCCTTATTTTTTTCTTAAACAGTAAAGATTTTTGTAGGGCACGTGTAACCTATCTACTCCAAATTTTATGTAGAATGTCATAAAAATATTACTTTAATATAAATGTTATATAAAGTGTTTTTTTTTAAATCAAAACACTTAGTCAAGAAGTTTGGCCATCAAACCCGGACCTCAGTTTTTGACACTTCACTTGATCGAGATAAATGCCCATTTCTTACAAGAATAAGAAGCATAGGAAATTAACATTCATAAATCAAAAGATGGATATGCATTTGACTTAATATCCTATTTTTGTTATTTTATTTTTTAATGTATTACAAAATCTTCAATAGAAACTTTTTATTTTTTACTTACACTTATTTATTTTTATTTTTCCGCAAATATTGCAACGGATATTATACACTGTGCACGTCTCATGTAGCCATCGTAAACAATCAATAAAATGTATCCACTGCACACGGAGTTTAGTTTTATAATAAATTTCATGACATTCAAAACAGATGCCTTCTGTTTGTGGTAAGCTCTCCGGTTCATCACTATAAATTTCGCACCTTCTCTTCATTTGTAGCTTTTTGGCAGGCCGTGTTCTCTTTTTTTTGTCTGGTTTATATTTAGAGTTGAACTGTTTTTTTTTTTTCTGTGCGTACTGTACTCTATGTCAAGCACTCGTGCTACCTTTTTCTTGCTCTATTTTCTTGCATTGTAAAGGCAGGAACACGGCTTATTTTATGTAAAAATTTAGAAGGAGAGTGACTTTTAGAAGGTCGAGGTTCTTGATCGTTTTCAATCAATACAGTTGAGTTTGATTTCGAGAAATGTCGATGATCATCAAATCTGCATGCTCTTAATAGTCATTTAGTAGGCATTCTCTACAAGAATCTGAAATAGAGGAAGGCAAGTCTCTTGTACTTCTTTCAACATTTTGTGATTTACGTGTGTCAGTAAATAATAAATAGGGGTTCTACGCCAGTGGCACCGTGGTACTGACCTCTGTGCTCTGTGAAGGTCTTGGCGGTGTAAAAGTCATGGCGGCGTGAAGGTTACTGTGCGGTGGAGGGGCGATAAGAGCATTGTGGTGGAGAAGGGTTCGGTAGGGGCGATAAAGATGTTGGTAGAGATAATCATTCCTACTATATTATTTTAATTAATTTCAATTGGGGGACTTATACAATTTCGAAACATTTTTTTTTCGCGGAGAAATGGTGGACGAGGTGAATTTCAACGAATTTATTTCAGCGAATTAGAAATTGAATTCATTTTAATTTTAATTAATTTTAATTGGAGAACGTAGAAATTTTTCGAAGCAAATTTCTTTTGTTCAACTGCCAGTATGGTGGGGTGTTTGGAAATATTTTTCGAAGTGTGGTTTGTGAATGAAAATTGCATTTAAAAATATTAATTAAAAATGGTCATTAAAATATTAATTAAATTTAATTGGAGAACTTAAGAAATGTTTGCGATTTTTTTTTCAACTTGAGTAGGCTATTCGATATACATGTCAGAGTATATTAGAGGTGAATTTTAAAAGTCAATAATGGTTTAATTAAAAATGTTGATTAAGAAATAATTAGCCTACTTAAGAAATTTTGACGAGATTTTTTTTTCTTAACGAGAGTACACAGTTTGAATGTGTAGTAGAATGGTGGATGTGAATGAAACATAGTAATTAAGAAATAAATTAAAAATGGTCATTAATTAATTTTAATTGGCGAACTTAAACATTACGAACAGACGGGTTTTAATTAATTCGATAAATGTTATGGTAAAAAATACAGGGCCCCGTATGAATAAATACAATATGCAATAAATTTAATAGCTCCTCCCTCCCCCTCCTTTTTTTACCCAGAGGGCCCTTCGATAGACGTTAGGCTAACAATACGCATTTCAGAAAGTATAGAGTGGTATAAAAAGAAGAATTTTAACGTATATAAAATAGTAAATAAACAAGAATGAAAACTCATGCATAGCGTCATAATTCCGGAATCACTTTCCACAAAACATACAGAGTGGCACAAAAAGGGTATGAAAAATTCAAATGTTAATATAAAATAGTAAGTAAACAAGAACGAAAAATCATGCGTAGCGGTATAGTTTATGCATCACTTTCCAACATTATCGAATGTTATGTGAACAAAATATAATTTTACCATCTAGTGCATTAGTTAGTTAAAACAGTGAACAGTTACAGGAACCCTTCGAAAGAAACTGGAAAAGGTTATAGATATTAAGCCCTGCTCACAAATTAATGTAATCTATTTGAATCCCCGGCTCCTTCACAAAATAATGTATAATGCGCCCTATTTGTATCCCTGATCCCCTTCACAAAATAATGAAATAGCGCCTTATTTGTATCCCAGGACTCTTCACAAAATAATGCAAAACGTGCCCTATTTGAATTCTAGGTCACTTCACAAAAAAACCAATAGATTCATGTTATATTATCGAGACAGAAATAGAGGGAGACATTGACCTTTCATAAAAATCTAAGGTCCGCTGTTTGAATGAAAAGGCCCCTTCGCAATGTACCCTGTAAAAATACGATGATTGTACAGGTATTTTAAGAAATAGAGTGCTATTCTCAAATGAATACGTATTCATACAATGTAAAAATAGGTTTTATACGAATGCATTTTTAGTATAACGTGCAAAATATAGATTTTAGAAAAAGATACATTTTTCACCAAATTTATAATACAAGTCTGTAAAATAGGGTAGAGCCTTTTATGAAAAATAACTGAATTTCGAGTGATTATGCTTTAAAAAAATATATTTTAGAATTGAAACTAAGAAATGAGTGTTATCACTTGGTACACATCTTCAATAGACGGATCGCTGAGTTATCTTTTTACCACAAGGGACGGGATAAAAGCCTTGATTTCACTTGTACCCTTTCTTAGATTAAGAATCACTGCGCGATAAGGAATATGGTTATTGAAGGTGTTCCCAAATTTAAACAGTTTCTGACACATTTTTTGTTGGTAAATGTATGAAATTAGCTATATAGTATTCCACTTATTGATCTGTTAAGTTTTAAAATGCTTCATTGAGTATTCATTAAAAAAATAACTAAGAAATAAAATAGTCATTAAGAGGTACCCTTAAGAATTTTGTGGCAAACAGATGGGTTTTAATTAAATGAATTTGATACAAGTCTTGTTAAAATAGAGATTATAAAAATATAGGACCGCGTATGAAATATACTACATTAAATTTAATAGCTCCCAAGGGCCACCCCCTCCCCCCTTTGCCCAAGTGGGTCCTTCGATATAAGTTAGGCTAACAATACAGAGTGTATGGAAAATACAGAGTGCACACAAAAAGACGAATGAATGACGAATTTCAACGTAAATATAAAATAGAATCTACAGTAAGTAACAATAAAACAAGAACGAAAAATCATGCGTCGCAGTATAGTTTATAAAACACTTTCCAGCGTTATTGCAATATTATGTGAAATAAGTAAATAATGTAATTTTACCATCTAGTGTAAGTCGGATTTTACTTTCGAATGTTTAAATTTGTGAATGGAGAGGTAACATGCTTGTAAAATGCATGCTTGTGAAAACATTGTGTGAAGGACCCTATTTTAAAGTTTCATGAAGGGATTTGTTTGAAGGAACCTGTTTTGAAATGACTTAAGAACGAGCAATTTTTTCCTAAACATATCCATAACTACAAATAGTATAGTTTGTATACATTGTGAAAATACAGGATTATATTTATACATCATGCTATAGTTTTTGAAACATTTTTTCAAAGTTAGATTCATACAATAAAGCGAGATTGATACCGTTAATGTATACGAATTCCTTTATGTAGCCCTGTATAGCTTCAAATCGATTTGTTATATATGCTTCATTGAGTATTCAATGAAAAATAATAACTAAGAAATAAAATTAAAAATAGTAATTAAGAGGTACCCTTTAAAATTTTTGGGATAAGAGATTGGTTTTATTTAAATAGGTTAATGAATCTAATTCGATACAAGTCTTGCTAAAATAGAAATTACACTAAAAATATAGAGTCCCCTATAATATATATGAATGATACTGCACTAAATATAATAGCACCCTCCCCTATTTTCATAGAAATGGCTTGAATATAATTTAGGCTAACAATATGCACTTTAAAAAAATACAGAGTGACCACAAGAAGGATATGAATTCAATATATACTACTATTTATGTAAAATATAATTTATCTTATCCCATAAAATATATTAACAAGTCCTGTAAAAATACATTGACAAGACATGAACTATTAATACATGATTTAAAACATATTGGTTAAACAAAACATATTTCTTTTTCATTATATATTCAATAAACGAAAAAACTGAAAAAAGGCCTATCATCGTTGTACTTTAACGTTTTAGAACTGCGTTAATCATACGCATAGAAAATCTGATTAAACTATATTTCTTCTATGATTGTAAAACACTATAAAAATTAAACGAATATATTTCCTAAAGGTAAAAATTATTTCTGTTAGATATATCTAAGCCAATGAAGATTACTTTTATAAAAATAAAGAATTGGCACTCACATATATGTGACTGGCTTGAACTTGTCTAAAATACTCTGTTAAGAACCTCATGTTTTGTCGAAACTCAGAGTTTATTCGTTATCAACGTGCGAAGAAGTGATTAGCATATTCTAAAAGTGATATTACCTGGGATAGCTGTGAAATCACGGTGATAGTATCACGTAGGTTTCCCCGATCTCATCTATGAGGTCATATCATGATAGGATGATAACGGAGTGTATAAATTGTCTCGCGCAAGGTGATACGCCATTCTATGCTTATGCTTGCCTTGTCTGAATTTTTCTCTCCATTGGATTATACCCTTCTTGTAAGTGCTTTTCCGTCTTGGTCAAGCTAAAAAATGAATAACACGTTTTTATACCCTGCTAATGAAAAAGGTTTATTTTACCTTTGCGGAAAAGCCTGATTCCAAGTTTCCTGAAAACAAGTGGTTCACCCGCTGCTTTAATCAAATGGTTTCCTTAGATTTTTTCTTCCGCTGCATTGGAGATTATACAGTCGTTAAAGTAGTGATGGAACAGAACTGTGACCTAAAAGTTCACGTAACCAAATATGTCGAAGGGCCGTTCGCTGACATCTTCTCTACTCAAGAAAGTGTGACTTTATCGTGTGCAGCATTCGATTCATTTCAAAGCCAAATGAATAACTTTCATTTTTTTTAAAGACCGTTTCATAGCAAACAATGAGATTATCACAGACTACGTGGATGAACACTCTTGTGTACTTCAAGAATTATTCCAATCTAGTGGTTCAAGTTATTCCTTAAAGCCAAAGGGACTCTACTTATCAAAAGGACAATTAAATAATTTGCGAAACATGTGTGATGAAATCAATGACTGTTTTATTAAAACTTTACTAAGTAAAGTGATCCCAATACAAGTTTTAAATCGAGCTACAGAATGTAAGCATTTACACTTGGGATTAGAAGAAGCAAACGAACATTTTTTCTCCTGTTTTAATCGCCAATTAGAAGAATCGGTTCGTCATGAATTTGAATGCAATTCCTGTACTATGGGGTATTCATATGAATCATTTCACGAATACAGAAAATATACTCTGCGTCAGAAATTTTCTATATGCAGTGAAAACGCATTGACGAATTTTAGAGTGAATTTGTGGACTACCTCGCGGAAAAATGCATATGTGAGTATACACACGCGTTTTTTGCATCTATGAATTTTGAGATATATTTATATCATATGAATAACGTGTTTGCCATGTAACATTATTGATTAATAAATCTCACTTTTATTTTTTTTCTTATTTTTTTTTTTTTTTACTTGCAAAATTTATATTTATACAACTTATTTTTAAATGCATTTGCAAAATAATTTGACACAAGTCTAATTTTCAGGTGTAAAGTTTACTTTTAACTGAGAAATATTTTCAGGTGAGAAATATTTACAGATATAATTTAGCATAAGTTTAATTTTCATGTGAGAAGTGTACTTGTAAGTGGGAAATACTTACAGACATAATTTAGTATAAGTTTAATTTTCATGTGAGAAGTTTACTTGCAAGTGAGAAATATTTTACAGATAATATTACCAAGTACATTTATTTTAAATTCTCATGCAAAAAAAAAAAAATTAAATTTAAAATGATTCATTGAATATTCAATGAAAAATAATAACTAAGAAAAAATTAAAAATATTAATTAAGATATATGTTAATGTTCGGACTTATAAAATTGTTGTGTAAACAGATGGATTTTAATTAAACATGTTAATGAATCTAATTCGATACAAGTCTTGTTAAAATAGAGATTATAGTGAAAATACAGGGTGGCCTATAACACATATTAATAATACTTATTTTCACCTCTATTTTCACAGAAATACCTTCGATAAAATTTATGCTAACAATACACACTTAAAAAAAACTTCCATTTTATTTTAAACATTGGTTAGATCATGTGATAGTATTTAAGTTAATGTTTTTAGAAATGACATACATTTACTTTACAACTAATTGCATATACATATGGACAAGTTTTGCAAAAAATTTACAAGATAATTAAAAAGTTCTAAAAAACTACAAACTTACGTTAAAAGTTACAAGAAAAGTACAAGTTAAAATAAAATTCGATTTAATAATTAAAAAAAGAATTTTAAGAAAAGTTAAAAAAATTAATTTAAAAAAATTTAAAATATTGAAAAGTTAAAAAAAATTACATATTAAGGAAAAAAATTAAAAATTCACAAAATATTTTAAATTTATTTATAAGCAAATATATATATATACATATATATATATACGTTTGTGTGCGTGTGTATGTATATACATACATACTTGTGTGTGTGTGTACATACAGGTGTATACGTACTCATATGTACATACATGCGTATGAGCGGATGTCTAATATTTTAGGGCAAAGCAAATATATTTAACTCTTTTGCATTAGGTATAGGTATGTGCATACCTGCATGTATGTATATGTACATACATGTGTATGTGTTTATGTGCGATAGTATAAAGCAAAGCGATTTTATTTATCTCTGTCTATATATATATATATATATCCACAAGTCAGACAGAATGTTTGTATATATACATATACAGTGTGATTCATAAATATCGAAACAATAGGCTATCTCCTTAAATATTGCCCCTAGGCACATACTTCCAATTGCAAAGTTTCATAAAAAAAGGTGCAAAATTTTATAAGAAAAGTTGCAACTCCATGGGGGGTCTATTTGAGAAAATACAAAAATTAAATTTTTATACGGTCCCCGTAGGATAAAATTTCCAATTAGGCAATTTTTCCTTATCCATTTTTGAATTAAACAAAAAAAAATTCATCTTGATATCTGCAAAATTCACAGAGATATTAAAATCCAAAATTCGTGACTTACACCACTTAAACATACCTCTGAGCGACGCGATATCAGTTCATTTGAAATGCAAGTTAGGGATCGACCATAAATTTGCACATTATTAAAAGTCGATCTAATATTTTTAGATATAAAATAACAGCGTATAGATTTTTGCGTTAAACTTTCTTGAGAAATATGTTAGAGGTCTGCATGAGCCCGTTCTCGGCGCCAGGACCGTAACCGGCGCGGCCCGCTGTTCGGTGCGTGCCGACCGGTGTCTTTATTGTTCTTAGAACGTGTCGGGCAGGCAATACGTTTTGTGAAAATAGTAATAGCGATAATGAAACTTCTGTTAACGGAGTCATTGGAAATATATTTTAATAAATTACACAGAAATATTTTCAAAAATCTACTTTTTGTTATACAGCTTCAAAAGTTATGTTTTAAAACCTAGTTTTCATTTATTCCAAACGACATTGCTTTTTAAAAATAAATCTTTATTCGAATGTAACAGTCTAAGAGTATAAATAATCATTAACGTTGCTATTGCGTATTTTTTGAATAGATGCCACGTTCCCAATAATCGTCATAAGTGTGTTTATTTTACCCAGGTTTAATACGTTCGAACCAGAAACTCTTTTAAGAAATTCAATCGGATAAATTCGACTTAAAACTTTAAATTAAATTAGTCAAAGATTCATTAAATAAATTTTCTGGTTTTGAAGTTGTTACAACTGGTACAAATTATACGACATATTACGGAGGATCGGTGGGAGGTTTGGCAGCTATGTTTTTGTCATGCGAACACATAGTAATATAAAATATACTGTGCATTTTCTTATAAATATGTATGTAGTATTCTTTAAAATAATCTTAATTGTATCTTAAGAAAAATGGGAATTTTTTGTACAAATTTTGGCCTGTGCAGAAATTTAAAATATGCGCAGACACCTGTCTAGAAAATGAATTACATAAAATTAAGTGCATCATCCATGAAAATGGTTTTCTTTCGAATGATATAAAAAAACCACATATCCCCATATCATGTTAGAAAAGTCTAGTTTAAATCAACTGACACATTTAAACAGTAAAGAAAGAAGGTGAGAATGGCAAAAATTAAACTAAATCAGAAATTCAAACTACAGGAAGGAGTTACTTACTCACATGGAAGCTTTTAAAAAGCATTTAAACGTTCTATTAGGAGCCAATCTTTGTTTAAAACTTTAAATGCATTTTTCTTCATCCTAGGTTTTTTTCAGCATTTCTCATCTTTAAATTGATATAAGTCAATAACCGTTAAAGATAAATGGCCCAAACTTGAAATATATATTTTTAAAATATTTTCCTTAAATTAGAATTCGGCAAATTTGAAATATATATATATATATATATATATTCCCTTTTGAAATTATGATTTGCTTAAAATAAGTTGCATCTTTTATTTAAATTGCTATTTTAAATATTTTTAATTTTTTTAAATTAATATTTTTTTAAATGCTGAATCAAAATTAAAACTTATATATTTCTGTTTAATTGAAAGAAAAAATTCAATTCGGCAAATAATATTTCGAGTTATAACAATTTTTAGATATTCTGAATTTTTTGAAAAAAAATTGTAAGAAGTCTTATGATGTGATTCTGTTTACAGATTATATGGTTAACCATTACAAAAATTCAAAATTGTAACTCTATAAATAAATAAATAAAGAAAAAATAAATGTTTCCCGGACACCTTACAGTAACATTGTTTCTTGAATTACACGCAGCTCGATTTGTGTCTGATCCCCCAAAATCTCACGAATTTTTTAAACGGACATATCTCTCTCTGAGTTTTGCAGATATCAAGAAGGAATTTTTTTTGTTTAATCCAGGAATGGATAAGGAAAAATTTCCTAATTGGAAATTTTATCGTACGGGGGCCGTATAAAAATTTAATTTTTGCATTTTCTCAAATAGACCCCCCCCCCATGGAGTTGCAATTTATCTCATCAAATTTTGTACCTTTTTTTTTATCAAACTTTGCAATTGGAAGTATGTGCCTATATGCAATATTTAAGGAGATAGCCTATTGTTTCGATATTTATGAATCACACTGTATATATATGTATGTATACACGTAAATTTATATGTTTGTAAAATTCCAATGTTTGATGTTTTAACTATCGAAAGCATAGCCTCAACCATGCAAATGTTTATCATAGTAACGACTATAACTTGTTTACCCCATTAATAAACCAGCTAACCAACTGCTTTACCAAGAAACAATTGCTTATCCTATGAAACGCATATTCAGTATCTGCGCATGTGCGGAAATTAATAAGAAACTAGACTAAAGATATGTTTAAACGAAAATAAAACTCTGACTAATCAAACAGAATATGTCCTAACTTGATTTAGACTGTTACTTTTGGTAAGATAAGGCTTGGAAATTTCAAAGTATTATTTTTTAGTTCTAATATTTAAAACATATTCATATCGTTTTACATATCATGTATCAAATTAATTTAAAGTCATATTTAAAAATATATATATATACAGATACTATTCTTACTAATACGCCACCTAGCTGAACACGCAACCGTTTCACACGAAGACTCTGAAAAAAGTGAATGTTCGTTCAGAGTCTCATCAGCTAATATAATCACTGATAAGATATGATCACGTGATATGTGACGTCACTGATTAAGTGATATTATGTGACCATGTGGTATCATTCAATACGTCACCAGTGATCTCAGAGATCACGTGGCTAGGTCATTAAAGAACTAATTATTAATTGCAGTTAACACATTACCTCTAATTGATTTGTATAATATATATAGGTAAATTAATACATGATTTATCTATGTATTATTTTGTAATACATAGCACATATACTATGGTTTACGAAATAATATACAGGGTGATTCTGAATTCCTCATCAATATTTGGTGGGCAGGTAGGGAATAGGAAAAGAACACTATTTCACATAGGAAAGCATAGGCACAAGCGAACGCATGACGGTGTATAGAGGGCGCTTTGTGTCCGCATCTCCCATGAACGCGCATAGCTGTCTGCCGTGTGCAGCCAGTCGTCATTCGACAAGGTGACTTCGCAGAAGTAACATAAACCGGTATACGTTTCAAGAACTTGCAGATATGCATCTAACTTACGGTGCCGCAGGAGAAAGCTGTCTTAGAGCTAGGCAAATGTATGCAGAGCGCTACCCCAACCGGCGCGTGACACAGCATCAAATGTTTTCACGTGTTCATCGACAACTGTGCGAAACTGGATCATTTGCTGGTATTAATGTTGATCGAGGCAGCCGCCGATCAACACGGACAGTTTCAGTCGAGGAAGCTGTCCTACAGTCTATCGAAGAACAGCCAAGTTCTAGCACACGAGGTATGGCTCCAGTTTGGAGTTTCACAATCAACAGTGTGGCGGATACTAAACGAGGAACGTTTACATCCTTTTCATTTGCAAAGAGTGCAGTTACTGGAAGCAGAGGACTATCCCAAGCGTGTTACTTTTTGTCAGTGGTTCATGCAGAGAACAGCCGTTGATCCCAATTTCCCAACGTATGTTCTTTTCACAGATGAAGCGTCCTTCACTCGTGAAGGTGTCTTGAACACACACAATTCGCATGTGTGGGCTAATCAGAATCCACACGGTACGAGAGTTAGAGCTGCGCAACAACGTTTTGCCGTCAATGTGTGGACTGGGATCGTCGGCGACTGTTTGCTGGGACCGTATTTACTACCATCCCGTTTAGATTGCGCAAACTACCTCATATTTCTTCAGACTGTGTTACCGGGTCTTATGAACGAGGTTCCTGCTGTTATTCTCCGGCGAATGTGGTTCCAGCATGACGGCGCTCCAGCACATTTCGCAAATGATGTGCGTTGTTACCTGACCAGAAAATTTGGAGCTCAATGGATTGGTCGCGGTGGACCGTTTTGTTGGCCACCACGGTCACCGGATTTATCTCCAATAGACTTCTTTGTATGGGGTGCCATGAAAAACATGGTGTACGAGACCCCTGTTGCCAGTGCTATAGACCTTGTAGCACGCATATCGGTTGCCGCCGCAAACATCCGGGAAACGCCAGGCATATTCCAGAAAGTTCGGTTGTCCATGCAACGTCGTTGTGAGGCATGTACTCTAGCAAATGGTCAGAATTTTGAGCACCTCTTGTAAGTCTGTACAAAAGATGCACAAATAAATGTTTTTTCTCTTACCACTTTCTTGTTATGTTTTCTTTCCATCATTTAACCGGATTCATATTGCCCTACTACATGACGTCTGCGCCCATGCTTTCCTATGTGAAATAGTGTTCTTTTCCTATTCCCTACCTCCCCACCAAATATTGATGATGAATTCAGAATCACCCTGTATAAATAATGTATTAATTGGCTTTAAGGGCTTTAAGGAATAACTTGAATCACTAGATTGGAATAATTTTTGAAGTACACAAGAGTGTTCATCCACGTAGGCTGTGAAAATCTCATTGTTCGCTATGAAACTGTGATGATAGTTTTATGAACAGTTTATTTGTTTGAATTTTTAGATTTTTTTAAAAATTAAATACATATTTATGCCCTGTTTTTTTCAAAACCGATTATGAATAAAATGGGTGTATCCACCAATCTTTAATCCGATCTTCGATCCTCTAAATGCCTTAAGTTCTTGATTCTTGAATTAGCCGTGAGTTTGCTATGGTAAAACAAATTCTCTTTTTTTTCAAAAAATGTTACATATATGTACTAAGAAATTGATTTCCAATGCTTTTGAATGATTAATTACTCTAAGAAGTAAATTAAATGTAAACAAAATTTATACATATTATGTTTTCCCTATGCTGAAAAAAGTTGTACGAGAACTCATTTTAACCCTTAGTATCACCACGTTGCATATCTGCAACTTACCCAAATGTCAATGTTACTTATACAGTGGGCTTTAAAAGATAATTTTATTTATTGCTTCTATCTCACAACGGAACAGTTAATATAAAAAACAGATAAAAAAGTCCCTCTACGCTCGGCCTACAGACACGGGTAGATTTCAAGTACGCAGACCGTGGGGTGCCTGTTTATTGGGAATTGCAGAAGAAATTACCTTTTTTCATGATGCGGCAGTTGGGACCACCCACTTCGAAATCTGCCTGTGTCTGTAGGCGGAGCCAGCATGGATTTTTTATTCATTTTATTTTATTTTTTTGCTGTAAGGATTGTTCCTATAAAAATTTGTCAATATAAAAGTTGTAGATAATATTAAGGGGATTTATAATAAATTTAAGCGGATTTGATATCTTGAGAATTGACAAAGTTATGATTTTTTTCTTCATAAACCCCTATCCCCCCCCCTCTTGAGGCCATTTTTAATGATATCAAAAATCTGTCATACATAAATTTTCGGCCCTTTTCCTAGAAATAATAATAACTTCAAACGGATTCGATACGTATCATAATTAAGAAATTACCGTTTTTTTCTGTTTTCACAAAAAGCCTCCCCCCCCCACCTGGTTCGATTTTGCCAATTAACGAACTTGACCGAGATTTTATGCCCCTTGATTTTATGTATCAGTTTGGAAGAGATTTGTGCAGAATTATTACAGTTATCGTGTCCATAAAAAGTGACATAGATAGATAGATAGATAGATAAAGTTTTGAAGGGGGGGTGGTTTTGGGTTCTGGGAGTCATAATCGGCGTAGATCTGCAAAAATTTTTCCGGGGAGAATGTAATAGGTAGTATTTCTTACGAAATCTACCTAAAAACAGATAAAAATTTCCACAGTCGGCGATACTGAGTTAATTTTTCATACCAAAATGTTATTTATCATATGAGCAGTTTAACATAAATTAAAAAAGCCGGAGGCGTCCAAAATTAGATTTTTTACAAAAGTAAGTTTGTGATTTTCTGTTTATTGCAGATGCCAAAAAAGTACTTTTTAATCAATATATTTTTTTATTTTTGTTTAAAATTTTTTTTTAGTATTTTTTTACATGTTTAAAATGATGTTTTCTAACATCTGAGTAAATATTTTTCAAATCGGTGTTGTTCAGTCACGAAGGGTACATTTAGTGAGTAGATTATTCAACTTATGTATAAACTGTTTTAAAAAAAGAAATTATATCTATAAAAACAACTTTAAAAAGTTTTAAAAAATAGAAGCTCTTAAAAAAGAATAAAAAAGAGTGTAAAATCGTGTCTAAATAATTAAATGTAAATAAATAATTAAAAAAAAACATACTTCACAATAAAGTGAACTTATATTTTAAAGCAAAATTGTGTCCGTCGCTCAATGATGACGTCATAAGGATGCGTTCAACAATGTGGTGAAAATGGATGAATGTTGCAACAATGGAGCAATTAAACAATCGTAACGTTATTTCTATGGGGAAAATGGGCTGACGTTGGGGGGAATTGGGCTGTCGTTGACCCCTTTTAGGGATCGAATTTTTAAAAAATATTGTGCAATTCATGTATTGCCGTCAGGAATACATATATATTCCAAATTTCAAAGCTCTAAGTCAATAGGTAGTGGGTGAAAACAGAATCACAAGATTTACTGCCACATACATACAGAAATGTAAAGTAAAAGGAAGTATGTAAAAATCGTGTGATATCAAATTTTCAAGCGTATATTCTGGTTCTTCTATAACATTTTGCACTCACGAAGTTACAATATGAAAGTCAAGTGCTTACATATGATATATTGATAGAAATCCCTTTCTCCTGTATTAAATACACCATAACGTTTTTCTGAAGATATATTATTTAAATGGGGCATGGTGGCCTTCTTATAAATAAAAAATATATAAATGAAAAGAGTAAAATATTTCCATGAGTAACAATTTCAGTTTTCAGATTTTAACTACGCACTTAGGTGCTTCGAAATTTGTATAAAATATGGAAAGATGGCCTCGAAGACAATCATGTATAATTTTTTTTATTTTTAATTATCAGAAACGCGATATGATATATTTAAGTACAGGATAAAACGATTTCTATCAGCATACCATACGTAGCACTTGACTTACATTATGTACACCTAGTTATTGAAAAATGTTGCTTAAGTATCAGAATATAAGTTTGGAAATCTTATATCACACCATTTTTAGACCCAACTTTAACCCTGTTTTCTTTTACTTAAAGTTTGGCCTTTTTTCTATGTTTTAAAATATTTTTTGTATAGATATGAATCAAACAACACTTAATTCAACAGAATCAGTCCATTTAGTCTAATATTTAGTGTGTTACAAATAGTTTACGTAAAAACACCATTATAAACAACATCTTAGTAATGTCATCATCTTAGCAATGTCTCTGTATATCATTTTTGTAGACATCATGATTACGATCATAGCATGTATGTACTAAGTGAAATTCGAATTGTGATTGAGTCGATGTAAGTCGAATTGTGATTGATAAGTTCATTCTAATATAAAAACATTTTTTACCCTTAATTTAAAAATCAGATTCTGAAAATTTACTGTTGAAAAATGACATTTACCTGAATTTTACTCGAAATCACGAAGCTAAAATGCGAAGAACCCGATTAGAGAAGATTCATTCCCAGTTTTCGTCATTACTGAATTTGAATGAAAATTCCCGAAAATTATTCAGCTATAGCCAAGTTGGTTTTATTTATGGCGATTTATTTTTGGTCGCGAAGCTTGGCGAAAATTTTGTGCTAGCGTGTATGAAGCTTTATGCTATCAGAATTGGAAAAATGTTTACAACAATGAACGATAATTTTCGACAAAACATGTTCGCTAAAACTTTAATAAATTAATAAAATAAATTAATCTCTTATTTTATTTTAACCTGTTGTCTTCTTTCAAAATGTCTGACACCATAGGAATTCAAACTTCTATATATAAACTATTTTTTAACATAGAGGCAAAACAAAAAATGCTCCAGATTCCTTGTATAAAATCCTAATATTTAAGAAAAAATAAATTTGGATTTTTAATTTCCTTGTACATATTTTTGAGTTTTAAAGTTTTAAGTGGCCGTCTTATTTAAATAAGATGGCAGACCTTGCTGGCCAGCGAATTCAGTCGAGATCTTGGTAATCCCAGTTCACATGCTTAATTACATCCAAATCGGTTTTTAAATAAGAATACCATCGAATCAGAAAGGTCATATATCAACATTTGGAAGGAGGGTAGTTTTGAGGTCTTGGGGGGGAAGGGTCATGATCGTTAAAAATATACAGACATTTTCCCGAATTCTTTTCCTCTGGACAACTGCAGTAGGTAGCTTCTTACTTTTTGAATTGAAAAATACTTAAAACATGGAATTTTTTTAAATATTTTTAAATGAACTTTTATATATCCATAAATTTACGCGCTATTCTTACACAAATGTACATAAATGTTGTACAGGGCGAACATAGTCGTGTGTTACAGCTACAAAGTATTTCAATCATTTTACTTTTACAGGGTGAATGTAACGAATATATTTTTAATTCAATTTTTTAAGAGTTTCCCTATTGCCCTCGTGACTAAATCGTCTCTGAAAGAGGATAGGTCGAATATTTTCATTACATTCCTGAAGTTCCAGAAGAATTTGTCAATTATTTCTCTAGATATTCGACAAAACGTCTAAAATCGAAAGAGAATATCTGAGAAGATAGTGTACATTGCGGATCATTAGCTTTGTTCAGTGGCTAGGTTAAATAAACATATATTGAACCAATTTTTTTATTTAGTAAAAAAAGCTAAATGAAAACCGTATCAAAATAATGTACATCTCATTAAAAAGTTCTGATGGGAATGATTTAGTTAGTAACACGTTCCTGCAGTGCGGAGGACCCAGTGGAGGATTGACCCAGTTTACAAACTTTAAGAATTTTTATAAATTACTTAATTTCTTTTCAGAAATATGACACTATCAAAAATCTGCATAATAAAAAATTTATATGAGACAAACTGAGATTCTATATTATGCCGAACACACATTATGGGCATTTTATTAAAAAGTTGGTCAAACATGTCCAGCCTTCCTTATACTGAAATATATTGTAAATTTCGTATCTCAGATATATCACATGAAAACTATTTTTTTTAAGATGGTACTAAAATATTTACTTTCTGGTAGAAATGTGAACTTTCTGCAATAAAGAATTTGTGTCACGTTTCCTTTTTCTTCTCACTCTTTTATTTTTAATGTTGGATGAAACATGAGACATCACAAGATGCTTCATATTATCTATATAGAATGTTTCTTGTACTTTGTTACTCCTTTACTAAGAGCAGAGCCTTTTAAAGATCACGTTTTCTATATATAATGTTTCTTGCATTTTTTAACCCCTATATAAAATATAGAGATTTTTTTAATATTGTGGTTCGATGCTTCTTAGTCAGAATTGAGATAATGCTATTTGTAATATTTGTAATATATCATTATTTTTAAAAAAATTAATATCATGTACTTTTCCTTTCTCATGAATTTGGGTATACGTACCGTTATGTTAAAATACTAGTAACTTGCATGTCCTTTTTCCATAAAAGCCAATTGAAGTTTGTTAGTAAAAATACATAATTATTCTAATATTTCGTTTCATAAATATTATATTTACAAGCTATTCCACATATGAGAATAGTAAATGTTTTTTCTATATATACAACGATGCAAAACAGTATCCTGACGCACTCAAGGGAAATCAGAAATAGCGACGGAATTATTTACGCTTGAAAAATCTTCCTTGAATACGAAGAAAAAAGACCCACTGGGAATCATAAAAACTAAATTAGTTACTGATACTTTTCCCGCGTTCATGCCATTTCTAACTTGAATTTTAATCAACTGTTCGTTTGTTAATAGTTATTGAAATTTGCTTTTGTTTCAAAATTCAAGAAATGATACAAGGTAGTAAAATAGTAGCGGTCAAATCTGGCCATTATTGATTTGAGTATCAATTTGAGTATGAATTCTTACAACGTTTCTCTTAATACGTTTCCGCGAAATACAGATAGGGGACAAAATAATACGAACACATGTAAAAAAATATGTCGCATTTCACACTTGCAGTACAAAAGAGCCTCCTGGAATGGAAGTCTTAACTTCCATCTTGTGGTCATGAATTGATAGTTTTTGTTGAAACAGGGCCCTGCAGATGAGTTTCTATTTCGGATGTCATCTGGGAAATAGATTGTTTCGGTTTTTTGGCCACTATCTGCTTCAACATTTGTTCAACACTATCCTTTTCTTTCTGTCATCATTGTTTTTCGCCCACTGTTCTACTTTCAATACACAATATTACCGTTTTTCACTCATGCTGTCATATTCTTGATAAATTAAATTTTGGACACCCTGAAAAGTTTTGCTGTTTATGGCAGTGAGATTCCAGCTAAAGCTCGCCAACAATCATGCCTCTTTGGAAACGATTCAGGTCTGATGGTGCCGCGTCTCTGAGAAAACTACCTAATGACTGTTGCTGAGAGACTGATACCTGCCCTTTCACGACTAGAAGATGGCAGATTTATATTCCAGGTAGCGCTTCTGTACTGCTCGTGTGAAATGTGGCATATTTTTTATAGGTGTTCGTATTATTATGTACCCTATCTGCAGTTAAAATAAAGTGAAATACTCCATTTTATAATACATTATAAATTTTCACCTTATCGTACTTCGAGTAGTGACATATTTTAAACACACGTTAATTTTCAATGTACATCAGATAATATGGATATAGGAGATGGAAAATTTTAACAAAGAATATTTATAATTTTTATCGAGCATTTAAACATTTTTTTTGTAAATTTGACGCATTAAATTTTCAGTATGCCTTTACTTTGAAAATGTAATCATTTTTTAAAAATAAATCATTTTCTTTATAAAAAACATAATAAATCAGAAGTAAATATGACTGATTGGTAATGAAAACCAAAACTTACTCTTATGAAGATAGCTATTTTTCCTATTAAATCATTGTTGTCAGAATACTCTTCTTTATTAATTTTTCACTAGGGGAAGGTGAAGTAGCAACGGACGCATTAATATATCTAATTAAAAAAATATATGGTTAAATTTGAATATCTCCTACTCTAAGGAAAACTTATCACGTTATTTCAACACTTTAAAAAGCTCATTAACCTTAGAATCATCTTTATTGGGTTTTCTTTGACTTTTTATAAACCTCACATTTTGACGTTTTTGGTTTCTGAAGGGCTGTATCGGACATGGTGCTGTGCGAGAAAACGTTATTTTTGTATTATTTTAATTTGAATAATTATTTTGGACAATTTATTATTACTACATGTATACATTCTTATACACAAATATAAAGAAAATTACATAGATATTACGTATCCGATGTACAGAGAAGAAACCTGAACGCTACACTCCGACGCTTTTACTACATGTCATGCGTATTTTCAGATCTAGATATACACTATATTGCCAAAGGTGATTGGTCACTAGCGAATTTAGACGTTTTGTTAACTATCTAGAAAAATACATGAGAATTAACCTGAAACTGCAGGTGTGTAAACAGTATAGTATAGCTTATATGATTCCGTGAATATTTTTTTCCGAAACCCCATAGGGGACTGTCAACAAATTGAAAAAGAACGAATATATTTTGGATTACCCTGTAAAACCTAATGTAGCAAAAGTGTTCAAACTCGAGATTATCAATAAGTAGTTTATTGTAATATACTGTGTTAATTTTTATGAAGATAGCATGTATACTCGAAGAGAAATTAAGGTTTTTATAAAAACCGACCCAAATTTCACCAAGTTTTTTGCTTATAATTTGCAGAGTTCATAATATAAAAAAAGTTATTTTGAGAAAATATGTCAAACAACATTGTACATAATACTCTGCAATCGGAATTAAAAAATAATAAAAATTGGATGAAAAATGAGCAGGTTTACTAAAAAATGTTTCACTGCGCATGCGCGAATGCAATCAAAATATAATATGCATAATGTATTAGCTAAGTATATACAGCAACTTTTGTGAAAGTCTCAAAATCATAGCTTGAAAATTCTGAAAATTATCGTCGATAGAATAAGCTCGAAATCCGTTGTTCCCCAAAAGAAGCAAAAATATGAGGGGTTGTATCAAATATCTGTTGATCAGTGCCAAGATAGCGTACACAATATTGCACGTACTACTATATTTGGATACAACCCCTCATCTTTTTGCTTCCTTTTGGGAACAACAGATTTCAAGCTTCTTCTATCGACGATAATTTTCAGAATTTTCAAGCTATGATTTCAAGCCTTTCACAAAAGTTGCTCTATATACTTAGATAATACATTATGCATATTATATTTTAATTGCATTCGCGCATGCGCAGTGAAACATTTTTTAGTAAACCTGCTCATTTTTCATCCAATTTTTATTATTTTTTAATTCCAATTGCAGAATATTATGTACAATGTTGTTTGACATATTTTCTCAAAATAACTTTTTTTATATTATGAACTCTGCAAATTATAAGCAAAAAACTTGGTGAAATTTGAGTCGTTTTTTATAAAAACCTTAATTTCTCTTCGAATACTCATGCTATCCTCATAAAAATGAACACAGTATATTACAATAAGCCACTTATTAATAATCTCGAGTTTGAACGCCTTTGCTACATTAGTTTTTACAGGGTTATCCAAAAGATATTCGTTGTTTTCAATTTGTTGACAGTCCCCTATGGGGTTTCGGGAAAAAATATTCACGGAAATATATAAGCTATAATAAACTGTTTACACACCTGAAGTTTCAGGTTAATTCCTCATGTATTTTTCTAGATAGTTAACAAAACGTCTAAAATCGCAAGTGACCAATCACCTTTGGCAATTTAGTGTATTTAAAGACTACAGTATAAAGCATAGTAACCCATACATCTAAGAAAATATTATTGTACTTACTTTCACACAAACCACGTAGCTCTAAAATTATCCTCGTGCAATAGAAAACTCGTAAAAAATAATAACGTACTGTCACTTGCAAACGCGCAGACCACTTGATACAAATTGACGATTGTGTCCTTCTTCTTACTTAATAAACACGACAGTAGCGTGACAGGTTCTTCTACCATTGGCCAAATCTTGAATTACTACTTGCCTCATACAACCCTCTATCCGATTCTTCCCGAACTTCCTCTTTACTTTTTAAGTGATATTGCTAAATGTATTGTACGTAATTTAATAATATTAAATACATTATATATTTTACATTGTTTTATGTGTTCGTAAAAAATATCCCTAATGACTATCTTTCTAATAGATGGTGGCTTCATCTTTGGTGCAAAAATAGAAACTACAATACACCTTGAAAATGTTTGTATCAGTTCTTGTATAGTGTCTGGAAGAACACCGTGGTAGTTTGTAAAAAAAAAGTTTCAGGTAGTTGCCGCGGTTTGCAAGCAGGTGGATGGAGAGTTCGGAGCCGTCACCCCATGATAGCAGATATATCCATTTCACTATAAAAATATATGTAAATTCGTGAGTATAGACCGCATAAATTTATGGGGAATGAGGCTTTTACATTCTAAGCATTCAAATATCGTACATTTACAATAAAGTAAAAATCTTTGTTGGTATCACCATAAAAAATAATACAATAGACACTACAGCGGTGTTTCGTATCATATAAACTACATATTTAATAAGATGTAAAACCAATACGTGATTAAATGATTAAATGCAACTGCGTAGTAAACATATAGGACACTCTTACAATCCTGTTAGGGAAGGAAAAGTCCACCTAAGACGAAAGGTGAGGAAGGAAAGAAGCAAGAGCAAGCATGCTCTTTGCTAAGAAGTTAAATAAAAGGCACAGAATAAAGAAAAGAGTGCGTTAAAATGAAGCTAATTTTAAAGCAACAATTGCTAAAATGATAGAGCACTACCAACTCTATTATAAAGGGAGTCTAGTTTTTGGAATGAGAACATTCTTTCGATATTAATCTGCGCGAAAGCAACATCTATCCTTTGTTTTACTGTAATTTTCCTAAGTGTGTTTGTATCTATCGGAATCTGAATTTAGCCGTTTTCGCTGCTGTTTTATGCAAGACACGTACACGTCTCCTGCAAGCCTTCAAGCCAGAAGCCTGACTGCATTGAGCTCCATCATAATGTACTAATTTATCGAAAACTGAGAAAGCTAAAGCCTTAATGTACATCTCTTTCTTTTTTGTCTTCTTAAGCTGAACATAATGATATATCACGTTTAAATTGTAGTCCAGCGGTTCAAGACATATGAGTTCTTAAATTTTTCTATGGTCTCGAAATCATATCTCCAATGAAACTGGCCTTAAGCATCTGGAGTGTTTTATTCTCGTGCTGTTTTTATATGTTTAACTTGTGTAATACTTTAATTTGTTGATTAATTAATGTAAATGAGACCTTAATGAACATTTCAAGGCATCTTTTACGTATTTTAGTGTACTATTACATAATTATAAGTGCATGAAGTAAACGTTGTTTACTCAGCTCATAGAGGCATTTTGTGCGTTTGGTGATTTTTCTCAATGTTTGCACACGTGTTAAAATAACTTATCATACATTTCCAGGTACAAAATAGCACTCAGAAAACTTGTTGTTTCTACTTTATTTTGTTATCAAGTTTTTTTAAGTTTTAACTATGTTTTGATATATAAATTTGTTTTACTCTGAGTACCGTTTCTGATATTCTAAGAACTTGTTCAAGAATGGAGTTTTCATAAGGATTACATTACGATATTTACTTTCTTTGCAAGCTTAAAAAGATGTTTAATTACTTTATTTTTGTTAATTAATTCGTAATTTAGGATTCATTACAATGTTTTTAACTCCGGATAGTGGTTTTTTGTTCCTGTAAGGGTGCCATATTTCTTTTTAAATTCATTTTTGGATGTCATTAATTGGCAATTTCGGATTCATTAAAGTGTTTTTAACCGCCGATTAGGGGTTTTTTGTTCCTGTGGAGCACATATTTCTTTTTAAAATTCATTTGTGGGTGTCACTCTGTTTTTTTTAAGTATAATTTTCCCATAGATTAACATTATTGTTTACATTTTTAAAATCATATTTAAAAATATAAATTGAGGTCCGATTTTCTAATGACTTTTGGATTTTTTTAAAAAGTTAAATGATTTATTTAAGTACTGGTACTAGTTTTGTAATTAACGTCTCATTTTAACTATTTTAAATTGCTGTTTGAACTTGACTAATATTTCCTTTACTGGGATTGGGGAGGGGGGGGGTTGGTTATCGTTTAACTTCATGCTCTGACCTGGGATTCAATGGGTGTTTAGTCGTTTTCAGCGGCTGTCTTCTGGGGCTCCTCAGAGTGCCAGGTTTGAGTTAAGAGTTTGGATCCATGGAACATACTTAGGCAGTGGAAGTAACTTAGCTCTCAGATATAAATAAACATAATTAGATCATTTAAATAGAGATTTAATTAAGATTTTTAAGAGCTATGAATTATGGGATTTAACTTCAACAAAAATGTCGAAGGGAATTATGGGATTTGTTTATCTCAATTCAGTATTTAAGTTAGAATTAGAGTATGGATCCATGGAACTTATTCAAGCAGTTTAAGCCTTCTGGTTTTCAGATGTAAATAAACATACTTGTCTCATTTAAATAGTCTCTTAAGACCTTTGTTTTATAGGATTGCATTAAAGTTAAAATGTTAAAGAATTATTGGATTTGTATATTTTTATTCAGTTAATAAGTAAGAATACCTAATTCTTAATTTTAGTGCCAGAGTAACACAGCTTTCATTGTTGGGAATTATGGATTTTCCAACCGGGAGAATCAATTAACAAAGTAGATAGAAATAAATTAAAAAATAAAGTGCATTTAATATAGCTACCGTTGAATTAAACTCTTTTTTAGAGCAAGAGTGGGTATTTCATTCTTCTACAGGGTCAAGATTTTAATTTTTCTTTTCTAATTATTTTAAACTTAACCCAATACAAATAATTTATGTTTTAAGGCAGTCGGACAGCACGTTTTTTTTTTTCGTTGATCATTTATTTAAATTTTCCCTTTCGTTTTACTGCGACAGTGCTGTTTGCTTCATCTGTATATTTAGCCTCCTTATACTTTTCAATTTCTTTCCGTATTTATCGCTTAGTCACATCTATGTAACTGCCTTCAACTACATTTTCTTTTATATAGTTTAAGGAATATATTTAGCCATTTCAATTTATTCTAATTTTTCCTTTACAGATCGTAGTCGCTGAAAAATATTTCGTTCGGTTTTCTGTGGATGTTCTTGTCGTATGTAGCAGCACCTCTTTTTAATTTTAATAATATACACATATCAAATGGAATAGCATTAGTGTAAAGTTTTTTTTCAGTACTTGTGCTGCATTTATAAATGAAGCTTTTTCACTCTACTTATATATATCCTATTTCTATTTATCGTTCTCGCTGAGTATTTCGCTCTACCCCCTATTTTAGACGTCTCCTCCTTTAATAGTACATCAATCGATCATACAAATAGGGATATATTTATGTAATATCACAGGGCCAGTAGTTTAAAGAAACTAGGTACTTTCAATTTCTCTTTTATTAACTCATTTATTGCCTCTAATTTTTCATGCACTATTGTTTCAATATCTCCATCCATTTTCCGTATTTTAAGCCTTTCCGGCACAGTAGTCCCACTCTGGGCACACCTAATTTTAATTCCAAACTTGCATTCGACACCAAGAATATTTAATAAAATTTTGTTTCTACAATATGAAAGCTTAAAATAAGGAGTTCTTATTTTCTAAAAAAGTCGTTTGTCAATTCCGGTGACAGTCAATAATTTCTCATTTTACGAACAGACCTTGCCTGTGACGGAAAAGGTTAACGTCTAGATAATTCAATTTATTGTCCATCTCAGTGTCATACTTGTATATTTACTTCCATGGCATTGAGGCTTTCTAATATTTCTTTTAGTTTCGTTTTTGGTACTAATAGAGCGAAAATATCCTTTACATATCAGCCCCCATATTTTATTTTGTCTCCGTCTACACCTTATAATATTTCTTTGTCTATTAAAGCCAAGTGGACAAAAGTTTTGTCTATTGAAGACAACTGATTGCATCGGTAAACCATTTTGTTGCTTAAATATTTTTTAATTAAATTTGAAATAGCTTTCATTCATAATTAAGTTACTTGAAATTATTAACGTTTCTCGTAAAATATTTTATTATTCATAGTTTTCTTTTATACAGTTATTCATACTCTCAAATATTTCTTTTATGTGAGAATGATGTTTGATGATAGTTTGATGTTTTCTAAATCAAACTGAAGAATAAGTTACCCCCTTCAATTTCTATATCTCTAACCTTTTCCATGAATTCATAGTTTGATTTTAATGTCTTTTATCTCTGTGGCAAAAATGATACATATATGTTCTTCATGCATCTATGTCATAGGTTTGATCCCCTTTCTTATTAACAATTGGTCTCAGTATGTAACTGTATTAGAAACGAACTCGAGTCTGAATAAAAGCTAGAAAGCCTGAGTGTTATGGATGAAAATATAAAATTCGCTTTTGAAATTGAGATGGAATATAAATTGAATTATCTAAATTATACATTGAAATAAGGGAAACGGATGCAAATATTCAAATATTGAAACAACAGGGTATAGGAAGCTAGAGGCATTAAGTGAGAAATTTGAAATGCGATATGCAAAAGACTTAGCAGCTAAAAACTAGCGACCCCGATAATTTACATAAATTTGTATGTTGAATTGAGCCACTAGTAAAAGAGGAAATTCCTAAAATGAAAGAAATAGACAATAGTGCTATACTTAGCAAGAAAGATAGAGAAGTTATAGAGAAATAGAGTGAATAAACTTGCTTTTAAGGACACAGCACAAAGACCTAAAAACAGTACACTAATGCTATAGGAGTAGGAACATGATAGGAGTTGGGGTGACCGGGGCACTTGAATAGGGACAAAACATGACAACCACAAAAATATTTTTCTATAGCTTCGAGCTGTCTGAACGTTGGTTAATTCAATAACGACCAGTACAGAGTCATACACTCACCTAGCTGTTGAGTGCGCTCAGCAGTGACATTTGATTTAAATCAACTAAATATGATTTGTCGTGCTCAAAATAAATTTGTAGTTTCCTGTTTGCTCGTCGTTTATTTGACCCTGTCCTAGTCGCATTTTATCTCTGTGATACATTCCGCCATTCCCCTCTAGTAAGTTGTGAATGCATTAGCCGCTTCGAAAGCAAATGTTGCGGGTGAAAAATGGATACCGATGGGAGAAAGAAAGAGGAGGACGCAGGTTCTGAATCTACTTGGTTCAAAACTTACAAGAAAAAATTGTATCGTAGACATACACATGTTTGTAACGCAGGGTTAAATGATTTAGCTGTTTTTGAATCCTTTGATTTTTCATGCCTTATCAATAGTTTTATCTAACAAATTCTACATGTTATTCTATAAATGAAAAATCTTGAAGTAGAAATAGGTGGAACATTTGAACTACCTTCTGGAAGGAGATTTGAACAGTGGTTCAAAATTTTGTTCACATATTATCGACAATTTCTGTTATTTAATTTGAAATTATTTTGATTTGATTTATAGACAAAAAAGGCCATTCAATATAAAACAAATTAAAGTGTTATAGAAATAGACTTTTAGAAAACAACAAATTTCTAATGCATTGGATGACGTCGAAAAAGGGATGCCATTGGGAATAACTTGCTGGAAGTAAAATGTAGATTGAACATCGCTACGGCGTTTTGAAATAAAACGATTTGGGTTTTTTATATAAAACATATCAGATATCATATTTATTACGTTTTTTCGGACTTTCTTTGGCATGGTCATGTTTCCCGGTCATCTGGTTCAAATCTCTCACACTCGAGGGAGATTTGAGAAATTTTTAAACTGTTCAAGAAACAAGAGAAGAACTTCTGTTTATTAATTTAGAAAAAAAACGTGCATTATATATTTTGTAGCGAAGTAAACATAAATTCTTTACATATCGATTCCATTTCTTTATATTTATTATAAAATAAAATATATTCAGTTTTATAAAATGTGGTTCATTTATCCCGGTATCTTCCTATATCATTAAAATTAAAACAGAAGCTTCCAAATATAACATTCACGCCTCTTTAATACCAAACCAAAATATTTCCCACAGACTAACATAAGATAGAGAAATTATATTTTTATACGTCATATAAGTTAATCTCTGGGTTCCTGTAAGTTATATTTAGAAAAAGTTTCTTCATTAATGGAAAACGTTCTTTTGCGTTTTGGGTGCTAGAAAACGCTGAAAATTCATAAATTTCAAAGTATCATAACTTGCTACGTCTTAACAATACAAGAATGGAATTTTTACTGTTCATTTGTTAGAACATAGAGACAGTTTTCCTAAGTATAATTATTAGGACACATTAGGTTTTTTCTAAGTATAATTATTAGGGCCGTATAAAAATTTAAAGTTCGTAATTTTAAAAAATAAAAATTTTGAATTAATGTTTTTTCATATGATGAAGAATAGCTTTTAAAATATTTTTTAAACTATAATTACGCCTATAAAACTAACAGTTTAGGAATTAGTTATTTGTTAACGATAAGGAAGGTATATTCTGTATAAGAAAATTATCAGTAATTTGTAATCAGAAGATGTATTTTCACTATTGTATTCAGTTCTAGATAAAATTTAATAAAAATATTGTAATGTTATCTTTCTCTCGTAGGATTAAGAATTCTGTTCACAAATAAGGAAAAAGCAGTCTATGATGATTCTATTAATATATAAAAGATCTTGCAGCAGTAGAAAAATAATCTGACAAGAAAGAGATAATAACTAAATATGAGGACACATACTCACAAGTACTTTTTGTATAATTTGGTATTACATTATCTTGGATAGATTAAAACATAGAATAACATATTATATAGTTAAAAGATTTATTTATAGTTTTATTGTGAAAGTTCGCGACTTATAAAATAAAAATACGCAATGTCTTTTGTGATAATAAAAAGCAATTAATCATGTTTAAATGTAAGTCATTTCTTTTAAATAAAGTTTGATTCTAAATGATGAATTCAATTTTATACAGCTGTATTTCTTGATATATATATTGTATGACATTGACTGTTATACATGTTTCTTTAATTGAATTCATCCTTCACCCAATGTCCTGCGTCTCTAAGCATTTAACACAGGAATTTTCTATTATGATAGTAAATGTGCTCAATTGCGAGTATTTATCCCATGCGTAAATGGCTAATTTTTGTAACTGAAGAAAATGTGTGAGACTGAGCAAATTTATCCTTTTGAACTCCATAAAGTTTGAGCAATTTTAATCGTCAAAATCTTTTTCTAGGATCTAATTTGGGCAAAAATATGCTGTGTGACTGACTACCTTGTCAACTGTCACAGCGTTCAGCATTTTCATAACTTTTACTGTTGGTCGACGTCTGCAAAAAGGATGGAATACGGTAACGGAATCACGACAAGAATATTTTCCATGGTCATAACGCTGGAACTTAAAACAGCGTAATGGTTAGGGATATACGGTCGAACAGGACAACTCACATAAGCTGATTTTATTCTTGTAGGTAAAGTAGGGCTAATAAATGTCAGAATTGTGTGCTTTGTAGGATATATTTTATCATTTCGACGGAATGTCATTGACATACATACATAACATTTCCATCGTTTAAATTATTCACAAGTTCTTATTTTATAGATTTTATAAGGTCGTGTTCAAATATTTGAACAGAGTTGAATGGGTATGAATAGAGAAGGCAATTCTGATTGCTTGGCTGATGAAATCTCTACCAGCAAATCACCAGAGTGCAGTTTTTAAATTTAGAGGACATTACCAACAGCAGAGTTAAAAGATTTTACTTTTAAAAAAGGAGAAGTTTTCTTGAATGAGCTATCCGAAATAGTATTGTTGCTATGAATATTGAGAAAACGTATGATAGAAAAGTCCTGTACAATTTGTTGCTCTCAAACGGGGAGAGAAATAAAATAAAGTAAAATATTTCCATTTATTGTAAAAAACGAAACACTTTTAAGACCCCGGTCGCACTGGTCACTAATGAGCCCAACAATGGGATGCATATTCGGGCACCAGTGATAACCAAGACCCATACGATCATAAGACTCTCCTATGTCAGTCTCCACACCGCTCTCTTATTCTCTTGCCTGTGACATTCAACTGACCAGCTGACTGTCGCAAACGGGACCAACATGTACTTTCCATCTATCTGAAGCAGAAGCCAAAGAAGTGTGTTGGTTTCCTGGAAATGTCAAGATCCCCCTTTCCAAGAACACGTGTCGCCACGCACGAAAATCACGTGGGTTGTTTACAAATTTTCATAAGTCGATACAGACAGGTTTATATTGGTTTTTAGATACATGCCATCAATTCAGAATAGAAAATCCCAAAGAGCTAAGAACAGACAAGAGGAATGAAAGGAAAAGGGAAAAGGAGAAAGATCGCTCAGGTTCCCAGGCTTCGGAAGCCCGCAAATACCTAAAAAATGTATCTCCTTTTGGGTGAGGCCTTTTTGGGGAAATTTATGAAGCTGTTGATATTTAATCAACACTTTATGTTATAATATGACACTTTCTGTATCATTCCAAACTTTCTCGTGCCTTTTTGACACGCAGCATTTCGACGTTGTACGGTTTTATGTTTACCATGACTTGTAAAATGCGTGAGTGACCTTTCACCCCCCCCCCATTTTTTTGTTAGTGAAGTAGTTTTAGAATTTTTGTGAATGGAAATTGTGAAGAAATTATTGGTACAGGGCATAATGAACACTGCATACTGCTGTACTATAACGACCAAATAAACACAAAAGACAAGAAAGTTGCATATATTAGTATTATTTAGAAGCTAAACTAAAAATAATTAATTAAATAAAAATTGATCTGGTAGGTCCTAATTTTAAACTGAAAGGTTAAACGAAAACATAAGAAACTTAGTTGCCCTTATTTGCTATTATAATTTAAAATCGTTGTAACACACCATAAAAATAAGTGAAGCACAACGAGTTTCAAACAAACGAAGTGTTTCTTCATCATAGCCGAACAAGACGTGCTACCACTTTTAAATCAAGAGCAAGATTGTCTAAGCCTGCATATGCAAGGGTATTTCCTTTAAAGCCAATTATTTTTGCCATTTTATTGATTTTTTTTAAAGTAATATATTGCGATATTAATTAAAGAACAGAATTAAATGCAAAAATGAATGACAGTGTTCCATGCGTGAAAACAAAAATTCAAGTTTCGCTTCCCTTTTTTTTATATCTAAGTAAAGTGTTATGTGTTAAACACCAGAAGGATCAAATGTCAATTTGAGAAATTAGAACTTCAGGGTAAATGGTGTAATAGACGAATATGCTTTATTTTTCCTTTTATAATATTATTTCTTCTGTAATATACATATACACATACAATCATATGTTCTGGTAATCTGGAGTTATATGTTATGGTGTGTCCCAGAATTTTTAATTAAATCATTGTATGCTGCTGATATGACACTGATTTAGAATACTATTTTCGAATTTTTAAAGCACGTAAGTTAAGATATGTTTCCATTGGTAATAATATGTCTCATCGTCGCACATTGTACCGGGTGCATTGAAAGTTCGAAGCAAAATTAAAACGCAATAAAACAGAAAACGATCTATAGGTTGGACAGACATCAAGCTTGCAAATTATTATTTTTCCCTTCACACAGGATTATATAAATATGAAAATAAAAAATAAAAACTCAAAATTTTGGCAGTAGAAGACGCTGCTGGAAATGAAGCAATAAAAGATAATAATTGAGATGTAATAGATTTTCTTTGCATGATTTACAGGTCCGCACTGAATGTGCCCACCACTACATTACAGTACTCAGTGCAACAGTTGTATTACGATTGATACAGCGTAAAACAGCACATCAACTTGAAGGAGTGATACGTCCTGCCAAATAGCAGTTATCAAAGTTAGTAAATAAATCTGTGAAGTACGAGTATAATTTGCGCTCAAAGTGTTCCGTACATTACAGGTATTAATTACTATTTATTAATTAATAAAGTCCCACTACCCCTAATTTTTTCATAATGTTTCGGAAATAGGAGGGTTAAGCGGTGGGGTGGGGGGAGCATATTTCCCAGGATACTTTAAAAGATATCTCTGAAAATATAATACCTAAATTTGAACAAATATATTTTTGAGTTCGATGTTACGAAATCTTTCGAACGATACCCTACACGATACTTAAAAAGAAAGTATTCAAGTAACTTAATTAATATGTCGGCTAATTACCGACAATTGTTGTCGAAAAACATGATCAAATATCCTTGGATGATTCTGAGTCTATAGATACCTCGAGCGCCAGTCAACTCCTCCACTGACAGCCCGAAAAGAAAGTGTATGTGTAACAAAAAAAATGCGTTTTTCTCAAAAACTATTTTATTTAGGAAAATATCTATAGTTTTCCTGCAAGGTTTAAATAAACTCCTACTACCCCTAATTTATCCATAATTTTAGTTTCAGTAGATTCGGAAATAAAGGGGAAGGAATATATTTTTGCAGTGCATTTTCGACGATATCTCTGAAAATATAACACCTAAAATGAAAACAAATATATTTTTGAATTCGATATTACAAGATTTTTCACATGATCCCCCAAATGATATACAAAAACAAAACTTTTTTTTTCAAGTAAGTTAATTAGCCCCCTAAATTAAAAATAAAAAATGAAAATATTTGGTATATTTGTGAATGGCTAATAATCTGAAAATATGCGGGGAAAAAGGCTTTATAACTCCCCCAAGTTTGAACTTTCCACGTCTCATAGTTTACGAGAAAAAGGGCTGTGACAAACAGACGGACAGTCACAGGAGTGATCTTATATTGGCTTCGTTTTTACTTTTTAAGTACAGAACCCTAAAAATGGGGATTTTTTTTCAAATACGTGATTTTAGTTGGCATTGTAATCAGAAATCACACTGTGTGTTTTGTCATGATCCTAGTTTTTCGTTGTGTAAGTATTATTTTTATATAACACCTCTAGATATTACCTGCGATCGCACACTCGCCCTCTAGTGTCGATATTTTTAGCTATTTTTTCATGCTATGCAAAATATTCCATCAAGGTGAATATTCTTCTGCAAATCGAATTTTCTCTGTCGCGTAGATCTTTTTTTTAAAATCTAGTTTTACTTTTGTCCGGATTTGTGAAACTGTCTTTGTAAAATGATATAGACGTTGAATTGAAAATTCTTCTTATCCTTTAATGTATTTCAAACCGAGAGATACAGATAATGCAACATTTACACTAGTGTGCAAAACTTAAGCAACAAACACAAAATGCTAATTTCTGTACACGTGAGTACTCTAAAGGAAATTCTATAAACAGCAAGTGTTGAAAATAGGTACCACCCTAACGGCACAGACAGTCGATGTGAAGTCTTTTTGATATCACAAATGATCACCATTGTCACAGTCACTACAATGAACAGAAATGTGATATATTTCATTCGTCTCATTTTTACTCTCATTTGGTCACGTCACTGAACAGTCACCATGACTGCTGCTTTTTGACGAGTCACCAAGGGACTTTACGATGAAGTCATCTTGTGACTCTCATGTGATATCATTTTGACACTCCATTGTAAAGTCATCATGATAGCTGTTCTGTGACGAGTTCCCAAGTGACATAAAAGGAAAACATCTGGTGACTTTTCACAAAGGAGTGCAATGATGACTTCACAATAGAGCGTCGATCACCGAAAAGTCACCATGCGACTTCATTATGACATAATTTGGCGACTCATCACAATGTAAGGCTCAAAATGACTTCAAAGTTCAGTCTTCAACTGACAGTGACTTGAGAATCACAAGGTGACTTCATTATAATGTCACCTGGTGACCCATTACAAAGCGGCAGTCACTGTGACTTTTCAGTGTTAAGAATCATTTTGAGAGTAATAATGAGACAGTGAAATATCCCATATTTTGATTCACCGTAGTGATTGTGACACTTCTAACCATGTGTGACGTCAAGAGGACTTCACATCGACCGGCCGTGCTGTTAGAACAGTACCTCTTTTTAGGTGCGTTCGTAATTATATAAATACGTAGCACCTATAGTCGTCGTTTGGTCCGTCCGTCTGTCCGTCCGTCTGTCTGTCTGTCTGTCCGTCTGTCTGTCTGTCCGCATATAACAACGCAAAAACTACCCAACCAAATGGTTTGCAATTTAAAATATATTATCTTTGCAGAATTTTGTCGAGACATTTCAAATTTTATTAAAATCGAATCAAAACTTTAGGAGATATTAATAAAAATATTTATTAAGAAATTTGATTTTTTTTTTTTTTAAATCGGTGCTTTTTTGTTATAGGAGCTTCCGATGGATGTTAAATCGTCAAGCGACCGAGACGCTTATTTTATGACAGAAATTAATCTGCAGACGATATAATTCATTTCACAGAATTAAAAATCATCAAGATCTGAATATTTATATAACTAGCTGATACATATATATCTGAATATTTATATAACTAGCTGATACATATATATCTGAATATTTATATAACTAGTTAAGATATTTGTATGAACAGTGTCATAAAATATATACTTAACTAGCTGTTTAACCCGTTCTACGCACGGGATATCATGAATTTAATTCTAAAACGTGCGTACGAACGCACCTCGTTTGTAACGTTTGACGTACAATTTCCAACTTGTTTACACTTGCTCTTTATGGAATTTCCTTTCGAGTACTCACGTGTTCAGAAATTAGCATTTTGTGTTTGTTGCTTAAGTTTTGCACACCAGTGTATAACAATATACTAAAGCTTTTTCGTCGACCTGTTGCAAGCGATAGCAATATAATGACAAAATAGCCTTGAAAAATTGAAGCAGAAAATTTAAGAGCTTTTCCACCTGCAAAGTAATAGAACGTCAATTAATATGTATAAAATGACATCTAGTTTACCTTTGTGTCAAATAGTTTCTTCTATAAGGCAGAGCTGCCAATTCGTAGGAACTTCGAATACCACAATTTTCGAATAGTAGTATTTGTTTGAATCTAAGATTTTAAGCAAGCATTTCTACTAAAATATAATAATAATAAAAAATACGGAGGGTTGGTATTTCTGATAAAGTGACAAGATGTCCTCTTTATCAAGTCAGAGCTTATTTTGAAAGCATTCTGCTGAGTTTTGAAAAATTCAGATTAGGATACATTCATTGGAATTAATGAAAACTGTCAAATGTTTAGCATACCCTAATCACCTGTCCCAGCAGATATAGATATGGATCATTCGAAAAAATTTGGACAAAAATAAATTATTTATTTATTTATTTTTGTTGTCGTGCCTTTTTTTTATTTTCCCCATACATTTTATCTGGAAACCTATATAGGAAAGAAAAGAAGTTAAAATCTGTATACAAAATATTCCATTTTTTTTTTTCAATTAGAGGGGAGTCGAAAAGTGTGAATTTACAAAATTCAAAAGTTTTTAAATCTAATAGAGATGAACAAAAAATTCAAAAAGATCTGAAATCTTCGCACATTAGATCTATCTATTAGATCTATCACCTATCAATTAAATCCTGTAATGTATTTATCTGTATTTAAAAAAATATATTACTTTAAAATAATACTGAAATTTTAGTCAAAATGCCGGTTTTTGAAAAATTATATCTCATGAAGAGAAAGAGATAACAGTATGCATATTTTATGTGTTTTTACTACCTCCGAAGTGGTTCAGGAAAAAAGCAGGTTGTCACGTCATTTCTCTCCAGCATTATAACAATAAAAATAAAAATAAATAAAATTAAAAATGCGCTTATTTGACTGCTTTTAACTCAAATGGGGAAAGTGGTATTTATATGCGATATGACAAGGAAAGAACTCTCTATATGCTGTCTGATTTCCGTAAGTAGTTTTCTGTTTTCCCAACTGGCATATCAGATACGGCGTCTTGAAATTGGAGAAATGACAGATACCACGGATGAAAGGTACATTTAGGGACAAGAAACATTTCATTGAATAAATTATATGTGTTTAGTTAGTTAAAGCTATAGCTAATTCCAGAAATATTTTTCTGAATAAACCCAGAAATTTTAATTAATAATATATTTTTTGTTAATAAATTTTCTTTTTATTGGTTGTTGGCTGACATTTCTCCAATTTCAAGACTCAATAGCTCATAGACCAAGTAGAAAAACAGAGAAAGACTAACAGATTACAGACAGTATATAGAAATGTCCGTCCTTTCAAAATAGCACAGTACTTCCTCCTTTAGAGTTATGAATTTTAGAAAATGCTGATATATGAAAATTGTTATAATTCAGGAAAGAAAATAGATAAGAGCCTGCTGTTTTCTAAGGTTCGAAGGTAGTAAAAACAAATAAAATACACTGCTCAAAACAATTAAAGGATATTTGAAGTTTTATATAAAATAAAGATATAAACGAAATTTTTTTTTGCCGAAAATAGAAGAAGAGAATCACAAATGCAAATTTTTCTGGTTTTCAATCTGTGGAGTATGCAAATTTTGAGTTCGACGTCAAAAACGTCGCTTCAGCGGCAGCGAATGAAATTTGACTTTCAACTGGATAAAAGAGAATGAAGACAAGGATGATCGGCATTCAGTGATTGCTTTGTTTCGATGAGTACGATGTCTCAGCGAAGTCATTTGACAGATTCAGAAGCTTGGAGAATTGTTGGTAGGTTAGAAGAGGGCCAAACTCAAGCCGAAGTAGCGCAAGCCATTGGAGTGTCACAAAGTGTCATTTCCAGGATCTGGAACCGTTTTTTGGAGAGTGGATGTGCAGGCCGAAGACCAGGGCAAGGTCGTAGACGGGCAACAACGCCCAATGAAGATCGGTATTTAGCGTTAACAGCTCGGAGACACCGAAACATGAACGCTACTCTTCTCCAACAACACCTTCGCTCGGCTACAGGCACCACGATTTCAACTCATACTGTCCAAAACCGGCTCCATGCTGTAGGTCTGTATGCTCGCCGACCGATGGTATGTGTTAGATTAACATCAAGGCATCGTCGCGACCGCAGGGAGTGGGCAACCGAGCATGTCAACTGGAGGAGAAATGAATGGAGCAATATTCTGTTTTCTGACGAGTCCCGTTTTTCTGTGCATCCGGATAATAGGCGTATTTTCATCTGGAGGGACCGTGGCAGTAGGAATAATCCTGCGTTCGTGCACGAAAGTGTCAGATTTGGTGGTGGAGGAGTGTTGGTGTATGGTGGCATCTCCATTGACGGGCGCACTGACCTCTACATCATTCGAGATGGAGCTCTGACTGGTCGCCGATATAGGGATGAGATCCTCAGACCTATTGTAGTCCCTTACGCTGCAGCAATCGGAGATAACTTCATTTTAATGGACGATAACTGCAGGCCACATCGTGCAAACCTGGTGGAGGATTTCCTTTTCGAGGAAGGAATCGTTCGAATGGAATGGCCAGCGTGTTCTCCAGACATGAATCCAATCGAGCACGTTTGGGACGCTCTAGGAAGACGAGTTTCTGGCCGCCAACAACCCCCACAAACTCTCCAAGAACTGGAAAGAGCTCTTCTGGAAGAGTGGGGCAGAATACCCCAACTCGTCATTAATAGCCTCATTGAGTCCATGCCGCAAAGGTGTTCAACGTTGCTGGCCGCCCGTGGAAACCATACCCCCTACTGAAAATGATTTTCTTTGAAGAAAACACGCTTTCTTATTCTTTTTTTCTCATATGCACAAATTGTGTTTTTTTCCTTTTGTACACAAATGCGCAATAAAATGCATTTTTTCTGCCAAACATGTGTAATTTATTCTCATATAACCTACTATGTCTGTCGACCATGTATCAATCAGCTAAAAGTTTCCCAGATACAAAATCCACCTAAAACTGCAATATCCTTTAATTGTTTTGAGCAGTGTATATGAATACTCTTATCTCTTTCCCTTAAATATATATAAATTTTCAAAAACCTGCATTTTGACTAATATTTTTAGTATATATAAAAGTACTCATTTTTTAACAAATACAGTTGAATCCACGATAATTACATGATTTAAAAAAACAATTGTGAAGACTTCAGATCTGTTTAAATTTTTTGTTTGTCTCTTCTAGTTCAGAAAACATGCAAGATTTTATAAACTTTTGAACTTTGTAAAATCCCAGTTTTCGATCCTCTCTAGTTAAAATGATTATTAAAAAGGATTTTTTTACAAATGTATTTTAACATATTTTCTATATAGGTTTCTCCATCCAAAGTATGGTAAAAATCAGAAATGATGCATCATCTAAGTTGTTAACAATTCTATGGAATTACTCATATGTCTGATAAATAAACATTGTTCTCTAAAAAGGAAAGGATATTCTGGTCACCTTACTTTTCTACTATATCCTAAATAGAACAATATAATAGTGGCATATGAACAGAAAAGTTTGATTAAATAAGAGTATTTTGGACAAAACCAGGCTTGGTGGCAAGAACATAGATATATTTGGCACACAATGATTGACACACACATAGATATATCGACAACTAAGGTATACAACCACCAGGTTATTTCATCCCTAGTAATCCAATTCTATTTCCAAGTAGACAGCTCTTGTTACAGTTGATATAGACTAATAGCATAGGACAAAATATAAAGTAAAACGAACGGGAAAGATTATAACCAGCTGAAACTCCAGTGGAGCCTTATGAAATCAAACCTTTTGCCTCCACGATATTAGACAAGCGTTTTTACGCTCTTTTCAGTATCAACAAAAAATTAAAAAATCTTCTGAAGTGAGTTTATCTAAGCGAATATTAACAAGTTCTATAACTCTTAAAAAGGATCTATGATACTTTTTCCTACATTTATAAAGTACTTTTTAATAGAATATATTTTGTTTTTGTAATTTGTATATTATAGTTCACATTCTATCACATTTTAGTACTCATACTGTTCCTACTTCAGCTTACTATTTGAACTCTGCAAAATTACTAGTTGTGTTATGATTAAGTATTCTTTTCATAAATTTTATAATTACTTTCCTTTATACATTTCCTTATATATATATATATATATATATATATATATATTAAATATTAAGAAATGTTGTGATCTGAACCAGTATTGTATAAAACTATCTGTGTACTAATTTTGTTTTAATCTCTAATGCAATATTCAACATCTGTATTCTAAAATAGGAATTTTCAATAAACATTTCCCCTCGTGGAGAGAACTTCCTATTCTTAACGGCTGGATCTCCACGAGAGGGTGATTTCATTTATTTTCATGTAGGTTGCAATTGTTTAGACAAAAAAAAGAATTTGAGCATGCGCCTTTTGTGTAAACGTCTACTTTCTTATAAAAGTTTTCAATATGTAATTTGCTCAAAATTGATGCGAGATAATTCAAATTTTAATATTCACGTTTCCAAATTTTTCCGTAGCTACGTCGTCATATTACAGATATATATTATCAGTAGTGCTGAAATCGTAATGCTTTTGAATGTACTCGCAGCGGAACAATGGAACAATGTATCAGAATGATGGTCTTAACTTCATATCTAACTTATGAGAGAAAAAAAAAACGTACGGTGTAATTTCATAGAAAGTTTTTAAAAATTAATAATTGTATGTAGGTTTATAATTTACTGTGGATCATTTTGATATAAGAGATAATGTATACAGTATTAAAATTAAAATTAACATTTGAAATTAACATGAATTTTTTTATCTAAAAAATTACAAGAATAAGAAGTTCATAAGAATTTCAGAATATCATTGCATAAACCGTGTTTTTTTAACCATGTTAATTTAACGCTTCTAATTTCTGAAACCAACAAAGTATTTTATATGCCTATAAATACGTATGCAATATAAAACAATTAATTTGCAGATTGTAAGATGCTAAATATTACGAAAAATGAGATTAAAAAACAATGACTTTCAGAGCTGACGTCGAGGCTCCTGATCTGCAGATTTACTAGTAATATAAATTTTCTATATGATACTTTGTACAAGGTCAAACACAACCGCGCAAGCGTATTTTGGATTAAACAGTTTTTAATTGTCAGTTATTAATGCAATTATTGATTATTAAGTAATGTAATGCAATTATTAAATATTAAGTAAGGTAATACAATTATTAATTATTAAGTAATGCAATTATTAATTATTAAGTAATGCAATTATTAATTATTAAGTAATGCAATTATTAATTATTAAGTAATGCAATTAATAAAAGTTTTTAAATAGAAGCACATAGGTTAATTGCCAGCATTTGAAACCGCATATTTTAAACCCCGTCAGCCGAAAAACATTTCTTATTCATTTTAACGATAAGGGCTCTACTAATCACATTGTTATTGCCGAAACGTCAGTTGGGGCTCACTGTGGAGACGCGAAAAGTTTTAGTTTCTGTCTGTCTGTTTGTCTGTTCCGCGATAAGTGCCGCAAAAAACGTTCGATTAGGTTGATATTTAATGGATATGTTTGTGAAGTACCCGGAATTATCTGTATAGTTTTTGGTTAAATTTGGTTCTTTGGTTAAAAAAAATATAGAACATTTTCTTTGACATAATGCTTTTCAATGGGAAGTCAGACGATTTTTTTGTTTTAACATTCCCCAAAAGGAAAATGACGCAATGGGATAATTTACTTAAATGTTAAAATATGTATGCTAAATTTACGAAATGCAGATCTTAATTTAAGCCCATTGCCGTGAAAATTTGCGAATATATTTATTAGAATTTCGAAATTAATTGTATACATTATTGGGAAATTTTACGTATCAATTTGAGAAATATGACACATTATAATTTCTCATTTTTTATAAAAATTTCCAAAGCATTTATTTTTTTCTCTTTTTTATTAAATGGTTGCTAAGAAACTGCATTTCGAAGAATATCAACAATTTTTTTTTTCAAGTAAATCACATTATTTTGACGCAATATTTTATTAACAAAATAACTAATTTTCAAGCGATTTTAAAATTTTAATATGCTTTTTCTGATGAAATAGAGGATGTTTATCTGAAATGCTAAAGTAAGATAACTAAATCAGTTTTCAAAATGAAAATTAACAACGTTGAATGTGTATATTGAATATAAATGTCAAGAGGAATTTACATTTGTATAAGTATATTTCTTACACGGAATTTTATTCAATTTCAGCAGCATATTATGATATTTAGTGGTTGAAAAATAAGTATTCTTTTAAGGATAGGCTAAAATATCCTGTACAATGAGAGGGTTAATCTAAGGAAATTACAATATTGAAGGCATTCAGATATATATTCAAATAATGCAATAGTACAATTACTGGAAATTGCGAAAATAAAATTAATGTGACGGGGGGTTGAAGGGGACAGAGCCCCCTTGAAGGAATGTATTCTTACTCTGAAAAAAAAAACAATAATAAGTAGTTTATCATATCACTGCATAAAATTGTGTTTAATGTGATACTGCTAAAATTTCTGGAAGCTTCGACAAATCTTATGTGCTTATAAATGCACAAATAACTTAAAAAAATCAGATTGTAAGATATTAAATATTGTGAAAAATGTATTAAAAATTAGTGAGATTAATAAAAAATAATTTATAGAGCTGACATTGAGGCCTCCAATCTGTAGATTTACTAGTGTTGTGTTAGTGAACGAAAATTCTCCTTGTTATAGGGTTTTTATGCAGCATTGATGATGCAAATGAGAAACTAATCACGGTTTCAAAATAAAAAGTATATATCCTTTCCTTCACTAATTAATTATTTTTAAATATATTCAACTGAAAAAAAATTCGTGTGAGCAAATATCATAATTTGCAAAATTCTTCAGTCACCCAATACCCAAAGCAATTTAAAAGTATTATCTAAAAAGGTTTAAAGTATTATCTAAAATATTTATCTAAAATATTTTCCTTTAGAAATTTTCAAAATAAATTTTAATTTATTAAATAGTCTCTCAGTTATTTCTTTAAAAAATTTAACATATGCTGCAACGTCAAATACCTTCAATCTTTTATTCTACAGAAAAAGGATATCCATTAAGAAGAGAATAATTCCTTTTCCCGTATCGAACGTTCTCTCAAATTTTACCTCATGTTTTATCAGCTGTTTTCGTTTTCTAAATTATTTGTTTCTCCATAAATCTTCTTGTCAGATCGATATAAAACGTTGTTCTCATCGATGTGAAATGTTGTGGAAGTAAGGAGAGATATTAAAAATTTTTAAGTATGTCAGAGATAAAATTTTGATAGCACCTAGTAATGCATCGACGAGTTTTTTGAGTCCCAGTAAATAGATTAGAGTACTTTTTTTCTTTTTTATAATCGTTTTTTACAGTATTTAATTATTTTACAGAACTTGGATGAAAAAAATAACCATCAGTTTAAAAAAAAGAAAACTAATTTACTTCAGAGCTATAGCTTAAAACTAATGTTTCTATTTTCAATATACAGGGTGTCTCTTTTTATCTTTGAACAACAGCTAATTACTAAACAGTCAAGTTTTGAAGTATAATTCTATATGCAAAAATATTTCAACTTTTGTCCTTAATCATATGAAATCCATTTACGTCAAAACAGTTAGTTTTGTAAAAGTAAAGTAATTCAGAGTTTTATACGATCGTTGGGTCTTTTACGCTTTATATATAAAATCTTTCTCAATTCTCTGACAATTAAAGCTATCAAAATTCTATTTTATAGGTAGAAACTTACCGACTTTTGATACTTTGAATTTTATGAATATATATATATATTTCCAGAACTGAAAACGCATCATTGCTTTTAGTTTGTGAAAACCCAGCATATTTGTATAATTCGATGCATTGTAACTCGATACCTTTTTATGGTAAAACAATGGGATTCTTTTTGTTTTATTTCTTAGTGAATAGAGCAAATATTTTTAAATATAATGTATAGGGTATCATATAAAAATTCAAAATTCCTAACTTTTCCAAAATATCTGTTTTGACGTAAATGACTCGTAAGAGTATGAGAATTAAGTTTGAAATATATTTCAATTTAAAGTTTGCTTCCAAAACTAACGGGTTAAGAATTAGCCTTTTTTTCATATGTGCATAGTGCATTATCGTGATATAAAGGACAATCTACTTTTCTTATTCAGTTTTAAAATTTTATTGGTAGATAAGCTATTAAATGTGGTGTGTTATCTTGATGACTTTACTAATAACGTAACTCTTCGTGTGTATACACAAAACAAAAACACAAACATACAAGCATGATACTTTATTTAAATACAATCATTGTGAAATTTGTATATTTAAAAGATAAGGCCAAGTCTTTCGACCGTTCGTGAGGAAAAACCACTGCATCCTGTTACTCTATTTTGTTCTTAAGAGCCTACACTAGTTACGCGAAGAAACGCTCACGCTAATGTTAAGTCTATGGGAAGGTTATCGCTCTCTTTTTCGCTCGCATTTTAATATTTTTAAATGATTGTTTTTGCATAGGATAGCTGAGGCCGATCCCCATCGTTGTTAGTTTTTACTTTTTCGATTTTAGTTACAGTTTTTTTATAAGCGGACATTTCTAATTTCGGAACCAGTTGGAACCGGTTCCGAAAGTGAAAGTACCCTTATATAAAAAAACTGGAACCAAAATCGAAAAAGTAAAAACTAACAACGATGGAGATCGGCCTCAGCTATCCTATGCAAAAACAACCATTTAAAAATATTAAAATGCGAGCGAGAAATCGCGCGATAACGTTCCCATAGACTTAACATTAGCGTGAGCGTTTCTTCGCGTGACTAGTGTAGGCTCTTAAACGAAATATTTTAGTTTATAGATCTGATAAATTTAGTTTCTGTGATATTATTTTCAGTTAGAGACTATTTTTAATTAAAAATTGCTTTCTGCGCATGCTTAGTACATGTTGAATTGTTTATTCGAAGTCTTCGTTCAGAGATATATTGTGCTTCGAAGATTTTGTTTATATTTTTTGTTATAGAGAGATATATCAAAGGAGACGGAATTTGTCTATTTCGCTTTGTTTTGTTTTGTATTTATAATATCAATGATAGACATCGCGAAATCAGGCTAGACACTGTTAATAAAATTGTTAATATGTAGAAAATTTATACCGATTTTGTCGTGGGTCTATTTTAAAGATCAGTTATTAGTAGCACTGAAAATTATAAAACATTGTTACATTTGCTTCCTCTTAAAAGGAAAGTGTTAGAACAGAGACATTCAAAACTTTTGCCTAAAATGTTGATTGCCCCTACAAATTTCGAAATGTAATCTTCGCCATAATTAATAGAAAAGTATCCTTTATTTAAAAAGGTAAATGTTTATATTCTAAAATAGTGGTATCTTGGTGGCCTCCCCTATGTTAGAATACGGATATGTTTGAGAGTTTATGTTTATGTTGTAGGGTATATATATATATGTTAAAAATTTATTATTATTTATTCTGGGAAATTTCTATAAGGCATTGTTTGTACTATATGTTTAAAATAGATCTGCGAGTATTTGTATGATTTCTACTTTTTCGTAGAGTGGTTGAAATTTTCGTATGTGTTTGTATGCGCATTTAGTTACAATCAAGCTGTCCAGTTTTGATGGTTACAAATTGGTAATTCTTGAAGTTGCAATGAGCGTAACGCACACAAATATGAATGCTGTTAAGTAACAAACAATTCATAGTCTAATACTTCTTTTGAAATGTTACTATTGAATCAATAAAAATTACTTTTATAAGCATATACTTCAAATATATGTAAGATGGTATATATATATATATTCGGGTGGCCCTTAGCAGCAGGCAATTTCATGAAAGTAAAAATTTCCTGCTCCCAGCGTTTAATCCTGTTCCAATCAAACAAAAGGGCTCTGCAAACTGTTAGCTCAATTTAAAAGCTTTAAGGCGACCCTCAAATGCCTTGAAGTTGTAACATTGCATACTCAACGAGTAATTCGTTCAAAAACGGTATATTCTTCCCTATCTTGGCAATATATTTCTTCTAACAGTTCATGTAGACACATCCAAGCAACCCACCCCAGCTGTTGTTTAAAAACGTTCTAAATCATAATTAGCAAAACTTAATTTGAAAAATTCCAAAAATATCGTCGAAAAGTCGTCATAAAGCTCACAACCGCTATAAGAGAAACGCATTTTTATTTCTAACAATAATTGCTATAGCATCAAAAACATAATATGAACAGTGTCCACATTGAACAATGTGAACACTTTTTAATGTTCTGTGAAAACTTGAGATTGAACATAATTTTTTCCAAAGAGAGGATTTAGTGGCAGTTGGGTATTTCTTACGGTTTTCGCTAACGATCTGTAAAACAAATTGTTTCTCAGTTTCATTTTTTGCAAGAATGTTATTGTAATCCTGAATGAGTTTGACACCTCTTTCTGCCACATCATTCACAACAGCCGTATTCTCAAGTTTTTCAAATCCCCTTTTGTAACTAGGATCGTCCTTCCATGTCGAAGGATCTTTGTTGCGGATTTCGATGCTGATGGTAAATCTCGTGAAGATTTTTTTTTTTATCAGAAGTTACAAAAGACGAAAACTCGATGTTTGAAAAGGAAGAAAAATCATTTTGGTTCATAATATACCATTTCGGTTTATTTTCTTCTTCCGGTCTTAGACATTTATCTGCTTCCAGCATAACTTGAACCATATTTGACTTAATCTCTATGGAAACATTGTCATCAAATATTGATAGTGCCACAGTTTCTGCAGCTAAGTACCACAGATGGTTGGAAATTTTTTTAGATACAGATTGACTGATTTCTGGATCAATATCCTGATAGTTTATCAGTTGACGCATGAATAGGAAATCATGATAAGGTGATTTTATTGCTTCGGATGACATAAACCAGGCTCGAACATACACTCGAGCAAGAAAAATACATATTCTTCTTATAGAACTCTTCTCCCTATGGATTAATTGAAATTCATCTTGAAACATGTATATTTTTAATTCATAAATTGCTATTGACATCCACCTAGCATGACTTACAGATCCTGAAATACGAAACGATATCCCATTCATCGTAATGTCACCAAAAAAGATCATTGTTAACTCCAACAGTTCTCGGTAATCATCTCGCTGTTTTTTCTGCGTAGAATGGTGGTATTCAAGAAATCTAAGAAGGGTAGAGCGGACATAAACAGGCACTTGAGTGCTACCAGTCATGTAAACATTCTTATTCAGTTTCGTCCAAATTTTTCTAAATCTTTTGAAAAATGCGTTGTCTGGACCAGAAGTTGCACCCATCAGTAAGTCGAAACAACTCCTAAAAACTAACTCATACATGTGTTGATGGCAAAGGGGAGTACAACAGATCGCGATTGAACATATTTTCCAGATTTGTGCAAGCACCATTTATTTGACCTGTGTTGCTTGCTGTCGTATCACAGCAAAGTGCTTGAATTTTGTCAGCTATTACCCATTTCTCTACTGTTTCGTAAACAGCCATGGCTTGCTCTTCTCCTGAAGATGTTCGGATTTCAGGGACACCCAACAGTTGCTCCTTGCCCTGAAAAGTTGCTATTATTGACAGTCTGTCTTCCTTTTCAATTCCTGTAAGTGCTGTGAGCAGCTTTCCATCCCAGTGAATTACCAATTCTTGATAGTCATTTAGGATAATTTTTTTCTGTATTTATGTGTGTCTCGTTTCTCTAAATTGTTTTCTAAAGCGCTGAAAGGAACTACGATTTATTATCAGGTTTTCAGTATCACGTGACAACGACCACCCATGTTGAGTGGAGGTGATTCCCTACACCTGCGCTCTGCTCCCAACTTTGCAAATTGCTTTCTCCTTTATATTTACGGTAACTTAACCTTTTAAATACTATGAATAAGTCTGGACAGTTTTTTTTTAATTTAAGAGAAAATTATATATGGGTTAAAAGTATTTTACCTGAAAAAATGACTTTTCGAGCAAAAATTTCAAAATATCATGGTCGATGTGGGTCGCCTTGCAGTTGTCTAATTGAACTAAAAATTTGCATACATCGTTTTTCTTTGTTCATTGGAATAAAATTGGAGGGTGGAAGCTAAACTTTTAGAAAGGTGAAAAATAAGAGCCACCCTAATATATATATATACAGGGTGTCTCAAAAGGTCGTTTACAAACTTAACATGCTGGTCTGTCATATCATGATAAACAAGATTTACATAGGAACTTGTGTTCGAAAATGCAAACTGCGACCGCTAGAGGGCGATTTTCATGTCACCGATAATACCAGCCCAAACGTTCACGGCGAAACGTTGTTGACGTGCATGAGCACGTGTACACCTTGGGTTTTCATGCACCCATATGTGCATGTTATGCAGGTTCAGGACACCGTCCTGTGTAAAACAGGATTCATCCACAAACAAAATCCACGATGGGAAATCCGGCTGTGCGACCCGCTGTTGCAAATACCAGCGTGTAAAAGCAACGCATTGGGGATAATCGTCAACGCACAATGCCTGTACTCTTTGTAAGTGGTATGGATCTTGCGTCTCCTCATTCAGTATGCGCATAATACTGGAACGATGTACACCCACGCTTGCTCGTAGGATGCCCAAGGATGTCGCTTGCTCGTAGACTTGTTTGCGGGTTTCTGTCAAATTCCAGTAGCACGGTTTCATCTACGACAGGTGTGCGGTGCGTGTAGTGCGTTCTCGACCGATGTGACTACTTACTTGGAAAGCTCCTGCGTCACGCAATCTGCGGTGCAATTGTCCAAACAAAACATGACTTGGCTGACGTCTGCTTGGGATGCGCTCAAGGTACATCCGTACCACGGCTCGTGCATTTCCATCCCCGGCGTCATATACGTAATGCATATCGGCCTATTTTGCGTTAGTAAACCGATTCATCTTTTTCCTGCAACGTCCTCGCCTGAAATGATTACGCTTCCCACTCTCCGGTAAACCTGCGCTCATCGCCCTCTAGCGGTCGCAGTTTGCATTTTCGAACACAAGTTCCTATGTAAATCTTGTTTATTATGATATGACAGACCAGCATGTTAAGTTTGTAAACGACCTTTTGAGACACCCTGTATATATATATATATATATATATATATATATATATATATATATATGCAGGGTGGTTATAGTATAAGTATCTCTATTTGGACCTGTCTGTAGCTCGAAGGAATAACCCGAATTAAACCAAAATCGGTACATTGGTACACTTACTATTCGAAAAGGGGGAAGAAGAATGGAACAGTAAAAAATCATTGCAATAATCACAGACAGATGGCGCTACTGAGTTTGAAATGTAATGTGTAATACAAGAATAAAAAATTAAGGCGTCAAACCGGATGACCCACCTAATTTATTGCAAAATTTCACAGTGAATATGGTTACGCTTTCGCATGGCGGTGCCGATCATGTTCCGGTTCCAGATGGCCATTGTGCTACAGGATTCAAACCAGGCGCTGCACGACGTGCTCAACTGCGAAATGTAAGGCATCAGGAGTGATGTTTCGCACGTGTCGTGATATGCGGCAAAGTTATTGAGGTTTGCGACCCCTCCACGGTACACAATATACCACATTACATTTCACATTCAAAAGCGCCATCTGTCGGCGATTATTGCAATTATTTTTTTTATTGTTCCATTCTTCTTCCCCCTTCTTGATTAGTAAGTGTACCGATTTTGGTTCCATTCGGGTTATTCCTATGAGCTACAGACAGCTCCGAATACAGATACTTATATTATAACCACCCGGTATATATATATATCCTGTAAGACAATTTTTTGCTTTTTAAAAGACGCAAGAAGTGTATCGCAAACAGATCCATGCGTTATATTAATTAACAAAAATCCATAATGTCTCATATGTACATTGAAATTCAATCGTTTCTAAAATAAAAATTGTCTTATACATTAAAATGTATATATGGTGGTGTATTATTTCTATTATATTTTTTCAGATATTTTTTTTTTCTCCTGGGATATAATTTCATGCACTTTAAAGTCGCAAGGAGCGTGACGCGCACACATACTCGCATGCTATTAGATATCAATTAATTCTTAAAAAACTATCATACATACGTTTGAAAGATAAAACTTCAAAAAATAAAAATTACGTTTTGAAACATTAAGAATGTATCAGAAAAATTGCTTTCTGTATTGTATTGCCTTTAAAGATATTTTAACCAATCCATTTACTAAATATTCTTTGAATTATTTCTTTTACTCTCATATAAATGAATAACGGGTTCAAAAATTTTTTTCTTTACAGAGCACGAGATTACTACATCATCTTTCGAAAGAATTTTAGAGCTTTCTCTGTTTTAATGATTTGTTTCTGACGATAAGAATTATCTAAAAAAATCCAATCATGCATTTTTTTTTGTTTCATTAGCATGATAAATGTATTAAAAATGTAATTGTATGAATATATAAGTCAAAACGTATGCATGTGTTATATTCTTACTGTAAAATATTATTTCTGTGAAATAATTTTATGTATTGTTGAAATCGTAAAAATTTAACGTATACACATACATGCTTTAATTAACATGTAATCTACAAAATCTCATATAAATTTTTGAAAAGTATCCATTCATACAAGAACAAGAATTTTACTTCTTGGAAACTATAAAATCTGTTGCAAAAGACTGTTTTGTGTATTACAATGTTTTTAAAAATTCAAAATCTAAACACTTTTCTAAAAATTCCTCGAACAATTCCGGTTACTCTGATAATACAAAAGAACGAGTTGAAGTTTTTCAAAACGCCAGATTACAACGTCATTTTATAATACTTTTCTTTTCATAAATCACTGCTTTTAATCTTTTGTTTTTATCCGTAAACGATACGTCAAGAAATTCTAATCACACATTTTTTTAGATTGTTTTATCGTGATTCGCTAACCACAATAGATTCCTCAAAAAATTAAAATCACGATTTTTAATCTTTTGTTTTTCAACTATTATTTTCCGTTTGTTTCCTCGTGAATTAACTTTGTATTTTCTGAGCATCTTGAAATCGCGTAATTAACTTTTACAAAGAAATTTATTATATGATATTTAAGTGTAACTCATCTTAATGTGCACTTTAGCACATACAATAAAATTTTATCTTCTATAATTAAGAATTTCAGAAAAACATAACTAATATTTTACACCATTGATTCACACAAAAGTTGTTTAACACTCCATATCGTTTTCTATTATTATTATTTTTAACTGAAATCTATTCAACTATTTTTTATCACATATTGTTTTACTACTATTTCTTTATTTAAATTATCTTTTTTAATTAAATGTACAAAAATATTATTCATACCGCAATTACTTTAATTTAACTTTAAATTTTCTTTAAATGCTATTTGTATTTCATAAATCATTTCATTTTTGTAATGTCTGATCTTTTTATAAACATGAAAAATTCAAATATTAGATTTTATATTTCATTTAATTTTAAGTGTTTTACGTCTTTCTGTAAAATTAAATAATATGTCTCAGATTTTTAATAGTTATGACATTCATTGATTTTATTTTTGTCGTTGTATGTATCATTTTTCTTTTCCTCGTCTATTCATCATTTACAATTGAATTCTACATAAATAGGTATAATGGCCTTTTTTAAAAAAACATGCTTTTTAAAGTTTTTTGTCTTATGGCATTTTATAGAAAATAGTAGGCTATGCCAATGGAAGAAGTTTATGGAAGATTAATGGATTTAAATGGGAATTTCGATTAAAAAAACCAGCTATCGCCAGGTTGGCTACATATATGGCGACTTATGTTTGTCAAGTGGGCCAAAATTTGGTGGTATTGTGGTAACCCTGTCATTAGAACTTTTCAACAAATACTCATTGTATTTATATGTATTCATAAATCCATTATATTCCATATAAATGCTCACGTCGTAATGCTGCGGCAAACAATGTGATTAAAATGGATGAATGTGGCAAAAATAGAACTATATATATTTTTTCAATTAATATTAAACAATTGCAACGTTATTTCTAGGGAGAAAATACAATCCCCCCATCATGAGCACGCAAATTTCTGCGGAAAACATGAGACGACAATACAAAGCTCAGCATACGGCAACACATAGTTAATTTTTAATTCATTTTCAGCAGCGGATTACGCTTGCAAAAAGCAGAATAAAAATTCACTTGTTATTATTCAAAGATTACAGGCGTAATTCACTGCTGAAAATGTGATAGAGCTATTGCAGAAATCACGAAAAATACAACGTAGCAGCGTCACTTGTTTCGCGATTTACAGAAAAAACTAATCAGCAACAATTTATATCAGGAAGTAACTGAATAAAATGTTTTATTAAATTCCGTGCATTATGTTCAGGACCTTCTAAAATCTGTCGGAAACAGGAAATCGAAAATTTTCATGAATCCAATATTTTATTCTTTTAAACATAGAAGGCAGTAATAAATGGGACAGGGGGATTTTTAAAACTACCTTGGTCCATCCCAATGAAAAAAAGTTTTAATTACCCCAAAATTATGTTAATCATGTAATTATATAACTATATAAGTCAAATAAATCAAGTTACGTAAGATAGATATTGCTACTACACAACAATTTAAATTTTTCAAAAACAAACAAATTTTGCTGGCATTACAAAATTATCGTAAAATTAAAAAACAAATTTTGTTAATTCAAATAAAATTGATGAAATTTTGTTAAAATTTTGTATGAGTGTTAACAATATTTTTTTGTCCAAGCAGAGAAACCAATTTTTTTACTTCAACTAAAAATTTTTCTAAAACAACCAAAATGTACTCAACAAAACAGGTTTTGTTGTTTTAATCAATTCTTTTTTCTCTGTGTTATTTTGAGGAACATACTGGACAATTCCAGCGAATGATTAAGCCACCTAAATCTCCAGACATGAATCCTATCGAACATGTATGGGAAATGATCAATAGGTCCAGTTCGTGCACAAAATCCTCCACCAGCAACACTTTCGCAATTATCGGCAGCTGTGGAGGCTGCATGACTAATTAATTTTTAGGGGACTTCGGACGAGATGTTGAGTTGAGTCAATAGCATATCGAGTTGCTGCACTACGCCGGACTAAAGAAGGTCCCACACGATATTAGGAGGTATCCCATGACTTTTGGCACGTCATTGTATGTGTTTTCAAGATTGTGAATTAAAATTTAGAGCTATTATAAACAAAGAAATTAAGGAAACAAAAGTATATTTTCTCTACTTTTAAACATCCATTTAAATCATTGATTGATTTATTTAAGAAATATCTTTGAATTAATCTTCATTTACACATTGAAGGATGAACATTTTTGCTAAAAGCATTATAGGAATCAATGTGACAAGAAATGTGATTTGCTTTTGAACTTATAAATATTTCTTTCTCATTTTATTTTCATTTACGTGATAAATGAGACATTGACCTCGATACAATTTGAATGAAAAATTCAGTCAAATTTTATTTTGTGTACATGTATTACCATCATATAAAGTTTTATTCGTAATAAAAATGTTTTTAATCGAACAGTGATTTCTATATTTGTAAGGATAAAAATTCCCAAACAGATGAAGTTACCGTGTCAGTATTACCTTTTCCAGATAAGTAATCCGATATCACCTGCATTTCATATCGTTTTAGCTTAAGAACTCTGTACTCAACATGACAAGCATTTTAGGTGAGTCAACGCACAAGGCACTTTTGATTTTTTAAATATTTCTGGTTTTTATAACTCTATTTATTTTTATCAATAATTTTACTCCTGCAACCACTTTATCGGGAAATATCGTGCTCAATCGTTGTATATCAATTAAACGGAATCTACTGTAACGGAATGAAAAAAAAACTGTATCATTAAAATATATATGTTCCTGTAATGAAATTGAATAGATAGGCCCCAAATATTATTCTCTAAAGCGAAATATTTTGCAGTATCCGTTTGATATTAATATAATCTCAATTTACACATTTATAATAGATTTTTTCACTTTTCGTTGAATATCACAGAAACATATATACAATTTTTTTAACGATATATTGATAGTGTTTAAAGTTATTTGATAATACCTTAATGAAGAGGGCTGTATCAGCTAAAGTTATTCATTCGTATAATTAAAAATATAATAAAATGAATAGATAGTCCTGAATCCATTTGCCGTAAATCGAAATATTTTGAACACCTGTTTAACATTTATGTTGGAATTGTAGATAGTGCAACAAATTGAGCACTTGATTTGAAGACGATAATTAACATTTAATAAGAAACACTATATAGTAAATTACATGATAGGTAGATGAATAGAGAGTTAACACGATTTAAACGTGGCTAAATGCCAACTTAACAATATTAACATAATGAAGAAGCCGCTTTGCTAATTCTCATCAAACAGAATCCACCAACTTTGTTGAGCGTCTTGTAAAAACTAACCTTCAAACTGTTCCACTGGAGACGAATATCACTAATAATAATCTCCAAATAATATCATCTCACATAATCTTAACTAGAGAATATTATTTTCCGAGGAGTTCACATTTAGACATTGCTCGTTTTTCTCACATTTATATATCTCAAATGAATCATTTATTATAAATCGAATTTTACACAGTTCATTAAATATCTCAGAAATCTCTATATAATGAGCTTTAAATTATGTTAATTCTCAAAGTTATTTGATAACAGCTTAATGAAAGGGAGTTTATCTTAATCGTTTAATTCAAAAAAGGAAATTTTGTAAAAGGAATACGATTTAAACGTGGCTAACTGCCAACTTAACAATATTAACATAATGGAGAAGACGTTTTGCTAATTCACCTCAAATAGAATCAATAAACTTCGTTGAGCGTTTTGTAAAAACTAACCTTTGAACTGTTCCACTGGAGACAAATTTAAATTATTCTAATAATATCATCTCACGCTATCTTAACTCGTGAATAATTATTCTGCATTGAGTTCAGTTCACATTTAGACATCGCTCGTTTTTCTCACATTTATGTATCTCAAATTTATCATTTGTTACAAATCGATTTTTACACAGTTCATTAAATATCCCAGAAATCTATATAGAATGAGCTTTAAATTCTGTTAATTCTCAAAGTTATTTGATAATAGCTTAATAAAGCGGGTTTTATCATCATCCTATAATACAAAAAAGGAAATTTTATGAATAGATAGTACTGAATACCTCTTTTTCAAACGAGGAAAATTTCGTGACATACATTTAATATTATTTACGATATTCTTTAGTTATTTTTTGCTGCTTTATTTTATTATTTTCTACTTCTCTTCATCATTTCCAAGTAAAATTTCAGACAAAATCTTAAGTACAAGAAAATATTTTTACAAAGCCAGTTTTAGTGAGAGAGTTATTGAGAGTAAAATCAGTTTATATTGAAGGAAGTTTTCAAACGTTGAGTAAAGAATAAATGATATTTTTATATAAATGATTCTGATTTTCATTCCCATAATGTAAAACCAATACAGTGCATCTGAAGTTACTCAATTTATTACTCACACAAAATTATTTAAATAATCACATATTATTGTATCAAAAAAGCTTTAATGTCATATTATTAGTATTAAAAATTACTTGATAATATAATAATCAATTTGACAGTTATCTTTCAGTCGTCAGAAAAAAACCTTTTTTTTTTCTTTTTTCTTTTATACGAATTCTATTTCATTTCTGAACAGATACTAGATTTTTGATAGGAAATTTATGCTTTTGTGCCTTTTTGTTTTATAAAAAATATTTCATGAAAATGGCATCGTAAAAAATATCATATAAAGAATCAATAAATCATCAATATAATAAATAAATAAATCATCAATATAATAAATAAATAAATCATCAATATAATAAATAAATAAATCATCAATATAATAAATAAATAAATCAAAATAAATCATTTAAGCACATTTAAAATGTATTTCTTTATCCATAAATTCATAAATCCAGTAAACTCTATAACATTTTTATTTTTCAAATATGTATTCAACTGACAAATGATATTAATCTTTAATACACATTTCCATTGCTTTTAATAGCATATAAAGTGTGATTCTTTAACATGCACCCAATTTCAGCTACACTGCCCAAAATAAAAAAAATAAAAAAGCTTTGTATGTGAAACATTAGTAGATGATTTGAAAAGGGTGACTATACGGGTGTGAGTGTGCAAGGTTTTCAGGTTTTGTCTTGTATAAGGGCGACAATTCGTCACTTTCTCTTCAAAAGTTTTCACTGAATGAATTCCACCTCTAGCAATATGGCCGAAATGTGTTAATATATTTCATGTTTATAAAATTCATTTATTATTTTCTACCAGTTAATCTCAATCACTAATCAAGCATTAGAAAGTTTATAACTCTCGCATAGAGTAGAGGAGCTTCAATTGTCAGCAAGATTGATTTTATTCACCACCAGATATATTGCATTCGTCCGTTCAGTTTTTTATCATATGGATGTTCTTAAACGAAACATTTTACGTACAATTGATGTTAAAGCAAGCGATACAACTATATTTTAATCGCCAAACTGTCGCATAGAAAAGAGGGCCATTCGATTAGGAATTATGTCATTTTTTGTTAAAAAAATGTTTAGGGGTCTATCTCCGTATTAAAAATGTAGGAAGCTTTGAAACTTTCATTACGAACATCCAATTTTGTTATAATAATTGGATTCGTTGGTAAATTTTACTTTTAGATACCAAAAGACAATTCATTCAGAATTTTTTTTTCATGATTTAAGCAAAATCAATATATAGAAAAAAATGGCCATTCGATGAGGAATTGTGTCAGTTTTTGTTTTAAAAATGTTTAGGGGTCTATCTCCATATTAAAAATGTAGCAAGCTATGAAGCTTTCATTACGAACATCCAATTGTGATATAATAATTGGATTCGTTGGTAAATTTTACTTTTGGATACCAAATGACAAGTCATTCGGAAAAATATTTATTGATTTAAGCAGATTCAATATTTGTAACTCTTAATGTTAAATACATTTTTCATAAGTTCCAATACAAACACCAATAGAGATACTTTTTAATCATGACACAAAAATTACTGGAAGCAATTAGCAGTAATTTTGAATTCGCATTTTTAAAGATCCCAGAAAGCGATTTCTTTAAAAATTAGTAAATGTTACAGTGCGTATTTTTTTTAATATTAATTTCATAATTTATATATTTTTTTAAATTAATATTTGAAACAAAATGCATTTAACCTATACAAATTTTAACAAAAATCGATATCTAGAAGCTGCTAATATGCGAATGTTGCAGTTTGTTTTACATGTATTAAAAGGGAATTTAACATTAGGAGTTCCAAACTTTACATCCTAAACTACATGACGGGTTATTTTGGTATTCTGAAGTAAGATTTATTGAAAAATGTAACTATGGTGTTGAAATTAGGTATTCGTGTTGAATATTTCGAAGTTTGTTAAAATTTCTATATGAAGACGACTCCGTAAGATAATGTTTAATATAAAATTCAAAAAAGACATAACATGCCTTAGGATCGATTTTTTCGATTTTTCTTTTGAAAAAATTGCTGCTTAAATGAATGTATTTACATTTTTTGGCCGTCTGTATAAGCAATTTTTGTGTTATGATTAAAAAGTACCTCTATTGCAGTTCAACATAATTAGACTATCTTAATTCCATCAGACTTTATTTAGTCTCGGAGTTGTAATAATAGTTCTCATTATCACTGCTTAAAATATGACAAGTAAATGAAATTTCAAATGAATATAGATTAATCAATGAGAGCATACAAATGATCTTACATTTTATATAAAGGAATTTATTTATTTATTCACTTCCATCTCTTAATTCAGAAAGAAATTTATAACACTTCATTTTATGTATCATTAAAACATTTTTCTACCGAATGCTATTCCAATATTCCTTTAAACATCAAAAATTTAAATTCACCTTAAGGTAAATATAAATAATTTATTTCTTCCTTTAAAGCGAAAAATTCCGTTACATCCGTTTAATATTTATTCATGATATTCATTAATTCTTTTCTAGCCGTTTTATTATTTTCTTTTTATGCCTGTATGTTCATCATTCACGAGTAAAATTACAGATAAACCATTCTTAAAGCCAGTTTTTGTGGTATATTGAAAGATATAATAGAGGAAACATTTTAACACTAAGCAAATATTCCTTAAGAAAACGATAAATAGAATTTTTAGATAATATTTAGTAAATAATAACGGTTTTTATATCCATAAAATAAAAGAGACAATATTTCTTTGAATTTATCCATTTATTATAAAAATGCCATTCATACATTTTGTTGAAAAATCACATAAATCTTTATAGAGGAAGCTTTAATGGCATGTTGTTAGTTGTACAATTTATTTGCTAACAGCATAATTATCAGGACTGTATCAACTAAAGAGATATTTGTGTATTTATTGTAATTTTTTAAACTGGAAATGTTTGAATGGATAGTTCTGAAAACCTCTTTTTGTATAGCGAAAAATTTTGTATCTTCCATTTAATACTTATTTACCTAAATTCGCTCCCATTTATTACAAAAATTATTTCCTCACTTTTCATTGAATATCATAGAAGTCTGTACTGAAAATCCTTAACGACTTGTTAGTGGTCAAAGTTATTTGATAACAGCTTAATGAAGAGAGCTGTGTCATCTAACGATATTTGTTCGTGTATTTATGATAGCTTCTAACCTTACAGTTTTTTCTAAGTCATAAAACGTATGCGATATCATATAATTTATTTCATAAAATTATTTAATAATGTGACGAGTACGGTACATACTTAATTTCATTTCTTAAGAAAAATATCTGTTTTGCAAGTCATATCTGCCAAACGTACAGTTTTTAAAGAGATTTAAACACACTTTAGTGTGTTTATTTGACTGAAAACAACTGTACGTTTTGCAGCTATAATTTCCAAAAATTTTACTTTTGGATAGCCCTGAATACCTCTTTCTGTAAAAGAAAAAATAGCAAAAACTGTTTAATTATTATTTATCTCAATTTACTCATTCGTTTCGGGATCAACTTTCTCAACATTCTTTGAATATCACAGAAATTTATCCAGAATAACCATTAACGACATGTTGTTAGTGGCCAGGTTTATTTGGTAATAGCTTAATGAAGAGGCTCTATCATCATCGAATAATTCACGAAAATGATAATTTTAAATAATACAGAGTATCTCATTCTCGAAAGAGAAAAATGCCATGATATCCATTAAATATTATTCATGATATTCCTTAGCTCTTTCACGGTTATTTCATGGTATTTTTGTCTGTATGTAACGGATAAATAGATTTGTATATAAATTATTCTTATATTTTTCGAACGAATGAACCAAATGTAACTAAAAACTATACAGCTAATTCCGGGTAACTCACCAACATACCCACCAAAAATCAACTTAATAGAAAGATTTTTACGGCAGTTATCGCGGAACAGACAGACAAACAGACGGAAACCAAAATCTTTTCGTGTCTCCACCAGTGAGCCTCAACTGTCGTTTGGGCAATTTGGGCCGTTCAATAAGTTACAAGCCAAATGCAATAACAAATCACCTGCGAAATCGTACCATCCTAGCAAAATGTGGAATTCTCTTTAACAGCATTAGGAAAAATGCATCCGGAGAGAGGTATGAGGAGGCACGCATAATCGACTGACATAATAAGAAAGAAGCACAGTCAATCCGGCACACCACACAGTAGTCATTTCTATGATCTTTGAATAACGCACGATATAATGAACTCATAGTATAGAAGCAGGGAAGCAACAATGATATGGCTGGCGTGTTTTGGTACGCCACATACTAGTCCCTCTCTAAAGTGGTTGCACCATTCCTCGAATGATTATTCATATTTTAAAACATATTTTATTAAATGGAATTAGCAAATTAAACTGTTGCATTTGAAACGTTTGAATATAAAGAATAGTTTTTGTGCAGGGTGGCTAGTGGTCAGGGAAAAATACAGTCAAAAAAAGTGAAAAACACCCGTATATTCTCATAGAAAAATTTATATTGATTATTCGATCAAATAATCAATTTGAATTTTTCTATAAGAATATACTGGTAATTATCATTTTTTTACTGTATTTTTCCCTGACCACTAGCCACCCTGTTGTGCTAATTTAAATGGATAAATTAAATGAAAGAGTATCAGACAATATCTAAAACTTATAATACTAAAGCAACGCGTTTCTGTTGAATTTAGTTTAGTTAAAGTAAGTATTTGGGAGTTAAGGAAAGCGTGGTTATATTGCCATAAAAAATAACTTTCTTGAAACAGCACGAATCTTACAGACAGATGATACACTTACTGTACCAGCTTACTATACTGAAGATCTTACCTCGACAAACCGTTCAAAATGTGGAAAGCCTACAATCTCCGGAACAGTCGTGAATTATGGAGATACTACTTAATAACAATAAATTCCGATACATTGAAGATAATAAAAGCAAAACATGCTTTTTTATATGAATTTGGTGTATCGCAAGAAGCATGAAGTATATGTTAAAGACCATATTTAAAAGCAAAAACATTTATGTAAACTACTAGCAGAACCATCTGCTTTTGCCATGAGGGCCTTACAGGTAAAATAAATAAAAATGCAATAATACGGAGATCATAATAAAGGAGCTCTGTGCATTCCAGCAAATAAATTGTGAAAAGTCAAACAGGAAGAAATGAAGTTACTTTGACAGAAGCGTAGAAAAAATAAATGAAAATACACATTTACTTTGCTGTATGTACCACAAAAATATACGATTTCCCTGACAATACGAAAACTAGTCGGATGTTCCAATCCCTAAACTTTCTTCTATCTCAGTCATGTTAATACCTCAAAATTCGCTATCACATCGCCAATAAAATCAATATTTTTCGTCATTCTGTTGTACGTCAGCTTCTTGCGAATCGTCGGGTTACTGGGATGCGATCAACTGATGTATACAAAACTACGAAAAGTCCTTCTGGTCTGTACCGGCAGGAACAAATAGCCTCCCTATTCCTTGGTTTTACGATTTCAGCTAATTTTACTGGAAAACATGAAGCTAAAATGCGTGAAACCCAATTAAAGAATAATCATTCCCAGTTCTCGTCAGCATTGAATTTGAATGAGAACACCGCCAAATTAGTCCTCTACAGTCAATTTGGCTTCATTTACGGCAACCTATTTTTGTCGCCAAATTTGGCGCTATTTCGCCAACTGTCGCAAAGCCTGGCGATAATTTGACGTTGGCGAATATAAATATATAGTGTTAAGCATATAAGAATAGGAACAATGGTTACAACAATGAAAGAGAATTTGCCGAAACCATGTTAACTAAAACTCATAAATTAAACCCGTTTAGGGATGAATTCTGCTGTCTTGTTTGAAAATGTCAGCTACCCTAAAATTTCAAACCGCTATATCTCAGCCATGTTTTAAGATAGAGGCAAAACAAAAATTGCTCCGGATTCTCCGGATCAAGGCCGAACATTTAACGAAAAAAACTTTTAAGATTTCTAATTTTTTTTTGTAGATCTTTTTAAATTTGAATTCTTTAAATGGCTATCAATGCGCCCCCTTCCGGCGGAATATCACCAAATTCAAGTCGGACTGCTGGCCATAGCCAAAAACATAGAAAAAAATTTGTTTTAATTATCTGCATAACATCATACACTTTTAGATGATACAATAGTGAAAATCGAACGAAAATCGAACAAAAAAAAGTGATCGCAGCGCCCCCTTTCGTCGGAATATCCCCAAATTCAACTGGGACCTGCAGGCTATAGTCAAAACATAGAAAATTTTTTTGTTCAATTATCTGCATAACTTCATACACTTTTCGATGATACAGTAGTGAAAATCGAACAAAAATCACGATAGCAGCGCCCCCTTTCGTCGAGATATCCCCAAATTCAAGTAGGACCTGCTTGCCTTAGCCAAATCATAGAAAAAAATGTGGTTCAATTTAAAGCATAACTTCATACATTTTTCGATGATACAATGAGGACGGACAGACGGACAAACAGATATTTTGTAAAAACATGTTTTTCGGAATCTCTGATCCCTAAAACGTGTAAATCCGTCGAAAACTTGAAGTAGAAAACAATTTCGATTACAATACTTTCTTCTATTATAGATAGAAGAAAGCAAAACAGTCAATCAAATAGCGCAAAATTGAACGAAACTCTATTTCGTATGGCATCTATACATATGAAAATAAAAAATAACTTTTCCTTTGAAAATAGTCTATCTAATCCAAATCAATACCAATATCTAATAATACCAATATCTAATCCAAAATCAGCAATAGTTGTCTTTTTCGTATAATCTTCTATTATCGGGTTTACAGCCGATGTTGGAGACGAAATCGCTAAAATATATCTAAAATCGCTAAAATACGTGTTTAACTATTTTTTAGCAGTTTGGTGTTGGTGTAATTTAAGCTCTTACTTAATACTGCTGCTGTAATATGGCGAAATGATTTAAAATTTTCAAGCCCCCCCCCCCTCCCATTTAACCCGACTTAGTGGTTTGATTTCTAAAATCGCTGAAATACGTGTTTAAATATTTTTAATAAATTTGTTATTCAGCATTTTACGTTCGAATATAAATTTACTACTGAGATATGGCAAAATTACCTAAAACTTCCTGCCCCCATTTAACCCCCTTAGTGATTGAATTTCTAAAATCGCGAAAATACATGTTTTACTATTACTTTAGTAGATTTGTTATGCTGAATTTTACGCTCCTACCTAAAACTTTCGACCCCCCTTATTTAATCCCCTTAGGGGTTGAATAAAAAAAAATCCTTTCTTATTGCTCACCTTGGTTTTAACACCAATATAGTGTCCAATTTTCACCATTCTGACTTTAGTCGTTTTAGATCTGCGTTGATGAGTCAGTCAGGAGTTCTGTTTTTATTATATTAGTATTAAAAATTTTTCACTATCTTTCATGGATAATTTTTATGAAAATTTATCAATTTACTTACCAAAGAATAGCTTTTTTAAAGTTTGAAATTAGGTTTTTCAAGAATGTTCTAAAAGAAAAAAAAAGAAATAAAAAACGAATCAAAAACGCAAAATTTTCAGACAAATTCATGGAGTAATTTTTGCACATAAAGGCATAATATTTTCAAATATAAATAGAAAATTGTGTTTCCTTTTACTAGGAATGTATTATACCTTGAGTTATAATTGATTGTCCCTGATGATGACTTTTCCTTGGAAATCCAATCTCTAAAATAGTCTTAAATCGCAAAACTTCACGCTATTTTCTGAAAGATCCTTTACCGTTATTGGAAAAAGATAAAACATATGATTTAATAGTTGAATAAGAATAAATAGTTTAACAAATTTAGAACACTAAAAAAATATTGACTTAGTACTTTTTTTTACATATACAATAAACAGAAAATTACATATTTCTCATAAATATTGTCAATTTCTAACAGAAAATTGTAAAGTAAACGAACTTACCTTTGTAAAAAATGTATTTTGGATGCCTGCAGCCTTTTAATTTTGAAAAGTTACGAAGTTTATACCTAGAAATTTCGCACATTTAACTATAAAAATTACTTCATGAATATGCCAGAACATTCGAGTTTAGATAACCTAAACATTATAAATTATTACGATTAATTTTGTAGGACATTTTTCGAAATTTTTCTTAAAATTGCCATTTTATATTTATTTATATTTCTGGTCTTGTATTTTCTTCATTTCCAAAATTTTACCTGAATGGTTTTCAAACAATTTTTGTACCATATCAACTCCCTAATTCTTAACCCTTTGTGACTCAACAATTTCGATTTTAAAAATATTTACCCATATGTTAGAATACATCATTTTAAGCATGTAAAAATAGTTTAATAAATTTATAACATAAAAAAACATTGACTAAAAGGTACTTTTTCATATCTACAATAAACAGAAAATTACATACTTCTCATAAGTTTTGTCAATTTTCTAACAGAAAATTGTAAAGTACACGAACTTACCTTTTTAACAAATATATTTTGGATGCCTGTAGCATTTTTAATTTTGGATATTAACAAAGTTAATTTGAGTAATAGTGATATGAAACCTGTCAAACGATAAATAAAACTTTAGCATGAAAAACTCAGTATTGCCTTCTGTTGAGAATTTTATAATTGCTGTCTTCGAAGTTAGCAGCAATAAATTAGATCGTATTTTAAAGCCCACTGTATAAGTAACATTTATATGTGGGTATGTTGCAGATATACAATGCGAGATAGAAAGGGTTAATTTTAAAAACAGATTTATCGCAAATTCCGTATATTTCGGCGTCTAATGTGCAGCTCAGCAAACAAAATTCGAACTAGAAATTATTCTTAATGAATTAAGTGAAATATTTAAAACGATTCAGCAAGTTACATTTTATTAAATATTATTTCTGTGTCTAAATATGTTTTTTTGCGCCGCACGTTTTACGCCGGAATATACGGTAGTTGTTTAAATTTCTAAATGTTAAATATCATAAAATGTATGTATGAAAAACGTAATACTTTTGGAATGTCGCGATCACCTTGACACTATATCGAAATAAAATTAAAGAAAACTTGCTAAAAAGGTGCATTTAAATGCACGTTTTTAGCATTTCTTTAATCTTATTTCGTTAAATATCGCATTACAATTTTTTTTAATTTTCAGATTATTCATTTAAATCACGAATAACCATCTAGCCGTATAACCAAGTATTTCAAATACAAAAGTTTAATTTATTATGTCATATTTATTAAAGTGAGTTTTTAAGTATGACTATTTTACTTTACGTAATTTCATAAATTCCTCTTAACGTCTAATATTTTTTACAACATTTATTGGGCTATCGTCTCATTTTATAACAGTAAAGGTTTACTAATTTGTGAAGAAAACGCTAAGCAATTTAAAGACCTTAAAAAAACGTTTCTTTGAATATGTATTTTATGCATCAAATGAATTCATTAATTTAAAAGTATAGATTAATGTTTCACACGACAAACGATGTAGTGTGTGTTTATAAATTAGTAGAAATATAATCATAAATTTGAAAGGCTATTATTTTCACAACTAGAAAACCACACGCATTGGAATGTAATCAGTCTAGTGTTCGTGTGGTTGGGTAGGGGAATAACAAGAAAATAAAGGATGCGACTCTTTGGTCGAAAATAGGTCAGTAATATGTTCAAAACCCACGCACAACTGGTTATGATCCGATAAAGTCCAGAAGGGGTTAACCGAGCGGACAGGAATCTTACACAGCTGATTTAGGACATTTGGTCGAAATTCGGCAGATGATTTCTTTTCTGCTTGATTGGTGTTTATGCTATAAATTATAGGAACAGTATACCCGACAATCGTACATTTTATTCAAAAATCAGTTTCTCAAACAAAAATAATACTATAATAAAAAGAAAATTGAACAGAAATATTATTATACACCAACATTCACGTATTTAATAGTACAAAGTACGGAAATAATTTAAATGTACAAAGAATATCTGGAAAAGGAACACATAAAAATCTATTTCCCTATGGTTTAAAAGTGTCGTTTAAAATGATGGTGATATATATTCATATACTTCTCAAAACGTTTATAAAATAAATTAAATCAGTTTTTAAAAAATAATAAATCTAATAGTTTTTGCCTTTTGAATACCATTTTAAAACAGCAATAAATGTTTTTTTTTTTCATTTCGGCTTTACAATAATTCCTCATACACTTTTTTCTTTTCAAAATTGTTTTTTTAATATAACTAACATCAAAGTATCCATGGTAAATTGTATTTTTAAATCACATGTCATGATCTGTGCATTTTGTATATTTATATACGCAGTATATATATATATATATATATATATATGCCTGAATGAATTAAGTATGTGCATATTTTCGTAAAATAAAAAAATGCGATCACAAAAATAACAGAAATTAATTCTCAAAGAGATATTTTCCCTATGAAAGCTTTAAATTCTCTTTTAAAGGAGCAAAAATACAGCGAAAGAATTTCATTAAACAGAGGTTGCGAAATACGGTAATCAAATATTTTGAAATGATAAATTTTTCTGCTGCGTTCCTTTTTTCATAAGTTATTTACAAAATTTATGCAATACGTTTCATGAATTTTAAAATTTTTGTTTGCAAGAATTCTCGCTCGCAGTTATTTTAAATATAGGAAACATTGAGCGAATGTTTCATTATCAAACTTTTTCTAGGAAAACGGAATCATATATTAGAGTTTGAAATACTTAATTTTGTTTTAGAAAATATTCAAGAGTTTTCAACCAATAATAAAATTTGTAACTTTTCTAATTATTGCATGCATTTAAGTGTCTGATACGTTTATTTATTTTTATTTTTTTCTAAGTAACTATACACGAATAACGTTCAGAAAATTAAATTAATTTTCTAATAGTTATACCTTGACTAGTGAAAATTAGGGTACAACCGCGTACCCGATTTTAAATGGTTCTTAGAGCCACAATTTCCAATAGGGCATTTAATATAAGTTTGCGGGCAAACTTCAAAAGTGTCCTTGTACTATAATATCATATTAAATATATGGTTAATTCATCACAATTTTATTAATAATTCATTATTTATGAAAATTTAATCATCCTGTCTTACGCCACCGTGATACAAAACCGCATAGATACAGGGTGTCCAGCGAATAAAACCCTGATTTCAAAATTAAATATCTCAAAAACAAAGATCAATAGAATTATGCGGTCAACGGTTTCTTTAGTAGCTAAGCTGTAAAAAAATTATACAGAAGTTTCGAAAATTTCGTTTTAAAAACAGTTGACAGACGGCGCTGTAATTGCAATGCCTATAAATTGTGATTCAAAGTCCAGAGCGATCAGTTCGACCATTCAATCGTGAAAGGAGGTCAGGTAGAGGTTAAAATCATGCATTCCATTGAACAACGTGTTTTTCTCGTATTGGAGTATTACAGATTAGAACGCAGTCCTACGGCAACAAGACACAGCTTTCAAAAAAGATTTAATGTTCTGAAAGGACCCGATGCGAAAGTCATTCGCAAGCTGTTTGCCAAATTCGAACGACCCGGCTGCGTGGATGATAATCGAGTGGGGAACGTTGGACCCAGGCAAACTGTAGTCACTCCTGGAAATGTCGCCAAAGTTTCTGGAATTGTTCAGGGAAATCCAAGGAATAGTGTGCGAAGAGATGCATCAGAGACTGGTTTAAAGCGTTCCAGTACGCAAACAATATTCAAAAACAGCCTAGGAATGCTTTCATACAAACTCCAAAATCATCAGACTATACCCACAAGAGCTTTGGGACAATGGGTTGACTTTGCGAACCAGATTCTGACAATGATTGAAAATGAAGGGTTTGATGTTGGCCGCATCTGGTTCACAAATGAAGCACATTTCCACTTGAATGGATTCGTGAATAAACAAAACTGGAGATTTTGTGGTTCCGAAAATCCTCATTTGTGTGAAGAGAAACCACTGCATTCGCCAGAGGCAATATCGGCCTTTGTTCATGCGACAAACGATCACTAGTGAACGTTACCTTACAATTTTGGAACAATTTGTCAGCACACAACTAGCGTTGGAGGATCGACCAGGTATCGATTGGTTCATGCAAAATGGGGCTCAACCACATAGTACTTAAAAAGTGTTTCACCTTCTTGATGAGTACTTCAGGAATAGAGTAATTGTGTTGGATTATCCCAAATTTACTGGCACAGGAATGGAATGGCCTCCATATTCTCCCGATCTGACTCTTTGTGACTACTTTCTGTGGGATGCATTGAAAGACACTGTCTACCGGAACCATCCCATTACGCTGGATGAGCTTGAATCGTCAATTTGTGTGCCATGCGATTCCATTTCCATTGAGACATTGCAGGATGTGATGTAAAATTTCATTATTCGTTTACGCCACTTCATTGTTTCGAACGGGGAAACTTTTAAAAAAGGTTGGGTTCTGATTGAAAAGAATGCTTGACTTGACCTTTGTTTTGTTTTATATTGCTTGCAGAGAACGAGTTTTTCGGCGTACAGCGCCATCTGTTAACAGTTTTTGTAAGTAAATTTTCGGAACATCTGTATAACATTTTTACAGCTTAGCTAATAAACAAACCGTTTACCGCATAATTCTATTGATCTTTGTTTTTGAGATATTTAATTTTGAATTCAGGGTCTTATTCGCTGGACACCCTGTTTGTTAATCTTACAGTAAATGGAAAATATTAGATTTTCTTTTAAAAATGAACAATATCTATTATTTTACAACTTTAACTCAGGAACTAAACATGAAGTGGAAGACAGGATACCGACCACTAAATTAGTAGTTTTTTAGACAAAATTTAAGAAAAACAGCCAGTTTTCTGAAACAATAAGTTAAGGAGGCTTGCAGTGGAGCAAGCAATGCTTAACTACGATACTCAAATTTAGATTCAGCTAACTCTCAAATACACTAAGTGCAAATTTACATATTTTAAAACTCAACTTACGCAAGGAAAATGGCTGCTCAAAATCGTATCTCTAGAAGACTGCTATGTTGAAGAGCACTATCGCTGAAAACACTTTAATCAACAACACTTCGAAAATGCTTTAAATGTCTGTAACTAACTTAAATCCCATGAACTTCGAAATTCACTTTATTAAAGTCCTGAGGTAACACGAAACGTCAATATCTCACAGAACGTGGCAGCAATGTATACTTCAAATCTCAAAAGCAAGAAACTTTTGACGTGACACAAATCTGCTCGTTTCAACTTTCATTCCCTTTTTTATACTCGCCAGCTACCACAGTAAGCTAATTAGCATATTACTGCACCAAAATAACCGCGAAGTTTTGATTCAGGAAGGAACCATCATAATTGCAAATGTCGGTGGAACGACAGATTGGTGGCACTTTCACGCAAAGGTGTTAGATGTCGGACAACACGTTCACCAACTAGGCTACCTTCATAAGTTAGTATCCAGACACTCCCATAAACTAAAAATATTTTAATTATAAGTCTAATGATTTAATATATAAAGACAAAATATAGGTTATCGTCATTACAATTTGAGGAATTTCAAAAAAGGTTTTCACCTCTTTTATCAGATTTATAAAAATCATAATAACTCTTCTCCATGTGGTTTTGACTGCCTTTTCATCAAATATCGTTAACGGGCTCTTCAATTATTGTTTTGTAATATACTTTATTATCCCATGTAGGATATCCGATTTTACCCCAACCGAAGGTACACTCTGAAACAGTAATTGTCGAGTGTCGCAAAGCAAATCATAAAATTGCACCTGTAATTGCATACAACAATATTTTGAAGGAAGTAAATTCGTATTATATATGCTATGCACAATAACATAAAAAGTTTCATTAACTTTAAATGTGTTCATATTTAAGAATTTTGTAATCTTTCAAATATTAAAAAAATGCTAAAATAAACATTAAAACACAGAAACTACACAATTTCTAATTTGAAGATGCCGTAACAGCTGTTTCTTCTACTTACCTAGAGTTAAGTTTTTCTGCCATTAGCGGCTAGATAGGGGATTGCTCAATTTGAGTCAAAGTGAGATATCAGGTTATAACCCGACAAAAGAACCCCCAAATATGTGTGTCATTCTCTTTGCGTGAAGTTTAGAATTTCAGATGATTTTTGTTGCAGCATGAATTTCAAGAAAAATGCTTATTTTACACTATAGTTAGCAGTAATAAGAGACGTTGTTGCAATGGAAGTTACGTCATGATGGAACATGACCAAAATCATAAGTTATCGAGATAAATTGAATAGCCCGTAGGCGATGTTACACATATCCAAATAACCTGATGGTAATTCAGCGATCTCGAATGTGTTAATTTGCAAATATATTAAAATATTAAAACTTTTTTGCATATCTATTATACGTTCTTCTTTTCAACTTAAACATTTTCAATGAAACTCTATAATTTATCACAAATACTTAACTAAAAATTTGAAAATCAACAGAATCTTAAAACATCAAATGTCTAAAGCTAGTTTTATTTAAATCTATTAAAATTCTAAAGCAATTTAACGAAAAAAGTAAACGATAATGGCTTAAATATTCATCAATCAAAGAGTTTTTCTTAACAAAATGCGTTAATTCATTCTACTAAAGGTAGTAAAAGAATTTCATGAAATATATTTAAATGTAATCTATTTTTCTCTTTCTAAAAGTGTTTAATGTTTGCTTAGTCTAACGAAAATTCACCAGTCTACGTAATGCAGAGTAAAATATTTCGATCCAATAAAATACAATTCCCTTATATATATCCTTTTTCAAAACTTGATTTATTTTTTATTAATTGTTTTCCATTCAGTCAGAATTCTGGTTTTCAGTTTATCATGACGCAATGATATGAAATATTATACGTATATTTATAGTTCTGAAAAAAAAAAAAAAAAGCTAACAATCCCTTACTAACTTTGCCACAAATCATCGCATAAAAATGTAAGTTGTACGAATTGATTAGTAATAACATCTACTAATACATGCTATACTGAAATTTTGTTTAGGGTGTCGTCTACATATAAAAATTGAGCCAAATTTTGAAATTTTCTGTACGAACACCTACTTTTGACATCATACTTAGATTCACCTACGACATTTTATTCCAACCGGCAAGTCATTCGGCCAAGTAGAATACTGGAACTACTAATGTTCAATTCATTTTTAATCCATTCATTAAGACAGAGTGCATTATGGATAGTTTTTTAAGAATTTCTCAAAATATAGTAGCGAAATGAGCTTTAATTTTGAATTTGCATATTTAAAGCTTTTATAAACCGATTTTTGTTAAAAAAGTCTTAGGTTACAATTCAAAATTTTTTTATGCAAATCGAAAATTACAGCTCATTCAGCAGAGCAGTTTTGAGTGATGCTTTAAAAACTATACGCATTGTAGTCTATATGCAACGATTAAAATGTCAAAGTGAATGTGCTGGACAATCCGACAATTTTATGGATTACCATTGATTCAGATAGACTTCTCACACAATGGATTCGAACATTGGAACTCCGCCGTTTAGAAACGGGAAAAATTACTTCTGAGAAACTAATGCTTGATGACATCGCCGCAATATTTATCACTTATACTTTGTCACAGTCCCTTAGTAAATTTCCCTAATTGGTCACAAAATGGTTTGAAAATGAATTAAGGATGGTTTAAATACCTTAAGTTTTGGCCGAATTGTACGAAATCCTATACAGTTCTTTCGATAGTCGTCTGTAACATATTCTTCAAATAGGTGTGCAATCGGAAATACCGTTTGGAAGCTATTGTGTTCACTCGCAAACACACACACACACACACACACACACACACACACACACACATCATTTTTACAATACTTTCTTTACGCTACGCGTTTGGAAAATAAAAATGAATTTAACATTAGATGTTACATACTTTCAACAAGCATATTTTCTAAACTATGCTGGATATGACATTCCAAATATTGATCATGCGCATCTTTTTCGGATGAACACCGTAACAGAACTGAAATCGAACATTCACTAGTAAATATCTTCAGAACTGTTCATCAGAAAACATGAATGATAATACATATTAAAGTTCTAATTGAGCATCCCTATATGTAAATTTTGTGATTATCATTTAATATCTTATATGTTTTTTTTATAATTTTAATAGTTGTCTCCATAGACACGAAATGTTACAATAAATATTTATTTCAGCAGATGTCAGTTTTTGGTGCCAGCAAGATTGTTTTTTCTGCATTTGATATGCAATGGTACACTGCAATATTTACGACCACTCAAGGAGTCAATTTCTCTCCATTCCACCTGCCATGTCAAGTATGACCTAAACGCGCCTAAGACGAATGGAGTTGCGCGTAATCTCAGATCCAATAATATGAGTTCTAGATGCATCCGGTAAAATTCACGGGGAATTAGAGTTACGCCCTCTTAAAAAAGTGATATATTCTGATGAATGCAGTTTTTTGCAGATGCTTGAGATTTTCAAAGATTTTTATGGCTTTTTTTCATAGATTTTAAGATATTTTGGTATTTTCATAGATTCCGTTTAAAGATCATTACGATCTTTTATTTATTTATTTATTTATTTATTTTTGCATTGCAAATAAGTTCAAACCATGACTCTTATTTCTGTGAATTTCAGAGGATACTTAAGAATGATCTTCATGCCCCTTTTGACTTTGTTTAATTAAGAGAGTCCAATCATGGCTAAAAATCTAATATCCAAATCTTCTACATTCCATTTAATGGGAGTGAAATAATCTTCAATTATGTTCAACCCTATGGGGCGCTTCAACCTTATTTTCATTGTGTGACATTACCTTTGGGGACCTCAGTGACATATTATTCCAGCGTCATCTCGACTTCACATCAGTCTTTGTATTAAACTTAAATATCCCGTTTGTCCTTATGTATATATAATTTTGTTTGGGGATTAAGGAAAGACACCTTGTATAGGCAGACATTCAGATCTGATTAATGGATATTTTATTTATGGATAAATGTTTAATTCCATATTAGTAACTTAAAATAAAACTAATATTAAATATTACAAGGAATTAATTAAAATAATTAATCAGGAACATAATTAATATGTTGAGCAAAATTAATGTTGAAATTAAATTTTTGGATCTTGTGACTCCTTAAACGCTACAATGGTAGTAATTTGCAGTTTAATCTTTTAAACTATTATTGTAAATAAACATTTGTGTTTGTTACTTAAATTTGTTTTCTTATCATTTTGGCATCATGTCCACTGTAATTTTTCGTGTAGGTATACAGTAATCCATAGTTAATGTTTAAATTCGCGAGCAAGCGTAGTTTCAATGACTAGTAGTTCATAAGTAGGGGTTCTCCAAAATCACACAACACATGCTATTTATGTACTGTTTTATTAATTTATTTTGGAGTTTTAAATACTATTAACCCTTTCCATTAACCCCTGCAAATACTCATGATCACATTTATTATTTACTGTATCACTATACTGCGATGGCAAAGTGGTTGGTTTGGATATGCTTTTGAAAGTTTTTTGAAACGGTAGCTAATTATTTGAACTAGGACTACTTGACCAAATGTTTTCTCATTTGGTATTTGAAGGAAATATTTACTGGAGAATCCAAATATGAAGTAAAATAGAGGTCTTATTATTGAAAATTTTAAACTCTGGTACAATTTCTATATGTAGATGATCCCGTAAAATCTAGGAATAAAAAAAACTTAAAGACATTGAGTACAGCAAACAATAATGTATATCCTTCCAAAATATATTTCTTTAATTGATATTCACTGATTTCTTCGTTTAGGCTATACTTCAAAGCAAGTGGCGTAGCAATTAGGGCAAAATACTTCTTTAAACCATTCACAATTGGAATAATGTGAGCATATGTATTGAATGTATTTCCACAGTTCTGCTCATTCAGGATCCTACATAAAAATCGTCGACACCAAAACATTTTTATTTTTAAGCACATTTCATTAAATTAATTCTATCTGGAGATTTTTTTTCAGCAAACGATAGCTCCCTGGATGAAACTTCAATACAGATGCTCAAGGTATTTCAACTGTGTAGTATTCGGAAAAGTAGTTTCTATAAAATATTTCTCATGTTTGTTTGAAATAAAGTCTGGAAGATGAGACCACTGAATAGCATCGAATATCATCAGTGGAAAGATATTTTGAAAACTATAAAGTTTTTGTTTCAGTATCTATATTTCTTTAGTTTTCATTATTTTACTCTCTGTTTTTGTAACACGCACCATGTAGCATCTGTAGATGAAAAAATACTTATTAATATTGTTGCATTTATTTTACCTTTAACAAGTCAGTAACGAAATCCAAATATCAATATAATAATTAATTTCAACTAGATTAATTCTTACCCTTCGTAGATTAAAAAATATTTTTGTGTGAATATTATGCTTTGTCTTCAGATTTAATAGTTTTTGGAACATTTTATGTAAAATGTGCATTTTTAAAATGCCTCGTGCAAACGTTGAAAGACTCTAGAGAACATCGATATGAACTATATTCTCATCGTAAAGAATGACCGGAAGCGCCATCACAGAAGAAAAAAGGCACATCAAAAACACAATACTCAAAGAAGTGTAAAGCTCGTGTTTGAGCGAACTTTAACAGTTCAACTGGAATACACAATATTCTTTCATAAAAGGTATTCATTCAAATTTCCGAGCATTTTTAGTATGTTTGGAATTAATCAAATATTAGAGGCGGAAATCGCAGTTTTTTCTGTGAAATACATCATAGAAGTAACTTGCGTTTTATACAGCATAGCCGTAAATGTCTACCCCAGAAAAATTAAAATAATTAAGTTCTAGATTAAATAAAATAAACAGTGGTTGAATGCCACAGATCCATCACGCCAAATCTATATCTATTGTGTACAGAGCCGCTTACCATTTTACTGTCAAGCTTTCCAGCATTCTGTGCTAATTAGTAAGTTCAAATCGATGTTATCTACCTCCATTCAAATTGAAATTTGGGACATCTTGTATATATGGGGACTCTGCCCCCTACACTCTTTCTGCGCAAAATCTTAGACTCGCAGACTCGCTAGCAGACTTGCGCGTTGCAAACAAGTTCCTAATTCATCCATTGATAGAGAAACAGTGTAATATTCACCAATAACAAATTGAAAATTCTTGAATGCAAGAATATTTCCGAAATTTAAATTGTGTATATATAAACAGGCCGGTAGACAGACTAATTGCATATATTAAAAGACAGAAAATCAACGTTAAAAATGCACAAATAATACACAAAATGTAGCAAACAGATGTTCCGAATCCACAAGCGAGATTCTTCTTCAGTGCGACAAAGAGCAAAGCACAGCGTGTTTGAAAAAGAAAGACTGGGCAAAACGACAGAGAGGCGATAGTTTATATACCCTATGCGGGTAGAGAACGCCAAAAAGCAGCCAATGAGAAGAAAGCAGCATGAAACAACCGAGTGGACCAGTAGCGACATCTACCGGAGAACGAAAAATAACAAAAGAAAACCAAAAAGAGAAATTTAATTAATCGCTTGTGGATTCGAAACAGCTGTTTGCTGCTTTTTTGTGGATTATTTGTGCATTTTTAACGTTGGTTTTCTGCCTTTTAATATCCTTGCACAAAGGTTTAATTTGCTATTTTTATAATTGCATACCTTCCGTTTGACTGTTTTATGGAAAAACTTAAACCGTTAACAATAAAAATAATCAATAATGGATTAATCAATATGGATGATTGATCATAATGGATCGATAATTGGTAATGAAATTAAAACAAAATAAACCAAAATAGATCAGGTATGTGAACATTGAGTATTAACTTCAGGATACTACAATCGGCAAAAAAAAAATGTAAATTACTCCACACATTTCATTCGTCCAATTGTCGCTGTTAAAAAACGAAAAAAGCCATTCGATTGGGAATTATGCTCTCTTTCAACTTAGGGAAATCTAAGCCAGTTGAACCACGTTTTAAAAATCTGACTATATTTTATTTTGTAATCAATATATAAAAATGGGATCAATATATGTAGAAAGTTTATTTACTTCACTACAAAATATCGAATAGATGCTTTCCTAGATTAATAAAAAAAGTTCTGCGTTGTGTTTTTTTTTTCAAAAGGGTTCAAATTTCCTTGGTGTTTGAGAGATTTGAAACAGGTGACACTGATATATGACGATATCAAAGAAAGGCAGAAAAGAATATAATAAAACTTAATAAAATATTTTGAATTGTAGAATAAAACAGACATAGCAATAAAAAGGAACGAAACAAAACTGGGTTAGAAAATAATCAAAAATATGCTATATACACATATCACATATTAAATAGGTAAGAAAACAACAACAACGCCTCCCTTTTTATTAGCACGTCAAAAGGTGTTTCAGTCGATACAAATCAAACGTCACTTTGGAACTCAGTTTTACCTCCTAGGCGAGTTTATGACACTATAAATGGATATTACTATGAAGTAACCCCCGACCAAATAGCATAAAATTTGAAAACGATATTTGTGAAGGTTCATATCTACTCCCTGGTGAAGTGTCCCGGACTCCTCTATGTTTAAAAAAAGAGTCTTAGTAGGCCGTCTTCATCAAGAAATTGAAGCAAACATTGAAATGTTCAATACAAGCACCCAATTCTGATATTTCAGAAAATAGTATAACAAATGAGGGATCATTTGTTGAAGTAGTTTAGAATCTATGTAGTTTTAAAATTTTGTACTCGTAATGTTAAATGTATTTGTAATATTAAAAAAATATATAGCATAGCGTGTAGTTTTTTAAGCATATAACATAAAAACTACTTAGTGGAATAACATGTAATGTTTTTTCTACATATTTTAAATTTTTAGAAATAGATTTCTTTTAAATTTTTAATTTATTACAAGGCATACTTTTTTGAAAATTAATTAAATATTTATAAGAAAAGAAATAAATATTCGAAAAGAGTATTTATTGTATCTTATAAACATTTTAACAAAAATCGATTTCTAGGAGCTTCAAATACAGGAATCAAGAATTACAACTTTTTCCGCCAATTGGTGGAATTAAGCAAATGTATTATTACTTAGCAAAGTTGCTAAGCATAACTTAGTAGCTTTTGAGATATGCTTAAAAAATACATGTATTGTAGATAGCTTTACATCTATTAAAAATGAATTTAAAATTACAGTTTGAAAACTTTAAATATGTTTAATTAATGAATTACTTCACCAAATGATTTCTAGTTTGGTATGTGTACAATTTTCCGAAAATTCCAAATATGATGTCTGAACTGGGCACTCATGTCGAAAATTTGAAAGTTTATTACAATTTCCCGAAGAAGATTAATGAAGACGGCCTCTTAAATTTAAATGTTAACAAAAATTTAAAGAAGTCATAATTCCCAATAGAGTCGGCATTTTCTTTTCTTTCTACGATATTTTGTTGAATAAAATGTCTGAGGGTGTTCTCATTTCGTTTCTGACCGATTGTACAGTGTACATAATTATTGCGTAAACACGTGCATATTTCAAATTGGCAATTTTTATTACAGTGTCATTAAGAAGAAATTGGCCAAACTTTAAGAATTTGTATTACACACAACAACAATACATTACTACCACAGACCATTTATTCATTCTAAAATACTCGGAATTCTCTAAATTTCAGATTTTTGTTCATATGTTTAACAATAATGAAGATATTTGTAAGAGGATGACCTTTCTTTGAGTGAAATCTAAAGATATCAAAAGAATATTTTGAAGTAGTTGTAAGTCTTATTCAAAAAGCACTAAACAAGATACTACATATTTCCGAATGTAATTGACAGTTCATACAGTTTCACTGATTTCACTTCTCATAACATTATTGCATTTCACACAAAGCAAGGTAAGTACATTGAAATATCTTTATTTTACTTAACGTTTTGAACTCTAGTTCCGTTTGCATTAGAATAAGACACCCTGTATTTTTGAGTGAAAAAATTTATTAAGATATTGTTTTTTTATGCAAAAATTGTTTGTTTTATTGTGCATTAACATGTCTTAAAATTTATCCAATCTTTTTTTCAGTCACCCTTATAATGAATATGGGATATGAGTGTAATACAGCTGTATAAACCTATTTTTAAAAGAAGTGTTAGTAAAAAAAAGATATAAAATATGCACTAATTAATACGAAAAATATGATTAAATGTATGCTTAGTGTAGCAATAGTTACGATACAATTAATAAAAGTGTGTCATATATATATATATATATATATATATATATATATATATACAGCGTGTCCACGTATAACCTGACCGACCTTTATTTTCGCAACCGTTGGTCCTAGATGCATACTTCCAATTACAAAAATGGTTTAAATAAGGTAAAGAATTACTTTTAACGTGATTTGGGTCAAGAAAAACATTTATTAAAAAAATACGAAAGTTAAATTTTTATACGGTCCCCCGGTCCTATAAGTGATATTTAGTAAAAATTTACTGTGACACTAACAAGTACGACAAAGAAAGTCCCATTCATCTAACATTAAAATTGATCGAGTTCTGAAACTTTGAAATGCATGACTTATACCACTTTTTTGCATCTAAAAAGAGATGATTTCGACCATGCTTTCAGGGGTCGTATATAAAGTATTTAAACTTATTTCAAGGTATCTGCGCTTTGAAATAAATCGTACAACTATTACGATTGAGTTAATTTTTATTAGTTAAGTTGCAGATTAATTAAAATAAATGTATTTTAACATATGTTTTATTTTGAAAGGATTTGAGGCTATGATTTCTTTTAACAAAAATTATATTATTTTCATAAGGTTTTATTTAACTTGCAACGATCGTCTTTCCAGTTTAAAATTTGTACTCGAAGTTTAACTCACTTTCAAATGTCCGATCGAAGTTAAATTTTACATACTGACTTAAATCCGATGGCAATGTAATATTATTATGATTTTCGACGCTTACTATCTTATACATATTTATATTAGAGGATAACACGAAAAAAATTCGGATATATTATCGTCAACAAGTTTAAGAAAGAATTTAAATTAGATAACATAAACCTGCGATGGTTGTGTTTTTAAAATTTTAAAATTACTTTTTATGTATTTTTTAACGCTGAATAAAAAAAAAATTACCTTCACTTTTAACCATCATATCAGGATTTTTCGCAAATCGTAAATTTCAAGGTTAAAAAACAGCGAAAAATCTGATATTATAAAATAGACGTAAGACTTTTTTATTCAGTTTAATTTTATTTAATTCAATAGTTTATTCAAATTTTTGGCTTATACTGGGTTTCTTGCAGCTAAACAGCTCAGGGATCCGATGAGGTTGGGAGGGGAGGGGGGATTAATTTTAACTTTGAGCTTTTTAACTTTGAAATTTGCGATTTGAGAAAAATCCTAGTGTGATGGTTTAAAATGAAGGTCATTTTCGGATTCAGCACTAAAAAATCCATAAGAATCAGTTTTCAAAAGATAAAAAACATGGCACAACCCAAAATTTGAAAGACGGTGTAATCTAACAGCATTTTAAAATCTGTATCATTTTGTAAAAAATTGAGGCTGTTGCTTTTCATCCTTTTATTTAACAAAAATTCTGTTATTTTTATCCTCTTATATGTACAGTACAAATTGTATATTTTGCATTAATATGTCAGAATGATTATAGATTTCGCAATTATATTAGATTGCAATGTTAATTTTTCTCTCAACTATTTTTTTGATATATCTGATGAATATTTATATTTCTACTACATTTGTGAATGACCCCTATTTCGCAGCAAAAAATATACTCCAACTTTAAACAGCTATTATTCGGTCAATTTTAATGTTAGATGAATGGGACTTTTTTTGTCGTACTTGTTAGTGTCACAGTAAATTTTTACTAAATATCACTTATAGGACCGGGGGACCGTATAAAAATTTAATTTTCGTAATTTTTTAATAAATGTTTATCTTGACCCAAATCACGTTAAAAGTAATTCTTTACCTTATTTAAACCATTTTTGTAATTGGAAGTATGCATCTATGACCAACGGTTGCGAAAATAAAGGTCGGTCAGGTTATACGTGGACACGCTGTATATATTTACATACTTAAAATATTTAATATTTACCTTTACAACGTATCGATATTACAAAGGACAAACGTGTCCGTGCGTAACGCTGGTGTCACTTTACGATTGGCAACACTTGGCCGAGAAATTTCGGTTTTGCAGTTTTTGCTACTGAATTTTTTTAAATTTCCAAACATCGAATATTTTTAATTTTTACACTGTTATATAGGGAAAAAATTTTACTTTTAAATGCAATTTGTTTCAAAACTGTATATCGCAATTTACTCATTTATTATAGCATTTAAATTAAATTTCAAGCATGATTAAAAAATATATATCTATCTCTATCGCTTACAGACGATTACAAATTATTAATCCATTTGCACTTTAAACAATATAAAAAGTTCAGCATTTGTTTCCAGCTAATATTCCATAACAAAATTAAAACTTCATTAGTCAATAAATAAAATAGTATAAATAAAACACAAATTTAACAGACATGTAATCGAAATAAGCATTTAAAACCGCTGAAATTATCATAATTTAAAAAAAAAAAATGCTGTAGATAACAGAATTTTTAGCGATTTCTTCAATTATTAACTTCTGGCACAAGGCCAATACGAAAATACCGCTTTTAGTAAACTTCGAAAATTTATTTAAATATATAATTGGCATATTTCATATAAAAATGCTCTTTGGTGTTGTTTCGAAGCCGTCTATTATTAAAACTATTGTTAAAATTATTAAATTATAAAAACCTATTAGAGTTTTCAATTAAAAAAAATAAACGGTTTTCACCTATATTCTCTATGCCGGGAAGCATGACCGAGTAATTTTAAACGTGATTTTATAAGAAATAAGATAGAAAGAGATGCTGATAAAACATAATTTTTTTTATTATGCAAGCAATTTGTAGAAAATGTTTCTTTCCTGCGATTTTACGTTATCTTGAATATGTATTTTAATATTTTGGACAGGTATTTCAAAGGAATTTCAAATTTTTTCTTTAAAACTCTAAAATCAGTCATGTTAAAAGGAAAACTGTAAAATTCTGTAATTTTGTATCATATTTTGCTCTTAGAATGAAGTAAAAGGAAATGCAAATTTCGATGGTCCTATTGAATTGTCTGAAGAGAAAAGGGAAAATTTTAAAAGAAGTTTGCAAGTGAAAAATTGTTATACTTTAGAAGTATCTTTAAAAAAAAAACGTTTCTATCAAATATATTTTAGATTTTCTTAATAATATGAACAATTAAATTTAACATTTTTATTATTTAAAAAATATGTCCTAATAAATGTTTTTTAATTCATTTTTTAATACACAAAATGTGACTAATTTTACATGGCGCCATCAAAATACTCATTTAACATTTAAACTTAATTATTTGAGGCAATAAACATTCTACCTTTCTTTAATTTAAGGTTATTTGTGCTTTTTTGTTTCTTCAGTCGCATATACACACTTTAATAATAATAATAAATATATTTTTTTAACTTTGACTGTTTAAAAAAACTTTATAGATTGCTATTCTAATTTAAAAGTTAATTTCAAATACCTTACACACACGTCTTTCAATTTACTTTCAATATTACCTACCTGCATTAAATTATTTAAATAGACGTTTAAAAAGTAAATTAAATTTATGTTTAAAAGTAAAAACACGTTCTTTATTTAACGCAGAATTTAAAATTATTTAATCAGTTTCTAATAAAGACTGTTTATTGGACTATAGGAATTCGTTCTACCTTCATTAAATTACCCCTTTAAGAGATAATTCCATGGATTAAAGTATGCACTCAAAAGAAATCCTTGAACTATTTACGAAATGCCTTTCGTTCCCGCATTACAAATAAAATTATTTAAAGGGACTAGCGTATAAATTCACCCTTTTTCTGATTAGCAATTTCCATTTATTTGCTAGACGATAACACAGTAGAGAAAAAGCACTGGTGAAAACAAGAAAATAATGTATAATTCGAAAATTTGTTTTCTGCCCTGGGTAATTATTTATTCTGTCTTTTTTTGCTTTTAAATTTGTACACGACCGGATAGCATATGGATTTATTTAAAAGCATGTTAATCTATAAAAATAAAACTCTTTCAGCCTGTACCAGGAAGAAAAGGTATTTTCCCCATTTTTTCTTTTTTAAAGATTTCCTCTAATTTTACTCAAACACAAGAAACTAAAATACATGGAATTTAAAATAATTAGTCAGATATCTCCATGTTGGCTTCATTTAAGGAGGCCTATTTTTGTTTTCAAACTGCCATATATCAGCCATTCTTTAAGAAGAGTTAAACAAAAAATGCTCCAGATCCTTGTATCAAGTCCGAAAACTTAAAAGAAAAAAACGTTTTGAAGTTCTAATTTTTTTGTTCATACTTTTGAATTTGATTTTTTTAAGTGGTCACCATTTTGAAACAAAATGTCATATAAAACTTGCCAACGAATTCGGTCGAGACATTGTTAAGTTCTGTGCAGATGCTCTCACGCATTCAACGAGTGCTATGATGGCATGACAAAAATCAGATTGTTTCAAAATGTCAGCAACCCTACAATTTAAAAGTGATCTTAGCCATTTTTTAAGATAGAGCCAAAACAAAAAATGCACCGGATTTCCTTGTATTCAGACCAAACCATAAGTGAAAAAACTTTTTTAATTTCTAATTATTTGTACATTTTGTTTTGAATTTATAATTATTTTGCAATTTTTTTTGAATTTGGAAGTTTTCTCTTTTCTTCTTTTGGCCGCCATTTTGAAACAAGATGGCGGATGAAGCTGATCAACGGACCCTTCCTAGTCCTTAGTATGGCTTGTACACATGCTCATTCACATCAAAATCGGTTCATAAATACGAGTATTACAGCATGACAAAAATCATATATATATATATAAATCAACATTTAAACGGGGGTGGTGTTGCGGTCTAGGGGCCATGATTGATGAAAATATACCGAAATTTTCCGGAATTGTTTTCCTCCGAACGGCTGTAAGCGGTAGCTTTTTGCAATGAAAGCTACCTAATAAAATGCGTAAAAACGCACGATGAAATTTGTAAGTCGTAAGTTAAATTGTATGTGTGAAAAGCTCTTATATAGGCGTTAAAGATATCTCTTATTTGTAGAATATTGAAGCAGAATATGACTGCAATTTCCTGACGGCTCTCTACTTTTGTATTGGAAGTTACATAAAAGTTATATCCCATATCTGTTCTGTAATAATAAAAGTGAAGCATGCAGTACATGTGAAGAGGGCATCAGAACATAATCAATAATAATTTAAAATGAGAATTTATTTTTATTTCTTGGTTTTACACATTTTCTTGTATGTGTTTAGATAATATCTATATAATTCATACCTATAACATATACTTACCTTTTCTAGTCAGTACAAATTTTTAGTTTTCTTTAAATTTTGTTTTATAAAATGCAAGAACTAAAAGTATATTAGGTAAGGAAAATATTAAAATCTGAATACAAAGCTTATTTTCAAATGCGGTAGATGTCACTGAAATTTCTGTCAAACATATTTCTTATGTGGATTGTAAAATTATATTAAAAATTTATTAAATATAAGTACATGTAAAACATTTCGTTTACTTTACAGTTTCTGTTAAAATAATATGAAATGTAATCCATCGTACTTTTATCAAACTCCCCTTCTAACCCCTTTCCCCTCTGGGCTTGTATATTAAATCATGAATTCGGAAGAAATTTCAGAAATATATAAGAAATCCTTTCTTTCCTTCGTTATTAAAGAAATTATTTACATGCACTAATATAGAAATTTAACCTCCCTTGATTTTATTTGCACTTTGAATGTAATTCATAGAATATAACACGATGGAGAAAATTACTAGTGAAAATAAGGAAGTTGAATTTTAAAATTTGTTCGTCCTAGAAAATTACTTTTTCTCTTTCTTGCGATTTTTATTTATTTTACGCTAGCACATTAGATAAATAATTATAATACTAATTTAATATATTATAAAAGATAAATGTCAGAACCTGTAATGATAAAATTGAAGCATGCAGTAAAAAAAATATAAAATTCAGAACGCATCTATAACCAATTAAAAAAAACAATTTCCGGTGTCACACTTTCTTCTTCATTTACCAAATAACACAAAACACACATATTTAATATTTACCTTCTTAAAAAACAAGTTTAACTTTAAATACCTTACATACCTTGCATATACCTTACGTTGCTTAAACTACGCGTCAAACTCTGTTATCTTATAAAAAGCTTTTAAAAGAAGTTTATATTCAAGCTATTTTCTTGAAAAGTGAAAGTCTGCACATTATTTCTAAGCAAAACTTTAACGTTTTTTCTTTTATAATCTAATAAATGAACTTTATTTAACTAATCTAATTCGTTCAATCTTCATTAAACTACCCTTTTAATTGTTATTTTACTGAATAAAAGCGTGGATTTGGAAAAAAAAATCCTCAAATGTTTAGAAATCCAATGAATATTTACATTCTTGAAATATCTACTAATTCCCTTTTCTTTACAGAGAAATCAAAGTCATGTAATAAATTTTAAAGTTGAGATTAAAATTTTATTTACATTTATAAAATAATGAAAATGTAATATGTATTTTTTACCTTGAGAGTTTAAAATTGTTAATTCCTTTGAAACAATGGATCAATGATTAAATTTGAATTTACTTTGGTATTCTCTTTTTGAATTAACTGCTATTTAGAAAACGTAGAAACTATCGCCTTTTTTAATGTAGAATTTTATTTTTATTCCTAGTTTCGATTTGTATTATTATATTGAACATTTAATTTATTGATTTTATTCAACAGAATGAAATCGTTAAAACTTCATTAAATTAATTGTCATTCCACAGAATTTCGACATCTTCTGTTGTCGTGCTATTTTTTTCTCATGTTTTGTAGGTGGAAACGTACACAGAAAGTTTTGTGCATAGAAAAGATGTTAAGATCCATTTGAAAAACAAGAATGTCTTAAAAATCGATTTAATAATACGGGGCCGAAAACTAAACTTGTTTTACAAAATTAAAATGGTTATGAAATACTACTGAATTTTTTATCTTACAGAGATAAACAAAAATACAAAACATATCTGAAATGCACACAATATTCTATATTAGATCGTGTAAACTTTGAAAATTTATTACTTTATATTTTTTAAAAAGGAGTGCTGTAAAAGTATTGATTTATTGCTCAAAATGCCAGATTTTGAAAAATATATTCATAAACCGAAAGCGAAAAAATATAGATATTTATGCATGTTGTGATTAGTTCCATATATGTCATGGAAAAAAGTATCAGGCTGTTTCTTTCTTTCCTCCCTGAAATATAATAATTTGAAAATTGAAAATTTTCAAAAATCATCATGTTTGTCAGATTGTAAAAGAAATGAGGAAATGGTTTTCTTATAAAATTTTGAAAAAGAGGCCATATCCCTATCATGTCTATAATCTGTAAGTCCGCTTTTGATATTCTATTTGGTCTACGGGATACAGAGTACTGAAATTGTTGAATTGGCAATCAGCCACAACGAAAAATAATTTTTAGAAACGAGACATATTTTATCAAAAATTCTGATTTTATTTAGAGAAATATTCCACTGTAATTTTGTGTTAAAATTAAAGATTCAAACGGCAGAATATTTTCTTCACAATTGATTTCATTTCTGTATTAGAAAATTTTAAAACACCAGATTCCACATTTATTCCTCTAAACTTATTATTACACATTTATTCCACACTTATTGTATTTATATCCGTATGTTTATTCCAAAAAAGACCATGAAATCACCCTTTCTGAACACTTTATTTACACAAAAGCAACAAACGAAAATATGAATAAAAAATGTTTGATTTCAATGAATCTTATATAGAATTACTTTTTTTTTGTCTGTTGGGTTTCTGATTGTGTTTACACTAACACACCAGATAAATTTGTTTAAAAGAATTTTAAAGTTATAAAACGCTAAATCCTGTTTCCATTTAGAGATAAAATTTAAATGTTCAGTAAAGTTCTGTAAATATATGAATAAATGAGCTTATGAGAATTATTACAAAATGATAATATTTCTAAATTCTGCGTTTTTGACATATTCCTGTGCTGTTTTATGTAGTATATACTTGCACGTCTCCCATATACATATACATACATATATATACATACATATATACATACACACATACATATATATATATATATATATATATATATATATATATATATATATATATATATATATATATATATATATATATATATATGTATGTGTGTGTGTGTGTGTGTGTTTTAAAATTGCTAAGATGGCTCCACGAAAATGCTACTACAAATTGAGTTCGACTTTCTATCCTGTTACGAATATCCTTTTGCTCTGTCTTTTCCGGAAAATATTTTCCGCTTAGCCTTTAAATTGATTGTTATATGTTCTTTCTTACTTTTAATTCCAATTAACATTCAAGTTGGTTTGTTGGTTGAGTTTATTAGCACAAACTCCACATTGCGATATACTGCGCCAAACACGAATAAAAAATGTTTAGGTATAAATAATAAAAAGTGTGCATATTTATAAAAACAAAGAACTTAAAAACAACATCGGTGTCTATGTATTAAATTGCCATATCTGAAAGAGTTACCTAACTAGATTAACAATTAGAGAACTTCATGAGAATGTAAAAAGCAAATTGGAACATTAGTAATTAATTATTTTCAGAAAAGTTAACGAAAAATGCTAAATATGATGATAAAATCCTGCATGTTTTAAAAAGATAAATATATTCCTATTGGGTTTTTATCCAATAAGATTGATCAAATGAGATGATTACTCATTGAAATACTCCCTGTACAAATATCTAAGTACAGGACAATATGTTAAAATATAGCACACTGTGTGATTAGTAAAATAAAAGTGTGGGGACTTGGTAACTGGATCTCCTCAGAAAAGATGTTTATGAGTAAATTCTTGAGTGACCTATGCGCATACGGGTCAGGATTACATCTTTAATGATAAAAAACAGTTTAGGATAAGCATTAAACTTTGTAACTGAGTCAAGGGCTTTCACTGTTGTTTCACTGATATCTTTTTAAGACGTACTGTCTAGTCGTTATGTTTTAAGATTGAAATTTAATTTTGCTTATAAAAGCCCATGCAACTTTTACCTTTTTCCACAGTTCTTTACTTGATGTATTACAGGCAATATTCGATATATAATTAATCCACGATTCACACCAAAATTTCCGCCGAATTTTTCTAAATTCTGTTTGGACTATTTTAAATGCGATAAGATTGTCAGTAGTGGAGTACTTTCGAAAGATGCCCCAAGCTTTTTGCTTCTTTTTTTTTTGCTTTGTTGACATTCATTGGTTCAACAGGGTCTTCGAAGTTTTTGCACGGAAGATGCTTTAAGGGTGCTACAGTCATCTGCATTAATAATGTACTTGTTTATATGGTCAGTGACTTTGTCTATATCTCCTTCAATCATGTGAGCAGTAATACTAGCTTGTGTCATCAATGAAGCCAATAAGCTCTGAGTTAACACATTTATGATGATGAGAATTAATAAGTGAATATTTATCAGCATGGTTTAAAAAGATGGGAAAGTGGTCATTGCCGTGGATATCTTCCCACATCCAAAATTTCCAAACTGAATATGTTACTGAAGACAAGATGACCAGATCAATTGTGTGAAACATCTTTGATGGCTCATGAAAATACATTTTTTCACCGTTATTAAGCAAGCACAAGCTATTGTCTGAAATTATATTTTTAATTTGACGGACATGGGGATTTTTGTCACTATTTCCCCTTAGTCGAATCTGGGAATTATGAATGGATGGAGAAGTTACTGAATTAGACTATCAAGCTGGTGCGATTGAATAGCCTGATTTGATGGTAGGTAAATGTTACTGATCCTAATCTGTAAGGTGCTTCATGTAGGTCTGAACTGCAACTTCTTGAAGGGTAGCATTAAGAGTAATGGGTGTATGGGGATATTTATGAGAAATAAAGAGTCCTACTAGAGAAATAAATATACTAGAGAACTAGAGTACTAGAGAAATAAATATCCTACTTTTAATTCCAATTAACATTCAAGTTGGTTTGTTGGTTTATTTTATTAGCACAAACTCCACATTGCGATATACTGCGCCAAACAGGAATAAAAAATGTTTAGGTATAAATAATAAAAAATAAACTTGTGTGCATATTTATAAAAACAAAGAACTTAAAAAAACATCGGAGTCTATATATTAAATTGCCATATCTGGAAACGTTCTCTAACCAGAGTTACCTAACACAAAGAAAAGAGAGATAAAAATTTGACAGTTATTATTTAGCGCCAAGTCATTTTAAGCTGGGGCAATGTTTTGGTTTAATATGTTTTTTTAAGTTGTTATTGTATCTTTTTGAGTAGCTATCGTTTGATATTTTGTATCACAAGTTAATGCAGCAGAGTAAGTTATACCTGTAGTTTATGTGCAAGGTTTTATTATTTTCCTTGCTTCCGGATATAAGATGTTCATTTTGTGCGCACTGCGGTGATTTCTTTCTCTAGTTTTCAGATTTCATAAGTTTTAAAATATGACGGATGATTTTTTGACAGCGTATATAATGAGCAAGAACTCTTCAACCTTAGTTATCATGTCATATTTCTACATATCGAGCACATATCAGTGCTCTACGGAATCTAATTTTGGATTGCAGGAATTTCTGACTGTTGAAACAACGCAATGGGTTTGTTATCTAAGGCCGAATGGGAAAATATGCGTTTCCAGGTTTTATGATGGAGGGTAAGATAGGTACATCAATTGTAAGTATTATATGTTTTGCTGGGATGACTTTATTATCTCTTATATTTATTGTTATTCTTTTAACTTCTGTAACACGCTGTCCTTTGTTATTTTCAAGTATTTCTGATTCCGCCACGAGTATAAGGCCTTGTTATGAAATGACACAGCTTGAGCTATTTAGAAAATTATGAACAGATACAGTAACCGATATGTTTGCCTTCCAACTTCCAGCTACAAAAACATTAACATTCTTTTCTATTTGTAGCTTGAGTTTAGTTTTTTAACTTCAATAAGTAAGTCACCAGACCTCAATTTTTAATTAACTTTGGCTCCCTAATAAGCTCCTGTATAGTCCTTTTTGATACGGAATATGAATTTAGCTCAAAATTACTTTCAGTACATTTCAGTTTTTCTGAGATTTTCAGTATCAGAATGTCTGTTGATTGAACTATGAAAACTTGAAAGAGAATTCGTAACCAAAGGCATAAATCCAATTCCCTATTGTTAATTCCATATTACTTATATAAACCCACTGATTGCTTCTAAGTTGATCGGGACTTCCCTCAAACCCCATCAGCCCACACCTTACCTTTAGCATCCCGTATAACTTCCGGAGTTTTTGCAAACTAGATGATTGGAAGATCCTCATAACGTGTACCATGCATAAGATTCCCAGCAGATCCAAGAGAATTTCTCGTTATTCAGAAATCCCCGCCAACTAGTTAAACACAGCCAAGGGACTCAACCTCAGAGATAACTGAAGATGAACTAGCAAACACAGATAACTTATTCGCCGTCAACGCCACTTTTCTGCTGCCGTTTAGACACTGGACTGTTGACAACTGTCTGGGTCCAACCACCATCCGTCAAAAGATAGAGTCTAAGACTGGTACGCAGTCCACTGTTAAGAAATGATTGCAGAAAATCGGCATAGACAGCTATAAAAGGCCATTGTATTTTATGTCATAGAAAATTATATGTTGTAATTTAATATAAATAATAGATAAATTTAATAAATATACACAATAAAAGTAAAAAACAATTAAATCAGCATTGCTATGAGGATAATTTGAACATGGTGACCTTGCTGTTTATGAAGAATTTCAATATCTTAATACTCGTAAGTTAGCTCACGTTTCTTCAAACCCTATACCATCCTCAAAAAATGTTCTGATGTTACCTATGAGATAAACAAATATATTAATCATAACTCTACCTGGATCTATCATATTCTATCTGGATGGGGTTTCCACTTTAGATAAAATTCTACAAGTCTAGAGAACGAATATTGTTAATAACAAAACAGTAAAGCATATCATTAACTATATTTCAAAATTAAAGTCTGGGAGGTTTAAAAGAGTAAAGAAGTTTGTCAATTTAGGCGATGATGAAGTAAAGTAAATTCTATACAAGTGTCGTTACCCCATACAGTACGTTAAAAGCTGACGAATAGTGAGTAACTTGAAATGGCAATGAGGACACATTGAGGCATCCTCCTGAAGTATAACATATTTATGAGTGATTCTCGAATATCCAATTCGCAGGCGAGTCAATAGAACAACAGGATTCCTTGGATAACTCAAAGGCCAGGTCTTGAATGCCGGTTTATCATGGTGTACTTTGTTATTATATTCTAAATTACAACTTACTTGCCATTTACTCAAAATAAAATATTCTATTAGTTTTTTAACTTCTTAGAATGGAATCTGATGATGTAAAGCAGTAAGGTCTTGTTATTCTGCTTCGTCTGCCTTCTGATTTTCAGGAATACCTATGTGTCTTGTCACCCAACAAAATAATATATTATAACCCATCCTTGTCAGCTGATTATAAAGATTCAAAATGGTTTAGATATAAGGATGCTTTTTAAATGTTTTTATTGCATTAATAGCTCTTAATGATTCTGCGTAAATGTTGAAGGATGTGCAATGTTGATGATAAATGTGCAATGTGGCTCATAAAACACTCATATCTACATAATTGCTGTAATTTGCCCGGTGTGCAGCAAATAATTGTTGAAATAGAGCAAGAGCCAAACTCCTTTTGTCAAATCTATTAAAAGGGTGCAGGCAGAAAACATTAGGTTTCCACGGGAAATAAATGTGTATTGGACATGATCATATAGACCCCATAGACCATATTCACCTCAAATTTCCATGGGCTCACTTGTACATTATTTATAGGGCTATTGTCAATAATATTTTAACTCCAAAACATAATATACAAGATAGCCGATGTTCATAGAGTTTCGTTGTCAGTATTTTTAGTTGGAAAATGATAACTGAATTAAAAATCGCCATTAAGCAATTTATTCCCATAGACAATAATGCTTACAAATCATTTTGTGTAACCCTGTATATGATCGATAGAATTTATCCACACCTTGAATTATTCATAAATTCAGTTAAACTTATAAACAAATACCACAACCAAAAACGCATTTTCTGCATTTATCGCTCATAGACAATACTGTAACCGAAATCTTTTGTGTGTCCCTGTAAATGAACAAAACTTTTATACACGTCATACTGTATAATAGACATATTTCAGTGCACCTCAATAATGTGTATAAATTCATTATGTTTGACATAAAGTAACTTCATTAAAATACGCTGCCAACAATTTTTTCTCGTAGACCATTATGTAACCAAATTCCCTTGTATAACTCTGGAAATGAATGATAAATGCTTTATATTCACTATTCTACAGAAAACAAGTTTTAGTTCACTTCAGAAATTTATATCAATTTCAGTATGATTGAAATAGAGTAACGTGTTAAAATGAACTGCAAACGATTCTTTCCCATAGACCATATTTTAACTGGATTCTATTGAGTATCCCTGTAAACTAACTATAAATGCTACACCCACTATTTTCCATAGAGAACATTCTATATTAAACTTCAATAACATGCATTAATCAGATAGTAATCCGAGTATATACATGAGAGTAAATATGGTGCACGGACAGGCGCCAGACAGATGGCAGATGAACAAACCGAAGTTCTCAACTGTGTTGGACAGTGTTAAAATAAATTCCAAGACATTCATTTATTACCATTTCAGTACATAATAGATATTTAAAACGTTGAAACGTATCATCCGAATAGACAGGAAAAAATATAATGGAATTTTGAATAGGTTTTAATAAAACAACTTAAGTTTTAACACAAATAACGAATATTTCTCAATTTTAATATATATATATATATATATATATGTTTGAGATTTAATCCTTTATATTTCACATATTCTTTGGTATCGTTTAACTTTTAATGTTTATGATTTTTCATATATTAAGATGTTTTCTCTGTATATTATTTTTACTATAACAACTAATGCGAAATATGATTGCATGCCATCATAATTATTAATTAGATAATTAATAGCTTCCTATATCTTTTGTGTTATAAAATATAATTATAAAAATATATATTCTAAACTACAGAAATGAGAAAAAAAAACTTATCCTAGTGTAATGCCTACATTTAAATGCAGTGTATGCATCTGAAATTTCGTGAAAAGACTTGTTATGTCGATTAAAAAATATTTATATATTAAAAATATTGCATGATCTGTTAAAAGTAGAAACTGGCGCACGATGAAAATTTAAAATTTGTCTCTTTCTTAATGTGTGATAAGTATTTTTAATGGATTAAATGAATTTGTTATACTTTCATTAAATTACCATTTTAAATGTAATATCAAAGATTAAATCATGGATTGGAAATCTTCAAAATATTTACAAAATCGCTTTCATTTCTTCTTTACCAATAAAATTACTTAATTGGACTAATTTATAAACTAAGCCTTTATTTGATTAGTTCTTTGAAGATAAACTAGAGGAAATTCTGGAAACTAGAGTAACCGAGATTAGATTATAATATCGTAAGGAAAATCACTGGTTGAAATAACGAAAAAGTATTTCGAAAATTTGTTGCGTTCTGGAAAAATACTTGTTTTCTCTCTTGTATTTTTAATTGTGTTTACACCAGATAAATTAGTTTAAAAACTTTTTAATGTATCACAAATTTTAATCTGTAGTATGCGTTGGGGACACGTGACAAGGGAAAAGGTATGGACCACCAGAAATGTTTTTTTTTCAGATTTCCTGCTACTTGGACAAGGATTAATTCATTACGTTCATTACATAATCATAAACTCGCCAAGGTAGCAAATCTGCATTCCGTAGTGACGTTTAATTCAAATCGAAATATGTTTTGACGTGCTCAAATTAAAAACTTTTGGTTTTTTGTCATTTACTCGTCATTTATTTAAAATAGGAGGTATATATGAATTAAATATTTTAATTGTTTTAAAAATCTTCATTGTTTCATGTCTTATTATTTATCTATTTAATTTGACGTTGTATTTTATAAATTAAAACTCTCTAAGATGGTGGGAAGAACAGTGTGGGGCATTTGAACCCCAACTCTGTGTACCCATTTTATAGACAATTTTTATATAAAAGAAATATTTGCTTTCCGCCAAAAATACCTTTCCAACATAAAATAAAAGAAAGTGCGACAAAAAGAAAGACTTCAAAAAAAGAACTCCTAGAAAATAGGATATCGATAGAACTAAGCTATACCGTTTTTAAAAGATTAAATGTGTTGTTTTCCAATGACATTTGCGATTTCAACTTTAAACGCTTTTAGATGTTTTCTTTTTTTTTGCCACGTTCATATCTCCAGGTCACTTGACCAAATCTCCCACATACGAGGCAGAATTTAGCCATCTTCAAAGCTTTCCATAAACAAGAGCAGTACTTTGTTTTGATGATTTAGAAAAACATTCAGTTTATATTTTGTAGCGGAGTAACCATACTTTCTTTGCATAGCAATTCCATTTCTCAATACTAAATTCAAATGAAAATATATTAATTTTTATAAAAAAGTGGTTCAAATATCCCTGTTTCCCCCTCATGATAAAAATGTAGCATGCAGTAAAGGAGGTGAAAGAAGTACGATGAAACTAACTAATATTAAACAAAAAAAACTAATTTCATACTTTTGAAGGTTTAGACGTCCAATAGCGTAGTATTTACTATATTGTGCTGCCACAATACAAGTGTACAATGTTTCCCTCCGTATTTGGACAAGCTTCACTTACCTTTCTAACCCGTTAGGGTGGATAAAATGACTACCTAGCTTGCTTGGGAAACTAAACCCTGGGGGCTCCGCGTCAATCTGACCGCTTGATCACGATATTTAAATGTAGTATATAGTACATTATGGCCCATGGTCAAGAAAGCCGAATTCACTACCATTCATGGATTTTAAAGCTGTGAATTTTATTATTATTTTTTTTTTATTTTTTGTAGATTTTAATGAATAAAAATGTGTTGCATTTTTTAAACATTGCAGAAAGTTTTGTTTTAATATTTCCGAATGTAGCTATTTATCTGTATGAAAAAGAGAATAGAATATATGCTTTGTTTTCCTGAAAAAAAACAATATTATACTTTACCTTTCAATATACTCTAATTTATCACTGTATGAAAAATGTAATATATATATATATATATATTTATTAAAATATTAAAATGGTTTATATCTTTCTACTGTATAGCACCGAATTCAATAACATTTCTTTTTGTTTTAAGTGAAGCAGAGATGTGAATTTTAAAAAATGTTTCTTCGTAAGTTATTATACAAATAGTAAGTTAACTAAACAGCACAGCTCATTAAAATAAAAAATATAACTTCTTTTTATTCTTGCATTATACACTAAGATAATGAATATGCCAAAATTAATAATGACTCTTTTGACTTTCAATTTAAATCTAGAGCACTAGATAAAGTCGTTTAAATGAATTTTAATGCATTAAAAAGTTGAATATTACTCCCGAATATAGAATGTAGCTATTATTCAGTAAAGGAAATTTCAAAACTTATAAATGAATGAAAATGGGAATTTTTTAATTGTTATTTTTTAAACATTGTGGGGTATTTATGCGATAAGATGATGGGTGCAAGGACATCGTGCTTCGTTATCAGTCATAGACGATTGTAGATTTATTAGATGATACTATGACACATAAATATACTCTAAGGATTTTTGTCCAAAAATGACAAAATTACAAATTTTTGCTGTAAACATTTATTTTTGTTAAAAGAGTGTGAAAGAGAGATGAATTCATATAATAGGTTTTCATAATTCTTGGTAAATGTTTGATTTTAATGGAAATGTAGTTTAGAACTGCTATTAAGGTGTTTCATTTAATTTTAGTTGTTAAAACGTTGTGTAATTTTTATTCTTTTTTGAAACCTCTTTTAAAATTTCCGAATGTCATTAATATCTTATCGAAAGCGATTTTTACTGTCCATGCTTATGTAAATGTTTAGTGCAGGTTCACGATTGATTTCTAGTATAAAAGACATGCGTAAGGGCAATATAGCTGGTTTTTGGCGTATCATTATCATGCTGTTGATTCCTGAGGCAAATTGACAAAAATAAATTACTTCAGTATTTGAATAAAGATTTTGAAGGAGATCAGAGATCTTCCAGTGATTTATGGTAGTTGAAGAAGTGTCAAAATATTTTAGAAATGTTATATATATAAATATATTTAACTTTATATCTAGTTAAAGCTGTCATAGAAATTAAGTAATTTCGCCGGTGCTTTTTGACCACGTAATACATTTAAGTGTTAGATATATTATTTCTTTCCAATTTATGATTTACTTGTACTCCAGGATCTTCCACTTTAATGGAAGAGTGACTTATTAAAGTATTTGTCCAAACTAAGAAACTATCCCTAAGTTAAATTTTGGAAATATTATGCTTTAATTCTATTTTTGGAGTTCTTCTTACCATAAGCATGGCACGTGACATTACTAGTAAGCTAGAGGTGACTGTACAACTTTTAGGCGTATTTCTTTAGCGAGAAAAATGACGTTGCATTTTTCCAAGCGTTTCAGAAATATTTATTTTATTAACTCTTATTGAAGCTATTTTATTCATACAGAAAAATAAAGAAAATATTTACTTTTATTTCCTAGGAAAAGTAATATTGATTACATTTTCATGTATTATAGATTTATCACAAATAATTCTTTCTTTATCTCGAAACATTAAGTTATTGATTTCCTTATTTCACTGGATTTCCTTACTCTCAGAGCTATCTACAGCTGCTCAAATAATTGCCCCTTTCTTTTTCCATTATAACAAATAGATATGAATATCAAAGAATAATTTATTTATATTTTTTATACAAATTATATGTTAACTAAATTACACATCTCATTAAAAGGGGATTAAGTTCTTTTAATTCTATTTAATTCTTCTTAAGTTCTTTTTATTCATGTATTAATTTATTGCTACCAATTATGGACACTATACCACAAGTGGACACTTTTAACGTATAAAATTGTCTTTAAATGTCGCGCAGAGGTTCGCGCCGCTCATAGTTTTTTAATTGGAACCCTCATGTGTGAATGCTAGTAGTCAAATTTTGTCTTATTTTATAGTGACTACATTTAAAGAAATTTTTATAATTTTTGTTTTATTAAGACAAAGATTGGTGTTATGAATTTATTTATTATATTTATTTTTGAATTAAGCATCCATTTGATAGTTTCTTTTAGTTGTTCTCCTCTGGTATTGCCCCATATCAGCATAACCAGCAGTGGGGAGCTCAGTTAACCCCTTGGGGACGAGCGACACGTATACGTGACGCATAAGATTCTCAGAATCCTCGATTATTCCCACCAGTTAATTTTTATTGTAAGCTTTGTCTTATGTAATCCTAGCATTTCTGCGATTCAATTAGGCGAAAATTTCTGTTTTGAAAAACCGGTGATAAAAGATTAAAAATTCTGTAAAGGACGCTCGTCGCGAACTGGTTAAAAGCTGGAATCTTGTTGACAACAGAAGACTTTGTGAACAGTGTACGAAAACTGAGGATGGAACTGGATGGGGAAAACCTGTTTTGTATATAACTGATCACGGCGCAATTCGTTTATTGGATTTTAGAGAAAATATCCAAACTTTTCGCCTCGAGTAGCTTAGAATTTAACAGAAAAATGAGTTGTGTCAAAGAGGAATCGCTATTGAAATGATTCGATGAGGTCCACAGCTAATTGGTAAAAAAGGATTTTTACTCGATACTTACTCGACTAATTCTCTGTCATGTCACAACGTTTAATTTGATAGTTTTTTACAGACTGTACATTTTCCACTTTTGTCAGAAATTGTTATTGTTTGTATTGAAGTCATGACAAACATCTTTTTCCTTATAAAAAATATATTTTCACTCATTTTGTTCCTTATTTGACGTTTTTGCAAGAAATCAAACGTTTCCACTACTGAAACAGACAAATATCCAGTACTGGCATTTGCATGTTCACTACTGGCACATTTTTGCTCCAATAAAAATTAATAGAAAACTGTTTAAAGTCTTTCCAACACAGGTACGTATACTCTTTGGCTCAAACAAGTAAAACCCTGGAACCTATCTTGGTTCAATCCTGTTACCAAGGTAACTGGTCAGTCGACTTTATTTTAGGGAAGTCTGGCATTGTCTTTTCTCCCGTTCAATCTCTCATTTAGAGTATATCACAGTCTTTTTTGTCCTTCCGCTTTTACGGACGAAGTGCGTTCCCTACAATTTTTGGTACCTTCTAAAGCAGGAAACCTACTCATGGTTTTTCTTGTCCGAGCCACACAGTAGAAAGAGTTAATTGAGATATCGAACACCCGCTGTTGTCACCACTGAGTTCCATAATAGAACGGAGGGCTACCACTTTCTGCAGCGACCGCATCACCCTTTCAATACGTTCAAGTAATGAATCCTGCACTATTCTTAATCTGACCGGCATTTTTTCAATCTTTTTCGCATACTTTTTAACCTTTTTAGTTATTTGTACAACTTTTTCATATTTTTATGAGCAGTAAACAAATTTTTCATCTTTTTTCTTGAGCTTACATAAATTTTTGCATTTAATTAATATGAAATTAAATATTTGTGATGACATTAAATCAAATCTATAGATTTTTGAATAACAGAATATGCATTACTGAAAATTGTAGCAACTTCATCATATTTTTTACAGAAAATCTAATTTGAAAATATCTATCCCATACTATTCTATGGGACGGTATTTTGCCATAAATTTTCTTCCGAAATTCTATGGCATTGTGTTCATGGGCGGACCGCTGGATTTAATGTAATAGAGTTGGGAGTTAGCTCTCTGTAATATTGTCGAGCTCAGTGGTTGACACCTAATCTAAGAAAGGTACACTAAATATAGACGAAAAAGATTTTTTAAATATTCACTACTGGTGCAGTTATTCTATATAATGATAATGAATATTCCAAAATAAGTACTAAATCTTACCATTAGAAAAATTTAAAACCAAGGATACCGTAGGTTGAAATTCCAAAAGATAGATTCATTAAAACCATTAAAAGTAATCAAATTGTATTTCTGATTTCTAATGACAAATTTTATGCACGCACAAAGGGGACAAGAACAGTTGAGAATTTATATACGGTATGCCCACTAAAGTCCCTTGCCATCCTCTTAACTTCGGAACGGCTGCTGCTATATACATAAAAGTGCCTAGGTATAGTAAAGTAGACACGCGCTACTCAATGAAACCACCTACGGCGCCACCTGGTGGAATGCTGTGAAGTTACATTCCTATCTCGAAAACGGAAAGAGATAGAGAAAAAAGTTATTTACAAAGTTGTAGAGTATCATCGATTTAGTACGAAAAGACACCTTGTGGACATTACTGCGAATAGTAGAACGGTTAAAACACACACTTGTATTTTCGTGATTTCCTACACTGTGACGTAACAAAACGATCTTAGATAGAAAAAACCAACTAGTTATATACCTTTCTTTTAGATGTTCAAACTTCTCACCGTGAGCGGCAATGAATATTTGGATCCTTGTTTGAATTTCACGTTGCACACGTTGGAGTATAGATGGTGACATGTTGGCACAAGCATCCGTTATGCATCGTTTAAGGTCCTGCAATGTTTGTGGAGGGGTCGCATACACCTGCTGTTTTATAACTGGTTGTTTCTTTCATTTCAAGATCGTTTTAACACATCACAGTGTAGGAAATCACGAAAAAACAAATGCGCGTTTTAACCGTTCTATTCTTCGCATTAATGTCCACAAGGTGTTTTTTATACTAAATCGGTGATGCTCTACAACTCTGTAAATCACTTTTTTTCTGTATCTCTTTCCGTTTTTGAGATAGGAATATTAACTCCGCAGTTTTCCACCAGATGGCGCCGTAGGCGGTTTCATTCAGTAGCGCATGGCTACTTTACTATTCCTAGACACCACTTTTATTAATACAGCAGCAGCCGTTCCGAAGTTAAAAGGGTGGCAAGAGACTTTGGTGGGCATACTGTGTATAAAACAGCTGAGATTGGTGCTCTATTTTCTCGGGAACTAGTGAAGGTATTTCAATATTTTTTTAAATAGTTTTGATTGAAGTAAAATTTTAAATTAATCATTTGGAAAGAAACATAAATAAAAAAATTAATTAGTTACGGAATTGTGTAAAAAGTAAAAAAAAAAAAATACCATGTCAAACAGCTGATATGGATGTACGTTTTTCTCAAGAACTAGTGAAGCGATTTCAATATTTTTAAAAACATTTTCGGCAGTAGCTAAAGTGTAAATTGATCGTTCGGCAATCAATAAAAAAAATGGAATAAGGAATTTAAAAACAAAATAAAAATCTAGGTTTTTGCTATTAATGTAACTATCGCATTTTTACATTGTTTTATTTAACTCAATTTGGTTTTGTAATTAAAGACGTCATTTTGTAATCGACTTGCAACTCATTGCTTGATATGCTAGAATTAAAAATATATATACATAGAAAGTTGTGCTTCCGATGACATACAGCATTTTACTATTTTTAGAACATAATTTTAAAATAATAATTTCATTTAATGGGATTTTACCATTAGCCCACCACAGGTGATAAATGTTTATGGTTATAGTATTTATGATTACAATTGTATACGAATTACAACAACAAATGATTTAAATAAACTCCAAACCACGCTAACCAGAAAAGGCCAACTGGCTGTGATACTGCAACAATGAAATATTCAAAAAAAGTAAAAGTAAAAAATTATTAAATAAAAACAAAACCTAGAGAGTGTAATAAATAAAAAAAACACACTTTTATCGATTAACACTTAAATATTTATTAAAATATGATTATGTGTTGAGAAAACAAGTTACAAATCCCGACTAGTTAGTTTAAATAATGCTTTTTTTTTCTTTACTGTTGCCATATCTCAAAAAAGAACAAAAAATGTATTTTTTTTGACAAATTCATTAGTTCTTGCTTTCTAGTAAGGGTTAAAAAATCGCTGAAGTTTCCATAATTGGGCTCGGTGGCCACGCAAATTAATATATTGCAAAGGGAACTTTTTGCAAAAATCATGAGTTGTAGTCATGAAATTAGGCGTTATTTTCAAGATAAACATAGAATGCTTACAAAGGAGAGTATTTTTAGAAAACTATTTTTACTTTTAAAATATTATTTTTCTTTTTATTACCGAATAAACAATTTACAGATCAGCTATAGACAAAACTATAAAAAATATTGAAATTGCTTCACTAGTTCTCGAGAAAATTACACATCAATATCAGCAGTTTTTCATGTGATTTCACAGATTTACCAGAACTAATCTAAAATGAGAAAAACTTTTATTATAGAATTTATACATTTATATGCATTTCTATTTAGATAACGCCAATCAGAATTTGTTATTTATGCCTTTTATTATCATAAAGAATACTTTTTTTCGTTTGAAAAAAGAAACTATTAATTGAGTTTTAATATATTCTAACTCTGTCACAATATCAGATTTAAGTTTTTTATAAAGATTAAAATGGTTAAGTTTCCTCTGAACATATTTTACCGTATCTTTTAATAGAATTTTTTTTAATGTTAATTTTTTCTTTAAAAGTTAAAAGCTTGCACTTCATTTTAATGTATATTTTTATTTTATTCTCCAATTTCTATTAAACTTACATTATTGGCTTAATCTAATTCGCTCTGCTTTCATTAAATTACGCTTTTAAAGATAATTTCGTAGATTAAAACATGGATTCGGAAGAAATCCTTGAAATATTTATGAAAGCCCTTTCATTCCCTTCTTACAAATAAAATTATTTAAATGGACTAATATTTAAATTTACCCATCATTAAATTATCTCTTTGAACGTTATTTGCCTAGATTATAACACAGTGTTAAAAAATAACCTGGTGAAAATAAGAAAGTTAAAATCGAATTCTTATTTCGTCTTTGAAGATCACTTATTCTCTGGCTTGTGCGTCTAATTTTATTTAGGCCAGGACATCGGATAAATTAATTTAAAAGCATTTTAATGCATTAAAAAAGTTGGATGTGTCTTTGAATTTGTAATGATTAAATTGAAGTTTGCAAAAACACAATAAGCATTAAGAACGTATCCAATCATTAAATAAGGGTTTTATATTTACTTCTGTATATCTTTAGCGATAAAAAAAAGTTTTAGCACTTGTTGAAAAATTTATTTAAAGGCATTTGAATTCCTTAGAATAGGGAGTGTTAACCTGCATATATGTAGGCTTCTTCTTGCCAGAGTTTCTGTATAATAATCTTTGTATTATTTTACAGCAAAATATTTTGAGTTTAAATGAGGTAAAGATTACTCTTTAGAAACAGTGGTTACAAGGGCCCGCAGACAAACAGGTTGGAAACCTCTGAATTAAAATATTAAATGAGTCTTTGAATTTGCAATAACGCATTTGAATAATGCAGAAAGGAAATAAAATATTGAGGACGTGTTCACTATTTATTTGGGGTTATCATACTTTTTTCTGCAAACTTTTACCCAGAAAAAAAGTTTTAGTATTTATTGCAGAGAAGATATTTTTATAATATTTTAATGGATTAAAAAAGTTAAATGTGTCTTCGAATCTGTAATGCTGACATTGAAACGTGCAGAAATGTGATAAATAATTCAGAACGTATTTAATCTTTAAGAAATCTTAAGTATTTTACACTGTGTTTTCCATTTCTTTATACCTTATTTACTTTTAAATAAGGCTAAGATATCTATTCGGAAATAGTGGAATTCAATTTTGATAAGCATTCACACTCCATGTTTTTGCAGACTAGGGCAATACATTTCTCGAGATAACGAAATCATTGAAGAAATTTAATGTATGTTTTTCCTTAAATCTTGAAAGATTAATATGGTCAGTATGTTTTTTTAAACATGCAAGAAATGTTTCTGTTTTTCTCTTTTATTATATAAAGCAAACATGCACACATACGCGTACATTAGTTTCGTATTTTGGCAACGAAACTACAATCTCTATAGCATTGTGACCAAACAATGATCTAATTATGAATGCACTGTAATTAACCCCTTGAAGGGCGGTGAGATATTTTTCGTACAACTTAATATTAATCAATATTTGTACCAGAATTTCTAAAAAAAATACTGCAGTCTTTTTTTGTAAAATTGCATTTCCTTAGTTTCAAATAAAATGTGTGGAAAATTCTGGTGTGGATTTAACAGAAAGACAGTTCAACTCGCATTGTCGTCATTTGCATCACGTAACATCAAAATAAGTCATGTGAAGTTCATATGAAACGTCTTTGACGAGCTGAAATATTATGACTGAAATATCCGTTATTGAGACTTTACAGTGAAGTCACGAAATGACTTATGACTTCAGAGCCTACACTAGTCATGCGACGAAACGTGCAAACTAATGTTAAGTCTATGGGAATGTTATTTTCAAATTTCTCACTCGCATTTTAATATCTTTAAATGATTTTTGTTTTGCTTAGAATAGATGAGGTCGATCTTTAACGTTTTCAGTTTTAGCTTTTGCGATTTTGGTTCGAGTTTTTTTTTTTATATATAAGGGTACTTTCACTTTCAGAACCGGTTCCAACCATTTCCAAAATTACAAATGTCCGCTTTAAAAAAGTTTAATTAAAATCAAAAAAATAAAAATAAACAAAGTTAGAGATAGACCTCAGCAATCCTATGCAATAAAAATAATTCAAAAATATTAAAACGCGGGCGAGAAATTTGAAAATAACATTCCCATAGACTTGACATAGCTTGAGCGTTTCTTCCCGTGTACGCTATGAATTATCCTAATGTGACAAACTTAAAAAGTCGCATATTTGGCCACTATTCTGGTTGTGACACTTGAAAATATTTGTAACGTCTTAGTGATATCACATCAACTGATGCTGCTATTATAGCTTATTATGATTGATTGTAAGATAAAAAACATGTTTACGCTATATAGTTGCTTAAAGCCTTATTATCAAATCACCGTGCTGTATGTGATTTCCACCTCACAATATTGAACTGCACGTTCTAAATTAAAATAAAGAGATACGTTAAATACACCATTCATTCAAGAAAATAATAGTCAAACAATTTAAGCACGTTTTCCTAAAGAAATTTTCAGCATACTGTTCAAAAGTGTATTGAGTTATTGCAGTGATAATAATCCATTAATTTTTTCAATCAATTATACGGAAACTATACTGTACTGGCAACCTAAAGACTGGCACTATTTCCATATTTTAACGGGAATTTTTTTTACGTTTTTAAATTTCCATTTTATAACACATATCGTCTGAGTTTTTTAGTTTTTTAATTTCGTTAAAATGATCTTTATAGGCCAAAAATTATCACTTTCCAAGGACAACTTTAAATCTTATATGGAGAATTTCTCAATCTGAGTAAGCCTTCAATCAACATCCAAAATTCATCTCGATGGGAATCGAACCAAGGGCCCTTCAGTTTTCCAGTTCGTCGACATGACTACACAGCTACTATTATTACTCATACCGCTTTCTCAGATATTGTTACTTAATTCAAAAGCCTTTTATAAAGCACACAGAAGGTGTGAAAAAATGTGAAAGGTTTCTTTGTCAGATAGATTTTTTTCCGATTGAGTATAATTCTGGAAGTTTTAAATATTTTCTTTCGATATTTTTATATATTTATCTTCTTAATTTAATGCTTTGTAAAATATTACTTTACTTGGTTATGTATCATATGAGTAAAAAATGACTTTAAGAGTAATTCAAACTTATTTTTGAAAGAATTTTTTTTCAAGAGTACCAATTTTTTTTTTCAAACATGTACTTTTTCAAATTATTTGTATGTTTCTTTCAACTCTAAGAAAAATAAAAAAAATCTTAAACAAAAATATTTTCTACATGCTCTTAATTTTTCTTTTTATTATTATAATTTAGAAATAGAAAGATGAACCTTAACTATATTATAAATTATGATACTTGAGATATGCTGAAATTTTTTGTGTACTATACTGTTAATCTGATTAGTTAAAAATTTAAAATAAAAAAATATTTTTAGAGACAATTTTTAAGATTAATTACGTTGTGATAAATGCAATTTAAGTTTAAACTGATAATAAGAAAGACACTGTAATATTTACTTTTCAATTGCTTCGACCATAAAAAGAAATAATGTTATTTGATTTTTTTAATTAAATAAAAATATATTAGCCTTTTATAAAAAGAAAGAGAGAGAGAGAGAAAGAGAGCGAGAGAGAGAGAGAGAGAAAAGAAAAAGCTTATTGCGTATTGTTTAATGTACAAATATATAGGTGCCGCCATAAATCTGACTGGTTTTCTTGGAAATATTTCAAATTTAAAAACAGCATTTAGTCAATATTGGCATATCTTTGGAAATAGCTCCAATGCAAAGCTAATATTTGTGTAATTTTCGCGTTTCATTAAAAATATATCCAATGGGAAGGCATTTCGTTAGAAATATTTTTAATATAAAGCTAATATTTGTGCAATTTTGGCGTTTCAAGAGAAATATGGAAAATGTAAAACAATTGGATACAACAATAAATTATTTCTGATTTTAAACACAGCGATTTCTGTACGCAAACCTCTAAATGTCATTTACGGAAGTTATATAGTTTTGAAACCAATACGGAAATATTTCACAATATTTACGGAAAACTTAATGCATTTTTACAGACTTGTAATCTCAAAATATCAGTTACGAAAATTATACTGTATTTTAGAAAAATGATTGCAGTAAAATTTCAAGGAAAATGTTATGTATTTTTACGTATTTTTTTTTTTTTTTTTTTTTTTACAGTGTTGGTATATTTGTTTAAAACAAACTAGAGGGCAATATTAGATGATATGCATATTTTTCTGTAAGGTTTAAAAAAACTAATGTACACATTTTCGATGTGAAACAGTGTAAGTTTATAATATCAATATCAGGATATAATCAAAAACTCGCTTAGTTGCGTGAAATGATAAACTAACTTAGAACGATATATGTCTTGCCCTATGGATTTAAACGTCGGTAGTACATAAATTTGAATCTATTGACAGTTTAGCTGCCGAGATATTTGGAATCATATTTTCCACACTCTTTGATTTTTCGTGTCCCTGTATTTCATTCAAATTGCAATTCAAAGATATTTTTAAATTGGAAATGAGACGCTTAATCCGACGCAGTAAACTGGTAGTTAATAATATTATCATTTTTGGAGTTATAAGGATGTTTCTTTTAAGCAATTCAGTAATGTAGCATTTAAAGTTTATGACGTCCTCAAGCCACGATTTTATTCAAACTGCAATGCATTTTATAATTAGTTTACACATGTTTTAATTTCATATTTTATATTATGCATATTCATGATGTCATATTACGGTAGCCCCCAACGACTAGTTTCCCTCACAATAGTACGGAGTGAAATGCTTATGTATAAAGCTCTAAATATGTCATATTGTCTACCAAACATCCTTATTAAGCGGGTTATCGACTTGCCGTTTAGTTTAAAAGTTTAGTACAAATTACTTTTCATTATCTATGTTAAATAACAATCTTCAAAACGTCTTCTTTTCAATAAATTCAATAAATATTTATTAAAGCAAAATTATTTCCTGAAAAGTTCAAAAATTTTTAAGGCGATCAATTATATGAAAATTAAAATTCTCCACATGTTCCAATTTTTAAAAAAAGAAATCTGTCTTTTTTTTTTATTATTTGTTAAAACAAATTAATTTAAAAATTCTGCATCTATTTTTTAATCGAACATTTATTAAAAAATAATAAAAATTCAATTTGTATTAAACATTCACATGTAAATGGACTTTATTACTATATCTGAGGATCTTAACAAACGAGCAGCACAAAACATGTGCACAGATTTTTTTGTTGTATGTTTCAATATCACCTCTTAGACATATTTAGAAATTTGAAGAAAAATTAAAATGTCTGGATCCTTTTAAAGATGTATAAACTGCAATTTGTTTTTTTTTTGCGAAAAATACATTTTAAATGCAATATGTACAATATGTCTTATTTTCATAATTTACCTTTAAGAAGTATGGAAGTACACTTTCTACCAGGTATATGGCAATACATTCCGATTTTTAAAATTTATATTTAAACTTTAATTTATAATAAATGATTATTTTTTATAGACTAAACAATTTGCATTTTAGTCTACTTTTCCTTATTTCAAAGTCCACCTTCCTTTTAATAATATTGGTAGAGAAACGATAGTATATTTTTACATAATCTAGAAAACCGGATGTTGAAATATATATAACGCTAAAAGGAAAATGAATTACTGACGCCGTTTTCAAATTTTAATAGTATTTATCCTATTTAAATGTAAATATCTTCAATATAAGATCTAATGACGCAATTTAGAATATTATTTGCAAAGTTCTAATCCAATGTACTACTAATATGGAATATTAATCCATTTCGTAAATGTTATTAGAAACTACACAATGAAAGGAATTTCCCAAATATCATCCGTATCAAAGTCAATGTCTTAATTAAGGGCATTATCTTTAAAGAGATTATTTTATGAAGCGAAAACGCATATTATTATCCTATTTGAATAATTTTATTAGAAACAACAGCAGTAAATTTTTATGCAGTTATGTTTATTTTTACGGATTTTCTATATTTGTTCCATAAATAAAATGTTTTTTTATGTGTCTACTTATAATTCTTACTTTTTTTAACCTTCTGTTTGCCGAATATTGAAACATACGACTTTGGCCACAGGATTAACAAGAAATAAGAATCATGCGTCAAGCATAGAATATGAAACACTTTCCAACACATCCAGAAAACCTTAACGAAACTGCACTATTTAAAAAGTGAAAGAAAATATTTAAGTAATCCCTTTCAAAAAAGCATAACAATTTGCAAAACCAATTCCAGCAATTATCGTCATTAGTCGGAAAGTTAAATAAGGTGAAAGACGATATATAGTAAACAGATTAGGAAACATTTAACACATTTAAAAATCCAGTTTTAGTAATTACCTTCCATAGTCAAAATATTAGAAGAATTGTATTGTGCTACCCTGTATATGATCTATAGGTTTGGATATATAATACATAGCATGATAAAAATTTAGTTCAGTTAGAAAATTCACATTCAATAATTTTCGCCGATGGAAATGCACTTAATCTCTTCTATACAGCCCTGTATATTAAGCTAAAATCTAATTCAAAGAAGCAGAAAGATGAGGGGTTGTATCAAATATCTGTTGATTAGTGCCAAGATAGTGTACACAATATTGCACATATTTGGATACAACCCCTCATATTTTTGCTTCCTTTTGGGAACAACGGATTTCGAGCTTATTCTATCGACGATAATTTTCAGAATTTTCAAGCTACGATTTTGAGATTTTCACAAAAGTTGCTCTATATACTTAGCTAATACATTATGCATATTATATTTTGATTGCATTCGCGCTTGCGTAGTGAAACATTTTTTAGTAAACCTGCTCATTTTTCATCCAATTTTTATTATTTTTAAATTCTGATTACAGAGTATTATGTACAATTTTGTTTGTCATATTTTCTGAAAATAACTTTTTTTTTATATTAAGAACTCTGCAAATTATAAGCAAAAAAATTAGGTGAAATTTGGGACTGTTTTTATAAAAACCTTAATTTCTCTACGAGTATACATGCTATCCTCATAAAAATGAACACAGTATATTTCAATAAGCCACTTATTAATAATCTCGAGTTTGAACGCCTTTGATACATTAGTTTTTACAGGGTTATCCAAAAGATATCCGTTCTTTTTCAATTTGTTGACAGTCCCCTATGGGGTTTCGTGAAAAAATCTTAGCGGAAATATATAACCTTTACTATATTGTTTACACACCTGCAGTTTCAGCTTAATTCCTCATGTATTTTTCTAGATAGTTAACAAAACGTCTAAAATCGCAAGTGACCGGTCACCTTTGGCAATATAGTGTATTTAATACGAAGTCGGCAACTCATTGGCAATTTTAAGCATAAGTCCCGGTAAAATACAGTGCCTGTGTACGCATCGGATAGTTAGAGACAATGAAGATAATCCGAACGAGATCCGTGTCAGAAACAGTGGACGTTTTTTACATAATGTACAGTACGTAAAAAAATGAAACAAAAAGGCCGAACGATTGGCTATAACTTGAGTTCTAAAGAATGCAGTAATAAAAGAAATATACCGTTTTAATTCGTATAAAATTATTTATAATTTCATGTGTTTTTTGGGTTTTTTGTCATAAGTGGTCGTCTAAATATTGAAAATTGCATCTATTTTATTTTTCAAAAGATAACTCATACAGAGGTGCCAAGCTCTCATTAATACTTCATAATATGTAAGGTAATTTGACCCCGGTTTAACACGTTTCGCACCAGAATTTTTTTTAAGAAATGAAATTAAATAAATTCCACGTAGAAACCTGAAATTAAATCAATAAACATTTATCAAGTAATTTTTCTGGTTTGAAGCGTTGTTAAACTGGGTCAGATTAAACCACATATTACGGAAGATTAGTGGGAACTTGGCACATCTGCGCATACGTTTGGCGCTTTATTCGAATTTCCTGTATCAAATCAACATGCAAAATTATACTGTTTATGCATTCCTTCTGAAATGTTCATGGATTTTAGCGTTAGAGATTTATCGATAAATTTAGTAAAATAAAAGGTCTTACAGGGAGAAATACCGGGTAAAAAATTAAGTAACAAAAAAAAAGTATAAAATAAACTAACTTCATATAAAAGAAAAGGTCCTATATGTTTCCTGGTTATCTTTTATTTTGTTTTATTTTATGTGAATGCAAACGATATTAGAAGACAAATTATTCTTATGCAAACGATATAAGTTTCCCTTAGACCAGTGGTACTCACTAAAATTTAAGAGCAAAAATCTGCTAGAGAAGTGATGTCGAGGACCGCAGTTACAGTCATATGTCCATATGTTATAATAAGTTACTAAAGTATATTGATTATTAATGTTTTTTTTTATTTTAATCAATGTTAACAATTTTATATTAGATTGAATTATCAATAAATAAATATCAGGAGAATTTAATATCAGTATACGTGACTTATGTGTTGTTAATTTACGGGATCACACGAAATGAACTCGAGGACCGCATATGGCTCAGAGACCGAATAATGATTGCTACTGCTTTATATGGTGGAAACGAAAAATTTCTCTATAAATCGGATATACAATAGTGGAATAAACTGAAAAAGCACATTGTTATGTTCTGACGATGGTGATACTTTATGTGTAAAAATTTATTTAGGTATAATTCATTACACTTTTTATAGTTAAAAATGTTTTCAAATAAAAAACTGCGTATATTATGTTTGGATCTATTTTATCTGTATCTCATAAAATACGAATTGTAATTGTATCGCATGTATATTGTGTGCCATTAGAAAAGAAATATTTCAATTAGAGGATTTTATGGAAAGATGTTAACTTAAAAATGAAAATTAAGTTTATCAAGTGGATTTAACATTAATATCATCAAAATTTGAGTGCGTCTATGGTTTTTTTAAAAATGCATATGAGCTATTCTCCCATACTTTTAAATTTCAACAATAAGAAACTTGTGAAATTGAACTTAATAAAATATCAGTTTTAGACTTCCAGTTTTAAACTTTCTTATTCTGCATTAACGTTTAATACTGTACTATCTCTGTGAGACCATTACCATCCATTATATAGTGAAATAGAAGAGGCACGGTAAGGAAAATTACCACATATTTTTAGGCAAGTCATGCTAAGCCTAAGTGCGTAATATATATTCTTGTTTACTTCAGTAAGAATCTTATATATATTTAATATATCTGATGAGTTCTAACCAGGAAACGACATCTTAGTGGAATAATGAAAAAACTCTAAGTAAGCATCAATCAAAAGATCATAGTGAAATGTGTTTTTTGATAAATAATTTGCCCTCTATGTCTGTTATCGAGATATAAAGTCTTAAATTTTGCTAATTTATGTGTTTAATTTAAGGAGAAAAGCGTGGTTCTGATTCAGAAACTTTAATAATCAGATTAAAATAAAATATAAAATCTATTTAGATATCTATACTAATAAAAGAAAGTTTCGCTCTGTGTGTGTGTGTGTGTGTCTGTCTGTTGGAGATGGCTAGGAAAATCTAGCCCACCTAGAAGGCTGGAAATTTAGGTGTAGATAGTCCTAGGTCTGGCCATGTGCACCTGAGCCTCAGAATTTTAATATTTTGATAATTAGCCTAGATATTAATTAGATTATCTTAACCATCGCTTCTAAAATGTCAACTTTTAAATCAAAATGGCGAAAGAAACGGACTGGCGCATTGGATTTGCGACCGGAAATGAACGAATTCGAAATTATTTAACTAATTAGCGAATTTTAAGAAAACTAATTGAGATATCAATTTGAAAATTTCTGAGCATATGTAAAAAAGTATTCTGTATCTGACTATGTGATTTTTGAAAAATGCGGTTGGTAATTTTTTTTAATTTACGCAAAAAACTGCCAAAAATTTGCAGGCGCCAGTGAAAACGATCCCAGAAAGTTTCAGACAGGGATCGGCTGTCATTAAAAACTGAACTACAAAGAGATCTGTTTCTCGGGAAAATCCCTCCATTTAGTTTGCGAAAATGAAAGGAAATAATTGCCAATTTTTACTAATGAACAAAAATTTAGGTAACTAATTAAGATATAGATTTGAAATTGCGGTCGGGAAGGGGTGACATATGATCTGCCGGCTATTTTAGCGTAGCGTCTTCGTTATGCTCTAATTATCAGAAAAATATAATTCTTTTTTTAATGATCGCGTTGATGTAGGTGATGGTGGTTCTCTTGAACAAATTATTCATTATATTTGCGGGTATGGGGAGGGAGGGGTTAACGCTTTTCTCTGAGATTGTAATTATCTCGGAAACGCGCAACGCCGGGCGGGTTAGCTAGTAGTAATATAAACATGAAAGAACCCTTCTAAAAATGCTACTGACAAATATGGCATTGAACCAAAAAATTATTGAAGTATTGAAAATCGTGGCACCAAGAACATTTCATGAACTTAAATCTAGTGTAATGATTAAAATGGTCCAACTCCTGCGAAAAACAAAATTGCAAGGGGTTTCAAATGGAAGTGGTCGAATTTGCACTAACTCAGATTTTTACCAAGCATGAGGGAATCATGTTGGAGTATTGCGACGCACTAAACTGGAAATGCACAAGTGACTGGAGTTTGATCATGTTGTTACGTTGAAAAATATTGATTCCTCGATCCATCCTATTAAATAAATAAATTAGCAAATTATTCTTTATTTCTAGATAACGGAAAGACAAGGGCAAATGATTCATGCATATAAAAAGACGTTTCACTATGTTCTTTCGATTACTGCTTATTTAGATTTGTTTTCATTATTACGCTAGGGGCGTCGTTCCTCGGTAAGATGCATATCTGTACCCGAATAAAAGTGAAAGCTAATTATTTTTATACGGGTTTAAATTTTGTGAAAACTTAAAATGATAACACTATGGCAAGCATAACTGTTCTAAGATTTATATTTTATGAATAAAATGACAGTTATGTTCAAAGGGCAATTTACGCAAAGGAATCCTGTTTAGACGCTTGACAAGTATTGTATTATGTATCGTATATTATAGATTATGTTATCGTTCGTTTCTAAAGCATAATTTTAAGATTTCAATAGTTAGAAATAATTACATTTTTAGTTAAATATTAAATGTACCATTATTTTTCATATTAGCATCTCTACAATAATAGTAAGGTGAATTAAAAATTTTAAAAATGCTTTAAATGAAATATATTTTTATATATTTTTTAAAATACGGCTTGAATGTTTTTAATTATCATTTCTGGAAATATATTTATGAAAATATACGCGCGAATATTTTAATCTAGAATGTCATGACCAGAAACATTTAATTACAAAAAAATGTTTCACAGTAGTTTTTTTATTTAACTTTCTAAGATTATTTATTTGCTTCTCAGAATAATCAATAAAAGTGCATGCAAAATCTGCATGCCATTTCAAATTACTTTTGTCAAAAAATTGCATATGGGATTACATAGTTTTTCGCAACGGCATTCTTTTTAACTTGCTCCATATTTTTCCGATTTTTATTTTAAAAGACGCTGACAACTTTAAAAAAAATCAAAATATTTTAGCAATAAGATATCTGTAACAAAGATGAAAAGAATTTTCTTTTTGGAATAGTTATGGAAATAGCAAAGAATATTTTGTTGAAGAGACACTTTTACTTTATATTTGATTAAAATGTACAGGTTCTTTAGGCTAAAATTTTTTTTACTAAATAATTATAATTCTCCTTGTACTTTTGTATTTGCTTCTAAATTAATAATATGGAATTTCTGATAATTTAATCATTTTATACGTATGAAAGGCAAAAAAACGAGTATTTTAAAATAAGCAAAATTTATTTATTTTAAATTCGCGGATAAAATAAAATTATTTAGACCCAGAAATTGTATCTATTAATGGAAGTCAAATATGAAACACGTTAAGAAAAATAAGATTTTCTGAAATAAATTTTCTAGGTCTAAAACTATTTGTTTGTTCCGTGAATTATACGTCGGAAATTGCGGTATATTTTTGACTTATGTTACATTCTAGAATTTATGTCTCAAACTTTAGAAGCACACTTAGTTATTTTCAACACTTTATAGCACACTAGATTATTTTTAACACAATTTTTCAAATTGGTAAAGTCATCATACAAGTTCTAAATTTCCAACTGGACGAAAAATGTCCGGGCCAGGATTCGAACCTGGGATCGCTTGGCTGAATCCGCCACGCTATACCACTGAGCTATCCCGGTCGAATCTGGAGGGCATAATTCATCCAGTTAACCTTATTGATCAAAGCATCTGGTCTGATATTTTAATCAGCTCAACTGATTAAAATGAGCTGATTAAAATATCAGACCAGATGCTTTGATCAATAAGGTTAACTGAAATGAATTATGCCCTCCAGATTCAACCGGGATAGCTCAGTGGTAGAGCGTGGCGGCTTCGGCCAAGCGATCCCAGGTTCGAATCCTGGCCCGGACATTTTTCGTCCAGTTGGAAATTTACAACTTGTACTTTATAGTACATTTGAAAAATAATAGTTGTTTGTACTTAGCAACTTCTAACTTTCGTCAATATATATGGATTGTTATGGAATTGGTATATGCTATATATGTTTATTATAGCAAGTCTCTATTTAAAAATAAAATGTGTGGAATTTAAAGTTCGTTTACTCGCACACTTGAAATAAATCGCAAACACTATGATCTAAGAGTGATAAATGTTTGAAGTACATTTTAATAATATTACAATAGGAGAACATGGAGCATAGTGAAATTCTAAAAAATAATTAAAATTTTCAAAATGAACAAACAAAAAATTTATTTGAAATTTTACACAACATAATTTATAATACCCTTGACTTACATATTTTTTTTCAAATTTTTATTCTTTAATTTCTGTGGTGTATTAAAGATATAATACTAAGATATAATAATAGTAGACATTTATCACTTTGCCCCATACCTGAGGCAAAATGATATTGTCAATGGGGCAAAGGGAAATATAAACAAGTTCACTTCTTTAAATGATTATTTGCAGTTCTGTGATAATTATGCTAATCCACATAAAAAAACGAATTTGTCCATGTCTGAGTTTTTTTCACTTTACACAATTTTCCCAGTATTTATGTATGTTATACCAGACTTGTATCATCAGTTATAGGCTACACATAAACATCTTTTTTCTGTCTGTATGGTCGCATGAACTTAACTGAAAGAAAATATGATCCATCATGTGAGGGAAGCGAAATCAGTTTACCAACAAACTGCTTCTTAGTACCTGAAGATTTATCTGAGTGCAACTCAACCAAGAGAAAATTCTCCATTATTTATTTCACTAAATTCCACTTTTTCTGTAACAAGCACTTGTCTCTGCATGTCAGCCACCCAATCACTCAGTAAACCATTCAATGTAGCAAAATTAATCGATACATTACAAAAAACAGTAAAAGACTCAAACCATAAATTCAAAATTAGCTGGGTCAAAGCACATGTGGGCATCCAAGGAAACGAGGATGCCGACGAATTAGCAAAAAAAAAGGTTCTAGAAAACCAAACTAAAAAAACTCCATACCATCTAGAAAGACCGATATAGAACATAAAAAGAAAACTAAAAGAACTCACTATCAAACAATGCCAGTTCGAGTGGGATTATGTGGAAAAGGGCAGGAAGACATATGAATACTTCCCAAAAGTAGACTCTTGCAGAATCATCAGCTGCAATCTGTTAAGTCAAATTTACACGGGTCACGGAGAATTCCCGGACTACTTACACAGGTTTAAGCGCAAAGACGCACCAAACTGTTCATGTGGGGAGTTGGAAACCCCAAAACACTATCTAACAGCCTGTAACCCAATCCCTACATGTAATCCACATCATACCGAACAACGAAAAAATATAGCACAACCAGTTAGCGTACAACAAACATGTACAAACAAAAAGGAAGAGCATTGATGAGGTGGTTAGTAGAAAACATCGATCTCATATCAGAATAAATAACCTTTACCAGTAGCGAGATACCTCAATAGCATTTCTCACACTCAAAATCCCTCCCTTTGGTAAGTATATATTCTAATACATCTTAAAAAAGAAAACAAATATTAGCAACGGAACTTCTTTGCTACGCCAAAAAATCTTTTTTTTCAGCACTAATGAGAAGTGGAAGTCATCAGTGACGGACTGAATTTCACAACTGATAAGTCAAATAACCAACAAAAAGTGAACTAGACACAACAAAATAACTAATTGGTGAATGCACAAAGCACACCTGCCAAAGAAAGTGAATAGGAACAAAAAAATTAGTGTCTCATCAAGTGAATATAGCCTCAAAAACAAATGACGGACTAACGGACACGGAACAAGCCCCATTCCATTAGAGCGCCAAGTTTCTCAAATAACATATCAACAAGTTACACAAAATTCAAAAGCAGTGATAGCAGCCATTAGGATTCAATGGACTAATCGCATTAAGCGTATTCACGAAGGAAAAAAAATTTAAATCAAAACCCCCAGCTATAATGCACGGGTGCGTTAAAGTGACAAAAATAACAAAAATGAGTGTGAAACATCTAGAAATGTGACAACCATCAGTAACAAAAGTTACAATGTGACAAAACCCACGATAGTGACATAATAACCAGTGAAACTCTCGAAAGAAGACCAAGTATCAAAATGTGACAACCAGCTCTAGAACAAGCTAGAGCTATCAATTTATCAAGAAAGAGACAAAACCCAACGAATGATAACAGACAGAAACAACCCACAACAGGGGTGAGCCCATAAAAACGTCAAAAAACCTGAAAACGAAAAGTGAAATCAGCCCCCTGAAAAATGCGATAAACACTTCAGCGACAATCCACCATGAGCGTGACCAGTCAACAGAGACGACAAATATGTAAATCTATGCACGCTAAAGGCGCCTGGTGCATGTAAAATCCGTCGTGGATGCAAAATCCTCCAAGTTACCTGCGAATTATACCTCTGGGGGTTCCTAGTCAGATGAAGGTCTCGTCACATGATCAAGGTTCTAAATTACGAGACCAATTAATTTTTCTTCCTTAATGTTTGCCTTTTTTTTTTTATCTGTCAATTCAACAAAGTTACATAGAAACATTCAACCGTCAAACAAAGATAACAGTAATGAAAGAAATCTTGTGTGGATAAATATACTAAAAATACCAACGTTTGACACACAATAACATCGTGTAATAAACAGACGCACGTTTCATGAGTATCATGGACTCACTTCCTCAGTGTAAATAAACCTAAACCCTATTGTATCCCCCCAAAGACATGAAAATGAATCTAAAAACCCAAATGAAAAACAACAACACACCGAGAAACTCCTCCAATCTGATTAAGTCGGTTGGTTGGTTGTAGAGGATTCACTATGACAAAGTAACTCAACCCAGAAAGGTGAGATGTACGGTACACTTGAAAAATCATTAACCAGGGAGTTACCAAATTTATGAATATAAACTGCCTCAAAGAAGTCTAAATCTAATGGAGTGTTACATTTCTTAATAATAGAATAGTTTTCATGTCTTTGGGGGGATACAATAGGGTTTAGGTTTATTTACACTGAGGAAGTGAGTCCATGATACTCATGAAACGTGCGTCTGTTTATTACAAACTATTATTAAGAAATGTAACACTCCATTAGATTTAGACTTCTTTGAGGCAGTTTATATTCATAAATTTGGTAACTCCCTGGTTAATGATTTTTCAAGTGTACCGTACATCTCACCTTTCTGGGTTGAGTTACTTTGTCATAGTGAATCCTCTACAACCAACCAACCGACTTAATCAGATTGGAGGAGTTTCTCGGTGTGTTGTTGTTTTTCATTTGGGTTTTTAGATTCATTTTCATGTCTTTGGGGGGATACAATAGGGTTTAGGTTTATTTACACTGAGGAAGTGAGTCCATGATACTCATGAAACGTGCGTCTGTTTATTACACGATGTTATTGTGTGTCAAACGTTGGTATTTTTAGTATAAAGATAACAGTAGCAAACCACTAGAGAGCAAGCACTGCAGCGATGCCAACAAAACTATAGTCAGGTGGATCTTGGAGTGTAATTTAGTGACATTTCTCTATTTCAAACATAATGAAAATTATATGCTTTACAGAGGTGCACTATAAATTGCTCTCTTGTGTGCATTGCGTTTATTTACAGGAACACACAAAAGATATCAGTTACAGTACATGTGCAATATTTACAGTCTATGTACGATATGGGAGTTTTCAATTTTGGTTTGCTTTTTAAGTTTAACTAACTTTTTTCACAGTACGTGTGTGTTTATAAACTCGGTTGTTCATAAACAGAACAGCACAAGGGAATCCGTAAGTATTACAGACTATAGGAGGGAATTTTTTACGGGTAGTTTTTAGCTCACAGGCTATCAAAGCCTGAGAGCTTATGTGCCCGCCGGTTCTGTATGTATGTATGTATGTACGTACGTATGTATGTACGTAACGCGATAACTCTTCATAGAAATATCCGTTTTCCTTCAAATTTTGTTTATAGGTTCACTGTGTTAAGGCGCTTCCCTGATTAGTTTTCGGCATTGATTGGTTAAATATAAAGGGGGGGGGACGGGGGGGCTAATCCCCCCTTAATTTATATAAATGGGTTTTTCATGCACAATTATCCCATTTGCTTCAAATTTTGTTTATAGGTTCATTGGGTTAAGACGCTTCCCTGATTTGTTTTCGGGATTGATTGGTTAAGTATAAAGGGGGCGAACGGGGGGGGCTAATCCCCCCCTTAATTTATATAAATGGGTTTTTCATGCAGAATTATCCCATTTGCTTCAAATTTTGTTTATAGGTTCATTGGGTTAAGACGCTTCCCTGATTAGTTTTGGGGATTGATTGGTTAAGTATAAAGGGGGGGGGGATAATCCCCTTTAATTTATATAAATGGGTTTTTCAAGCAGAATTATCCGATTTGCTTCAAATTTTGTATATAGGTTCATTGTGATAATGCGCTTCTCTGAATAGTTTTGGGGGTTCATTGGTTAAGTATAAAGGGGGAAGGGGGGGGGACTAATCACCTCTTAATTTATATAAATGGGTTTTTCATGCAGAATTATCCCATTTGCTTCAAAATTTGTTTATAGATTCATTGGGTTAAGACGCTTCCCTGATTAGTTTTCGGGATTGATTGGTTAAGTATAAAGGGGGGAACGGGGGGGCTAATCCCCCCCTTAATTTATATAAATGAGTTTTTCATGCAGAATTATCCCATTTGCTTCAAATTTTGTTTATAGGTTCATTGGGTTAAGACGCTTCCCTGATTAGTTTTCGGGATTGATTGGTTAAGTATAAAGGGAGGGGGGAACAGGGGGCTAACCCCCCCTTAATTTATATAAATGGGTTTTTCAAGCAGAATTATCCGATTTTCTTCAAATTTTGTATATAGGTTCATTGTGTTAATGCGCTTCTCTGAGTAGTTTTGGGGGTTCATTGGTTAAGTATAAAGGGGGAAGGGGGGGCTAATCCCCCCTTAATTTAGATAAATGGGTTTTTCATGCAGCATTATCCAATTTTTTCAAATTTTTTATGTATATATTCATTGTAATAAGAGGCTTCCCTGATTAGTTTAAGGGGTACATTAGTTAACTCTGAGGGAGTAACGGGGGGATGACCTCCCCTTTAATATATTGTCGATTTCTTTATTTTTCGAGGGGCTTATTTCAAATTCTTTGAAATACGAGTATAATATACAATTAGTGTGAATAGCCTGTGAGCTCAATGCCCTCAGTTTAACTGGGCAGTTTTCTTTTTATTAATTGTTTTACGCATTTTCTTGCTGAACTATAATATATTTAGTAGACTAATAGACGAGTTTATGGAATATAAATAAATTCATATACAGGGCTACGCAAAGAACAAGATACATTGTCTTTTACGGTTGGTAATTTCTGCGATTGAGTTTTAAGTTGGCTTTTAGCTTAATATGTGGTATGTACAAAAGTCTTCAGATAATATACAGGGGTGTACAAAAGATTTCGAGTGCATTCGAGTCCATCGATCGAAGAAAATTGCTAAATATGAATATTCTAACTGAACTAAATTTTATCATGCTATATATCCACAACTATTGATCATATACAGGGCTGCACAAAATAATTCGACTAATTTTTTGACACTGGAAGGTAATGTCGAAAACTGCATTTTTAAATGTGGTACATGTTTTTCTAAACTGTTTGCTTACATATTTTCTTTTACCTTATTTAACGGTGAAGTTTCATTACAGTTTTCTGGCTGTGTTGGAAAGAGTTTCATAATCTATGCTGGACGCATGATTTTTCGTTCTTGTTGATTTTGGTTACAGTGTTTCTTGTATGAGTATAGTTTAGCTTTCAGCACTGGTTCCGACCGGTTTAAAAACTGTAAATGTCCGCACAAGAAAAAAAAATTACCGAAATCAGAAAAGTACAAACTCATAACATTTGATATCAATGTCAGGTATGCTACTAAAAAAATCATTTAAAAATATTTTAATACAAGCGAGTAATTTGAAAAGATTTTTCACGTAGGTTTAACATTAGCATCTAAGTTTTTTCACGTGACTAATGTAGGTTCTAAGCGAATAAACGCGCAAGCTAATGTTAAATCTATTGGAATGTTATTTTCAATTTTATTGCCTGAATTTTAATATTTTTAAATGATTTTTATTGCGTAAGATAGCTGAGGTCAATCTCTAACCGGGTAGCTTTTGCTTTTTTTTTAATGAGACAACCTGCAGTAACTTTATAAAAAAATATGCTACTAAAATCGAAAAGTTAAAACTACCCCGGTTAGAGATCGACCTCAGCTGTCTCACGCAAAAAAAAAAATATATTAAAATATTAAAATGCAAGCGAGAAATTTAAAAATAACGTTCCCATAAATTTAACATTAGCTTACTCGTTTCTTCGTATGACTAATGTAGACTCTCAAGGTTGCAATCAGAATCAAAATCTATTAAAACCTGACTTATCCTGAGCATTTTCTTTTCTACTTGTGCCTTAACTTTTTTTCCAAGTAGCAAAGCAAACTTATCCAATGTCACTTGTTTGGTCACCATTGTCAAAGTATACTTACATTTTAGCCCTTGTTTATGATACAGCAGTGCTTAAAAATGAGTAGTTTCTCTTATAATTTTATTTGTGTGCGATTTTTGAAATATATATCTAGCATTGACGAATTTTACAAATTGTTTTTTTACACAAACAAAAAAATGTCATTAGCCATATATGTCATTTATAAAAAACATATGATTTTTCATTTCGTTTATAGAATACTGATTTCAAAAGAATAAATCTATGTGAAAGCAATAATTTTTTTTCTACACAGAGATTTATTTTATATTCCTTCACTTTTATATAATTGTTTAATTTATTACAAAAGAATTTACTATGTTTTTCGTTAAATAATCGACCCTATTTTTTTAACCCTGAAATGACGATTTTGGGTATGTTCCTTGTACCAGTCGACCCTTTAATTCACTCATGAAAGAAACGATAGTTAGTGAGTTATTAACATTTTCTAAAAAGAAATTAATGTTATTATAACAGTAATTATAAAAAAAAGAACGATTTTTATTTATTAAGCAAAATATGTCCGAATAAGTAGTTTTTGTGGGTCATAATAGAAAAGGAAAGATCGACACTTATCTTGTAACTATTGCAATAGATACAAAGTATGGTTGTTGGATTTATGGTTATATATCCGGTGTGTAAGTCGACCCTAAATTTTCTTTGCATTATGAGGTTTAACCCTCTGACTGACAAGCCCGTGTTAATACGTTCACTAAGCTCGCGGTTTCACTGCAATACAAGCAATTTTAAAATTTATATAATTCGACAAATATAATGCAGTTTTAATATATTGAGTTATGATTGATAGATTCAAGGTTTACATTCATATATATAATTCAGTTTTTTAGGTAATTTTGGAATAAACACCTTTTTTTACCATTTAAAATAAAATGCAGAGAAAACAACATTACAATTTAGCCCTTTTTCTGGACTGTCAGAGGGAAAAAGCGGATTTATACATCGGAAAATACGGGAGTTAAATATCACAGTTTGTTTCAAGAAATGCCACTTCTGAATGTTTCGGCGTTGGCTAAGAAATTAGTATTGACTGATGTATAAATTGGTATCAGTAAATTTATATGCTTTATGAAATAATTAAAAGTAAGTGGCGAGCTTGTTGGAAGACGAAATGAAACGAAAATGATATTTTGGGAAAAATGAAGTTACAGATTTTTGTTCTAAATAGCATTTTTTTGGAGGGGAGGGGTAGCGCATGTTTCATACGTTAAGATGTGGCACTAAACCGTTTCAGAACAGATTTTCAGAACAGATTCAATTTTTAAATATTAAAAATTATCAATATTATTTAAAATATTAAATATTAAAGTAATAAATAGTAGTAAAAATGTCTCATATCTTTAAGATTAATTAGAATCGTTATATTTCAGTTTTACCATATGATGGTATACATCATAGCACCTTTATATATAAGATAAAATATTTTTTTGAGATTGGTATGGGAAGGGCTTCTTGTATATTTTAATTTTTTTTAGCCAATCTGTCAGCTATTTCTTTTCGCTCTGTTTCCACAAGTTATTGTAACTGTTTTAAGGGACATAATAAACAGAGGGAAGTATATTCAACTAGCTAAATTATATCCAATGGTTGGAATTACACGGTATACAGTAGTTTCCGCGCTATTTCAGATTCATCATGTGAAATGCTATAGTTATAGCTCTGATGAATGAAATTAGCGTTGCAGTTCGCAGCCTTATCCAACAAATAAGAGTGAAATATGCCAGCCAGGATGTCGCTGGGATAGCTCAGTAGGGAGAGCGTTGGCACGGCAGGCCAAAGTACCCAGGTTCGTGTCCTGGTCCCGGCATATTTTCGCTCTGTTGGAAAAAATCTCAACTATGATGCTCCACTCATGGGATATGTTTTAAGGGAATTTCTAGAAGTTCCTTGTAAATGTTCTATATTATGCTATTTCGGGGAAAGGCTAGTTTAAGGGCCTCTATGTAAAAACGACTGTCAGTTAAAATTAATAAATTTGTATTACCGGAGTTTGAAAACCAATTTATTGCATGTTAGATTCTATTTAATTAATCCTGATACATAAACCTTTGAAGGTGGAGGCATATTGAAGTACCGTGTAAAGATATTATTTTGTTGAACTACAAATGATACATTGCATTCCATTATGCATTTTTAAGTAAAATTCAGAATAATCTTGGCTTAGAAGAATGGGGTCCGTAATCAAATTTCTTATTTGGTTATAAAGTGGGAAATCATATGAGTATTATTTTAGCATAAGGTTTCCTGCGTACAGTGTAAGATCGTCGATTATTATACTTTTTCCTTTCAGAAAATTATAATAGCTTTAGTTTTTATTTAGAAACATTTAAATTAGTGGTACACTTGTGAGGACATATAAAGCATCTGTTGAGATACTGTGATATATGTTGATAACGTTTAATAAAGTCATCCTTTCTAGGGATTTTAATTTGATTATAACATGGGAGTTGCAATCCGAATACCAAACTTCAACACCATATGTTACCTGTTTTAGCACTACATAGTTGTACAATGTTATCAGTATAAATGATTGTATACCCCTGTTAAACGATTTGAACATTTTAAAACCTCATATAAAGATAAGGATTTTTGATTTTCTGAATTCTAAATTGTCAAGCCACTTTAATGTGGAATCATGCAAGAGGCAAAGTTATTTGATATTCTTGATGCTTTTAAAACCCTTTTGCATTAAAAGGAAGATAAGTTTTCTATTATTTAGTAGGTTTCGTCCATATAACATTGTCTTTGTCTTTCTACGTTAATATAAGAAGTTTAAAGATATCACAAATCAAGAATATATTTATTCTTTTGATTGTAGTATTCTTCAAATAGTTTCTATTAATTCCCTCCTCAATAATTATACAATCCTCAATGTAAGATAAAATATTTTTCTTTTTCTCTTTATATCATTTTATTATATGGCCTGCTATTATTAATCATACGTCCTAGCATAAACATAACCCCTAGAGACATCCTTTTAATGTTCTAACCCATTCATAACTCTTATGATTCTTAATACAGATCAGTCTTTCAGATGTATAATTAAGAAAATGTAACGTGTTTGTCCCCTAAGCTCTTTAACTGTCATCTTTGTTTAAGAGTGTGATAGTAAGCAATAATAAAATTTTGATTTCTCGCACGTGTTTAATTATTCAATTTATCTATACAAATCCATATCCTTATACATGGATTTGCAAGGGTTACATTTATAGACAAAATGTTATGCAGCAAAATGTAATAATTGTATTAAAGTTTTATAAAAAATTGTTTAGTGTAAGGAAAGGTTCTTTTCCAAACCGAAATAATTTTTTTCTGTAGACATTTTGCCATTTCAGATAAACATGAAGCTCTTTTGCATGTCGAGTTTTAAAACATTATTTTTGATTTAAGAAAATACATCTGATAAAAGTGAAACTTTAACAATGTAGCAGAAGGCATTATGCTATGAAGAAATATTTTGACAAGAGTCCATTTAAATGCAATATCTTTTTCGATCAAAAGTCTTTCTCTTTTATTACAGTATATACTGGCATATAATTCAAACTCCAAATTGGAGAGGAATAATATAGTGAATACCAGTATTAGCAAATAGATATATTTGCCTTACTTAAATCTCAGAATTTTCTGTGATTAAATAAGGCAAAAATAACTATTTAGAAATTCTGGAATTTAGCCTGTTATTGTTCTACAATTTGGGAGTCGAGTGTACCGCGAGTAAATACGGTAACTGAACTAAAAACCTTTTTTTTACATTTTCATATTTATTTTTAAGATTTGATTTAATTACATGAATATTTTTTTCAAATATTTTTAGTTTTTAACCCTCTAAGTGTCTGGGGTCTATCATGCATTTTTATATAAAGGCTTATAAAACTCAGGTTAATTTTAGTATTCATTCGCAGTTTCTTTCTAAAATATATTTCATTTTCCTGCATATTAGATATTTCTTAACACCTAATTCTGTTGAAAATATTTTTGTGTACAGCCGATGTAAGCAGTTTTCCGTAAACGAAAACATATAGGATAAACCCCTTATAGGGTTATCAAACTTTCAAAAAATATTTTATAGAAGTTCTCTTCACACACATGATTGTAAAGTGTGTACAGCGCTGGTACTCTCTTTATTAGCAATCAAGAGGTGCTGAGTTCCAATCTCAGTTTAGGATTGAGCTTGAGCTTTCGCTGTTGTTTGTACTCCTTTTTAAATCCCAATGACGCACCTACATTTTAATCTGTAAATTTTGAAACAAATTGTCGGCAAGTCCAATATCACCCATTGGCCTCTTGAGGAACTAAGAAAGGTATAGCTATCTAATCAAAAATTGCTGTTATAACTAGATACTTTTAAAATTTTCCAGTTCATTTCTGAGATGCGATACTTCGGAGTTAAGTTTTGTGTTTTCCATGACTTGTAAAGCGTGCATTCTGACATTTATTTGAAGATTTACCATTTGAAAACAGTTTTAAATGTCTTCAGAAGGAAAATTGTCACGGAATTACTATTCCAACTTATTCCATCACTGAACGCACACTTTAATAGGCAGTACTATAACAACAAAATTAAAACATTAATCTTGAATATATTGGTCTTATTTATAGGCTAAATAACTAAAAATAAATTAAATAATGAAAATTGCTCCTATAGATCATATGAGGGATTAGAAGGATTAAATGGAGGCCCAAGTCAATTTAACTTATACTGTATATTACCGAAGGTAACGATGCTGTTGATAAATCGATATTTACACATCAGATATTATAAATCGCTAGACGTTCGGTATCCAGCAGTGGCATGAACGTTTGGATTAGTGGATAGGCTCAACGTCGCCTCATTCGACCGGCGTAATAAATGCCTCAACCCTTTCGAATCTTTTGGTCAATGTATTTAACTTATAGAATATTGCCTTTAAATTTTTACGGCGAGATCTTCCGTCATCGGTCTACTGATCATCACAGTCTAGAAGGGCCAGTAGCTCCGCCTGTTCCGCGAGTAATGCCAACAACTATTACGAATAAAATGATGTTCATACCGGGTGTCCAACAAAGGATTCCCTGATTTTAAAATTAAATAACTCGGAAACGGATATCAATAGACAAATGAAACAAGTGATATGTTTATTGTGAAAGCCGTACAAATATGATACAGAAGTTTCAAAATTAGTTACACATTTTATCGACAGGGGGCGATGTACACTCTAGTCGGAGTACAGAGTACGAGAAATAGGCTGCAAAATCTCCTTTGCAGACAGTCATTGCAATCACACAAAAATCGATTCAAAATGTGCAGCTTTTGCAGCACAAAGATGACGCAAATGAAAAACGCAATTGTCAGTCACCCTGTGTAGTCTGTCAAAGGAAATGGACTGAAATGCCTCACGGATCAACTTTTTAAGCAAATATTTCACACCAACTTATCAGGCACACTGCCTGTCCGTTGAAATTTCTCGAAAAGCTTGCAAATTGTTTTCGCATCAGGATGCTTTAAAACATTAAATTGGGATTGAAACTGCGCCCTGTTACCGTAAGACTGTGATTTAATCGGTGATACTCGAGTACCAGAAAAACATGTTGCTCCGTGGAATCCATGACTTCATTAATTTCCTTCAGTTCGAAGATTAATCATTCCGTGCTTCAGAGTACTCTGTTTAGGGATCCGTCGGCGACTGTTGTTAGTTTTGGCATGTTTATTTTTTTTTGTCATTTTTTATCTTTTTAAATTTTATTGTCATTGTTTAATCTTTTTATTTTTTTTGTCTTTTTTATCATTTTCCGAATTGCAAAATTTGAAATTTTGCATTGTTTTTTGCTTTAAAGAAAATATTATTTTCATTGCTCCTATATGACGAATTCTCAAATACATAAGTTAAATAAGGTTCGGTTCGGCGTGAAAAAATTCGAGATATATTCGATAGGAAAGTTTCAAGAATTAGATTTTGTCTCACCGATCCATTGATCTGGAAAACGTTTTTGATTTCAAAGGCCGTCCTAAAGAAATTTCAGACAAAAAAAAAACCGTGTTCGGATAGATGGACAGTTCGGTTACTTGGAGTTTGGATCATCGGCTCTCTACCGTATTTATATACTAACTATACTCAATCTATACACAAAAGTTGAAAGAATTCTGTGTCTCCGACCTTGGAACCTCCCCTTGTTAGTATAATTCTTACCTTTCTCATGTTTTTTATCATTAACTTGTTGCAACTTCTTTTATAATTTCATGTATACGTACAACCGCGTTATATCGGATTTCTACTGTAGTAAACATTTCGTTGAATAAATTCTGTACTCCAGTCTCAAAGCCTATTGAATAGATGATTCTATTATAAGTCGAATTACGATGCTTTCAATCCTTATTACCATTTTTCTACATTTCAATATTTAAAAAGTCTTTTTTTAATTCATGCATCAATGGTGCAAAAATTTTATTAAATTATGCAAAAATATTTCATTTGCATTTTAGAAAGATAAACAGAAAAATAAACATGATTGAGCTACATCTTACAATCATGCATTTACATACGGTCCATAATTTCGCCAAGATTTAGTGGTTTCAATTTTCTGGAAAAGTCCTCAGTCAAGATTTTTAACTTTCTATAAATCCGTGACTTTTGCAGATATTCAAACCAAACATTTCAAATATGAATAAGGATGCAAAATAGATCATTTTTGCAATTGTTTTTTTTTATATAGGGAGCCGTAAAAAAGTGAATTTTGAATATCGTAGAAAAGAAATCCCTTATTGGAGATGAAAGTATACTCTTTTTATTCTCTACCTTCTTATAAACATTTTTCTAATTCTTATACTTACATAAAAAACCGTTTAACCACCTTTTTGGACACCTTGTCTGTATATATATATATATATTCTGCACTTTTGGTCGAGATTTGGCAATACATAAAATATCTTTATACAGGGATGATGAATATTTTCACATCAGTATGCAAATTTTTCCAAAAAAATATTTTACTTGATCATGACGTGCCAACCACCGAAACTTTTAATATTTAAAAAAGTAATGAATCAAAATCATTTAATCAAAATAATTAGAATAAAACACAGAAAAAACTCTTTTCTGTGTTTTTTCTGTGTCGATCCACAGTAGATGAATGAAATGATGAAGTTTCGCGATGCGATACAAAACGTCGTGATATATTGTAATTTTCATTTTTTTATAGAATTTGTTTTGCCATTTTATTTTATTAACTGTATTAAAAAGTCTGGTTTGGAAAAAAAAATTATCTTTAATTGCAACTTACAGACTTACAATGTTTTCATACTTTAAAATCATTCTTTAAGTTAAATATAATATACAATCAAAAACTAAGTAAAGCTACTTCAATAAAACCCCGCTCAATTTTTAAAAAATGTAATGTAATTAAAATTCTGCATTAAATAAAGTCAAATCTTCAATATGATTTAAAAGATATATTCTTCAGGTTCGTTTCGATAGATTTTCGTTTAAATATATAAAGTCATGCAAATTTGAGAGTGTACACTGCCGAAAGCAGTGAGGCTCCAACATAAAATTCGTTTGAAAAGATTTTCGGTTAAAAATATAAAGTTAAAACAGACCGGAGCGTGCGTAGCATGCCAGGTGTATTATGCCAAAGGCAGTAGGGCCCCCAACTGTAAGTGCTTTTGGATATATCTCCATTATCAAATGAAAAATCATACAAAATTTGAGAATATACGCTGCCGATGGATGTGAAGATTACGTTCCCCAACATTACGTTGTTCGTTTGGAAAGGTTTTGGCTTTAAAATATACCATTCAACACTGATTTTGGACATTTTTAAGGTTATTATCACGGGTACGGTTAACGCCGGGTGGGTCAGTAAGTTTACATTTACTATAAAATATAATTTATAATGGTATTTTGTTTTTTCACGAACGTCTTGCTGATAGAGCGTCTCTAGGTTTTATTAAACACATACAACTATTTTTATGCCCAATTTTATTTTTATTTTTTTTATGATGACTATATCTAAATAAAATCGTTCACTTTGTTTATCATTTACATTACTAAGAATTTGGTTTAACATTTCACCAAAACGTGGTGCAGAAAAAGTTGCTTCCATAAGATGATGAAGTCATCTCCAAAAAGAGATGTTCTGGTTAAATCAGAAACTTATGCAGTTTGAACCCATAAAAATTTTAACGAAAAGCTATGGGCGATTTAAATATAACCTGAACATAATCTGTAAAGTGCAATGGGAACTAAAACTAGCATGTGTATTTGGAGCAGTATTCGAACCTATATATTTTCAGCTAGCATTCTAACCTCTAGACAAGTAAGTATATATTACCGTTCTCTAAAACAGCATATTGAGAGTTCGGTGAATTATTTGTACTGATTTTATATTTCACATTGGAAATAGAACACAGTTGGAAATAAAAACAAACAGCATATTTTTTAAAGTTTCACCATAATCAAGTGTTTGGAAAAATCAAATGATCTACGTTTTGTGCTTCTACATTTTTGCACCGTCAAATGATTTAACATTAAAAGACAAATTTTCAGCATACAGCAGATAGATATTCAGAGAATATTAAATGAAGAAATAATGATATAAGGTGAAGAAATGCTTTAAAATTTTGAGTGTGACAGGGGAAAACTTTGGTAAGATTTGAGAGTTTCAGGCAAAAATAAACTAAAAGCATCTAGTTTCATTTAGAAAGCAAAATATGTGTTTCTTTTTATTGGAAAATTGCTTGAATTTCCTCTTCTTTTTAAATAAATTTAAATTACAGAGGATAAGAACTCTTAAAATCAAAGTTTCCGATATGTCTCGAAAAGCAGCGTTAATTATTTTCGATAACAGAAATATGAAAAGCATAGCTTTTGAAATAATTTATCATTTTGAAATATCCAGAATATATTATTTTATTACAAATCTTCCTTTTTAAGTCTCACTTGAGTTTTATCAAATATAGTTTAATTTTATTTAAGAAAAAATATCCAGATTAAATTTTGGTGGCACTAGGCAGTAGAAAATGAAATTTGCACGGACAGAAAAAAATACATTTCCGGTATATTTTCGTGTTTAAAAAACGTCTTTTCTAGCAATGATTTTAATACACTAAATATAGAGTCGAATTTCAGGAAATTATATTTAAAGTATTAAGTTAATGAAAAATATATGAGCTTTTTATGAGTATACATATTAAAAAATGTAATCTAATGTAAAATGAATGTATTTATATTAGTAAATTCTAGAATAAGGGAATGAAGGTTGTTTCAAACTTACACAACATATTGGTTTAACGCTTTATGGTAGAGGTATTTGTGTTCATGCAATGTTGAATTAACACAAGAAATTCTTTTTTTAATTAATTGAAAATGAGAAAATGCAATTTTACTGCTTTTTTCACTAAAGTTATAAAAGTAAAATTTTGTTAAACTCTGATACAGGACTCGATTAAAATTTCTTTTAGTAGGAATAAATAATACCTCTCCTTCCTTCAAACAATTAAAGAATTACTCAATAATAAGTGATAAAATCTTTTATTTTGCACACGTTGCAGACTTAAGCTATTTGCCATTTCAAATTTCTAATTCACTCCTTAAAAAAATGTTGGGCAGAAGATTTAAAAAGAAACTTCTCTTTAATTTTAAATGGATTAATTAAACCTTTCAAGATTTAATTCAAAGTATAAATAATCAGATATGTGTTTAAAAAGTAAAATCTACTACATACGTTGTAGAGCATATTTTTAAAAAGTAATTTTCAGATAATAAATATGAAGAAGGACTCTATTGATAATTAGCGTCAAGTAACAAGCAAAAAGCAAGTCTATAATTATTTTTAATGCTATATGTTTTAAATATTTTTTATGGTTAAAAAATGTTATTCATTATATTAGCAATTAAAAATATCTTGATTGCTGTATACATAGAAGGTTATCTTTAAATGACATACAAAAAGGCCAGAAGTTTGCTTATAGAAATAAAATTAAAGGCAAGAAAGCGATTATTCTTATCCTTCAGTAAAATTGAGGCAAATACTAGAAGCTATAAAAGCCAAGAAAATACCAAAAATGGAATGGAATTTCATGGAAATTAGAAAATTTCAACGTTTAAAGCCAGTAATTTAAATCTGGGCATAATTATTTGGTTTTCCTTTGCTGAAGATATCGACATGGCAGAAGAAACGAGAAATGCTGTAAGCGATTGCCAATTTTGAACAGTAGTGTATTTCTAGAGAAATCTACAGAAATTTGGTTTGCGAAGCGGATATTAATTAATATTTATATTATTAACTTTTACACATATTAACTTTTTAGAAAAAAATTATTATTTTAAAACTTATTGCAGATAGTTCAAGAGTCAATAAAAAAACTTGAAAGGAAATTCAGTGTCAGTAATTCGATTTGTTATATGAATTGACATCGCAAAAAATCTGATGGTTTATTACAGATAAAACTGCGAAAAATCTTTGGATATTTTCTCATTATCTTTTTTTTTGTTTGATGTTTCAATTGTTTCAAGGAAGATCTTTTAGTTATGGCAATATGGCGTAGAAAAATTTAATATTGCAGGATAACTAACTGTGATTGCATCTGTCACCATTATGTTAACTTGGTACAAATATCAATTTTGTGGATATAATATTTGTTACGTCACAAATGTTCACAACTGCCACAGTCACAACGATGACCAAAATGTGACATCTTTATATAACCACATTACGATTCTCAGCTTACCATCATTTGGTGACGCTTTCGTGACACATGCTTTTTGACATGTCACCAGGTGACGTGACAAAAAAGCCACCTGGTCACTCACGTGATGCTTCTTTGTTGACTGCGACATGAAGTCACCCTGACCGCTGCTTTGTAATGCGTTTCCTAGTAACTGTAATATGACATCTTTAATTAACATTGTGACTCTAATGAGACCATTATTTTCTGACTACACTGTGAATTTCTCGTGATCACTGTTTTGACCACTGATGCGTTTTCAGGTGATTTTAATGTGACATCATCAGATGACTCGTCAAAAAGCAACGGCCATGGTTCACACTGGAGTCATCAAACGACGATCACACATGTGTTATAATGAAAGCAGAACAAAAACGTTCTCTGAACATGTAAAGACGCAGAGAATAGTTGAAACACTGTGTTTAGTGCCAAATGAACGTTTTGTTACACGTTCAAATAAGAAACTATTTAGAAAGTTCTAAATAAGTATAGTTTATACGCTCTGTAAACGTACACTAAGAGTTTTTTCATAACGTTTAAGGTTATCAGTGACAAAACATGTTCTATCCTACACGTTCAAGTATAACAAGTATCATGTTGCTCTTTTATTAAAAAAAGCATGATTTTCGTACGAGTTCCCGTCTAACATCATTTAGAGAAATGTTAAAAGAGAATCTTTGTCCCAGCTGTCCTTGGTGCCAATTAAAAATGTCGATATGTCGTGTTACCCTTTACTGCGCAGTGATGCATATGTGAATGAATTAAAATTTCGCCATGTATACTAAGGTGGGTCGAAAAAACCGAAATTCATATATTCAAAACATAATTGTGCGAAATTCACTAAATATAACACCAAATGGTTAATATCTTTTACCGTCGCAAGGGGACCAAAGTTTCAAAAATTGCAAAACAATGGGTTTTATTTGAAAAAAAAAAAAATTATCCAACCATATCACACATTTTCTACTAGAATGCAACAGCTACAACAAGATGTTAGTAATGTTCAAATAAAATTTCATTATGGTGAAATCATTTCTATTACCGCCGCAGGGGCGAACAAAATTTTGAAAAAACGGCAAATATTTGAATTTTTCGTTTTTTTAAAGTTTTCACCATTTTTATTATATGTCTAGAATTAAATAAATTTACATTATGTCTAGTAATAACTTATAAATGTCTAGTAATTTTGGTCATGGGTATTGCCAACCAAGGGGGAGAGGGGCCCGCTCCCCCTAAATTTGAGGAAAAGGGGCTTTTTGAAGGAATTTGGGGGATTTTCCGGGAAATTTAGGTGATTTTTTTGTAGGTGGTCTTCATACATAAATTAACCGCCGTTTTCTGCTTTTCGCCTCCCCCCTACAAAAAAATCCCAATAAATGTTCAGAAAATCCATAAAATACCCTCAAAAAGCCACTTTCTCTCAAATTTAGAGCGGGGAGGGCGTCACGCCCTTGGTTGGCTACGCCGATGATCAAAATTACTAGTTATAAGTTATTACTAGATATAATGTAAATTTATTTAATTCTAAACATATAATAAAAATGGTAAAAATTGAAAAAAAAACGGAAAATTAAAATTTTTGCCGTTTTTTTTTCAAAATTTTGTCCGCCCTTGCTGCGGTAATAGAAATGATTTCACCATAATGAAATTTTATTGGAACATTACTAACATCTTGATATAGCTCTAGCATTCTATTAGAAATTTTATTGCTACGGTTGAATAATTTAATTTTTTAAAAAATAAAATCCTTTTTTTTTTGCAATTTTCGAAATTTGGCCCCCTTGCGGCGGTAAAAGATATTATCCATTTGGTGTAATATTTTGCGAATTTATTCCTTATTACCAATGGCAACTTTCCCGCATTATTATGTTTCGATTATATAAATTTCGTTTTTTTCGACCCACCCTAATGTATACACTTAATTAGCTTTGTACTTAGAGGATTTAAAGCTCAAAATTTAAATTAAATATTTTTATATAACAAACTTCTACATACATGAAAACAGCAATACCAATTTCCTAAAACATCATTTTGATATTAAAAAAAAATTATGTGGTCATACGGAGTTTCATTAAATGTATCTATTTGATGAAGATTTGTGAATTTTCTTTATTTCTGGTTTTTAATGAACGGGGGTATACTTGTATACTTCCGTTACATGTTACACAATAATTTTCCACTATTCACTAGTCTTCAAGTATTTTGAGAATGTGATAAACATATTATTCATTCAAGAAGTATTTGTTTCTTTGAAAATTATTTCATATCTAAATTAAATTTTATTATGAATGTAATAGCATTTTTTTTTCAAAAATTATGTTTGAATTACTGTTAAAAGCATTTCTTGTATCCTCCATTACAATAAAAATATGTGCAATAATTTTCCCATAATTGTAGCATTCGTCACCTAATATAAATAGTCAGAGGCGGGAGGCATCCAATTTTAATATCCGTTTTTAGCCAAGAATGTGATCATTGCCCTTTGTCATTAAGTTTGAAATATTCGCACTGAATTAGATATCGTCATGCACTTTATGTAACCTCCCTTCTTGGTTTAAAATGTAAGCATAATTTATTGAATATAAATAAGTTTTTATTTAATATACAGAGTTATCAGGAAAGAATCATCCGATTACAAAATTTATATTTTTCATAATTACAAACAGAAAATTATAATAAATATGTCATTGTAAAGAAAAATGTTATTTTTTTTTCACAAGTGTTCGATATGACTTCTTTAATCACCCATATAATATCATTGCGATATGCCATTTCTTGACAAACACGTTGTAATGTTCTATTATTAACTGTTTGTAAAGCATCACAAATGCGTTGTTTAAGTTCGGGAAGACTTGTAGGCAAAGGTGGTATAAGCACAAGATCTTTGATAAATCTCCAAAGGAAGAAGTCTCAAGCGGTTAAGTCATGTGAACTAGGGTAGTAGCTGTGTGGAACCAAATTATCGGCTGCACTGCGACCAATCCAATGGTGTGGTAGTTATCTGTTTAGAATATTACGAAGGTCCAAATGCCAATGCGGCGGTGCACCATCTTTTTGAAAAATGAAATTTTGCATATCTGCCATCAACTGAGGGAAAAGCCAAATTTCCAACAAATCGACCTAGGTAATACCACTCACGGATTTTTCGGCAACGGAAAAACGGTCCGCAACCCTTTGATGAAGATGCAATGTTACAAATTAAAAATTTAACATTTTCAATTCGCAATGACATATTAATTATAATTTTCTGTTTCTAATTATCTAAAATATTAAATTTTGCAATCTGGTGATTCTTTCCTGATAACCCTGTATATATGATTTAATTGAAATCACATATTTGAAAATAAATGGAAAAATAGTATAAAACATTAACACAGGATATTGTAAATGCGAAAATAAGGAACTATGAACATCTTATGGATTCTTCAGAAAAGCTTCATAAGCATAATTCATAGTAAAGATATATTATTTCATTGAATATTGTCGGCATTAGACCTAAAACTGACCATATTAAGCTCCATATAAGATATCGAGAAAACCCACGAATGTTGAAAGAAAAATGATATCCAAAAAAAATTAAAATACATATGTGCATTGTTGAAAATCTGCTACAAACTATTCAGTCATTCAACTGTGTTTATAGATAACGATTACTTGACAATAATATGGAGCATTCGCATTGGACAGAATAGAAGTAAATCACGGTTCTATAAACGTTTTTAATATAAACGTTGGAATGACTGGACAGTTTGTTGCAGATTATTAATAGTGTATATATAAAACTTATTTTGAGATAATTACGTTAAGTCTCATACCTTACCCTAAATAATTTATTATAAAACAAGGCATAATAAAACAAATCATCTTGTATTTGTATCCTCCATTAGAATATTATTCAGGAATTTATCGCCTAAATCAAATTACCCTCTATAATTTTCAGCTCAGAAAGTAATGTGTTTCGTATAATATATACAGGTGGTTATCAAAATAATGGAAACACCCTAGATTTATCAGGAACCCCTTACTAATATGGCGTAAACCGCCTTTGACATGCAATATAGCTTGGATTCGTCTAGGAATCGATTCATACAAGTGTTGAATAGTGTTTAGAGGAATATTGTACCATTCTTCGTGGCGATATTGTGAAAGTTCCGGGAGAGATGCCGTCGGAGGATATCGCTCTAAAATAGATTTAACGGTTCGATTACATTGCGCTCGGGAGACTGGGCGGACTAAGGTAGATGTAGCTCTTCATCATCGTATTCATCAAACCATGATTGGACAAGTCCCGCTGCATAAATAGGAGCATTAGCATCCTGGAAAATTCCATCTCCTACAAGAAACAAAGACTGGACCTTGATCAGCTAAAACATCTCTATACTTCTCCCCAATGATCCTTCATTTTAGGGTTACAATTAGGCCAGCAGAAAACCACAACAAGTATGCCCATACCATGACAGATCCACCGCCATTCTTGACAGTTGAAAGGAGACAATCACGACCATATGCTTGTGCAGGTGTCCTCCAAACGTGGACCCGTCCTGTTAGGAAAAGTATGAAAGATGATTCGTCTGACCATATAACGTCGTAACGATTCGTCTGAAAATTTTATTTAAAAGGGTTGAAATTAATTTTAAGTATTCTTAAAGAAACAATTTAAGTCAAAAAGAAGTTTTTCAGAAAATTAAAAATTTCGTACAAATATTATGAATTCTGTAGCTTAAAAGTGTCTTTTTTTATAGAATCTAAACCTTTTAAAACAACCATGAATTTTATTTTTAAGCACAAAATATTTTGCAAATTCGAAGCACTTAAAGTACAATTAATTTCTTACTACGAAAATAAAATTAAAATTTTGCACTTGTATAAAACTACAAGAGAAAATATTGCACGGTATATTTTATCAAAATTAAAAACATCAAATATACATCATTCTAATTTTTCCGTATGCTTTTAAAATTATTAAATTTACATCCGTACTTCCTTTTTATTTTAAATCAATTTGTAAGTGTTAGACGTATACAGAAACCAGCCAAGTAGAATCAGAAAAAAACAATGAAAAATTGAATGAAATACAAAAAAGTTCAATAAAAGAAAAACATTTTCTTGATCGAAATATTATTTTCTTATTGTTGCCACAAAAATTTGTCACTTTAAACAAATGTGAAATTCTTTAGAATTTAACACTTAAATATTTCAGAATTATTATTTTTCTCAAGAATTCGATACATAGTGAAATTTCAGATACATGATATCGAGAATTTCTTTTTAAACTCAATATCTTTGCATTTTGTTAAAATTACTTTCGTCTTTTTAACTGATTGTTTTAGTACCCTCATATCTTTTATTATTTGTTTTAATATTTTGCTTAAAATATTTGTTATTGATCTTTAACAATTTTCATTGAACTTTCCAAAATTGAAATTAAAATCAAGCACCACCTTTTGAAAAGAAATATTAATGAAAACATAATATATATGGTAATAAACGAAAAAAATATTCTCTTTCAATTTTTTTTTAAACTGAAATTCTCTATATTTTACATACAAATTTATGATGTTTTCTAATTAATCTGGTTATAATTAATCAGGTCTAATTAATCAGGATTTTATCAGGTTATGGCTATAGACAGGTCTAAACAGAAGAACAGTAAGCCCCCAAGAAATAAAATATTTATATTTCTTGATTTACTCTCATCTGCATAATTTATTCCCTAGTACCACCAAAAAGTGTACCTTCAACACATGCGGTAAAGTCGGCTAAAAAAAAAAGCCCACACATTTTAGTCACCAAATTATTCAACAAAAAAACGAAAATAGCCATTCGACTGGAAGTTAAGTCTTCTTTCAATTAATGTTACAAAATAAGATTAGGGGGTTGTCTTCATGCTGAAATTATATCAAAGTCTTAAATTTTAAATACGAACACCTAATTTTGAGATTATATTTGGCATTTTCGATACGTTTTACATTCAGATAACAAATGAAAAGTCATTCAGTTAAAAAGTTTAAGAATTATGAAGGTTTAAATTTTGAAATTCCTTAAGTGAAATTCATTTGTAATCGTTGCAAAACAGATTACAATGGGAGTGGTTTTTAAATCATAACTAACAAACTACTTGGCGGAATGAGCTGAAATTTTGGATTCGTATGTTTGCTACTTCCAGACACCTATTTCCGTTAAACGATGCATAAGTTATTGTTTTCGAAAATTAATTTAAGAAAAAATATTTTTTTTCGACAGAAAAAAGGAAATTATGTAAAAAATATGTAATTTATTTTTAACAGAAATAAAATTTTAGAAGCTTTAAAGATGCGAAAAGAAAATATTACCCCAATCTTAAAATCTACATGCGTTGCAGTTCGTTTTGCAACTGTTAATCATAAGTTTAACACAAGGAATTCAAAATTTTATATCTCCATAAGACTTAAACTACTTGATCGAATGACTGCCCGTTTGGTATCCTAAAGCACAATGTATCGAAAAAGCGACAGTGATATTAAAATTTAGATTTGTGGTTTTCAAAAGTTGATTCAAAGTTTGATGAAATGTCATTATGAAGACGACCCCCTAATCCCTTTTTTAAAACTTCATTTTAAAGAAGTTATAATTTCCTGTCGAATGGTTTTTTGTTTTCTGTCTGCGATAGTTTGGAGATTAAATTCATGGGGTGTACCTTTGTTTTGGTCGACTGTACTTTAATTTTGTACTCTCTTTACATATATAAATATATATGCATTTATATATATATGTATATTTATACCATTGAAGTCCAGTAGCTTAGTAATTAGCGTGTCGCGCTACCACGCTACAGGCCCACAAATCGTTTCCGGACTGCAGTCTGGGTAAGGTTCACTCAACCTTCTACCCCTTCCCGGTCCATAAAATGAGTACTAAGCTTCCTTGGTAACTAAACACTGCGGGTCCCGCGTTCGGCCGACTACGTGACCAGGATATATGATGTATAGAACATCAGGGTTCATGGTCAATAAAACAGGGCTGTGCACTGTAGGCCATGATCCTTAATGCATTGTAGTGTCACAGGTTTGGTTTATTTTATATTTGTACCATTAACATACTTCATAAATTGGATTTTTGTATACTTTAATTTTAGCCTTTTTCAAATACATTTTTTCTGCCTATAAGGATGTTGTTGTGATTAGTTTTAAATTTCTTAAACTTGTGAATGGAGTTCTAGAGTTTTAAATGTTTAATCCTCGGTCGGGTGTAGCGTGCTATCAAGGCTTACTGAAGGTTGCCTCGGAAACTGCTTAGTGCTTTACTTTGGTTGAAGTTAATAAATCAGATTTTTCGAATCAGATTTCGAATATTCTCTCTTTGTGCCTCCTAATGAAGATCACTAATCACTTCCAGTGTGTTAGAATTCAGTTAATTAGATGCTAATGACGATTTGAAAATAATGTCCCAAGAGGAGGATTAATATACAGCATAATCCTGATTTCGTAACACCCGATATCAGTTCTCGACAAATGCGCTCACCAGGTAGACACTGGAGACCAAACTATTTTATCTGGTGAGTATATGTTTGGTAAACCATCATAACTTTGTTTCCAGCCTCTCTACTTTCTGTTATTTTCCTTTTTAACAATATTTTCATGAAACAGCGAGCACAAGCAGCGTCTGATTAAATAAAAGGCACGTGAAGCACATGCTTCCCTTCTAAAATTTAAAAGAGGCCTTAAAATGACTGTGAAGATAGCCTTCTAATTCCCATTTTCATTTTTTACATTTTATTTATATATTTTTTTTGGAAAAGAAAGTTTAACAAGAGGAAGAAATATGAATGTCATCAATAAGATTCCAACTTAATATTGTTATTATTATTATTATTTATTTATATTATATTATAATATTATATGGCCATGGAAACTATACATGTATTCAAAGTTTCAGCTTAATCGGATAATTAAAAGTGGTATAAAATTGACTAGCAAGATTTGATTAAACTTACATACTTACACTCTAAGTTAATATAACTTAATGATTAAATAATTATTAAAATAATAATAATAAGGTTTCACTGGTCTACCAGGGTAGCTTTTATTTAAGACTTTTTCGTTTTCTATTGCTTGAATAACGCAATCCGGTAGGTGAAAGGTTCTTTGAAACCAGGCCGAATTGTATTGATAAAAACGTTGTGTATTTTTTTCCGATTTCGACCATTTTTGTTGCATTTGAAAACAAAATGTCCGGACACGTGATTTCAGGCTCTTAAAAATGTCTTCAGTTAACTGAGAATTCTCCGAGTTTTTCCAAAAAAATGAAAGGACGGCTTCGAATTTGCTTTCTTTTGAGTTGGCAACTCATAAGTCAACAACAGATTGTCGCGAAATTTGTGTAGTCATCCTGAAAAATAACAATTTTAAAATAGAAACATATTTTTAAAAATAATCTTTTATGTTTTGTGTGACTCTGTAAAAAAAAAAAATAATATTTTCAGTTGAAAAAATGCTGTTGTGTAAATCAATAACCTATATAAATTTTATTGAAGTTGAAATAAAATTTTTATTATAGACGGTGATGTATCCGAATTATTTGTGTGGCGCTTAAAAGAAATATAACTGCTGCGCACTTTATTTTCACTTTATAAGATGATATTGTGCATCTCGATAATCTCGATTAATTTTGTTGAAATTGAATTAAAATTTGTGTTTATAAATAACAATCTTTCAGCAATCTTTTGTGTGGCACTGTAAAAAATGCCTAATTACTACGCTCCTTAAATTATAATATAATTAAATTATCATCTAAAATACGCATGTAAGCCAAGTTTAATTTCAATCCGATAATTACAAGTGGATTAAAATTGATTTGCAAGATTTAAACTAAACTTTTGTGCAGCTCTGTATATACAGCATAACTTCAACTTTCCTCAAATTACAATAATATTGTATTATCATTGAAACTACACATGTATTGAAAGTTACACGTGTATTGAAAGTTTTCGATAATTCGAATAATTGTAAGTGGTTTAAAATTAACTTGCAAGATTTAAAGTAAACTTTTGTGTAAAAATGCAGAAATAGTATATTTTCTAGTCTTGTCAAATTATAATAATATTGTATTATCATTAAAACTACACGTGAATTCAAAGTTTCAGATCAATCGGATAATTAAAAGTGGTTTAAAATTGACTAAATATAATACATACACTGAAAGTTTATATAAAGCTGGTTTATTAATTAAAACTTTACGATTCGCAATCTTTCGCAGACGTTTTCTTAAATTTCCAACACTTTAGGAATGACACTTTTATTTAAAAAAAATCTTATTGCTTAATACTGTATTAAAAGTCAAGATACAGTTTGTAAAAAACAACATGGATCATACAAAAACACAATTTCTAAAAAGGCACTTAAACTGCTTTAATGATGCTTATTTTCAAACAACAATAGGTTAAATCTTACCTTGACAAATATGTAATATATGTTTAGTAAACTCGTGCTTTCACATTAAACAGAATAGATAAGACGGGCTTTCGAACTAAGAGAAATAAATGCAACCGTTGAAACATCCTCAAACCAATTGCGCAAATGTCTTCTTTACGGTCGTAGTTAATCGACACTATGAATGTTTTCGACAAGAATCGTACGGATATCGATATTAGAGACATTCAGCTACCAGAATATGCGATCTTGTGAAATTCCGAGAATATCGGAAAAATGAACTTGTCCACCTCGATCATCAAAACGTCCCACTGTGCACCGGTCAAAAACTACGACTATCTTAAACAAAAAAAATTGCCTTATATACTTTTTGAAAATTTGCAGCGAAGATTCCATTTCGGAATTTGCTTTGTCTAACAACTTTCAAGTTAAACGGTTGAGGATCCCAAGTATAAATAAAAGGAATAATTAAAAATATTTATCACGATCTGTGAAGTTTATTTGCAAAGCCGAAAGTTGATGTAAATTCTTATCCCATAAAATATGACTAATTTCATTCTATGAAAAATAAGTTAAAGCATATCAGTATATAATTCAACAAGAAAAATATGACACATTATATTTTACTGTATTTGAAAATACTAAAATTTCACTGCTATTGTATATGAAAATGTCATTTCGTATATGTTTAAAATAATTAAATGCAACTCTTTATTTCCATTTCAATTAACTTTTATTTTCAATGTTAGATTTATAAAGAAACCAGCTTTGCGGAAAAGAAATGCAATGAAAAAATGAATAAAATAGAGAAAAATATTCAATGAAAGAAAATACATCTCCTTTATCGAAATATTTTCTTATTGCTGCCGTAGAAATTTTGTCATTTCAAACAAATGCGATATTTTACAGAAGTTGACAGTTAAAATATTTCTAAATTATTTTTTACAAGATATTTGATACGCAATGAAATTTCTAAATTAAGAATATGACAAAAACTTTTGACAGAATGTTATTCAACTACATCTTTGCAGTTTGCTCAAATTACTTTTGGCACTTTAATTGACCCGATTAACAAACATTAATCTTTTTCGATTTGTTTTATCATTTCACATCAAATATAAAATTTTTCATATTAAGACTAAACATTTAAAAACTGAAAAAAGGTACATACAAAAAAAAAATGTTTTTATCATAAATTTGAAGATCTGAAATTTTTTGTTCTTTGAAAATTATCTGCGAAACGGAAATTTATCTGTTCTTACAATACATAAATGCAGGGTCACTTGGTCGGTAATTTCTTGATGCAAATTTTGGTATATTTTCCAAACAATATATATTTTTTTCAAACAATAATCTTCGTTGTAGATTGCTACTATTTAAAGTGTGTATATTTTATGTCCGTTCAAATTTAAAATGTCATATAAAGGTAACAAATTTTCCTATCGATGTGCGGTTTGCACCATACGACTTGGCAAATGGTGGAAATGTTTCTTGCAAAAAACAGTTCAAAGAAAATTTCAACTTTGCTTTGCCACAAAACACTGTGACAAATCTTCTGTGGTAAACCGCACTCCGATACGATACTGCAACCGAAATAATCTTCGTGGTATATTTGTGCAACATGTGCAAGAAATATCTATAACGAATATTATTGTTTGGAAATCCAAATTTGTGACTGCGACGAACACTGTTGAAAATTGCGACTTTTCATTGTGAGTATAATCTCGTGGAAGATAATAGTATTCAAGATACATACAGAAAGGACGATGCGCATGATGCAATGTAAAAAAGTCGTTCGGGCGTGTGCCGGGAGGAAAAGGTAGCTTTCACATTCCATATTTTTATAAATTCTACTCGTTTTACGTAAACACCCAGAGCTAAAATGCTTTGAAACAGATTATAGAAGATTCGATCCCGGTTTTCGTTAATACTGAATTTGAATGTAAATTTCAGCAAGAAAGTTACAGCGAAACAAAAATTAGATTGTTTCAAAATATCAGCCAACCTATAAATTCAAACATCTATATCTCACCATTTTTTATAACAAAACCAAAACAAAAAATGCCCCGGAATCCTTGTTTAACGTTCTAACAATTAAGGTATGTTTTAACTTTTTTTCTTGAAAAAAAATCCAAAATATTTTTGCGTATTTGAACTCAGTAAACACCCAAACACTTTGTGGTAAAGCAGTGTTTTCGAAATTCATATTGGTTCAAAAATTAGGCCCCTTTTGCTGTTGCAATGAACAGGCTCATTTTTAGCGTATTGTGCGTGGCACACAGGTAGAAAAAAGAATTGAGAAAGAGGAAGTCCAGGAGGGTTCATTATATGGGCCTGGTATAGATGATTTTATGTAAGTTGAAAATTGTCACTGTTTAAATACTTTGTAAAACTTTGAACCTGTTTTTCTCCAAACACTTCTTTCTTTACAAATCGATACCAGGTAAAACTCGATATTGGGTCGACCTATTTGGTTGAAATGTTCCTGCTTTTCTAGTATATAGGGTAGATTGGGTGAAGATACCGTAGTTTTAGATTTAATTTCTTATAAAATCGCCTGTTGTTTTTATTTGTTATTCATTAATTTCTTGTTAAATGTGATACAATTATGTATGATTTAAAAATGTATTTCATTTTACAAATGTCATAGAAAGTATAAAAAATTTTGCTTTTGTAAATGCTTGCATTTCGGCATCTTACCCAACCCTGGGGTAAGATGGCCAAGTACATAGGGGTAATTTGCCTTCTGGACTTTCACTGAAAACAATAATTTTTATGAAGCGGTGCAACACATAAAGGAACGAGAAAAATAACTTTAATATTTTAGACATACTAAAGTTGTTACTTACTTAGTATTCGACAATTACTAAAATATGAATGTTACAAACATTGGCAATTTAATAGAAAACAAACTAATATTTGAAAAAAAGATTATGTTCTACTTAACATTTAAAAGTATTATGGCACTTAAGTATGCTAATTTTTAAAACATTATAACAAGCTGAAATATTGCAAAGCCACTGATATAAAGTGCTTTAGAGTCCAGCCTTTTTGCTAATGTTTTTCATACGTTCCTCTTATTTGTCAACATTATCTCAACTCTGTCACAAACTGCACATTTGTCTAGGAACTTTGAGTAAATTTCATGTAACCAACAATTGCAGTGAATGCACTTGATCCAATAATATTTTTCTGAGGTTATATTGTATTCATCTAGACACTCTGAACACTCATTCTCATTCACTTTAAAAAAATCCTCATTTTCTAAATCATGGTGGGAAATTTCATCATCATCCACATGATCGACTGTTGTAGATTCTCGCTTTCTAGCTTTTGACTTATTCTTAAACACTTCCTTTTTAGAAAGGCTTGAGACGTCTAGCAATTCGCAGCTGCTATGTTCTATTCGTTTCGGTTTTCGCTTTTATAGGTCTAGTTTTTTTTCTATTCTCAACTTTTTTACTTTTCATAAGCTTTTATTTTGCCTTTTTACTTTCGTTTCTTCAATAACTTCTGATGATGTAAATACTTGAGCTTCTTGCCTTCTTTTGCGCTCTTTTCATATACTGGAACACGAGAAATTTATTGCAGAAATTTTGTTGGAGAAGACTGTGTAATATTTTCGGCAGTTGGCACTACATCTTCTTTATCACTTAATGGCAAGTTGATTGTTAGGCCAGTCGACTGTTTGTGTGATTTTAGTGATGTGCATGGTTGGGGGAAATCTTGAATCAATTGCTTAGCGGATGGTCTTGAAAATTTGTTCGACCGTTTTTAAGTGGGTTTCTCCATGAAAAACTGGGGCTGTGACTCATGTTGTTCATTGGACCCAACGAAAGCTGGACTTAGAATAGCTGTTGGATTAAATTGAAATATTCCCGTTACTTCAAAAGAAACAATCCCATTTTGTGCGGTAACACTTTAATACTTTTCTTGCCATTTTAAACAGTTACAAAATTTATGACTTTAATCAATGATTTTAAAAAAATAGCTGATTTAATTAACAAATTAATCACTGATTCAATTCATCGGATTAATATCATCTGATTAAAATCGTTGACAACTTAGTGAATACCCGAAAGAAATTTAAAGCAATGTAAAAAACAACGAGGTAATGGAAAAAAAACGGCATCTCCCTCCTAAACATTTTCGTCCTGAAGAAGAGTTAACCGACCGCCATTTACTTTTCGTGGAAAGGGCAGTCACCAATACTCTATAAAAACATCAGATTTATTCCTCTAATGTTTAAACTATGACTTATATAGGTAAATAAAGAAAGAGCGTAAAAGATTTTGGACACTTACCAAAGTTGTTAAGACGAAATAGAAATAGAAAATCACTATTAAAATTAAAATAAAACAACGCAAACTGGAACTAAACTATCATTAGGAAATTCCCTTCCACAGGACTGAGTGGCGTTTCCCTACATGCATTTGCGTATCAGCCAAGTTCGTGTGACATACTAGTGTGTTATATTACACAAACCATTTCGAACTGTTTTTGCCTAATTTCGACACTCTACTACTGAAAATCTATTTGACCTACATACTTGTAATTTTAGATGCGTAGTAAGTCCCCTTTATTATCCAGAATCCAAAATTTTATAAATAACGCATAATTAGTTTCCAAGATAATGATATTTGAAAATGTCTGATAATCGATAATTTTATCATTGACTCACTCACTCATCAGAAAGATCTCATATATCTACTGCACGTACAGGCTTCAAATTTGGTACTAAGTTCGTTTACACTATAATGAACTATACTACTAATACGGTTTTTAGAGCATCCAAAGTTTTCGGAAACAGGTGAACAAGGTGAATTTGGGGGAACAGGAAACAAGGAAACAAAGTGAATTTTAAAAATTTCAGCGCGATGTTCGATTGTGTACCTTTCCATGATTTAACCTTAATGGTAATAGATAAAAGTAATATATATATATATATATATATATATATATATATATATATATATATATATATATATATATATATATTACTTTGGTTAAACCATAGAAAAAATGGTGACAAATTTTAAAATATCAGTACATTTTGGAACATCCGTTATAATGAAATAACACAGTGTAATTTGTAACGTATTTATTTTTAATAGCTTCTGATACCACATCATTCAATGTAAAAAATGTAAATAATAAATACTGAAATAGGAAAAACCTTTACCGAAATTGAATGCAAGTAACCTAAATTACGATTTCGAAAACCGTCAATTTATCTACAATGCGAATTTTTTTTTATCCTAAACGTTTCAGATTATATAGAAAACTCTTCAGAAAAGTTTGTAACTATGACTTTACTGTAAATTTCCATAAACATTCCTACGATTTTGTACAGTGTTAGGAAAATCAATAACATCGAGGCAAATTAATATAATTTTCAGAAACAGCTCTAACGCCTTATAATGTAATATGATTTATCTAAAACTTCAATGTGATAAAACAAAACTATTCCATACTCCTCCTACTTAATAAAAATAGAAATATCTGTTGTAATATGAAAATAAAATTTTCATTTTGAAATAATTATCGGTTATTTTTCAGTAAACAACTTTAATTGTAGAAGTTAAAATAAGGAGAAAATTGAGTAAAAATTAATTGAAAATTTCATATTTTCATTTGCATACCTCAGGAGGCACACGTGAAATATGAAAAATATTATAATACGCATTATTAATGGTACGTTTTATTACTTTAAGTAACATTTAATATCGGTTAAAAGAAAATAATTATAGGTAAGAAAGATCATGTAAAGTTAATTAAAAGTATTTTGTTTTTAAACAAAATATCCTTTATCCACAAACATAGAATCTTTTAAGATCTATTTAATCTTTCTATGTGCCAGAAGTACATAAATTTCTGCAGATACTGGAAATACAAAATTAACGTCTCACTGTATGCCAAAGGTGTCTACACATAAAGTTTGAATGGAGAAAAAAAACTTGCATATGAACTATACTTTCAAAGATAAACATGTCCGGAAACATTCTTGAAATAAAACGGACATAAAAGCAAGTTGTATAGAAAGTAGAGTAAAGTGCTTTACTGGGGTAAACTTAACAATAAAGGAACTGATAGACACAGAATATTGTTTAAAAATATTTTTTTAAATGCCAAATAGAAGGTAGATTGCAGAATTTTCATATTTAAAGCGCATTGTGAATAGAGAACATGTCGTAGAAAAGTGGAAACGCAGCAATCGTGTGAGTTTCTGTCTTTTACATCTCAGTTGAAAACAAGAAGTGGACGAGGGAGTAGCGTGCGTTTGTGGTAAAGTCTATTTTTGGAAAACCCGTTCAACTTGATTCTAGGTGACATCCCGTGAGCGACGCACTCGCCCTGTGAATTTTTATTATGGGGCTACTTTAAGAAAGAAAAATTAAATATCACCACACAAATCTTATTATTCGGCACGAAATAGCCTGAATTCCGGTAGTCATGTTGGAGCGTGTAGAGGGGAACTTCAGAAATCGATTGCGTCAATGCATAGAGAACAGTGGCTATCACTTTCAGGATATCTTGTTTAAAACTTTAAATTATGTACATTCACTACCAAAAAATAAATGGTGCATATCAGAAATGGGTTTTTTTTATTCGTCTCAAAAATGGAATTTTAAGTGCTCCATCATGCAATTCTTGAAACTGATGCTAAGCCGCCTGTTTCAGTTATATTAATAAGGAAAAATTGCTGATTGTTGAAACATTGGCGATTCTTATAACGGTGTTTCTTATCATAGGTCAACCATACAAGAAAATCGGTGCTAGATAAATCTACTAAATATTGGGCCATGTGGGTAGGTCTAACACGCACAATCAAAGCGCTGATGTGCAACAGCATTACCAACCTTTTTATAGATTTTATCATGTCGCGTGTATCGATGATATCGAGACTTGTTCTTCTGTATTCGAGAACAGAATATATCTATGTTTATACAGAAAAACAGTTTCAGATTTATTTTTGAAAACCCATAGTTTGTGAATTACGTTCTGGTGATGTGCTGCTGAACTCAACTTTTTATTTTTGGGTGATCGTGCCGATGGTATTAGTACGTTTTTTATTTACTGTACACCTCACTGTATCACATGTATGATAATTTGTTCCAAAAATACTACATTAATTTAACTTCCTTTTAGCTAAAATTCTATCTTATTTTCTTATTTTGAGTATTCGATTTTGAGTGTTTATTTAGTGTTCTTTGCTCTTTAAGTTTGGGCATATTAGTTTTTGCCCGATGTTATGGCCATTTTTTGTCTAATTATATAACTATTTTTAATCACAATTTAAAAGTGTTTTATCTAGTTATATTAAAATTTAATTTTTCTTTTAACTCTGACGTATTTCTGCATGATTTAATCCACCACCTATATTCTGCATTAAGTTATTTTGTAGCTTCGTAATTTTAACATTTTCTTGAGAAAAGCTCATGACTAGTTATGCTTTTCATGTGATATGTTTTATAGTACGTTAACTTCCTATTCTTGAAACTTAGTTTAGAATAAACTTGTATATACAGAAGGTGTAATGGAATGTCTTAGTGTATATTAATGTTTTTACATGAGTGAATTCAATACAAAATATTTTAAATAATAACTTATAAACAGAAAGTTTTTAAATATTTACGTTGTATAACTAGAAAATATTTGTTTCAAGCTATTTATGACACTCTGGTTTGTAACTGAAATCAGAAAGACGTTTTAAAAACCTTTTACTATAATAATTTATTTTGCAAGTCTTTCAGTCAAAAACATGCAATCGTTGAAAAGAAAATCTGAATACTTCGCAATTTATTTCCAAAATATATATTTAAGGAAAAAGAAAAAGCTTTGAGAATCTATTTCATTGCGAGGGAAGAGCGGGGGGAATGAAACTTATTTCGTAAATATTTTAATAATTTCAGAAAATAAGAATCAATTGTTTAAATAAGAATAACATTTTCAAGAAATGTTTCTCGCGAACTTTAGACATTTACTAGAGCTACAGTTGTTACAGTGAAAATTAATTTGAACACAAATATTATTAGAAACCAGGAATTGAGAGTGATTTCCTAAATATATTGAAATTTCTTCAATGTAAGAATGAATTGAAGAATTAAAAAAAACAATAGTACTTCTTCATAAATTATGAAAAAGATTTGTCAAAAATCATCGTTTTTTCTTTGAAATTTACTTAGAACGCTCCAAAATCGTTTAAGTTGCACATTACATCTTCGCATTCCAATTAATTTTATACTAATGTAGTTTTATACACACAGGTCATATCATGTATGTAATGTTCGTGAACTAATTTAAATATTTTCATTGGTAATACTAATTAAAAAAATATGAAATCTTAATCAATTTTTTTTAATCTTTAGTTTTAAATTAGTTTAAATAAAAGTAAATAAGAATTTATAAATCCAAATTTTTTGATAAGCCTGGTAAAGTAACTTACCTACCACAAGAAATAAAAAGAATGCGAAAGAAGTTTTTATTTAAAAACATTTAGAATATATTATATTCTGATTTTTTAGGGTTTCGTTCATCTCACGAAACCCTATTACTCCCGCTGCGTTGTCTGTCCGTCACAGAGCCATACTCAAAAACTGTGTAACTTACAGAGTTGAAACTTTGTGTATAAATCCGAATATCAACTGTGAAGAGCCCAAACTATTAAAATTTGAAAAATTCATATTATTTTAATAAATATAGATAAAAAACCAAAATTCTAACAGCCTTGTACCATTAAATTTAAATATTTTTTGTTATAGCAGATGCCAAAAATTAAAAATCCACAATGAAATTATTTTTACAATAATTAATTTTCTATCAGACGATATCCACGTGAAAAAAGAAAATGAAATAAAAAGCTTCACCAATTGAAAAGAAGATAAATATGAAATAAAATTGATTGACGTCATAGTCGTAATAAAACGGAAAATGTCTAAAATTTCTCAATAATACAAGGAGTATGAGTATGTGTAAGTACACAAAGCAGATTAATATTACGTCATTAGAGAATTAAAAAGAAAATCTGACGTCATATGGGAAGTTTAACTAATTTTTCAAATATTTGACAATAATACAAAGCGAGTATCAATATGAATAATAGAGAATAGTAAATATATGAGTTTGAGGAATGTATTGAATCATGATAAAAACCCGATTATGGAAATATTCACATATTTTAACATTTTGAAGGCGTCCAACATGTTTAATTTTGAAATTATATATTTTTTAAATATCGCATTTAGTCCGTATGACGGATATTATTGTGACAGAATATAATAGCGGGTTTCGCCTGCTATCCGGCTGGTTTAGATATTCGAAAAACGAATAGATCGGTAAAATAGACCGGTAAATTTTTACTTTATAAAAAAACATGACTTTTTTTTGTTGTTGTTGCTAAATGAAGTTTGTTTGAATTTATTAAAGAAAGGAAAGTGTTTTGAAAGAAAGTGTTTTCAGAAAGTGTAAAGAAAGTGTTTTGAAAGGAATATTAAACGAAACCCTTTGTGCGATCTTCGATCACACTTACCCACTTGTTTTAAATTCTCACTTGAATTTTATTGTCACTGATTTCAAATGTGATTCAACATTTTAATGAAAAAACTAGAGATGTATTTTTAGCGGTTTTAAGATATGCGAAATAAAAAACTTTATAGACCGGAAAAATTAGCATTACTTTCGAAATTTTAAAATATCATCCATTTTACTTAATAAAAGAACTTCCTTCATATAAAATCTAGAATTTCCACTTGGGAAAAAGTATGTCCAAGAGGTAATTTTATGAAAGACGAATTTATTGCAGTAGTCTATTTTAGAATATTACTGAAAACGAAGAAATGAGTGAAAGTGATTCCGTAAATATTTTAAGAATTGGCTCATTGTAAAAGTGAATTACTTTTAGCAAGAATATTTTTAAACGTTTTTTTCGTGAAATATGGTCATTTATAAAACTTCAAATGTTTTAATAGGAAATTTTAAATGAACAAAAATATTACAATTGAATATTAAATTTGTTTTTAGACTAATGCAAGTTTAAAATCATAGATAATTTTATAATCACAGTTTTGAATGTCATCTATATAAAGTTTTCAACAGATATACAACATTATTACGAACGAGGAAATGAAGGTTGTTTCTAGAAAAATTTAAGAATTTGTGCGATATCTACATATTTTAACTATATAATGGAAGTGAAGTCTGTTCTTTCATGTTTTAAAAGAATATAACCACTAATTTTTTTAAACAACTAACAAATAACAGCTTGTTTAAGCACAAAAAATAAACTGCAGTTTGTGAACTAATTCAAAGATTAAAGTTAGTTGTTTCTCATTCACTAATTAAACTTGAATGTGGATAAGTACTTGCTTCCTTAAAAATAGCTCTAGAAAACGCTCTTCTCAAAGAGAAATACTACTAAATAACGTTGGATAGCGCAGTCTGTATTTCACGTAAATCGAATCACTTTCAAAATGCACCGGAAGCACATCATAAAAGAACTGTCACTAAAGGAACTTCTTGTGTTCACTCAATTTTACTCGATGTTCATTTATTACCACTAATAATTGCCCGACAATTCTTTTCAAAAATCCACCCATCACCAAACTGATGTAAATCACTGGACTCAAAATTTGGAAAGCGCAAACAGCAAATGGACTACCAGAAATGTCTGGCGAGTTACGCTTCTAACCCGTCCTAAACTGAAATTTTATAGAAAACAACCATGTGCAATACGAATTATCATAAATTCGCAAACAAGTAAGAAAACCCCAACTTCAGTAAGCCCTTTCAGACTTGAAAAATTACTTGCGAAAATTAAAGTGAGACAGGAAAGGATTAAAATTCACAAACATACGTTAGATCGCAACACAAGACGGACGCATTCCAAACCCAGTTCCCCAACGAATATCTTCGTTAAGGAGTAACGTACATAAATTTGTCACGTGTATGGTATATTTAAAAGACTTGATATCGAGTTATTGCACGTTAGGTTTATTTTTGGACTAATGAAACAATATAATCTCTCTTTATCTCTCATACGAGTATGAAGTTCGTTATTGATTTTAAGTATTTTTTTAAGTATTACGATAATTAAAAGTAGCTTTATTTTAGTTGTAATTTAATCAATGAAAAATTTATTGCCCTACTTTAGATTAGAATATTATTATCAAGGTGATTTCTTAAATATCTTAAGAATTTGTTCAATTATCACTGAAAAGATTTTCTCGAGAATTATGGATATTTATTAAAACTCCAGTTATTTTAAGACAAAATATTGAATGAAGGAAAATATTACAATTAATATTTCCCTTTAATGTCTTTTGTATAAGTTGCTTTACCGAATTAAAATATTATTGAAAACTTGGGATTTCTCAAATATTTTAAATATTTTCTCAATGTAAAAATCAATTTATTTAAGCAAAAATAGATTTATCTCCTGAAATATGTGCATTTATTAAAATTCTAGTTGATGTAATAGAATAGAATGGCTGAACGACGATATTACAATTGTACTTTATATTTGTTTTTTAATATACCTTATATAAGGTTCTCTAACAATTTAAAATATTATTAAAAACGAGAGAATGAACTGATTTCTCATATATATTAAAGTTAGCTAAATGAGAATAAATTTATTCTAAAATGAATATTATCTTTAAAAATATTTTTTCGCGAAATATTATCATTTATTAAAATACTAGTTACTTTAACAGAAAATAATGGCTGAACGATGATATTCTAATTACATTATATGTGTTTTCTAATATAGTTTATGTAAGGTTCTCTAACAATTTAAAATATCAAAAGCGAGAAATGAAATGTTTTCTTCAATAATTAAAAAAATTGCTTAATGTAAGAATCAATATATTTAGGCAAGAGTATTATCTTTAAACAGATATTCGCGAAATATGAACAGTTATTAAAACACTAGTTGCTTTTATAGAAAATAATTGATGAACAAAGATATTACAGTGAAACTTTATATTTGTTTTTGAAACTATTGCCGATTGAAAATATTATTAAAAATTGGGAAGATAAGCGATTTCTCAACTATTTTAAAAACTTGTTCAATGTAAGAATCAACATCTTAAGCAAAAATATTTATCTTTAAAAAGATTTTTTTGATTAATATGAACATTTATTTAATCTCTATACTGTAAAAAAGAGAATCGTTTCTTAACCCTTTGCCGGGCGCATCGTGCCTGACACGATCGACTGCTAAGGCTTAGTGAAGGTTGCCTTAGAATTTTCTTCGTGTTTTACTTGTTTTGAATTTAATAAATGAGGATCTTTGAATCATCTTTCGAATATTATCTCTTTTTACTTCCTAATGAAGGTCATTAATAACTCTAAAGGCGTTAAAATTGAGTTAATTGTGTCCTAATGACGATTTTAAAACAGACGCCTGTCAGGCACACTGCGCCCGAACCCAGGAGTCCAGAAATTCACCTTATGGATAGTTAATATAGTAAAATATAATATAAAAACGAACTAAAATATACAATACAATACTAAAATATACAATACAAAACGAACTAAAATATAATATACAATAACCTCTTCCGAGTTACCCATGATTCCGAAAAATATTCTTTATTTTTAGAAACCTGAGAAACCCATATATTTTAGAAGCATTTATGAAAACAACGTTCCTTTTGCTGCCACTTATTTTCGGAAACGTTTCCGAGTAGTTTTTATAATGTATGAACTAGGTTTCTCAGCCTTGAATATAGGTTTTTCGAATGCTATCAGTTCTAAAGTACACAGTTTCATGTTCAACAAACATGTTTTACAGACACACCTTATAAATTAAAATCTTTAACATATTACATTAAAATGAATATATTTTTTGTTACTCTTGGCATAGTTAAATTCAATTACGCAGCTGAAAATATTTGACTGAGAATTGATAGCATCCTATAGACCGATATCCGGTTTGAGAAATTTTATTAATATACAGGGTGCTTCATGAAGGACGCCTAACTTTGAAAATAAATAACTCGGAAACGGTGACAGATAGAAGTATGAAACCAGCGGTTTGTTTATTAAGAAAACCGCAAGAATCTGATACAGAAACCTCAAAATTTTAGTTAAAAATAGCACAGATAGATGGCACTGCAAGCAGCATTACGGATCCCTATAAAGAGAGCTCACGCACCAAAAATGTTCAGCAGTCGAAGATTTCGCCGTTTAAACGTGATCGCTATTAGCGCATAGTGAAAGAAATTCTGGAAGTGACACTGAAGGACATTTTTTACCGCAACAATCCTTTGACACTGGACGAGAAGGATGGGGCTATTTGTCAAGCTTGTGTGTTAATTTCCGGTGGCATACTACAGCGAGTCACTGACAATTTCAGTCTTCATTTCCGACATGTGTGTTATGTGAAAGGTGCACATTTTGAATCTCTTTTGATATGATACAGCCTACTTATGGTTATGCCACCTGCAACGCCATCTATTGTCGAATTTTGTTATTAAAGTTTTGAGGTTTCTGTATCAGATTTTTACGTTTTTTTTTTTAATAAGCATACCACTAGTTTCATGTTTCTACCTATCCCCGTTTTCTAGTTATTTATTTTCAAAGTTAGGGGTCCTTCGTGAGACACCCTGTACTAATGAAACTACTCGGAAACATTTAATTAAAGCAGTGGATGCAAAAAAAAACAGTGTTTTTATAAATGTTTCTTTAAATTTCGAAAATATATTGGTTTCTAAGGTTTCAATTTATGAAGAACGCTTTTCGAAATCATGGGTAACTTGGGTGAGATTATTGTACATTTTCATTTGTGGTTATAATATATTTTGTAGAGTAAGCAAAATTTGTCTTTTTTACAGTGCAGTTCCTTTAGTAAAAAACAATGGGTGATTGAAAATATTACAACTGCACGTTATACATTTTTTTTTAATTATGCAATATTATGATCATGTAATATAAAGTTTGTTAACAATTTCTAAAAAAATGTTTTCGTTGTCATGTTAGATAACTTCAATATGTTAATTTCTAAATGATTAAGATAATTTGGAACGTATTTGAAATTTGACAAAACATATTAAAACTTTTAATATTTGCTTTTATTTTTCTATTGTATCAATAAGAAGAAAATTATACGCAATTAAATCTGTACCTTGGAATTATAATTTTTATATATGTGTTCAAGAAATACAAGAAAGTTCTAAAAATCTGAAGCTAAACAGGGTGGCCTTTAACCAAGGAATATGAATACCACAAAATATGAATAGTAATATTCGTCTCATTTAATCACAGAACTAATCAGTTAAGAAAGGTGAATATTTCTATAAGGAAATAATGGTATTGAAATTTTCTGTTCGTCGCTGCTACCTTGTAAATCTGCTTATTTACACCTTGGAATTCAAGAACTAATAGTTTTAGATTTTCAAAATGAAACTATTTTACACTTCTTTTCTAATTATGATAATATAAAATGTTGATAAAATAATTTCGACTAAATAAATATATATATATATATATATATATTTCATTTAGCTTAAATAAGAATATGTATGATTCATAAATCTAAACCTGATAAATCTCTAAGAGTAAATTTAATTATCCGCAATAATAGAAATAGTACATTTGAAAGAAAATTTAATTTTAAAATTTTCAATATATGTTATTTATTTCTAAATCTTCCTCAAGTATCTCGTGAACTTTATCGTCTCTGATTTCGAAAGCGATTTAACATTTTTAATGAAATAAACCTCTAGCTATCTTTTTTTTGTGTGAATTTAAGGTATGCGAAATTAAACACTTCAAAGACGGAAAAAATAAATTTCCGCAATGACTTCGAGGTTTTGAAAAAAACCTCTTTAATTTTTTACAAGGACTTCCTCCATATAAAATCTAGCATTACAATCTGTAAAATTATCCCACGAGGTAATTTAATGAATTTATTACAGTAGTCTGTTTCAGAATATTTTTTGAAATGGTGGAAATAATGAAAGTGACTTCGTAAATTCTTTTTACAAATGCAAAATGCAAGGAAACATTGCTTAAAGAGAAAATAATATCGTTCAAGAAATTACATCTTGAACTATGAACATTTATTCTAACTCCATTTCTTATGAAAGAAAATAATAAAGAAATGGAAACATTACAATTGCACTCTACATTTGTTTATAGACTAATATAATTGTATAGATATTATAGGTTTCAAGAGAAATTGTACAATAAATGTGTATGTAAAATTCAAAAATGTCCAAAAAGTTTGAAAAAATTGCTGCTTTAAATTTTACGTTCTACATCTTATGCCGAATGTATCAAACTCGTGTATCTGTATGTGTCTCGTTTTATTTACAGTTTCGAGGTGCAGTGATTTATCATGGATGCATTCGTAAAAGCAAATACAGGGTGGTCCTAAAATATATGTAAAAAATGGAAAGGTAGGTAGAGGGGACCTAAATAAACATATTTCGTATAGGAATATGGGTGCGGAAATCCAACGTTGGAGCAGTAGAGGGCGTTGTTGAGTTCGCCGGATGAAAGCGTTTTTCTACCTTGAATCGTCATTCCTCGCACGGATTTCGAGCAACATGCATTGTTACACCAATCATGAGCTTGCGAGATGTGTTTCATGTATGGGGATGCGCAAGGAAATGGAGCAGCTTCTCAAAGGATGTACATGGAATGATTTCCGAGTACGAATCTGCCGGATAGCCAAACATTTGAGCGTCTTCATGGGGAGTTGTGCACGAAAGGACCGTTTTATGCTTTCAGGCGTGATACGGGCAAAGAAAGATATTACAGAATTCCAGGAGTGGAAGAAGCAGTAGAGGATAGCCCTTCAACAAGCTCCAAAGCTTTAGGACGTGCATTGGGTGTGAAGCATTTCCTTGCGCAAACCCATACATGAAATGCATGTCAGTAAGCTCCATGTTGATATAACGATGCATATGACTCGAAATTCGTGCGGGGAATGACGATTCAAGCCTGCGAAGCGATTTCATCCGGCTTACTCAACAGCGCCCTCTACTGCCTCAACGCTGCATTTTCGCACCCATATTCCTATACGAAATCTTCTTATCTGGGTCCCCTCTACCTACCTTTACATTTTTTATATATATTTTAGGACCACCCTGTATATACAGGAGAATATAACTGAGGCATTGACAGGGAAAAGGTAGTAAGTCAAGAAAAATCGATTTTGAGATTTTTAATAGAAGAAGTAGTAAAAAGTTGTGCCAGTGGCATGGAAAGAGCAGTAAGTCAGTGTAAAGCTGAGATATTCATACATGGATCTCATATGTTATTTTTGTGAATGAAACTTTGTAATTGCAATGTAAAACCGTTTTTGGCTGCTCCTGTAAAATTAGGTTTATTTTGACTTACTACTTTTTCCATGTCAATGCCTCAATCCTATTCTCCCCTATATATTTGCTTATTTATTTGCTCCTCTATATAATTGCTAATACCGGCTACACGGTATTTGGACCTCTCGGGGTTAGCGCCGCGTGAAAGCGCCGCGTAAAAATGGTAAAAAAAAAAAAAAAAAAAGATTATTCGACGCAGGAAGATTATACAATTTGTATTTTCTGCGAGAATGTTTTCTCTGGAGACAAGAAGATGAAACTCTAGGTTCGATATTTAGAATGCGAAATGTGAGCAAATAGCGAGCGCAACGATGCAGTTAGTGATTAATATGTTTGTACTATTTGTAGATGAAATAATCTTCATTTCAAGCAGCAAATTTTTTCATGTTTCACACGTAAATAACAAAACTGGGAACATTATAGAAAGAAGACTGTCAGAGATAGTCGTTTAGATTTTTTACAAAATTGACATAAATGTTTATTTATTAAAAATTCCTGTTTTTTCGGTACACATTAAATGTTTTTTAATTAATAAAATGTATTTAAAATTGTTTCTTCTCTATTAATTAGCGAAATTAAACCTATTTGTGTTTTAGGAAAAACTGAGGTATTTAAACCCCATTTTCCAAACTCAAAATTTGCAGACTTCCGGTGTTTTCTTTTATACAAACAAAACGATTTTTAAACTGAATTTTGTTTTCTAAACTGATTTGAAACATATCATCTTATCCGACAATGACTTTTTGCTTCACTAATTTTCAAAATTGTAGGATCTATATTGAACATAAAAGTGGTAGCCGGTATTTGGATCTTCTCTATAGTACCAAAAATATAAAATAAAAGTTTATATTGAAACGAAAAACGAATACGTGCATAATTGAGACTTAATGCCTCGATGATATAGGATTACAAAAAAATAAGTGGCCTTTTCCTTATTTTTAAATATCAATGTTTTTCAGTTCCTTTATTTTTAGCAGTATTTTGTTATGCAACATTATAATGACTGTGATATTTTTTATACGATCTTGACTACTGTTTTTAAGTATCTTAATTTATCATAATGAAGCACCATTTTATGTGGGTACGGACATTGATAAAATGCTAAGTACTCCCATGATTAGAAATCAATACTGAAAGTGATTCTTCAAAACAGACCACAGTTACACTGAGGTCATTGTATTATGTGGCCATAGTGAGATGTTAGGCTTTATCATCGTGTTCATCAAACCATTACAGGACAGTACTAACTATTTGGTTTGCCCATTTATCGTTTTGAAAAACGTCATTATTTAAGTGACGATTAGACCACCAGATAAACACATTTCGCTAAAATTATTACATTTTCATTCCGAGTTTTTATGACTTGCAGGGCAGCTAAAAGGTCTGCAAGGAAAAAAAAAACATGAGATGACTGTCCAAATTGTCTTAGATCCGCCTCTCCACGTGGCAATGGCAATGGCAGAAGGCAGTCCAGTTCAAGCGCTTGTCATGGTGTTCCCAAGATATATATATAGATACAATATTGAAGAACGTTGTTAATGAAGATATTTGCTGACCATTTCGCTTTAAACCATCAACGTTCGACGACGATTTCCAGTCGTTGCAGTATTGCATCCGATATTTTGCAATCTTTTCATTAACGAGTGGAAATTAAATGGATATTTTGCAATTGATTTGTTTTATTTAGTCCACGTCTAACTATATTCGTGGATGCTGTATCCTACAGATGCTGATTGTGCTTTCCAGTCATTTTACGGTCTTCTTTTTTGATGCTACAACTTGGTTTAATACACGACGGTGTCTTTCACTGAACTTGTGTTTCATCGGTCTCTCTTATTTGCTGAAGATTTTTTTTCCGTTACTCGAAATAGACGTCTTGAATTTGGAGACTGTTTGTTGAGCAATATCCAAAAACCTGGTGATTAAAGTAATAGAATTCCAAGCAATCGTGCATTAACAACTTTACCTTGTTGAATGTCTGACAGGTAAGATAGTTTGTACGCATCCTAAACACGAAAAACACGAAACCAGAATGCCCACGAGTTCATACGGGCATTCTGGCGACATAAAATGTATTCCCTAGTTTTTATAGAAAATCTGGTAGCTAAACTTGTTTTTCTTAAAAACGAAACACATTTAATAAATTACTTTATAACGATCCCTGTCTCGAGTATTTTGATCATCACAATGTACCAAACCTATTACTGTTTATTAAAAGAACTGTAGCAACTGTTTATAAAAAGAATGGAAAATTTTGCCAAAAATATCTATTCTCAATTTGAACTGTGCAAAAGAAATGAAACACTAATGTAGTCTGTTTGAAACAGTAAAAAGAAAATATTTTAACAAACCTTCCACTGACAATTTGATTAATCAGGTAAAGTTAACTACTTGCTGCATTTTATATATTTTGAAACTTTATATCTGTGTACCTCCTATTCGTATCGGTAATCTAATTCTGAAAATTATATCTACGCTATTCTGATCCAAATTCAGCATAAAATATTTCAACTTAAATACATTAAATTTTGTAATTTCCATATAATTTTGGATTCATAGGCATAATCTGTCATTTTATGCATTTTACGTAATATATTCCATACATGATATTTTATCAAGTGCACATTAAATGACGCATGACAGTATGATAAATATTTTTTTTGACTTTGCTTGCTTAAAATTTGTACATTCAAGCAAAACCACCAGGACTTATTAAAGAAGACCTGTATTCGAAATCGTCCATTCTAAGATATTATGCAAAAAACCAGATAAATCTATTTGTTATATCACATTTCTCTTTGAATTTCAAAAGAAGAAATATATATTTAATTTTTTTATTATGAGTAAATTTAACTTACTTTCAAAACTTCAAACAAGTATGGTATAATGTTTTTCTTGTGAATGCGATTCTTTTTTATTTTAAAAATATAAAATTCAAAATAATTTTCTGAACCTTTTTTATTTGAAAATATTATGCTACATTTTAAATCGATGATGATAAATCTTAAGTTAACCATGAAAAAAAAATACAAAAATACTTTACAGTCGTTTAATTTTTCTTATTTTATTTTACCAAGCAAAAATTTAAGGTACTTTTTCAAACACGTTAGAACATTTTGTTTAATGAATATTCACTTGTGAACATAAAGCGAATTGAAAAGAGAGGAAGAATATTTGCTTATCAAATATCATAGTTTTTGTAAGAAGTGAAATCGTGGATGAAAATTCCATTCATTGTAAATTTATTACAAAAGTTAAATTTAACAGTTTAAAGTTTGAAGAAATTTCTCATTTTACTTACATATTTTGATTCAGTGAATTCCCATGGAAAAAAATTCATATGCTAATTTATGTGGCAGAAAATTTCTACAAAAAGAAGTACATAAAAATTACGTGTTTTTTGTGAGTCAGTTGCTTATTTTTAAGCACATAGTTTTATTGATGTAGATAAAATATATTGTTGTACGAAATAGCACGACATTGTAGGGGGAGGTGAGACACTTTTTAATATTGATTTTTATACATTGAATTTTGTGATCAAGATTTACACAATCAACGCGTTGGATCCCTTGGATTAGTAAAAACAAAATAAGTGATAGAAATAAGTGCCTTAGAAAAAGTTTAATTAAAAGAAATGTGGACCCTGTTAACTGTCCTAACGTTCTACAGATTGGGACACATTGTTTTACATGTTATTTACACTGATAAGAGACATTATTCAGTGAATAAGAACTTGATCTTGAGATGTATGATAACAAAACTCGCCAGGCCTTATATAGTAAATTTGAATAATTAAACAAGGAGTTATTTGTTTAAAATATTTAGGAATGCAATTGGAATTATTTTATTTGAGCTATTTTTATGATAAAATATTTTTTATTTTTCAATACATTATTTATTCATATGCGGATATAAATAGCATTTTATATAGCACAAACACATTTTTTTTCTTGAGCACTTTATGCTGTATTACATGTTATTTACACTGATAAGAGACATTATTCAGTGAATAAGAACTTGATCTTGAGATGTATGATAACAAAACTCGTCAGGCCTTATATAGTAAATTTGAATAATTAAACAAGGAGTTATTTGTTTAAAATATTTAGGAATGCAATTGGAATTATTTTATTTGAGCTATTTTTATGATAAAATATTTTTTATTTTTCAATACATTATTTATTCATATGCAGATATTATTTTATTTGAGCTATTTTTATGATAAAATATTTTTTATTTTTCAATACATTATTTATTCATATGCGGATATAAATAGCATTTTATATAGCACAAACACATTTTTTTTCTTGAGCACTTTATGCTGTTTACATGTTATTTACACTGATAAGAGACATTATTCAGTGAATAAGAACTTGATCTTGAGATGTATGATAACAAAACTCGTCAGGCCTTATATAGTAAATTTGAATAATTAAACAAGGAGTTATTTGTTTAAAATATTTAGGAATGCAATTGGAATTATTTTATTTGAGCTATTTTTATGATAAAATATTTTTTTATATTATCATACTTTCATACTATCATACTTTTTTATATTATCACTTCATATTATTATGTGTCCCAACCTACTCCACCTCCTGTCTTCAGGTTTTACATTATCTGCTTGTTAATCTTGGAACTACAATGAGATTTTTAACACTTAATCGCATGTTAAATGTGTGCATTTTAAGAGTGTGAATATTGCTTTTATAAATTTATACTTGTTATACGAAAAAAGAACTTATAAATAATTAGATTAAAATTATTGCAACATTGTCAAACGTGATAAAAACTCTAATGTGTTCATCGCATGAATTTCATACTCATGAAACGTTAGCTGTGCCAAGTTGCTCCAATCTCTGTTATATAGTAGATCCCAGTTATTTAGGATATCGTTTAATTCAGATAGCAGTTTATTTGGGACAAATTATCTTAAACAAAATCTAAATATAACAATAGCTTTATTTCTGAGAAGTGGGCAAACCGCTTTATTTGGACAAATTGTACTGTGACGATGCGTCGTAATTAACAGTAATCTATTTATTGTAAAACACCTTGTAAGATTTGAATATATAATATTTAATTGTAGATAAATTTTTCATTTAAATTTTAAAAAAGCTTTAAAAATGAAATTTCTTAAGTTATTTATTGTAATTGAATATTTCAAGATATTTGTTTAATACTTAAATTGTTTTATCACTAAAAATGTAACATGGAAGAAATGATTAAGATAAACTCATGTGAGCTTTATATACATATAAAAAAGTACTTCATTTCGTTTGTGATAATTGTTCCGGAAAAAAACCACCAAAAGAGATACCAAAACAATAAAATTGACAATAATAATTCGCAATGATAATAATAGTAATGTGGAAGTAGAAGGAGAAAGGGATAATGCTAGAAATAAAAAAAAGGCCAAAATAAAATGAAGCCTGCTATTTTGATGGTACTTAAAGCACGATGTAAATATACAGTCTAAATAGTCGTTTATTAAATAAAATTGCGTCTATCTCAAAAAATATTATTTCTAGTCAATTTTCACTCCCAGCAGAAACCCTGTTGGCATATCCATTTGAAACTTGATAGAATTCCTGAATACGTAGTATCAGTTATGCAGTAATTTTTTTTTGTTGCAGTATTTTTTTTTTTGTAGACTTAGAATTTGCTTCAAAATTTTGAAACAGATGAAAGTTAATATGTATAAACATAACCAACAAATACCCTTTCGTGTCATAGAAATGAAAAACAAATATTATTCGTAAAGTATAAGTGACACAAGCTTCTTTACGAAACATTTTACATCATTATTTGCCTATTTCCGCGGGGAAAATCATCAGGCTGTCGCTGTGGCTCTAACCATTTTGCTCAAGAAAGGTCTTAGATAGGTGTAGTTGGCAAAATGAATTTTTGTACACTCTAATATTTATAAGTTTTAAAAGGTATAAATAGACAAAATTTTAATACATAATATTTCGTATGTTTTTTTTTATTAAACACAAAACAACATATTGAATCAGTCAAAAGTTTTAAAAGTCTATTCTATCTTAAAATGCCATTATATACCGGATATCCAAAAAAATGAACCGACATTTAATTTTTTACCTGTTTGGAGATTCGCAGGAAATTTATTGAACTGCAGAAGTGTTCAAAAAAAGGTAGGAATTAAGATTTTGTTGCTGGAATATTCCTGTCATTAATTTTTAAAATGCCAACTTTTAAAACTTTTATACAATCTCTTGGTTCTATGAGTCATAGTAAGAAAAAAATAAATGTCTGATTGTTTTTAGTCCAAACGCAATAAAGTTGTTGGACTCTAAGACCGCTACTACACATTTATATCGTCTTTTTAAAACGATTCAGCATTTTAAGAAACTTTAAATATAACTTTTTAAAGTATTTCTCTTTAAACAAAAACCAACATGTGCAATAAAATGGATTTATCCCGAAATTAAAACAGCTGAGTTTAACATACATAAGTAAAACGCCCGCTTACGTATTAGTAACGCATTTTTAGTTTCGAAATATAACATCTGAAACAAACTGGCGCAATTTTTTTTAAAGAAGCATTTTGAAAATTATATATTAAATAAAATTAAATACCTTTTTTTCAACACAAGACAAAGTAATTATAAGTAATCTGTATAAAATGCCAAACATTATTATCACTTATTAAACAGCCAAGTTGCTATTAGCTTTCATTCGACGAATAAACATCATGCCGTTTCTGATAAAAGTACCCTGATCATGGTAAAAAAACATTGTTGTAGTGGTTTTTGTATTATGAGTTAGAATGACAGAAGATTTTTCATTGGCCATTATTATGTACATTAAAAAAGAGTCTTTGCTTGCATTGTATGTATTGAAACTTGTTGTGTGTCAGTAAGAAGTACGAAAATATATAAGACTTACCTAACAGTTTGTAGACAGGCTATTTAATTTGAAATCATTTTTAATGCTTTTTTGTTACAACTCTATTTAAAAAAAATATTTTTGCAGTTTTTAATTGCACATTTATGGGATTAAATATGACGAATGAGTTTTTTGAAAAGTTCTGGAACAAAAAAAAATTAAGTTAGCATCTATGAAAACAAATATATACTTCAGCGGTCAACAATATGTTAAGATGAATGTAAGTATGTGAGACATGTATACATACAAACATATAATTAAAGAAAGCAAAGCATGAAAATATGGAAATTATATATTCGAAATTTTGGTATGCAGCATTCAGCATGAAATAATCTAATAATGAAAAAGAATATTTATAAGTACTCGACTCGTGATATCTTATCTTGCTTATCATAATTGCAAGTTTTTCTAAAGTTTCTAATTTTTAACTATTTCATATATAATTATTCAACCACATAGAATATTTTCTATACTTTTCTATAAAGCAATTCTTCAATTTTGTAATCAAGATGACCCTCAAATTCTTTTTTCGCACATGTTACATTTCAAACGAACTATTAAAAAAAATAAAATTTTTTCTTTGTAGAAATTTGTAAAAAATTGTAGGTGTTCTTTTTCAGTTGTGTAGTGTATATATATCTAGCTGACATCTGCAGAAATAAATGCTGTCAACTGATTTATGGGAATTTTGTAAAGTGAATTCAAAAAACGAAACACAAAGCATCTAAAAGATTAATATAGCAACTAAAGATTTTTCCCATGTCTTATCGCTTTCCCATCTTTTGGTTGTCGAGCTAAATTAATAATCCCTCTTTCTTGCAACGCCGTTGTTTCGTTATCTTCAATAAAGTTCCCATTTTTCTTTCTGGAATTTTTATATAATTAAAAATAATCTATAATACTTTTTTAGATATTTTTGTGTATGTCTCGTTTTGTTTATTATTATAATGGATATAACTGTGTTTTATTTATGAATATAAATGTAGTGATTCATATTCATTTATCATCTATATATTATATTTTCATGAAATTGTTATTAAATTGATATTTAATCATATTATATTTATAAAATTTCGATGCATGTAAAATAATGTTTGTTGAAATATCATTCATGATCAATTGTTTTTATTTTTCAATCTTAATTTTCAAAAACAATTTTATGTGGTTTTCTTAACATAATATAATATTCTTACGACAAGAATACATGATAAAAATAATAATGACACAAAAAAATTCTCATTTTTTGCGTCTGTTTAAACGGTTATATTACAAATGATTAATTGAGGAATTCTTTTTTTCATACTCTGTTATACATGTTACTTTTCAGTTTCATCTACACTGGCCTCCAAAAGTTAAGGTACAACCGGTTTTTTGCGTCTAATTTGCAAATGAATGAATATAGAAACAACAAATTTGGAGGAAATGTGCGCTAAACTTTTTTTATTAAATGCGACATAGAAATTTACTTAAGTTAAACGTATAAATGAAATTACAACAAAAAAGCACTCATGGTGGAAAATTCCATTCTTGGTGAAATTAGTACATCGCAGTATTATGCAGTAAAATGTGACAGAAACATTAAAAAACTGGTTCTAATACGGAATATATCCATCCCGGACTTGAATGCATTGGCGGCATCGACTTTCCATGCTCTCAATTAAATTGTCGGACACCGATATAGGTAACGCTGACTAGGCTTGGAGTAAGCCTTGTTCCAGCTCATTTAATGACCTTGGAGGAGGAATTAAAGCCTCAACCTGTCTTCCAAGATAGTCCCAAAGATGTTCTATCGGATTCAAGTCTGGGGAGTGAGCTGGCCATTCCATTCACTCGAAACCGTGATCCTCTAGATAATCCTCAACAACTACAGCTCGGTGTGGTCTCGCATTATCATCCATCAGAATGAAACCATTGCCAATAGCACCGGCATATGGGCGCACATATGAATCAAGGATCTCATCCCAATATCTCGCACTAGTCACAGTTCCTCCATGGAAGACATGCAGGTCAGTGTGGCCCCCGAGTGAGATCCCTGCCCAAACCAGGATTCCACGATTCCACCGTTTCTGTACCTGTGTGTTTCGACAGTTTTTGATTGAGTATCGAGTGCATTGTTCTCTCCAGATCAGAAGATGTCCTGAATCGCTCTCCAGTGTGAATCTGGACTCGTCTGTGATGCGTACAGACGCTCACTGTTGTCTGGTCCAGGAAACATGTTATCTATACAACATAAGCGGGCCCTTTTCTGTCGACTGTTGAGGGGGACACACACAACTGGTCGCCTTGCATAGAGACCTGCATTGTGAAGGCGTCTTCCCACCGTATTAGCGGAGATTCTTCTCTCTGATGCTGCAAAGTGGTCTGCAATGAGTTGCGGCACAGTAGTGCGTCTTCTCCTTCGGGCCGAAAGAACTAGAAACCGGTCTTCTGCAGGTGTTGTAACACGTGGGCGGCCTGGAACATGTCTTCTGGACACAGAATCTTCGGATTCATACTGATCCCAGAGTCGTTCGACTACACTGCGAGACACATTGAACCGTCTAGCAGTATCGGCCTGTGACAACCCCATTTCCATTCATCCTAGCGCCCGCCACCTTAATGAATCGGGCAAACGACTTCGTCTAGATATTTCTAGACTCTACTGGCTGTTGTGAACAACACTGACAACAATAGTTCGAATACAACAAAACTTACACGCGAAATTACGAAAGCTTCGTAATTGCATATTTTTCTCTCATTCACAAATACCTATTCTTTTCTATAAAATAAAAGTGGTAGCTGTAATTTTTGCGTAACTTTTTTTAAAACTTATTATTGTCATTCATATAAACTATGAAGTTTAATCTGACTGCCATTTTTTGTCTGGTGAGCTTCGAAAAACATGTTGTACCTTAACTTTTGGAGGCCAGTATAATACTTATTTAGCTGTGAAGCGATTTTTTTTATTCTGAAAAGTAATTTTAAAGAAGTACTAGGGGAAAAAATACTTTCCATTAGTATGAAATTTTATTGCCTAACAATGGGTTTCATAATGAGAAAAAAGTTTTCGATATTTCTTTCCTGGGAGTTTTTATAATTAAAAATCTTTAAGACTTATTCAAGAATTTTGTGTATATCCCGTTTTGTCTACAATCATAATGAACAGTAGTTGGTAGACCAAGCAATGCTCCTCAGTTTTTTTAAAGATTTTTAGAGACGAAATTTTCATCGATTATTTGAGTAAAGACAAATTTTCAAATTTCCATCAACTGGGCTTCGAATAAGTGGCATTTATAAAAATCTGTAGATAATATACAGGGCTGTAAAAAAGAATTCGAATGCATTTCAGTCTATTGGCAAAAATTGCTGAAGTTTAAATAACCGTGTTATGCATTTTCTAGCTAAACTAAATTTTACCGTACTATGTGCAATCTATACAAATCTATAGATCATATACAGGGCCGCACCAAAGAATTCGAGTGTCGTCCCGACTATTGATGGTAGATTCTGAAATATAGTTTTAAAATGTGTTATGCATTTTCTAAGTTGCTTACATAGATATCTTCTTTCATCTTATTAAACAGAGAAGTTTAGTTAAAGTATTCTGGAAGTGTTGAAAAGTGTTTCATAATCTAAGTTTGACGCATGATTTTTCTCTCCTGTTTTATATGAAATCAGAAAATTAGTTATTTTCCGTCGTAAACATTTGTGACATTTCTAAAAGATATCTATACTAATAAAAGAAAGTTTAGCTCTGTGTGTGTGTCTGTCTGTGTGTGTGTGTGTGTGTTGGCGATGGCTAGGGAAATCTAGCCCACCTAGACGGCTGGAAATTTAGGTGTAGATAGTCCAAGGTCTGGCCATGTGCACCTGAGCCTCAGAATTTTAATATTTTGATAATTAGCCTAGATATTAATTGATTATCATTAACCATCGCTTCTAAAATGTCAACTTTTAAATCAAAATGGCGAAAGAAACGGACTGGCGCATTGGATTTGCGACCGGAAATGAACGAATTCGAAATTATTTAACTAATTAGCGAATTTTAAGAAAACTATTTGAGATATCAATTTGAAAATTTCTGAGCATATGTAAAAAAAATATTCTGTATCTGACTATGTGATTTTTGAAAAATTCGGTTGGTAATTTTTTTTAATTTACGCAAAAAACTGCCAAAAATCTGCAGACGCCAGTGAAAACGATCCCAGAAAGTTTCAGACAGGGATCGGCTTTCATTAAAAACTGAAATACAAAGAGATCTTTTTATCGGGAAAATCCCTCCATTTAGTTTGCGAAAATGAAAGGAAATAATTGCCAATTTTTACTAATGAACAAAAATTTAGGTAACTAATTAAGATATAGATTTGAAATTGCGGTCGGGAAGGGGTGAGATCTGCCGGCTATTTTAGCGTAGCGTCTTCGTTATGTTCTAATTATCAAAAAATGTAATTATTTTTTTAATGATCGCGTTGATGTAGGTGGCGGTGGTTCTCTTGAACAAATTATTCATTATAATTGCGGGTATGGGGAGGGAGAGGGTTAACGCCTTTCTCTGAGATTGTAATTATCTCGGCCCCGGCAACGCCGGGCGGGTTAGCTAGTATCACATAAATCACAATTTTAGAACTTTTTTGCTCCGGCACCCTTTTTTTTTTAATTTCGAATTTTTAGAAAACTGTTCTGGGCAGTTTCTAGCCTTAATATTTCCAAATAAATCGTAATTTAGAACCTTGTTAGAGTACCTTCCGCCGATTTCACTCTTTTAAATTTCATTTTTTAAACTTCTTAGCGAGTATTTGTATCTTAAAAGTAACTGCCATGCCAAATTTCAAGTTTCTAGTCCTTTCAGTTTCATAAATATCGTAATTTAGAACGTTTTTTCTCTTGCACCCTTTTAAATTTCGAATTAAAAAAAAAAAAAAAAAAAAACTTGTTCTGTGTTTGTATTTGTGTTTTAAAAGTAGCAGCTATGTCAAATTTCAGTTTCTATCCTTAGCAATTCCATAGAAATCATAATTTAGAACGCTTTTCTCTCATTTCACCCTTTCAAATTTCGATCTTTAAAAACATTTCTTAGCGAGCATTTACACCTTAAAAGTTACCACCATGCCAAATTCCAGGCTTCTAAGCCAACTATATCCCATAAATCGCAATTTTAGAAATTTTTTTGCTCCAGCACCCTTTTAAATTTCGAATTTTTAGAAGACTGTTCTGGGACAGCATGTTTCTAGCCATAACAGTCCAATAATTCGTAATTTAGAACCTTTTAGGAGTAGCTAAAAAAACTTGTTCTTAGCGAATGTTTGCATCTTAAAGGTTACCACTATACCAAATTCCAGGCTTCTAAGTCAACTATAGTAAATTTGACCTACGCGATCCTTGAACTTTAGCGATTTTTAATGCAATTTCGAAAGCGATTCTTTGCGTTTGTTCGCGTTTCGAGGCGATATTTTGGCATTTGTAAATGGAATTCGATTTCAAATCTATAATTGAAATCAAATCATAATATTGTAAATTTTGTCTTTCCCAATTTTTGAATTTTTAGCGATATTTTTAATGCTATTTACAATGCATTTTTTCGCTTTCCGCAACTTTTTGCATTCGTAAAAGGAATTCGTTTTTCAACTTTTGGCTAATATGCTAAATTCAGGTGTCCGCGATTTTTAATTTTTAGCGATTATCACTGATTTTTAGCATTTTTCCGTGTTTCGCGGCGATTTTTTGACATTCGTGAAAGCCATTATGTTTTAAACTTTTAACCTAGTGTAGTAAATTTTGTCCGCAGCGATTTTTGAATTTTTAGCGATTTTTAATACCCATTTTCAATGCTTTATTTCGCCTTCCGCGGCGATATTTTGACATTCGTTAAAATAATTCGGATTCAAACTTTTAGTGTTTAGCCTAATATAGTAAATTGGTCCTCCTTAGCTATCCTTGAACTTTAACGATTTTTAATGCGATTTCTAAAGCGATTATTGGCGTTTTTTCACGTTCTGAGGCAATTTTTTGACATTTGTAAAAGGAATTCTATTTCAAACTTTTAACATATAATAAATTTCTTTTTCGCGATTTTTGAATTTTCAGTGATTTTTAATACGATTTTTAGCGGGTTTTTTTTTCGTAGTCTGTGGCGATTTTTTGACATTCCTGAAAAGAATTGGGAAACTTTCAACCTAATGTAGTAAATTTTGTCCTCCGCGGCTTTTCATACGATTTTCTGCGTTTCGCGGTGATTTTTCAACATTTGCAAAAGGAATTTGGTTTCAAACTTATCCTAACAAAGTAAATTTTGTCTTCAGCAATTTTTGATTTTTGTTTTGCGATTTTTATCGGTTTTCCGCGCTTTGCTTTGATTGTTTGGCATTCGTAAAAATAATTCGCTTTGAAACTTTTAGCCTAATAAAGTAAGTTTTGTCGTCCGCGATTTTTGAGGACTTTGGGATTTTTGATGCAATTTTTAACATTTGTTTGTGTTCCGCTTCGATTTTTAGATAAAAGGAATTCGGTTTTGTCTAATATAGTACAATTTATCTTCCGCGATTTGTAAAATTTTATTGATTTTTCGCGTTCTGCGCCGACGTTTTGACATTCGTGAAAGGGTATCCGGTTTTAATGTTTTAGCCCAATGTAGTAAATTATGTCTTCTGCGATTTATTATTTTGGGTGGCATTATTTATTTGATTTTTTTTTAAATCCCGGGTGAAGATTACACCATTTAACACAACTTCTCATTCTCAGAATAAAACTTTTATTGGCTTCGGATTTAATATCTACTCATTCGATGCATCTCAAAACTCACTCTCTCAAACAGATCGAGAGGAAGAAAAAAAAACCCACACGCATTGGCGCCAGCCGGCGCCGTTATACCAGCTGAGGCGAAGACACCGGGCCCGGACAACGTCGGACGTGTCAGCTAGTTTTATTTATAAATCTAGGACTTCATACTCGTTTATTACATTTATATCATATATTCTAATACGAGCAAATCTTGTGGGTGGTTATATATATATATGCAAAAATTATCTTAAAAACGGCTCTAACGATTTTGACGAAATTTCGTATCCTACCGTTTTGGGGCACCAGAAAACCATTGGGCTAGGTCACATGTTCGAGAAAATTCGATTAGTGGGTCATTTTGGGTCATTTTGGGTCATGGGCTAGCTAATTGTATCTAAAAAACGGTTCAAACGATTTTGACGAAATTTTGTATCCGACCATTTTCGGGCACGAGAAGACTATTGGGCTGGGTCATATGTTCGAGAACTTTCGATTAGTGGGCCATTTTTGGGTCAACGCGGGTCAAATTAATTTTATCTAAAAAACGGCTCTAACGAATTTGATTAAATTTTGTGTCCTACGAGTTTCGAGCACGATAAAAGCATTGGGCTAGGTCACATGTCCGAGAAAATTCGATTAGTGGGTCATTTTGGGTCATTGTGGGTCAAGATCTAAAAAGCGGCTCAATTTACACTAAATTTTGCATCCAATGGTTTTCGGGCACGAGAAGACTGTTGGGCTAGGTCACATGTTCGAGAAAATTCAATTAGTGGGTCATTTTGGGTCATTTTGGGTCATGGTCAAGCTAATTGTATCTAAAAAAACAGTTCAAACGATTTTGACGAAATTTTGTATCCGACTATTTTCGGGTACGAGAAGACTATTGGGCTGGGTCACATGTTCGAGAACTTTCGATTAGTGGGTCATTTTTGGGTCAAAGCGGGTCAAATTAATTTTATCTAACAAACGGCTCTAACGATTTTGATTAAATTTTGAATCCTACGAGTTTCGGGCACGCGAAAATCATTCGGCTAGGTCACATGTTCGAGAAAATTCGGTTAGTGGGTCATTTCTGGGTCATTGTGGGTCAAGATCTAAAAAGCGGCTCAATTTACACTAAATTTTGCATCCTATGGTTTTCGGGCACGCGAAGACTGTTGAGCTAAGTCACATGTTCGAGAAAATTCAATTAGTGGGTCATTTTGGTCATGTGTCATATTTGAACTCAAATTTAATTTTGACCGAGCATAGCTCGGTCTTTCCTGCTCGTTTTTAAATAAATATATAAAATCTAAAGCATGTGAAATATTAACACACTTTGAAATATTCTGTATTATAAATATATAATTCCATTTTTAAAATGTTCAGTTCGCTTCCAGAATTAACAAACTTAATCCTTAATAAGGGGACTGGGCACTCTTTTAAAAATATTCTTACTTATGCATTTTTAGGTTCGTTTGCAATTATATAAATACGTAGCACCTATAGTCGTCGTCTGGTCCGTCCGTCTGTGCGTCTGTCCGCATATAACAGCACCAAAACTACCCAACCGAATGGTTTAAAATTTAATATATATAATCGTTGCAGAAATTTGTCGAGTCATTTCAAATTCTATGAAAATGGAATCAAAACTTAAAAAGATATTAATAAAAGTTTTCTCCATTCTATTAAATCCTATCATACGTAAATAATTCAATGATATCCCATGATAGGTATTTATTCTAGGTTGCCATGGTGAGTACGTTATATATAAGATGGAGTCACATTATTTCCATATTACTGAATTTAAAAATCGAATTTGTATACTAAAATTGTTTAATTATAGCAATCCTATAATCTAGCGACAGTTTTTTGAATAGATGTTTCCGGAGAAATAGATATTAAATGTTACAAGAGCTTAAATATGGCTTTCAAGTTCTGAAATTTTGAAAGCTAGGCTTAAGTTTCTCATTAGAATTTTTTGTAAATGTCAACAACATATAAAATGCCACTAACTTCAAATGTACTTATTTTATTGCGGAAATTAATCATACCATAATAACAGACGATATAATTCATTTCACTGAAATAATAACGATGATTTTTTTACATTGTCTTATATTGGTTATTTGCGCAAAGTGTTATTTTAATGTAACAGAATTGTAATAAATCGTTTGTAAAAGTGTATTGATACTTAATTTCATAAAATAAAATTAATATCTATAACATGAAAATCTGCACATAAAACAAATTTTGTATTCATGCATTTTTGCATAAGAGTGCAACAGCTATTGCACCAAGATGTGGAAATTTATAAAGCTAGTTATAGTACGAACTCACCTCATCTATTACGTTTGACGTACAATTACCGACTTGTTTAACACTTTCCAACATAGCTGGAAATTGTTTATCAATTCGGTTTGTGTGGCCGTCAGGCCGTGCTCTAACTCACGTAAATATTCATCTGGTGCCATGTAAATATACGTTATTGAGGTTTACCATGGCATGTTAGATATTGAAAATAAAGTGTGTACCCTTTATGGCTAGTATACAGGGACGCTCAAAATTATTGCTTTACATTATGGTCAAAGAGGAAAAATCGTTTTCATGCATTTTAATGATACGGTAATTCAAACATAATGAAACTGATATATATTACTGAGGTGTACAATATCATGTTTTCTATAGATTATTGAGTAGGTAGAATTTATCGTTATTTACAGAGACACTCAAAATAATTCGATTTAGAACTGACTGTGAGCTGTAACTGCTAGATATCCGTTTTCAACTGCGATATGCATTTTAAAACTGAACTATTTTTTTGTGTATTAAGAGGTGTGTATATCGTGTATAGGGCTCTACGAAAGTATTTATACACATTACCGGCTGTGGACAGCAATTGCTGAAAGTGAATGTTTACTCCTTTGTGTTTTTCTTATGTTTATTGAGATATCTTACTTCACTGCATAAACAGAAACGAAATGTCTTAACAATATTCCGATAGTATTTAAAAGTGTTTCACAAGCTATGCCCACTTCTTGATTTTTCATTCTTGTTTGTACCTTCTTTACATATCATAAAATGAAGATATCGGGGCAAGAAAGTGCCAAGCCATATTTTTGGTGAAATATATCTAACACTGTAATATGTTGCTTAACATTGTAAATTATAATATCCAACATATAATTTTTTTCTAATGTCACTTGGTGGCAGCTTATGTGACGGGTTTCGCTTTTGCCCCACATGTTTATGCCACCAATGAATATATCTAATTTACAAAAAACGTAATAGTAATATCATTAAATTAATGCCATATTATTACTCAGAATATCTCAAATGTTACTAAGACATTGGTGAAAAAACTTTAGGTTATATATCTTAATTTGAGTGTAAGATCAAATTTTCAAACTGAAATATCTCAGAAGTTCAAAAATGTGGCTTGGCACTCTCTTCCCCCGACCCCCTCAAATATAATTGTTAAAAAATGGTTTTCATGACAAAAATATAATATCATGGCTATATTTAAAAAAAATATACAAACAAATTTAGAGAATTTTTTAAAACTTTTTTCTTTATTGAATTTTTAATATTTTTACACATTTTTCCCTTATTTTCACAGGAGTATCTTTCATAACCTGAGGGATTCATTTTTCTATATAACCTCATTAATGTATGAGAAAAAAAAAACCCGAAACGTTTTAAAACAAAATTGAGTAAAAAACACGAATTCCTTTATATTTATATATATATTTTTAATCCCATTCATTTTATTGCATAATACATCCCTACTGAATATACTTTTTGATTAAGTAGCAAAATTATGTGTAATTTCTTACATATCTGTTGAAATTGAAGCAATTTAAAAAGAAACAAATGTAAAAAAACGAAAAAAAACTGGAATTGTGAAAAATGTATTTAAATATTGAAACTCGATACATTTAATGGGAAATAGATGCAGCAAGAAGCGTTTTCCACTTTATTATTATCATTAGACCGTTACGTATCTTTGCCAGAATATCCTAGGAATGATTAAATGCATTTTAAGCAAAAAAATTCAATTTTCATCATTTTTCGCAAAGTGAAGGTATTTGTGTGATCATTAAAAAATAATATGGAAGGTGAATGTTTTACATTGAGTTCAGAATCACACTACATACGAAATGCGCAACAAATTGATAACTTCTCAGAACCAATAAAAAGGAAATAATCTAACTAATGTTTTCTTCCGTATAAAATGTCTGGTGCAAGCAGTATTTTCTAACACCAATCCTGCATACAATCGAAAAATTTAATTTTGTTTATTTGACATTTTAAAATAATTCTGTAACTCAGTCGTTTGACAGTGGCACTTTACTGAAATTATAGAATATTCAAAATAAATCTACCTAGTGATCTATATGTTAATCATATTCCCTTCAATTACAGCAAATATGTTAAGCTATTTTGGTCTGTCGTGAACGAATGTTAAAGTTGTTTTCAGGCTTGAAAACTCTTCAAACAAGCTATTTTTGAGTCGATTTTAACTGTAATTTTTGCGCTTACAACTAAAAGAGAGGTTGCAATTGACGCTGTAAATATTGCACGAAAATCTGGTTATCAGTTACTATTTTATCGCTCTTTCGTAGGTGGAAATAAACCGCTAGATTAGAGCTGCGTTCACTCCATCATCAAAGTTCACGCATTCTTACGTTAACTATTTTTCAAGGTATTGGACTACATTTTGTATCCCATGGATGCATTTCTTCTCTTAATCTGATTCAATTAATATGCATTGTGTCTCGTGGTTCCAATTTAGTATTTTCTTGCTAGATTTAGTCTTCTCGGCTTTCATGGGAACGACATTGCAAAATTCTGACTGGGGGAGAATATGATTGTACGATTACCGCTAATAAAAATAAGTGCATTTTTGTGATCGTTACTACACTCTGTGTAGAAACAATTTCTTTTTGAAAATCGTCTAGAAATCAAGGGTTGGCTTATAGAGCATATCTCTTTGCCGGAGGGTTTCAGTTCGATAGTTGGCTGTTAAATGTACGTAAAATCATTTGTATGTATTCAAAATTCTTCCTATAAAGACGGGTACGGTGCCGGAAGTAACATTTAAAACTAAATGAAATCTTAGCCTTTGCCTTGGGCTTTATCCTAGGTCTAAACTTAATACTGTGTTCGCAGAATAGTATTATTGATATACAGTGGCGGTTAAAAGTTTCCGGCCAGCATAAAACTTTTGGTTAATTTGTAAGTTTGCCCATATGAAGAGGAATCTCAAATTGATACTTATACATTTTATTGACATAATAGTTAGGATCTTATTTCTGAAATAACAAATAAATATCAATAAATTTAATTGAAAAAATTAATTGCAAAGGAAAACGCATGTTCTAAAAACTTTCCGGCAAGTTTGGAATAAAATGGTGTTATAATAGAAAATAACAGTGATCAACAACATTTATAATTAGTATTTAGTCGTCATACATTTAGCAATAAGTTCTGCGGCGCAACGACGTGGCATCGATTCAATGAACGGTTGTAGATAGTCTACTTTTTTCCACTATTCCTGCAATTTTTGGGAAAAATCTGCTGAATTTTAATTTTTATAATTCCGCATATGTTTGACAATTTCGTTCCAAATATTTTCTATTGGATTCAGATCGGGTGATTGGGCTGGCCCTTTCAAAAGCGGAACTGTTTTGTGCGAAAGTCACTGTTTGACAAGCTTGCATGTATGTTTTGGGTGTTATCTTGCTGATACAAATAGTTGCGATCACAATTTTTTTTCCAATAAGGCAGCAAATAATCTTGCAATATATCCTTAAACATTGCACCATTCGTCTTGCCCCGGATTGTAACTAACGGACCGACACCTCTTCCAGAAAATGTTCCCCACAGATAACGTATACTGCGTCATGCTTCATTGTTTGAATAACGTATTTCAAATCATATATTTTGTTTTTATGTCGTCTGACGTAGTGTCTGCCATCAATCCTAAACAGATTGAACTTGGATTCATCGGAAAATAGCACATTTTTCCAGTTTTCACTTGACCAGTGTTTGTGTTCCTTGGCAAACACCAGTTGGGCTCGCTGTTATTTTTTTACTTATGAATTTTTTTATAACACCGACTTTTCAATAAACGCCCTACGTCACGCAAGCGTTTTGACACGGTAGACCGACTAATTTGAGAAATATTTTCACTCCGTAAATCGCGAGATATTGCAACGGAATTGTTTTGCGGGTCATCAACTGCGTTTCTCCTGATAAATCTGCCCATACCAATAGTCGTTTTCTGGGATCTCCCGGACTGTGGCACGACCAGAAGGCCACGGCCATCTTTAAATCTTTTTAAAACATTGTTCACAGTAAATTTTCCGATCGATAACTTTGCAGCAATTTCACGAGAGAATCGGCCCTTTAGTGATAAACAAATCACTCGTTTACGAACAATAATTGTTGAACTTTTCATTTTTGAATTTCAACTACGTTATTCATATTGATCAATTAACAAACACGGCCAAAAGAACACTTTACCGATAGCAAAAACTAACGAATGACTTATGGCCGGAAACTTTTGCACACGTGAATTTCGAATTCCTCCCCTTTGCATCAAGTGTTTTCAATATACAATCAAAATGATCACGTGGTCAGAAGTCTTTTGTATATTCATAACTTTTGGAGCATTTGCGCTTCTTCTTCGCTGAAACATTTGGGTAAACAAATAAAAAAAAATTACTGGCCGGAAAATTTAGACCACCACTGTATATTAATGTGTTACATATTAATATAATTTTTATTTGAGACAAAATGCTGTTTTTCAAGTATTGGGAAATTTATATTTAATTATCCTTTTACTGAAATGATCAAAATATTATAAAGCTAAAGTTGACCGAAAGAGAGACATAGAAGGAAGAATTTTAAAACATATTCTGTCCAATTCAGTTTCATTTTAACTAATTAAAAAATGTATAAAAATATCATCTGTTTCTTCCATTTTCACTATTATTTGATTAAAAGTTTTAACCCCCGGATAGCGAATATACATAAAATTTAACACAATTTTATGTTTTCATGTCTGTGAAAACAAGCATTTTGTAAATATATATCATAGTACCCTTAAAAGCAATACATATTGTTTCTTTTCAAAATATAATGATCCGATTGTAAGAAATGTTGTGTAGTTTTCGTTAAAAACTACACAACTGAAATTGTTTGTTCGCTAGGGAATCTAATAACACGTTATTATCCTTGTTACATTTAAATTCAGTTTACTGATCTGACATCAAAAATCTTTAGAAAATAGAAAAATAAATTTATGCTTATTTTTGAAAATAACAATGTCTCTTGTTTTGATATGTAAATAGAGACTTGTTTTCTGTAGTGAAATAAGCATCGACGATTCACGTTAAAGTAAATATCATCCCTTTCCAAACTAATAATATGAATAATAATATTTCTTGGATGAAAATTATAAGAAATGATGCAAAATAAAGATCATCATTCATATAATAAAAATTTTAAGGAATAAACATGTTTAAATTGATTAAGATTTTCCCATTATTTAAAAAAATCAGTACCACTTCCACACTAGAACAAAACAGTTAGAGTTTATTTTAAACAAGTGACGTGTCAGAAAGGACGCTATGCACACGATGGGCTAAATGACGGTTTGCTTTCAACTTGTTCGTCAAATCTCATGCGCCCATTGATGACCTTTTGTGACTAATTTGAGACAACTGGAGTTTCGAAATAGCGGGTTAAGCTAAAAGTGTGTTTATACTTGTACGTACACTGATTGCTAAGTGAACAAACCCTGTGCGGATGAGACAAAAAAAGGTTGCCAGAGAGAAGAGAGAAGACAACAAGCGGCGTGCACCAAACAGAAATAGAAATACATGAACCACCGGAGAGAAACGACAGAGTGCGCGATATACGCCAAAGCTGGAAAGAACTGGAAGTAGGGGAATATGGAAATTGCAATTAATTGGGAATAACATTTGCATATGCGATGTGAAACATAAGAAAGCTGGAATTTAAAGAATCACATTGTCAGAATTGAGATAAAACATGAGGTCAGAAATTAGAAATGGCATAAGTTCCAGAAGAACTCATGACGGAAAAAAGAGGAATGAAGATAGGAAATTCGAATGCATGTACGCCGGGAGTACACCTTCAAAGTAATAATAGACTGTTTTGAAAAAAAAATCAGAAGTTCCTATAACCAGAATTAAGATAACACTACACTAAATGTATAAATATTCAATGACGCCGACGCTAATCAAAGTTTATATATATAAATTTAAAGTGAGACCAATAACATTTGGCTGTGGAAAATAGCCCTCTGAATAGTAGGCATATGTCAGACACAAAAATGGTGGATCTCGTAGACGGATTTTTTTTAGCGTTTGTACGTCTCTTGAATCTTCGTCTGTACGTTTCTTTGAAAACCACTATTTTCAAAATGCTTCAGCTTATTAAATCTCAGAAAAATAAGGTGAATATTACTTTTTGAAATTTCTAGTATTCATATAAAGGGACTATACAAAAGTTTAAAAATATCTGCCTACTAAAACCACCACTTTTGAGTCACCGCGTAAATCTTGTTTTCAGGAAGTTATCTCTAGGACAAATATGTTGTCAAGTACCTGAGATGTGAGAGTAACATTTAAAAAACTTTCAAATGTGTGAGGAGTGGCACTGGCCATAGAAGTATGACGTGTTTCGTTGCACGGTCAATCACACTGACCTCAAAGATAGGACGCTATGACGTAGTAATATATTTGGTTTCAACTTCCCATCCATTTAATTCCTTTTGTCTGTATGCTACTCCAGTTTATTCTCCAATCTCTTTTTAGCAGCTATCCATTCATTATATTTATCTGAAATCGCAAATCCCCCAATTTCTAGCATTTGTTTTTCAGCGGTTCTACATCTGTACATTGTATGCTTTTACCTTACTGCCCATGCGCGTACCGCTGGCCAGAGAGGAGAATCTCTGTTCCTCCTTGGCGTTTTGTCGAGTGCGCGGTTCCTCGCGCTCTGTTTGCACGATCTCTTCTGGCGCGGTGATTTTTGAAAGCATCGTCTTGATCGAAGCATGGTCGTCTCCAAAATCGTCCTCAATGTTTGTGCGTTACCGTTTTTTCTCCCCCACTTTCGAGGTCCATAATGCAGAAGTGTACGGAACACTTGGAGCCCTTCAATCCGTTTAAAAGCGGATCCTTTTATTTAAAGTACTTTTTCTGAGTCATTTCTCGAACTATTAATTTTTAATACATATATTTCGTATGAGAACAGCACCAGTCTTCTCCACTATTTCCGACCACGAGGAGACATCGTGCGTCATCGGGACTCGAGAAGGACACTCACCTGCTAAGTTCTCGTGATGCAATAAAATCAAGGCAACACTAGATACCGGGATTGCTCATTCATTCTCATGACGTCACAAATAGTGGCTGCCCGCGACCAGCAATTGGTACAAAGTGATGCGCCTATCGTTTTGTGCCAATCGCTGTATGTCTTTCGTCGCGGCCAGCTACCATTTGTGACGTCATGATAATGAACGAGCAAGACCGGTGTTTAGCCCTGATAAAATGCATAGTGAGCAAGACCGGTGTTTAGCCCTGATAAAATGCATAGTGAGCAAGACCGGTGTTTAGCCCTGATAAAATGCATAGTGTTCAGGTAACAAGATTTTTTTCTTTTTGTCTTTATTCACTTCAGCTTACAAGGTAAAATTTTCATTATCATTCTCTTAGTATATGAAGTCGACATATATGAATCTGGAAAACTAAGATCCCGTATAGTCATCGGACATTTCTGTTAACGAATTTTATTCTTCCATAACTTCAAAAGAAATGAATATGTACTGTCTATTTAACAAATTGGTACCGTTTATACTAGTGCACATATAGTGCATAATTTAATATTCTGTAATCGAATAAAACCATGTGCTTCCGCACATACTTGCTAGATCAGCTGAAATTCTCTTGTTCCAAAAATAAACAGCTAGATTAAAAAATATAAAGATTTTAAGAAAATTTATGTATGAAGTGTTACATTTTCAAAATTAGATTCAAAGATTGCGAAAGATTGAAATGAAATTAATTTAGTGCCATATTTTGTATCATACGGTACTTTACATCTTTTATACCTCATTTAAGTGATATTCAAGTGCTTTTTGTATAATTTAGTAAAAGTATAGACAATTTTACCATAAATAAGATTTAATTTCAAGGTGTTTGGAAGCAATTTTTCAATATATAAATACATTTTTGTATACCCTAATCATTTTATTATAATATTGCAAGTTTGATAATATTCATGAAGTATAAATAGCAAAATTAGTTTTGTCAATTATTTTATCTATCTGCTTTATACATATTTTTTCACAGTAAGTTTTATTATTTATATATTTAATTTCCAACCATGACAAGACCGACCACTAATTCTACCCAATCAACGAGTAACACTATGACACCATCTTCTAATAATTCAAATTTTAACATTAACATTTCTACATTTATGGGAGATCCTGAAGTGTTGGAATTTTTTATAAGTCAAATAAATGAAGTATCATCCAGCAATCGCTGGACTGACAAATAGAATCTTGCGTATGCTAAATCCAAGCTAATAGGCCCTGCATTAACTTTCATTATCCAGAAACTGGAATACCAAAACATAAACCCAACTCTTGAGTTATTCAATGTAATAAGCGCACAATTCGATAATTAAAATGTCTGTCGCGCAATCTCTGATTGCAATGCAATGACAATGTTGCCTGGTGAATCAATCAGCGATCTTACCTGTAGATTGGACTCTTTAGCTCCTAAAGCTCATGCTTCAATTAAGGATAACGGTGCACTTAATGCAATAAAATTCATCTCAATAAGCCTCAATAATTACAGAGTACACAAATTAAGAAACAACATTCAGTCTGTTCCAGCCAGACTTTTACAAGTCTGCGAGGTCAATAATAAATTAATCTGTCAAACATCAGTAAATACACCTTTTCAAGATATCATGTCTGAACTCAATGCATTGAAAGAGACCATTTCTCATTTTCACAAGAAGCACTCAGACAGAAATAATCTTTCTCTTTCTAAAAAGTTTAACAAGACTTCAATTTTAATTCTGTTAGAGGAAATCGCAAATTCCATTCTTATAAAGATAATTCCAGATATTTTAGAAGGAATCACTTTAACAAAGTCCGCCCCTTTCAGAGACGTGGCATTCACTATTATAATAATAATTTTAAATTCGGTAAAAATGCTATTCATGTTCAAGAATTTAATTCGTCAGCAATTGTTTGCTAGTTCTGTGGTTTTCATGGACACTCATGTCAATTTTGTCCATCATTTAAACATTATTTTATACCTAAAAATGCTACATCTCAAGACTTTTCATCCATTCTATCTCTTCCTCGTCCTCCAAGTGTGCTTGTAGAATGTCCCAGTGTTTCTGCAGCTTCGGCTGAACATTCGACATAAACTCCGATTTAAACCCAAATGTCACCCCCTTCGTTCACTCAAACTGGTGACGGAGACATACAGGTATGCATCTCATCCACCATCAATCGCAACTTCAAATACATCCACCCAAATAAACTTTGACAATCCTTCAGAAATTCTGGATAGTGTTACTACACACATTATTGCAAATTTCCTTCAGAATGGACCTGTCTTACCATTGATAAAAATCTATACTGCAAATTCTGATTGAACAATTCTATTAGACACCCGCTAATCGGTTTCAACAATTAGAAAACTCTTCTTTGAACAAATTAAAAGTTCCATAAAGCTCAGATACTTATCGCATCAAGTAAAAATTACTGCTGTCAACTCTTATGTTAACTTTTCTCATGGATAGAATTTTCATTCAAAATTGCATTGAAAACTTTCAAACATATATTTTGTGTCATAGACATGGCTGATGATTGTACTTTTAGTGCCATATTTGTTTGTGATTTTCTTGGGCAATTTTTGGTGACAATTGATTCGAATTATTCGGATTGTACAATTGATAGTATATCTTAACCATTTATACAGGAGCAATCTAATGCCACAACAAACAACAGCAATAACGCTCTATCATCGTCAGAATACAACAAGCAATTTCAACATCCATCATTTGCTAGCTCATGAAAAAGAAATATTAGCCAACATCCTAAAAGAAAATAAGCCGCATTGTTTCATCTTTAAAAACATTAGCACACACCAATCTTTTAAAACCTGATATAAAAGTTACATCTAATTGTCCAATAAAATGTTTACCCTTTCCCAACCCACAAGCTTTACAAGCAGAAGCCAAGCATTAACTACAAGAACTGATTGATGATTGAATTATACAAAAGAATCTAACTAATTTGACTTGTCTCATGACTTTAGTGAAGAAAAAAGCTCCTGACACTAAATCAAAACAATCATACAGACTAGCTTTGGACCTTTCTTTAATCAATACAATTATTGAAGGATTCAACTACACTCTACCCCGTATTCAAGATATTATATCTAAATTGACAGAATTCTCCTTCTTCACATCACTTGACATGCTAAGTGCATACCATCAAATTCACCTTCCAGAAGAATTGCTAGTTCAATTAAGTTTTGCTACTTTTTGCGCTACATACAAGTATCTGAGGGTAGTATTTGGTTTGAAAACCGCGGCTCAATATTTTCAATCTATGGCTAACAATATAATTGAGGAAGTTTCCGAATATGGCCTTTTTGCATATCAGGATGATGTTATGATTGGTAGCAGACATTTTGAAGAAACATTCAGAAAACTTAAGAATATCATACACATATTCAAAAAACATAACCTCACGCTTAACCCACAAAAGTGTTCTTTTCATTAGTCTAGAGTTCAATATCTTCGTTTTGAAATAGCTCAGCATATGGTCTCTCAAATTTCATCCCTTAACCTAAGTTCAAACAACATGTTAAACGCTTCATTGGTGTTTGGTTTTTCTACAGACACCTGATTCCTAAATATGCCAAGATATCGGCTCCACTCCTATAACTAACATCTGCGAAAGTACACTTTCACTGGATTTCTTGCCACCAGCAAACTTTTCAAGAATTACAATAAATTGTTTTAATAAACCATTTTTAATATGGCCTAATTTCAACGATTTTTTTTATGTGAACATAGATGCTAGTTCATTGGCAATTTCTGCAATTATCATGCAAATAATGCATGGTGAGGATTTACTACCAATTTCATACTTTCAGTAAAACCCTTAAAAGTTCTGAATCTAAGTACCTGCTATTCAACTGGAATTAATGGCCATTTTCAAGTGTGTGCTCTCTTTTGAATATTATTTGCGTGGACGACATTTTTTATCCTCTCAGATAGCAAGCCACTGCACCTTTATTATAAATTAGTTTCTGTTGCTAACATCAAAACCTTATTATTTGGCTTCGGGTGAGTTTGTGTATTCTTTCACCCATACGCCGGGTAAAACCAATGTCCTGGATGACTTCTTTTCCCGCACTCCATTTCCAGATTTTTCTTCTTTAACAGATCGTAATCTAATAAATTCCGAACAAGTTCTTCTAGTTGATATTGAGCCTGTCAGCACCGCTCAAACTATTCTATGTACATCTTCTGAACATTTAATATCTGTTTCACCTGCCACAGCAACTGCTGATATCTTAAAATCCTCAATTTACCTGATGATCCTTTACGTGAAATTTCCAAGAAAACTATTCTTAAAGAACAGCTTCTGATCCTAATTTATCAATATTTTAATATGATGTCATAAATAAAAGCATCTCTCGAGATACGAAATTCTTCTCTCCTTCATCAAACCTTCTTATATTCATTCAAGACCCTAAGTCATCTGATGAAAATATATTTCGATTGTATAGGCAGTGGCATAATCCTCAGAAGCGGAATGTGTCTTAATGCAAGAGACCAGTGTTGCCAGATTATGAAAATTTTTAATCAAAATATTTATTTTTTCCGACTGATAATTTTCGCTTTATTTATTTACACAATGTCTGTTATTAAATAAAGCGGATATTTTTATTCTGAAATAGTGATACATATTTTAATAAAATATTCCCCTGCTTTTGGAAACACTAGAATAGACACCGACCTTAAGAATTGGACACCTTAAAGTCAATTCCACTACCCTCAGATGTAAGACGCGGTCAAGTGTACAATACAAAGTAAAAGTGGGACACTTGCTTTTTTAATCAATTATTAAATAGCAAAGAATTTAAACAAAATTATAAATTATTTATTATTACTCATTTAGAGTACATATAAATTCGAAAAACATTAAAGCAAAATCTCTTGCATTATGTTTAAAAAAATAAAATTTAACAAACGATGAAAAATAATCTCAAAATGAAACTAGAACAGCTTACAAATTGCGTTATTTCTCTTGATAAATGCAATTTTTTTTCAAATTTTTCATGTCTTTCAAGTTGTCAATTGTCAAAACTATTAGTCTAATTGATTTAGATTATTTAGTTAAAGCTTAATATTTTGTTAGTAAACATTTTATTTTGCTATAAGAGATTTTTATCTTTTTGGGATTGAACGGATTAATTTTTCGCAACAGTAAGGTGCAATTTTTGACAATTCTTCTTTTAATGTTTTTCTAAAGTTTTTATGTTGGATGTGGTATGATTTTTTATTATTTCTCCCAAATGCCACGATAAATTTTAGTATGGAGATTGAAGGGGTGTATCTATAACATAGAGCGATTATAAAGCAACCACATTCGAACATTTAAACCTTTGTAATTCGAATCATTTTCTTGATAAAAATGAAAACAATCCCCAACACCCAATTTTTCAGCAATATCTTTAAAATTTTCTTCCTGAATTTGTAAATATATTGATCTATTATTGCATCAATAAGATAAAGGTTACCTTGTCCAATGGCTGACATTGATACTCATATCATTACCGATCCACCATCACGTTGTAAGTGTTTTTTTACTCTTCATTTGGCCTTCAATTTAAATTTTACCCATCAGAACAAAAAAAATAAATTTCCTTTCATTTGTACATAAAACTGTCTTCCAAAATGAATTTTTGTTTACGTCTTGCAAATTTTTGTCTTTTCAAATGATTGATATTACTAACAATAGTTCTGTTCATAGCAACTCGTCCATTGAAATTACTTTTTCTTTGTATAATTCTGATAGTTTCTGGATTAGTTCTTTTTTCAAGACGATTTTTTGCTCCCACGGCTAATTTTGGAGCGCTTAATTTTGGTGCGTTTTTTACTTCTCGTACGATCCAACGCTCTTCAGAATTTGAAAAATCTTTTGTTTGCTTAGTTTTAATTTATTTTCAATGATGTATGTTGTTTTAAATCACTTTTTTAAATTACGTATGGATGAATGACTTTGTTTAAATATTTTTGCTGCATCTATTACTGGCAACTCATCTTTAAAATGTTTTATGTTTTATTATACGCTCACGAATTTCCAAATACGTTTGTCCAGAATGCCTTCATATTCTTAATCATCAAAGCACAAATTAGAAAAGAAAGAGCCTATAACAGCAATATCTCGATAGTGACAGCTTGAAAAACATGAAATATTTTGCATTTAAATAAAGAAAAAACACAAAATTGTAAGCTGTTCGACTTTTAATTTGAGACTAGTTTTCTCGTTTTATACTTGAAAAAAAATACACATGATTAATGTTTTTTTTCTGTTTATGATAAATTAACATTTATTTAAACATTACTTTATGAAGAGATATATTTTATGTTGAAAATTGACCGATAAAATAAAAACATTTAATTGTCCGAGTTTTACTTTGAGCCACTGTATAAGCAGTAGCTCTGTTCTCAAGAATATCAGTGTAATTTACCTCGCAATGTTTACAAAATAGGAATTACAATGCTCACAGAAAATTATTACAGAAACCTTTAATGCTGATTGGAGAAATTTATTTATTTATTTTTATATTTTAATTTCTATAAATATTAATATGTCATCTTCGCTTTAAATCAACAAACTTTCAGTTTATAAAACATGAATAAATATAAATTACACACTCATGACGCACTAAGATAGCTCGTGAAATAGATGAATTTTAATATTTCGTTTATTACGAAGAAAAAATTGAATTTGGGATGCTTTAACTTTTGAACGAGCGTATTCTTTATTTAGATAAAAATTTGAAAAAGGAGTAATCCTTGTATTTTTTTCAACTTATTTACATTTGAGCAGAATAAGAATTGACAAAACTGATGTTTTTTTTTTCTTTTCAAAAGTATTTTCCTTATCACGATCATATATAAAGTGTTTTCTTTCTTATGATCAAAATCAATTCTTAAACTGTTGGCTATAGACGTTAAGATTTAATTACAACAAAATTCAAATGATATTCCCCATCTCATAAAAATTCATTTACTTCAAAATTATTTAGCTAATAATAAATGTATTTGAAAATTATTGCTTGGATATAGTGGCGGACAAAAAATGCAACCGCTTTGACACCTGACATATGTATAAAAAGGACCAATGACCAAAATAACCATTTTTAGTCTACGTCTACCATTCATTTAAAAACAGTCATAGGCATAACAAATAGTGTCCACCAATTAATGTATTCCTTAATAATCATTATTAAATATCATCCCTAATATTAAGAACGGTAAACGTCTGTGTGTGTTTCTGTCTGTCTGTGCACTCCCCGCTGTACACGCAAAGGCTCCGGGACTAATCGACGCACCGGCGGCGGACGCGGACCGAAAAATTCGGAAAAATAGCGCGGTGCTCAAGTTTCGATCGGGTCGGGATTCCGACCCGGACCCGGGGAGTTATTAATCAACGAAAGTGTTTTAATTACGGGCCGAAACCGAACTTGGAAAAGAAAGGAAAACCACAAATTTTCGCCTCCGGCAAGGGTTGCCGGTCTCTCGGATCGGGGAACGAAAAGGCAGCGGGTTCGCCGCGGAGCAAATTAAGCACCCCAAACCACAGCGCGGGTTTTTAAACCGACCGGTATCTTCGGAAGTCGGGGGTCCAGAAATTCGGAAATCGGACAGACAGATTCAGGAGAGCATTTGCTTTCATAAATTCGAAAAATCATTTCAGTACGAAAAAATCCTTTAAAAATCGATCGATAAGAAATAATTTTTAATTTGTTTCGGCACTGCGAACGCCAGATCGCAGACACGTTGCCAGACGATCATCTGGATCGATTTTCCAGAGTCGAGGCGCATTTTCTCTGACGGAGGTCACGTGGGTTTCAACTGGGTTTTTTTCAGAGGGGAATTTAAGGGGCTCCGAATTTAAGGGGCTCCAAATTTAAGGGGCTCCGAATTTAAGGGGCTCCAAATTTAAGGGGCGCAGTAATTCCTAACTTTTACAGGGAGACTCAAAATTGTTTCTGCTTTCAGAATATCTAAAAGTTATTCTCATATCTGCATTACGAGCCAATATATTATTTAATTGTATAATTAATCATCATTATTCGTTTATCATCATTAATTCGTTTATCATCATTATTCGTTTATCATCATTATCAATTAATCATCATTATTCGTAATTAAAGCAAAACAAAGTTTTCTATGACAGTGCCAGCTAGATATTATGATTTTAAGAAGTAGGCCGCGCCTAAAAACTGCATTACGAGTATTTTTAGGGAAAAGCGGGCTTAGCCCGTTACCAATTTTTTTTTTTTTTTTTTTTTTTAGCTTTAAGTTTTTCTACAGCTCACACTGTCTTTGAACTAGAACTCAGGTAGTCTAAATAAGTTGTTTAAGGAAAAGCAGTGACATCGCCCCACCCGCTTTTTTCTTTTAACTGTGGTCCGTTTCTATAACTAAGAAACTATGTTATGGATTTCCACCAAACTGATTCCAAACATCATAATTAAAGTAATCTAACGTATACTGCAGCGCATGCGCAGCACGACTGCTATACAGTGCCGCAGGCAGCGGGCACCAGAGCCCGAGGTTCGTTCAGTTAGAGGTTTATACTATTCTATGTGCAATTTAAGGGATTATCAGGTGCGTGCGTAGTACGACCGGTATATGGTGCCGAAGGCAGCGGGGACCAAGGTGGGAGGTTCGTTCGGTTAGAGGTTTGTACTGTTGAATGTGCAAATTAAGGGATTATCCGGTGCGTGCGTAGCACGACCGGTATACGGTGCCGAAGGCAGCGGGGACCAGGGTCGGAGATTCGTTCAGTTAGAGGTTTATACTAGTCGATGTGCAAATTAAGGGATTATCCGGTGCGTGCGTAGTACGACCGGTATATGGTGCCGAAGGCAGCGGGGACCAAGGTCGGAGGTTCGTTCGGTTAGAGGTTTGTACTGTTGAATGTGCAAATTAAGGAATTATCCGGCGCGTGCGTAGCACGACCGGTATACGATGCCGAAGGCAGCGGGGACCCGGGTCGGAGGTTCGTCCGGTTCGAGGTTTTACAAGATTCGAGATTTTCTACAATTCGAAGCACCGATGTAAATTAGGGGCCCGCTAGCGGGCGGAGCCAGCTAGTCATTACGTAATAATCACCATTCAATAATTCATAATCACCATTGTTTTTTCATGAGATCATCCACCATCTTCAATAATCATATGTATAACAAACATAAGTGGTAATGAATTTAGATATTGTCACTACCAATAAATTAGATTGAGGCCATTAACTAAATGGTACTTTCCGACCCTTAAATTGAATCCGCATGGAAAATTTTTTTACAGTTATATATTCCATAGCTATCAAAAAGTTAAACAAGAACGAAAAGTCACGCATAAGTCATAGACTATGAAACACTTTCCAACACAAACACAATATTAATAAGATTTTTTTTTTTCATACAGTGAAATGAAATATCTAAATAAGCAATTTAAAAAGCCCATAACGCACTAAAAATCCACTTTCAGCAAGTGCTTCTCATATTCAGAAATGTGTATAAATTCTTTCGTACTGTTATCTATATGATCTATAGAATTTATACACACCAAGTAATAAACTAAAAATTAAGTGGCCTTAAAAATGCATACGACAACGTAAAGTTTTTCGAACAATCATCGATCAGAGTTAGTCCTGTAACCGAAGTATTTTGTGCTTCTCTGTAAATGATCGATAAACGCTATGCAATCCATATTCTATAAAAAAAAAACATGATGTAGTCCACCTACGTGTTCGCACCATTCAAATTCCATTGCAATTAAAGTGACATAACATCATTAAAATGCACTATAAATGATTTTCCCCGTAGATAATAAAGTAAAAGAATTATTTATTGTGCGTCACTGTAAGCGAACTGTAAATTCACTTGAGAATGCAGTTTGTAATCCACAAGATTGATGCATATCAATCTTATTATATCTGAACTATCGTAACAGCAATGAAATGGACAGGAAGCGATTTCTCTTCGTAAAATATAATGTAACGATATTCTTCTGTGTGTCCCTACGGACGAACTATAAATGCTAAACACATCATTATCAATACCGAGAATTCTAAGTTAAACCTAAACATAGCATATAAAAATTACATGACAACCTGAGTATATTGACGAGACTTAGAGTACGGCAAGACGGAATGACGATTATACAGACAGACACACCGAAGTCATAAACATTAACTGTGTTGCGAGTGTTAAAAAAAATTAAATAATATAAAAATAAGCTTTTTCTAAAAACACCAAAGTAAGGTATTGGCTGTTTTCTACAAATGTAGAGATAATAAATAGCGCGTGTGAAATTTTAGGATTGCATATTTTATAAAATGCAATATGTCGAAATATCTAGCTTAATTCCAAGCGAATTTATTATATGAGTCCAGAATACTTAGGAAACTAGGGAATGATAGGAATTTCGAAAACTTTTCAGAGATTCTCTGGATATTAAAATTAGCGCTTTAAATTAGAAAATCGCCTTAAAATTAATTATCTAATGAGGACCCAGTCAATTATTTTCGTAGCATCTCGATTGTTTTAATAGATATAACACAATAAGATTTTTAATTTCTTCAATGTATAATAGAAGAAATTATTGAAATCGAAGTTTTTTGCGACTTCCGGTTTTCGATTGATTTACACGTTTTAGGAGTCAGAGATCCTGAAACACATGGTTATACAAAATGTCTGTTTGTCTGTGTGTCTGTCCTCATTGTATCATCGAAAATTGTATGAAGTTATGCATATAATTGAACCAAATTTCATTTATATGTTTTGACTATGGCCAGCAGCTTCCAGTTGAATTTCGGGATATTCCGCCAAAAGGGATAGCTGTGATAGAAATTTTTGTGCCATTTTCATTATTGTACCATCGAAAAATGTATGAATGTATACATATAACTGAACCAAATTTCATTTATAGGTTTTTGACTATGGCTGACTACTATCCCCAAATTCAATTCAAACCTACCATTTGAATTGAATTTGGGGATACTCCGGCAGAAGGGGACGCTGTGATAGCGATTTTTGTACAATTTTCTCGATTTTTCGTAGTTGTGTTGTACATAGGCTGCTTGTGCAGCGAAAGGTACTTCGCACCTAGGTAACCGGGCACTTCGCAAACAGCTCATGTACAACAGAATAACGAAAACTGTCGATTTTATTGGCGCTGTGACAGCGAATCTTGAAGTCATAACACGTATGAGATAGAAGAAAAATTTGGGATTGTTACATTCCACTAGTTTATATTGATTTATTTTTTGGACGCGTTAGTTCACATTCAATTTGAACATTGATGTACTTTATTTCTCTTTGCAGTTGACTTCTCTGATAAATAAATTCGGAATTATATCTGTTATTTCCTTTGCAATTTTTGCATTGCTGCATTGCCCATCTATGAATAAAAATTCACCCAGATTTTTACTAACAAAACATGAATAGAAGCAGAAAGGCGTAAAATTATTATAAAGAAACTAGAAAAGATTTAAAAAATGTTATAAATATAAGAATGTCAAGATAATTTTCACTTTACACAAAAAACTCAATTCTTTCATTTCACGTAATGAATTAAAAATGCGACATTTATTGAAGTATTTGACATGTATATTTAGTATAAAACTATTTGTCTAATACACGTGAAGAAATGTTACACAAGTTTTTAAGTGTAGAATATATGGAATGAAGCAACACATTTTTTTTGTGAATAATACAAATAAGTGCATTTGAGTTTAAAAGAGGGTTCCTTTTATTAAATAAAATTGGCTGATATAAGCTCTTGTGCTTGAATAAATAGGTATAGAGAAACCATTTAATAGCTTTTACTCGTCCTGTATACAAAACGTCGTGTACTTATGAATTGTAGAGTGTCATTATAATACAGCAGGCAAGATACGTACACTTCATTTTTTTAACAAAATAAAGAAAGAGAGTTAAATTTAAGTAATTATTTTATTTTTATAATATGAACACCAAAACAAAGCAAGCAAAATAATTGATTCTGAATATTTTAATAGACACAGTTATAAAACTTAATGTAAAAAAAAAGGTATTTGTACACTTTTTTATGCAATTATTTAAACAAATTTATTTATTATAAAGCAATTTAATATTTCATTTGGTGGTTTTTGAGTAATGATTTTTTCAAGGTGTTGAGCCATAGGTTCTATTATATTGTATTGATGACATTTATGTCTATCATGTCCTCTGCTTTAACGAAAATTTCTTTTAAAATTATTTTTACTTGTGAATTTGTTAGTTAAAACGTCAGTGTCCAGTAGCATCCGTGGTGGTTTTCTGGGTTGAGGTCTGTAGATGTGGTGCAATTGCGATCGTTTTGGAGAATTACATAAGCAGATATATCTTTCTGACCACAGCATTATGTTTAGTATTGTTTGCTGATGAAATAACACAGAGTGGAATAATGCAGAGATTAAATTAAAATACATGTATAGTTTTGTACACTAATAAAAAAAGTTAAATATATTAAATTTAAATTTATATATTTAATAATTGTTTCTGATTTATAACACTTCGCAGTAATTTTTCAGTTTTTGCTGAATGTTTTATGACTTTCTTGTACACATGCGTATACATAAATTTAAATTAATATTAATTATTTTTTTGAAAATCAACAAAGTGAAATCAATCAACTAAAGAACTAACAACAACAATAATAATAAATACTAGATTAATTACACTGATAAACAAGAAATTTTTTCTTGGAAAATTTTAACAGATTTAAGTAACCATACTCTTGGGAATTTAGGATATATTAGCAAAAAGGTGAAGTTGGTTTCCGTTTCTGAGATATCTGTCTTTAAATATATCTCATTATGTTATTTTATTGCCTTTTAAAATACTTTATTTCTACAGTCTGATGACCCTGAAAGTGAACAAATATCTGCTACTTAATACATCAAGGCACAAATAAGATGTGTTTCGTCATACATTGTGGTGCCATGAAGATTCTTCTTTGTCTTTTGTAAAAAAAATATCATTGTAGCATTTAATTAGCTGATGAACAGGTGCTTTTAAAATGTCTCGGAAGTATGTTAATTCCAGTGATAATTTTTGCTATATTTGTGGCGAATTTATGAGAGCTACTCGCAGAAGTAACATTACTTCTTTAATTAAAATTGCCTATAAACATTATTTTGGATGCGAAATTGGCGATCAGGATGACATGGGCACCACACATTTGTTGTTTGCGCTGTTCTACCCGACTTCGAGAGTGGATTAAGGGAAAGGGGATTTCAATGCCTTTCGCCATACCAATGATCTGGAGAGAACCTGGAGATCATTTAGAAGATTGCTGTTTTTGTATGACTCCAACAGCAAAAGGAATTAATTTTAAGAAGCAGAAACATATTCACTATCCCAACATCGATTCTGCTATGAGGCCAGTACCTCACAGTGACGTGCTTCCTGTGCCACAGCCGCCTGTAAACTATAGTCTTTCAGTTGATGAAGAATGCATGCCATCTTGTAGTCATGAAAGTGAAACAAAAATGGATTACATTCCATCACAGAAATATTTGAAGCCTCATATGATAACGCAAGTAGAGTTGAATGACCTTGTGCGAGATTTGGGGTTAAGCAAGAATAAAGCCGAATTTCTAGGATCAAGACTTCAGGAGTGGAATGTGTTGGCTAGTGATGTATGTATTTCTATATACCGTGACAGACATAAATACTTCATACGTTTTTATGAAAAAGGTGGTGAAATATGCATTTGAAACGACATTCCAAGCCTTATGGCATCCTTAGATCTATGGCATAAATCACAGGAATGGCGACTTTTTATTGATGCGTCTAAGGTGAGTCTAAAAGCACTACTCCTTCACATTGGAAATAAAATGTAACTCCATTCCTGTAGGATATGTTTCAGGAGGAAAAGAAACATATGATACCCTGAAGAAACTATTACTTGTGTTGAAGTACAATGATTTTAAGGGGAAAATTTGTGCTGACTTCAAAGTCATTTCTATTCTGCTGGGAATGCAACAAGGTTACACGAAATATTCAAGCTTTATCTACGAATGGGATAGTCGTGCAAAATATAAACATTATTGTGTACAAACGTGGCTTTCTTGGAAATCTCTAGAACCTGGTGATAAAAATGTAATTAACCAACCACTTGTAGCATTAGTGGACATGTTATTACCACCACTCCATATCAAGTTGAGATTGAAAAAATTTTCGTAAAAGCTCTTAATCGGGACGGTAAAGTGTTTGCGTTTATCCGAAACTTGTTCCCATCAGTCGCATGCCAAAATAAAAGACGCATGGCTTTCATTCAAGGCCGTTATGCATAATTTCTTAGCGAATAACAAAGCTACAAGTTACATGTGTATAGTTCAAAATATGGTAAACAATTTTAAAATGCTAAATTGTCGCATGTCATTAAAGCTTCATTTCTTGCATTCTCACATTGACTTTTCCAAGATAATATGGGAGCAATTAGCGACAAGCATGGTGAACGATTTCACCAACAAATTTCTGCTATGGAGTCTCGTTATCGATCGCAATAGAATGCAGCAATGCTTGCCGATTACTGTCGGTTCATCAAGATAGAAGTTACTGAACATAAATATAAACGCAAAAATAGGTACTAATGTACTTAAATTAATACACTCAAATTGTGTTCAGCTGCGTAAAATGTGTGTAAAATATGTGGAATATGTGTATAAACAGTGTACATGTATACTTCTGGTAAATTTAACATTTATGTATTATTATGCATTATTGTACGATCTCTTAAATTGTGATATATCGTAATAACCTGTAAATACGTATCTTTCGTTTAAAAAAAATAAGAACCAATTAAAAATTTATAATATCATTTTTATTTACTCAAGAGTGTATATAATTAGAATATTAGCTTTAAATTTAAGAAAAAAATAAAAAGTCGATTTTTTTTTATCAGTGAATTATTTTTCGGAAACATTTGTTAACAATATTTGCGATAAAATTTGATTCCATCAAATACAAAAGTATGATTAAAAAACTTCAAAAGTTATGCAGAAGGCTGTAAAAGAAATATAGAAATCGTACTCCATTTAAATCTAAGAACTCTCTGGTTTTCTTTTCAGTTCTAGACGATCGTTTTTAATCCTTTTACTATAAATTCATTAGATTTCTTTGTAAAATACTGTTTCTAGGAGTGGCAATATACAGGGTGTCGATTTCTGTCATTGGCCAATAACTAATTCTTAAATTGTTAGTTTTAGACGTGTAGTTCCAACTGCAAAAAAATTTTCCAATGTCATTGTTCATCATATGAAAATCCATTTACGTCAAAATAGTTATATAAACAATACAAAATTTAAATATATTATAAATACATAATAAATTATGCGGACTCTTGATTCTATAACTTATATTTTAAAAAACTTTCTTCGTGCTTGAACACGTAAAACAGTGCAAAATTTTATTCTTCTATTATCAAAACTTACCAAGTTATGACATTTTGAATTCTATGAAGTTTCACTGTTTTCTTGCATTAAAAAGAGAAATCCCGTTTTTAAGTAATTACGCAATATTTCTTAATAATAAATACACAAATACATACTATCCCTTAAAATGCAATATCAAGTAGAGTGATATAAACTCTGAAAGCTTTCTCGATGACGAAATAATTAGTTTTCGTTAATTAGAGGGCGAAATCAAATCTCTGTCTTCTGAAATTATATTACTTTTTACGAACTTTATTCTTTATATTGACTTTAGCGATACATTATGAAAATAATCTTGATTTAATAAATAATACCTTTCTTTTACTAATTTTATTAGAAGTGCATTTTCCGTGGTAGAAAATGTCGATAAAATAAGTAATATATAGAATAATAGTCACAAAAGAGTAGTAACTGGGAATATTTTGGAAAAAAACTCATGAAAGTTAAATTTACGTTTTACTCCCACTAAAAAAGGTAGATTAATACTTCCCTGATTAAGATATTATTCCTTTACATTCTTTATTTATTTTCTTTAACAAAGCATTTCCCTTTTTATAGGCTCTTTTCTGATATATACATATAATAATTATTTTAATGGCAATAAAACTTCTGCGAACAGTGAATCAACAGTGATTGATTTTAAAGATTTATATATCTAATTAAAAGTTTAAATTTCAGAGAATTCATAATTAAAATGGAGAATTACATGCGGAATGCTTATTTTGTGAATTTTTATAGTTATCTTTAGAAATTAAATGCATCGCTTCAATTAAGTTAGTAAAAGATATATTAGCCCTTTCAAACAACAAATAATTCTCACTATCTGAAAAAAAGAAAGACAAATAAATACACGTGGTTAAAATATAAGGGTGGAAAATGAATCGGATAAAAACGGAACAATGGTTATAATTTTTTTTTTGTATGAGTGTGGTGAAACTTTCTGTAGAGGCAAACTGGAAAGTAAGGAAAATAATCCGTACTGTGAAAATGGACTTGAATTAGATAGACACGCAGAAGCACGTGATATGCGCTGGCGGTCAACAGTACCGTCCGCCCCGCAATCGGTTGTTGTTGTTATTTATCTGCATCTCTGGAATGTTTGCGAGTGAAAAAGTGCAACGCAGTGTCATTCTTATTTAGCGACAAAACTAGTTGGATTTTACTAAGTGCATCGGCGAATGAAGGCAGTTTATGCAGAACATGTACTGTCATTGACTCGTGTGCAGGACAGACACAAGCATTTCCGCTAGGGAATTTGGTGAATTGTCGGTGGATAGTGTTGGAATACTCACCGTATAGACTAGATCTTTCGCCATATGACTTTCCCATCTTTGGTCCGGAAAAAGGCATTGAAGGGTTGCTGTTTTTACTCGGACAGCGAAGTCATGGGCAATGTTCAAAACTGGTTCCTATTTCAGCCAAAGGACTTCTACAAGCAAGGTATTCATTACTTGGGGAAACAATGGGGCCAGTTCTTGTGTAGCTTTGGAGATTTTCTTTAAAATAAACTATGTAAAATCATTATGTGGCTCCTGTTTCGTTTTCATTTGATCCACCCTACCATCAGAATAAAGAATAAAACTTATTGAAAAAAAATTAATTTCCTAAAAAAATAATTATAAATAAATAAATAATAAAAAAAAAATTCACTACAATCATGAAGTTAAAAAAGGTTCATTTTAATTAAGAAGTTTTTGCATGCTATTCTTTACGACTTTCTTTGACAAGCATATTTAGGTGCGTTCGTAATTATATAAATACGTAGCACCTATTGTCGTCGTCTGGTCCGTCCGTCAGCATATAACAACGCAAAAACTACAAAACCGAATGGTTTGAAATTTAAGATATATTATCTTTGCAGAATTTTGTCGAGATATTTGAAATTTTACGAAAATCGAATCAAAACTTTAGAAGATATTAATAAAAACATTTATTAAGATAATTGATTTTTTTTACATCGGTGCTTTCTTGTTATAGGAGCTTCCGAGGTTTAATCGTCAAGCGTCCGAGATACTTATTTTATTGCAAAAATTAATCTGTAGACGACATAATTCATTTCACATAATTAAAAATCATCAAGATCTGAATATTTATATAACTAGCTATAGTACGAACGCACCTCATTTGTCACGTTTGACGTACAATTTTCAACTTGTTCTTTTTATAGCTGTTTTCTGACATTTATGTAACTCTAGTAAGAGGTAACTTCTCTTTGACTGGTTACAATTTTGTTTTCTTTTTGTGTAAAGTACTTTTCATACTCACGGAAATCATATTTTATTAGTGAGAAATCGATATCGAAAATGCAAGGGCAATTTTAAGCTATGGAAGTAGAGCGCGTTTGAGCGTGTAAACAGTACACTGTTTACACGCTCAAACGCGCTTTTCATTATAATGAAAAGTTTAAGCAATTTTTGTTTCAGAACAGCATTTTCAAAATCGGTGGGAAGTCTAGCTGACCCACTTTTTAATCAATCAACTTGAAATTTTATGAAAAGTAATCGCCACTTAATTTATAGTAAAATACGTAGATAATTTTCGAAATATTAACATCTCGCTTTTCTGTGTTTCTTTAAGTAACGAAACTTTTGCTTGAAAATTTGCATGTTATTTTGAATTGAAGCCATTTCCCTAAAAATGCCTACTTTTTGAAACGGCTACGTATCTCACTAATTTTGCTTGTTTCATTGTTCTAGGTCACGTGTACGATGATTCACCACTTGAGCCTGTTTTTTAACACCTTCCAATATAGTTAAAAATGTTTACGAGTTTGGTTTGTCTGCCCGTCTGTATGTTTGTTCGTCTGTCTGTCCACCAATCCTTACTCTAACTTGAATAAAAATAGTTGGATTACTGTGTAATTGATATATGTTATCTAGAGGCACGGTTGTGCCGCCGCCAAGTCGAGAAAGCACAACCGTAAGTAATTCTGGAAGCAACTCAGAGTACTTTTGACCTACCATATCTGTGCTCCGCAGTTTCCCCAAAACCCGAAACTTCGTTTATCTAAAGTACTTCTCCAACGGGATCCAAATGGTAAATTTTCAAGTTTCTATCTGTTGTAGTTGAGAAGATATATGTACTCAAAGTTTCGATTTTTTGACAATTCACTCACTCGCTCACCTTGATTCAAAAAGCTGAGGTTGATCCCGGAGCCCTAGACTCTTGGAATTCGGTATAAAGGTAGTGTTTAAGATACAAAAAAGAGAAAAATTAAAAAATCCGAAAAATTAATAAATAACACGAAAATTCGAAAAATTTTGAAAAATTGATAATAAATCGATCTCTTAGCACTAGAAACCTAACATTTGGTATAAAGGTTGTGATTAGGATACAAAAAAAGTATAATATAAATAAAAGAATGGATAATTTCGAAAAAAATGGAGTAAACGAAAATAGTTCGATATGTTGGAATTTTCCGGAATTTTTAATTTTGTTTTTCTTTCTATCCTAAACACCATCCTTATACCCAATATGAAGTATCTCGTTCTGCGAGTAATACCTCAGATTGAAAATACCTTTCTGAAAGCAACTGAGAGTACTTTTGATTCCCCCTGTCCCCCATACGTCAGTGCTTCAATTGCCTAGGAACCTGAAACATCTTTGTATCTATAGGACTTAGGAAATGAAACTAAAACTAGAAATCTTTGGTACCTTCAAATAATAGGGAAAGGGAGTTGGCTCGATGGAAACTAATGGACAATGTCCAAAAAGAACCCAAAATCAAGAAAATGAGAACTACTTACAAAAAGAACTGTAATCCCATAGAAAACATCTCATGTAAGAAGGTAGCAAAGTCTCGTGGCTTTTACCGTGACCCTTTGATCCGGTTATAGTGATCGCCGTTTTTACCTTTACTCACTACAATAACAAAGGCAATGAGTACCCCACCTGTAAATTCGTTTGTATAAAATATTTAAGGTAGTTTTATGTATATATAGTCATTATGTATTTACTTTCTAGTGATTCCCGTTTTAAAGTAATTGAAGTAATTTCATATATATTATAGATAATTCCAGAAAATTCCGAGCAGGTTTTTTTTTCAAAATAAACAAGAGTATTTGAAACACATTCTTCACATAAATAAGCATTTTTTTAATTGTAAGCATGAAACATAATTGTTTGTATCAGTTTGTTTTAAAATATATCCTAGAATCAAATAGTAATGCGTGAAGTTTTAAACAATCATTTCAATTTTTTCAAGATAATTATCATACAATGAACACATTTTTTATTACGTCCAATTTCCGAAAACTGAAATTCTTGAAACAGGAATGCTATATCAGTAATTCATTTGAAGCAAAAATATTTAAATAACATTCTTTCAATTAATGAAATTTTTTTTCAAGCATCCGTAAGTGAAACAATTTGTTTGTATCAACTTTTTCTTAACTATATTCTAGAAGTAAATAGGGAAACATCAAATTTAATCAATGATTTAATTTTTAAGCTAATTGTGATACAACTTTCCAACCACATTTTTTATTCTTTTTAACTTGAGAAAATTCCTTTCCAAGCAAAAATTCCTTTCAAAGATTCCTTTCAAATATAAATCACATGAATTTCAGAAAAATAATATCAGAAAATACAGTTCCGACGAAATATGTTTATGTTTATTTGATTGTTTCTTTGTATTTTTAAACGCCATATAACGCAAAAGAAAAAATGCCAATATATTTTTGTAAAAGTTAATGAAATTATTTCTGTAAACTAAACATGTAAGAGTGAAACGTAACTTTGTCTATAAATTTATTCTAAAATTACTTTCAAGAATATAAAATGGACGATTCGTTTTTTAATGAATGATTACAATTTTTGAGCTAATTGTGATACAACTGATCCACCATTTTTTTATTACTTTCAATTTGCTTAAATTGACATTCTTAAAACAAGTATCATTCAATAATATTCTTTCGAATAATTAAAGATATTTTTTACTCGTAAGTAGCTAACAATCAAGCATAATATTTTGCATCAATTTATTCTGAAATATATTCCCCCACCTGTAAATTCGTTTGTATAAAATATTTAAGGTAGTTTTATGTATATATAGTCATTATGTATTTACTTTCTAGTGATTCCCGTTTTAAAGTAATTGAAGTAATTTCATATATATTATAGATAATTCCAGAAAATTCCGAGCAGGTTTTTTTTTCGAAATAAACAAGAGTATTTGAAACACATTCTTCACATAAATAAGCATTTTTTTAATTGTAAGCATGAAACATAATTGTTTGTATCAGTTTGTTTTAAAATATATCCTAGAATCAAATAGTAATGCGTGAAGTTTTAAACAATCATTTCAATTTTTTCAAGATAATTATCATACAATGAACACATTTTTTATTACGTCCAATTTCCGAAAACTGAAATTCTTGAAACAGGAATGCTATATCAGTAATTCATTTGAAGCAAAAATATTTAAATAACATTCTTTCAATTAATGAAATTTTTTTTCAAGCATCCGTAAGTGAAACAATTTGTTTGTATCAACTTTTTCTTAACTATATTCTAGAAGTAAATAGGGAAACATCAAATTTAATCAATGATTTAATTTTTAAGCTAATTGTGATACAACTTTCCAACCACATTTTTTATTCTTTTTAACTTGAGAAAATTCTTTTCCAAGCAAAAATTCCTTTCAAAGATTCCTTTCAAATATAAATCACATGAATTTCAGAAAAATAGTATCAGAAAATACAGTTCCGACGAAATATGTTTATGTTTATTTGATTGTTTCTTTGTATTTTTAAACGCCATATAACGCAAAAGAAAAAATGCCAATATATTTTTGTAAAAGTTAATGAAATTATTTCTGTAAACTAAACATGTAAGAGTGAAACGTAACTTTGTCTATAAATTTATTCTAAAATTACTTTCAAGAATATAAAATGGACGATTCGTTTTTTAATGAATGATTACAATTTTTGAGCTAATTGTGATACAACTGATCCACCATTTTTTTATTACTTTCAATTTGCTTAAATTGACATTCTTAAAACAAGTATCATTCAATAATATTCTTTCGAATAATTAAAGATATTTTTTACTCGTAAGTAGCTAACAATCAAGCATAATATTTTGCATCAATTTATTCTGAAATATATTCTACAGTGAAATAGAAATACGTCAAAATTTAATAAATGATTTCATTTTTAAGCTAATTGTGATAAACTATCCAATCCCATTTTTTATTACTTTCACTTTCCGCGAATTTAAATTCTTGAAACAAGCATACTTTTACTTCTGGAAAAGTTTGTTTCCCAGTTTTCTCTTGAAACAGATATAAAAGAACTGCAATCTCAGTTTAGAAAACACATTCGCTTTGAGTTTGTTGTAACTCTGACTTTAATTTTATAATTTTTAGTTTAAAATATGATTTATCTCTTGGCAAAATCAAGGGAGAACATCTTTTGATATAATTCTAAGTTCTTTCTATTGATATAAATTTCAAAAACCTCCAGATTGAAAAAATAGATTTTTGTCATCGCATCAACCTTTTACATTTCTACTATTTAATTCTCAAGAAAGATATATCTTAATAAAATTAAGTTTTGTAATGAAGAAAATAAATTTCAGGAAGAGCAAACATAATAAAGCATGCCTATTTTACATTCTTTTTCATTATAATATTATTAGTCATAAAGATAATTTACAAAAATATAGTAAACATTTCATTATTTCTCCTGTCATTACAATTAATATATTCATTATGGAAATAATGTGGAATACATTGTTTATAAAAAATTAGAACCTGAATATAGTCTTTTTTTTTTCCTTTTGAAGTGCAAATTTAACATAAATTAATGCATTACATGCTGGAATCCAAGTAACCATATGTACTTTAAAAGAAAAACGTCAATAAATGTAAATATATTCTCTTATTACTCAATTTTACATATTATAGATGTCAAGAGAAATTGTTTAATAAATGTGCATGTAAATATTTCAAATACTTTGAATAATAAATGTTGCGCACTTGAAATTTAACAAACTTTATTTTATGTCGGAAATATCGAATTCATATATAAAACCTTTTCTCTAGTTACACCAACAGTTCTTGTTGCACAGTGGTTTGGACGCATTCGTAAAAGCGGAGGGTCGTACACAGTAAGGCAGAGATACTTTTACAACGTTCGTGTTTGTATCTATAGAAGGTATGTTGTTCAATGGTGCTTTATTTGGAGTTTTTGCCAACCATCTCTCAAGTGTGGATATTGTTTCGTTTGGAAATTACGAAATAAAAGAATGCTTTTGGACACGAAAGATACTTATTCAACTCAGTTAAGGATCATATATTTTCACTCTAATTGTATGTGGATTTTTAGTTCAAATATCATACATATGCTGCACTATTTCTTCACTTATTGCGAAAGATTTAACTGTAACAAAGAGGAAGAATCAAGTTCGTAACCATTTTATTCAAGAAATCCACGTGGTACACAATGAAAGATTTAATGGTGTTACACAGTGAAACAATGTCTACATGTATATCATTACAATTATATTTTCTCTATAATGAAAAACATGAATTATATGTTATATGGTTTTATGTATTTGAGAGATAAGCGCCTAGAGATAGGAAGCAACTTTGTCACTTTACTACCATCACATAACACCTTCGATTTATCAGTTTTTGAAACTTTGAAACCGTTCTACAATATTATATTCTATATACATATAAATATTCTATATTCTATATTCTATATAAATATAATACTATACTCTCTATATAAATATTATTTAAAAATTTTATTTATGTCACGATTTATGCAATGAGACGTAACAAACATTTGTAACAAATTTTATGAATATATTATAAAAACTAAGAGAAACCAAAATTCCATAAAATTAAATTTGAAACCAAACAAGTAACTAAAATTAAACTTAAAGCACAAAATTATCAAATGAACAAGCAGAAAACATTAACGAAAAGACAGTTTAAAAAACGAATAAAACCAAAGAGGAGTCAGGCGGTTTGACTAACGACAAGCATTGCGGGATTATCCCAGATTTACATGCACAACGTCCCCCCCAACCATAAAATCATATAATTATATACAGGGTGTATCTGAAATGCTTCAACAAACTTAGGGGGATGATAGTACTCACCAAGACGAACAAAAAATGCAATGGAACATGAGGTCGCAAATGACGTTTAAAGAGTAAAAATCGCAAAACTAATAAAAATATCGAAATCTCGCATGCTGCTTTTCTGCAGAACTGGCTAGTAGCACGAAGCTGCTTTTCCTTTCACTTTGTGCATATTTGGTCAGAAAGAGATAACAAAAACGTGGAAGAAAGCCAAACAAATCTGTGAGCAGGAATCCACGTATGCAAATTTTCCATCTTCTTAGAAACAGACCAATAAACGCAACTCTGCAGCAAGCATGCGTTGTAAGTACATGAACCGCCAACGACGATAGGTAGTATCATTGCGAAAACATTTTTTCTGTGGACGTGCGTAACCACCTTGATGGAGTTTATCCGGCAAGATGGATTGGACTTGGTGGCCCTGTTTCTTGGCCGCCACGGTCGCCGGACCTTAACGCTTTGGATTTCTTCTTCTGGGGACAGATGAAATCCCTCATTTATGAGACGCCAGTAGAAACGCTAGAAGAAGTAGTAGCGCGTATTGTGACCGCTGCAGGAGAAATCGAGGAAACTCCCGGAATCTTCGAGCATGTCCGCCAGTCGTTCCTCCGTAGATGTACTCTGTGTAATAATGTCCGCACTCGACACTTTGAACAATTGTTGTAAAATATTTGTTTTTTCTGGACATCACGAGCTGTGTTGTACCTATTCTGTGCAATAAATAATTTTCTGGAGTGTTTCTTGTCTCAGTTTGTCCATTTCCAGACGCATTTTCTCAATTTTCATCCTTTAAACGTCATTTGTGACCCCATGTGCCATTTCATTTTTTGTTCGTCTTCAGGAGTACTATCATCTCTCTCAGTTTGTTGAAGCATTTCAGATACACCCTGTATGTATTTCAAATATATGTGTTTCACTTTACTCTGCACCTAACGCAGCACAGCTTCAATTGTAAGGAAAATGGTTAGAATTCAGAACAAAATGGTTGATTTTTTTTAATTCAATAAAACTTATTATTTTCGTGTTAGAGTTCGTAAAACAAGAAGTTAATTTATCACATATTTCAAGAAATTTAGATAGCTTAACTCTTAACTGCTGTGACAGAAATTGTCGCATAACTACTGTGAGCGGTCTCTGAGACCGCTCGATTGAAAGATGAATAAAAAGCTCTATTAGGGCATGGGATTCTGTTTATGTACTAAACTTTATGTACTGGGATATTATAATTAAAATTCATCTATTCAAAAGTCTCTAGCGATAGTTTTAGATTTTCAAACGAAACAAAATTTCGCTAGTAATTATAGTTAAACTTGAAATTGCAAGTTAAACTGAGAACATTGAAAAAAGAATCTGTCTGTGAGACCGCTCACAGCAGTTAAGGGTTAAGGTAACAACACAACAGTTGCTGTGTACTCAGTGATGCAAGGCATTCTTATCGGGTATGTACTGAATTTAGCTGCCATCTGTAAGATAAGATGCAATTTAGATCATTCACATACAACAAAAATGGACAATCAGAATTAGTATTGCCAAATTTCGAGGGCTTCCCCTTAGATTGACGGGAAATTTTTATGGCTAATTTTTTTTTATTTTTGTAGCTAAATGTTTTAGGGGTTTTATTAAATGGATTTTCCATTCATAAATAAAAATATAAGATTCTTTTTTTTTGTTACATAGCCTCGGTACAGTCCCTTTCATTATATTGTTAATATAGAAGCCGCTACTGACTTCTTGAGGGGGGGGGGGTCAGCTAAATCTAAGGGGGATTGGAGTAAGTGCCTAGGGGGAAATACTTAATATGAGATTGGTAACACTACAGGATTTAGCAAACACTAGAGGATTTAGTCCTTCATTTTGAATAATCTTGTACCAGAGTATGCTCTTTAATTTGAAATCCACATAAAATAAATTACAGAAATCTGCTTATCAGTACAAATTAAAACATAGATGAAAATTAATAAATCACCTCACTGGAAATTAATAAATCATCACGCTACTAATTTTATTTTGTATTTAAGTGGTAAATTAAGAATAAACTTTGTGTTAGGATTAAATAAATATTATTTTAAATGAGGAATATTTTAACATATTTGAAGATTATTTAGAAAATAATTCAATAAAAATTAAATTAAACTACAGGATTTGAAATAGATAAATAATATATACGATATCACTATTGAAACTCTTTTGTTAATACGATAAAAAGTATAACTACATCAACATGGTTTATCACAAAAATCAACGACAAATTTAAGAAGCTAATTATGTAATCAATTTTGGCACACATGTTCTGTTGGAAAACGACCAGAAGAAAATAACCATTATTAAATTCTCAACGTCTCTTATCGTTATTTTAAAGGAATCACGGAATTGCAATGTTAGCATTTCTTAGTTAATGTCATGCTTTAACATTGTGTAAATTATACTGTCAATTTAAATATTTCAGGCTATATTTTACTTGCAATGTTTTGTTTAATACAATTAAAAGTTAAATGCGAATTTTATGACGCGAAATAAACCTAAATAATCACGTTGTTAAGAATATTTAGGATTTTTTACATGTTAAATTAACAAAAAAAATATTTATTTTTAAGTTAAAATATGTCAAGAAAACATTAGCATTGTATTAATTTTTTTAAAATAAATGAATAACAAAACATGAATAAAATAGAGCATTTGTTTAATATAAGCACAAAATTTATCATATTTGAAAATAATTTAAAAATTAACTAAATAATAAAATGTAAATGAACAACAGTATTTAGTAGTAAATAAATATAAACATTATCACATTCCAAAATTATTTTGAAAGAAACATGCCTAAAGAAATACATTTGCAATAAATAAAAATTAAATGTAACATACCGGAAAATAATGAAAAAAATAATTAAATAATGATTGAATAACAAAATATAAATAAACTACAGCATTGGTATTACATAAATATTTATATAAAAATGATCACTATTGAAATCATTTCATTTATAAGATAATCATAAAAACTATAAGCAAATTAAAGAAGATTGTTACTTTCATATCTTTCTGTTAAACGATTGGAGAAAAAATAAATATTATTACATTTTCAGTATCTCTTACCGACATTTTGAAGAAAACTCGGGATTGCAAAGTAAGCCTTTTTAAGACTTTAAGTAGATTAATATACAAATGTTGTGCATTAATAATCTCTTGAGACCAGATATTTCAAATAACACTTTCGTAGATCAAAATAAATATTGAAACATATCAGGATATATTTTACATGCAAAATGCTTATCATTACAATTTAAAAATAAATGAGAATTTATTACATTAAATAATTACATTAATAATTATATTAAGATTTTTTATTTAAATTTTAAAAACAAAATTATTATTTTAATTTTTCAAAAAATTTGAAAAGGATTAAAATGTGAAAATAATTTTGAAAATTATAGAATAACAAAATGTGAATAAAGTACACTATTTGTATTATACAAATACATTTCTTAAAATGTCTAAAACTAATTTCGAACAAACAAAAAATAAATGACAAAACAGGACTGAAGAAACATATTCATATTATGTAAATATAAACCTTAATATATTAGAAAGTACTTAAAATTAACTGAATAATAATATGCGAATATATTTAAATAATAGTGTTAGATAAATATAAACATTTACATTATTGAAATAATTTCGTTAACAAGATAAACATAATCATAAAAACCATCGACAAATTTAAAAAGATAATTGAAAAGATTAGTGAATGAACATGTGTAGTAACAATTTGGTGAATTTGATAAAAAAAAAAGCTTTAAGAACATCGCGTATACGTGAAGCATAAACTGCTCAAAAGCCTTGATTATTCATACCAGTAATTTTTAATAGAATTTTTTTGCCTTATTTAATCAAATCATTTATCATATATTCTAATACGACCAAATCTTGTGTGTGTCTGTGTGTGCGTGCACAGATGTGATTTTATCTTAAAAACGGCTCTAACGATTATGACGAAATTTTGTATCCTACCGTTTTGGAGCTCCAGAAAACCATTGGGCTAGGTCACATGTTCGAGAAAATTCGATTAGTGGGTCATTTTGGGTCATCAGGGGTCAGGGTCAGGCTAATTGTATCTAAAAAACGGTTCAAACGATTTTGACTAAATTTTGTATCCTACCATTTTCAGGAACAAGAAGACTATTGGGCTGGGTCACATGTTCGAGAACTTTCGATTAGTGGGTCATTTTGGGTCAACGCGGGTCAAGTTAATTTTATCTATAAAACGGTTCCAACGATTTTGATTAAATTTAGTTTTCTACGAATTTTGGGCTAGACAAAATGATTGGGCTAGGTCACATGTCCGAGAAAATTCAATTAGTGGGTCATTTTGGGTCATCAGGGGTCAGGGTCAGGCTAATTGTATCTAAAAAGGTTCAAACGATTTTGACTAAATTTTGTATCCTACCATTTTCGGGCACTAGAAGACTATTGGGCTGGGTCACATGTTCGAGAACTTTTGATTAGTGGGTCATTTTGGGTCCACGTGGGTCAAGCTAATTTTATCTAAAAAAAGGCTCAGACTATTTAGACTAAATTTTGCATCCTATGGTTTTCGGACATGGGAAGACTGTTGGGCTAGGTCACATGTTCGAGAAAATTCGGTTAGTGTGTCGGTTAGTGGGCCATTTCATCTTTTGGGTCAATATGGGTGAAGCTATTTTTATCTTAAAAATGGATCAGAGTATTTGAACAAAATTTAGTTTTCTACAGTTTTAGGGAACGAGAAGGCTATTGAGATACGTCACATGTTCGAGAAATTTCGATCATTTCGGTCATGGGTTTGATGATGTTTGAACTCAAAGCTAATTTTGACCGAGTATAGCTCGTTCTTCCCTGCTCGTGAAATTAAACTAGGTAAAAATGTTTATTTTAACTATCCAGTGATAAAAGATTAATTATTCTGTAAAGTTTACAGTACGTTCTTTTTGTGGCTTCACTCAATCACTGTTTTCCCGATGCATCTGTGCAGGAATAAACAATGTTATCAATTATCATATATTAGGTTATCATTTAAATATTAGGATTTCATTTACATGGCAATAGCTTTTCTCATCAGGTAGAAATTAAAATCTGTAACTATTTAATAAACATAACGAGTTCTTCAACTCCATGTATCGAAAAATTTGTTTTATTTTTTATTTTTGGAAGAACATTTTTTTTTACCGCAAACTAGGCCCCTACCTGCCCGGCATGAATGCCTAGCTTAACGGGTTGGAAGAACATGTTACGTGCTTACCGGAAAACCCTCCCTGGATAGAATTAGGGCCCTATAATGTTTGTTGTTGGTTCGATTTCGATATCATTGGTCTCTAATGGAAAAAGCAGGTTAACTTGACATGTTTTTAGAAAACTTAAACAGCAGAAAGCCGATTTACTGAACATTTTCATTCACCAGAAACTCACTTATGTGAAGACTTGACACAATAAATGGGAATTCTATATTTAAGTTAGACGATAGTATGTTTTTCTACTCGGAAATATCCCTTTTTTCAAAAAATATCACTTAACATGTTCATTGACTAAGCTCTTTAATTATAGAATGTATTTTTACATTCATATCTTTTTGGTAAACGACTAGAAGAAAATTATCGTTGTTGGTACAATTTCGATATCATTGGTTTCTAGTGGAAGAAGCATGTAATCTCGACAGGTTTTTAGAAAAATTAAACAGCAGAAAGCCGTTTTACTTGACATTTTCATTCACCAGAAACTCCCTTATGTGAAGACTTGGCACAATAAATGGAAATTCTATATTTAAGTTAGACGATAATATGTTTTTCTACTCGAAAATATCCATTTCTTACAAAAATATCACTTAACATCTCCATCTACGAAATTCTTTAATTATCGAATGTATTTTTACATTCATATCTTTTTGGTAAACGACTCGAAGAAAATAAGTGTCATTACATTTTCAGCGTCTCTTATCGTCATTTCGAAGAAAAACATGGGATTTCAAAGTAAGCCTTTTTAAGACTTTAAGTGGTTTAATATGCAAATGTTATGCGCTGAGAATCTGTTGAGACAAGATACTTCAAATAATACTTTCACGGATCAATTTAAATGCTTAAATATTTCTTGACGTATGTACATGCAAAATCTCAAAATTAAATTTTTGCAAATACATTACGAATTTCATGTACTTTGGTGAAAATTATCGTGATCTTTTCTGGCTGCTGTATGTAGTTTTTAATGCAAAATTTGGAAATAATATCTGAAGTAAAGGAGAAAAGTTTTGTAGGCTGTATATTCATTATACGTTAGTCGTAACACTTTTGTAGATCATTTCAAATATTTTAAAATGTCAGTACATATTTTATATGCAAGAAGTATTAATACAATATTTGCAAATGTGCTACGAATATAATTTTTTTATATAAATTTTCGTGATATTTTCTAGTTGTAAAAATTTTAATGTATTAAATGAAAATAAATTCACGAGGAGAAATTTTCTGAATTTTCTGAAAATATATCAAAGTTGCTTTTGAAGTTCTTGAAGGTTTTAATTTTATTACAATTTAGTTTTAACAACTTCTCAGATAATTTTAAATATTTCAGTATATATATATATATATATATATATATATATATATATATATACAAGATATTATTAATATACATTTTGCACAAGATGGTTTTAAAATAGTTTAAAAAGGATTAAATACCTAATCTGTCGGCCGGGTTTTTCGAAAATCTATAAAAATCTTGCAACAGTGTCCTATAACAAATTCGAGATATGGAAACTTAAACGGAGGCACGGTGTGTGTGTTATCGTGTTCACTCACACACACACACACACACACGCGCACACTACACATACACATCCTAATCACAATACTTTCCTTACACTATGCGTTGTTCCGAAAGTAGCAATTGTCTTATAAATTCGAATAAAATCCTTCCAAAATGTGTGAAAGTAGGATCGTGATATATTTCTATCAAGATATGCTGTTGCTTTCGTATGATTTCTGCCAGCGCTAGCAATCTTATGATATTAACATTGGGATTTTTGCTTGACTCTTAGTTATTTAAAAACATGTGTTTACGCAATTTACATATTTATTATTAACAAGAAATAAGTTACTATATCAACTATTGCAGACTGGTAAAACTTACTTGCATATTGGAAGAAGATCCACCCAGAATATGCAAAAAGAGGGCTGCGACAGATTTCTGCTGTAACTTTTACATTTACTTTCGCACAATATCTGTCAAACTTTTGTAGCAGTCTCATAATATCAGTGTAAGATTTCCTTTATACTTTATGTTTGCCTCATTAACAGCAGAAGCAGAGAATGCGATGGCGCTAAAAATTAAAAAAAAAATTGTGATGAAAAAAATAATAGATTAAGACGTAAATTGGATTTCCTTATAGACATTAGGCCATAAAACATACCAGAAGATGGTAAGCACCAACTGGAAATGCTGGGAAGAATAAATAGGAATTTATCATGTAAAATGTCATCAGGATATAATCATATTGAAAAAAGCATTCATCACAGGATTCTGTCATTATTCAATAGGATTTGATATTTTTATTTATTTCAATCACATATACGTTCATTGTTTTCTTTTCGACCAATTTTAATGGATAATAGCTTCCACAGAAAATTTTATAGTAATGGAATAAAATATTCACGTTGCTTAGAGAACAAGATGTATTAATTGACGTACACAATATGCAATGTAAATTTTCAGGTTACATACAGTTACAGGTGTCCGTTCTTACAATTGACCAATAGCTCATTTCTAATCCGCTAGTTTTAGAAGTATAGTTCCAATTACAGAATTATTTAAAATGTTGTTCTTCATCATATGAAAGTATTTATATCAAAATAGTTATCCTTTTGTAAATACAAAAATTAAATTTTATACTCTGCCTGGATTCTATATGTTATATTTAGAAAAACTCAATATACTCTAACAAGTTAAACAGTAAAAATTAAAATAGTCTACTACCAAAACTTACCGAGTTAAGATACATTGAATTATATGAATTTTCTGGGATTTCTGGCCCTAAAAATGCTTTTTTCCGTTTTTAGTGCGAGACTGGTATAAATAGTAGAGAAAAAAAATACCATGAAATTTATCAATTTTCATCAGCGAATATTAGTAGGTATTAGAGGCAGCTTTTTTTCGAAGGTTGTAATTTTTTCTTTACGTACATTTTAGGTCAACAATAAGAAAGAACACTGGTACACAAACTAAAAATTTTCATTGCAGATTGTAGGACATTGGATATTTTGTAAAGTGAGATAACAAAAAAAACGATTTGCACAACTAAAGTTGAGGCCGCTGATTTACAAATTTAATTGTGAATTTATGTAATGTAACCATCTTAGCTGCTAAATACGTTTTCATTATTGTGTGTATTTAGTTCTAAGACTGTGAATAAATTATCTTTTGTATGGTACACACTACACGCTAGACTTCAGTTGCTCACCTTTAACTTCCAGAGAGTGAATCTTCTGTGTTTAGGCCAATTTCTATTTTTTTTAAAATCTTTAAAACTTTCATCTCCTCCCCGTGCCAAAATTTCTATGACCTGTAGCATCCAAAGTATGAAATCTTTAAATTACATTAAATTTTCGGTCCTATTTGTTACTTTGTAGTAACAATAAATGAAGAATCATCTAAATTACTACTTTCTCCCCACTGTAATTTTTGTTTCTGTATATTGTCTCAGAACAGTGGAGAGGCTCCAAACAGTCATTAAAATTCTTTACTTAACTTAAAGAATCTGCCTTATTTGTTAATTTGCAGTATTTATAAATCAGCAGTCAATCATCTGAATTACAGAGGGAACGTGTTGGGGAGAGAACAAATATTTTCTGTTTTTTTAACACTGTCCAACATAGTCGAAAAATGTTTATGGATTCGGTTTGTCTCTCTGTCTACCATTTGTCCGTCTGGCCGTGCTCAAACTCTCGTACATTTACTCATATTGCTATGTATGTTTTAGATATTTACCATAGAATGCTCGGTATTGAAAATGCAGTATGTAGAATTTATAGTTCGTTTAGAAGCACACAGAAAATTTTCTGTTACAGTATGGTCTAAAGGGAAAATCGTTTGCGGTGGATTTTATTGACATTGCGATATTTCAAACATAATAAGATTGATATGCTTCTCTCATGTGGACTAAAATGTGATTTCTCAAGAGTACATAATAAGTAGCATTTATAGTTAAATTACAAGGACGCACAAAGGAATTCCATTACATTATGACCTACAGGGAAAACTGTTTGAAGTATCATAAAAATGCATCGCAAACATAATTAAATTTAAAAGGATCACTAAGGTGCACTACAACATATTTTCTAAAGATTATGGAATGCGTAGAATGTATCGTTCATTTACAGAGACGCACAAAAGAATTCACTTAAAATATTGACTATATTCGATAATTGCTAGAATTACGTTTTCCGCTGAGGTATGTATTTTAATCTTATATAATTGTGAGTGTATTACGTGTTGTGTATAAAATCTATAGATCATTTACAGGGTTGCACAAAAAAATTCGCACACATTACCAGATATTGATAGTAATTGCTAAAAATGTATTTATAAGTTATGATTGTCAACTTATGATACTCAACTTATTTATAAGTTGAGTTATGTATTCTTAAGTTGAGTATTTTAATATCTAATTTTATTGTACAAAAAAAGGAACTTTTTAAATAATATTCTGTTAATGTTCGAATGTATTTTAAAATGCCTGATGCATTATTTTTTTCTTTCCTGTTTAACTTTTGAGACATTCCTGTATAAGATGTTGGTCTTAATGAAATTTGTCTCAGAAAGCATAGAATATTATCATAGTATATTTGTCGTAGATATGAACGATTTCCTATAAAACAAGATCTTTTAGGAACTTTATTAACGCCTACATTTTATTATTTTCTATTTATTTTCAATTATGTTTTTCTACACAGAGAATAAATTATAAACTATACATAATATTCAATTTTTTTTTCGAAAATTTGAGAGACACTAAATTCTAAAATTTTTGAAAAAAATTCTTTTAGATTACCAAAAAACTATCGTAATTTCCGGTTTATAAGCCGCAGCTCAAATAAATCTGTTTCCAACCTGAAATTTTATTTAATAAAATTTAATCTATTTCTAATTTGTACGTATTTGACTTTATTTATTAAATAAAATTTTTGGTTCGAAACAAACTTATTTAATGTGCAGCTTATACGCCGAAAATTACGGTAATAGAAGATAATAGGTATATCGGTTACATATTAAAACTCTATAAAAGTGTCACCGACCATCCAATTAACCAACTTTGAAGTAGAAACTATTTACACTATTAACTTTTTCTTTTAACAATCACATGTCTGATAGCTTATTGAAGTTACACTTTCGCTGTTCCAGAAGATGGTCACTTGTGACAAATAGTGGGCCTCTGGTCCATTATTGGTTCTGAAGAACATAAAACTAAATAAATTATATATTTTTAATTAATAAATTATGTATCTAAAAGCTTAGGATCACAAAAATACTTATTTAAATTAAATTAAAAATAAAATTTGGCATACGCTTCACTTGTCGGCCTGATGCCCAATATTGGTACAATTTATGAAATTATGACCAGAAACAGACTTCCCTCAAAATTAGTAAATACAATTTTTTTAGCTGTTGGCTTATCTAACAAATTAATTAGTGTGTAATAGACTACATTAAAAGTGATTTAATGCGAAAAAAATATATTAAAGAAACAATATTTTAAATAAATACTTATGTGTTAAGGAAATATATAAGAATTTGACAAAAACAACATTTTGTTCATAACACTCTGGAAAATAAACTTCTCCACCGTGTAAAAAAAAAAAAAAAAAAAAAAAAAAAAAAAAAAAAAAAAAATTCAAAGTAACGGGTTTTAATCAATCAGATTTCCTTCAGTCAATTCTCAGAAATGCGTTGGGGGCTTGTTTTTAAACTTCAAACATTAGTCGCTCACCACTGATATATGGCCCACTATAGCTGCATTTATATTACACAGATTTAAGATATATAAAATTGTTTTTAAAGTGTCTTTTTTTATAACTTTTTCAAGTAATGCCTCGTCTTCTGTTTATAAGAAAATGAACATAAAACTGGAAATAACATTTCAATATGTGATGAGTTTTCAATGCAATCTAAACAAAACACTACAAATGAAAATGGAATTGAATTTGAATATAGAATTTCTTTTTGTGAAACTTACGTCGTCTTCTTGTCGTCTTAGCGATTTACACTTTCTTTATTATAACATATGAAGTCTTTACATGTATTATACGGCTTTTATATTAAACATGGTTATCGAAAAATGCTAACGTAAAGTAACACTTAGTGTAACACTAGCGTTACACTTAGCGTCATGTAACACTTAGCGTCAAGTAACACTTAACCTAAAGTAACACTTAGCGTAATGGCCAAGTGTTTTCACTTACGCATTTTTTAACTGCATCTCCCTTTATGTGGCTGTGACATCTTTTTGAAAGTATATACATTTATTTCAGTTTCTTGTACAATGGTTGTGGACGGATATGTGTATTTTGCAAGGGGCAGTTTTGAATTTAAAAACAATTATTCAAAAACGGAAAATTGTAGCTACAATTAATTACAGGAATTAAATATATTTCATATGTGTTACTTTTAGTGCATTACTTAGTCTTGTCATTTTTATGCCGTACGTATAATTCTGTTTTAATTTATTATTTAAAAAAATTTTCAACATTTGTTTATCCCTTTTTTGATATCTTTATGGAAATCTAAACAATATATTAGTACTTACAAAACAAATAGAAAAAGAAGAATATTAAAAAATTACAATTTTGAATATCATTGAAATCGGTATTCTTTGATAGAAATGTCATTAATAAAATTTGTTTTAAAAACTATGAAGGTGCCGGAACTATTTTTAAGGAAGTTCTTTAGAGCGCACTTTTTACTTTTTTTCTATTGCGACAATGCAGAAGTCAGTCAGTTCTTTAATTTACATACATGTCTTACAAGGAGAGGGTCAAACTTGGTAATTACAGATGTATCACAGATATGTCGATGAGCAGATAGATAAGTTTAATTTTCATGAAATTACATACATAATAGACTTTTTAAAGAAAAGAAAACCAAAAATAGTATATGAATGCAGCAATTTTATGTTTCTTAAAGCATATAAAAATCAAAATAAAGGAACTCAAAATGTCGCTTGGCAAGGATTTACAATTAAAGATAAGTGTTAGTAAATTTAATTTCAGAGAAATGAAAACACACCAAATTTTAATTTAAGTTTTTCACATGGAAATTTTCAAATAATATGTCGTTCTAAATTCCATTGGTTATTAAATTTTCATTATTATATATGAAAGCTTGAAAAAAGTATCTAAAATAATATCTAAAACTTTCGAAACCTTTGAAACAAATCAATTTATTTCTTTTATTAATATATTAAAACTTTTTATTTGAAAAATATTGATGTACGTTGAAAAAGAAGGATTATAATCTTTGGGTATTCAGTTATTTTATTAGAGTTTAATATGAAAGAAAGTTTCTTTTTTAGAAAATCAGGATTAATTTATTGTTCAAACATTCTAAATATTAGAAAAGTATTCAATTTAAATACTTTTTCGATTGAAAAGAGATATTTTCAAATATGAAATATATTCTTTGTACTGTATCAGCTAAAAGTAATCTTAAAAAATCTAATTAAATATTTAGTCATTCTAAACATGAAAATAATTATAATTTCAAAAATCAACTTCAAATTATTTGCGTGCAATCAGTCATTAAAATGAAGCAAAAGTTTATATGAATTTATCATTTCTTATGTGAAAAATTTAAAAATTCATAGTTACATATTCCAATTTCATTATTTGAAGATTAAATACGATTTTGAGCGAAGTAAAAAATGCGATAACAAATTTAAGTACCTATTAAAATCGAAATATAATGGTTATAAAATATAAGTTTTCTGACAAGATTAAATAAATATTTTTAATGAAAAAAACCCGACTTCAAGCACTTCATTATCACTTCATTTCACTGATATTAACAGCACGGCAGTTAGCGTATTTTAGTGAGAGTGGTTTGGCAACACAGAGTGTTTTACTGGAAACAATTTATTACTAACCACATTCATTTAATGTATATTGTTGTCAATACTGCTCATTTCAAGGCGCAGTAGTAGATGATATTAAAATTTTTGACGTATCCCTGTAAAAAACTACACACAAGATGAGGACTATTTTGAAAACGAAAACGACAGGGAGATTCTTATTGGACTATCCATAGAGATAATCCATGCACATAACGTCTAAATATTTAGAGGATGCAAATTCAAACTGTTTTGAAATGATTAATTTAGATAAAATGAATTTAGTTAGAAGTTTAGTTGATTAATTTAGTTAGCAAAATGGCCGATATTTGAAAACGCGGTGCTGTGAGCATTGTCATGTAATGATAAAAAAAAAAACAATAGCTGTGAAAGCCATCATAGGATGTGTCATCATATAAATTTATTAACAATTAACTGCTGTTATAGGTGTCACAGACAGTTGCCTTTTTTTTACATTTTCAAAGTTTAATTTCTAATTTTTAGCTTAACTAAAAATACTGTTGAAATAATTTTCCTTTTGGAGCCTTAGTACTATTGTTAGAACTTCGGAACTCATGAATTTTAATTATTTAAGTCTCTTACATAAAGTTCAGTACTGAAAGAGTATCCTATAAGTTAATCGAGTTTTTTATTCATTTTTTGATCAAGCGGTCTCAGAGCCCGTGCACAGTCGTTATGCGACAATTCTGCCACAGCATTTAAGTGTTAATTCATACCGTAAGCTCTCAAAATTTCGATCAAAGATAGTTGTGGATAACACTTTGAACAAAACTGGCATGAACAACATATCAGCAAAAAAATATCCTTTACAAGCTGCCTCAAAATACTATCATTGTGTTCAACAGGTGCACCTTGATGAAGGCATGACTGATACCATATCATGACATGATCCACAAAAGCAATAACTGATCAATATGCGCTTGCAACCTTATATGGCGCTTTTTTATATAGCTCTTCTTTCAGAATTTACCTTTAAATTTTTTTACGGAAAATCCAAATTCCTGGCCATAGCACGAACATTACACATTTCGCAGGATTCTAATACCGGACCGTAAATAAAGATTAAAACAATTTCAGTCACGTGTGGTATTCTTTTTTTGTAATACTGCTTCAATAATGACAAAAAAAATACATTCTTGTCTTCTAAAATCAAAGATCAACTCTTCCCACACCACAAACTGTAAGCAATATATTCTGTCTCTTGCTCTCGAAGAGCTTTATAAGCATTTTCACCGTTTTCGTAAAACAACTTTAATAAAAAAGCAAAGAACAGGATAAATGGTTCTCTATGTATTGTGCTTGCTGGAAGCGCATCTTTAGATGTGTGATGAGTTTTTTTTAATCTAAAATAAATTTTGGTTTTACATGTGTGATGTATATAAAAATTTGTAGATAATATACATGGCTGTACAAAAAAAATCGAGTACATTTCAGTCTACTGGCGAAAATTTCTAAAAGTTTATTTTCAACTGCGTTATGCCTTTTCTAACTGTACTAAATTTTAGACTACTATATAGTATGTGTAGTGTATATGTACAAATCTTTAGATTATATATATGGCTGCACAAAAGATTTTGACTAACTTTCCGACTACTGACGGTAATTGCTGGAATTGGTTTTGCAAATTGTTATGCGTTTTCTAAAGGTACTACTTAAATATCTTCTTTCACTTTTTAAATAGTGCAGTTTCATTAAAGTATTCTGGAAGTGAATGACACTGTTTGATAATCTAAGCAAGACGCATGATTTTTCGTTTTTGATTGATTTTGATATGAGCCCCTTTCATGCGCATGTTATGTGCATTTTGTTTCACAGTACAGCTGTCAGAGCTATCTATCGGCTATTTTTTTATTACAATTATCAGTTCCCCACGGTTTGAAACACATATCATCAAAATATAAAGGCATTACTCTATGGGTTGTCACTCCCTGGTGTTCCAAACAGGAATACTTTAATTTTAATCACTGTGTATTACTGTGTACCTCAACACCATTTCAAAATTCTTGACGATTGATCAATTTTTACGAGTGATAGAGCCTGAAAAGCAGAAAAAAGACAAGAAAAGAGAAAAACAGACACTCTTATAAATTTTGGATTCTAATGAAGTTGATTTGGTGTCACCACCAAAACAAAATAAATGAAAATTGGAGCATCCGTTCACAGGTCATGTATGGACATGCATGAAAAAATAGACACAAGGTGTCCCAAAATTCCATTCACATTTCTAAAATTCATAATATGTGTCTTATGGGAATGTGGTTTTCACTATAATGTATTCAAGGTGTTTTGTTTATCTGGCAATAGAAAAAAAATGTTCATATAGATCCATAAGTAAGTTCAGCTTTCACAAATTCATACAAATTTAAGAAATTCCCGTTTCGGAGTGCGATTTGAATCATAAGATTTTAAAAATATATATTTTGTCGGAAAAGGAAAGCAAATAATTCAACTGGTTCGATAAGTCCGTTTACATTTCACAAACTCATAATTTAAAAAAAAAAAATGTGGTATCGGAATGCGAATAGCACTATAAGACTTGGCAAATGGTCGGAAGTTATAGCAAAAAATAGTTTAAATAAAACTTAATTATTTGTTTCCTTTGCCACAAAAAATCCAATATTTTGACAGGTGTTATGTTCAAACCACACTCTGATACAACAGTTTGTTATTTTCTTATGAATTCTTTAGGTGTTAATGGAATTATGGCACACCCCATACAAACGAAATGTAAAACCACCTTTCTTAGAAGTCAGCTAAAATACAAAAATAAAACTATTTAAATGCATGAAGTGAATAATTCATATGGATTAAGAATTCATGCCAATTAAAATTCATTCACGTGAAATCAATCGTTTTGTTATCTTTATATATTATAAAATATTTTAGATTAACAGTGATCATATAAAATGGGATAAGCGGATTCAAACTAATCAATACTATTAAATTTTTGTAGGAATTAATTTCAGACTGTGTATTCAAATTAATATCGGAGAATTAGCTGAAAAGAAATTATCTTATCCATGCCACGTAACATTGTACGTAATACATGGTTGTGTTATTACTAACAGAGCACATTTAATGACTGAAATGGAGAAAGAAAATGTTATACTGATTTCAGTCGGTTTTATATGCAATTATTTAACAGTTGTATCCCTGTAATTACCACTTTCTTTCACTTTATAATGATGACATTTTTTAAATGTTTCTAAAAATGAATTATGCTTCATTTCGGCCGACAAGACACACAGTGGTTCGAGTCCCTATATTGCTCCGGCTATTGCTGAGAAATTTACTTTTTAAATATTTGCTAACTTTTTGTAGTAATCAGTTATACCCATACCTATGTTTTGAATTTTACAAACAATAAACCCAAAATGTTACGTATAATAAATGAAAAGTAAAAAGTAAACAAAACATGAAACCAAATACAATTACTTTTTTTCCTTTTAAATTAAGCGTTAAAACATTTTAAACATTCACTGATAGTAAAATTATTTTTAAACTAATATTTCCGGTAGGTAACGTTCGTGGAGCGGCTAAAAAGTTATTACGATTTGTGATTTGAATGCACATTTCTTTAGACACTTGAAAGATCCCGGTCTGAAATGTACCAAAACATATACAGTGGACAATTTAGTTCTCGTGGTTGAAATATTTTTTTGACCATATGAGAACTTGAGTGAAAATAAAATGAAATTAAAATAAAACATAATGAATTTCACTCTATCATGTGCCAATGGGTAATTTTTGCTTGAAAAGTAGACTTTTAAACCCATTTGTTTACTAGTTACAGTCTGTTAACGAAAGGTAAAAATATATCATGAAAACCTGTATGGTCTATTTTGAGACCAAGTGTTGATGGATGTATTATTTTTTAACACTTTCCAACATAGTTGTAAAGTGTTTATGGATTCGGTTTGTCTGGCCTTCTGCCTTTCCGTGCCTTTATTCTCGTAAGTATAATCGAATTGCCATATAATGTATATATGCCGTTGTGGTTTACCGTGGCATGTTCGGTATTGTAAATGAAATATGTACCATTTATGGTCAGTTTACCTAGACACTCAAAAGTATTCCGTTAAATTATATTCAATGGAGAAAATTCGTTTTAAGTGCATGTTCATCATGTTACACTATTTCAAACATAATGAAGTTATTGTACGTCACTGAGGTGGACGACAACATGTTTTCTATAGAGTATAGAATAAGTATCAATTATAGTTCGTGTACAGCGGCACTCTAAATATTCTGTTACACTGCGGTCAATGGGGAAAATCGTTTTCGTTGCTTTTATTGTTGTTACACTGTTTAAAAAATAATGCAACTGATATGCCTCACTGAAGTGGATGACAAGAAGCTTTCTAACGTGTATAGAGTAAGTAGAAATTGTAGTTTGTTTACAGGAACGCACAAAATAATTCCATTCCATTATAATCTATCGGGAAAAATTGTTTGCGGAGTATTTTATCGTTGTTTCACTATTTCAAAGAAATTGATAAACATTAATGAGGTGCACGACAACATGTTTTCTATAGATTATAAAATGCGTAGTATTTATTGTTTATTTACAGAGACTCTCAAAAGAAATTGGTCAGAGGACTGACTATGAGCCATAACTGCGGGATTTGCGTTTTCAGCTGCGATATTATTTTAAACGTTGTGGCGTGCTGGTTCATCGTGAACCCTGGCTAGCTCAGTGAAGAAGTCAGAAAATAAGCTAAAACCAGCTTTTATTTAAAAACTTTAAGGGGAAAGACGATGGTTAAGTCTCATTCACAGAATTTTAACTCGGACAGATGAATGCTATCCAAATAATCCCTCTTGAGAAACATACTTTACTACACTATAAGAAAAACCACTTGAACAATCCGAGTAGATAAAACTTTAACTTACGCAGAAATGAGCACTGCAACCCTTTCAATCTTAACTCTACCACTCCCAAACTAACTTTGCTGCGATGCGCAGGCTTCCACAGCTTTGGTACAAGATTGCTAAATATCTAAATCGAAGCATCCCGTGGTCACCAAAAATATCTTTATAGAACTAATCAAAACAAGCTTCAGCTCTAAATAAACTTCACAATTAGAGAGCAACCTCTTTCTGGTGGTAGAAGCGGATCTTGAGTTCCTCTGGGGTAAGATTCGACCAAATCCAACGATACACACATTTTCACCTGCTTAAATACATTGCGAACTGACAAGAAAAGCCAAAATTCGCATAAAACGTCTGCGAAACTCAGAAAACCCAAAAATTCCAAAGGACACATGCATTCGTGGAAAGTTAAATTAAAATAGTGTACAGATGTCGCTGCACGCACACAGATGATATTTTCCCAATACGATTTCAAACAAAACAAACGACTGCCTTTATGCGGAGTCGCCAAATTCTACAACATAACTAATTCTTAGTCTATTACAAGATATGTAGATCATATACAGGGCTCCATCGAATGAATTTGCACATTACTGTCTATAGACAGTAATTGCTCAAAATGAATTTTTATTATATCGTGTTTTTTTAAACGTTTATTTAGATATCTCATTTCATTGTATGAACCAAAAGAAAATTACTTAACATTATTCCGTTAGTGTTGGAATAATGTTCATAATGTTTCATAATATATGTGTCTCATATATATTTATGATTTTTCGTTGTTGCTTATCTTTAATACTGCGATTTTATTTTTGATCACAATAAGTTGAACTTGAAAACGAGTATTCAATGTGAATGGTTCCTTGTATCACGAGCAAGGAGATGTCATACTCGGTAATTATTTCATATTTCTCATGGCGATGAAATAGAAAACTTTATAGAAGTCCATCTACGGCCTCAACCATTTTACCAAAAACCATTTTACCATGAAGTAATGGACATACAGGAAAAAACGAATAACTCCAAGCTATTAGAGTCATATTTTATGACTCTGACAACTTGGATATGTCCATCTTAGACCTATATGTACTTTCTGTAGCGATATTATCAAAATTTAAAAGTGTCCAGCAGTCCCATAAACAAATTAACACAGAATAACCCATAAATAAAACGAATTTTAACATACAAAATTTCATTTAGAACAACGAAAAAAGACTTTTTCTCTGGTTCATACTGTTATTTTGAAGAGAATTTTCCATTATATGAGCTTAAGTTGATTATTATGTAAATGTGCGTTATGCGTCTGTTGAGATGAAGTTCTTAAGGTATCCGAACACCTTTAAAAGCTGATTTTCGGCCAAAATATCGATTTTTAGATTTTGGTATAATATAATATCCGGACTCTTTATATGTCCAAATCTGTTTGAATTTTGTTTATATCTTATTTAGAAGTCAAGTTATTGCCTTTTTAAAATTACTAAGTATCAGTATTTTGAAACCGGAAGTATCGTTCTGCTCACCGGAAGTCATCACGTTTTTCAATGCTACGTAAACCCAAAAGTAAAGAATCAGAGAAAATTTTAAAAGAATTTGAAAAAGAAAAACAGCAATTGTTTTAAACAAAATAAATAATATAGTGTATAAATTGAGTAACATATTAAGGTTTGCTTTTCAAAATAAAAGGTAAGATTTTGAATTAAATTTTGTTTTTGCGTTTTCTGAAAATAAATTTTTTAACATTTTATATTTACGCAAAACATCATAACGGAAAAAATTATGGATGAATCTCTTTCAAAATTTTTTTTGTATGCTTTGCAAAGTACAATAAAGGGAATGAACTACACTCGTAACAGTAAGTGTATTAGTTTTTTTTTAAATTATTGATAAAGTTTCCAATTTGCAATAAATTTTTAGTAATTTTTGCTTCATCACTGATTAACTGTCTATATAGTTTTAAGTATTTGACTCACAAATATGAGAGTAGTTCATTCCCCAGAAAAAGGTTTAATAATTATAATAATGCTTACAAAATAACAATATCTTGATTTAAAGTTGAGTTATGATGTTTTGCGGAAGTGATTATTTTCGCTGTTTTTTGCTTATTTTTCCCCAAAATATAAAAAAATAATTTGAAATGTATAACTTTTTCTGTTTTATTTTACTTTTTTAATCACATCATGATATACAATGCAAAAAAAGTCATATTTTAAAATAATTTAAAAAAAGGCCCTCCGAAGGTATGCGGATACCTTAAATGAACACTTTCGGAGATAAATTTAAACATTTAAAGATTTAAGAAAATATTTTATGTGCTAAAAATTAATCTTTATAACAAAAATTTTTTAGGGGAAATTTATAGAAAAAGTAAATTAAATGTTACAGGAAATTTAAATACATAAGAATGAATGTGAATATATTTTTTTATTTTTTTGTTTTTTTTTTGTAAATTATAATTTAAGAACTCTTAACCTCTCAAGAAGTTAAATGTATTTTTTTTTAAACTAAATTTAAGGGGTGTTATTTCACATGAATGTATTAACAACCTATTTTTGTTTCTTTCTTTTCTGTTTTGTTTTTGTAAATATCTTCTGATAACAATTTAAATGTCATCAATGAATGAAAAGTAACTGATATTAATAAGTGAAACGTCAAATATTTCTTTATTTGGAACATAAATTACAATTAGTTTTTGAGTGCTTAAATGCAGAAGAGATGTCACAGATGCACTGCGATTGGCGTGATTTTTGTTTTACCCCATTCTGTCGAAAAAACCACGTTTTCGGGTTTAAGTGGCCTAATTTGCGAAAACAGCATGTTAGATTCATTTTCCTATTAACCCTTTCACCGTTTAAAACTATTTCACTTTTCTTCCCGAAAAGAATTCTTGTAAATAACTGCTACCTCTTTCGTTAAGATCTGTCCTGAGATTTCCAGGTTTCACCAAACTATTAAAAACAACTCTTTCTTTCCCACAACTTGGGATGTGAGCATAGCTTGTATGATTTGTTTGGTAGGGGGGTACAAATAGAATGGCTGTTTGTACAGGGAATAAATTTAAACATTTAAAGATTTAAGAAAATATTTTATGTGCTAAAAATTGAACTTTATAACAAACATTTTTTTAGGGGAATTAAAACTTATTGCACTGAATATGTCAAAACTGTTCATCCACCCTTCCATCCATCCATATTTACTCTTAAAATAAAATTTTCTGCAAAATTACAAAGGCAAATTCAGAAAAGCTTCTTGTTTACTTGCATGTAATACTTTAAAATTTACATGTTTTCAAAATACATTATTCATTTTTCTTTATGGATAGTTTAATTAATATACAAGTTGAATATATAAATTTGCATTTAAATCGCCCAAATGCAAAAGTAATCATTACATTTTCAGAACCTGTCGTCATTTTTAAGAAAACTTAGTATTGCAAACTAAACGTTAATAAGTGTTTAAATGGATAAATATGTAAATATTATGCTTATGAATCTCTTGAAATAAAGTTCTTGAGAGATAAGTTGCGAAGATCAGTTTAAGTACTTAAATATTTCAGGAAATACTTTATATGCACAAAGTTACGGCTGAACTTTATAGTAACGTATTATGCATTGTTTTTTGTAGATTATTACTAAATTATTACTTATATTCTCTATTCGTTGCATTGTTTTGATAAAAGAAACGTAAGCGATATTAAGTGGTTAAGGATCAACCATACATATTAATTAAAATATAGAATAGAATTATTTTTTTAACGACGTAACATTGGAAAATCTAAAATAAAAGATTAGTTTTAGTATGTATTTCGCATTCTATAAATAACTAAGAAATTGCGATATTTACAAATTAAAGTAATGAAATCAGTAGTCATTCCATTTACTATTAATTAACTTAAAAATATTTCTTTAAAATTACTCTTTTAGAAGGGTGCAACATAATATTCCGGATATTACTATTATTTTACATGATTGTGTGAGAAAAATGCAGCGAAGGTAGACTCAGATTTAGGGAAGAGAAATCTGAAAAAAATAAACATTTTAGGAAATAATATATCGTATTTGGAAATTAAAAAGATTCACACTTTGTCCTTAAAATGATAATTTAAATTAAATATTTTTTAAAAATGGAAAATTGTTTTTTAAACAATAAACAAGGGTCTTGTACTGTATTAGTCTTTTGGTATGTTTTGAAATTCTGAATATTCATTAACCTTTTTTAGAGATTTTAATCTCTATGAATTACGATCTTAGAAAACATTGATAATTAGATTATTCTTCATCTTTGTCCTATGAGGTGCTAATGAAAGATGAAAATTATTTTATATATTTAAATTTATTTTCAAAATTGAAGTTGTCTAAACAGGAAAAGTAACCAAGAGTGTTTTGAGATTAAATAAGGATAAACAAAACACACTAATTAATAAAAAGTATTTATTAAATACAGAAAATATAAAATTAAGGATATTTCTGAAAATAAAATTAAAACCAGCCGAAAATAAAAATATTTACAAAAATTATTTCGGTCAAACATTTTGTATGCGTTATACCGGTAATTACAAATGCAAAACAGTTGGTTTATTCCAGGTCAAACGGACTAGGAAATCCTGGTCGTACCCCTTCCATTTCGGTGGAATCGCAGAATTATGTACATATAGCTCTAACAAGGAGAGGCCCAAGCTTGGTAATAACAGATTTTGATTATATTTATACCTGTTGTAAGGCCCCTTAGTCTCTGGCTCAATGGATTTTAAGAAACGCTACTTAGTTCTCGAGAAATAGGGGGTCTAATATTATGACACCACTTAAATAATTATTTTGTAACGGGTTTATTGTGTTACAAAGTCTGTTGTGGCACCCTCTAGTTATAATAAAATAAAACATTTTCAAATAAAGTAAAAATAAATACAGAAAGAAGATAAATGTGAAAGCAAAATAATTCAAAACGCAAGCTTACGTATTACAAATTTAAAAATCTTTAATATGCAAAGAAAGTATGTTGTAATTTAATTCGTATGGTAAATTTTAATGTAATTATGCTTCTTACTTTAAAAACAGAGTAGTATTATCATCACATTGACTCCCCTTGTTAAGGCAATATATAAATGATGTGCCTTTAAAATCACGAATTGACACAATTGTTCATTATCGTTGCATCGATAAAGAATATATAAAATACATTTTAAAAGTGATTAAAAAAACTAACCGTTTAATGATGTTTTATAGATTTATTTTGTTACAAATAAAAAAATAAATAGGTCAACATTATAATTGATGCATAATTTTATAATTTTTAATTGCGATTATTAAATTATAATTACAAGTATATTTATTAAATAAAAAATGAGATAAACAAATGTAGGGCGTTCCGGTCTCGAACCCGAGCCTGCGGATCAACGAACAGACGCCATAACACCTGAGCTACGACGAACGAAATAATTTCATTACAAAGTAAGTATTTAATTTGTGCTATAATATTATACCCCCTGTTATTCGAGAACTAAGGGGTGTTGTATAAAATCTGTTGAACCTGAGACTAAGGAACTTCTACCCTACAACATATATAAAAATAATCAAAATATGTGATTACCAAGCTTGGCCTTCTCCTTGTAAGATGAACATCTTCAAACTTTCGGAGTCAAAAGCAAAATAGTTGAGTCACCAGGGGTCCTTCTGTAAAGTTCAATATTCCACGGAAGAAAATGATCAAATATCGAAGTTTGTCATTTTATTGCTCATAATACAAGAGACCTTACGTATTGAAAATATGTGTTCAATTATAACTTGTTGTGCTCAAAAACATAATTGGGGTATTAAATATCAGAAATCAATACATTCATCATTACTTGGCCTCCAAGCAGACCATGTCACGATGAATTTGACCCTTATTTTTACAGGTGATATTAAGAGATGAAGGAAGAAACATCCCTATTAATTAAAATAGAGAATAAAATTATTTCTTAACGACCCAGGTTTGGAAAATCTAATTTAAAAATCTAAATTTTCTTTACTACAGAACGAATTACGTTAAACGTTTGTCATTTTACAAAACGTTTAACTATGAATATATATTATAGAGCTGCTGAAAATTTTCTCTACTGCTTAAATATTCATTAATTTATTCATCTTTGAAATCCATTACAAAGAATATTTATAAATTCAATCCCATATTCAGACGCACATATGTCTAAACGGATACTGCTGATTTGATTACCGTTTGTGCCATTGGAAACTTTTTGTACCAAATTTAATTGACAAGAAAACGTTTGTTTTATTTTGGGCCTTTTCAGTATAAGGTGAATACTACAATAGGGAAATAATAACACAAAAGTACACGAAATAAGTGGATCGTTTCATGTCAACTGGCTTAGGAGCTCCTGGCTAGTTGCAAAGTAATGACCCAGTATAGTCTCTTGAACGGATAAAGCTTTAATTGTGGAACAAGTAATAAAATGAGGATTAAGGAATGATAATAAAATGAGGATTCACTATCATATGTAAGTTGATGTACTATCCCCTAGTGGCGAAATGTGGAATTTGTCGATCCTATCTCGAAAAATGTAAGAGATAGTGAATAAATATGAATAGCATCCTTGATTTAGTATCAAATAATATCTTACATGTAAAAATAACTTTATTGGAACTGAAATGTTAATTTTTTGATTACCAATCACCAGCAATCCAGTTAATATGTTTTTTTCCATCTTTGAAAACATTCAAAGCTTGCTCTAAAAAATCCAGTCAACCCGAAACAGACTCGCAAGTTTGAAAATCCAGCCGGGAAATTTAATGTCAACATGATCTGAACACGAACCCGAACTGAGGGTGGGGTCGGAGTAGGGTAAAATCGCATTACACAAACCGATGCAGGATTCTTCATAGGAGTATATAACTCTCTAGTTTAAAAACAAGAAGCTTATCTTTGGTTTTGTTTAACCTGCTTGGTTGGATATAAAACTCAAACAAGTTCGCAATTGTAATTCAAACATGGCAAATGTGTTCGTACTATAACTAGTTTTATAAATATACAGATCTTGGTGCAATAACTGTTGTACTCTTATGCAAAAATGCATGAATACAAACTTTATTTTATGTGCAGATTTTCATATTATAGATATTAATTTTATTTTATAAAATTAAGTTTCAATACTCTTTTACAAACAATTAATTACAATTATGTTACATTAAAATTATACTAAGCGCAAATATCCAATACAAGACATTGTAAAAATATCATCGTTACTATTTCAGAGAAATGAATTATATCGTCTGTTATTATATGATTAATTTCCTTAATAATTCAAATACATAATTTGGCAACATTTTACCTTTTGTGGACATTTACTGAACATTCCAATGGAAAACTTAAGCCTTGCTTTGAAAGATTCAGAACTTGAAATCCATATTTAGACTCTCTTTCCATTTAGTATCTCTTTCTTCTGAAACAGGTGTTACGTATTTATATAATTACGAACGCACGTAAAAAGCTACGGTGAAATTTTTTCTGTCAATCTGTCGATAGACAATTTTTTGCTTTCTAAAATAAACTGATTCCTGGAGGTTACATATGTGAAAAATAAGTTATTTCTTCAAATAAAAGATTATTTTAATTTTCAATTTTAATGAGTACATGATGTCAAAGATTTTAATAATCCCTCTAATTTCCACTTTTGCCACTTTTTAACTACAGAAATGAAGAAATTTAGATGCAACTTAGACAAAATTGTCGGTAAATATTACAAATAATTAATATATCGAAAACTTAATAGGATATCCTTGGATCCATGCGAATAACTGGTGTTTTCATCGTGAAACGTTTTATATGCACTAAGCAAAGAAAAAACTGGATAAGTGGGATCTTTTTGAGCACATGAGCTCATCGAGAAAAACTTTAAAAGTCCACTGTAAGTTAGCATTTCTATGTTATCGTGGAACAAAATCGCTTTGTCTTCTAACACAGTAATGACATGTGATGAAAAGTGGTTCATATACGATAAGCGTCGCCGATCTGCACAATAGATGCCGACGAGGCTCCAAAACACATGTCGAAACCAATCCGTCATCCAAAAAATATAGTAGTGACTGTTTTAGTGGTGTACGTGTGATGTTATGCAACACTTCCTTTTGTAAAGTGGTGAAACTATGAATGCAGAAATTACTGCGCACAGCTTGTATAAAACTTTACGTGTTATGCGACTTAGATTCGTTAACTGAAATGAAGATTTAGAGCTTTAAGACAACGCGAGTCCACACGTTTCAAAAACAACTGTTCAAAAATAACGCTGATTGCACCATAAGACTTTTCGTCACCCTCTATACTCTCCAGACATTAAAACGACATCTTTTAAACGATTATACCATTTTTATGCAAGGAAAAGTTTTGCGAACGAATCAGACGTAAAAAATTCCTTTGAAAATTTTCTTCGGTCCAGAACGCAGAATTATATGTAATTGGCATACATGCTCTGTTATCTCGATGGGAGAAATGTGTTGCATCTAATAGTGCCGATTTTTATTACTAAAAGTAAATTTTCATAGACTTATTTTTGTTTAAAATTTATCTACGAAAAATGAAATGTCATCTGAAATAACCTAATACGGAAACAAAATAAGTAGCATTATATACAAATCGAATTTTGCAAGAAAAAAAATATTTGTATTATTCTGTTTAGATGACCTTGCCTCATTCGCTAAAGTATTACGAATACATATATATTAACACTAGAACCGCTGGGAATTTTACTCAAGTTTTATAAAAAATATTTTACACCAGAATTTTTATTTAAAACTATTTAACTTATTTATTCAACTTATTATTGTGCGGTTTATATTTGACTTAATTTATTAAGAAACTTCTGGGGAGAATCCACAATTATTTATTTGGTACGGGTCAAAATGACTCGTCTTTACGGTTCTAGTGTTAAACCAATGTTTCCATTTCTTTACATAGATAGTTGTCAAAAATCAGTTCAACCCATTTTTAATTAGAGCAAAATTCAGCCTTTAGAAGTCTTCAAATAAGAATGTCTAAATATTTTGAAATGTATATTTTAGGTTTTCTTTGATAGTGAAATTAAAATAGATAATAAATAAAATGAGAAATAGTCTGCTTTCTGAAAATTTAGTTGCGTTACTTTGATATTACATCTTTTGTTTGGTTGATATCTGCTTTATCACTCATAATTTTAAATATGATTTATTTCTTGTAAAACTCGGAAAGGGATATGTTCAGTTTGTGTGTGTTGTCGATATTGTAGAAGACTTTCAAAAGTGCTGGTATGAAAAAATTAAGTTTAAATTATTTTGATGCATTGTTTTAAAAAAATATATTATTATTTCATTTCATTTGGTATCTCTTCTTTATGACATCAAAACAATCATGAAATAAGAGAGTATAAAATTAGAAGAGTGGATGAACAAAATGGACGTGTAATCACTCTACTGAAGATTTAGTAACGTTATTTTGAAAGTTCTCAATTTAAATGGATGACTTCATAGATTTAAAATATGATTTATTTCTTCTAACATTTAAAACACTGTTGGAGTGTTTTTGGTTCTGCGTACCCATGCATTTTTTAAAAAATGGTAGAGTGGAAAAATAAGTAAATTATTGCTTCAATTCTTTTTTTCGGTCGCCTTTTATTTAATTTTTTTTTTACCTCTAGTTAGGTTCCGTTCTCTACTATATTCAAAGGACTAATAAAAAAAATATTTCTAAAGTTAAAAATCTACAAACAAACAACTTTATTAAATTAACCCATTGAAGTAATTGTATTAAAAATAATTCATATATCATTATTTGTAAATAATTTAGGGTTTTCTTTAGATGTAGTTATTATTTTTCCTTTAAATTGCAGCTATAATGAAAGAAATTACTGTTATAGAATTATTTAATGAATGATTGATGCAATGTATTGTATTCTTGAAATAATATAAGATTATATGGATTTATGACTCTTCTTTATTTTCTATTGTAATGAAAATTATGCTTTATCATTATTTTTCTTTAATGCTTTAAAAAAAAATGTTTCGCTAGACAAAAGAATGCGGGCTATTTTAGATCTCATTCCATTTTGCTATCAGTACTTACATGCCAGAACTCTCATTATATATATAATGGAGTTAATTGGTAAAATTTAAAAGTTAATCTTTCTGCATTATTAAATATGCCTTCTTTTGTTAATTGTAAGATGATGTAAAACGAATTTTGATTAATAAATGTTTAAAAACATAGCGTATGGGTGTAAATTTTAAAGAGCAATGCAGACGTAATCAGTACCATTTTCAACTTTTCGTGTGTTAGCATTAAGCTAATAAAAATTATAGCTTCATAAAATAGTCAAGTTTTATATACTAAAATAAAAACATTGAACAAATTTTTATCAAAATTGACTTTGATGGAAAATTTTCAAGAAAGGATTTTTTTGCAATATTATTTCTGGATAATCCGATATTTTAAAGTAATATATTTTACAGTGTCACTGTACATGTAAAAATATAAAAAAAAATAGAGTTTGAATATTTAGTAAGCATAAATTATGTGGTGGAGACAAGAAAGCGGAGATGTCGGCGACACGATGCATGTGAAAGGGATGATGTCTATGTCTCCACGACAATTCACGACTACATCCAATCCCAGAAAGGGTACAGAATATGCAACAGCTTGAATTTGAAATGTTTTCGTATGTACAGGGTGATTATAAAAAACTATCCCGACATTTGTGCCCCTAACTATCATACCATTCACAGAAACTTCATGAAATTTTGGCAAAATTTATTTTGAGGTATGCGCTCAAGAATGATATGGAAATTCACACAGTTGACAAACAAACTGACACAGTATGTGTCACTCAAACAGTTACGGTTACAGTGAGAAAATTTCGAAAAAATCAAATGGCAACACCCAGTGTTTTGTATTGGAATGTGATCTCCATTGTGAAAAACCCTAAATAGCGTTGGAACGGCAACTGTAGCAAGAAAATCACTGGTGGTAGATAGGCTAAAAGTGAGGACAACCAATAAGGACAGAGAAGCAGCATAAAATAAAGCACTTTATTGTGTTTCACAAATTTTCCACATGACCTCCTTCACACGAGATGACACTTTACATGCGGCTGATGGTGGATAGCACTACAGCACGTATCATGGCAATAGGAATCTCTTGAATTGCAGTTCTGATGGCATCTTTCAAATCAGATGCAGTTTGAGGACGAAACTAATACACTTTGGATTTCAGATATCCCCACAGCCCGAAATCCATTGGTGTCAGATCAGGAGACCTTGGTGTCTACGGAAACTGGAAATGACGGGAGATAACTCTGTCACCAAACTGTTGAGTTAAGACACGTTTGACTGAAGTCGCGACATGTGGAGGATCGCCATCTTGCATCCGCACAACTTCAGATAGAGCATTTTGCCGTTGCAATGCGGGAATCCCGTAATGAGTTAACATGTCCAGATAGCGAGCACTTGTTACTGTACACGTTTGCAGATCACCGGCAGTAACCTCTTCAAAAAAGTAAGGACCGAGGATGAACGTACTCGTTATACCACACCACACAGTCCCTTTTTCCTCGTGTAATGGACGTGCATGCACATCATGTGGATTATTCTCTGCCCAGTGCACACAATGTTTCGAATTCACGTTACCAGTTAACGAGAAATGCGCCTCATCTGTCCACAGAATGCGTAAAGGCCAGCTGCTATCTTCATCATACCGGATAAGGAATTGATTTGAAAAATCCAGCCGTAATTGATAGTCACATCCCGCTTCCAACATCTGGACACGCTGCAATCGATACGGAAACATATTTAGAACAGAGCGCAGAATCTTGCGTACAGTTGAATTCGGCAGATCCAGAACACGTGAAACACCACGTACAGTTGCGGGACGAACTGTGCTTATCATCTGATGGACTTCTGCAACAGCTTTTACAGGAACGGAAGGTCGTCCAGACCGATGTCGATCGCATGTCCAACTAGTTTCTTCAAATTTATGAATCAAGTCCCGTACAGCTTTGACAGTGCACGGTCCTCGCCGTAATCCATGGTTTCTGCAATAAACACGCAATGTCTCTGCGGCATTTTGTCCATTCAGGTAATAAATCTTTACGATTTCCCCACGTTCTTTCCCTGAAAGCGGCATCTTGTTCGGAATGGCAGAAAGAACATTCGCGGCTCGCATTTCGCAGTGTCTTTTCTTTCACCTAGCGTGACGACGTCAGTCATGACTGTGTCTTACGTAGAACCCGAAATTTGTGTTTCTTGGTTTCTTCTTCTCGTTTTGTGGAGAACTAATCAGGCTAGAATATCAGCCAAAGAAACGGTGTGACTTGTGATATAAATGAAACGAAAATTAATGCTCTGGTGCTCGGCAAAGTCCTTTTTCTTTTCTCTTGCCTAGTTCCAGTGATTTTCATGCTACAGTTGTCGTTCCAAAGCTATTTAGGGTTTTTCACAATGGAGATCACATTCCAATACAAAAAACTGGGTGTTGCTATTTGATTTTTCGAAATTTTCTCGCTGTGACCGTAACTGTTTGAGTGACACTGTTGTTTTCCATATCATTCTTGAGCGCATACCTCAAAATATCTTTTACCAAAATTTCATTCAGTTTCTGTGAATGGTATGATAGTTAGGGGCACAAATGTCGGGATATTTTTTTTATAATCACCCTGTATGTATTATGGGAGTATGTACAGAAATGATATACCGAATTCAGAACTTTATCATTAATAGAGATTGTAACAAACAACGAAGTTAGAAGTATGAATTCTGTACGCAATTATTACAATGTTGAGTAACGACATGCAAAGTACTTAATATAAGAGTATTTAAGCGAAGTATGCCTATCATGGGAGTATGTAGAAAAGTGATATATCCAACTCAGAATTTTTTCATTCAGAGAGGTGACAGCGAGCAACGAGGTTAGATGTAAAGATGTTCCCCTGAGTGAAAGCACTACCGAGGAACGACGTGCAAAGTACTTAGCTTTGATTTAAAATCATTTTTCATCAGACTTTTATCGGATTTGTATCCAAAGGAATGCTATGTCTCCACGTCATTTCACGCCCCTGTAGAGTAGTAATATTTGTACAGACAGTGCAACGCTTGCATTTAAATTATTGTACGTCTTCTTTAAATCCTTATCTAGCATCAACGGTTTACCATACTTTCGGCCCGTTCGAGGAGATACCAAGAGGTTGAAGATTGAGCTTCGATGGTGTGGTCAAGAAAGCGATGAAAACTTGGCTTCATGGACAGCAGAAAATGAAGAAGCTTCTTAAGTCATACTAGAAATGCTGTTTGTTAACTAGAACTGTTTGTTAATTTGTGTGAATATGTAGAGAAGTGACACGTGCATTTTTTTTCCAGTAGAAATACAATTGTTACAAAAAATTGCTTTTACATTTTGATCCAACCTCGTACCTTTTATTAAATTGTTTGATATTTGTTATTTTTACTGATGACATTCTTTGACCACCGACCGGAATTTTTCTCCGAGTACATATCTAACATCCACCAAAACGTTCAGACAATCGCCTTTACCTATTGCAAAATTTGTCGGCATGGTTCTGTATTTATACAAAGTGATTTCATTGTAAAGTCTCTCTTTTTCGTGTGATATATTTGTTATTGGTCAAGTCTCATTTTCTAATCTCTAGAGGTGCTAACCTCGTAAAAAAATTGATAGCTACTATGAAATATTATCTAATAGTACTGCAATTTATGATGTGCTAAAAATGCTTACCTATAATTACACTAAGTATATAAAGCAGTTTTAAACCAAAAAATGAACTACAAAATACGAATTTCTAGCCGCATCAAGGTTTTGACAAATACAGGTATATTAATAGAGCAGATAGTCCAAATACCGCCTAGTATGTGTTCTGAGAACTGAGAACAGCGCAGTCTAGTGGTGACAGGCAGATTTCGTACCTTTAATTGAGAGAAAAAAGACACGAGCATTACGTTGCTGAAGTCTGTCTCTTTTATAAACAGTAAGATCAAAAGTGTCAACACAACGAAATTTGGGATATCAAAAGTTTCCCAGGTATGCGATTCTCAGTTTTATAAAAAATATTAATCGTATATTGACCTGAATTTACGTTTGTTTTCTAGACATATTTAACTCCCAAATGCCTCGCGTGCGTTATTGTTATTTTATTATATGAATGTGTAATACCAGTTTTAACTTAACCCCTTAACAGTTTCGTTTTTTTATACAATAAACTAAAAAATAGGGACAAAACAACACACTTTCCGTACTAAAATATTTGCCTTACATAATTGAAAAATGTCTGGCAATTAATAAAACGAACATTACAGTTATAAATTAGTGGTATCCAAAAGCTTTTAGTAACGAAACAAGCAAACTCTTATGTTACTCTACGGGCAAAACTGTTATTTGGTTAAATATATCAGGTGGTCAAAATACCGGCCACCGGTATTTGAACCATTCTGGCTTTACTTTGCGTGAAGGGGAGGAAAATAAATTAATTTATGGGATAACGGACGATGTACTGCTTTATTGCGTCATTTTCTCCACTGGTAATCGCATCATTACGCAGAAAAATACTGTCGGCCACTCCAAAATCGTCCCCAAAAAATGGGAAGAGAAAAAAGAAAATTACGAGGGAAAGGGGTAGAAATTGGATTTAATGAAGGTAAAACAGAAAAATGTACGGCAGATTAAGATAATGCAATTTACGTCTTCTGCGAGGGTGCTTTCTCTGCAGACAAGCAGGTAAACTTTGGGTTCGATGTTTAGGATGCGATATGTAGGCCCATAGCGACTGAATCGACGCAGCAGTGATTACTATGTTTGTGATTTTTGTAGATAAAGTAATCTACATTTTAAGAAAGGACTTTTTTGTTTAACACGTAAAAAACAAAATTACGAATTGAATGGAAAGAAGACTGTGAGAGATAGTCACTGAGATTCTTATAAATTTAACGAAAATGCTTGTTTATTAAAATTTCCATGTTCTTTCTGTACATATTAAATGTTTTTAATCAATAAATTTATTTTAACACTGTTATTCTCTTTTAATTAGCGAAATTATCCCTATTTGTGTGATACTTTTGGAAAAAAAAACTGAGGTTTGCAGACTTTCGGAATTTTTCTTTTTTTAAAGAGAAAATTCTTTTTAAGCTGCCTTTTATTTTCTTAATTATGCATGTGCAACATATCGATGTACACTACTATGACGTTTTCCTCCACAAATTTTCAGAATTGTAGGATCTAGATTGAAAATAAAAATAGTAGCCGATATTTGGTCGTTCTCCACTATTGTTTTAATCAAGGAATGAAATAATTGATTATATGATAAATAAATACATTAAAATAATAGAATGTACTTTTTCAAATTTTATTTCCGAATTAATGGTTAAAACGAACATTTCAATATATGTATTTCAATTTTGAAAAAGTAAAGAATATAATGTCACTTTAAAATTAATCATAATTTTTAGATCCGCAACTAAATTAATCATAAATTCATCATCCCATTGAACAACTTTTAACGATTATCGATTAACAGTAACGAGAAAAAAGGGGGACAAAAGGATTCTTTAATAATTGCAGGAAATTGTACTAAACGTAATTAATTATATTTGAGTTTTATAATAATTCATTTGAAATTGCGTGCATTAATACGTTTAGAAAAAAAAATCACATCCTTGAAGTTCATTAGATAGATTCTGATTCCTGTCAGATTCATTTTAAAATATTATTTTAAATTTAATTTCTAAAATATATAAATATTAATTATCCAAAAACTCCATCATTAAAGACACGCTACTTTCCAGAAAAAATTACACTCGTTGTAAAATGTATAGAAAACGAAATTTGTAAATTATCAGACAAAAAAAAAAAAAAAAAAATGAGATTTTAGAGAAATCATTCAATATAATACATGTTATGAAAATTATACATAATGCATACAATGAAAAATAATTCCAAAAATTGCCCTAATGTAATAGAAACATTTAAAAAAATTCAATATGTACTCGTCGTTACTCAGGATTCTGGAAAACGCTTCATTTTCAACGGAAACCAGATGGAGGAAGAAATATGATAATCCTCATAAATCAATATGTTTCCATGTTTTACAAAAACGATTCTGAAATAAGAAAGACATTTAACTGCCCATAACTGTCGAAAAAATAATTTCCGTTAAGAGGATTTTTTTAGACAGCTGACTAGGCCCCTTACCTGCCAGGCTTTTGCCCACCTTAACGGGTTGATACGTGGCAACGGGGCGCGTATTCGCCTGCTCTCCGCTTGGTGAAGATGTGTTTGATAAATTTATAGGCCGACGTGGCTTCAGTGCGTGTTAAGAGGATTCAGTATTATTTGAACAAATGTTTCGCTTTTAATGCCACAAAGAGCCTGAAAATTCCTAAAATTCAAAGTATCATAATTCGGTAAGTATCAGTATTAAAAAAAATCACAAGAAATAAATATTTTTTTTCTCTTGTTAGAACATAGACAAATTTTTTTTCTCTTGTTAGAACTTGGACAAAATTTTTGTAAAAGTAACGTATATAATCCAGGTGCTATATAAAAAAAAAAAACTTTTTGGCCCATATACTCGTATATAAATAATCAATTATCCAAAAACTTAATCATTAAAAACACCTATATTATACCCTTAACTGGTGTCACAAAAATTGTCGCATAGATAATGTGAGCGGTGTGCGAGACCACTTGATAGAAGAAAGAATAAAAGGCTCGATTATCTCATAGATTACTATTTTTGAACTAAACATAACGTACAGGACTACTATAATTAAAATCCCCTTATTCGGAGGTCTCAAGTGATAGTACTAGGGATTTAAAACCAAACAAAATTTCATTGATACCTAGAGTTGCAAAGGCTAGAAAAAACCCGGTTTAAACCCGGGAATAAACCAGGTTTTTTGGGAATAAACTTGGAATTTTGGGAATAAACCTGGGAATAAACCGGGTCTATTGGAAATAAACCCGGGAATAAACCGGATTTTTGAAATTCTACTGGTACCTATAAGTAAACTGAAAATTACAAGTTAAAATGTAAAACTGAAAAAAAAAACAGCGGACTGTGAAACAGCTAACAGGAATTAAGAGTCAATATGATGAAGAAAAGCAGCATTTCACATATTTTTTTCAACTCTGTTCAACTTTTTACCCTCTCAAACTCACAGTTTTGTAATAAATTTTGAACTTAGAGTCGATAACATAATAAGAATACCCTGCAAAGATAGATTTTTTATTACAGAGATCTATGCTGTTCATATATCAAATTGTGCAAAAAAATAATCACAATAAAAAAATTTTATATAATGTGTAGTTTGAACTCGGAAATTTTTTCTATGTAATTAAATGAGATTTTTTCTGTACTTCAGTTATTTGCATAATTCTGTACTGTTTTTTTTATTATTATCTATTATTTATTTTTTTTAAACTCGGTTCAAGTTGTTCTATAAATACAGCGAAATTTTTTTTTGGACAAATCAAAAATTACTTTGTTATCAGAAAAAGTATTTGACAGATATGCATATGATTTCAGTGTATTCTTTCTACTGGACAAGACGTGCTATATGTTTGAATATTAATTCAGTCATGGATGTTTGAAATCTGACGGATTCCAGATAAGATCTCCGTTCTCTTTAGATGGTGTGTGCAAAATGTTATCTAGTGTCTGTAATTAACCAACCAACTAACCAGTGTAACGACAATACAAAAAAAGAAGTGAAAATGAAGGTTGCAGTCAATTGCCTCATTAAAAACAAATTTACAAAATATATCTTCATATTACTCAGTACAGTAAAAATAACTATAATAAAATTAATATACTGAGTAACACGAGATGCTGTTAAGTCAATAAAATTTTGTTTTGGTATTTAAAAAAATGTAAAATCTCAAAATGAAGGACAAAATAATCATGTTACAGAAAAACAATGGAGTAGAGCAATGAAATAAAGGAGTGTCTTTTTAAAAAGACGACTTATGGTGATGTATGTGATTTTTTCAATTTCAAAATTAAGCAATATGCTTCCGCAGGATTGTCAGTTTAATCCTTTTGTAATCATAAATTCCGAATTCATACCTGAAATTCCGAAAGAAGATTTTTTCTTTATGTAATCATAAAATGTCTGTCACTAAATAAAGAAAAACTACTACATATTTGGAATTTCTAGTATGAATTCTGAATTTCAGAATAAATTAAAGTGAAAACTGTCAAACCCTGGCTGACTGTATATTTGACGGACGAGACCGAACATATCACAATGTGGAAATAAACAGTCTGGGAGAAAACTAAACGATTGGAAACCCTGGCTATTTACAATAAAGCTTCAATTCTTAAACAAAACATCTGTAGTTGAATAGTGTATCTTATGTTAGTACTAGCTGACCCGCCCGGCGTTGCCCGAGCCCTTGTAATAAACTTAAATCTCTTAAAAAACGGAACTCTGGCCACGGTCTACGATGGCTTCAGAACCGTACACCAGGCATGCTCGTACGCTCTAGAACATCTTTTATTTCCCCCTACCACCGCCAGGGGAGCATTCTGTACTAAACAAACCTCTTTCCGAACGAACTTCTGAGACAGGTCCCCGCTGCCTACGTTACTGTATAGTAGGCGCACTACAAAATTGAGCTGGTTTCGAGAAGATTGAAACATTAATAGCCCAGTTATTGCATTAAGGCAAAGTTAGAGAAAATAACCTTGAGTGAGGTGCCGAAGGGAGGAGATGTTCGAGTGTCCTTCAGAAAATGACTAATTAGGAGGCCCACTACGCATGCATAAATATTCGTTCGTTTTGTTAAGCTAGGAACTTAATTACAAAGTTGGCTTAAACTCTTATTTGTAAATAGTGGTAACCGCTACTCATAAACTTAATTTAATGTTATAAAGGGTGACTATTAAGTTAAATATAATGTTTGGAATCACTTGCGTTGAAATCGGAAAGATAGTTGCTGATATATAGAAACGGGGCATAGTTAGAGAAAAACCTTGAATGAGGGGCCGGGGGGGGAGGGTTGTTTAAGTACCCTTCAGCAAATGACTAATTAAGAGGAACACTATGCATCTTTCGAAATTCGTTCGTTTGCTTAAGCTAGGAACTTAATTACAAATTTGGCTTAACCAATTATTCGGAAATAGTGTAACCGCTACTCATAAATTTAGTTTAATGTTATAAAGAGTGACATTTAAGTTAATTATAATGTTTGGAATCACTTGTGTTGAAATCGGAAAGATAGTTGCTGAGATATGAAAACGGAGCATAGTTAGAGAAAAAAAAACCTTGAAAGGAGTGCCGGGGGGGAGGGGTTGTTCAAGTGTCCTTCAGCAAATGACTAATTAGGAGGACCACTATGCATCTTTCAAAAATCGTTAGTTTGCTTAAGCTTTGAACTTAATTGCAAATTTGGCTTAAACTATTATTCGTAAATAGTGGTAACCGCTACTCATAATTTTAGTTTAATGTTATAAAGAGTGACATTAAGTTGATTATAATGTTTGGAATCACTTGTGTTGAAATCGGAAAGATAGTTGCTGAGATATGGAAACGGAGCATAGTTAGAGAAAAAAACCTTGAAGGACGGGCCGGGAGGGGTGGGGGGGGGGGTTCAAGTGGCCTTCAGCAAATAACTAATTAGGAGGACCACTATGCATCTTTCAAAATTCGTTCGTCTCCTTAAACTTTGAATTTAATTACAAATTTGGCTTAAACTGTTATTCGTAAATAGTGGTAACCGCTACTCATAAATTTAGTTTAATGTTATAAATGGTGACTATTAAATTAATTATAATGTTTGAAATCACTTGCGTTGAAATCGGAAAGATAGTTTCTGAGATATGGAAACGGAGCAGAGTTAGAGAAAAAACCTTGAAGGACGATCCGGAAGGGGTGGGGTGGGGGGGTGTTTAAGTGGCCTTCAGCAAATAACTAATTAGGAGGATCACAATACATCTTTAATGATTGATTCATTTGGTTAAGCTAGGAACTTAATTTGAAATTTGGCTTACTACTTTTACACTACTATTCGGAAATTCTAGTAACTGCTTTCTAGAAATACACCTTGAAGCTTAAATGTAATTAGACCCTTGTCCCTCTTAATTTCCGCAAATATAAAAAAGAATCTCTTAAATAAAGTTTTCTGTATTAACAATCTCCATCATAATAATAAATGTCATGTAAAAAAAACTTAAACCCGACTAAATGTCATGAAGAAAAATATGCCTGCAAAATATTTCGATCAGTGGGACGTATGTGTAATTTGTCATGTACAGGTGGCGTGACAGTCGCATGGCTCATCTACGCTAATAACTTCAATCCATGTTGACACTATTTAGTTAGAAATCCTTATTTGTGCATCGCTACTCTGTTTTATTTAATTACTTCTGTGAAGAATCGATGCAACCAACCAGTGAACCAACCAACCCAAGACAATAAAAGCGTATTTTTAATGAGAGTTCTTTGTGCATTTTAATTAATATTTCAGAAAGTAATTAAAATATTAAAATTCTGAAGTAATGTTGCACCAGGAGAGGGTTTGGACTACCTAATTTTAAATTTCCAGCCTTCTAGGTGGGCCAGATTTTCCTAGCCATCGCCAACAGACACACACACAGACACACAGACACACAGAGCGAAACTTTCTTTTATTAGTTTAGACTACGTACAATACAGGAGCTAAATTAAATTCTTCCAAATTATCCATTGCTACACTGCACACACAAGCATATTTAAAATTCGTTCATACTAAAATAAATATCGATTTTTTTTTTTTTTTTTTTTACAAAATAATATATATAGAATCACAAACGGTACAGAAAAAACTGCAGCTATTAAAGACTAACAAATCATTTAATTCTCAGCCTAAAAGATACTGCTCAGACGAGGAGACCAAGTCTGTAGAGCATATATGTACCTCCCTGAATCTTTATTAAAGTTTTTAAAAAGAAAGAAAAAAAGAAAAAGGAAAACATACAATTTTCAGCTGGACCTGAACCTACCGGTAAACAGAACAAAATGCAGCCATTAAATCCTAATAAATCATTTAATTCACAGCCTAATACAGACTGCTCAGACGAGGAGACCAAGTCTGTAGAACATAGCTATCTCTCCCTGTACCTTTATTAACATTTTTAAAGCGGAAGAAAAAGAAAAAATTACAATTTTCATCTGGAGCTGAACCCAACGGTAAGCGCGACAGGGTACTATGGACAGAGACAATACTATGGCCAGAATTGACCAAATAAAATTAATAATTGTTCTTAGATACTCAGATATTTTAGAACACAAATTTCAATGGGTCCTATATATAGGGAAGACAGGGGATGTTTGAACAAAAAAATTTTAACCGCATTTTACTGAAATGCTTGTAATTTGTGTTTGACATGCATTAGTATCTAAGTTTCAGACATATAAATAGTTTATTATATATTCCATATCTTTACAGCATCAACATTTTTAAAAGGCAGTAAATGATACTTTAGAAAATATTCCCATAACTCTGTAAACTGGGTTAAACCACCTGTGAGGAATGTTTTACCCACTAAATAAATAAAGTACATTTTGACCAGAAATATTAATTAATGCATATAACTTATTATATATCTGTATGCTATTTTTAATTTTATTTTTTAATTTTATTTTTCTAAATAAAATTTTTGGCACGAAACATATTTATTTAAAGTGGTTACTAGGAAAAATAAAGAATTCTCATTATGTTAAAATCCATATCCTTAATTTTACAAATCAACGAATATTTTCATAACCAGAGAAGTCAAATATAAATTTTAAACTGCTTTTTAGCGCAAGTTGTTATACACATGTATATTATGCATATAATATACATATTTATGCTTTATGTAGCTGTGTTCTGCAAAATTTGTTCCGACATGTAAAAAGAGTTCAGTTTGAATTGATGCTTCACATCATTTATTAATAGGTACTTTTGCATTCACTTACAATTTAAATCGTATATACTATTTCTGGTGTCAACATGCCTATTTCTATGCACATACAAAATGCATAACGATGAATGAGATATCATACGAAAGGGTCTTTTAACGGGCTTGTGACATAGTGAACGCCCATACCTTTTTAAAACGTTTTGGGGTTAAATATTGCAGTTCCTAAAAATTAATGAAAATTTAAAATCGCAAGTAATCTCAAAGACTGCAGTGCGAAAACATTCCACGGTTCCAATGGCATTGTATTATAGTTATATTTAAAACATACATTTATATAAATTATGCTATTAATTACTGAAATAAGTTGAGTATTACATTTTTTATAAATTTAAATCCAATTGATAAAATGTGTTCGATTATACTAGATAAAAAATAGGAGCTATAATACCGGCCAATCATATCACACAACTGCTATTTTGAAAATAAGTTGAAAACACAAGAAAATTGATAAACCACGGTATAATTAACTATCTTATCTTTCAGATTATCAAATAATGTACACTTTAAAGCTAAAATATCTTCTGTAACTCTATTTACTGGTGTAGCAGAAGAGAATACAAATAACCAAAAAAAAAAATCGGTAGAGAGGGGGAAATTGCAAATTCCGCTTTTTAACACTTTCCAACATAGTTGAAAAGTGTTTATAAATTCGGTTTATCTGTCCGTCTGACCGTGCTCTAACTCTCGTAAATATACTCGGATTGTCATGAAATTTTTATACATTATTGAATTTTACTTTAGAATGTTTGGTATTGAAAATGAAGTGTGTCGCATTAATATTTAATTTACAGGGATGCACAAAATAATTTCATTACATTATTGGCCCAACCAGTGGCTGAGAGGATCTGCTCTCAAAGCTGGTAGACGGGAGGTGCTGGGTTCAAACCACTGTCGTGCTCGTCGACCTGACCGTGGGTTTCCTCTAACCTTGCAGTAAATACTTGTTAAGATCCCTTAGAATGACCTCCACAGAGGGCACTCTCCCATAGGGCCTGTATCCTTCGAGTAGATATCGGCCGTAATAAATAAACAACCATTACATTATTTTCTATAGGGAAAGATCGATTGTGGCGCATTTTATTGTTGTTACGATATTTCAAACATAATGCAATTAATATGCGTTTCTGAAGTGGTCTAAAGCATGTTTTTATCAGAGTATACAATTAGTAGCATTTATAGTTCAATTACAGGGACGTACAAAATAATCCCTTTACATTATGATATATGGGGGAGAATCATTTGCGGTGTATTTTGAACATGTTATATAATACTTCAAACGTAATGAAATTTGAAAGGATCATTAAGGTTCAACACAACGTATTTTCTATAGATTATGGAATATGTAGGGTTTATTGTTCGTGTACAGAGAAGTACAAGGTAATTCGGTTAAAGGACTGACTATGATCGGTCATTGCCAGAAGTACTCTTTCCGCTGTGATATGCAATCATATGTAGCTTTTAGAGTATTGCGTGTTGCTTACAAATTCTGTAGATCATATACAGGGCTGCACGAAGGACTTCCAATATGGGCAGCAATTGTTGAAAAATTTTTACTGAGTTATGTAATTTTTAAATTGCTTATTTAGATATCTTATTTGAGCGTATGAAAAATTTTAATTTCTTAATAATATTCTGTTAGTGTTGTAAAGTGTTTCATAAATCTATGCCGGATGCATGATTTTTCGTTCTTGTTTAAATTATTAACATTAACTCTTGTATCTGTCTGTTCGTTTGTCAGAGCCATTTTTGTCCCAAACTATGGGACGTGGAATTTTCAAACTTGGTAAAGTTATAAAGCCTTTTTACCCACATATTTTCATATTATTATCCATGTTTAGGAAAACATTAAGGAGCTAATTAAGTAACTTGAAAAAAAACGTTTTTTATATATATATAATGTGGGGTATCGTAAGAAAGATCTCGTAATATCGAACTCAAAAAAATTTTTTTTTTAAATTTTAGGTATTATATTTTCAGAGATATCGTCGAAAATGCATTTCAAAAATATGCCCCCCCCCCCCCCCTCTATTGTCGAATCTACTGAAACTGAAACTAAAATTATGAAAAAAATTAGGGAGATTAAAATTATTTTCAGAGATATCGTCGAAAGTATACTGGAAAAATATGCCCTCCTCCCCCCCCCCCTTCCTATTTCCGAATCTACTGAAACTTACATTATGAAAAAATTAGGGGTAGTAGGAGTTTATTAATTAATAAATAGTAATTAATAAATTTAACGTACGGAACCCTTTGAGCGCGAGTTATACTCGTAATTGACCGATTTATTAGAAAACAAATTCTATTATTTTTTCTTGTTCTAGATATCAAACTGGAGTTTAAAAGTACGCTGAGTTCCAATAAATGCAATTTTGCGTCATATGTTTCCTTTGTCCCTGGATCCCACTAAATGTAAGACTTTTATTCGTTTCCCTAGGTGTTATTTGTCTTGAATATGTGCTGCTAAGGCTGCATATAATTGGCTTGATACGGGATACTTTATTACGACCCGTTTCTTTTGTTGCTTCATAATACTGAAACAACCTGATAGGACAGTATAGTAAAGAATAGTAGAAACTTCTGTTTTAGAGAGGTTTCTGTCTATGCAGGTTAAATTCTATGGTACGCCTCCTATTGTGAACATGGAATAATTCCGTTTAAGAGGGCTTTTCGTTATAGACATATTACATTTTCACAGGTTTAGCTGCAATTCGAAATATTTTTAATACACCATTGGAAAATTACTAAAACACATTAAAAAGATTTGTGCGTTTTCTGCGACTGTATCCAACTGTCGAACTCTCAATGTGCATGCATAGCTGTTTGAAGACGTTAGGAGAGCACATGTTTAACCAACGCCCCCTAGATAAGAAAGCCTTGACACTCGTCACGAAAACGTCATACCAAGCAGGCAAAACAAAGAAAAAAATTCGAACAACTCACATGTTTCGATTTTGATGGCTCGTGGAATTATTAACTATTAGTCGTAAACTATAATTATTAATTCTATAAGCCAATGAAATCGAAACATGCAAGTTGTTCGAATTTTTTTCTTTGTTTTGCCTGCTTAGTATGACTTTTTATGACGCGTGTGACGGCTTTCTTATCTAGGGGGCGTTGGTTTAACACGTTCGCTCCCGAGGACGCACACGTGGCGTCGCTTGGTTAAATTATCTCATTTGACATTGCATTTTTTATTCAAAATTACGAATTCACACCGGAAATTTCGAAAGAAGAATTTTTATTTTATGTTGATATTAGTATTTTCTGGTACAAATTCGGAATCCCTCAATAAAATAAAATTCCGTTAATTTACCCCGCTAGTGAATGAGTTAAAATATAAAAAATAGGTAACTTTTAAGTTTGGTGAAAATAAAAGCATATAATATGGTAATTTACTTTGGGTATGCTCTCTAATTTGCCAGTGAATTTGATCTACTTTTTTGCAGCAGTATATTAGTGATTTATGTGTGTATTTTCAATATTGTTTCGAATTCTGACAATTTTGCACGCACTGCTTTCCCTAATTTACAGTCTTAATTTGCCCGGCATTGCTGATATTCAAGTTAGACTGCTATTATATATTAAAAGTTACTTCAGCGAATTTTGGATGCATTTAGCCTATCATTAAAATTACAACCTATCTTCAAGTGGCATTACCTGTTATTTTCCACAGAGGGTACTGCGCCATTATATATATAAAAAAAATTCTTAAAATATGCTACTGTGATTTTAGTATTTTTAACATTTTACAAAATCTATCTGAATGATAAAGGTATGAAAAAATAATTCATTGCAGAGATATTGCTGTGAATTATTTTAAAGCTTTAAAATGTTCATGTATTTTACACATTTTAAAGAGTACAAAAACAAAAACTTGTACGAAAGTGATGCAGTGAAAAAATAATGCAGAACTTTTACGCACAAGGAAGGGGAGGGCCAGAAACGATTATCATCCGAAATTTTAATTCTTAGCATATTCAAACATAAAATTTAAGCTGTATAACAGGAAATTTCCCGTTTTATTAAATGCATTACTTTCAATCTCATTTTTAAATTATAATATGAGAACCTCATAATATGATTCAAATTTTCAACAACTTGGAAAATTCACACTTATGCCTTCCTTCAGTTGAATTTAAAATAAAACGCGTGAAAACGCACGATGAAATTTGTCAGTCGTACTTTAACATTTTTTTTCGTGAAATACGCTTATATAAGTGTTAAAGATGTCTCTTATTTATAGAATATTGAAGCAGAATATGAAAATATTATAGTAATGTAATAGGTTCGTTTGTATATTATGTTTAACCTTTAATGACGAGGAACGGCGTACTACGTGCATTAATCAGTGAAAAAATAGTTGCGAATTAAAAAATAATTACGTGATTAATTCTAATTAAATTAGTCTTCTTTAACAATTTGATGTTTATTATTTTTCTTCTACTACTGCACATTCCACTAAATGAAGATATAATTAACAAGAACGAAAAATCATGCGTCAAGCATAGATAATGAAACATTCTCCTACACTTCCAGAATACTTTGACATAACTTCCCCGTTTAATAATGTGAAATATGAGGTCTAACTGAACAATTTGAAAAAAAATTATAACACATTTGAAAACCCAACGGCAGCAATTATCGTCAATAGACTGAAAAGTATCCGAATTGTTTTGTGCATCCCTGTATATGATATATAAATGTATATATACTACAGAGTATGCTATAATTTAGATCAGTTAGGAAGCGCATAGCGCAGTTGTAAATTCGCGTTCATCAGTTCCCGTTAACAAACGAAAATGTACTTGAGATCTTTTGGGCTGTTCTGTATATTATCTACAGAATTTATGCACACCAAACAATAGGGAAAAGGTTAGTTTAATTGAATAAACGTATCAGAACGTAAAACACACTTCCAATAATCATTCTTCTTAAACCGTACTGTAACCGAATTTTTTGTGTATCCCTGTAAATGAACGATAAATGCTATGCACACCACATTCCATAGTAAACATTTTTTAATGCACCTGAGTAATATATATCAATTTGAATGTGTTTGAAACAGTATAACATCATTTAAATACACCCCAAATGATTTTTTTCCACAGATCGTAACGTAAAGAATTTTTTGAGTATACCTGTAAATGAAGTATAAACGCTACATATTTCCTTTTCAATACCAAACATGCCATTGTCAACATCATTAACATATATCAAATGTATGGCGATCCGACTATATTTACGGGAGTTAGAGCACGGACAGACGGCAGACAGGCAGACAGACAAACCGAATTTATAAACACTTTTCAACTATGTTGGAAAGTGTTAAAAATTGTTATTTATGCTTTAAAAACCGATGGCGCATAGAGTGCGCCACCCGTGTCTATATGTTATCGCCGAAACGTCAGTGAAGGCTCACTGTGGAGACGTGAAAAATTTTTGGTTTCTGTCTGTCTGTCTGTTCCGCGATAACTCCTGTAACAAACGTTCGATGAGGTTGATTTTTGGTGGGTATGTTGGTGAAGTACCCGGAATTAGCTATATAGTTTTTAGTTATATTTGGTTCATTCGTTCGGAAAATATAGAACATTTCTTTTTAGGTCATAATGATTTCCTATGGGGATGCAGACGATTTTTCAAATTTCATTTTTATTTGAAATGAAAATGGAATATTTGCATAATGGATTTAGACGTAAAATTATGTATGCTAAATTTTCGATATGGATTTCCAATAGTTTTAAAATTTTGCCGATAAATTTATTAGAGTTTAAAAATTAATTGCTTAAAATAATTGAAAATGTTTTTGCATCTTTTCGGAAAATATAAACATCTTATTTACATATTTTTTACAATTTTCAAATCCGTTTATTTTTACTTACCACTTTAATTTATTCATTGCTTAGCAACCGTATTTTAAAGAGTATAAAATAATAAAATTCAAGGAACTCGCACTATTTTAGTAATATATATATATATATATATTTAATCAAAACGAATGTAAATTTAATTAGACTACGGGGGGGATGAATAACTATTTATTTTAAAAAAAAATAAAAGAATAAGCAGTTCATCAGAATTTCTGAATATCATTGTATAACACCATATTTAATTTAAAGATTCTAATTTCTGGAACATTCAAAGAATTTTATATTCTTATAAATATGCATGCAATGGAAAAAATAATAATTGCGGATTGTACGATGTTAAATGATGTCAAAAATGAGATTTAAAAAAAAATGACTTTCAGAGCTGACGTTGAGTTTCCTGATCTGCAGATTTACTAGTTCAGTACTAGAAATCAATCGTGATTTTAAAGATTAATATGATCCCGAGTGGGTCTGCTTGTAAAACAATAAATTTTCCAAAGAACGATGAAATAATTTTAATGAGCATGGCATCATATTTACGTATTTTAGTGTTGATAAAAGTTCCTTCCGATCAATTCATGTCCAAATACAAAATTTTTTCTTGATTAAAAAATGATTAATTTTATTACAAGTTGTAACAGAAGTGATCGCATAATGAAAGTTTTCTTCCAGCAGAAAGTAACTCTTATATAATCATCAAATTCCATTTTTCTATGCTGCGATATATGCTTGATTTTTTATTTTTTTTCGAAAATTATCTTTTCCGGTTAATGAAGTTACAGCATTATTTTTTTGTTTTTTAAAGTGAAAAGGCATGAAGGAAAGCGTTAAGAATTATTTTTATGAATATTAATTATAAGTATTAATTCTGAAAAATGGTAATACTTTTTTTTGATTTTTATAGATAATGAGATAATAAAACAGAGGTAAATCTAATAAAGTCATTTAAATTGTGAATTAATGTTTGTTAAGGGAAAAAAGATCATTTATAATAACATTCATTAAAATGTGGGATTAATCAGCGCTTATCTTAATGGAAGCCTTTTTCGCTAGTATATTCTTTCTAGATAATACTTTGGCAATATTTTTGCTTGTGATGTAAATTCTTAAGGGGTTATACAACATGAATAAATTCAAATAAAATATTCAAAATAATATTCAAAAATTCGACTTTTCTGAAAGAATATATGTGAAATATCGATATTTTCTGAGCACTTAAAACAAACCTTATGAAACAATTTTTACGCTTACGCTAATTATTATTAAAATGTGTTCGGTTTTCTCAATACAAGCAATGATTAAGTGGATACTTTAAAGTGGTTTAGCTAAAATCTTTAGATCAATTCCTGCTTTTTATTAAATTGCACACAATCTTTTCTTTTACTATTTAATATTTTTACATCCATTTTTCACTGATTTATAGATTATATCTATACCTTAAGACCGAACCTAAATTTATGTATATTTTAGAAAATTTTTCAGTTTAATACACATATACATAGGTAGAGAGAGAGAGAGAGAGAGAGAGAGAGAACGTGTGGTTGAAATAATGAACAAATTTACGTTGAGCCTTAACATACAGATACAATCTATCCATGACGATTACAAGAGAAATATTGCGCACAATTAAAAAAAAAAAAGTAAGTTTTTTATTATTTTGTGATAAAGCACTTTAAAGTGAGCTTTTAATAAATTCTTATATTGAGAAAACCTGACACATTTTGGTCATAAAAAGGGTAGTTATAGGATTTTTTTGTGTGGTTTCTTTTGAATATGCTCAGAATATATTGCTCTTTTACATATATATTTTTTCCGAAAAACTGAATTTTTTAAACTTTAACAGCCATATGTCCTTTTAACTAACGTAATAAAAATATTTTCGGAGGCATTTATATAACAGTAAGCGGTAGAATAAACATTCTATTTTTTTTTTTTTTTTTTAATATACATAATATGTCAAATTTCAGAATTTTGTTTTCTGTATGTTTCATTTTCTTTCATCAATTGGCACAATTTTGTTTTGTTTTATAGAACTTGTCATAGTATTATATGAGATTTCCAACAGTTAAAAAATTTTAAGCGCGTTTCAATCATCTGGAATACGCTGGAATTACCCCCCCCCCTCCTAATTGTCCCCGCGAAAAAATATTCACTGAAAAACATGACATCAAACATGTTCTTTACATCCTCAAAGTTCAAGGGCATTTCGGGTATTTCCTCACGAGTTTCATTAGATATTCGACGAAACGTCTGAAATTGGTCACTGCCCCTTATTTTCTGGACATCAGTGTATATATACATATATATACAGGGTGTCCGTAAAGTCTAGAAACGGTCAAATAACTCGAGAAATATATATCGGATTGAAAAACGGCAAAATGCATGTTCAATATTTTTGAAAAATCTATTTAGGGATACGAAAGCTGCCCCGGGGGGCAAGGGGGTCAACTTTGAAATCTTAAATGATGACCCCCATTTTTTATTGCAGATTCGGATTCTACGGGAAAAAATACGTAACTTTTGTATTGAACATTTTCTTCGAAACATTGTAAATGGCGTTGTAATCGAGTGCAATGCTATGTAAAACGTTACATTGCAATGTCTGGAAACGCTCGAATAACTCGAGAAATATACATCGTATTGAAAAACGGAAAAATGCATGTTCAATAGTTTTGAAAATCTATTTAGGATATCAAATTTGTCATTTTTCTAAACTATTAAACACGTATTTTTCCGTTTTTCAATCTGATGTATATTTCTCGAGTTATTCGAGCGTCTCCAGACATTGCAATGGTAACGATTCTCACAGCATTGCACTCGATTACAGCACCATCTACAATGTTTCGTAGAAAATGTTCCATACAAAAGTTACGTATTTTTTCCCGTAGAATCCGAATCTGCAATAAAAAATGGTGGTCATCATTTAAGATTTCAAAGTTGCCCCCCCCCCTTTCCCCCCGGGGGGAAAAGTTTATGGGGGCAACTTTCATGTCCTTAAATAGATTTTTCAAATATATTGAACATGCATTTTGCCGTTTTTCAATCCGATGTATATTTCTCGAGTTATTTGACCGTTTCCAGACTTTTTGGACACCCTGTATATATATATATATATATATAACGTTTTAAAACAAATTAACAGTCAGCTTTTCCAGTGAATCTAATGTTTCTAGTCGGAAATAGCAACAGATTTTGTCCATTTTAAACAGATATTTGTATTTTACTTGGTATGATAAATTTCAGATTTCTTCATTTTGAAAATGTTAATAATGGTAATTAGCAACATTTTTTTGCACTTTTGATAGACCACTGTATATTTCTGTTTCACATAGGAATTTTTTGCCCCATCCCCCCCCCAAAAAAAAATCAATTTATTTTAATGATAAATCTCCAATACGTTCCCCCAATATGGATCTATTTATACATATGAATCAATGAAAATTCAAGAATTTTAACTAAACCAATTCATTTAAGTTGTTTTAAAATAATTCCGCAAATAAAATAATAAAAATCCTTGCATATTTCTGTGATTTAATGTAGTCGATTTTAAAAACCTGTCGAAATTTTAGAAAATAAATAAATACGTTGTTCTTCATTCAAGTAATTCGCACTATTTTTACCTAATTCTATCAAAATTTTCTGCTAAACTATGATTCAGCTAATTTTTTTGAATAATAAATGTCAGAAATTTAATCTAAATGAAAAATATTTTAAAGTAAAAGGAAATATTATAAAATCAGAGAAAACATTCGTTCGAATTTTATTTTAAACTATATTTAGATGTCAGCGAGATTTCAAAAATGCAGTTTTTAGTCATTTCCTATAGTCAATAAAAGAATTATTTTTGATAGTGTACTCTTAACTGACAAATACTAAATGTTATATTTTTCGATTTCAGATAAAATTTTTGACGATTATTTAAAATTTCAGCTGAAAAATCATTTAGGAATATATATATATATATATATATATATATATATATATATATATATATATATATATATATATATATTTACTTAAATAAATATATTTTTCAAGATTTATTTCAAAATTTAAATATGTATATATAAATATATTGACATTATTAAATATTTCAAAAGAGATTAAAATAAGGAACCTTTAACTGAGAAACTTAAATATTCAAAAGGAGATTTAGAACATCGTGTTAGCTATGTATTTTGATACTTAAAAATGTATATCGGTCATTATATAGTCATCTATTTCACGTACTTTGAATAGTTATTGGCTGAAATTAATCGCGCATAAAATGATTAATAGATTCGTTATGAATTATAAAAATAAAGGGTAGTTATAAAAGAACTTTTCCAAATTCAAGACATTTGTCTCTAAAACTAATAACGTAGTACAACGAAAATATACAGTATGCCCACTAAAGTCCGTTGCCACCCCCTTAACTTCGAAACGGCTAATGCTATATTCATAAAAGTGGTGTCTAGGTATAGTAAAGTAGGCATGCGCTACACAATGAAACCACCTACAGCGCCACCTGTTGGAATTCTGCGGAGTTAGAAATCCTATCTCGAAAACGGAAACAGATAGAGAAAAAAAGTGATTTACAAAGTTGTAGAGTATCATCGATTTAGTACGAAAAGATACCTTGTGGACATTAATGCAAAAAATAGAACGGTTAAAACGCGCATTTGTTTTTTTTGTGATTTCCTACACTGTGACGTGACAAAACGATCTTAGAAAGAAAGAAACAACCAGTTATGGGACAGCAGGTATATGCGACCCCTCCACAAACATTACAGGACCTTAAACGACGCATTACGGACGCGTGTGCCAACATGTCACCATCTATGCTCCAACATGTGCAACGTGAAATTCAAACAAGTTTCCAAATGTGCTTTGCAGCTGACGGTGAGAACTTTGAATATCTAAAATAAAGGTATATTATTATAACTAGTTGTTTTTTTTTCTTTCTAAGAACGTTTTGTCACGTCACAGTGTAGGAAATCACGAAAAGACAAATGGTTGTTTTAACCGTTCTATTCTTCGCATTAATGTCCACAATGTGTCTTTTCGAACTAAATCGATGATGCTCTACAACTTTGTAAATCACTTTTTTTTCTATCTCTTTCCGTTTTTGAGATAGGAATGCTAACTGCGCAACATTACACCAGGTGGCGCCGTAGGCGGTCTCACTGAGTAACACATGGCTACTTTACTATACCTACACACTACTTTTATGAATATAGCAGCGGCCGTTCCGAAGTGAAGAAGGTGGCAAGGGACTTTAGTGGGCATACTGTATATTGATATTTTTGAAAGCATGGATAATTAGGTTCAACGATAAACAGTTAGTACCAAAAGTCAGTGATACAGCGAAATTTGGCGCTGTCGGAGTAGAAAACAGGTGATTAATTAATACATAAAAATGAAAAAAAAGGAAATATACAAATATTTGAAAGCTAGAACCACATTCCAGCTGGATATGTAACTCTATATAATAATAATGATTACTTAAAAAAAGAAACTTTCGCTTGCTACAACATTAATTCAGAAAATTACAGTAAAAAAATCAGGAATAGAGATCTCTGAATCACATGGACTACTTTCAAGATTTTGACCTTTTATATGTATTAAAATTATTTCAGGTTCGATGTAGCATATAATTTGATAAAAAGTAATCTTAAGGTAATTCAACCCAATAATACATTCTTTATAATTGAGATCTAAAAACCTATATTTGCATTATGTACACTCTGTATATAAGCTATCATTTAAAAACAAGAGGGAATCTGTTCATCTTTTGCTGAGATATTTCTGGTAAATACTAAAAACATTGTTTCGAGAAAATAGCGTTTAAATATTTGCAACAATTACCTGTCGCTCATGCACTCTGATACGAAAACAGTTATATCTTCTAGTTTGATCATATTTTTAAAAACGGCGTCGAGAGAACATTCACGAAACCCGGGCATTACGTATATGCGAGAAAAAAAAACGTGTTTAGAAGATGGAAAGCGTCCTTGCACCCTTAAAATAAAGTTTCATAAACATCTTAGATAATACCTTCGACTACTGATGCAAACGAAACACTAAATTAGCCGAAACGAAACCTCAATTTAAGAAATTTAGAAGTATTTTTCAATATTTTTATACGGTTGAATAATGCGTTATCACTATTATTTTAAAATATCATATTATCTGCAAGAAAACTAAAAGAGAGTTCTTTGAAAAAATTTTGTGTTTTCTCTTTCGATGCAATATATATATATATATATATATATATATATTAAAATGAAATTGAAAAATGTGCATAGCTAAAAAAGAGCTATAGTGGATAATCAAGTAAATTTTCATTTTACTTAATAATGATAGTGCCATTAAAAAATACCATTAAATGTTATACAAAGAGTTGAGGTAATAAAATTAAAATAACATTCATAAAATTATGCACTTCAGCACAAAAGTTATTAGAATGCTAACATATTTAACTAGTCGGATGTGTCAATCCCAAAACTTTCTTCTATCTCACATAGGAGCTACGCATACACTAAAAAGAATCAGCACCCATTTATATCAAGGTCTAACTGAAACTCAAGTTTTATTAAATTCCGTGCAATATTTCTTGAGATATGACGATCGCTAAAATCGTGTAAACCCTGCAAAATTCTGCATAGCAGCGCCACCTGCTGGACAATTTTTACCAAAAACTAATCAGCACCAATTTATATCAGAGACTAACTGAATATAAAGTTTTATTAAATTCCGAGCATTATTTCTTGAGATAGAGCTATTACGGAAATAGCGAAAAATGCTGCATAGCAGCGCCAACTGTTGGGCGATTTTTGCTAAAAACTAATCAACACCAATTTATATCAGGGACTAATTGAATCTAAAGTTTTATTAAATTCCGAGCATTAGTTCTTGAGATAGAGCTATTGCGGAAATCGCGAAAAATGCTGCATAGCAGCGCCACCTGCCGGGCGATTTTTACCAAAAACTAATCAGCACCAATTTATATCAGGGACTAACTGAATCTAAAGTTTTATTAAATTCCGAGCATTAGTTCTTGAGATAGAGCGGCCACAAAATTTTTGTCACATACAGACAGACAGACAGACAGACAGAGTCACAGACAGACATTTTCTAAAAATAGTCAAATCGTGTTCAGGACCTTCTAAAACGTATAAATCCGTTGAAAACCGGAAGTCGAAAATTTTCATGAATCCAATACTTTCTTCTTGTAAAGATAGAAGAAAGTAAAAATGAAAACACATGTGAAAAACAAAGGATTAGATATTATAACAAGTTGGAAATTGTATGTCAAACGTGACAAATGAAGTGCGTTAGTACTATAACTAGTTATATATATATATATTCAGATCTTAATGATTTTTAATTCTGTGAAATGAATTATATCGTCTGCAGATTAATCTATACTTAATATTATAAAGGAGTAAAGATTGTTTGTTTGTTTGTTTGTTTGTTTGTAGGGGGTAATCTCTGGAACTACCGAACCGATTTCAAAAGTGATGGTGGCAAATCGATGGTGACAACCCCTGCTCCAACATAGGCTATATTTTATGTCGGTGCGACTAACCCCAGGGTGGTGCAGGAGCGAAAAACGTTCTAAAATTGCGATTTTTTTTTATATTGAAGGAGCTAGAATCTTGAAATTTGGCATTGCAGTTACTTATAGGATGTAAATGATCTCTAAGAACAAAATAAAAAAAAAATCGAAATTTAAAAGGGTGAAATGAGCGAAAAGCGTTCTAAAAACATTCTAAATTACAATTTGTATGGAATCTCTGGAACTACCGAACCTATTTCAAAAGTGATGGTGGCAAATTGATGGTGACAACCCCTGCTCCAACATAGGCTATATTTTATATCGGTACGACGAACCCCAGGGGAGTGCAGGAGCAAAAAACGTTCTAAAATTGCGATTTTTTTTATATTGAAGGAGCTAGAATCTTGAAATTTGGCATTGCAGTTACTTATAAGATGTAAATGATCTCTAAGAACAAAATTAAAAAAAATTCGAAATTTAAAAGGGTGAAATGAGCGAAAAGCGTTCTAAAAACATTCTAAATTACAAGTTCTATGAAATCTCTAGAACTACCGAACCGATTTCAAAAGTGATGGTGGCAAAAATTAATGGTGACAACCCCTGCTCCAACATAGGCTATATTTTATGTCGGTGTCACTAACCCCAGGAGGGGTGCAGGAGAGAAAAACGTTCTAAAATTGCGATCTTTTCTATACTGAAGGAGCTAGAAATTTGAAATTTCGCGTTAAGATCTAAATGCTCTCTAAGAACAAAATAAAAAAAAATTCGAAATTTAAAATGTTGAAATGAGCGAAAAGCGTTCTAAAAACATTCTAAATTACAATTTCTATGGAATCTCTGGAAATACCGAACCGATTTCAAAAGTGATGGTGGTAAATTGTTGGTGACAACCCCTGCTCCAACATAGGCTATATTTTATGTCGGTGTCACTAATCCCAGGGGGGGGTGCAGGAGCATAAAACGTTCTAAAATTGCGATCTTTTCTATACTGAAGGAGCTAGAAATTTGAAATTTTGCATTGTAGTTACTTATAAGATGTAAATGCTCTTTAAGAACAAATTTTTTAAAAAATTCGAAATTTAAAAGGGTGAAATAAGCGAAAAGCGTTCTAAAATCATTCTAAATTACAATTTCTATGGAATCTCTGGAACTACAGTACCGATTTCAAAAGTGATGGTGGCAAATTGATGGTGACAATTCCTGCTCCAACAGCCTCTTTAATAAAAAACTATGCGTTGCTGACGACTGGGTTTTTCACTAATTGTTGTCACAGATTAATCGCGGAAAATGAAACATTTGTTATTGAAAAAAATTAATAGTTCGAAAAGTATTTGTCAGAAAATTGTTAGGCAAACTGCGTTTGAAAGGTAAAAAATTGTATTTTTCTTGATATAAATTTCAAATCTAATGATTATGCCATTTTTCAATCATTGAATTTAAAAAATTACCAAATTTCACAATAGAGTACCATAGCAAAACCTTCATGCGTAAAAAGATAATGATAAGGGCGACGTGCCCTGGCGTGTATATTGGCTATAGCACGAGTCACAAATTATAGTAGCCTTATTATTCTGTTAAAATATAAAAGTGAATTATGAAATGTCAATATTTTGTTTGATTAAAAGTTCGTTATAAGAAATTGACCAGCGTAGCGGGCGTATCTTGCTAGTTCCTGTAATAAAATAAGTGTCTCGGTCGCTTGACGATTAAACCTCGGAAGCTTCTCTAACAAGAAAGCACCGATTTTTTTTTTAATTCAAATTTCTTAATAAATGTTTTTATTATTATTTTCTAAAGTTTTGATTCGATTTTTATAAAATTTGAAATGTCTCGACAAAATTCTGCAAAGATAATATATCTTAAAATTTCAAAACATTCGGTTGGGTAGTTTTTGCGCTGTTATATGCGGACTGACGGACAGACGGACGGACCAGGCGACGACAATAGGTGCTACGTATTTATATAATTACGAAGGCACCTAAAAAGCAATGGAAAAGATACAGCAGAAATTAAACTAAAAAGCATAAGATTAAATATTCCAAATAAAAAATGAGATGTCATATAATATTAAAGAAAACAAAAACCCATGCGTATTTCAAGCGAGTAAGAAAAAGAAAAATATAATAGTACATAATCTACAACATGTAAACAAATTGAAGATTTATATATATATAAACAGTCATCGGTCTTGCTTCTAGATATTTTACTTTGTATTTTTTTCTTTTAACAAGGTTTAAAAGAATACTGTTTGTTAATTAATGTTTTATAAAAAATATTATTCGGTGAACTGAATTATCTACGGGTGGCATTAATAAATAAACATATTTGAAAGGTGCTTTTTAGAAAGTAGTAAAAAAGAAATTCACAATTTTAAAATTATTTCCATACGATTGAATAAATTTTTACCTTTATTGTATTAAAATATGATTTATGTGTTTAGAAACTTCAATAGAAAAGTTGTTGGAACATTTTTTGACATTCTCTATCGATGCAAAATTTTAAAAGTAAAAAAAGAAACTGAGGGGTTTCTTATAGTTTTTTTTTCTCTTTATATTAACAAGAGGTTCATCGTTGTTAATTAACTCTTAACTAAAAAAAACTATTCTTCGGTGATCTAAATTATCTGTAGGCGGTAGTAATGTATTAAATTATTTCAGAAGATTCTTTTATAAAGTATTAACGAAACACATTTTTAACGTTTAAAATTATTTCTATAAGTTGAGCAAATTTCTATCATTATTAACTTAAAATATGATTTATCTGTTGAGAGAAGTTTTTGGAAAACTTTTTGATTTTTTTCTATTCATATAAAATTTTAAAATAAAAAAAATCAGATGTGTTTCTGTGTATTCTTTCTTCTTTTTGCAGTCTTGCTTTTTGAAGAATTTTTCTGGGTGTTAATTTAAGTTTTAATGAAACTTGTTCTTCATTGATATAAATTATCTATGAGTTATTCTATTACGTTTGTCAATTTCAGACTTGTCTCTGTGTATTCTTTCTCTTTTTAGCACTCTTGCGTTTCTGAAGTATTTTTCTCGTTGTTAATTTAAGTTTTAATGAAATTTGTTCTTCATTGATTTAAATTATCTATTAGTTATTCAATTACGTTTGTCTATTTCAAACAGTTTTTATTTTAGGAAGAATGAACTCAAAATAATTTTTAATTAAAATAATTTTTATACGATCGAATACATTTTCCTCCTTCTTATTTTAAAATATCTGTTTGGAATTTTAAAGATGATAGTTTTTCGGTTTTCTTTGTTGATATATATTTTTTAAAACAGTAAAGAAACATCTCGGACAGTTATTCTAGATATTATTGTTTTATTTTATCATTTGATATCCTTTCCAGCATAAGTGTAAAAGTATTTATGATTTCGTTTCGTCTATCTATATGCGCTCTAAATTTCATAAATACAGGGTGTTCCAAAAGAATGTACACATACACTGTTTAACGGGTCATAACATTCTGATTTTTCTTTCTTTTCAGGATGTAATTAATTGTAAATAAAGAGTGGACCAAGATTAACTTTTGAAAAAAGAAAATTTAATTTAAAATGCTATTAGAAGTATGAAAATGTAGCAAAATACAAAGGCAATATCGCAGAGAATTTCAGATAAATCCACCTATGCGATTTACCATTCCTCGGATAAAATTTAAGTTTGAAATGAATGATGTTCATAGACAAAGTTATGGAACCGCAGATGACAACCAAATGAAACGTTTCTTGAAGTTTGTGAATTAATATCCTTTACTGTGATCAGTAGCGTATTGACCAGAACGGTAATAATTTTGAACATCTGAGGTAAGAGGAAAAATTATACATTTTTTTAGATTCTTTTGCAATTAAAATATTATTTATATGTGAACAAAAACTGACGTTATAATCTTTCAAATGGTGTATACATTTTTTCTGACGCACCCTGTATACTTGGATTGTCACGAAAATGAAGTATGGTATTGAAGCTTACTCTAGCAAGTTCCTATTGAAAATGCAGTGACCATCATTCATATTTTGCTTACAGAGACTCTCAAAAGAACTCGGAGACATTAAGGTCTGTAGACGATAGTTGTTTCAAGTGTATTTTAATAATAATGTACTACTTACTTCAAGCATTACGAAAAGGATATGCATTGTTGATATTCAAGTCTTTAGTTCTGAGTGAGAAGTAATGCATTGAAATGGTTGTCAGTAGCCATAGTTTTTGAACGCATAAACCGTTTATTTTTTGTTGAGCATTATTTTGAATTTCACACTTACCGAAACATTCAAAACAAGTTTTCTGTTGCATTTTCAGATGTACCAGATAAGAACAGTACTGAACGAACTGTCGACCACTTTTGTGTGCATGGCGACGTATGGAACATGTCGTGATAGTCTTTGTTCCGGGTTGCATTAAAAAAAACTCATCCTGTAGAAATGTTCGCTCACTACGCAACAAGCGTCGCGTATAAATGACGAAAAATGTTCTCAGAAACTTCGATTATTCCTGCCAGTAACTTTCTATTGGAAAGTTTGCTTTATTTAATAAAAACTTTTCTTCAATTGAATTAGGTAAAGCATTAAAAAACATTAAAAAATATTTCTACATTAAAAAACCGGTTACGAAATATTAAAAACTAGCTGTTACCCGTGACTTCGTTCACGCAACATTAAAAGAATAAATACATTAATTAAGCAAAAAATTTCACTCCCGATAATTAAAAACGTTAATAATTAACTAACTATTTATCACATTTCATAGGAGACAATACAAAATTTTTAGTTATAGGGACCTTGACATAACTCAGTCTTAAAAAAGTGAAATTTTGTGCCAAATAATCGCAGAAATGAAATTGAAACCAATGTAAAAAGGAGGGCCAAATAAAATCGAGGAAATAGACGAATTGGATAAAAACAAATGTCAACTTTATCTCATAAACAATTTTACTTTTAACGCCTTTGCGAAACGTTTTAATCCTTCAAAAAATCCTTCTCGTCATCCTTAAAAAAAAAACCTTAATTGGATATAATATATGTTTTTTCTTTAAATTCAATTCTGCCTCCTTGGTTTAGAGTACAGCTGAAACAAATCTTGTTTTCTAAATGACAGTATGTTGACAAGCAATTTTTGTTCTGTAGAATAAATTGATTCATGAAGTTTGAATAAGTGAAAATATGTTTTTATTTTTCGGATAATTTACTGAAATCAAGATTTTGTTTTCACCATCTATTCAAAGTGAAAATAAACTCTGTTTTTCAGTTTTAATGTGAAAATGTTGTAAAAAATATACTGATCTGTTTTATTTCTCCATTTTTATACAAAAATATGGAGTAATTTACTTTCCGTTTTTAGAGAAACGTCGATAAAATTTACAAAAAAAAAAAAAAAAAAAAAAAAAGAGCTTGGCATCTAATTTAATTTTTTTAATTCTGAGAGTTTGTGTGACATCCTCAGATCAATGGTAACCGGTATTAAGTAAATCGCGTTTCGTTCGATAGTCTAGGAGTAGTTGTGAAATACAAACACACGGTCAGATTTTAATATAATAGATTCGTGTTCATTTTTATTTTCTTAAAATTATGATGTGATTTTTAGCAGAAAACTCTCATCTGTAGATAACGGATACTCATGCTTAATAATCAGTATAGATAAAAAAACATTTAAATTTTTCGTTATAAATATGGCGTGAAACTCATCTACTGTCTATACTTACTGATCCTTGTATTATTAATGTAAAGAATTGATTCACACTCATTTTAAAACATATTGGAAAATTCCTGTTTTATTAGGATTTCGTTTATCTCACGAAACCCTATTACTCCCGCACCGTTGTCTGTCTGTCACAGAGCTATTCTCAGAAACTATGTAACTTACAGAGTTGAAACTTTGTGTATATAGCTGAATAACAGCTATAAAGAGATCAAAATATTAAAATTTAAAAAAATCGTATTTTTTTAATAAATAGAGATAAAAAACCAAAATTCTAACAGCCTTTTCCTATTAAATTTAAACATTTTTCGTTATAGCGGATGCCAAAAATTAAAAATCCACGATGAAATTCTTTCTACAATAATTAATTTTCTATCAGACGATTTCCACGTGAAAAATGAAAATGAAATAAAAAGTTTCACCAATTGAAAAAAAAAAAAGATTAATATGAAATAAAAATGATTGACGTCATAGTGGTAATAAAACGGACATTTTCAAAGATTTCTCAATAATACAAAGAGTATGAGTATGTGTATGTACACAAAGCAGATTAATAACACGTCATTAGAGAATTAAAAATAAAATCTGACGTCATATTGGAAGTTTAACGAATTTTTCAGATGTTTGAGAATAATACAAAGCGAGTATCAATATGAGTAATAGAGAATAGTAAATATATGAGTTTGAGAAACATATTGAATCATGATAAAAATCCGATTATGGAAACATTCGCATATTTTAACATTTTGAAGGTGTACAACATGTTTAATTTTGAAATTTATTTTTTTATATCGCATTTAGTTCGCGTGACAGATATTATTATTACAGAATATAATAGCCGGCTTCGCCCGGTATCGGGCTTGTTTCGATACTCGAAAAACGAAAAAATAGACCGGTAAATTTTTACTTTATAAAAAACCAAAAACATGAGTTTTTTTTTTTTTTTTGGTTGCTAAATGAAATTTATTTGGATTTATTAAAGAAAGGATAAAGTGTTTTGAAATAAATATTAAACGAAACCCTTCGAGCGACCTTCGATCACACTTACGCACTTGTTTGAAATATGACGTCTCTTTTTCCCCAGTGAATTCCCTTTTTAATGACATAATTCTTGTTAATTTTCTTCTCCAGGCAATTAATTTCAATACTGGCATAGGGGAAATTATGCTACTTTAATGAAATAATATTAAATCTTTAGGTTTTATCAACAAAAATGGAACTATTAACATGCGTCATTTTTTTAGGTAATCGAATTATTTCTTTTAGTTTTAAGAATGAAAATAACTACTTCTCGCTATCCATGATATCATTTTCAACATCGATAATTTTGCGGAACATATTATTGACATTTGCTAACCATTTTCTTTTCTAACTTCTTTTTACTTTTTAAAAATTTAAATAAAAAATACGGTACAGTTATAATAGCCGTGCGCAGACGGTAAAACGTCACGTATTTTTACCATACAAAAGAAAAAAAGAAGAAAAAAGTAAAGAAAAAACCCCAAGATCATTTTATTTCACCATCGAAGCATATCCGCTTTATTTTCGATGTATGACGTCATATTCGCCTGTTACCTATGGTTACGCATATTGAAACCTTGTATTATTATCAAAAACTAAAAAAAGTACGTTTTATTTCTAATAATATTATTTAAATTATTTTTAATTCTTTAATTTTTTTATTTCATTTTCATTTTTCACATGAAAATTTTTCAATTGAAACTAAACTTTGAGTGAAAGTTATTATTCCGGGTTTTGATTAAGTTTTTGAAACGATAACATATTAGCAACGGTAAAGTAAATTTAACCATTTTAAAATATTATACAAAAAAATGTTCATTTGTTCTGTATGAAAATAACGAAATTTTGAATTATTAAGAAAATTATTTGAATAAAATAAACAAAAACCAGCCTATGTTCATTAGAGGGTTGTAATCAACCTATATGCAAAGATACAGGATCATTAAATGCCCCATTTTAACGATAGCTTCAGCCTAACATTTGCACACAATCGGATTTATAATATTATTCGGATTAGGATTCTGTAATGGACGTTCGTCTCGAAGTGGTTAAGAGGGAGAAACAAAAGCACTCGATTTCATAATTTGTATGTTGTCAGTAAATGTTTGACTTGCGCTTTATGAAATTTATATACCTTACTGATATGCACGATATCATCTTTAATGTAAAAAACAGCCTGTAACTTTAATGTCGTTTTATGGAATCATACAAAGAAATTCATATACATCATCGCCTATTAGCGATAAAAGTGCGTTTGCAGTTGTGCTATGTGTTTTCAAGGTTAACTGAATTTAATATATCATGTGATGCGTATAAATTGTATACAAAGTTTCCGAAAAGAACTGTAAGTATTTAGATTCTAGAGACGGAAATTGCGGAAAATGCATTTTTAACTTTTTTAAGAATTTTCCTAATGTAATAAATTTCGCGTATACTATGTGGCGTGACTATAATATGGTATTTAATATCATATACATGGCTGAAGAACGGATATAGATCATATAGATTAGGGTGGGCGGAACTTTTTTTTATTATTATTCGCTATACCGCGGAAAACTTGGCTTTAGTGTTGCTTAGTAAAATAAAAAAATATATATATTAAATTTTAAGTTTTGCGGCAGCGCAACGCAAATGAATTTATTGAAAAGCAATAGTTTTCTTTCTTTTTTTAAAGCTATAAAAGAAAAAAAATCGCCATAGTGAAAAATCTTTAAAAGAAAGATATAAAAATACATTATAATAAAAAAAGAAGCAAAATTACTCCATTTGAGGTAGCGCAAAGCATTTAAAAAATCCTTAAATTAACGCAATCAATTTGTATTCACTCAGTGAATGTTGGCCGGATTGTGGGCCGGGTCTTTTTTAGGTGCGTTCGTAATTATATAAATACGTAGCACCTATAGTCGTCGTTTGGTCCGTCCGTCTGTCCGTCCGTCTGTCTGTCTGTCTGTCCGTCTGTCTGTCCGTCCGTCTGTCTGTCTGTCCGCATATAACAACGCAAAAACTACCCAACCAAATTGTTTGCAATTTAAAATATATTATCTTTGCAGAATTTTGTCGAGACATTTCAAATTTTATTAAAATCGAATCAAAACTTTAGGAGATATTAATAAAAATATTTATTAAGAAATTTGAATTTTTTTTTTTAAAATCGGTGCTTTTTTGTTATAGGAGCTTCCGAAGTTTAATCGTCAAGCGACCGAGATGCTTATTTTATGACAGAAATTAATCTGCAGACGATATAATTCATTTCACAGAATTAAAAATCATCAAGATCTGGATATTTATATAACTAGCTGATACATATATATCTGAATATTTATATAACTAGTTAAGATATTTGTATGAACAGTGTCATAAAATATATACTTAACTAGCTGTTTAACCCGTTCTACGCACGGGATATCATGAATTTAATTCTAAAACGTGCGTACGAACGCACCTCGTTTGTAACGTTTGACGTACAATTTCCAACTTGTTTTCTTTTTTGATTCACTATACTGAAAAAGACTTAGGTAGCTAGTGTAGCTAAGTAAAATGCAAAAACAAAATAAATAAAATTTTACTTCTGGTGTTAGCGCAAAAGGCCTAAAGTTTCAGAAAAAAAAACGCGAGTTTTAGGGCAAATTTTCTCAAATTTTATAGCGGTTTTTTTTCTTTTATAGCTTTAAAAAAAGAAAGAAAACTATTGCTTTTCAATAAATTCATTTGCGTTGCGCTGCCGCAAAACTTAAAATTTAATATTTTTTTTTTATTTTATTTTACTAAGCAACCCTAAAGCCAAGTTTTCCGCGGTATAGCGAATCATAAAAAAAAAGTTTTTTTGGCCCACCCTAATATAGATACATTGCATTCTATTTATAGTAATTACCAAGTTGTGTTTAGCGTTTTCCAGTTGAAATCCAGTTGAAAAAAAATAATATACTCTACGATATATATCTATTTACCATATGCAGGGATGCGCAAAATAATCCAAATAAATTTTTGATTATGGGCAAAATTTATTGAAGATAGGTTTTAAACTGAGCTGAACATTTTTATTTAGATATCTACTTCCACCCTTCGAGAAAGTGAAGTTTTGAAACAACTTTCTGATAGTATTGAGAAGTTTTTCATAATCTATGCGTAAAGCACAATTTGTTTTGAAAAAGGTTTCCTCCCTATTTATTAAATAGTAATGAAAAATACACTTTGATGATCTAAATTATCTAGGTCCGACATTAATATAAAAGCTTTTTTTTAAATGTTCTGTTAAAAAGTACTGAGGATAAGAAATTTTAATATTTAAAAATGTTTTCTATACGGTTCAATCGTTTTATCTTTAACGTCTAAAAAATTGTTTGTCTCAAAAAGCGTAAAGAGAAAAGTTTTGGTAACATTTTTTGATTTTCTGTTTTGATATAAAATTTTAAAAATACGTAACTCCAAACGCACTTCTTGATATTAATTTTTATTTTGGATCTTTTTACTTTCAAAAGAATTTCATTGTAGTTAATTAAGATTTAATGATTTTTTCATTGATTTAAATTATTTATGGATAATTTTATTATGTTTATCTATTTCAAAATGATTTTATTTTAGAAAGTAGTGAAGATACGACATAATGAAAGTTTTAGTTATTTTTATTTGATTAAATATATTTTTATATCAATTATTTCAATGTGTAATTTATCTGTTGGAGAGAAAGAAAAAAGGTCTAAGAACAATTTTTTTTGTTTTTCGTTTTTTGTATGGATATAAAATTTTAAAAACAGAAGAAATTCGGTCTTGATTCAATATGTTATTTTTCATTTTGGCTTTTGATCTAAGTAAAGTTGAACATTCAACATGATTTCACCGATATATGTACTTACATTTTATATCTATCGATATTGTTAGCTTCATGTGTTAATACACACAGCCGAATGAATACATATGTTAATCATAATATCTAAATATAATTTTCCTATATGATGTTTACGAATAAAATCGTATTTTTTAAAAGAACACCTATATATAAAGTTATTTATAAGTAGTATCTCACACAACATTTTATTACTTTTGTAAATTATATTTTTATAGAGAAATCATTTGTTAGCGTATTCAATTTGCATGCCTAGCATTTTCTTGAACTTGTCTAGGGTTGTGTTGATCATTACATAGTTTTATAACGATATTATGTATATTTTAAGCATATTTTTTGACTATAAATTCCCTATAGGATATTTAACTGTAATAATTTCTAAAACTGTAATAAAAAATCTTATTTTAAAATAGCATGCGCCACAACATTTTTTTATTTCAATGTGTCATAAATGTGAAATCTTTGTTAAGATATTTTTACCAATACAATTCACGTCAATATTATGTATCTCTGTATCATTTAATCACTGTAGGAATATACATTCATATCTAAAGAGCAAAATAATTCAAATAATTTTTCGTCTATTGGTAGTAATTGTTGAAAATATGTTTTAAACTCAGCTGAATGTTTTTAAATTTGGTTATTGAGATATCCACTTCCACTCTTTGAGAAAGTGAAGTTTTGAAACAATTTTATGATAGTGTTGGGAAGTTTTTCTATGCGTAAAGCGCAATTTGTTATGACAAACGTTTCCTCCTTATTTATTAAATATTAAGGAAAAATACACTTTGGTGATATAAATTATCTAGGTGCGGCATTAATATAAAAGCTTTTTTTAAATTTTTCTGTGAAAAAGTACTGAGGATAAGAAATTTTAATATTTAAAAATGATTTCTATTCGGTTCAATCGTTTTAGCTTTATCGCCTAAAACATTATTTGTCTCGAGTAGCGTAAAGAGAAAAGTTTTGGTAAAAATATTTGGTTTTCTGTATTGATATAAAATTTTAAAAACACGTAACTGCCAAACGCACTTCTTGATATTAATTTTTATTTTATATATTTTTACTTTCAATAAGAATTGTATTGTAGGTAATTAAGATTTAATGATTTTTTTTCATTGATCTAAATTATTTAAGGATAATTTTATTATGTTTATTCATTTCAAAATTATTTTATTTTAGAAAGTAGTGACGATACGATCTATTGAAATTTTAAATAAATTTTATATGATTAAATATATTTTTATATCAATTATTTCAATGTGTGATTTATCTGTTAAGAAATTTAAAGATAAAAGATCTAAGAACAGGTCTTTTTTTTGTTTTTTGTATTGATATGAAATTTTAAAAATAGAAGAAATTAGGTTTTTATTCTACATGTTATTTTTCATTTTGGCTTTTGATATGAGTAAAGTGGAACATTCAACAGAATTTTACCAATTTATGTACTCACATTTTTTATCTATCGTTATTGTTAGCTTCATATATTAATGTACGCAGCTATCACCGTATGAATACACAAGTTAATCGTAATCTCTAAATATAATTTTCCTATATGATGTTTACAGGTAAAATCGTATTTCTAAAAGAACACACATATATATAGCGATTTATAAATAGTATCTCACACAACATTTTATTACTTTAGTAAATCATAATTTTATAGAGAAATCATTTGTTAACGTATTCAATTTGCATGCCTAGCATTTTCTTGAACTTGTCTAGCGTTATGTTGATCACTACATGGTTTTATAACCATAGGATGTATATTTTAAGAATATTTTTTTTACTATAAATTCCCTATATGATAATAAACTGCAATAATTTCTAAAACTGTAATAAAAAATCTTATTTTAAATAGCATGAGACAAAACATTTTATTACTTCAAAATGTCAAAATTGTGAAATCTTTGTTAAGGTATCTTTTACCGATACCATTAACATCAATATCATGTAACACTGTATAATTTTATCACTGTAGGAATATACATTCATATCTAAAGGACCAAATGTTTGGTTCATCGATTTTCATAACACACAATGCTGGCTAGTAGAAGAACAACTTTGGAAAATAGCTTTGAAGTAATTAGTTGCACACTGTATGGTGCCAAAAATGTATTTAGAAAATTTCGAAAACTGTTACATCTATTTAAAATATTTTGTTGTGCGGAAGAAACGAGTGCCCAGTCCAAGTTGTTAGAGTATTGGGCTTAAATCGGGACATTATGTGTTCAAAATAAGCACGCTGCTTTATTTATTTATTTATTTATTACTATTTTCTGTCTGTAATAGAATAAAGTATTGCAATTGAAAAAAAAAATTCGACGGATTTACACGTTTTAGGGGTCAGAGATCCAGGGTATCTTAAATATAGGGATTTTGGGATATCCCGATATTCCGGACATTTCATAGGAAGAGGGTGCTTTGATAGCAATTTTTGTGCCATTTTCGTTATTGTATCATCCAAAAGTGTATGAAGTTATCCATAGAATTGATCATAATTACAAATATATGTTTTTGGCTACGACCAGAATCTCGCAGTTAAATTTGGAGATATTCTGAAGGATGGTGGCGCAGTGATACTGATTTCTGTGCCATTTTCATTATTGTGTCAGCTAAAAGTGTATGAAGTTATGCACACAATTAAATCAAATTTCATGTATATGTTTTGGCTATGGCCAGCAGATCCCAGTTGAATTTGGAGATATACTGCCAGAAGGGGGATGTAACAGCAAATTTTGTGTCTTATTCATTTTTGTATGGTCAAAAAGTGTACAAAGTTATGCTTGGATTTGAACCAAACTTCAACTATATGTTTATGACTAAGGACGTCAGGTACCAGTTCAAAATGGGGATATTCTCCCGGAAAAGGTCTCTGTAATAGCGATTTTCTCCATTTTTTGCAGTTTAAATGAAGAATTTATGAATATTTTTGATGAAATTTTATATTCAGACGTAATGTAATAGGCCGATGTTTGTATAACATTTTTACTGAAATCGGCTTGAAGGTGGCGCTGTGATAGCAAATTTTGTTCGATTTTCGGGACGGGTGCAGTAGCTGTTGAAAAAAAATCGTATTAAATCACTTAAATTTCCAATCAAGATTTAATTTGCATATTTGTAATAAGCAACCATTTTCAAATCTTTTGTCACGTTATATGTTGATTAGATTTCGTTATGAAATTCCCCCGACACACCAACACCACCACGGTTTAAAGAAATATTGACGAAAACGTTGTTTAATCAAAAAGTAAACAACAGTTCTACACCTTTTTTTGCTTCTAAAATGCATAATTAAAAATATTACGCTCTTTGAAGTATTAAAATGAAAGAGATAAAAATAAAGTTTTAGGATTGGCACATCCGAATAGTTTAATAACGTGTTATCGATTGCTTTATTTTTTTTCTTCTATCCATAGTAGAAGTAAGTACTACAATCGAAATTTTTTTCGACTTCTGGTTTTCGACGAATTTACACATTTGAAGGGTCAGAGATCCCGAGAAACGCGTTTTTACAAAATGTGTGTTCGCGTGTGTTGTGCTCTTTGTAACATCGAAAAGTGTTTGATATTTTGCATAGAATTGAACCAAACTCCAGATATGTGTTTTTGGCTATGACCAGCAGATCCCAGTTGAATATGGGGAGTTTCCCTGGAAGGGTGTGCTGTGATAATGATTTTTGTGCAATTTTTCTTATTGTATCATCGGAATGGGTGCGAAGTTATGCATAGAATTGAGCCAAACTTCATATATATGTTTTTGATTATGGCGTTATGTCCCGGGGGCGCTGTGATAGAAATTTTTATGCGATTTTTATTTTGTAACATTGGAAAGTGTATGAAATTATGACACAATTGAATCAAATTTCATATATACGTTTCTTACTGTGGACGTCATGTCCCTGTTGAAAATGAGGATATTCTTCCAGAATATCTGGAAGGGCACTGTGATAGTGATTTTTGTCGATATTCTCTATTTTCCACAGCTGTGTAGTACATTGGCTGATCGAGCAGCAAACGGTGCTTTGCTTCTAGGTAACCCCGTGATTCGCAAGCTGCTGACGTACAATCTCGAACAATATTTATTTTGTTGAAAAACTAGCAGGACCATCTGGCTTTGACCATGTTAACCATGAGGGTCTTACGTGTAAAATAAATAAATCGGCAATAATATGGCGATCACAAATAACGGAACTCTGTACATTAGAGCACATAATTTGTTAAAAGACAATCAGAAAGAAATGAAGTTACTTTAACACAATAATAAAAAAACCTCGGTTTATAAATGTGAATGGGAATTTTCTTTGGTGCACGTAACAAAACAAATATACGATATCCCTGACATTACGAAAAAAAAATCAACCAAATGATGTATAATTAAGTGAAACTCTATTTCGTATGACATCTATATGTATTATGAAATTAAAAAATATAACTTGTCCTTGGAAAAATATCTAATCTACGTAAAATATCTAATATGAAATCAGCAATAGTTGTCTTATTCGTATAAATTTTCCATAATCGGGTTCACAGCTGATGTTGGCGACAAACTAAAATCTCTCTTAATAATAGCTCTAAAATCTCTGAAGTACGTGTTTAACTATACTTTAGCAGATTAGCTAAGCTGTAGTATGCTCCTACCTAAAACTGCAGCTGTGATATGGCGAATTGACCAAAAACCTTCGACACCCCATTTAAACCACTAGGTGGTTATATTTCTAAAATCACTGAAATACGCGTTTAACTATTTTTAGTAGATTTTTTATGCTAAATTTTACACTCCTACATAACACTGCTGCTGAGATATAGCCAAATGACCTAAGGAGTGAATTTTCAAAAATCCTTTCTTATTGCTTGACTAGGTCAATCTTTTGCCGAAACTTCGTTATCCTGACTTTAGACCTTTCAGCTTTGCATTGATGAGTTAGTCAGGCAGTCAAGTGCTCTCTCTTTATTATATTAGCATAGATATGATCGACATTAACTCGTAATAAAATGAAGCAGGTATTGAAGATGAAAATCAAAGTCAGCACAGTTGTGTTTTGCATTGCATGCTCGTGCAGCACCGCACACTTCGGCATCTTGTTTGCTTCTACAATGCATAATTAAAAAAATTACGCTTTTGGAAGTTTTAACATGAATGAGCTAGAAGAACGTTTTGGGATTGGCACATCCTACTGGTATATTTCATTATTAATGAACTTACTCTTGATAAACAGAAATTTTGATATTAATGAGACTTATCAGATTAATTTGTCTTAGAAATATAAAATATGTATTTAAATACGATAATGCCAGCTCTTAAAATCCTATTAAAATTTTAAATCATAGCGTCTTTAAATATTTGAAGTTTTATTTGAAAGCAAAATTACAAGATATCTTTAATTTTAGAAGTAGATACGTATATCGAAGCGGATAAGAATTGTGTAGAATTCCGTTTGCGCAGATAGTATTTGGCTGGATACTATTCGCCATCAAGTTATGCTATAAAGAAAATATCTTTAGATTGTTGATATATTTTCTACTGAAATAATAGTTAAGTATTTTTCATAAACACTGCTAAAAAATTAGGGGAGCAAGCAAAGACGTGAAGAAAACCGTGCGATACAGCCATGCATGGGCATTGAATGGAGAGTACACGTGTATAAATGCACAATACGAAAAATAAAAGACGCAGAAAAAATTGTAAGGGAGCTTTAATTCTTTTAAATGCTGGAAAGAACAAGAAAATTTGGTTTAGAGCAACAATTTGGTTACATGCAAATGACAAAAAAAAAGTAGAAATGATGCAAGATGCTTCATATGGCGTGTGATCCCCTCGAACAGCTGAGACTGCTGCACACTTGTTTGAGATAAGATTATCGATAAGATTTCGGGGAGCATTGTTCCACTCCTCAAAAATTGCAATCTCCATGTCCCGAATAGTAAAAGGAGGCGTTGGTCTCGCTGCAATGCATCGTCCAAGTGTGTCCCAAACACGCTCGATTGGATTGGGGTCAAGAGAATATGCTGGTCATTACATACACTGCATTGTTTAAGCTTCAAATATGTTCTCCACAAGACGAACTGTATGCGGTCTGGCATTATCATGCATGAAAACAAAGAAATCATCAATGGCTGCAGTGTAAGGTACGACATGAGGTCTCAGTATTTCAACTGCAGACCTTTTGCCCATCAAAGTGTCATTCCGAATGATATACAGGTCCGTGCGTCAACCTCTATACTGATTCCAGCCCATACCATCAACCCGCCTCATCTAAATTGTTATTTTTCACGAACGAATGTGGGATTATTTCAAGTGCCTCTTTCCATCCGTACCAACACACGTCGGATGTCACACTCCAGACTGAATACATACTCGGTTGTAAATGGCACTTGACTCCAATCACGTTGCTTCTAATCTCGATGTTCAGCACCCACTTTCTTCGGGACGCACGGCGGCTTGAGGTCAACGCAATACAGACCAATGGTCTATGTGCATAAGTACCATCCTGATGAAGTCTATTTAGGACTGTTTGGCTGGACACCCTACGTCCTGCTGCCAAGAGCAACTGTCTTTACAGCTGCGTAGCATTGCTTGTTCTGTCTCGACGAGCTGTTAGCAGGATATATCGGTCATCACTTTTCGTGGAAGCACGTGGCCGACCTTGCATGGTCGACGTCTAACATTTCCTGTTTCTTGGAATCGATTACACAGCCTTGCAGTGACATTTCTTGCAACTCCAACAACGTCCGCTACACTTCATTGTGTTTGCCCGCATTGAAGTATCCCGATAATACCCCGAGCCATGGATTCCGGTTCTGTTTTCTGCTACGCTTTAAATTATGGATGTTTTATTTTACTTTACTTACCGGTGTAAATATTGGCGTAATGTCGGTAAAACCATCTGCTACCCTAAGGGATTTGAGCAGTGTATTTAAATGATTTTCATGTATTCACACCAGTCTCACAATTATTTTTTTCTCATTTTTTTATCATGTATATTATGCATTTGTTCGTGCCTTATTAAAATACGCAGTAATAACAATCAAGAAAGAGAAAAATACTTTATAATAAATAATGCAATTTACGTCAGAAAAATTAATCTTTTCTATTTTAACAAATTAATTCTGTTAACGTTGATATTTTTCACCAATATTATTATGAAAACGATGTTTCGATGAAATTTCTTGAAGACTCTTTTATTACACATTAACAAATATTTTATTTTAATAAAGGAATAAATATCATAATTGTTATTAGATATGAAAATTTGGTTTTATTAGGAGTATGCATTTTATCACTTAAAATATATAGCAACTGGTGAAACAATATTAATCTTCCAAAGGATTCGTTCTCGCAAAATTTATGACAAACGTGATTTTTCCTAAACTTTCCTACTAAATAAAAATTCTCTCTGAAATAAAATTCAATTTCTAACATATCTGTTATTGTTCTGAATAAATTGCATTTTTAATAGTTTAACTATTCTGCACAAAAAAAAAATCGTCACGCGTCTTCTGAACGGTTAAATAAATAAAAATAGACAACCTGTGACACAATTTGTGATGACATTTCTTCAAGTAAAAAATATCAGCCGGCTTCTTACATGTATTATTGTAACTTCTTAAAATAAATGTCAATAACAACTAATTTAATTTTACTTTAAAAAATATAACAAAAATACAAATATTTGAAATGAGAAACAAGAATAACTTAAGATGACAACTAAATCATATCACAAAAATAAACATGCCGACAGTGAGAAAATGACGAAAATGGTAATTTTTGATCGTAATCATTTAATATATATATATAAAAGTGTCTAATTTATAAGTAGCATCATACACAAAATTTTATTGCATCAAGAAATCATCATTATAGTGTGAAGTCATTTGTTAATGTATACATTTTCTACTCAAATATAACACTCATCGAAAGAAACATTTTTACAAACGACATAGTTTGCATTTGAAAAATTTCATGCCATCACATTTACGTAGTTTGCTTTCAAAAGAATGGTAATAAAGAATTCAACACATTTATTAGAATACACATAACAAATATTTATCATAAGCTGACAGAGCATATCATCATTAAAGTAAATATGAACTAGATATAAAATGATCTTATTTTTGAGTTACCGAAGAGCATAGTAGTTACTAACTTCAGAAAGAGAAATAGAGGGAATATAATTGGATCCTCATTAATCTTGTTACTTAGTTGAAATTTGCAACATTTTTCCTATTATTTAATGGAATTTACTAAAAAATCTAACTTGATAATGCTTTATATTAGAAAATATTCATATAGTTTAAACTTATTACCATCAAAATGAATAGACAGATAAAGATATATGTCTGCCAGAAACATGCTTATAAATTATTCATTCAATTTAATATACTTTAGACAAATATATATAAATTTAAGTTCTTTAAACTGAGCATTATCGTAACTTTTTTCACAGTTACAATAATTTATATGTAGCAACATACTTAAATGGTATTCCTTCAATTAAATCATTTTATAGTAAATTCATTTGTATTTGAAGTAAATAACGCTGTATCCACTCTCTCTCCCAAGAAAAACACAAGAAATCTATTAGGTTTGGAAATTTTAATGTCTTTACACTGACATATTCAAAATATATGTTAGAAAGAAAATAATAAATGACTTTTTATAAACTGTCAGAATAAATATTCATTAAAGGAAATGTGAACTAGACATAATTTGATGTTATTGTCTAAGAACGCGATAACAATTAGTTTTGTCAGCTTCAGGAGGAGTTGCAACTTAATTTGTTCCTCATTAAGGTAGTTACTATGTTGATTTTCGCTACAGTGTTTTTTGAATTTAATCCAATTCTCGAAAAATTCTAAGTTTCTTTATGTAGGATATTATAAATCACCGCGGAAAATACTGAGCTATGTTCGGTTAAAATTAGCTTTATGTTGAACTCAATATAAAAATAAATTCTTTGTACAACATATAATAATCAGTTCTATGTATCCTGATTGGCTGAATCATTTATATCGACTTCTATTGGGAATTTCTAAACCAAATATTTTGCCAAATGTCGCCAAATATTGCCAAATTTGGCGACATTCTTCATTTGGCGCTAAACATGTTGTTTGGCATTGGTAATCTTAAAAGTCGATTTTCCCGCCAAATCTCGCCAATGTTGCCAACATTTCACCAAATATCGCCAAATGTGGCGAAATATTGCTAACTGTGCGGCTTCGTTTACTGCCAACAGCTTAATGACTGTTTTAACTTTCATTCCCATTTAAATGCATTAACCAGTAGTGAACCCAAAATGACTGCTTAATCGAATTTTCTCGAACATGTAACCTAGCCCAATGGTCTTCAGGTATCCCAAAACGGTCGGATACAAAATTTCGTCAAAATTGCTAGAGCCGTTTTTAAGATAAAATATGCATACACACAGACATAGACACAAAATTTACTCGTATAATAATATATGATTAATAAAAATTCCCTCCTTTAAACTTGAATCATTATAAAATAAATGAAATTATTAAATACAATATCCTTCGAGAATAAACTTATAAATTACTATATCAATATAATGTGTTTTAAGGAAGATTTTATATTTTATACTGTAATTTGTGCATTATTATAACCTTTTACACCGATACAGCAATTCTATGAAGTTATTTCGTTTAAAAGCTTATAGACCTGTTAAAGACACGAATTTTATTCGTTTGGCACCACCTCTTTTTAAACAGTTACCTTTACTTATTTAATCGAGGAAATGACCTGATTAAAAAGACAAATATTACTTTTCTTTATTATTGGTACCAAAAACAATTGCTATATGCAGTTTTTGAAAATGGATATATGCACCTATGGTCCTATAAGTGTTAAGTGTTAAATCCTAACGAGATGATAAAGTAAAACATAACAGGTGGCGGGCGGTCTCAGAGACCATATTTATTTATTGATTCAATACATCTTCCTTACCGTTTTCATATTAGTATGAAATTTTACAGATGTGCACTTTAAATACAGGATCATGGAAAAAGGTTAGAAAGATTTGAAAGAATCATAACTCTAAATGGAACTGAGTAAACGCAATTATAATCTATCCGAATTACTCGGAAATTATCCAAGATTTGCTAGATGTAGCTGTTTTAATGTCTTGACATTCACACGAAGCAAAATAAGCAATTGCACGGTGAACAAGGCCTTCGTGCTGTCCTTCCTTTTTAGATGATTCCGGTTTGAAAAGCGTATAAGTCTAAAACTATTTGATGTATGAGAAAAATGTCAATTAGAAAGTTCTTCAGCCGACGATGCTAGGTATTACGACGATGATTTAGTAGGAAAGGATACACTATGTTCACGAATAGCCTAAGCAAAAAGTGAAAATTGCGAATGTGCGGTGCCATTTGCATTTTCAGATCATCGATTCTGCGCATCGTCTGAATGTCACGACTTTAAAACTCAATTATTTTTAGAGTTATGATTGTTTCAAATCTGTCCAACCTTTGTCGATGACCCTGTATTTTATACTTGCGAGTTTTCAAATATATATTTTTAAAATATATTTGAAAAAAACATATTTCAGTTTTTAAAGAAATTTTCGCATTGAAGAGATTTTTAAATCATGATGTCTACTATTAAAAAAAAAAAAAAAAAAAAAAAAAGATCTATTCGGCATAGTATGGTTTCAGACACTGACTCCTTCTCTAATGAGTTGAACTGTAAATTACTGGGATGAAATATAAATCAATGAAACTACTTTTTATTTCATTAATCATTTTCATGCGATTATATGTTTAAAGATTTAACCTTTTTTTTTTCAGATACAATAATTATCTGGATAAGTTATTTCATTTGAATACCATACAGAATGTCTTCACATTTTTTTGTTTATTTTTACATTCTTTTTCAAGCATGTTATTTCATTTTTATTATAAATTATTCTATTCGAATGTTGAAACTTGCTGAAATTATGTAAAAGTAACAATGTAAAATGTATATAAAATTATAATCATCAACAATAAAATATAATTGGAAAACTAAAAAATATATATATATATATAAATAAATAAACACAATTTAATGGAAAGTACCTTTTACATGCGATTGTATATTTTTCATTTCCGCAGCTAAACATTAAAAATTTCTCTCACTACGTACTCATCCACAAAAAAATTAAGTTATTCACAATTTCTATATATATTTTATTTATTTAATATGTTTACTTTGCTAATGCTAAAAATATTTCACAAGCGTTATTTTAAATAAACTAATTCTGCATTAGCAAGCACCATAAAAACGAATCGCTGGCAGTTTGTTATTTTTGAATAAGTTATTTTTGTCCATTATTTAAGTTTTATATATATGCAGTTATTATTTATGGTTTTTCGTTTATTTAAAATATTCAAAAATTACAATTTTAGAATGTGTTTTTTGAGTTTATGTTCTTTTGTTTCAGCAAATTAATCAATATAATACTATTTATTATGATGAAGATAGACTGAAATTAACGCAGTACATTATTGGTTCTAATTTTTTTTCAAATCTGTAACACTGTGCACTTACTTATTTTTATTTTTCTTTACACCAATGAAAGTATCACTTAAAGCATTGTCTTAAAAAATGCAATATCACTTCGTAGGAATTATACAGGCTATATCATAAAAATTCAAGAAAATAATTAAGATGTTATGTCGGTGTATTTATTATATTAATTGTATATTTATAATTATATAATATTAATTATATATTTTAATTATTATATAATTATTAATATACTGTTATTATATTTATATAATATACTTATTATATAATATTATATACTTGTTATTATATTTATATATTAATATACTGTTATAATATTTTCACTGCTTACTGATTTCAGGAAATAGGGAAATGCTTTTCTAATTTTCTTGAAGAAATGATAATAATTAAGTTAATAATGAGTTTTTAATCATTTCATCATGTTTCTGTAGAACTCATGGCGACGCTCCCCTCGTTTTGAACCAAACGCCATGTAAAAATGAACCTCTCCACGGGACGTTTTAAACGTCATGCACCGGCCTTGTATAACGTAGGTCGAGAATGGCATCGATTCAAGAGAAAGCTCAATGTATTTTGGTTTCATGAAATGAAATCGCCCATTAATGTTCATCGAACATTTCGACGTTGTTATGGATGCAACCCTCCTTATGCAAAATCAATAAAGCGATGGTATGACAGGTTTAAAGAAACAGGCAGCGTTACTGATGTGTGTCAGTGCCTAGTGTGAGTGCACCAATTACTGACTTCGAAGAACTGAAGACTAGGATACAAGCTGATGTGTGTACTGTAACAGAAGATATGTTAAAGAACACTCGGCGAGAACTAGAATATCGCTTAGACATTCTCCGAGCTACCAAAGGGGCACACGTTGAAATTTACTGAAGTAAGTGTTCTTATAAAATAATTATAGCAGTACTTACAATGTAACCAAAAAAACATATGCCTAATTATAATAGTTTGAGAACAATATATATTTATAATCAGGGCAAGAATTTTTGTTCACCTTGTATTACTACAATACAGTAAGGTAAATAATATCATCTTTTACTATTTTATATTTTGATATTGATTTTCCATTACAGTCCTTAAATCTCAGCAGAAAAAAATAGAAATGATAAAAGAAATCAATTTTCTATGTCTGAGATTTTTTTAAATTTTATAGCAGTTCAGACAAAACACAATTACTTCCAAAACTTTTTTTTGTATTTACTAAAAGATAAATCATACTTTAAACTAGGGATAATAAAACATAAGCTACCCGTACAAAACTTTCAAATGAAACAGCCGTATTTCTTAAATCGATATTACATTTCTTTTATATTTATTTTAGAGAAAAACTAAAATATACATTTCTAGTCACAAAAGAATTCCTGTTTTCAGAAGTATTTCAATTTGTTAAACTTGAAACTAATAAAACGTGCGATGAAAATATAGCAATTAGCTTTAAAGTTGCAGCAATCATTGATTATAACCTGACGTTCTTCCATTTCTTTCAAACATACAATACAGAACAAGTTAAAAAAACATTATTTTGTATGGTTTGTTTTAAGGTTCCGTACTTAAAAACGCAAACATTATAATATAACTCCTGTGTCTGTCTGTCCGTCTGTCAGAGCCCTTTTACTCGTAATCTATGGGACGTGGAAAGTTCAAACTTAGGAAAGTTATAAAGCCATTTTACCCACATATTTTCAGATTATTCGCCGTTTACAAATATGCTTAGGAGAAGTTTAGAGGGGAAAATTAAATTACTTGAAAAAACAAATTTTGTTTTTTGTATATCGTGTGAAGTATCGTATGAAAGAGCTCGTAAAAATTGAACTATAAAATACATTTGTTTTAGTTTTAGGTATTATATTTTCGGAGATATCTTCAAAAATACACTGCAAAAATATGTCCCACCCACTATTTCTGAATCTACTGAAAATTATGAAAAAATTAGAAGTAAGAGTTTATATAAACCTTACAGAAAAAATATAGCGATTTTCCTAGGTCAAATAATTTTGAGAAAAATGCATTTTTTTTCGTTACACACAAACTTAACTTCACGGGCGGTCAGCGAGGGGAGTTGACGGGCGCTCGAGATATCTATCGACGCAGAATCATCCAAAAATATTAGATAATAATTTTAAAAAAATTGCCGTTAATTAGACGTGATATTAACTATGTTACTTGAAAAAGAAATTTCTTTTTATATATCGTGTAGGGTATCGATCGAAAGATCTCGTAACACCGAACACAAAAATATTTTTGTACTATATTTTCAGGGATATCGTCTAAAGTGAAATATATGTTTAAGCGTCTAAGTGAAAATATATAAATCTAGAGCAAACATATGCCCTCCCCCCTTTCCTATTTCTGAATCTACTGAAACTTAAATTATGAAAAAATTAGGGATAGTAGGAGTTTGTTAATTACTAAATAGTTATTAATAAATTTAATGTACGGAACCCTTTGAGCGCGAGTTACACTCGCACTTGATTGATTTATTTAAATATACAGTGAAGGCTAAAAGTAAGTATACATCACATACATTCGTCTTTAAACGTCTGAAAGGTAATATTAAATTATCATTTAAGCTTCACATATACAAGAACGATATAGTATACATTAAGAAATGTACTAGGCTAAAAATAAAATTCAGAAGGTAATAATATTTCAATTATCATAATTTTACAGTAGAAGCTACAAATTTCAAAGTCACAAAATTGAGTATATACTTCATAAAAAGTGTGCAGTTTCTGCTGCAATCTCTTTTAAATGTATAATAGTTTTGTTGACATAAGATAGTAATTCTTCAATTCCAAGTTAAAAATAATAATTTTATTATCAATATGAACTCCAAAATTGAAAGATTTGTGGAAATTCAAAAAGGCTAAATTTTTATTCAAATTGTACAGTAACTGAAAACAAATATTCATTCATTTTTTTTAATATAAAATTAAAATATTTGAGGAATTGCAAATAAAGCTGGAAGAGGAAGCAAAAGATTTTTCATTGCTATAAGCAAGAGGAAAGTTGGAACAGATGTGTTACTATCACGCTAAAATGTAAACAAAAGATTGGCGACTGTTTGTTTGGCGCGATTTCCAAGACTGCGCCAAACGAATAACTTAATACAATGGCTAGGTTGCCATTAAAGAAAAAAATCCCCTAAATTTGGCGACTTTTTTCTTTTTTTTAACCGATAATTTTTTTTTTTTTTTTAGCGTGAGTGTAAAGCATCTAAGCCGGAAAGTTTTTTGAGAAGTAACAAAAAAAAATCTCAATGTAATTGTTACAAAAAATGTAGCATAAACTTTTCCAAGAATAAAAAGATGGTTTATGTAGAAAAGATTTGAAGAAAGACAAATTACATTGGCCGTATAGCTAGAAGAAAAATTCATCTCCAAAGAACATTAAGATAAATAGAAATGTATTTGATAAAAATTAAATTTCAAACTTTCAAAACGCTCGAAATCAAATATTATTCAATAAAAAAATTAATTCCACGTTTAGGGAGTGATGGGAATGATCAATGTTATCTTTGGCAGAAACTTATCTGTAAAAGTATTTTTTCTCGCTGACAAACATGGAAATGATATGGTTCATGGTGAGGGGATGTTTGTCGCAAATGGGGTGGAAACTTTACTTTTATTTATGATGGATAGATAAATAAAATGAAGTTGATAACAAAATAATCTTACATGAATGGCCCAAAATTTAAATTTTAGCAACTTTATTTGAAATTTTATGTTTCAAAAACATAACAATCCTAAGCAGACATCTAAAATATCAACCAATATTTATTATGCAGTTTTTTTTAATGCAGATGCTCACAATGTTTTAATATCCAGATATCAGTCTGGTTCAAAATTCATGGTTTTATTTCAACACTGTTTGAAAATATGAAATTAAGAGCAAAAAATGGCTTTTAAAAGCTTTTAACAATGAAAATAGGCTAAAATATATATTAAAAAAAATACAAACTTTTGGCAGTGCAATACCGTCTCTTACGGAAGCTGTTCTGAATTACAAATAATATAGAACAAAATTTTTATTAAATTTGCTATGAAAATGTACCTGATGACCACCGAATTTTGTGACTTCAAAACTTGTACCTTTGACATAAAAATTAAGCTAATCTAATATAGATTCACCATTCTTATTTGTTAGCTTAATATATTTCTTAATATGAATATTATCACTTCTGTAAATGGTAAGGAATAATGATACTTTATTATTATTCTTTTAGACAGTTAAAGAAGAGAGAGACTAGTGTACACTCAATTTTGGAAGCCACTATATATATATATATATATATATATATATATATATTACACTTTCAACCCATTATTTACTACATGGGAAATAATTATTATTTATAGAATAAATGGATATTAAAGACTAATAAGGCAACAAACAAAAATATAAAAATCAAGAACTTACCGAAACTTTATTAGTTTCCTTTTTATAAACTGTCCTATTAACCATGGTACATTTCATTACTATAAATTGCGAACAACTATTTTACAATTACTCTGCAATACTCAGTTTTACTGCAATATATTTAATACTTGCATGATTAAACTTGAAGAAAATTGTTGGCCATTTTCCACACAATTATTTATAGTTTAAAAAAAACTTCCTGTAGAAAAAAGAGAAATAATAGAAAATGAAAATTATTAAAATCGAACGTAAAAGGATTATAAGTAACATCAAATTAAAAATTTAATTTATTAGCTCAGCAGTAATAAAAATGCAATATTATCTGTAAAAATTCAATACGTGTGAACTTTCATGACACCAGGGCAACGTAAAATATGGTTTTAATGAATATTTTCTGACAAGGAAAGTTAGGTAAAAAACGTTAAGCATGCGACAGAATTGATCTCTTTTAGTTGGAAACAAAGTGCATATATTTAAGATATAGTGACCGCAGATTTAACGCTTAACTACACACGTGGGATGTGTGTGAACCCCATATGAAAAGTTTTTATTTCTATTTCCTAAACTTCTCAACAGATGACAGTCAAATACAATGCAATTTTTTTTTACTTTGCGATCTCCTGGTGGAACATAATTTTTTGTGTGCATCTGGAATTTTTTTTTGCCATATGGACCCCACGTGTGAGCTAACGTAAGTAAATTTCATTTCATTATTGTATTCGGACAACTCACTTTTTTTCACAAAATCTTATTCCAATCATTTATTTTTAATCTGAAAATGACTGTGGGATTAGTTCCGAAAAGACTGTGTGATTAGTTGTCAAAAATAAAGTGTTGACCGAAGCTGCGATTCAAGCTTTCATGAACGATGCTACATTTCTTTCCTTTCATGCTGAAAGTAATGTCAGGGAAAATTTGTGTCAAATTTGTAATCATGATACTAATACCGAGAGCTCTTTAGATGGGTCTGAAAATGAAGAAGATGAGTTATGCGATTCATTACTTTACGGCACACAATAATGGCGCTATCACACGTACTCTGATATCATAGTCAATATCAGATATTTCATCCGAAACACGTTTTTAAGAGGAAAAAGCTCGAATTCGTCCCATTTGATAGATTGCCTCTCGTAATTTCTTAAAGATCTAACTTACAGTAGTTTGTATCCTCTACGAGAAGTATCAGCTCGAAATCTACCAATCAGAGCTCTCTAAAATTCCAAGATGGCCACCGTCAGTAAGCCAACATCTTACGTTTAGGTCGTCACAAATATTGAAACCAAAAATACAGAAGAATTAAGAAAAAAGCAAATATTTAGTAACACAGGGACCAATTATACACGAAAAGAACTTTAAAAATGTGCAGTTATTTTGTAATTAAGGAATTACATATGCGTCGATTGCCTCTTCGGAGTTCGTCGTTATTTACACTCCCGATAAGAACTTTATTTACTAATTTAAAGTTATTTATTGCGATGATTTTATTTAAATTCCTTATATTATTTGCTATATGTTATAATTGTACTGTCGTAGTCACTTATTTACTTCTCAAACTGTACTAGTTTAACTATTTTTAGCAGCTATATTTGGCGTTATTTCGTACTTGTTGCCAAATTATGTCGCCAAAGATAAAAATGCAAGAAAACATGCATCAAGGTATTTTATTGCAATACAAATTATTGCCTCCTTTTAGCATGAATCAGAATCCAAAATAATCCAAATTTTGTAGTGAAGGGGGGGGGGGGGACAGAAAATTTACTTTTAGAAAAATAAAATTTAATAAAGGAAAATTTAATCTGGCAGCTATTTATAGTTAATTATATTTTACCTTTTAATAATTTTCTTTTAAAACAATCTTGATAATCTTTTTTTAAAGATATACAACTATTATACAGACACACATATTTATTTGTAAATCGGTGGAATAGTAAGAATATATTCACAGTTGTTCGATCATCCAAGGCTGTCTGCTAGATGGCTGGCGACTTTCTCTCCAACATGGTTTATTAGTGAAAAATTGCAAATTCAGTATCAGCCGGAGTAGCTCAGTGGTCAGAGCGATAACCTGGAACGCTGTGGACCCAGGTTCGATTCCTGGCTCTGGCTATTTTTTCACTTCATGTTGGATTATTGTATTTAATGTATGTGGGTGATAATGTCTTTTTCAGTCTATTTTTCCTGTTTAATTATTGAATTTCAACCACTCTAAAGTTTTGTTTCCCCCCTCCTAGAGGGGTATAAATTTTAAACCTTTATATGTGTTTCAATTTGTTATGTAAAATGTGATCTTTTTTTTATTTTGTATTAATAATAAATAACGCATATAACCCCCCCCCCTAAAAAAAACCTCCAGTTAAAATATTTTGCTTCCCTTAAAAACAAAAAAAGAATTAAAATTTATATATTTTCGGAAACAAAAATGAATTGTAACGTAAAACTTTCCTAACAGAAATAGATTTCTAGAATTTTCAAATAAGCAAACCCGAAATTAAAACTCATTCCGCCAAATGATTTTTAAATTTTGCTTAAAAAGCACTTGTCTCTTGTAATCTGTTTTGCGACGATCGAACATTTATTTAACATTAGGAGGTACAAACATAAAATCTGCGTAATTTCTAAAATACTTTAACGAGTGACTTTCAGTTTGATACACGAAGGTAAAATTTACCGAAAAATATGATGTCTAAATTAGGGTTTAGTACTAAAAGTTTTAGAATATGTTACAATGGCTATACGTAACTTCATCCTCCCCCCCCCCCCGCCGTAAAATTTATGTACAGCATTATTATTAGATGTTATTACTAATCTATTGTTACTTGTGACATTTTTATAATGATTTGCGGCAGAGTTAATAGAGGGTATAACTCCCCCCCCCAGGACTGTAGACAATATATATGAAAAAAAGGATTGTGTTTTTAAAATGAAAAATATCAAATTAATTTAAACTTTCGAAAAATGATTAAAATCATCAAAACCAAGGAAGAAAAACTGCAAAAGAGTGGGAACTATATCTAAATTCTATTACGTATTTCATTTTTATATTACATTCAATATGTAACATGAGTTACATTTAAAATATGTAAAATATATTAACTAAAAATGTCATAATAGCGATTTTGGCAAAATAACTAAAACTTAATTTAACATCTTTCTTTGCGTTACAGATTTCGGCTTAGCGATAAAATGCGGTTCCAATACACGTGACAAAAAACTAGTTTTAATATACTATTTTTTTATAAATCACTTAATACTAATAGTTCAGAATTCTTAACATTAACAGGTAATGAAAGACGTAAAGGGAAGATATGGACTCTATAATTTAGAATTTTAATGTTATATTAGTGAGAATATTGTTTCTATAATCTTGGAATTTTAAGTAAAATGATCACAGTATTGTATATATAGAACAGACACGAAAAGAAACTGCAATATACAAAATGTGAGTACGCGATAATGCTTCCTGTGTATCAATCGAACTCTACACTAAATATTAAAACACCTGCCGCAATTACTCGCCAAATGTTACGCACTCTCCTTACATTAGCAGATAACTTTCAGTAGGGAAAACAACCCTAGTTGCAGCGTGAAAGTATAGCTTGCGAGGCAATAGCATATACTTCATATCGTATGGTCGTCCGTGTGAAAACAGCTTAAGGCTACAAATGGTCGAAAGAAAGTGAAAGACAAACTTGAACTCGTCCGAAGAACATTGTGATTCATCTGCCAGGTGCTCGAGGAGAAGCAAAAGATATTCAATTAAATGATGTTGTAACATCCTGGAAGTTATCTATGACTGACATATTGATTTAATACTAATTTTCAGTAATTAAAAATAGAAGACATAAATAAAGAAATAAATCAAAATAAACCAAGTATTCCAACGTTTGCAAAATTCTTGATTTTACAGAATTGAAAGTATTTATAGGTTTGTTTTATTTATCAGGTGTTATGAGATCCTCTTACGAAGATATTACTTTCATTTTGCATCAGGTGGCACAGGAAAGATATATTTCTGGCCACAATAAACGTAAACTGGCTCTTGTTTATCTTCCCAAACTTACGATTTGACAATCGTTTTACAGTCGATGAACCGAAATAATGTGATAAACTAAGAGGAGTTAGTGAAATATGGGATTCCTTTTTAAATAGTTACCAATCACTTTATGTGCCAGGAGAGTACCTTACCGTCGATGAAATGCTAATCCCTTTCCATGGTAGAGGTTCTTTTAAAATGTATCTGTAAAAAACGGAAAAATACGCAATAAAAGTCATGTACTTGTGCTATTCCCGAACATTCTACTTATGCAGTGCCTATATTTACTGTCGAAAAGAAAAGAATATTCCGAAAAACAATTTATTGGTACCAACCAAGAGAGTTGAAAGTCTTATACAACCAGTCGAGAAAACAAACCGAAATATAATCGTTGACAGCTTATGTCAATAGAACTGCGTACACATTCAAAAGAAAAACGAGTGACAATCTTTGGAGTCTTGAAAATGAATAAACGTGAAATCCCCTCCCCAATTTAAACCAAGCAACAAACGTAGAGTCGTATCGTCGGAATATGGAATTAACGAAAAAAAAAACTATTTTTTAATTTGTTCCTACAAAACAGAGCTGTTTGTTTACTGTCTACTATGCATGATAGCAAAGATGTTAGCACAGAAAATAGGAAACATGAAATGATTAATGATTAAAACGTTACGAAAGTTGGAGTAGATGTGCTTGATCAATTACGCGCAAACTATTTTGTGGCTAGAAGAACTCGGCGTTGGCCTATAGCTATATTCTATGCGTTATTAAAGATCTCTGCAATATATTACACTATATAGCCAGTGATGACCGGTCACTTGCAGTTTTAGACATTTTGTTAAATATCTGGAAAGATACTTGAGGAATTATCCTGAAACTTCAGGAGCGTAAACAACATGATAGACGTCATATATTTCCGCGAAGATTTTCCCCCGAAACCCCATAAGGGGCCGCCAACAAATTGAAGAAAAACGAATATCTTTTGGATAACCCTGTAAAAACGAATATTGCAAAAGCGTTGAAACGGTAGCACATGCTATCCTCATAAAATGAACATAGTTTATTAAAAGAAGCCTCCTAAGCATGTGGAACCGTTTCAATGCTTTTGCAATATTAGTTTTTGCAGGGTTATCGAAAAAATATTCATTTTTCTGCAATTTATTGACGGCCCTCGAAGGGGTTCCGGGAAAAAATCTTCGCTGAAATACATGACGTCAACTATGCTGTTTACACGCCTGAAGCTTCCGGACAATTCCTTATGTATTTTTTCTAGATATTTAACAAAACGTCTAAAATCGCAAGTGACCGGTCATTATTGGCCATATAGTATATACGAAAGTTAATATGGTAATTATTAAATTCCAGCCACTGAGGACAAATCTGAAAGAGGACAACGTCTGATCACTCTTGTAAAAGCGCTCATATTCTAGTACGGGAAGCGCCGAAACATGGGTCGTTTGCCTCGTGAATTTCGCTTTGTAATTAAAAATTAGAGGAAAGTGATGAACACACTAACTTTAGAAAAGGACGAACCATTTCGGAAATCGGAATGTTTTTTTACTGTCCTCGATCCAAAAATAGCAAAGTCAAAACTGTGTTTAAAATATGTGAAAATCATATGTGTCCATTGCATACTAAATTAATGTGTAATGAATGCTGTTAATCTCAATATTTTTGTGTAAATACATTAAAAAAGACTTGCTCTATTACATATATGCCTTTGATTTAATTTAATACAATTTTAGAAATAATTTTTTGTCTTTGGGGTTCGCATGCACCCCACCTGTTTACCTGTGTGGTTAAGGGTTAACCCCTTCGGGTCTAGTGTCCCACATATGAATTTTATGCGGTTGGAAACACTTCTTTAAAACAGTTACCTTTACTTACTTAATCGCAGAAATGACAAATATTACTTTTCTTCATTCTTGGTACGAAAAACAATTGCTGTATGCAGTTTTTAAAGATGCATATATGCACCCATGGACCCGTAGTGGTTTAAGAAAATTGTGCATTCTAAGATTCCTATGAAGCAGGGATGCTGAATTTACTGATTTTTACTTTCTATTACCTTTTTAGTTTCTTTCCTTTTTTTCTGTTCCGCTACAGAAAGATTACTTACAAGGAAGATCTCCTTAAAGCGCATACTCAGAAAATTTTGAAAAAAATACTAATGAAGCTACACATGTATGTAATAAAGGAACAGTGAAATTTAACTGCGGGATCCCAGTAGAAAATCTGCAAAAAAATAAAATACTTTCGAGTATTTGGCGCAAAAACACACGATTTGGCTAGCAACATTTTTCCTTCACCGAACGCAAACGATTTTAATGCATTTTAAATTGCTTGTAAAATGATTATCCGAATGCGCAATATTTAATGAATTTAAACTTAAACGATAAAATATTTATTATTTTTGTATAATATATACAAGCTGCATGTTGTTGCAGTTATTTATTTCTACCACTCAACAAATATGTTTTATGTTTTGGAAAATGTAAATATCTATTTTATGTTATAGCGAAGCTGACATTTAAGTTATGTGTATTATTGAATTATTGAATCTATATGTTTATTTTCACTTTTAGTTAACAATCGAAATTTAAAAATATATATGAATCTAAAAGGCATATTAAAGTAAGCGAAGAGTTTGAAGAAATTCTTGTTATGAGACCTGTCTATGAAATTTTTGTAAAATTTGAAAGCGTAAAACTGTCGTAAGCTTAAAAAATTATACGAATGGGTTAATTATATGGCTCATGATACCAACCCTCTTGGTATCATGATTCAGATTCGTTGATTGTTCAGATTCGTTTGCATTTTGCGTTCAACATTTTCAACACTCTGTACGTTTGCTTTAATATTAATTTAAAATATTTTAAAAATCAGATTAAATAAATCACTCACGTTTTTTTCTCTATTTATTACCGATTGAATGAAATTTTGCCTCTTGTTTTATCCTCCATTCCACGATTTTTTCAAATTTAAATGGCTTCAACGGTTGTACAATTAATTTTTAAATGTATTTTAAAAGGAAAAGCCCGATGACAAATGGATTCGTTATACATTTCTATATAGAAGAAGTCGTTGTTTCCATAGCAACAAAAACTTTCTTGAATTGACATGTTCAGAATCAGGCTTATTTTTTAACTTAAAACTATTTTAATCAAATTAAATTTTGTTTTAAATCGTAAAATACAATCGTTAAATTCCATTATATAAACATATAAATGTGTACACAAAATTGTAGTGATAAAAATTTATTTATTATGCAAGTTACACATGCATGAACAAGTTCCTTAAGTTTTTCCTTAAAGAGTATTTGTCCTAAAAGCGTATTTTTTAACCCCTTGAGGGGTGGTGGGATATAATGTATCCCACTTAATTTTAATTCCCAAATGCCACAATGACACCGGAATTTTGAAATCAAATTTTACTTTTATAATATACGTGAAGAAAATATTTTACTTATTTGAAAATAAATTTGTTGTTAAATCACAGTGTGACTCAATGATTTTAACATTTTAGAAACATAAGTACTTTGCCCCTGAAAGGGTTTAATTTCATTCCGTTGCCAACCGGTGATAAATCGCCAAATAAAAGAAATTTTCATATTTTTTTACGGACGTTATATCGAGGTTCCGCAGAAATTTTTTTACAGACGTATATCTATACTTATAAAAGAAAGTTTCGCTCTGTGTGTGTGTCCGTGTGTGTTTCCGTGTATGTGTCTGTTGGCGATGGCTAGGAAAATTTAGCCCACCTAGAAGGCTGTAAATTTAGATTTAGATAGTCCAAACCCTCTCCTGGTGCAACATTACTTCAGAATTTTAATATTTTAATTACTTTCTGAAATATTAATTAATATTCACAAAAAACTCTCATCAAAAATTAAGCTTTTATTCTCTTGGGTTGGTTGGTTCACTGGTTGGTTGCATCCATTCTTCAGAGAAGTAATTAAATAAACTAGAGTAGCGATGCATAAATAAGGATTTCTAACTAAATAGTCTCAATATGGATTGAAGTTATCAGCGTAGAGGAGCCATGCGAATGTCGCGCCATCTGTACATGACAAATTACACATACGTTCCACTGATTGAAATATTTTACAGGCACATTTTTCTTCATGACAATTAGTCGGGTTTAAGTATTTTTTTTTTTTTTTTTTTTTTACATGACATTTATTATTATGATGGAAATTTTTAATACAGAAAACTTTATTTAACAGATTCTTTTTTATATTTGCGGGAATGAACATGGGCAAGGGTTTAATTACATTTAAGCTTCAAGGTGTATTTCTAGAACGCAGTTACCAGAATTTCCGAATAATAGTGTAAGCCAAATTTCAAATTAAGTTTCTAGCTTAACCAAATGAATCAATCTTTAAAGATGTATTGTGATCCTCCTAATTAGTTATTTGCTGAAGGCCAATTGAACAATCCCCCCCCCCCTGCCCGTCCTTCAAGGTTTTTTCTCTAACTCTGCTCCGTTTCCATATATCAGCAACTATCTTTCTGATTTCAACGCAAGTGATTTCAAACATTATAATTAATTTAATAGTCACCCTATATAATATTAAACTAAATTTATGAGTAGTGGTTACCACTATTTACGAATAACAGTTTAAGCCAAATTTGTAATTAAATGCAAAGCTTAAGGAAACGAACGAATTTTGAAAGATGCATAGTGGTCCTCCTAATTAGTCATTTGATGAAGGGCACTTGAACATCCCCTCCCCCCTTCCCCCGGGACCTCCTTCAAGGTTTTTTCTCTAACTGTGCTCGGTTTCCATATCTCAGCAACTATTTTTCCGATTTCAACGCAAGTGGTTCCAAACATTATAATTAACTTAATAGTCACTCTTTATAACAGTAAACTAAATTTATGAGTAGCGGTTACCACTATTTCCGAATAATAGTTTAAGCCAAATTTGTAATTACGTTCCTAGATTAAGCAAACGAACGAATTTTGAAAGATGCATAGTGGTCCTTCTAATTAGTCATTTGCCGAAGGACACTTGAACAACCCCTCCCCCCCCGGCCCGTCCTTCAAGGTTTTTTCTCTAACTCTGCTCCGTTTCCATATCTCAGCAACTATCTTTCCGATTTCAACACAAGTGATTTTAAACATTATAATTAACTTAATTGTCACTCTTTATAACATTAAACTAAAATTATGAGTAGCGGTTACCACTATTTACTAATAGTAGTTTAAGCCAAATTTGTAATTAAGTTCAAAGCTTAAGCAAACGAACGAATTTTGAAAGATGCATAGTGGTCCTCCTAATTAGTCATTTGCTGAAGGGAACTTGAACATCCCCCCCCTACTGCCCCTCTTGCAAGGATTTTTCTCTAACTATGCTCCGTTTCCATATCTCAGCAACTATCTTTCCGATTTCAACACAAGTGATTCCAAACATTATAATTAACTTAATAGTCACTCTTTATAACATTAAACTAAATTTATGAGTAGCGGTTACCACTATTTCCGAATGATTGGGTAAGCCAAATTTGTAATTAAGTTCCTAGCTTAAGCAAACGAACGAATTTCGAAAGATGCATAGTGCTCCTCTTAATTAGTCATTTGCTGAAGGGTACTTGAACAACCCTCCCCCCCGGCCCCTCCTTCAAGGTTTTTCTCTAACTATGTACCGTTTCTATATATTAGCAACTATCTTTCCGATTTCAACGCAAGTGATTCCAAACATTATATTTAACTTAATAGTCACCCTTTATAACATTAAATTAAATTTACGAGTAGCGGTTACCACTATTTACAAATAAGAGTTTAAGCCAACTTTGTAATTAAGTTCCTAGCTTAACAAAACGAACGAATTTTTATGCATGCATAGTGGGCCTCCTAATTAGTCATTTTCTGAAGGACACTCGAACATCCCCTCCCCTCGGCATCTCACTCAAGGTTATTTTCCTAACTGTGCCTTATTGCAATAACTGGGCTAATAATGTTCCAATCTTCTCGAAACCAGCTCAGTTTTGTAGTGCGCCTACTATACAGTAACGTAGGCAGCGGGGACCTGTCTCAGAAGTTCGTTCGGAAAGAGGTTTGTTTAGAACAGAATGCTCCCCTGGCGGTGGTAGGGAGAAATAAATGATTTTCTAGAGCGTACGAACATGCCGGGTATACGGTTCTGAAGCCATCGTAGACCGTGGCCAGAGTTCCGTTTTTTAAGAGATTTAAGTTTATTACAAGGGCTCGGGCAGCGCCGGGCGGGTCAGCTAGTATCCTCATAAGAAGAACATTCTGTAATTTTTTCAAAAATTTCTGAGTATGCGCTTATGGGGACCCTCCTTGTCAGTATTTACTTTTTCTTTCTTTATTTATTTTGGGGTTTTATGGGAGCCCAAATACATGTTACAGTGTCATCCATGTACTAATAATTTTCATGCATATTGAAATTAAAAAACAGCAAATCAACATAGTAGATCTTATGATCTAAACAAGAACGAAAAATCATGCTTCACACATACATTATGAAACACTTTCCAACACTACGAGAATATTATTAAGAAATTTCATTTTTTCATACAATGAAATCTATCCTAGTCCGTAGTGTAACAATACATTTGTGCGTTTCTATAAATAAAGATAAATGCTACGCACTCCTTAATTGTCGAAACGACAGTGAAGTCTCAGTGTGGAGACGCGAAAAGTTTTTGGTTTCTGTCTGTCTGTCTGTTCCACGAGAACTGCCGTAAAAAACGTTTGATTAGGTTGATTTTTGGTGGGTATGTTGGTGCGGTACCCAGAATTAGCTGTATAGTTTTTTGTTAGATTTGGTTCATTTGTTCGGAAAATATAGAATATTTCTTTTTAGGTCATAATGCTTTCCTATCAGGATGCAGACGATTTTTCAAATTTCATTTTTATCTGAAATGAAAATGGAATATTTGCATAATGGATTTAGACGTAAAATTATGAATGCTAAAATTTCGATATGGATTTCCAATAGTTTTAAAATTGTGCCGATAAATTTAGTAGAATTTAGAAATTAACTAGCTGTTACTCGTTACTTCGTTCACGCAACATTAAAAGAAGAATAAATACATTAATTAAGCAAAATACTTCACTCCCGATAATTATAAACGTTAATAATTAACTATTTATCACATTTCATAGGAGACAATACGGTATTTTTTGTTATAGGGACCTTGACATAACTCAGTCTTAAAAAAATGAAATTTTGTGCCAAATAATCGCAAAAATGAAATTGCAACCAATGCAAAAAGGAGGACCAAATAAAAACGTGGAAATAGACGAATCGGGTAAAGCAAATGTCAATTTTACCTGATAAACAATTTTACTTTTAACGCCTTTGTGAAACGTTTTAAAAGCCATCCTTCAAAATATCATTAATTGGAAATAGTATATGCTTTTTCTTTAAATTCAATTCTGCCTCGTTGGTTTAATGTATAGCTGAAACAAATCTTGTTTTCAAAATGACAGTATATTGACAGGCAATTTTTGTTCTCCAGAATAAATTGAATCATGAAGTTTGAATATGTGAAAATATGTTTTTATTTTTCGGATAATTTACTGAAATCAAGATTTTGTTTTCACCATCTATTCAAAATGAAAATAAATTCTGTTTTTCCGTTTTAATGAGAAAATGGTGTAAAAAATATACTGATCTGTTTTATTTCTCCTTTTTTTATAAAAATATAGTGTAATTTACTTTCAGTTTTTTGAAAAACTTCGTTAAAATTAAAAAAAAAATTAAAAATCTTGGCATCTAATTTAATTTTTTAAATTCTGATAGTTTGTGTGACATACTCGGATCAATGATAACCGATATTAAGTAAATCGCGTTGCGTTCGATAGTCTAGGAATAGTTGCGAAATACAAACACACGGTCAGATTTTAATATACTAGATTCCTATGATGGGATTTTTGGCAGAAAACTCTCATCTGTATATAACGGATACTCATGCTTAACAATCAGTATAGATAAAAAAAAAAAAAAAAAAATTTTTTCGTTATAAATATGGCGGGAAACTCATCTACTTTCTATACTTACTGATCCTTGTATTATTAATGTAAGGAATTGATTCACACTCATTTGAAAACATAAAGGAAAATTCCCGTTTTATTACAAATATGACGTTTCTTTTTCCCCAGAGAAATTCCTTTTTAATGACATAATTCTTGTTAATTTTCTTTTCCGGGCAATTAATTTCAATACTGGCATAGGGGAAATTATGTTACTTTAACGAAATAATATTAAATCTTTAGGTTTTATCAACAAAAATGGTGTTAACATTCTGTAACAAAAAACTGATATCATTCGTCATTTTTTTTTTGGTAATCGAGTTATTTCTTTTAGTTTTAAGAATGAAAAAAAAACTATTTCTCGCTATCCATGACATTATTTTCGACATGGATTATTTTGCGGAGAATATTATTGACATTTGCTAGCCATTTTCTTTTGAAACTTCTTTTTACATTTTTAAAAATTAAATTAAAAAATACGGCATAGTTATATTAACCGTGCGCAGCCGGTAAAACGCAAAGTATTGTTACCATACAAAAGAAAAAGAAAAGTGAAGAAAAAACCCAAGATCGTTTTATTTCACCAATCAGAGCATATCCGCTTTATTTTATATGTATGACGTCATATTAGCCTGTTTCCTATGGTTACGCATATTGAAACCTTGTATTATTATCAAAAACTAAAAAAAGTACATTTTATTTCTAATAATAATAGTTAATCTTATTTTTAATTCTTTAGTTTTTTTATTTCATTTTCATTTTTCACGTGAAAATTTTTCAATTGTAAATAAATTGTTGATTAAAAATTATTATTCCAGGTTCTGAATTAGTTTTGGCAACGATAAAGTATTAGCAACGGTAAAGTAAATTTAACCATTTTAAAATATTATACGGAAAAATATCTATTTATTCTCTATGAAAATAACGAATTTTTTAATTATTAAGAAAAATATTTGGATAAAATAAACAAAAACCTGCCTATGTTCATTGGAGGGTTATAATTAACCTATATGCAAAGATACAGGATCATTAAATGCTCCATTTTGACGCTGGCTTCAGCCTAACATTTGCACACAATGAGATTTATAATATTATTAGGATTCCCGTTTTATTTCAAATATGACGTCTCCTTTTTCCCGAGAGAAATCCTTTTTTAATGACAATTCTTGTTAATTTTCTTTCCAGGCAATTAATTTCAATACTGGCATAGGGAAAATTTTGTTACTTTAACGAAATAATATTAAATCTTTAGGTTTTATCAACAAAAATGGAACTATTAACATTCGTCATTTTTTTTTTTTAGGTAATCGAGTTATTTCTTTTAGTTTTAAGAATGAAAAATCACTATTTCTCGCTATCCATGACATCATTTACGACATGGATAATTTTGCGGAGCATATTATTGACATTTGCTAACCATTTTCTTTTGAAACTTCTTTTTACTTTTTTAAAATTTAAATAAAAAATACGGTATAGTTATATTATCCGTGCGCAGACGGTAAAACGGCAAGTATTGTTACCATACAAAAGAAAAAAAAGAAAAAAGGTGAAGAAAAAACCCAAGATAATTTTATTTCACCAATCAAAGCATATCCGCTTTATTTTCGACGCAGCTAACGAAAAAGAAAGGCTACCGCGGTACTTTATTCATATCTTTTTTTTACAGACCGCGGGAGTCACATGATGCTCGAATGCACCAATGAAGGTGCACGAAAAGAGCATCACGTCACTCCAGCGGTCTGTAAAAAAAGATAAGTGGAATGTACCGCGGTAGCCTGTCTTTTTCGTTAGCCTCGATTTTCGATAAAGGACGTCATATTCGCCTGTTTCCTATGGTTACGCATATTGAAACCTTGTATTATCATCAAAAACTTTAAAAAAAGTACGTTTTATTTTCAATAACATTATTTAATCTTCTTAATTCTTTAATTTTTTTTAATTTCATTTTCATTTTTGCCGTGAAAATTTTTCAATTAAAACTAAATTGTTGAGTAAAAATTATTTTTTCGGGTTTTGAATTAGTTTTGGCAACGATAAAGTATTAACAACGGTAAAGTAAATTTAACCATTTTAAAATGCTATACGAAAAAATGTCCATTTATTCTCAATTTAAATAACGAAATTTTGAATTAATAAGAAAAATATTTGAATAAAATAAACAAAAACCAGCCTATGTTCATATGAGGGTTATAATCAGCCTATATGCAAAGATACAGGATCATTAAATGCTCCATTTTGAAGCTGGCTTCAGCCTAACATTTGCACACAATCAGATTTATAATATTATTAGGATTGCTTAAAATATTTGAAAATGTTTTTGCATCTGTTCGGGAAATATAAGCATCTTATTTTCATAATTTTTACAATTTTTAAAAGCGTTTATTTTTACTTACCACTTTAATTTATTCGTTGCTTAGCAACCGTATTTCAAAGAGTATAAAATAATAAAATTCAAGGAACTCGCAGTATTTTAGTAAAATTTCTTTTTTTTCTTTTTTTTTTATAAAAACGAATGTAAATTTATAGAGACTACGGGGGAATGAATACCTGTTTATTTAAAAAAAAAATAAAATAATAAGCAGTCCATCATATTTTCAGAATATCATTGTATAACACCGGGTTTAATTTAATTACTCTAATTTCTGGAACATTCTAAGAGTTTTATATGCTTATAAATATGCATGCAATTGAAAAAAATAATAATTGCGGATTGTACGATGTTAAATTATATCAAAAATGAGATTTAAAAAAAATGACTTGCAGAGTTGACGTTGAGGCTCCTGATCTGCATATTTACTAGCTTATAGAAAACATGTTGTAGTGCACCTCAGTGATACTTTTTAATTTTATTATGTTTGAAGTATCATAACGTGATTAAAATACATCGCAAACGATTTCTCCCCAAATGTATTGTAATCTTTTGTGCGTCTCTGTAAACGAAATATAAATTATACGTATTCTATACATTTGCGAAAGCACTTTTGCAGTCCACCTCACTAATTCCTATCAATTTCATTATGCTTGAAGTACTGTAACTTCAGTAAAATACATTGGAAACGATTTTTCCCCGTAGACAATAATGTAACGGATTTCTTTTCTGCGCCCCTTACACGAGCTATTAATGCTAGACATTTTTTTGTCAATTCCGAACATTTTATACTAAACATCCATAACACGTAAAGTTTTCATGGCAATCCGAGTATATTTACGAGAGTTAGAGTACGGACAAACGTCAGAAGGCAGAAAAACCGAATTCATAAACACTTTTCAACTCCGTTTGAAAGTGTAAAAAGAATAGTAACCGCCTCATTTTTCTCAGTCTCCAGTTATACAAAATTTCAAGGACAAGAAGAAGAATACGGTTTTTGTTAAACTTTTATTAAAATGTTATAAAATAAAATATAAGATATAAAATTGTTAATGTGTTTGTATTGTGTTTCAATATTCTACTGTACTGTACTATATAATATATATTTGGAAACAGGTTAATACTTGAAATAACTTTATAGGGGAGGGGGGGGAGGGTGTCAAATTAATAGCATTTTCAATATTTCTTAAAGTAAAATTTGATTCTGCTCTTGAACAATTCCATTCTGGAATACTGCAATTAATTTTGTTGAAGAAACGAGGTACCGTTGAGCTATTTGAATTTCAAATATTATTTGATTATTTATTTTATTAAATTTTCAGCATGCTTGAAATTAATAAAGAAAGCTAATAAATGACACAATGTACCTTAACTATGGCATTTTAAATTCAATAAATGCAAAAGGTAACATTATTGAAACATTTTTAATGTACAAATATATTCTTAAAAACCATCTACAAATTCAAGAAAGTAATTATTAAACAAGTTTTACCGTACAAATCATTAACTTAAACGACCGAAAGAAAACAAGTATCATTACATTTTCAGCGCCTCCTATCGTCATATTGAAGAAAACTCAGAATTGTAAAGTAAGCCTTTTTAAGACCTTAAGTAGATTAATATGCAAATGTTATGAGTTAAGAATCTGTTGAGATAAGATTCTTGAAAGAACACTTTCGAAGATTAATTTAAATGTTTCAGGAAATATTTTATATGCAAAAATTTACTTTTAAAATTTATAAGATTGTATTCTGCATGTTCTTTTTTTTTATAATTTATCATTACAGAATGCTTAACTTTTTCACGGATTTTATATATTTGAATAGAAACTAAGGACAAATAATAATAATATGTAAAGGTACAGAATCCCTGTAATGGGAAAATAAAAAACACAATATGTTTAAATTGCTTAGAAATATAAATTTATAATCAAATGTTTGCGCGTTCTTTCTATTTACTTAATAGATGTGTAAATACAATATAAATTAAAGAAAATGTTTTTGTTTTCATTTTATTTTCATTAATATTAATTTTAAAATATTAGTTTCAAGCACTGTGTTAAGAGTTTATAACTTTGCAGCTATTACATTTCCATTATTAAAATACTATATACACTATATGACCAAAAGTCACCGGACACTTTCGATATCAGACGTTTTGTCGAATATCTAGAAAAATACTTCACGAATTATTTTGAAACTTCAGGAAACTAAAGAACAAATTTAACCCCATATTTCGCAACGAAATTTCAATCACGAAAGTAATTAGGTGGGGGGGAGCAACAACGAATTGAATACATAAAATATTATTCCCAATCTCCCTGTAAAATAAAATGCTCGAAATGACAGTGTGAATATTGCACAACAGTTGTGTTCATTTGTGTAAGATTAGCACATATATTCATGGAAATATAAATGTTTCCATAAAAATTTCAAAATATTTTGGCATGTTTTTCGTTTGTAGCATGCCGGGTTTTCAATGAAATATAATGCCACTTTTAGGAAACTTGACAAAGTACAATAGAAAAAGTATAATAGAAGTAGTTTTAAATATATTGAATATTTGAGGAAATATAGATATTTGTATGACATATTTAACTTCGCATGCGCGAAAGATCACAGGTATTATTATTATTTTTTTTATTCAGTAGTCAACTATATTGGGAAACTTATAAAAAAAGGCAGTCCAATAGCGTGAAAATTCAAAATGATGTCGGAGATATAATGGACAAAATTTCAGTTGCTTTTTAAAAGTAGCGGAATGATAAAATACTTTCTACAAATTGTCATTTCTTATTGACTGATTACCTATAAAGTAGTCACTATTTAATTTTGGAACGGATGTTTCAAATTCAATAGCATGTTTCGTTGGAATGGGCTCGTTCATGTGATATTTTGAATTAAAACTGAAGCATCAATTAAAAATGAAAATTAAAAAAACTTATCATCCAGCTACCTTTAGAACTGAAATTTAGCTCACTATATTGCCGATACCTTTCTGAATGTTCATGATATTTGACTGGTATTTTTATATGTGTTGCATTATACATATTTTGCTATCAAAAAGTATTTCACACATAAGCCCATATTTCGTCAAATATTTTATATATTTATAATCTAATTGGAGTGCATTATTTCTACTGTACGTCGTCAAGTGTTCTGAAAGTGGAATTAAAATTTATTGGAAGCCCCACAAAAAACTGAATTTTTTTAAAAGACATTTTTATATCTCCATAAATATACTTCATATTCTTATGCGCCTAAGATGCGCATAGTTATATGCTACATCTATATATCATTTTGTGTTTTGTTTACAGGGTTATCGCAAATATTATGTATATTATTCAATTCGTTGACTATCCCTTCATTTCCCTAGTGATCAAACCTCCGCTGAGAATAAGAAGTCAAACATGTGCTTTATATTACTGAAGTTCAATTAATTCATTTCTCTAGATATTCGACAGCTCGTCTGAAGTCGAAAGTACCCGTGTATTTTTGGACATAAAGTCAAAGTAATTTTCACGTAATTGCATATAAAATATCAAGTATTACCATGAGAGCGCACCTAAATCTCCTTTAGCGCACAATAATTTTAAATGTATGTGCAAGATTTTCTATGCAGCACAACGTTTCTTGCAATTTTGAGACCAGTAAAACCGTGCATTTATCTTGTGACCTTTCTTAGCTGCAGCAGTGTATGTCCACCATCCACCACAAGTTTCAATAACCTTAGAAAACCCTATCATACCTGTTTCTTGGAATACCCTCATTTTCACAAACGGTTCTATGAGCGACACAGATACCGATTCAGCCACCTGTGTATATGAAAACTATAGACATATTTAGTCCTGGAACAGTAGACCGACACATAGAAATAGGCTATTTCGGTAACTTTTTGTCATTGAGACAGCAGTTTTATGGTCAATTTAATCTGCTGGAAGAATATGTTAAAAATCATACGACAGCCTATCCAGTTTTATTTTGCATTCCCCAATGCATATTTCATAAATAATATAATATGGGAAATCCTAACCTTAATATACAGCTCAAACAAATTAATTTATTTCAGTTTGCTCAGAGACTATACATGAGTAGCTGGAAACGAATTAGTAGATACTCTAGCTAAAGATGCCACTCAAATTGAAGACTTTTTTTCAACCTTCATTCTTTTCCCAACATTCTGTTTAAAATCACTGCTAAAACTAAATTCAATTTCAAAATGGCAACTGCAATGGAATATAGAAGATGCGGGTCGCTTTACATATACAGTTTTTTCAATAGTTGAAACAAATTTCCAGATAAGCTATCGATTTTTAATTTTATTTCTCACAAATCATGAACGATTGCAATTACAGTTGTACAAAATTGAGGAAAAAACTTCTCCACAGTATTTCTATGACCTACTCTCCACTTCACTCATTATGTGCTACAGTACACATTGACTTCTTCTTACTATATTACAATACATGGCCAGATGTCTCTCTACGATTGGTTGGCCTTTATCTTAGAACATCTAGTCTTATCCAATGTATGCATTTAATAGAAAAGAAGGAATTTCTTTTCAAGAAACATAATCTCTACTTTGATGATCCAATGTAGATTTTCTCTCCGATGAAGACTATATAAGTTTTTCCTAACTCTTCATTTTGGTATTATTTCTATTATTTTTTTTTTTGTTAGTTTATGTCTCAAAATTTACAGTTTATATTTCAACCCTTTTAGCATAATATTTGCTTCTATACTTTCAAATTTGTAATAAAAACTTTTTCAGTACCATTGCACCGGTACACTGCCGCAATATTGTAAATATTATTTCAAGTACGTGTTTTTCAAAGTATCATTTTGAGTTACTATTTGTTGTTCAGAATTATCAGTGTTTATTTCATTAATTGGCATTATTGCATTTATTACTCTAGTCTGGTACTAGCAAATAAAAGTATATTCAAAATTTTGGTCACCACTGTATATGTCCTCTAAAAAAGTATCTGTTTAAAAAAATCAAAAAGGTATAAAGAAAATTTTTATTAAAATAAATGTTTAAAATTAAAAATGTTAACCAGTTTTTTAAAAAAAATTACGTAACAATACTACTTTTTTAAACGCAAAATTGATCAGAATTTTCTCCTGCTTTCAAAATTAATGATAAAGTCACCATTATTTTGAACCACATTCAACGATTTTCTATGAAAACTAGTCAGATAAGAGATCTGGAAGGATTTGTTATTAATCATACGAATTTGCGTTTAGAACAATTAATAGTGCTTATTATAACATTTATAATCATTACATTTCAAATGGCATGTCAAATGATTTTCTGAAAAAAAAATCTTCTATGTGAAATTTAATTAATTTGCAAAATTCTATTTTTTTTATTCATTTAATAGTTTTTTTTTTTATTATTATTTGAATGATTAATGTCAAAATTTAATGTTTCGAATATAAAATTTCAGTTGTATAAAAAATGAAACATTAGAAATTTTTCACAGGCCATGTTTTTAAGTAAAAAAGTAAAATATCGTTCGCTATATGATAATCATATAGCGAACAATCAAAAAAAGAATAGTCAAATAAATTCTAAAGTATCAATTTATAAACTAAGTCTGAAAGTAATTGATGTTTTGAATAATCCACTTGCTAACGTTTGTGAAACGTGACTCAAGTTATTAAGAGTTCTTTTATTGTATTTTTAATAATTGAGTGCTATTTCTATTATTATAGCAAGATTGCTTTGGAATAACTGAGTGTTTTTTGAGCAACAACTCTTTATTTTTATTAAAATTTAATTTAATCTCTGTTGTTTTCAGTAGAGTGCTTTTAAAATTAGTCCATCTAAAGATCAGAGTCCTCGACGTAAGCTCTACAAATCATTGTTCATTAATCTCACTAATTTTTAACCTTATCTGCATAATATTTGGTATCCTAAAATATGATATCTTAAAATTCAATTTTTTAAATTATTTATATATTTATAAAAATATAAAATTTATCGAAAGTTCCGGAAATTTTCGAAATATTGCATTAAACACAATGTTACGCAATGATAGGATAAACTACTTATTACTATATTTTTTCATAATAACAATACATTACTTCAGCCCCCCCCCCCCCCCGTTGACTCTTTAATTGTATATTCTCAATTTCCAGTAATTGTACTATTTCATTTCTTGAGTATAAATCTGAATAGATTTACCATTTTAATTTCATTGGAATAACCATCTGTTTGTACAAGAGATTTTATCCTATTCTTAAAAAAATACTTATATTTCAACCACTGAACATCATATGTTGCTGAAATTGAATAAAATTTTGTGTATAAATATACTTATACAAATGTAAATTCCCCTTATGAGAGCTATATTCAATTTACAAATTCAACGTTTTTATTATTTTCATTTGGAAAAACGATTTGGTAATCTTTCTTTAGAAGTTAAAATAAATTCTCATTTATTTCATTAAAAAAAGCAAATTAAAAATTTAAATCGCCCGAAAATTATCCATTTTGTTAATAAAATTTTGCGTCAAAATAATGCGATTCACTTGAATTTTACATTGTTGATATTTTTTTTAATGTAGTTGCGTAGGAACAATTTAATGAAAGAAAGAAAAAAATGCATTGGAAATTTTTGTAAAAAATGAGAAATTAAAATGTTTCACATCTTTCAAATGAATGCATAAAATTTCCCAATAATTTATACAATTAATTTCGAAATTCTAATAAATATATTGGTAAATTTTCAAAGCAATTGGATTAAATTTAGATCTCCATTTCGTAAATTTAGCATCCATAATTTAGCATTTACAATTATCCCAATGCGATATTTTCTTTTCGGTGAATCTCAAAATAAAAAAAAAATCGTCTGACTTCCCATTCAAAAGCATTATGACCTAAAAAGAAATGTTCTGTAGTTTTCGAACGCATTAGCCAAATGTAACTGAAATCTACACAGCTAATTTCCGGGTACCTCGCCAACATACCCAACAAAAATCAACCTAATAGGACGATTTTTACGGCAGTTATCTCGGAACAGACATACAGACAAACAGACAGACAGTCAGACAGGCAGGCTGGCAAACTTTTCGTGTCTCCACAGTGAGCCTTAACTGACGTTTCGTCAATTATGAGAGTGGCGACATATGCACAGAGCGAATGCTCAGACGTTTCTATTCATACTACGGCAACTCGCATTCAAATGCTTGGCAAAACTCAACTAGACAAGTTCGATTAGACGAGAGAAACATATCAACAAATAATGGCTTGGCGATAATGTCAGGGTCTACAAATTTTTTCCAAACTTCTCTCGACGAATCAACATTTATTGCTCGTACATTACCACACTCTTTTTTTTTTTATAAAAACACTGTAGTTGTCAACATCGCTGAAGTTTCACACCCAGTAGCCACTGATATGTTAAACCATTCGCTGCCAACCTAGAGTATACTCGTGGTTTTTCAATCTAAAATTATGAATTCTTACTGGAAATTTCGAAAGAAGAATTTTTTATTTTTTGTAATCACGAAATGTCTGTAACTAAAGTAAATATTTCTATAAGTATTTTCTGGTATGAATTCGAACTTTCTAAATAAAATAAAATTCCGGTAATTTTAACCCGTGAACGTGTTAACCTTTTGATTACGGGATTGGAATGCCGACTATTTTTATATTCAATGGTACCACAAATTACAAAAAACTTCTTTGTCGTAGATATTTCTAAAATATTTCCCAGTATAATTGTACGACAGAGATTATTTTGAAAAAAAATGTTACGAATGAAATAAAATAATAGTAAATGGGACGAACGATGTCCCAACCCCGTAATCAAAAGGTTAAAATATTTTAAGTGTCCTGGTTAAAAAAAAGAATCCATGATACGATGATTATTTTTAGCTAAAAAACCTTCCCTGTTGTACTGAAATTATAGTATAAAAATTAATATTCAAATTCGTAGAATGGTTGTTGAGAAAATTTGTAGACATGTAGCTAAGCATACGTATAAACATACATATATAACGGCCAAAAACTGAAACTTTTTTACTTGAAACCGCTTGAAATTTTTGTGTTTCTTTCAGTGCAAGACATCTTTTATAAAATTAGATTTGAAAGAGAAATAAACCAAAGCACAATGATATAATAATAATATTTTTGACGTGTTCCTGAAAAACTATTACGCAACAAGATGACTGTTTTTAGCTAATCACGTTCCCTGCTGTATAGAACTGTAGTGTAAGCTTAAACTAATATTAAAATCCATTTTGTGGTCGTTGAGAAAATTGTGGACATAAATATTTATGTGGCGGCCGAAGATGCACATGGCCAAGCCAGATGCCCACTTGAGACCAGATTGCTTTTGAGGTCCTGGGAAAATGACTCATCTTCAGATGATCTGAGCTAAGCCCGGACAAAATCTTCATTAAAGCAGCAGATGGCCCTCAGCTTTGATGCAGAGAGCATCTCTGCGGAAGACGTTCCAACGTCTTTTTATTAAATTTTTAGGGCGTTGTCCCTCATTTTATCTATCGGCTACTTTAATAATAAGATAGCTATCAAAGCCATTTTCATAGCTTTATATGTTCTAACGTAATTCATTTGTAAATATTCATCTTTTCACTTGTATCAAGAAAGTAATTAAATGTTTAAATTACTCGAAAAAGAATTAGAGTACGTCTCTTTGAATTGGAGTACTTTTTTCTCTACACCTTACTGTTTCTCACAAGTATTTTGGGGGCTCTAGCCGCGATTTGAACTCCAGCTGCGATTTGAATTAATGAACATTTGAATTACTGGACATCTGAATTACTGGACATTTGAATTACTGGACATCTGAATTAAAGGACTTTAAAAGGACTCTGCTACGACGGAAAGAAAATTCAGGAGCAGTGAGCAGTAGTTTATTCTCTTTGCTTGACGTCAACACGAAATTCTATCGGAGGAGTAGAAATCTACGGAGGCTCGAATCGACTCTCCCCTCGCCTTTTATCGCAAAGGATGACACCCTGATCTCCTTCAAGAGAACGGTGACAGCTCATAAGTACTTTTTTTCATGAGCTTAATCTAACGCGTGTGATTTCAATGATGTGTAGCAAGAAAGGCTCATAGTTATTTTTATTTCATGAGCTATATATTTTCCGCGAGTGAAACAGTGTTTTTTCAGAAAGAAAGCTCGTTGTGGTTTTTTTTTTACGAGCTATTGGGTCGCGAGTACTGGGGGTATATTCCTTGTTTGCCTTGAAGCGTAAAATGGTATATTATTAACCATTTTTTATTAATTTTCGTTATTTGAAATTTATGTGTTTTAATACCAAAGGATTATACTATGAAGTAAGTACCTTTTATGTAAACATATATTTTTATATGAACGTATAACATTATTTTGAGTTTATATTCAAATAAAGTATACTAAAATGGTCCAATTAGCACGAGTGAAAAAAGTTGATTTAATTACTGTTATGTCCGAATTAGGATTAGAGGCACTGGAAAATGCGACGAAGCCAATATTAATCGATTTAATAGTTAAGTCTGCAGGCTACGAGGAAGAATTAGTAAAAAAATTACTATTAGGTATAACTTCTGAAAAAGAAGAGGCAGAAAAGAAATTAATCTTAAAGGAAACGGAAGATCGTGAATACGAACTAAAAAGATTAGAATCAGAAGCAGCTTCAAAAAGTAAACGAGATGATTTTCCAGTATCTGCCAGTATCGCTAAAAGCCCTGACGTATTAAAGTTGATAACTAAGTACAATAATCAGGAAGAGATTAGTATTTATCTGACGTTGTTTGAACGCCAAATAAAGCGTTTAGGTGTCGAAAAGGAGGACTGGGTTACTTATCTCCTAGGTTTGTTGCCGCTGGAAATTGTTAACATAATAGGACGCGAAAAAGAAGAATTTTCGAATGATTACGATTATATCAAGAAATTACTTCTTAAAAGATTTAAGCTCAGCCCCGAGCAGTTCAGGCAGAAATTTTTTTCTCATAAAAAAGAGAATTCGGCTTCATGGAGGGGCCTTTCTTTTGAGCTTAGTAATTACCTGGAAGAGTGGCTTTTAGAACTAAAAATTTTGACTTATGAGGATTTAAAAAGTTTTTTAGTTATTGACCAAATACGAAAGAAATTGCCGCTTGAAATTAAGGAACATTTTGTTGATGAATTGCCCAAAATTACTGACGTTGCCGATTTCATAACCAAACTTGATGATTATGAAGCAGCACGCAACAATATTAGGAAGAGCGCGGACAGTAAAAATTCGACTAACGAAGGAAAAAGGCGTTTTGCTCAAAACACTGAAAATAAAAGTTTCCACCGCTATAATAACATTCCGCAAAATAACGATATGAAAAGAACCATTTCAATTATGCTAGAAATAACCCTAACCCTTTTAAAGCCAAGTGCTTTTACTGCAACTAATACGCTACACATAAATCAAATCAATGTCCCCGCAGAAAAGAACAACAAACAAATTTTGGACACAAAGAAATCGGATATAAGACTCACCAGAACTCTTTAAACTACGTGAAAACTGTTAACACTGCCGATAACAATACTCGTCCTTCGGATAAGATTTTCAAAACTATTGAAATTAAAGGAAAAAAAGTAAATTCAGTGGTAGATTCGGGATCTGATGTGACAATGGTCAATAATAGCTTTTATAGAGCGCTGTGGCGTCCCGAATTAAATGAAGATGATGTGAAGTTAACAGGGATTAGTGGAAATGGAGTGAGGCCTTAAGGTTTTTTCAACACCGATATTTTAATTCATAACATTGTTGTTAATTGCGATGTTTACCTTTTAAATGGCTTACAGTACGATATGGTACTCGGAAATAATTGTTTAAGTAAACTAAATTTGGAAATATCGGATTTCGGCCTAAAAGTTACGGTTAAAAGAAGTAATAAGAAAAAAGTACATGGTTAACATGGTAACTGTTGTCCCGCAGTCCAACATTTCGTCTAGCCAGCTGGACAGTAACACGAATGATACAGACCCGTTAGCTGATTACCCAGATGTGTCTACGACCGAAAACCCTTTAACAGATACTCCTGAAATTCAATCTGTTTATTTAGAAGAAATAGCAAACTCTGTTAATGTAGGTGAAATCAATCTGACCCATATAACCAACGGTGCTGTAAAAGAAGAACTAATTAATTTAATTGAGCATTACGTACCAAAGAAAACTAAAAGCGTTGATTTAAAAGTTAATTTAGTTTTAAGTGATGACATACCAGTTAAACAAAGACCCAGGCGGTTAGCATTTTCGGAACAAGCATTTGTTGATAAACAAATAGAAGAATGGCTAAATCAAGGCATAATACGAGAAAGTTGTTCTAGTTATGCAGCCCCGATAGTCATAGCTAAAAAGAAAAATGGTAACTTCAGGTTATGCGTCGATTATCGAAAGATGAATAAAAAGATAATTAGGGATAATTATCCTCTCCCAGTGATAGATGATATTTTGGATAACATCGAAAAAAATAAAGTGTTTAGTACGCTAGATTTGAAAAACGGATTTTTCCATGTAGAGGTTGATGAGGACAGTAAGAAATTCACTTCGTTCGTTGCTAATTATTCTCAGTACGAATATAATTTCATGCCTTTCGGGTTGAGTACAGCTCCTCAGCATTTTCAACGATACATATATGCATGTTTAAAAGATCTGATTAGGGAGAAATTATTTTGGTGTACATGGACGACATTATCGTTCTTGCACAGTCTGAAGAAGATGCGCTTTTGAAACTGAAACGTGTGTTTCAAGTAGCTTCCGAGTATGGCCTCGAATTAAATTTTGCTAAGTGCCAATTCTTGAAAAGAAAAATCAAATTTTTAGGATATATAGTTGAGAACGGAACCATCCGCCCTTCAGAAACATTAACTTCAGCTGTTAAGAAATTCCCTGAACCGCGAAATAAGAAAGAGATCCAAAGTTTCTTAGGACTGACTGGATATTTTAGAAAATATATTGCCAATTATGCCAAAATCGCTAAACCTTTGAGTGATCTTCTAAAAGTGGAAAATGAATTTAATTTCGGACCAGATCAAAGTGAAGCTTTTCAAACTTTGAAAACTAGATTGGCTAGTAAACCGATTTTACACATATTTAGATGAGGTGCTAAAAAGGAATTGCACACTGATGCAAGCAGTTCGGGTTTTGGAGCAGTATTGTTACAGAAAGCTGATTATGGAAATTTACATCCCGTTTATTTCATGAGTAGTAAAACAACACCTGCCCAAGCCAAATATAGTAGTTATTTACTCGAAGCGTTAGCAGTCGTTGAGGCTTTAAAGAAATTCCGAACATACCTGTTAGGTAATAAATTTAAAATAGTAACAGACTGTTCAGCTTTTCAGAAAACATTAGAGAAAAAAGATCTTGCCCCGAAAGTAGCAAGGTGGGCATTGTTTTTACAAGAATTCGATTACCAGATAACTCATCGACCGGGTAATCAAATGAAACACGTTGATGCTCTTAGTCGTAACACTGTATTAATTATGACGCGTTCACAGGATGAAGTAACGGTAAAAATAGCTAAGGCGCAAAACGAAGATGATTATATTCAAACTCTTAAAACACTAATCGAAAAAAATGAAAGTAAAGATTATTTGATTAGGAAAAACGTTGTGTATAAATATGAAAATGAGAAAAAGTTAATTATGGTACCATAGGGTATGCAAAAAGAAATAATTCGTGAAGTACATAACAAAGGCCATTACGGTGTAGCCAAAACTGAAGCAATAGTTAAACAAAATTTTTACATCCCCAATATTCGAAAACAGATAGAAAGCGTTATAGGAAATTGCGTTGAATGTATTTTGTATAATCGAAAGAGAGGGAAAGGAGAAGGACTTCTAAATCCTACTCCTAAACAAAACTTTCCTCTTCAAATTTACCATGTAGATCATCTAGGTCCAATACCGTCGACCAACAAAAATTATAACTTTATTTTCTCCGTGGTAGATGCGTTTACTAAATTTGTGTGGTTTTATCCAGTTAAGACAACTTCTGCTAAGGAGGTGATAGAAAAGTTAAAAAACCACCAAATTACATTTGGAAATCCGGAGCGAATAATTAGTGATCGTGGAACCGCGTTTACCTCGAATAAATTCAAAGAATATTTGGAAGACGAAAATATCGAACATGTCTTAATAACAACGGGAATACCAAGGGATAATGGTCAAGTTGAGCGGGTACAGAAGACCCTCATATCTATTCTAGCAAACTTTCCATCGATGACCCAACAAAATGGTACAAATTTGTCCCAATAGTTCAGAAAATCATAAATAGTACGTGTTCACGAAGCACCAATTACACGCCTTTAGAACTATTAACGGGAGTAAAAATTAGAGATAAGACAGATTTAAAAATCAAGCAGATTATTGATGAAGAATATGAGAATGCGTTTGTAGAAGAAAGAGAGAGCAACAGAGATATGGCGAAGCAGAACATATTAAAAATCCAAGAAGAAAATCGCAAAAGTTTCAATCGCAAACGAAAAACAGCGAAATGCTATCAAGCAGGTGACTTAGTTGCGATTCAAAAAACCCAATTTGGAGTATTAACGAAGTTGCGTCCAAGATTCCTTGGTCCTTACAAGATAATTAAAGTAAAAAATAATGACAGATATGACGTTGAGAAGGTAGGTTATCAAGAAGGACTAAGAATAACCTCCACTGCTGCAGACCACATGGAACCATGGGCTTAACATGACAAATGTGTGTTCAGTGATTTTTTTTTTTATTTGTGTTTTTATTGACAATTTTTCGCGAATGACTCTTATCTAGAAAACTTTGTGTACAAACTATATAGGAAAGTTAGTGACTGTTCTACAATATCAAGAAACTTTATTTTCCATGTAAAACAACAACAATTGACTTTTTTTTTCATAGACTATCATTCATGAACTAGATGAAAGAATTTGATTAACTTTATATTAATTTTTGCTATTGTTTTTCTAGTTGCTATAGTGTTTTCACATTGCTATTATTTTGTTGCTTGTTTTTGTTTATTTTTATAGTAGCTTACTGGTTGTCATCTGTGAGGACACAGACCTGTCAGGAGGACCGAATGTGGCGGCCGAAGATGCACATGGCCAAGCCAGATGCCCACTTGAGACCAGATTGCTTTTGAGGTCCTGGGAAAATGACTCATCTTAAGATGATCTGAGCTAAGCCCGGATAAAATCTTCATTAAAGAAGCAGATGGCCCTCAGCTTTGATGCAGAGAGGATCTCTGCGGAAGACGTTCCTACGTCTTTTTATTAAATTTTTAGGGCGTTGTCGCTCATTTTATCTATCGGCTACTTTAATAATAAGATAGCTATCAAAGCCATTTTCATAGCTTTATATGTTCTAACGTAATTCATTCGTAAATATTCATCTTTTCAATTGTATCAAGAAAGTAATTAAATGTTTAAATTACTCGAAAAGAATTAGAGTTCGTCTCTTTGAATTGGAGTACTTTTTTCTCTACACCTTACTGTTTCTCACATTTATATAGTACATTAGTGAATCCAACTCGGGCTTCTCGGGTTACAAAAGTGAAAAACAATTTTTTAACACTAGCACTACCGGAAATTTTACTCAAGTTTTTTAAAACTGTTTCACACCAGAGATTTTATTTAAAACTACTCAATTTATTAATTTAACGTATTTCTGTGAGTTTTATATTTAATTTATTTTAAAAAGAAATTTCTGGTTCGAATCGGAATATATTTATTTGGTAACCGTCAAAATGACGGCTCATGGTACTTCTAGTATTAAATTGAAAACTCTAACAGATTTTTTACACGTAATGTAGCATATATATTTTTTGATTGCCCAATAATAACACTGAAACGCATTTTTATATTAAAAATATCAATAACGTATTCAAATAAAATTTTGAAATTTATTAAAAGCAATACTTTCGTATTAGCCGCAAAAATCGCCAGATTTTTTGCTACTCACACCAACCTTTTTTATTATGATAATTTTAGTGTTTTAAGTGCGTAGTTCGATTACGTGTCTGTTAAATGTTTATTATTATTTTATTATTTTTTGTTGTTTATTGATGAAATTTTAATTTCGTTATGAAATATTAGCTGGACACAAATGCTGAACTATTTATAGTCTGCTATGCTGGACTATGTTAAGTGTAAATGGGTTAATCTTCGTAATCGGGCTGCACACAATAGAAATAGATTTAAAAAAACAACATGATATATTAAAATCCATAAAGTACCAGTAAAAAAGAACCAATTTTAAAGCAAATTTCATTTGATTTTTTCTTTTCGACAGTGAAAAAATTTAATAGTTCGATGGTTAGCAGATAAAAAAATACAGCAAAATCGAAGTTATTGGTCACATGTTGCCACAGTTAATATGACTTCAGAGTTAATCGTACGTTTTTCCTTTAAATTATATATACACATAAACATAACGGAAAAGAGAAGCTTTTCTGTAGAAGCCGCACGCAGATACCTGGATATTATGGGCTAAAATTTATAGGTATTATGCCACTGACAATATGCAATCATCAAACAATTGTTGTAGCCAAACTTCATTCCTTATCACAAATGCCCTCCTTGAAAGAAAAATAATGCAATCATAAGAAAAATTAAGAGACTTATGAAGTTTATGAAGAAAGGGTAGTAGAGGAAACTGTCCCAAAATGACATACTTACGTAAAATGATATACCTTATGTTTCTTAATATTGACGCTAGAAGCTAGCATTTAACGATACGCAGTTATATTGTGGAATCGATTGGCAACGAAAAACATTTAATGACGAACGTTTCAAGTTTGTATTTTTCATTGTTTACAAAGAAACTGTTTACACCTTCATCAGAAATTTCTTGGGACTATTTTTTGGTGCTAATTTACGTCTGTTCTGTTTCAGTGATTACATATCTGAAATATAAGGTGAATATTTATTACTTTTTAGATTATTTTCTGTATATGCGAAAATTTGTAAATGCATGTGTTGTCGAATGCTGCATATGTATATACAATATGGCGATTGTAGGTAAAATAACATGCCGCCTATTGGGATAAAATGGCACACTATGTCATTTTATCCCAATCCAAAAATACTGTATCCTTTTACCTACCTGGTCTTTTCACCTCCTGTTTTCTGTGCAAGTTCTGTGTGCGTATTCTGAAAGAATATCCACTGGAAAATAGGGAAAGCAACTACAGCAACACAAGTTCTACAGATAGAAGCCTATCTAGATCTAATCCATCAATTTTCACAATTTCAATGTCACCGCCTCCAATTCCAGCGCCGACATCTGTTTCCGAATTTCCGAAGATGTGTGTATCCAGCAGCATCTTCATCTCTTCATTTTTCAGGCCACTTGATGTATCTCCAATTCCTTGTGCACCTCATGTTAGATGAAGGTGCAAAAGTTCTGACTAGCAGTCCTAATATTGCCTAAGCGAAGGCATAAGCTGTTGAGAAACATAATTCACAGTCAAGACATGCAGCTATATAGTTTAAGAAGAAAATTAGCTTTGCTACATCCAATGATGACGACAAAGACATGATCTTTCTGCCGATCATGATGATGATCAAGCCTGTCGTTATTGTAATGATTTATTCAGTCCCTCAAACCCGAAGGAGAATTAGATGAATGTGTTAAATGTTCAAAGTTATGGGCACATAGTGAATGTGCCGGAGTTTCTGGGTATACAAAAAATTTATTTGTGATGTATGCAAGTAAAATTAATAGCAACTTATGGGTGTGTTGTTTTAGGACAGCACGTAGATAAAATGACATGTTTATTATGTAGTAATATATATAAAATTATGTAGATAAAATGACATAGTGCAGCATTTTATATAAATTGTTATTATGACGTTGTGACTTTATTTGTTAATTTTTAAAAGGCACCATTTTATTTTGTATACTTCGCAAAATTATTTTGTAAAAAATAAAGGTCATGAGAAAAAAAATTGTATGAATTGAAGCACTTTTTCCGTAGGGTATGTCATTTTTGACAGTTTCCTCTAAATACTAAGAGTAAAAATATTTGTTTTCAGCGGAGATTAAAATGTTTTGTAAATAGAATGGATTTTGAATGATATAAAGTGAACAAATATTTTAACAACACACGAAATAAATTGTTATTAAACTTTCTAAGCTTTTATTGAAATAATTATAAAACATTAGGTCACAGTATATATAGTGGATTTATATATCTCGTAGGAATATATTCCCGCAAATAATAATTCTATTCTAAGTTTAATCGTAAACGATGAAAAACTCGAATTAAAATAAAGTTCACAAACTGAAATGAAGCTACTTTTGAATTTCATACATAAATATTATGTGATGCAACGAAATAATTTTACATCCTAAGAATATTAAAACTTTTACTTTTCAGAAATCAAAAATTCCAGATTGATAAAGTACCTTTTGAATTATAAACAGTAAAACTGATATTTGAAATATACGGAAAATAAAGTGTTGTACATCTGTTTACGCATTCATTGCAACATTTTTGTCCTTTTTCTTATTTTTTAAATTAATGGATAACGAATTCTGTAACAAGATTATTAAAAATCATAAGCCAGTTAGCATTAATTTTTACGTGATGATGTGAGTTGAACTAAGATTCGGAGTTTATAAAACGGGGGTTTCGAGGTTTATGAAACTATAAGCAAATATGTTGCAACGAATATTTAAATTAACACATAATATTTTATTTTTTCCCTAGCAATGAAAAATCCATTATTTATATCTTGGAGTTTCTGTAACTTATTTTATTATTTGTAAATAAGTAATATTGAAAAGTTTATTTTGTCATATTCCGATTCAATCTGACAATACAATATATACTTTGTAATAATGTATTCATGTAATTCTAACGTTATTGGATATTTTAATTGTAAATGATGAAAACAGCAGAGCTACAATAAAGTACCACATATTTCGGCTAACAACGCTCGCTGGCCTATTACGTTCACCTAAAATGCGAGACTTTAAGCTCTATTTCTAGATACATTCACCGAATTATGCACGTTCTCGTTATTGAAAAGAAGTATGTATAAGTTATATAGCATGACAATACTATAAATAACATGAAAAGAACAACAACTGATTCAAATATAATTTTAAAATGGGAGAAGAGCAAAGCAAGAATGTACGATACTTACAGTACATACTTTACTTTATTAAATATTATCAAAATGTCTTTTGATAATATTTTCTTAATTTTTAATCATTCATTTTATATTCGGCGTGTAACGGGAACCTGTAAATTTAAATACATTTTCTTACACCAAAAGTGCTCTTTATACGCCGAAATATTCGGTAAGGTCATTGTGTCTAAATGTGACAACCCATAAATGCGAAAAAATATTTTCTTAAAATATTAACGCAAGAATCTTATATAGATACTATTTAATGATGCATCCGAACTTCAGAAACAAAACTCGAAACATTTCACTGCATTAAAAAGTTGTCTTTAAAAAAAATACACATTACAATGCACATCGTTCATTCTTCATCGCTCCCTTAACTTCCTAAACGCGACGAGTAGGCTCGAAAATGGATCAAAATTTCGCTTTTTAAGCTTTTCAGATCAAGTAACTGTATCAACGTCAAGTTCTTAAACGCCTGTTTCATTTACCTGAAGTGGAAACTCGTTTTCAGGCGACAAGTTTTCAAATTAGAGTTCGAAATTATTCTACGTATTTTGGTTGCTGATTTTATTCAGAGATCTATTAGCGATGAACTGAATCCCTCAAATACGTAGAGATTTTAAGAGTTTTACTGAGGTAAGTTTATGTGGTATTATCATATATTATATTAAAATGTTGTTTGGAACAGAATTTGTGTTTAATTAAGCTTTGCGGAGTTAATAAATTAGGAATTTCCACATGATCATGCAATAGTGTTTTTCTTTGACCCGGTTATATTTCAAAGAGGCAATGTCTAAAACTGACTGTATCGAACGCCTTTAACCTGGAAGTATTCGAAATATCTAAATGAAGTACTACCAACCATATGAAATTAATAATATCCCAAATGGACATTATAGAAGGTAGTGTGTTAAATTCTTATGGTTCTGGTACAGGTGCCATGCACAGTAGATAAGTGTACATTATGACATAAATTTAACATTTAAAAAACAGGTTATACTAGAAATAGTAGAGAAGGGAGAGCCCGCTAACAGAAAAGTTTATTATGGTGGAAAAGAAAATTGGCTAATAAAAATGATAAATATAATAATCAAAAATGCTTCTTGTATATTGTGGTATTATTATACAAAACACTTTCATTTGTTCGTAATGAAATACTATAATCAATAATAAAATGTATCAAATGTGAGTCTCTTTGTAAACAATAAGAATTATATTTCATATATAGAGGGGGGCAAGGATGTACAAATTTCATAAAATCTTGTAGCCAGCAAAATATTCTAGTTAGCCAGTAAAGAATATTACCCCCCCCTCCTCCCCCGTCACTTATTTTCAAAAAGCACAAAAGTTTTTAATGAATTAATTGAAAAAAATAATAACAATCATAGTTTAGGGTTATTAGTTACATAATTTAGTTACATAATGATACAAGGATTCTAGAATTTTTTTTTGTTTTGCCTCCTTCTTAAAAATGGCCAAGATATAGCAGCTTTAAATTCCAGCATGTCTGATTTTACCATAATTAGATTTCATTTATGAGCAAATTCACTTTAATTGTTGTACCCTTTGTTGTTACTCTCGCATGTTTAAAACTACACAGTCATATCTGCCAGCGTCAAATTCTCCTCAAGCTTGGAGATACTTGGCGAAATACCGCCAAAATTTTCACCGAAAATAAATCGCCATAAATAAAGCCAACTTGGATATAGCTGACTTAGTTTTCGAAGTTCTCTTTCAAATTCAGTATTGACGAAACTTGGGATTGAATCTTCTATAATTGGTTTCCACGCATTTTAGCTTCGTGTGTTTAAATAAAATTAACTGAAATTTTAATAAGGAATATTGAAGCTATACATTTTCCTGACGGCACACGCCAGCAGGACTTTTGTATTTGACTTTGTTTTGGTATCTCTCATTGTTTTCGAGCTAGTGTGGATAACTTCAAAATATCATCACTAGTAATACTACAGTTACTCTCATATGGTAGCGCATTATCCTTTTACTATAGGTTGACACTTCTTTCACATTTCAAGTTTTATCTGTTTAAATGTACCTGGACGTTACACACGAATTGGTATTTTGAACGATGCCTTTTTTGCTTCATATGGTAAAGTGTGAAAATAAAACTAAAGTTTTATCGTCATTTAATGTGTGTTCTTTCCAGTAATACTAGCAGTAATCAATTAGAAATGAAATGTCAATTTTGAAATATATACATTTGAATATCTGTTTGAATTTATGACTTTAATTTTTAGAGAATTTCAAAGATGAATAAAGTAACAAATATTATTTAAGCAGGCAAAACATGTCTTCAGTGACTTGCCCATAGGTAATTAATTGGTTAATTAACAGACTTTCAAAGAAAACTTTTTCAGTTGTTACAGCTTTTTGAAGAAAGGGAAAAATTTATTTTTACATATTGTTTGTCCTAGTTTCGGGCGAAGTGGAGATTAATGAACAAGTTTTCAAGGGTTTTTGTATCAGGAACAGTGGGCTGTCAAACTGTGTTATTTAGTCATTTTTGGCGCGGCATAGAAATGTGAATTTTATAGAAGCACTCCTGGCGCTTCAACCATATTATGTATGACTCTGATAGTTCGTAAATGTCCATCTAAGACATTAATGTATATGTCCTGTAAATATTGCAACAAAATTGAAAATGGTCAAGAACAAGCGATATCTGAATTAAACTACTTGACATAGTATATTAGACTAATATCATTCAATCTTTTAAATACTTTTAAAGAAAGTTTATTATAATTTATAAAACGTTAGCTATTTTACTTATATATTATTAACCCTCCATTACTCACGCTTTTTTTTGTCACGCGATCATTAGCGGGGGTGTTTTAAACACCCCAAATATTTTATCACAATTTATAAATTGTAATGAATTATAATAATTTTGTAATTTGCTACTGATTAAAGTAAATTATTTTTCTAAAAAAATAGATTGTATTTTATCTCTTTATACATTTGTGTACTTAACTATATCTTCGATTATATCATTTGATATAAATAGTTTTAAAAATTCAACAGGCGTTTTACAAGATTTAGCAGCGCTCTTACCACCCGATAAATGAGTAACTATGTTCCAAGAACGAGTACGTATGGCAGTTGTACCTATTTTCTTCTACCCATATGATGATTTTATCCTTTCCGAAGTAATATGGAGAGACCGTCTGTATTTCGGCATAAATATCTTGTTCCAGTATTTCTTCAGATTCTCGTTCTTATTTTGAATTGTAATCAGAAATTTCCACAAAATGTACGCCATCCTCCAGAAAGTTATCAACTGTCCTTGTTGCATCATCATCTCCAGAATTTGATGAAACAAATGTCCAAAATATTCCCCAAACGCTGTTGCTATATTTACCATGGAAATTTCAACATTTTCTAGAATAAAGGCCAAAAATCGTTATAAAAGTCTCAAAATAAATTAAAAAAAACCAAAGTTATTCATAAATAGAATTGTTTTTATCATAAAATAAAATAAAACGTTAACATATGTTATCTTAATTGTTTTTTTTTTTCAAATAAAAAATATTCCGTGATTACTCGCGGGATGTTGTAAGCACCGCAGTTGAAAATATTTACATTCGCTCTTCTTCAAGAAAAAAATGTAGAATGAACATATGTTATCAGTAGGCATAGCATCAAGGTAAGTGCAGCTACTAAAAGTATTTGACTTTGACCTTGAGTAGTTTGTACTTGTGTGTAATTTTTTTTTACTTATAGGGTGTTCAGAACACCCCGTGGTAGTAATGAGGGTTAAATCAATTTTTTTTTCAAACAATAAAAAATATTATAAAAATATATTAAGAGAAATAATTTAGTTGTTTCAAATTATTTCAAAAGTAAAGGGTATTATTTCTTATTAAAGTGATTCTATCCAGACCTTCATAGAAAGTGTCTTACAAAGTTTGTATGAAATGAAATCTGCTCTTTGTTTATGGAACAACTTCTGTATGTAATTCTAAAAATTATTTTACATCAACATGGTATCATTTACATTAGCCAAAATAATTGTTGGCGCAAGTTGTACGTTAAATTAATGTTTAATAATTTAAAGTGACTGTATAAGCATTTGTTTGCTTATAGAATTTCCATTGGATTTTCTGATAAAAGTATAACTCGGGCAGGGCTAGTGGAGCTTAAGCCAAACGGTAGGCCACTCTGCCCGGCATGAACCTGATAAAAGTATAAACCTAAAAACTGAAATGTATTTAATGATTTACGTTTCACTAGATATCTCCTAAACAGCATTTTAAAATTTGCTCGTTTAACTTACCTAAAATAAGCAATTTGAGAAGATGGAGAAGCTGAAAATTAATTTTCCTGTTCCTTAACTTTGTTATAATACTCTAATATAAAAATAAAATTGTGCCAATATTTTTTGCACTGGCTACATTAGATAGAATATCAGCTACATCTTGATCTTTTCTGGCAATAAGTTTATGATATATTGCTAAAATTTTAAGCTGTTTACATTTTTCAATATTATCAAAAATATATCCTATTACATTAACAATATTTTCAATATAAAGCCAATATTTCTGCCATATTAGAGATTCATTACAAATATCTCTAATCTAAAGCCAATATTTATGTGTCTTATTGAAAATATGTCCATTGTAATGTTTTTATAGCATTTAACCAATATTCACATTGTATTGTAAGCATTTGAAATAAAAACAATAATGGACTTTAATCTATGCTAATAAACGAAATATTTTTCTGCATGTGTGCTGTGTTTTGGCGATGGCTGTGGAAATCTATCGCACATAGTGCCTGAAAATTTGGATAAGGATAGATGAAGAAATTTCAACTGCATTAAATGATATTCAGATTTTTTTTTTGATAATCAGCGGAGATATTAATTAACAGTCCTGATCGAACGCTAATGAACGCAATCGTCTGGTACCCTATGGAGATACGAAGAAAGGAAAATACGTACCTTTTGAAGGCACCTTTTGCGTATTGATTGTACTTTTCATTAAAAAAATATGAATATTTACTAATTCAAAAGAAAATATTTTCAGAAGTTCATTTTCATATTTTCTGCAAATTTAAATTGTCATTCCTGTGGCGCGAACATGCAAAAAATAAAAAGTACCCACTTATAGAAACAATTATTTTGCTTTCAACGGTACCTTTCATTTAAAGATATATGAATATTTACTACAATTAAAAAAATAAAATATTTAAATTTAAATAAATATTTTCTAGATGACATTTTCATATTTTCTGTTTTTTCTGCAGTTTAAAATTGTCACTCGCGTCGCCTGAATGGAAATAAAAAAAGGAAAACTAAAAAAGAATACCCGCGGACAGACGGTAACATTCAAGGGCTAGGCGGGTTTACTAGTATAACTAATATAATGAATACTTAAATTCCTATTTAAATTTTCAGCACGATTGAAACTACGCCGTAAATATTTTTAACGACGCTACAAAGAATATGAATTTCTTTTCCCATCCTTTGTAGTGTCATTAAAAAAGATTTACGGTGTAGTTGCAGTCCTGCTGAAATTTTAATTAGGAATTTAGATATATATTATCAAATGCAAGAAACATGTTCGTCTCATGTACAACACTGAATAGTGTGCTCATGTCTGACCATCCATCTTACGTTGCGAAGTTGCAGCCTTGCCAACGTATATGCGTGAAAATGCCAGACTGCGTGTCACCGTGGTAGTTTAAATGGTAAAGCACTTGGTGCGCTATACCAAGCTATCCGTGTCCGATCCCTGGTCTGGACACATTTTTCACTCTGTTGGTAGTACGCTGTTTGGCAAAGTGAAAAGTAATTCACATCCTTTTTAGTGTCGTTTAAAAAAAATAATAATTAATGCTGTTTTGATACTAAGCTACTTTCCTTTTCTTACAAATATTTTTTAAATAAGAAACTACTTTGAACATTTGAATTTGCATGAAAAGTAATTTTATTACCGTTAAAAATGCTTGAATTTATGCGAAATCTGAAATATGATGCAAAATAATGAATTCAAAATATACGAAACTATATGCAGTTTTCATTATTAGAGATACGAAACATTTCCTTGGAAAAATTATATTTGTTTTCGTCCAAATGCTTTAATTACGCTTTTATAAAAATTACATTTGCCTGTAAAAAAAAAAAAAAAAAAAAAAAAAAAAAAAAGAACTTGAAAAAAAGGGAACAACAAAATAAAATATAAAATAAACAAATCTGGCTTTATAATTAATAGATAAAAAACAGTTTAACTACGACAGATAAGAGAATGGGAAAATCTAGAAAAATATTATTTGAAATTGTCTTTCGTAAACGTTCAAATGATAGAAAAATAAAAGTCCGCACATTAGCTCACACAGAGGTATTAACAGAAAAAGTAAAATAGTATAATTGTAATTAGCCTCCATATACCATCAAATCAGAAAAAAAGGATAGCTTGCAGCTGCTACCGAATGATTTCATATATTGATTTTCTAATTAAAAGACCGCACATTAAAATCTCATAGACTAAGAAAAAAAATCAAAGAGATTATTATTTGAAATTATCTTCCACAAATGTTCCAATCATAGAAAAATCGTATAAACACTGCTGAGTGATTTCGCATATTGGTTTCCTAATTAAAAAACTGCACATCAACACTCATACAGTAATTTTAAAAATATTATTTGTAATTATTCAAAGCAAAGATAGAAAAAAAATATATGTGGTTAAATTCAATGTTTTAATTGTAAATAATTTTGCATTATTTTTTTTTAAATCTCAAGCGCTGAGCGTGTGACATTAGTAAGTTACAAAATACTGGGAGATTCATATTATAGCGTTAAAATTTGGTGGGGAGGTAGGGAATAGCAAAAGAACATGATATCACATAGGAAGGTAGTGTCACAAACATCATGTGGCATAGTGTGCCATGAAGCTCATATGGCAAAATATGCTTGTGAGATGGATAAATGTAAATAGTCCAAGCAAGTGATAAATCAGAAAACATTTATTTATTCATCGCTATTACAAAGTTACTGCAGGGGCTCAAAGTTGTAATAATTTGCAAGAATACGGGACCGACAACCCCATTACATTTACTGGGAAACATTCTGGTACTTCATATACGTTGCCAGAGGCAACGAATTCTAGTGCTACAGCCCAGATAACAGTTTTTGATTTTTAAATGTTTTTTTAACCAGAAAATGTGAATGACTAAATTATTTTTTGCGACAATGATTATAAAAGTTTGCTAATTGACACAATTTGAGGTAGTTAGTAAGGGTTATAGGGAATAAAACCGAAAGGGAATTATACGGAATATACTGAAAGGGAATTATAGGAAATATAACTGGGAATAAGGGAATTATAGGGAATATAACTGAATATTAAAGAGAATATAAGTGAAAGGATTGCAATTATTGCGAAAATGATTTTAACCCCTTGGGTACATTTGACGACTGAGACTCGTCATCAGTATTGTCCACGTAATTTTTTTTTTTAATTCAGAAATTTCGAATTTATATAAGAAAATTCAAACAGTACTTCTCGCTTCTTTTTAATCAGGGAATATATGTCAACAAATACAGAAAAAACACTATTCCAAATTTCTGGTGTGTCTGTTCTGTATGTTTTTTTTTTCAAATAAATCAGTACCCAAAGGATTAAGAGGCTGCTAGATGACACAATCTGAGGTAGTTTGTAAGTGTTTTAGGAATTGCATATTAAAAGGTAAAATTGCAAGGATAATCAAATGGTTGACTGTTAACATTGTAACAAGAATTGCAGATATTGTTTCATGAATTCACTTTAAAAAGGCCAATTTTACTCTTAGAATATTTTTCGACTTTATAAAAAATCATTAATACTAAGAGATGAAGAATTTTTTTTCAGGAAAAATTACTTGTTTTTATTAGTTCTATCAAATGAAAACAGATTATTAATTGTTGATAGTATTAAAATAATTAAAAAAATTATGTTCATTTTGATTTAATGAGTAATAAGAATTATTTTAGAGAATTTTTCTAATTTTTGGTATTTCTTTTTTCAAATGTTGTTAACAATTCCTATTTTGTTAGATTTTGATAAAACTATAAAGAATAAACCACTTTTATCGTAAAAAAAATACTTTATCACTTACCATTAACGAGTTTAAAAATAATGTCGAAATATGAGAGTACTATTTTTATTTTTAAAATGAATTCGGGAACGAAAAAATTTACTTATTATATTTTTACATAAGCCTACATATCCTCAAAGTTTCGTAATATTTTGAATTTCTGGGTTCGGGATTGTTTACGTTTTGGTTTTCTATGTTGTTTTTACTTTTATGTTTTTATATTTGGAAATTGGTAATAGTCAGTCCAATATCAATTATTTCTATTTACTTAAGGTGTATTATAGTTGGGCGACAAACTGAAGTAAGTTAAATATTACTGCATAATTTAGTTTCGTAAAGATTAGTCTCCATTTAAGAATTATATAAAGCCAAAATTTGGTGTTTAAATAATTACTGGAAAAAAAATGTAATTTCTATTTAAAATATTTTATTCGTATGCATGTTACACATTTGTTTATTTTTAGCCTTTTCTTTAAACATGTTTTAATTCTACTAAATATAGAAGAACAAAAGTTTTTCAAAATTATTTATCTCTGAATTTGTCTATTTTCTTCTATTTTTTAATTATTTAACATTGTTTAGACATTTTTTGTATTTTTATGCCTTTTTTTAAAAATATAACCTTCATTTTCTAAATCTCTCATAATTATAAATATGTACATTGAACCGAAAAAAATAAATAGTTTTATTTTTATTGTTAATTATTATTATTTCTATTATTTTAAACTTCAGGAAAATAAAGTATACTGAACAAAGTCTTAATTTTATTTATAATTAAAAATATCGGAGAAACACATACAACAAAAATGTTATACCTTAAACGTACACGTACAAAATCCTCTGTTATTGAATAATATTTTAAAATGAAATTTCATGCAACATAAATTATTAATATATAAGAAAATGTGCGCAAATATAATAAAAAAAAATTAACTTTGAAAAAATTATGTTAGGTTTTGTATGTAGTCCTTGAAGTAAGATAATCAATCAATACAAAATACCTTAACTTACGTCAGAGTGAATTTTATTGCGCATGCAAAGCCGGCATATGCAGAGCGATGCTACGTTGACCTCACCCTTATCCTCAATCTCAACTTCACTCAATGAATAATCTCAGGACAACTAACTAATGACAAAAGAAGTTGCGCATGCAGGGAAAATAAACGTGTAAAGGATGTTAGTAGAATGTAGGTTCCCTGACAGTTATCCCAAAAAAATAATATTCAAAACATTACTGCAACCATTGCATATGGTAAAAGCAAAATAAACATTTTCATAACCTTTCTTTCTATTTGGATACGACCTTGTCACTGACAACAGGAATCTGTTTCACAAGATTCTCCATACCTCCCCCCCCACACACACACACACTAAGAAGAAAACGACTGGAGATAAGTCTTGTGAAGTTGGTGATCAAGAAAGTAGTCAACTTCCAGAACAAGTGTAATCTCGCGCAGCATTTTTGTAATTTACTGCTGGGCCGTCATCTTAGAATCACATAATACAAGAAACGAGCGAAAATTAGAATGAACATTGCGCAGAAAATAAGGTGAGACGGTCTTCAGACATACTAGGTATTTCGATTCGTCCAATCTGGGTGGTAGTAAGTATAATCCCAGCAGACAGACACCGTTGATTTCCGTTCACACATCGACACAGTAACGTTGTTGCGCACATCTACCTCTCGTACCATGCTTATTGTCAAGTGCCCACAAATATCAATTTTGTGTATTGAAAACACTTTCAAGGGAGAAAGAAGTTTCAATGTAAATGACAGACAGTCGAATTTTGGCATGCACGGCGTTTTTTTGCAGAAACTATTGACTTAAATGTGCACACTTATGGCAATCCTCTGCTTGAAATAACTGCACTTCTTGGAAATGAAACCAGTGCAATTTTTCCTCTATCAGTATCCAACACTCATTTGACTGATATGCACAGAACCGCCGAGAATAACCACGGGTGATATTATTGGAGGTTCATCAACAAACTGTAGGTTGACCTCTTCTACTAGAACAGTCCATGTCAATTGGCTACTTCCTTCATCGTGCATGTTGCAGCAAAATTATCTAGTTTTAAACACTTATCGATGTGCATGAGTTCGAAGCATTCGATGTTGCTGTATCTGGTGATTAAGGCAGCATTTTTCATTGCATTTCGCGTTGCTGCTCGACCGCATTTCCCTGTTGCATCATATGTTAGATTATATCCGCTAATTTATGAAACGTTACCGATTTATATTACTTTAGATTCAGCTTGTGAATGATGACTGGCTTCAGTAGTCGGACAACTTTACGCAAGAGCAAAAGTTGAGGAATCGGAGCTCTCTCTATTACGCTATACGTACATTTACGACCATACACTCCTTTGTAAAATCATGATGTTTTCTATTCCCTTTTTTCCCCCATTAAATTTTAGTGATACATTTTGGATACCCTGTTAAATATCTACTCTGTGACAAGAATTTTATACACGTTCCTGTCGATTGCAAAACGCTTTGTTGCTATAGGACAGAATATGTCCAACATGTTTATTCTTGAAATCACCATGTATTACTTATAAATTTACTACTAATATCCCACAGGATGATATCAAGTTCCTTAAAACGCGATATCAAACAAAATTGAAATTAAGTTTAAACGAAGCGAGATCGTCATCTTAAAAAAAATTATTGAACAAATAGAAAAATAATAATTTAAAATATATGTATAACAAAACACTTATGAATGCAAAATTTTCTAAAACAAATTTTTTACGGATAGATTTATTAATTTTTTTTATATGTTCTATCACGTATTCCTAATTAAGCCTATACGTCTTTAAGCATACTCGCAATGAATTTTCGGTGGCTGAATCATCGATAAGTAAAGAGAGATTAAGCAATTAAGATATATTTAAATATGGAAAAGTGCATTCACATAAGTACGTTGATCCAAATAAATAATTGAATATATATATTCACTACAATTTTGTTTTCAGAAATAATGAATACTTCTCACTATATAATCCACTAATTACACACGAAACAGGAAACATTTCATTTACATTTCGAAATTAGTTGGAGAAGAGCCAACCAGAAGAACCAGATGGAGGGAGAGAGTAATGGATTTTGTTTAGCAACCGCCAAATTTAACCACGTTGTTATAGAAGAGATGCCTTGAAGGGGGACTTTAAAAGGAATATGCCTTGAATTATCATTCTCCTACAGAGAAAACCGTAAAAACCTTGTACATTCTACCTGCCCAGACTGCGTTGGTTTTGAAGCCAACAAAGTCGGCCAAGGCTCCTCAGTTTGTGGCAGTATGCTAACCACTGGGTTGAGTGGGTCCGCAGAAACCCTAGAAAATAACAGCGTTATGAAGTAAAAATTTATAAATTAAAGTAATTTACTGATATATTTCATCACTCTTTGTAAATTTATCTGGAGAATTTAACGTATTCTTTAATTCCTTGGCCATATTGAAGGCCATTTATATATAATAATTTCGAAGCCGCAACAGTCTTCCGAAATATTAAACTCCCCATCCCAACTCAACCGCTGGTCGATGCATTAAATCTATTGAATTTAGCTTTTACATTTTCCCAGTAGTTTCTTCCGTGATTGGGCCTATTAACGATCCGGCCTGTAAAGTAAAGAGACCTCATATGCCACGCGCGCGCCGCCTGCTCCCCGAACTAGCTGGCGACAGTCCATGTAAATAGATTTTTAGTGGATTTTGATAAGCTGTAAGTCAATAAAAAAAACTTTGTTAATTTTTTTCAATTCACCTACTCCTATCATATTTGCCTTTCAAATTGCAAAATATATAAGATAAATAAATCTGTCTTGATGCAAATAATAAATAAAGTGGCCTGTTGTCACTACTGAATAATTTCTCATCTTGATTTTGTAATTAAAAGTCTGTAGATTTTTACTAATAGAGTAATGAATTGAAAAATCTAAGAAATTGTTACATATAATTGAATCGTCTATTTCAGAATTCCCATAACTGAAGAATTTAATGTTTTGAGATATTTAAGAAAAACTGTGTAAAAAGGGAAAAAAAAATATTTTTTTTTTACGTAAGGAAATCCACAATGTAAAGATCAGCTCTCTACATGAATTGATAAAGCGATATTTTTCATTAAAGTTGAGAGCGGGAGGTAACAAATTTCTTTCCCCGTATCAGTTATTGGGTTTGTGCAGTGAAATACATTTCACAAATGTCTTTTTATCCTTTGCAATTGTTTAACAATATTATTCAATTGAGTTTATAGTATAAACAAACAAATCTGAGCTTTTTAGTAAACGTGAAATTTATTTTAGTTATTTACAAATGTTTAAAATAAATTCAAATATTCAAAACATTTTCAGATACGTCTGAAATTTAAGCATTCCAAGTGAACTGAATAAAAAGAATGGAGAGCTCTTTACAATGTAGAAAATTAGCTTAATGAAAATTATTATGAACATGTGATACATTCTGTAAAATATAAATTTTGAAAATCTCTAAAATATAAATATAAATACAAACTTAAGCCTTTAAGTAATGTCGTTTGTGGAGTCGCGGCAATAAATAAATACTTTATGGACGCGAAACTCGAGTATACAGAACGTACTTTTCGTGGGTTTTTGAACCAATCGAAGCGTCTATACACTGAAGTGCTAAAAGTCATGGGATAGCAATATGCAAATATCCAGATGGCCGTATCATTGCTTAAAAAATGTATAAATGGTCAGTGCATTGTCGGGGCTTTCAACTCAAGTGATTCATATGAAAAGGTTTGTGACGTGATTATGATCGTACGACGAGAATTACCAGACTTTGAAAGTGGAATGCTAGTTAGAGCTAGACGCATAGGCCATTCCATTTTGGAAATTGTTAGGGAATTCAACATTCCTCACTCCACAGTGTCAGAAGTGTGTCGAGAATATCTAATTTCAAGCATTACCTACCACCATAAAAAACACAGTGGCCGCCGCGACTACTTAATGACCGATACCATCGTTATGTGCGTAGAGTGTAGTCAGTGTAAACAGACAAGGAACACTGCTTCAAATAACAGCAACAATCAAGTTAGGGCGTACGACAGACGTGTCCGTGTTTCAAAAATGAGTATAAACTGACCTCTATGTGCTCAGTTTTGAGTATGTCCATGTTTCAATATTCTGAGTATTTCTGATATTTCAGAAATGAAAGCATTGGACCGTCATATTTGAAACAAAAAGTTTCATAAGAGAATGAAAAAATCGATTTACGTGCGGTTCAAAGTAGCCTCAGATCACGTTACAATAAAAGAAAATGGCTTATCATTTGAACAGTCACTCAAGATTTCTTAGGGTATTTTTCTTCTTAACTTTCGACCAGTAAAATAAAAATCTCTTATTCATTTTTTTTAATTAAAAAACAAAATTCAACAGAAATTTGTAACACGGGGAAATTCTTAATATAAAAAAATACGTGATTAAATATTTTTATTTATAATAATGGACACATCTTTATTATTATAACATCAAATGATAGTTCATGAGCACTTAAAAGCAACTGTAAAACGAAATTTCGTGTTAAATTTTAATTATAAATCGCATGTGCGAGTGGAGATTTTGAGATATGTCTTGAATAATACCATTAATTTGTAGTGTGGTATTTGGCAAGACAAAGCACATGTATGTTATAGACTTTTAATTTTATTGTTTCAAGAATAGAAACTACGCAGAAATTGTGTGTAGTTGCAATTAAAACAAGTTTTCATGAACCATTATTGAGTTTTCATGAATCATTAAAGAAGTGCATAGGATTCTCTCATGGAACATTGCTATTCATTGTGACTTTTTAATTGAATTCCAGAAAATTTAAATTGTGAGAACAAAATCTTTAATAATGTATAGGTTAAAAATGCTAAGCACATGGATTCTGTTTTATTTTGGCACGACAAAAATAAGAAGTAGATAAATTTGATTTTGCTTTGATATATGCTTTAAACGAGTGTTCATAATATATTTAAAGAAACTATCGGAAAATTTAGCTCCATGTTGGTGAAACACATTCTGTAATTGTAAAATTTTTGAAAGAAGTTTCATCTTCCTTTTAAACACCGTGACCTAGTGATGCATACAAAGGGTGGTGGTCGTTACTACTACTATTTTAGAATAAAAATTAGTGCTTTATTTAATTGCAAAATTCTGTGCTTAAATAAGGCCAAATTTTCTAATACAAAATAATGTTACCTTGGGCCACTCATAGACTCGATGGAGCCACCACTCCCATTGTGTGCATTGCTGCTGTGACACAAATACAACACTTAATGCTCCAATTTTCATCATATCGTGTGAAAAATGTGTCGTATCAGCTTCACTGTAATATTTGTAACTGATTTATGGAATTTTCAATCATTTGTTTGGAATTCCATGGCTTCGAAAAACTTTTGTTGACGCTTTTGTTTAAACTATGCCTGAAGAAATGTTCGACTAGAAATATTTAATTTTTTTTTATATTTTTCAGAATTAAATTGTCGGAAGAAAATAAATTAATATTTAGTAATAGTAGCAACATGGGGATCAATTCCACCGTCCTAAACTAACAGACCAGCCAGCTTAAATCAGCAACGATAAAAGATAATTACGTCTCATCATCTTAGTATCTACAGAAGTATAGTTTACCAGGAAGCATAAATACACAAAAATTTTAGAAGATAAAAGATGGTAGATTGAAAATTTTGCTTGAACAAATAGGAATACTAAATTGAATATATTTAAATTTTGAGAGAAGTTATTAAGATTTATATACAATTTTGAATGCTAGCTTAGAAGTTCCTGCAAGAAAAGTTTACTGACAGGCAGCTTTTTTTTGCATAGGTTGAGTTTTAACAATTCTAGATGCAACATAATTGCCACTACGAACAATTTTAATTATCTTCCAAGGACCAATACCCTTTCAGTAAGTGAACTAGAACACCTAAAATTTTCTGTATAAACCTTATCACTCGAATTCTCGATTTTTTGTAGAAAATTTAAAATTTTCATATTTTTTCCAGAAAAATTTGGTAATTCAATAAACTAAACTGTTGCCCCTGATTTCTCCTCATTTTAATATTTAAGAACTACTAATAATACATTTTAAAATACTGATAATCAGATGCATAAATAAAATAATAAAAATAGTAATAATTGCAAGAACAATAATAATGAAAAGTGAAAATAATAATAATAACACTCCTATTAAATTTTAGTTATATTTACTCCCTTTGCAAGGAAATATACTTTTTTCTAGCAATTATTTACTGTTAATATGAACTAAGATATTACTTTTTATGTTTTACTTATTCATTTTTACTGGGTTTCTTATGGAAACTATGGATATTAAGAGTAGAATATTAAACAAAAATAATATTGAGAAAATTATGCAGTTAAAATAGCATATCAATATTCATTTTAAAATATATTTATATACATTATGCAAAATTTGCTTTTTTATGACAGATAAAATTAAGAACAGAAAAGTAAGTTTGAAAAAGGAAATAATAATAATAATAACATTGAGAGAAAAATGATATTTTAAAAGAATTTACAGAAAATCAAGATTCGAGAAAACCAAGATAAAAATACAAATATTGATAACTTTTGTCCAACGCACCATTTATGTAAGAAGGGAAATGCAATTATTAGCACTATAGATATTAAATATTAGATTTCAAGATAGGAAAAAGTATACTGGATAATTAATATAAAAATTTATAGGCGTTGTGTTTTTGGAATGAATTAGGGAAAGTTATTAATTCAATCAGCATATTAAACAGGTGCTAATGGCATGATTTTGAATATTAATAATAATAATAATAATTGCATAATGAATTAAACTTCAACACTGAAATAATTATACTGAATTTAATTTATTTTAAGGAAAAGAAACATAATAAATGAAAATAATATACAGATAAAATAATAAATTAATAAAAACACATAATATGCATATAAATGTAGCAGTAAATAAATAAAGGGTGATAAGATCTTGCACACATGTTAATAGAATGACTTTGGTGAAAAAAAAATGAATCAGCATTTTGTGATGGTCTAGTTAGGGCTTAATTCAGAATCTGATTTTTTATTTAATATTTTATCATCAGCCATCCTCTGATACCTAATTCGCTGATACTATATTCTTTTGATTCGAAAGTCGATACATTCATCACTGTTGAACTATTTTCTCTATTTTGAAATATTAATTGATGATAACTGTCATCGCAAACATTTCGCACATTTTAACTTTTATCAGAAAGGCACATTCACATTTTAATTTACGCTTTCTGCGTAATTTTTTAAGGTACTCGTACACTTTAGATAGATTTTGAGAGAATTATAGAAACACTGGATTGTCAACACAAATCTTTGTCTTGTTGCACAAATTGTGGATACATAGGAGCATAGGCGTAGAGTTGCATGGACTCGTAAGACTCGAGCCCCACCAGTCATTTCTAAAATGGACTCTTCTTTTTAATTCCTCAATTTAGAAAAAAAGTTTTGAATTTTTGACTGTCTGATATTTTATGGAATTTTTAATGTGCTATTTTTCGGCAGAAATTTTTTTCTCTTGAATGTTGCCATTTTTTCTCTTGAATGTTGCCATTTTTTTCTTTTGTTACAGGTATAAACGACATTAGGAAAATTTTTCTCTTTATGTTCTATTTTTAATTAAAATAAAATGCTAAAAGTTTGAACTTTTGATATAAAAAACGAAAATAGAAAAAACATCCACATTCCAAAAAAAAAAAAAAAAAAAAGACGTTATTCTAAATTAACTTTTATTGTGATTTTATTATAAACGATTCGCAAAAAAAACTGAGTATATCATTTTATAAAAAGGCGAGTAGATTCGCATTTTTACATTGTCTTAACGTTTCATTTAACTTATAATTTTACAGTATATGATTCTGTTTAATTTTTTTATCGGGGGATTAAAACGGAAACATTAAGTTGGTAATCGATCTCTTTTATATGTATATAAAATATCGATTTGAGCCCCACCAATAATTTTCAAAACTCTACGTCTATGTATAGGAGACATCTTTTCACAAACAAAGGCATACATCTAGGCAGAGCAGAGAAATTCAGAGGAACAGCTGTAAACTGGACATCTTCATCAGAACACTGTAATTCACAAAAGGCGTATTCAGTACACTAACACGTATTTGTGGAAATTAAGTACAACATCTTGCGACGATCTTTTCAAAAACTTTTTTTAAGAAGAACTTCGAACCAGCCAACGCAACATAAAAAGTTTTTCAACCTCTCTGTGCGCGGCCAAACACACTTTCTCAAGATTCCCGCTAAAGTGACACTACAAGCCGTGTTACCAAACCAGTAGTCGAAAGGCAGGGGGGGGGGATCTTTTTCTGTTCACTGGCTCCATGATCACAGCGGAAGGAATGGGGAATTTAGATGCCGTTAGGTTCTCGCAGATTATAGAACCCTACTAACAAGGAGACCGCCAAACATGATGCGCACAGATTTTGATGATTTTAAAGTATGTTGTAGGGATCATACCCCTAACTATTCAGGTCAAAGGTTTCCTTCAAATGGGCTTTAGTTTTCGAGAAATTTCGGGTTAAAGTTCAGCATGCATTTCAAATGCCATTACTTCGCGATCCTGGTCATGGTCTCCGTGGTACCGTGGTAGCGTTCGCGATCTGAGAGCCGCAGATGGGTGTTCTGTCCTCTCCTGTGACTTTTACCTTTTTTTTTAACAAATTTTATGTATTTGTCGCGTTATAGGTTGTATGCAGAATTATGAATTCTGCATCTTTGAACTTTTTGATATTTTCCTAATAAATTCCATTTACATTTTCGAATATTGCGTGAAAATTTATAGTTTTTGCGCAATTTTTATTCGAATATTTCTGCTGACGAAAATCCAAACTAATTTATGTCTTGATATCTCGTCTTTTTAAAATGATTATTGTTTACATTTATGTATATTTACTTATTTATTTATTGTATTTATGAAATAATTCCTTTTTTTTTATTTACATTTTCTATTTAAAAAAATTTTTAATGATTAAGAAAAAATTAACAAAATAATATATCCTTTTAATATTTGATTTGTTCTAAATATATTGAAATATGTTAACTGCTGAAATACTAAAATATTTATCATCACCGACATCGACATTTTTAGTTTATTAAATATGGAACTAATTGTGTTATACCTATCGCAAAAATATTCTAAACAAATTTCGCATTAAAAATCGCCTTTAAATAATTGTTTTAACAATATTGGAAGAATGTATAAATTAGCATATAATATATTCTTTAAATACTTAAATTGTGAGAAATATATTTAAAAATGCATTAAATTTGAAAAAGAAATTATTTCAAACGTCGTATTTGTCTGCAAAGGAAGCGAAACGAAATTGATAAAAATAAAATTTTATTTATTCTGATATTACCGTAAAAGTCGTTGCGGACAATTTTTTTTCAGATATTTTTTATATGTATTGTAATTTACAAACGATTTTTCATTTCTAGTTAAATTTTTCCTTATGGCATCGACTTGTTAGACTGAAAAAAAAAATAATTGTAATACATTATTTTTTATTTGTGCAAATCAAAAATGACGGTGAGTTTGAACTTTACAGGGAAATGTATTTAAATAACATAAAAAAAATATATATAACTGGCTAAAACTTGGATATAAACGTTATTGCTTTAATATTTTATTACTCCTTTCAAGATATGTTTTTGGAATTTCGTCAATAGAAATATTAATTTCAAAACTGCAAAAAAAAAAAAAACGTAAATTTTTACGAAATATTTGAAAATGTAAATGGAATTTATTAGGAAAATATCAAAAAGTTCAAAGATGCAGAATTTATAATTCTGCATACAACTTATAACGCGACAAATATATAAAATTTGTTAAAAAAGGTAAAAGTCACAGGAGAGGACAGAACACCCATCTGCGGCTCTCAAATCGCGAACGCTACCACGGAACCACTGAGACCTTGTCCAGGATCGCGAAGTAATGGCATTTGAAATGCATGCTTAACTTTAAAACGAAATTTCTCGAAAACTAAAGCCCATTTGAAGGAAACCTTTGACCTGAATAGTTAGGGGTATGATCCCTACAACATACTTTAAAATCATCAAAATCTGTGCGCATCATGTTTGGCGGTCTCCTTGTAAGACAGAGGAGGTTAGGGCTATGGCACTCGCTTGTTTCTCAAAGCAGAAATCTGCTCATTTTTAGAACGCCGGTTGTGCAGAAATGTAGATTTTATTTATTTTTAGATTTATGTAGAGCAACTTTCCTCTAAACTTCGCCATGCCTCTCTACTTCGTTAGACCTCACATTAAGAAGGCGACTCGTTTATAATCAGTTGCTCCTAATGCAGTGGTATATCAGAATATTAAAGTTAATAAATTCAATGGAGGTTGGTACAAATGTACGGTTATCACTAATATATTGGCACAATTAATAAAAACAGTTAGATTCATTTTTGTAGTCATGCCATACATCACATTAACATAGTTTTCAGAAGTACACTGACAGTAAAAGCATCTAGATATTTATTACAGGCATTGAAAAATTTACATTAGTTAATCTAGAATATTTATTTAAAAGATCAGTATATAAAAGAATAATGTTTGCCCGTTTATGAGTCCCAATTTGCTAGTTTATGAGTCCCAATATCTCAAAAATAAACGAGTAAAACTTCAGATTGTAAGTAGGAAGTATAAAAAAGAATAATTTAAGTTTATTTTACAGCCTTTGAGAAATTCCATTATAAGAGTATAATATGTGTTATATTATTACTCATAACACCCAGGTGCTTTTAAGTATAATTATGTATGTTTGAATTAAAGCGTAAATCATAAAATGATTTTTTTTAATGAAAAAATTAACATCATTTTTATACACATATACGAATTCAAAGGATATAAGTAAAAGTTAATGACATAGATCTAAAACGTTGCATAGATTTAACTGACATTTCGCTTGTAATTACTTTAAGCTTTAGTGTATATGACAAAAAGCTCAGCGAACAGCTTATTAGGAAAATGGTGACAAGTTTGAAAGCAATCAGATTCACTTTTGAATAGCTGAAATGAATCCGTAATTGCTTTCAACACAATATATACATTAATGCACTTGATCTGACAGCAGCAAATGCTATTGATTTAGTTCGGAGTTTCTAGAAAACTTGCGTAGTATGTGAAATGTTTGATTAGCTAACTGCGTTTACTTAACAAAGTATGTAAATATTATTCTGAATATTTGAAAGAAAAATATGCTAAAAGAATTATTTAAAAGAATATTCTCATTGATATTTATTTTCGTGTTTGATGATATGTTTTTCAGATTTTACGTGTAACTAAAAATATATGAGTAAAAAGATAACATGTAAATCATTACATCTTCTAAATTTTGGAGAATGATTATTTGTTGGAATGAAAAATTTTACATGTATTTTCAAGCAATTATTTAAAATTTAAAATATGCATACTTTTACTGATCAATCTATTTCTTATTTGTGTGACTATTAGCCTTTTTATGCGAGGTTTCTTATTTTTGTTTATTACATTAAGTGCTTTAGTGTTTTTATTAAATGCAAAAAATGTCATTTTTTCTGAATTTTCAATTTAAATTACAACTTTTATTTCATATATGTTTTGAAACTTTTAAAAATTGCATAACACTTTCTACCACATTAAATAAAAGTAAGTATAAATGAATATTGCATTCTGGCGTTTATTACAGTTCAAACAAAATTAACGACGAAACACTTCTTAAGCCTTAACTACTGTGACAAAAATCGTTCCATAACTACTGTGAGCGGTCTCTGAGACTGCTTGATTGATATTACTAAAGCTCCAAAAAAACGTTCACCAGTACGTCGTTAAACTGAAAATTACGAGTTAAACTATGAAAATTGAAAAATACAGTGGTCTGTGAGGCCACTAATAACAGTTATGGTTTAAGCCAATCTACTTTGAATTTACTTGATTAATATTAGTCGTGAATAGCGTTTAGCCAAAATAATAACTGCTGGACTGCAGCAGAAAAGATTATCTAGATCCCCAATTTAAAAGTATGGAACTGAAAGTTTCCTTTGCTATTCTCTTAGAATGTAGATATAAACTTGATGCAATCTCAAGTGAAGAAAACAATCCAAATACAAAATATCTCAAATCAATCTCAAAAAGTCAATTACTCCAGGCCTGATACTGGCCATTTCAACCTCTCCCACCATCCCCTCAGTTGACTGAGTTGAACTATGAAATTCTTGTTTAATTTTAAACTTTTCATTCAGAAATAAACCAGGGTAACAACATCCAGAAATCGAGGTGGAAAAAGGAAGTTGTCTACTACAAATCAATAGGATAATTTAGAACAAATACAGATAGTATCTCAAGGAAAGGTCTCTCAACATTCGTTTCAGTAATTCCATTTGCTCCGAATGCGCGTGCAGGCAATTTCACAAATTTTTTTGACTATGTTCACGCTCTTATGAACAATAATTCCATACATGCAACTAGCTTTTTACTTTTTAGTTTTGATTTATTTTTTCATAAAATACTCCAAACTTTAAAAAGTGTTTTAAAAGACAATTTTTTTCGACTTAACTTTCATCGCTAGTGTATTTTTATTCCAAAACATAGCGTGAACACTGAATACTTTCCACGACCGTTAAAAATCTTTATTTTTTTAAATTCGACAACCAAATTGACCTTTATTAAAGGTATTTCGTTGGTCTGAGAAGACATAACTCTGCAACAAAGTGCGAAATACAATCACAATCAAGAACAAAAGTGTTATTTTTTTTCATAGCATAAGAGTTTTCAGTGCTGATGGCCGTCTTAAAAATGGAACCAGTGTGCCAATTTTTACAGGCGTACACAGTTAGGGGGAGCTGGCGCTGTGTTTTTCTGGTTTAGTTGGAGGACTTTAACCTGAGTTGCAGGACCTCCACGGGTTCGTGTGATGGGATTTCCATAAGTATGGAAAGAAACCCGTCAGAATTCCTTTTGAAGTCTGTGAAGCTAGTTAGTACTTTTCCATTTACAATACGACATATTTTGTGCATAGCCAAAAATTCACTATCGTGATATTATGCAAAGTGTAGTACAATCATAAATTTAAGTTTTCGTCTCTGTATTTTGTTTCGGTAGCTAGACTGTCAATCAGATCGTCCGATCCCAAGTGTAACTGTACACTAACTAAGATAATATAGGGGTAGTTTATTTGAACCGATTAGTGCTGATACCGAATGCCCTTATTCTGAAATTTGAAACATTTGAAACACGTGCAAACATCTACCAGTGGGTGAGAATAGCAATTTTCGCTTTATTTATATGGCTCTGCTGATACCTATCAAAGTGCTTGAATGTAGTTTTCATTTCCTTCATCACAATAGTTGAAGCGAACGTATCTGCCTTATAATTTATCTAGAGAGTATATTAATACTTAAGCAGCGTAATTCGTTTTCTCCTACAACCGAATATTGGTGTAATAGTTATTGGGATATTCATTGTTGAATTTCCGAATAATTTTCCATAACTTCTTCAGTAAAAAAATTGAAATAATTGTTAAAGTATAGTGTTTAATACTAGAATTTCTCGTTGTAGAGATTTTTCTCTTTGCTTGAGAATTCAGACTCTACCTAAGGCCTTTAAAAACTACCTTTCCTTGAGAGACTATCTGTATTTGTTCTAAATTATCCTATTGATTTGTAGTAGACAACTTCCTTTTTCCACCTCGATTTCTGGATGTTGTTACCATGGTTTATTTCTGAATGAAAAGTTTAAAATTAAACAAGAATTTCATCGTTCAACTCAGTCAACTGAGGGGATGGTGGGAGAGGTTGAAATGGCCAGAATCAGGCCTGGAGTAATTGACTTTTTGAGATTGATTTGAGATATTTTGTATTTGGATTGTTTTCTTCACTTGAGATTGCATCAAATTTATATCTACATTCTAAGAGAATAGCAAAGGAAACTTTCAGTACCATACTTTTAAATTGGGGATCTAGATACAGCACTACACAATTATTACTGAGAATTAAGATTATAGGCCGTCTAAACCAAAATTAAATGAAAAACGCGGCAACAACGTAAAAAACCAAACATGTTTAAGGAGGAAAAAACTGATAATGTGGGGAAACTACATAACAGATGAAATAATATATTTAAACGTTATTCCAAACATTTATTACCCACTGCTGCATGGTTTAAATATTTATTGTAACTAGTTGTATCAAAATACCAGTTTTCTATATCTTTAATTTGCCCCATTATACCATGATATCTGGACTTGTTCTTGGGTACCATATGTTTTTTTTTCTTGCTGGTGTGAGACATAAGGATCAGCATCTAGCTTTTTTAAGTTGTAAACTTTAATTAAAAGGAATTTAACGAAGTCTACGATTTCCTCAGCAGTTCGCCCTGCTCAGAGTTAAGAAATTAGGTTGCTCTAGATTAATGACTTTGTAATTTGTGTAATATTTAATACTTTTATCGAAAAAAAATACATATACAATAAACTAAGAAATATTTTTATTTTTTTTTAAGAAATACCTGAAATAATGACATGAAAAGTTAATGCTAATTTATAAAAAAAAACCTGGAACTGTTTACTAGAGATAGATGATATTTTCAATAAAGTTTTTGTAAAATTTAAAATGTTAGGAATTTTTTACCATCCCAAGTGTATGGAATTTTCATCATTGAGTTTCTATATATCATTCATAAAGAGATATTTCCATAGTGTTTTTTTCTTATTTGTGGTATTTTCTAAATTTTCTAACAAAAATAAATGTTTTTTTTTCAATAGATGTCTTTAAAACTGCGCTATAAATAACATTTTGTCGAAAAACGTAAATATTATAGGCAGCACACTTGCCAAAATCGTATTTGAATAAATTTCAGTGTCATTTGGCAAAATATTAATATTTTTGTTGGAGGATTTCAGGGGCGTTTGAGATTAGAATCGCAATGTTTCCGTGATTTCAGGGGAAAAGGACATAGATAAAAAATTCCGCTTTGGAAGCTGTCCACTGCTGGCAACACATTTGTCTGAACTCCCCCTTTCTTAGACTGAAAGATGGCTTACATTTTGGATTTTAGGTAATTTTCAGCTTAGACTGTCGCAGAATTAGTGTTTTCAAGAAAAATGGGCAAATTAGAACGATTTTTTTAAAATAATTAACAGAGCGATACAAGTGTATTGACGTATGTTTATTATATAAAGATTATTTTGAATGGATTTTAACTCATTTTTAGTTTATAGATGTCATTATAAAATGTGAAATATCAACCATTCGAATTTACGCTTATGTTCAAGCATATGGCAGCTTCAACTTTAGAAATCAAACAATTATTTTTTATTCATAATAAGTAACTAGGAAAGATTATCTAGCTGCATATATTAAAAAAAAAAGGGAAAGTCATTTTCAACTGTTTTACCGATTTCCTTTTTGTATAGCTAAGAGTAGTTGAAAATTAATCCTATTTAAAGAATTCCTTCCGGCCTGTACCGGAAGGAAAAGGTATCTTTCATAGTCTATGTGTTTAAAAATTCAACTCATTTTACTCAAACACCCGAAGCTACAATGCTAAGAACCAGATTATAGAAGATTTAATCCCGGTTTCCGTTAATACTGAATTTGAATGTGAACTTAATCACGAGAGTTACAGCATAACAAAATCAGATTGTTTAAAAATGTCAGCCACCGTAGAATTTCAAACTGCCCTATCTCAGCCATTTTATAAGATAAAGTCAAAATAAAAAATGTTCCGGAATCCTTGTATTACAATCTAACACTTAACGTAAACAACTTTTTCAATTTATATTTTTTTATTTATCTTTTTGAATTAAAAATAATAATAACTTGCCGCCATTTTGAAACAAGATGACGTATGAAGCTGGCCAATGAACCCGGTCAAGACCTTGGTATGTTCTGTACACATGATCAGTCACATTCACATCGGTTCATAAATACAAGAGTTACAGCATAACAAATATCAGATTGTTTCAAAATCTCAGCCACCTTAGAATTTCAAACTGCCATATCTCAGTCATTTTTTAAGATATAGACAAAAAAAAAATTTGCAGAATCCTTGTATCACGCTCTAACTCTTAAGAGAAACAGTTTTTTCAAATTGTAATTTTTTTGTATATCTGTTTGAATTTGTTTTAAAAATTTAAATATTTAGCTGGCCGCTATTTTGAAACAAGATGACGGTTTAAGCAGGCCAACGAACTCGGTCGAGATATTGGTATGTCCTATACACTTACTCAGTCATATCCGAATCGGTTCATAAATAAGAGAGTTACAGCATGACATACGTCATATATATATATATATATATATATATATATATATATGGATATATATATATATATATATATATATATATGGATATATATATGCATATATATATACATATATATATACATATACATATATATATACATCTATATATATATATATATATATATATATATATATATATATATATATATATATATATATATATATATATATATATATATATATATATATATATATATATATATATATTTATAAATATATAGATATATATAAATCCATATATATATGTATGTATATCCATATATATATATATATATATAAATCAACATTTGAACGGAGGGTGGTTTGGGGGTCTGGGGTCATGATCGGTGAAAATATACCAGAATTTTTTGGATTTGCTTTCCTGCGAACGGCTGCAATAGGTAGCTTTTTGCAATGAAAGCTATCTAATATCATTGAGTAAAATAACATATTTCTAAAAATTAAGGGTTTTGTTTTACTTTATATATGTTTATCGAAAGATATTTCAAATAAAACTCTAATTTGTCAGACTTTAATATCATTTTACTGTTATTGCTACTATTCATCCGTACTAGCTAAAATCATTTAAAACCAAATTCGACAGAAGTACAAATATTAACTTACCGGTTGTCAAACAATATTCTATAGAATTACAGAGACAAAGACTAGTAGATCATAGTTTTTGTGTCTGTTTTTGTAAATTTCTAAAAAAGTTCAAAAAGTGCACTTTCTGCCTGAAGGAAATATGTGAAAAATAATGTGTTCAGGAGAAAAAATTTAGATATGTCTAAGAGAATATTTTGATATTATTTCCTAGAAGAAAAATCGATTTTGAACTCTAAGAATATTGTTTCAGTTAACATTTCAGGTAACCTACAAACAGAGAAAGTTAATATTGAAGGTTCAATTACTAAAATTGTATCATCTCTGAAATTAAAATAATAAGCTGTATAATGCGAATTATGAGAAATTTTTCACATGCAGATTCTTTCAAGTGAGAGCTACCATAATCTAAAACATGAGTTTAATTTTCAAACTACGTTTGAAAAGATTGTACATCCGAAACAGCATCTTACACTTTTTTTCATGTTGTAAACAATTCTTAAAGGAGATGATATTGAACAGTGTTGAATTAATGGAGTGGTCCGAGGTGGAAATCCCCCCCCCCCCCCCCCGAAGCATTAAAATGTCCCCGCCAGAAGATTTGAGATTTTATGCTTTTAATGGTTAAAAAGTGCAATTTCCCCCAAAATTCTACAATGCCCCCCCCCCAGAGCCACAGAAATCCTTCCCGGGGAAAAGTGTTTGAATTCAACACTGATTTTCAAGTCTGTAATTTCATTTACAGCACGCGCTACAGGCAAGTCAGAATTGACGGTTTATCTAATTTCGTATTCCTACAAAACGGTGATTCGATCAGCATTTGACACTTATATCGGAAATAAATTGCCAAAGTATAATCAGAGAAACATAGTACTATAAAAGTAATAAGAAAAATGTGAAATAGAGAAAAATAAAGTGATTGCTAAATTATCGGTGCTGTTTGTGTATATTACATGGTGCTTTCCATAACATTGAGGATAAACCACAAAAACAACGGAAAACATATAGACAGAAACACTATACATTTTAAAATAAACTCCCTTGAATGATATGCAATGATTGTATCTTTCAGTCCACTTTTCAAAGAATGTTGTGAATGCTTTTTGTGGAGGTTACTTAGGCGATATCTTTACAGCTGAATTAACATCTATTTTAATTTTCCGCCAATACGACTGTCCTTCAGATCATGGTGTAATCTAAAAATCGTTGTCTTTTTAATCTTCCTGATTTCATTAAATTAATTATGTATATATGGCGCTGCTTTTATCTAAATTATAGCTCTGTAGAACAAATTTCAATATATGTGCTGATTTTATTTAAGCTATACAAGTTTCACTGAAGTAGATTGCACAAATGTGCTTAGTAATTTGATTTGAAATACGAATTAAACAATGTGACCATAGGATAACATCTTGTTGAAAATATTTTAACAACGACCTTAACAGAAGGGAAACCCGATTGGGAACAAATGTCCAGTGCACTATGATCCCAAATGCAGTTCTTACTATCCACTCTATAATCACGTGAAGTGAAAAAAAAAGTTGTACTCAAGTCACTATGAAGTCGTTATGCCCTATTGTGCCCGTATAATGCGGTTAAGGAGAATTCGCGAATTCACAAATTGATGGTCACCTGAGACTCAAAATGTGACGAAATAAAGGTCTCACCTTCTGGTCACCATAGTGACTATAGCTATCTGTGACTATTGTGGCATCACAGTGAAGACACATCTACTGACTGTGCTATTAGGGAACTAAATTTTTTTATAAACCTATATTTCTTGATATTTTATAATATTACTCTAAATTTTTGTTAAACGCATGTGGCATGTCTTATGTTTTGTTACATTGTCTACAACTTAATGAATAAAGTAATGGAACTTTCATGCGCATTTTGTTGATTTTTTTTATAAAATAAAACGGCAAGTAAAATTTTATGTATGTATTATCTTTTACATTTTTCTACATTTTAGGAACAGATTCTATAAAAATATGAATTTTTGAACAATAACAATAAAAATGAATAAATAAGCATAAAAATATATACAGTTAAAAAGAATTGATAAAAGGTTTAGATATGTAAAAATAGTAATTTTACTAAAATTTCAGTTCCCATTTAATTTATCAATTCAAAGTAAACAAAGCATTCAAACAGTTACAATTTAGGCAATAATTTAATATATGTCTAAGGCGATATCCGCAACAAATCTTCTTTATTTTTTTCTAGAAATTGAACACAATTATTGCCGAAATCTTGATTCGAATAATGAATTTCGTCTATAAAAGTAACATTTAACTTAGAAAAACTAAAAGCAAATAAAAATCAATAACATTAAGGAAATAAAAATATGATGAACAGTCAGCCAAACAAAGAACATCCAATAGATTTTAATTTTAAATTGTCACAAAAATATTAGAAAGGGAATTATGTCTTTTTTTTCAATTTATGTAACCAAAACTAAGCTTAAAGTATAATCAACATATAGAAATTGTAGAAAACACTGAAATTAACAATCCAAACACCTAATTTTGACATCATATTTGGCTTTTGCTGTGAATTATACTTTAGGATACTAAACAAAAAGCCACTCGATCAAGTAGTTTAGGAAATATGAAGTTTACAGTTTGGAACTCCAAATGTTATAATTCATTTATAACAGTTAAAAAACAGATTGCAAAGCGGGTAGCATATTAATCATAAAGTAAGAACTAGTTGACGGAATATGCGGAAAATTTTTATTCACTCATTTGAAGCTTCTAGAAATCTGTTTCTGTTAAAAAAATTATAGATTACAAATCATACCTATTAATTTAAAAAATATATTTTTTAAAAACATTATGAATAATAATCTATGAAAATTTTAAAGGAAAATCAATTTCTAGAATCTTCAAAATAAGCTAATACAAAATTGCAGCTTTTTCCGTTAAGTAGTTCTTAAGCTATGCTTAGAAATTTACCCGCATTGCAGTCTATTTTGCAATTATTACAAATGAATTGTAACACTAGGAGTTCCAAAATTTAAAAATTTATTATTCCTTAACTACTTGATCGAATGACTTCCTATTTAGTATTGTAAGTTATTTTTTAAAAGAAAAATCCAAATATGATGTCAAATTTAGATGTTCGTATTGAAAATTGATGAAAACGATCCCCAAGCTTTTCTTTAACAGCTGTTCTTAACCAGTCTAATGGCTTTTTTCGTTTTTTCTCTGGCATTTTGCAGATTAAAAATTTTGGGTTGTTCTCTTTTTTTTTGGTCGAAGATACATAAGAAGAGTTAAAGTTAAAACTATAGTTTTAGAAATTTAGTTTTGTTGTTGAGAATTCTCATGAATTTGATTTTTATTGTATTATCCAACGTCTAAAATAATATCTCATCAAAAACGTCACCTGTAAAAAATACAGCCAAGTCTCGTGACTCATTTACCGTAAAAAGTACTGAGATCGTATAAAGCCAAGTTTACCTATCTTATTATCTTTGAAATTTTCATGCACAAATCACTCCTAGTCTCTACATCTTTAGTTAATTATTATTTTGTGACTTGGCAATTACACAGCACAGGGAAGCTATTACACCTTACTATGTTATGGGATGAGATAATTTAATTACGGCAAATTATATACGCACAGGGAACTTATTACACCTTAATATGTTACAGTATTATATACATCACATTCGCGTGCTACGTAATTGCCAAGTCACAATATAGATGTTTTTTGAGATAAAAGAAATAATTTTCGATACGTTAACAAACGCTAAAAATCGTATACAAAATTAAATAATAAAACATTCCAATAAAAAAATCGAAAATCGGGCTTTGGCGTGCAAAACTACATACATAGAGAGGTAGTACCATGTTTCCAAATTTTGTAGCTCTGCTTGCAGCGGTCTCTTCAGTACACAGCCGACAGACAGACACACACATAGACAGGCAAACTTCTTTCATTATTTTTATAGATTAAAAGATGAAATACTAAAATAAAGATCTTAAAATTCTCTATAAAAAACATATATTTGCCTGCTTACATCTGAGTACGACTACTGAAAACCATCTAAAAGTACGTCTATCTTTTGGACACTTCTTTATTTTATGATGGACATCTCTATTTCGTGAACATTTTTGAACAGCAACTATATATTTGCACTTTTTACTTCTTAAAACGGACACCTCTGAATACTCGGCAAATTCTACTGTTGCAATGTGTCTGTAATTTAGAGATTTTACAGTATTTACAGTTGAACAAAATTTGTATTTTAAATAAATGAGTTATATTTGAAAGAAATTTATAATTACTGCCCGTTTTATATAATCTTGTTAACAAATATTACGCTGCGGTGCATATATGAACATCGTGCAAATACCTGAAATATAATTAAATTTATATTTAAAAAGTTATACTTAAACCTTGTGATTAAATTTAATTGAACTAAAACAAAAATAACCCAGCTTACTTAGAAATGTAATATGATGATATATAGTATTAAAATCATTTTATGTAGTTATAACATCGTGTTTAAATATATAATTTTCACAGTTAAATCCTGTACAATCTTTAAAATAATGATTGAACTAAACGACAATGTATAACATGTCCAAATTAAGTAATATAAAAAAAGTTTATTTAAACCACAGATTATTAAAAGACTACGAAAATACTTCATACAAGGTTATCCTTTTCTCTTTCTGTACATGTGATTTTTATTTTCCTTTCCGTGTTGGAGAAATATCAGGTTTTTGCTATTTCCTTGCGTATGGAACAGGTATTTTCTCTGGCTCATGTTTGGATGGCTTTGTAGATTTATAGGAAGAAGGTTTTTGCATCTGACGTACAACATCATAATAATGTGTAGTATGGTCATAGTATTATATTAAAACATTTCTAGTGATGGCGGAAAAAGTTTTAATGCGGGCACATTTCTTATATTACATGTAGATTACGCATTAAGGTTTTTATTTCTTTATAGTGTTAGATGACAGAGTCACAGGTGGTGAACCCTGAGTTTGGGTGCTTATGTGCCTTACGGGTTTTGAAGGTTTTTTAGGTACTCTATAAAACCCCTACATTGGAAGGATTAGGAGGAAAACAATGAAAGTCTATCTTTTAATAAATTTGGAGATGACGGTGCCAACTATTAGCATGAGAGGCGTACTATCATTCGATAACTTTGGATCAATACAGAAATGAAGGCAGTCATTTAAATATGCAATTGAAGATTTGTATATAAGGGGAAGAACAATGACGCTCATAAAAGAAATAACGATGAATAAATATTATCTAACAGTGTATGACTATTATCGATTCTCCCGTTGACGCTGCCATTGCCTTCGATTTTAATATTTTTTTTTTTTCTAATTTTGTAAAATTGTAAAACTGGCGTATTTTACGGAATTTTTTATGCTCATGCAACATTGTCTTTATTAGCTCTCTTTTCTCCATCATTATGCTTGACGATTATTTTTCCTACGAATTTATATTGTTCCATTTTGCACTGTTAATGTATGTGAATTTTACTGTAAAGTGACCTGTATCTTTACTTTACAATAAAAAAAATTACCCCGTCTATAAAATATAGTTCTGTCATTTCTTTCAATTTTTAATGTTTATTTATTATTTGTAAGGAAACGCTCCAGTGGTGGAAAATAATGCTTTAAAGCTTATTTTTTATTGAATTGGCATTACTAATATGAAAATGCGTCAAAAAGTACCTTTAAAATTATCAAAAGTTCAATGTATCATCAGTGTCAGGCACTGCGATAGGCCAGACATGAAACTGTAATTTGAACCCACCACATATTGTACAGCTTGTTTCGCTCTATAAAACACTTAAAATGCTTTCTGTATTATTATTATAGACAACTTTCTATGTATTTTACCTGAGAAATGTGTTCGCTTCTTAGTATTAGAAATATAGCCGAAAAAGTAGTACGGGGTGCCGATCTCATAACGATGGTGGCAATGATCTATCTGTTTCCCTTTTATCACTCATAGAATGTAGATGAAAATGTCGCTTTTAAATATCTCATAAATTCAAATTTTACATAATCGAATAGGAAAATAAATTTACTTTCAAATGAAATCTGTTTAATTTGAGAAACTTTTTATAACTTTGTAAATAACAGTGAACATATGTTGACAGCGAAATTCCAGAGGAATAATAGGTTCCATGTCAGTATTTCCCATTAGTTATCTTCGCATTATTTAATCGCAGAATTTATAATACTTTTCTGCGATTAAATAAAGCGAAAGTAACTATTCGGGAATTCTGGTATTAAACCTGTTATTATCCTCGAATTTGGAAGAGGGGTTCGATTTGTAAAAAAAGTGTTTACGGTAGTTCAAGATATAAAATCGTATGAAAATGAATCCATTATTTTGAATATTCTTGTAAAATCGAATATGTATTGAGATATAATTTATATATATATATATATATATATATATTAATAAGTAAATTTTATTGAATTAAAAATACCCTGTCTAAAGTAATTTGAAATATCTATTCTTTGATAACGTAGGAGAAAACAAAAAACCGTAAATGCTTCAGAAAGTATATCATCAAATGCTATTGTTTACAGCAAAATTAAGTCTGACATGTACAACATTTATAAATCTATCTCTTTTGTCTATTGTATTTTTGTAACAATCTTCTAATATTGTATTTAAGCGGAAAAATCATAGATTCAGAAATAATGTAAGATTTAAAAAATGGATAATATTCCACATGAACAATGTAAAATATTTCCTAAATAAAAGCATCTCTTTCTTTCACTTCAAAGACGTTATCTTTGACAATGAAACACGTGTTGTAATCTTTAAGAAATCGTCTTTTTCGCATTATGATTTTATATAATCATTCTACGATACCGATAAAAGATGAAAAACCTAACTGAAATAGATATAGAACTAAAAGAAAATAATCGTCATATGAGCTTTCTTCTATTAAAAAGGCGTTTTAAAATTTAAAGGTATATGTGACATTTTCTTATTTTCTATTTAATTTTTAAGCTTTAATGGGTTTACAATAATGTATCAGTATAAATAATTTATACAAGTTTATAATTACTTTACTAATGTTTTCGAAAAAAATATTGTATTTCTTATAGTTCACATGTATAGAAGGCGTTTCCAAACAGAGCTAGAGGGAAATTAAATAATATATCCGCTAATACAACAAGCGCAAGAGACTTTTGAAAACCGCCAAATGCAACAGAGGAAACTGATGTAAGTGGCTAAATAGGTTTAGCAAAGCGAGTTTGGAATAGTCTCGAAAAACAAACACGCATATGCACATCAAAATGGCTCTTTCTCGGAAAGAGTACTTATTGATACATTATCAAAGCTTATTTGTCCAACAAGAAATCGTTCAAAGAAGTGAGAAGAAATTTGATGAGAAGTACAGTGAATATTATTTACTATCCAACTCAACAATATAGAGAAAATGCAACGATTTTGTAATGATCATACAATAACAAGACACGCTCAAACCAATCCTCATGTAAAGTATTCAGATTCATAGATATCATTTTAACTCTCTGTGGAAACATTTAAACTATGAAATCATCTGACCGGCAGTGAAGACTCCACGACAAAAAAGTAAAAAAATAACAGAAATTCTTAAAAGAGTACGGGATTAATTGTATGGGTGTAAAGCCTCTAAGACAGCAAACAGATGCAACAGACGTGTGTTTTTTTATGTAATGCATGCAGATGATGAACAAGTTTGGGTACTTACATGATATATAGATTTAGAGGGTTGTTTCAGAAGTCTGGAGTATCGCATTCTCACAGAAATTGGACTGAACAAGCTTCCGAGCTTCTTGATAAACTAGTAAATCTACAAATCAGGAGCCTCAACGTCAGCTCTGAAAGTCAATGTTTTTTAAACTCACTTTTCATAATATTTAATATCTTACAATCCGCAAATTAAATTATTTAAATTACTACATATATATTTATATGCATATAAAATAATTAGAAGGTTTCAGAACTTAAACGTTAAATTAAACACGGTTTATGCAATAATATTCTGACATTCTTATGAATTTCTTATTCTATTTTTTAGATTAAAAAAAAATACATTTCTTCAGGGTGTGGGGGGGGGGCCTCAACCCCACTGAACCCTCCGTAATCTTATTAAATTTTTATTCGTGATTTCCTATTATTTGTGTGAATGATTCTATAGTATATCTTCCATTTCGTTCTGCACAGTGGTTTTATTACGATAAGCAAAAATTTTGAAAATAATTTCATGTTATCCTAATACCTAAATAGCAATATTTACCAATCACGAAACACTCGTATCTGATTGATACGTTGAATAATATCTCGTGTACAAAAGTAACTTATGGAAATGTAAACTGAATCTACTATATATTTCACTTATCTATTTCAGAAATCTAGTATTATTACAATTTTTGTTTCAGAAAAACAGTTTTGATGGTCATTGTACAATATTTATTTGACCTAAGTATATCCTGATCTAATTCGATGGCAATAGCATACTAAAATCTCCCCAAAATAGGCTTATTTGGAAACTTTTAAACCTATTGTGTAATCATTCATAATCGTGCCCACTGCCAATTCACTAAATAGCAACCTTGATTTGGCGCTATAATGTATTTTTTGGGATAGCATTTTATGATCTCAGTTTCCAGTAATTGTGCTATTTCAGGCTGTATGGATGCGTTTTACTACGCTAATTTCTTTAGATTAACTATCTCGTTGTACGAGATATTACATTCTATTTTTAAAATAATACTAATTTTCAACCACGAAAAATCTACATCTCTTCCAGAAAATTAATAATATCTCATATAAAAATGTTTCGGCTATCATTCTATAGTAGTTAAAAGGTAACTTGTACAAAATAAATTCTCATTTATTTCAATAAAATATTAAAATCCTCCAATAATATTTTATTTTGCGAATAAAATATTGTAGCAAAATCGTCCGAGTTACTTGAATTTTATCATTTTGATATTCTTTGAAATATGGTTGCTAGGTTACTGTTAAATTTAAAAGGAAAATAAAAATGAATGCATTTTAATATTTGCAAAAAGTGATAAAATAAATGTATTACATTATTAGAACAGATGTATAAAATTACACCAAAAATTATACACCTAATTTAAAAAATCTGACGAATGTATAAACAAAATTTCAAATTAATTTAAATAATTTAACACCTGACTTGATAAATTTTAGCCTTCATAACTTACCGTTTAAATACATTAATCAAATGCGACATTTTATTTTCAACGACAGAAAAATTTCAAAATCGTCTGAATTCCCATAGGAAAGCATTATGATCAAAAAAGAAATGTTCTATATTTTCCGAACGAATGAACCAAATGTAACTAAAAACTATACAGCTAATTCCGGGTATCTCACCAACATACCTACCAAAAATCAAACTAATCGGATCATTTTTACGGCAGTTATCGCAGAACAGACAGACAGACAGACAGACAAACAGACAGAAACCAAAAACTTTTCGGGTCTCCACAGTAAGCCTTCACTGACGTTTCGGCAAAAATATTGTGTTCAATTTTTAAAGTCTGTATCTCCACTTCAAAAATTTTTTTAGGACAAGATCTTATAAGTGCAAAGTGTTCACCTTTACAAATTGCACAGATTTTAGTATTATTTACTGTCGTGGTCAATTTCTACATCACGAGAAAAGGTAATAGAGCCACGACAAGATTTACTATGGCCATAATGCTGGAACCTAAAACAGCTTAAGGACTGGATATATAAAGCCAAACAGCACAACTCAGAAATGTTAAAACTGTTTTTTAATTCCAAAATTTAAAAACATAAAACTTCATCTTTTCTAAAACATATACACAAATTAAAAACATCTTTTACTTAAGCAAGGTGTCAAATACATGTAAAATAAAATATCCAAACTTGACATGTTTCGGTTTCAAAGTATAAAACCATAATCATAAGCAAACAAACATCATTAAAAACCAAACCCGAATGACACTGGACAATACAATATATACAAAATATAACACAACAAACACGCCATCTATAGTCAAACACAAAAAGTAAAAGAACAGAAAACAGTAAACCTCAAATCAAGCTTGTATACTCAAGTGCCTCCCTCTATTCAAATTAGCTCCACAATATTTATTTAATAGCTATAACCATAAAGGTGGAATAACAAAAGTATCATTACAGATTAAACCTTTCCGCAAATAAATTTCGATGGACTCTCTTATAAGGGACTTGCGGTAATAATTCGAAATAAAAATCAATTTAATATCTTCGAATACAATTTTAATCCCCCCCTCCAAATATAACCTAGACAAAGCTGTTTTCATGCGACCAAAGTTAATATCAGATTCATGTTCCTTCTTTCTTATACTTAATTTTCTGCCTGTCATGCCAACATAATAACTGATATCTCCCCCCTCATTATCATACGGAATCTCATATACCCCTGAAAGATCCTCCTGTTTAATCGGGTCAAACTGTCTATTAAGTAACTCTTTTAGTTTATGTGGGGGTTTCGCAATTAAATCAATGTCAAACTTTTTTAATTTAAACTTTAACCTCTCAAAACCACCCTTCATATAAGGAAAAGAAACTCTTTTAACTTTAGAATACTCTCTCTCACCATTGTAATTTTCACTTACAGCCTGATCCCTCCCCCCAGTATTTTCATTTCTATAGTAATTAATAAAATTATTGATGCTACCCAATTTAAAACCATTACACTCAGCTATACTACGGATAATATTTAATTCATCATTCAAAAACTCTTCAGAACAAACCTTAAAAGATCTATTAACTAAAAAACGGAAAGTGGAAAACTTATAACTAAAAGGAGAATACGCCGAATTTGGGATGACATGCCGACTATTCAAATCCTTCCTATAAACATTTCTCTTCAAATACTCTCCCTCTCTAGACAAAAAGGTATTCAGAAATGTTGCTTTAATTCATGTAGGTTGTTGATTCTAAGAATTATTTACATCGTAGGAAGCGCATTACCATCTGGACGGGTTGTGATTAGGCTAAGAACTCTAACATTTTGATTTAAATTTTCTAAGAGTTCCTCTTTTGTAGAATATTAAAGGCCAGGTTCGGTTATAATACCACAACTTGTATTTAGGATTTGGTGTTGTTGGTCAGAAATAGAAAAGAGACTATTTTCAAACTACCGTAATTTCCGGTCTATAATCCGCGGATCAAATAATTATGTTTAGATCCAGAAAATTTATTTAATAATTGAAGTAAAATATTTACAGCGATCTAGTAAGTTACATCATATAAAATAAAATTTCTGGGTCGAAACATACTTTTTTGATCGGCGGATTATAGACCGGAAATTATGGTAGTTGATAGTAATTGTGACTGATTAGCAGAGTAAACACCCCACCAAACAATCACAAGATTGTAATTTTCGTAGTAAACGCACATCTCAAGTTTTATGAATAAGGAAATTAAAGAATTCTTAAAAGAATTGTTAGATGCACTATCAGTTCGTTTAATACTAATTAAACGTATGAAATTACTATAAAAAATAATTTGTTGCTTTCCATAGGGGAGAGAGAGAGAGTAAAGTGAACTACATCTATCCATAATACAAAATAAAATAATTCAGACCAACGCGGCACCTACTACTAAGCCAAACAAAGGTATGCACATTCGTGCACCAGTGCTAACTGGGGCTCATACGCTTATAAAACACTCCTATGCCAGTCTTTACCAAGAGTGAAGAGGAAAAACATGACTAATAAGTGACCGATTGCTTGCTTTCTAGCCAATGGAGAAGGTCAACTCACCAATCAATTCATGCATACAGAACCACAGTGCGTTGGTTTCCCTTAACTGACAGGATTTCCTTATTCAGGGACAGGGATCTCCAAGCACTGAAAAGACGTAAGTAGTTTTCAATTTTCCAGAAGTCGATACAGAAAGTCGGATTTAGGCTTATACATAATTGCCCTCTTATCCATAGAGAAAGTGCAAAAGAGGGTGAAACAAAGTGGAAAGAATAACCAAGCGGAAATAAGCGAAATAAGAAACAAGTGGGTAAGTGTGATCAAAGATCGGTCAAAGGGTTTCGTTTAATATTCCTTTCAAAACACTTTATCCTTTCTTTAATAAATTCAAACAAATTTCATTTAGCAACAACAACAAAAAAGTCATGTTTTTTATAAAGTAAAAATTTACCGGTCTATTTTTTCGTTTTTTCGAATATCTAAACCAGCCAGATAGCGGGCCAAGCCCGCTATTATATTCTGTCATAATAATATCCGTCATACGGACTAAATGCAATATTTAAAAAAATAATTTCAAAATTAAACAAATTGATGTATACCTTCAAAATGTTAAAATATGCGAATATTTCGATAATCGGATTTTTATCACGATTCAATATGTTTCTCAAACTCATATATTTACCATTCTCTATTATTTATATTGATACGATACTCGCTTTGTATTATTCTCAAACATCTGAAAAATTAGTTAAACTTCCCATATGACGTCAGATTTTCATTTTAATTTTCTAATGACGGGACATTAATCTGCTTTGTTTACTTACTCATACTCATACTCATTGTATTATTGAGAAATCTTAGAATTTTCCGTTTTATTACGACTATGACGTCAATCAATTTTATTTCTTATTTATCTTTTTTTCAATTGGTGAAACTTTTTATTTCATTTTCCTTTTTCACGTGGAAATCGTCTGATAGAAAATTAATTATTGTGGGAAGATTTTCATCGTGGATTTTTAATTTTTGGCATCTGCTATAATGAAAAATTTTTTTAATTTAAAAGGATAAGGCTGTTAGAAATTTGGTTTTTATCTCTATTTATTAAAATAATACGAATTTTTCAAATTTTAATATTTTCAGCTCTTTACAGCTGATATTCTAATTTATACACTAAGTTTCAACTCTCTAAGTTACATAGTTTTCGAGAATGGCTCTGTGACAGACAGACGACGGAGCGGGAGCAATAGGGTTTCGTGAGATGATCGAAACCCTAAAAAGGGATGATCGTTCAGGAGCCGGTGGTTGCGAATTTCGTTGAATACCTGAAGAAGGTATCCCCTGGTGGCGCTGCAGTGTCAGAATCCTTTATGACTCTTTCTATTTTCGACTAAGATAGCATCTCCTGAACTTTCATAAACTGCAGCTTATGCCTTATATTGATTAATAAAATATACAAAATGCATGAAAAAATTGTAAAATATTAGAAGCTGACATTCAAAGACAAGTCGCAGCTAAACAATCACTTTACGATCAGTTTATTTTAAAATTAAAATAAAATATTTGAATAAACCACAAAAAGTAAAGGAAACAGCAACGCTATGAAAGAACTTATGTTTGTTTTTCAACCTCAAAAGAACTGTGACCACTGTGAGAAGCAATATGGTAAGACAATTTAAAAGAAAGAAGAATAGAAGGAGGGGTGAGAAAAAAAAACACTCGTTACGAAAACAGAAATTAAAGGGTAAATAACCAAACTGCCAATCAAAAAAGAGATGGAATGACATTCAGTAAGAGAGCGATAAGATTTAAATAACAAAAAAATCCGAAACAATTTGAATACATATAAAATAATTAAGCAATAATTAGAAATGAAAAAAAAATCTCAAAATGCATAAAAATACACTGCTCAAAACAATTAAAGGATATTGCAGTTTTAGGTGGATTTTGTATCTGGGAAACTTTTTAGCTGATTGATACATGGTCGACAGACATAGTAGGTTATATGAGAATAAATTACACATGTTTGGCAGAAAAAAATGCATTTTATTGCGCATTTGTGTACAAAAGGAAAAAAACACAATTTGTGCATATGAGAAAAAAAGAATAAGAAAAGGTGTTTTCTTCAAAGAAAATCATTTTCAGTAGGGGATATGGTTTCCACGGGCGGCCAGCAACGTTGAACACCTTTGAGGCATGGACTCAATGAGGCTATTAATGACGAGTTCGGGTATTCTGCCCCACTCTTCCAGAAGAGCTCTTTCCATTTCTTGGAGAGTTTGTGGGGGTTGTTGGCGGCCAGAAACTCGTCTTCCTAGAGCGTCCCAAACGTGCTCGATTAGATTCATGTCTGGAGAACACGCTGGCCATTCCATTCGAACGATTCCTTCCTCGAAAAGGAAATCCTCCACCAGGTTTGCACGATGTGGCCTGCAGTTATCATACATTAAAATGAAGTTATCTCTGATTGCTGCAGCGTAAGCGACTACAATAGGTCTGAGGATCTCATCCCTATATCGGCGACCAGTCAGAGCTCCATCTCGAATGATGTAGAGGTCAGTGCGCCCGTCAATGGAGATGCCACCATACACCAACACTCCTCCACCGCCAAATCTGACACTTTCGTGCACGAACGCAGGATTATTCCTACTGCCGCGGTCCCTCCAGATGAAAATACGCCTATTATCCGGATGCACAGAAAAACGGGACTCGTCAGAAAACAGAATATTGCTCCATTCATTTCTCCTCCAGTTGACATGCTCGGTTGCCCACTCCCTGCGGTCGCGACGATGCCTTGATGTTAATCTAACGCATACCATCGGTCGGCGAGCATACAGACCTACAGCATGGAGCCGGTTTCGGACAGTCTGAGTTGAAATCGTGGTGCCTGTAGCCGGGCGAAGGTGTTGTTGGAGAAGAGTAGCGTTCATGTTTCGGTGTCTCCGAGCTGTTAACGTTAAATACCGATCTTCATTGGGCGTTGTTGCCCGTCTACGACCTTGCCCTGGTCTTCGGCCTGCACATCCACTCTCCAAAAAACGGTTCCAGATCCTGGAAATGACACTTTGTGACACTCCAATGGCTTGCGCTACTTCGGCTTGAGTTTGGCCCCCTTCTAACCTACCAACAATTCTCCAAGCTTCTGAATCTGTCAAATGACTTCGCTGAGACATCGTACTCATCGAAACAAAGCAATCACTGAATGCCGATCATCCTTGTCTTCATTCTCTTTTATCCAGTTGAAAGTCAAATTTCATTCGCTGCCGCTGAAGCGACGTTTTTGACGTCGAACTCAAAATTTGCATACTCCACAGTTTGAAAACCAGAAAAATTTGCATTTGTGATTCTCTTCTTCTATTTTCGGCAAAAAAAATTTCGTTTATATCTTTATTTTATATAAAACTTCAAATATCCTTTAATTGTTTTGAGCAGTGTAAATTAAGAGAAATAAAATCAATTTTAATAAAAAACATTAATAAAGAGGAACTGTTTACTTGTATTTAATTTAGTTTGGCATGATGCAAAGTTTTCGTCATAAAAATAAAATTAAAACGAAAGAAAATCTATTTAAATTTATTTCGTATACATCATATTTTCATTAAAAGATATTGCTTTATATCAACTTTTCATTAAATGATATTGAGTAGAATTGGATTTATTTTTTTAAAGAAGACTTTCAAGAGGGATATATGGCAGTGGAAAAGGATTTACTGTCGGGAGCACCTCTAAGATAGCCCGGTTCAAAGAAATGTGCACAAAACTCAGAACTGTTACGCACAGTCGTAAAACGAACACAACACTTACCATGTATTATTTGAATCGACAAAATATGATGAAAATGTGAATTTACCATTAGAAAAATGCAAACCTTTGATGTCCTTGTCATTACGCGACGTTGAAGATGAGTCATATCCAAGTCATTGTAGCATCAATATGTTGCATTTTGTGATGAGTTGCAAATGACTAAAAGATCGGTCACCGTGATGTTACAAAATGATGGTCACATGAGGGTCATAATATAACGAAATAAATAACTCACATTTCTGGTCACCGTTTTGTTTGTGACTATCTGTGATTATAGGGACACCAAATCACATTCGGTACCAGTTCCGAACTTTAAAATGTCCTGAGAAAATAAACCTGCAACCAAAATTGACAAACTAGAAAATCACGGTTAGACATCGATATCCGATATCCGATGCAAAAATATCGCTCAACAATATTGAAATACAAAGGGAAAATTTGAAAAGAACGTTGCCATTGGTTTAATATTAGTTTGAGATTATCCTCGTGGGACTAGCGGAGTTGCTTAAGTCAATTTGTAGCCGTCGACTCAAAAAATTAAACAATGTCTTCAAATTATTGCGAGTCAATTTAACTCATTATTAAAAGAGTTCCGTATTATATTACAAATAAAAATACTTAATTTATTTGCGCAAATTTGGAGTCAAGTACAATTTCTGGTTCTACATTACGCGAATTAAAAGCATGAAATATTTATATTATCAAAATGAAGTTTTCACGAAGTATTCGATATTATATGAAAGTGTATTTTTATGACATCGATATAATTTTCCTTTATGAAAGTTTAATAAACATTAATTTCTCTTTTCACCAATAGTTACTGATAGATAGATAAAAACTTATGAGACAAAATGTGTATCAAAATGACACAGCAAAAGATATATGTATTTGCGTGTATATAGATGTGTGCATGCATGTGAGTGTGCATTTCATTCAGATCCTGAAGTATGATAAAAATTGGAATCACAAAATAATTACTGAAAAGTGTTTGAATGTATGGAAGAAGCAAAAATAAATCAGAAAATAAATAATCACCATCATGAAGATTATATAAAAAACCTTATGCTACGTTAAATACATGTACAGTAAATATTAATATTGGTCAATAATTTCAATAACGATCATCATCAAAGAAAATCTATCCTTTAATTTAAAGAGTATTTATTGAATAGAGTTCAGCATCTTTAAAAAAATATATATTGAAAGTCAAAAAGTGGCATTACATTTTCAGCGCCTTCTAACATCATTTTGAAGAACTCTCCTTACTGAAAAGTAAGCCTTTTTGAAACTTTAATTAGGTTAACATGCAAATGCTCTGCTTTAAGAATCAATGAAGTCTAAGATGCCTTTAAGAAAATTCCAAAATCAATTTAAATGACCAACTTCTTCATAAATATTTTATGTAAAATGAATAATTTCCTGAATTTTGTAAAGACGTATTTCATTATTGATTTTTTTCTTTTTGAATGGTAGAACCCTTATGCTTAGAAACGCTTAAATTGTTTTTAAAAGATGTGTGATATATATGTTGCTTTAGGACAAGCGGTGTGAAACAGTGTACATGTTTCTTTCTATTAACTACTATTTTTAAATGTTTTTTGCAATATGTTCATTGAATTCAAAGCATATTTCAAAGAAACATATCTTAAGAGAAATTTCTATTTGTTTCAATTATTGAAAATGGCATTTTCTTTTTAACATAGATCATCCAAAAGTTACTATTACTTTATTTTTATACTTTTATTTATATATACTTTTATTTATATACTTTATTTATATACTTTTTAATTTTTAAATTTTTCGATTTTATTTCGAAATTCCGTAATTTTTTCTTTCTTTGTATCCTAAACACTACTTTTATGCCAAACATCATGTTTCTAGGACTACGAAATCGAATTATTCTCGAATTTTTGCGTTTTTTGAATTTTTATATTTTTCAATTTTATTTTCAATTGTTTTCTTTTTTTATATCCTAAAACTACCTTTATACAAAATTTTAAGTTTCGACGGCTCCGATATCGAATCATTTTTGATTTTTTGATTTATTTTTTTGAGTTTTTGGGTTTTTCCATATTTTTTAATTATTCCTTCCTTTTTGTTATCCTAAACCCATCTATAACAAATTTCAAGTTTCTACGGCTACGGGATGTACCTCAACCTCAGTGTTTGATGATCGGTGTGTGAATCGGTGTCAAAAAATCGAAACTTTGAGATATATTTTCATATATCTTCTGCTCTAGGAAAGATAGAAACGTGAAATTTGAACATTTGGTCCTTTTGGAAAAGTACTTTAGATAAATGTAGTTTCAAGTTTTTGGGAAACTTCAGCGCAAAAATATGGGAGGTCAAATATACCCTCAGTTTCTTCCTTAAAAAAATGCTTACAGCTGTGCTTTCTCTACTTGCCTATATATATTTGTATATATATATATATATATATATATACAGTCAAACCCCGCTATAATGAACCCGGGATATAGTGAACACTCGGATATAGTGAACTTTTTTGCTGGTCCCATCCGAACTCCCATTTAACTAATGTTGTTTTATACGGTTATAGTGGACAGCTGATATTTTGGTAGTTCGTTTATAGTGGACTCAAATTTTATTTTCCTAGATTTCTTTTTTTAGTTCTACAACTTTAAACTTACACTAGTTGTGACTACAAATGATGACACAGCTTTATATTGTGTCAAATTTCATTCTTTCACTCTCATCGCCTAAGCAGCACGTGCTTCTTCTTCCCCTCCTCTCCCTATTACAGGAACAAACCTCTCTTCTTCGTTTCTCCCCAATTCTAGGAATAAGCTCTGGTGTCCACTTGCTAACTTCGTCCCTCGCCCCTCGGTATAATCGGAACAGTCCAAGAATGTCCCTCATTTTACAGTGTCTCTCTTCATTATTCTTTTGATTGATTTGAGATAAGAAGACGTTTTTTCAAGAGCAGCTAAAAATGGCGAATTCTTTGAAAAGAAAAGCATTTTCGATTGATGATAAGGTTAAAATAATTAAACGTATTGAAAATGGAACAAATCAATCGGCATTTTTGCAAGGAATTTTCCTTGTCAAAATCTACAGTTTCGAACATTTGGAAAAATCGCAGTGCGGCTCTTGCTGCACACAATAAAAATTTGGATTCTTCGAAGAAACTACGTCGGGCTGAAAGAGAAAATGTGGAAGAAGCTCTATTAAAATGGTTCATCATTCAGCGGGATAGAAATCTTCCGGTGACCGGACCCGTGCTTCAAATTAAAGCGAATCAGTTTGCCGAAAAATTTGGAGAAAACAGTTTTGTGTGCTCTAATAGATGGCGGGATAGGTTCAAAAAACGGAAAAATATTTCTTGTGGAAAGATTGTTGGTGAAGCAGCAAATGTTTGTGCATCGGATGTGGAAAAGTGCAAAGCTTAAGTGTGGCCGGATGCAATCCAGGGTTATGAAGAGAAGGATATTTTTAATGCTGACGAAGCTGGATTATTTTACAAAATGACTCCCGATCAGACGTTAAAATTTAAAGGAGAAAAGTGCACTAACGGGAAGTTCTCGAAAGTGAGAATAACTGTTCTTTTATGTGCAAATATGAACGGATCAGAAAAGAGAAAATTAACTGTTGTGGATAAATCCCAAAAACCAAGGTGTTTTAAAAATGTTAAAAAACTGCCCGTCAATTACAAAGCTAATCAAAAATCCTGGATGACTTCCAGTTTTTTTGAAGAAGAACTTCGACAATGGAACAATGATTTGTTGAAGCAAAAACGTAAAATTGTTCTCCTTGTCGATAACTGCACAGCATCCCCACTTAGAAAATCTGAAATGCATTAAGCTCGTTTTTTTGCCTCCAAACACGACTTCTGTGTTACAGAACAAACTATGAAGAGAACAAATACGGAATATAACATCTCACTTTTGGAAGCAGTCGTTTTGTTGGAAAAGTCATGGAGACAGGTGACATCAGCAACAATCTGCAACTGTTTCCGACGCGCAGGTCTTTCGAAAGATGTGTTGTGGGAAGGAAAAGATGCCAACGTGGAGGACGAAGATGATGAAGAAAGCTTACCAATAGCTCTGTGGCTGGAAAAGCATAATGTGAACATTTTTCCAAGGGACGTTACTGAGCACTTCGAATCTTGCGATAATGAAGTGTATACTTCTGGTACCCCCACAGATGATGACATTGTATCTGAAGTTAAACAAAAGAACGATGTTGAAGAAGACTTAGAAGACGATATTGAAGAAGAATTTGAAATTTCGGCACCTTCTATATCGGAAGTGAAATCGGCAGCAAATATACTGAACTTTTTTTTTCTACAGAAAATGTGGACCAAAAGATATTAGATCCTTTACTAATTGTTGATAAGAAAATTGATGAACTCTACTTAAAATCGAACTGCATTCAATCAAAAACCACAAATTTCTTCCATAGAATGTAAAAATAAAATCAAGTTTTAGTAACTTTTTTCTTTTTATTATTTGATTTATTGTCAATTTAATTAGTTAATAATTTGTAAGTAAATAACGTATTATAGCAATCATTATTTTTAACAATACATCATATACTAAAAAATCAATAATAACAATCATGTGCAAAAAATATTTTCTTTTTAAAGAATTTGGATATAGTGAACCATCGGTTATAGTGGACATATTTCTGGGTCCGTAGACGGTTCACTATAGCGGGGTTCGACTGTATATATATATATATATATATATATATATATATATACAGCTTATAAGCTTTATTTATTTTCAGCTTGGATTTATGCAAGAAAGTGTAATTAAAATAAAAGAATGGAAATTTGTGCCATAGACAAAGTGAGAAGACAAATGAAATTATGCATGTGTTAAAAGTCTCAACGCTATTTCACGAGTGCAATGGTTTAAAATACAAAAAGAAAATACATAAAATACGGGGGAGCACGTAATGAAGTCCGCTGTCAAGGACGAAATGGCGGTAAATGTGAAAACAGTGGAGTCAAGAATTCCCGGTATCTATATTGCAACCAAATGTTTTTATTGGTATCTTGGTTACGTAATCCATATAGGTAATATTTGACTGCACTGTTTTCACATTTATTGCCATTTTACCCTTTACCGCTTCGTGTACTAGTTTTTCCCTCCATGTTTTCCATTTTTTAAAAATTTTTTACAATTGCACCGATGATGGAAATTTAAAACCTCCGAAACAGCTGTTTGACCTTTTTTTTACATCCATAAAGTAGAAACACCATAAGTAAAAACAAAGTAGAGTTGGGCTATTAAATGTCAGAATGAGATGCTTTGTAGGAAGCACCTGTTCATTCTGACGTATAACAATACGGTGCATATCGATGACAAATTGATTTTTAAGATATTCCAGAAGTTCTTCTTTTGTAGAATAGGTAGAGATCTGGTTTAGAAATTAAATAACGGATATAATTCAGAGTTGGGTGGACCTAGGTGGACAGATACAGAGAAGGAAAATATTTCTTTGGAATTTGAGGGAAACAGTGATTGATTCGCTGATGAAGTCTCCACCAACAAATCCACAGAATGAAGTTCTTTGACTGAACAAATATCACCAAGAACAGATTTAAGAGTTTTTGCAATGAGAAATAGTTAAGTACTCTTGAAAGAGGGATTATAAATACTACTAGCACGTTTAATACCAAAAACACGTGTATAACAATTTGTCTGTACAGTTTGTTGCTCTAAGAAATAGAAGAATGCAAAGTACTTCCATCCATAGTAAAAAAAACATTTCAGACCTCGGCCGCATCGCCCACTATTGAGCCCAACAAGATGCACATTTGTTCATCAGTGCTAACCAGGCCCATACGCTGACAAGACAATCCTATGTGAGTCTCCACCCTTAACGAGATGACTAGTAATTGACCACACACTTTATCTTTAGCTAGTGACAAGTCTGACGACGAACCAATTGTGTTCGTCGTCACATTTGGCGACGAGGGACACGACGGAACCAATATGCATCTCCCGTCTTCCTGAAACAGACACCAAAGCAGCGTGTTGGTTTCCCTCAACTACCATGATCCCGCTTTCTAGGAAAAAAAGTCACCATGCACGGCAAACACGTGGGTGGTTTACAAATCTCCATAAGTCGATGTAGACAGGTTGATATCACCTTATGCCACATTGCCATCACTTTTGAAGAGAAAATCACAATGAGAGTGATACAAAGGGGAACGCATTGACATGAGAAAAGAGAGGAAAAAGAAGAAGAGAAAGATCACTCAGGATCCCTGTCTTACGAAGCCCGAGAAAAATACCTAAAGGAGGTATTTCCCTGTGGTGACTGAACGTTTAGAGGAGATGAGCTGTTAAAAAGGTTAAACATCGTACTTTATATATTCTTTTGTAGTTTAATTAACAGTTTAATTAACAGTAACCAATAATAATTTTTGGAAGTTTTTCTTTAAATAATGGTATAATTTTCTAATGGTTCCACAAGGAAAAGACAGTTTATAAAGCTTTATATATTAATGAGAAAAATCTTTAAGAAGAGCACAACGCAATGTCAAGTCATTAAAATATTAAGCACAATTCTCACAACAAAAGAAAATGTCATCCTAAAGCTCCAAGCTAAGGACAGTATTGAAAAAAGACAAGAATTAGGCAATTGTGAATATTCACGAATAGAAAAAGTTGGATAATTGTGAGAAAGGAAGAAAACTCTAAGAACTGGTACGTTTAAATTAAAAACTGATGTGAAAAATAATTTTTCAAAGCTTACGGAACCCTTAGATAATTATTTTTGTGTTCTGGAAAGGATCACGGTTAAATTATATAAAGAAAATCGTTTTGAAGCAAAGATAAGAAGACATTTTTTGACTCTGTGAAAGCAAATGAAAAATAGGATATAATATTCTGCGGTTTATTGTTTGAGAGTAATTTCAACATCTACGGATCAAATGGAATACCAAGGAGTTTTCTAAAATTAAAGTAAAAAGTTTGAATCAAAGTATATGTTAAGAAGAGTAAAAAACGAAGTGCTTTGAATTAAATTTAAGAATTCATATGAGCATCTCAAGTAGTCCATTCAACAATAATTGATGATATAATACATTAAAAAGGTCTATTGAGTATTTAGAAAGATGACCAATGTCACAGCGTCTCTCTATTAATACTTGGGAGACCGTACATCTTTCAACAAGATAATTATTCAAAACGTACAATTTCTACGGCGATAGCTTCCATAAAGTGCTGAAAAATACTTCACAAACACCTCCTTAGTACATAATACTAATATTATATAGTAATTGATAGACTACATAGATTGGCAAAAATTTTTTTTATTAAATATAAGAAGGATTTTACAAGAGAGCTAATAGAGGAGTGAAATAATTCCATCTTCTGTGAATTCAAATTCAATAAGCTCACAGACATTCAGTGAGTATCGCATAAATTACAAAATTTATACGAACTGCATTTTTTCTATTTTAAAATTAATTGCATATTTACATTTCTGACATGATTTTCACGTCTGTTTAAGTTACTTTCACGTCATCTAAAGTTTTGTGATTCTTCTTGTTTTAATATAAAGCTAAAACTCACTGTTATTGAAATAAATAATTTATTTCAATGCAATAAGTTCGTAAATCTTTTTATGTTCACAACTGTTCTTCTTGCCTACATTTGTGACAACGTGTATATAACACGGATACACCTCAACGTGAGCTTCTTTACTAGATCAAGTCACGTCTAAATGAAACTCAGTTTCATCTCACTTTTTCGGCTAACAATGATTGAAAAAGACTCACTATTGCTTGCTTCATGTCCTAAATATTTCTTTTCTTATTACTCCATAAAGACATTTTGATGATTTATGACAGTAAATAAATGTATAACAGTAAAAATTTGGTTCTTTTGTGTTCTTTTATAGTTGAATTTTAAGTTACGTATATATTTTGTAATTTTCAAATTATACAGGGTGTCCCTTCTTATCGTTAATCAGTAGGTAATTTCTGAACGGTTAGTTTTAGTGGTACAGTTCTAATTGCAGAAATGTTTCAAATGTCGTTCTTCATAACATGAAAATCCATTTATATCAAAATAAAAGTTTATTTTAAATTTTTACGAAATGAAAATGTATGCAAGGTATCACGACTCGATAAGATATATTTATAAATCTGTTCTCTATGCTCTAATAAAGTAAAGCAGATAAAATTCCATTTCTGTTAGGAAAAATAAACTTACCGATAATTTTGATATTATGTGTTGTTAGCGTTTTCTTGAAAAAAAAAATCAACGCGTTTTTCATACACTGTTAAAAAAATGGGCCGATCTACTAAAAAAAGTTTAGTTTTTTCTAACTGATCTTTGGAAATTACTAAAAATTTGTTAGTACATTTGTATTCCACAGATTTTTTTAGTAACCGGTACTAAAAATCGGAATCATTGCTAGCTGTTTTTTAGTAATGTTGCTAGCTGTTTTCTAGTAATTCTTTCAGATTTTCTTGTAACTGAGTAAGAATACAAAAAATTTTTTAGTCTTTTAGTACCGATTTTTAGTACCGGTTACTAAAACAATCTGTGGAATACAAATATACTACAAATTTTTTAGTAACCTGAGATTTTTTTTTACAGTGTACTACTTTCTTATTTCAAAGTATTGTTATACTCTTAGCAGATTGTTCTTTGAATTAAACTTGTTCAGTGTTTTCATTATTCGAGGATCTGGATGTAAATATTTTTCTCAAAGACATACATTTTAAAAAATAAAATAAAATTTATTTTAAAAGCAGAGATAAAAATTTCTTTTATTTATTTGAATATCCTCCCTTTTATCACAACAATAGAGTTCTCATGTTTAGTCTTTAAAACTTTTTTAATGTAGGCTTACTGATTTTCTCATTTACGTAGGCTTTAGAAAAATTTTTAAATAATGAAGATATACAGAGAAAGTAAAAATGTTATATAAATCAATTAGACAACAGTGTAATAAATTTTACGAATAGAAGAATGTAACACAATCTTTAACGTGACATTAAAGTATTAGGTTGAAAAGGTTCTTTTAAATGCAATGAAAATAAAAATAAGACATTTTATTTGTGATAAAAGCTTACCCATTATCCAATAATTAACGTTTCACTAAAATGATTAAATGATGAATATAAACTTAGAGTAAAAATATATAAAGCAACTTCAAACAGTTTATTGGATTTTATCAATAAATATCAGGAAGGCATTGCATTAGCGTGCAACATTAACTCAAACGAAATACCTAAAACTAGTTTTTTAATCCACAGTCTCACTTCAATGTGTAATTACCCGATAACAGTACTTTAATAAAATTGATTTTTTTTCGATGTATTATTTATTCTATAATATGTAAATCAATATTTTTCTCGATAACTTTACGAATAACAGATGCTATTCATTTCAAAATCTGAAATGAAAGTTTCTTTCATTTATTTAGAATTCTTTAATTTTTTCAGGATTTTTCTGTTGAATCCTCGTAGTTGGGTCTTCAATACATTCTTTTAATATAATATTCTCGTTTATATCTATTAATTTAGCTTACAAAAATGTATAAATGATGTCTAGAAACACCGATGAGAGTAACATTTTATAAAACAACTAGAAAAGTTTATTGAATTTTATAAACAAAAATCAAGAAGACATTACATTATCTCTCACCATTCATTCAAAGAAAATCCTAAAAATATTTAAAAAATACACTAAGTTATTTTAAAGTATAATTACCCTCTTTCAGCACTTTCACAAAATTAAACTCTTTCGGATTTTCCTATATTCGATGCAATTTAAATATATATATTTTAAACAAATAATTAAAAATTGTAGGCACTTCTCCTTTCTAAAGCAGAAATGAAAATTAATTTTCTTTATTTTACAATGTTTTAATCCTTTCAGTAGCTTTGACTGTCGTGCACTCATGTTCGGATCCTCAAAACATTCTTCTAATGTATTCTTACAAATTCTAAAAATATTGTAGATTTTAATAAAATGTTTAATTGATGATAGAAAACGAAGGGAAAAAATATATTAAGCAACTACAAAAACAGTAACTAAATTTAAAAATAATTACTAAGAGAGATGTCTCAAAATATTTTGCATTAATAAATTACATGACTCTGGTGAAATTAAAATATTAGGTTGAAAGGAATCTATTAATTGTATTCGATAAAAAGGACTTTTTTCTAAAATAATCTTAATATTATTTCTTTTATTGTAGATTTTGATAAAGTGTTAAAATGAAGAATAGAAATAGAGGAGAATAAAATCATACCCAGTAACTAGAAATAGTGTATACAATTTTACGAATAAATTTCAAGAAGACATCACATTAAGGTTCAACATTTAGTAGAAAACTCAACATTTACAGAAATTCCTAGAAACATTTCATGCTTCTCACATTCTAACGTCATTAAAAGAACTTTAATGCATTTTAACCCCTTTTGCGCATTCATTATTTGATGATTTTTATGTAAATATTTTTCTCAATAACTAATTGAAAATAGTATATACTATTTCTTTCAAAAGAAGAAATTAAAGATTTTTTAATTCATTTTAAAATAATGTAATATTCTCAGAAAATGTGTCTGTTGACTTTTAATGTTTCGTCTTCAAAATGTTCTCGAATACAGTTTTACAAAACATTTATTAATTTAGTGTTTATTAAAATGTTTAAACGAGGAATAGAATCAGTGCCGAGTTAAAATTTATAAATCCAACAGAAAACAATACAATCTATTTTATCAATAAATATTATAAATTGTGTTTGGAAAAATTCTGTAGTTAATAGTTTCCTTTATGGTGGAAATAAAAATACTCGATTGAAGAGAAACGTTTAATTCCATTTGATAGATAAATATTTAAACAAATCACGAGATGAAGATTGAAAAATCTATCTTGAAATTATTTTAAAGGCTCGTAAAACCCCTTAATTGAAGAATATTTAAAATCATTTTTATAAAATTAGGATTGTATACCCTAATTCCACAGTAGTCGATATGATATAACTATGATATCATAAACGGTTCAAGCGTCACATTTACATCGGTGATCAAAATGAGGTAGCTTTAATTTGCCAATGTATTACTCTGAGGAGACTGAGACTCCAACGTGAAAGATATTTGAGTCATTTGCATCTCGTCACAAAATACGGCACATATTGACTCATTCTTCACGTCTCGTGACGTGACCTCGGCTTTTATTCCTTAAATATTTATCATAGACATATATTATGAATCACAAAGTTACGTAAAAAAAGGTACAGAATTTTATGAAATCGATTGGAATTTTCAGGGGATTAAATTTGAATAAATCCAAAATTCAAATTTTTATACGGCCCACGTACAAAAATTTTTCCAATGAGTAAAATGTGCCCCATACACTAACAGGTTTATGTACAAAATTTCAGTATTTTATAATAAAAAGTCACTGAGATATGAAAATACATAAATTCTGACTTAAACAACTTTTCGATACAGAAATGTGAGTTCGCAAAGGAAAAAACCCACGTCGGATGATCGCGTTTCAGCGGTCGTACACAAACGTAAACAGTGATTGCATAAATAAATAGTAATTGTGGTCTTTATTGGTACAGACGTATCTGCACTGTGAAGAAATAATAAATTTACGCATAGATTACAATGCTTGTTCACAATGTATAAGAGCCCTATTTTATTTGGTTATGAGGAATTTCTGCGTCGCGTCACCTGCACTTTAGTTGTAAACATTTACATTTTAATTTATGATTAATCCCTCACCAAATTTTTTAAAACATATCCCTGCGACTTTTTATGATAAAATGCTGAAATTTTGTACATGACCTTTTTAGTATATGAGTTTACTCATTGGGGATTTTTTTTGTACGGGGCCCGTAAAATTTTTTTAATTTTATATTTCTTCAAATTTAATCCCCAGAAAATTTTAATCGATTTCATAAAATTCTGTACCTAATTTTACGTAACTATGTAATTTACAACATATATGTCTATGATAAATATTTAAGTAATAAAAGTCGAGGTCAATATTTTTCGGACACCCTGTATATTAAAATATTGTGTTGAAAATTTTTTTTCGTTGCATAATTTGAAGTCCAACATCTTTATTACTGTTTATTTAAAGTAGTTTTTCTGATGTACAGTGCGTGTCAAAAAAAGATACACCTGCCTTTATTAGCAGATAGTTTACGATAAAATCACAACAAAGGTGTTTTTAGACACGTAATAAAGTCTTCTTTCCGAAGATCAATGCGGATTTTGAAATAGGGGTCTTCAACATATTAATCATTTCACCAAATTTGTTTAATTAAATGGTAACATTCCATTTGGACACTATATTTGAATTCCTTAGATGAAATCATCAGCACGGAAAAAGATGTACTTTATATATTTTTTATTAAATTTTCATAGAGTTATAAAATAAAATATACAGGGAGTTCCAAAATTAGACCGACAAATTAAGAGGTATTACAGAAGGCATCAAGATGATGAAAATTTACTGCAGCACATGGGGTCGCAAACCACGTTTTGCGAGAGGAAATCTCACAAATAATTATAAAAGGTGTGAAGTAGAGTGGAACAAAAAGGGCCAATAATAAGTAGAAAAAACATTTATATGATGTCAAGCATGATTACACTGCATCGCAGTTCAACATCAGAAAAGAGACGACGACACATTTTTATAGAAATTGTTCGAAGTTGCGGCCACGAAGGTGCGACCACGACACCGACGGACGAAGGATTGCCGGACGCGTTAAAACGTATTCCTATAAAAATGTCTCGTCGTCTCCTTTCTGACGTTGAACTGTAATGCATTGTAATCAAGTTTTAGTTCAAATAAATGTTTTTCTATTTATTATTGGACCTTTCTGTTCCACTCGACGTCACACCCTTCAAACATTTTTTTGCAATTTTCTCCCACTAAACGTTGTTTGCGACCCCATGTTCTATGGTAAGTTTTCGTCTTCTTGATGCCTTCTATCACACCTCTTAATTTGTCGGTCGAATTTTGGAACACCCTGTATATGGGTTATATGTACAAATGTTTGAAAACTTAGGTTTCACAGGAAAAACGTCCAGAATTATACCACTAAAATTGAAAAGCAATCTCTGGATAAAGTAAAGTAAAAGAAAGTCTCATCTCCCAATTTAAAAAATAACTTTCACAAATTTTCTGGTAGCTATTTCAGACTTTTATGAATACGATTAAACGGTAGCAAAATATAGTCCTTTAAACCTTCGAAAAGTAAAATTTCGCTATATCTCGAATTTGTTTGATTTGAATGAACTATAAACTTACACACCCACGTTTTGCACGATGCCCATTGTGTTTATTCAAAAAATGATGTTGGTCATAACTCATATTTTTTTAAGTATTAATTTAATTATAATTTTACCAGTTAAAATTATGCTTTTGAGGAAAAAAAACAATAAAAAACAAACCTTAAATATGTTTGGGTTTATTCAATTTATCTCAGTGAAAACAAAAGTTTTAAATCGGATGATGTATTGTGAGGATTAAAATAATATATATGTAAATATATATAAAATATAGACTTTTCCAGGCTTTATGGATGTAAAGCGTCAAAAGTGTGTTTTACAATTTCAAAAATAGAAGTTGGAAAAAATTTCGTTATATAGACGATCTTTATTTCAAAGATTGGATTCATATTCTCAAGTAAGACATTGTTCCAAGCCTAATGATAACTTTGGTGTGATTTTATTGAAAACAGTCTGTGAATAAGGGCAGATGTATCTTTTTTAACATTTTTCAACATAGTTGAAAAGTGTTTATGAATTCGATTTATCTATCTGTCTGCCATCCGTCTGCCGTCTGTCTGCCTGTCTGTCTCTCCGTACTCTAACTCGAGTAAATATATTCGGATTGTCATGCAATTAATGTATGTTGTTGAGGTTTACTATGCATGTTTGGTATTGAAAATGAAGTGTGTAGCACTTAAAGTATTTTTACAGGAACACTCAAAAGAATTGTGTTACATTACGGTCTATGGGAAAAAGTCATTTGTGGTTTATTTTAATGACGTTACACAATTTCAAACATATTGAAATTGATATATATGACTACTAAGGGGCACTACAAGAAGCTTATTATAAAATATAGTGTGAATAGCACTTATAGTCCCATTACAGGGACACTCAAAATAAATCTGTTGCATTACGGTCTATGAGGAAAGATCATTTGCGGTTTATTTTAATAATGTTTCAATATTTCAAACATATTGAAATTGATATATATCAGTAAGCTGTGTTTCAAGAGGCTTACTATATAATATCGTGTGTATAGCGTTCATCGTTCATTTAGAGGAACACACAAAATAATTAGGTACTGTCTGTTGACAATAATTGGTGGAAGTGCGTTTTCAGTTGATAAACTCGTTCTTAAATTTAACTCGTTTTTTGTCTATTATTTTTGTGTATAAATTCTATAGATCATATGCAGGGCACCACAAACGTTCTCGAATACATTTCCGTTTATTGGCGGAAATTCCAGAAGGGTCATTTTAAACTGTGGTACGCGTTTCCTAATTGAACTAAACATTTAGCATTCTATGTAGTGTATATACAAATCTATGGATCATACACAGGGCTACACAAAAGAATTCGGATTTCTGAAATTAGATTTTTAAATATGTTATGAGTTTTCCAAATTGTTTACTTAGATATCATCTTTCACCTTATTAAACGGTAAAGATTTGTAAAATTATTTTGGAACTGTTGGAAAGTGTTACATAATCTATACTTGACGCATGATTTTTCGTTCTTGTTTTTCTTACACTGACTCCACAATCCTTTAAATATTATAACTGGAAAAACTAAAGTGGTTTCAATCAAAATTAGCTGTTCTCACATTCTTTACTAATGTAGAAAACTAAATATAACATATTTTTTTTTTAAAAAATCACCAACAAAATTTTATACTTTCCTTTTAAAGCATTTTTGGTAAAATAATGACGCATTTTAGCTTATGCGCAACAAAACATATACAGAAAACAATACAAAAAAAACATGAATTTAAAAACATTGTCATAAAAGTCATAAACACTAACAGTCGCTAGCATTATGAATAAACGGAAAGTATCTCGTACTGTTTCACAAATTATTATTAGAAAATTTCAAAAAATGAAAATGTCACACCTAATGAAATTTGGTGCAGATTTAACGCAAAAATGGAGAAAGTTCTCACTAATAATTTTCGGGATTTACAGGGAATTTTTTACTTCAATTTTCTTCCTGAACGACCTATATATAACACGTATAATGTAATATATTGTAATGCTAATTTATGAGGAATATGTAAATTTCACATCAGTTTTAACCCTCTGAGCGTTTTGAAAAAGGGTAAAATTGTAATGTTTTTTTCTCTGCATTTTTTTTAAATGCTAAAAAAATATGATTCTTTCAGCATTATAAATAAAACTTAATTACAAACATGAATGTAACCCTTGAGAGTATTAATTATTCTTCAATGTTTTGAAAATTCATTACATCTGTAGAATTATATTATCTTAAACATTGCATATATTGCAGTGAAACCTGGAGCGTAGTGAACGGAATATTACGTTCCACACGCTTAGAGGGTTAAAAGCATTCTATTCCTTACCGAAAGTTTAACTTCTCCCTTACAGTGCAATACTTAACACAGCAGGTGTTAAAAAACAAAAGTTCACTGAAAATCACTCACCTTAGAGTCCAAACTTATAATCTTGTGACTAACATTTTTTGGACTTCTAGAAATAAATCTTAGGGGAAGTAAAATTTTCCCCAAATAAAGAAGTCAATGAATTTTTGTGCAGAATGGTTCATACACGTTCTAGTTCTTTTTAATATACAATAATAAGAAAAACTTCCAATAGTTTGAAAAAAGTGTTATGAATTATATATAATAAAATGTAATTGGTATCATTTCATTAAATAATATTAAAAATAATCTATTAAAAAAGTCTTCATTACATTTGATCCACCCTTGTGTTTATGCTAATTTTCAAATAAAAAGACGGGTTTTGCGTAGTTTTCATGAGCTCGTTCAGTGATGGGCGCTTCGCATCCAAGTAACACGGCAATGGACTGACGTACAATAGAACAACCAAAAATAATAATTAAGAAGTGTTTTAGGTGTCAGGAAGCAGTTTAGGTGTTCGGGAGTGTTTTAATGGTTGTGTTTCAGAGGTCAAGGTGTGTTTCAATCAAAAATGGTCAAACATGTGTCCCTTTATTTTCGATGGATAATCCAAATTTATCATCGCAGCTCAACAACACAAATGTCAGCAACACCCCACACCGAATTATTAGAGTTACTGGCATATACATGCATGCGACATGACACTAATTCAATTAAATTGCAATTTAAATGTCAGTTTAATTGCATGAGGTTTTTCTTCGAACAGAATTCACCTTTTGAAATATCAATTCCTTGAAAAAATAGGATTGCCATTTGTTTATCTCTTTGGATTTCCCAAATAATGAAAATCATTGGATAAAAAAATACTTTTATTAGATTAACAACATGGTTGTGCAATCCTCTGTTATACAGAAAATTATCGTCAAGAAAGAGGCCAAACCAAACTTGCAAAGCCTGTCGCCGCGCAATGGTTCAGTTTCAATATTTAGCACGAATGAAAATTAATATTTGAATTATTTTTTCTACTTAAGATTTGGGGGTAATTTGGGATTTGGGGATACCATGTTTTCTCGTCCGGTTTCTTGTCCGGGTACCATGTTTTCTCGTTAATGGGTGCTGTCCTGTGGACAGCACCGTGTTAACTTTACCGTGTTAACTTTATCCATTACCGTCCCCTAGCAGTGTGTCATTGACTTTTGAAGTGAGTTAATTGCTGTGTCTGTGCAGTGGCTATTGGAAAGAAATTCACCTCAAAAGATTTAATTTTTCGCCACAAATACAAGATATTTTCACAAGATATTTTTATGTCAAGTAGAAGTGTATTCGTTCAACTGTACAGCAGAACGACCATGTTGATTTTTGGTCGTCTTTTGAGGAAAAACCCGAGTAACCATTGTTTTGCACTGAATTCTGCAATGGATTGTTTCTTCATTCAATAAATGGTGAAGGATTGATGCAATGTTCAGAGTGCAATAATTGGGTACATTAGAAGTACAGATGATACGAGAAGGAATAAAGAAGAAAGCTATAACATGACAATATTAAAAATTGCTTGAAAACCTGAAAAATAAAGTTACTGATTTTAAAAAAACTGCATATATGTTTTAAAGCTTGATTCAAAATTTATTACAATAAAGCTTTTTGTTACTGGTAGTGTAAAAACATAATCTATGGTTAGTACCCGGTTTTACCCGAACACCAAAATTTGGAACTATTTATCATGGTCCTAGAAAACGCATTTTCCCAAGTAAAGGAGAATTTTCCTGTGGCAGCACGTGTGGTTTTTAAATATCCGTGGTATTCACAAACACTTCTTTGGGGTGTTCCGATTTTTCCGCCTTTCTGGACTTCTATCATCAAAGGAAAACTGTTAGGTACCTGGTTTTACACAACTTCCCCCTACACATTTTCGGAAAATAGTAATATATCGATACAAACTTTGTCTAATAGTATCAGTCATTCAGTCAGTAATTTAATCTGTTTCATTGCGTTGCTCAGCATTTAATATTTTAAAAAATTTTCTGAGGAATTGTCTTTTAAAATTAGTAGAAAGTAATTCTTTTATTATTAACCACTTCAACAGCTGCCCCGAGTTAAGTTGGGGGGGGGGGGGGGTAATAACTCTGTACTTCCTATCTATGCGGCCGTTGGTGTGGTTAAATTGGTAAGTACTTTATTATAGTGTCTTTTATGGATTGTTGTTAGAATTGGAAATTTGTGAATTTATGTTGACGTATAAAAAATTGCATTATTTCGTCATAATGATATTTATATATATTTTTCTTTAGAGTATAATGAATTCACTTTCAAATTTTGAAACGCGTGGCTGAAGCATAAATCAATTAACAAACTAGTCGGATGTGCCAATCCCAAAACTTTCTGCTATCTCAATCATGTTAATACTTCAAAATTCGCTATCACATCACAAATAAAATCAATATCTTTCGTCATTCTGTTGTACATCAGCTGCTTGCGAATCGTCGGGTTACCGGGATGCAATCAACTGATGTATACCAAACTACGAAAAGTCCTTCTGGAATGAACCGACAGGAACAGATAGCCTCCCTAATCCTTGGTTTTATGATTTTAGCTAATTTTACTGGAAAACACGAAGGTAAAATGCGTGGAACCTAATTAAAGAAGATTCAATCCCAATTCTCGTCAACATTGAATTTGAATGAGAATATCGCCAAATTAGTCCTCTGCAGCCAAGTTGGCTTCATTTAGGGCAACCTATTTTGGTCGCCAAATTGGGCGATATTTCGCCAACTGTCGCCAAGTTTGGCGAGAACTTGACGTTGGCGAATATAAATATATAGTGATAAGCATATAATAGGAACAGTGGTTACAACAATGAAAGAAAATTTGCCGAAACCATGTTAACTAAAACTCATAAATTAAACCCGTTTATGGATGAATTCTGCTGTCTTGTTTGAAAATGTCAGGCACCCTAAAATTTCAAACTGCTATATCTCAGCCATTTTTTAAGATAGAGGCAAAACAAAAATTGTTCCGGATTCTCCGGATCAAGGCCGAACATTTAACGAAAAAAAAACTTTTAGGATATCTAATTTTTTTGTACATCTTTTTGAATTTGAAATCTTTAAATGGCTATCACAGCGCCCCCTTTCGTCGAAATATCCCCAAATTCTAATAGAACCTGATTGCCATAGCCAAAAACATAGAAAAAATGTTATTCGATTTGAATCATAACTTCATACACTTTTTGATGATACAATAATGAAAATGGAACAAAAATATCGATCACAGCGCCCCCTTTCGTCGAAATATCCTCATATTCTGACAGAACCTGCTTGCCATAGCCAAAAACATAGAAAAAAATTTTGTTCAATTTGAAGCATAACTTCATACACTTTTCGATAATACAATGAAGACGGACAGACAGACATTTTGTAGAAACATGTTTTTCCCTAAAACGTGTAAATCCGTCGAAAACCGGAAGTCGAAAAAAATTTCGATTACAATACTTTCTTCTATTATAGATAGAAGAAAGTAAAAAGAGGACAAGTGCGAGTGGGACTAGCACCTGAAGGTCCCGTACCAGGTTGTCATATTAATGATGATGTAATAATTAGGAAGATGTAATAATTAGTTATTAGACTAAGCTTTTTATTTTTCTTATAATCAGAATGCAGGTATAAATCAAATTTCTTTTTTTTTTAAACCTGTTATTGAATGAGCATGAATTATAATTGCATGATGATACCATCAGGGTATATAGGGAACATATTGCATGATACCGTCAGGAATATGACTGGCTTCGTTTTAGCCAATAGTCCGTTGCATATAGCTTCCGTTTTCACAGCATTTTCTATACATTATAAAATCAAACAAATGAAATCTGTAACTATTTTAGGCTTCTTAAGCAAAACATATAAAATAAAAAAGTTAAATGCGGAAAAAGAAGGCAGAAAATGCAAGAACAATTACTACAGTTGCTAAAATAATTTGAAAGAAAAGTACCGATGATATTCACAGTTGAGCAAGAGTAGTTTTTCAAAACTATAACGAGAATAATTCCTGAAAACCTAGCTGTTGAAGTATTATAGAAATATCATCGCCACGGAATTCCGTGTAATACAAAAATATACGCTGAAATGTTATTTGCGGTGTCTAGTAATGGGAAAAATTTTAGAGCTGAATAATATAAAATAAAATCGTCATAACATTATTACGAAAGAACGTTAGGAAAATGAAACATTTAGTTAACATTAAAAAAAAATCATTTAAAAGAATAATATGGCTGCAGATTGATAATCAATTAAAACGAAAATAATTTCGAACTGTTTTAAAATTCTAAAAAGAAGAGTTATTTCATATATGAGAAGTTATCTATGTTTTCCTTTATTAAGAAAACAAAGCAAAAAACAAAGCGATTGACATAACTAGAGATCTGCACGGGCCGGGCCAAGGCCCGAAGCCCGTACTCGGCCCGGCCCGCGGGCCGGGCTCGGGCCGGGCTCGGGCCTATTTTTCTTCACGGCACTCGGGCCGGGCCCGGGCCATATTTTTTTCTGAAAGCTCGGGCCGGGCCGGGCTTAGTAATTACTCTTTACGGGCCGGGCCGGGCCGGGCCTTACTTTTTTCCTGAAGGATAAGGCAGTGCCTTAAATTATTTTTTCCGTACAGAGCCGGGACTGGTTTCATTCTTTCTAGTCTTCACGCCTCAAAATTTTTAGTCCTGGTGTAAAATAAGATCTGGCATAAAAATCTTTTCAAAACATGCATACATTTTTAAATCGCCATTATCTTATAATTAAACATTAAAATTTATTCTTTTTAAAGAATAGTAGATTTATACACTTATTAAAATATGGCTAAATTAAAATATAGTAAAACGTGTGAAAAAGAACCTGCTTATGATGGAATCCTGTCTTAAATTGAAAAATGTGTTGATCCATTAAAAATGAATATACTAATATTTCAGAAAAGAATATATAATACATTTACACCTGCTAAGAAGGCAAATTGTCTATAACTCATTTTTTTTCTTCCCTATGCAATTCCATCTTAGAAGATTTTACTGTATAGCATTTTTCTGATTTTTAACACTTCAATAAATGGAATATGGATTAACAATATTGATGATAACTTAAACACATACGTACAACAAATAGAGATTTATTTAAAAAATAAATATTCCAGCTTGCGGCACCTCTATAAAAATGAAGATTATAAGCATGAAAAAAAAAAAGGCTAAGATAGGAATTTTTCGTTAGATCTCCTCCTACGAGGCAAATTTTTAACCAAATTGACGTAAAAATTATGTTTTGTAGAAACTCACTCGGGCCGGGCCGGGCTCGGGCCGAGATTTTAACTTTTTTCCGGGCCGGGCCGGGCTCGGGCCGAGATTTTAACTTTTTTCCGGGCCGGGCCGGGCTCGGGCCGAACTTTTAACTTTTAAATCGGGCCGGGCCGGGCCAAATTATTTTTTGTATGGGTCGGGCCGGGCCCGGCCCTGGAAATTTCGGCCCGTGCAGACCTCTAGACATAACACTTTTATTTTAGAAATGCATTTGCACTGTTTTATAAATTTTTTGACGCATTTGAAATAATTTCTTAGTCATCGTATTTAAAAATGTGATTTATCTCTTTTGAAATTTAGAAATTTTCAGCAACAATTTTTAGTTCTATGTTAAAAATATTTCTAAAACGTAAAAAAACAACAGAGATTCTCCTTAAATTTAGGATAGTTCTCGGTTAAAAACATTGGATACAGAATCTCGATAATTAATTCTCGCATTTCTTTGTAGACTGAAGAAATTAGAGTTAGAACCGAAAACTTTGAACAGGAGAAAACATGAGGCGTGACCCAACTCATTATTATTTACATGTATATTGTAGCAGTTTCTGTAATAATAAATTTATTGCAAATGTTTCGAATAAAACATTGTTCCGTGTTCATACATATAAACTTCAAGTATCTTAGGTATTTTTATAGATGCAAATTTACAGAAGTGTTTCTCAATTTTTAATAGAATATCGGTTTTCAATTGCCAGTAAATTTACATGTCTTAAAATAAAAGACCACCAGTAGATTTTCAGTTATTTCATAGAATATTTTTTAACAGTATGCGTCGATACGAAATTAAAAAATATATATAAGATAAAAATTTAAAAAATTATTAAAAATTAAATATATTCCCCGTTAGCATTGAACCCGTTATTGAAAGTAACAGTATTACTAATAAACACACATAAAAATAACTTGTAAATGTTGAACACTATACATGCAAAAAGTTAAAAAGTTTTAAATGTTGAAGAGTAATAAATAGGAATGTGATTATAGTAGAATTTTGTCTATTAAAAAAACGCACCCTGGAAGTAAAGTATTTTATTACTGCAAAAATCTTAGAAATAAAAGTAAAAAAAAATACCCACATAATTATAATTAAACGAAAGAACTTCAGAAGAATAAAAATGTTAATTAGCTTAATTAAAAAAACTAAATAAAAGGAGAATGGAAATTAATTAAAGCAAATAAAATTTTGAGTTAGTTCAATTTCTTGAAAGAACAATTCTTACATATCTCGGAAGTTATCTTGTTTTCTCCGTTACGAGTTCAAAATAAAGAACGGAGCAATTAAAAAAAATATCTTTGTTTTAAAAATTCAGTTTATTTGACTTAGTTTTTATCGCCGTTATTTTAAAATATGATTTATCTCTCCCAAAACTTAAATAGAAAAGTAACTGGATAAATTTTTAGTTGCTTTCATCGATAGAAAAATTTTGAAAAAAGTAAAGACAATTTCCGGCCATGTTTCGAGATATTCTTTTATTTTGGCCCTTTTGCTCTCAACAAGAATATTCTCTTCGTTAGTTTTAAAGTTTTAATAAAAAATATTCTTTAGAGACCTAAATTAACCGCGACCGACTTTATTCTAATAGTCTATTAAATAGTCAGAGGTTTCAAAGAAAAAGAGATGATAAAAAAATTTCGTGTGCATACTTTAATGGGGCCGTTAACTTTAAATCGTTAAAATCGATATTTTCTTTCAGTAATATTAAAATTTAGTTTATGTTTAAGACTTTAAACAAAACCAAATTAAAAATTTTGCTTTAAAACAAAATTAAAAAAAAAATAACTTGAGCTATCTCCATACATGTATTAAGGAATGTTCATTTTTGAGGACATTTTATTCAAAACAGTTTTTTTTTTTATTGCCGGCATCACAATTTCCCAAAAAGGACTAGCCAGATTGCCACGAAATTTTAAGATATTGTACAGTAAATGTTTGTGATTGAAATGACCTAAATTGTTTATGTCTCAGATAATATTTATACATTATGTTTGCTTATTATTAAACTATTTCCAAATTTCTGAATTCCAGGTAATAATTATTTTGATTGTCGAATTGATTTTTATTCGATAGCACATCATTTGTATACAGTAGAAGTAAAGTTCATTTGTAATAGGTCATTGAAATTATTTTAATAATTAAAATACTGTTATAATTATGTATTATGTATGTTATGTATTAAAATACGTATAAATAAGTATTTGTAAAGTATTAAAATACTGTTAGCGGAGTTACGCGAATGTTATCCTGCGCACAATGTAAAATCCTTGTAAAATACGGGTCTATGTATGTCTTAAAATTAATAAAATTAAATATGTGAAATTCAATAATAAAAATTCAAAAGGATACATTTGTATAAATATTAATTATATTTTTTTCTCTAATGGGTGTAATGTGCTAAAAGCATTTCAAATTGTTAAGATTGCTTAAAATGAAAGCTTTTGGAATTTTTTTAATTACTATCACTGACAGAAATATGAATAAACTATATAGTACTTAAAATACACGAAAACCTTTTAATACACTACTTTAGTTTTTTTATAATATTTTTTTACGCAAAACTATAAAACATTTATAAAAAGAAAATCTGAGCATTGAATCTATAGTAAATATCAGCTTAAATTTGGTAAAAATAATAAAAAAACACTGGCCCAACACAAATATACTGATACTTCCTACACTGCAAAAAATTGCAGAAGGTTTTCCCTATGCAGAAGACATTTTAGAAATTTAGTTAAAAATTTAGTTAACTTAAATTATAATTGTATGATTGTATCATATTGAACTGAAACTAGAAAATTATGCAACACTCGGCAATACACTTTTCAGCATACAAAGAAATATTTTACTATTGTATTAGAAATTATGACATTTTTTAGACTCTTGAAATTTACGTGTTTTCAATTGTTAAAGAAAAAACACTGCCCTGACGCACAAACATATTGATACTTTCTGCACTGTTGAAAATTGCAGACACTTTTCCCATACAGAAACATTTTTGAAAATGTTGTTAAAGTTTAGTTAAACTGAAACGAGCAGGGAAGACCGAGCTATGCTCGGTCAAAATTAAATTTGAGTTCAAATATCATGACCCATGACCAAAATGACCCACTAATTGAATTTTCTCGAACATGTGACTTAGCCCAACAGTCTTCTCGTGCCGGAAAACCATAGGATGCAAAATTTAGTGTAAATTGAGCCGCTTTTTAGATAGTGACCCACAATGACCCAGAAATGACCCACTAATCGAATTTTCTCGAACATGTGACCTAGTCTAATGATTTTCGCGTGCCCGAAACTCGTAAAATACAAAATTTAATCAAAATCGTTAGAGCCGTTTTTTAGATAAAATTAATTTGACCCGCTTTGACCTAAAAATGACCCCCTAATCGAAAGTTCTCGAACATGTGACCCAGCCCAATAGTCTTCTCGTGCCCGAAAATAGTCAGATACAAAATTTCGTCAAAATCGTTTGGACCGTTTTTTAGATACAATTAGCTTGACCATGACCCAAAATGACCCACTAATTGAATTTTCTCGAACATGTGACCTAGCCCAACAGTCTTCTCGTGCCCGAAAACCATTGGATGCAAAATTTAGTGTAAATTGAGCCGCTTTTTAGATCTTGACCCACAATGACCCAGAAATGACCCACTAATCGAATTTTCTCGGACATGCGACCTAGCCCAATGCTTTTATCGTGCTCGAAACTCGTAGGACAAAAAATTTAATCAAAATCGCTAGAGCCGTTTTTTAAATAAAATTAATTTGACCCGCGTTGACCCAAAAATGACCCACTAATCGAAATTTCTCGAACGTGTGACCCAGCCCAATTGACTTCTCATGCACGAAAATGGTCGGATACAAAATTTCGTCAAAATCGTTCGAACCGCTTTTTAGATACAATTAGCTAGACCATGACCCAAAATGACCCAAAATGACACACTAATCGGATTTTGTCGAGCATGTGACCTAGCCCAATGGCTTTCTGGTGCCCCAAAACGGTAGGATACGAAATTTCGTCAAAATCGTTAGAGCCGTTTTTAAGATAATTTTTGCATATATATATATATATATATATATATATAACCACCCACAAGATTTGCTCGTATTAGGATATATGATATAATTGTGCAATTGTATCATATTTTACTTATTCTTTAAAAAATAAGAAATATCCGGCAATAAACTTTTTAGTATTCAGAGAAAAATTTTACAATTGCATTGGAAATTATGACATTTTTTATATATTTTTTAATTTATATGTTTTGAATAAGTAAGTAGAATGAGTAGTGGTGACTAACTCCGGTTCTGCCAGGGTCTACGGAAAGATAAGGAATCAGCCTATAATGCAAAGCGGATTCTAAACACCACGTTTTTTCATATTAAGTCTATTTATTATTTATAAGAACTTTGCGTACATAATCACTACCATCGGGGTTAACCAAGCTATGCTCGGTTAAATTTAACTTTGTGTTCAATTCAATACAACAGTAAATTCTCTGTACAACATACAGTATGTCCACTAAAGTCCTTTGCCACCCTCTTAACTTCGGAACAGCTGCTGTTATATTCATAAAAGTTGTGTCTAGGTATAATAAAGTAGCCATGCGCTACTGAATGAAACCGCCTATGGCGCTACCTGGTAGAAAACTGCGGAGTTAGCATTCCTATCTCGAAAACGGAAAGAGATGGGGAAAACAAGGGATTTACAAAGTTGTAGAGTATCATCGATTTAGTACAAAAAACACCTTGTGGACATTAATGCGAAGAATAGAACGGTTAAAACGCGCATTTGTTTTTTCGTGATTTCTTACACCGTGACGTGACAAAACGATGTTTGAAAGAAAAAAACAACCAGTTATGGAACAGCAGGTACATGCGACCCCTCCACAAACATTACAGGACCTTAAACTACACATTACGGACGCTTGTGCCAACGTGTCACCATCTACGATCCAACGTGTGCAACGTGAAATTCAAACAAGGATCCAAATGGGCATTGCAGCTGACGGTGAGAAGTTTGAACATCTAAAATAAAGGTATAATATTATAACTAGTTGATTTTTCTTTCTAAGATCGTTTTCTCACGTCACAGTGTAGGAAATCACAAAAAAACAAATGCGCGTTTTAACCGTTCTATTCTTTGCATTAATACCAAAAGGTGTCTTTTCGTACTAAATCGATGATGCTCTACAACTTTTTAAATCACTTTTTTTCTCTACCTATTTCCGTTTTCGATATAGGAATGCTAACTCTGCAGTATTCCACCAGGTGGTACCGTAGGCGGTTTCATTGAGTAGCGCATGGCTACTTTACTCTACCTAGACACTACTTTTATGAATATAGCAGCAGCCGTTCCAAAGTTAAGAGGGTGGCAAGGGACTTTAGTGGGCATACTGTATAATAATCAGTTCTATGTATCTTGATTGGTTTGATTCTGTTTTCTAGAACGTTCTATGGGCGCTGATTGGTCGAATTATATATCTCGGCTGCTATTGGGAATTTCTAGAAAATTTCTTCAGATTATAAAAGCCAATAATTTCTCCAAATGTCTTTAAAATTTGGCGAAAATGCGCAAATGCAGTAAATTCTTTCATTTGGCGTCAAACATACGTTTTGGCATTGCTAATCTTGAAAGTCGATTTTCCCGCCAAGTTTCGCGAATCTCGCCAAATTTGACGATATTTTGCGAAATATTTCCAACATTCCGACTTCGTTTACTGCCAACTGTTCAACACATTAATAACAATTTCAACGTTCATGCATTCACATTGAAATGCATTGACCCGTAGTGACAACAAAATGACCGACTAATCAAGTTCTCTCGAACATGTGATCTACCCCAATAGTTTTCTCGTACCACAAAACGTTAGGATACAAAATTTCGTCAAAATCGTTACAACCGTTTTTAAATAAAGTTAGCTTGACTCGTAGTGACCCCAAAATGACCCACTAATTCAATTTACTCGACTATCTGACCTAGCCCATATGTCTTCTCGTAATCCAAAATGGTCGGATCCAAAATTTAGTTAAAATCATTTCAGCCGTTTTTTGCATAACATTAGATTGACCCCAAAATGACCCAACTCGAAAATATGACCTAGTCCAATGATCTTCTATTGCCCGAAAACAGTAGGATACAAAATTTAATCTAAATCGTTAGAGCCTTTTTTTAGATAAAATTATCTTGACACTGGCCCATAGTGACCCAAAATGACCGACTAATCGAATTTTCTCTATCATGTGACTTAGCCTTGAATGGCCTTGTCGTGCCGGAAAAGGGTAGGGTACAAAATTTAGTCAAAATCGTTGGAGTCGTTTTTTCGATGTAATTAGCTTGACCTTGACCCGCAGTGACCCAAAAATGACCCACTAATCGAATTTTCTCGAACAGGTGATCCAACCCAATTGTCTTCTCGTAATTCAAAAGGGCACAATACAAAATTTAGTCAAACTCATTAGAGCCGTTTTTTAGATAAAATTATCTTGACCCGAAGTGACCCAAACATGACCCACTAATCAAATTTTCTCGAACATGGGACCTAGCCGAATGGTATTCTCTTGCTTGAAAACGGTAGGATACAAAATTTATTGAAAATCGATAGAGGCGTTTTTCAGATAAAATTATCTTGACCCGCAGTGACCCAAAAATGATCTACTAATCGAATTTTCTTGAACATGTGACCTAACTCATTGGCCTTCTCGTGCTCGAAAACGGTAGTATACAAAATTTAGTCAAAATCGTTGGAGTCGTTTTTTCGATGTAATTAGCTTGACCTCGACCCGTAGTGGCCCAAAATGACCCATTAATCGAATTTTCTCAAACATGTGACCTAGTCCAATGGTCTTCACGTGCCCGAAATCGGTAGGATGCAAAATTCAGTCATAATCGTTAGAGCCGTTATAAGATAAAATTTGCATATAGACAGCCAGACAGACAGACAAGATTTGCTCGCATTATAATATATGATTTTGAAAAGTTTATTGTGTGATTATACATGTATAATGTTTAACAAAATTATGTCTACCGATGACACCATTCTCAATTTCATCTTTAATTTTTCTTCACGCAACATGTAGAAGAGGCGTTTTCCAAAGATTTAGTGTAAACTCGTAGTTTCATATGTGTCTGAAAACGCTTCTCTTTTCTTCAGATGCCTTTTTTGAAGAATAATTAATCATATGCCTCATAAACCAATATATTTTAGAAATAAATGAAAACGTTTTTACTTGAAATTTTTGGGCCGTAAAAGGGCTCTTTTTTTAAAGACACGTTTCCGTAAATTTTGAAGACATATTGCTTTCTAAGATTGCTTTTCTTTCTTAGATCCATTGTTTTTCTGACACAGGAAAGGATTCCGGAGACATGGATAAAAACAAAATTATTTTAATTACCGAAAGAATATTATAATAATTTAATTTATGAATTAATAATACTTTAATGTCTTTTATTTCAAAGCTAATTTATTACCAGGTGAAAATAATCCGAATTGAAATTTAGCGGTCGAGAATTGTTTAAAAAGAATATTTTGAAAATCTAAATGCAACTTAAACAAATAGATATATCCTTGCATCACAGTCTTACTATGATGCCTAAATGAAACGGCAGTTGAGAAGTGGATTGTAGTATTTGTTTGTGTATTAGAACAAGCTGAAATAAGAGATACTGAAAGATAATACAAATTGATTAGTGGAACATAAGCTCTCTTTGACAGATGTTTCTGTTTCGCAAAATCGGAAATCAAACTGATCAATAATAAATATTATTATAACAAAGAGAAAGAGGGGTAAATCTGTATTTATTCATTATTCCAACAATTTGCAAACAAATCAAACACCTAAAACGCTCAATTTATACTGAAAGAACTAAAGACACTATTTAATGTTTATATATTTTTTAATGAGATAAGAACTTCATTCTGAAGATCAATTTGAAATATACTCATAATTTTGAATTTGAATTTTTTTTATAAATAAACAGGGTGATCCAAAAAAATGTATACATACACTGTTTAACGGATCATAACTTTCTGATTATTATTTCTTTTCAGGCTGTAATTAATTGGCAATAATGAGTGGACCAAGATTAAATTTTGAAAAAAGAAAATTTATTTTAAAACGCTATGGGAAGTATGAAAATTTAGCAGAAGTACAAAGATAATATCGCAGGGAGTTTCAGACAGATACACCTACGCGACTTACAATTAATCGGATAAAAGATAAGTTTGAAACTAATGGATGTTCAGAGACAAAGTTTAGGAACCGCAATTGAGCGGAAATGCGCCACAACACCAAATGAAATGTGTGTTGAAGTTTGTAACTGAATAGTCCACACTGTTATCAGCAGTGTATTGACCAGAACGGTAATAATTTTGAACATCTGCGGTAGGAGGAAAAGTTATACATTTTATGTAGATTTCTTTGCAATTTAATTATTAATTATACGTGAATAAAAACTGAAGTTATAAACATTCAAACTGTGTATACATTTTTCTGACGCACCCTGTATTTATTTTTCTTCATTGTCTGTTAAATGTACTAGTTAATAAAGAATTTAGCTAATTATATTTACAAACTCATTAAGACATTTTTTTGTTATTTTATGTGATTGAGTAATTTACTAATTCACTACGAAATCTCTATAGCATTTTTCTTACAACAATACAGGTGTTTCAAAAAATTGTGTTCGCAACTTATCTCTCCGGTTCGGATAATATGCATTGGGAGTGTTGACTAATTTTGGAATGTAACTTTTCCAATGCAATAGCTTTAACCCCGTTAAGGGCAGTTGGATGTTACATATTCCACTTAATTTATAACTCAAATACCACAAAGGCACCAGAATTTCGGGAATAAAAATTTTCTTTATAATGTACGGGAAGAAAATCTCTTCCTTATTCTCAAATATATTTGTTAATAAATGCTGGTATCATTCAATCATTTCAACATTTTAGCAACAAAGGTACTTTGTCCCTGAAAGGCTTAAAATACGATGCACGCTAGAATTTTTAAATTCCTACCTCGCGAGCCACTTGCCGAAAATATTCCATCAAATTTTCTTAATAGGTTTCTAACAAGATTTAAGTGCAGCTTGATGATGATTGCGGTATTCCCAAACGTTCCTTATGGAGATTTTAAACAGTTCCATCAACCTCAAAGTTACCTCTAATTCTAGAGATAGTATGTGGCGTTAGAGGATCAGTTTGAAACTATTATTCCTAAACTGCGTCGGTACTTACAATACATTTTCCAACTTCCAGTAATTCCTTTTGCTCAAAGCTGAGTCCAGTTTCATTCCTTATTTCAAGTTAGTTAAAAACGAAAGGAAAAGAAGAACATGCCGGTTATCAGCGAATAAATTGTGTGTAATGTTTTTAATTACCCTGTATTTTTTATTACTTTCACACATTATTAATTTATTTAAAAAGGTGCAAACCTTAAACACCGTCACGACTATTACACTTTTTTTTTGCCGCAATTTTTCCCGATAAGACTTTTGTGTAATGTTTTATCGCTTAAATGAATTGATTGTATAAGACGAAATTGTCTATGCAAATTAATGGTCTCCAAATTCAAGGATTTTATACATCCTAAAACATTTTTTTTATTTAGATGACATCTATTATGTAATAAATAAATCTTGTACTTTAGAAGATAATGCCCAGATGCAGTTAGCTAATTTTAGCCATCCTTAAACCCCGTCACGACGATTACACTTTTTTTTTTGCCGCAATTTTTCCCGATAAGATTTTTTTTCTAATGTTTAGTCGTTTAAATGAATTCATTGTATAACGCGAAATTGTCTGTGCAAAAATAATGGTGTCCAAATTCAAGGATTTTATGCATCCTAAAACTTATTTTTATTATGATGGCATCTATTAAGTAATAAATAAATCTGGTACTTTAGAAGATAATGCCAAGATGCAGTTAGCTAATTTTACATGAAAATGAGAAAAATAATTTAACAAGTTAGTTATCATGTTTTACACCCAAGCACTTCATATATTTAGCCAATTAGTACCTCTCTCGTTTTTGAAAACCTATCTAAGGTTTTATTGAAAAACAATACCAAGAGAGCTGTGCATATTTTACTTTCAGACCGTTATCACATATAAATCTCACATGAAGTTCAGTAATGATTATGAAATATAACATCAGATGCCAGATCCATTTTCTTTCTTAATTTGAAGTTAGAAATTGCATCTTTGAAAAATTTATATCTGCTTTGGGTGAGAGAAGACTTTCAGACAGAATTTATGCTCTTGGATATAAACAAGAACATGACAAAATTTTTTTTTTAATTTTATCATTTGTGTTAAAGTTTACAAAGTTAAATTTATCACACAAAACATTTTAAAAATTAATAATAATAAATTTTACCGCTTGTGAACCTTACATGGAGTTCGTTTTGTAATTTTATAATAAATGTAAGATTTTAAAAAATTTAACATTATTTGATCTTAATATTCCGTTTTAAATCTACTTTCAGAAATCATGATTGGGAAGATACACTATAATGCCATAATTCATGGGAACTTTCTGTTTTAGACATTTTTTTCGAATATTTTAAAATATACATGTCAGATTGTTTTGGGGTATTAAGATTAAAAAGAACAGGTTTGACTTTTTGATTGATAAATAAAAATATTTATCAATGTTGATTTGATAAGTAGGACAATTAGGGGACCAACAAAAAATTAAAGAAGAAAAATAATACTTGGGATCACCCTGTAAAATAAAATGCACGAAATGATTTACTGCTACAGAATATACATAGGCAGACATTGTATAATATGTGTACTCATTTGTGTAAGAATAGCATGCATATTAATTGAGATATAGCGATTTGTTTAAAAAATTAAAAAAATTCTTGCATGTTTTTTGCTTATAAAATACAGGGTTTTTAACCAAATTTAACGTCAGTTTCAGAAAAATTGACAAAATGTAGTAGAAATCATATAGCGTGATTTAAATATAAATATATTAAATATTTAAGGAAATATGGGCAGTTGTATGAAATAATTTTTTTCTGCGCATGCGCGAACGATAACAAAAAACTTTTTGTCTAATTTAATACTCAACACTATGGAGCAACTTATAAAAAAAAGCAGTCAAATATCGTAAAAATTCAGAGAGATATCGGCGTTAGAGTGAGCTGTTTTTTAGTTTCTGACTAAAACTCGCTGAATGATAGGGGATTGTCCACAAATTGATATATTTAAGTTATCTGGCTGCGTTCGGAAAAAAGTTTTAGAAAAAACAATTTAATTATAACTTACGCTTATGTTTAGGAAGATTTTGACTCTAAACTACGAAGAAAAGGAAAATATAGTCCATACATTGATTACATCTAGGTAAATTGAGGCGTTTATGGTAAAATTTTGTGAAATTTAGCCCAATACGCAAAACACTCTACAGTAAATTTTCGAGAAATTACGTTTTGCGTATTAGACCAGTAAAATTAGGAAAGTTTGCCATAATACATGCTAGGAGATAAAAATTAGTACAGTTGTTCATTGATGGCTACTGATGACTATGTAAAAAGTCCTGATGGATAGGAGGTGAGTGGGGGGGGGGGTTAAAATAAATTACCTCTTTGAGTTTTTTACAAAAATCTCAGAAACTGTTGGTTTACATGAAAAACTTACTCCGATATAAATTAAAGAACATAAAATTCTCTACAAATGAGAGTTATATACAGTAGAGCCTCGATTATCCGTCAGCCAGAAAACCGGAGATTTGACGGATTTTCCGCAAAAAATTCACTTTAATTTCAATTTTATTTACTTAATGTCGCCATAATAAATGCTACAGAGATAAAAATTAGTACAGTTGTCCCGTGATGGCTACTAATGAATATGTAAAAAGTCCTGATGGATAGGAAGTGAACGAGGGGAGGGAAGGGGGGGGGGCAAAACACTTTTTTAGTTTTTTACAAATATCTCAGAAACTGTCGGCTTTCATCAAATAATCACTCTGACATTAAAGAACACAAAATTCATTACAAATAACAGGTATTTACAGTAGACCTTCGATTATCCGTCATTCAGAAAACCTGAGCCTTGACGGATTTTCCGGAAAAAAAATTACTTTAATTTGATATTTATTTACTCAATGTCTATTCAAATTTATTAAATATGGTTGCAAAATAAAAAGGAAGACAGTAAACACTTCAATACTGCAATATTGGATGAAATAATGCCAGGTAAGTTGTTTATGAAAGAAAAATATTTATTATTAATGAAATGTTTATGAATGTGAAATATTATAATTGCGAATATAAAACTTGGAGAAAACTAAAAGTAGGTACATATTAATTTATAATTAAGTAAATATTGTGTAATTATGAAAGTGGATGGATTGTTAGGATTCAAAATCATCACCTCATCTTCTTCCTTGTCCTGTTGTTATCACCCTGGTACTGACGACAAATATTTTTATTTATTATTAATAAAATGTTATTGCACGTGAAACTGTGTAAGCGCGACAAAACATAATTGAGAACAATGAAAGTAATAATTTATCATTAAGCAAATACTTACTAAGTCATAATGTTCTTTTTTTCTTGATACATCATCATCAACTGAAGTGGACGCTACATTAGAAGGCGTTCTCAGCATGACTGAATCCATAATCACATCTTCATCGTCTTCCTCGTCCTGTTGATCTGTATTTATAGCTATAAGTGTAGCATTCAGACAGTCACCATGGCAAATGTTGCAGATGAGTGTGCAGTTAATGGCTGCTTTCCTGTACCCATACTTAGCTCCACACCCAGTGGTGCATATGCAGAAGATGATATTTTTCAGACAGCCTCAGGTGCGATCAGTTCCTTAGTTGTAATAAGAACCAGACGATTCTGCTTTTGTTCCCAGCCCCAGAGTTCGGCATGTTGTTACTGGCCAAACCACAGCTGCACCTGATGGTACACCCGGATAGAATATTTTCTAGCCACTACTTCTGTTGGTGGAAGGATTGAAATGTCAGGTTTGACATTCGATTTAGATTTGGCGAAAGAATGGTATCGGAAAGTATTGAGAGATGTAGATGTGCGAGGTGCTTCATACAATCTAAAGAAAAAAGTTAGTTTCCTGCTTCTACAACAGCATCATGGTCAGCAATTTTGTGTACCTCTTCACATTGCTGAAACAGCTGGAAAATTTTTGTTTTCCACATTTTGAATTCGGCTGACGTCGTATCACATCCAGTGAATGCATAAAGGTCTAGAATGATGTCTTGTTTCTTGAATTAACTGTTGTGAGAAAATAATATTTTTTTCAATTCTTCTACTACTTGGCTTAATGAAAATTTCTTGTTCGAGCGGAGTTAGGGCGATTAGGAGGACAACAAGATCAACATCCTCACCAACAATGGCACTCTGCCACTAGAAGAAGATATTTCAATGGCTGTTGTTACAATTAGGGTATCTGCATTGCCAGTACTCTCCCGGCAAGATATTCCATTCTCCTTCAATTTGGAAGAAAGCACAGCTGTTAATCTTGATTTGTTCTTTTCATTTGAAAGGAAGCTCTTGGTTGACGGAAACCTCTGTGTTCCCCGTTGAAATTAATATCCACGGACTTCTTCAGTGCACATCTTCGGTTTTGATCTGCTAATTTCGTGCTGTTGGCAATGTCGGAGTAGCCATCAAAAACCACTGAACAGCCTTTTCCTTTATAATGTGTAGAGATTTATACTTCACAAATTGAAATAAAAGTGGAACCTCTTGACCAAGGGACTTTGTGAAGAAAGAAACTACCATCCATAATAATATCACAATATTGGAAATCAATGGGCTGTTTCAATAGTAACTTTGATGTAATAAATTAGATGATATTCTGGCTTGACTAATGTTGTTTGCAGATATTTTTAGTCCTTAATTTCCCTTTAGAAAATTAAACCTGAGTCTAAAAAATATTAGATATTGTTAAAAAATATTAGACCGCAGTGCGAAATTTTCGCACGGATCCATTGGTATTTAATAAATTTGAAATTAAAGTGATTTTTTTTTTGCGGAAAATCCGTCAAGGCTCTGATCTCGTGACTGACGGATAATTGAGGTTCCACTGTATATACCTGTCATTTGTAGAGAATTTAACGTTCTTTAATTTGCGTCAGAGTAATTTTTTCATGAAAACCAACAGTTTCTGAGATATTTTCAAAAAACTAAAAAAGTATTTTGACCCCTCCCTCCCCTCGTTCACTTCCTATCCATCAGGACATTTTACATAGTCATTAGTAGCCATCACAGGACAACTGTACCAATTTTTATCTCTGTAGCATTTAGTATGGCATCATTAAGTAAATAAAATTGAAATTAAAGTGAATTTTTTGCGGAAAATCCGTCAAAGCTCCAGTTTTCTGGCTGACGGATAATCGAGGTTCCACTGTATATAACTCTCATTTGTAGAGAATTTTATGTTCTTTAATTTATATCGGAGCAATTTTTTCATGAAAACCAACAGTTTCTGAGATTTTTGTAAAAAACTAAAAAAAGTAATTTATTTGAACCCCCCCCCCCACTCACCTCCTATCCATCAGGACTTTTTACATAGTCATCAGTAGCCATCAATGAACAACTGTACTAATTTTTATCTCCTAGCATGTATTATGGCAAACTTTCCTAATATTACTGGTTTAATACGCAAAACGTAATTTCTCGAAAATTTACTGTAGAGTGTTTTGCGTATTGGGCTAAATTTCACAAAATTTTACCATAAACTCCTCAATTTACCTAGATGTAATCAATGTATGGACTATATTTTCCTTTTCCTCGTAGTTTAGAGTCAAAATCTTCCTAAACATAAGCGTAAGTTATAATTAAATTGTTTTTTCTAAAAATTTTCTCCGAACGCTGCCAGATAACTTAAATATATCAATTTGTGGACAATCCCCTATCATTCAGCGAGTTTTAGTCAGAAACTAAAAAACAGCTCACTCTAGCGCCGATATCTCTCTGAATTTTTACGATATTTGACTGCTTTTTTTTTATAAGTTCCTCCATAGTGTTGAGTATTAAATCAGGCAAAAAGTTTTTTGTTATCGTTCGCGCATGCGCAGATAAAAATTATTTCATACAACTGCCCATATTTCCTTAAATATTTAATATATTTATATTTCAATCACGCTATATGATTTCTACTACATTTTGTCAATTTTTCTGAAACTGACGTTAAATTTGGTTAAAAACCCTGTATTTTATAAGCAAAAAACATGCAAGAATTTTTTTAATTTAAAAAAAAATCGCTATATCTCAATTAATATGCATGCTATTCTTACACAAATGCGTACACATATTATACAATGTCTGCCTATGTATATTCTGTAGCGGTAAATCATTTCGTGCATTTTATTTTACAGGGTGATCCCAAGTATTATTTTTCTTCTTTAATTTTTTGTTGGTCCCCTAACTGTCCTACTTATCAAATCAACATTGATAAATATGAAGTCAAACCTATTCTTTTTAATCCTAATACCCCCAAAAAATCTGACATGTATATTTTAAAATATTCGAAAAAATGTCTAAAACTGAAAGTTCCCATCAATTATGGCATTATAGTGTATACAAGTCATGAACATTGTTAAAAATAATTTTTGACCGTTATCGGCAAATTTTGCTTTGAATATGATTTATAGTAATCATCAATAATATTGCTGCCGTACCAAGATTAGGGTTATTCAGGCTTATGAAACATTTGACAAATTAACGAATCACTCTATTCTATTTCAGTAAAGTTTAGCTATATTTCTCCCAAGTTTCTGCTTGTTGAGAGAAAAGTTCCCCAAATCTCTTCTACAATTTCATCGAGACCATGTTTGCACTAAACTCTCTACAATTTCAGAATAACCATTTTTAGGTGCGTTCGTAATTATATAAATACGTAGCACCTATAGTCGTTGTTTTGTCCGTCCGTCTGTCTGTCTGTCCGTCTGTCTGCATATAACAGCCTTAAAACTACCCAACCGAATGGTTTGAAATTTAATATACATAACTGTTGCAGAATTTTGTCGAGTCCTTTCAAATTTTATGGAAATCGAATCAAAACTTAAAAAGTTATTAATGAAAGTTTTATTTATTCTGTTAAATCCTATCATACGTAATCTATATAATAAAAGCGGATGTCATGTGACTGAGGAAAACAAATACGGGCTAACCCCATCTTTTTCCATATGCCAAGGGGTCATTTTTATTCAAAATTATTTTTTCGAATAAAATTGCATAAAAGTTAAAAAAACATTTTTAGAAAGATCGTTCAAAAAAAAAAATGTTTGCTTGAGAGATGAGTTACGTTCAAAAATGTATAGATTCTGAGATAACTTTAGTGAAAAATAGGTTAACAGCCGAATATCTCAATCCATTAAAGTAAATAAACAAAATATTCATTCATCGTGAATCATAGAAATATTAACCATGGAGGTAATCATTCGCAAAGCAAGATCTCCATGGTGAATTTACGGAGCTGTCTGGAGTCGAAAAAAAATAGCATCTGTAAACATGGCATACGTAATAAGAAAAATTAAAGGCTTCCTCATTTCATTCATAGCAGACGATATAATTTATTTTACTGAAATAATAACGATGATTTTTTTACATTGTAAAACTAGATATAGCACGAAATGAACGCACCTCATTTGTCACGTTTAACTTACAATTTCCAACTTGTATTATTTTCACTTGATGTTTCTCATATTTCCTCTTTTGCGTTAGCATTATTTGTATTTACAAACAAAATTTTAATCAACACTGACAATTTTTGAATATATATTGAAAATAAAGTTTTAAAAGCTATATTATAAAATATATTTAAATATTCTTTATATAACAAATAATAGATTTTTTTCTCTTGGCAAGCAGAAAGTTTATTTTTTTTAAATATTTGCAGTGCATTTCTTCCCCTTAGAAGTATTTTGAATCATTATAACAGAAGACATTTAAATTTTCTCCCAATTCATCCTAGCGAAAAATATAAAATTGATAAATATTTGTAGTAAAAAATATCGCAAAATCCTGAAATTAATGCAAGTATGTAATAACATACCATTTTTCTTCCGCTTTAGGCAATTCTTCATATTATGAATCAAGTAATCGGAAACTGCCAAACGCCACCAGAAATGCTACCGACATTCAAACTAAATGAAGTCAACTCCCAACGTCTCCTTTCATACCTTTTTTTTGGTGGCTTAGTATGCATTTTATTAAATATGGTGACAAGCAAAGGCTTTGCATTTGGTCAGACTGTGATTATAGGCATAAATCTCTTATGTATGTGTTGCTTATTGGCAAACGGTCTTTGCTGCTCTTTACCTTTATATTCGTTGTTATTACTTCTAGTAGGCATAAACTGGCTTCTCCTTGATAGATAATCGTAAAATGCAACTGATCGCAACTAAAATATGCCAAATATTGGTAGAATTGCTAGATTCAGTTCAGGGGGAGGGGATATGTGATTAAAAAAAAGAAAAGATGATATTTTCAATATTAATATGAATCACTCATAAGTATGCATATAAATCCCAGGATATATACATTTTTAATTGCTTTTTGATGCTATATGTTTTAAATACAAACATGGATGCTGGCATCATGATGCTGTATATGACGCAGGAATGGCGTCTCACGTCGTCTTTGATGAATCCAGGCTCTGTATATCAGACTATGTGTATCCAGGCTCTGTATCATGATGCCAGCATCCATGTTTGACGGCATCGTGGAAAATGCACATTGCCAGCTTTCATTCGAATCGTCATACTGTCATACCACCTGGAGTGACGGTATGAAGTGCCATTGGATACACGTCTCGGTAACCTCTTGTTCGCATTTTTTAAGCGGTTGCCGGCAATTTCAACAGCAGCCGTTATATTTCTGATGTGTTACGGCAGGTGGTTCTGCCTTATCTTCGATGCCTCCGCAACTCTACGTTTTAGCAGGACAATGCACGACCGCATGTCGCTCGTACTACCTTCCTTTATACAGAACATGTTCAACTGTTTCCCTGCTGGCACGTTCTCCTGATTTCTCATCAATTGAAAATGTCCTGTCAATGGCTTCTGAGCGACTGGCCCACCACCACTCGCCCGTCACTACGGTTGATGAACTGTAGCATACAGTTGAAGTGGCATGGACTGATGTACCCGTGCATGACATCCAATCTCTGTTTGACTCCGTGGCTAGGCAGAAAAATGCTGTTATTGCAGCCAGAGGTGGCTGCTTTGGGTAGTGTTTTCTCTGGATCTATACCTCCAAATTTTCTGGAAATGTAATCACTTGTCCTTCCCATTATAATGTATTTGTCCAATAAATATCATTCTGTTAGTTGCATTCCTTCATGGTGTTGCATTTTGGATGGCCAGAAGTGTATATATACAATTTTAACTATTAAAATTTTCATTTCTTTAGATTTAATGATTATAAAAAGTTGTAAAAGTACGTAAAGTGCATTAATATAAACTACATAATTTTGCTGTTTTTAACTTTAACTACATTTTACTACTACATTACATGAAAAAACTTATTTTTTACAGATAAATAAGTTAAAATATGTTATGTAAATACTGTATCTTATTTTCTTTATTCCATTTTTTGTAATATCCTAATAATTTAAAATAAATATAAAGTTTTAACAACTAATTTATTTTGAATTTTTGCTATATTTAATCTTAGATTCCTGTGTGTACAATTAGAATAAATATTTACGTACATAATAAAACTAAAAGAATTGGAACTTGTAAAAATATTTTTTATTTAGACGGTTATTGTAACTACAAATTCAATAACTCGAGATTTATAAAAAATCATATAAAAAGGATATTTTTAAAATCATAGTTTTTTCGAAATATTTGGATAATAGGAAAAAAATTTAAAAGTGTGTTTTAGTTTATGTAACATATTTGCATTTGATTCGCTGCGAAAAATAAGAATTTCGTAATGTAATTAACTATAAATAATTTTTAAACAGCAAAACTTTCTGGTCTATATTAATTCAAATTGCGTATTTTTTTTTCTTTTACTTTTCATTAAATCTAAGAATTCTAAAATTTCAAAGTGTATATATGTGAAAGACCATGTATTTTAATTTTATTTTTTTATATTTGGATAACTTAGATATTTTTTCAATTTTGGTTAGAAAATAATTGGTGAATAGTTTTGCAGGGAAAAATAGGAGTTTGATCAGGTGTTGAACACAGACGAAAATGGCAGATACCCCATTAAGCCGCTGAGCTGCTTATCAATGGTTGTAATTTATCCGATTATAAGCTATAACGTAAACTTCAAGGGTTATTTTCTGAAGACTCACTGGCTAGCGCATATTATGAGCTTTCACACGTCTATCGATTTACTATTTACTATAGGTACACAAATTTTCATAGCATTCTCTGTTCAGTGTGTGTTTAGAGACTTATTCTAGTGTTAACTACCGTCTAGTAGATGATATATGTGCAGTTGATGGAGACATATTGACCATCTATAAACTTTAATGACGTTAAATCAAATACAATTTACATGATTCACACATTCAATTCACGCAATATAACCCTACGAAATCAATTTCATCGTTTTAAATTACCTGCATATCCTTACGTTTTACTTTTAACTCTAATTTCTATTTTATCTCTGACAAAAACGTACTCCTAAAAATGCCAAAAAATATCGCATCACAGTTACAGTGAACTCAATGATATAAGTCATTGTACATCGGGTGTCAAGTAGTTTTAGCCATATCTGGTTGTTCACTTTGCAGCTGGAGGGAGGTTAATTACATATACATAAACTTAAGTTATTTAAATTTCCATAAATATATGTGTAATAAGATATAATGTTCAGCTTTAAGGTACAATATGTAGTTAAAGAAATATAACCGTATGGAATCGAGTACATCATTTTAAGTTATTCTGCGTATGCGTAGGTTTATTCTTTTCATTTGAGCTTACCTCTGTCAAAAAAATTGTATGATATAAAATGCACTTTCACAGGTGCAGTAAACTCAATGACGTAAGGCATTATTCATAAAGAATAGAAATATTATCTACCATAATTTTATCTACCATCTATTTGTTATCTGTGTAGATGGAGGGATGCCTACCGAACATCCAAAAGAATTATTGACAGTGTAATCAAATATAATTTACATCATTCATATGTAACGTATACTTCAAGAAATATAAATGTATGAAATTGAGTCCGTCATTTAAAATTATCCCGGCTATGATTAATTCTTTTTCCAAATTACGACTTACATTTTATTCGATGGGTACTTAATCTTTAACCTAAAACTGCTGCACGACAATACATTAAGTATCCTGGCATATAGTTCCCAGCCCTGTTTTCTTGACCATAGCCCTGATGTGCTGTGCAGCATATGTCCCATCCTGGTGGTCAGCTTGACGCGGTACCCTTAGTGTTTAGTTCACAAACATGTTTGGTACTCATTTTACCGACCCCGAAGAGATGAAATGTTCAGTGAACCTTCCTCAATCTGTAGCCAAGAATCGAACTGCAGCGAGGTAGGCAGGGGCGCTGACCACTACCATACTGGGTTTCTAACCTTTAGCCACTGTCACAGAAATTGTTACATAGCCACTGTGCGCGGTCTTGGAGGAAGCTTGATCTAAAAAGGAATAAAAAGCTCGAATAACTCATAAGATACAGTTTCTGTACCAATATTGATGTACAGGTTTATTATAATTCAAATTCATATATTCAGAAGTCTCTAGAGATAGTTCTAGGACTCTAAACGAAACAAAATTCAATAGTATCTAATTTAACTGAATGGCTCTGCAAAAATTGAAAAACATAGCTGTTTGTAAGACTGTTAAGAGCAGTTAAAGTTTAAAAGTGCCTTCTATTTTTTTTTATATACAGGGTGATTATAAAAAAAACTATCCCGATATATGAGCCCATAACTGTCATACTGTTCACAGAAACTGAATGAAATTCTGGCCCAAAGTATTTTGAGGTATGCGCTCAAGAATAACGTGAAAAACAACAGTTAAATTCTAACAAGTACGGTTACAGTGACAAAATTTCGAAAATTTCAAATGGCAACACCTACTTTTTCATTGGAATGTGATCTTCGTAGTGAAAAACCATAAAAAGCGAACCTGTAGCACGAAAATCGCCGGCGCTAGACAGACTAAGAAGAAAAGTGAAAACAACCAATAAAGGACAGAGAAGCAACAGAAAGTAAAACATTTTATTGTTCAGTGCTATCCACCATCTGCCGCATGTAAAGTGTCGTCGTGTGTAAAATGGAAAAGGTATGAAACACAATAAAATGTTTTGTTTTCTGTTGCTTCTCTGTCCTTATTGGTTGTTTTCACTATTCTTCTTAGTCTGTCTAGCGCCGGCGATTTTCGTGCTACAGGTACCGTTCCAACGCTTTTTATGGTTTTTCACTATGAAGATCACATTCCAATAAAAAAAAAGTAGGTATTGCTATTTGAAATTTTCGAAATTTTGTCACTGTAACCGTAACTGTTAGAATTTAACTTTTGTTTTTCATATGATTCTTGAGCGCATACCTCAAAATACTTTAAACCAAAGTTTCATTCAGTTTCTGTGAACGGTATGATAGTTAGGGGCTCATATATCGGGATAGTTTTTTTATAATCACCCTGTATATGGTACTATAACAATTGTTTTACATACAATGTCCTTGTAAATATTCTCAAGTAAAAGGTAATAAAATTTAGTATACATGATTCATTAAATATTATTTTACAAAATAAAGTTAAATTACAACAGTAAGTTCAAATTAAAAAATTATACTGAAATGCCCATTACATAATCTATCTTTAGCATATCATCAGCATCTTGACACGAGCTTCAGTTCTATTACTGCTCGCATGATTGATGATAAGATAAGATGAAGTGCTAGTTGAAAAAAATACTTAAAAGAGGTAAAAAGTTCGTTCTGATAGCATGATTACTATCTCATTTCCAGCATTTTTTTCTCTTTATTCAAAAATTTTCTATGAATCACTATTAAAATATTGATTACATGATATAAAACACGAGATAATATTTACTATTGCATAAGAAATTCGGATTACGATTATTAAGTGTTAACATATAATAAATGTTTAAATATATGTAATAGAATGTTGTAACATTGTGTATATACTTTTGAAAATGAAATATAATGAAAAATTTACATCACAATAATTCATTTTAAAAATATTGTATAAAGACAAATAAAAGCGTAATAAAAAAGTTGCTTATATGCTTAAAATATTATTTTGGTGTGATTATATTTTCATTTTACTTATATTTCATTTATGAATTTTTTTAGTTGTTCAGTACTTAATGGTTAAAAATAAATTCCAATTTAAATATTCAATAAGTCAAAAACTTACATGTCATATTTTTATATGTAGTCTTGGATTTACGTGTTATTTCGAATGGATTGTTTTTATTTTTGATCAAACATTTTATTGTTTTACGAAAAATTATTAACGCACAAACAACCAACGGTGCTGCCATCTAAATTGAAATTAAAAAAATTCTTCTTTTATTTAAAATTTTATAATTTTTATGATATGAAGGAAAAAAAAAGAGATGATTTACAGTAAAATATGATTTGCTTACAAAATGTAGGACAAAAATTACTTATTTTACCATTATTAATAAAATATAGATATTTATTTTTAATAAATTCAAGAGATAATTAATTCAAACGTTTCTTATAATGACATTGGAATTTTTACTTTTTAGTTTTTTTCCCAGAATGTTGAACTGGGTTAAAAATATATAAACAAGAAATTGCACAATTTTATCAAATTATGTATTTCATAAAAAAATTGATTTTGAAAATTCCCTTAAAAAGCTCTTAGGAAAATTTTAAATGAACATTTCAAATATTAGTTAGGTATAAAACAGATAAATAAGTAACAAATAGATTTTATCTTATATCTCTATAAGGGAATTATTGGTTTTCCCATATGAGGACTCTAGAAGCCAAGGGGTACAAGTGACAAAATTTCGATTTGGAGAAAATTGAATTCATAATTTTGAGTCAATAGTAATTGACTGAAATATTTATGAAACTGTTGCTTATTTCATAGTGTTTTAGGTAGCTTTCAATACAAAAAAGTATAAAGCTACCTATTGCAGCCGTTCGGAGGAAAGCAGTTCCGGAAAATTTTGATATATTTTCACCGATCATGACCCCCAGACCCCAAAACCACCCTCCGTTCAAATGTTGATTTATATATATAGATATATCCATATATATATATATCTGACCTAAGTCATACGATAACGCTCGTATTTATAAATCAATTTTGATGAAACTAATTGTGTGTATTAAGCTAACCAATGTCTCGACCGAGTTCGTGGGCCAGCTTGGTCCGCCATTTTGTTTCAAGAAGGCGGCCATTTAAAAATTTAAAACTAAAATAAATATACAAAAAATTAAAAATTCAAATTTATTTTTTAATTACGTTTTAGGCCTTCATACAAGGATTCCAGAGCATTTTTTGGTTTACCTCTATCTTAAAAAAGGGCTGAGATAGAGCAGTTTGAAATTCTAGGGTGGCTGACATTTTGAAACAAAACATCACATTAACCCGATTGCTCGCAAATTATTTTCTTTCATTGTTGTAATAATTTTCCCAATCATACGCATAAAACTATATATTCATATCCGTTAGCGCCAAAATTGGCGACATTGGCGACATTTGGCGAAATATCGCCAAATTTGGCGACCAAAATAAGTCTTCATAAATGAAGCCAATTTGGCTATTGCTCAATAATTTGGCGAATTTCTTATTCAAATTCAGTATTAACGAATCTTTTGTAAACGTTTCTTTGCATTTTAACTTGTTTTCGTGTAACATTAGCTAAAATTTTTAAACGAAGATATAGGAAAGCTACCTTTTCCTCCCGGTACAGGCCGGAAGGACTTTTTGAACTCTTATTTCAATAACTGTGTAAAGAAGATGGAGTACAATGTTTTTAATTTATAGTTAATCAGTATTGATAACAAGGGGTAAAAGTTTTGAATGCTTAAGTAGTTGACCTCCAAAACGCAACACATAATTAAAAAATCCCTTATACTTTTTTTGCGTACAAAGAAACAGCCTTATTTCGATATCGCCTGTGTTCAGGTTTTTCAATTTTGTCACTTGTACATCTTGGCTTCTTGTGTCCTCATATATATATATTTATGCACAGTCAGATATGGGCCCTAAACACAGAACTGCGGGAAACATCCTCCAGTAAGATATGAGGCTATAAAGGTAGATTTTCATTCATGAAATTGAAAAAAAAAACTGACAATAATTTACGTCAAAGTTGACGTAATTTGTCACTTACATTTCTTTCCAACTTTTAGTGTTTTTGACGGATGGAGTGGGGTGGTTCACAGCTTTATTTTGAGGTAACAGTAAATTGCATATTTGAAAATTTTATTAATAAAATTGTTATTTTTTGCATGGAATCTTCTTCCTGGTTCACCCATTTAACATTATGTGATGTATGTCTAATTTTTATACATAAAAAACTCAAACACAAATACTATATAGTAGTATTTCTTTACAATAAATGACAAATCTTTCATTCATTAATTTTCCATTTTATAATGTTTTTCCAGTGACAAATATTTAAATATTTTCAAACATGCGACATTAATATTTCTTTCTATAAATTAAAAAGTATTCAAGAATTATTTAATTAAAATTCCCAGATACGAGCTATTTTTCAAACTAATCTGCAGTATTGATTAGGCGAGAGAATTTGAAATTAATGCTTACAAAATTTAAATATTATTGATTACTTTTAATATAATTTTCAATGATTAATAATGAATCCATTAATTCCTATTTATCTGAGTACTGTTAATCGAAAATCGTTAAAAATTGCATAGTATAATAGTGGTGTAAGTTTAAGATTTTACGAATTACCTGAGGTTTGTTATTTGTCCGCAATGTTTAATGCATAAGTTTAAATCATTTATTACTTTTGTAAATCTGGAATGAAAATGAAACAAATTAAATACATATTCGTATACACTTATTCATAATGAAACACAACTCAAAAAATTCAGTTTTTTTACGCAATGTTTAATGCATAAGTTTAAATTATTTATTACTTTTGTAAATCTGGAATGAAAATGAAACAAATTAAATACATATTCGTATACACTTATTCATAATGAAACACAACTCAAAAAATTCAGTTTTTTTACGCAATGTTTAATGCATAAGTTTAAATTATTTATTACTTTTGTAAATCTGGAATGAAAGTGAAACAAATTAAATACATATTCGTATACACTTATTCATAATGAAACACAACTCAAAAAATTCAGTTTTTTTTAAAAAGGAGAAAATTGAAAAAAATAATGTTTTTCCAATGTTTTAAAAGGTTTCATCCATTAAAGTAAATAGTCCTCTGGAAAATAGTTCAAATATTTTGCATCTAAATTTTAATAGAAATTTTTGTGATTTACTTTTCGTGTTATATTGCTAAAAATTTATTTCTACAAATTTAAGTGAAGATCCTTTTAAAGTTTAGAAAAGTGTTGTTGGATAAGATACTTAAAATGCAGAATTTATCTGTCGAAAGCGTAACTTTTTTTTTCAAAATCTCCAAGTTAGACGTAAAGGGCTCAATTCGATTACCAAAATTTGCGGAACGAAAAATTCTTTGGAATTTTAACTGAAAAGAGAGTGAAACTTCGAAATCGAACTAAAGAGTAACACAGCGATGTCCTTTTTTTTTTAGAAATCGTAGGTAAAAGGAAAAGAAACATCATGTTCAATTTAAAATATTTTCATTTGTTAAAATTGTACTTTATATTGTAAAGAATTTAACAATAATAATTAGAATCTTAAAATAATTAATGAAAGTAAATTTTTGGCAGTATGAAAAAAATAATCTTTGAAAGATGTATATTTGAAATTATGCGCATATTTTTGTGAATTTTCTTCTATTTAATAACTCCGAGTATTTAAGTAGAAAAACAGCCGTAAGATAAATTGCCGGAATTCATACCCCACCTATATTCGTTGTTTATGTATCAGACGTGGTTACAGTTCATCACAAAAGTTTAAGCAAACAGTAAAATATTTTAATAAAACTGAAAAGAGGAATATATGAAATAATTTCACATTAAATACTCAAAATATTTTACTCGTAAATGTACAATTTGCTTAGGGAGTCGTCTACATATAAAAACTGTACCAAGCTTTAAAAATTCCAATGTTACACTGTAAAAAATGACCAATGTTTCTTATTTTATGAAAATATGCTATAACCACGAACGAAAATATAATATAATCTTCTGAGTTATCCGAAATTTCAAATAGCATGTTACATTGTCTTTTGAATCCCCAGAAACGAATACATTTTCAAAATTTAAAGAATAGTTTATAAAAACAAATTATTTTTAGCTGCCCGAATTTTTCAAAAACGTTTCCGAAGAGTTTTTATAGTGTATTAATTAGTGTCCTCAGCCTGGAATACCTGTTTTTCAAATGCTATCAATTCTGAAGTAAACATTTTCATGCTCCCAAAAAATGTTTAACAGGCAAACATGCAAAATTAGCAGCGTCAACAATAACATTAAAATTAAGATTATTTCTTTACTCTTTCATGTATAAATTAAATTTTGCGGCTGAAAACGTGTACTTGAGAATGGATAACATTCGAAAAACAGGTATTCCAGCTTGAGGACACTAATTAATACACTATAAAATCCTTCGGAAACGTTTCTGAAAAATTCGGGCAGCTAAAAATAAATTTTTTTTATAAATTATTCTTTAAATTTTGAAAATGTATTCGTTTCTGGGGATTCAAAAGACAATGTAACATGCTATTCGGAATTTCGGATAACTCAGAATATTATATTATATTTTCGTTCGCGGTTATAGCATATTTTCATAAAATAAGAAACATTGGTCATTTTTTACAGTGTTAAGAACTAAATTTCACATCATATTTGGATAAATATGCAAATTTTATTTATGAATACCAAACAGGAATTCATACAATGAAGTAGTCTAGGTTTTATGCAGGTGTAAAATTTCCATTTTGCCTTCCGATGATATCATAATAATTAAACAGAATTCGCTATCTTGAAAACATGGCGGACTATTTAACTCATATTTTCTGAATGGCAGGATTTCTTGCCGAGAAGTGTTGTCAGTTGTGAGACTTTTTTAAATACAGATTGCTTAATTGCTAGCACATTTTTGAATAAGTAATTTTCGTGTTACTTAATGCCTGATTAAATAAGACGAATATTACAATTTCAAAAAGGGTACCATTCAAGCAATTTTACAAAAACAAATTCTCGGAAAATAAATGGCTTAAACCTGTGGTTCCCAACGTGGGGGGGGGGGGGGGGCGTACGCATCCACAAGGGGGCAATTTGAGTATTACGCAAAATTCAGCGGACCACTCTTTAAATCGTAAAACATTTAGAAAGATTTTTTTTAAATAATCAAAAATTTAAAAACCTTTTACAAAATAAATTTTCTGGTTTAAAACATTTTTTTATTTTAATTGTTTCAAGCTGATACTTGGAAAAACTCAAAAGTCTAAGTGCTATCGTGAGATACATCACCAGAAGTTCGATCCACTAATTAAAATGTATTTTTTAGCGATCTTTATTTTAGGATCCTAGAGCGAATATAAGATTCTGGATTATAGTCAGAGACAAAAAATTTTATTAGTTCTGGGAAAAAATTAACAAATATTTCAATTCAGAGGGAACGGCCCCTTATTCTGGGTGTCGCCTAATAGTAATATAAATACAGAAGCTATTTAAAATAAGATTTGAAAACTGTATAATAACATTTTACATCCGTTAATTATTTCATGATTTTTTTTAATAATGACATAAATATTTTTATTTAACGTGTTTTACCGCTGCTTCCTTTATATTACGGAGCTAGTGGTTTAACTTAGTAATGACTATATTGGAAATTATAAAATTTCTGTAAGAATTTCAGTTCTTAAAAATATTTTTTATGATATTTCAATTAATAATTTTTTATTTTCTGATTTCCAAAATTTTAAAACTTAAATTTATTGAACTGCATGATATTCAACATTTCTTATTCCATATGCATTTTCGAGTTTAAAGTTTTAAAATAAGCTTTAATACTTACCACTTCTCGTCTTATAATTCATGATTTATTCTTTATACTGCATATTAAAATAAATTTTATTCTGAGTGATGAATGAAAATTGTGATGTTTTCAAATAATCAGGTTCAGTTAATGCAACTATACCATAAATTTTTGTTTGTCTGTTTAGAACAGTACTATGTGGAATATATAAGGCTCAATTAACACATATGTTAATTTCCTCCTCCCACCACTATTTATGAAAATAAATGTTTATTTTATTAAATCACAAATTCTACGATTAAATAAGGATTTTTTTAAGTAATATAGATTTGTATAAGCCGTAAACAGACCCAGGAATTAAATAAATTGTTTCGTTCTTTTAATTTTTTTTTAATTTTTATGCACAAATAAGTGCATGAAAAATTTGTTCTGAATATTTGTGTAAACTATTTTGTACTGTATACGCGGCTATTGTTTTTCAAAACTGCTTCTATAGTTTTCTTTCATATACCTCCGAGCCAACTTATTCGAGAGTCTTCTGTTTTATAATCTTTGTATTTTTTGTCATGCAACAAGTGAATTAATACTATTTTTATATCTTTATTTAAACGTTTCTGATTTTTTCATATGCTCTAGTTAACATTAGCTTACTTCACTATATACATATAAAATTATTATTGTTCATATGATTGTGTATAGTATAACAAATAATTAGAAATATATAATTGGTATTTCTATGTAAAATCTGAAAAAAAGTATTCAGAATAATATTTAAAATTTGGCTTCACGCTGGCTAACCACGATGAACGATCCACTTTCTGTATTTTATGCAAAGAGTACTTAACCCTTTCCGGCACAGTGGTCCCACTCCGGGCACACCTAATTTTAATTCCAAACTTGCATTCGGCACCAAGAATATTTTAATAAAATTTTGCTTTTACAATGAAAGCTTAAAATAAGGAGTTCTTATTTTCTAAAAAAGTCGTTTGTAAATTCCGGTGTCAGTCAGTAATTTAGCATTTCACGAACAGAATTTGTCTGTGCCGGAAAGGGTTAAGCAACAAATCTATGAAAAGATGTAATTTATTAATCTTTAAAAAAATAATATTATGTTTTTATGAAATAATAAATGTAATTTAAAGCTTTTATTATTATTTTATTCGATTGACTTTTAAAATTGTATATGTTATTTTATTCAAAATAATATCCATAAATGGAAGTGTAAATATTTAATAATAATAATAATAATAATAATAATAATAATAACAGGGTGCATGCATTGAAAGCAGCAGAATATAAGTGTACAAAATGGTTTTATTTCGAATTAAAATTCACTCGAGAATCTGAAAAAAGTGTTATAATACTTTAAAATGTTACTTGTTTTTTAAAATCTGCTTAGATTCGTTTTCTTTTTCCTTATTAGAAATCTGCCTCTCCTTCTACCTACCTCTTCCAGATATGCACTTCCTGCGTTACACTGCACCTGAAAGTCGGTTTCTGCATTTGATGAATTTAAATCTAGCGTTTTTTCTATATGAGGGTTAATTTCCTAAATCACATACTCTTGATAATTGTGAAGGGCCTTTGTGCCTCTGTGAATTTGGATAATTCTATAACTTTAGTAATACGATCTTGATAAACCTACCAAAGTGCGCTCAAAATGTAAACACTTGATAAATTTTAATTTACAAATTAAATCTATTTTTAAACGCACATTTACAGAATTCCGATGTAAAACAACAAAAATTTTTTGAATCTTAAATCTGGAAAGAAACTCTTACTTTTAAACAGTGAATAAACTGCATTGTTGATATCCTGTCCAACTCAAAATAAATTAGCCACAAAATATACTATATTGTCAGATTGGAGAAATTTTATACTCACTTTGTTTAATGACATACATTCAGTGATTAAATAATGCAAAAATTACTAGTAGAAAAAAATGACAAATATTTTGATTAAAAAATTCCTCAATCCACCAACACTTTCGTGAGTGGATATTTCAGCACGACAATCTTTCAATACGCAACTCACTTATTACGAAACAGTGTTTTTCGGCGAAACATTTTCACGTTTTTCATTGGTAATCTATAAGAAGTGACTTAGAACAAACACTATATAAAATATTTTGATATAAAATGCAAAACTTACAAATGTGAAAAAAAAATGAATCCCCTCTAATACTGCAACAAATTACCGTAGACGAAATGTACTGGTACCAAACAATTGGAAATAAAGTCTACTTTTCAATGATGTTTATAAAATTTGCTTAGGGGCCATCTACGTATCAAAACCAGCCAAACTTTATTTTATTTCAATGGCAACACCCACTTTTAAAACGACATTTTAAATCTGTGGTTCAAACTATGTCTAGATATTAAATGTCAAGTCATTTGGATGGTAAGTTTTTGAATTATAAACATTCAAAATTTAAAGCTTCTAATGTTAAATTACATTTTCATATTTTTATTAATATCTCCTGAAATTATAATCCTAATGTGCTATTTTTTTGTTTTGTTATAATACTAAAATCCCAAACATAAATACGTTGAATTTGTAATTTTTATTATTTTATAATATGAATTACGAATTATGAAATTAATATTCGAAAAAAATATGAATTACAACCTACAATTTTTTATGGATTTATATTTATTATGTTCTACTTTATACGCATTCAAATTTAATTTTTTTCTTCCAAGTAGTTTTAAAATTATGCTTAAAAATGACAAGATGTTGATTTAAGGGGCCGTCTATGATGTGCAGAAAAGCATAATTTGAAAAAAATATTTTACTCAGTTTACTGTTGATTCGAATAAGATTTTTTTAAAACTTTTTCTGTGTCTGCTTTTAATTTTTTTATTAAAAGTACGTAAATCGTATTTGCACGAGATATAATTTTACGCATGTTATGTAAATTAGTTTCTCTTGTATTTTTAAATTGACAAAGTTCTCAAGAAGCTCATGTTTTCAAGAAGTTCAAGAAGCTCATGTTTTAAAAATGAACAGTCCTACCTTAGAAAAAAAACTTACTCATTACCTTTGTTACATTTAATCGAATTCCTAGCTTCTTCTCCAATTTAAGGCACCTATTATATTTTATTTTGTGGTATATATGTTTGAAGTAAAGTTTCTTATAAATGCATATGTGTTGTGTATTTGCTGGATTTTGTTTTAAAATATGTTCTTAACAATCGTGTTAAGATTTATATTCAGACTGAAAAGCAATTGGCCTGGGTTTTTTTTACGTCGTTTCCTTATAAAACTTCACACTATTTTTTATTCTAAATTTTGTAATCACCGATATTCTCCAAATATAAATTTAGAAAAGAGCGAGTAAAATAAATTCAAAATCTGAGAAAAAGGATTATAAAAATACCTATAAAATGAAAATCATATTCACATATTCAAAGATTCAATTAATTGCTGATAACCTTAAACTTTTTAAAAACGGATAATTCAACACTTTTAAACATTATAAATGAATAATGAAGAGGAGTTTACCGTACATAACAATAGCCGAAACATATTATGTGAGTAAAATGGTCATATTGACAAGAAATAATACATTAATAGAAGTGACTTAGTCATTCATAGCATTTCAACAATCGAGTACCGAACCTTAATTTTCGATACAGCTCTAAAATATGCTTATTTTAAAATAATTAATTTCTCTGACACTAATGGTAGGAATTTTATGAAATTCGATATCTAGGCATAGTTTGATTTTAAGATTTGAAACATCTTCTCAAAATTGGGTCTTGCTATTAAACAAAAAACAAAGTTTGGGTTTGTTTTGATATGTAGATGCCCCCCTAAGAAAATTTTATATTCATAATTTAAAAGTAGACTTTATTTTCAATTGTTTGGTATCAGTAATTTTCTTTTACAATAATTTTTTGCATAGTGGGTGATCATTTTTTTATTCACGACTGTACCTGTACAATACAATATGGCTATACACCTCCAAGTCGCCATAAAGAAAACAAACATGAATATCGTTGCCATAGATAACATTGTGAAAACGGACTGACTAAATGGAAAATAAAACTTTTCCAAGTTCTTAAAACCAGGTGTTTACAACTAAAGAAATATGATCATATGTAAGTGTTAAATTATAATTTTATTCATTATGGATAAACGTTTGAGACATATAATCACGGATTTCTAAAAGTTTTGATGAAGTTATTATAATGTATATATTTATTTATGTTAACCATTAACTACTGCGAACGGACTGTGAAACTGCTCGAAATCTCATTAAACATGTAAAAATGGATATTAAGCCTTACCTGAAGTCGGGAAATTTTTGTACGCAACTGGCGTCATGCAGCCTTGTCCCTATCTAGCATTGTAACTATTTTTATAAAAACAACAGTATTGTATTTGTCAGTTGAATAAATTAGAGAGTGTATCACTTCTATACTTTATTATATTTATCTGAATCTTACTGACAAATGAAATTACACGATTAGAAGAATGCGTGGACCTGATTAACTCAATAATAACGCTCTTCATGTGATAAGCTACCTTCATTAGAAAGTGCAAAGAGAGCATATTCGAAATCTCATTAATTAACCTTAAAACAAGTAAAACACTGAGCAAATTCCAAGGCAGTGCGTCTTTCAGACAAGGTGCAGCAGACCAACGGTTAAATGATAGAAAACTCAATCCTTGATTATTACTAATTTTGTATTAAAAAAATACTATTATTTCACGAACGTTTTAACATTATTTGCATAAGTGTGTTTCACCTGCCTGACAGGATAAAAATATGTTCTTCAGTTGAAAATTTTGTATATTTTGTCAAATAATTTGATTGATTTATTGTCAACTATTGTTTATTTATAAATTATCTCTCAGTATATTTGCACAAATTGTTTACTTATTTTTCATTTGAATATTTTCATTCACTGTGCGTACGAATTCTGGGACGGGCGAGACGAAGAAAATTGTAAATTACTTTAATTAAAACATCTTTCAGTGGACAATATTAATCTATTTACAATTAAATACATTTTGTAAGACTATTTAATGTAACTTTAAGTAGTATTTTACCCTATGCAGCGAATAATTTCACCAAGAATTCGCCAAGACATACGCCAAAACGAAAAGTTGGGATCATAGATCAGGTGCCAATAACGGCACCACCAGCGGCTGGGAGTTTTTGTCCTCAAACACTAGTAGATAGAGTTGTTAACAAATGACAAATACTTGTGACCATCGCAGAATATAAATGAAAATAACTGTACTCTTTTTAAAAAAAACTTTAACACTGTAATTTTTAACTGACTTGAAAAAAGGAAGTTATTAATTCTACCCGTATGTATGTTTTGGTGGTGTTCACGCATAACTTTCATGTGCATAGTTTTGATACTTTTTTTGAGCTAGAAAGTGTAAGACACCTAAGTGGTCCTATTGCATTTTCGTAAAAATCTGATGAACTACTATTTTCCAACAATAACGTTGCATTCTTTTCTCGGGTTCTAGTCCCGATTTCAACGGGAATTGTTTCATTCAACTTACCTTACGTTTCAGCCACTTTCTACATTATGAAAGTTTATCTTAGGCTTCAGTTATCACTATTTCCGAACAGTAGCGTCGCATTCTTTTCTCGGTTTCTATGGGCCCTATTTCAACGGGAATTTGTTCATTCAACTTACCTTAAGATTCAACTACTTTCTGTATTATGAAAGTTTATCTTATAATTTAGTTACCACATTTCCGAACAGTAACGTCGCATTCTTTTCTCGTGTTGTATGGGCCTGAGAAAGGGTTTGAAGGCTTGCAAAACCGATGTATATGTATGATTACGTTACCTTTTTACCCTACCTTTTCTGTACCTTTTTCCCGAACTCGAAACTTAATTTGATGGTTTTATCGTATTTGAATAAGACTTATTTCATAAACATCGTCAGAATTTCTTTCGACTAATACAGTGATTTTGAGTAATGAGCTTGTTTTTAACATATAAAACGAATTTTTCCGAATTAGTGACCTATCTAGATAGTCTTTGCGAGCCCGAATTTGTATAAAAGTTAGTTTATGTGAAAATCGTTTGAGACCTTTCGATATATAGCGGCATTTTCGGTACTAAGTTTGTTTAAACCTGTCAAACACGGGGCAGCAATTCTGTACAATGCTATTTCATTTTAAATGAGCAATGACTAAATTATGACTTTCGCCAATTTTGCACTTTACTGCTGGATCGCGTGCACATCGAGTAAATCGAAACCTACGTTATACACGGCCGGTGCATGACGTTCAAAATGTCACATGAAAGGGATCATTTTTTCACGGCGATTGGTGCAAAGCGGCGAGTCCACCTTTTTGCACCAATCACAGAGTAAAAATGATCCACTCAATGTGACGTTTTAAACATCATGCACTGGCCGTATATAACGTAGGTCGCGAGTAACCCACATCGAGTAGACCAGAAGATTCACAACGATACAAACCGACATCAGTAGCGGGTCTCGAAAATCTGACAATCCAACATCAGAATGCCCTTATACATCAGAGTCTAGCAAAGTGCCTCCATGAGTTAGTGCACATTAAAGAGCCTCCATATGTCTGTGCACAGTAAACCGCTTTCCTATGTGTAGCATTAGTGTTGTCTGTTACCTGATTTAAATTCAACACCCAATCAATGCTGCGCATTTCCGATACTGTTACTACCTGTGGATAGGGGGCTCCGTGGCCGAGTGGTTAAGGTGGTGGATCAGTCAGATTCTGCATTCTCCTTTCCCATGTTAAACCAATGGCATTAAAGTTCCTCAGTTTCCTTCAAATATCTCATTAAATAATTAAGTCTTTTGAATTTTGTTTTTTGTGAGTGATACTTTAGACGAATCATCGCGTAGTTACAAATTTCATTTTTTTCTTATATAAATTTAAATATTTGATTTAGCAGCATTTGTTTTAGCATTTACATTTACATCATTATATGCTGTCTTTTAAACGCTAAAACAAATATTTAAATTTAAATAAAAGAAAAATGAAATTTGTAACTACGCGATGATTCATCTAAAGCATCACTCACAAAAAACAAAATTCGAAAAACTTAGTTATTTGATGAGATATTTGAAGGAAACCGAGGAACTTTAATGCCATTGGTTTAACATGGGAAAGGAAAATGCAGAATCTGACTGATCCGCCACCTTAAGACACCATTCCGCTAATCGCTTGAGAGCGTAGGAGTCAGGTCGGCGGGTTCGACTCCCGCCAGCTCCATTGCACACACACTTTGTGGAGCTCCCGGATGTAACTCTCTGGTGTTGTAAATTTCCTTGTGGCTATCTCGTCCCTGTATATTGACGATGACTTACAAGCGGGCACTTGGTGTCAAGCACACAAGTCAGATGTATGTTATCAATAAACAAACAAACAAAACCTGTGGATAGGGAGAATCAATATGATAATGACATACGAGGTATAAAAATCGATTGGTTCAAACGATTCTGCACAAAAGCTAATCGCTGAACATCTTGACAAGCCTTCTATTATCGCCAAGCTAATGCTTGTTAACACGTCTGCCACTCTCGTATAATCGAACTTGTCGAAGCTAGTATCTCTAAGTTCTGGAATAGAAAATGCCCCAATCGATAAATTAGTAGGTACTAGGTACAATACATTCACAATTCTTACTATACATAAAATAGTTTGTCACAGACTTCAAAAAGTAATTGATTAATTTTTATATGTATATATTCGTAAATTAAATAATAAGAATGTAAATTCACCTCTTGTAAAAAAAATTCCGTCGAAAATATATGTTGGTGGGTATTAAATTGTACATAAATTGATCGTTTTTATGTCGACACATGATATAGGATTTGTAGTTATTGGATAACATTTTGTCATTAGAGAATTTTTAAGAATTATTTAATTCTTTTTAGTGCTTTTTTTAAAATTGCTAATATTTTTTAAAGTTTATTTTATATTTTGCGCATTCTATAATAACTTCCCTTGCTATTTTTCTCTGTAAATAAATAAGTTTTTTCTATGTTTGTTTTAAAATGGTTAATATTTTTTTTAAAATTTATTTTACATTTTGTGCATTTTATAATAACTTCCTTGATACTTTTGTCTGTAAATAAAGAAGTTTTTTATATGTGTCTTGTTTTCTTTATACAATAAACAGAGATAAACCCGTTTGGAGGCGAATCTAGAACATCTATTCAGCTAATACAATACTCCAAAATGATTACATTTTGGTTATTTTTGAGCATACATATTTAGCAGTGTATATTCATAGACTGTCAGAAAATAATTAATATATATTTCTTATTTGTAATTCTTCTAAATAATTTTTTGAAAAAAGATAAAAAACGTTTTTAAAAACACAATACGATTTTTTCCCCTTTTGTAACTGTTCTGACAGAAGAAAACATCACCATCTCACCCTTTAGCTTAATTTCGAAGCTCTATTCTCTTTTAAACTGAAATTCTTTAGAATGTTTCTTTACACAACGGTTTTTTGCTTATTTTTAGGTACCCCTTTTAACTGTGTGAAAAATAAATCTTTTGTTCAACCTACATGTGCATACATTTTAAATGTACTTTAATGTTTCTAGACCTAAGTAAATGAAAATATTTCCTTAATAGAAACTTTGAAATAAGAATAGCTTTAACACGTCCAAAATCCCATTTAGAAATGTCATACATGGATTAAAGTTTTATGTGATATAATAAATGTTTTAAATGAAACTTGCTTCGTAAATTTCGGTATTTCAGAATGCCGTAAATGAAAATAATTTATGACAAAATAAATCTTCTCCAACTACCTACATATACGTTTTAAATTTGCTTTGATATTTCTAATCCTAAGGAAATGATAAGAAATCCCTTAAAGTAAACATTTAATATAAAAAGAGCTCTCTCAAGTCTAAATTCTCATTTAGAAAAAAAACATATGCGAGTCATTCTCATTGAAACAATAAATGACTTCAAGAAATATTTATATAAAAAAATGCAATTGTAAATACATAAAAAAGTAAATGTGGTGTATGCTAACCATATAATATATGTAATTAATTTAATAATAAAATATATTAATGTTTCATAAAATAATATGTCTACAAATCATGTCTGTGGAGTGTGAAAGCCATATTTTGTACATCTTATTGAGTCTTTAACGATTACATATGTCTTTTCTCATATATATATATATATATATATATATATTCATCCAGGCTGATTTCTTTGAGGAAGGTCAAAGAGAGCTACAGCGCAACATTCACACTTGTAAATTTGGTGCAAAGAAGATTTCACTTGATTTTGGGAAGGAAATAAAAGTCAAATGGAGCAAGTTAAGGGCTGTATGGTGGATGCCAATCGGCTGAACCTTTTTTTTCATTTAAAACGTCCTTCGTATTTAAAGAAGAATGGGTTGAGGCAATGTGATGGTGAAAAAGAATGCCTCTTGTTTCTCTCTTTGGTCGCTTTTCTTTCAATTATCAATGACCTCTGGTAGACAAATCTCGGTATACAATTTGGCAGTTACTGTTTTTTGCACTTTACCGAGGAAATAAGACCGAGGCAATAAGACCATTTTTGGAAAAAATGTGGCCACTACTTTCTTTGAAGTCAACAATTGAACACCATAGTGTTTAAAAGTCCCCCCTGTCATCCACTTTAAATCTTTTTATTATTATATATATTATTTCTGAAATAATAACAGTCATATTGACATAATTTTATGTTTCACCATTACAGACTCATTAACATATATATATAAACAGTCCGATATAAATAAACAGTCGATATTTACAAATAAAATGACAAAGATATCCAAATAATATCAAACAAATTGAATAAAAATTAAACAAGCACCAACAAGAAAATCCGACTGACTTTTTAGCCCTTACTAATGTAGGTTTTTAGTCTGGTGGAAGAAAGTATTGGATCAAATTATAATTAATAACAAAATGCTAATGTACCTTTTGCTTGATTATAACATTTATTTGACACACAACATACAGACTTGAAAGTAAACAGACAGTACTTTTTAAAATTCGAGTTCGTCCACCGAAACTACAGCATAGAAAGAATTTGCATCTTCAAAACCCTAGGTATCCAACAGTTTGAAAGTTCGTGTCGCTATCGAAAGACTTCGAAATGATACTTGATCGACCGCTGCAAGCGTTATCTTAATATTCAGCGGCAATCGGTAGAGTATCTTTTTCCGCAACGGATATCGATAGAGTAGCCGCAGCACTGGCGTTGAGCGTCCGAGACACCGCAAGGTTGTCAACAGCTACACTGCCTAGTCCCATGGTAGGTACACATCCATGATCAATATTTATTTGAATCATATGAATGGCTCTCTTTTGTTTACATTTTTAATTCTGGGATTAGACGAATTTCAACTGCGGATGTCTCGAAATATATATGCGTATTTCCATATATGTATTCTCTCAAGATGTTTTTGCTTTTTCACAATGGGTCTAAGAAGGTCAATTTTATGCACCATTACTCAAAAAATTAATTCTCTGAAATTTGCCAAAAATGGCTGATAATCAGGTGATTTTGCTCCAAGGTCAGCCCGGATTCAACATTTGGCGCTTTTTTTGGGCAAATTAAAATTTCGCCTAATAGATGTAACGTTAATTTAAAAAAGGAGACCCCCAAGTGGGTAATTAATTGATTTTCAGATTTTTTTTGGATTCTTTATAGTGTAAACGAACTTTGAATCAAATTTGAAGTCTGTAGGTGCAGTAGCTATATGAGATCTTTTTGATGAGTGAGTGATTTAGTGATAAAATTATCGATTATCAGACATTTCCAAATATCATTATCTCGGAAACTAACTATGCATTATTTATACAATTTTGGATGATGGATAATTAAGGGGGCCTGACTACACAACTAAAATTACAAGTAAGTAGGTCAAATAGATTTTCAGTAGCAGAGTGTCGAAATTTGGCAAAACCAGCTCGAAATGGTTCGTGTAATATAACACACTAGTATGACAGACTAACTTGGCTGACACACTGCCGAGTGTCTAGATATAAGATTTCATTTCTACTTATTTTTGAAACATTATGATCATAATATATTTTTAAATAATTAATGGACTGATAGTATCTGATTTGACAACTGGTAACGGATTTGATAGTATTTAATGCTTCCAAAATTCTTATTTTAGACAGTCTATTTTCATAGACATCATGCATTTGAAATACAGGGTGGACAAATTATTTGGGCACAAAATGTGGTTTATTATTCCTACGTAGTTGTACAGGTGTGAGAATGTTCACGTCGATAAAACTAACAATAGGGCGGTTCCGAGGTCTGGGACACAGAGCGCGGCAAAAGTTTGTGTATGGATAGGGAATAGTTAGTATAAAAATATATGAAAGTCATATGAAAGTCAAGGTCTTGAGAAAATAAAACTTAAAGGTTAAGTAACAGTTTATAATCGAATAAATTACTTTCTTTGGCAAGCGGTTTGGTTGCAATGGTTGGCAACGAGTTAGATTCTTGAAATTTTCTTTGATTTCGAATCCTAGCGGACTGTTATTTTTCGCGCTAAAATCTTTTATCGATTATTTTTGAACAACAATGAAAAACAATGTATAATTATTGCAATTTACGAAATATATAAATTGGAAAAATATGCAATTGGAACTTTAACTTTGAAACAAACGGCTTTGAAATTATCTATTGCTCACCGATCAGAAAGGACGACCTTTATATGAGAAAAAAAATTGAAACAATGGAAATTGATACTGCAGTAAAATTATTTTTTTATGGCCACTACAAAAATTTAGACTATTTATTGGTATTACAGATACATACTTATATAATTTAATATAATATAATTTTATTAACTTTTTAAACGAAATTTTCATCAAGTATGAACGAAATGATTAACCACTTTTATGTTAATGTTTGTTTAAATTCTTATATCCTTAACAAAAACATGTATACAAATTTAAATGTTACTTTTGTTTGCACTGCGTGAAGAAAAATAGATAATATATAAAAAATTAAATTGGTAAACATGTATAAAATAATCCAGTTTGTCCACTAAAACTGATATGTTTAAAAATTGCAGTGAATATAAATTTTTTAATAGTTAATAGACATAAAATACATATTAAATTGCAGTAAAAACCTTTTTAAACAAGTTTTTATGTTCACCGTTGACGGGCCACTTCCTCACTCCTACCGAAGCTAGGCCCCCACCAGTGGCTGAGAGGTTCTGCTCTCAAAGCTGGTAGATGGGAGTTGCTGGATTCAAACCCCCCTCACGCTTGTCGACCTAACCGTTCGGAGTTTTCCGTGGTTTTCTTCGAACCTTCCGTAAATACGAGTTACGATCCCTTAGAAAGACCCCCACGGAGGGCACTCCCCCTAGGGCCTATATCCCTCGTGTAGATAATCGACCGTCAATAAATCAACCAAAGAAAATACCGATGTTAGTACGTTTATATTTTAAAGTACTTCAACCATTTATCAAAAATACATTTTTCTCAACTAAATTGCACAAATGTTTCAAAATTACTTTAATATTTTTGGGCTTGAAGAAATAAAAATCATTTCTTAACAATTTACTGTTGCGTCAGAAATTGTCCTATAGCTACTGTGGACGATCTCGGAGACCGTTTGATAAAAAGATGAATAAAAGTCTCGATTAACTCATAAGACACTGTTTCTGTACTAAACTTTATGTACAGGAATATTATAATTGAAATTCGCCTGTTCAGATGTTTCTAGCGATAGTAGCACAGCTCCAAACGAAAAAAACGTTTTACTAGTTACTATAGTTAAGCTGAAAATAACTACTTAAACAGTAAAAATTGAAAAAAGCAGAGGTCTGTAGATGTGCTACTAGCACTAAAGTTTTAATGGAAACATTTGAAAAAGGAATAACTTTTTGAAATATAAAATCTCATTTAGAAATGTCGCACTTATATTAAAGTTATATATGACATAATAAAGGCCGCAATTAAAACATGCTTTGCTAAACTTGCTATTTGAGAATGCCGTAAATGAAAGTTTATTAATGATGAGGAACCAAAAGAGCAATCCAAGAAATATATTTAAGCTTGTCTAAGATAATGAAATTCATTACTCAAGTATGTTTTACATAATGAGATTACATATTGTTTACCGATCTGCATGAAGAATTTTATATGCATCTATATCTTTTGTGTTCGCAGCTGTCTTAAGTAATTTTCAGATCTAAGATGTTACATTCAATAAGGGGAAATTCAAAATTGAATCGGAGAATAAGTATATGTTTTAGATTTTTATTTGCTTTAAAACTAAACTAATGTTTGCGTGTTTTAATATATTTTAGCATTAAAAAAATTTCTTTATACTTAAAATAACTGAACTATATATGATTAGAGAAATCTTGTTCAGTATGCAGGAGGCAGGTTTTAAATTTACTTAAATATTTCTAGCCGTAAGAAAACCTTTTAATGGAAATTTTTGGAACAAGACAACATTTGCTCTTCCAAAAACTCATTTAGATAAGTCAAGCTTTGTATGTGATATAATAAATGCTTAAAATAAAACTTACTTCGCAACCTTTGGTTATGTGAATATCTTGTATATTATACTAGATTAACGTGTATTACAGCAGGGTAAGAAAGGTATTTAAGCTTGCTTAAGACAATGAATTTGTTGCTTAACTTTGACATCATGAAATTTTACAATGTCTTTCGTTTATACAAGCTGAGTTTTCTTGTCTGTTTGTATCTTTTATGTTTGCTGTTTTCGAACGCAATTTCAAAATACAAGATTTTTTTTTCAGTTTATAACAATGTAAAAAATGAAAATTTAAAGATTATGTAAGAAATATATGCATTTAATATTTTTCGTTACCTGTGAAATATAAAATTCTATGACATATTAAAATACATTTTAAATATAAAATGAAGACGTATACATTAAACCATTAAGAAAGTCAGAGTTCTTACTATCGACAAAATTTGAATTTCAATATATTTTGACACTAGCTGACCCACTTGGCGTTGCCCGGACTCGTGCTAATAACCTTAAATATAACTAAAGTAAATAAGTGTTGGATGTTTTATTTTTTTATTCGAAAATCTTTCCAAACGAACCACATGTTGGGGACACTACTGCTTTCGCCAGCGTACACCCTCGAATTTGTATCATTTTTAATTTTTAAATGAAACTCTATCCAAACGAACCTAGAGTTGGATTCCCAATTGCCCTCTGCAGCGTACACCGGCCGTACTACGTTTAGATTTTATATTTTAAACGGAAATCTTTCTGAATGAACCAAATGTTGGGACTCCCACTGTCGACGTCAGTGTAGACCTTCGAATTTCTATGATTTAAATTTGTTTAATATAAAAGTATCTAAACGAAAATAGAGTTGAGGGCTCTACTGCTTTCGGCGGCGTACACCGGGCGTGTGTGCACATTACGCAAATAGAGATGTAAATATGCAAATGTTGTTTTAAATCGTAGACACGTATTTCAAATAAAGAACTCCATAAAGTAGTCTCAAAGTTCCTTTCTTTAACTCCAATACACGACTGAGCTTTTCTAATAATTTTTCTGTAAACCGCAATTAATATTATTATTGCATGTATCGTTTACCTTTTCTTTAAGGAATTATCGGTAATTTTTCTTCTTTCTTCAATTACGTTTGGTAAAATTATTATTTGTACACATTTTAATTTTTTATCTTCATTTTTAACAAACTAATGTGGGTTTTAAATTTAAGAAATTGTAATAAATCATTTTATTGTATTTTTATTGCACGAAAACCAAAACCAAATGCAGCAATTGATTTGTAACAGTTTAATGGAGAAAGTTAATAAAATAACGGAAAAAAGAGCATTGGTACACTTATTTAATATACAATTATTTACACAAATTTAATTGTACTAAAACAAGTTAATATTTCGTTTGCTGTCCCCTGGTTTTAAGAACTGTTTCAAGCTGTTGTCAAAGATCAAGAACGATTACTGAAGAATGCTTACGTGGGGCGTAATGCCCACGCTTAATTCACATCTAAATGTATAATAAATTACACTATACCCGTAAGGCATGGTGACGTCACCGTGAAGTCACACTGTGACTTTATGACCGTCGTCGTGACGTCAAGGGATGTCGATGTGAAGTCACTGTGACCTAAATATGAAGTCGCTATGGCCATTTTCAAGGCTTTCTGTGACCTCACAATGTGACTACTTTGTGAGGTCACCGTGCGACTTGAATGTGAAAAATGTGACGAATCTGCATTGGATAGGGTGACCAGATTTTACCCGTATCCTATCCGGATTCTTCGGATCGACATTTTTTTATGTTACAAGTTTGTGACGTTTGTGACGATACTGCACCGGGTCGGGTGACCAGATTTTACACGAATCCAATCCAGAAAGTTCTGATCGATCTTTTTGGATTTGTTTGGCTTCAGAATAGATTTGGAATAGTGGTCGGGTGACCTGATTTTCGTGAACCCGATCTGACCAGAGTTAGGTATAATGTTTTTACTGTAAGTCTTGTTCGGAATAGAATGTTGCATACGACCGAGTAACCAGATTTTATCAAAAACTGTATTATGACACAATTTCTTATGTCGGCTGGGATCTAGAGTCATGCACGAATCCGGTTATACACTTCTTGAACATGATTGAATGTCTACTTGAACATGAATGATGGTTGACTGAAATTATATTGCGATTCAACCCATATTCTTATCCTAACCCAACAATAACAACAAGAAAAAATCTGTAGGCCCACAACCCGACAGAACCTGATAAATTATTTCGCATAGATTCGGATAACAAGATTTTACCAAATCCGGATAAGATCGACGATAAGATTTGGATCGGCAATAATTTTTATTGATGCAACTCGTATTCAAATTAAAACTTTGCTTCTCATTGGGAAACCGGCTAAGCCGGTTAAGCAAGAAAATTATAAATGTAAAAAACGCATACTAATAGAAAAATAATAGAAAAGTCCATTAAAAATTATAATAAAAATAAATATTTCAATAACATGAAATTCTATTGTGCAAATAACAACTTTTTAAATTAACTTCTACTTCCATTTGTTTTATGTAACCACGAAAAATATAGACAATAATTAAAACTATGCTATTTTGCTGTTAAGTATTAAAGTCTTTAAATGTGCATACTTTGCCATATTTCCCCTCTCTCAGTGTCACGAAACTTTCTGACACATTTATGAACAAAATTTTAAACGCATGGCTTTTGCATGCCTGATTATTAAAGCGATTTGGAATGAATAGGGTTTTCCATTTTTAGATAAATGAAATACTTAAAATCAATTTCGGTCACGTTTTTCCCGTTTCTCATGCTGCGCGTCGGAAATTCGGTTCAAAACACCGACTTTGATAGTATCTTCTGAAACATCTTCTGCCGTTACCAAAAAATGGAAAAAGCCATTCTATTAAGTATATTCTGATTAAGAAAACCTGTCAATTTCATGTGTTTCAGAATAAAAATTAATTCAGAAATATGTCAGAAAATAGTTATTTTGGATTTGAGAACAACTTTAATGAAAATGTAAGTACAGATTTTAAAATAAGCATTGTGAAAAAATTATATTAGGAATCCATTTAAATATCTATCTTTTGTGCGATATTATTAAATAATAAACATTGTATCAAACAGTAAAACATTTTTCGAAGCAAATGAAATTTAAAACTTAAGATCATAAACGCCAAAAAAATTATATATTTTTTCTTTACAAATTATTTCATTTATAGTTTTTGATAGAATACTAAATGCAGAACTTAAATATAAATTTTTACGGTAAAAAAATTCGATAACACAACTAAAAAAATTACCAAAATTGAATAATTATTTTATTATTTTATCAATATTGATTATTTTTATGCACCTAATATTGACAGATCTTGAAAAATAAATTTTTAATGCGTTAAATTGTCACAATTATTTCAAATGTACCAGAAAATTATTTCTCGATACCTCCACTAGCAACAAAATTTTCAAATTGTAAATCCAATATTAATAGTTTTTAAAATTGCAACGTGTTTAATTGTAATGAATAACTATGAAAATTGAACTAAGAAAAGCAAAATATAAATAAATTTCTCGTTATAAAGAACACTTTACATTTAGAATACATATTGTTAGTAAATACTTAATTTTTTTTTCAAACTGTCTAGTTAAAACGATTTAAAACTTTAAAGATAAAATTTAATACAAGTGATTTTTTAAAGAAGATTTAAAAACCTTAACAGATAAATAAGGCACTATTAAATGTACTAATACTAAACATAATAAAACTGAGAAGGCATTAAAAGTTACCTGCTGATCTATAGGTAAATCCAGTAAGTTCCAGGGGTTACCCTTAAGTTTCCTTGTCTGCTTCCCTTTCATTGAAAAAAAGACTAAAATCCACTACTTAAATTTTCAAAGTGTTCCAGCAGAGGCGTGTTCATAGATCTGAGATATCAAATATCACACAGACCTTATGAACGCACCCAGCTAGAGACAAGGAGAGGTTAAAATGAATTTAAACAATGGATGGTTCATTTTGAAACGTTAATTTTTTTACACAAAATAAATCCACAAACTTAAAAAGAACGCCATCACACTCTAATCCGAATTTGGAAAGATAAAAATCTTCTGCCCTCAATATGCGCGATTATGATCTGCGCTTTATTGTTTAACAACAAATCAGCAGATGTTTCCAGATGAAGAAAAGAAAGAAAATTATTTAAATAAGGACATTTAAAATGCTTTATAATTTATATGGCTGAGAAATTAACTTCCAATAGTGCTAACGCATTCTATTTTTATATGAGAGAGTTTTGTATTCTTAGAAATAAGCTGTGAAAATTTATATTTTTATGTATTTTTTAATCAATTGCTTTCGCTTTAGACGTGCAAAGTAAACATATATTTAAAAAAAATGATTTAATAGGCTTTTTTACAATAATTTCGATATAAATATAAATTCTGCAATCAAATTTTCTAAATATGAATTTTTCATTTTTTACAGTCTATTGAAAATGCAATATATTTAATAGAGGCGATATCTTATTAAGCACTGGCCAGTTTTGGATAAATTGCTATAGGACTTTATGACACATTTTTATTTCATTTTTGTTCGAGAACGCATCAAATTGTCTGGTGTTTTTATTCACAAACTATGCATTTGAAGACGTTTTCCATTTATTTTTTGGTAAACGCAGAAGATCTTTCAGAAAAGATTGTCAAAGTCGGCGTTTTGAAACGAATACCCCACTTGGCAGAGAAAAAAAAGGAGAAAAACAGGTCGTCACGTGACACAAATTGCTTATAACTCGATAAGTAATTTATTTATCAAAAAATGGAAAACTCATTTCGATTCCAAATTGCTTCCATAGTCAGTCCTGCCCATTGTATGCCTTTATATTTAAAAATGAGTCAGAAATTATGTCAGAAAACTTCGCGTTGTTGATCAGGTCAGTTGAGAACCAATTAATTATACCGTACAAGGAAAATCCTGAAAGCGTTGGACGGTCACCCCGGCCAGACCGTGTTTGTATCGATCTCGCAAAAATGGTGCCCTTATTTTTTGACCAGAAAGCTGATGATTGAGTTGACTTCACGCTCCTCAAAATAATTAAAGTTTGGAGATTTTTAAAGAAATATTTTTAGTATTACAAAATTAGCAAATGAGTTCCATGCGGTAGTAGAAAAAAATTTAAATGTTTGTATTTAAAATGTTAACAAACCTCTAAATTGCTAACAATTTTATTAGAATGGGAGATCTATTTCTGAATTACTTTCCGCCAAAACTTTCATACGTTACTAAATGTCTATTTAAGAATTTTTACCTGTGTATTATATAGTATATTTTGTTAAATTTCTTGAAAATGGTAATATAAATTTTTAAAAAGTTATCTGCCTCATATATGTATACAGATATTCATTTATTATTTTATTTTGCAAATACTCAATTTATTTTAATAGTGTCTGACAATATTTTTATGAATGATTTAGGTAATGACATAATTCAACTCTATAATTGATAAGTTTTTTTTTCCAAAATTCACCCTCCGATCACACCGTGAAATCACAGAGTGTTGGCATTTTGATAATAGGTGTAACGTAACTTATGTGACTTACAGAGACGTCATTGCAACGTCACAAAAATTTTTAAAGCCGTCAAAAAGTAATTTTCTTGATGCCATAAGATGTTCTAAAGTTTTTAAAAGTTTTCTTTAGATCTACCAAGACGTTCACATTTTAGTTACAGTGTGATGTTACAAAGTGGTGTCATTTTGGTCCCAGATGTGACTTGACGTACGTGACTCACAGTGACGTCATAATGACGTCACTGTGACTGTGCATGCTATGTGGGTATAGTATAATTACACTGGTGTGCAAAACTTAAGCAACAAATACAAAATGCTAATTTCTGAAAACGTGAGTACTCAAAAGGAAATTCTATAAAGAGCAAACGTAGAAAAGAGGTACTACCCTAACAGCAAGGCCAGTTGATGTGAAGTCCCCTTGACGTCACGCATGGTTAGAAGTGTTACAATCGCTACGGTGAATCAAAATATGGGATATTTCACTGTCTCATTATTACTCTCAAATTATTGTTAACACTGAAAAGTCACTGTGACTGTCTCTTTATGATGGGTCACTAGGGGATATTACACCTTGTGATTCTCAAGTCACTGTCAGTTTAAGTCATTGTGAGCATTGCATTGTGAAGAGTCGCCAAATAATGTCACATTGAAGTCGCATGGTGACTTTCCGGTGATCGACACTCTATTGTGAAGGCATCATTGCACTCTTTTGTGAAAAGTCACCAGATGATTTCGTTTTCTGTCACTTGGGAACTCGTCACAGAACAGCTATCATGATGACTTTACAATGGAGTGTCAAAATGACAGTCACTTGAGAGTCACAAGTTGACTTCATTGTAAAGTAACCTGGTGACTCGTCAAAAAGCAGCAGTCATGGTTACTGTCAGTGGAGTGACCAAATGAGAGTAAAAATGAGATGAATGAAAGATATCACATTTCTGTTCATTGTAGTGACTGTGATAATTGTGACCCTTTGTAATGTCAAGAAGACTTCACATCGGCTGTCTGTGCTGTTAGGGTAGTACCTATTTTCTACACTTGCTGTTGATAGAATTTCCTTTTGAGTACTCAGTGTTCAGAAATTAGTATTTTGTGTTTGTTGATTAAGTTTTGCACACTAGTGTACGTATTTAGGAAAACATCTATAAATTTTTCTTCTCAGACGATGTCATGAATTTTCTTTCTTTTTCACCTATTATTAAAATTTAAACTGTTTTATTTAGAAATTGAAGTCCGCATTTTAACATTTGATTACCGCTTATAGCCAAATGATAATATGTACCATCAGAAAAAACAAATTTATTCCACACATAACTAGAGTGACAAATATTAACTATTAATTAATAAATATGCGCTTCATTTTTCGTACAAATATACTTGTTGTATAGGATTAAAGGCATTTTTAAAGGATAGAGGGTTAAGTAAAAGTGGAAATTGAATCTCCGAATAGGAGATTCTTATTACATATTTTAGTCCATGATCCTTTTTAAAGATAGAAATAATATACTAATTCCTCAGAAATATTTTGATCAAGGTATTCATTCTTAGGCACTAAAATTAAAAAATCCATACCTTGAAATTTTCTCTCTAAATTTCTTACAAGAAACTTCTATATGGACAGATAACAAATTATGAAGAAGAAACATCAAATATTTGAAATTTTGTATCTTTAAAAAGCTTAAATGTATAACATATAATAAGACTTATATGTTAAAAGTCTATATATAGTCAAAAATATGACTAAGAGTCATATTTTTGAATCATAATTGGATACTATACAGGGTGTTTCCTAGTATCGTTGACCAATCCCTTACGACGAAAATAATTCATAGAGCTGTATAGAACTCTATAGAATTCTTTACAAGTTCTATAGAATAGCCATTCTATAGAATACTATTTCTATACAGTTTTAAAGAGTTCTATAAAATAATTTTTTCTAAAGAAAATGTTTCTATAGAATTCTTAGGAGTTATATAGAATTTTTTTTATAGAACCGTTTTTGGTATTTTTCCGTTATACGGACACCATGCCAAAATGTATGCTAATGTACAATGTATGTAAATGTATGTTTTAAATGTATGTAAGTGTATGCTTGGCGACAATGATGTCCGTATAACGGAAAAGTACCCATTTTTTCTATAGGGAACTATAAATCATATAGAATTAAATTCTATAGACTAATGATTCTATAGAATTTTTTCGTTTTTTATTAAAAAAATATTTATTGGTCATTTAAAATTCATGTGTGTAGTAATTTATTTATAACTATATATTAAAATTAATAAATAATAATTCATTTTGTAATATATCAGTTTAGTATATAATTGTACTCCATAGATTTAATATGATTATATATATATATATATATATATATATATATATATATATATATAATTTATTTCAATTCTAATTCATTGTGATAATATGTCAATGTAATATTATATCAGACAAACTACTGAATTAAATTATGATTAATTAATTTGTTTATAATTCATTAATTTGTTGGTTAATTTTATAATAATTTATTAATTTGCTGTTAAATTTATAAAACAATTCATCTAATTTAATAAATTTTACTCACTAATAATATTGTAATTTTTATTAAAATATTTTAATCTGAAATATAAATATTTAAACAATTGTTTCAGTTTTATAACAAATAATAATTTATTAGACTTTAAATATAGTTACAAAACTATTATGATTGTGAATGCAAATCACAAAAGAAATAAAGTTGAAATAGTGTAATAAGAGTTCAAAGACTGTCAATGGTTGTGTCATGCTGAAAGTACTCGTTCTTTGTCCGATCATTGAAGTCAAGCAGCATCGTGAGTGGTTACTATTTGGGAGGGTGACCACCTGGGTAATATATAAAATTCTATGCATATTTTTATAGAAGCTCTATATTTTTTCTATAGATATTTTTATAAAAACTCTATAGACATTTCTATTGAACTTGTACAGATATTTCTATAGCTTTCGCTTAAACAAGCTTATATAAATACGGGCCATAATTCTATAGGATTCTATAAATGTTTTCTATAAATATTTTTTATAGAATTCTATAAGAAATTTTTGTAAGGGATAGCTCATTCCTATACCGTTAAATTTAGAGGTAGACTTAAACAGTTAAAATATTTTAAAATCTGTTCTTCATTATCTTAGAAAACATACATTTTAATTATTTAAAGAAACTTCTGAAAAAAAAAAAATGTCACTATTTCCCCAAATCGCATTAGATAAAGAAAAAATAATTAAAATTTTAAATTAATCCCCAGCCAGGACACATGTAAATAATTCCACTTTTAAGTCATAGGCGTTTGTTGTGGACAAATAAAAGAATTTTTAATTGTCTGAGTGCAACGAAGACTCATACACAACGCAGTATTACTTTGCCCCATATATAGCTACGATGGATATTAAAACCTTTCGTCAAGCATAACTCAAAAAATATTTAACGGATTTCGTTCAAATTTTTACAGCAGGTACCTATAAAGGTGACAACGACGTCTATTTATTACCAAGAATAAATGTCAAACCGTTTGGAAATTATATTAAAAAATAGATAAAAAAGCACAATTAAAGACATACGTCACGAAAATTTTGTGCGTACGTCATTTTCACCGGCGGGAGATTTTCGTAGACAATCGGAATTGAAAAGTTCAGGGAGTACATGGAGCAAAAAAATATGCACGCACTAATATTCAGCACAATAAAATATATTTCAATTTAGTAGAAATCGAAAATTAATCTGGATTTTTTTTTCTGTTTGAAAGAAAAACCCCGCAATAACTTGGTAGACTTGGTATTAGAGATTTGGCGCAAATCTCAGCAATAGCAGCTTTTTTTATTTCGCGTGTGTAAATTTCAAAAAAAAATTCTTTGGTATTTAAATAAAAGGTTTCGATTTATGGCATTTTTTTTTCTCTTTTTAGTATTTTAAATGGGATTAATGAAAGGCATGTATTTTAAATTAAATGAGTGAAAGGTTTATATTTAAATGAAATGAATTCGATATGAAAATGTTATAGGAACAATATTTGACGATTTATCAACTGCGCCAGGATAACATAAAAGTACCAATATATCAAACGGTATGTAGTATGTGAAATGAAACAATTATATTATAATCACCCATCGTACAAGAAAAAAACCTAATATTCTGCATTCAGAGGGGAAAAATCCATCTCCTGTGCCGTAAGATTTGGCGAGTTCTTTTTTGGTGATAAGTTTTTCGATGTGAGTGTTGCGATCTGCAGGATTTGGCTTACTTTTTCTAAATCTTATTTTTTGCAGATGTAGTATTATGTAAATATATTTTTTGCACATATTTTCTATTTTGTATATATATTAAATTTTAATGGCATTTGGAAAAGAGATTTTTACCTTTTTATCTGTGCCTTCGAAAATATTAAAAAAAAAAAATATTTACATATATCAAGCGTATAATGTTATGTTTTGCATTTTTATACGGACCACTTCTCCATTTTTATATTTTAAATGCTATTTATTATTTACTAGCCGTTTATTAATTGTTTACAATTTACCCCCCTGACAATAACAATTATTTATCACAAAAATGCCTCTTAGGTTTGTTAAATAAGTTTGTTTATGTATTTTCATTACTTATTAAAATATCGAATATGGCGATAAAATTTTATTTTAGCATCGTGATGCTTAAATTTTTAAGATGGTGCAAAAACATGATTTAATAAACATATGTTTGTAAATATTTGAAAAACATGTTTTACCGCTCTCTTGAAAAATTTTGTAAGATGCTAAAACTACCTTTTGGCACCATTTTAAATTTTTTTCGCCAACCGACATTGGATACGAAACTTTTCCCCATTCAGATACACCGGCAAGGCTGGTCTCAAACAAGAGTAAAACTAGCAACAATATTGTTTTAACTCTATAAGAATTACAATAATGATATTAAATGCTCCGATTGGCTTTGGGCCCAATTACGAAAGTTTCTCTTAAAAAATACTGTAAAAGAAGTCTTTTACATTTGTTTCAAATGAAGCTCGGCCTACAAGGTATTAGTTAATAATACAAACAACACTAATGGCATGGAGGCAAAAGTTTTAATTTAAATATATATATTTGAACCCCCCCCCCCCCACAAAAAAAAAGAAAAGAAATTTACAGTAATGAATTTAAAATGGCGTTAAGCCACGCTTTCTGACATAAGCAATTGGCTGCAAACGCGATAACGAAACTTTCACTTAACTTAATAACATGTAGCTAATATAGCCCTCAGGGTACTTTGCAGTTATACAGACCTTGTGGTTTTTTAAAAAGCTTGAGACAATTCAGGTTTATGAAGTTGAGATTTACTGTAAAATGATATAAACAACTATGAACCCAAAACTGATGAATTATTATTCAGGTTTATGTATGTATTTTTAAAAAAATTGCATCTGATTACACTTATTAGATAAATTACTTCTGTTTGCATTTAATAACTGATAAACGGCTTCTGTATATTAAATGAATTGTTTAAATATTGGGAAGAGGTGGCGAGAGGTAGAAAGACGAGTAAACAAACGGGTAGACAGACGGATAGTGAGATGGGTAGAGAGACCAGTAGCGACATAGGTAGGCTGACGGATAGCGAAACGAATAGACAGACGGCTAGAGAGAAAGGTAAAAAGAGGGTTGACAAAGGGGTAGCGACACCGGTAGACAGGAATGTTGCGAGAAAGGTTGAGAGACGCATAGCGTGGTAGTTAAAGAGACGAGTAGAGAGATGAGTACAGAGACGAGTTTACTGACGGGTAATGAGATTGGTAGGTAATGAGATTGACGGGTAAAGAGTCGGTACAAAAACAGACGAATAGTGAGACGGGCATACAGACGAGTAGAGAGACAGTAGATGGGTACGGAGATGGGTAAGTAGATGGGTAGAGAGGCGTATAGCCAGAGGGGTAGAGAGACAGATAGACAAATGGGTAGCGAAGTGGATAGAGACACGGCTAGACATATAAGTAGTTAGACGGATGGACAGGCGGTTAGAGAAATAGATTGGAGGGTCACGAGACCGGTAGAGAAATATAGAGACAGGTAGCGAGACGTGTAGAGAGATAGACAATCGGTTAGAGAGACAGGCAGAAGAACGGATAGGGAAACAGACAGATTGTAGAGAGACAGACAGACAGGCAAAAGAAAAGTCTGTGGATTGGCGCAGTAAAGCCGCAGGGGGCAGAGCCTCCTAGAGAATAATCAAGAAGTATCTGTTAAGCTTAACTTTGAAATATATATAATTTTTCAATTTTGCCGATATGGAGATGTAATGTAAAAGTTATTTTACAGAAGTCATCGAAAGATTTTTTTATACGTTAATAGTAATTTAGACAATAGTTTTGCAATCTGGTTTGTAGCAAAGCATGCTATCAATGTGGTTTGAAGTGTAAGAGTTTCTATAAACAGTTATACAAATAATAGATATATAATCAAGGAAGAAAAATTGTAACTCCACACACAAAAAAAGGTGCAACAATGAAATTAAATTTGCGTTAAGCCACGCTTGATAGAATAATCTATTGGCTGCAAATCCAATTACGTAACTTTAAAAAGCTTGGCGTTTTAAAAGATCCGGCGTTTTTTTTTTTTTTCAAGTTTTGCGCAATACGCGCTTAAGAAAATGAGATTCTTTCCCACATGTTAAAAAAATTATGACAACCCATCTGATGACTCCAGACTTCTTTTCTATTTTTTTAACAGTGTATATGAATTTATATATGATATTTTGTAATTCTATCGTTTAATTTGCTCTTTTTCTTTTTATTGTAATTGTTAACCCTATGTTCTCAGCAATATCACTCAGACTAATCCCTTTGAGGGAAGTCCTAGTTAAATATGATTGAGAAACCTGTTGATTTTGCTCAAATAAAAACTTGAATTGTATTAAAACCATTAAAAAAAATCGGAATAGTGTAGATAACTTCAAATTTTGCAACTAAAGGCTCTGCAGCTGCTCTCATGCGATAGCAAATAGTCTTTTTACGATAGGTAGACACTTGTGCCTCAATTCGAGTTTTATTCTTTCAAGAGTTGTTTTAGTGTACGTATATTTTGTATATGTTATACATGCAAATCTCCCCTAGAATAGGTGTTTTGAACCTTATTTTTCTGCCTGATATGAAACAGCACCAAAATGAAATAAAAACTTTATTTTCAATTAAGATGTTCTGTTAGATAGCTTTCATTACAAAAAGCTACCTATTGCAGCCGTTCGGAGGAAAGCAATTCCAAAACATTTTGGTATATTTTCACCGATCATGACCCCCGGACCTCCAAACCACCCTCCGTTCAAATGTTGATTTATATATCCTAATAATATTATAAATCTGATTTTGTGCAAATGTTAGGCTGAAGCCAGCGTCAAAATGGAGCATTTAACGATCCTGTATCTTTGCATATAGGCTGATTATAACCCTCAAATGAACATAGACTGGTTTTTGTTTAGTTTATTCAAATATATTTCTTAATAATTCAAAATTTCGTTATTTTCATTGAGAATAAATGGACATTTTTCCGTATAGCATTTTAAAATAGTTAAATTTACTTTACCGTTGCTAATACTTTATCGTTGCCAAAACTAATTCAAAACCCGGAATAATAATTTTTATTCAACAATTTAGTTTCAATTGAAAAATTTTCACGGGAAAAATGAAAATGAAATAAAAAAATTAAAGAATTAAGAAGAAGATTAAATAATATTATTAGAAATAAAACGTACTTTTTTTTTAGTTTTTGATAATAATGCAAGGTTTCAATATGCGTAACCATAGGAAACAGGCGAATATGACGTCATTTATCGAAAATAAAGCGGATATGCTTTCATTGGTGAAATAAAATGATCTTGGGTTTTTTCTTCACTATTTTTCTTTTGTATGGTAACAATACTTGCCGCTTTACCGTCTGCGCATGGCTAATATAACTATATCGTATTTTTTAGTTAAATTTTAAAAAAGTAAAAAGAAGTTTCAAAAGAAAATGGTTAGCAAATTTCAATAATATGCTCCGCAAAATTATCCCTGTCGTAAATGATGTCATGGATAGCGAGAAATAGTGATTTTTCATTCTTAAAACTTAAAGAAATAACTCGATTACCTAAAAAAATGACGAATGTTAATCGTTCCATTTTTGTTGATAAAACCTAAAGATTTAATATTATTTCGTTAAAGTAACATAATTTTCCCTATGCCAGTATTGAAATTAATTGCCTGGAAAAGAAAATTAACAAGAATTGTGTCATTAAAAAGGGATTTCTCTGGGGAAAAAGGAGACGTCATATTTGAAAGAAAACGGGAATTTTCCAATATGTTTTAAAATGAGTGTGAATCAATTCCTTACATTAATAACACAAGGATCAATAAGTATAGAAAGTAGATGAGTTTCACGCCATATTTGTAACGAACAATTTAAATGTTTTGTTATCTATACTGATTATTAAGCATGAGTATCCGTTATTTCGTTATTTCGTTCCGCATGAGTATCCGAGTTTTCTGCTAAAAATCACATCATAATTTTAAGAAAAGGAAAATGAACACGAATCTATTATATTAAAATCTGACCGTGTGTTTGTATTTCGCAACTACTCCTAGACTATCGAACGCAAAGCGATTTACTACCGGGTTAGCGAATACCGGATATAATTGATCCGAGGATGTCAACCAAACTCTCAGAATTAAAAAAATTAAATTAAATGCCATTTTTTTAACGAAGTTTCTCTAAAAACGGAAAGTAACTTACTCCATATTTGTGTATAAAAAAGGAGAAATAAAACAGATCAGTATATTTTTTACACCATTTTCTCATTAAAACTGAAAAACAGAATTTATTTTCACTTTTTATAGATGGTGAAAACAAAATCTTGATTTCAGTAAATTATCCGAAAAATACAAACATATTTTCACATATTCAAACTTCATGAATCAATTTATTCTGGAGAACAAAAATTGCCTGCCAATATACTGTCATTTAGAAAACAAGATTTGTTTCAACTATACATTAAACCAAGGAGGCAGAATTGAATTTAAAGAAACAGCATATACTATTTCTAATTAATGTTTTTTTTTTTTTTTTTTTTTTTTTTTTTTTTTTTTTTTGAAGGATGGATGTTAAAACGTTTCACAAAGGCGTTAAAAGTAAAATTGTTTATCAGGTAAAATTGACATTTGTTTTTACCCAATTCGTCTATTTTCACGATTTTATTTGGCCCTCCTTTTTGCATTGGTTGCAATTTCATTTTCGCGATTATTTGGCACAAAATTTCACATTTTTAAGACTGAGATATGTCATAGTCTCTATAATAAAAAATACCGTATTGTCACCTATGAAATGTGATAAATAATTAGTTAATTATTAACGTTTTTAATTATTGGAAGTAAAATATTTTGCTTAATTAATGTATTTATTCTTCTTTTAATGTTGCGTGAACGAAGTCACGGGTAACAGCTAGTTATATATATATATATACAGTATGTCCACTAAAGTTTCTTGCCACACTCTTAACTTCGGAATGGCTGCTGCTATATTCATAAAAGTGGTGTCTAGGTATAGTAAAGTAGTCATGCGCTACTGAATGAACTGCATTCAAATTTAGTATTAACGAAAACCGGGATTGAATCTTCTATAATCGGGTTTAAAGCATTTTACCTGCAGGTGTTTGAGTAAAATGAGTTGAATTTTTAAAAACATTTACTATGAAAGCTACCTTTTCCTCCCGGTACAGGCCAGAAGGACGTTTTTCAGTTGTACTAGCAGTAATCAAATCAGAAATGTGAGTTTTGAGATATAGGCATCTGGAAATGGGATTTAATTTAAAAATATAATTTTTGGGAAGATTTCAAAGATAAATAAATTAAGAAATATTTTTGCATGAAGGACACACTTTTCGTAGCACTATGACATGCCCATAGGTAATAATTATTGATGTATCATCCTTTCAAATCCAATTATTTAGTATTTAAAGCTTGTTAAATTTATAGAAAAAATCATCGTGACATGGCCTACTTTGAGGCTAATTTGTGATGAATGTATTGATTAATGATCTTTAATATTGCAATTGTGTTTTTCAGCACAATTGTTACACAGGTGTTCAATATGAAAGGTTTTTTTGTATCACGAGTAGTGAGATGTCAAAGTTGGTGATCTGTTCACATTTGCCCTGGAGTTGAAAACGTGAACTTTATAGAAGGACCTCCAATTCCCCAACCATATTATTTACAAGTCTGACAGTTTTCGGATGTCAAGCATAGACTTATATTTACGTGTTTAGTTGTAGCGATTTTATCAAAATAGAAATTGGTCTAGCAGTGACCCCTAGGCAAGTTGACATAACAACCATTATAACAGCTTGAACAAGCAGTTCTTTTCAAGAAATATGCTCCTGGTGCAACACAACATACCTCTAGGTGATTTTATTCGCTTAATTTTGAACATATGTTTCAGATTTGGAAAACTCTAAAAAACACGTTGAAACCTGGGAATATATGGTATTTTGGGAATAAATAGTTTTCGTGGGGGGGGGGGGGGGGCGTAAACTGATATTTTTGCCACTCTAATTATATAATTCAGGGCATTTTTATAGAACAATTATTGTTTAAAAACAAGTTGTATGGGCTCAGTTTTGGAGAGGGCTCATATTTTGAGTAGGGCTGACAATACGAAATTCCTTCAAAATCATATTAGGGTTTATATTACGACCAAGATTTATTTTAAAAGAAATATGGTATATTTATCTGTTTGCAGTAAGCAAGTTCTGGTCTATTCGGGTGAAATATTCCAAATTTTTATAAACATTTAATAAACAATTTCTTTTTAAAGAAAGTTACAATATTTCAGGTTATAACTATCGGCAAATGTATTTTTATGTACTTGTGCTAATTATATGAGTTTTTTGCAGCGCTTTATTATACAATTGTACTTAACAATAAGCAATTTCATTATTCACAGTCCCAAATTTCGCCTAGTTTTTTGCTTATAATTTGCAGAGTTCTTAATATAAAAAAAGTTCTTTTCAGAAAATATGGCAAACAACATTGTACATAATACTCTGCAATCAGAATTAACAAATAATAAAAATTGGATGAAAAATGAGCAAGTTTACTAAAAAAATTTCACTGCGCATGCGCGAACGCAATCAAAATATAATATGCATAATGTAATAGCTAAAGTATATAGAGCAACTTTTGTGAAAGTCTCAAAATCATAGCTTGAAAATTCTGAAAATTATCGTCGATAGAATAAAGCTCGAAATCCGTTGTTCCCAAAAAGAAGCAAAAAGATGAGTGGTTGTATCAAATATCTATTGATTAGTGCCAAGATAGCGTACACAATATTGCACGTACAATATATTTGGATACAACCCCTCATATTTTTGCTTTCTTTTGGGAACAACGGATTTCGAGCTTATTCTATCGACGATAATTTTCAGAATTTTCAAGCTATGATTTTGAAACATTCACAAAAGTTGCTCTATATACTTAGTTAATACATTATGCATATTATATTTTGATTGCGTTCGCTCCTGCGCAGTGAAACATTTTTTAGTAAACCTGCTGATTTTTCATCCAATTTTTATTATTTTTTAATTCTGATTGCAGAGTATTATGCACAATGTTGTTTGTTATATTTTCTGAAAAGAACTTTTTTTATATTAAGAACTCTGCAAATTATAAACAAAAAACTAGGCGAAATTTGGGACTGTTTTTATAAAAACCTTAATTTCTCTACGAGTATACATGCTATCCTCATAAAAATGAACACAGTATATTACAATAAGCCACTTATTAATAATCTCGAGTTTGAACGCCTTTGCTACATTAGTGTTTACAGGTTTATCCAAAAGATATTCGTTCTTTTTCAATTTGTTGACAGTCCCCTATGGGGTTTCATGAAACAATCTTCGCGGAAATATATAACCTATACTATACTGTTTACACACCTGCAGTTTCAGGTTAATTCCTCATGTATTTTTCTGGGTAGTTAACAAAACGTCTAAAATCGCAAGTGACCGGTCACCTTTGGCAATATAGTGTATATTATATACAAAATATTAACTTTAAAGGCGAATTCAAACTGAGAAGTGCATTTCTAAGGAACGTGCCTTTCATATATTTTTCAATTCCTACTATATGCTCAGTAAATTTACAAAGAAGAGAAAATATTTCTTTGAAATCATTTTTTATAAAGCAATTTTTGAAAAAATAACGTCTGACATTGTCTATGTAACTGTAATAAAGTAAAAAATTTAAAGGAAGAAACATGTTTGTTCGACAAATGGCTCCAAAAAGGAAAAAAATATTTTATATTTAAGAAATAGTTCGAGAATAAGTGTCTCGAGTGGAATCATTTACTATGAATTTAGTATTGAATTATGTATTTTATATTAAATAACGAGGTGAAATCGCTGAATCTCGTGTGTCATTTAGAGACAACGTCATTAATATACTTGTACAGCGCGCAAAACAAATGGAAACAAGTACGAACGCAGGTCATATCTATAATTCGCAGAAATAATGTTTGCGTCAAAGATACTTGTTTATAATTTTCAATATTTCTATTACATATTTCTTGTCTTTAGGAAAATATGTATTGAATCAATTGACGAAATCAAAGAAGGGGGAAATCAAACAAAAAATTATATATGATTAATAAAATGCTTACTTAATTTTAAAATTCTACTCTTTAAATCTTACCGCTAATAATTCAATCATATCAGACTCCATCCCTAATTATATATATATTATCTATTTTAAAAGTGAAACATTAGACTGCAATTACAACTCTTTCAAGATATTGTGTTACATTTGTTTAGTTAGAAGAAATTATATCAAGTATGATAAAGTTTAGAGGAGCAATGGAAAACATATCTTCATATTTTATTCATGACAGGGTTTTTAAATATAAGTTACATTTCATAACTCAAAAACTTGCTGCGCAGAAATAAGAGAATAAATGTTTATTACAATACTGTCTAATCCGGGGCAGTGATAATAACAATCTGTTCTATACGAACATGACTGAAATCTGTATGGCTATCGAAATCAAGTCGAATTATACAAACTTCGTAGTAATCAGGCCCATAGAACCCGAGATCGGATAGTGCACGCTGGCGGTAGAAATTGCAACTAAAATATTTAACGCTATAGGTATCAAATCGAATGAGACAAGCGCCGTCGTAATCAGCCCCTTAGAACCAGAGATAATCCTGTAGTTCCACCTTCCACCACCAGGAGGCGCAATCTGTTCTGACCAACCAAATTTCCTAGTAGAATTGAAATTTAACCACTGGTAAACATTGTCAAAACAGCGGATTTCGCGAAATTGGGTTATGTAAACGATCGGTTTCGAAAGTGTTAATATAAATATTTTTTATAATCCAACGGTGCGTTTGAAGAAAATGAAGGTGTCTATGATCTGGTGTCTTTTGTTTGTCCGTATTCGCACTTCACGAGTCGATGACAATATTTAAACCTGGGACAAAAAACGAAAATCGCGTGAGTGAGTTTTGGAAACTATTTATTTTCGGAGAGTTAAAATTCAAAATTTTCAAAACGGATACCAGATTTTATAAAGCAAAGGAAGGTATAATTGGCGCGGTATTTTTAATTTTTCGTATATTGTTTATAAACGCAGATTCGAAGTTTTAAATATAGGAAAAATCGTTAAAAATGCAATATTGGCTTACAGTAAAAAAACCTTTCTCGAAAGGGTTAACGTTATTTTTTTTTAAACTAAAGGTTTCTGCCTGAACCCGATAAAACGTAGATGTCTTTAGGTGTGTTTGTTTTTAATTTGGTTATTTTAGAGACCAATGCGCGGTTTTATATAACGAGAAAATCGGTATTTGCAAAAGTGAGTCCTGCGCGCGAATTTTTTCGAAGGGTTTATATTCGTATTTTTCAAAAACGATTGCAGATATCGAAAAGAAAATAAGTGTAGATATTCTCTTGGTATTTTTAGTTTTTCGAAACTTTCTCGGAACTGCCGATGCGAATTTTTAAAAATCTGCAAAATCCCGAAAATCGCGAAATGGCGTATAAAAAATATACTCTTTTTGAAGTGTAAACTGTCGTACTTTTTTACACCGAAGGTAGATTTGAAATGGGCAAAGTCAGGTCTTTAATTTGGTGAATTTGGTTTTTCCATATATCTTGTAGTCCGGCAGATGCGAGGCTCGGAAAACGGGAGAAAATAAAAAATATGAATTCGACGCTTTTTGATTTTTTTGAAAGGGTTAAGTTTTAAATTTTTTCTAACCAATCGGATCGTTTGAAACGAAAAGATACGTTCATTGAGAATATGTGGACGGTTCTTCCATATTTCCGGTCTTTCGCCCGTGGCGAATTTAGGAAAATGGAAAAAGACTATCGTTTGTATCTTCTCTTCACGGAAGGTGCAGAAAAAGGGCTTCTGAGCATGCGCGCGCGGATTTCGGAGAAGTGTTTTTTGTTTGTGATCTTTGATTAATTTTTAATTAATAACTACTCTAATTTTCAAAATATTAAATTCCTAGACTCATGTGCTCTAGGAGGGGCCTTGGACTAGCCTCACCTACATTTTCAACCTTCTAGATGCGATAGATTTTCCTATACATTGAAGACACACAGACACAGGCACACAGAGCGAAACTTTCTTTTATTGGTATAGATTTAAATAATAATGCAGTCAGAAAAGACATTTGTTTTATGGAAAACACCTTGGGATTTATCATTTTTGTGACGTTCTTGATGCTTTGATTTTATAGTCTCTTTCCTTTTACGCTCTTCTTAGAGGTAGATAGAGAAAGACAATCAGAAGGAAGTCTCTTGCTTGATTTTACAGGTCCTTAGCGTCTAGCTATGCATTAATTTTTACAAATTTCTCCATAAATCCCGGCTGGGAAAGATCAAGCACCAGTGTGCACATCTATTACGTAGATGTTTTCTACATTTTGCATTTGGTAGGAACTATCGTTCATATCTGTATATCATTTTCACTAAATTTGCTGTGTTTACTAAACAAGGAACTGTATAACATTTCAACTTCCTGTGGTCTTGTATAGACATAATGTAGCAGTCTTTTAACTAGGTGCAGCTTCCAGACTAATGCAGAAATCACAGAGAGGCACCATACTGAACGATTTTGGGTGACAAAGCACGATATCTTTAAGAATCTTTATGTATTTCTGTGTAGTTATTGGTATTATTTTGGTGAGTAAGTAATTATTTTCGGACAAATAACACCCACTCATTTTTACATTTGTAAAATGTACTGAATCGTTTCACAAAGTCCAAATAATTGTTATTTTTCTTTTAAAATATTAGGAGTGCCTGCATTGAGCTCATCTTTTGAGGCAGCATACATCACCTAAGAAATAACAAAACTGAAAATTTTAACATTCATGCAAATATCAATATTTCAGTTTAGAATGCAATAATGAGAGAACTCTTCTTTAAGAGAACGCTAAAAAACTATTTTTTACTAGCCAACAAGCCATAGGAAGGCCTACTTCTCACAGATTAAAAAAATATCCATATTTATTTTAATATAAAATATTCAATATCAGTTTGTATAATATTTTCAAAAGAATTTTAACTCCAACTTGAAGTTAAAATACTACTACTTTTGCGCAAACAAAATAACATCATTGATGACCGAAAAAGGACTTTCTGAAATTGATCCTTTAACAGGCTGGAAATTTGGGTTATCAAATATTGATCTAAAATTACTAGCCACCTGAAATACTAATTTAATTACCAATAACTTACCTTATCAAAATCACAAATTTAAGGGCTTTAAACAAGAGAATTATCTACAAACTAGGGGGCTCAGCCCCCTACTCGCTAACGCTCGCCAACCCCCCGTGAATAGCGAAGCAATTCACATTGAGACCGCTTCGCGGTCACAGCTCGCTTCGCTCGCTCGCCCCTTTTTTTCAGCAATTCTAGCCAGAATAAGTTCTACCATAAAACATTTGAACATTTGAAATTGACAATTTATTTTAATGTAAAAAAGTAATTCTCCATTGAAAACACAACAGAAAAGGTATTTATTTGGCGCTACCAATGGGCATATAAATCATTTAAATACTATGAAAAAAGGATTTTTTGTACAGCACGACTTAAATTCATTAGAAAAAAACTACGTTATAGGAAGATAGTTTGTTTTATTTCATCAATACACCAACAGATGGCGGCAGGTGATATCTAGACAGTTGATTTTTTTTTCTCCGTCTTTTGAATGATTGAAATTCGTAAATGAATTCTAAATCAGAGTTGAGAATTCATTTGAAATTAACGATATTGCTCATAATTAAAATGAGGAATCATCTCAGATGCTTTGGATTACGTACATGTTATTTTATTTTTAATAATTGCAAGTTTGAGTTTCAATCTATGGTTTCACTTCTCTCACACTGACCGCCATATTGGACGGAGGCGGAGCTGATCTAACACAATCTAGTCTGTTCATTGGTCTGAGCTCTGGAAACTACAGTTGTTGCCAAATCATAAGTTACAAATTCAGCCCTTTTTTCGCGCCACGTAAGACAAATATATATATAGATTCTCAAATATTTTTATTACTAAGTATTTAAGTTAAAGAATTATGAAAATTACTTTCATGGCCCCACTGTCTTGAAGACATTTTGCAAACTCACCTGAAAATAACATTTATTTTATAAGGAAATCAGCCTCTATATTGCCATTTATGGGTTTTGTTTTAAAGCAAAAAACATTCAGATATATATAAGTGAAATAAAAATGTAAAAACAGAATCAAACAGTTTACTACGTATTATGAAAATAATAGTTTTTTGTGTACTACATTTGTGTACCTCGTATCTCAAGAGATTAAACCAAGAAAACACAAAACAGTACCAAATCTGATCACTATGTTCTACCAAACTAATCAATACCAACTACCAAATTTGGCAAGAATTTGACTTTGGCGAATATGGATAGATAGTGTTAAACATATAAGAGTTGGAACGATGGTTACAACAATGATAGAAAATTTTCGAGAAAGCATGTTCACTAAAACTCATAAATTAAACCCTTTTATGGAAGAATCCTGTCTTCAAGTTCTGAAATTTTAAATGTGCTAAAGACTTTAAAAAAACTAAATAAAAATAAATATTTTTTGCAATTTTGAAATCACGAAAAAAAATTGCATTAACCTTTATGTTTATAGTTATTCATAGCTAAAATCCGGCCTTAATAAAAACAAAATCAGATATACTACTAGTACTTTAAACCAGATTTTTGAAACATTTAAAAAAATAAAACCTTCCTTAATAAAAACTAGTCTGATGTGCAAATCCCAAAACTTTCTTCTATCCCATACATGTTAATACTTCAAAATATCACAGGGCCAATAAAATCCATATTTTTCGTCATTCTGTTGTACGCCAGCTTCTTGCGAATTGTCGGGTTACCTGGATGCACCTACTACGAAAAATCTTTCAGGTCTGTACCGGCAGGAATAGGCAGCCTCCCTATTTCTTAGTTTTTTTTTTTCGCTAATCTTACTGGAAAACATGAAGGTAAAATGAGTGGAACCTGATTACAGAAGATTCATTACCAGTTCTCGTCAATATTGAATTTGAATGAGAATATAACCAAATTAGTCAGTTATAGCCAAGTTGGCTTCATTTAACGCAACCTATTTTTGTCGCCAAATTTGGTGAGAATTTAACTTTGTCGAAAATGGATATATATAGTGTTAAACATATAAGAGTTGGTACGATGGTTACAACAATGATAGAAAAATTTCAAGAAAGCATGTTCACTAAAAACTCGTAAATTAAACCCTTTTATGGAAGAATCCTGCTGTCCTGATTCAAAATGTTAGCCACCCTAAAATTTCAAACTGCCATATCTCAGCCATTTTTTAATATAGAGGCAAAATAAAAATTGCTCCGGAATCCTTGGATCAAGGTTGAACATTTAACTTAAAATCCTTTTAGGATTTCTAATTTTTTTGTACATTTTTGAATTTGAAATCTTTAAATGGCTAACACAGCGCCTCCTACCGGCGGCATAGCCCGAAAATCAACTGGGACCTGCAGGCCATAGTCAAAAACACATAGAAAAAATTTGGTTCAATACTCTGGATAATTTCAAACACTTTTCTATGATACAATAATGAAAATGGAACAAAATTCGCTATCACAACAGCGCCTCCTTTCATCGGTATATCCCCAAATTCAAGTGCGACCTGCTGACCATATCCAAAAATCTATAAATGAAATTTGGTTCAATTTTAGGCATAAATTCATACACTTTTCGATGATACAAAGAGGATACACACACGGACACATGGACAGACAGACATTTTCTAAAATTATGTTTTTCGGAATCTCTGACCCCTAAAACGTGTAAATTCTTCGAAAATCGGAAGTCGAAAAAAAAATCGATTAAAATACTTCTATTTTAGATAGAACAAAGTAAAAATCAGGTATACATACTTCAAAACAGATTTTTTTTAAAAAATTAAATGAAATCCAAGTTTCCTTCTATGTAGTAGTTATATCATTTCATTCATTAAGTAGCCCAGAAAAGCACTTCTTTTTAGACAAAGAAAATGTTTCTAGACAATTATGATAAAAATACACTCATTTACGCAGCAACTCTAAAAAATGTTTTGATGCATTTTAGGGTTTCGTTCATCACACGAAAGCCTATTCGTCTCGCTTCTCAGTCTGATTGTGACAGTGTCCGCTCTCGGAAATTGTATGAGTTAATGACTTCAAATTTAGTGTACTTACAGCTGAATACCTGCTGTCACACTGGAAATCATAAAATTTTGAAAATGTCGTTATTAACGCAATTTAATAATTAAAACCCTAAAAAACCATTCAGTAATTGAAAAAAATATTCAACTAAATCATAAAATTTAATCAAACCGCAAAGTAAATTCATTCCTACAAAACCACAATCCTCTCCCTTTTAAACCCCTTTTCAAACACATCGAAAAAATAACCCGATCCACGCGAAGCTCTGGATACGGGGGTAGAAAAAAAAAACGCGATTTCAAAACATAAATTTTCGAAAAATTCGGATTAGGGAAACCCGAAATATCAAATAAAAATTTAGTGTACCTTTACATAATACAACACATGTGAAAACAATACACAGGTTACAGGATGCATTTACAATACATCTTTTCAATCAATATTTTTCCAGTGTTTCAAATGTTTAGAAAATTATGTGATTAGCATCGTGCTAATCCAATATATAATAGATTACGGCGTAATAATGGCCTGCTGTATATTTTAATATGCTTAAAAATCTGTGGATGCATTACATATGTTTATTTACAGTAATAGGAAATGCTAAAACTAAAGCAAGTCAACTTCCATGCATTATAAATGATAATCTGCTTTCAACTTTCTCTATGACATCATTTTATTCTGACAAAAAATTTTCATATTTACGTTGTTTAATGTTACCTGGATTACTTAAAAACATATTACTGTGAATGTTTTTTAATAAAAACTAGTTTAATTATTTAATAAATTTTCGCTCACATCAAACTACTGTTAACATATTTATTTTGAAGAATTAAAATTATAAAAATTCAAAAATTAGGAAATTACACTGATAAGTAGATAAAGTACTTAAAAAGAGCAAAAAATATAAATGTTAAAACAGGAGGATCAATTAAAAAAGTAATATTTATATTTAATTACCTTTTTCTTCATAAAGAGGTATATTTTCTCTCAACTTTTCAACTGAAGTTATCATAGATCCTAAATTCGCTCCTCCAGCAAAGGTGTAAGTACTGAACTTGGTTTATGATTTGGTTTATTGCAGAATTATAGCCACACTTTTAAAATTTTCAAACAAAAATTTATTCTCGTAGTCTTTTAGCTTCAGCTGCGGTCATTCTATTCGAAAAATACCCAAAAAACACTCTTTAACCTGAAAAAAAATTAAATTGAAAATTAATTTCCAACAGAGTTGTGTTTTTGACGTTTGCCAGTGATAAAAAGGATGTATTTGCTGGTTTACTTTATCAAAAACATAGAGTTATTAATCAGGGAATAAAAATCGAATGCAATTTTCCTTCTTGTTATTAGTCTTTATATTTTTAATCATTAAAATTAAAATTTAACCTAGGGAATATTGTTTCGTAGATGGAAAAGATAAATCTAAAAGTAAACCAGTTTTGTCAAAATTTCAATCAATTAAAATAAACTGTAATCGTAACAATTAGCATTTATAGTAAAAATCGATGAAAGGTTGTCACAATTAGTAAGAATTAAGCATATCTGGAAAATAATTTTGTTGCTGATTTTGAATATGCTTTAAGGGGAGGTTCTACTTCTTTAACCTAAAATTCACATGATAACGATTTATTTTCGGTTACCAATATATATATATATATATATACTACCTTTTTACTTTTTCATTATATTCATTGATATTTCACATATACATTGAAATTTTTGTGTGTAAAAAAATGAATACAACGTCCTGTACGAGGGGGAGTGCGTGCAGGTGCGCGGCGCGATCTTCCAATCGGGCGACCGATTTTTACCAGTCACAAGCATGTGAAAAAAATTGGGTTATAAAAATTATGAAAAGTGCACTAAACTCTCTAGATTTAATTACCAGTATTTAGTTTTATAAGGTGATTTTTGACAAATGGCCGTCATTTGAAATAAAAAGTTATTTTATCGCCCTTTTTTTATTACCTTTTGAGAGCTCAAAAACATAATTAATGAAAATTATATATTTCGGTGGTATAAGCTTCAGAAACAATGATTACCTTTCTTTTAAATCAGAAATGAAAAAAATCGGTTACATAGTTCTCGAGAAAATGGTTGCCCAATTTGAAAAACATGGTTTCGAGAAAAACACGTTTGAAGTTTTACAATAGTGTTACGTTCAACGAGCGGCGTTAAATTTAACGAGTAAAAAAGATTGAATCCATATTTTATGATGAGGCGCCAATGAATCAAATAATTATCCATGTTGCTTCACAGTGGAATCATGAAATGACTGTATCCTGAGAGTAAGAATGTGGCGAATTAACTTTTTCTCATTTTGATCTCTGGTGTGAATGAATACTTGTAACCATTTGTGATGTCACAGGGATTCCATATGAACTGTGCGATTAGGGTATCATAAATTCTAATACGAGCAAATCTTGTGGGTGGTTATATATATATATATACATGCAAAAATTAACTTAAAAACGGCTCTAACGATTTTGACGAAATTTCGTATCCTACCGTTTTGGGGCACCAGAAAACCATTGGGCTAGGTCACATGCTCGAGAAAATTCGATTAGTGGGTCATTTTGGGTCATGGTCTAGCTAATTGTATCTAAAAAACGATTCAAACGATTTTGACGAAATTTTGTATCCGACCATTTCCGGGCATGAGAATTCAATTGGGCTGGGTCACATGTTCGAGAACTTTCGATTAGTGGGTCATTTTTGGGTCAACGCGGGTCAAATTAATTTTATCTAAAAAACGGCTCTAACGATTTTGATTAAATTTTGTGTCCTACGAGTTTCCAGCACGATAAAAGCATTGGGCTAGGTCGCATGTCCGAGAAAATTCGATTAGTGGGTCATTTCTGGGTCATTGTGGGTCAAGATCTAAAAAGCGGCTCAATTTACACCAAATTTTGCATCCAATGGTTTTCGGGCACGAGAAGACTGTTGGGCTAGGTCACATGTTCGAGAAAATTCAATTAGTGGGTCATTTTGGGTCATTTTGGGTCATGGGCAAGCTAATTGTATCTAAAAAACGGTTCAAACGATTTTGACGAAATTTTGTATCCGACCATTTTCGGGCATGAGAAGTCAATTGGGCTGGGTCACATGTTCGAGAACTTTCGATTAGTGGGTCATTTTTGGGACAACGCGGGTCAAGTTAATTTTAACTAAAGAACTGCTCTAACGATTTTGATTAAATTTTGTGTCCTACGAGTTTCGAGCACGATAAAAGAATTGGGCTAGGTCGCATGTCCGAGAAAATTCGATTAGTGGGTCATTTGTGGGTCATTGTGGGACAAGATCTAAAAAGCGGCTCAATTTACACTAAATTTTGCATCCAATGGTTTCCGGGCACGAGAAGACTGTTGGGCTAGGTCACATGTTCGAGAAAATTCAATTAGTGGGTCATTTTGGGTCATTTTGGGTCATGGGCAAGCTAATTGTATCTAAAAAACGGTTCAAACGATTTTGACGAAATTTTGTATCCGACCATTTTCGGGCATGAGAAGTCAATTGGGCTGGGTCACATGTTCGAGAACTTTCGATTAGTGGGTCATTTTTGGGACAACGCGGGTCAAGTTAATTTTAACTAAAGAACTGCTCTAACGATTTTGATTAAATTTTGTGTTCTACGAGTTTCGAGCACGATAAAAGAATTGGGCTAGGTCGCATGTCCGAGAAAATTCGATTAGTGGGTCATTTCTGGGTCATTGTGGGTCAAGATCTAAAAAGCGGGTCAATTTACACTAAATTTTGCATCCAATGGTTTCCGGGCACGAGAAGACTGTTGGGCTAGGTCACATGTTCGAGAAAATTCAATTAGTGGGTCATTTTGGGTCATTTTGGGTCATGGTCAAGCTAATTGTATCTAAAAAACTGTCCAAACGATTTTGACGAAATTTTGTATCCGACCATTTTCGGGCTCGAGAAGACTATTGGGCTGGGTCACATGTTCGAGAACTTTCGATTAGGGGGTCATTTTTGGGTCAAAGCGGGTCAAATTAATTTTATCTAAAAAACGGCTCTAACGATTTTGATTAAATTTTGTATTTTACGAGTTTCGGGCACGCGAAAATCATTAGACTAGGTCACATGTTCTAGAAATTCGATTAGTGGGTCATTTCTGGGTCATTGTGGGTCAATATCTAAAAAGCGGCTCAATTTACACTAAATTTTGCATCCTATGGTTTTCCGGCACGAGACGACTGTTGGGGTAAGTCACATGTTCGAGAAAATTCAATTAGTGGGTCATTTTGGTTATGGGTCATGATATTTGAACTCATATTTAATTTTGACCGAGCATAGCTCGGTCTATAATATAAAATATAACATAAAATATATTCTTAAATTGAAAGGTTTGGTTATGGGCCATTAAATGAGTTCCAAGAAAGATTTTTCAGCCTTCATCTCGTAATTTTTTTAAATATTTTTTTACGAATTTTCTACATTTCAGCCACTTCTTTTCGTCGGTTAAACATCTTTATAAAAATTTGCATAAATGAGAGAGATTCAGTTATAAAAAAGTTTTAAAGAAGAAACTTGAGAACTCATGTAGTTATAAGATGGAGGATATTAAGAAAAATGTTTTTATTTCTGCTTTTAAAACACTTTTTTTTTCGTTTTTAAAATATTTCATTGAGAAAAATATTTACATCCACATCATCGAGTAAAGAAAACATTCAAAGAACATTCTGCTAAAGGGAGAACAATACTTTCAAGTAAGAAAGTACTAAGAACGAAAAAAGCCGTTTTTTCCCTAGAAAATGGTGAAATTAGAGCAAAAGTACTGTAATTCGGTAAGAATTTGTCGTACAAAAATGGAATTTTATCTGCTTTCATGAAATGACTGTATCCTGAGAGTAAGAATGAGGCGAAATAACATTTTCTCTTTTTGATCTCTGGTGTGAATGGATACTTGTAATCACTTGCGATGTCATAGTGATTCCATATGAACTGTGCGATTATGGTATACATTCCTAATTTTAAAAACATTAAAATATATTCTTAAATTCAAAGGTTACGTTATGGACCTTTAAATGAGTTCCAAGAAAGATTTTTCACCCTTTATCTCGTAATTTTTTAAAATATTTTTCTACGAATTTTCTATATTTCAGCCACTTCTTTTCGTCAGTTAAACATATTTTTAAAACTTTACATAAATGAAAGAAATTACGTTATAAAAATGTTTTAAAGAAGAAACGTGAGAACTCATGTTGTGATAAGATGGACGATATTAAGAAAATTGTTTTTATTTCTGCTTTTAAAACACATTTTATCTGTTTCTTTTTTTTTTAATGTTTCATTGAGAAAAATATTTACATCCAGATCATCGAGTAAAGAAAACATTAAAAGAGAACATTCAAAGAACATTCTGCTAAAGGGATAACAATACTTTCAGATAAGAAAGTACTAAGAACGAAAAACGCTGAAATTAGAGCAAAAGTATTATAATTCGGTAAGAATCTGTCTTACAGAAAGGGAATTTTATCTGTTTTACTTGTTACGGCACAGATAAAAAATTTAGAAATATAACTCAGGGACTGTAGAAAAATTTTAAAATAACTATATTTTGACGCAAATGGATTTTTTACATGATTAAGAACAACATTTGAAACATATTTGCAATGAGAACTTTATCTCTAAAACAAACTGTTTAGCAATTACCTACCCGTCAACGATAAGAAAGGATAACCTGTATATTAAAAAAATTAAATATATATATATACAGCGTGTCCGAGAAAAGTCTTTATCATTCTAAACATTAATAACAAAAATATTAACAGGTGAAATGAAATGCAGTTTGCTGCAAAAGGATGAAGAAATCTAACAGTTTTTTTACAGTGCCTTAAATGTCGCTGTACACAGACTTGCCAAGTCTCCGGCTTTTGGATACCAGTAATTTAGTACAGAAAATGTTGTTTCATTTAATCGGAGCATTTTGCGATTTAAAAGAACAACATTTTCTCTTAACAATTACTGGTGTGCAAAAAGCCAGGAAACTTAAAACTCGTGTACACGAGCTAAGTTAGTAGAACGAAGAATGTCGAGCCTGTACTCGATTTCCCTCCAAGTGTTTTTTAACATTTGCGGTGTTACAGTGGGGATTGATGAGTGATGATTTCATGATTTGTCATTTCATACTTCAAGCAATTGATACCAGAAAAGAACTTAGATTTCTTCATTCTTTTTCAGAAAACTGCATTCCATTTCACCTGTTAGTATTTTTTTTATTAATGTTTAAAATGATAAAGATCTTTCTCGGACACGCTATATAAATGTATCCACGGCAAAATGAAGAACCAACAAGTTTAATCACTATTATATGAACACATTTATATTCAGACATAATCCATCAAAATTTCTTTATGGAGAATCGACAAAAGAAATTTTTAGGATAAGGACCTTAGTAATCAAGACCCTCACCCCACTCTCTCCTATTACTTTAAAACTGCGAGATTTTAAATAAATTTCTGTAAAATCGAATGTCACTTGTCATAATAATGAAAGGAGTCAGAAAGTTTCAAATCATGTATATAAATACCGCACCTATGTGTCATGCGATATTGACAATCATTTATTTTGTGTGATATTTGCAGCCGGTTGTTAAGGAAGTTTCGACACGAAAACTGTCAAAATATTTCAAATGCCTGTTAATATTTTATGTCTCCCCATTTAAACATTTGGATATACATAAACTAAAGATCGCAGAAATTAGGTTTTATTGTCAAGTAGCAAAGAATATTTATTTGAATTAGAAAATAAATAGATAAAATGCGGTTTTAATTAACTATTTTAAATTCGAATTTATTTAAATAAAAATGAAAATTAAACGATGTTTCAAAAAAAATTGTCACCTTTTAAATTAAAAAACAACATGGTGGGTCAAAACTTTTTGACGCGTTTTAAAATTCAATCAAAAATAAAAGTAATTGGAGTAGAAGAATGCGGTTTAGACGAAAATGCACGTCATTGTTAAAAGAGTTTTTTAAGCGCATCAAAAAAAAAAAAAATCCGAAAATTTTCCATATACCGAGCAATATATTCAAATCTAACAAAAGAATCAAAAGAACTCAAGATAAACAGTTAGAAACCACTATGTTTAGTACAGCAAATTTAAAGAAGATATTATTCTTAATAAAATGGCTACTTTCTATACCAAAAATTAGCGATAAAAATATATGATGTGTTCTCTTTTTTGTTTAAACGACTTTGGAATGAACTACCCTATTTCAAAATGTAAAGTGAAAATGAGTACTATTTGAATGTTATTTAAGTTGTAAAGAGCATTCAACTTGAAATAATTATTGTGGATTGTACAGAATAAATTATCTGTTTCTGCTTTTTAATTATACCGCCATTTATGAATCCTTTTTTAAACTAACTTTTCGTTAAAACAAACTATTCGTTCGTCAAAAGCATTTTCGTTTAAGTTGCCCCACGCGTACGAAAATTACTTGATTTTTTAAATTGAAATTCAAAATGTGTCAAGTACGTTTGGCCTACCCTGTAAGTTCATAAGATAAAACATTGGAACTCGCATATTTGTTAGCTGAACATATAAAGAACACTTCATTCTTTGAATATTAGCAGAGCTCGCACTGCGGCGTTGATTATTTCCTTTAGATATAACATTACTTCTTACGTACATTTCGTCAATGATATATGGATGTTAATTCGTTCGGGCAAAGCGATATCCCACAGTATCGGCTATAGGTCGAAGTATACAATATGTATATATAGCATCGCATATAATACATTTAACAGATCACAAGACAACGTCTAAGGGAAGATAACAGAAAACGTTACTTCAATATTCTATGGATTTTGAAACATCCGGTCTTAGACAAAATCCACAACGCAATGTCGCCTCTGATTCATAATTTCGATGACTTTTCAAATAAATTATCTCTCAGTAACAAATATACATTCTATCGTGAAAAACTGCTACTTCCCCAGTTCCATTCCAAGCGATGGAGTCTCCAAAATAAATAATACCACCTCCTTGTTTCATACTTAGAGTCATATTTGAAGATTTCAAAACAGTATTTTTTTCTACACCTTATATTTCGGTCATCGGAATCGAATAAATATATTACTTTTGTAAGTGAATAATACATTCTTAAAAAATCAAAAGACTTTTGAAAAATGTCTTTTGCAATTTTTTTTTTTTTTTTTTTTTTTTTTTTTATTTACTCCCCTATTATATAGTTTATATTAGCACTACTAAGTTTTCAGTCTAATTCATCGAAATTATTTTTGATAGTTCAGGGTATCGCGCGAATACCAGAACATGAAGAAATATTCTTAGGTAACAGTTAGTTGTGAAACAAAATATGTATCAAATAACTTTTGTAAGTTTCTCTGGTTTATTTTTAAATTAGATTTAGGTAACCCAAATCTCGTTTAATATTCAAATTTTCGAGTGAACTGAAAAATCTCACTAATTTAGAAATTAATAAAAGCATTTTATTTGATAGAATTGGCAATTTCTAAAAAAGAAAAAAATCTTTCTCATCCAACAGCTACAAATTACTAAGAGCATCTGTTCATCTGTTTTTTTCTACCGAAAAAACTTTTAGACATCACAATTCAATATTTGTGCAATTTCTTTCTATTATCTCATTTGTGAGTGAAGTGCATTTATTTTGCCAGAATTCATCACAAAATTTAATTTACAAAAATCTTGCTCGAATATTTTTTTCGATACCAGATTTATTTAACATGCAGAAAATGATGCGTAAATATCTGTTTTAAACGAATCAATAAGTAAAAGTGCTTTACAGATACTTATGCAAATGAGTTTGTGTCAGAAAATTTCATTTTCAAGCAAAATATTGCATTTCATATGTGTCTTTATTCTTTTTAACTCCTTCACGGTGGATGTTCCATTTTGTTTGCGTGGTTTTTATTTTGCAGTACCAGAATATTTCAGTCATAATCTTTTACTTGTCTAATCGTACAATTACTGGATTAAATAAGACAAAAAAATAGTACCCGGAATTACTGCTATTAAACATTAAAATGTCGTTAAATGATCTAGTCTTTAAAATGTTAAAATCATGCATAAATCACAAAATATAAATTCAGAAAAATGTATTTATAAATTTTATTTAACTTTAAATAGTGTTTTGTGTAAATATTTCGCGAGTAAGTGAAAATAAAAAAACAATAAAGTAATATTTATTAAATACAAATTATTTTAACTGTTTCTGAAAGAAATATGGCGTTTGCTGGGTAATCCTTATCCACTGTTAAAAAGTATTCCGTGAAATAACAAAAACTCCACTGGTAATCTTAAGTCTTATGAAAATTTACAGAGGGTGTAAAAATGCGATTCTGTTGAAAAACAAAGGAACTTTTCTGTAAATTTATATCTGTTAAAACTCTTGATACATCTCCAAGAAGTACATTTACCTGCATAAAAATAACGAAGACATTGTAAAATTACACGATTTAAAATTACATGATACTGGTCATCCAGAGAATCTAAGTGAAAGACAACAGTAGAAACTAATCCCAAAATACTTTCTAAATGAACGAGAATTGGCTGCTGATATCGCTTCAATATCATTAGCTGTAGTCACACGTCACACTGCAAAATATTCTTTCATGATGCAAATAATAGAAAACGAAGTAGCGGGCGCGAAAACTTCTGTTAAAACTAAATATTGAGGACCAACTTTTAATTATCCAAAATTAAAAAACGGTTAAATTCACGGGAATCTTTTATAACACAGGAACAAAAAAAATTCGATAGGTATCGATTACGTACACAAGTAAAAAAAAAAGAGACGATAATAACGGACAGAATGCCTCCAAATCGTTTATTACAGCTGTATGTGTTCCACCACTAAACGGACTAATACATTGCAGGCGACTCGCAAATCCAGCAACGGCAGAGTGCAGCAGGTCCGGATGTACACATGTCACCTCTCGGGCGGATCGCATCTTTTAGTTCCTACAGATTGGATGGACCGGATCGGTACACTTGAAATTTCAAATATCCCCATAGCCATAAGTCTGCCGGTGTCAAATCTGGAGACGGAAGAGGCCATGATAACCTGCAATTCCAGCTAATGAATTTATTTTCCCAGAACGTCTGTATCAGGAACGCCTTGACCGGAGTAGCAGTGTAACTAGTTGCTCCATCTTGCATAAACGTGACGGTAGAAAACGCATCGCTTTCACGCAAACACGGCACTAACGTTTCACACAAAAGCGTAAAATAACGCTGCGTATTCAGCGTAGCCGTTTTCCACCCATTTACTGGGAATTGCGTTTCAAAGAAGAAATGTCCTATGCTTAACGAACCTGTGCACCCATACCACACTGTCATATTTGGGAAATTCAATGGTTTCTGCGTGTACTCACGTAGATTCGACGTCTCCCAGATTTGACAGTTATGAGTATTAATGTCGCCATGAAGTGAAAAATGAGCTTATGAGCTTCATCTGTCCGTAAGATGTTAAAGACAAAGGTGGGATTCTGCTCGATTTTGGAGAAAGCCCACCTCTCAAATACATCCCCCTGTACGGTATCTGTTGATAAAAGTTCATGGCACGACTGCAATAATCTGTATGGGTACAGATCAAGGACTCCATAAAGAATATTGTGTACCCAGGATGGTGGTAAGCCCAAGCGTCTGGCGGCTTCATGAGTACTGCTGGTTCCTGCAGATGAATCGGACACTAACACTCCCAGTTTCTGCTGCAACCCGCGGAAAACGGGCCTTCCTTAAACATGATCGTCCGGATCTTACACGATCGTCCAGCGTTTCAGTTTCCTCAAACCGCCGAACAAGCTTTATGAGGCCTGTCGCTTTTAAAGTCCTTTTTACAGCCTTCACATTCTTCTAAACTCTGAATTTACGCAGGGCAATGGTCAAGGATTCCTGAAAAGGGATTCCCAGGATTCACGTAAAACAATTTTACCAACAAAGCATGTATTCTTCACAGTCGATATCCTTGTTCACATATAGCGTTTACAAGTGTAAACAGGCTGTGAATTAGGAACGCAAATTCTTATAACCATCTCATTTGCATATTTCCACCGATGTCCCTCGTATCAGCGCCATCTATCGGTTGTGTTTTGAGTTTTTTCCTGTCTTAAAAAAGACCCTGTGACCTACCGGTGCTATCTCTGCAAACTGTTTTCTATTTCGGTTATTTTTCCGTTTTTTAGGATTTTTTGAAGTTGCTACGGACTTTTTGCCCACCCGGTATTTCAAAATAGTAGTGAACATATAAATATAACGCCAAAACAACGAAGTTATGAATGTTATATAATATAAAAAATATCCTTTGTAAACGTCTCTCCAATGTCCAGACTTCAATCTCATTGAAAATTTATAGCATGGTTTGGTTGAGCAAGCGAAAACAAAAGACATTTCAAGCAAAGCTGATCTACAGTAAACTCTCACGGAAGTATGGTTTAAAATCCGTTTTTAAACATAAAAAAATAATAGATGTCGTTGGGTTTTAGTCGCAGCCCAGACGAATAATTATCAATTATAATAATAATTATCAATCTACATGTAATCAATAAGCCTATTATAAATGAATGTTCTGATACAATTTATCTACCAAGTTTAGTTGCGTCCAATAATTCTTTTATAGCATAAAAGATGCTATGACTTAGTTTTAAATATTTTTACACACTGATCTAAACAAATATCTGTGACGTCCATCATACAAATCATTAATTGAATTGATAAAGAATACTTGAATTTAAGTAGATGATAGTTATATTATTTTCTATAACATGCTGAATAAATAAAAAAAATAATTCATTCATTGAAAAAACTGTTGAATGTCAATGAAATATATTTATATTAAATATATTTTGATGTTATTTTACTGCCAAGAAACTCGTTTTATGTATTCAGATTCTAAGGGGATAAAGTTTAAAATATGCCTGATTATAGAGCTTCTTCTAATGATGAAAATATAGTCACAAACTTTATATCATATCGTACATTCGAGGTTTTCACAGGTCTTAAAAACTGAATATTACCATTTCTAAATAGCAAACTTCAACTTATTTAATCTCTGCATTTCTGTCATTAAATAAGGCGATAATATTAATATCCGAAAAGAGTAGTACTCAAATTATACAACTTTTATAGTATAGACGTACAGTTATAATTCAAAATATACAATTTTTTGGGACTGCTGCTATTTTTTAAGTATTTCAAAAACACACAACCTGGTGTACCATATATTTCTCGTATTTGACTGTTTTATATCAAACTTTATTTTATTACACCACGCAAAATTTATCGACAGCCTTTATAAATGCCATTAAAATATTCTGTTACTTGAAAAAATATTATCAAATTTGTGCGTCTCATATTTTCAGCATCAAAATTATTTTAAATTGCGGGAAATAAAATCTTTACATGCATTTGACATATCGAAAATGTTTTGACAGATTTATTTTTTGAAATTTTATTAAAGATTGACACGACAAATTGCAACAAATGAAACTGTTTCAATATTACCTGACAGATTAGCGTGGCGTTCAAATTTATTATTTTAACTTCAGTGACTCCTTTCAAAATTTTGAAAAGTCCTTTTGATTAATTTCTTTGATTTTGTATAAATCTGCTTAAAAATATCTGTACACATTTTTCTTGAATAACATTTACTGGAAATTTATATTAAAACAAATATTTCGCATATTTAAAGGTGTTTAACTGGTTAAATATATTTAAATGAAAATATGAATAAAAGTATTAAATTATTGAAAAAACCATTTAAGGAAAACACTCCTTAACCCATCTTTAGTCACGTCTTTTTGAATGACACCATTGGTCGCGCATTGTTCGCGTGTGAGCGTTTCTCTGAGACTGTTCCCTCCAATGTATAACAAATTAAAATAGTTGAATAATTAAAATAGATATATAATAGATCATTCTTTAGGTAAAATAAAATATAATTTAAAGGAAAACAATGGAATTTTAAATCAAGGGAATTTGATGGTCATTTCTAAACTAAATGCACGATTTTTAAGACTCACGTGAGAAAAATACCTATAGTGCAACCAACGAAGGGTTAAGAGCTAAAAATAAGTATAATTAGCTTAATAATGCACATAAATAAAAAGTAAAATCCTGCATTGTGTTGCCCGAATTTAACACAGAGTTGTCGTTTGTGTCTCGGGATGCAAACTGCCAGTCGATTAAGCCCCCCCCCCTCATTTAAGGGGTGCGGCCGCTAGTATAGTTTACATAAATCCCATTTCCAAAAAACTTCAAATTAGCTCTAAATTACAATACTATATACAGGATGTTTCATAAAGGCACCCTAATTTAAAAATTAGATAACTCATTAATTGTAAGAAATAGAAACATTAAATTTGTGACAGATTAATCAGAGAGTCCGTACATGTTGTATAGAGTTTGTTTGAAATAGTTTAAAATTTTATCACTAGGTGGCTTTGCGCAGGCTTATACTGTAAAAAATTGCTGAAATTATCTTCAAAATTTCTAAATACAAAGAGAGCTTTAGCGTTTCAATGGTTAAACAGAAAATAATGTTAACAGTGAAATGGGAACCCCTGATACTGGTTTAAACTTTCCTTGGAGCAGCCGTACACTTTGAGACATTCTAATACCAGTTATTGACGAATATTTTAATTAATTTTAAAATTGAAATAAAACATACAGGCTACCTGAATAACCTTTGATTTACTTCATCGTTATGTCTATATAATAAAGCAAAATCATGTCCGTGAATAACACTAACATCATATTAACGATGACAACACCTGACAAATAGATATCGTTTTTACTGATTTTTTTTTTAACTTCTAAACATTGCACATTTTCAGTGTTTACACCATCGGATAGGAGAAAAATATACTCCCAAATGCAATGTGGTATCTCGGTTTAGCGATTATTCTTAAAAATCATTTAAAAGCCATAAACAATCATTTTAAAAATATATATTACGTGCAGCCCGATTACGAAGGATTAAACTGTTTACATTTAAAATAATATAAACAGTTAAGCGTTTGTTTGCGGATAATATTCAATAATGAAATTAAAATGCCACGAATAAATAAGTAAAATAATAGAAATAAAATAGAAATTTAATAAACATGTATCTAATCGCGCGCTATTTCCTATTGCGTAAACATGCTGGTGTCATTCCGATTCGTGACAGACTTAATGTGTTATTTTGTGGATTCTGGTTAAAACACATGTCTCTAAAAACTGGTCTCTACTCTGGGATATTAGAGAGAATGGCTTCGATTCCCTTGCGATAAACATACCGTGTTTATCTGACGCTTTTGATGAGATTGCCTGTCTACCAGAATTTTTGCTCCACTTCCAATTTCCGTTGCCTGTTAACACGAATGTTGTGCATTACTACTTGTCGGACCTTCTTTTCGAGAGAACTGACCTAAATGCCAGTGTTCTCATCTCATTCTTTGCGAACTTCATTCAATCGGTTACGGGCACATGGGTAGTCATCACCTCTGATGCTTCGAAAGGGTCTTCTCTCACTTCGATAGCTGGTTGCTCTTCGGTCGTCCAATTAAGATATAGAATACATCAGACTAATTCTATTTTCACTGCGAAGATCTCGCAATTGGCACGGCCCTTGACGAACTGGTTTCCCTCGTTTCTCCTGTCATTATCCTCACAGATAGCTTATCTGTTTTATCTGCTTTACAATCGGTCAACTGGAAATCGCCCAGGGTGATATTAGAGCTGCATAATAAGATTCAAAGAGCTGCTGGTCATAATCCGAATATCCATCTCTACTGGGTCCCGGGTCGCTGGGACAATGAGAAAGCTGATCCCTTAATGGGGCTTTTCCTTAATGAGAAAGCTGATTGTCTCACCAAAAGCGTGAGACATTCTGACGCCTTGCTTGGCTATCTCCGGAAGACATTATCCGCTCTCACGAACTGAGTATAATGGGGCAGTGTGAACTGACATACCGTTCAAGCAAACATTTTCATTCTCATGGTGACATCCCCAATATTAAGCAGACGCACTTATGGGCTGTAAACAGACCTGAAGATATATTTCTTTTAAATGCTAAAAGGTGTAAATTAACAACATAATATATACACAGTTAAAATATCTTTTATTAGGTTATTTGACATGTTTAATAAAAGACATAATAAAAGACATAATAAAAGACATTTTACTGTGTATTTATTATGTTGTTAATTTACACCTTTTATTATTTAAAAGAAATATATAATTACAAGGTGTTATAATTTATTATATTGTTATATAAAAGACCTGAAGATATTCTAATCACGAGGCTTCTGTGCAAAATGCTGATAACCCATGCTGCTTTAGGGATGCTTCAACTTAGTGGATGATGGTAGCTACTGAAAGTGTGTTCAGGAATCATTGAAGCTCATTCTATTCTCATGGACAAAGTATCTGTATCATCGTGGGTTAAGTTGGAACGGCTGGGTTTTAAACAGTCGCTATTTTCGTTCTTTTGTGGGGTTTTTAAATAAGTTTCTTTTGCCCAATGATTTAAGTGTGACTACCTTAAACTATTCGCATAGCATTAATCGTTTCTAGCAGTCTTGTGCACTTTTAGTTATTTTTTATGATGGATCATTTGAGACGACAGCCATGCCGCTATAGGTCTCAAAGCTCTCCCACCTTCAAAGTTCAACGAAAACTTTGAAATATTTTTTCGCCGTATATATATTATGTAGAGGTCATCTGTAAGCGAATAAAATTGTTAAATTTCAAAGCTTTATTTGATTTTTTTAATTTTAAGTTTCTTCTTCAATCACTTTCTGAATGTGTATGTTGCGCCATCTATCGGCAATTGTAAACGCCAAATAGATAGAAATTTACTTAATCAAAAATAACTAATAAAAAAAAAAATTGCTTCGGGGCGCATTTTTTAGACATACAAGTACCTTTCTGCCGAATCTCGTAGTTGTGCGTGCAATTGTCTCTTCAGAACACAGCACACATATAAACTTCTTTCCTTATTATTATTGATACTTCCCCGGAACGCGAGAACACAATTATTTGTGACACAATTTCGCATTTATGAAAAATATAAATTTATGGAAGCCAAGTGTGGAAATTAGTAAAAAAGTTTTAAGTACGTATGATTTTATAAAGATAAATCTTTGGATAGTATCTTAATTAGGAAAATCATAATTAATGTTTCGTCATACTTGGACAACGATATTGAGAAATGTTATGTGTCAGATTTAAATTCTGACAATTTATTTGGTATCTAAAAACATTTTTATGGAAAAATGATTCATGAAATTTCCTTATAAATGTCAAAAAGAATTTTTAGTGATACGAAACTTAAAAATACGTTTACTAAGCATTTTTATTCCTTTTGGCTTAACGTGAAAACATCTACTACTATTTCAACCAAATATTTATGAAAATAGCATTTTCATCACGGTTAGCATTAAAACGAAAGAGTGTAATTGCCTAACAATTATGGAGTATCCCAAGTGAGGACATCCCTTCCTCCCCCCTGAAAGGTTTCGGTCTTTGTACTTATTAATTACCTAGAAGTGCCAAATTCCACCCTCCCAGCCATGTTCCTGAGCTGCAGAAATCTTTACCGTAGAAATATGAAACAAACATTTTAACGCAGCTTCCATAGAAACTTAAAAACTTGTGCTGACTCAAGTTTAACCATGGTTTAATATATGGTGTCAATGAAAGTTATCTTCTCCCACAGATTTAATTTAATGGTTTGATTTAATTTCCTTTTTATGTTAAAATCTACATAGACAAAAATAGAATTAAATCCATCAAATGTATTTCTTATTTTAATTTGGTACAATGGTTAACAAAGAAATTATGAATGATTTAGATTATTTTATCTTTAGTCTTTTTTGACAGCTCCTGTTATTATTTAATATACATATATTTTATACAAATATACACGAAATATAGATCATTACCTTTTAATATAATATATATATATATATATATGTGTGTGTGAAGTAAAAACATCTGTAAATAATAAAACTTATTACATATTGAATATATATTACATTTCTTATAAACAGAAACTTATCAGATTTTGGCTTTAAGTTATCTCTCCCTCACCTTCTCTCAGAGTATTTTCTGGACACACGCTTAGTTCTGGGGGGGGGGGGGATTCTTTACAATTTTGAAGTTTGAAAGGAGTTCAAGAGATCAAAAGAAATCCAGAAAGACTTTTAGAAGAAAGGTTTATAGAATAATAAATTGCACTCCTTTCTCATTTTGGACAAATAAGGCTAAAAGTTTAGTAATAATAATAGTGCACCTATGTACTTTATTTCTGTGAAAATTCTATTAACCCTTAACTGCTATGACAAACATTATCTTATAGACATTGTGAGAGGTCTATGAGACCGCTTTATCGAAAGACGAATAAAAGGCTAGAGTAACTCATAGGATACTGTTTATGTACCTTTTATGTATGGGACTATAAAACTCACCTATTCTGTAACGATACTACATAGGATCCAAACGAAACAACATTTCACTAGTATCTATAGTTATACTAAAAGTCACAAGTTAATATATGATAATTAAAAAATACAGCGGTATATGATACCACTAAAAGCAGTTAAGTGTTATTATGACAAAAATTGTTTTTTTAATTAACATTATAATTATAGAAAAAATCAATTACGCTCTTTAAAGTAAGTAAATATTAAATTAAAAATATATATTAATGATATATACCACAAAAAATAAACGTCAATTATGTTTTTATTTCACATTATCATAATTCTATAAAGTTTTACAATATACACTTTTAAGTAGTAAAATGTTCATTTTTAAATAGACAGTGTGGCCATAAAATAACGACAAGTGTTCTTAGCATTATACAGGGAAATATTTTGGGCGAAATGCAACAAAAACCCATGTATGTAAGGTAAAGTATTCGAATGCCGAGACCCTAACGTTAACTTCAAAAAACAAATCATACTTTAAATGATCGTATAAATTCGAAATTAGTGTCAAAATGTCATTTTTGAAGGGGTTTTTAGCACTTTCCAACCTAGTTGAAAAGTGCTTATGACTTCGGATTGCTCTGCAATTTTTATATGTTATTGTCGTTATCTATAGCATGTTCCCTATTTCAACGGAAGTGTGTAGCACTTATAGTTTTTTTACAGGGACACTCAAAAGAATTCCGTTACATTGCGGTCTATGGGGAAAAATCATTTGCGGTTTATTTAAATAATGTTTCACTATTTTAAACGCATTGAAATTTATATATATCACTAAGGTGCATTAGAAGAAGCTTAATATGGAACAGGGTGTGCATAGCACTTATAGTTACTTTACAGGGACAGTAAAAATAATTCCGTTACATTATGTCTATGGAGAAAAATCGTCTGCGGTTTATTTAAATAATGTTTCACTATTTTAAACGCATTGAAATTTATATAGATCACTAAGGTGCATTACAAGAGACTTACTACGGAATATTGTGTGTATAGCAGTCATCGTTCATTTACAGGGACACGCAAAAGAATTATCTACTGTCTGTTAACAATAATTCCTGGAAGTGCGTTTTAAGTTACTGAACGCGATTTTAATGTTAACTTGCTTTTTGTCTATTACGTGATGTGTATAAATTCTGTAGATCCTATACAGGGCAGCACAAAAGTTCGCGAACACATTTCTGTTTATTGACAAACTCCAGACGGAGAATTTTAAACTGTGCTACGCGTTTCCTAACTGAACTAAAATTTAGCATCCTATGTAGTATATATACAATTCTATAGATCCCATACAGGGCTGAATAAAAGTATTAGGATATTTTTCAGAATATTGTATATGTTGGAAATTCCTGAAATTATGTTTTTAAATATGTTATGCGTTTTCCAAATTGTTTACTTAGAAGTTATCTTTTAGCTTATTAAACGGTATGATTTGTAAAATTATTTTGGAAGCGTTGGAAAGTGCTACATAATCTATGCTTGACGCATGATTTTTCGTTCTTGTTTTAAGTTGATGTTAGGGTCTCGGCATTCGGATACTTTGCTGTACGTGTTTAATGAAACATGCTTTCAATAGTTGAAAAAACATATTACAAAAGTGTACTCCAGTGGAATTCTTGTCTCTCGCCAAGAACAAAAGTTCAATTTTCAAATGAAACAGAAAGTAAAATTTCTTAACAACACATAGCAACGTTCATTGTTAGCTATAAATCGTCTTCAATATGACCACCATTCTGATGAACAAATATCTACACGTGGTACGCGGCAACGGACATGGATTTGTTTGACATGAATAGCTATTTGATCTAAAGTTGAAATATCAGGAAAAATAACTTTATACGAAATATACATGGCTCAAAAAAATTAGGGGAGCAAGAAATTAAGTGAAAAGAACCATGCGAGACAGCCATGCATGGGCATAAAACGGAGAGTACACGTGTACCAATGCGGAATACATAAAAAAGACGTAAAAAATTTGGAAAGGAGCTTTGAGTCATTGAAACGATGTAAAGGACGCGAAAAAATGGTTTAGGGCAACAATTAGGTTTTATGTAAGTAACAAAAATGTATTGTTTAGAAGTGATGCAAGATGTTAAATATGGTGTGTGGTCCCGTTGAACAGCAAAGACTGCTGCATCGCTATTTTCCATGGATGCGATGAGCTTATCTATAAAACTTTAAGAAATACTGTTCCACCTCTCAACAATTGCAATCTACAAGTCCCGGACAGTAAAAGGAGGCCCTGGTCTCGCTGCAATGCGTTGTCCGAGTGTGTTCCAAACATGCTCTGTCGTATTCAGGTCAACAGAGCATGCTGGCCATTTCATACGCTGCACTGTATCAGTTTCAAGCATGTTCTCCACAAGATGAGTTGTATGCAGTATGGCATTATCATGCATGAAAAGAAAGGAAGCACCAATGACTGCATCGCAGGGTACAACATGGAATCTCAATATCTCGTCTGCATATCTTTGGGCCGTCAAATCGCTATTCCAAATGATATGCAGGTCCATACGTCCACCTGTGCTGATTCCAGCCCATAACAGAAAGCCACCTCGTCTGTAATGTGATCTTTCATGAACGAATGTGGGGTTATTTTGAGTGCCCCTTTCACTCCATTTCAAAACACGTTGGGTGTCACACGCCAGACTGAATCAGGACTTGTCTATAAATAGCACTTGACTCCAATCACGTTGGCTCCAGTCCCAATGTTCAGCAGCCCCCCTTCATCGAGACGCACGTTGGCTTGAGGTCAACGGAATATAGAACATTGGCCTACGTGCATAGAGACCACCCTGATTAAATCTATTTCGGACTGTTTGGCTGGACACTTTTCATCCTGTTGCCAAGAGCAACTGTCTTTGCAGCTGAGTAGTGCACCTGTTCTGTCTCGATGAGCTTTTAACTACATATATCAATCATGAGCTGCTGTGCTAGCACGTGGCTAACATTACCCTAGTTTACGTCTAACATTCCCTGTTTCTTGGAATCGATTGCACAGCTTTGCAATGACACTTCTTGCGACTCCAACAACGTTCTATACACTTCGTTGAGTTTGCCCTTATTCAGGCCTTCATGGATGGAAATCATGGATTCCAGTAAATCACGTTGTTGTGAAATTTTCAAGCCACCTTTTCTCAAAACAAAAGCTAAGTAATTGAATTTCATAACTGAGACAGTGAAACAGAAGTTTCTGCAAAATCCCTATTTCTGTACTTATCTCATATTTCTAGCGTTTCACGTCGTGAACTTTCGTTTGCATGTGAAGTTTTCTTCTTCTGTTTTATGGTATACTTTAAATTATGGATGTTTTATTTTACGTTACTTATCGGTGCACGATTTTTGCGTAATTTCGTTAAAACCATGTGCTCCCCTAATTGTTTTGAGTAGTGTATAAAAATCAGACTGTTTTAAATTACAAAGGAATATATGAAGAACATGTATATTTTCACTTGCAGCCCTCAATACAGGATGATTTTCAATTTTTGATTACAGGAACTGGCATTCTCTCTCTTCTGATAAAGCTTGACTAATAAACAACCTAAAAAGTAAGCGTCATCGAAAGTTTATTTCTGGATTATGAAAATTCTCTGAGCATTTGATTTTACCGTAGTTTAATCCGTGATACAAACATTTATGTTTCGACATAGAATTTTTTTTAATAATTGAAGTAAAACATTTACAGCGATTATTTTATATAAATTACATTATATAAAATAAAATTTCTGCGTAGAAACATAAATGTTTGATCCACGGATTATAGGCCGGAAATTACGGTACTTTTATAATTGCTCTCATTGATCGTAATTATACAAATATATTCTTTTTCCGACAGTTCCAAACTCTCCGCTGCACAGTGGGGCGTTTTGATGATCTAGGTGGACAAAATTCATTTTTCCGATTATCTCGGAATTTAACAAGATCGCGTATACTGGTAGCCGAATGTTTTCTTCTGTCGAGATCCGTACGAGTTTTGTCGAAAAAATCCGATGTGTGGATAAACTACGACCGTAAAGACGGCAGTTGGTTTGAGAGAGTTTCAACAGTTGCATTATTTTTCTGTAAGTTCGAAAGCAAGTCGTGACTTTTCTGTTTTATTTGAAAGCAGGAGTTTACTGGACATATGTAACATGTTTGTCACAAGATTTAACCTAATGTTGTTTGAAAATAAGCGCCATCTTGTTTTCAAACTTCATCTTGAATTTTAATGCAGTATTAAGCATTATTAAGAAATAAGCATTTTTTTAAATCAAAGTACCATTCCTAAAGTAGTGGAAATTTAAGAAAGCTCCTGCGAAAATTTGCGAATCATTAAGTTATATTAACTTGAAGTGTGTGTTTGAGTGTTTAATTCAAATCTTGCAAGTCAATTTTAAACCACTTTTAATTATCCGATTGAGCTGAAACTTTGAATACATGTGTAGTTTCAAGGACAATACAATATTATAATATAAATAAATAATAATAATAATAACAATAATAATAATAATATAAATTATTAAATAAGCCAAATATTTATCATTGTTTGATTATTTTATTACTGATAGATTCGAAAACCCAGCAAAAACCTAATTAAACTTCAGCGCAATAATTTTGTCCACCTAGATCCTCAAAACGCCCCACTGTGCGCTCGTATTACTTTTGGTACTATTCTTTATTTTTAGATATCGAAACCACATGTTAACTGTGCATTTACATGAGTTTTGTTTTACATTTCCCCCTATTGATTTTCTGCTACGGGGCTCAGAACACCTCACTTTATTTTATGAATACCCTGTATATAGATGATACATAATTTACATGACAAGAAACATAAAATTATATAAAATATATAAAACTCAATGACTTTTTTAAATTACGAAGGGAGACTTGGATCACATGGGTCTTTTCACCTGTTTGAGTACTGATAACATGCTTAGAGGATTTGGTATGAAGAGAGGCCATTTCTTTAAATTCCTTTTCATGAAATGACATAGGCTAATATGTGGAATGTCTACGTCCATAAAGTTAGAAGAAAGTAAAAATTTTAAGCGAAGAAACATATGCCTGTCCTAGGAATAGCTCTGAATGCGAAGAATATTTTATATTTAAAACTCAGGTAGGGAATAAAATAGTAATTTTTACTTAGAATGAAATATTGAAATGGGTATCTTATATTTATGAGCAAGGAGAATTGTGAACTATAAAGGCATGCATTTCAGAGAAAGATGAATGTTCTTAATATTTTTACGTAGATTTATTTACATTAAAATATATTTTTTTATCATTATTCTTTAGTTCTTTTACGATCCAAAGGGAGTTTCGAGAAATATTTTATTATTAATATTATAGAAAATGCATTTAATACATTCATTTGTTACAGCAAGTCTAAGACTGAATACAAATTGCTTATTTTATTTTGTTTAAAAGGCAGTGTTATTTACACAAAGCAAAACAATTAATTTTTCGTTCTATATATTATATTGTTGGCTTAACTCTATGGAAATGTATGGAGTGGAAAGTTATCGTTCTGATCGTATCAAATCTTATATGTTTAGCCTCTGCTTATTATGTAAGATTTCGGAAACAATATTTAAAAAAATAATAATTAGGGTAATTTTTAAATACTCCCGAAAACACCCACGATTTTTAACTTAATTTTATTCAATGAAACCATTTAATATATTTGTAATTTGAGAAAGAAATTTCTAATACGTTTTCATAAATGACGGAAAAGGGCTTTTGAGATAAAGGAATATAAAATTTATTTATAATTGAAAAAAAAATGACTGTAACACTCGGAGATTTAGAAAGAAATAAGAAAAAAATATTGAGAGTGATTGCTATAAACTGCAAGTTGAATTTGAAAATTTATTTTCCTGTTTCATTTAATTAAGTATTTTGAAAATAGGCTTAACTATTTTCAAGATTTTTGATTACACAGTAATAAACTCGTTTTTATATGTGTTCTTAATTATATAAATACGTATCACCTATTCGTCTGTCCTCATATAACAGCGCAAAAACTACCCAACCGAATGGTTTGAAATTTAATATATATAATCGTTGCAGAATTATGTCGAGTCATTTCAAATTTTATGAAAATCGAATCCAAACATAAAAAGATTTAAAGAAAAGTTTTCTTCATTCTATTAAATCCTGTCATACGTAATTAATTTAATAATATCCCATGATAGGTAATGATTCTATGTTGACATTCTGATTACGTCATATTTAATATGGAATCATTATTTTATTACTGAATTTAAAAGCTGAATTTGTATACTAAAATTGTTTAATTATAGCAATCATATCGGCAGTTTTCTGGATAGATGTTTCCGGAGAAATCGATATTAAATGGAAAAAAAGTCTAAATATGGATTTCAAGATCTGAAATTTTCAAAGCTAGGCTTAAGATCACCATTGGAATTTATGTCAACAAAAGATAAAATATTGCCCACTTAAAATATTCTTATTTATTACGGAAATTAATCATATCATAATAACAGACGATATAATTCACTTTTCAGTGAAATAATAACGAGGATTTTCTTGTATTGGATATTTGCGTATAGTATAATTTTAATGCAACATAATTGTAATTAATTGTTTGTAAAAGTGTATTGAAACTTCATTTCATAAAATAAAATTAATATCTGTAATATGACAATCTGCACATTAAATTAATTTTGTATTCATGCATTTTTGCATAAGAGTGCAGTGCAACAGCTATTGCACCAAGATCTGAATGTTTATAAAAATGTCTATAGTACGAACGCACCTCATTTGTCACATTTGACGTACGATTTCCAACTTGTTGAATTAAATTTTGTACAACTGATTTCAGGAAAATATATCAGATTATGTACTTGGAAAAAACTTAATTACGTATATAAGTATAATCCTTGAGAGTATCAATCATTACTTGATATTTTAAAAATGCATTATATTTGTAGAATTACATTAATTTAAACAAACCTTGTATTGCTGTGAAACCTACAGCATAGTGAACGGATATATCAGGTCGCGGTGGTGAGAAGGTTAAAAGTTAAATAAAAAGTGTTGCCAATCGGATACAGTATGCATTTAAGGGTTAAAAAGATCCAAATGTACAAATTCTAGAAATTATGCTCAAAGATCAAGTTATCTTTATTGAAATAAAATATACATAAATTATACCGTTAAAATTAAACTTTAAGTATAACAAAAAACTTACTCAGAATTACCGGATGGGTGTTATAAAGTGGTATTATTTTTAAACCTGTTTGTTTAACGAGTCTCTTATTAAATTTGAAAAACTATTTTTCTAAGGATATGATTTAACATTATTTAACTTTTATTCAGATATATAGTATTCTTCAAAAGTCAATCACCTATTGTTTTTTTCAAAATAACTGTCTTTAAATTTCTCGAGTTTGGATGAATTTCGGAATTTAAATAATTTTCTAACGTTTAATATGTTTTCTTGAAGGCCAAAGAAGGCAACATATGCTTTTATTAATACTTTGATTTTTTTTTAAATCTTGATAGCTAGCATGAGAGAGAAATGTTAAGTCATACACAACATCACTGGATGGAAATATATAGCAAAAAATCGTATAAAAAAGAAAATCAGTCAAGTGTTTGGTACAAAAACAGTGATGGAAGTGTGGCGCAGTAGTTGCGCGATTCTCACCACTAAATTTTAATAGTATTCTTCGACATAAAAAATTTCTGAAACTATGTCATTAAATAAGACAAATAGTACAATTGAAATTTAACGGTGTCAATTGATAGTCTGCTGCGCCACTGTTCCATCACTGTCACAGTCATCGTTGACAGTTTGATATATTTGAGTCGCCATTGGCCACGTCTTTGTGAACTGCCATTAAACGCATATTAACATTTATCTCACACTACCCTCTCCCTTTCTATAAGCAGAACTCGTAATGAATTCCTTTGTCGTCGTATTTGCAATCAGATCATTTCAAAAATTCCGAAACTCAGCTAGGGTGAGTTTAGTGACGGTAAAAGACGTTTAAAATAAGTGGATTTAAGCTGATATCACACGTACTACCATACGATATGAAATATATGATATTGCATCTCGCTTGCTTGGAGCTACACTTTCACGCTACAACTAGGGTTATTTTCCATACTGAAAGTTATCTGCTAATGTAAAGAGAGGGCGTAACATTTGGCGATTAATTGCAGCTAGGTTTTTTAATAGTTAATGTAGAACTCTATTAATAAACAGGAAGCATTATCATGTGCTAACATTTTATATATTGCAATTTCTTTTCGTTCCAGTTCCTATATATATACATATATATATATATATATATATATATATATATAATATTAATTGTATTATGATTATTTTGCTTAAAATTCCGAGATTATAAAAACGATACTCTTGCTGATGTAACATCAAAATTCTAAATTATCAATGTCCATAGAAACTGGATCTTCACTTTAGATCTTTCCTTATTTATAAATATTAAGAATTCTCAACACAGTTAAGTGACTTGGGAAAAATAGTATATGAAAACTAGTTTTTTGTAGCGTGTATTGGAACTATTGGAGCGTGTTATCGCTAAACTGAAATCTGTAACGCAAAGAAAGATTTTAAATTAAGTTTTAGTTATTTTCACAAAATCACTATTATAACGTTTTCAGTTAATATATTTTGCACATATGTTAATGTAATTCATGTTAGATATTAAATGTAATGTGAAATTGAAATGAGCAACAGAAATTACATATAGTTCCCCCTCTTTTGCTGTGTTTTTAACCTTGTATTTGATGATTTAATTCATTGTTTGAAAGCTTAAACGAGTTTTTGATATTTTTCTTTTTGAAAACCATCCGTATTTTCATACATAGTATGTACAGTCTTGGGAAGGGGGGGGGGGGGAGGAGTACCAAATTCTACTAACTCTGCCGCAAATCACTGTATAAAAATGTGACAGTTATCAATCGATTAGTAACAACATCTAATAATAATGCCGTATATAAATTTTGCTGGGTATGCGGAAGTTACGAATAGAAATTGTAATATATTCTAAAACTTTTAATACTAACCCCTAATTTTGGCATCTCATACAGATTTTTCTGTTTTGGATTTTATTTTAGATTTAACCATCGTGTACCAAACTGAAAGTCACTCAGTAAAGTAGCTTAGAAATCATGCAGGTTTTATGTTTACACCTCCTAATGTTAAATTAATGTTCCATCGTCGCAATACAAGACAGGTGTTGTTGTTGTTGTTGTTGTTGAAATGACCCAAAGGGCCCAGTTTTGCAGCTTTCTATTTCTATATAGCTGTCATAATCCACTACGCTAATCCCATAATCCTGACACCTAAATCTCCTAATTTTGAACCAATTCCAGATGAGAGATTTGCATCTGGATTGGCACCCCCAGAGGTAGCGCTTATATAGAACTTGGAGGACTTTGGAGCCACGAACAGATTTAACGTGCACCAGCTCCCATTAACGTACACGGTCCCACAGCAGTGACAGACGAGAGAGGATAGACGATGCACCCTCCCAAGCACTGACCTTGGTCGATGCTGCTTGGCTTTCGGCGATCTTACGAGAGCCGAGCTTTTACCGTCCGCGCCACTGCGGGACAAGACAGGTGTTTTTTAAAGCATAACTTAAAAACTATTTGGCGGAATGAGCTTTAATTTTCGGTTCGCATGCTTTAAAAATCTAAAAATTTATTTCTGTAAAGAAAGGTTTAGGTTGCAATTCATTTTTTTTCGAAAATATATAAATTTGAAATATTATTTTAAAAAGATCGATTTATAGAAATTCCAAATATGTCCCTTTTGTCAAATGTATAGTCTTCCCTTGTTAAGTTACAACATTAAAACTAATACATAAGAAATCTCCGTTTTTTATACATTGATAAAAATATTTGCATTTAATATTCAAGCCAGAAAAGAAAAATATATATAGTATATTAAAATGTTAAACTATAAAAATCAGATTTCCAGTGATAAGTTTAAATCTGAAATACACAGAAGTAAGAACAGACCGAACTGTCAAAAAAATATTGTTTCCCTTTCATGTCCGAATATTTCGTTTTTTGAAGGGTGGCAAAATAATTTTACGGGAAGGTGTGGGGAGTATTTATATGCGTTATTTATTGTTAATACAATGTAAAAATTTGCTTAACAAATTGAAAAATATCTAAAGATTTTTAATTTATACACCGCTAAGAGGGGGAAGACAAAATTTAGGGCGGTTGAAATTCAATAATTAAAAAGGAAAAATAGACTGAAATGCGGATTTTAATCCCTGAGTCTGAGGGCCCGTGAGCAGTCTGTACGGCTGATTTATTGGCAGATGAATAAAAGTCACGATTAATTCATAGGATATTGCTAATGTACTAAACTTTTTTTCCAAGATTGTTAGAACTAAAATTTACCATTCATCATAAATTAATAATATAATACATCATAAATTCATAAAAAATTATCATCATAGCGATAGTATGAAAGCTCCAAACTAAAAAAAATTTATCACTAGTAGCTATAGTTAAACTAGAAATTTTTAGGGAATAGTTTTTTTTTAAATTAATAAATTATGTTTAATCTTATGCTGTTATGCTGTTAGCGGTCTCCCAGACCAATGCTGTTTCAATTTTCGCAGTTTAACTTATTACTATTCAGTTTAATTACAGACAATAGTGAATTTTTGTTTCATTTGGAGTCCATGTACTATCGCAAGAAATTTCTGAATAGATGAATTTTGATTATACAAATCTTGTACAGAATGTTTAGTGCAAAAACAGTATCTTCTGAGTTAACGTTGCCTTTTATGCATGTTTCAATTAAGCTGTTTCAAGGACCGCTCACAGCAGTTATGCAACAATTTCTGTGACAGTAGTTAATAAACAAACTAAATAGAAATATTTGACTTGGTGTAAAATAATTCTGAAGATTTTTTTGTGAGATGAGATCTATTAGATGCATGTTTCTTCAATACAGTTTTCCATCATATTAATTTAAATATGCTGAGGAAGTTTAATTCTAGATTCAAGTGTGACGCTCAGGTTTAATTATGGCTTTAATTGTCTTGTGAGTTAAAAAAGTTTGAGAAATACTGCCTTAAATCTTATTTTTTTCTTTAATATCCTAAGCATGAGCCGCAATGCACCGGATACTTTTTTTCAAAAGCTTACAATTACAAAAGTATATGTATATGAAGTATCTTTTTAAAATTTATAACGGATTATAAAGATTGTTTTAAAAGGAAAATTATTAAAAGGGAAAATATTATAATTAATACTATAAATAATAGCTGCTAGATTAAATTTTCATTTATTAAATTTTATTTTTCTAAAAGTATAAGAAAAATTTCTGTCCCCCCCCCCCACTACCCTGCAAAATTTAGACTCTGAAACAGGCTGGAATAATTTGCATTGCAATAAAATATCTTGTTGCATGTTTGCTTCATTTTTATCTTTGGCTACATAACTTGGTAGCAAGTACTACATAACGCGAAATACAGTTGCAGAAAGTAGTTAAACAAATAAAGTTTGAGAAATAAATAAGCGACAACGACAGTGAAATTAAAACATATAACAAATAATATAAGGAATTAAAAATAAAATAAACGCAATAAATAACTTTAAATCTATACTAATATTATAAAGTAGCAAAGATTGTTTGTTTGTTTGTTTGTTTGTAGGGGGTAATCTCTGGAACGGCTGAAGCGATTTCAAAAGTGATGGTGACAATCCCTGCTCCAACGTAGGCTATATTTTATGTCGGTGCCTCTACCCCCAGGGTGTGTAGGAGCGAAAAACCTTCTAAAATTTCGATTTTTTTTTATACTGAAGGAGCTAGAAGCATGAAATTTGGCATGGTAGTTACTTATAAGATTTAAATGCTCTTTAAGAACAAATTCTTAAAAAATTCGAAATTTAAAAGGGTGAGATGAGCGAAAAGCGTTCTAAAAACATTCTAAATTACAATTTCTATGGAATTTCTGGAACTACAGAGCCGTTTACAAAAGTGATAGTGGCAAATTGATTGTGATAGTCCCTGCTCCAACATAGGCTATATTTTATGTCGGTCCCACTACCCCCAGGGGGGTGCAGGAGAGAAAAACATTCTAAAATTTCGATTTTCTTTTTATACTGAAGGAGATAGAAACATGAAATTTGGCATGGTAGTTACTTATAAGATGTAAATGCTCTCTAACAACAAATTCTAAAAAAATCGTAATTTAAAAGAGTGAGATGAGCGAAAAGCGTTCTAAAAACATTCTAAATTACAATTTCTATGTAATTTCTGGAACTACAGAGCCGATTTCAAAATTGATGATGGCAAATTGATGGTGGCAGTTCCTGATCCAACATACGCTATATTTTATGACAGTGTCACTACCTTCAAGGAGGGTGCAGGAGTGAAAAACGTTCTAAAATTTCGATTTTTTTATAATGAAGGAGCTTGAAACATAAAATATGGCATGGCGGTTACTTCTAAGATGTCAATACTCTCTAAGAACAAATTCTAAAAAGCGAAAAGTGGTCTGAAAACTTTCTAAATTACAATTTATAAGGAATATTTGGAACTACAGAATCATTTTCAAAAGTGATGGTAACAGTCCCTGCTGTAACATAGGCTATATTTTATATCGGTGACACTACCACAGGGGGGGGGGGGATAAAAAAGCGAAAAACGTTCTAAAATTCGATTTTTTTTTCGACATTAGTGTGGCTTAATTAGTAATTTCTAAATTATCTGTGGCAGTAAAATTTCCTCTAATGAAAATAGGCCAACGAATACCACTTGGCATTTTTCAATAATTACGCGAGCAAAGCCGCGGGTTTTGCTAGTTAGTAAATAAAGTTCTTATTGATAGTGGAAAATAGCAATCTCCGAAAGGACAATCGCCGTATATGCAATTCTTCAATTTCAAAATAACTGCTCATTTTTAAAGTTATTTTCGTGTTTAATTGGTCCCAGTGTTACCAAACATATTGATTTTTCTTAATTCTTCTGTATGTTTGGTTTCAATATTTGCGACCACGCTAAACATAACACGTTCACCTACTGTCGGTAGCCATCTTGGATAAGAACACAATTTTTAGAGAGCTCTGATTGGTAGATTTTGAGCTGGTATCTATTGTAGGGGATACAAACAGCGGTAAGTTAGCGCTTGAGGAAGTTACAAGAGGCATTCTATCCCACGGAAAGTTTTAGAGAGTTTTCCTCTTGAAAAACGTGTTTCGGAAGAAATATCTGATATTGATTATGATATGAGAGTACGTATGATAGCACGTAAGATAGAAGACGTTTTCTCTGCCAAGCGTGGAAGAAATGCTCACAGCTTGAATACCTATGGTTTAAAGCTAGAGGTCGGCGCGCGCCGCGAGAAAAAAAAAAGCGGCGATGGCACAATGAGTAAATTACGTCACCGGAAGTGGCACATATCGGTGTGAGTCGGCGCGTACCTAAAATTTTCAGATAAAAATTCATTTATTTTACAGTAATTTGCTATTAATTTTTTTAGAAATAATTTAACAATTCGAGTATAAGATATAAAGAATTTTTAAATAATAAATTTTAAGTTTTAATATTAAGAGTAGAAACATGGGTGAAGTCTGTGAACCAGATAATAAGTACCATGAAGTATCACGAATATAAAACACAAGTTTTTCGTCAAATTGATAATGCTACCACTAATTTATATTTGTTTGCTTTATTTTTTTTATGTAATTAGGATAAAAAATATCCTATTTATACTGATCACAGAAGTATCAGATTGTAGGGCCATTTGAAATTAATATTTCCAGATATTCGTAATCATAAACTAGTTCACTTTAATTGTTTCGGATTAGGGTTGGATTTTGTATCATGCTGATCGGGTTTGATAATACTTTTTTCAAAACGATTGTCTGCAATATTGTTTAAGATGGAAAGCCATATATCTGAATATATATGATTATATTTATGTTCATTTTTCTGCATAAAGTTGATATTAGAGATAAAATAATTAACTATTTTTCCATAACTGAATTAAAATATGGATTATTGTTTTTCCATTTCGGGTCGATTTTGGGTTGAAGTGCATCAAGTTATTGTTTGATTTCTGTTCAATAGAAAACAAAATTCATGTTTGGATCGTTTTTCGGGTTAACTGCAGATATAATTTTTGGGTTCCGTTCTGGTGTAACACGGCATGTGCAGGACATAGATGTGGGTGTTAAAAGAAAACGTAGCAATAAAGTATTATTACACAAACACAAAGAGAAAACTAAAGAAAAGGTAGGATAAAAAAAAACTAAAACATCAATAAAAGTATAAAAAATTAAAAATCTACATTTTGCGGAAAATCCCTTACCATCCAACTGCTTTTAGAAACAGGCTGAACTTTAGCTCCCTACATCGCCGATATCTTTCTGAATTTTTAGGATAATCGACTGGTTATATGTGTTGAATAGCTTTAGAAATTTAAAACACTTTTTTATCAAATTGACAAAGTTTTATATTAAAATTGAATAATAAATTATTTTCGAAAATGTTTTAGTCGCTGATTATTCCGTAAATAATCTTAGTTTATAATACTAGCTCCGTAAGCCTTTGTTTAAATATAATGTTTAACAAGGTCTAAATATTGTTTTTAACATAACTATTTCAACTTAGTTTTATAAAAAAAATATATAAGCAGACCACTATATAGAAAATCGGACATGCAATATTTAAAATTATTCCACAACACCCCTGAAAATAACTCATAGTTCAAACACGTGAGTTATTCATTAAATGTCAATGTCAATGCAGTAAATTTATCAAAACGCTTCAATAACTTTTTAAATGCGTAATGGTTTTGATTAATACCTGTTATTTAATCAAATTTTACAAGTGTTTACGAAATGAAATGAAATGAAATCATCCTCTCGTGGAGATCCAGCGGTTAAGCGTAAGAACGTTTCTCCCACAAGAGGAAATGTTTATTGAAAATTCATATTTTAGAATACAGATGTTGAAAATTACATAAGGGATTAAAATAAAAATAGTACAAAATTAGTTTTTACAATACTAGTTCAGATCACAACATTTCTTAATATTAAAAAAAAATGTGATATAAGAAAAAGTATTAAAGAAAATAATTAGAAAATTTATGAAAATAATACTAAATCATAGTACAACTAGTAATTTTGCATGGCTCAAACAGTAAACTGAAATAGGAGCACATGAGTTTATGAAAAAGAATACAAGTGAATAATGTATAACGCTGATTATAAGTTGGATATTTTCTCTAGAGGGTAAAAGTTTGCCAATCAACGATTATTTAATTTTATTTCAATAGAATATGCGTTAGATCCTTTTATATTGAACATTTCTGCTCTTATCGCCACGCACTTCCACTCGCTTATCTCTCCTCCTCCCACAGCATTGCACATATCTCCACCTCCACCACTTCCTCTAACGCCGTCGTGCCGCACCGCACGCGCAGACTCCACTTTTTATATCTACTAATATTAGTTTTTTTTTAAATTCTTTGCCAACAAATGTTTGTCTTTGACTTGTTAATTATAGAAATTCTAACATGTATTAATTGAAAAGAATAAAATATTTAAGCATATGTTCGTAAAGTGAGTAAATAGAAAGAGATTAACATTTTGGGTTGAAGTGCATCAATTCGATTTTTTGGGATCAAAAATGGGAGGTGACATGTGAGAATTTAACCAAATTTTGTAATAAGGCTATTTAATTTTCAAAATCGTTTTGTATTTTCCTTTTAAAAACTGTGTGTTTTTGTATATTACAGAAAATATTTTTCTAAAATACTTGATTTAGATAACACAAGCCTTTCAGCCGCGTATTTACCATTGAGCTATTTTTACCAACATACATTACTTTATTTAACACTTAACTACTGTGACAAAAATTGTTGCATAACTACTGTGAATCGGTCTCTGAGACCGATAGATCGAAAGATGAATAAAAGGCTCGATTAATGCATTAGATACTGTTTCTGTACTAAACTTTATGTACAGGCTGTTTCTAATCAAAATTCACCCCTTAAGAAGTTTCTAGTGATAGTACTAGGAATCTAAACGAAACAAAATTTCACTAGTATCTGTAGTTAAACTCTGTGAACAAATGCAGTGGTCTGTGAGACCGATAACAGCAGTTAAGGGTTAAATCTGACGGCTGTTGGCGGGTTCAAAGACCGCAACTTTTCCTTTCAATTTTTATAATTTAAACTGTAATTTTAAATTTAGCTACATATACTGGTGAAATTTTGTTTCGTTTGGAGCCCTAGTACTACCTCTAGAGATCAGGGGATTTTAATTATAATGCTATAAATAAAGTTTCCTGTACAAAAATAATATCCTATGAGTTTATCGAGTCTTTTATTCATCTTTCGATCAAGTAGTCTCAGAGAAGGCTTACAATATAGACAGTTAGAGACAATTTCTGCCATAGCAGTTAAGGGTTAATTTTAACACAGAAGCTATTCGCAAATTTATTTAGAGGATTTTATTTCGCTGTGAAGAAAAATCGTTTGCTTAAAAAAATTCATTTACAATGCAGTTTATTTTTTAAATGTATAAATTATCGGTAGCTATCTGAATGCTTTTTATAGGGGAGATCGGGCTGATTGTCACAAAACATATTTCTTTTCTCGTATAGCCTGTGGAACTTTTGTAATTCATCAGTTCATGTATTTTGATGATGTGATGCAATGGATAAGGTTTATACTTCAATTACTTAGTTAGATTTCTTTCTTCAATACATATTGTTGTAAGTCGTAATATTTTTTTTTTTTTACTTTTGCTTGTTTCCGTTCCGAGTGTGTATTTATTTTTTTTATCGTTTTAAAATTTTATTTCATATTAATAATACTGAGTTATAAACTTACATTTGTATGTGTAATTACTACTGAAAATTCTTTTAGATAATGCTCTAAAAATTAAAAAAAAGTTTGTTTTCGAATGGCGTTGATTGTCAAAATATAAGGCACGTTCTCATGTGACAACAATCCTAGATTATAGAAACCGACCAGTTATATTTAATTTCTTAAGATCGCGATGAATTTAAATATAGGTATAATTTGATGGGAAATTACGCTTATACTATACTGAGAGAAGAAAGAAGAGGAAAAACTGAGCAAATTTCAATTCATCGCGCAACACATTTAAACGTTAATTTAATATTTTAAAATAAATTATTACACATTAGCTACATATATGCAGGAAATTCGAAAAAAAAAAACAAGAAAAATAGGATAGAGACATGAAATGAAAGAAGGAAATTAAAGAGACCATGTTGTGATTGCACCAAAGAGACATATATTTTCTTTGTGTAAAGCCGTTCACAAATGGCCTTCATAATGAAACTTGTGTGCATGGCCCTGAATGCAGACATTAGACTCATTAACTTTGCACTCCAGACCGTAAAAACAGTTCTTGTGTTTGCCACTACTCCTTAACTGATTTGACGAATGACTTGATTTTATTTCAATGTTTTTTAATATTTTTAGGGTTTCATTCATCTCTCAAAACTCTATTCGTCCCGCTACGTTGTCTGTCTGTCACAGAGTCGGTTCTCAGAAACTATATAACTTACAAACTTGAAATTTTGTGTATTTATAGCTGAATACCTACTATGAAGCTGAAAATCATAAAATTAAAAAAAATCGTATTATTTTAATGTAGAGAGATAAAAAACCAAAAATCTAACAGACTTTTCCTATTATATTAACATTTTTCGTTATAGCAGTTGCCAACAATTAAAAATCCACAATAAAATTCTTTCTACAATAATTAATTTTCTATTGAAAGATTTCCACGTGAAAAATGAAAATGAAATAAAAAGTTTCACCAATTGAAAAAAGATTAATATGACGTCATATTCGTAATCAAACGGAAATTTTCACACATTTCTCAATAATACAAAGAGTATCTGTATGTGTAAGTACAGAAAGCAAGTTAATATGATGTCATTAGAGAATTAAAAAGAGAAGTAATCTGACGTCATATTGGAAGTTTAACGGACTTTTTCAAATGTTTGAGAATAATACAAAAAGAGTATCAATATGAATAATAGAGAAAGCAAGTAGATCTGACGCCAGCAAGTGATTATAACGTCATATGAGTTTGAGGAACGTATTGAATCTTGATAAAAATCCTATTATGGAAATATTGGCATATTTTAACATTTTTAAGCTCTCTATATAACATGTTTAATTTTGAAATTGACTTTTTTTAATATAGCATTTAATCCTCATCACATATATTACTATGACAGAGTATAATAATGGGCTTCGCCCGCTATCGAACCGGTTCAGATTTTCAAAAAAATAGACTGGTAATTTTTTACTTTATAAAAACATGACTTTTTTTTTTTTTTTCGGAAAATAAAATTTATTTGGATTTATTAACTAAAGAATAAAGTGTTTTGAAAGGAAAATTAAACGAAACCCTTCGTGCAATCTTCGATCACACTTACCCACTTGTTCATTATTCTTGTACAACTGTATCTCTACTTTCTTTGTATAATCCACAAAAATTATACAATTATATTTTTCATATCTCATCATATTTAATTTTCCAAGACGAAACTTAAAGGTATATTTCATTTTACAACCAACCCATGACTGGAGTAACAAATATTCCTAAAATATTCAAAATTGTAAAAAGTAAATTTCTACCAAAATATTTGGCAATGCACAAAAGTGAAAATGTGCATTATACATAATAGTTTCGGCTGGTGTAATGTATTTTTAATAAGAGAGTACCTAACTGTTTGAATATTAAAAGTTTTATTTTTTGACACATTGACTACCTTGGCACCCATAATTGTGTGCCAACAATATATACCGGGACGCCATACCATACGAATACTTTTGTCATCCATATTTTCACTGAAGACGATTTATTGCTATGGAATGGGGCTATTGATAATTTATTACTGTTTACTTTAAAAAAAAATTGTGCCACCCCAGGAAAGTTTAGTAATTTCAGTCTGGTGTTCAACGTATAAAAATAACTAACATTTGATATTTTTGAATTAAATATGTACCAAATTACCACTTTGTATAAAATTAACAAGCTTTGCCGCGATTGGGATTGTAAGCCAACAAGATAAACACTAAAAACCACTTCGTAAATGTTTGCCAAAAAATTTACTTTGTTACAATCTGTGGGAGTCAGCGTGTTAAAGAAGCGATGACAATCTTTATGCTTTTTCATTTAGAAACCAATTCTTAGTCGAATATTGATAAAATCTGGGTTTTCGATATCTAAATGCACAATAAATATTATTGTCGATCAGAAAGGAAAATAAAGTGAAAAGTATCGCTTCAATTGGAAAAATTGTTCCAAATACATATCCAAAGAAAAAACAGAATTATTCGAGCATTGCAAAGGTGAGATGTTTCATGTAAAAAAAATCTTCTAACTCAAACAATTCATTAAAAATTAATAAATGCTCGATGCCAACTGCAATTCAAATGGCTAACACTGATTTTTATCTTTAAAAGGCCAACAAACACAGTTTTTATCGTCTTTTTAATCGATATATCGCCGCATTACGATAAATCCGTCGTTTTGAAAAGCCTTTATCCGAATAAAAATGGATAATCTTGTTATAGTAGATAAAGCTTGGGTATATTTAGATGATTGCATTAAACATAGATCCATTTATTACTTTATATTTAAAGAACGTTTTTCAAAAGTCAACATGATTGTTGCTGGTTTTGTATATAAAGGAAAATTAAAAATAAAGAGAGGAGAAAATTGTTCATCAATCATCAGAAACATATTTTATCTCCAATTTTAAAATATGTAACAACACCTTTTTGCCATAAATCAGTAGAACTGCATCAAACAAAGACAGAAGCTACACATCGCATCTCTTGAAAGAAATGGAACATGAAACGGGTATTAAAACAATACCCTCCACTCATACTTATTCTAAATCTTCTGATGTTACCACTCATGGAGTTTTACTACTTGGAACTTTAAAAAGGGTATTTTTTCATACTTCGACGTATAACCCTTCATGAACTTTGGAAAACTGTTTAAGATGAATAGAAGTGCTTCTTATACTGCAAAAGATTAGGTCATGTTTTTCTCAAGTTTAGTAAACTGTTGTGGGAAAATGTCGAAAGTAGAGGGAAAAACATGCATATTTGAAATTGAAAGTTATTCTTTGTTAAATACAGAATCCTATTTATTTGAGATGAAAATTTCGAAATTGTCTCTTGAAAATTGGTTTACATTTTTAGTTTACATTTTTCTAAAAACGTAGCGAATTTCATGACCATTTTGTGTTTTGTATATATTATTCTATTTTCCAAACGTTTGAGAAATATCATACTATCACATTCTGTTATATAAAGAACTATTGTTATGTTTAATAATTTTAATCCTGTATGCTGTTTCTCTATAATTTAAATCGTTTTCTTCAGTTAAAAAGCTGACACACACAGTTTATTAGAAAAAGAAGCGAAATTTAATTTTAACGTATTTAATCAACCATTTAAATAAACTTTCAATGGTACTCCAGAAATAGCGTTAATTTATCTTTGTAGCTTGAAAAAAAGATTGAAAATCAGCATAATGGATTTTTTTCTATTCATGCTTTCACAGAAATGTAATTTCCGTTGTCACACTATTTCGTGACGAAGCCCTTACAGCGCTGATTTTTTTGTCTGAAAGCATATTTGAAAAAAAGGAAATGTTTAATATTAAGTAAAAAGAGGTATTGAAACTTACTCTCTAATATATAGTATTTTAATAAATCTTAATAAATTTATGATCGATTAGTTTAAAATAAGCATAAAACAATACAGATTTACTGATTTATATAATTGTATTATATTGAAAATAATGTCTAATATTAAAACATTTGTAGTTTTGCTTGTAAAGGTTCTGATTGCAAGTTTTATTTTGTGATCTTTTACATTTGTTTTATAAAAGCAAAATTAACAAGTACTTTTAATTATTTAAAACTGGTTGTATTTTTGTAAAAATTTAGTCTAAATTTGGAATTGTATTTCGATTTTTCACGCACTGAAAATGCCAGCTCAACATTTTTAAAATTATTTAAGTAAAATGTAATGAAGTACATAAGAAGTTCCTCACAAATATAATATGATATAATGACATAGTGCCAATTGGGCTAATTATGAACATGGGGTAATTCGGAACAAGCTCCACTAAAGTTCATAAGAGCGTAGCTGATAGTAAAGTCAAGTAAAAAATCAAAAGGTGTTAGACCGGGAGGCGGCAGCACAGACAATCACCTCATCGAGTTCACGGCTGAAATTCCAGAATTAGTAAAAACTCAATTCGCATATTAAAACGCAATCGGTCTGCCAAGTCATATCTTGGTGGAAAACACATGAAAACCCGATTTTAGCGATTGGCTCGTAGGTTTACCATTGTGTTTTCCTGCACCCAAAAGTAGGGAAACATGGAGAACTGGGTGCAGGAAAACACAATGGTAAACCTACGAATCAATCGCTAAAATCGGGTTTTCACGTGTTTTCCACCAAGATATGACTTGGCAGAGCGATCGCGTTTTAATATGCAAATCGAGTTTTAACTAATTCTGAAATTTCAGCCGTGAACTCTATGAGGTGGTTCTTTGTGCTGCCGCCTCCCGGTCTATGTACATCCCTGTTGAAAGAATGACAGCATTCATGCCTTTTCTGCTTCACGGTTGGTACCCTTGTTCGCGCATAGTAAATTTCTTATCAGTTAAAAGTAACAAACAGTTTTTTAGTGCTAGTGAATAATATTCGTTTCTATCAGATAAAATCAAGGTAAGTCGTTGTTCTTAATCAATAATTGTTATGTTAGTGATAGTCTGTTAGAGTAATTATAAGTTTTTGGTCCGACTCATTTTCAATGATTTTACCTCATTCATAATTTTGCCACACTTTTTGTGATATGGGGTAATTATGATTGGTTTCATTTTAGATCGAATTATTATCATATGTGTTTGTACAGTTGAAACTTTAATTTTCCTCAGGAACTTTTTTTCTGTATTGAAAGCTTAATATGTCTACATATCGGAAATTAAACCGTCAGTCATTGTAACGGGTACCCCTTAGTTCTTTTGGAAAGAGATTCGTTTAAAAATATAAGGCAGCGGGCCCCCAACTTTAAGTACGTTTGGAAATATTTAAGATTTCCGTTTAAAAATATCAATTCAAAACAGATCAGAAAGTCTAAAGTACGTTGCATGCCCGGTTTATGCGGCTGAAGGCAATGGAATGTCTAACGCTAGGTCGTTTGGATAGATTTTCATTTAAATGTATAAAATCATACAAATTAGAGGCTGTACGCTGCCGAAGGCATTGGCAACAAGATTTTCGTTTAAAATATAAAATCATTCAACATAAATTTTAGGTATATTGAAGGATATTATCACTGATTCGGGTAATTCTATTGAGTCAGCTAGTGGTATAATACGTAATGTGTGTATGAGCTTGTTGTTGAAAAAAAGTTTTGTATGAATTTCATATTTTTTTGTATTATACCATCCCGACACAAACATAAATGTTCACACTTACCCCGTAGTCTTTGGGGGAAATTATGAACATATGGGAAAATTGTGAATTGGCAATTTTAGTTATAACCACAGTTACGTTTTACACAGTTAAATTTAGTTAAGTACCACAGTACCAATAACTAATTGCAATTGAAGTATAGGAGTGAAACAATAGCTTTATAGCAGTTTACATGGATTATGTGCTCCTTAATGCTGTCAGTAGTTACAACTAGTAAATGTTGTTCAACATTACCCCAATTGATCCTAAATTTAAATGATTTCAATGTACTATCGAACTCCAACCAATGTGTGCCGTCATTGTACGCTCATATTCGCAGCAAACACTAGTGAACTTTCCCAAATTGCTGCCCAAAACTCTTAAATCAAGGTTAAATTTTATTCGTCTACAATAGCGCATAAATGAAGATTAGTATTTGTAGAATATGGATATCTCATCTTCACTGTGTAGGATAAATGTAAAGTGGTGTAAAGATCATATTTTCGTGATCATGAATAGCTATATAATAACGATTCTCAATGTTACTCTAAAACTAGTTTCTTTCGGCCAGTTCTGAAATGTGTTTCAGGAATGCTATATCGATCAGCTTTGAATGTAAGCGGAAAATTTTTTCAAGAAAAGGCGACACATTGTGAATTATTCAGTCTATCCACGTTCTCTAGAAAAAGCTTCACTAGATTCCGTAGAAAGAAGAAATGCGAAAATTAACTTGTAACATTAGCTCTATAAAATGAATAATTTTAATTGTTTTTGTGCTCTTTTTCGTCAAAATAAAAAAAAGTTACTTTATTAACTCTTGGAATATGGTGGCGGTTCATTTTTGGATACCTTAATTTTAATCCCTAAATGCAACGTTGCCACCAGAAATTTTGAATAAAATTTTTCCTTTTATTAAATGCATGTGAAGAAAAGATTTTACTTTTTTCAAATAAATTTATTTCTAAATTCGGCTGTCATTCAATAATTTCAAAAGTTTGCAAACAGAAGTAACTTTCCCCTGAAAGGGTTAATTATTTCACTATATATATATGTGTGTGTGTGTACAGTGATTTAATGTTTGCACTGAAGTTCATACAATAACACTGTATCGTACCTGTAAAATCACATTTCATACCTATCGGATACCCCAATAGGGAAAATGCAGAAGTTAACGATAGTCTATCATTATTTAACAGTTCTATAATTGAAAACAAATAACATTTTAAAGCATATTTCCGAGCATTTTTAAATTCTACAACAACTTCTATATTTTGTGCAATGAAATGAATGATTCATTTCAGTTGTTTGTCAGAAATTACGTTTTAAGACAAAAACCTATATTGCCAATTGTTGTCGGTCAATTGAAAGCCTGCAACATACACTGGCCTCCAAAAGTTAAGGTACAACCGGTTTTTTGCGTCTAATTTGCAAATGAATGAATATAGAAACAAAAAATTTGGAGGAAATGTGCGCTAAACTATTATTTATTAAATGCGATATAGAAATTTACTTAATTTAAACGTATAAATGAAATTACAACAAAACAGCACTCATGGTGGAAAATTCCATTCTTGGAGAAATCAGTACATCGCAGTATTATGCAGTAAAATGTGACAGAAACATTAAAAAACTGGTTCTCATACAGAATATGTCCACCCCGTTCTTGAATGCATTGGCAGCATCGACTTATGGACGACATGGTTGATACTTTTTGGCATGGTGATATAGTTCCGTTATCAACAGTTCTTTAAATATAAATAAGTCCATAAGATATTGCCTTTAGTATCCATCTTACAGGGGGAGGGATAGTAATATTATATATGTAGAATAGCAAACAGGCACGATGGTTCTTGAAACTATGAAATATTGGAATAATTCTTAGGTAGCTTTTATTACAAAAAGCTACCTATTGCAGACGGTCGGAGGAAAGCAATACAAAAACATTTTGGTATATTTTCACCGATCACGACCCCCAGACCCCAGAACCACCCTCCTTACAAATGTTGATTTATCTATACATATATATGGGAGGGGGTGTTCAAATGAGAGTGATTCGAGGTGTGTATCCATGAGATGCGTAGGGACAGAAATGAGACAGATACATAGATAGAAACAACAATATTTAATGAGTGAAATGCATACAAAGTTTATTTAAAAAATCACCCATGGTGTTTAGGCAGACGTCCCATTGCTTAGGAAGATTGCGAATTCCGTTCGCGAACAACGATGTCGGTGGATCATGGAAATGTATAACTCAGTTGCGACGTCAAGAATGTTTCGACGTCGATTTCCCTAATTGTAGTGTCATTGTCCGTAATCAGCTTCTATGTCACAACTTTGTGCGCCTGACCGGGCCGCGGTAAATCCGTTGTCTCCCGCCCACCTCGTCACCGTGGGCTTCGACACACACGTGTCACCGTACACAGCCAGCATTCTGCAATAAATATCCACCGGCTTACACCCTTCCAGTGTTAAAAACTTAATTACAGCTCGCTGATCCGTTTCGGACTCAGTTGCATCCACACCAGCCATTTTTAACTGAATGCCACGTCCTTACGAATGAAGTTATCACAAATCTACTTGCGCATGCGCACGCGTGGTACATACGTCGTTACTATCGCGTTTGTTTCACGAAAATACAGTGAAGACAGTTCGCATGAGACGCTTCGAATTGCTTTCATTTGAACACGCCTTATATACAATATATATATCTGATATTTGTAACGCTATAACTCTCTTATTTATGAACCAATTTGGATGTAACTGAATATGTGTATTAGGACATACCAAGATCTCGACCGAGTTCGTTGGCCAGCTTCATTCGCCATCTTGTTTCAAAATGACAGCCAGTTAAAAGTTTTAAAAATTCAAAAAATGTGCAAAAAATTATAAATTGGAAAAAAATGTATCCATTAAGTGTTAGCATCGGATCCAAGGATTCTGGAAGATTTTTTTTTTCTTTCGGCTATATCTTAAAAAATGGCTGAGATATGGTAGTTTGAAATTCTATGGTGCCTGAGATTTTGAAAAAATCTGATATTTGTTATGCTGTAACTCTCATATTTATGAACCTATATGAATGTGACTGATCATGTGTACAGAACATACCAAGATTTCGACAGAGTTCGTTGCCCATCAGCTTCATGCGTCATCTTGTTTCAAAATGGCGGCCAGTTTTTTTTTAGTTTTTTAAAACTTTAAAATTATGTATAAAAAGTTTTTTCGTTTAGTGTTAAATCATGATACAAGGATTCTGAAACAGTTTTTGTTTTGACTTTTTCTTAATAATTAGCTGAGATATGGCAGTTGGAAAGTCTAGGGTGGCTGACATTTTGAAACAATCTAATTTTTGTTATGCTGTAACTCTCATGCTGAAACTCGCATTCAAATTCAGTATTAACGAAAACCGAGATGAAATCTTGACGGAGAAAACTTTTTATGCAGTTAATAATCTCCACGTGTTGAGAACGATCGAAAGAACACTTAGAACATGTTAAAAACCAGACCCCAATTAACTATAAGTACTTCAAGTGATAACCGCAGCTGCAAACCAAGCCATAGTGAATAAAACCAGAGACTGTCGAAACTGATCAGCTGAGAAATTCTGCAGACCTCCCTACTTCAAACTACTGCTGATACCGTGCGCTAGAACTCAATAACAATCTCTCAGAATCTGAAATGTAGTCGAACAGTTAAGACGCCCTTGTATATATCCCAAATATAATGTAAAATTGGAGCACTTTTATGCAGTCTCCAAAACGCGATTTAAATGTGTATATAAAGCCAAGAATTACAATAATAATATTATATTCAAAGAAAAATGGATCTAATTCTTACTTCACGCAATATCACTTTCTTCTAGTAATGTTGTTTATTACTTCCATACAGCGACACTTCAATGAATCAAAAGGATAAATATCAGTGCACTATTGTGGATATTACTTTGCGCAAAAGCAGTTCTCCGGTAAGCTGAAAAAACCTTTTTTACCATTATCAAAAGCTGAAAATGCAAATTAAAATATGAAGACTGATATAACAATTTATAAAGATAGAAAATTTATTATGCTACCGACGGTTCCCCTAACAAGTCTTCTATAATCGGGTTCCAAACTTTTTAGTTTCGGGTGTTTGGGTAATATGAGTTGAATTTTTAAAAACTTGGACTATGAAAGCTACCTTTTCCTCCCGGTACAGGTCATAAGGACTTTTTTATGTAAACGCAAGAGTTTATTCTATAAAAATATTAATAATCAATGAACTAAATAAAATGCGTATGAAACTTATTTCAGTGTGAGCAAAAAATAATAAGGCAACTTTCCTTTCATTTTATTATAATAATAAAAAAAACCGAAAAATATATTTCATTTAATTTTTCTCTTATTTTTTCTTCATGATACAAAACTGTCAAAATTGAACTTTAATCTCATATATCTGAAAAACTGCATTAAAATTTAAATTTGTTTACTCAAGAAAGAGATTCAAGCAGAATATGATAGAAAATAAAATTTCTGCTTTAAAACATGTTAAACAAATAATTCTTCGATAAGCAAACATGTTAGACGGATTGTTAAAAAAAAGCAATTTTATTGAGAAAGAATATTTTTGAGAGTTAAAAGTTTGTCTTTAATTAAAATATAGTATAAAAATATTTTTTGAATAATGAGTGCACTTTATTCTGCATAACTGATTTCACAAGGAATGTCTTTCATCGCGAACTTCACAATTTCGTGTACAATTTTTGTAGCATGAGAACACGTGTAAATGTAGCCACAAATTGAAAATCAACTGCTAATTTAAAACAGAAAGGCTACAAAAATATTTTTAAATTCCACCAGGTTTCCCTAAATGATATTTTATTGCCGATTGGCGAATTGTATGTCTTCAGTTATTCATTTCAATGGGAAAGTACAAATTTTGTACAAAGAACAGCAGCATTTGTTTTCTTACAATATAGAGTGCTAGTAGTAATAGGTGAGGTGCCTTCCTTTGAGTATACAATTTATTTCTGTTCCCGAATTCTTATAAATTACAAGAAAATAGCTATCAAGAAGACATATGTATTTTAGTGGAATTTATATTACTTTAGCGTCTTTCCGCACGCTGGAAAAAGGCATAAAGGTTGGGCAGCCATGTTTGGGAATTTAAGAGTGGAATATGTTCAAATGTTTAGCTTTGTCAAATGGAGGTAATATCCTTCCCATAAATTTCAAAATTAACATGTATAAGAAAAGATACTGAAAGAATGTAAATATAAAAAGTTTATGTGACTGTGATTTAACTGATTATTACATAATTGTGATTTAAATGGCAATGATACTTTTGTTTGAAAGCTTTTCAGTACATTTCATTACAAGTAAATCCTTAGTGTTACTTTAGTTTGACTTTTTTTAATCACTGAAACTTCTTACCATATCTGTGTAAACTCTTACATTTTTTAAGCGAATGATTTTAAACAATAACGAATGTTCAAATGCAAGTCCATAGCCAATTTTAATTTTATTACTCACCCATCATACGTAGTATAGGATAAGTCTTGTGATCGTTTTGAAAATCGAAAAAAAAAATTGATGGATTTACACGTTTCAGACACTGGAGATTCCGAAAAACATATTTTAAAAGAAAATTGCCGTCCGTCTGTCTGTGTGTCTGTGTGTGTGTCTGTAAACGCTCTATCTCACGAACAAATAGAGATAGAGACTTGAAATTTGGTATGTACTTGGTAAGTAATAATGGGAAGAAGCTTACTGAATTTCAGTAACCTCGATTATCCGGAACTATTTTTTTCGGACTCTCAAAATATTCGTTCTGATAAAAGGTATATAAAAATTTTCGAAATTGTTTGTTTTAAGGAGTGAATATAAAAGACAATAAAAAAACATAAATTTTGCATAAAGAATGAAGTCGATCGGATAATTAGTTGCCGAGATATTTGTAATCCTATTTACCACACTCTTCGATTTTTCATGACCCTGTATTTCATTCAAATTTCAATTCAGAGATATTTTAATTGGAAATTAGACGCTTAATCCGACTCAGTAAACTCTTAATTAATAGGATTATCATTTTCAGAGTTATAAGGATGTTTCTCTTACGCAATTCAGTAATATAGCATTTAAAGTTTATGACGTCACCAAGCCAGGATTTTATTCGAATTGCAATGCATTTTATAAATAGTTTACACATATTTTATTTTCATATTTTATATTATGCATATCCATGATGGGTAAGTATTACGCTGCCCCCCAACGACTAGTTTGTTATTAGCTGAATTGCCCGGCGTTGCCTGGTCTATCAAACAATAATCGCCCAAAACGCAAAAAACACTCTAAAATTCACTGCATGAATTCCGAATAAACATTATTGAAAAAAGAACAAAGTTTACTATATTAGTACTAAATCGGATTCTTTTTATTAAATTCGAAAAATCCCAGTGAATCACGAAAATATGTTAAAAATTGCAATGAAAAATCACTAAAATTTCAAAAATCGCAAAGGACACAATTTACTATATTCGGCTCAAAGATGTAATCAGTATTTTATATACGAATGTCGAAAAATCGCCGCAAAACGCGAAAAACCTGTAAAAATCGCATAAAATTTTGCAAAAAATTCAAACATCACTCTACGAATTCCGAATAAACTTTATTGTAAAGAAGACAAAATTTTCTATATATTAATATAATATTAAAACCAGATTAATTTAAATTTTTTACTACTTTCTTAGTGATATTTAGAAAACTGATTGTTTTCACACGTGATAGGTAAAATAAATAGAACTCGCTGTATGTTTTAAAATATTTTTTTAGAGTTCGCGTTTAAAGGCTTTCTCCTTTTTATTAAAAAATACAAGCTTAAATATAACGGATGATTTAAAATGTATGCTTCACTTCCACAGTGCTATTTCTTGAGCTCTACATTGTATCTGAATGATGTAGATTACATTTCATTCTACTTACTGAAAACTTTATACGATCCGGTGGCAGTGGCGTAAGCAGAGTGAAAGCCCATATGCTTTGGGTGCCAAAAGTTTTGTAAGGTTAATTATCTTTGTTTAATCCGTGAAAATTCTGAGCTTAGGTAAGACGAAAAATATATCTTTAAAATAGTGATATCCAGGGCAATCTGGACAACCCCCACCCTATGGCTACTCCAGTAATTCTGAACACTTTCAAGATTTTCTTTTAATTATTAAATGGTCTTGAGAGAAACATAGAAATTTTTGTCTGAAAGATAATTTAATCTTTTGTGAATAACATAATTATGAAAAAAAAACGAGATTAACTTTATTTTTAAGTATGTAATAGAAGGGGGGGGGGGTAAAAATTATTCAGTAAAAAATAAAATTTAAAATAAATTGTAATAATTAGAATAATAACAGGGTGATTCCTACCACTGTTTATTTTTTCTATCTAAAGTAATTGACATCTTCAAGAGGTGGATATTCAACTGTTTTTCAACCATTGTTTGCTATTTGTTTTTCGTATTACTTTTTCTTCTAGTCTGTGCTTCCTACACAAGCATCTGTACTTTGTTCTTTCTACTTAAGATGCTTAGAAAATTTCACATTTCATTAAACATCTTTTTTTTTTATGTTCCCTGTACAAAAATACTATACATAATATTTTTATTATATATACAGGGTGTCCACCTATAACCTGACTGACTTTTATTTTCGCAACCGTTCGTCTTAGATGCATACTTCCAATTACAAAAATGGTTTAAATAAGGTAAAGAATTATTTTTAAAGCGATTTGGCTCAAGAAAAACATTTATTAAAAAATTACGAATACTAAATTTTTATACAGTCCCCCGGTCCTATAAGTGGTATTTAGTAAAAATTTACTGTGACACTAACAAGTAAGATAAAAAAAGTCCCATTCGTCTCCGATTAAAACTGACCGAGTAACAGCTGTTTAAAGTTGGGGTATATTTTTTGTTGTGAAATAGGGGTCATTAACAAATGTAGTAGAAATATAAATAATCGTCAGATATATCAAAAAAATAGTAGAGAGCAAAATTAACATTGCAATGTAATAGAAATATGAAATCTATAATTATTCTGACATATTAATGCAAAATATACAATTTGTACTGAATATACAAGAGGATAAAAGTAACAGAATTTTTGTTAAATAAAAGGATGAAAAACAACAGCCTCAATTAAGATTTTTAAATGCTGTTAGATTACACTGTCTTTCAAATTTTGGGTTGTGCCATGTTTTTTAGCTTTTGAAAATTGATTCTAATGTATTTTTTAGCGCTGAATCCGAAAATGACCTTCATTTTAAATCATCGCGTCAGGATTTCTCTCAAATCGAAAACTTCAAAGTTAAAATTGATCGCACCTCCCCTTCCAACCTCATCGGACCCCTGAGCTATTTAGTTGTAAAAAACCCAGTATAAGCCAAAAAATTGAATAAATTATAGAATTAAATAAAATTAAACTGAATAAAAAAGTCATATCTATTTTATAGTATCAGATTTTTCGCTATTTTTTAACCTTGAAATTTAGGATTTGCGAAAAATCTTGATATGATGGTTAAAAGTGAATATAATTTTGTTATTCAGCGTTAAAAAATACATAAAACATATTTATAAAAGTTAAAAAACACAATCATCGCAGGTTTATGTTATCTAATCAAAAACATTATCTTAATCTTGTTGACGGTAATATATCTGAATTTTTTTGTGTTATCCTCTAATATGAGTATTATTAGGATGGTAAGCGTCGAAAATTATAATAATAATTAATCATAACATTATCATCTGATTTAAGTCAGTATGTAAAATTTAACTTCGATCGGACATTTGAAAGTGAGTTAAAGTTAGAGTATAAATTTTAAACTGGAAAGATGATCGCTGCAAGTTAAATAAAACCTTATGGAAATAATATAATTTTTGTTAAAATAAATCATAGCCTCAAATCCTTACAAAATAAAACATATGTTAAAATACAATTATTTTAATTAATCTGAAACTTAACTAATCAAATTTAAGTCAATCGTAATAGCTGTACGATTTCTTTCAAAGCGCAGATACCTTGAAATAAGTTTAAGTACTGTATATACAACCCCTGAAAACACGGCCGAAATCATCTGTTTTGAAATGCAAAAAAGTGGTATAAGTCATGCATTTCAAAGATTCATAATTCGGTCAATTTTAATGTTAGATGAGTGGGACCTTTTTTATCTTACTTGTTAGTGTCACAATAAATTTTTACTAAATATCACTTATAGTAATATATACTGGGGGACTGTATAAAAATTAGAATTTCGTAATTTTTTATTAAATGTTTTTCTTGGCCCAAATCGCTCTTAAAATGATTCTTTACCTTATTTAAACCATTTTTGTAATTGGAAGTATGCATCTAGGACCAACGGTTGCGAAAATAAAGGTCAGTTAGGTTATACGTGGACACCCTGTATATAATCATTGTATATGTTGTTATTTGGGCGGTATGACATCAGCATGCTGTTCAGTTAATAGCCGTTCAGATTTACAGAAGTTTCATGAAGTAGTGTAGATTTTCTCTTTCACTAGATAAAATAAATACAAATATATTGTGAAGAATTAATCTTCGAAAAACAAAGCAACATTCTTCCGTCATTTTGAAGGTCCGTAAATTTTATATGGGAAGCTCGTGCTTCACTTAATGTAGACGTTTGAAATTTCGTCTTAATCACTTAATCATTTTTTAAAAATTGTAATCTTTAACACTACTTATCAGTGATTTTCTTTTAAAGAAGGAAATAGTAAATAAAGTAAAACTTCGAAATAATGGACACCTCTGGAGCGCGGATTATGGTTGTTATTTGGAGGTCTCCGCTAATCAGAGGTAAAACATACAAAAAACATATTTTGAAGATTATTAATGCGTTTGCAAAATAGAGGAGTCCACTGTTCAAAGGAGTCTGTTGTGAAGATTTTACAGTATTTGTTTAAAAAAAACTTTGGTAAACAGTATATATTTGGTTTCACACTGAACTCAGCTACTATTCTTTAGTAAATTGACTTCTGTTTACAGTTTGTTGTTATACTTGCCGCACTGAATTACGCAATTATAACATATCACTGAAATATATTTGAAAAGCACACGCCCCTTTTACTAAAAAATGACAAATTTAAACTCTGAATTTCATGTTCTGCGGCAAAAACTATATAAAGAAAGGCAAATTTCTTTTTGTAAAAACAGAAAAGAAAAAAATGTTGAAGAGTGTGATTGAACGCGGGAACGTTTTTGGATAACCACGAACACGCCTCCAAAAAACTTTACAATTTTTCTACCTTTAATTAAATCATTAATATGGAGGATGTTAATTAAATGTTTTTACAAGATAAAATGTATTTTTTCTTATGTCAGTATTTTAAATTGAAATATAAGATCTTTTCAAGAAGAGTTAAATTATTACATATTTTATTTTGGACAACTATGCTGTAATATATAGGTGAAAGCCAACTTCTGGTGTTTATTCTAATTTTCCTTACTATTTAGGCTATATTCTCTTGGATTTCTTTATTTTATGCCTGCACCCAGAAAAATATTTCTTATAATTTGCGATGTCACCGTGATAGTAGGAGATGTTGGAAGGTCTGTAAGTTTTTGAGTTGAACTTGATGATTTTTTAAACTTGTTTTATAAATATCTCTGTTTCTGTTTGATATTAACTTACTGAGTTTGTCTATTGTGAGTTTATTTTCAACGGGTCCAATTTTTTCATAGTTTGTGACTTTATAACTAGCAGTTATTAGTGATATATTATCTTTTTCCTATTTCCCGGTAGAATTTTCATGTTTGTGAAGCCCAGTATCGTGATTTCTCCAATCCAAGCATATTTTTTAGTTTTAGGTTACGTTCTCAATAACTTTGACAATAATTAGAATTTTTTTTCTGTTTTTAAGAATATACGAGACCAACAATTATTTCCGACCATTTTTTAAAAAATACTTTCAACCATTAACACTATAATAAAGTATGTATAATGAGTATGCAAAGTGTACAAATACTCTTTTTGCAAAGAATTTTCAACCTTTCGCAGTTTAAAAATTATTTGAATGCTTCAAGATTTAGTTTTGTATTTAGTAAAAAAAAAAAAAAAAAAACATACAAAAAGTTATGCATAAAAATTATTTCTAACAAAATATATATTTATGTTTTTTAAAACGTATAATCATAATGTGTACAATTAATTATTTTACCAACTATACTTGAATGCAATATTTATACCGATTTGTTGAAATTCTTATATTCAAGAAACTATTATTGCTTAAAGATATCTTGTTCCCCTTACTTTTACATATATTCAAAGTAACTTCAAAATTTCTAATTTCAGAAAATTAAATTATTTCCTTGATGAAAAGTTTTAATTGAGGATGACTCTTATAAATTTGAAATCTCATTTGGAAAAGTCGTATTTCGATTGAAGAATTATGTCATAATGCATATAGAAATGACATTTGCTTTGAAAATTCGGCTATTACATAATCGTTTGAACCTAACTAGATAAGTGGTGGGAAGTTATTAGAGCGGAATAAGATATGTACTTAGGCATGTATGCAGTAATTAAGTTCCGTACTTCCAATATATTCCAATTAATAAAATTTTACATTTGTAATTTGGAACTTTGTTTAGTGTTCTGAAAATTCAAAGACACCATTCGTTTAGAAATACCGTATTACTCGCATATTTTCAGTACCTTCGCGTACCGTATTTTTAGTTTTTTTTTTTTATTTCTCGATTTCCAATATATTTCAATTAATAAAATTGTAAATTTGTAATTTGAACTTTGTTTACTGTTCAGAAAATTCTAAGATACCGTTCGTTTAGAAATACTGTATTTATTAGCGTATTTATTGCAGTCTTTTTTCCATTTCTTGATTTCCAACGTTAGAGGGTGCGTCAAATACTCGAAATTTTTTATGGTATTCGTTATTAAACCGCTATTGCATCCCCACTAAAAATAATCTGGAGATTATCTTAAGAAAGTGCCACTTTCATCAGAAATTCTACAGAAATCTGAAGACATTTTGCAAATTTAACTTTACCTTTAAAAAATCTGCAGAATTTTTTAAGACATTTCGCAGATATTTTGAAGATTTGAAAAAAAGTGGGCCAAATACCTACAGATTTTCTACAGATATATTTTTAAGATAATCTTCAGATTTTTTTTAGTGGGGATGATTCTCTCGTAAATTCGAAAAATGATTGAAAAATATATTAGGGTACTTATATCTGTTAAGAAGGCCTTCAACAAAATATTAATATTGGTTTCTAAGTGACCAAAATGGAACACCGTGAAGCGGAAGCATTGAATATGCGATAGGGGAGAGTAGCTATATTTGGACCACCGATTTAAATGAACCGCTGCAATTCTGCCGTTCATTACAGAACGAGCTACTTCATCTACCGCTGAAATCTTACTCATCATAATGACGTCAATTATGATTAGAATAAGCACCCGCTTTCCACGAGCTGTTTTCACACAATTTTAAAAAACCTAATATTAGCTGTTTTGATGTAATTTTTTTCTACTAAACGTAAGATAATACTTTAAAACTAAGGTAAGTTGTTATGTTTTCATATACATATATAAATTCATGTAGTTATTGCGCATATTTTTCACGTGGGAATATAAGATTCGGTTCTGTTCTTAGTCTTGAGATTATTTTTAAAAAATGGCGCAGATGCTTTAATTGGACCAATTTGAGTTGCTTAAATTGGACCAGATATAATATTGCAATTAACTGGACATACACCCCACAGATTGCCTTTGGATGTTGCCTTCTTTAAACACTTCAATACCCGATACGTAGAGGCACAAGATTTGTTTTTTCGAGTTCATAAAGTTTTCCCCCAGCTTTTAGCTTCATGCAGGTGCCCCAGCTTTTAACTTTCGCTTACAACAGAGAAGCAACCGTTAAAACCTCCGTCCAAGATTTTAAAGGAAGCTGCATTTAGCCTCCTAGCAGGCATGTTTTTAAAAGGCATTACTTTTCAGCTGCTTCTGCTCTCATTTCTGACGAGGAGATAGACACTGCAGATAGATCTGTTGATTCTCCTGCTAGTAAGATTTCGGAGTCAGAGTCAGTAATCATGAAACCTACTAAAACTAAGAGAGTAAAAAAATGATGAAAATGACACAAACAGTTTGGAAGAAACACATCAGTGACAGCAAAAGTTGTCAAATGTATAGGAAACGAAAATGAAGGCTGCAGATACAACGCCACCCCCTCCCCCCCCCCGGCAACAAAATCGAAAGAATCATTAGAAATGTTATCCCCCTTGCCAAAATTATTGAAATCAAAGTACAGAGGAAGTAAAGAAACAGCTGTATTGACATCTTCGCCATATAAAGTAAAACTTAAAATGATTAAAAAAAAAACGACAAAAAGGAAGCTCTCAAAGCACAAAAGTAATTGGAACATCAAGGTTTAAAATATAGGCATAATTGAATTGGAAAGAAAATGATGGAAGGACGAACTACTGACCATAAGGTAAATAAAACTTCTGTTGCAAAACAAATGTCTAATGATTCAGAATCTAAAAAGAAAAATCAAGACAGTGACGATTGTTTTTGCCTAATTTGTAAAAAAAAATAAAATAGCAGAAATGATTCAGTGTTCAGATTGCAAATATGGTTTCATGTTGTATGCACTGGAATAAAAAATGAACAAAAGAAATTAATGTGTAAGCCTTGCATTTCGTACATGATATTCAAGTAACTTGCAATTAGTTCCATAATTTCTATTCTTATTTAATTATAAACTTTGATTTATATTTTGAATACATTTTGATTTAAAACAATTACTCTTATTTTCAGACATTATATTTCATTGCTATTGTTTTGTTTGATTGTTTCATTAATCGCGAACTTTGCTTTTAATAAAATTAGTTATATTCCCTAATCATTAAAACAGCCTAATATTGTTTGGTCCAAATTAGGAGGCTGGGGATCCAACGTAGGCAACCAGTTACTGAATTTGGACCACTTTTGACAAAATTTTCAAATTAAAATAAAACTTAAGATTTTTAAAAAGAAATTGTTATAAAGATTTATTTATTTAGTAAATAAATTGATTGACTGTGTGTAGTGATATTGTGCAGATATTCCAAAAATGAAGCAGAGTTATATCTGAAAATATGTAAAGTGATCCAATTTCGGCAACTCTTCCCTATATAAAGTCAATTCATGCAAAACATATTGACGTTCCTTTTTGACAACAGTATGCAATACAGAGTTAAAGAAGGATGACTTATCGTTAAAAGAGAAATAACTATATATAAGCCGAATATATCTCTTGAATAAAACAAAATATACAACTGTTACAAAAATTCATAGATAATTTTTTAATATTGAGAAAATAGTCTTCTTTTGTTTTTAGAAGCATTCTAAAATAATATACGAAAAAACCTTTTAAATTAGCGATAAATAAAGAACAATAATTACAAGACATGTAGAGAAACATTTAGTGTACCAAACTCTTTTATTCTTCAAAACATTAAAACACTTAAATACCACTTATGACTTATATTTTTCAGATTTTCGATCAGGAAATGTTTTAATACATTTAATTGATATTCTTAGCGGATTGTTTTCTTTTTACCCTAATCTCAGACAAGTGTTTCATCCACTCAAAATTATCCTCGATCTGCATTTACATTACGAATGTAAACAAACCAACACTGTCACAGGACAAATGATAGCGAATTAAGAATAAAATAATAGCCCCTATACACAATAATAGCATGTATACGCATAGCCATGATGCAGCTAAAAATATTATCGTGAACAAATTGAGAATTTATTACTAATAATCAAACTGGTAATACAGAAAAAGCAAAATCATGACGAAAAATGCCATTCGATTAATATGAAAACCCATTTTTTATCTTAAATTATCTCATAATCTTCCTGCGAAAATTACTCGAATCTTTATATTTCACTCAAATCTTCATTCAAACCTAGGGGTTGTGAAAAATACGTAAGCACCTAAATTACGAGAGTTAATACGGTAACACTTTTCTACAAGAAGTTGAAAGCATAAGTTTGAAATTAGGTAGTTTGTATGAAACTTAGGACAGTTTTGATTTTCAAATAATCTTTTTGAACAGCAATGTAAAATTGCAGATAAATAAATAGCCTAAACTTAAACTAAAAATTTTATTTAAAATGTTGTTGATTATTCCGGATTTTGTTCATTTCCATAGAGTAATATTTCCTTGTTTTTTAACCCCTTTAACTTATTTGCTGTATTTCCTGACTTTAAGATTAGAACTTTTAGCGTTTATAAAACAATAATTATGGTAAGAGCGTAAAATGGATATTTGAATCCAAAATGTATAGAGACTTATTGAAGTTTCTAATGAAGAAAACCTAATTAATATTGAATAAAGGTATCTTGTTCTAATTACATTTATTAAAAGTTAAAGTCAACTCGAGATTTCCATGTTTAAGAAAATTATATTACTTTCTTGATGAGAAGTTGTAACCGAGTGTGTCTTTTGCAAGTCTTGAATCTCATTTAGAAAAGTCATAATTTGATTAAAGAAGTGCAGGGGGAATTCAGGGCACTTGACTAAGGACGATACATAAACACTATAAATATGTTTTTCCGATTTCGTGTGGCTTGGACTATGATTAACCTGTTCAGGCGAAGAGTAATTCTGTTCGCAAAATGGTGAAATGATTGATTTAAAATAAAATTTACAAACGAATTTCTTAGAAAGTAAACACTTGTTTTTATTCACGTGTATTATCAAAGCAAAATTTTAGTAAAATATTCTGGATGTAGTTTGGAAGTTTAGAAATGAAAAAAGGGTATATTTAAAACGTCCATTACAGAGTCATAAAATCTCAAAAGTGCCAAAACTTCGTTCTGCAAGGACGCTTCATTTAAACCGATTGTAACATGTTTTGATTTTCTCAAAGTAAAAATAGTCGTATTTTGTTTTTTCGTAGTTCATATAACTTATGAAGTATATTATTCAATTATGTTCCATCTATTTGCTGTTTCATGCTTAATTAATATTTTGTATTTGTTTTGCTTTTTATTCTATAAATAAAAAATCTCATTGTTTCGTGTGAGACATTTGAACCAAGCTTTTAATAGTAGTTCAACTCTGTGTACACATGTTACAGACAATTTTTATAACTTTAAATTGCTTTTTTCTATCAGAATAAAAATCTTTTTCCAATATAGAATAAAGGAAAATTCTACAAAAAGGAGTACTTCTAAAACGCAACAAATTTCCAATGCAGAATATGATGTTCAAATATGTACCATTGAGAATGACTGCTAGTAAGCACGATATCGATTGAACGGTACACAGTTTTCGAAATTAAAATTTTGTGGTTTTTCACATTTGATATTTCTTTTTTATTACACTTTTTGGTGACTTTCAGGGATACGGTAATAGCTCCAGTTAGCCTGGTTTAAATCTCACACGATAGATCTGAGCCATTTTCAATTTTTCTGAAAAACAAGAGAAGTTCTTTCGTTTTTTAATTTTTAGAAACATGATTTTTATATTTTGTACTAAGTATCCGAATTTTCTATACATATAGATACCATTTCTCTATATAGAATACAAAAGAAACATATTAATTTTCATAAACAGTGGTTAAATTTTCCCTGCTCCCACTATATCATAATGTAAGTCAGAAATGAAGCTTTCTTTGAAATTTCTTCTAATATATGATCTGTGGAATTTTGATTAGTTATTAGAGCAAATTAAAACGCGTATATTCAATTTTTTTACCTCAATATAGTTCACTTAATAAAATTTTACATTTGTAATTGGAACATTCTGTACCTGAAAACTGGGGATAAACTTTTCCTACAAATTATGAATGTATAACATTATTTTGTAAACTCTTTTTTAACCCATTTATGCCCAGCGCTTTAGTAAAATGAGAAAAGTACATTTCACACCACTCAAAATGTAATAGGAATTTGATATCTTATTTTACTGAGGAGTCCTCGATAAAATAAGCCACCAAGTTTCTATAAAAAAAAGTGGTGTGAAATTCACATTTTCCCATTTTACTAAAGCGTCCCTAAATATGGACGCTAGGCATAAATGGGTTAAATTACGCACTTAGTTTGATACTCCAAGTATCATTGGATAGAAGAATCCTCTGTTTCGACAACACCGGAATATTATAATCTATTGAACTGCCCAAATCTAAAGTATTGGCAATTTCTAAAGTGAAGAATATTTTTTAAATGAGTTTATTATTAAAATTAATTTTCTTTCCAGAAATTTTACAGCTGTGTTTGAAATTTAAATTGGTTGCACGTTTTTACCAAAAAATTGCAATCTAAACAATTTCAGCGCTTAGGAATAATAAAATAGGATGAAAAACATTTTTAATGACATCTATATTTGATTAATATATAATCCTTCTATATAAAATAATATTAGTTAATTTAAAATGCAAACGTTTTTATTGGCAAAAAATTAAATTCCTTTTATTTGGAAAAAATCCATCCTATTTCTTACAGAAATACAATTTTGAGTTCGTTTTACGTTTTAAATTTTACTTCAAAATTGGTGATACTTGAATTATCCTTATTTGAAAATTTAAAGAGATAATTGTTTTTTTTTAATTAAAAAAAAAATTACTAAATAAATATTTGATAAAGATCCATCTTATAAGATAAATCCATCTTATTTCTTAAAGAAATACAATTTTGATTTAGTTTTACGTTTCGAATTTTATTGCAAAATCACTGATGTTTGAATCTTTATTTGATAATTTAAAGAGTTAATTGTTCAATTAAAAATAAATAAATAAAAACAAATTTACCAAAAAAATATAAAGAATTACAAGTGTTCTATATTTATATCTGTTTTATTTATATCTGTTTTATTTATTTTTCATAAAATTAAATAAACAATGTGTACGTGCATATAAATGAATTAATGCTGATGGACACATTGAGTATACTTAACTTCATTTTCTATATACAATAAAGTGTAACTTGTATACAGGGTGATTATAAACAAAACGATAGATGAGCCCATAACTGTCATACCGTTCACAGAAACTGAATGAAATTCTGGCCTAAAGTATTTTGAGGTATGCGCTCAAGAATCACGTGAAAAACAACAGTTAAATTCTAACAGTTACGGTTACAGTTACAAAATTTCGAAAATTTCAAATGGCAACACCTACTTTTCTTTATTAGAATGTGATCTTCGTAGTGAAAAACCACAAAAAGCGTTGGAACGGTACCTGTAGCACGAAAATCGCCGGCGCTAGACAGACTAAGAAGAATAGTGAAAACAACCAATAAGGACAGAGAAGCAACAAAAAACAAAACATTTTATTGTGTTTCATACATTTTCCATTTTACACACGACGACATTTTACATGCTGCAGATGGTGATAGCACTGAACAATAAAATGTTTTACTGCACTTTTCATGTGCATGTTTTACATTTTCATTGAAATTTTCATGTGCATTTCAGATTTCCCACTCTAGGAATTTACAGCGATTGACTATTTCTTGGGAATTACGTTCTATAAACATCTTTAGAATATGTGGGGCATGTCCAAAGCTATGAGCCGGCGCAAAGTAAAATGTTACAGAAAGGAACAGTTCTCTCAAATAAATGGCTGTAGGATGGAAGAATATTTTATATTTAAGAACCAGTTAGGGAAATGGAATATTTGATACATATTCTCCAAGTTAAATGTCAGGAAAAAAAAAACATTTACAAATACATTCAGAAAAACTGCAATTATTTAATACAAGACCCTTTGCATCTTCCCTTTAGTTAAAAACACTCTGAAAAAGAACTGAAAAAGAGGATGCAGACTTAATGGTAAATTTATATTTACGAGTAAATAAAACTTCAAATACAGTATTTGTAATCCCTAAATAGTATATCTTAAAAAGTGTAATTAGTTTCAACATCTTATAAGACAAATAATTTATTACATTCAGAATTATAAACTTTGAAAATTCTTTCCTGTAAAATTTGTTTTTATATTATGCCACTATCAACGCAAGCAGCGATATTTGCTTTTGTTTAATCTATAAAATTTAATCTATAATATAAAATAAATAATCTATTTATTAAATAGATAATTAAAATAATCTATATTTGCAGTTATAAATACTTGAGATTTATATGAAATAACAAACCACTGGAAAACGAATTTAAGCAGTAAAATTGACGAAAAATATTTAATAAATAACCACGTTGATGAATTACAGAAGACATCTTTTCTTCCTGATTAGAGTAACTAAACATCGTAATAAAAGTAAGAATCTTTATGCTTGTTTTGGTTTTCAGAGGTAATTTTGAAAGTTGTACAAAAAAGTTTCATTCTGTTTGAATTACTTGTGACGTTGACATTTAAAGGATCCAGTCGTTTACCAGTTTCTAATAACTATATAAGTCGTTGTTTTTTAAGAAATATATTTATTTACATAAATCGAAAGTAAAGGGATTAAATACCTATACTAATGAGCCAGGAGAATTAAATTGTACTAAATCTAACAAAAATAAACTGAACCAACATACACAATTATAAATTATAAACATGTAAGCCAAAATATTATAAACAATACACAGTTAAAGCAATGATATTTATAAGTTTGTGAAGTATAAAACAATACATATATTTACTCAAAAAATATCCTTTCGTTTCAAAAACAGCATTAAGTTCGAAGGCGACTCTAAATTCACGACAGATAGTATGTCGAAAACACATGCTTTTTCACCTGTATTTCAGTCCGATTTTATAGTCAGGGGATTTACAGCGAATGGCTATTTCTTTAGAATATATTTTTATAAACATATGTGGAATATGTGGGTATGTCAGTATCTATGTATCTGGGAGAAAGTAAAATGTTAAAGAAAAAATATTTATTTATCCGAAAAATGTCTCTGGAATGCAAGAATATATTATATTTAAGATTCACTGGAGAAAACTATGTTTGGTACATTTTCTCAACATTGACATATTGTAATTTGTATTTTAATTTTGTAACAGAATCAATATTGTGTAATATAGAACAATATGCTTTAGGTAAAAGCAGCGTTTTAAATATTTTTTTTTCAAAAATTTACACATAGTATAAAATCTATCAACTAAATATTACATAAGAAGTATCTCAAGAAAATAATTCTTAAAAAGTATAAAATTAATAGAGAGGGAGAGATTTTGTTATTCATTGGCAAGTTTGTGTCATATTATAAGAAGAGTAATGCTTGCAGGTAAGACTTTATAAAGGAAAGTGCCCCAAACGATTGTTCTCAAAGACGGAAAAACTTGACAACCTTGGGCATTCTCTGCGCTAAAACCACTGTAGCGACCTTGTTTGCGGGATGATTTAGAATGTTAGCGATGATAACAAACAAGATCAATGATTGTCCTTAGAATAAAAATTAATACGTGTCATTCTATTATTGACACGTTTTACTTCCGAATTAATGAACACGGATTGTGGTATAACCATTTTGAAATTTTCCTTCTAAAACTTGTTCCTTTTGGTAGCAGAATTAAATTTATTTGAAATTTTATCAACAGTGAATTGATCAAACAATTCGTCTGTATCAACCTTTTTTATTTCATTCTTTTTTAATATTTTATCAAATTCATTTGAAATTTCATTCTTTACATCAGTGAACAAGCACTCCAATTCTTCTACAATAATGTTTACACAATGTTGTGACAGCCCGTGCTTTGCTTCTAACTTTAAAAAGAATGATGCAAGGACGAAATCAAATGAATTATTTTCAGCTGGTTCAGTAGGATCAGACTGAAAATCGTCACCGGAATAAGAAGCAAAATCATCATCGGAATAAGCAAAATCGTCATTAATCAACTTCTTTCCAATCACATCTCGTACGATGCTTTCTTCAAGCTATCCAACTAATAGATTGATAGTGACACCTTTTACAAGAAGCTCTGAAACTTGGATCGTGTCTATGGTAGCGATTTATATGCTTTGTTAATTTGCTTTCAGAGTCCGTCACATAATGACACATAAAACAATTATGAACAGAATAGTTATTACTACTCATTTCAGAAACATCAATTTCAAACGTAAAAATTTTCAAAAAAATATATTACATGGCTTTACATAAACGTGCTACGTTAATAATTTCCAGAAATATAATAATGATAGAAATAAAATAAATATTTTCCGTAAAAAATTAACCACTTAAACAAGGATACATACTTCCGCAAAATATAAACTAAATAAATCTAGAATAATCTTATTTCCAACACGTTTTACCCTTAAGCTGAGATTTTATTGCGTCAAAAATGAAAACCACTTCCTCCGCGATGAAAACGAACTTCGGCGAGTAACGTATGCGCTGTGTTGAGTTGTATCGAAGATCCTTTTTCTGAATGTCTTTGATAAATCAAGGAGAAAGTAGATAAGAGTGTGAACATACGAACATTTAGTTTGGACTGCGTTAAAACTTTATAAAGTTTATTTAATGAGGGCTTAAATTTTTGGTTTATTCATAAAAATTGTAATCTTAATATTTACCGTTTATATTTTTTGGAAAACACCTGTTTTGCTTCAGGAAAGTTTATATTTTAGATTCTGCAAAATTTTGAGAAATATGGACCAGCCTCGGTCTGAACTTCAATCTTTCGTACTGGGCTGGGTCGGGCTATTAAATTTTTGTATGGATAGGGACGGTAGCGGGTCTGGGAAATTTCGGCCAGGTCGGGCTATTAGTTTTTATATCAGGCCGAGTCGGAGCAATAACTTCTTTTTTTCGGGCTGGATTCGAGCCAAACTTTAAGCTTTCATACCAGGATGGGTCGGACCATCAAATCTTTTATATAGATCGGGCCGGGCCAGGTCAGGCCCGGCCGTGGAAATTTCGACTTATGCATACCTCTTGTGCAGCCCTCTCTATCTACGACCTAGATGCACCACTGTTTTGCACATTAACTAAGTCTGCACTAGACTCCTCGAATCCACAAATTCCATTTTAAGTCAACCCGTAACCTCACCCGAACCCGACAAAGAAAAAAATCCGCAAACCGACACGAACCCGCAAACATAATTTTGAGCAACCCACAACCCAGCCCGAACCCGACGAATTCCATTCCGCACGCGACCCCGAACCCGCAATATTTCAACCTGCTATGAAAGGAAAGCCAATGTGAAAAATAATCTTCAATTGCACTTCTAATTCCATTTTTATATTTACATAGCAGATTGAAAAAATCTATATTATTTAATATTGAAATATAGTAATGCCTTTAAACAGGGGATAGTAAATTAACAGAACTATTATAATATTTATAATATCAATTTAAATTACTATTTAAAATTTTAAAATAAATAATAAATTTTTTAAGAAATTTTACAACGCTTACAAAAAGAAACATCACAACAAAGTTAGAGGCATCAATACTAGAACATTAAAATTGTAACTATTTAGCAAAAATGCTTCAGTAGTGAATAAGAAGCTAGATAAAACAGACAAGCACGCATTTTGCGTTTGTTAAATTTGATCTGCGGTTTATATAGACTTTAACGTCAAAAAAAATTTTGGACATTCTTTTAAAGAATCGGGTCAACCCGAACCCGACCCGCAAGAGTCAAAAAGCCAGTCCGAAATGGACCCGAACCCGATACATTGAAAGCCAACCCGACACGCAACGGGAAAATTTAACGTCAACCCAACCCAACCCAAACCACGGGACGGCCGGTTTCGGGTTGACTTCAACATTTTTGTTAACCCGATCCGCAACAAAAAAGTTTAAGTCAATCCCTCCCGCAACTAGAAAATATAGCGCCAACCGAACCCGACCCAAACCGCGGTTCCGAAAAAGCCAGTCCGAAACGAACCCGAACCCGAATCAATGAAGGCCAAACCGAACCGCAACGGGAAAATATAACGCCAACCCAACCCGACCCAAACCGCGGGGCGGTTGGGTTCGGGTCGACTTCAACTTTTTTGTTAACCCGACCCGCAAAAAAAAGTTGAAGTCAACCCGATCCGCAACTGGAAAATATAGCGCCAACCCAACCCGACCCAAACCGCGGGTTCGAAACGGACCCGACCCGCAACAAAAAAGTTGAAGTCAACCCAAACTACAACGGGAAAATATAACGTCAACCCAACCCGACCCAAACCGCGGGTCGGTCGAGTTCGGGTTGACTTCAACTTTTTGTTAACCCGACCCGCAACTAAAAAACTATAGTGCCAACCCAACCCGACCCAAACTTTGGTCCGAAAAAGCCAGTCTGAAACGGACCTGAACCCGAGACAATGAAGGCCAACCCGACCCACAGCAGGAAAATATAGCGCCAACCCGACCCGACTCAAACCGTGGGTCGGTCAGGTTCGGGTAAAAGCGGGTAACCCGACCCGATGCAGAACTCTCTTCTGCAACATTTTACTTTCATGCGATGAGACAGTGTTTAAAAAGTGTTTCGAAACTGTTGTGACATCAAAGGTTCAGGTGTTTTCAAAATGTTCTAAAAAGCGTTTAGAATCTGAATATGTTGTTAAATTTTGATTGAAACACTATCTGAACATTTTCTCACACATGAGACATTTTCTGCCCATGTAGTTTTCAACAACACTTTACAGCACACTTTTTTTCTTAGAACAACACAATCGTAACACATTCGCAACACAATCTAAACACTTTTGGTTAGAAGTGTTTATTATTATGTTCATTTAATGTTGCAAAAGTGTTTCAGGTATTTGCAGTGTATGCTTATTTGTTTAGTAAATATTTTTTATATTTTTCATTCATAGTTCATTTTGTGTTTATTTATGTGCGATACAACAAATTTACCTGGTGTGCAAATACATTTTCTTGCTCACTGTACACTTATTTACCAAGCCGAAAAATTTTGACAGGTTCTAATTAGTTTGCATTTAACTTTTCAACATAGCTGAAAAGTGTTTATAAAATCGGTTCGTCTGTCTCCGTCCGTGCTCACGTAAATATACTCGAATTGTCATGTAATTTATAGATATTACTGAGATTTATCATGGCATATTAGGTATTGAAATGAATTGCATTTATGCTTAGCTTACATGGACACTCAAAAGTATTCTGTTACATTACAGTCAATGGGGGAAGAATAGTTTTCAGTGCATTCTAATGATGTTACACTGTTTCAAACATAATTAAATTGGTATACAATACTGAGATGAATGCCAACATGCTTTCTACAGAGTATAGAGCAAGTAGCAATTATAGTTCGTTTAAAGGGGCGCACAAAGAACCCTATTACATTATTATCTATGGTAAAATATAGTTCGCAATGTATTTTGATGGTGTTACACTATTACACTGCAATTGATATAGAGGGTGTCTATAAAAGAATGTCCCTGTTTCAGTGGTGTATTATAACATTTTAATTTAGACTATTTACAACAAAGCGTACATCAAATTGAAAGTAAACTAACCTAGTTTTTCTCACACATATTCAATATGTGCACCTTTTGTAATACGGCACACGTCTAACCTAAAATCCCATTCTTCCCATATTTTGGTTAACAAGTCCGTAAATAGTATGAAAACAATAGTCTCTTAAATTCTGTGCCTGAAGTCTGACAAATCATTATATAGAGTCGGAACGTAGACACTATTCTTTATAAAGCCCCGAAGAAAAAAATTGCATGGCGTTATGTAATAACGCTTTACACTCAGGAGTTGCCATTTTGCCTATGGGGCACTGCTAGCGAGTAAATAACAAAGCATTACACACGCATGCGCTTATCTAAAACTGTTTGAGTCACTCGTTATTTGTGACCTTGAACCAACATTGTACAACGCTTAAATTTGATGTTATTAAAATTTATAACTGGGATATTTTTTTATGGACACACTGTATATTACTGAGGTGCACTACAGCATGTTATGTTTATATATTATTGAGAATTTATGTTCAATTCCTCGTATATTTACAGAGATACTCAAAATAATTCGATTACAGGACTGATTATGAGCCAAAACTGCTGAATATGCGTTTTCATCTGTAACATGCATTTTAAAACTTATCTAATTTTTAGTGTATCATGATGTATGTAGATCAGTATTCAGGATAGCACAAAACAATTTGCACACATTACACTTATCGGCAGAAATTGCTGAAAAATAATTTTACTGCGTTGTGTGTTTATTTAATTTTTATTTAGATATCTCATTTCATTGTATGAACAAAAAGGAAATTTCTTAACTTTCTTTCTTTCCAATAATGTTGAAAAGTGTTTCAGTATCTATGCCGTGATGCATGATTCTTCATTCTTGTTTTAAATAAAAGCAAACTTAAGTCTATCTTGAAGGCATTTATAACAATGGAAAATCTTCAATCGTGTAAATGCTTGATCTCTGAGTTCTACACATCTTAGTTTTTTCATCGTTATTTCAACTTAAAAGTTACAACCGTTCTTTTATTTACATTTTAATGCATGACAAAAGATTTTGAATGAATAAAAAAACATGTTAATTACTTTAATTTCCCTGAGCAGAATAGCAAAACCTACTTTTTACTTTCTTCTATCTTTACAAGAAGAAAGTATTCGATTCATGAAAATTTTTGTCTTCCAATTTTCGACGGATTTATACGTTTTAGATGGTCCTGAACACGATTTGACTATTTTTAGAAAATGTCTGTCTGTGACTCTGTCTGTCTCTATGTATGTATGTATGTGACAAAAAGTTTGTGGGCGCTCTATCTCAGGAACTAATGCTCGGAATTTAATAAAACTTTATATTCAGTTAGTCCCTGATATAAATTGTTGCTAGTTTTTGGTGAAAATCGCCCTGCAGGTGCCGCTGCTATACTGCATTTTTCACGATTTCCACAGAAGGTCTATCTCACGAACTAATGCATTTATTTTCATTAAACTTCAGATTCCGTTAAACCTTGAAATAAGTAGACGCTGATTACGTTTTGGTGTAGATATCCCAACAGGTGGCGCTGCTATGCTACTTTTTGCATGATTTTCACGATAGCTATACCTCAAGAACTAATGCACGGAATTTCATCAAACTTCAGATTCTGTTAGACCTTGACAAAAATAAATGTTGATTATGTTTGGTGTAAATAGCCCAACAAGTGGCGCTGCTATGCTACTTTTTTCATGATTTTCACGATAACTGTATCTCAAGAACTAATGCACGGAATTTCATCAAACTTCAGATTCTGTTAGACCTTAACAAAAATAGATGCTGATTACGTTTTGGTCTAAATAGCCGAACAGGTGGAGCTGTTGTGCTACTTTTTTCATTTTTTCACGATAACTATATCTCAAGAACTAATGCACGGATTTTCATCAAACTTCAGATTGAGTTAGGCGTTGACATATGTTGTTGTTGATTAGATTTGGTCTAAATCTCGCAACATGTGGCGCTGCTATGCTGCACTTTTCAGGATTTACACGATTTTAGCGATAGTCATATCTGAAGAACTAATGCACGGAATTTAATAAAACTTTAGATTCAGTTAGACCTTGATATAAATTGCTTCGGATTCGTTTTTAGTGTATGCGAAACCTGCGTGAGATAGAAGAAAGTTTTGGGATTGACACATCCGACTAGTTTATAACTGTAGTAATTTTCGTTGACGAGTCACAAGGTGTTTTAAAATTAACTTCTTGTATGATCTGACAGCGTAATTTACAACGTTTATTTGTAAGTTACACTGCACGGTTCAAACATCAACAGTGGAGTTGAGTGCTACATCAAAGCTGTTTATTTTCTGAAAATACAACTTGGATATATATGACATGATTTTTAAATGTTATGTAAATATTAGGGGGCTCAGCCCCCTACTCGCTAACGCACGCCAACCCCCCGTGAATTGCGAAGCAATTCACATTGAGACCGCTACGCGGTCACAGCTCGCTTCGCTCGCTCACCCCTTTTTTTCAGCAATTCTAGCCGGAATGTGTTCTACTATAAAACATTTGAACATATGAAATTGACAATTTTTTTTTATGTAAAAAAGTAATTCTCCGTTGAAAACACAACTGAAAATGTATTTAGTTGGCGCTACCAATGAGCATATAAATCTTTTAAATACTATGAAAAAAGGATCTTTTGTACAGCACGACTTAAAATCATTAGAAAAAAAAACTACATAGAAATTATTTTTTACTTCCTCAATACATCAACAGATGGCGCCAGGTAAAATCTACAAAGTTGATTTTTTTCTTCTCCGACTTTTCAGTGAGTGAAATTCGTAAATGAATTCTGAATAAGAGTTGAGAATTCATTTGAAATTAACGATATTGCTCATAATTAAAATGAGGAATCATCTCAGACGCTTTGGATTACGTACATGTTATTTTATTTTTAATAATTGCTAGTTTAAGCTTCATTCTATGGTTTCAATGCTCTCACACTGACGGCCATATTGGAGGTGGAGCTAGTCTAACACAATCTAGTCTGTTCATTGGTCTGAGCTCTGGAAACTACGGTTGTTGCCAAACCATAAGTTACAAATTCAGCCCTATTTTCGCGCCACGTAAGACAAATACAGTGGAACTTCCATTTAACGAAGTCTCATCGTTACACTAAAAAACTTCGTTATGAAGAAAATTCGTTAAATAGAAATTAACTTAAATTCATTAAATTTTTTCTTGAGATATGACAAACAGGTATTGGATTCAGAAGCATTTGATTCTGTTTTAATTATGAAGCCGTCTTTTACAAAACAATTGTGTACGGTCGATGAAATCACGTCACATTCCCAAGCTTTCATCAGCTCTGATACACAGAATCTCAAACTAATGTTTTCACTACATTGGCTTTTTTCTGTCTTTTTCGATAATGTACTTCAAGATTTTTTATTATTCCTTAGACTAATGATTGAGCTGTATTGGCAGGAACAAAAATAACTTTGATGTTGTTCGATTTGTATTTTGAAGCACGTTCTTTTGGATGTACAAAGCAATTGTCTATCAGCAATGGAAGGTCAGAATGGTATCTGTCTGACTCTAATAGATATTTTTTGCTTCAATGCATCTGACGCCATTGTAATACCTCATATTCTATATCATTGAATGTAAAAAGGGGATTTTGACTTCTCCCAACTGTCAGCGCTGGAGTCTCGGAGTGGGAGAATAGTGATAACAAGTGTTTTTCTTAGTGTGAAAAAAAATTGTTTTATTTATCACCAAGCAGAATGGAAATTATTTAAATGTGTTCATTTTCATACAATCGAATCCGCTGAAATAAATTTGCATATCCTTCGAACAGCAATCGCTTAATTTGAATTCTGTACAAGTACAAAAGTGGAATAAACTTCGTTATATAGAATATATTTTTCGTAATGTGGAGATTAATTTACATGCTAATGGTGTTCAAATTCAAAGTTCTGCAGGAAATTTCGTTAAGTAGAAAACTTCGTTAAATAGGGACTTCGTTAAAGGGAAGTTCCACTGTATATATATAGATATTGCTTAACTCAAAAACTATTAGTTCAACAAAAATATTACCTTGCTATCAGAATATTCATAGCAATATATAATTTACTTCTATAATCATTACTAAAGCAAATAATTCATTGCAATGGGATCCAGTTAGGCCATTTTGGTGGATTTTTTATTTACAATCGAACGATAGTTTTCAAATAGTAATATTTGACTTATAAATTATGGTATTAAATAAGGGAAAGATTTCTATTCGGAAATTTTGGTTGGTTTTTGAATCAAAAAATGGCAACACTGACCCTTTTTAGAAACTTGACATTTCATCTCTTATTACTTTCTTCTATCTTTACAAGAAGAAAGTATTGCATTCATGAAAATTTTAGCGGATTTTATACATTTTAGAAGGTCATCAACATGATATGACAGTTTTTAGAAAATGTCTGACTGTGAGTTTGTGACTCTGTCTGTCTGTCTGTCTGTATGTGACAAAAAATTTGTGGGCACTCTATGGCAAGAACTAATGCACGAAATTTAATAAAACTTTATATTCCGTTAGACCCTGATATAAATTGATGGTGATTAGATTTTGGGGAAAATCGCTCAATAGGTGGCGCTGCTATGCTACATTTTTTGCGTTATCCGCAATTGTTCTATCTCAAAAACTAATGCACTTATTTTCATCAAACTTCAGATTCAGTTAGACCTGACATAAATAGACGCTGATTAAGTTTTGATGTAGATATCCCAACAGGTGGCGCTGCTATACCACTTTTTTCATGATTTTTACGATAACTATATCTCAAGAATTAATGCACGGAAGTTCATGAAACTTCAGATTCTGTTAGAGCTTGACATAAATAGATGCAGCTTACGTTGTGATATAAATAGCCCAACAGGTGGCGTTGCTATGCTACTTTTTTCATTATTATCATGATAACTATATCTCAAGAACTAATGCACGGATTTTCATCGAACATCATTTTCAGTTAGACGTTGACATAAGTTGTTGTTGATTAAGTTTTGGTCTGAATCTTCCAACATGTGGCACTGCTATGCTACATTTTGCAGGATTTACACGATTTTAGCGATAGTCCTATCTCAGTAACTAATGCACGGAATTTAATAAAATTTTAGATTCAGTTAGACCTTGATATAAATTGGTTCTGATTCTTTTTAGTGTATGCGAAACCTGTGTGAGATAAAAGTAGGTTTTGGGGTGCCACATCCGACTAGTTTATTATTTAAATGTCATTAAGTGATGCAAAAGATGAAATGTATCAAAGTAAATGTGACGTCGATATCTCATTATGCGTTGGAATTTTCTGTAAATTATTTACAGTGAACTAACAGTCATCTGTGAATAATAATGTGTCTGTGTACTTTGCGACGTCGGAGCAAAGTCATATAAACTATTTTGGTCTTTTAACAAATTATTGCAAACATTTTGCACGAGATTAGATATAAATTTAGATATAAATTTGCATCATTTGCATATGTAGAATTAGTTACTGAAAATTTGTATACCCTTACTGCCTCAAAAAACATATTTTTCTGTTTATGACTCAAGCTTTGTAAGCAAATGAATTACATTACGCTGTCAATCATGTTATGGAAAATTTTCTAGAGAAGTGTGAAATGCATGAAAACATCAATTAGCCACTATACTTTACTTTTAAATATAATTGTACAAAAAAATTTAGTTATTTCTTACTTTTATTTACAATTAAATTTTAATTTTTTTATATCAAAAGTTATTGTACAATATGTTTTGACAATATTCGTTGTCAGTTCCATTTTCATGTTTTTATAAATACTGATAGTTACTTCTCATTACCACCACTTATCTTGATGATAGTATGTGTTGTATTCTGCATTTTGTATGTTGTGTTAAAATCCTTCATTATATTCAACCATATCAATATAAATTTTGGCCCCAGTTCATCTGTATTTTTTCTAATTATTCAGTCTAATTTTCGAAAATACATGTACATTTCTCCGTTTACAGTAAAAATAATTTATGAATCTACATCCTTTACCCCTGATATGAATTAGAAATAACACAAAGGAACCGTCACTAATAATCGAACTATAGTATTAATGATTGCTGCTAATGGGACTCTGAAATGCCACATTTATTTTTACTTATATATTTGTCTTATCTGCTAAACCAGCTTCGGCATTATCTCAATTAAAAATAGAGTTTTCAACAGTAACAGAAGAACAAAAATAACAGTTAATGTGTTTTATTTCAAAATACTAAAATGGAAAATTAAATTATGTATTTAAAAAACTATCCGATGAAAAGTGGTAGTGTACGGTATATCTCAAGTAGAAATCAAACGGTTAAAAAAGGTTTAGTGTTGTATTCTGATGCTCTTGAATATTAAACTATAACTCCACAAATTAATGCACCGCAAGTATAGGAAGACGGTCACATATTCTGATAATTTTTTGAGGATGAGTATTGTTTGCATATGCTTGTAAAAAACTAGTTTCCCTAATGTGGACTGAGCGTCTCAAAACTTCAATAGCAATTAATCCCTTAACAGTTTCGTTTTTTTTTTATCATTGGGAAAATGGTTGTTGCTTTCGGTCGAAAATGGACCAAATGATGTACGCACTTTACTCTTTTAACCGTTTTTAACGAAATTCTGCAACTTTATAAGAATTTTTTAAGCGTTTTTAACAAAATTCTGCAACTTTAGAAGAATTTTTCTTTCAATCGGCAATAGAAATGCATAAAATCGTTAAAAAAATGTTAAAGTTACAAAAATGATAGATGCAAATTATCAAATATGAAAAAAAGCCAAATTCAAAAATTGACGTCTGATGAGAAATCTTTTTATAAAGCAAAAAACGTGGTCTTCAACATTAATTTCCTCAAAATGCCTTTAGCTCAGACATCAAGCAATACTTAAATTTTGCTTAGTGGTTGGTCTACAAATAGAAATGGTACCAAACTTTAAAAATTTCAATGCTAACATCTTAATTTGGCGTCATATTTAGATATTTCGGTTTATTCTACTTTCGGATACCAAACGGGAAGTCAGTAGATAGGGAGTGGGACTTCTGCGTGAGCAACAGGCGGTGGCGGCAGTAACACCGCCTTCTGCCGAGATCATACTATAGTAGGTGGGTGGAATAGCTAGCGTGGGGAAGCTATGTTATAGTAGGGTGGGGCGAATAGGTCTGCTATAAGATGGGGTATTTTAGGGGGGGGGCTAAATTAATAAAATTTTTAAATGTCTTATAGTACGAGGTAACGGTTATGGTAGAGTCCGAACACTGTCCCGCTATACCTCTACATTTTCCCAATGGTCGTTGTAATTTGTTATATTAGAATTTTTTTTTTACACAATAAATTAAAAAGTAAGGACGTAACACCACTTTTTACGTACTAAAATATTTGCCTTATGTAAATGAAAAATGTCTGCCTGTTGAAAATTAGCGGTATCGAAACTCTTTTAGTAACGAAGCAAGCAAACTCTTCTTGCCCGAGCGGCGTTCGGACAAAACCTCTTAGTGGTTAATAGGCGACAGTTATATAATTTATACTTGTATGAGATTATTCTTTACTATACTTCCTTGCTTTAGATCCAACTATCATCGATAGATAGGATTGGCCTAAACTATGGCCTAATTATAGCCTTGCAATTTCAAAACGGAAACAATTTATTTTGAGATTCAACATCTAAACAAACAAGGCCAAAAGCTGAGTGAACCTAGACACTTTTTTATTGTTAGTTTAACACTGCGAAACACCATCTATCGGTAATTAATTTGAAAAAAAAAAATAAGGAAGCTTAACCCTTTCCGGCACAGTGGTCCCACTCCGGGCACACCTAATTTTAATTCCAAACTTGCATTCGACACCAAGAATATTTTAATAAAATTTTGTTTCTATAATGACAGCTGAAAATAAGGAGTTCATGTTTTTTTAAAAAGTCGTTTGTAAATTCCGGTGTCAGTCAGCAATTTCTCATTTTACGAACAGACTTTGTCTGTGCCGCAAAGGGTTAATAAAGAAATTCCGAATTCACACATTATTCTGCTACAAGAAAAACTTGTGTGCCACTGTGTATATGATGTTGAATGTTAAAAAATTTCAGTTCGTTTAAATACACCCTGTATATTGTGCCACAGCTGATAGTTACATCTATGGCTACCACAAGGGAATACTACGTATAACGTACCTCAAGAAAAGCGGTACAACTCACAAACACAATATTTCATAGAGAGACAAAAGAAGGTTCACCTGTTTTTATATAACTTAAAATTATAGAACCTTGTTCTTCTACCTGCAGCTGTTAAATCGTACACAACAACGTGAAGCCCTTAAGAATGAAGACGAATTTTGCAGTATTGAATACACTTTTCCTCCACACACAATTTTCTTCTCTTTTGTGGTGGCAAATGGGCATATAGCGTAATCTAGCGGTTTTTCGGATAATTACACATAACATTTTTTCTTGTAGCAAGATGCACGTAAGTCAGAACTATTAGTGCAATAATATGCAAAATACATTTTGTTTAGTTGTGTCACATTTCCTGCGGGTTATTTGTATGTTTTCTGTGCGTGTACATTTTCTTTACATATTTCTGTGTTCCTAATCAACATGATCCGAATGAAGTTTGCTACGTTTGGAATAATATTTATTATTTTATGAATCGGCGTACTATATTCCATTTATTCGCCACAAAATGTCTTAATATCCAGTTAACTTTCTCAAATATTCCTTATGTGTCAGAAAGTAAAGAACAAATTTTAAGCTTCTCTTTCTACGTAAATACTATATAAAGCAGTGTTTTTCAAATATTCTTCTATAGTGTTTCACTAAATTGAAAGAAACCTTCAAAAATCTTTCATATTGAAATAATTTTGTTTTCTTATCGTACCCATACAAACAATTTGTTCATTTGCTCACTTTCAAACTCTTAATAAATATCTACTCTTATCATGGACTCAGACTACAATACTTATTTTAATATTGATTCATTGTAGAAATTTGTTAAAGAGAAATTACCAAGAAAGAAAAATCATGCATCAAGTATAGATTATGTAACACTTTCCAACGCTTCCCAAATAATTTTACAATTTAATAAACTGAAAGATAACATCTAAGTAAACAATTTGGAGCAGTGTTGCCAGTGGGCTACTTTTTTTTATATTCAGATTGCTTCATTGGCTCCACTTTTTTGAAATGGTATAATTCGCCTTCTTTTCGCCTTATTTAATCTGCCATTAAATAAGGCAAATTTTACTTTCTCAAATAACTGGTGGCAAACAAGGACTGATTTGGACACTGATTTGGACAACAACACTGATTTGGAGAACGCATAACATATTTCAAAACGTAATTTCAGGAATTTCCAACATATATTTCCAACATATACAATATTCGGAAAAATATCCGATTACTTTTATTCAGCCATGTATATGATTATAGATTTGTATATATACTACATAGGATGCTAAATTTTAGTTTAGTCAGGAAACGCGTAGCCCAGTTTAAAATTCTCCTTCTGGAGTTTCTGTCAATAAACGGAAACGTGTTCGCGAACTTTTGTGTTGCCCTGTATATGATATACAGAATTTATACACACCAAGTAACAGACAAAAAGTGAGTTAAATTTAAAATCGCTTTCAGCAACTTAAAACGCACTTCCAGGAATTATTGTTAACAGACAGTAGAGAATTCTTTTGTATGTCCCTGTAAATGAACGATGACTGCTATACACACAATATTCTGTAGTAAGCCTCTTGTAATGCACCTTAGTGATATATAGAAATTTCAATGCGTTTAAAATGTGAAACATTATTTAATTAAACCGCAAACGATTTTTATCCATAGACGTAATGTACCGAAATTATTTTGACTGTCCCTGTAAAGTAACTATAAGTGCTATGCACACCATATTCTTAAGCTTCATTAAGCTTCTTGTAATACGACTCAGTGATATATATCAATTACAATGTAATTGAAATTGCGTAACATCATTAAAATAAACCGCAAATGATTTTTCCCCCATAGACCGTAATGTAACGGAATTCTTTTGAGTGTTCCTGCAAAAAAATTATAAGTGCTACACACTTCAGTTGAAATAGGGAACATGCTATAGATATCGACAATAACATATAAAAATTGCAGGGCAATCCGAGCATATTTATGGGAGTTAGAGCACGGACAGACGGCAGACGGCCAGACAAACCGAAGTCATAAACACTTTTCAACTAGGTTGGAAAGTGTTAAAAATGGAACACACGAACTTTTCTTATTTTCATTTCTTTTAAATTTTATTTTTAAAAAGATGTAATTATTTTATACAAATTTTAGGGCACTATATGCCCAAATATAGAAACCACTAAGTTAATCTGGACCGCTCGCGCGATGTTACTCATTACTTATGAAAGTCAATTGAGTCTGTGAGACTAATTGGGAGTGTTCCGGGTTATAAAAACGTTTATCTTCAAAACATTCTATCTTAAAGTATTAACTTGAAATTCTTGTAATCTCGCGAATGATAAAAAGTTTTAAAGCTCCTTCAAATCACAAATAAAATAATTGCAGTCACACAAAAAAAAAAAAAAAAAAACACTGACGCAATTGATAATAGAAAATGGTAAAATCAGACGTTTTGCAGTACTATTTAGGGTGCTGTTTCAAAAGTTATAGTATGGAGAAAAACTACATAAAGTTAAAAAAAAATACTATATATAAAAATGTGCTTCATATAAAAGTATACTACGTATACAAATATAGATAATTATATATATTAAACTTCAAATTCACTTCTTTAACTTGAAATAACACAACGCAAATACATTGTACTTACAATACAATGTTTTGTGTATACAACGTATTTACGTGTTGTTAATTCAAGTTAACCCTTTCGGGACCAGCATCCTATGTGCATATTTTATTCGGTGGGCACCACTTTACTTTAAACAGTTACTTTTAATTATCCGATGACAAAAATGCCCTAGTTAAAAAATACTAATATTTCTTTGCTTTATTAATAATACCAGAAACAAAGACTGAATGCAACTTTTGAAGATGTATACATGCACTCATGGTCCAAAAGCGGTTAAAGACGTTGAATTTCACGTTTAATATATGAAATTTTCTGTATTTTTAATTGTATTTTTTCGATGCTGGATATATTTGAACTCGCAGAGTTAATGAGAAAATTTAGAACTGAAAAGTTCAGGCGAGATAGAGAAATTAAAACTGTGTTTTTGTATTTGCAGTTATTACAGTAACAATTGGATCTACATAATTATTATTGACATATTTTCCGTTTATTTTGTGAGAAGTAATTTTCAAAACATGCTCTTCTCAGGAGAAACTACTTAAAAAAAAAAATCGTTTAGTTTTTCTCTTAATATCAACTACAAGCGTTTCTTCTAACTTTTATCACTAATTAGACTATATTCTCTTGAATTTGTTTCTTTTATGCCTGCACCATTAAAAATGTTTCTTATTACTTGTGATATTACCATGATACTAGAAGATTTTGGAAAATCTTCTATAATTTTTTATGATGAACATTGGGCTTTTTAAAGTTATATTTATCTTTGTGAATTTAGTGTTAACAAACCAAAATCATATAATTCGGGTTTATTTTCAACACATCCAATTTTTTCATTGTTACTGACCATGTGACCGGCAATTGTAAATGAAAATTTATCCTATTTCCAATTTTTTAAGAGGTTGGTTGGCTTTTCTGGTTTTATGGCACAAAATCCCTTTAAGGACATGCTGCGCCAAAAAAAAGTTAGAATAAGAACGTTAAATTAAAATTTAAAATTGATTTAAAACTTTGTCATAAGAACAGGAAGAATGATAATAACACAGCTAAATGAAAAGAGTGATGTGATAAATGTATAACTAAAACCATTCAATGAAAATATAACACAACGCCTAAAAGAAATAAACAAGATTTCACAATTAAAATATATACAATCTTTAAACTAACAGTTAATAAACTGTCCAAAGTTTCTAGCAGAAATATATTTAACTTAAACATTAAATTACAAAAAAAAACATAGTTAAAACCACGTAGACTCGAATACCTCAAAAACAACATTATCATCATTTGAGTCAGAACTGTCAGACTCGGATTCTATAGCTTCCTCTGCATAGTGTAGCAGCTGTTTGGAATCCTTTGTAGTAAGAAGCGACGTATCACGACAAGGTTTTTTGTTTTTTCCTTTCATAGTTTTCCACTGTGAAGACACTTGGGTTAAGGTTTTCTTTCTCTCTTTCTGTGCACATTATATTTGTTTTGCTTTATGTGTATGGGAAACAGATTTTTCCAATTTGTTTGCAGATGAAAGAGAAGTTTGACCTGACACATGTTCTGTTCACTGTTTAGATTGACGATTAGAATTTTCTATTTTCACAGGTTCTGAAGATGGTGGCAAAAGTTCTAGTGCAGGCAAAGGTCTTATTATAGCGGAACAATACATACTGTGGGTTTTTTCTTTATAGTGCTGGTTAGTGTAATAGAAGAATCATTTGGTGGTAAAGAGAATTCAGTTTCGGTGCTGATATGTCCTACGGATTTTATTTGTTGCTTGAGTAAACTAAAATAAGAAATTCCTACAGATGGTGTTCCAGATTCAACAAGTTTTCGAGCTTCAGTATAAGAAAGTTTCTGAGTGATTTTGACTGCAAGATTTTCTTTCTCATGGATCCAGTTTGGACAAGAGCGAGAGTATGCTGCATGGTCACCACTTCTGAACGTCTTGCACATGTAACAGATCCACGACAGGTAGTTTTACTGCGGCCATACCGCTGGCATTTACAGCAACGGAGAAAGTTAGGAAATAACGCCAGACAGGGAAGCTCAGGTATGAAGCTTTAATTCTGTTTGGTAGAGGAGGGCTATTGAAAGTCAGAATAATGTGCTTTGTAGGCAGCACTTGCTCATTCCGACGAATAGTGATACGACGTACGTCTATAACATTTTAATCTTTTAAATTATGCAACAGTTCATCTTTTGTAGAGAATAAAGGTTCTCATTCTGATATTACACCACGGCTTGTATTTAGAGCTTAATAGACCTGAACAGAAACAGAAAAAGAACCTAGTTTTTTGCACTTTGAGAGAAATTCTGAGTGACTCGCTGAAGAAACCTCAACCAGCAAATCCCCACACTGCATTTTTTTAAGTGAGTGGCCATCTTCAAAAATTGACTGAAATGCTTTCGCGATAAGAAATGGTGAAGTTCTCTTAAACGAACTATCAGAAAGACTGTCAGAACGTTTAATTACAAATGAAATATTCTGTGCAATTTCTTGCTCTCCGCTGGAATAAGAGAGAGAATGAATTGAAGTATTTCCATCCATATTAGAGACAAAACCATTTCAGACATCAGCGCACCACCCACTACTGAGCCCAACGAGGGGATGTACGTTCGTGCACCAGTTCTAACAAGGGCCCTAACAAGGGCATACGTTCACAAGACACACCTATATCAGTCTCCACCCTTAACGAGATGACTAGTATGTGACCGCTCATTTGATCCCCAGTCAGTGACAAGTCAGCTGACCAGCCGATTTAAGCATACGGGACAAATATGCACCTCCCGTCTATCTGAAGCAGAGGCCAAAGTAGTGTGTTGGTTTCTCTCAAACTGCCAGGATCCCCCTTTCCAGGGACACAAGTCACCACGCATGGAAAACACGTGGGTGATTTACAATTCTCCATATGTCGATATAAACAGGATGATATCGGCTTATGCAGAATCTCCCTCACCTCAGAAGAGGAAACCACAATGGGAGTGAAACAAAGAGGAAAGATTAGACAAGAGAATGGAGAGGAAAAAGAAAAGAGAAAGATCGGTCAGGTATACATTTCCCAGTAGGATTTTCATTTTTGTGGAGCAAAATGTGAGTTATCCTATCCAATGGTACTTTAGTTTTAGATTATGTTCTCAATAACTTCGTAAATAATAGATGATATTCATATTTAAAAAATGTGAAGATAACAGTTATTAAGAACCACCATTTAAAAAATCCTTTGAATCAGTAACACTAGCCAATAATATATATCTTCAGTATCAGTATGCAACGTGTACAAATACTCTTTTTTGAAAACAATTTTCAAACTTTTGTAGATAAAAAATTGTTTTTTGACTGCTTCTATATTTCTTTTGTATTTAATACAAAAACATGCAAAAAATGCTAAAATTGTTTCTATCAAACTATCCATTTATAATTTTGTTAAAACTTACAAAACTTACAGTGCAAAAATAACCATTGTAAACTTTTTGTATATGCCATATATAAGACTTTAATACCTAGCAAAACCTGATGTATAAAAGGCTTTACAAAGAGGGTCGTGTTTATATCACAAACTCATTGTTTGAAAGTAAGTTATTTCATACCTGGTTGATAAAAAAACATCTCCTGTAATTCTGTTAAAATAAAAATTCATTAACATAGTTTAGTACTAGTTATTGGATTTTATTGGGTGTTTTAACTTTGTTTAAGAATTATCTGAAACCAATTTGAAACTGTCGACCATACACCCTTCCACTTTTTGACAGTGCTTTACTACTGATGTAAAAAAGACTTCGAAAAAATCTAGTTTTTTTAGCCCTTAATCAATAAATACGGGGTTTTCCGAAACGCCTTGTTAAATGAGATTCTGGTTGTAAAAAAAAAAAAAGCTTACACTTTAGACAATCGGACAAATTCGTGATTAGCAAAATAGCATGCTTTAGTGTTTCAGCTTTAGAACACTGTGTCTTTACACTATATACTCAAAGACAGCTGGTAAAATATTATCAGGTAAATAATAAAATTAATATTTAAGCCTGGAACACATGCACAGGGTATGATATAACAAGGTTGGATGCGGTTTTTATTTTGTCATCAATACTTCCAAATAAGTATCGTCGCCTTTTGTAAACGCAATCTAATTATCAGAATCTTTGCGATAAAATTTGTCTAAGATTACTTATCGGAAAAATAGAGGTGAGAAATGTAAAAACCGTTCGCACCTAGTTATGTCATACCCTGCTCTTGTAATCCCGGGTTCAATGAAATTAATTATTCAATTAAAATTTATTTAAAATATTTATATTAAACAGACTGGACTTTCTATTATATATGTTACACTGCTTATATAGGTAAACCGTATTTAGTTCGCCACTAATACCATGAAAGTAGAGTTTAAATGTCTTTGGACAAAATTTTAAACAATATTTCAACTTTTTTACACTTTTGAGATTATATAAAACAATTGTTTTGTAGAGATAAAAAAAATCATCCAGTAAAGGGTTAAAAAATCGGTTTTCGTATCTTCCTTCCCAAGTAACAATATGATTATCAGAGGAAAATGCTTTAGAAAAAATATATATTTAGAGGTATCTTGCACTTTATGTTTAATTTTATGTTTTGAATCTCTTTTAGAAACCGGTAGAAATTTCCAGAGCAGAAGAGATTTTAAGTGCTTGCTCGCATACAGGTGGAAATCAGATGGAACATATATACAATCTAATGTACTTCTGTAAGTGTTCTACTCGAAACAAAAATAATATGTTAAGGACAAAATCCCATAACTGTAGACGGCTGCTAAATTGTGTTCCTTCGCCTCGGGATATAACGGGGAAATGTTCTAAAATGCTAGAAAATTTCTCAAGAATAAGAATGCAGCTGGCATTTTTCCAGTTTTCGTGTGGTTACTCTACGTGTTATGGGAAGAGTTGATACTAATTGCGTTCTGTTCGATAAACTAATTTTTAGTTTAAATAATTGTTACGTAATTCGATTTTAATTTTCATATTAAGTATTTTACTTATTTAGGAAGTGTGATACACTAAAATATTTATGAATTTTATATTTTGAACCTAAATTAAAATTTTTGGCTTCTGAAAATAAATTTTTAAAAGATTACTTTCTCACTGATACAGAAAATGTAAGATATATCTGTACATTTTCGAAAAAAAATTATATCTCTATTAACTCATCCAACAATCATCGTCTAAAAATATGGCTGACACCAATCGATTAGTAAAAACGTCTACTAATTAATGCTTAACTTGCATTTTGCTTACGGGTCGTCTACATACATAAATTGTCAAAAAATTTAAAAATTTAAATTATAACATAACTTTAACATTATATTTGGATTCCTTGGTACAGTTTATCGACGGATACTGAACGGTAAGTCATTTCGTCCAATCGTTAAGGTTCTATGAATGTTTAAAATTTTGAACATTTTTTGTTGCAATCATTTTCAACATTGCAAAGCAGATTGCAATACGTGTAGTGTTTTTTATGCATAAATCAAAGTCTACTTTGCGGAATGGGCTGTAGTTTTCGATTAGCAGATTTCGATTTGTTTTGAAAATTTATAGGTCACATTTCATATATTTTTCGAATATGAATTTCAAATTTATATTATTTCAAACTTATATGGAAAAACAAATTACGAATTGAAACCTATGAATATTTTTATAAAAATCGGTTTCTATAAATTTCAAATGTGCTAATGTAAAGTTACATTCCGTCAAGATAAACTATGGTCACAATTGATTTGTTCAGTCAAAATAATAAGTCCTCTTACTTCAATAAGAACTTGGATTTTTCTAAACTACTTTGGTAGAAAATTGATGTTGGTATTTTAACGAAGACTTGCTTCTATGTGTACATATATTAATTAATTTATGATGTAAAATTTGAGGTTGAAACATACGTGTTTGAATTAAATAATTTGACTGTGAATAATTATCAGCTATGTAAATGCAGTGTTCTGTGCAACTTATGTTTCTGAGATGAATGTTTTTTGCCTACGAAACGGCCTTTTATGTAACAATAAATCTAGGTTAAAGGTATGATTTGTGTTCCAATAAACATTTATATGGAAAAGACGAGAATTACATTGAGCAATTTTCGAATTTCTGAATTGACTCGACGATTATACATGCTAAAACTCATTATGTTCGAGGAAAATATCTGTGTCTTTAGAAAAAAAATATTCTAATAAAAATGCATCGGAAAAATATTTTCTTTTATTTTAAAACTAATCAAAGCACATATTATTATAAAACAAAAATTCCCAATATTATGTTGATAATGGCAAAGAGGGCAATTACAAATATTGGAATGCGTGTAAGATATTTATGGTATTTTATTTTAAAACATTCAGCAAGTCTTTACAGCTTGCAATTCAAAATCACTCAAAATTAAATTAAGGAATTTCTTAATTTTAATGTTGTATTTCTTAATTTATCGATCTAGTGAGTTTCCCAGTTTCTGAGTGTTATTCATATTTAGTATCTGTGTGGGGTTTTGAACTATATTTGAGCATTGTATGGAAGCCATTTTGGTACAACTCAAGCAGGAAGTTTGAGATCAGTATATTCTTGGTAAAGTAAGATATACTAAGTAGTAATATAGAGGCCTTTTGGTATTGCTAATTTTTCAAAATATTCAGGTATCTGTTGCTAAATAGTTATTTTCTTAATAACTTATAAATGGCCAAATCCTGATACTCATATACAATCCTAAATCGAAATCAAAATATGTTCTGCGGATCCTCTCTTATTCTTTGGTTCAAACTCTTTATTTTTAAATTCTTAATATTTTTTTTATGTCTATCTGAATTGTAAACGTTGACATTTTTTTTAAAAGAAAAATTACGAACTTCAAAATAATTTTGTCTTGTTTTTATTTATATATTTCTTTGCAAAGCCAAGTTTCTTTGTATAATTATTTTTGTTAATAAACTGTTTTCTTTGCCTATTCCTTTAGTGATATCCCATACTTCATAAGACATTGGAATTTTGTAAGGTTTGCATGAGTTCCAAAAATTGTTTTTCACATAAGTTTTAAATGTTAGCGCCTAATTAGTCGAATTTTATTGCAATTTTCTCAAAATTAACTAACTTTCTAGATCTGTGAATAAGATAGCCACGCAATTACCACCTAGGTTAGAGAATTGCTTTCACCTTTGAGCGAAGATTTCGATGATTCTCTGCATTACTGAGAGAATTTTTCTGGATATTTTAGTAATCGTTGCTCCCTGTATAAATTTTTCATACTAAATTCGTGATATCTTGTTAAATTAGTTTATTAGTTTTCCTTGTGGGTCCATAAATAAATCGTAGAATAAATAAGATTCAATGCTTGATAATTATAGAAAATCCTTCAAAATTGTCAGTAAATTATACAAGAGTATATATATGGTACGTTAGCTGTTTTAATAGCTCTTATTATTTGAACTTTCCAAGTACATACTTATTTTTAGATGTATATAACCTATTCAATTAGAAAATGAGCTGGAAAAGATATACGCCAAAATATATTCAAATTATTTTTACTTCGTTTTAAACAAACTCCAAAGCAACAGAAAATTTTAAAGAACAAACATTTTGTTTATTTTCATGAAGAACACATTTTAGACTCCACTATTTGAAAGATGTGGTGCATACTTATTTGTGATTAAATGTATTTATTTTTCTAGACATAGTGCATTCGTTACTACTGCGTAAAAACTACGTCAACGACAAATCGCATATCTTATTTTTGTCCATCAACACGCTCTTATTCATGCGATCAACATGCGAAATGTCAGATATGAGAGGGTTAGAATAACAATAGAGTAAGTCAATATTTAGTAATTTGAGAAATGGAGGGTTTCGTCAAACTTGTCGTATTGCCGTGTGGTCCAACTTGTTTTGCCCTCTAGCAACTCCCTAAGTGATCAATGAATTATTTGACTGTCACACTGAATAGAAATTAATATACGTTCAGTGAAAATATGATTATCTAGATTTCTCAAATTTTTGACTTACTCCACTGTCATTCTAACCCCCTCATATCGAGATGCATTAGATAATATTAATTTTATAATTTAAATATAAGATTGGAATATAAACGTCTTTTCGAATTAAACAATCATCGCTGCAAACGATATTATATTTTCATCTTTTTTTCTTTTCTGCCTCTGCAAATCATTCATGTGATTGGGTGCTGATTTTTATAAGAGAAATGTTTCTAATTGATTTCAGAAACATATGTCAATTCCGTAGCTATGCAAGACATTTTATAGAAATAATACAGGTTGAGTCAAAATAATTGCCTTGATTATAAATGGCGACAAATGCGTTGTAAACACCAAGGCTAACAATTTGAACAAAATACAAAAGGAAGATCTGTGTATTATTTTGCGTTCAGTATAATTAATCCTAAGAAGGAATATTAAGTCAATGTTTTCTATGAGATTCCTTAAGAAAAGTTGTACGGCTTTTTTTTCTTTTTGCAACATTTGTTACGTGCAGCATATATTTAGATATATTACATAGAATTATACAGATACTAGGCATCAGCAATTATGAATATTCTTCACAATGGCTAACTTAAAATTACAACCTTTTGGATTATGCCGTGTAATCAAGCAAAATTGAAAAGAACAGTATAAAATACCCAAATAAATGATTGATCCTTTCTGTACTGTGTTCAGATTGTTTCTTCCTGTCATTGTTTACAACAGAATTATTTTAATTTGTAATCAGGGCAATCATTTTTACTCTCCCTAGATATTGGAATGTTATGTTTTCTTCCAAAAATATTTCATAAAATTCCATAGGTATTTTAAAATGTGAAAAAATAACTGCGAACCTATACAACGTATTTACATTCCATTATGTTTGGACTGTTATCTTTAAAAATTTGTTCCGGATGGACAGGTAAACAGAAAAAGCGATATTTTTATATCCTCATAAAAATTACAACAGACTACCTCGAAAATATATTATCAACAAAAAAATTAATGAAATAAATTAATGAGCAAGCTTTTAATTGTTATTTGTGAATATGCATTTAAAAAACATTCTGTTGAGAAACACAGGGTGAATCAGAGTTATTTTTACAACTTTCAAACTAAATAAAATATCAAAGGAATAAAACAGCTCTGTTAAGTTGCTTGTACATATAACTGCAAAACAAAATTTTATTTGTAAAAACAGTTGTTTTTGGTTTAACATCAGTGTGATAGGTTGAAGCGTGCTTGGAAGGAACTGAACTATCTAAGAGAATGCACGCACTTTCAATTTATGATTCTTGCCTTAGTTACTTCAATACAGTATACGTAGTCGCCTGTTTACTCCTACAGCAAATCCTTAAAAAATCGCACAGAATACTTAAAAATAGCAAGCTGCACTTAAAAAAGCTCAAGGCGCTCTCGGAAAATCAAATAGCCAATTAAGTAAATCGTACTGCACCGTGCCAGGCTGAATATGCCTAGAATAATCTCTAATTATAATGCTAATTTTTCTTTTTCACAAATCTTTAGAAAATTATTGGTCCGAAAATTAGACTTGTAAGGAGTACAATAATATATTTTTTAGAATTCCAAAAAATGTAAGTATGCTATTAATTACTCTATTGTTAATCTTCTTATGCATAAAACAAAATAAAATGTTTCACCTTCAACTGCTGTTAGCAGTCTTACAGAACGCTGCTTTTTCGTTTTTCACAAAAACTATTAGTTTAACTAGATAATAATGGAAATTTTTATTTCGTTTGGGGCCCTACTATTATCGCTACAGATACAGTATTGTCCAAATTATTAGTCCCTTTCGAAAAAATTTCACCAAACCATCTCTCTAAGATGATTGATTATATTAAAACAAATCATCCTAGTAGTGCAATAAACTATTCAAACGATTACACTGAGTGTTGACTTCAATATAAATGATATATTTTGCGATTGTTTTGTTTATATTTTCTACAAGTTAGTGGCAACACTAATCATTACAAAGTTCAGAAATTTTGTTCTGTTTACATTGTTTGCTTGCCTGTTACAAATAAAATAATATCAATTCTAATTATTACTTTTAGTGTTTTAATACTTCTCTAATCTTTTATTATATTAAATGCAGGTTTTTAACAGAAAAATAATATTGTTTAATGACTTTTGTGTAGCAGTAATTAAAATGGGTGGCAGGAAAGATATTTCTGCAAGAAAACGCGAACAGATTCAGGTTTTTTTGCAAAATTCTAACTTGACCCAAGCTGACATTGCCAATATACTTTCTGTGTCTCGAAACACTGTAGTAAGGATAAAGGAAAACATCAATTTGAATGGAAATGGAACACCGACCACGAGTTGCACGATGTGGAATTAGGCGAATTTCTTCACAACGTGATGATAGTGTTTTAATGATTTTGTGAAAAAATAGCAGAAATTTTTTTTCAAGAGATTTGTAAGCTGCAAAATGTAATCGGGGCATTGCTTTGAGCACAAGAACCATTCGCAGAAAACTTTTTGACGCTGGCTACAAAGGCTATCGACCAAGGAAGAATCCAAAGCTGACTGAAGCCATGAAAATGCAACGATTGACATCAGCCAAATCGTTTAAAAACCGGACAGTTGATGAATGGCAGAGAATAAATATCTTTTTATTATCTCATGCAGACATTCTATAAAATTTATAATTAAAAGAAATCTTGGTAAACACAGTTTTTAAACTATATGGCCCACGTTAGTCATTGCCTTCTCGTGGTGTCAGTCAGATTCGGGTTATTCCTTGGACGATAGGTCATGTAGCCAGCCTTCAAAAGTCTTCTGCGTATGGTTCTTGTACTCAAATCAGTGCCCTCGTTACCCAGTGCAGCTTTCAACTGTCTTGAAGAACTTTTTCTGCTATTTCTGCTCAAAATCAGTAAAACACTAGCATCACGTTTTTGTAAAAAAAAAGTTTTCTTCACATCGTCCAACTCTGTTCGATGTTCCATTTGAATTGATATTTTTCTTTACCTTTACTACAGTGTTTCGAGACACAGAAAATCTATTGGCAATTTCAGCTTGAGTCAAGTTAGAATTTGGCAAGATAATCTGAATCTGCCTAAGTTTTCTTGGAAAAATGTTTTTCCTGCCACCCATTTTAATTACTGCTATAAAAAATTCCTTAATCAATTTTAATTTTCAGTTAAAAAACTGCATTTAATACAAAAAAAAAGATTAACGAAGCATTTAAAACACTAAAACTAATTAGAAGTGATATTATTTGATTTGTAAAAGGCAAGCAAACAATGACAATAGAACAAAATTTCTGGATTTTGTAATAATTAGTGTTGCCACTCACCTATGGAAAATATAAGCAGAACAATCGCAACATTTCTCATTTATATTGACGTATATAATAGCTTATTACACTACTGGGGTGATTTATTTTAATATAATCATCTTGGAACAAAGTTTTGGGATTTTTTTTTTTCGAGTGGGACTAATAATTTGGCCAATACTGTATATTAATAGATGAATTTATATTATAATAATTTTGTACATAAATATTCGTACAAATACAGTACCCATTCAGTTAATTGAAACAGTTATCTGTCTTTCGGTCAAGAGGGATCGGAGATCGTTCAGAGTTATTTTGCGACAATTTCTATGACAGTAGTTAACGGTTAATGCCAGCAATCCTATTTCTTCGTATATAATGCCATATGCACATATAAATATATTTTGTCATTTATTTTATCCAGTTCGTATGGATCATTTTAGAGAATTAATATATATATAAATCTCTCTTTAAATCACCATTTTAGAAATGAAAGAATCATTCTTGATGGGAGAAAAAGTTTCACCGTACAATCATGAAATGTGGATCAATATGAAATGAGAAAAATTGAATTCCAAAAAGTAACAACGTAAAATGTAAAAAAAGAAAAGAAAACAGAACCAAAAATTGAAAAAGAATGGAATGAAATAAAAACGGGTTTATTTATTTTTGTTAGACATTTTTATAAATTATGTTACGTTTACACGTCATATATAAAAATTATATATCAATAAATCTCATTTTTTCTGAATACTTATATTACATAAAAAGGATGAATGGCTTAATATAAAAATATGTAAAACTTTTTACGCTCTACACGTGAAACAAGTACTCATGGTTCCTATACTTCTAAGGGAATCGTCACTCAATTTTTTTTGCTTGGGATTTAATTAAGTTTAATTAACATTTAACTGTGAATTTATACAGAAGGAACACAACAATTTTTCAATTGTAAAATATGAAATTTGAATCGTATGTTTTACTTGGGTATAATCATACAACAATATCTGCACCAGAATTCATTATTCAAAAAGGACTACATGTTGTCAACACTATGAAATTGTGAAAATTAATGATAAATAAAAGAAAAGAATGTTCAATTTGTACAACCACAAACAGTGGTTAGGACACTGAGCACTAGTTAAGAGGCACTAGATTCTAATTCCAATTCAGGTTTAGCAATTTATAGTAAGTCGCATTCCATTTTGAACGATCATCCGTGACTCCTTAACTCTGGTGTACAATAGATGATCTCAGTATTCCACACTAACAAGCTAACAGCAATAAACATAAAAATTTATAATGATATAACTACAACACGGTTGCCAACCCTCTGGATTTTTCATTTTGACTATTTTCGAATAGAAATATTCAGTTTATATTATACAGATAATGCCTGATTAAATAAGACAAATATAGTTATTTGAAATTAGTGATGATGAAAATCTGAAGGTTTGGTAGATGTGGTATAGTAATACATGAAATTGAGTACATTATTTAAATTTCTTCAAACTGTACATGTTCGTCTTCAGTCAAATTGCTTTGGTTGAAGGACGCAACGGTTATCTTTTGCATATGAGGGGTAAACAGAAAGCGAACTATACCTATACTATTGGATTTCGTAATTCTTGACAGAATTTAAGAAAAAGCTACGATTTGATCTCGTCACCAGCGGCAAAAAGTTTAGTTAACTAAATCAGCAATCGAGCTTATTTATATCACAGGCTTTCGAAAAATGCAGAGCTAAAATGACTTAAACTACTGATCCATATTAAGAGTACTAAATGTTCCGTGTTGGTAATATAATTTACAAATCGAATTTTGAACTAATGTTATTATTTTAGTCAGCTTTTGTGGTGTGGCATATATGACTTGTATTGTGCTGAACTGGTAACATAGCTGTCAAATCTTCCGATATTTTAGCACCTCTATTTCCAAATGCTAATCTTCATAATATTTAATAGCAATTTTTTGTCATTAAATAAAGCACATATATGTTCTTAAATAGCAGAACACACCTATTGGACGGTAATTATTATTTTTATACCTTTTTTTCATTTTTAACAAAATAAAGTAAGAGAGTTAAACATTTTTTTTTTTGAAAATCCAATGAACCGTTCTGCCTAACAGCATACATTTTGCATAAACTATCACAAAATTGTGATAAAATATAGCGCAATTAACATGAGTGACCATCGCATGTCCTTCAGTTTGCTTTTTATCCCAAATATCATATTTGTTATAGCAATTACAGATTACTTCATTAATCAGGTCAGGTACATTGTTATTGCAAATGATACCAGAATTTAATAGTAGTTTTTTTTTTACTATTAAATCTATTAAATCCACCTGTCCAAACTTAAAAAGAAAAACTTGTGTGTATATATATATATATATAGGGTATACGAAAAGTCTGGAAACGGTCGAATAACTTGAGAAATACACATTGGATTGAAAAAACGGAAAAATGCATTTTCAATATTTTTGAAAAATCTATTTAAGGATATCAAAATTGCACCCCTGGGGGGGAAACGGGGGTAACTTTGAAATCTTAAATAATAACCTCCCCCCCCTTTTTATTGCAGATTAGGATTCTACGGGAAAAAATACGTAACTTTCGTATTGAACATTGTCTTCGGAAAATCGTAGATGGCGCTGTAATCGAGTACAATGCAGTGAGAATAGTTTCCATTGAAAAGTCTGGAAACGATTGAATAACTCTAGAAATATACATCGGATTGAAAAACGAAAAACTGAATATTCAATAGTTTTGAAAAATCTACTTAAGGATATCAAAGTTGAACCCCCCCCCCCAACTCTGCCCCCCCCTGGGGGAAGGAGCTTTGAAATCTTAAATGATAACCCCCCTTTCTTTATTGCAGATTCGGATTCTACTGGAAAAAATATGCAACTTTTGCTTTTAACATTTTTTTTCAAACCATTGTAGATGGCGCTGTAATCTAGTAAAATGCGGCGAGAATCGTTTCCATTGCATTTCAATGTCTGGAAACGGTGGAATAACTCAAGAAATAAACATCGGATTGAAAATCGGAAAAATACGTGTTCAATATTTTAGAACAATCTATTTAGGGATATAAAAGTTGCCATTTTCTAAAACATTGTACACGTATTTTTCCGTTTTTCAGTACAATGTATATTCCTCAAATTATTCGAGCGTTTCCAGACTATGCAATAGTAACGATTCTCACTGAATTTTACTCGATTACAGCGCCATCTACGATGTTTCGAAGAAAATGTTAAATACAAAAGTTACGTATTTTTTTCCAGTGGGGGGGGGGGGGCAACTTCGATATTCTTAAATAGATTTTTCAAAACTATTGAACATGCAGTATTCCGTTTTTCAATCCGATGTATGTTTCTAGAGATATTCGACCGTTTCCAGACTTTTCGAAGGGAACGATTCTCACGGCATTGTACTCGATTACAGCGCCATCAACGATTTTTTGAAAAAATGCTCAATACGAATGTTACGTATTTTTTCCCGTAGAATCTGAATCTGCAATAAAAAGGGGGGTTATTATTTAAGATTTCGAAGTTCCCCCTCAGGGGGCAGAGTTGGGCGGACAATTTTAATATCCCTAAATATTTTTTTCAAAAATATTAAATGCATTTTCCGTTTTTCAATCCGATGTATATTTCTCAAGTTATTCGACCGTTTCCAGACTTTTCAAACACCCTGTATATATATTGTATGTATCATCATCTTCATCAACCGTTTTCAATCCATTCCTGGTTGTAGGTCTCCCCCAGATTTTTCCATTGTTTCCTGCTTTAGTCATCCAATTAACACCGGCCACTTTTCTTATTTCATCACTCCATCTTACTTGAGGTTGTCTTCTTGAGGTCGTTCTATCTCTGGGATACAACTGTAGGGTGATTATGCTCCATCTATTGTCTTGTCTTGTCTTTCAATGTGCCCAGTCCATTTCCATTTTAGCCGTTTAATTCTCTCAATGATGTCCAAAACTTATGTCTGACTCCAGGTTATTATCTTTCTATCTCTTCTGGTTATGCCTAGTATAATCTTTCCATACTTCTCTGTGTTGTTATATAACTTCTAGATAACGATCACATAATTTGGTCGTATGGCCCACTTCGTTTTTAATACTTACAGTCTCTGATTAAACTAAAGTATTATCTTAACAAAATTTGTCTCTCAGTAAAATGTAAATACTAAGATTAGTCAAATAAAAAAGGAATTCGTTTTTTGAAATTTATTGAAATAAGACAAAATATTGATGAAACAATATTATCTTTCTATAAACTCACTTCATTTCAAAACACGATTTTCCTAGCGGAAAGGTGGAAACCGGCGCTAGTTGGCATAATGTGTAAGTTGGCACACAGTTTCCATTTTCTACCACAGTGACATCAGAACACTGATGTCACTACCAGACAATCAATTACTTTATTGTCATTATCTACTGTTGTTTTAGTATAATGGAATATCCTAGAAAAGAAGGAAGGCTGATTTTGTGTTTTTGTTTTGTAAAGAAAATATTTTTTTATCACTCAGAATTTTCGTTGTATTGTGAAGCCTTAAATTATGATTACGCGTTTTCAATGGTTTTTTTTATAAACAAGTGTCAATATCGATTATTTTCATGTACTGAAATTGTAAATCCTGCGTGGAAGAATGTGGAAGACGTTTTGTCTGAACAGAGCTGATGCGGCTAGATGGAATTGAATTTGTGTGGCATATTCGCATAGATCAGATGACTTGTAGGAAACGGCAACTCACAAGAGAACAATAAACTTTCAAAGAAAAAGGATGTTGAAAGCAGGGTCTGATTACCGCATGATCAAATGGGGCATATATATACCATGCCCGCTCCTCCAATGGCGACCCAGAATCAAAAATCAAAAACTTTTTCTTCATATGTGTAAGATATAACAATATGTCATAGAGGTCCACATTAACCCCAGGGCTCCATGCAGGGTTTGTCGGACGCTGCTTGAAAAGATCCTAAGATGCCGTATGACATGTACTAAGCTCATGTACTATTTTAAGCTATGCGGACAGAGAGTATAGCTTAAACTTCCCTATAGACACTGAAGATGAATATTAGATTGATCTTATAGGGCAACCAAAACCTCCAGATGAAAATAATTTGAAAGTAAATCAGGGCATTTATTCCAAATGATATAAAGAGGATGACTTTATGATCGTGAAATATGGTGCCAAAGAATAATAATTTTTATCTACGGCAAATAATTATGTATAACTACAAAGATGAAACAACGCAAATTTTGAAGATTGCCAGCCATCGATGACACGACACAATCTGTTGCAAACGTGACAAAAGTTTGCGCAATTTACTTCATATGTGGGGAACGTTGCATAGTTGCAAAACTTTTTTAACAGGCTTTCAAGAGTACACTATATTCCCCATAGCCAAAATATTCTCTATCCGGTCAACCCGAAACGCGACAAAAAAAATTACTTGAACCGCAACACGACCTGAATTCGACAAACTTTAACCCTAAACCATCCCGAACCTGATATTAAAAAATAAAACAATTCTATATTGTAATCCAATTATGCAAAAATGGTCTACAATTATATCTCTAGTATCATTTTTTCTAGGTGCATTTGTAATTATATAAATACGTATCGCTTATAGTCGTCGTATTGTCCGTCCCTCTGTCCGCATATAACAGCGCAAAAACTACCCAACCAAATGGTTTGAAATTTAATATATATAATTGTTGCATAATTTTGTCCAGTCATTTCAAATTTTATGAATCAAAACTTAAAGATATTAATAAAAGTTGTCTTGATTCTATTAAATCCTATCATACGTAATTAATTCAATGATATACCATGATAGGTAATGATTCTAGGTTGCCATGGTGATTACGTCATATTTCCGTATTCAAATTTAATATCTAAAAATATATTCATACAAATTTAGATAACCATGAATTTTCACGGTAGAGAAATTTGTATAATTATGAAGAATAAAGGTAGGAAAATATAAGAATTATTGCCCGAAAGTTAAAAACTGATGTAAAAACACTTTTTGGAATATTATGGAATCCTTAGAAAATAATCTTTTTATTATGCAGAGTGACATATAATAGTTAGGATGTGCAAAGAAAAGAGTTTTAAACAAAGGTAAGAAGATAAGAATTAAATCTGTAATATATATATATATATATATATGATCTAATCTTTAGCGGGTTTTATTTGGAAATAAAATAAACATCCACGGATTGAATGGGGTACCAAATTCAGAAATTAAATGAAACAGTTCGAATCAATATGTTAGAAACTGTAAAATACAAAGTGTTTTACATATAATTTAAGGGGAAAATAAAAATTTGTAATAGACCAATTAACAATATTTGATCCAATAATATATTAACAAATAATACTGAGTATTTTTAAAGATGATTTATGTCAAAGCTCATTTCTATTGATATTTGGGAGACCTTAAAACTATTAACAAGGTAATGATTATAAAACTTTTGTTTGATTGTTTCTGGAATGACTTCCATAAAGTAATCAAAAACAGTTCAAAAGCACCTTTCTATTACTAAATATGAATTTTACTGCGTAATTTTTTATAGATAACATAGAAAAGCAAAGTAAGAACTTTAACAGTAAATATAAGAACGATTTTTCAGAACATTTATTACATGATTATAATAAAATACCAACATCCGCCATTCCAAATTTAATAAGCTCAAAGGCAGTAACAGTACATGTAGTGATAAAATCCAGTGTCTATCGTAGACATTACGAATGTTTAGTTTTTACAAAACACAATTGTAAGAAGTACTATTTTCTTCTACTTTACGCTGATTGTATTCTTACTTTTGTGACATGATTGTCTTCACGTTTTAAATTATTCTGGTCTACTATTTCAAATATTTGTTTATTTGTGATCTTTCTTATTTTAAAATTAAATTTTTCTACTGCTGAAGTAACTTATTCCTTGAGTGCAGAGGAAACTGTCCTAAAATGACATATCCTAAGGTAACAATGCTTCTATTCATACAAATGTTTTCTAGTGACTTTTTTTTTCACAAACTAACTTTGCGCAGTATACAAATGCAATATGGTATGTTTTAAACAGTAACAAATAAATCCACAGCGTCATAATAACGATTTATATAAAATGCTGCATTAAGTCATTCTATCTACACTGCTGTATTAAAACGAGACATCCATAAGTTGCTTATTATCCCAAATACATTTTTTGCACACCAAGAAACACAGGCACTTTCACTATGTGCCCATTGTGAACACTTAATACATTTTATCCACTCCTCCTTCGGTTTTGAGTGACTGAATAAATCATTGCAATAAAGACAGGCTTCATCATCGGCAGAAATGTCCATGTCGTCATCATTGTATATATCAAAGCGAATTTTCTTCTTAGCCAGTAGAGCTGTACGTCTTGAGTGTGAATTATGTTTCTCAGCTGTTTTTGCCTTCGCTTGCGCAATATTAAGACTGTTAGTCAGAATTGCACCTTCATGTTTCCTCTTTTGAGAGGATGATCTAACATGGAGTGCACGAGGCAGTGGAGATACATCAAATTGTCTGATAAATGAAAATGATAAACTTAAAGATGCTGCCGGTTGAAAAGATACACGTCTTCCGAATATCGGAAACAGATGTTGTCGGCGCTAGAATTGGAGGTGACATTTAAATTGTGAAAATTGACGTATTAAGTCTAAAAAGGCTTTTAACTAGAGGATACTAGCGTGTTTTTGTATTCTGCTATCACTAGGGTATGTAAAATTTACGTGCATATATGAAATTCATTTTGTTTCTTTTCTTATTAATGTACATTTTTACCTGTTTGCATTTTTATTTTACAACATTTTTTGGTACAGTTTACAACATTTTTTGAAGACAGCCACGTGATGTTCCTAAGCAATTACCAGGTGGATTCCCCTGTGTGGAAGGGCAGAGGTTGAAAACAGTCAATAACATATCGCAATACGTAAAGTTTACGTATGCTACTGTTCTAGGATTAAAAGTATAACTTGTGTTTTCTGTCATTGCTTTCCTTATTTTCCAGCGGATTTTCTGTCACAACTGAACAACAGAAAACATGATCGGGAAATATGTCTGGATCAATGTCATTTTAACAACAATCACCTTATTGCATATACATAAGCAGTATTCGAGAACACATGATTTATAAATTTTCACATATACAGAAAATAATCTAAAAAATATACGTACTCCCCTTATACTTCAGATATGTAATCACTGAAATGAAACAGACGTTAATTAACAACAAAAAATGGTCCCAAGAAATTTGTGACGAATGTGTAAACAGTTTCTGTGTAAACAATGAAAAATACAATTTGAAAAAAGGCCTCAATGCACTACACCTACCTACCTACCTACAACTTGAAAACTTCCCCATTAAATGATTATCGTTGCCCATTGATTCCACAACATAACTGCGTATCGTTAAGTGCTGGCCTCCTTCGACAATGTTAAGAAACGTAAGATATGTCATTTTGGGACAGTTTCCCCTAATATGATTGTAAATGTTTTGAAAAGATATCACCAGAACTGAACAAGGAAAAATACATCTTGAAAAAAGGCCCCAATGCACTACCCTACCTACCTACATGCAACTTGAAACCGTCCCCATTAAATGATTATCGTTGCCAAATGATTCCACAACATAACTGCGTGTCGTTAAGTGCTGACCTCTAGCGACAATGTTAAGAAACGTAAGATATGTCATTTTACCTATATAGGTCATTTTGGGACAGTTTTCCATAATATGATTGTCAATGTTTTGAACAGAAATCACCAGAACTTATCTGCATACTTACTTTTATGACTAAGTGCATATGAATAGAAGAGTAAAAGCGGTGTTACAATGCACTTGAAAGCAGATCATATATTAATTTCTGAGAAAAAATACTTTTTATACTTATTTTACAAACATATTCTGTTTACATTTTTTCAGGCGAACAAATGTTATATAGAGCAATGGTTTAATTTTTTTTTTCTTTTTGTATTTTCTTTAGGTTTATTACATTCTTTAGATTTGTTGTTTACGACGTGTTAAACTCTTACAAAAACATACTTAGTTCTGCAGTATTACATTTTGTTCTGTCAATAATATATTTCCAATAAAACATTTAATATGTGAAAAAGGGTATTTACTGTATTTTGACGCTCATTGCACTTCGTAAAGAAAAAAAGGTCAGTACTTAGCAATTCGTGTTACTCAATTGAAAGCCTCTGTTACAACGTGTTGAAACTAAGCAAGCTGAGTTGAATTTCCGTTTTTACAGGCGTAAAATTAACAGTAATATCACCATTTAGAATTAGTCTTTCATATTATTTATCCCTTCGAACACAACACTTAAAGAATGAATATGTGCAATATTTGAGATATGAGATGCTGGCAACTACTAAAACACATTTCTCCCAATGTTGATGTAGATCCAACATCCCTATTATTAAAAATATTAAAGGATTTAATCACATACAGAGCATAGCATCTTAACTACACAAGATTTTGGAAGATTGGGATTGATGAACTCCATAATTATTTATGAATATATGACAAACCTATTTTCATCTTTCTTCACTGAAGAAAAATGTCCTGTTGCACATTTTTGTTAAATGAAAAAGGTACCTTATGAAAATTGTTTCATAGTTGCCTGCACGTTTAAGATATTTTGCGCTAATTTAACTGTTTTGGTTCATTATCTGAGTCTGGTTTATTAAATGCCAATTACTGATTCTTTCACGTACCAACAGTATCAACCGATAGAAAAACTTACACCTAATTTCTTTAAAACTCTGTCTCATTTTTTTGCGTTTTTCTATAACTATGTGTTAAAGAAGACTCTGCTTGGTAATAAAAAAAGCTAACAGTCGCTTCTACTTTAAACAATCATGGCTCTGTGTGCAAAACGGTGTGATTGAATGCATACCCTGTCGAACACTGGTGCCTTTGCAGTAAGTAAATTTTCGAAATATTGGGCTGTGTATAGAAAGACAGGCGCAATTGAACCAAGTTTTATAAAACTGACTACATGTTCTTTAGTAATCAGCATTGAGAAATGCAATTGGTATGTAAAGATAGCATGAGTGTGTCGCTACAAAATATAAAATGCAAGTGCTGATTTTGCTTTTTGTTAAGTTTGAGAATGGCTCAAATCTCTCTCGTTTGCGAGAAATTTAAACCAGGTGCCTGAAAGATTACATCAAAGAATGCCAAAAAAATGTAATGAAAATTATATATGAAATGCTTTATTTTTTTTTAAAAAAAACTTTATTTCAAAAGCAGCATAGTTCAATCGACACTTTACTTCGTAGCAGATATTCTCATTGGCATCCAATGTACTGGAAATTTGTTGCTTTGTAAAAATCTCTAAGCACTTTTATGTGTTTTATATTGGAATTTTATTTTTTGTCTGAAGCTAATACAAATAATTTAAAATTAAATATAAAAATTGGCTATAACATGGGTACAGATAGTTGAACTACTATTCTTACTTTGAGCACGTCAAATCATATTTCATTCCATTCAAATAAAATGTCACTGCAGGAAGCAGTTTTACCATCAAAGTGAGTTTATGACTCAGGTAACAGACATTATGAATCTCCCATCGTCCTGATTGTTCGAAATGTGAAAAAGATATTTGTGGTGTTCATGTTTCCTTTCTGTTCAAGTGTAACAAAATACCCCTGCTTCTAATTGTCTGGCTGTGAGATTCTGCTCTCAAAGCTAGTAGACGGGAGGTGCTGGGTTAAAACCCCTGTCGCGCTCGTCGACCTAACCGTTCAGAGTTTTTCGTAGTTTTCTTTGAACCTTGCCGTAAATACGGGTTAGGAACCCTCATAAAGACCGTCACAGAGGGCACTCCCTCTTGGGCCTATATCCCTCGTGTAGATAATAGGCCGTCATAAAATCAACCAACCAACTAAATATTCTCATTTTTAACCTAGTAGCACACATTCTGGGTATAACATATTCAGGGTGCGTATGGATTTTGTTTTGCCATCAAATACTTTTGAATAATTACGGTTGGTTTATTTAATAGGGAACAATTATAACAAATTCTAAAATAATGTGAAAATAATTGTTTCACCATATTATAGGATCATTTAATAGTATTTTTTATAAAATAGTGGTGACAAATGTAAAAACGTACGAGCCTAAGTTACACCATACTTTGCGCGTGTGCTACCGGCATAAAATGACTACATTCAAAATATAATTTGATACTAGGTGTAATAATTATTATAAATGTATTTATTTACAAAGATTTTTAACACTTGAACATTCTTGCTCCTAGACTACTGAAGCCTCTTATGTTTTTATGATGCGAAATAGGAAAATATATACTTTATGCCACTTGCACTTACTAGTTAAAATGAAAAAAAAACGTTGAATGCGTTAAATAGGAAAGAAAATCCACTAATCTAAAAACAACTTACAGAAATGGGTTAAGAAAACATTTTAATTCTTTAAAATAAATCCGTAATAGTCAACATATTAAAAATCATTAGAAATGATAACAATGGCAATTTCATTCAATTCTTGTGTAAAAAATTGCATAAAACATTCAAAGAAAAATATACGACAATTGAATTTTCGCTTACGAAAGAAAGTAATATTTAAATAAAGATTATATAATTTTACTATTTGAAACAAAACATATATTTTTTTATGTATCCTAGATAAATTATAGTAATTTGAAGCTCTTTAATTTATAATTTAGATATGTGAGCTATGATATTACAAACAACCAGCACTAATTAATAACAACAAATTTATTCTGAAGAAATATCGCCCTTTTTTGACAAAGCAGCAGTTTCTAATCTACACAAAATTATTTCTTTAAAGCATTTTTGCTCTTTCCTTTATTTTCACATTAGATACACTGAATCAACATTTCGTTCTAAACGAAATAGAATGACCAGTTAAATTATTTTGTTAGAAAAAATATCAAATATTTAATTTCAATACGCAAGCTTTGAAACAAAATATATAAAAGAAATACGAATCTATTTTTACTTTATCCCTTATGTAATAAAATAAAATATCAATTTTTACACTGCAGGAAGTCCTAAATGAATCAAGAAAAATGTATCAAGAAAAAATAAATGTAACAAATTCCAAAAGATAAAAATTATATAATAAAGAAAAAAAAAGAAACTAAATTAATTCAGTGATACTGGATATTTTGAATAACGGAAACAAACTCTGTAAAAACAAGTTGGAAATTGTACGTCAAACGTTACAAACGAGGTGCGTTCGTACGCACGTTTTAGAATTAAATTCATGATATCCCGTGCGTAGAACGGGTTAAACAGCTAGTTAAGTATATATTTTATGACACTGTTCATGCAAATATCTTAACTAGTTATATAAATATTCAGATATATATGTATCAGCTAGTTATATAAATATTCAGATCTTGATGATTTTTAATTCTGTGAAATGAATTATATCGTCTGCAGATTAATTTCTGTCATAAAATAAGTATCTCGGTCGCTTGACGATTAAACTTCGGAAGCTCCTATAACAAAAAAGCACCGATTTAAAAAAAAAATTTCAAATTTCTTAATAAATATTTTTATTAATATCTCCTAAAGTTTTGATTCGATTTTAATAAAATTTGAAATGTCTCGACAAAATTCTGCAAAGATAATATATTTTAAATTGCAAACCATTTGGTTGGGTAGTTTTTGCGTTGTTATATGCGGACAGACACAGACAGACAGACGGACGGACCAAACGACGACTATAAGTGCTACGTATTTATTTAATTACGAACGCACCTAAAAATGAAGAGGACATCTTATTGTTTCGACGTTCATCAAAAGAATACTATTGAAAATAAAATTATGCAAGTATACAGTTTTTTGTATACTTTATAAGTTTTTCCAATCTGAATTAAAAATTAAAGCCTTACATATAAATTCGCATAGCGTTTTTCCAACCCCTTTCTTACTTTTTTTTTAAATCTGAGGTATTTTAGTATATAAAGTGTTCGTAAACTGTATTTACAAAATACTAGATGCGCTTTAATTTCTATAAGACACACAAATAAATTATTCAGTCAAAAATGTTGGGTAGGGTATTCCAAAAAACTATTTTTGAAAAGTGATATGCCTAGTGTCTTAAATTATGAGAAATGGTGAGATAAACACACCTCAGACAGCAAAAAATGCTTGCATCAGACTATTTTCAAGCTTGATTTGTCAAGTCAACAAGCTTGCATTAAACTTGACAGATCAAGTTTGTTAGCTTTATGCAAGTTTCAATCGAGCATTCAAGTTTACACGTGCCCAGCTTATTTTTAGCTTGACATGGCAAACATACATCAAGTTTGCATTGTCTAAATCAAAACATTCTAGGCAAACAATCATGAGGCAAGCATGAATCAATTTCGCCATGTCAAGTTAAAAACAAGCTGGACGGGTGTAAACTTGAATGCTTAATTCAAACTTACATTAATCTTGCAAGTTTTATCTGTAAATTTGATGCAAGTTTGTTGTTTAATGCAAGTTGGTCAAGTTCGAATTTTAACTATTGATCTTGACTTGCAGCAAGCTTGCACTAGCAAGTTTAATGCAATTTTTTTTACTTGATAAATCAAGCTTACAGATATAATACAGGTTCTTCAACCATTTTCTTTCTTCAGATATTTTTGTTTAGCTGACAAATTCTCAAATATTATTTTATAAAAAACATTCTAAATATTAAAATGCTAATAATAAAATTAGCATTTTGAATTTCTTTAAAGGTTTTTCTTATCCAACATTTATAAAATAATATTTTTGAGAAGTTGTTAGCTAAACTGGAACATCTGAAACAAAATGGTTGAAGAGCTTGTATTATGATAGATCTAAGCTTTATTTGTCAAGTTATCAAACTTGCATTAGCCTTTATCAATTTCCTAAGAATAAAATGTAGTAAAATTTCAAAATATTATTCTTTTTTTAAATACCTTTTCACTAAATAATCTTGAATTATATGATTTTTAAATAATAAATACATTTAGAAGGCATTTTCTTTTAATCAAATATTCCTCATACTTCACAAATAATATATATGTTTCATAAATATCAAAATTATATGATGACCCGTAAGGCATGGTGACGTCACGGCGACGTCACTGTGAAGTCACACTGTGACTTTGTGACAGTCGTCGTGACGTCAAGTGACGTCGATGTGAAGTCACTGTGACCTAAATGTGAAGTCGTTATGGCCGTTTTCAAGGCTTTCTGTGACCTCACAATGTGACTACTTTGTGAAGTCACCGTGCGACTTCAATGTGTCAAATGTGACGAATCTGCATCGGATAGGGTGACCAGATTTTACCCGAATCCTATCCGGATTGTTCGGTTCAACATTTTTTTATGCTACAAGTTTTTGACGTTTGTGACGACACTGCACCGGGTCGGGTGACCAGATTTTACCCGAATCCAATCCAGAAAGTTCGGATCGATCTTTTTGGATTTGTTTGGCTACAGAATGGATTTGGTTTAGTGGCCGAGTGACCTGATTTTCGTGAACTCGATCTGACCCGAGTCGGGTATAATGTTATTACTGTAAGTCTTGTTCGGAATAGAATCTTGCATACGACCGAGTAACCAGATTTTATCAGAAATTGTAATACGACACAATTTCATATGTCGGATGGGATCTAGAGTCATGCACGAATCCGGTTATATACTTCTTGAAAATGACTGAACATGAATGATGGTTGACTGAAATTATATTTCGATTCAACTCGTATTCTTACCCTAACCCAACAACAACAACAACAACAAATCTGTTGGCCCTCAACCCGTCGAACCTGATAAATGATTTCGCATAGATTCGGATAACAAAATTTTACCAAATCACGACAAAATCGACGATAAGGATTGGATCGGCAATAATTTTTTTGTGCAACTCGTATTCAAATTAAAACTTTGCATCTGATTGGGAAACCGGCTAATGTAGTCGTTAAGCAAGAAAATTATATATGTAAAAAACGCATACTAATATAAAAATAATATGTTAATATTTCAATAATATGAACTTCTATTGCGCAAATAAAAACTTTTAAAATTAACTTCTACTTCCATTTGTTTTATGTAACCACCAAAAATATTGACAATAATTAAAACTATGCTATTTTGCTGTTAAGTATTGAAGTTTTTAATTGTGTATACTTTGCCATATTTCCCCTCGCTCAGTATCACGAAACTTTCTGACACATTTATGAACAAATATTTAAACGCAGGTCACTTGCATGCCTGATTATTAAAGCGATTTGGAATGAATAGCGGTTTCCATTTTTAGATAAATGAAATACTTAAGATCAATTTCGGTCACGTTTTTTTTCCGTTTCGGACGCTGCGTGTCGGAGATTCGGTTCAAAACACCGACTTTGCTAGTGTTTTCTGAAACATCTTCTGCCGTTACCAAAAATGTGTCAACGTATTTCACACAAAGCACAGTCAGACTACAGAAAATATTTTTACAGTATATGTATTATTATTTAAAGTTGTGAATGTAAATCCTGGTTCGGCGTGGAGTATACCACTCTATATTTTTGACAAAATAAGTTTTTTCTGACCATGGTTTCTTTACAAAAATTATTCATCTCTATGTGTACTATCACCTTTCTTATTTTGCGAAGAAGTTTCCAAACAATCTATAGATGGAATTTCGTAATATTTCGTATTAATCGGATGAAAAAGTTGAGTTTTATTAACACATTGACGGACAGTAGGAACAAGTGAAGTTCGAAAATTGACACTATATGTTTTTGTAATTTTTTGAATATTAGAAGTACAGTTTTACTTTTTCTGCTTAAATAAACTTAATTTTGATTAATTCAGCACCTTTAATTAGGTTGCACTACTCCCTTCACAACCACATCAGGGTGGCTAGTGGTTAGGGAAAAATATAGTAAAAAAAAGTGATAAACACCAGTATATTCTTATAGAACAATTTATGTTGATTATTCGATCAAATAATCAATTTGAATTTTTCTATAAGAATATACTGGTAATTATCATTTTTTTTACTGTATTTTTCCCTGACCACTAGCCACCCTGCACGTGCATACTGAAGCTACAACTCGTATAACAGGTGGAAAACGAACTTCAACCTAAAAAATTGTTTCCAAAACATGACACTGGGCTTCTACTTGTACGCCGGTAAATGCACATTTGTGCTGCTATAGCCGCAGTGTCTAAAAACGACCGTTTCGTTTTGGACGGCTATAGCCGTCATGCCACATTGTGAACTTCGCTTTGGCGGCTATAGCCGCAAGTATCCGTCAACGTGTTAAAAGCAACATTATAAAAAAAATTTCTTATTTCATTATTGGAAAATTTTAATATATGATCTTTAGAGAACAATTAAATTTTTGCGTAATTACATATATTAAGTTAAGTCACTAAACATTTTTCAAAATTATGAACAGTTAAAATATTTTCAAAGTCAAAATTATCAAATATTTGTTTTAACTTTTATGCATGCACTGAAAAATAATAAAAGAAATCGAAATATGCAGTATTATTAACTCATTCTTCTGTAACGAAAACCAAACGTTACACTGCCATCAGTCCTAACAGAAACGGTAAAAATGAATCAATAGGGAATGAAAATAAGAAATTCCAAAAGATAAAAATCGTACGGCAACAAAATATAAAAAAGACCAGGGAAGAAAATCAAATATTGGGAATAACTGAAACATGTTCTAGAATGAAATGAATAAAAACTTCGATTATTTCAGCGTTCACCAAAATAATATTGTTACAATTTCAATTACGCGAAACAGTATTTTAGTACTTTATAGCAACTTTTTGAATACTATTTAAAGAAGTTCATAATACGAACAAATAATTTTGCTTAATGTCTGATCCATTCCTTTCCCTATTTCCTTTTTAAAAGGAAATATTTTATTGTAGATTGAATTTCGTATAAATTTCGTACATAAATGATAGCAAAACGTATTTCTATTAAGCATAGCAATTGTGAAAAGTTAGTATTTCTTATTTCATTACTTGGGCATTTTTAAATGTATTTTCTTCGGGGAACAGTAACATTTTTACATAATTATACTTGTTAAAGTAAATTGTTAAAAATAAATACAAATTGTTTCAACATTTACTGAAAATCAAAACATTTTCAAAATAAAAATTAACAAACATTTTGTTTAACTTTTGTGCACGCTTTGAAAAAAAATTAAATATGAATATATGATCAACTCATTTAGAACTAGTAAAAACCAAACCGTTACACCACCATCAGTTATAAAAAAATCTGTAAATTTAATCAATACGAAATAAAAGTAAGAAATTCGAAAGACAAAAACGATATGACGACAAGCTAAAAAAAATCAAGGCAAAGTAATCAAATATTTAGAATAACTGAAACAGCTCTAGAATTAGATTAATAAAATTCTGATTGTTTCGGCGTTTATCAAAAGAATATTGTTGCAGTTATAAAGTTATGTGACTGCATAACAACTTTTTAACACACGGTGATTTTCTTTGCAAGTATGAATTAAAAGTAAGATTACAATAAAATACACTAGGATACGATAAAATAAAGTTGCTTAGCGTCTTCGTTCCCTCTCATCTTAATTTTACCAAAATTGAGAGTCATGTCTTTTCGTTATCGTAAGCATATTATTGAATGGAAATTTTCAGTTTTATTAAGAGAAGCTAAATAAAAACTGGATATTTCTTTTTTCATTACTGGTATATTTTATTTGTATTTTTTTTTAGGAAACAGTTAGGAATTTAGCTATTTATATTTGTGAAAATAGAGTCATTTTTTTATTTTAAGCGGCTGGGCTGTTTATAAGATATGTTGAAAAGTGCAATATATATTTAGTTTAAAATATTAAGTAAGAACAAAAACTAATCAATATGAAATTAAAGTAAAAAATTCAAAATGTAACATGACAAGAAAAATAAAAATAAATCTAAGAACAGAAATCAAATACTTTGTATAACAGACTCCAGAAACAAAGAAATAAAATTATGATTGTGTCGGCTTTGATCAAAAGAATATTGTTGCAGATATAAAGTTGCGCGGCTACATATCAACCTTTTTAATACGTCGTTCTTTTCTTTTTCAAGTACGAATTAAAACTGAAAGAAGAATACGATAAAATGCAAACTGAATGCTCTTTTCCACCAAATGATTCATTTATGACACTATCCAGCACTATAAAGATAACCCCTAATGTATACTGTGCCACTCTTAAAAAAGAGCTCTTCCTGCACTACAGTTTTTGCCACAATCATCAGAACTTGTGGAAATGGAATACTTTAATCGTTGATCACAAATATCTTCTAGTCGATCTTAAAAGCATAATGAACATGAGTCAGATCAAACTTCTGTTTCATTTGCAAATAAACTGGAAAAACCTGATGCATCCACAACACAGAAAGGAAAATAAAAATCATGTGCACAGAAAGAGAGAAAGGAAACCAACTCAATCTTATTCACAGTGGAAAACTGAAAAAAAAAAAAACAAGAAATATTGTCTTTATCCATCGGTTCCTAGTATGGATTCTAAACAGCTGCTCCAGTATGTGGAGAAGGCCTTGGAATTTGATTCTTATGATTCTTACACAAATGAAGATAATACTGTTTTTGAGGCATCCGAGCTTATGTCATTTTAACTTTGCTTCATTTAATAATCTATAGTTTAAGTAAATATGTTTCTGCTACAAATTTTGGACATTTTACCGACTGTTAGTTTAGAGATTTGTATACAATTTAACTGTAAAAACTTGTGTTTATCTTTTTAGACATGGTGTTACGACTTCACTGAATGATTTAAATTACATTTATTACACTTTTCATTTAAACTGTGTGGTTTTCGTTCATCTCGTTTTTATTACAGAGTTTTAAATTATAATTTGTTGTTTTTGTTCTAATCTTTCCTTTGGCGCAGCATATCCCTAAAGGGACTTTGCGCCATTAAACTCCAATCAAACAACCAACCAACTTTAGTTTGTTCTGTATTTCGTACGTTATCATGACAAGTTTTCCATTATTTTTGCTTTTGTGTGTCCTTGTAAACGAACCATAAGAGCGATATGCTTGCTTAAGAGCCTACATCAGTCATCCGAAAAAACGCTCAAGCTAATGTCAAGTCTATGGGAAGGTTCTAGCGCTTTTTCTCGCTCGCATTTTAATGTTTCTAAATGCTTTTTTTGCATAAGATAGCTGAGGTCAATCTCCAACGTTGTTAGTTTATACTTTTTCAATTTTGGTTCCAGTTATTTCATATAAGGGTACTTTCACTTTCAGAACCGGTTCCAAATGGTTTCAAAATTGAAAATGCCCTCTCATAAAAAAAACTGCAACAAAAATCGAAAAAGTAAAAACTAACAACATTGGAGATTGACCTCATCTACCCTATGCAAAAAAGCATTTAAAAATATTAAAATGCGAGCGAGAAATCGCGCTAGAACCTTCCCATTGACTTAAGATTAACTTGAGCATTTCTTCCCGTGACTAGTGTAGGCTCTTAACGAAATCATTCAACATAATGACACGATAAATGTACCCTCCAAATTATGTTTGAATTGGTTCATTTTTCTGATGATCAATCGTGATGACAAATTTTGCATGACTTTTGCTTTTGTGTGTCCCTGAAAACGAACTATAAGATCTAGATACTTGTTTCGAACTCATTCAAGATACTGGAAAGATCAATGGACCGTCCCAATTAGGTTGAAATTAGTTCCATATTGTGGACGTTAAAGTGATGAGACAAATTTACATTATATTATATACAGAACAGATACATAGGGGGAACCTAAAGTCTTGCCCTGATTATAAATATTTATTGTGCTCAAACTATTATAATTAGACATATGTTTGTTTTGATACATTGTAAGTACCGTTATAAATTTTTTATAAGACCCCGTACATCAGTATATTTCCAAATGTCTCTCTTTGGTAACTCGTAATGCTTAAGCGGTATTCTAGTTCCCGCCAAGTGTTCTTTAACATGTCTTCTGTTACAGTACACACAGCAGCTTGTATCCTAGTCTTCAGTTCTTCGATGTCAGCAATTGTTCTAGCAATACTCTCTCCTTGATATAGCCCCAAAAGAAAAAAATCCAGAGGAGTAATAGCTATAAAACGCGACGGCCAGGATCTTGGTCCATCACTTCTAATCCAATTCTAGCCGTCTATTGCGCAAAAGAATTACTAAAACTGGCCTATCCAATGTTACAACAAGTTACATTATTATACAAACGTGTATTTAATAATGAATTATTATAATCAGGGCAAGACTATAGATAGATAGATAGATAGATAGATAGATAGATAGATAGATAGATAGATAGATCAAAACCTACAGTAGTTGTTAAAATTGAGGAAACCTTTTGAAAAGTATACTCGTATTTTCAAAGTTTGATGATTCATATAACACCACTTTCTCTTTAAGTAATAATATAAAATTATATACCAATGTAAAAATAATTTAATCAAGAATATAATGCCATAAATTTCATTAAGGAATGTTTATTAGAACCACAGGTATAAAGAAGAAAATTGAAATATATCGAAAAAATGACAAAAATATCACATCAGTTAATATTTTAGTTGTATAAGCTTTAGTCTTAATTACGTCCATTGCAATGCGTGAAGTCTAAAAGCTTTCATAAGCATTCAAAGTTGAAAAACATTAAAATAAAAAAATGTTTACGCAATTTTGGCAACCACTGCATAAAAAATTATCACAATATCAGTTAATACTCAGTTGCGTAAAATTTATAGCCTTACGCCTTGTATGGAGTGAACGAAGTCTTATTTGTGAAGCTGTTATAATGTGATACCAAGATTGAATTATTGTTTCTATTAATTGGATAGTATAGCTGGGTTGCCTCTGTGAACAAGTTTCTTTAGTCAGATTGATAGATTTTCAATTGGGATAAGTTTTGGGCTATTCTCGGGCCATTACAACACTGGAGTATGATTATTTTGAAACCAGTATGGAAATCTTCAGCTGGGATTGAAGTATTTCATTGATGTATTTTTGGGCATTCATATTCTCACTAAGCACACAAATTCTGCCTACGCTTTTAGATGTTATACAACCCTTTATCACAACACTGACGATGTCTAACGTTGTGAATAATGCAATTAAAATGCAAATTTTCTTCTCCTTACCTTTTTTATGCCATCACTACTAATCAGGGATATTTTGGTTTCGTGAGACCAAATAAAACTGTCCCACTGTTCCACTGTCCAGTTAATATGAGTTTTAGCCCAGTTTAATCTTTTCAACCTTTTTTGGAGAGATAAAAAGGGCTTTTTTAGTGGAATTCTAGCATTTAAATCAAATACTTGCAAGTCTGAGCCGAATAGCACTTGCACTCAACGTCACATTGACTTGTGCCATTTTACTTTATATACATCTAGATGATTTTATTCTGTCATTTCTGCACAGTCTCTTAATTCTTCTATCATCACTTGCTGTTGTGCTTCTTTCCTGCGTTTACCAGTTTAGTTTTAAAGTGACATAGTCTCCTGAAAACCGCTTAAAAAATTTAGAAATGCTCCTTTTGGTTACATTTCCATCTATTTGCCTTCTACTTTCTTCATAATTGTAACCTTGTTTATTAAATAGTACTGTTTTACGTCGGTTTCTAGATGACCACTCAATTATTTCTGCCATATGTTTATTTTTCATATGTTTTACAAACAACTCTAAATTAAATCACATAAAGCACTGACAAATGTCCCCTCACAACTCCAAAACATGACAACATTTAAATCCAACTTTTATCAGATTGACTCTCTGCCAAATCAGGAAGCAACCTTACTGACTCTAAACACTCATGTTCTTTGGCCGCATTCAAATAAAGAAAAACTACTTCCTGTTAACTTAAACAAGCAAGTTGTGTTTCTTTTTTTTTTTGTTTATTTAACTAAATTTTGTTTAAATACTAATATTTAAACTAATTTTATTTAATTACATTCTTGATTAAATTATCTTTCCACTGATATGTTATTATTTAAACAGAAAACGGTGTTATAAGAAATCAAACCTCAAAAATACACATTTTCAAAAATTTTTCAGGAATTTTCTACACTACTGTACATAATTAGACATCGCTCCTTGACGTCAAAACAAGTTAATAGTATATGCTTATTTTGCATTTCGAAAATCTCTCTAACTCCATTTTTAGTACTTTACTGCAAGTTAAAAAGTGTTTATGACTTCGGTTTTCCTGGCTATCGTCTGCAGTCTAGAATGGCCAAGTTAATTAATACAAGTTATTTATATTTACTATGGCAGGTCCACTGTTGAAAATGGAGAGTGTAGCAGTTATAGTTCGATTACAGGGACACTCAAAATAATCTCATTACATAAAGATGCGGCGGAAAATCGTTTAGAGTGTATATTAATGATGGTACACTATTTCAAATATAATGAAATTTACATTCTTAAATATGGTCCACGACAAGATGCTTGGTGTAGAATATGATGTGTGTAGCATTTATCTTTCATTTACAGGTACGCACAAGAGATTTCGGTTACAGTACTGTCTATTAGCGATAATTGTTGGAAGTGAGTTTTCATTTATGGTTAGTTTTAAATTTAACTATGTAATTTCAGTCATACTAAGTGGTGTATAGAAATTCTATAAATTATATATAGGACTACACTAAAAAAATGTAAGCATTACTGTGTATGGGTATAATTGTTTCATGGTGGTTTTTAATTGAATTATGCCTTTCTAGCTGAACTATATTTAGTACACTAAGGCATGTTCGTAGAATATAAATAAAATCATGTGCAGAGCTACGCAAAGAACTGGGTACATTGCTTTCTATGGATGGTAATTTCTGGAAGAGTGTTTTTAGTACTGTTATGCGTTTTTTGCCTGAATTAAATTTCAGCTTAATATGAGGAGTGTATTGAAATCTCTAGATGTTATAAAAGGCTGTACTAAAGAAGTGGAGCACATTTACTTCTATTGGCAGAAGTTGCAGAAGGTGCATTTTAGAATGGGTTATGCGTTTTTGAACTAAACTAAATTTTAGCATACTTTAAAAAATATATATATTAATCTGTAGTTCATATACAGGGCTGCACAAAAGAATTATAGTACCTTCCCGGCTACAGATGAGAATTGCTGAAATCAGATTTTCAAATGTGGTAGCTTTTACTAAAATGTTTACTTATATATCTTCTTTAAATAATTTAAAGTATGAAGTTTCGTTGAAGAATTCTGGAAGTGTTGGAAAAGGTTTCATAATCTAATCTTGACGCATGATTTTTCTTACTTATTGCGATTACTGAAGAAAGATACATTATATATAAAACCATAATATAGACGACAACTATAATTCTTCATACACAAAAGGGAATATATAATGGTTTATATTTTCAGCTGAGAAAATAGGAAGACATGAATTTTTAGATAATATACCATTTACATCTCTTATTTTTGAAAAGGCCAAAATACATAACATGTTAATATCATTTCCCTTTTTGGAAAAATTAGTATATCTTAACACTTTTCAATACATTTTTATTCTAATTTTCTAGTCTATTCCTCCATTCTGAATTTAAAAAAAAATATTTAAAAGTCATTTCAACTCTTTCACTTTTCTGTTATTTCAGTCGTCCGGTATTAACTTTAAACCAACCTTTTACGCTTTTATTATCCATTGAAATATTCTACAAAAAATATATTTTTAAAATACTGGTAACCGAAAGGGAGACCACGGGGACCCATGGGAACATATTCAAAAAATTTAGTCAATTTATCAAAATAGCAATAAAATAGATCTGACGCAAGACAATAAAACTCAAATTTAAACCAAGTTTTTTTTTCCTGTAATTTCTTTGTAAGGCCTCAAACCTCTTTATAGGAACTTTTATAACTTTAATCCTGCTATCTTAGAAATTATAGAAGTTATAGTTGTCTAACACCCTAAACATTTTTCAAAATTTGTGATAAATACATAACTTTTATAATTAAACAAATATATAATAAAGTATAAGCATATAAGATGTTAATTTCAAATATATTTTAGACTATTTTAACAAAGTTTAGCACCATTACGTGAATAACTTTTAATGTCTTGTATTAAAGCAAAATATTAAAATTCTGATTTTGAGAAAAAACTAAATAAAATCCAACATCTCATTCTATTTTTAACTATTTAAGACTCAAGAAATATTTCGACTAAACAGCATATAACCTACACCAAAAACATTCAGAATCTAAAAATATACAGAGATATAGTATCTGGCCGTAACATTTTAAGCTATGAAGCTGTAAGGTGCCATCACAGCCATTGCTCATGGTGATTAAATTGGATAATAAGAGATAACAAGTTGGAAATTGTACGTCAAACGTGACAAACGAGGTGCGTTCGTACTGTAGCTAGTTATATAAATATTCAGACCTAGATGATTTTTAATTCTGTGAAATGAATTATATCGTCTGCAGATTAATTTCTGTAATAAAATAAGTGTCTCTGTCGCTTGACGATTTAACATCCATCGGAAGCTCCTCTAACAAGAAAGCACCGATTTAAAAAAAATTCAAATTTCTTAATAAATATTTTTATTAATATCTCCTAAAGTTTTCATTCGATTTTAATAAAATTTGAAATGTCTCGACAAAATTCTGCAAAGATAATATATCTTAAATCTCAAACCATTCGTTTGGGTAGTTTTTGCGTTGTTATATGCGGACGGACGGACGGACACACGGACAGACGGACGGACGAAGCGACGACAATAGGTGCTACGTATTTATATAATTACGAACGCACCTAAAAAGGGCAATTCTATTGAAAATCACGGTTGTGGCAGCTAAGGCCTTAAAATTCAAATAGTTATATTCAAATGTCGGTAACCCAAATTCTAAGCAAGATATAAATAATAACACTGAAGCTATTTATGGAAACTAAGTAATCGGGAATACTTATGTCAAAAACAAGAAACCAATTTTTTGACTGAAATTTGTGTTTTAAAGTATGGTTTCGTAAAGTCTAGATACTATAAAAAATGCCATAAGTTAAATAAGATTAATGATGAGGCATCAAAAGTGTACAAAAAGAATACATTTTAACATGTGTAGATAAAGAGACTCGTTGTAAGAATAAATTTCATACAATGCAGTTTAATTACTTTTCGTTCGCACAAAGAGTTTTTGGGGAATACCTGTGAAATTAGTCTTTCCAGCTTCCAGTTAGCTGTAAAGGGACTAAATTAGGCAATTTTGTACACGCATTTTTATATTTTCGCAAATGCATAAAATAATCTAAAAAGAAATAAGTATTCACCTTATACTTCAGATATGTAATCATGGAAATGAAACAGACGAGAATTAGCACCAAAATATAGTCCCAAGAAATTTCTGACGAAGGTGTAAACAGTTTCTTTGTAAGCAATGAAAAATACAAACTTGAAATCTTCGCCATTAAATGCTTATCTTTGCCAATCGATTCCACAATGTAACTGCGTGTCGCTAAGCGCTGGCCCATAGCGACAGTATTAAGAAACATAAGGTATATCATTTTACCTAAGTATGTCATTTTGGTATAGTTTCCCCAATGTAATATACTTAAATTATCCATTAAACATGATCTAACTAACAATGCAAGTCTCATAAAAATTGGGTGACGTCCTGTTTAGTGCTGTTTCTGATTTGATTAGTCATGACACGTGTTTAAGGTTTTAAACTATGCTTATTGGAACTAATTGGGCAGGGCTGTGGTAGAGTATTTTTACCAGTTTTCCTATACTAAATACTGACTCAAAGTTCAGTAGCTAACTCGCACTTCACTATAAATAACTAGAAAGTTCTACTAAACAAAGATTCACTTACGTGAAAATCACTGCTAGGAGAATCCACGAATAAGTCCAACGAGCTCTCGATGCGTTCAGCTAAAACAAAAGCACTAACAAAATTCGTTAAAACAATCTTAACTTTCTAAACAATAGCAACCCGTGGCTGTGGAATATCTTTATTTGAACTATAATTCAAAACTATCTTACCAACTGATAATCTTTTCCTCAATAAATTAACCCCTCAAAGAAGTTACCACAGTATTCGCTGCTAAGGTCACCATAAAGGAGATTTGACCCTAATCCGCCGATACAAGCTTTCATTCTTGTTTTTATACTATTGCTGATTGACAAAGAAGCTAAATTGTGCATAAACACACTGCGAAACACAGAAACCAGCAAACTCCGAAGGCTACATGCATAGTTTAAAAATTAGAGTAAAATAAAGTACAGAGTTCGCTGTTACGGACACAGGTTAGGTTGTGATATCACACTCTCATTCAAAACATTAGCATGCCTTTATAAGACAGCTGCTAGTCCAGTACAAACTTTCTCTCATAATTCTATACTAAAGCAACACATAACGATACTAACATACTAAATCTTTACATGAAAAAACTCAACTAACAATGCAAGTATAACTAACAATGCAAGTTCCATCGAAATCCATTCAGCAGAATCTTTTAAAAAGGCTATTTCTTTATAATCGGGTTATAGAACTTTCTACTTTAATTCAATAATTAAGCAACTTAAAACAATATGCTACATATTAAAAGTGCAAGTTCCATCAAAATGCATTCAGTAGAATTCAAGTTATAAGTGGCCGAAACGAAATTCACATTTTATATATATAGTAGTTAACGAAGAAACATATATCAAATCCATAATCAGAATTTCCGTTTGCATTAAAAATTAACTCCACAAAACATTAGATGGGTCAGAGGAGAAAATTAATATTTTTCCGGATCGTAAGTGGAATAGTGGGGGCGTCAAGCCCGCTTTGTTAAGCTATAAAATATGCAGATCGGTCCGGTATTTTTCTCAGAATTTTGAAATATTATTTTTCCGTTTGCGGATTGCACATGTGCACTCTAGATTTGAGATATCCGCAGAACCAGAAATCCATAGGAGAAAGGTCGGGAGATCGCGGAGGCCACGGAAATGGAAAACTGCGTGAAATGACACGGTCGCCAAAATGCTGTTCCAGGACTCTGCGAACCTATTTCGCTATATGTCCATCATATAGGATAAGAAATTCATTAGCAAAGTCTATACGTTGTTGATGGTCCCCACTTCCAACATCTGGACGCGCTGGTACCGGTAAGGAAACATGCGGGTTACAGAGCGCAGTAGCTTTAGGACCGTTGATTTCGGTATATACAATACACGAGATGCACCTCTTGCAGTTTGCATGTGTCCTGTAGTCACTATGGGATGCACTTCCATAACAGTATCCTCAGGAACAGTTGGTCGTCAGGATCGCGGTCTATCACAGGTGCATCCAGTTTCTTCGAATTTGTATACTAAATCACGAAGAGCTTGCGGGCTACATGGGCGACGTATTTGGCGATGGTTTCGACGGTAAACACGCAAGGTTTTCGCAGCATTCATCCCATTTTGATAGAGTTTTACCAATTCACCAACAACTTTCGCTGGAAGAGTCATTTCGTCGGCATGTGCAAGCTCCCAACTGAAGAACTAACTTTCCCACCTCACTTTTTATCCGTTTTATACGCTGACTATCTGGCGAACGGCGTTCCGTGATTGGTGTTTTGCCTCTGTCATATGCAAATTTCCTTCGTGCGCCCTGATCGTTTTTTTTGCCGTTCGCAGAGCTGTTTTTGTGCGTGCATAACGCGTCCGTTTATTGCGATACGCGTACCGTTCCAACACTCTTTAGGGTTTTCGCATGCGATGAAAAAATATGGACGTTGCCATTTGAAAATTTCGAGTTTCTGTAGCTATAACCGTAAATGTGAGCGCCAATTTGTTGCCGTTCACAGAATACCGAGATCATACCTGTGAAAAATTATATCTGAAATCTCATCTCGATCGGTTGAACGGACCGGCCGCTAGAGTTCGATATATCGGCAAAGTTTTTTTTATGACCACCCTGTACTTTTATTTGTATTTTCTTGAGGAAAAGAGTCAGAGATTTAGATATTTATATTTGTGAAAATAAATCATCATATAGATATAATAAAATGTTGAAAAAGTGGCGTGATATACAAATAAGGGCAAAAAAATGCTAATAATACCAACAAATTTGTATGATTTTATTAAGAAGTTTTTTTTTTGCCTTTATTCGTTATAGTTTTTAATATTTCGAAAATGTTTAATTTAAGAGAATGTCATTCTAGATATTTTTAAAAAATCAATATATTTTTAACTAAGCTATTGAGTGCGAACAAAAATGCAGGAATATGAATGTAAATAAAAATTACAAATGAAAAACAGGACAAGTGCGAGAAGGTCTCGCACACTGAGGATTTTGTAGCGTTATGTCATATTACCGTACAGCTAGTAAGTACCTAGTTTCTTGGCAAATATACAAAAAATAAGTACTGATTATTTATACCTAGATGCTTCTTGTAATTGCTGTATCGTAAAACTATAACTTATTTAGTTACTATCTTATTTAACTTGTTTTTTGTATGTAAAGATGGAATTTTATATTACATTTTTACTCACTTCCTGATAGGCTAGAATTATAAAAAGTCCTTCCGGTCTATACCGGGAGGAAAAGGTATCTTCCCTATTCTATGTTTTTAGGAATTCAGGTAATTTTAATTAAACACACGGAGAAAATTACACTTTCAAATCTGAGTAAATCGAAGTTTTCATTTTGTTATGAAACTTTTTGTTTCAAATATGACGACCCAATGCTTCCAATTCCGAAGTACCAAGAATGCTCAGAATATTGAATCATAAACATACTCAAAACTGAGCACATAGAGGTCAGTTCAAACTCATTATTGAAACATGGAAATACTAAAAAATGAGTTAACTGACTATGTGCTCATTTTTGAAAAATGGATATTTTCAAATATGAGCACATTATGTTTTATTCTTGAGTGTGTGCATGTTTTCAGAAATGAGTATATACATGTTTCAAACTTGAGAAATTTTGATTCAGAGCCATTTTGACTATACGACATACTCAGATGAGTATTTTTTTGCCCAGTTTTGAAAATGTCGTTTTTAGAGTGCCCACAAAGCTAAAATGCGTGAGACTCCCCTTATGGAAGTTTCCAGTTTTCGTAAATATTAAATGGGAATGGGAATTTCAAACAAACTGTCAGCTATCGTCAAGTTAGCTATATTTATGGTGACCTATTTATGTCACCAAATTTGGTGAAATATCGCCAAATTTGCATCAAATCTATTTTTAATCCTTCATTTCCCATGTATGGTTACAATCCTAATCCTAATATTATAAATCCGATTGTGTGCAAATGTTAGGCTGAAGCCAGCATCAAAATGGAGCATTTAATGATCCTGTATCTTTGCATATAGGTTGATTATAACCCTCAAATGAACATAGGCTGGTTTTTGTTTATTTTATTCAAATATTTTTCTTAATAATTCAAAATTTCGTTATTTTCATAGAGAATAAATGGACATGTTTTCGTATAATATTTTAAAATGGTTAAATTCACTTTACCGTTGTTAATACTTTATCGTTGCCAAACTTAAATCAAAGCCCGGAATAATAATTTTTACTCAACAATTTAGTTTCAATTGAAAAATTTTCACGTGAAAAATGAAAATTAAATAAAAAAATTAAAGAATTAAAAAGAAGATTGAATAATTTTGTTAGAAATAAGACGTACTTTTTTTTAGTTTTTGATAATAATACAAGGTTTCAATATGCGTAACCGTAGGAAACAGGCAAATGTGACATCATACACCGAAAATAAAGCGGATATGCTTTGATAGTGAAATATTTTTTCTTTTGTATGGTAACAGTACTTGACGTTTTACCGTCTGCACACTGCTAATATAACTATACCGTATTTTTTATTTAAATTTTAAAAAAGAAAAAAGAAGTTTGAAAAGAAAATGGTTAGCATATGTCAATAATATGCTACGCAAAATTATCCATGTCAAAAATGATGTCATGGATAGCGAGAAATAGTTATTTTTCATTCTTAAAACTGAAAGAAATAACTCGATTGACCTAAAAAAAATGACGAATGTTAATAGTTCAGTTTTTGTTGATAAAACCTAAAGATTTAATATTATTTCGTTAAAGTAACATAATTTACCCTATGCCAGTATTGAAATTAATTGCCTAGAAAAGAAATGACATCCACAATGACCCAACAAGTCATTATGTCATTAAAAAGGGATTTCTCTGGGGAAAAAGAGACGTCATATTTGAAATAAAACGGAAATTTTCCAATATGTTTTAAAATGAGTGTGAATCAATTCCTTACATTAATAATACAAGGATCAGTAAGTATAGAATGTAGATGAGTTTCACGCCATATTTATAACGAAAAATTTAAATGTTTTTTTTTATCTATACTGATTATTAAGCATGAGTATCAGTTATATACAGATGAGAGTTTTCTGCTAAAAATCACATCATAATTTTAAGAAAAGGAAAATTAACACGAATCGATTATATTAAAATCTGACCATGTGTTTGTATTTCGCTATTTAAAAAATTAAATTAGATGCCAAGATTATTTTTTTTGTAAATTTTAACGAAGTTTCTCTAAAAACGGAAAGTAAATTACTCCATATTTGTGTATAAAAAAGGAGAAATAAAACAGATCAGTATATTGTTTACACCATTTTCTCATTAAAACTGAAAAACAGAAATTATTTTCACTTTGAATAAATGGTGAAAACAAAATCTCGATTTCAGTAAATTATTCGAAAAATAAAAACCACTTTTTCACATAGTCAAACGTCATGAATCAATTTATTCTGGAGAACAAAGAATGCTTGTCAACATACTGTCACAAGATTTGTTTCAGCTATACATTAAACCAAGGAGGCAGAATTGAATTTTTAAAAAAAGCATATACTATTTCCAATTAATGTTTTTTTGAAGGATGGCTCTTAACTTTCACAAAGGCGTTAAAAGTAAAACTGTTTATCAGGTAAAACTGACATTTGTTTTTACCCAATTCTTCTATTTCCACGATTTTATTTGGCCCTCTTTTTTGCATTGGTTGCAATTTCATTTTCGCCATTATTTGACACAAAATTTCACTTTTTTAAGACTGAGTTATGTCAAGGTCCCTATAACAAAAAATATCGTATTGTCTCCTATGAAATGTGATAAATAGTTAATTATTAACGTTTTTAATTATCGGGAGTGAAATATTTTTGCTTAATTAATGTATTTAGTCTTCTTTTAATGTTGCGTGAACGAAGTCACGGGTAACAGCTAGTAAAATCATAAGTTTGATTATGTTCATTTTAGCGTAAATAGATGTTTTTAGTGTTTCATCACATAAATGCAACATCATGAATTCACTAGACAAGCAAAATTTCTTTTCCGCGAAAACTCTCTTCCGTAGAGTTATTTACGCGGATTCTTTCTAACATTTGAGATTCCTTGCTCCGTCGCGACAAGATATGTGACCTTTTCTTCTGTATGTGTGTGTTTTATGTAGTGTTGCTTTTGTGCTTTTTCTCTATTTTATCAGTATTTTTAGTAAATAAAGGATACTCTAACACTTTTCAACTTCCGTTTGTCTGTCCTTCTGTACCCTAACTATCGTAAATAGACTCGGATTGCTCTCTAATTATTGTATGTTATTGATGTTTAACATAGCACGATCCTTATTAAAAATCAAGTGTTTAACATAAATGGTTTGTTTACAAAGAGAATCAAAAGTATTCCGCTACATTACGGTGAATCAAAAAACATCGTTTTAAGTGTGTTTTAATGATGTTACATAATTTCAAACATAATGAAATTGATATGCATTTATGAAGTAATGCACTAAAATAGGTTTTCTGTAGAATATGGGGTGCAAAGCATTTATTAATCATTTTTAGTGCCAAACAAAATAATTCCGTAAACACCATCGTCAATGGGCAAAAATCGTTTCAAGTGCATTTTAATGTTATCGCACCTTTTCAAACATAATGAAATTAGTATGCACACATGCTAAAGTGCACTAAAACATGCTTTCTGTAGAATATGAGGTGCAAAACATTTATTATTCATTTAACAAGACCACACAAGAGTCAGTTACATATTAGTATATGGGGAAAAATTTTTGCAAGGTATTTTAATTATGGTAAACTGTTTCAAATATAATGCAAATGACGTAAATTACATAGGTTTAATACAAGATACTTGTATAATATGAAGTGGTTAGCATTTATCGTTTATTTCCAGAACGACACAGAAGATTTCGAATACAGTGCTATATCCTAAGTACTGTCTATAAGGTTGAAATAAGTGGATGGTGAAAGGTTGCGTGCTCTCTAGTGTTGCTTTCGAATTTCACGCGGGGGGCGGTAACCGCATACTAGCTGCCGGTTGTAGCGTTTGATATTGTTTAGGTTGTGGGTGTATGTCTGAGTTAACATTGGTTTTCTTGTTATTGAAGTAAGTGTTTTTACATTTATCTATTGCTGTTTCCAGATTTCCTGTGTATCCCGGTTATTTTCGTTTATATTGCAAGTAGACTTTGTGTTATCTTTGTTGTTGTCGTTATTGTTTTGTCGGTAAGGTCTTCGGCATCGAATATGGCTAATTCAATTTTTAATATGGTAAATGACGAGGTTTCAATACATCCCCTAGTCAGTAGTATCGAAATGGTGGAAATTGAAAAGAAGATATTAAAATGTGATACTAATAACACTAACTCGCTCAACTGCGACTATGGATACTTTGCTTCAAATTGATGCGACGAATACCGGCAATGACTTCAATATTTTCTTACAAAGTTCGGTCTCCAAAGAAGTACCACAACGTGACCCCAGGGCTGTACAGGTTGAAATTAAAAAGAAAATTTCCCATGCGGCGGACATAGTAAATATTAGATATACTAGACTGGGAAGTATTATTGTCAACACTATAAAGGTTGAATGTGCAGTAGACTTTGTTAACAGAATTTTTGGGGGTACCTATCACAAAAAGAGTTGTGTGGGTAAACTTATCAAATAGATTCCTGCTATTTAATATCCCTGTTGATATCCCATTAACCGAAGTGGGACAAGAAATATCTGCAAATAACAACGTGCAAATTCTGGAACTCAGGAGATTCATCCGTAAGGACTCGCAAAGTGCGGTATCTCCAGTTTTAGCGACCTATTTAGGCAAAATAATACTGGCGGAAATCAAACTTTGGTATTCATTACAGAGAATTACATAATTTATTGACAGACCCCGTCAATGCAATAAATGTTTTAAATTCAATCACCCTTCTGTCAAATGCCTATCAAACCAGAGCTATGTTATATGTGGTTTACATCACTTGGGCCCGTGTGCCACCTCGGTCAAATGCGTTAATTATGAGGGAGAACACAGAACTCATTTCAATCAAAGTCCCTCACGCTTCCAAGAAGCTAAATTTCCACGTTTCAAAAGTAGACACTTCCTCTCATTCACAGATGCCAGGAAAAATTTGCACAAAAATTTGAAGCAAATGCTCAGGCGACCAGTATAAAAAATCGGGAGGTCGAGGACTTTTAGAAAATGCTGGAACTCCACAGTCACAACTTACTCAAAATTATTGTGGATGTTATTTCCAAACAATCGAACAAGTTAACGGTACAAATGAATGCTTTTTGCATTATGAACACTCTAGCAAAATTGAGTGACTCTTCCCCGGGGTGCAAACGCTCATACAAAAAAGATGGGGTATATGAAAAAAAAGATAATGATCTTAGCCTTTTCCCTTTGGTTTATGTTTTCAAATGTCTATTTTTCTTTCTGAACCGCTAGGGGCAGTTTGCTATATGTGTTGTTTTTGTGGTACATCTCACTGTTCATAATCATGTTATCATTCGCCTAAATGGGCATTGTAGGCTTACAATGGAACTGTCGAAGCATTTTAAACAAACTACCCTGGTTACAATGTCCCTCCCCTTCTCCACTGCTGATATTCTGGTTTTGCAAGAGGCCTTTCTAACTACAAACAAGTCTTTGACTATTCCTGGGAAAGTTATTTATCGGCTGGACAGGTTGGGTCGCTCTTTTGATGGGCTTGTTATAGCGATTAATCTTGCCTGGTCCTCCCTCTAGATCAATTTTTATTCACTTAAACTCTCAAATGAGATGCTGGGGATTCGCGTTTTCCACGGTCTCATGACTCTCAATATAATCAATATTTACTCGTCCTCTGGCCTAGTGGTTGATGATCTCACGAAAGTTACTAATGGTCTTTCAGGTGCTTCCCTCATCTTAGGTGGTTTCAATCTTTATCATCGCATGTAGGGTTCCCTGGTGTCCTTTACACGCCAGTGAAAATTTCGTTCATTGGCTCTCGAGTAGCTTCTTCTGCATAATGAATCTTGACATTCCCATAAATGCCACTTCTAATGGATCCTTTTCCTTGATAGACATGTCTCTCTTTTCGCTTTATATCTACGCTAAGTCCACAATCCACGTAGAGGAGTATCTTTATGACAGCGATCATTTTCTGATCATTATTTCCGTCGAGCTCTATACATAGTCTCAACCTAGCCCTGTCCTTCATAAGTGGCCAAATATATGTCAGGAGATTGATGACAATCTCCAACGGGTCTCTAGCATAGAATATGAGCCCTTCTATCGGATGGTTCAGAGTGCAATGTAAAAACATAGTACCACATGCTTTAGGCCAGAGAAATGCCTCCCACCCTGGTGGAATTCTCGTTCCAGTAATCTTCGCAAGCAAAAAAAAATTCTGAAGAAAGCCCGCGTATTGGCATCTTGCAAATACTGGATTAAATTCAAGAGGACTTCGGCCAAGCTCCGACAAGTTTTCAAGGAGTTTAAAACAACGTTTCTGGGACTCTGTAGAGATGCAAAGGATCCTAGGCTATTGCACAAGACCTTCCAGAAAATCTGTAATCGGTATAGCTTCCCTATAGATTCTCATATTAGCCTCCAAGTAGATGATACGACCAACTCAGAAGCAGATATCCCGGCGGAAACTTTTGCACACCATTTCAGTGATGAGTGCGGTCATGAACCCGTCCCATTCACATATGGCACCTGAGCTAAATAATTATTTCACAATTTCCGAGCTCAAAGAAGCTATTCGCCGTACGAAAATCTCAACCACGAGTGAAGATAAAATCAGTGCAGCCCTATTTAAATGCCTCCATGAGCACTCTCTTCAGTGTCTGCTTCAACTGTATAATGACATCTGGTTCACGGGAGACATACCAACAGCCTGGAACTCTGCGGTCATCCTGCTTATCCTCAAGCCCGGTAAATCGAAATATTTAGCTGCTATATATCGCCCTATTGCATTGACTTCCGTAGTTTGCGAAATAATGATATCTAGCCGCCTCAATTATTACCTCTTCGCTAGCAATATTCTTGATCGTAGACATCTTAGCTTTTAACAGTTTAGAGATAGTCACGTCACCCTTACCAGGCTACACCAGGACCTTACACTTGCAAGAAAAGACAAAAAATACATTTTGGGCATTTCTCTCGATTTATAAGCGGCATACGACTCTATTTACATTGAAGATTTTATATATAAATGCGCTAAAATTACTGACCTAATCCTTAGCTGGCTTCATCTTTTCCTTTCAGGGAGGAACATTAAAATGGCCTGGAGCAACATCAACCAGGAACATCAGTAGGGGTGTCCCGCAGGGGGCTGTGCTGAGACCGATCCTATTCACCATATTTTTGATCGACTTTTTTGAAGTACTAGATGACCTTGGTATTATATTTTTAATTTACTCAGACGATATATTCATTTACTGCAATAATAGCTCTTTGGAAAACTGCAGTGACAAATTACAAGAAGCGCTCCGGTTAATCATCGAATTGTGCTCGCAATGGACGTTATCTATTAAACAGGATAAATGTCATGCCATCAACCTGTCGAGATGATCCGCAGAGTATGATTTCGACTTCAGCGACAATGGATGATTGATAGATTGGTGCACCGAAATTAAATTCCTGGGCTTCTACATTGCACGTTGAGGGGGCTTTCGGAAACACACAGAGTACCTCCGGGAAAAAGTCTTTAACAAAATCAATATATTCAAGGCCTTGGCACAGAAACGATAAGGAGCACGGTCTCATCACCTATTAACTGTGGCCTCCTCATCTATACGGAGTGTGATAGAGTAATGAGTGGCTGTTCTCAACTCGGCATGCTTCTCAATTTTCCAAAAATTATTAGTCCTTCCAACCAGTGCTCTCAGAATAGCTTTGGGTCTCCCGAAATGGACAATGAAGATCCTGTTAAGAAAACATGCCGGCGCTGTTTCGATTGATTACAGGATTGGAGCATTACCGTTTAACTTCTGTATCAAAAAACTCTCTCTGGTTAGTTGGTCCCCCCTCCGAGACACTCGGGCGGATGGTCTGGACTTGTTTACTGCAGATATACCCTGTGTTTCTGAGATGTTTGTGAAGCTAGGTAGTACTCTGGATCATCTTCTTCGATTTCAAGTTCCTTACTCAAGAATTATGAAGATGTTCAGTTTTTTACTGCGGGTATTATTGCTCCGTATTTTGATGATTTCATCCTAGACTTCTCTAATTCATGGAGCATTATCGCAACAGATGCATCGAAAATGACCTTTCTCACTTCGAAAGCTGGCTGTTCTTCAACGAATTATTTTGCTTATAGAGTCCATCACGTCAAATCTATCTTTACAGTGGAGGCTCTTGCAATTGGAGCAGCGCTGGGTAAACTTGCTCATCTGTCGTCGCAAGCCATCATTTTGACAGATAGCTTATCAGACAGATAGCTTTTGACAGAGAACTTGTCTGCGTTACAGTCCACTTATCTGAAATCTCCTATGGTTATTATTTGGCTCCATAATATAATTATTAGAAACTCAGATATTATCTAGAATATTCACTTCTATTGGGTACCGAGGCACCGGGGATCCCATTAAACGAAAAACGGATAGTCTTGCTAAGGGTGTGACTTACTCTGATGTTCTGTTTGATTGGATTTCCCCAGAAGATATTATCTGTACTCACAAACAAGAAGTTGCAGGTCAGTTTGAGCAGACTTACAGTGCCAGTAAATGTAGTGTTTCGCATGTAAATATTCCCACTGTTAGACAAAGTTCTACCTGGGCATGGAATAAAAGGGAAGATGTTTTGATTACCAGTCTTCTTTGCAGGATGCTGATTCCCCCCGAGGTTTTATCTCGGTTTAACTTGGTAGCTGATGGCAGATGCAGTACATGTGGTGTTACAGACTCCGTGTAACAAATTTATTTCTCAAGCTCGAAGTACCAGTCACAACGTAGGAGTTGCTGGGATAATAGTATTTTTAATAGTGGATGTTTTAATTCATTTGTGTGTATTTCTTAGCAATTTGGTTCATTTAAGGATTTCCGTGTATCAACCATGAAGTACCTTCTTAGTATAGATCGTTTGCAGCTACTCAGCGTTTTTCCTTTTGTTGATTGCACTAGTAGTGGGTCATTCTTGAATACAGCCGTGCAGATACAGGTCTCAACAACACCCCCCCTCTTCAAAGTACTGTCTATAAGCGATAATTCTTGAAAGTGTGATTCCTCGTAGGTATGCGTTTTTATGTTTTATTAAGTTATTGCATACTATGTGGTGTGTATAAATGCTGTAGATTATATAGGGCTTCCCAAAAGAATTCGTAAGCATTACTGTGTATCAGCGTAAATTGCTTAAAGGGGTGTTTTAATCGAGTTATGCATTTTGAAGATGATCTATATTTAGTATATTAAGAGATGTCTGTAGCATATAAAATCATATACAAAAACTCGATACATGGTGGCTTATAAATGATAATTTCTGGAAGTGGTATTTCAGTAGTTTAAAGCGTTTTATTGCCTTAATTAAACTTCAGCTTAGTATGTGGCGTGTATAAAAATCTTAAGGCAATATACAAGGCACTATAAAATAATTCAACTATGTTTCTGTCTATTGGTAGAAATTGCTGAGGGTGAATTTTCAACTGTGTTATGTGTTTTCTTACTAAACTAAATTGTAGCATACTATATACAATATATACAAATCTATAAATTATATGCAGGGCTGCAGAAAATAATTCGAGTATTTTTCTAGTTATGGATGGTAATTGCTGAAATCTAGTTTTAAAATGTGTTATGAGTTTTCTAAAATGTTAATGTAATGTTATTTACCTTATTTAACAGCGAAAGTTTGTTAAAGTATTCTGGAAGTGTTGGAAAGTATTTTATAATCTATATTTGATGCATGATTTTTCTTTCTGCACTGTTAAACTGAGTAAAAGAAAGACATTTTATTTCAATAAACCAGAAAATTTAGTCCAAGTAATGATCGTTTTGATAGGGAATTATCACAATTCTCAGTCGAGTACAATAAAATATTTATTTCAAACAGAAATTATTGACGTATCGATTTGAATGATTCTTTGTACAATGGTTTCCTAAAATGAAATAAAGAAAAGATACTGAAAAACTGTGTTTGATTGAAAATTCAATTTTTTTCTTTTAAAACGTTAAACTCATACCTGACAACCTCCCAATGTTCTTCCTTAAAATTGGATTCATTTCACCCAGGTTAAAAACGTTTCGAAACAATTTTTTTTTAAAGAAATAAATTCAAAAAGTTGCACGTAGCAACAGGAATAAAATAAAGACACGCATAATATTTTTTCTGTTTCGAAACTTTATTAATCTGGAGCAACTTAAACCACACTTTGAAGAAGAATACTTGTTGTTTGGCAGGTGTTTAAACGTATTCTAAAGTGACATGTACTTAAATTTTAAACAGCAAAACACATACAGATAAAAATGATGTATATGTATAGTTAAATGACTATGCACTTTTCGACGAGATTGCTTACAGCGTCCCCTAGCATTAACATTATGAGTTCGGATCTAAAAAATTATAGGAAATTCGATAAAACAGTCAATTTAATATTTGAAAATGCTAAGACTAGAAGGCGTAAAATGCCCATTTGTTTGTTCGCGATTATCAAAATCAAAAGGTCTAAATACCATAAATGACAAATTATAAAACTTATCAACTCAGTTTGCGTCTTTAATACTTTACAGCAAAGACTTGGCAGACAATAACTGCTGACATTTTTTTTTCTTTTACAACATAATATTTTCTATGTCAATATAAGAAACCACTCATTTTCATATAAAATGAAGAATATAAGTTTTGGTTAAAACTAGAAAATTCTGAGAAATGTGCTATGCAATTTTGTGTTTTGCTTTTAATTTTCGTAATGTCAAAAACTGATACACTGTTGACTACTAGTGCGTTTACCTAATACTTATAATATCTATCTCGGATAAGCCACAGTATAAATTTTTTTCTTTATAGTTCTGTCGTATATAACTAAAATTGTTCAACACATTTCCCCCAAATTGTGAAGAACAGTTATAAAATGTATCAATTTTATTCTGTTTTGCATAATTTTATTTGCATAACTCCTGACAACGGATCGAATTTTATAATTCCTGAATATGGGAAATTATATAATCTAAATCTACATATCATACTATATTATTTATGTACATATATAGAATTCTTAGAAATTTAATGCTAAGATTATTGTTTGGAAATAGTAATAGACAAAATAATAAAATAAATGCCTGAGACAACCCTTCGTCCAAAATTTCACATGCGCTATAGTAGCGTGGAAGAACTTGATAAGTCGTGGAAATCACGGGGACCGTATTCGGAGGGATAAAACAAAATTGTCTTCATAAGGTGTAATCTAGCCAATATTTTTTGCACCCATGTATAAGAACCTAAATGCTACCCACACCACATTCAATAAAGAACAAGCAATAGTGACCTTTAATAATACATATAATTTTGTACACTGTAAAAAATATTGTGAAAAAACAGGTCGATTTTGAGTCATACATGTTTTTTTTAACAACTTCACATTACTGAACTCCATAGTATATTGTAACAATATTATTTTGTTCAAAAACTTATTTTGAAAAAATGTACTGTTTTCTAACAGTTTAACTGTATTTTAAAAAACACGAAACACCTGTATACGAAATATTACTGTATACTCAAGAACAGCTGCATACAAGAAATTCCTGTATACGGCAACGGAAATGTAGTGAAAAGAAATGCGGTGGGCATCATCGATCTTAATCTAGTCGCTTTTCCGTCCGTATTTGTATATTGTATTTGCACATTATATTAGCTGCAAATGGTTGATGCTTGGACTCTGTATATTTGTCAATCTACCACTATATAAAAGATGACTTCTGAAATAATGTAAGTATACATTTTTGTTTAATAATACAGTTTTATTTTTTAATGTACGCATGCAAGCAGTGTCATAGCACTTTATCCACTTTTTAAGATTATGCTGTTCATTAGAAATTTCGCATCCATATTCACAACATTAGTTTTTCCTGTTGTGTTTCTAAATTGTTTGTAACGTTTTCTGGTTTTAAATTTCATATTTACAGAACTATTATAGATTCTGTAGCAGACTTAAAAAAACCTGAAATAACATCAGATTTAGCATATCGCGTTCCATTATGTACAGAAAGATTCAGAAACTTAAACATCTTTACAAATAACTTGAGAAAACATAAGAGTGGTAGTTACCGTAAACTGTATATATCCATCATGTCCGACTACTTTTAAAAAGGTGTCATCATTCTCTGCATATATTAGATATCATTCATCAAGTTACAAAAATATTTAATCTAAAGCTTTACATAATATCTAGACAATTTTGATACATCCAATGCGCAAATATCAGAAATTGTCGAGTTTAGTGATACATTAGTCGATAAGACTTCTTTATCACTGCAAGATTTATCTCTTTTTCATGTAAAGCTTCTCGCTAAACACTATGTTCCTAACTAATCAAATTATTAATGATGAAATAACGAAAAATGTTGAAAATATTAATGAAACATGTAAAATTTTGTGAAATATTTTGACAGATAAAGGGAATGATGGTACTGCGGTTGAAAATATTCGTGAGTTAAATAAAAATATTTTATCAAGCCAGAAAAAAATTAAGTTCTAATTATTACAAGGAAATAACTTTTAGTGACTTGTTAAATTTTGTTATGCCTACATGTTTACAATTTTGGGCATAATTCTAAAAAGCTAAATTGCGATTACCAATATGTACCTATTCTCGAAGCGTTAAAATATTTTGTTTAACGAACAATTTATCCAACAGCAATATCTAAAATATTTACATTTTGAGAGTTTTCAGCGATTTTGCTCAAGGTTCAGTTTACAAAAAATATAGCTTCTTTTGTAAACAAATAATCCTTAAAACTTATTTTGTTTCAAGTTTCTTTTGAAGTAATAAATCAATTCATTAAGTGCAACCAAAGGCAAATATAAGATTTTAGCAGTCTATATGATCCTAGGAAATCCATTTAACAGATCACAAGTTGATCCGTTACAATTGGTTCTCCTTTGTAACGAAAAATATATTAAATAAAAGTCTTAGAGATGGACGTTATAACATTACATATTATATTAAAACATAGATAGCACAAAATTGTCCTTGTTCTTTGCTAAAAGCAGTGTACAAATACAATTAAAACTTGATTAAAAGTTCGCCTCCTATAGTTTCTTTTAAACTTCACTGCCATCATCGGGGAGACCAAACACATAAATGTTGAACTTTACATCCCGACGATAGAAATGAAAACAAAAAATACAGAGAAAAGAAAAATGGAAAAAACTAAGCTAGAGCAATCTACCGAATAAATTGTAAATTAAATCAACCATTCAGTGAAAAAGCGAAGGGGTTTAATTTTCAAAAAGATTAATCCAGATATTTGGTATGCTAAATGAAAAATTATCGTTACAAGTAACACTGTTTCTTAATTTAATTTCTATTGATTCCCTAACTATGGTTTTAAATAGGTTGTTATATATTTAGAGAATTTTAGCTTTACTGAAATCAATTTTAACATCATTATTCGTAGCATAAAACCTCGAAAGGGCAGTGATTAATCTTCCGAATTTAATATCAATTATATGCTATTTTAATCTTTCAAAAAACCTTCTTTTGGTCATGCCAATGTAGAAAATTGTATGATTGTTACTTAAACAAATGGGGATTTCGTATACAGCAGCAAAATGATCTGGGGGAATCCCCCCCCGATCATTTTAATCTTAATCATTTTAATTTTAATAAAATTAAAAACTTAGTTAAAGTTAGCCTCCAAAAGTTTCTTTTAAACTTCACTGCCATCATCGGGGAGACCAAAGACATAAATGTTGAAGTTTACCAGGATACGATTACAGAATTAATCACTACCAGTATATACAGATAATTACCAGTATACGAAATCCCCATTTGTTTAAGTAATAATCATACAATTTTCTACATTGGCATGACCAAAAGAAGGTTTTTTGTAAGATTAAAAGAGCCATATAAGTGATATTAAATTCGGAAGATTCGCCACTGCCCTTTCGAGGTTTTACGCTACCAATAATGATGTTAAAATTGGTTTCAGTAAAGGTAAAATTATCTCTAAATATAACAACTCATTTAAAGCCATAGTTACGGAATCAATAAAAATTAAATTAAGAAATAGTGATACTTTAACGATAATTTTTCATTTAGCATACCAAATATCTGGATTAATCTTTTGAAAATTAATTAACACCCCCCCCCCTTCGCTTTGACACTGTATGGCTAGTTTAGTTCACATTTTAATCGGTAGATGGCTCCAGCTTATTTTGTTTTTTTCCCTTTGTATTTTCTCTGTATTTCCTGTTTTCATTTCTATCATCTGGATGTAAAGTTCAACATTTATGGCTTTGGTCTCGCCGATGATGGCTGTGAAGTTATAAGCCAAAATTGTTGGAGGATAACTAAGTTTTTAATTGCATTTGTACTCTGTTTTTAGCGAAGAACAAGCACAGTTTTGTGCTATCTTTGTTTTAATAGAAAAATATATTAAATATTTTAAGCAAGAAAAGATTTTTAGAAATTCGATAACTGATATTATGCACTTAAAATCAGTAGGCATTAATATAGGTGCAAATAAATTGGTAAAAGGTAGAGTTATTTACATTGTTCGAGAATATTCAGGAAGTAACTATATTGCGGAGAGGAGCGAGTCGTAGAAAATTAATCTAGTGGCACTAAGTTCTGTAGAACTACTAGTTTGTTATTTAATGAAGTGCCACATATTTTAAATTCTGAACCCCGTACTGTTGAAAATTAAAATTTTGCAATTCATCTGTGGTTTGGCTACAGCGAGTTTACAGGATGAAATACTTTGGCCATATTTGTCCGGCATTTCTCAGTTGGTAGATAATTTGCAGCTTCAGCCAAGGGATCCTGGGTTTGAATCCTGTCCCGGACTTTTTCGCCCAGTTTTGAAGATTGCATCCCATACAGAGAGTTTGTTTAGAATCTATTCTTTCGAATTTCATAATGAGGATACAAGAGATAGGACATCACTAATAATTTCGAACAAATATAAATTGAATTGTACATGCAGTCCAAAATTGGTATTTAGATTTAGTCTAATTTATAGGCGATAAAGTATTTGACACTGATGAGGTTTGGAAATAGATGTGCATTTTGTAAGAAATATTTGAATTTCTTCGTGCTTTTAAAATTTCAGAAACCCAAATTGCACATCTAAATCAATTAATAGAAGATTTATATTTTATACGCTCTTCTTAGAACGAAGCATTATTTTATGAAGCATTACCCTGAATTAATTCGCCAGATAGGTCCAGCACTACATTTATGTTTTGAAAGCAAACATATAGGGGAGACCGAGGCACATTGGTACATTTTGCAGAAAATTGTCTTTTTTATGATGAGTATCCAGATTTTTCAAAAATTTAAACCATGTAATTGAAGAGTGTTTTCTAATGTTGCAATGTGATGAATCATTTTGAAAAATTTTGCTGTATTAAAATCAGTAACATGCAGTTTAGGAAATAATTTTTGTACCAATCTACCCCATGGCGGGGTAGATTAGTACAAGGATGGGGTACTTTGGTACACTTACAAGAAATATACATAGGGAACCTAACACTTATTAGTAACAGTGATTGGGATACAAAAATGGAAAATAACTTTAAAATACATGAATATTAATTTTATACTGCATCAATGTATAGAAAACACAAGACAAAACATAGGAAAAAATAATAGAAGAATTTTTATACAATTAGTGGACATTATAGTCACTTAACTCAACAGGAAAAAATAATAATGTTGCAGCTCTAGCAGTACCACCACAAAATGTACGCTGTGGAAGGATAAAACATACATTGAAATATCAATAATGCTACTATCAACCTGTTCAGGGAAATAAAATTTTGAGCAGTCAGTTTTCTTTCTTAATCACTTTACGGGAAAACTCAGATTCTGTATTCTTAACTTTAATCGGGGCAACATAATAAATAAATCTCTTCTTTCCAGCAAATTTTACTAACACATAATCACTAACTGAGATATTGGATCTACCAGACTCATATTTTGGGTGGGATAAGTTGGTGAAGCAAAGGAGATTTATACACTTATTGAACTGGGCCTAGTAAATATACTGCAACAATACAGAAATTGCATTAAACTGGCTTTAACTAAAAGAAATACTTTGAAAAAGAATGTTATACCAGTTTACACTCTCTTATGGGGCACATTGGTACATGTAGAAATGTGCCACAATAGGACTGTACAAACTACCCCAGTAGCAGATTTTTGAAAAAAAGTGTCATGGCTGACGTTTGTTGTTTACATTGTAGTTCAAGACAGTGTAAAAATAAATGTCATTAACATACGTTATAATGTGCTATTATAGTCAAAATGATAGATTAAATTGAATTCTGATTATAATGTTACAAGTAGACTTCCAAAAGATTACAAAATTACAGTAAAACAGTTGAAGTTACCTTTTCCAAGAAACTGCAAATCCAATCCCAGCAAACTTTCACCTGAAGAAAGTCTTCAGTGTTGCCAACTTTTAGGAGGGAAATTAAAAAACTTTTAAATAAATCAACTAAAAATATCCACCTTGTATCAATGTACCCCATGTACCAATGTGCCCCGGTCTCTCCTAGTTACTTCAAGGGATGTGCTAGACATAACATTAAAAAAAAATTCCTTTCATACTATGCTGAACGCCATGAATATTTTACAAGCTTATTTATTATCTCGCAATTATTTTTATTTGAAATCACGGGGATTTAATTTAGATTCCATTGTTTCATTATAAACGTCTATAAAAGAATACCTATGATATAGTTACTTACTGGCATCATTCACATGATATTGAAAGCTTAAATGAATATAAAAGAGTATGTGTGTATGGGAGTATGTTTGGTGTAAGCTCTATAATATCTTATTTATCTACAATACTGTATTGAATATGGCCAGATATGTTGCATTTTGCTGTCTGAATATAATGTCTATTTTGTTATTTAAAATATCTATTACTTTTAATCGTGATCTACGAGTATACATTTGTGATAGTGATGAGAAAGAAAATTTTGAATGCATAGAGTTTTAAGTTTCAAATGTTAACCCATTGCAATTTATAAAATGTTTGGTAAAGAATGTTTTGTCCAAAAACGTAGCATACGAGAGTTTTTGATTTTGGCCGTTTAATGTTTAGTTCATTGTAAAGTGAAATTTGAGATTTTACACGTGACATTATTTTTTTTCATCAATCGCAGTACCAAGTACTTTAAAATTATTCGGTATTGTGCAAATACCGAAATATTTTCAAGAATTTTCCAAGATATCGATTTAAAAGATCGACATATTGTTTCTTAAGGGGCGGTCAAGGGATCTCCGATTTGGATATTATTTTTTAACCAAACGTTTCTCTACGTGCCTTATATATTCCTAGTTATAAATTTTTCAATCTTTTGGTAATAGTTTTTTTCTGCGCCTTATAAATATAAATATTTAAATTTGTTTCTTCAGCATCAAAATTATTTCATTTTTTAACCTTGTACACGTAACATATGTCACACTAATTTCTCGCAATACTTTCCTCTATTTTTGTGACCGACACCAATGATATCAAACTCGTACTGACTTGCAAGGATAGATGCAAGAACGAATCAACTCGAAATGTTGTCGTTTTACATTTCAATATCGAATACGTCTTCGTTGGCATTAAATGGGAACAAAACATTTCTGTAATGTTGTCTCCAACACAAACGATATCGAAATCTCACCGACAGGACTATGCTGTTTCTATTTGGGAGTTGCGACATACGCACAAGCCGCATGCTCAAACAGAAGTTTTGTCAAAATTTTTGTAGATCTACATTCCAGAACATGACAACACTAGCTTGGACGAGTTAGATTAGACGACTGAGACAGGTTAAGAAACATTAGCCTTTCAATAATGGTTGTCTCACAAAGATGCTTGGCGATTCGTTTTTGTCCAAATCGTCTCACCACAAATTTTATATCCTGTATGTCGCCACTTTCATATAAAGGTACCCTAACAGTTCAGAATCCGTCCTAAATTTTGAGCAAAGTAGTCACTATAGTTATAAGTAAAACTAAGCGCCTCGATATGGATTTCGATACAGGATATATAAAAATTGAGTCTATTCTCAACAAAAGAAAATCGCCAAGCATCTTTGCGGCCAGTCATTATCACTAAGCTAATCCCTTTTTAACTTTAACACTCGTTTTAACTCCTTTTTTAACACTCGTATAATAGAACTCGTCCAGACGAGTTTCGCCAAGTTCTGGAATGTAGGTTTGTCATAGTTTGGACAAAACCGTCTAAGCACATTCTGTGCATGCGCCCTGGGCACTCTTACAGAAGCACCGTATCCCAAATAAGGCTCAAAGTTTTCTTTAACATTGAAATATAAAATACCCAATTCCGGACGCTGTCGTTACACATTTTGATATTGAAAACATCGTGTGTCGGAAATTATTTTCTCCATTGTCTCAGACACCAACTATATCTAAATCGTACTGACAGCACTCAGAATCAGGCCTAAAGACATGATATCAGATATAGCGTTTAAATTGATATATCTTTTTTCGCAGATTCCAATTTATCTGATTTAAGCCCAATCCAGATAGACTTCCAGGTATCCAAATTTAAGACAACGAAAGTTATTGTTGAAGAAATCTCACGAGTTAATTGCATTTGTAACACAACACATTTATGAATAAATTGCCCTAATTTTCCTTGTTCAGGTAGATTTTGATTAAAAAAATTTATATTGTTAAATTTGTGACGATTAAAAATACATAAAGCTTAAAATTAAAAAAAAATTAGAGTTGTGAATCTTTAAATGTGAAGCATTTTAAAAATTTTGTTACCATACTTCTGTATCCACAAATCCATGAAATTTCTTGGTAAAAGTTTCTTTACTTCCAAAAACAGGTACAGGAAAAGGTTCAAATATGGGCTACATGTTCATATTTGAGGTTGGACCAACTATATGTTCTTTATCTTCAAGATATTGATATGCTAATATAACCTAAAACATGTAGTATGAATCAAGGTAGGAAGGTAAAATATGCCTACAATATTCTGTGTATTTTACAATAAAATAATTTTCAAAAGTTTTTCAAATGCTGGTCAAAACATAGGCCCGCCCATAACTTTTATGTAAAAACAAAAAAAAAATAATAGAATCAAGAATCGTTAAAATGTTACCTTTTAATTTTTTTTTGCAGTAGTCGCACATGTATACATAATTGTCTTCCCACAGCACATTCTGTGTGCGCACACATTTCGAAATTAATACATTGCAACCATGTCTCTCCTCTTTTGAAATCTGACAATTCCTGCACTGAAGATTCAGGTCGCATCGCTATCACCAGGTAATCCCCTGATGGACTATCCAATAGTCATTGCCACTATCTTGTACTTGGGTTTACCATCTTATTCCTAGGAATCGTAAGGCTGATTCTTAGGAGCCCTTTTTGCGCCACATTTAGTTTGCCCATTTTTAGGAGTTTTTTTTTTGTTTTTGAGACTTCTATAACACTCATAGACACTAGAATCAACATCATCTTGGTTTGGTTAGTGCTTAATTGCACAAACACAGAGTCGATAAGTTTTGGTAGGGTGAGGCCGTCACAAGATATGTGATCTCGAGAGGTCTCTTTCTTGTAAATAGTTTTCACTAAAGAAATATAAATAGATTCAGTTGTTTCGATGACCCATCAGATTGATTGGAGGTTTAAGGCTAGTCTGTTATTAGACCAACAATATGTTCAAATTTACTGAAATGCGGCCATTATCAGTTAAATACATCTTTTTATCAAGTATTTCAAAATGTAGCTTATTATTTTGTAAGAGACGTGGCAACAACGAAACATAGAACAGTCATCACTGAAATGTACAGAAATTCAAATTCACTGATCTGATAAAGTTTTGAGTTTTGAAAATATGCTATTTCCAATATAAAAATGGTGATACAACAATGGCAGCGATGAGTAAGCTGTTTCATTTTTCTCCTGTCTTTTATCCTTACCAGTAAGCTGCCCTTTCATGCTCTCGCCGCCAGATGGCCGAATCTTCTAATATCTTATTTAACAACTAGCACGTTTTTGGACTCTAACCTGTATTTGGACCTTCTCCTCTATTATTACAGTAGTTGGGTCAAACTTTGGATGCTGCTTTTCAAATGACAAACTTCTTTATTCGAGGTTTTCATGTTTACTCATAAATAAGTTGCTTAAATTTGGTTGTTTATTTAACAATTTCCGAAATGCAGAAAGGTGTAGTTTTATACCATTATTATATTATATAGGGCCGACACCATCATATAGATAATGCCTCAGGAATAGAAACGCTGGATTGAATGACGTAGTTCTGGAACTACCGAATTTACAATGTCTACAAACATTCGCGCTGTTATTCAACATTAGCTATATAAATGTTTTTAATTAGGTCGGTCGGATGGCAGCGGTGTGTGCTCCTCATTCAAGAGGGGGTCGTTAACAGAATTAGCGGCTGGCTGTCGTCTCGAAAGTTCTTTTTCGTCTCTTTGTTTAACTTTTAGTCCGAAATTATCGGGCTTTTCTGGTGAATATTTAAGTGTTTCTTCATCTGGGGTAAGCGAATAAATTTTATTTTCACTTTCTTTGGTGAAGCAAGAACAGTTTTTATTTACCTGTTAGTCGTTCTTTACCGAACTGGCTATAAGGAGTTGAGTAGCAGGCCTGCTGAGCTGACATGGCGAATACTACAATTAATGCTGTCCCTGACTATCTCGGAAATACAACCTTTAAATGTCGAAATGCTGGAAAATGAAGACAGCGGCTTTCAGTCTATAAATGATAACCCAAATATGGTCCGTACATCTCTTCCAGTGGACTCTTTACTCCAAATGGCGGCTGATAAAAGCGGTAGGGTGTTTAATATTTTTATAACTAGTATAGAATCCAATGCTTTACATAAACGGGATCCCCGTGCAGTACAGGAAGAAATAAAAATCTAAATAAAACGTTTCCAGTATATTAATAATGTTCGTTTTACACGTTCAGGTAGCATTATAATTAGCACGACGGACGTATCATGCGCTATCGAAATATGTAATATAGACACATTTCTAAGATTAAAGGTTAAAACTAGAGTGATATGAAAAAATATCACGAACATATTTCTACTGTTCAATGTACCGGTGGCCATTCCGCTTGAAGAGGTAGGTCAAGAGCTCTCAAGTAGCAACAACATACAATCCTAGAGCTGCGTCGTTTTTTGAAAAATATAGTAGAAATGATGTCTCCCGGTCTTAATAACAACACTGGGTACCTCCTTCCCTACGGAAGTGAAAATTTGGTTTTCGATACAACAAATAAAGCAATTCGTAGATCGCCCTCGTCAATGTACAAAGTGTTTCAAATTTAATCATACTTCGCAACGGTGCAAATCTGACCAACTTTGTGTCACTTGTGGCACAGCCCATTCGGGGCTATGCAATGACCCAGTCAAATGCAGCAACTGCGGAGACGAGCATAGATCAGATTAGAACCAATGCTCAGTTCGCATTAAAGAAGGAGAATTTCTAAGATACAAATGCTTGAATTTTTTAACCTTCATTGAAGGCAGGAGGCAATTCAATCGAAAATCAGAATCCAAAACATACGCAAAACTGACCTTGAAGATCTGCAAAAAGTACTGGAAAAACGTACAAATGTAATATTGAAACTCATTCTTGATCAAATTGACAGAAAGTATGAAAAGACCCACGTTATAGTTACAGAGCTTAAGATAGCCATAGAAAGCTTAAGTGCCACATTGAAAAATTGGTGCGCTAAACAAAGCGATTTATCACCGGATAGGCGCAAACGCCCACATCAAGGTGGGGGAATGCAGAGTTAAATAAAAAAAAACTTTCCTTTTTATTTTTAGTTGCCAGGAGCTGCAAGGCACAGCTTTCCCGGGCTTACGTTTTTGTATTTAATCAATTTCCGTCCATGCCTCTTCTTTGTCATTTCCTTTGTGGGACTAAATATCCTGCAATGGAATTGTAGGAGTGTAAGTAACAAACAAGCCTGGCTTCACTGCCCCCCCTTTCTCCAAGGCGGATGTCTTGATGTTACAAGAAACTTTTTTCTCGGAAGATAAAGATATTCATATACCCGGGAAAATTTTGTATCGTTTGGAGAGAATTGGTCGCCCACGAAGGGGGCCTAGCCATTGCTGTTAACCCCCTTTGGTCTTCCCATAAAATATCCCTACCAATGATCAGTCCTGTTAATGAAATTATGGCCATCCGTATTACCCATCGGGCTTTTTCCCTAAGTATTATAAATGTTTACTCCAGTTCCGGACTGGTGGTTGAGGACTTGGTGAAGATCTGTCGCGGCCTTTTGGGGCCTTCCCTTATCATAGGTGATTTTAATTTGCACCGCCCAATATGGGGATCCCAGGCGGCATATATCGTTAGTGAACGATTCATTGATTGGATGGCAGAGAGCTCCTTTTACCTTTTCAGTACGACAACTCCTATACATATTGCTTCCTGCGGAGCTTGCTTTCTTATAGACTTATCACTTAGCTCTTCAAATCTATATGCCAGCACCTACCTCCATGTTGAAGACGAGCCCTTCGATAGTGACCATTTTCCAATATCCAAATCGGTGAACCTTACTCCCACAATCCAACATAGCACCATGCATTGCAATTGGCGCTGTATATGCCAGGATGTAAACGAAAAAGTTGCCGTGCACCCGAATGTGGACTACAACTCCTTTTGCGTTGAGTTTCGACAATCGATGAACAAACATAAGATTCTCCGAAATTCGCCCTCCAAAGGACTCCCGGCCTGGTGGACTGCCAGATGTAGTAACTTATATTTACAAAAAAATTCCTCTTGAAAAAAGCCCGCCAGCTGGTCCGCCAGAGCACTGTCTTCGACATTCTGGATACGGTACAAGAAGGTGACGGCCAAGCTCCGGCAGGTGATAAAGGACTCAAAACGTCATTATTGGGACTCAATCTGTAAAAATGCCAAAGTCCCACGCATTTTGCATAAATATTTTCGAAAAATTAAAAATCTGTCATGCACTCCCATTCAAACTCACTTTTGCTTATTGCACGCAAATTATTTAATAACAGAGGCCAAAACTCAAGCTGAGATTTTTGCAGGCTATTTCAGCGAGGAATCAACTCACGAGCCACTCACCCTGACCTACGGACCAGAGTATACTAATCATTTAAATAGACCTTTTAAACTGTCAGAACTAAGAGAGGCCATTAAGTGTACCAAAGCAACTTCTCCAGGTGAAGACAGAATTGGCGCGAGTTTTTTTAAAGGTCTGAACGATCTCTCCCAGACAACTTTACTTCAAATTTACAACGCTATCTGGTGCTCGGGTGACATACCCTCGGAATGGACATCGGTAATCATACTACCGATACTTAAGCCGGGGAAAACTAAACAGGACGTCGCTTCATACCGCTTTGACATCAGTGATGTGTAAAATATGCGAAAGAATGATTGCAAAAAGCATGTTATCACCTTCTACAGAATAATATACTAAGTTACAGGCATCTAGGATTTCAGCCTTTCAGTGACAGCCAGACCACTCTTACAATGTTACATAACGACATTGCCCGGGCGAAGAATGAGAGGAGGTTCTTCCTGGGAATATCACTTGACTTACAAGCAGCTTATGATACGTTGAATCATCTACGTTGATGGCCTGATATTAAAGTGCGCTCAAACTGGCATAACCGGGCCAATCCTTCGATGGATGCATCGGTTCCTGTCTTCCCGAAGCATTAAAGTGTCCTGGAGGGGCATCCTCTCATCTCCTCACAACATTAACAAGGGAGTTCCAGTCCTCCGGTCTTGAGTCCGTTCCTATTCACAATGTTCCTGTCAGATTTCTTTGAAATTCTGGACGGCCTATGGATCAAATACTTAATATATGCGGACGACATCTTTATCTATGGCTCCACCGCATCCCTGGAGTTATGTCGGGAAAGACTTCAAGAGGCTCTGCGGTTAACCGCCCAATGGTGCCAATAATGGAAGCTGAATATTCGACCAGATGTCATGCAATTAATTTCTCTAGACGTCTTGGAGAGGTTGATTTCGATTTTAGCATAAACAGTGACCTAATCGGGTGGACCGATGAAATCAAATTCCTTGTATTCTACATGACGCGGTGGGGAGGTTTTCGCATACATGGAGATTATTTGCGGAAGAAGCTTTCACAAAAATTAACATCTTAAAAGCATTATCCCAAACTCGCTACGGTGCCCGATCGTCTCATCTTTTAAGTCTAGCGACCTCCTCCATCCGGAGCACGATTGAATATGGTGCAACCATTTTTTCTACAGCTACAGCGTCTTTCTTCAAAATGTTAGAGGTTCTACAAAATACTGCACTGAGAGTGGCTTTGGGCCTCCCTAAGTAGGTCCCCATCTTTGTTCTACGTAAACATGCCGGCGTTCCCTCTTTTTCCGACACAATTGGAAATTTGGCTTTTAATTTCTGGGTTCGACACAGTTTCCTGAACAGTTGGTCTCCAATGTGGGAGTTTCATAACAGCAATCTGCATGAGGTCACAGGTAACATCCCCTACGTTGCTTAAATTATGGATGAAATTATTGATGAAATTCATAAGTATTTTGGAATTTCATTTGCAAATTTTAATGTGAGCTGATTTTTTTGTACTTAAGTAATAACTTCAACTAAATTGCAATTGTTCCTGTATTAATCTGTTATTATTTTCAAAATATAATTTTTTGTTTTTGCTTCAAAATTTATATTACTATGTTATTTTGCGGGTGAAGGGGCAACAAAAAAGAATTAGATTAATGAAAAATAAATTTATATTGTATTTCAGATAATACCTAATAGTGGTCCACTGTACCCCGGTGTGTGGACCAGTGTACGGGGTATACTGGTCCACTTTACAAGTGTATATATATATATTTTTTTTGAAAAATGTATTGAAAACTATATTGTGAGAAAATTATGATGGATGTAAGAAGGTTTAAGGAATATTCAAAAATATTTTCATACAGATCGCGGTCAGTCTGTTAAAGAGAAAAAAAAAATTAACTGAAAAAGTGGTCTACGGTGTACCGGTCTCCCCTACAATCATCTATTAAACAAATTTCAACAAATACAGCCATTTACAAAAAAAGAAGGCTCCACAAAAAGTGTGCAACGGTACCAGCGGGAATCGAACCCGCAATCCACCTACGCTCTCGAGCGATTAGTGGTGCAATACCTTAAAGACTCAGACATGGTGGGCTCCAATAACACACTTATTCACGACAAACGATATTTACCTACAAACTTCATATCCTTCACAAAACACACAAATAAAAAACAACTCAACACAACAATCATTCCACATAAAACGCTTTCGAGAAACCCAACCTGCCAAAAAATATTAAACCCAAAAACCCGACAAAACCAATCTAATCCCTTATAAATCAATCAAATTACCTGATCAAATCACAGTAGTTGTGGCCGAAATTAAAAAACAAACTGGTAGCAAGAAAAAAAACCATTTATCTCCTAGCCAAATTTAACCCGCCAAGGCTCTAACTTATTCTAGGATTGCGTTGATTTTTTTTTTATGCTTCACATACTCAAACATTCACATTCTTTCCATGGTTGTTGTCATAAAATGCACATGATGTACATTCCAAATATATATAAACCTACTAGTAAGCCATAGTGCTTGTATTATATTTCATAACATATTTCATATTATAATTTAAAGTAACAAATAACTTACTTCTTAAAATAGCAAACAACTTACTTTTCAAAACGATAGATGAGTAGTAAACAACCACGAAAGTTGCACAAGTGGTTTGTTAGTTTTATTGAGAACGTAACTTCTCACTTGTGTGCTTGACATCAAATGCCCGCTTATAAGTCTTCGTCAATATACAAGTACGAGATAGCCACAGTGAAATTTATAACACCAGGGAATTACAACCGCAGGCTTCACAAAGTGCGTGCAATGCATCTGACGGGAATCGAACCCGCCGACCTCACTCCTATGCTCTCACACTGTAAAATATCTTCAGCTGTTGCTGCATAGTCACTCTGCCACTTTTATAGAATATCTGTATTTTGAATAATGAAAATGCTCCATAATGTAGTAAATTAACCGTTTTCTATAAAAGCGGTGGAGTGTGTCTGCAGCAACAGCTGAATATTTTTAAAAGTGCAAGCGATTAGCGGAGTGGTGTCTTAACCACTCGGCCACGGAGGCCCCTGCACAAGTGGTTGAATGTAATTGGTACACACCAATGTTTATCGGTCGATCTGCTGTAATGTAAGAGCTCAGCTCTTAGGCAATATCTATAGGTATGTTCTTAGATCTCTCCTATAGGTCAAGAATTGTGTCTCTTCTATAGGTAGGGTGTTAGATACAGTTGCTATGATGCTTTACACTCACGCACAGATTTTATTTTTAATCGTTTAAAAAAAGGAAAATATTCGCCAAAGTTTGGGGACTATTTTTCTTTTACGGTAACCCGGCTATTATGCTTGTATTAAGTTACTGGGGTTGAAATTTGTTATTGGAACTCTTGTATGCGTGGAAGTTGAGGGAATTGATTGCGCATGTCTGTATATCGTCATTGATGATGAAAATTTGAAAAAGCACGGGATTGTTTGTAGAGGAGCGCTCTATTGCACGTGATTGGTTTAGAGACGCGTATTATAGAAACCATAAGCGAGAGAAAGAAAAATATAAATAATTGTTGAGTTAATGATTGGTTTTTAATTATCTTGTGATTTATTACGTAGTGGCTAATGAGGTTGTTTTAGTTGAACTTTGAATCTGTCATTCTTGGTTTGATTTTGGTCTTATTGTTAGTGAGGTTTTTATTGACGAGTGTTAAAATATCGTCTGTGCCCATGGATATTATTTTTTTAAAGTAAGCACCTGGTTGTAATTCTCTGGTGTAAATTTCCTTGTGGCTTTTTCGTCCTTGTATATTGACAATAAATTATAAGCTGGCACTTGATGTCAAGCACATAAATCATATGTACACTCTGACGCAAAAGTTTAGACAATGACGTCATTCAGCTTTAAAATGTAGAATTATGACGTCAGAATTACAAAAACCTGTAAATATATTCAAAAACTGATTTAAAATGCTATGTACAAAAGACAGTCGTTTTATTTGCTATAATACTAATTTTTTTCATAAAAATTCAAATGTGCTTGTCGCAAAAGTTTAGACACTATTCTAAATTTCTTTGAATATTCGCTGGCATATGCAAATTTAGACTCGATGATGTCACAAATTTGGAGTACTTAAGTTCTGCAAACGATTGCGCTTCATAGTCGACATGCCGAGAGCTAAAGAAATTCAAGTGAATGAGGTTTCAAGGATTTGGCAGTTGAAAGGTGAAGGGAAGAGCGTTTCTGAAATTTCTGCTATTATTAATAGGTCAAAAAAATCTATTTATCGAGTTTTATCGAGTGGTTCCGAATATAAAGCAAAATGTCGGTCTGGGAGGCCACGTGTGACAAATGTACGAGAGGATCGCCTGATACAAAGACTAGCGAGTACTCAACAAATGAGCGTACGTGGAGTTCAAAGCTCATCGGGACTCTCTGTATCAAAGGATGCGATTCGTAGACGAATTTTGGAAAAAGGAACAATCGTTTATAGCAAAATGCAGAAGAAACCAGCTCTGAAGCCACATCATAAGTTACAAAGAATTATGTGGGCTTGAAAGCATATGTCATACGGAGAGAAATGGCAGTCAGTCATATTTAGCGATGAAAAAAAGTGGAATCTGGATGGTCCAGATGGTTGTTTATCGTATTGGCATGACTTGCGGAAGGAACCTCAACGTTTTTTTAGTCGCAGACAAGGAGGGGGCTCGGTGATGGTTTGGGTAGCCTTTTGCTATAATGGACAAGTATCTCTGACCTTCACCAGTGGTCGTCAAACTTCACAGCATTATACACAGACATTAGAAGAAAACCTACTGCCATTTGCTGAGCTTCTAGGGGGTCCTCAGTGGGAATTTCAGCAAGACAATGCTTCAATTCACACTGCAAAACATTCAAAATCTTGGTTTAATTCCCATAATATAAGAGTTCTCGACTGGCCAGCATGTAGCCCAGATCTTAACCCTATAGAAAACCTTTGGAGCATCATGTGTCGCAAAGTTTATAGCAACGCTAGACAATACTCTTCTGTACAGGAACTTAAGACATCTATTGAGGATGCATGGTACGATATCGATCCACAAACTATGCAAGATTTAGTTTCTTCCATGCAATCTCGTGTATATGACGTAATATATAAGCATGGATGCGCAACCAGGTTTTAAAAATTGTTTATTTCGATTTTATTTAATTTGTGTCTAAACTTTTGAGACAGCAGTTTATTTTTGTTACCATTTAATTTATTGCAATATGCACAATTCCACTTTTCTTTGTTATAAATATTGTTTATATGTACAGCACATTAATTTCAAGCAGTGATTTGAAAATTGAATAAATATTTTTCAAAGTATGTAAGAATTTCTTCATTGTCTAAACTTTTGCGTCATAGTGTATGTTCACAATAAAACACAATTAGAATTTTAACTATCGAGTGATTACTCTGATATAGTAGGGCATTTTAAAAGATTGAGTGCGAAAATGTTCGTGCGAAATTAGAAATTACATTATCGAATTATTGTTCTGATTGTAGCAGTCCACTTTAAAAGAATGAAATGACGCAGGTCACATATTGTCCATTAAATTTATGTTGTAAAAAATGTTTTTCTGCTTTATGTTAATTGTTGGGAAAAAATACGCTTTCTGTGTTTTGTAGTACGTCGTTATTTATTAATGTTGTGTTTGCCATGAAATTAGAAATTAAAAAATCAAATGTTCACTCTGATATAGTAGTGCACTTTAAAAGATTGAAATGACGCAATGATTTTATCTAAAAATTTTTGTGAAAATAGAATTTAACTTATCGAATCACTAGTCTGATATAGTAGTGCACTTTAAAAGATTGAAATGACGTAGGTAGCATTTTTCATTAAATTCATGTTGTAAAAAATGCATTTGTGCTTTATTTTGTAAAAATACGCTTGCCTGTGTTTTCTATTATGTTGTTATATATAAATGTTATGCTTGCCATGATTCCAAGATGGCGACGGAAAATAGTAGCTCGGCGCTGGCTTGTAAAACGCACCAATCAAAGTCGCCAAACATCGATGCGTGAGTGTAACATATCTGTTCCGATCCACTTTCTATATGAGAGTGCAGACATGTGTACAAGGCACATCAGAGTGTGCTCAAGATAGAAAGTTCTGCTCAAAATATGAAAAATATACATTCCAGAACTTGGCTATACCCGATGGGACGAGTGAGACAACTTAACAACCATTCCCTTGGCGATAATGGCAGGCTTACCAGGATGCTTGGCAATTCGTTTTTTATTTAAAATCGTATCAACCAATCACGTTTATATCCCGTATGTTGCTACACTCATATATAGGCATAGATTAACATACAAGATAAGACGGTTACAGCAAAATCTGTAATGGCAGCAATAATATCGTCACTAGCGATAAGGGGGAAAACTAACAAGCTTCCGAAATTTACCCATGTCTCTGAAATCTGTTTATGCTCTATGTTTTTAATATCTATTCTTTTCGCTTTGAGGCAGATGATTCTCTTCAAATTGGCCACTCGCTGGTGTGTTTTAAAGGACTTCATTTTTCTTTTTCTTTTATTATTATTGAAACAACAGTTCTTTTTCAGAACATTTTTAGTATGGTTAAAATGTTAAAATATGTCATGTAGACTCTTTCTGCATACAAATAAGAATTTTAAAATTTTCGCTTTTCCTACAAAGTTGAAAATGTAACCATTTAGCATTTAAAAAAGAAAGATCATAACAAGATAGACGTTTAAAAGGAGAAATATTCCGTCTATGAAACATTTCTTCCCCTTTGTTACTACAGGCGCTGCGTTCGTCGTCGCGTTACCATTACGCCCTATGATAGTATCCTATCTTGTGTATTAATCTATGTATAGAGGCACCCTATATACTATATACAAGCGCGAACAACGAAATACACGGCCGGTTTAAAACGTCAGGAATCGGCCGTGTATTTCGTTGGTCCCGATATAAGGATGTTAAACGAGCCGACTGTTTAGAAAATTTCAAATTTGTTTAACTGAATCAGTGCAAAATTTTGTTTGGTTCGTGATTACGATGGAACTTGAAATCATTTTCAAAACATTAATTCATAATGTAGATAAAATAATTGATCAGTTTTGCTTGATTATATCAGTGAGTAATGTGCATTAAGATTACCTTTATAAAAAAGTGGAAATATACGGGACATACAATTTCATTTATTATTATTGTTTTATTGACAGCATGCATCTGACTTGTGTGCTTGACACCAAGTGGCCGTTTATAAGTCATCGTCAATATACAAGGACGAGAAAGCCGCAAGGGAATTTATAACACCAGAGAATTACAACAGCAACTACACAAAGTGTGTGCAATGAAGCTGACTGGAGTCGAACCCGCTGACCTGACTCCTACGCTTTCAAGCGATTAGCGGAATGGTGTTTAACCACTTGGCCGCGGAGGCCCCATTGATTCAGATGATTTTACACAAAACGTATCTAGCCGCGACTTACGTTGTACACGGCCGGTGCATGACGTTTAAAACGTCACATAGAGTGGATAATTTTTACATGGCGATTGGTGCAAAACGGTGGGCTTTGACTACAGCGTGTATACGCCGTACAGCGCCTGGAATAAATTGTGTGGAAACCGGCTACAAGATAGCACTAAAAAATTGAATCTTATAAATGTACAACGATGCTAAATGATAAGAGGTCGATCACAGCGACATCTGGTAGCACTTTTCAACGTAAACTTTGTATAAGAATCAAACTGAGAAAACATTTCGGCTAGTGGTAAGTACTTAAATACTTAAATTATATCCTGCTTCCTCTGACTTAGATAGTGATTTTCATAAACTTTAAAATTATGAAAGACTGTGATCATGGCTAAAAAATGATAATTCCTAAATGATAATTTATCAAATTTTTGTTTACGTTGAAATGAGCAGATATGAACAGCTAAAAAATGATAATTACTAAATGATAACTTATCAAATTTTTGTTTATGTTGAAATGAGCAGATATCGCTGCGATCGCCTACTATCGTTCAGCATCGTTTCACATTTATCGACTACAATTTTTAGTATTTTCTAAAGAATTACTGGGATAGCCGGTTTCCACACTATGTATTCTAGGTTTGTATTTCTATGACATAGGTCGCGATCTACCTCACAATTGTTTTGTACATGCACAATCCTGTTATTATTTTCAAGCTAATGTTTCCTGACTGTACAAATTCGTTTGTGTAAATTTCGCCTTCTTTTGCAATATGGGTTGCTATAGTGCAGGTAAAAATTTCTACGAGCGACTAGGTATAGCTATTCCTCAGTTAAACAGCGCATGCGTCACAGCTAAGCGATAATCTCATCTCTGTGAAGTCGACTAGTTTGGCAATTTATCACTTGTTTTAGCGAATAGGCTTTTATTTTCCAGTCAAAAAATGATAAAAAATTCCAAAACAATATAATATATGATGTGACTTAATTAGTTAAGTTATGAGAAAATAATGGGATTGCATGTTTTTTAATTGTTTTCACAGATGTATATAGCAAATGCTGAGTTTCTAGCAGTGTAAGTAAAAATAAGTTTTTGAAGCTTTTATATGAAAATAGTTTTCTATATCATTTTAAGAGATACTATTATAGCATTTAAATGCATATTTTATTTTAATTATTTAACAATCACTCATAAATAGTACTAAATATTAAATTTTCACTAAAATATTTGATTTTAAGTAAAAATTACAAGGCAACTTATAACAAATTAATAAGTAAAGATAGAAAAAAATCAAAATTCTTCATAATGATAATAATAGTCATAATAATCAAGGATAAATTTAAAAGATGAAAACTTTAATACATTATTTCGGCAAATTTTATATTTTTCTGTTATTAAACTTCTATCATAAAAATATTTTTAACATAAGCTTAAGAGATTTATTATTGCATTTTAATAAATGTTTATTTTAATTATCAAAAATAGCTTAAATGAATTTTAAAATTTAATTGCGGAAATTTATTTGAAATTAAATTCTATTTAATTTAATACAATTTAAATTAAAAAAATTAAAAAAATTAAACGTAATTATAATTCAAATTGAATGTAATTATCTAATTGACAATAAAAGTAATAACGATCGACTGATCTTTATTAACAGATTTAATAAAAATCAAAACAAAACACTAAAAGTGTCAGCGAGTACAGAGCACGCAACTTTACGATTACAACTCTAATAAAGCCTTAAATATCCCTTGCTTTAACCACTAAACAAGATCGTCCACAAGCCGTTTCTATCAACAAAGCATGTGCCTGCTATATACAACACTTCCACAAAATGCTTGGCATTTCATAGCCAAGTCGGCGGCAGAAAGCAACCCAAGAATTAGTTGACGCATGCGCTGTTTAAAGAAGGAATCTGTATACCTAGTCGCTCCTAAATTTTCTAATTTGTGAACTGTTTATTTGTCGCCACTCTCTTACGAAGTCACTCTAAGATGTTTCAAATTAAAATAACAATATACGAAAATGTCACAGTTACGACAATCTATCTAGATGAATGTTCTGTAAAAAGTAGATATTTTTACAAATACACATGTTACTTAAAAATTTTGGCCGGGATCCAGATAGATTTTGCGCTGTTTGCGAAACAAGATTGACCAATCAGAAGCCTGCATTTGTGCGAAACTTTCGCTGTCTATTAGTAAATAAATTTTGACAGGTGTCAAGGCGGGGCTTATTTCCGTAACTGCGAAAATTTCGCAAAAAGGCTATCCAGGTGAAGTTATAAACTCCGCCTTTCGCACAAAGCTAAAAAATACACATGGAGTGTACGTCAAACTGACGTGTTCAGTTTTTCTGATTCAATTTTCAAGTAATATTTGATTTTTAATAATTTATTTTAATTATTGCGGATAGATCAGTGCGCTGATAACTTTTTCACAGTGAAGAAGTTACAATTTTTTGATTAAAACTGATATATACAGTTTAATGCATAAAACGGTCATTTTTGTAATCGTTTAACATGTTTTCTCTGTAAATGTACTCTCTTTTTACAAGGCCATGTAATTGTTTTCAGAAGCAAACCAGTAAAAAATAGATAAAAATAAATTAAAAATAAAAATATTTACTATCCAAAACTGATGATTCATCCCTTTCTTAGTAGAAATATTTCCCAGACGTATCACGCCACCAACCTAAAGCAACTGAAAATTGCATCATCTCTCCATGTGTTATTTGAGCTCAGCAATTTTCTTCTTGAGTGACAGTTGAAGGAGGAGTTTAAAGTTAATTTTCGCAATTAACTTTTCTCGATCAGTAAAATAGAGAAAACTTCGCAGCTACTTTTTCGCTATCTCGCATGAAATTCTGCGAGTACTCAGAGTTGCCGCAAACAGCGTAAGCGAAAAGTTCGCAGCGATATTTTCGCAATCTCGACTGAAACTTCTGAGAGAGTTTGTATTTGATCGACGTTGCATTTGTAAGTTTCAGTGCAGGGCCGTGCGAAGAGATGGGGGGGCGAAGACCTTTTGCCCCGGGCACGGAAATTGAGAGGGCGTGAAATTTATACAACCAACCACGGTTTAATTGATTTATTTATTAATTTTTTTAATCATCGATCATTTTCTGGGGAATTTCTTTTTCTCTTTTCATCATTCTTTTTTTGTTTTTTCTGTCGCAAAATAGCATGATCTCTCCAGCGAATAAGTGCAATTTTCTCTTATGTTATTTAGTTGTTTGCAATTTCTGAATTAAAGTTAAACCTTTTAAAATTCCAAAATAAACGCGAAATGTTTATTCAATAGAATTTATTTCTGTTTCTGTACTTTATCAGTTTTGTGTTACCTGTCACAAAAAGAAGGGGGGGGGGGGGCGAAATTGAAACTTTGCCCCGAGCGCAGTTTTTTCTTCGCACGGTCCTGTTTCAGTGTAACAACTATAGCAGAATATTTTATTATTCGTCGATTACAACGACGTAAAGCCCGCATCTTATGGCGTTTAAAAGATCGGGCTAATCCTTTTAATCTCAGTGTAGTAGATTTTATAAACCGTTTCAGACTATCTAAAGAGGAAACCAGATTAATAATACGAGCATATCTTGTGTGTATATATGTGTGGTTATATATATATATATGCAAATTTTATCTTAAAAACGGCTCTAACGATTTTGACGAAATTTTGTATCCTACCGTTTTGGGGCACCAGAAAACAACTGGGCTATGTCACATGTTCGAGAAAATTTGATTAGTGGGTCATTTTGGGTCACCACGGTTCAGAGTCAAGCTAATTGTATCTAAAAAACGGATCAAACGATTTTGACTAAATTTTGTATCCTACCATTTTCGGGTACGAGAAGACTATTGGGCTGTGTCACATGTTCGAGAACTTTAGATTAGTGGGTCATTTTTGGGTTAACGCGGATCAAGTAAAATTTATCTAAAAAACAGCTCTAACGATTTTGATTAAATTTTGTATCCTACGAGTTTCGGGCACGAGAAAATCATTGGAATAGGTCACATGTCCGAGAAAATTAGATTAGTGGGTCATTTTTGGGTCACTGTGGGTCAAGCTAATTTTATCTTAAAAAAATGGCTCAGACTATTTAGACTAAATTTTGCAATCTATGATTTTCGCGCACGAGAAGACTGTTGGGCTAGGTTACATGTTCGAGAAAATTCAATTAGTGGGTCATTATGGTCATGGGTAAAGCTATTTTTATCTTAAAAACTGCTCAGAGGATTTGAACTTAGTTTTGTATCCTACAGTTTCAGGGAATGAGAAGACTATTGGGCTATGTCACATGTTCGAGAAATTTCGATTAGTGGGTCATTTTGGTCATGGGTCATAAAGGGTCAAGCTATTTTTATCTTAAAAATGGCTCAGAGGATTGGAACTAAATTTAGTATCCTACAGTTTGAGGGAACGAGAAGACTATTGGTCTAGGTCACATGTTCGAGAAATTTCAATTAGTGGGTCATTTTGGTCATGGGTCATTATGGCTCAAGGTATTTTCATCTTAAAACGACTCAGTGGATTTGACCTACATTTAGTATCCTACAATTTCAGGGAACGAGAAGACTGGGCTTAGGTCACATGTTCGAGAAATTTCAATTAGTGGGTCATTTTGGTCATGGGTCATTATTTACAAGTTATTTTTATCTTAAAAACGACTCAGACGATATGAACTAAATTATGTATCCTACGGTTTTTGGTCACGAGAAAATCATTGGGGTAGGTCACATGCTTGAGAAAATCAGATTAGTGGGTCATTTTTGGGTCACTGTGGGGTCAAGCTAATTTTATCTGAAAAACAGCTCAGACTAAATTTATCAGCCTATGGTTTTCGGGCACGAGAAGACTGTTGGGCTAGGTCACATGTTCCAGAAAATTCGTTTAGTGGGTCATTATGGGTCAAGCTATTTTTATCTTAAAAACGGCTCAGAGAATTTGAACTAAAATTTGTATCTTACGGTTTTTGGGCAAGAGAAAATCATTGGGCTCGGTCACATGCTTGAGAAAATCCGATTAGTAGGTCATTTTTGAGTCACTGTGGGTCAAGCTAATTTTATATAAATAACGGCTCAGACTATGTTGACTAAATTTTATTTCCTATTAATTTCGGACACGAGAAGACAATTGGGCTTGGTCACATGTTAGAGAAAATTTGATTAGAGGGTCATTCGGGTCAAGGGTCATGATATATTTGAACTGTAAGCTAATTTTGACCGAGCATAGCTCGATCTTTCCTGTTCGCCGTATATTCTAATACAAGCAAATCATTTGTGTGTGAGTATATATAAATATGCAAATTTTATTTTAAAAACGGCTCTAATGTTTTTGAAGAAATTTTGTATCCTACCGTTTTGGGGCACCAGAAAACCATTGGGCTAGGTCACATGTTCGAGAAAATTTGATTAGTGGGTCATTTTGGGTCACCATGGGTAAGGGTCAAACTAATTCTATCTAAAAAAAACGGTTCAAATGGTTTTGACTAAATCGTGTAACCTACCAATTTCGGGCACGAGAAAGCTGTTGGGCTGGGTCACTTCTTCGAGAACTTTCGATTAGTGGGTTATTTTTGGGTCAACGCGGGTCAAGTTAATTTTATCTAAAAAACGGCTGCAACGATTTTGATTAAATTTTGTATCCTACGAGTTTCGGATACAAGAAATTCATTGGGCTAGGCCACATGTACGAGAAAATTCGATTAGTGGGTCATTTTGGTCATGGGTCATTATAGGTCAAGCTATTTTTATCTTAAAAACGGCTCAGGCGATTTGAACTAAATTTTGTATCCTACGGTTTTCGGGCATGAGAAAATCGTTGGGCTAGGTCACATGCTCGAGAAAATCCAATTAGTGGGTCATATTTGGGTCAAGCTAATTTTATCTAAAAAACGGCTCAGACTATTTTGACTAAATTTTATATCCTACGCGTTTCGGCTACGAGAAGAAAATTGGGCTTGGTCACATGTTCGAGAAAATTTGATTAATGGGTCATTTTGGTCATGATATTTGAACTCAAAGCTAATTTTGATCGAGCATAGCTCGGTCTTCTCTGCTCGTTCGATATTTATTCTAGAATAGAATAACACTTTTTGCATACTTTTTTAATTTTTAAATAAGAAAAGAATAAACATAAATTTGTGTTAGAGATTTACATAAGTATTTATTTATGTCTTATGGCCTTGTATTTATTTAAAAAAAATAAACAAATAATTTTTAGATGAAAATAGTTATTTGGGTTTCTTAAAAAGCGTCTTAGGGTCAATTAAAAAGTAAAAACGGAACCATTATAAGATCACTCGTGTGTCTGTTTGTCATAGTCGTTTTTTTGGTAAACTGTGGGAAGTTCAAACTTGGAAAAGTTATACAGCCTATTGACCAGTGTTGAATTCAGAGGGTGGCCCGGGGGGGGAATGTCCACCCCCGGAATATTTGAGATCTTACGCTTTTAATGGTTAAAAAGTGCAATTCCCCCCCTAAATCTATATTGTAATCCCCCCCCCCCCATTCCTGGAGTCACAGAAATCCCTCCTGCAGAAAAGTCTCTGAATTCAACACTGCTATTGACCCACATATTTTAAGATTATTAGCCATTCACAAATATGTTTAGGAAAATTTTAGGGGAAATAATTAAATTACTTGATTTTTTTTTTTAATATTGTGTGAAAGATCACGTAACACCGAACTCAAAAACACATTTGTTTTAATTTTAGGTATTATATTTTCAGAGATATCGTCGAAAATGTACTGCAAAAATATGTCCCCCCCCCCCTCTATTTCCGAATCTACTGAAAATAAAATTGTGAAAAAATTAGGGGTAGTAGTAGTTTATTTGAACATTGCAGGAAAACTATAGCGATTTTCCTAGGTCAGATAGTTTTTGAGAAAAACGCATTTTTCCGTTACACACACACTTTACTTTTTGGGCGGTCCGCAGGGAAGTTGAATGGCGCTCAAGGTACTTATCGATGCAGAATCATCCAAGGATAGTTGATAATGATTTTCAAAAAACAAATAAATAATTCGGTAATTAGCCGAGATATTAATTAAATTACTTGCCTTAAAAAAATTGGGGTAGTAGGAGTTTACTAATAAATAGTAATTAATAAATTCAATGTATGGAACACTTCGAGTGTGAGTTATACTCGCACTTGATCGATTTATTTTTATGTATACTGTCTGTCACTACGATGAGAATCATAATATTTTCAAAAGTTTCTCTTAAAATCTCCAAAACAGTTTAAAGAATATATAATTGAAAATATTATGCAGTGTCATAACTCTATACTTCATAACAATATAGAAATATCAATTAAAAAAAGTGATAGATCTTTATAAATTCATTTAAATCGTGAAAGAAGATGCGGCAATTACAGACAGTACAACATAAAGACCGTTATATCTTTTGACCTAATTAACATATTTAAATGTGATTTGCGTCATTTTACTCTAATGCCTGTACAACAGTACTATTAACGCAGGGTCCGAAGGTGGAGTCCTGCACGAGTCATCGGGTTGTGCCCGACTCGAACTTGGAAATTCTGCTTAAAGTCAACCCCAAACCCAAAGTGAAAAAAAATGAATCTATATTTTTAAATACAATTATGAAAATGTAGTTTATAATTATATCTCTAATATCAATTTTATTTATTTTTTTAATAAAAATGAACACATATACACTCATTAATATCCATCTTATTAAAAAATGTTCAGGACTTTCTTTTGAAATACATCCATTGTATAAAACTTTCCCCTGAATCCGACCCGAAAATATCAAAACAAAATCTGAAAAAGACCCACACACGGGACGTTTAAAGTGAACCTGACCCACATCGAAATAAATAGCGCAAACCTGAACCCCGGGTCGGGTCAGATTAGGGAAAATTGAGTAACTCGAGCCGTGCAATACTGTACCCAAATGACGGCCTTTGAAGGCTTTCTTAGTACCTCTTAGAATATTTTCAAATACTAGCTTTAAAAAATATGTATATTTTTCAAAGTTATTTGGTTTTAAAATAATTAATATTTGTATACCTTTTTAAGACTTTCTAACATCAATAATAGTCAACTTAATATAGCTGAAAAATGCTTACGACTTCCGTTCCTGTCTGCACTCTAATTCCCATAAACACAGTCGGATTGCCATGTAATTTATATCTGTTATTGAGCTTTACTGTAGTATTATCTCTGTTTATAATGAAGTGTGCCGTATTTATAGTCCGTTTATAGGGACTAGAGTCCTACATCGGATCGGGTAACATGATTTTATTCGACCGAAGTTTATATGTCATACATTATTTGCAAAATTAAAGCATTTTTTCTTCAGCAAAAGAAAAGTTTTAATATATTCTCTATGCATATTTACATAGTTGTTAACAACTCTGCTTTTTTGTTTTACAGTCAAACCTCGTTAACATGAACACGCTTAATTACTTTTAAAATGAATTGTTTTCATAGTCCCCTATAAAAACGAGACAAAGATTTGATACTGATAACATGAATTACTGTTAACATGAACAAAATTTTGATTCCCCTTGAGGTTCATGTTAACGAGGTTCGACTGTATATCTTTTTTCTGAATAGTAATCTTTGCATTATTTAACCACAGAAATCTATTAAATAAGACGAAGATTACTATTTGGAAATAATGATGACAAAACACAGAAATAGTTTGGTAAATAAAATCCAATAAATGAACAGATATCAAAAATGTTTATAAGGGCAATTTTTAGGAAATCATACTTGAGAAGGATTTTTTTTTAAAAATTAAACCAGCAAAACATAGCATACAGTGATATGTTCCTGCGGCCTTCAGTGCACATTATTTATAAGTTCTAGTGAATTCTGGCTAGTATTTAAACATTCACTAAAAATAAAGAAGTACTGGAGCTGTACTGTGGCACAAATCAAGCATTGCTTGTAAGTAAATATATGAATTTAGAAGGATAGGAGACCCTGACAGAACACAGAACCCATTCTATCCTTCTAGATATGAATAGATCTTTTTCCCAGTTATTTCAGAGGAAAATAACGCTCCTTGTGCATAATGGACTTGACAAAATAAGGTAATACAGTAAAGCCAATGAAAATGGAATTTCTCTATAATGAAATCTTGTCTTAAGCGAAAAAATTTCTTGGTCCTAGTAAAAAGAAATATCATTTAGTTATAACTGATGGTGCACTTGGAAAGACGAAAACCTGCATGAAACGCAATTTTTTTTTCATAACAGGCTTCATGGAACTCTGTGATTCCATGTTAGCTTGTTTTATCTTCTTTTGAAAATATTATTAAATATTTTTTTTTCTGGGTCAGAACTAACCTTTTTTACATCTGAAGATAGATATTTTCGATATCTGCAAGGCTTGTGAAAAGGAGTTGTATTAGCACTGAGAGTATGGGTTTAAAAAGTGTCTTAGGAAGTTTAGAAAATCCTCTTCAGTGTTAAATTAGAAATATTTCGAAAGTCTAAATTATTCTTCAGGCTTCATGGTTCTCACACAACTCATATTTTATGCCCTGAAATTTAAACATTTTCTTTCTCCTCTAGAGATGTAACCCATACGTTATATAAGGCATTTCAGTATAACGTTTATAAACTTTAAGAGGTGGTAAAGCACATTACAACAAATAATTTTTGTATAGAAAATCAAGATCACAATCGACTTATTCAGTTAAAACTACATGTTCAGTACAGTTAATAGTTGCTCTGTTTGATAACAGATGGCGCCACTATGTAATTCTAAGAACATTTTGATTCAGAATTCTCACATCAGTCAGTCTTTTTGAGTTGGATGGTGGAAGGTGCTTGCAGGGCATGGATTGTCCTTGTTTTATTCTATTGTACTGTATTTCCCCAGTATTATGTTGGCTGGGAACTTAATAATTTATAATTTAATTTAAGGCTTTCATGTTAGATGAAAGTAATTTGAAATAGGTTTATTTCTAAGAATATTTTTGCATTAGTGAATAGAATGTGAAACAAGAAGTTCCATTGTGTATGTTTGTGGATGTCAACTGTGAAGTTTTTGTGTTTTGTCAAGTTCATGTTTTTTTATGTGTTTGTGACAATAAAGAAGAAAACCAAGAAAGAATCTTTTCTTTAAAAAATCTACACTACACTTCAATCTGAGTCAGGGTGTTTGATTATAACTTTAACAATAATGAAAATATTTTAATGATATTTATATCAGAATTAACTGGTTGTGTGCAAAATACGATGAAATAATAAAAAATGCTAAACGTGCAGAGTATATCAGTTCTGTCACTGTATGTAATGTCAACTTTAATCTTAAAAGTGGATTGTCTAATAACTGATTGGATGGAGATGGTGACCATTTTCGGCCCATCTTGTGATATTATTTCATTTAAGATGGCAGAAGTAGCAAAAACCTGAGCTAAATTAGGCGATCACTTTTCAGAATACAATTAAAATTATATGCAGAGCATCGACCAAATTACTGTGTACTTCTAGCACTTTTCCTGATTTTGTCATATCACAACTTATTAATCCTCTTGTAAATATAGTAAACATATTTTCATTATTATTAAAGTTATGACCAAAAATTCTGGGCTCAGATCGAAGCAAAGCACTATGTAATTTTGACTTAATGAGTCAATTGTGATGCTGGTTTCCTATAAATAAAATTATTTGGTTCATTGTACTCTACCATCTCTTAAAGCTTGTAAGTGTTATATTGAAACACTCTGTATAAAGTGTTTTGTCAAGAAGTTGCTAATTTTTTAAATCAGAGATTTTCTTTACCAAATTAAAGAATGATTTCTAAATTTTTTCTTTTGGAAGTTGGAAGATGAAACGGAAGATGAAAAGGGTGAAACATGAAATGAATAAGTAAAATGCTTACAAGTAAAATAGAACAAAAACATCAGTAAATAAAATTTAAATATCTATATATTTAAAACGCTAAGCGTTTTGTTTCGACAATCCGTGAGAACAAACTACTACATCAAATTACATTATTCTTTTATTAAATGAAAGATATTTGGTCACAGATTTGTTATCGTACATTCGTTTGTTCAAAAATTTAATTAATTAGCTGTAATCTTAAATTAAAATTTTACTTCTGCTTATGACGTCATAAAGTCGGCAATCGGATTAACGCCCACTGTTGCGACGTACAGAGTTTATTTTCTGAACTCAATGATTGCGAGCATAAAAAATAAATATTAAATATTAAAAGCATGTGACTTTTTGGCCGAATTTTTTAATTTGTAAGTTAAAATATAGTTAAAATGTTTAAGTATTTCGGTAAAAATATTTATCCGTATGTTTTATAAGCAAATAAAAATTCATATTTACTGTGACGTCACGGAAATATTGTCCATTGGGTTCATTTTATCATTAAGCATTATAACTTTGTTGATGCCATTTTTTTCATTACAATTAAATGCAAAATATATTTTTATTTGTATGCATGGTGCTTAAGCATAAATGTACGTGTGAAAAGTTTGTACCGGTGAAAATGACGTTATACTTAGCTTGAAATGCATTTTAACATTAATAAAACTAAAAAGAAAAATTTATATGATTGTGTCAACATGGCGTAATATTAACTAATATTTCAATTTTTAATTTTAAAGATTAGAACTGGAGCCTTTATTGGATGCTTCATCTTGATTGCATACTATGATTACATGTAACCATTTACTTTTTTTAAATTATAGGATTAAGTTATAGGAATTATAGGATTTAAATTATTAAGATTTCCCTTTTTAATAAAAAAATTCACAAAAGTAAAGAATTTCAGGAAAAAATAAACTTGAAATAATGATTGTATTTTTAGCTAGAATAAACAATGTAAAGCCAATATTTTATAGGAATTATTTTGGTAGGTTTGTTATAAGTTCATTTAACTGTTCCTTATAAGCGGCAAAGTCTTATTTCTTTTACTGTGAATGTTTCTTTCGATATCAAAAAATGGTAGTCTACTTTTGGACGCCAACCAAAACACAGAGCAATATTTAGAAATGTATAACGGTTGTGACAACAAACGGCACTATCGCTTTAGCTTTCATCGCGCTTACATCACTTCTAAATACTAAAAATTTAATTTTTTTACTACATTTTACAATTTCAATTCTTACATCCTCAATTAGAAAAAAAAAAAAAAGCTTTCGATTGAAATTTATTTGAAATCTGCGCTTAATTTAATGACTTTTTAAATAATTTTCAAGCATGAAATATTTTTCAATTCTATCTCAACAATGACCATCCGTTTGTTTTAATAATGTAAAATAGCCCCTTGGAAAGTTGCAACAATTGAAAATAGGTATCCCTAACCTTCATGAAAAGTGAAAAAAACAAAAAATAAAAACCTGATAAATCATAAGATCAGAATATACATAAGATAGAGTATTTTGGCACTAATATAAAATCTGTCAAAAGAAAAGAAAAAACTATTTTTAGTTTATGATTAACATAAAATTGATATGTTGAATTCGTTGATGTATATGTTGAATCAGAATATGCTAGGAACTGTTATTTATTATTTTTTTAAAGATCCATTGGATATTTAACTGTATAAGAAACCGACTGTGATGGAAAAGGAATAATCATCCTGATTATGTTAAGGGATAGAAGAAACCATACAAATAAATTACAATTGAAAACATTAAAATTCTCCCTCATCTGCATATTAATTTATTATTTTTAACAAAAATTCTTCATTTTTACATAAAAATTGATTAGTTTAAAACAATGGATGCGTTTTAGAAGATATGGATTTGAAACGAACAATGATTAAAGAGGACATTTTAAAACTTTTAATTTAAACATTTTAAAACTTTTTTAACGTCGAATTTCAACGGTGCCTTTGGGCAGATGCAATACATATGCGCATAGGAGCTCATTCGATTGCATTATCACAGGGGGGGGGGGGGGGGGGGGGGGGTTGCTTATACTATGTTTTTTTATTTACTGAATATGAGATGAAAGTAGGAAATTTGTATGATACTTTATGATAGGACTATTTTGTATAATACTTTATAGGTCCATGACCTTTTTTTTTTTTTTTTTTGTCGTGGGGAATATGGTGGTAATGTCAAACTGATTTGCATTACACATTTGTTTATGGAGTGTTCATTTGGAGTTTGCATCGGAAATAGCATTTCACTGGGGGGGGGGGGGGGGGATTTTTTAAAATAAAATATTTGAAAGACTGTTTCATATGAAGCCCTACTTAAATAATAAAGAAGCTTATTTTACTGATATTGTTATAGTATTTTTTTCAGTCACGTTTTGACGGGTTCCATCTAGTTTGTATTAAATTTCTAAATAAATTTTGTAGACAACACACATAAAAATGCAGGCACAATGCAATAATTCTTCTCCACACCAATAAAGATCAAGAAATGGAGAAATAATAGATAGAAAATTATCAAAGAGACCTTTGCAATTAAGCCAAAACTCTTTAATACCACCAGGGCATATTTTACATTAAATATAATCAAGATGTATTTTATGTTGAAATCATAACATGTTGCAATATTGTTTTTTAATTTAGCCAATTTTTAATGTTATAAGTGAATAGAATCAATCCACCAGGTTTCCAATATGAGAAATTTTGAAAATATAGATTTTAAAACAGCTGTAAATAGCAATGAAAATGATATATGAAAAATATATAGATGAAAAAACAACATTAAAACTCATGGTTATTTTGAAAGCAATAATAATAATAATAATATAAAAAAAATAAAAGTTTAAAAAAGTTGTTGATAGGCTAAACATTTGTGGACTTAAAGTAAAAATATATTGGAGTGCAGGTTTCAAATAATATTTTGAACAATTAATATTACTTAAATTCTAAACAAAGTTTACTTAATACTCCAAAAAGCCCACTTTTTTCATTCAACTAAAACTTTTATTTTCAAATATCCTGAACATACTATACTTTTCTACAGCAGAATTTACACCAGGCAGTTTCATGAGGGTTCTGCATCCTGCCTGTTCTTTGGTTTAAAAAAAAATTCCTCCTTCTTGCCCCTCATTAAGCAAAAAAATAGTATCCTTTTCATCCTTCAATCCAAACATACTGACCTTATTGCTGTTTGTATAAAAAAATATATTCACCATTAAATATTCATTTTCTTGACTTAAAGATAATCTTAACTTTAATATTAAAAAACGGTTTAAAAATGAAAAAGATGTCTAAGAATCTGAAAAATGCCTTATATTATATATGTTATGGTCAATATATTGTTAATAATAACCATTTATTATTATGACTGGACAAAATGGCCAGTTATTATTAATAACATAACAACAGTTGTCGTTATTAATAACAACAGTTGTCGTTATTAATAACAACAGTTGTCATTATTAATAATAACCAGTTATTATTAACAATGACCAGATTAATCATATTGACCGTGACATATATATATATATATGGAAAACATCTGTTTCTCTAAAGCAGAGCAAAATTAAATACTGGTAATCTTTGTTATCACTGAATACCCACATTGGCTTGTTCATATTGCCATCGATATATTACGCTGTCATGATATGCTACATCATTACAAAGTATTAGAAACTTTGAGCTTCATCATAACTCTTATAACAAGAAACGTGTATATGTAACAAAATTTTTTAATAACAGATGGCAGATTTCCTTTTAAATTAATTTTCTGTGTCATTCAAAACAGTTATTCTTTTCTAATCTCACATACCAATTACAACAAAAATTACGTCTTGCTAAATATTTATTTACAATATTAGTACATGCATACATACACAGGGGATAGTACTTTTTAATTTCAAATCTGCAGCAAAAAGACATAAATAGGATAAAGTAGAATTAATATGTGTACTATCCATAAATAAGAGTGTGAGAAAGATGAAAAGAAAAAATCAAAAATAGTATAGCCTATGTTAAACAGTCACCACTTGTTTCAAATAAAATAATTTTATCAAAGAAGTCTTCTACAGTACATGCAATGTCTCCATAAAATTGTATTTCGGTATAAATGGTTATTTGACATAGACTTGTTCTTCTTAATCTGGATATATTATCTAGAAGAAAATAAAAAATGATTTTTTAAAAGAAAAAATAAACTGAAAAGCAGAATTTTCTATAACTTATGAACATGAACACAAACACCAAATTATAAAAAAATATATGTGGATTATTATATGGAGACACCAATGTTTGTCTAAAATGAAGATTTCTGTTAATTTAAATGAACTGTTATCAGGTCCTGTTTTAGATTATTGATATTTCAGATCACCTTAAATCAGGATTTTAAAATCAAGGTTTTATTTATTTTTTAATAACACTCAAGCAAACCCACACAGGTATTTTTTTTTTTTAAACCATTGGATTCTTAAAAAATCTTTGCAGTTTTTCAATAAAACCCAATGCATAAATTCAAATTTCAAAAATCATTCATTTCAATTCATTTGCATAATTCCAATTTGTGTATTCAAAACATATCATATGAAAGGAAACAGCTTAGAAATACACACCAAAAGACAATTTAGAAGTCCTAATCAGAATTTAACTTGGCAAACAATTTTCGATACTTTTATGTTAACCAGGAGCAAATCTTGACAAATAGCACTTTTTTTTTTTCCCCGCACCAGTAGCAGCTTTTATTTTTGCAAGTTTAATTTAAAACATTGCTTTGATGTTGAAACAAAATGTTTTTATTAGTGGTACTTTTTTTTTTAATGAAAGGAGTGAAAGGCTCATATTTCAAATGTATGTAATATATGTACTATAAATGAAAGTTGTGTATTTTGAATGAAATCAATAGAAATTTTATATTTTAAATAAAATGAATATAATATGAATAACAAAAAAGGAACAACATTTACCCGGTAACTCACCGTCAACTTCAACTCGGCAGTTAGGACTTAACTATCGGTTGATCCTGAAATCCAATTCTCCACTAACTCAATCAGAAGAAATGTGATCTAAAAACGATAGTCGAGTTGACTAACTGAACCTTAGTTTTAAGCTCGCATTAGTCGATGCGCGCATGTGCAGTTGAAGCAAAGATGGCAGTCGCTTTGAAGTTTATTTTGTAATCAACAGTACTTGTGATGCAATAAGCAAACGAAATGTTAATTAAAAAAAAAAAATTAATGTGAAAGAATGTGTTACTTTTAATTCTTAGCCCTTTTAGAATATTTTAACTCTGTGAAGTCAAGATTATAATGATTTTTGACAAAGCTTTCAATATATATATATATATATATATATATATTGTTCTTGTTTTCTTTAATCAAGTAAACTAAAATATAAAAGAAAAAGAATTACTGTAAAATTTTGTAAAAATGAGTGTCTTATGTCTGCGACAGTATTTCTAAACCATCAAATCAAAATGTTAGTTCGAATTTATTTGTAATTTTATTTATCTAAAAGTAAACGCCACAATTATGCTCTTTCAATATTCTGTTTTGTTTCGTTATTGAAAACTGATTCAAGGGAGGACAGAACTGATAAAGGCGATTGCTACGTCATGTGATCCCTTCGGCCAATCAGATAAACACATTTCAACCTTCCGTTGACTAACCGAGAGTCGAATAACCATGGCTCTGAAGTTAACGAAGAATTTGAAATATCAACTGGCATTTGCGAACCTGGGGTTACTCAACTGAGAGTTGAAGGTTGGTGGAGAATTGACTGGTTAGTGATTTACTACCTGTACTTTGCAAACATAAAAGTACCTATTTTTCCTTAGAATTTTAACACCAAGGTTTGCAAAGTCTTGGACACTATGAGAAAAAAAATAATAATGACATGGTTTTTAACATATTATCCAAAATTATTTATTTCAATAAAATTGTATTTTATTAGAAAAACGGAATTTTTTTTTTTAATTAGCCAAAAAGTAAGGTATTTTTATGTTAGCTGGGCACAGATGAAAAATTGCCAAATATTGTTCCAATTACTATCATTCATATTACATTATTTAATTTCTAAATATAAATCCTTGACTCATTTCATTTAAAAATACATAAGTTACATACATTTATAATGCATATCTTGGAATTGTTACAACGAGGTACCCTCATTTCATTTAAAATATAAATAAGTATAAAAGTAAAAATAGATATTCATAAAAACATCCTTTTAAAAGCATTCAAAGTTATCTAAAAATTAATGCTTAATTTCACACTTGCAATTTGTGTTTTTTTAAAAAAGTAATGTTTATTACAATCAATACATTAATTTGGCATAGGCTGCAAAGCTGCGATAATGGAAAATTCACTGTTTCAGTTACACTTGGCTTGTTAGAAGGTGCAAACTATGGATTTATTTAAATGTATTTATATTATATATAATTAAATATATATAATTTTTCATACATAACATATTTTTATCACAATTTCTTTACATGCACTTATTAATTAATTTATAAAAAGAAGAGAAAATATTCAAATAATAATAATAAACAGATAATAATAATAAAAAAAAAGTCTGAAATTCAGGAGGGAAGGAGCCAATTGCTTCCAAAAAGATGCCTCTGTTTATTAACTATATGAAATTAATTTAAAGCAGCTATTTAGAAAATTTTTCTTCTCATTACAGTTCTTAGGTGTATTTTACAAAATAAACCTGATTACTTATCTTTTCAGTTCAATCAAATGCACTATGACCATTACTCACATGTACACTTTTAGTACTGAATAACAAATAATGAAATATTCTGGACACTGATTCTAAACCCCAAAAATAAATGAAATTTCATACATTCCTTAGTATATAAAATTTAAAGTTTTCTATTACTAAAGTTTTCTATACTAACAAAACAAAAAACATGCAATTTTTGCAAAATTAATAAAGGTATAATTAAGTAAGATCAGATCATATCTTACTCAGTAAAGCTTTCACTAAAAGTCAGTGTACCTATGAACATTAGTTTTTGTTTCCGAATTGGTTCTGATAAAAATTGTCAACAATAACTTAGATTATAAAACATGCAAGACAGTTATAAAAAAAAATATTAAGAATTTTTTTTTTATAGGCCAAAAATTCAGGAGGTTGTCCATTACTAGCACATTTACTCTATTTTAATTATCCATAACATTTTTAATATTATAAATCAAAAACATGTCAGTGAGTAACACTGACATCATATGCATATCAACACTGCAAAGACCGGGCAATCAATTTTGTTTTTCATTGCAAAATTATTTAACTTCTAAACTGACTCAATTTAAATTTTTTGCATCATCAAATAGAAAAAAAAATTACTTTAGGATGTAATTTGTTTGAAAATGTATCTTAATGTATGAAGTTATTATGATACTGAAATAATTTTCAAGCATGATTTCTTTTTAAATTATCTGATTGCAGAAGATTAACATGTTTTTATTTGAAATAATGTAAATAGTTCAACATTTGTTTCCTGAAAATATTCCATAACAAAATGAAAACTTCACTAAAAAATAAACAAATAAAGCACAAGTTTAACAGATGTGCAATTGAACTATGTGCTTAATCAATGAAATAATTAGAATAAAATAAGTTGCTTTAAATAGTGAAATCTTTTATTATTAGCTGCCAGCATGTGACTAATATGAAAGTAACACAGTTTTTAGCAAATGTAAAAACTTTACAATTTGATATTTTCCCTGTAAGCTTCTTTTTCGTCTAATTGGTATGGGCAATATAAAAAATATATATTAAATATAAAAAAATTATTAGTTTTCAATTAAGAATAATTTTTACCTATGTCCTGAACACCGGGTTGTATGTTCTGTAACCCGAGAAGAGTCTCCTGGTATTTTTAAAACATTACGATTTTTATATAATTCTTTTTCCTAGTAAGGAGCATGTTTAAATACTACCAGATTGTGGTGTAAAAATAACTGTTCAGCTTTTTCAGGCCATAGTAAATTTTTCTAATAAATATTGTATCTGACTGTAAGTATTAAAATGCAAAAAAGTTTTAAAAAATCGGATTTTTAAAAATTAAAATAATATTTTTATGATAATTTCATGCTTTAAAATATTGAATGACTACCAAGAATTATAGGTTTCCAAAAACAATTTAACCTCTTTTTAGGGGATGGTGATATTAAAGAGAATGATATATACGTAATAGAGTGCACATATGGCCATCCTGTTTGAGGATATTTAAACACTGACACAAGCAGTCATGATAAAGGCAGAAAGATGTTAAAAGACTGCCTTTACATTATAGTGGATTACAAATAAACATCTTGTGTGTACATTTTAAGCATTTATATGAGTTAAACAAGGATAAATCCAAAAATTTAATGTTTTTAATGGATTAAAACATTAAAATTTTGGTAAAAAACATAGGATTTTTTAAAAATGTTTATTTTTTTACATTTCTCAATAAACAAGAGTGCTTTTTAACACGAACCCTTAAGCGTTTATATGAGTTTAACATAAAAAAATGCTAAAAGTAATGTTTATAATAATAAAAACCTTTTTCAATTTAAAACATTAAATTTTTTTTATATTTCTTTCTTTCTTTTTTAAATTTCGGGTATATGGCAGTGCATTTTAACACAAATGACATATAAAAACAAATTCTAGTACCAACAGCATTGAAGAAAAATTTTTAAATCATATTTTGTCTACAAGAAATAATTATTAAAGTCCAGAAATATAGCAAGGATCATTTCAGGCAAAATTTGGGTCCCTTTACAAAATTCCTTTTAATAAAACAAGACCTCTTCACAATAAAACAAGACCCCTTCACAAAAGTCTTCTTAATAAAATAGGCCCGCCCCTTTCACAAAATTCCATTCCATAAAATCATTATCTTCATGAATTATTTTTATTTTGTTAGGTTTTAAAATGTGTAATTTAAAAACAAAACAAGTTCACCACAAATGAAAACTTTAGCAGAAGGCATTTTAATAATATAGGCTTGGTTCAACTTTGAGTTACAGGTTTCATCTTTCATTAGAAAATGTTATTTTTCACTAAAAGATAACAAATTTCACAAAAATAACTTTCATTTTTCACAAAATAGGGTTCATGAAAAAAAATCCTGTATCAACCCTCGTACAGGTAATACTTTTAATGAAATATTATATAAATAGGAGTTCAACTGACTAACTATACAAGAAAGACCATTTCAGTAATCACAGGGTTAAGAATCTTAATACTATCAAAAGTATTTATGCTTTTTTAATGTACTCTCCAAAAAATTTCATTGGACAATGTTAAATAGGCAATATTAAAATATTCTTCATGCCTATTCGTGTTTATTTCTATATACCCGCAACTGATGTCACATGGATAAAGTCCATTGAAGATTAATTTAAAAAAACAGTTTTCATATGCAAAAAAAAAATCATAATTTGAAAAATAAATGTTTAATGTTTTTAATCAAATAAATGTTTACCATGTATACTTAATTCTTTACATTATTTAACCTATTAATTAAACATAACAGAATGAAAAAACCTTTAAAATCCAAATTAAGTAACATAAATTAATATTTTAAGACATACCTTAGGAGTTATGAGTCACTGTCATGAAAATCAGAATAATAGATTTTAATACATGTATACTTACAATAGAGTATGATTTATAGAGCACATTACATATTACTTGATAAAAACCAGGTACATCAGGCATCAAGAGACAAGAAGAAAAATTGGCCAGAGCAATGTCACTGAAGAATGTGATGTAAAAAATGATCAACATTCACTCGGTGACATAATTTTAGCCACAAGAGGTGATGGAGGACTGTTGGGATCACAAGAATAAGATTCTGAAAAGAAAAGATAAATGTTTAAGACTCACCAGGCAAAGTTTTAAACATGTTTAGAAATAAAAGCTATGAATAAGGGCTGACTACCCACCCACCTACCCCAAAAAAAATCTGGGTGAGGTTTAAAAAACAAAAAAACACTTACCCCCCCCCCCCCCCCAAAAAAAAAAAAAAATTCCACATATAAGTGGGCTTTTTTGGGTTCTTTTGGTTTTATAATAACTTTTTGGTACTTTTCGGTTAGCTGGGTGCCAGTGATATATATACATGTATATATATACACATATCTACATTTACATATATATACATACACATATATATACATATATGTATGTATATATATACAAATATATGTATATACATATGTATTTATATATGCACATATATCATTGGCGCCCGGCTAACCGAAAAGTACCAATTTTTTTGCTTCACATTTTCCTGCACTGTGCCATTTATTTTTAATTACTACTTATTTCTTATGATTCTGTTAAACATGTAAGAAAATTCATTGATTGTAACATCTTTATCTCAACATAGAATCATTGATGTTCATTGGACTTTATGATTAGAAATCCCCATTAGATTATGTTATGATTTAGAGGCATTCAATTAGGAAATTCAATAGCTAATTTTTAAACAATAAATTACTGTTTATGTATCATAATTATTATTTTCTGGTGATTTATTTATATACATTCATATATATATATATATATATACCAGGTGAGTGTCCAAATGTCAAAAAATAAATAATAATTCAATGACTCAAAAAGTATGCTCAGTAACACTTTGCAGTTTTCACTAAAATGTTCAAAAAGACATGGGATATTTTAATAATGGAAGTTTTATTGCCAAAATATTCCCATTTTTGTTATTAGAGGGTACAACTTAAGATAACAGATACAATGAAAATAAGAAAATGATAAAGGAAGCATTTGTCATTTATACCTGTCTGAATAAGAAAACTTTTTCTTTAATTTAGACACTCTACATATAAGTTAATTGAAATATTAAATGCATCTCAACTGCAAAAATACATGATACATTATGAACATATTTTTATGCCCTATTAAAAAGAATGAATTATAAACTATAGTCATTTTTTCTATGCGGTAATAAAAAATAAAAAATACAAGTTCTTTGGATTATTTTAATTTGGTGAGGCTTGGGTTTTGAAGTGTTTTCAAATAATTTTTAATTTTTTATGCAAAGATGTCTGAAAACATAAATTTAATTCAATTTTTATCTTATTTATATATATATAATAGAATCATAACAAATAAGTAATAATACACAGTTGGTACCGTGAAAAACATGTGCAGCAAAAAACCCCAAAAAACTAAAAAAAAAAAAAACCCTGAAAAATCCAATACATTTTTAAAAAACCTCACTCGGATTGGGTTTTTTTCAACCCTACTATGAATACACACTAAAGAACTAATAAAAACCATGATGGATACAGAAATTGTGAAAAAAAGTTCCCTGATTTTCCTGACTATCTTTATCAGATTTCCCTGATTTCCATTTTTAACGATACACAAACAGTATTTTTTAATATATACCACTTCCTTGTATGACACACTTATCCAGTATACTAATACCTCATTTGGAAGGTAAAACTAGCCTGCACCACAGGCGCCCACGGGGGTCGCACGCGTCACGAATACGACCATCGCGCCCAAGCCTCTAAAGGGCTTATAACGCTCCAGGGGTTTTGTCTCGCCCCGGCGCTGCGATCGGCCTGGGGCCGCTCCCCACTGCGGACCCCCAGGTCATTTTACCAAGGTCGATGACATAGGTCGCCACGATAGTAACCCCCGACGACTTCGTTCGCGAAACCCCATAGGGGGAGACCGGCTCTTGCTTTACCACAACTCGAGGGGTGTGAAAAACTTACAAAGGTAGTCACGTTCCCTCTTGCAGTGGATTCATTTGGAAGGTAAAACAAATAAAAAACATAAAAATTGTACAATATTCATAAAGTTCTGGTTCACAGTTTCATAAAACCAAACTCAAAATTTAGTCCAACAACTTTATATAGTTGCCAATGAATGTATGGCAACCAGAAAATATCCTCATTTCCTGAAGAATGTTCAATTCTAAGACATATCTATATCTGACGGGTTAGCTAATTGGATTAAGCTGGTCACTCGGTCAGCTTATACAAATGCATCAAAAAATCTCAAAAATGGTTCATTGGTCAACATAAGCACTATCTACAGAAAATGAGGACATCTGATCACCTTAATTTGTGTTAAACACCAGAAACTCATATATCATGTGCTTTTTAAAAATATATAATAATTTTACTTTTCTTTATCACATACTATTATTGGCTTAAATATCACCTGTTTGTCAACGAATCAGTCTCATGTGAAAACAAATATTTTTGCATATAGACAAATTTTCCTGATTTTCAAGAAATTCCCTGATTTTTCCACATTGATAAACCTCCCTGATTTCCAGCATCTGTAGCCACCCTGAAAACACACCTTACAGGATAGTACAGAAGCATTCATAATTTTTTTTAAATAATACATTTATTTTTTTTAAGTTATTAATTTTCTTCAATGAAGTAAATAAAACCTGGATAACTTAATCATTATGAATATTTTACAAATTCAATCTATAGTTTCCTTCTGTTTTCATCTTTAAGTAATCTAAAAAGTTATTTAAAAATATTATGCTACCAGCACGTGCAAGGTTTAAATAAAAAAATTATAGTAAACTTAGTTAACTTATAATGTAAGATTTAATACAGATTTAATAAAACAGTATCGGAATAAACAAAAAGTAACATAGCAAGTTTACTTACAGAACCACACTTTTTTTTAGAGTTTTAAATGTAATTTCAGAAGTTTAATAATGTATTTATGCATACACAGGGAAAGGGAGAGAGGATTTTCAACAAGTCTCCAGCCAAGAATTTTTTTTTTTTAATCAATCAGCCAGAGAGATGCAGCACTCAGTAAATTGTTGTGACAAAATTTATGCGAATACAAAAGTAATTCATCACTAAAATGCATTTTCATAATAATAATTTTGGGTAGAATAGAATTTAAATTTAGTATCATGTTTACATTGTGGCAATTGGAAGAGTAGCTCAAAATATGGCCAACAAATAAAAGTATATAAAAGTTTTTGGTAGTTTTTTTATAAATATTTACCATTAAGAAGTGTATAATATGCTAGATATTTTTTAAACGAACCAAATTAGATACATTCCTAATATAGACATTCCAATGCATCATATCATTATTCACAAGTAAATAAAACATACAAGTCTAAAATACACCATGTACTGTGAAACAGAGCAATTTAACAGAGAAAAAAAAAGGGAAAAATTCTATAACTTAAGAAATATATATACAATATATAATTTAATCATTTATTATTTGGGTCTGGAACAATCTTTAGATTCTTTAAATAAAAAATGTACACCTGGTCTACAGTTAAATGTCCAGCAAGGACTTCTACTGAACTAATTAAATTATTACTTTTTGTGAAAACTAAGCAGCTACAGAGATCATCCCAACTAGACTATCTGACTTAATCAAAATATATTCCAATAAATAGGGAAATAATGACAATGCTTTGGATATTATAGACACAGCATTTCCTTTTAAAGATATTTTTTCTTTCATATGGATTCAAGAAAGCATTAACTCTCTATATTATTTAAGGAAAATATCAATGTCATAAAAGTTTTAATTACAAATAACACAAAAACTTGAGATATATGTACATACATATGTAAATTTCTGTTTTGAATGCCAGGAACTAACAGATTTACTACATTAATTAAATTGACTGATAAAATTTTACTGCAAATAAGTTTTTTCTCAAAATATAGTCATTTAGAAATAATGAAAAGTACTTTAGAAATTTTGTAAGTTATGCGTGCTGAATTATGCATTAAAGCTTGTAAACAAAAAGTCATCACTCTGAGGCTAAAGGCAAGAATGAAAGTAAAATTTTAAATATTAAACACAAAAAAATATTTAAAAAATATATAAAGCTATTCCCAAAACTTTCTGGAATGTGTTTGTGCAATTATAAGCACTATAAGATGTAGGCATAGCTGAATTTAAGAATAATAATAAAAAAATAAAAACAATTTTGCATATTGATTAGCAAAGTGAGATCGGTGTTTTGCTTTTACCCACTGCTGCTCAAATTGCTTTAATTCTCTTCATAGTAAACATATAGGGTGAGCACTCTCATTGATTAAAGAGCATAATTTATATTTTTATAATCGATTAACATTATAATTAAGAATTACAGAAATAATATAAAGACTGCAAATAAGTAACTTCATTAGTTAATAGCACTTAGCACAAATGATAGATATTATAGCAGCTCCTCTTGCCCTAACTGTCATCATATAAATCTAAACTTACACACATGTATGCTGATGTTGACCAAAGATATTATGAAATTAAATTACTTTTTTTTTAGTTCATACATACACATTGAGTAAATATATAATAAGAATGACCTACAATCAACATTAACTTATCAAAATAATAAATATCAACATTATTACCCACACAGTCGGTAGTATTATAGGTATTTAGTGCTTTGAATGGGAAAATTATTATTATTTTTTTTTTTTTGCTTCGCTTTTTATCCGTAACTGAATTATTTATTTGCTGTATATGAGTCCAAAAGTAGAAAACATTCTTTTAACTTATACTGTAGCTCTTGCTATAAAAGGAAAAAGCAAAACTTTTAGAGGAGATAACATTTTAAAAAGCAGAAATCCATTGAAACATATCCATGAATCTCTTCAACCTTGCAACTAATCAATACCTCACATTGATAGACAAGAATGCTTATAAATATATTTAATTTGAATACTTGAATGATATATTTTTAATTTTATGTTACATTTGTAAAATGAATACAAAAAGCTGCAAAAACAAATAATAATAAAATTATAAAAATGAAGCAATATCACTTAAATTCTAGAATGCTGGCACATTTCTATGCAAGTAAGAGGAGAAATATGTTCTATTTTATTATTAAGAGGCTACTTCACTTAGGCGAAAACACCAACTCGCTCAAGTTAAACCTATAGGGAAAATAATTCATGATATCTCGTTCACATTTCAATAATTTTAAATGATTTTTTTTGCATAGGACAGCTGAGGTCAATCTGTATGCACACTCTTTTATACTTTTTTGATTTTTGTTGCAGTTTTTTTTATTGAGGATACTTTCACTTTCGAAACCGGTTCCGAAAGTGAAAGTATCTTAATAAAAAAAAACTTGTAATCAAAATCGAAAAAGTACAAAGGAGCGTGCAAAGAGATTAGAGATTGACCTCAGCTATCAAATGCAAAAAAAAATCATTTAAGAGAATTGAAATGCGAATGAGATATCGTAAATTATTTCCGCTATAGGATTAACATTAGCGAGCGGGTATTTTCGACTGAGTGAAGTAGCCCCTTAAACATTTCAATTACAAATGAGAGAGCAAAATGTTTTGAAACCGATGATTAACATTAGTTTCATTATTTTCTATTATAAATAATCCCCCCCCCCCCCTCAAAATTTAAAACTAGTAGAACATCTACAAGGATCTGTGCTTTTATCAATTCACATTTTGTAAATGATTCAGAAAATGATTGATACCTTTATAAGAACAAGCATACTTCATGATTTAAAAAATATATATCAGGCCACTGACTATCATATGTAAATTACAGAGCAACTTTTTATGCAACTGATTTTATTATCTCCTAATGTCTACATTTTTATAAGTTCAAAAAACTGAAAATGCAACTACTAGGTATTTATTTTAACCCATAATCCCCGTCGTTTGGTCACAGGGACATCTTTATCTATACTTTACGATGGACAAAAACTCACGACCAGACCGCATAAAGTAAGTACGAGCAAGACAGCAAATGTTTTAGAAAACTGAAAAATCGACTCTTTGCAGTTTATCAACATCTCAGATCATTTCATTGATGTAAGATCAACATACAAAACGTTAAAACCATTAATTACAGGAATTGTTAAAGATACAAATATTCATTTGGAAACATGTGTAAGTTATGCTGATGTTTCTAACAATATTGAGATTGACAGCATCGAAGCTTTACATAATGAATTTTAACATACGAGAATTATGCAAGAAAATATTTTCTAATTATATTTCACACATTAGAGTAAAAAATATCAAAACGCACACAGTAAATGAGAGCTAAATATACGGAACAGATAATAGAAAAATGAATAACATGGTGAAATTTATACGGAAAGTATCTACTACTCGCTTTTTCTATTTAGCACAGTAAAAAATGAAATCAAGGCCCAAATCTACTTGTGCAACATTTTAAATGTTAAAACATGTTATGAGTACAGTAATAAGTTAAAATACATAAGCAGTACTTACTTCAGCTTTTAAAACTTTGCTTTAAATCAGCTCTTACTATATATGTCATCACAGTATTGTTGCAAGGGGAATTTAGCCGATCGGACTTCAGATAAATAAAAACTATGTTTATCATTAATTCAGGTTTGTTAATTTTCTTAATAACATCGATTTGGTACAGTGAATCTAGCTTAATATAGTACAAACTTGTCTTCTTTCAACGCAAACATCAAACAATTCAAATGTTTTTCTTTTCCGTGTCTAGTTTCTATCGCTTGTACAAATCCCATTTCTTGGCATTTGATTGGTTCAAGCTACAGATCACGTGATTTCGCAAGTTATTTTCGCTCTTTGGGGATGGGCTGGACTTCAACTTTGATTTAACTTGGCGAAACCCCGCCCACTGCGAACTGTTCGCAGTTTCGCAAACAGCGCAAAATCTATCTGGATCCCGGCCTTTATTTCTTCTTACTGGTCATCGTCTGCAGACTCAAATAAATAAGCTGACCAATCAGTTGAGCTTATGTGACTGCATTCTGAAAACACCGAGGCTAACGAAAAAGAAAGGCTACCGCGGTGCTTTACGCGTATCTTTTTTTACAGACCGCGGGAGTCACGTGATGCTCGAATGCACCAATGCAGGTGTACGAAAAGAGCATTACGTCACTCTAGCGGTCTGTAAAAAAAGATAAGTGGAATGCACCGCGGTAGCCTGTCTTTTTCGTTAGCCTCGGAAGACACGTTTTGAAAATGACGTCAGGTGACGTCTCTCTCGAAATTACACAAAGATCTCTGGATACATATTTTATTATTCTTTATGTGTCTTCATATGAAATTGGCGCATGATGAGATTACACATTTCTGTCCAGTCGATTGGAATCCACATTATGATGCGTTTACATTATGACGTAACCGTCTCTTCAGGTCTAAGCGGTTTGCAAGGCATAAGTTTTCCAACTAATTAGTGTTGGGGCAGCTTGTCCCCTATGGGATCTTGCGCCATAAAACCCTATACAACCAACCAACTAATTAGTACGATTCACTGGTTGCTTACACGCAGCTGATTGGTCAGGTCTTATGTTTTAACGCCTGGAACGCCAACAACTAGGGAAATAACGCCATAATGTAAATGAACCTTTAGCAAACTTAAAATAAGCACCTACGCGAGTTCTAATTAATGAATTAATCAAGTAAACAAACAGTAGTTTGGCGATAATGGTAGGCTTGCCACGATTTTCTCTAAAGTCGACTTCACGCATAAAATGTCATTGCCCTTATGTTGCACTTTCTCATAAAGGCACTCTAATATCTATCCATTACATTTTGTGAAAACATTACTTGAAAGGAATCCAGATATATTTTCCGAAACGATATCGATTAATCAAAAACTCCCGAACTTTCCGTAAAGTTTTAAAAATTTCGCAAAATACAGACACTTAAATTGATTCTGAATTCTATCACGGATCTCTTTTACAATTCTAAATTTATTGTTAACTGTTTATTGCTTTAGATAATATCTTTTTTTTTTTCTTGATTAGTAACGGGAAACATCAGTTTGGCCACTTATCTCTCGTTCGTTATGTGCAGATGCGAATAAATAAAAATATTATCTCCTGCTGGTAATTCCGTATGTATTGTAGAAACCTAAGTAACTACATTAAATTAAAGTCCGTCGACGAAATTTTGAATAACACCGGTAATTTGCAAGGTATGTGCTTTTTTCATTTTGTGTATTTTATCGAGCTATTTGAAGTATATATTTTTATATGTACACTTCAAGATAGTAAAATACTTACGATTATACGTATCTCGTTATATTTTGTGTGAAATGTGTATATAAAAATAAATTATGCATTGTATATCATGCTGACTGTGCTTTTGTTCAGAACCGAAGATCAGGTGGCACGCGGGCGAAGGAGATTTGCGTATGGAGTTGGTCTTATCAGATCAAGTATTTGTAATAATTTAATTATTTCATGCTTTTATAGTTTAGAATAGGTAAAAACAATGACTACATGTCCTTATCTTTCCAAAATAATGGCTCTCGTAATAGGAATACCTGCCTATATTTACTCAGAAAAAATCCAAAATAATCATGAAAGTATCACGTGATCTGATTTAGCCCGATCAGCGTTTGTAACCCGCAAAATTTTCGCCCAGTTGTAAACTACCGCACAGTTGTAAGTTGACAGCAGTTACATAAATATATATATTGTTCAAAACAATGCATATAATAAAATAAAGTTTAATTTTCTATAACCAGTGCACCTTTTAACTAACAAGGGGAGAAGACGTTCGGATCACCGAATTCCTGAAACAAAGTATTGGTGGTTTCAATAAAATTAATGTAAACACAAAAAAAAAGGGGGGGGGTACTTTTAGTTAACCGGGTGCCAGTGAAACAAATATAAATACACACACACACACACATATATATATATATACATACATACATATATGCACAAACATATATGTAGATATATATTTTTTTTTTCACTGGCGCCCGGCTAACCGAAAAGTACCAAAAATTCTATACTTTACTGACGTTCGGGTTGTGTCCTACACAGATGAACCTGAAAAGTATGGATACAAAGTGAATGCTCGCCGTTTATTTCAGATTTTTTTCCCTTTTTCTTATTAATTTAAAAATTTATCAGTTGTTTTATATTTTTTGGGATAAATAGAATGTTAATAAATCAAGGTCGTGATACCAACATGTTAAGATTTATTTCTTTATTTGTAATAGTAAAATAAAATCTTTGTTAAAATTTGATAAAGTATTTTTTTCGATAACGACCTTGTTGAAACATACGGTGGCTCACAAAAGTGTTCGTACACTTACATATTTCAATAAAGTAGTGCTCTATCCATTAATTAAAATTAATATTCCAGAATGGGTATTTACGAATAAGATCTATAACTTATTCTTAACAAAACTACATAAAATATTTTAAATAAACAGTAAAACTTTATTTTGTAGAAATCAATAATCAAAAAATAACAAGTTGCCTCAGAAAAGTCTTCGTACACTTTAAAGAAATCGCTACATATTAGTAAATATTGTAACATTTTGTTAAATTAGTACTTAGTAGGGTATCCTTTAGAATCCACAACAGCTTTTAAACGCCTGGGAATAGATTTCACAAGTTTTTTTTTTTTTTTTTTTTTTTTTTTAATTTCTGCATCAATGTTCATCCATTCATCGATCATTACAGTTTTTAGTTCGTTTTTCGTTTTAATATCGTGTTTTCGTATTCTAACCCCCAATTCTCTCCAAATATGTTCTATTGGGTTCAAATCCGGCGACTGAGGTGGTGTTTTCATAACTTGTGGACAATTATTAAGACACCAGAGGGTAACGTTGAGAGCCGTGTGCTTAGGATCGTTATCCTGATAAAAACAAAATTGTTTCCAATACTCAAATTTTGGGCCGATAATCTTAAATTGTCTTTTAAAATATTTAAATAAAGAGCATGATCCATTATGCCATCATTAAATACAAAATTACCTAGTCCTGAGGCTGCCATGCACCCCCATACAAGGACACCTCCACCATCATGCTTAACTGTTCCAACTAAGTTCTAGGGATTAAGTTCTTCATTTTTTCTTCTCCATACAATTATACGCCCATCGGAGCCAAAAATGTTAAATTTACTTTCGTCTGCAAATAAGACATTATTCCAATACGATTCAGGTTTATTTATCATTGATTTTGCGAAGAAAAGCCTGAGTTTTCTGTTTTTCGCACTAACACAAAATTTTCTACGAACAGAACGCCCATTTAATCCAGGTGATCTCAGAACGCGTCGAACAGTTTCAGGTGAAATTGAAGTAGAAAATTTTACATTAAATTCTGTAGCAACTTTTATAGCACTTAAACGTGGATTTTTGACAATTTTTCTAATTATAATTCTTTGATCACGTTGTGTTAACTTTGACGGACGAACTTTTCTTACTTTGTTTTCGATCAGATTTTCTTCTTTAAGGCGTTTTGTCACATACTGCACTGTAGAATTTGATAAATTAACTAATTTAGCAATATTTCTAACTGATTTACCACTATTATGACGAAAGATAATTTTCGAATGATGTTAGTTGTTTCTTTACGATTACGAGCCATTTTTAATAATAAATAGAATATTACTGACCAATCAAGCAAAATATAAAGCCAAACTATTTTTTAATGTCACCAAAATGCAAAAATAAAATAGAATGACAGACGATAATTTTAATTTTGAATTTATCCGAAAATGTTTCAGTGTACGAAGACTTTTGTGGCGTGTTTTTTCTCTCCCTCCTTCTATGTTTATTCTTAGATAAAAAAGAAAACAGTCAATATTAAAAAAAATGCTGGGTGTTATTTGGAATAACATAGAGATGGTGTGAAAAAATATTGGACTTCATATTCTAAATCAATTCCAGTTAAAATCCTTTTTACTGCAAAATTTTAAAGTGTACGAACACTTTTGTGAGCCACTATAATTATTAATTTCTAAAAATTTACCTTTTTTGACATTCATTTTTTGATGTAAATTGCATTATTATATTGCGATAAACATCCTAAAACACGAGAAACAAATGCTAAAATACTTATACATTCAGTAGAAAATTTATAAAAATCCAACTATTTTATTTATATTCATTATGAGACTAGACTGTAAACCACATGTATTTTACCTCTTTACAAAAATAGGTACTGATATTTCTAGTTTAAATAATGTATATCTTTTACATTTTATTTTTATAATATTTTTTACAGTGTAAAATATGCTTTGCATTCCATTCGTACTAAAAATTCACTGTTGAAGTACTCATTATAAAAACCTGGAGAAATTCGTGCAAATTGACTATATTTTAATTCCTTATTTTACATTTGCTAAAAAGAAAAAATGTTTAAATATTAAAAGGCACTGTAATGTAAAATTTTAATCGTAAAATAGCTGAATTTGTCGTATTTAATTAAATAAGTAATTGTTAATATCAAATTTTACTTTTATAAAATATATTCCATTAATCATGAAAAATACAAAGCAACCTATTAAACACTTTTAAATGAAATAAATAGAAAAATTAAATAGAAATTTAGGGGGATCGAACCCCACAACCTCCAGAATCAAGAGCAGTGCTCTAACCATTCGGCCACAAAGTTCACTTCTAGATTTCAACAAAATATCATTAAAATACTCAAATTAGTCAAATTAAGGACTGCGTTTATTATCATTGATTTGGACGTCCAGATCAATGATAATGAACGCCGGCCTTCCAATTTCATTCACAGTATACTCACTCCATATTTTAATCTCCATCGCCCGCGCACCGCCTGATCTTCGGTTCTGAACAGCCCCTATGAGAGGTTAATACGTAACCTAGATTTCATAACTGAAATTAAATTTTAAAATCTGGAAGTGTTGCATGAAATTATGCGTTGATGCGTTTGTATACATGAAAAAAAGCTAAACTTATGGCTTTAATTTCTTAGTTATATTGCAACCTCATCTGATTCTTATTTAACTTTATTGTGGGATTTACTTATGATAAACATACGCTTATGCATTGAGATTTGTTAATATGGAATTTTGTTGGACAAAAATAAGCATTATTTAACTTTATTGATTTAAAATTTGATAATAGTCCTTATTTTAATCTTGTAAGTATATAGCTTTATAGAAAACGTTGCAGTTTTTAGAAAGTCAACGTTCATTAAAAAAACAAATTTGACTTAATTTTTTTGAAACATTATCAGGAATTTTGACACAACTTACTTTAGTGTGAACTCCCGTCTCTTCTAACTAAATTATAGAAAAGCTTAACACTCTGTATTCTAAGGCGTTACAATCGTTTCAAATAGTTTAACCTGTATGGACAAAGTATTTTCCAAGAAATTTTAAATTGTTTTCATTGTTTGACAAAATATTTTTATCTGAATATCAAAGGTTATTCAAATAAAGTATAAGAAATGCATATATCCTACTATGTTTACTACTTGAAGGGGACTTCAGTAAATTTCTTATATGAAGTTGCAAGATCAACCACTGGAACAGTTTAAATATATGAAAAACGTTGTTGCTTTATTTATATTTTTAACTTTTCTAATATTACGTTAGGCTTGCCCATGAACGTTTTCGCATGCATTCCATATTTATTTGGAAGACTGATAGGACACATTGTGTTATCTTATTCGTATTATGAACCGCTGACAAGCGGCGAAGAGCACCCTCAAACATCCCTGCGTGCGAGCCGTATGCCTTAGACTCTAAGTAGAAAAAAAAACTTCAAAAATTGATTTATACTGGAAAAATTTCAATGTAAAAATACATAAGTTAAACACAACAAAGTGCCGGGAGGGTGGGCTCGGGAAGTTTGATATACCGAAGGACCCTACGTACGTCCCGAATATATCTGTCAATATTACATGATTATATTATTAACGGCTTAGATGCTTTACACTCACACTAAAAACAAAAAAAAAATCGCCAAAGTTTGGGGACTGTTTTTTCTTTTATGGCAACCCAACTATTAAGCTTGTATTTAGTTACTGGTGTTGAAATTTGTTATTGTAATCCGTATTTGCGTGGATGTTAAGGGAAATGTTTGCGCATGTCTGTATTACGTCATTGATGATGAAAAGTAGAGAAAATGTGATTGGTTGTAGAAGAACGTTCTATTGCACGTTATTGGTTGCAGAGTCGCGTATTATAGAACCATATATGGAAGGGAAATAACTGTTAATGCATAACTGTTGAGTTAATGATTGGTTTTTAATTGTCATGTGAATTATTACGTATTGGCGGTTACAGTGGCGGTTATTACAGTGGCAGTTACAGCGGTAGAATTGAATTTATCATTCTATTTTGTTTATCGAAATTGTTTTGACGTTTGTAGTTGCTGGTAGAAGTTGGAAAATGGCCGTGGTTATGGATACCATTTTTCGAGAGTACCAGGTAATTTTTTATGAGGAAGCAGAAAGGCAACTTCAGCACTTCAAAACTGAAATAACGCGATGATTTTATCTAATGTTTGTGTTAAATTAGAATTAGAATTACCGAATGGTTACCCTGATATAGTAGTGCTCTTTAAAAGATTGAAATGACGTAATTTTATCTAAAGGTTTGTGCGAAATTACAAAATCAGTTATCGAATGATTATTCTAGCAGTCCACTTTAGAAGAATGGCGTAGGTAATGTATTTTCTATTAAATTTATGTTAAAAAAATTTATTTTTCGTTTATTTTTATATTTACTTTCTGGTTTTACTAATACGTCATTATTTATAAATGTTGTGTTCGTCATGAAATTAGAAACTAAATAATCGAATGTTTACACTGATATAGTAGGGCACTTTAAAAGATTGAAATGACGCAATGATTTTAACTAAAAGTTTGTGTGAAATTAAAATTAGCATCAGCAAATGATTACTGTAATATAGTAGTGTACTTTAAAAGATTGAAATGACGTAATTAACATTTTCCAAATTTATGTTGTAAAAAATGTATTTTTGGTTTATTTTAATTGTTGTGTAGAAATAAGATTTTCTGTGTTTTCGAATACGTTATTTATAAATGTTCTGTTTTTTATGTTTCCAAAATGGCAACGGAAAGTAGTAGCTTGGCGCAGTCTTGGAAATCGCGGCAACCAAACAGTCGCCAATCTTTTGTTTACATTTCAGCGTGAGTGTAAAGCATCGGTTCCTTATTAACAATTTTAACATTGCCTGCACCTGCATGGTTTTTTGACCACGCTGCTTTGAAATCGCAGTTCAAGAATGTGTTTTGTTGCTTTTAACATAATTCTACATCTTTGCACGTTGCATAACTTCTTAAATTCAATATTACCAGTTTCTTAGCCGGATTACTGTCATCGTCTCAAGTTTTTCAGTTATCATATGCATAAATTAAGTCATCAATAAGTTGAAAGAACTTCAGAAATTTATTTTAATTCTCTTCAAACTTATTTTTTTTCGAAAGCCAGTGCATAAACAATTCTTTTTGAATTGACTGTTTAAATTTTATTTCATCCTTTGATGGCATACAGAGCGGAATACAGAATTTGAGTAAATCCCACTCTTCAAAATCGATGGATAGGAGAATAAATTAGATTCTTCTGACATTGATAGAAAATTCTCAAGATTTCTCAAATTTGAGAATTTTTTTCACCAAATCCCTAACATGTTGAAACAGGGTTGCTGTTACCTGAACAAGAGCAAGGTACTTAAGTGATGGTTTTATAATGAAATTCATCATCAACTCAAATTAAAAATTCAATATGTGATAAAATTTCACCTATACATAAACTTTAAAAAGCCTTATGAAGTCTAGTACAAAATAAAATATTTAGCAATCTACGTTTGTGTTATATTATTATGTTACATAATTATATCTCAAGATGGTTTGTAATACATATACTATTGCATTAGTAGTTTCTTAAATAATTCACACACTTTACTTAACCATTTAAAATTGCCAAAAGGGATAATAGCACTGAAGGAAGACATCTTTTCTCTTATGAAATCATGTGACAAACAGAGGTATATACAACAGTTTTTGGAAGGGTAGCTTTGAGTCAAAAAATGTACATGTATATCTAAGTTGTAAGTGACTATTTGACCATCATTATATAAACAATGTCCCAATTTCAAATAATTCAACTTAGCTGATATTGGCTGAGAACTGTATTAAATATGAGAAAAAGTGAAAAGCACAATCAGGCTGATGAAAAATAAGAGTTACTTCCTTGATCACTTATTCAGGCAATACTGGGATATTAATTAGAAACCTATAAGAAAAAAGTTATGTGAATATAAAATACTGCAATATAAAGAAAATTATAGTTCTTTTGTATAAATTAATTGTATAGCAGAATCTCATTCTATAAAATCAGCAGGAATTGAATGTTTGTTTGAATTAAAAGAAAAATTACCATGTTAAACTTTATAAGAGAACTTTAGTACTACACAAAATAATGAGGCATGATCAAATTTAAATAAATTCTACAAACAATTTCATCTAAAATAAGCAAAATTTACTAATAGCAAGTTGCTGGAACACCCCTGTCATTTGAAGATATTTTTTCCTTTTGATAAAATGTCCACCGTTTGCCTGGATAATTTTAGGAAAGTTTGTATTTGAGCATAGGTTGTTTCTGGAATTTGATACAAAAAAAAGGGGTGGGGTAATAAACATGAAACTTCTGTTTTAAAAAGTTATTTTTAAATTCTAAAATTATCTTTAATCTCAATAGCACCTCAGAATTGGACTTTCTCTTAAATTTAGCTATTTATCTTTTTAAAAAATATTTTATTTGCTTGTAATTTCCTTTTATTTTTTTTAATGCAATTTGCTTCATAATTCTCCTTATGTTCTGTGTTCTACTGATTGGGCAATGCACTTTTGTGTTAGGCTGATGCCTTCTGCTTTCCTATTGGCTGTTTTCTCCAAGTTATCCTTTACCCTTCCATTTTCCTTCGGTCTTGTGCCTGCTTTCCAAGTGGAGGCATGTCTTTTTTGTGCCTGATTAAGAATGACAAACTTATTTTTGCTTGCATTTTTTATTTGAAAACCGAAGTGTTCATGAACTGAGATGTTTACTGTATAACTGTTTAATGTAAAGGTTAAAATTCAATATTTGTACTAGTAGCCAGTGGTTGGTAGAGGCTGTATGTTTAGTAGCTACTACTATCAAGTTAGTGGCCACTTATTATCGTGGTTTGATTTAAATAGTTTTACAGGTAATATTTAAAAAATATGAAATAATACAGAGACATAGTTTTAGGTATATAAAATTAAAATTATCAGATTGGTAGATTACGTACCCCAACAATAACATATCTTAGTTTTATTTAATGATTGTTTGCCAAAAATCAGTTTTATTTTGCGATACCTTTCTAAAAATTGTGGTTTTATTTCGCGATCATTTGATTAAAAGTGTTTTTATTTTGTGATCATCTGATGAAAATCAATTTGATTTTCATCAGATGAGCACAAAATATAATTCGTAATACAATCCGTATTATCCGTATTAACATTTACCAAAATATAAAAAATGTTATTTTGAAAACGGCAACTCATCTACTCATTCTGTGCCCGTTATGAAACTCTTGCTATTTTTTTTTTCTAGATTTTAGGCGACCTCGGTAAATTTTTGCCAGTATAAAAGGAATGTTTGGACGTAGAACATGTGTTAATTTTTAACTTTTTAATAGGTCTGAGTGGGGGTGCAACGCGAACTTTGCCGTAAATGGAGGTTAGACTACTTAAATAACTTGCTATTTCTGCGCAAAATTTTCCATAAGTATATATCAAACTCTAAAATGTAACTAAAATATATTGCATAAAGGCAGTGGTTTATATTAGCGAATACAACCGTGTATCTGAATATTTTGAACATATTCATACTTTAAAACTATGCTGAATCTTCTCTAGGGTTAAATAAGTTTATGATCTGTTTCAAGAAAGATTTTTACAAGCTTTTCATTGTAAACATTTGCAAATTTTCGAAGTCTGAGTAGTTAAAATTTCCTTTGTATATGTGTATGAAAATTGTGGTATTCGACTGAATCCTGTCTAATGAAAGTTTGCGATACATTCGATTACAACATGAAAAATTTTAATTGCTTGCTTTTGAGGCTTTGAGAGAGAGCTGTAATTTACTCAACAAATTCAGAAATGGTTGAAATTTTGCAGAGTTTAATGATACTTTATATGGTTAAATACTTCTACGTTTCGTAAAATATAGATCAGTTATTTAGAAATGCAATATTCCTTTCAGAATATTTGATTGTTTTAAGACTAAGAAAAGAATAAAATATTAGTTTTGGCTACCAATTCCGTGAAATTAGATACGAATGTTATCCTGTCTTTGAGATTTCATAACTTACTGTCTTTTCTTAATACTTTTATGATCAAAGCAGCTTTTAGTGAAATCAAATGTGCGATAAATGTCTCTTCTAGCGGACTATTAAGCGTACTACGACCACGCCGACTGCAAAGATTAAGATAGAATTTAATTGGTTTATTCAGATTTTGTTTTGATAGTGCGCAGTTGTATTTCCTGTGAAAATACTCTTGTTCGTTCGCTAAATAAGAGATTGTCTGGAGCTTGAGAATAATTTAAAAATAGACTGAAAAGTTTATATTTGCGGCTCTTTGTTTTTTAAGTTAAAGAAACTGAAACAAAGCGATGACATAGAATAAACCAAAGCCGTCATTAGTCAGTTTTAATTAAAATTTTTATAAAAATTTCTGTGGATTGTTAAATAGTTTCATATTGCTTTTTAGATATAAAAAATCTTTTTTGATTTAAGAGAAGGGGGGGGGGGAGACAGGGGTGGACAAAGCTCCCATACATGATTTATTGAATCGTGGCTTTAATTTCATACATATAAAGTAGTCCGGATTATTCATTCATATATTTAAGATTGCCGCAAGAAGGGATTTTTTTTCATCTGCACGAAGCGGTCATACATGCGTTGCTGATCTCGTGGCATTAACGAATTTCATTCATTTTTGAGGTTACTACACAACAAAGTTGCTAAGTGTTTTTTCCTCAATCATACCATCCACTACTGGATGGTATATGGACAGTACCACAATGTTAAAACGTCGACTGCATTTTGAAAATTAAATGCACATGCGTGAACTAGAGGGTAGCATAACGATAGGGGGACAAAATCCCTTGCCTGTGTACCATTTAGCAAGCAGTTAAAAATTTTGTTCTATGCTATTTAGTAGCTGTAGTATGTCCTCCAATTCTGTAGAGATTAATTCGAATCCATGCTAGTAAATGCTGGAAAAATATTTTTAAATATTTAAAAATTTTGGGCTATGATGCTTTAGTCACGCAGTTTGCTTGACCTGTTAAATAAAAAAGGAAAAGCCCGAAACTTTGGGGACTGTTTTTCTTTTATTATAACCCGGCTATTATGCTTGTATTAAGTCATTGGTGTTGAAATTTGTTATTGGAACCCTTGTTTGCGTGGAGGATATAAGGAAAACGATTGCGCATATGTATTAAGTCATTGATGAAATTGAGAAGCACGCGATTGGTCGTCGGTCTCTGTTGCACGCGATTGGTCGTCGGTCTCATGTTATGGAACCGTATATAAGATAAATTTACTTAATTGTTGAGTTCATGATTGGTTTTTGTCGTGTGATTTATTAGGCAGGGGCGAGTGAGGTTTTTTAGACGAACTGTGAATCTGCGATTCTTACTGAAATTGTAAGTGTGGTTATTGACAAGTGTTAAAATGTCATCTGTGCCAATAGATATTAATTTTAGAGAACCGGATAAGTTTTTATCTAATAGTTGGTGTGAAATTAGAATTTTAACTATCAAATGAATACCGATATAATAGAGCATTTTAAGATATGACGTGATGATTTTAACTAAAATTCTTGCGAAATTCAGATATCGAATGATTATTCGGATGAAATTCATTTTACTTTAAAAGAATGAGATGACGTACGTAACATTTTTCCATTAAATATGTATTGTAAAAAATGATTCTTTTATGCTAATTGTTATGTAAAAATACTTTCTGCGTTTTCTAAAGTCTTTATTTTTTAAATGTTTTTTTTTCATGAAATTTGAATTTAAATAATCAAATGTTTACTCTGACATAGGACACTTAAAATCATTGCGTCCTTTCAATTTTTTATCTAAAGGTTTGTCAAATTAGAATATGTAATTATTACTCCGGTATAGTGGTGCATTTTAAAAGATTGAAATGATTTAGATATTTTCTATTAAAGTTATGTTGTAAAAAATGTGTTTCAGCTATATTTTGATTGTTCTGTAAAAATACGCTTTTCTGTGTTTCTAATAAGTTATTATATAGGGGGAACTGGGGCACATTGATGCGGTTTTTTTCTAAGAATTTTTTTGGTACCCAGAAAAGAAAAATTTCAAGTTATTTTTCCATGTGATGTCAGCAAACTAGTGTAGTGTGTTATTAACAGGCACAATCGTTGTTTTATATAGTATTTCTGTGTGTAATTTAAAAAAAACTAAAGTCATTTGTATCAATGTGCCCCGTCCCCGGGGTAGATTGATACACTTCATCGGGCACTTTGATACGTTTGGGAAAAGTGGTGAAAAAATAACAGCTACTGCATATTTTCCATAGAAAATAAGTTAGCAAACAATTTTATATTTATTCAAATAAACTCAGATTACCCACAATTTATTTGTAAGGAATGTTAAAGCGATCAAAGTCCAAATTAAATGTATAACGAGCTGATGTTCTTGTTTTTCCTTGTCTTGTTGTTGACTGGGGCAACTTTGTTATATCTGGCACTCCAACCCCACAATTAACTTCTTTCTCAAGTAAAATGAAAAAGTTACCAGGTTTTCTGTTCATAAACCCGACAAGATGGTCACCATTATCAGTTTTTTGTTTAACATGGCCTACAAAGTGAATAACCGATCTCTTTTTTGCAAACCGCACTATAACAAAGTCATAATCAACAATATTTTGGTCAGAAGTATCTGCATCTTACATTGTATCATCTTCCAAAGTATCTGCTTCTTCACCTAGCAGGTCACTTATTTTGAAATCATCTGATGTAGAGTCCTAAGGGTCCACTGTCCTAAGGGTGTTTCAGATTTATCTGATAAATATAATTCTTCCACCTCCTTTTTCTTCGTCTGTCGCTTCAAACGTTTGGTGTCTTCTATCCCCAGCAGCATTTTTGCGTTTTTCAGTTCTTTGTCTCTATTCTTTTACTGTGCTGTAGGTTGTTTCTCTTCTTGAACTTTTCTCCTGTCGAAAAGCCTTTTTTTTCTCTGGAGAATCAGTTTAAATTCGAGATTTACCAGGCTGCCGTCCTTTTCTTTTGTTAGTTCTACTACCAATAGCTGTTGGGTAAAGTCGTGATTCTTCAGGAGTTACAGATTTGTTTGAACTAGTAGTTGGCCATGGAGTCTGGGTAGCATCAGCACTTTGTGGAACATTGCTATCTTGTGACTGAGAGACAGTTGAGGGAGTTGCTGAGTCTGTTTGAGGGGGTGTGACAACTGACTGTGAACTGTATCAGAGTAAGAATGAGGTATGAAAACTGTGCTGGGAGAAAAATCAGAGTCAGGAAATACCAATCTGTTGAAGGGCACTATGCCTGTCTTCTCAAAACCCGACACAAAATTTTCCAGAGTGAATGATTCTAAGTTTGCAAGTTTAGACAACTTTGGAATGTCATAAATTGATAGGTGTTTCCCCGGATTATTCAGGTGCCAATCGTTGAAAGAAATTTTCAGCTTTGCTTTAAAGGGACCAATCACTGCTACGTCCAATGGTTGCAGTTTATGAAAGGTGTGTGAGGAGGAATGACAAATTATTCAATTTGCACGACAGTTGTCAATGGCATCAATAGAAACGTGTGACTCATGATTATCACATAGCAACAGTATATTCAGCAATAGTAGGTTTCAGTAGGTTCATAGCAAGAGTAGGTTTTCTATTGACGAATTTGTATGTTGTTTGACGTGCCTCAGAACTATTAAGAACAAATCTGCTGACATCCCCTTCCATTTCATTACCATTCAAACTTTCAGGATACTTACAGCGTAGTTTTTTAGCAAATTCATATACCAAAGGCCTTTATCTGTTTCAGCGTTAGACCGTGATGCAAATCATTGCATTTAACAAGGTATTCATTTGTTTTTCTTGTTTGGCGGTAAGTGCCTGTTCAGAGGAATACTTAGAACGCGACCCCTGACTCATTCTTCACCATTTCTTGCTTTCATTTTCTCCAGACGATGCTGCAGAGTAGCAGGTTTGGTGTTGAACATGAGTGCAGCTTTCCGGATTGACAAATTTCCCTCTAAAGCAGCTTTCATAGCTTTAGATACTCCATCCTCGTTGATTTCAGATCTCTCGGTCTTTTTTTTTTTGTAAGAACTAATCATAGTAGTAACCATGGGATAAGAAAAATTAAAAATCACTGTTTGCGAAAGTACTATTAAATTTTCTAGTATACAATAATGGAGCTTTTTCACTTCAATAAAAACTAATATTAGAAATTGTTGGTCGGAAATGATTGGATTAAGGAGTATACGAGAAAAAAAATAATAAAAGATAATGAAAAAATGAACTAAAATGAATATAGGTTTTTAGCAGCTATCATGGGGCACATTGATACGCATCAATGTGCCCCAACATAGGCTGTATCAATGTGCCCCAAGTAGCCATTTTGAATAATATGAATCTCAAACCCAAAAATTCATAATTTACCTAACAAAAAAGGATGAGGAACTGATAAAGAGTACTTTTACTTACCAGGGAGGGTATTCTTTCCTGTTGAAAATACTGGAACAGCTGTATAATACCACTGCAATTGTGCAACTCAAATTTACTTTTTACCTACAAAAACACTAAATCACCCGTCTCATTTCATCAAACTACTGAATCACGCCAAGACTTTCTGTAGGTAGTTGTGTACACTAGCACCATATTTTGGAGCTGTTGGGGAAACTTCCTGTAATGACCTTGTGAACAGTAGAGGGGCTGTATCGAGGTGCCCCATGCATCAATGTGCCCCAGTTCCCCCTACAGATGCTGTGTTTTCCATGATTCCAAGATGGCGACGCAAAATAGCATGGGCTTGAAATGCGCGCCAATCAGTCGCCAAATATCGGTGCGTGAGTGTATCACATCTGTGCGAAGGTTAGTTTTCGACATTTGTAATATTTTCAAATCTTCTGGATTGGTGGCGCGAATATACTTCTATATTTTCTCCATGATTCAAACCAGATTTAAGGAATTCCTTACAAAATTTGTCACTTCTGGTACAGCTCACGCGTTTTAACATTGTGGTATTGAGTTTACACCCCCCCCCTCCTCCCTCCACGGCGAGGATTGTGGTATTTTGATTTAGTTGTCTTATTCAGTTTGCTTTGAGAAATGAATTAACAGGTGATTGTTTCTTTGTAAAAGTACTATTGTTAGTTCACTTAATATACGTTTGTTTAGAGCTTTAGAGTAATTTAAAAAAAGACAAACTTTTTGAGATTTGTAACTTCAATATTTGTCGTTATTGAACCATTGTGTTAAAGAAGTGAAAACCGAAAGCAGTGGCGTAAGATAAACAAGGGCCCTCATTCAAAAATTTTTAAATTAACAAATCGTAGTCAATAAAAAAATGTTTTTTTTTAATGACATATTTTTTTGAAGAACGAGGTTGCTGCATCCAGCGGCGATATTTCTTGTTTACATGTTCGCGAAGCACTCGTACATTCATTAGTAATTGTCGCTTTCACCAGACACTTTTAATTTCCTGGTGTTTTATTTCTGCACGAAGTTGTTGCATCCAGTGCTGTAGTTCTTTCCTGGGTGTGAAGTGCTCCTACATGTGATCGTGGCGTCAGCAAAATTTATGAATTTTTTCGATTGATTTACAAGGTTGATGCATCCACTGTTTTTTAATTAATTGCATGGGCGTGAAGTAATCGTACATGAGTTAATGATTGCGACTTTGACGAATCTCATGAACGTTTGAAATAGCTACACGAGGATGTTGTATCCACTTTGCCAACATCCCGCGATGCTCTCAAATATACATTAGTGATCGTTTCTATAACTAATTTCATATTGGGGTTTTTATTTAGCAAATAGATTTCATAATTCCGGAAATTTCTGAGTAACAAAATTACGATCATTTTAAATAAATTTATTGAATTTAAACTTGCATATGTTTTTCTGTAGTGTGCAAAAACTGCATTTCAAGGGCTTGATTTGAAAATAATTCACTTAATTTATCAAAAATGAATTTTTCTTTGTTTTTGTAGAAATTGAAAAATGGTTTGAGAAGTACGTAATATATACAAATAATTATTGGCAAAAAGACTGTAAATAAAAATTGTACAAACATATACCCGCTCTTAATTTTTAAATATTTAAATGCCACTTTTAGGACTTCTCAGTAAAAAAAAAGTGGTTCTAATTTAGCAACGCATTTTAAAGCATGGAGATGGGATGTTTTTAACATTGTTGAAATCGGAATTTGGACAATCCAATGTTTACTTGGAGATAAGGATTCACGTTGTACCTGGATAATTAATGAAACGTCTGCCGTAGGGCAGATGATCTAGTAATTAAAAAAATCCTTGTATAGTTTTCCCTATTTTATCTTGACGGGCGTGAGGCTTTGTGTCGCGTGAAAGAAAAATTGCCAAGTTACGTTTTTGCTGTTTTCGTGTTGTCCATTTATTTCTTAACTTCCCGGCGCCGTGAACTAATATATATCCGTTCACTAAGCTGTAGGTTAGGGTGGAGCGTAAAATAAAAATTTTTGAATTCAAAATCGACCCTGTGTTTTGGAAAATAAGCGTAATTTTGCTAAAATTCGGAAATTTCGCGCCCCTTGGGGCACATACAGATATAAACTGAGGGGGCTGATTTATTTTTTTACATAATAAGCAATACAATACGCAACTTTCGCACACCGGTCCGATTTTGAATTCAAATTTTTTTATTTTGCGCTCCACCCTACTGTAATATTACACTACAATTAAAGCACAAATTAAATTCACGTAATTCTACTAATATAATTCCGTTTTTTAAAACATTCAGTTATGTTTAATACTCTAAAGAATTAGATTCATATACTTGTGTTTTTTATACCATGTTGGAAAAATATTTTTTTAACTTTAAAAAAAGAAAAAGAAAAGGAAAAAAAAAAATAAAAATAAAATAAACCTTTTTACAATTTTGGCCTTTTGTTCGGCGGTCAGTTAATATAACGGCACAAAGTTAAATCCTCCCATTTTAACCGGGTTTATTTGAAAAAAAATGTTAATCTGTTTCTTCCATCCGGTTTTAAACTTATTTTTTTTATTAATTTTATATCTGTATTTTATACTAGCTGACCTACCCGATATTTCCCGGGTTATCCATTTAAAATCTAGTTAAACTAGGACATTTGTCTCCAAAGGATCTGACTTAAAGACCATTAAGCATGAAATCCCAACTAATTTTTCCCAGCGCTAATTATGAAAGAACCGCCTCGCAATGGAAAATTTAGTCTAGCCTGACAAAATTAAGTTTATGAAATGTATATTGATATAAAGCTGTACCTTCTATAGATAAAATGGTTCTGTATTATGAACTGAATTTTACATCGTATTGCATAATAGAATTTTGTCATTTTCATACTTTGACATTTACGTAACGTTAGTGTGCTCGGTACACATTTTTTAAATGCTGCAACTTTAAAACAAATTTACTTATTTGAAAAATGGTAAATTTGAAAAATAGTTTGTATATTCGGTGATTTATGCAATAAATATCAAGGTGAATTTCAGCTGCTCTAATTTTCTTGAGGTTTCAATGACATAATTATCGGAACTGAATTGAAGACTGCATATATTTTCTTTACTCTTGATACCTTTTGAGTTTTCCAAACTAAATTTTTAAACTTTCTGACGACACTTTCAGAAATCTGCCCGATTGGTAGAAAATATTTTTCTATTTAGGACCGTGTATAAATAACTTAAGTAGTCTTACAGGCATTGAATACAAATTGTATCAAATATACACACATTTGCAGATTCCTCACAGTAATGATTAAAGTCTGATATATTTCTCTTATCCTCATGTAGAAATATCTATTCGTAGAATTATGTAAAATTGTTCGATGAGAGCTGTATTAAGACCTGTTCTTAAACAATCTTGTACCAATTCCATCATTGATAAGTAATCTCTAATTTAATTTAGAGTATCTAATAAGCTTGTTTCATATCGAAATCTTTAATATTTTTTTTTCTGCGATACTTCGTTTTTCTTCAGATTTTCGGCACTTTAATAGGGAGCACTAGTTAAACGTTTATACGAGTAAACGTATTATACGGGTCGCAGATTTTTTATACGTAAGATATGGCCAAAGCAGTTATACGTATTATACGAAACAGTATACACGGTGCAGCGTATATATGGAAATTAACCCAGCGGTTAAACGTATGCATGTTTAAACGGTGTTTGGTCATTGCGGAAAAAATAAAACAATTTAAACTGTTCCAGTTAATTTGTTTAACATTTTATCACTTAATTCAATAAAAATTAGAAGTAATTAAAATTTACAGAAAAAATAAATTTTATGCATGAAACATTATGCAGATTGCTACTGTAACGTTATCGATTTCCAGGTTGTTCTCCATTCAGTGACGCAAGACTGAGATCCATTCATATTAAACGTATGTACGTTTAACCTATATATGCCTATACGTGTCCATATACGTTTAAACGTATCATTTAACGTATACGTATATCGGTTAAACATATAACTGAAATACGTATCGCGTCCGGAGCACTAACCAATATGTAAAAAGCATCTCATAAGTCTTATGTGCATATGTAGTGTTTATAAATCCCGAGAAAATGGTAGGATTACTCTTCTCTGTGGCAAACACAGGCACGAGAATAATAAAGGTGCCAAGCATCTATCTCAAATGAATTGCTATCCTAAATTAAATATTCTTTAAAATGAATATAATCAATTTCAATTCAAAACATAAAATGTGACTTGAAACTTGCCAAAAAAATTTTTTTTTTCGCATTGTATCTAATTTTAGATGTCACAGAGGCTGGAATGACAGTATTTCTTTCGAAATAAAAGAAATTTAAACGTAAATATTAGAGGTCAGGGTTATGATAATGGATGAGCATAATAATGAAAGAACTAGCTTACCGATACGCGGCAAAAATACAGTTAAAAAAGAGGTTTAGACTCTAATTCCTGTGCATTTTATGGGTCTTTAAAACTAGTAGTCCAAACCTAAATAGTAAATATGCATTATGGTGAATATTAATTATGAAAGTATGCTTTTATTATAGCATTTTTTTGGTGTTCTGTTTACCAGTGAACTATTTTAACTACTCGTGTGTAGCTTTAAATGATCTTAAAGCAATTTTCTGAATTTTAATAAAACTATTAATTTACTTAAAACAATATAAGGTTAAATTTTAAATGATTATTTTGACACGATATAAATTATTAAATTTTCTGTTTTTTCTACTCTTTGTTGGGTTTCGTTCATCTCACGAAACACTGTCTCGCTTCTGTCAGTCAGTCAGTTTTCGGAAACTGTATAAGTTAGACTTGAAATTTTCGGTACCTACAGCTAAATACCTACTGTCACACAGGAAATAAATTTTTTAAAATGTATTCATTAACACAAGATATGAATTAAAACCCTAAATACCCATTCGTTAATGTAAAAAAAAAAAAATATTGAACTAAAGCGTAGAATTTAATCGCTCGCAAACTGAAACTCCAGACGAGGGAGAAGGATTGCCAATGTCACAGCACTGCAATGGCAATAACAGATTGGACGTTTTCAAAGACACCCCTATCTCAAACTATTCCACCTTGGAACATTAAATTTCGGACACACACGCACCCCCCCCCCCCCCCCCACTTCCAAAAAAATCTTCTAGAATTACTCTCACTAGAAGTGTAAATATAAATTAAAAATAGATTTGAATAAATTCCTTTAATTTCCTTTCATTGGAAAACCAGACGAATGTCTGCACTTGTTCCTAAAGGCAAACATGGCGGGTTAGGCATTTTTCAGGCTCTATAGATTTTAATTATTGCATTTATGGATTTGAAATTAACATATCTATGCGTATTTTTTTTTTTACGGCGAACACAGAAATCTAATTTTTATAAAGTTGGCGTAATTAGAACAGAAATTGCGAATAATTTTGCGTTAATGAAGATATTTTTTATCAAAATCAAAAGAACATTTGCAGTTGACTGTGAAATCCGAGACATTCGTCTTAATTGTGGGTAAGATGCCGATTTTGAGGGTAGTAAGAGATTAAAAGCTTTTTTTTTTTAACATCGCATTTACCGATTTGAAAATTTCGCATCTATGCATATTTTTTTACAGTGAATTAAGAAATCAAATTTTTATAAAGATCGCATTATTAGAACGGAATTTATATTTTATCACAATGCTGATTTTTGTATAGAAAAAAGAAATAAAACGCTAATAGACAATATAATTAATAATGCAAATAGGGATTATTGATAAAGAAGGGGAGATTGGGGGGGGGGGGGGTTCTACTTTAAAAAAAAATATATATCGCATTTAGTCCACATGACATATATTATGACAGAGCAGAAAAACTGGCTTTGCCCGCTATCGGTCCTGTTCAAATATTCGAAAAAGCGAAAATAGACCGGTAAATTTTAATTTTATAAAAAAACATGATTTTTTTAGGAAATTTATTTGGATGTATTAAAGGATAGTGTTTTGAAAGGAATATTAAACGAAACCCTTTGCACGATCTTCGGTCACACTTATCCATTTATTTTTATGTATTTTTTCTTTTACGCATTCTTTTAGTAATGTTTTATTATTTAAACGTAGAAGTAATATATTCCGCATTTCATTTATGTTCCCCGATACGTTTTTATAAATTTTTTTTCGGGGAGAGGGCATAAGCCGAAGTCTGACGTTTTGCACACAGGTCCGAACACTACTGGCGCGGCCCTGGTTAGAACATTGGATTTTACTTTAGATATAGCATTTTTGGATTGCTTTATTTGAAACTAGAATATTGCACAGTTTGCTATCTACCACTGTTTCTTTAAATCTGCGATCTATTTATATCTGATAATCTAATTCCACTGTTAAACTCATAAAAACTTACGTGTTGCAAAAAATACATATATAAACAAATAAACCACTTGACATGTTTAGATTTCATTAGAGATTAAAACCATTATTGATAAAAACAATTATAAATTCATCGATCAAGACTTACACCGGATAACGAAATATATACAGAGATGACTGCACCGGAAACCTAGCTTTCATTTTACTTATAGTGCAATCCCAGGGGGAAGCGAAATATATACAACATACAAAACATATAAACGCCCTCTATTATCAATCATGAAAATACTGATTTAAGGTTGTTTACTCACGTGCCCCCCCCCCCCCAAGTTTTATTTCTAGTAATAATATCCATAAAGTTGGAATAATATAGCAAATGTATTGTTACAGACTAAATATTTACGTGTATGGATTTCTATTTATTGTTATGATTTTCGATAATTTAAAATAAAAATATACTGTCATTAAACAATATAATTCCCTCCAAATATAATCTTGAAATATCTCTTTTTGCATGACCAAATCTGTCAGACTGATGCTCCCCTTTCCTGATACTAATTTTCTTCCAGTCATACCCACGTAATATTTAATGCCCCTCCACTCCTCTTCCTTAACGTAAGGTATCTCATAAACCCCTGATAGATCTTTCTTTACTGGATCAAACTGCTAATTAAATCTTTTAATTTTGCTGGTTGTTTCACAATTGATTGAATGTTGAACTTTTTTAAATTTAAATTCAAATTTCAAAACTACCTTTCAAATAGGGAAAAGAAATTCTATGGTTGGAGACAAAGCTGTAATTTTATTTGCCATTTTCAAATTATTGACATTTTACTTGAACTTTTATGGGTTTAGAGTAAGATGTTTATTAAGAGTTTATTTTTCCGTAGTACAAATTTTTGGTTTTCTATAAAACCATAGATGTCATTACAATATTTGCATCTAAAATTGTATTTGATTTTTTGTTGTATCTACTTTCTAAACCATGTTGCAATTGACCCACAATTTAAACACCTTTAAGTTTGACTCTTTTTTTTGTCTTTAGTAATAGTTAATATCCGATTTTATATAATTGTCATTAAATCTACAATAGACTGCATTTTAACATCTGCAGATAATTTTGATAATGTGCAGTATTTTTGGTGTGGATACATTTTTTAATCTTTTACCTTGTCATGAGTTAAATAAAAATTCAAATCCTTTGAATGATATTTCTTGTAATCTCGTGTTTTCGTCAAGTTAATAGTGATTATCAAAGCCATTCTACTTAAAGAGAATATTTTAATGTCAGGCATCCGGCTTTAACTTTTATTTTTTAATTTAGTTGCTCTTTCAAGGCACTCCTATATCTGCTTTAATACCTTTTCGTCCAGTGTATGTTTTAAATATGTGCAACGAGTTTTTGTTCTAAGAAACTATTGCAGTTTTTAGTTTTGATTTTGGTCCACTTGAACACACTTTTCTTTAGGACGTCAAATTATTTTTGTAGTCATTAAATCTACCTGGTAAGTAGAGGTTTTGTTCTATTCGAATCTAGCAGTCGTAATTTTCTTTTTAAACAAAAGTGCTTTGTGATGCACATTTCAATCTTCGGTTTATGTCAATCGCAAAAGAATGGATCAGCCTTGATCTAACATAACAAACGAGTAATTTTGAAGATTGTATTTGTAATAGTCCATAAGGGTATTGTCAGAATTTACAGGAATGGATTAATGTCCAGTATCGCAAGTTTTCAACATTTCATATTTCACTTTTCGAAATTATCACTACCGTACCTGTAGAAAAAATCCTTATATTGAAAAGTTTCGAATATTTTCAGCTGATAGATTTACTTGATATCTGTATTCATATATAATTACAAAAACAATGATTCAGTGTACCAGCTTGTACAAAAGTTTTGGCAACTTTATCACATGCCATTAAAATTTCAAATAACTCATGTATGAACTTCAAAGTTAATTTTAAAATTAACTTTAAAAATGACTATCGTAGTTGTAAAATATAAAGTACACATCGTTAAAGATTTTACCATCATAAAGAATTATTTATAAATAAGTAATTTTAGCCATAAATATAGCCATAAAATTTCAGCCATAATTGCATATATACTACAGTCCGTTAAGAAATTATAAGACAACAAACGAATTGGTGCACTTCTGAAGAAGACACTACATGCAAATTTTTAGCGTATGTATTTAAAATTGATCGTGGAACTTTTGTTATAATTGCTACATTGAAATTTAAGTTACATTTCATTAATCTTCTAATTTTTTAAAAACTTAAATAAGGTGACTGCTAAGAAATTATAAGACCACCTGAGGAAATTAACATATTTTACATCAGAATCTTAAAACGTACGCGTTTGTGCAAGGTGACCATAATTAAACTGACGATACTAGGTGTTCTGTAGCGCGATCTAATTGCGAGAAAGGCGCCAAATTTTGTAGAAAGATTAAACAAGACGGGGGACGAAGGATTCCGCGAAAAGAAATTAGTTCCAAAAGTCACCGCCAGGGGAATATGTGGCGCTGTGTATTCGAAAAAGTGTTTAAAAAATGAAGAATCAATACTGAAAAAAAAATTACCATTTATTTAACGAATTTGGCAATTTAATCCAAGCTCAAAATAGTAAGTTTATAAAAAGCTGAAAATTTACATAAACACTGCTAAGGTTTCTTTATCTGCAATTTCACTCACAGAGCCCCAAAGAAAGCAACAGCAGAAGTTCCTTATTCAAATTTCACGTTACATCTTTTGGCCCAGTGCCAGCTTGTTCGGCTTTAAAGGGTAATGTGCTACTGTTAGAAGCAATTTCATTGAAAGTTATCTTTCATAATGTCTTCTTCTTTAGTCGAGCGAGCTCCACTAGTCAAATTCTTTTACCTCAACCAGTGCAATGCACAGCCGCTCTTCGTGCTTTTATAAACCACAAAAAAATGCGCAAAGGTAACGGTCCGTTGTCAGTTAATAGTTTAAAAGCAATGGTTGAGAAGTTTGAGAAAACAGGTTCTCTAAATGTTCAGTCAGGCAGAGGACGAAAACCCGTATCACAGGATACAATCGAAGAAGTGGCAACGGCGTTTGTCGACAGAGAACCAGACAATATTGCTACAACTTCCAGCGCTCGTGGGATAGCTCGGAATCTGGATATTCCTTATTGTACGGTATGGAAAATCTTACGAAAGATTATCCACTTCTATCCGCACAAGATCACCCGTGTACAATAGTTACGTCACATGGACCATGATAAGCGATTGACATTTGCTCTCACTTTTCTTGCTAGAATGGAGTTGGATGATGCTTGTCCCTGGAAAATCTTATGAGGAGACGAGGCCCACTTTTACCTGAATGGAACTGTAAATACCCAGAACTGCCGAATTTGGGATAAGTCACAAAGAGCATTCAAGCAAATTCCTTTGAATTCACCAAAGATAACTGTTTGGTGTGGTTTCACAGCAGATATGATCATAGATCCATTCTTCTATGAGTACATTACTCCGACAGGACCTGTAACTTGTTCTGTTACCGGAGACAAATATCACCAAATGCTAAACAAATTTGTTATTCCGACATTTCAGCAAAGACAGTGCCTGGAGAAAATCATTTTCATGCAAGATGGAGCCGCTCCATATATTGCTTTGCGGGTACAGCAGCTGCTACGACAGAAATTCACAACAGAAAGAATCATTAGCCGCTGTTTTCCAACTGCATGGCCTGATCTTTTGCCTTATTTTATATTCGAGAAATACGTTCTGACATCAATCGCTTAAATGCGGTCATCAAACGTGATATCATCTGAAAAGGTTCAGAAAATCTTTTACACCTACCCCGCCCCTCCCCTCTTAACATGGATACTGGACACAAATGCCTCGACAGTGAAAAAAATGGAGGTGTTAGCCGATCAATATGAAAGCCAATTTCACCCACATAGGATGTCTTCAATGCTGACACTATTTATCGAGTCGACCGTATTGCGATTGTGAGTAGATTCTTGGCCCGAGAGGCTGTCTGACCAATTGATCAGACCACCTTGCAGATGTCTTTGCAGTGGTCAACTATTTTATCAAAACAAAAGCCCCTGGGCATGATGGGATTACTAATTCGGCCATCAAATCTCCCAATTAAATATTCTTATCTAGCCAACTTCATTAATCCTATTTTTAAATTCCATCAGTTTCCAAATAACTGAAAAAAACCGTCATTGTTCCTATTAAGAAACCTGGAGAAGACTCTTCTCTGGCCAGGAGCTATCGCCCAGTTAGTTTATTTCCTGTACTTAGCAAACAATATATTTTCTACACATCGCCCGATTAATGCGGGCATGTCACAGGGCTCGAAGTTGGGGCCCCTGGCTTTACAAAGCTTATATCTATAATAAACCCACTTCTCTACATTATTGGCTATTTATGTGGACAACACCACTGTAATGGCTCGTGGCAGGAACTGACTTGCTGTGCCCGAGCATCTACAACCCCACATTCGTAAGTTAGAATTTTTTTAACAAAATGGCGTATCAAAATTAGTCCCACCAAATAACAGGCACCCATACTCCTCTATTGTGTGCAGATCTGGGGCTCTGCGGACAAAACTAATCATCAAAAAATGCAGGTTGTCCAAAATAAAACTCTTAGAGTCATTAGTCGCTTTCCATGGTACCGTAGGAAAACTGCCATTCATCGCGATCTCTATATTGACCCAATTAGAACAGACATTAAAAATCAAGCCACTAAATTATTTGAAAACATTCCTACTATTCGAAATCCCACTCATATTTCTATGATGAGAGGGCTAGTTGTAGAAGACCACGGGCAACTCATCTACCTGGAAATATCGACCCAGGTTATTTTCTCCCATCCATATTACTTTGATAGGGCTATTTTTCTGGTCGTTCACTGCTTCTACTGTAAATATTGTATATATTTGAGAATATTTTCTCAGTATTTTACTTTTATTTCTACACATTTTTGCTCTTAATTTGCTAAATGTTTCTAAATGTTTTTATTATAAAATTCATGGTACCTGAAAGGAGCTTTTTTTATGGGCATGCGCGTTTTTTAGGGATCAGTTGCCTGGACATTTGGCTATGGTTGAAAATGTTCTATACCACATAACTACATCAGAGGTATGGAATTCATTCCCCGGAACACTCGACATTCTTTCATTCAAGTTATTCGAGAAAAATTCTTTTTGATTAAATATTCTGGTCCAATAAAAGTTGAGATTTGTTTTATTTTGATATCCTGAAATCTTGATTTACATTGACATTTTTGGAATGGGTGCAGAATACGACACACTGTCATATTAGGGACCCACTGTGCACGATATGAAGAACCCCTTTCGCTGGAATCTGCAAATGGCACACCACAATACCTTTTCCCAGGCTGTATTAATGTTTGAACAAATACAGCTTGTTGACCCCCAGATCATTTGTGACCCCCAGAATCTTTAATGGAATAAATGAATCTATAGCTGGTAATTTTTTGGTCAAAAAAGAACATTCGAAAATAATCAAATTATATCAACAAAAAGTGGTTCATATTTGGTCACTTTACCCTAGTCTTCGTTTCTCATTTTTCTCTTGTGTATTAGATACTATATAAAATATAACTAATGAAAGTCTTATTTTTTTTACTCCTGTTCCGCTAGATTTGCAGATTACTGTGCGTCGAGTTCGGCACGATATAATCTTAGAAGCCCAAGATTACTTTAAATATCTCCATTTTGTTTTCCAAACTAATCTCTTCACATGCCGAATTTAAACCTCCCGACCGCGATGCAACTGCGTCGTCATGGTAACTATTTTTCGTGATAATGGGAACGTTGAATTGGGCAGGGGGGGACTTTTGGTTAAGAGAAATTTAGTTGGTAAAGGGAACTTGAAATAACGGTGGAACATATTCTTTGTTCACTTTGTTTTGGAGAAATAGATGGCCTTGCTTTCTGTAAAACGATTGTTTTTAAAATTTTGTTTTACCCCTTACACGAGTGTATCTCAATGCAAAGGTACAAAACTGAAGATTTGATGAATAAGCTATCGAATAGAAATTGGTTGCTTAAAAACAAACTTCTCATCTTTTGCACTTTTTAATAATTCTCGTTATGAATCCAATGTAGCGGTTTCTACAATACATACGGGATTACCAGCAGGAGATATTTTTTATTTATTCGCATCTGCACACAGCGAATGGGAGACAGGTGGTCAAACTGTTTCCCATCACTAATCAAGAAAAAAATAAAATCGGCTAAAGCAATTAAGTCAGCAATAAATTTTAGAATTGTAAAAGAGATTTTTAGGTGTCTGTTTAGGTGTCAATTTAGGTGTCTGTATTTTGCAAAATTTTAAAAGTACGGAAATCTCGCAAATATTGATTTCTGATAAGTATCTCTCGTTTTGAAAATTGTATCTGGAACCCTTCCTCTAAAAGTAATGTTTTCAGTGTAATGGATAATGTTGGTCCATTTTATGAGAAAGTGAGATAAGGGCAATGACACTTGATTAGTGAAGATTTTGGACAAAAGCATGGCAAGCCTACCATTTTCGCCAAGCTAATGTTTGCCTGATTAAATTTCTGAACGCCGTGAACAGATATATCCGTTCACTAAGCTATAGATTTTACTGCAATAGAAGCATTATTTAAATTAATATAATTTTGAAGATATGCAGTTAAAAATAATTAGTAAGGATTCATACTCACAAGGTTTATATTTATATACGTAATTCAGTGTTTATATGTTGGAAAAATATATTTTTTAGCATTTTTAAATAATTACAAAGAAAATATTACAATTTTGCCCTTTTTCTCAGCGGTCAGAGGAGTTAATTCACAAAGTAACTCGTGTAGGAGTTAATTTTAAGTTCTCTAAAGGGTGCATTTACATTATGACTCTATCGTCTAAGGTGTTGGCGTTCCAGGCGTTAAATCATAAAATCCAACCAATAAGCTGTGCGTAAGAAACCAATGAATCATTCTAATTAGTTGGAATCGCTGACCTCGTAGACCTGGGGAATTGTTTTGTCATAATGTAAACTCAGCATACTATGGGTTCCAATCGATTGGACCGAAAAGTCTATTCTCAGCATGCGCCCTTTGCGAGAATTTCTTAAGACACACACTACACATGAAGAATAATAAAATCATTATCCAGAGATCTTTGCGTAATTTCAGAGAACTCTTGACGTCGAATTCAAAACGTGTCTTCAGAACTCAATCAAATGAGCTCAACTGCGATTGGTAGATTAGGGTATACAGACAACGGCCAGTAGCAAAAACATTAAATTTTAAAGTAACGTAAGTACTGTAAAAATCTTTTTCCAGGACTTATTCTAGATTGTCGCAACTGACATTTTCGCATAATGTTATTTTAATCTATACCATCTTAGTGATTTTAAGAGTGCCGACAAATGCACCGATCCCAAATTAAAAGTTTTTACTTGTACTATAGCAACCCATATTGAAAAACTAGGCTATATTTATGAAAAATAGTTCCTATAGACAAGTTAATAAACCTTGCCAATAATTACAGGATTGCCACTTACAAAGGAATGAGGTAGATAAGTTTTTTGTAATATAATCTCTATGAAATTTTATATCCCGTATATCGCCACTTTTTATAAAGGCAATCTTTACACATTGCTCACTCGTATTAATCAAGCAAAACGGATCATTTGATGTACATTATGAATTAATGTTTTTAAAATTATTTAAAGTTGTTCCATCGGGACAACGAACCAAACTAAATGTTGCATTGATTCAGTTAAACTTTGAAATTTTCTAAACAGTCTGTATGAGCTCCTTAATAGAAAGGAGGGTTAACTCACCGGTCTGCTTTCTACCGCTATCTCAACGTATGAGTACCGAATAATCATTATTGAAAAGACCAATCTTTCTAAGTCAGAGTTTAGATTGTTTTTATGTGGTTCAAAATTGCGGCGAATATGGAAGATGTAGGACGTTCTGTTCAACATAAAATAATTCTAATCTGACCTCGTCTATACAGAATGAATTTTCCTATCCTCTACGTAAGATATCCATAATCATCGCCAACACTTCATTTTTTTTTAAATTATAGGCCCAGCTTACGGGGCAGTATAAAATGAACTAAAAAGCGGCATGCGGCCCGCGTGCCATGTAGAGTACCACTGCTTTAAAGTTGTATGAAGTGAAATACTTTAATTTTGTGAAGACATTCAGCTATCAAATACGATGCATTAAGTAGTAAACACAATTTCAAAATAGATTTATATGTGTAGATTATTGAAAGTTTATAAGCTCAACAGTTTTCGTTAGAGTTGCGCATTCATCAGTTCATATTAAATTCGTTTGACTTTGCTAGAAATCTTTTATTTTCGCATTTCTAAAGAACAGGGATAACTATTTCCTGAGATCTCCTCCGCTTTCGTGCATCGCGTATCATGCTAGTGGCAATTTCATTACTGATTTCTCAAAATCGTAAATTACATAAAATGGTGAGTTTCTTGGTTAAAGTGAAAATTAAAAGATTATAGAAACTGTTGGTTGGTTTTATTTAATTTAAATGGATGTTCTTAGCAAAATGTTTGTCCCATTTTGATGAGAAGGCAAACATTAACATGGATAAAATATAAAGTATATTTTAAAGCAAATTCACTTTGCTACAAATACGTTCTATGCGCTTATTTGTAAAATGAGATCTCTAAAAATGTTTCGGAGAACGCGATGGATTTTAAGCATGAAAGCAAGATTTTAATTTAAAATAGATATGGAAATATTTTATTAAATAGTCTTAAATAATGGTCTTAACAGTTAAATTGTATACATACAGTCAATAGAGTCATAAACTAAAATAATTCCACTTCTCTAATTTAGTAAGCTTGTAATATTGGTTAAATGTAATTTAATGACCGGAGGGGTATATTTCTTGCTTATTCATTATACCGGAAATAAAGATTTTGGAGTTAATAGTGGAAATAAAAATTTTAAGAGATTTGTGATTTATAAATTTATTGAAAAGCGCAAACAAATGATCTATCCATAATCAAAAAATATAAAAAAATACATAGCGTTTTATCGATTTGATATTTCATTTCAAATTTTGAAAGATGGGGCTAAGGTTAAAGTATTCCGTGAGGATAAAATTAAATCAGTAATTTAGTCAAGACTATTTTAAACATATCAGTCGTACGTAAAGAATTATAATATCTGAAAAATTTCCTACGCTGACAGTATTAAAAAAAACTGGCCCTTTTGTACTCCTTTCATTCTGTGCAGATAAAGCTTTATCGCTATCAAAAACGAACGTGCGATCATTAGAGTAATATTTCGGACGTTTCCTCAACATGACATTAACATAGCATGAGTGAATACATTTACCTTCCTTTTTTGCAAAGATTAATTTTACTTCATAATCACTTATGTACCATAGTGAAGGTCCATGAAATTGATTGTATATTGTCAACGCTCAACTGTTTTCACAACTTGTCGCATTGATACTGTGAACAGTCTGAGAGACCCCATGATCGACTGATGAAAAAAAGCTTTAATTATTCATAATTTTCTGTACTAAACTTTATTTATAGAACTAGCTCTAAAATTAATCTATACAGAAATCTGGTGATATTGGGGCTTTTTAGACAGAATTTCACTGGTATCTGTTATTAAACTGTGAAACTTGCACGAACCATTAAAACAAACATTATTTTAAAACACGTCAAAAGAAAAACTATAAACTGTGAAAATTTAAAACATCAGCTGTCTGCGGGGCCGATAATATCAGTTAAGGATTAATAATCCCAATCTTGAAGTTAATATAGGAATCTCCACTAAATGTAACTTCAGGTACCGGTAAAATTGGTCTCTACCTAGCAACGTCGTTGCGACACACAGTGGGGCGTTTTGACGATCTAGGTGGACAAAATTATTGTGTTGGAGTTTAATTAGGTTTTGCTTGTTGTTTGAATGTATCGCTAATAAAATGCTCAAACAGTTAAAAATATTTAATTATTTATATTATCATTATTTATATTATCGTTATTTATATAATTTATAATTTTATATTATTTATTTTGTTTATAATATTGTATTGCCATAGAAACTACACATGTATTCAAACTTTCAGCGTAATCGGATAATTAAATGTTATTTAAAATTGACTAACAAGATTTGAACTAAACATACTTACTAGAAGTTAATATAAAATGATTAAATAATTAAAATAACAAGGTTTAACCGGTCTACCAGAGTGGCTTTTATTTAAGACTTTCGTTTTCTATTGCTTCAATAACGCAATCCGGTAGGAGAAATGTTCCTTGAAACAAAGCGAAATTGTATTGATAAAAAAGTTGTCTATTTTTTTCAGATTTAGACCATTTTTGTTTAATTTCAAAACAAAATGTCCTGACACCTGATTTCAGGCTCTTAAAAAGTCTTCAGTTAACTGAGGATTCTTCAGTTTTTCAAACAAAATGAAAGGACATCTTCGAATTTGCTTTCCTTCGTGTTGGCAACCTATAAGTCAACTACATATTTTCGAGATTTTTGTGTAGTCATCCTGAAAAATAAGTTTTAAAACAAAAGCATATTTTGAAAAATAAGCTTTTATATTTTGTGACTCTCTAAAAAATAATAATGCTACCCAAATTATTTTCAGTGGAAAAAATGCTGTTGTGTAAATCAATAACTTATATAAATTTTATTGAATTTGAAATAAATTTTTTGCGTACAGACGTTGATGTATCCGAATTATTTGTGTGGCCCTTAAAAGAAATAGAACTATTGCGCACTTTATTTTCACTTTAAAAGGATGGTATTGTGCATCTCGATAATCTAGATTATTTTTGTTGAAATTTAATTAAAATTTGTTTGCAAATAAACTATCCGCAATATTTTGTGTGGCCCTGTAAAAAATGCATTATTGCTAAGTTCCTCAAATTATAATATAATTAAATTATCTAAAATACACATGTAAGCCAAGCTTCAGCTCAATCCAATAAGTGGGTTAAAATTGATTTGCAAGATTTAAACTAACTTTTGTGCAGCTCTGTCGATATAGTATAACTTCTACTTTCCTCAAGTTAAATAATATTGTATTGTCATTGAAACTACACATGTATTGAAAGTTTTCGATTAATCGAATAATTGGAAGTGGTTTAAAATTAACTTGCAATATTTAAACTGAACTTTCGTGTAACTCTGTAGAAATAGTATAACTTCTACGCTTGTCAAATTATAATATTGTATTATCATTAAAACTACACATGAATTCAAAGTTTCAGATCAATCCGATAATTAAAAGTGGTTTAAAATTGACTTGCAAGATTTTAACTAAATATAATTCATACACTGAAAGATAATATAAAGCTGGTTTATTAATAAAAACTTTGGTATTCGCAATCTTTCACAGGATTTTTTTAAATGTCCAATTCTTTAGGAATGGCACTTTTATTTAATATAAATCTTATTGCTTAATACTGTATTAAGTCAAGATAAAGTTTGTAAACAACATGGATCATCCAAAACACAATTTATGAAAAAAGTACTTAAACTGGTTTAATGGCGTTTATTTTAAAACAATAGGTTAAATCTGACCATGACAAATATGCAATATATTTTCAGAAAACTCGTGCTTTCACATTAAACAAAATAGTTAAAACGTGCTTTCGAACTTGGAGAAATAAATGCAGCCGTTGAAACACCCTCAAACCAATTGCGCAACTGTCTTTTTTTTTACGGTCGTAGTTAATATACACCACGAAATTTTTCGACAAATCGTACGGATCTCGACAAGACATTCAGCTACCAGAATATCCGGTCATGTTAAATTCAGAGAGTATCGGAAAAATTAATTTTGTCAAACTATATCATCAAAACGCCCCACTGTGCGACATTTAAAAAAAGCCCGTCATTGTCACTCTCCATACAATCACGTTTAAATTTTTTGCTGGAATTCCTTTTAACAAGTTTTCTTCCCAAACTAGCTAATTTTAACCTCTGAGTGTTACTATCCACTCGCGCCATATAACAAAATAGAATTAAAAGTACAAGGGTGTTTAACGTGGGATGCTTCCGGCCGCCTAAGTGTGCCATCCAACTCTTGATTCGTTCCTGTTACCTACTACTCCTTGCAGAAAAGAGGATATTTCAGCGCACTTACAGCTTGCTTGGCATTTCTAGATATTTCCATTATTGGACAGTTTGATAGCTTTGTGTTTTGTTGCGGTCTGAGATAGGGACAGAATCTCGCACACAGCAGAAAATAAAGGCAACTTTAATAAATGTTATCCAAGATTAAATTACATATTAAAGTATAACTTATTTTAAAAGGGAGCCAAAACCACAGCGAAGTTGTTTGTGTTACATCGTGCATTTGAATATTTCTCTATTTTTTTTCTATGTTGCGGTATAAGATTAAGCAGGGTGTATTTGGTCGACGGAGTATCCATTTGAGTTTGATATCGCTTTTTTCCCCCATTAAGTACGCAAATACAAACTTTTTAACAATCTGAATACCATATTTCTGAATATAAATCCTTTAAATGCTTGGAACTAAATTTTTTCTGGTTTAAGAGTTTCGCAAACTAAATTTCTTGCAATAATTTTTAAAAAGGACCTGCATTTCTAAACACTTCCCATGAAGTGTTTGACGTTTGATCGAAACTATCAAACCGGAGAAAAATGTTTAGCATAAGCCTGTTTTGACCGTATATTTACATGTTGAATGCTTTAAGGTTGGAGATCAAGTTGAGCAGCTTGAAAATGACAGTTAAACCAGTGCGAAAAACTCTCTTGTTAAAACCTATCAATTAAACAATTTTTTTTTCTAGAATATCTCACATTCTTGTAGTTTAAAAAAAACAAAGTGAAGGTGAAGTGGGCGGACAGAACGCAGCAATGAAAAGGCATTAACTAAAAATTATCAATGTTCAAGAACTAAAGCAATAGTAATACTAGTTCAAAATTTAGCCAGCTGGTATCGTAGGCAAATAGCTAGTTTATGACTTATAACTGTACGTTTCTGGCTTTTCAGAGATTCGTTTTCAACGGCAAGTAGTTTAGGAACGCTTAAAAGTTTGTTTTGAGAGTTCATTTAAGTTATGAATTTGCTTCAGAAACTATGTCAACACAAAGGTCAGCTGTAAATTTTGCTGGCAACTACACATTGAGAAACTGAATGAAACTCGGATGAGTAATACGGATAAGTGTACATTGTCTATAGATGGACAAAACTGGTTGTTTTTAAAGAAGTTGTTGAAATAGACAAGTGTTGAAAGTATGTATAGTAGAGGAAAGCCATTTAAGTTGGTGTTTGGGGGGATGAAGCGCGACATTAAATTTAAGTTGTACCTCAAATAACACATTGCTAGATGTTTGGTTGGTTTTATAGGCACATTCTAAATTGGAAGATGCTGCGCCACACACGTCAAAATATTTAGACATAACAAAAAAAATATGCGTATACAGTTACGAGACACTACGTATGTTTTTATGGTTCCCATAGGTGAATTCTTAATAGGTATTCATGGGCTTTGGAACCACGGGAATATGAGCTATATTTATTTTAATTTTTCATTTCCTTCCTCTTGTCCGTTCTTTCCCTCTTTGTTTCATTCAGGACGTGGTTTCCTCTTCATAGATAAAAGCGATTCCACATAAACGGATATTAACCTGTCTGTATAGATTTATGAAAAATTGCAATCCACCCAAGTGTGTGGCGACCCGTGTTCCTGTAAAAGGGATCCTGCTAGTTAAGAGGAACCAACACACTGCTTTGGACGTGTCTTAAAGTAGACGAGAGATGCATATCGCTCCCATATGCATATATCGGCTTGTCTGTTGACTGGTCATTGCTAGAGATAAAGTGAACGGTCACTTACTAGTCTTTACTTAAGGCGGTATTAAAAAATATTTTTTTTTTCACGCTCAACAACTCACTTTTCTGACACATTTTCAGACTTGTTTTTAAAAGCAAAAATATGAAACTTGGCGGCATGATTTATGAAGAGATTTATAAGGGACAAGTGTTTATATTTTTAGTTCAATTAATTGGAAATTGATTTACAAATTTTTTTTTTTCACAGTAAGATAATTTTTTTGTTTCCAGCGCTATTGCTTCGGGAAATTCGATTCACAGTCTTCACTTTGACAGCTTTGTTTGAAATATATTCTACCTTTTATAAAACAAATTGACCAATACGGACATTATAAATTTTTTTTAATAAGATAACCTGCCAATTGGATGCATTTTAGAGGAAAAATGAATTTTAAAAATGAGTCGTGAAATAAGAAGTTTGGATTTGAGTACACCCTTAAGGTACTTTCGAACCCATCTAGGGGAGCATACCGTGCTTCTCTCCTAAAAAATTACCTTTCTAGAATCCGCTACAAAATAGACGGTCTGCCAGGTCTACGGCTCTTCAGTTAATTCTGTTCTTAAAAACTACACACTGTACGCCATTGCGCACTTGTGTGCTCTGGTGCATTTCGAACCTCCCCAATTTTAAGCCTCTATATGTTAAAAATAATTAACCTGCACTTCATTACATTTGTAAAAACTTACCTTTTTTGAATTATATTATCGGATTATTTCCGTCATGAGCACCCACTTCATGCACGCTTAATACAGATCTTCATCAACATCGCCCATCTTGCATCCCACTTTTTGGTAATAGAATTGGACATCTTTTTGAGGATAGCCGTTTTAAGTAATATTGAAGTAAGCCCATGCCCTCAGAACTTAAATCCTGCATGGTGACCTCTTGATATTATCTCCCTTGATACTTTCAATGCTTTAGAAAAATAGTTCGGCTCTTGTTGTGTTTCAGCAATTTTTTCCTTCACACCGTGTACACAACAACAAATATCTAGATACATATACAGATGGGTCAGAGTAGAGAAAATGTTAACTCCGGGATTGTTTGTCAGAATACTGTGCTTATCTATCTTTTACTCAGCTCAGTGATTACTGCTTAATTAATTGCAATAGAAAAGGCTGTTATTTCTCTTAATCATTTATACAGATTGAAAAAGTTCCACTGATGATATTAAATCAGCTATACATCCATATATTTCAAGAATTCTGAAACGTTTTAATCGGTTCACTAGATGTTAAATTATATTGCTGGGTCCCAGGACACATGGGTATACCAGGTAATGAGAAATGAGCTGAGGCGGCAAAACGTGCTCTTAATCCATTATTCCAACTGATCTCATTTACGGATGTTAAATATTCTGAATAAAATATTTTATAAGTAGTCGGAAAGTTGGGACACCGAATTTAATAACCAGTTACATCATTGTCGAAACGTCAGTGAAGGCTGACTGTGGAGACTGGAAATGTTTTTGGTTTCTGTTTGTTTCGCTAGAACTGCCGCAAAGTGTCAAATTAGGTTGATTTTTGGTAGGTATGTTGGTGAGGTACCTGAATTTAGTTGTATAGTTTTTGGGTAATATTGGTTCATTCGTTCTAAGTAAAAACATTCAGGCGTTGATAAGTGGGGAAAGTTAACGAATAGATGAGTGGTGTCCAGTGTCTTCAGAATACGTGTGTGGGTTTACCAATTTGTTTAATAATGTAAGTTTTCCCTTCTTCATTGCTAAATGTACCACATAAATTTTCAAATAGTAGATTATCAATAGAGTGTATCACTTGAAAAAATAAAGTTAAAAGCAAATACTCACAAAAATTGTAATTCTTGATATTTATTTAATCCTTGATAAAATATACAACTGTAGTCATCTTTTGACATATTCACTTTTAACAAAAATTTAATAGCAATTATGATATATGGAATAAGCAAAAGAAAAATACAACCACTGGTCTCCATGGGTAAACTAAGCACAGCAAGGCAGAACATACAAAAACTGCTGTCAAGGTAGAACATACCAGAACTGATGTGTAAACAGCTTTTAAAGGGCTAGCTATTTAACATAAGCCAATCAAAACAAAGAATCATGAGTCATTCATCAAAAACTCACGAGCACATATGCAAATCATTGATTTGCATAAAATATATTTGCCTACAAAATAATTAACTTACAAAAATTAGCTGAATAATGTAAATAAACTTTTAAACCTACTTCTACCAAAACTAGTCGGATGTGCCAATCCCAAAACTTTCTTCTCACACAGGTTTCGCATACACTAAGAAGAAACAGCAACCAATTTATATGAATGTCTAACTGAATCTAAAGTTTTATTAAATTCTGTGCATTAGTTCTTGAAATAAGACTATTGCTAAAATCGTATAAATCCTGCGAAATGCAGTATAGCAGCGCCAACTGTCGGGAGATTTAGACCAAAACCTAATCAACAATAACTTATGACAACGTCTAATTGAATCTGAAGTTTGATGAAAATCCGAGAATTAGTTCTTGAGATATAGCTATCGTAAAAATAATGAACAAAGTGCCATAGCAGCGCCACCTGTTAAGATATCTACTCAAATATGTAATCAGCATCTATTTATATCGAGGTCCAACTGAATCTGAAGTTTGAAAATACCTGCAATAGTTCTTGAGATATAGCTATTGCGGAAATCGCAAACAATGAAGCATAGCAGCGCCACCTGATAGGCAATTTTCACCAAAAACTAATCGGCACCAATTTCTATTAAGGACTAACTGAATATAAAGTTTTATTAAATTTGGTGCATTAGTTCTTGAGAGAGCGCCCACAAAATTTTTGAAACATACAGTCAGACTCAAACATTTTCTAAAAGCAGTCAAGTCGTGTTCAATACCTTCTAAAACGTATAAATCCATCGAAAACCGAAAGTCGGAAATTTTAATGAATCAAATACATTCTTCTTGTAAAGACAGAAGAAAGTAAAAATGTTAAGAAAACATGACTTCAAAAGATTACATTTAAGTTTGTGAAGATGCATATGAATTGCGATGCTAAGTGAAGAGATGAAATGTTTTGAAAACAAAACATGGCTATCTGTGCACTAGAGTTAACAAATTTGAAGGGGTCGGGAGGGGAGGGGGGGGGGAAGTAAGGAAAAAAAATTCCTGAGATCAAAATAATACATAAATTTATGAAAATAAGATGAGCAGAAAACTAAAAAAGAATACATTACAAATTGCCCGCCTTTCCTGAACATTTCTTTAGGAAAAAAATGTACACATTTAAATTTCAAAAGGTCTTCATTGGCGACAAAGCTAAATACATTAAAAAAAAAATTAGATATTGACTAGTAAGCTCAGTCCACTCATTAAATGTCCACTTTAATGAAAAGTTCTTTCAAATAAGAGTTCAAATTGAACACAAATAAGCAGATCTGAAGTTTAAGAAAACTTCTTCTTTAGGTAAAGCCTTCGTTAATGCATCAGCTAGATTGCCCTTCGTGGGAGATTGCCCTTCGCTAGATTGCCCACATGGAGTATGCTGAAAACCTAATTTTCAACTAGATTACGTACAAATTTGTATTTAAGTCAATGTATCGATTTTTAATATTTTCAGTTTTGTATTTCATGAAGTGAATGGCAGCAGTGTTGTCACAGAGTGAGATTGGTTTTCTGTAGACTTAATATTGAAGGACCAATAGCAGTTTGCAGTTCATGTAGACAGGTATCAATGTACTTGACCTCTTTGCTGGCTTCACATGCAGAAATTAATCATGATTCCATAGGTGATAATGTAACACAACTTTGTTTTAAGACTCTCCATGTGAGAGGGAGGCCGTTTAAAAAAAATAGAATATGATGACAAAGACTTTCTATCTGCTGGATCACTTGCTCATGAGGCGTGGGCTGTAGAGGTAGACGTTCCGGAGTTAGGCGAAGACCCAAAGATTTAGTAGAGGATAGATATAACAAGATCTACACCAGTCCTTTTCAATGTTCCAGTCCACGTCTTTAAGAGAATTGCGAGAGTACAGCCACATTGTATTCTACATCCGGACAACAGTTGGCTATGTATTGCAAGCACCCTAGAAGAATCCGGTAAGGCATGTCCTTCATTGGAGACACAGCAACTTCCTTGTCTGTTAGTGTGGATGGCGACGGCATGTATCCAGCTGGGGAAGGAAGAGAAATATTAATTTTATGAACTGAATTAAACTGTTTCATACATTTTTCTATATACTTAGTACAGTTAATATTCTTGATTTGCCCTTCTCTTTCACTTTTAAAATCTATTCCTAATAAAGTTTTTTATTTTCCAAAATTATCTTTCATAAATACTTTCAATTAACTGTATTACCTCTTCTAATACTTCTTGAGTTTCAGCAAAAATGGGCAAGTCATCTACATAGACTAGTATAATCGTTTTCTGTCTATAGGTATACACACGTCAAAACTTCTAAAAACCCAATCAATTTTGAATGAAATAAATATAAATTTCAAATATCAATTTTGAATGAAAGTACCAGCAATGACCAGCTTGATGAAGATAATATATTGTTTTAATTTTATATAACACAATTTTCCTCGCCAGGGATAACATAACATAACCTTCAGGTTGTCTAACGTACGTTTCTTTGTCTATATCTCCGTATAGATATGCAGACTTTATATTCAAAAGGGCACTGAGCCCAACCCAGGATACAAAAATAACAATGAAGAGGCGAATAAGTGAAAAATGTACAACTGGACTAAGTCTCTTCATAATAAAGTCCTTCACGTTGATAATTCTCCAAAATACAAATCTAGCTTTATAAGTACTACACACTGATTAGGTGGGATTTTTTTTTTTTTGGGGGGGGGGGGAGGTCAAGAGTCCATACCTTTCTTTCTATCATTATTTATTTCGTGATCCATTGCTTGTATCCATCTAGCTGCTTGAGGTTGTTTTGCTTGTTTTGGGGATTTTGGGATAATCAACTCAGCTACCATGGCTTCATTACTTATTGATGTTTCTGCATCTACAATTAACTTTAATTGGATGGGACCTTGATAATCGTTATTCAATGAAAAATTTGCTTTAGAGCTATCGTAAATTATTTTGTTTTCCTAACAATTTTCTTTTAATTCTAAACTACTTCTTACTCTCTTCTCACAAGGAGTAATAATATATAAATGTCAGTTTTACCTTTACTTGCTCCTTTTTCTCGTATCGTAATGGGCCTTAAGAGAGTTACTGTGTCTTGCTCCTCTGAAACCTTTTGTTGGCTTTGGGCATCTGCGCGTTCATCCTTTTTATATCTGGAAATTTCTCTGCTTCAGTTGGTACAGAGGATGTAGTTAGAATCTGTGCCTGCTGTCCTTCTGTCTGTGAAAGGCTATGACTTGAAAAAACAAATTCATCATGACTATTACTTATCTTATGTTGAGGATATTTCGATTGTCCTGCCATCAGACTCATCAAAGGTGACATGTTTAGACTCAGTTATGCTGTCGTCTTCAGGAAACCATACTCTGTAACCACTTGTGCCGAAACCTTTAAAAACACCCCTTCTTGCACGAGGTTGGAATTTATTTTGCTTTTGTTTGGGTATATGTACAATGCTATATATCCATAACGTTTTAGATGTTTGATGATTGGTTTGTTTCCATACAATCTTTCAAAAGGTATGGCATCTATAGCTGTATGCAAGATCCTGTTTCGGATATCTTTGGTGGCCATTACTGCCCCAATCCAAAGACGGTTAAGTAAATTTTCTGCAAATGAAAAAGTCCTCATTCCTTCAAATAAAAACACAATTGTATGGTTCGGAACATAGATTCATTTGCGGGCTATAAGTTGAAGTTCTTTCATGCTTTATTCTCTGTGTAACATATTCCCTACTAGCTGTTACCCGTGACTTTGTTCACGTAACATTAAAGGAAAAATAAATATACTAATCAAGTAAAATATTTCACTCCAGATAATTAAAATCGTAAATAATTAACTTACTCTTTATCACATTTCATAGAAGAAAATACGATATTTCTTTGTTATAGGGGCCTTGACATAAATCAGTTTAAAAAAAAATAAAATTTTGTGCCAAATAACCGCTAAAAGGAAACTGCAACAATGGAAAAAAGACGGCCATATAAAATCGTGTAAATCGACGGATTGGGTAAAAAGAAATGTCAATTTTACCTGATAAACTATTTTACTTTTAACGACTTTGAGAAACGTTTTAACAGCCATCATTTAAAAATAATTCATTGGAAATAGTATATGCTTTTTCTTTAAATTCAATTCTTGTGAATATAGGGAGGAATAATTCTACACCTAAATGCAAGGAGCTTCAATTGCAAAGCTTTTTGCAGCCCAAAATTACATGCAAACGTAACACTTAATTTGCAAAGCTTTTTGCAACCCAAAATTATATGTAAACATTACTTTTGCATGTAATTTTCAGTGCAAATTAACATTTATAAGGGTTCAAATTAAAATTAATTTGGGTGCGAATTACATGTAAATATTACGTTTGCATGTAATTTGGGGTTGCAAAAAGCTTTGCAATTGCAAGTGTTACGTTTGCATGTAACAGTAAATTTGTGCCCTTGGTTTAATCTATAGCTGAAACAAATCTTGATTTCTTGACAATATGCTGACAGGCGATTTTTGCTCGGCAGAATAAATTGATTCATAAAGTTTGAATATGTGGAAATATGTTTTTATTTTTCGGAAATTTTACTGAACTCTATTTTTTTTTCACCAACTATTCAAATTGAATATAAAATAATTTTTTTCAGTTTTAATGAGAAAATGACATAAAAATATATTAATCCGTTTTATTTCTCCTTTTGTTATCCACAAAAATGGAGTAATTTAAGTACCGTTTTTAGAGAAATTTCGTTAAAATTTACAAAAAAATATTAATATCTCGAAATCTAATTCAAAATTTTAAATTCTCAGTTTATATGACACCCTCGAATCAATGATAACCGGTATTAAGTAAATCGCGTTGCATTAAGAGGAGTAGTTGCGAAATACACACAGTCAGATTTTAACTTAATAGACTTGTGTTCAATTTTCTTTTCCTAATAATCTTACTGATGCTTGTATTATTAATCACAGAGTTCAGACAATAGAGATGAAATGTTCATGTTTGGCGTGAAGCTGAAAATGCAACCCTACAGAAGGCCCAAACAACTGGCGGCTTGCTTTGAAAACCTCTCCCTGTCCAATGAATCTAGTCCTTGTTCCACGTGCAGCCTCTCTCCATCCGATGAAGTCAGCCCTTGGGTCTAATGATTTGAGAGATAACCGGCTTCATATTGCAAGCCGATTTTACGGTTCATTACCTCTCTATTCTTTCACTGTACTCGGTGATTATTAATGTATGAAATTGATACACGCTTCATTTGAAACATATTTAAAAAATCCCGTTTTATTATGACGTCACTTTGATCGCAGAGAAATCTCTTTTCAATGATATAATTCTTGTTAATTTTCTTTTCCTGGCATTAATGACGTGAATTTTAGCAGAAAACTCACATCTGTTTGTAACTGATATTCAAGCTTATTATTAATCAGTTTCAAAAACATATTTCAGTTATTCATCTTAAATATGACGTCCATTATGTATATACTTTTATTATACACTGATAGTCATGCTCTTTGTAATATTACGAATATTTGAAAATACATGTTTTATTTATGACGTCATATTTGTTCAAGCCAAGGAGGATCCTTTTCATAGTTCCATGGTTCAAGCGAAATCTTTTTCTTAGTAATATAATTATTGTTAATTCTTCTTTCTAATTATAACGTAGTTTTTGACAGAAAAAGATCTTTTTAATGTAACCGATATTCATACTTCATGTATAATAACAAATACTCCATATTGTTGTTTCAAATATCACAGAAATTCATCTTCTTTTGAATTATTTTCATTTTTCACGTGAAAATCGCTCAATTGAAACTTAATTGTTGAGGAAAAATTATTTTTCCGCATTTTTATTTATTGGCAACGATCAAAGCCCTAGCAACGATAAAGTAAAATGGTTAAATTTTATCTAAAAATGTCCATTGATTCTCTATGAAAATAATCAAATTTTGAATTATTAAGAAAAGTATTTGCATAAAATAAACAAACCAGTCTATGTTCATTTCCGGGTTATAATCCACCTATATGCAAAGATACAGGGCCATTAATTTCTCCATTTTGACGCTGGCTTCAGCCTAACATTTCCACACAATCGGATTTATAATATTATTAGGATTACAATGACCTAAGTGTTCATGCCACAACATTTACATTATTTCTTTCAAGTGTATAAGTATTATTATAAAGACTCTCATTACAAACGTTTGTACCTTTTTTACATCCTCCAACCTCCAGATGAAACTTTCTTCGGTTTTACTGCAGGCAACATATAAAAATTTATCTTTTAATCTCTGTGTATCTAAATACTCATTTCGGGGAACAGATTCTAAAACCCTTTCCATTTTAGCATGCATCCCTGCTTTATCCATTTTACACTTCGAGATTAGATTTCTATGTACACTAGGTACATAAAGTACACTATGAAGATTCACTTTCTTAACTTTCCCTTGATCTACATTATCAAAACTTACATTTCCTATACATTTCACTAAATGAGGGGTTGTACCTATTCTTACTACTGAACCAGAAGTGGATAAGTCAGTGAGGTGAAAAATTGTTTATTCTCACATACATGACCAGTGGATGCAGAATCTAGTATCCAATCCCAAATAGCAGATAGAATTTCATTAACATAACATTGTACTTTAACTATATATTCAGTTACAAAAGAACCAGTATTGTTATCATTTATATGGCCACATGCATGAGCATTATAAACCTGTTTTTTACTTAAAGCTCGGTTCTCTATGTTGGGGTTAATTGAGTTACTGAATTAACTATCATTAAACTTTCTTGTTTTTTGTCTTTCTCTGAAGTTACGTCGGGCAGTTTCTTTTTAAAATTTCGAATTTAACATAATCAAAAGGAAATTGACTATCTTCTAAATTATCAAATTCTGAGATATCCAAATTCCTCGGGTAAACTCTGTATAAGTTGATAACAGCGATGGGTTTCTGAAACTGTTTCCCCTGCACTTAATACTTTCCTATATGACTCCTCAAAACATGCAATAAAAGTGAGAAAATCTTCATGATTTGGCTTTAAATTACTAAATTCATTTATATAAAATAACTTTAACCCTCTTTCAAGTATTTCCAAAGCTTGCTTTAATTTTTCGCATACTTCAACAGGGCCAGATAAATGACCTACTGTTAGTTCAACTTCTGGGCTACAGCAACTTTTAATTAAACCCGCAGCTTTTTCCTTGCTTTTCTCTAATTTAAATATATCTTTCTGATAATTTATCAAGTTTAGGCCATTTACTCTTATCTGTCCAAACTTTCAGTCCCTCACATTGCAAAACTCTGGTTATTTGATGCACCAATTCTCTATAGTTCTCTTGTCAACATCATGGGTCAATTTATCAACATGGCCATTTTCAAGTGACCTCATTCAGATTGCTCTTACGAAACTCCCATATTGGAGACCAACTGTTCAGGGAACTGTGTTGAACCCAGAAATTAAAAGCCAAATTTTCAATTCTGTCTGAGAGAGAGGGCAACCCCGGCATGTTTACGTAGAACAAAGATGGGGACCCACTTAGGGAGGCCCAAAGCCACTCTCAGTGCAGTATTTTGTAGAACCTCTAACCTTTTGAAGAAAGACACTTTAGCTGTAGAAAGAATGGCTGCACCATATTCAATCGTGCTCAGGATGGAGGAGGTTGCTAGACTTAAAAGATGAGACGATCGGGCACCGTAGCGAGTTTGGAATAATGCTTTTAAGATGTTAATTTTTGTGAAAGCCTTCTTCCGCAAATACTCTCCATGTCTGCGAAAACCTCCCCGCCGCGTCATGTAGAATCCGAGGAATTTGATTTCATCGGTCCACCCGATTAGGCCACTGTTGATGCTGAAATCGAAATCAAACTCTCTAATACGTCTAGAGAAATTAATTGCATGACATTTATCCGGTCGAATATTCAGCTTCCAGTATTGGCACCATTGGGCGGTAACCGCAGAGCCTCTTGAAGTCTTTCCCGACATAAGTCCAGGGATCCGGCGGAGCCATACATAAAGATGTCGTCCGCATATATTAAGTATTTGATCCTTAGGCCGTCCAGAATTTCAAAGAAATCTGACAGGAAAATTGTGAATAGAATTGGACTCAAGACCGCGCTCTGTGGAACTCCCTTGTTAATGTTGTGAGGAGATGAGAGAAAGCCCCTCTAGGACACTTTAATGCTCCGGGAAGACAGGAACCGATGAAGCCATCGTAGGATTGGCCCGGTTATGCCAGTTTGAGCGCACATTAATATCAGGCCATCAACGTAGATGCTATCATAATCTACTTGTAAGTCAAGTGATATTTCCGGGATGAACCTAATCTCATTCTTCGCCCGGGCAATGTCGTTATGTAACATTGTAAGAGTGGTCTGGCTGTCCCTGAAAGGCTGAAATTCTAGAAACCTGTAACTTAGTATGTTATTTTGTAGAAGGTGATAACTAATGCGCTTTGCTATCCTTCTTTCGCATATTATATACATCACCGATGTCAAAGCGATAGGGCGGTATGAAGCGACGTCCTGTTTAGTTTTCCCCGGCTTAAGTATCAGTAGTATGATTACCGATGTCCATTCCGAGGGTATGTCACCCGAGCACCAGATATCGTTGTAAATTTGAAGTAAAGTTGTCTGGGAGAGATCGTGTTCAGACCTTTAAAAAAAACTCGCACCAATTTTGTCTTCGCCTGGAGAAGTTGCTTTGGTACTCTTAATGGCCTCTCTTAGCTCTGACAAATCAAAAGGTCTATTTATCTGACTATTACACTATGGTCCGTAGGTCAGGGGGGGGGGGGGGGCTCGTGAGTTGATTCCTCGCTGAAATAGCCTGCAAAAATCTCAGCTTGAGTTTTGGCCTCTGTTATTAAATAATTTGCGTGCAATAAGCAAAAGTGAGTTTGAATGGGAGTGCATGACAGATTTTTAATTTTTCGAAAATATTTATGCAAAATGCGTGGGTCTTTGGCATTTTTAAAGATTGAGTCCCAATAATGACGTTTTGAGCCTTTTATCACCTGCCGGAGCTTGGGCGCCACCTTGTACCGTATCCAGTATGTCGAAGATACCAACTGGCGGGCTTTTCTCAAAAGGAATTTTTCTGTAAATGTAAGTTACTACATCTGGCAGTCCAACAGGCCGGGAGTCCTTTGGAGGGCGAATTTCGGAGAATCTTTATTTGTTCATTGATTGTCGAACCTCAACGCAAAAGGAGTTGTTGTCCAAATTTGGGTGCACGCCAACTTTTTCGTTTACATCCTGGCATATCCTGCGCTACTTAAAATGCATGGTGCTAGGTTTGATTGGGGGAGTAAGGTTCACCGATATGGATATTTGAAAATGGTCACTATCGAAGAGCTCGTCTTCAACGTGGACTTAGGTGCTGGCTTAGATCTGAAGAGCTAAGTGATAAGTCTATAAGACAGCAAGCACCGCTGCGAGCAATATATGTAGGAGTTGTCGTATTTAAAAGGCAAAAAGAGCTCTCTGCCATCCAATCAACGAAGCGTTCACTAGCGACAGATGCCGCCTGCGATCCCCATAATTGGTGGTGCAAATTAAAATCACCAAGGATAAGGGAAGGCCCCGAAAATCGCGACAGATCTTCACAAAGTCCTCAACCACTAGACCGGAACTGGAGTAAACATTTATAATATTTAGGGGAAAAGACAGATGAGTAAATCGGATGACCATAATTCCATTGACAAGACTGATCAATGGCAGGGAGATTTTATGGGAAGACCAAAGGGGGTTAACAGCAATCGCTAGGCCTCCACCTGGGCGACCAATTCTGTCCAAACGATACAAAATTTTCCCGGGTATATGAATATCTTTATCTTCCGAGAAAAAAGTTTCTTGTAACACCAAGACATCCGCCTTGGAGAAAGGGGGGGGCAGTGAAGCCAGGCTTGTTTGTTACTTACACTCCTACAATTCCACTGCAGTATATTTAGTCCCATCCCTGCCTTTACAAAGGAAAATAGCATAACCATACACACTGTACTCCATACAGAAGTACTTGGTTTTGACTTCGAAATTATGCATGAATTTAGTAATTAGCGTATAAAAAGTATCTAAGTATAACTTGTTTAAAACTTACAGTGGTGGCCAAAAGTGTGGACATTTTTTGAAAGTTTCATGTTTTTTAACTTTGTGTGCTTGTAGAATATATTAATTTTCACTTAAATACGAACGTTTATATATCAAATTGAAGGTAATTTAATGTAGAATTTAATAATAAACACAGTATTACAATATCTGTAACAAAAAAAGCAAACTATATAGTAAACTAATAGTAAGATCTATGTTAGATTTGCATTTCTTTTAAAATTATACTTAAACAATCAATACTTAGTAGGATAACCCTTATTTTTAAGACAGCTTCACAGCGTCTTTTCATCAAGTGAACGAGTGTTTGGGGTTCATCTTACGTAATAACATAGTGCCAAGAATCAATTATAGCTTCAATAAGTTGTCTTTTATTGGATGGACGGGTTTTTGCGTACAAGAATTTTCAAACGTTGCCACACATTTTCAATTGGATTGAGATCAGGGCTGTTTCCTGGCCATGGTAATATATCTATGCCTTTATTTTGAAACCATGCTTTGCATACTTTTGCTGTGTGGCATGGAGCTGAATCCTGCTGAAAAATAAATGGTGCGTTGTTGGGGAAGAGATCCCTGATGGAAGGTATCAATTTTGATTCCAGGACAGTTTCGATGTATTTTTTGGCATTCAGGATGCCATCAATCACTTGAATTCGGCCCACACCATCTGCAGACATACATGCCCAAATCATGACATTTGTTGGGTTTTTTGTAGTTGCTTCAATGCAATCAGGATGAAGTGCTTCTCCTACTCTACGTCTCACGTATTTTTTACCATCACTACCAAAGAGCGATATTTTACTCTCATCGCTCCAGATTACTTGCTTCCATTGATTTTCTGACCATTTAATGTGTTCTTTTGCCCACTTGTTTTTTTCGTTGATTTTGATTTAAATATGGGTTTTTCCTTGGAATTCTAGCTTGTAGTCCAAATCCTGATAACCTTCTTCTTATTGTTCTTGAACTTACTGCAGTACCCGCTGCATTCATTTCACATCTAAAGGCATCTGATGAAATTTTTCTATCTTGAAGGCATAGCCGTTTAATTTTTCTATCGGCATTAGCACTTGTGCATTTTTTTTCGGCCTGATTTGGCCTTATTTTCCACCGATTTCGTTTTTTCATAAGGTAAACAGAACTTTCGTACACCAGAACAAGTCACTGAACCACCAACTTGTCTTGCAATTTCAGCATAAGAGAGGCCATTTTCTCTCAATATGACACTTCGGCTTCATTTTGTAGCTGTCCAATTAGTTCTTGTTGATGACATTGTTTAAAATTAGTTTAATTAAAAAAAAGGACTTTAAATATTCAAAAACAGCAATACTCTATTTAATTGTACTAGTATGCATCATTCCGCAAAATATTTCCACAACAATAACTCTTTTACCATCCAAATAACCTAAACTATAGTTAGACATTTGATTAGTCCTCAGAACAGTGTTTGTGATTGGCTAGTAAGCTTTTATTACAAAACATGTCCTTATTCAAAACGATTTGTGTTTGTTCTGCTAAAATGAGCATAACTTTTTTTGTAATACAGATATTGTAATATTGTTTTTATTATTGGATTCTACATTAAATTACCTTCAATTTGATATATAAACGTTTGTATTTACGTGAAAATTAATAAATTCTGCAAGCACGCAAAGTTGAAAACATGAAACTTTCAAAAAATGTCAACTTTTGGCCACTACTGTAAGGTAGTGAATACGTGTGCTAATCTCAATAAGGATAGTACAGCTACAAGTAAACATGGAAATGGATTCACGCGACACACTAGTTATAGTAATCTCATTGCGCACCTATACTGTACTTCTGTCAACTATCCATAATTACCAGAAATACAAGGGGTTCGGCATCTATCCTGAATGCGGAGACTCTCACGGAGTTACTCTATATTATACATAATCCTTACATTCACAAATACTACAAAATACTATTCTATATAGATGATTGAGCTGGACCATTACACCATCGAAACATTATCGTTTATAATTTTTGTGCAAGGTAAATCACACGTTATTACTAAATGGTGTATAAATGTTTATTTATAATTAAAAGTTAAAAATACATCAGATTGACGTTTCGGTCAACATCAATGACAATCTTCAGAAGATGGTCAAGAGAAAGACAGATTTAATCATAATTTAATTTTTATCAGGACAACGCACTGGTATATTTAATGATCAGTGTTTTAACAAAAAACTACCTTTTGCATTCAAAAGATGTAAGTGTAATGCCTTAATTGTATGAATTTCTATGAAGTTCAGTAAATTGAAGCAACATTTAAGGGCCGAGAAACTAGTGTCGCACAAATACTGTAGGTTTAATGAGCTACATTGTAAACGCAAGCAAAGATTTAAATGGAATTTCGACCCGTACCTTCTCAAGAGCGTCAAAGATTATCCCAATGCCTTTCGCAATACACGTAGCTGATTTTTCACATTTTGTGCTGGAAATTTTTAAATATGTACACCGCCCACCATTATGATGGAAATGTATATATCAGTGCATATATTTTAACGAAATATTTGCAGTTCTTGTTAAATAGCACGAAATTGCTTTTCCAAAATAATACATTATAGAGATTTCCTCCCCCACTCCTCCCCAACAAAATAAAGAAGAATAAATCCAATCTGGAACCTAAAGACTAAAAAAAAATCTCGCAGGAAATCGGATTTTAGGAATAAATACCGGCGAAAAATGGTCACGAAAGTACCGACTGTAACGCTCCAGCTCACTGCATAAATTGTAAAAAAGAGCACCCATCCTACTCTAAATCTTGTGAACAATGGAAAAAAGAAAAAGAAATACAGACAATACGCACTAAAGAAAACATATCATACCCTGAAGCTAGAAAAATAGTAGAATCCAGGACACCCAAAGTTGGAGTACCATATGCTGCTGCCATATCAAAAACTGTTTGCAAAACTTATAAAAATATAGCAACTCAAACTGAATCCATTACAGAAATAAGTGTCTTATCAAAGCAAAAAGAAAACCCATTTACCAATTCTGCTACTACAACTAAATCAACACAATCTGTGTCTTCCAAATCAGTAAATGCTCTTCCTCCTAAATCACAACAAAATACCTCTTCAAAGTCATCACAATCCCTTTTTACTAAAACTCCAACCCATAAAAGAAGCTCGCAAAATACCACTAAAACACCTATAAAATCACACCGTAGATCTGATTCAGAAAAATATGGTTTACGAACAATTAAATCCACTGTATCATCCGAAAACCCAGCAAATAAGAAAAATAAAATTTAAACCAACCAAACAAGAAGCTTGTCCAAATAAAAATAATAAAGGTGACAGGCATATGCATGATGAAGATGCTGTAGCACTTCATCCAGAATCTGATGATGAACTGAACGATGGAGGAGATGATATGTCTACCTCCTCCGAACAAAATGACGCAGATTTATCTATCTAAAAAATCAATCATGAGTAATATTATCTCGTGGAACTGCCGTAGTTATCATAATAAACATTCTGAAATCCGTAATATTCTCTCTGATCATCAACCATTATGTTTAGCTCTACAAGAAACCCATCTAAAGACCAATGACAAATGCAAATTACATAACTATACTACCTACAGAAAAGATTTTATAGCTAATGGAAGGGCCACTGGTGGAGTGGATCTTTTCATCTCCAATAATTTACCACATTCTTATCTCGCTTTAAATACAAATCTACAAGCTGTTGCAGTCCGTGTACATATTAAACAACTCATAACAATCTGCACCATTTACCACCAAACCAAACTATTCAATCAGCACAACTCGATAACCTTCTCCAACTCCCGACTCCATACATACTTATTGGAGATTTTAATGCACATAGTCAACTCTGGGGCAACCGTGATTCTAATCAACGTGGTGATATTATTGAAAAGTTTATCTCTGACAACGGCTTATGCCTGCTCAATAATGGTGATCACACTTATTTTCACGAGCCAACCCATACTTTCCATGCAATAGACCTTACAATTTGCTCCCCAATACTCTATCCATTCTGGAATTTCTGGGTCTCTAATGACCTGCACGGCAGTGACCACTTCAAACTTTTATTACCCTGACTACTCCTGATATGGATTGTAACATTTCTACCAATCGTTATATATATGACAGAGCCAATTGGCCAACATTTACAGCACTTGCAAACATCCCAGCTAGCATGATACAGGGGAATATTGACAATGCGCTTGATAATATAACTCAATGAATTATCAATGCTGCTGATTCTAGCATTCCAAAGACATCATCCAAACATAAACATAGAAAGCCATGGTGGAATAGTGATTGCCAAAATGCCAAGAAAAAACAACAGAAGGCTTGGGGAATATTTCGGAGGTACCCAAATAATATTAATTATATGGCATATAAAAAAGCAAAGGCTGAAGCTAGAAAAGTGCGACGCAAAAGCCAACGTGAATCCTGGATCAACTACATCTCAAACATTAATTCCAATACCTCAAGTAAAGAACTGTGGAACAAAGTAAAAAAATGTATGGGTGTCTACTCTGATCATAATATTTCTCTTTTAAAACACAACGGTCAAACCATCGCATCACCTAAAAACATTGCTGAGACAATAGGGAGTACCCTAGCATCAATTTCATGCTCTGACTCATATCAGAACCCTTTTTATCATACAAAAGACAAACTGAAAGAACCAGGATTAATTTTAACTCTCATCATTCATATGCATATAATGAGCCATTTCTTAAATCAGAGATGATAAAATGCTTGAGAGACAGCCATTTATCTGCCCCAGGTCACGATGGGATTACATATATAATGCTCAAGCACCTTTCTGCTCTATCCTTGAATAATCTTCTCTCCTTCTTTAATAGGATATGGATGGAGCAGACTTTTCCAAATGCTTGGTGCAGAGCTATAATTATACCTTTTCCCAAACCAGGAAAAGATGCTACCAATCCCAATAATTACAGGCCGATTGCACTCTCTAGCTGCCTTTGCAAACTCCTTGAAAAAATGGTAAATTGCCACCTCATCCATATTTTAGAAACTAACAATTGCCTTGCTGCATTTCAAATTGATTTCGACGTGGTAGGTCTACTATCGATAATTTAATCCATTTGGAACATCACATACGGACAGCCTTTCTAAAACGCAGCCATTTGGTTTCAGTATTTTTTGACATGGCAAAAGCTTATAACAGAACATGGCGTTATGGGATTCTTCGCGATCTTTTTAACCTGGACTTTCGTGGGGACCTTCCAATTTTTATTAAAAACTTTCTTGCCATTCGACGATTTCAAGTTAGAATTGGGGGAATTTTATCCAGTTTTTATGTACAAGAAGAGGGTGTACCTCAGGGCAGTGTCTTGAGTGTCACCCTCTTTGCTATTAAAATAAACGACATCATTAAACAACTTCCTCCTTCTGTGAAGGGGGATCTCTATGTTGACGACTTCCGCATTATGTGTATGGGACAGGATATTTCTTTTATTGAAAGACATCTGCAAATTGCAATCAAAAGTATTCTTAGCTGGACTAATAAAAATGGTTTCTTAATTTCTTATGACAAAACATCTTGTGTGCATTTCTGTAACGAAGGGGTCTGCATCCAGATCCTGAAATTTTTATCGGTTCATCCCAAATTCCTGTTGTGGACAATGTTCGTTATCTTGGCCTGCATTTTGACAGTAAACTTACTTTTTTACCACATGTTTTACAATTAAGGACAAAATGCGAAAAATCCCTTAACATAAAGTACTTTCAAGTACTTCTTGGGGAGCAGATCGTACCTCTCTATTAAAAATTTATCAAGCTGTGGTACGATCAAAAATGGACTATGCCTGCCAGGTCTATGGTTCAGCACGAAAATCTGTTCTTAAAAAACTAGACACTGTGCACCATAGTGGACTTCGTGTCTGCTCTGGTGCATTTCGTACATCTCGAATTTTAAGTCTTTACGTTGACTGTAATGAACCATCATTACACCATACTCATGAAAAACTCTCATTAGAATTATATTACCGTGTCCTCTCTCATCGTGGTCATAACTCTTCACACCTATCTTTTAAACACTGACAATGATATTCTATATCAGCATCGACCATCTTGCATCCCATCTTTTGGAGTAAGAATGAGAAATATTATCGATAATGGCCCATTCAAAAATATCGAGGTGAGTCCATGTCCTTTGCATGTTCTCCCTCCTTGGAATCCCCCCCCCAAAAAAAATTACCTCTCTCCACCCTTTTAAAGGTTATGACAAGAACAACTTGGCTCCCTCTGTTTTTCAACAATTATTTGCTGCACATCGTGCAAAATATAACAGCTTTACTGATATTTATACAGATGGTTCCAAGTTTGGGGATATTGTCGGTTGCGGGGTTTTTGTTGATAAAACTAGCTTCAGTTATCGGCTTCACACCTCAATTTCTGTCTTTATGGCAGAGTTGGTTGCAATAGAGAGCCATGTTACACATATCTCATCATCATAAAACATCCTTCATCATATATACTGACTCAAATAGTTCTATTGACACAATGAAATCTTTTAAAAAGCATCCTTTTGTTTCATCCATCCTGTATTTTCATAATTTGACTAGGCGTGGTTATAATATTTTATTCTGCTGGGTACCTGGACACATGGGTATACCTGGAAATGAAAAAGCAGATGAGCCGGCAAGACTTGCTCTTAATCCATTACACCATAAAATTCTGTTCTCAGACGTTAAACTATTTATAAAACACTGTATTCATAATAAATGGCAAAGTTGGGATATAGAATACAATAATAAGCTGCATCATGTAAAACCCACAATCATGACTTTGCCTCCAATTTATCCAAGAAAAATAGATGTCCTTTTGACTCGTCTGAGAATTGGACATTCAAGGATAATCCATAAACATCTTACTTCGGGAGGATGCCCCCATGTGTCCACATTGTCATTTTGATTGCCTGACCATTTTTCATATTTTAACTGACTGCCCGGGCCTCCGGCACTTGTATAGAATTTATTTTAATTCATCTTCACCAATCTTGACAAACCTCATTGGGGAAACGCCTCATGGGGCACTTTCATTTTTTAAAACATTCTGGTTTTTATTTTGAAATATAGTTTTTATACATTTTATGTTTTAGCTATACCAATGTTAATGTATACTTGTTTAACTTGACATCTGGATGGGGTACCCCATCCAGATATATTTCTCCAGATAGTATTTCTTAGTATATTACTCTTTTTAAGAAATCCTAATATTTGTTTTAAACATTGACTATATCTGGATGGTTGACCCCATCCAGATATTTTGCTCATTATCCTTTGTTCTTTTTTGGTTTTATTGTGAATCTCTTAAATTATTAGTTTTTTCTTAACTTTTACTTTGGCGCAGCTTGTCTCCAATGGGACCTTGCGCCATTAAAAATTATACAACCAACCAACCAACCGGCGAAAAATACTTTAAATGCGCTAATTTTTTGTGGGATATTTTGAGCTTTAATAATCTTTTTATTGTTCATTGAAAAATGCAACATGTTTATTCATTCTTCTTAACAATGAAACATTTTAGGATTAGTTGGAAAGGCGATGGTTAGATTTCAATGGCGCGCATCAGTATTTCAATATCAACGGTAGGCAAGTGGTAACAAGGAAAGATCCTGTTTTATAAACAAAAGCTAAAATTGGTCATGGTCCAGAAGCACACAGGAAAAGTATGAAATAAAATTTATCTCCAACATGAAAAATTTATAATGAAGTCAATAAAAGGAAACATGGTGTTTAATATGAAATTCAGATTATGGAATATCGCTCATGTTAATTCCTCATAAGTATGGGGTTTTTATCAATCGTATACAAAGACTCCATAGCTTTATCCACCATAGTGTTGATGCTGTTTGGAGTCCTTAACAGTGTTTACAAAGTTCACACAGAATCTATCTTATGTCACCGGGTATTATTTCGTAATGGAAGGTGAAAGTAAAACAATCTAAACTTCAGTAAACATTTATACATAAAAAATTTGGAACAGAACTTCGGACTTATAAGTTATATATTTTTATTACGATAAACTGTAAGCAATCCTCCACGTGTAATGGTAAATATATTTAGCAAATATCTCGTTTTTCTGAGCTTTCCTTTCGAAGAGCATATTCTACACATTCTAATTGGATTTTTTTTTAATGCCACTGGCATTTTTTTCTAAAACGTGGACTTAGAGTTGTCCTGGAAGCTTGAATGGTGAATCATTTGTACGGAGCCCTTTTGAAGAAGATATAGAAGTGGTGCCAGGTACTGTGCTACAATCGTTTGAATACAGTTATCTGTTCCGTGGCTACTTCTAGTAGAATTTTTCGCATCTAAATGTATTTTCCAAATTCTGCATTTATAAGATGAAGTTATGGACTAATTTGACTGTAAAAGTTCGAAAACAGTATATGATGTGGAATTATAAATTATATCGCAAATATATCAACGTTGTGTAATTGAATTTAAGATACAGAATATTTAATATTTAAAATACATTACCAGCTGCAAATTGCTATAGTCCTAAAAATAATTAAAATCAGATTAAAAATATTGAGCATTGTTATCGCACATATTCCTTGAATGCGTGAAGTCCCACAGTGGCTATATATTCATTGCCGAACTCGTAGCCAGATAGCAATGAAACTATTTTGCTAAAACTCTAGTAACATTACTAGAATTGCCCTGTAAAAAATTACTATTTTAAAATAAGTGATGGTGGCATGAATAAATAGTACGAAACCCCGGGACTTTTCAGGGATTTTGCTGCCTTTTTTCAATTACTTTGATAGCTTCCGGATTGTGAGTTGCATGTCTTAAAAATTGTCTCAATCGTAAAAAATAAAGTTAAGTCATAAAATTAAAATTCCTAGCATATTCTGATGAAACTTTAAACAAATTCAACGTAACTTGATATTAAATTTCAGTGAAAAATACATTTTCATTGACATATATATATTTAAAACCAAACTGCGGTTTCTTATGGTTAATCTTCCGTAAATCGGGTAGATAGCCAAACTGTTTATTTGAACAAATGGGATTTGGCGCACCTATTTTAAACCCTTTCAATGGTAATCTCAACAACTTACGGCATAGCTATGATGGCAACGGCAGGAAGTGGAACCAATTATGGAAGATTTAATAGAATGTAAAAACAGACTTTAAATTTGCCCTGTGCAATGAATTGCAAATTGTCGCAACATTGGCACAAGTTATACATTGCATTATTTATAGCAGGCAATTGTTCGTTGTTCAAATTTAAATTCATGATTAAAAATTTATTGCTAATTTGAACAGTAATTTTCAAACATTTCTAACGAAAGGCCACATTTGTTTCGTATTCTATAATGTATATTTGAAATTATGCGATATTTAGAAGTTGCATAGGAGAAATAAAACGGAAATTTACAGCTGTGGTCGTTTGCATAATCGTTATACCGTAAAATATTTCTATCGTTACACATTTCCGAAGACGACTGAAAAAACGTAGTAAAAATAGTAAGACATTGTTCCGAGGAAGATCTGAAATATACAGCGTAATAAAGAGTAATTAACAGAAGTGTAACAAAATACCCATTTGTTAATTCGTACAATGAATCTCGTTCAGAAGAAAAAAATATCTGAAATTAATTATCGGTATTAAACATTTTAATGTCGTTTTAAGCATTTATTCGCTTAAACGTACAAGTAGTTTAATAAAAATGCATATAAAAATACATAATTTATATATTTAACTTTTAAATAAATTACATATTACACGGTCCAAATATAAGGCTAGGGTCTAAAAGCAGGCTAGCAGTTAGATAAGATAATAGAAGGTTCGGCCATCTGCCCGCGAGGCCATCAAACTGTCACATTTTGGTAAGAAAGAATTAGGTCAAAAGTGAAACAGCTGATTTATCGTTGCTATTTGCAGTGGCTATTTGTTTTGAATATCAGACATTCATACCTCCTAAACTTTATCGGACTAGTGAATTAGAATTTCTGCACATTTTAACCAATAACTCTTGTATGTTTCATTGTTACTACGTCACTGATAAGATAACAAGTATGTTTTGAGATCCTTGATGAAAATACTTTATTAACAGATAACAGCTTCCTTTGAATAAAAGTTGAACATATTGTTGGTCTAAAAATGAGCTAGGACAGTCTGTCTAAAAACTGACTAGCTTCCTAAGGATTAGCAAAGACCTCCAAAAGAATTTCATTTTATAACTTTTATACTCAACAAAACATGTTAGATTCATCATTCCACATTTTTATGGGAATAAGTAGCTTAAACGTAGTAGTTTACACGTACGAGTAAGCGTGTACGAGTACTTTAATATAAACGTATATAAAAAATATATAATTTATATATTTAACTTTTAAATAAATTGCATATTAGATAGAGGAGAAGGTCCAAATATAAGGCTAGGGTCTAAAAGCACGCTAGCAGTTAAATAAGATACTAGAATGCTCGGCCATCTGCCCGCGAGGCCATCAAACTGTCACATTTGGGAAAGAAAGAAGGTGAAACAGCTGATTTATCGTTGCCGTTTGCAGTGGTTATTTGTTTTGAATACCATATTTCCATACCTGTAAACTTTATCGGACTAGTGAATTAGAATTTCCGTACATTTTAACCGATAACTGTGTTTCATTGTTACCACGTCACTGATAAGATATGTTTTGAGATCCTTGATAAAAGGATATTTTTAACAGATAACGGCTTCCTTTGAGTAAAAGTTGAAAATATTGTTGGTCTAAAAATGGGCTAGGAGAGTCTGTCTAAAAACGGGCTAGCCTCCAACGGGCTAGCAGAGAGCTCCAAAAGAATTTCATTTTATAACTATTTTACTCAACAAAACATGTTAGATTCATCATTCCACATTTTTTTGGGGAATAAGTAGTTTACACTTACGAGTAAGCTTACACGTACAAGTAGTTTTAATATTAACGTATGTAAAAAATATATATAATTTATGTATTTAACTTTTAAATAAATTGCATATTACATAGAGGAGAAGGTCCAAATATAAGGCTAGGGTCTAAAAGTACGCTAGCAGTTAAATAAGATTCTAGAATGTTTGGCTATCTGCCCGCGAGGCCATCAAACACTCACATTTTGGTAAGAAATAAGTAGGTCAAAGGTGAAACAGTTGATTTATCGTTGCCATTTGCAGTGGCTATTTGTTTTGAATATCATATATTTTTATACCTCTAAACTTTATCGGACTTTTTTTTCTTTTAGTTCCAAACTATGAATGTTTAAATTAGATCTAGAAGCTTTAAATATACAAATCCAAAATTACAGCTCATTTCGCCCAGTGATTCTTAACCTTCCTAGCCTGTTCAAATTTTACTCAACCTAGATAAAAACATTTCACACCAGATTTTTTATTTAAAACTATTGAACATATTCATTTAACATAGTTCTCTGTGGATCTTATTCAACTTATTTTATGAAGAAATTTTTGGTTCGCATCGAATGAAAGAAATGATAGAAATGGGTCAATTCGACCCATTCAGGGTAGGAAGGTTAAGTTACGATTAAAATGATTACCCGCATTGCAATACGTTTTACAATGATTGCAAATTTAACATTGAGTTTCAATTTTTAAACATCTTTAATTCCGAAACTACTTTCCCGAAAAAGGCCAAATATGTTAATTAGATGTTGATATTGAAAGTATCAGTTAAGTAAAATTTGTTTGAAGACTACCTTCTAAGTTTAACATAATTTGAAAGGCATAACTTCCAATGGAATGATTGTATACGTGTTTCTTTCTTTGGGTGGGGGGGGGGGGGGGTAGGGGAGGTTGGGACACTTTACTGGCAAATATGCATGGGGTGTTCTATTTTGACCAACTGTACTTTTTATACTGTAAGTCTCTTTAAAAAGCCGTATATCGTTAGTCTCAAATGTTTGCAGGGGTGTTCCGGCGTTGTTGCCAATGTTTGTCCATAATATTAATGCTTAATGCGAACCACCTTTAAATTCTCTTTCTCTACTTTTCTTTTTAACTCTTCATGGGGGTGTCACGTATCGGTCTGAAGTTAACTAGAATTTGTCAAAATACAAATTTATGATTTCGTCTTCGGATTCAAATTCTGTACTCCAACAATCTTTCACAGCACTTGCAGCAGAATACCCAACATTCACTGTTATCCCTCCATACAGCCGTAGAAAATTTAAATATTCAGAAAATTTTTGTTGCCGGCATGTAAATGTCCAAAGCATTGGCAAGTTTGTAGCAATGTACGCATATGGGAAAATTTCTTGTTCTCCTAAAATAAGTACGTGTCGTTGAGGTATAGTGCCGGTACACAGTTTTTAACACACAAAATTTAAAGTTAATGAAATTTTAATTTTAATATAGTGACCTCTAAACATCCTCAAATATTTTACAGTAAATTCCTCAGTCGAATTACCCTATTGTTATATCTAAAATTTGATCGGAGTATGCGGCGATTTCTTTTCGACAATATTTTTAGCAAAACTGAATTGCTCATCTGCATTGTAAAACCTTTTCAATTATAATAGTGTAGTTATTAAATAATAGACACCAAAATTTCATCACTCGTATTGTGTTAGAACGTTAAAGTAAGCTTGGTTTTTCTTTTCTCGATGCATATGGTTATAAATTCACTATCGTTGTAGAGTTTGAACAGTTGAAATAAAGTAGAAATCGATACACATTTAAGATGAAAGGTGGTGACCATTAGTCAGCAAAACGAACATGAAACTATCTCATTGCCACACCTCCAAATAAAGCATCGGAAAAAAGTCTTGAGAAAGAACTGAAATCAAAGCACCTGAGGTTTACAATAACGCAATCGAAGGCCAAAGAAATTATGGATAAATATAAACCAATTATTTACATGTGTTTTTAAATATTATAAAAACAGTGTTGCAAAAAGAGATGGGAAAATATTCTGTTAAATTTTTTTCCTCCAATTCTTCAGTCGATCATACTAAAATAAATTACATTATAAATCCATTGATGAATATTTTAGGTATGAAACTTGTGGTCAATAAGGAATCGAAATTACATCAAAATCTTTTGAAGTGTTAAAATTTTCACTTTAAAATCCTACTATGTAACAAAATGCAGTATCTATATCTCATTAACTGCAATGATATTTTTTTTAAATATCAATTAAAGTACTAAATTTAAAATTAGTTATCTAAATATTTACAAATTACTGAACATAATTTTAGTGTAAAAGTAAACTTTGAATAGAAATGTGCATATTATCGGTTGTATCGCTGTTATGCTAGTAGCCACAAATAATTTCAGGTTTATAGATATAAAAATGCCAATACATTTTTTATTCGGAGCTCGTATGGCTTAATTAGTTTTTAAAGCAAAAAAATTAAATTTATCCTTATTTTTCTAAGAGTACGCGTCTGGTCAAAATCTATAGTTGCTGAAGCAATTGTCATAATATGAATAATTTTAATGAATGCGTATAAGGAAATTGCTAGCCATGCTTGCTGGAAATTGCGTAGAACATTAAAAATTAGTATGTTTCCACATGTTAGCATCCCATAAATGCAGCTTAATTTTTAAAACACAAATAAATCGCATGTTTAAATCTGGGTAGGTATGACACAACTTATTTGATAATATTCGATGGCACATACATTTGTTTTTGAATATACCGATGGCGAAAAAATCCGTCGCAGCGCTGAATAAGGTCAGTTTAACATAGGTAGTCTGGTAGCTAAAAAGAAGCTAAACATCTGTTACCATTATGCTGAATAGCAACGGAGAGAAACATTGCTCGTGGAAGTCCATCTGTGGGTCGTCCGGAAAAGAAATGAATGGCATTCTAAACAAGTGGAGGCAAGAATAACTAATCTGGTACCGAAATATAACAGTTAAAACAAAGAATCTGTTCCAGAATAAGAATTTTCGTTTCTGATAACTACCCGCATAGCATGCACAGTCACAGTGACGTCAATGTGAGTCACGTACGTCACGTCACATCTGTGACCAAAATGACACCACTTTGTAACGTCACACTGTGACCAAAATGTGAACGTCTTGGAGATCTAAAGAAAACTTAAAATAAACTTTAGAACATCTTATAACATAAAGAAAATTACTTTTTGACAGCTTTAGAAATTTTTGTGACGTTGCAATGACGTCACAAGTCTATGACCAAAAACTATGACCAAAATGCCAACACTCTGTGACTTCACGGTGTGATCGGAGAGTGAATTTGGAAAAAAAAAACTCATAAAATATAGATTTGAATTATGTCATGTACCTAAATCATTAATAAAAATATTGTCACACACTATTTAAATATATTGAGTATTTCCAAAATAAAATAATAAATAAATATCTGTCTACATATATGAGGCAGATAATTTTTTACAATTTTCATTACCATTTTCATGAAATTTAACAAAATATACTATATAATACACAGGTAAAAATCCTTAAATAGAAATTTAGTTATTTATCAAGTTATAAGCAATTCGTGTCACGTGACGACCAGTTTTTCTCCTGTCTTTCACTGTCACGTCGGATATTCAAATCAAAATGCCGACTTTGACATTCTTTTCTGAAAGATCTTCTGCTTTTAACAAAAAATGGAAAAGGTTTTTCAATAACATAGTTTCTGAACAAAACACGAGCCAATTTCGCGTATTTCAGAGCAAAAATGAATTAAAAACATGTTATAAAGTATATGTCATTCCTATAGCAATTTATCCAAAACTGGCCAGTGCTTAGTAAGATGTCACCTCTATTAAATATATTGCTCTTTTCGATAGAGTGTAAAAAATAAAAAAAATGTACTTAGGAAATTTGATTGCAATTTAAATTTATATCGAAATTACTTTATAAAGCCTATTAAATCAATTATTATTTAAAAATTATCTTTACTTTTGACGTCTAAAGCAAATGCAATGGATTAAAAAATATATAAAAATGTAAATTTTCACAGCTTATTTCTAAGAATACAAAACTCTCTCATATAAAAAAAGAATATTATAGCATCATTAGAAGTTCATTTTTCAGCCATATAAATTATAAAGGTTTTGAAATGTCTTTATTTAAATTATTTTCTTCCTATATCATTTGCGGTAAAGTTGGAAACATCTGCTAGCTGTTATTTTGTTGTGTTTAAACAATACTGCGCGCGCATATTGAAGGCAGACGATTTTTTCTCATTCGAAGTTAGGATAGGATTAGCGTGTGTTGCGTACTTTTAAGTTTGTAGATTTATACTGTGTAAGTAAATTAACGTTTTAAAGTGAACAATCTCCATTTTAAAGTAAACCATCCATTTTAACATCTCCCTGCGTCTAGCCGGGTGCGTTCATAAGGCCTGGGTGATAATTGATTTCTCAGATCTATGAACACACCTCTCTGCTGGAATAATTTGAAAATTATTGTAGTGGATGTACAGTCTAATTTTTCAATGAAAGGGAAGCAGATAAGGAGCATTCAACAATAACACCTTTACCTATAGATCAGCAGGTAACTTTTAATGTCTTCGCAGTTTTGTTAATAGTGCATGTTTAGTACTAGTACATTTAATATTGCATTATTTAAAAATTAAGATGTTTAAATTTTCTTTTAAAAAATCACTTGTATTAAATTTTATCTTTAATGTTTTAAATTTTTTTAAATAGACTATTTGGAAAAAAGCTTAAAGAATTTACTAACAATATGTATTCAAAATGTAAAGTGTTATGTAAAAGGAGGCATTTATTTAATGATTTACGTTTCTTAGTTCAATTTTCATAGTTATTCATTATAATTAAAAACATTGCAATTTTTAAAACTATTAATATTTGATTTGCAATTTAATAATTTCGTTGCTAGTGTAGGTTTCCAGAAATAATTTTCCGGTATATTTGAAAAAAAAAATGTGACATTTTAATGCATTGAATAATTTATTTGTCGAGATATGTCAATGTTAGATGCACAAAAATATTAAATATTGATGAAACAATAAAATAACTGTTTAGTTAAGGTAATTTTTCCAGCTGTGTTATCGAATGTTTTTACTGTAAAAATTGATATTTAAGTTCTGCATTTAGTATTCTATCAAAAACTATAAATAAAATAATTTGTAAAGAAAAAAAATATATAATTTTTTTTTTGGCATTTATGATCTTAAGTTCTATATTTCATTTACAACGAAAACTGTTTTACTGCTTGATACAATGTTTATTATTTAATAATATCGCACAATAGGTATATCTATTATTTAAATTGATTCCTAATATAAATTTTTCAGAATGTTTATTTGAAAATGTATACTTATATTTTTTTTAAGTTGTTCTCAAATCCAAAATAGCTAATTTCTGGCATATTTCTGAATTCATTTTTATTCGGAAATACATGAAATTGGCAGGTGTTCTTATTCAGAAAAGTGTAGATGTGCCAGTAATGGACCGCCTTCCAGTAATGGGACACCTTCAATGTTTTTGGTTTATAAAAAAAATAACCAATAAAAATTCAGCTTTATTTATTTCATTAATATGCTATCTTTAAATTCTAGTTTTAAATGCAATCATAATATCAATTATCTATTACTTTTTGTGAGGTGTCCATTACTGGAGTTTAGGGTGTTTTGATTTATTTCTGTTATTTACAATTAAATTTAGATTCACATTGGGAAATGTGACTATGAGCATGGTTAAATATTGTTGGTAGAGTAATATAATATTAAAAAATGTTGAATATAACAATTATAACTATTAATTACAAAATAATTGTTAAAGAAATTCCTTAAGGGTGTCCATTACTGGCACATCTACCCTATATATAATCGAATGGCGTTATCCATTTTTTGGTAACGGCAGATGATGTTTCAGAAAACACTATCAAAGTCGGTGTTTTGAAACAAATTTCCGACGCGCAGCGTCAGAAACGGGTAAAATGTGACCGACATTGATCTTAAGTATTACATTTATCTAAAAATGGAAAACGCTATTCATTCCAAATAGCTTTAATAATCAGGCATGCAAGTGCCATGCGTTTAAAAGTTTGTTCATAAATGTGTCAGAAAGTTTCGTGTTAACCGGTTTCTCAATCAGATGCAAAGTTTTAATTTGAATACGAGTTGCATCAATAAAAATGTTTGCCGATCCAATCCTTATCGTCGATCTTATCCGTATTTGGTGAAATCTTGTTATCCGAATCTATGCGAAATCATTTTTCAGGATCGGTCGGGTTGTGGGCTTACAGATTTGTTGTTGTTGGGTTAGGATAAGAATACGGGTTGAATCAAAATATAGTTTCAGTCAACCATCATTCATGTTCAAGTAGACATTCAATCATGTTCAAGAAGTATATAACCGGATTCGTGTATGACTCTAGATCCGAGCCGACATCAGAAATTGTATCGTAAAACAATTTCTGATAAAATCTGGTTACTCGGTCGTATGCAAGATTCTATTCCAAACAAGACTTACAGTAAAAACATTATACCAGACTCAGGTCAGATCGGGTTCACGAAAATCAGGTCACACGACAACTAATCTAAATCTATTCTGTAGCCAAACAAATCCAAAAAGATCGATCCGAAGTTTCTGGATTGGATTCGGGTAAAATCTGTTCACCCGACCCGGTGCAGTGTCGTCACAAACTTGAACCATAAAAAAATTTTGATCCGAACAATCCGTATAGGATTCGGGTAAAATCTGGTCACCCTATCCGATGCAGATTCGTCACATTTTTCACATTGAAGTCGCACGGTGACTTCACAAAGTAGTCACATTGTGAGGTCACAGAAAGCCTTGAAAACGGCCATAACGACCTCGCATTTACGTCACAGTGACTTCACACCGACGTCACGTGACGTCACGACGACGGTCACAAAGTCAGTGTGACTTCACAGTGACGTCGCCGTGACGTCACCATGCCTTACGGGTATGTGCTGCAGATGGCTAAATGACACAATAATGCAAACAAGGGAATGGAATGGCTGGAATTCAGTTAGAATTCATTACAGAAACATGTTTTCGAGATATTTCTAAAGGGATAACATTATGTAGACACAAGTTCAGACATGGGATGTAGAGCATCCAGTAAAAATTTGCAACCATCCTAAATAAAACTCTCAAAGAACTACGAGACAATATATGTGGCATATTTGATCGATGGAATATTTTTTCTGTTCCGATGCATAAAAGAAAATCAAAGGTTTGAGTGTTTACATGACGTGCGTTCTTGGTTTTTATTTAATAAAACATTTTTATGAAGATTACTAAGATGAGAGCTTCATTTTACAAGATAAACTCTTATTGTGAATTCTAAAGTAGCTAAGTTCATATCGCCTTTAAAAAACATGTCAAGCAAATGTTTTTATACCAAAAAGCAGGCTTTTATTAAAAATAAATGAGCAACGGGAAATAGCACAAATAAAAATATATATAAATTGACAAACAGCTGTTTCGGAGTCCCTAAAGCTCCATCATCAGTGTCAATTCAAAACGTTGAAACCTATTTAAAAGTTTAAGCCATGTGAATATGGGTGCGTCTTTCGCATGCGCCAAGATTGAATGGCGGCGATCATTTCAAAAACAGGCTTTTAGTGTTCGAGATCTGATATTAGCTTAAATTTTTCATTGAGTAACATAATTTTAATCTTATAAAATTCTAACATTTTTCTAAAGGACATAGTTCTATTTTATTTTAATGTACAAAAATGATTCATTTAGCAGTAACGTAAAAAAATATCTATCTGTTGCATTCTAAAATCTAATAATAAAGAAAATGAGTAAAATCAAAGCTTTTATCCACACATAACGTTAATTTTAAATAAATAGAAAAATGAAAGATACGAATTTTAAATTTTTCATCTTGTAAAGTGTTGCCAAATAAGCGAGATTTTTTTAAAACTTTTTTTTTTCTCTACCTCCAAAAGACCATAAACTTAGCCCGGGAGAGGTCTCGCATACCCAGTGTATGAATGGTTTTAAATTTGTCACTAGTAAATAAAAATTATCGTCACCTTTTTTACATACTGTTTAAAAGAATGTGATCTGGACATTTTATTTTTAAACCCAGTTTTAATTATAAATCCTGATGAAATCTGGGTTCACAGCCGAAAGTGCTCGATTTATTTTAATGTTTAAAAATCTAATTAAATTTTTAGTCATCTTTTAGGTAATGGAATCGCATGTTCATTTGTGTGTACTTCTATTTTAATAAGTCTTCATTTTGAAATTATTTGCTAAATCGCAGACTATTTTGTGGTTTACTGCAGATGTAACATGGTCAGAAACACTTCACACATGATCAGAAAGGTTTTTTGAAGACTTACTCTTTCACTGGTTAATGTTGCAAGTAACTAAGTTAAATTTATTTTTTTGATAGTTACAATAATATATTTTTCAGACACTTTGCTTACTCAAGAAATGAAGTGGCTGCTGTAGCTTTGAAAGTTGAACACAGCGATTTAGAAATACAGAAAATTCGGGTACTATGGAAAAGCCGGGTAATATGGAATACCAAGGTTTCTGTTTGGTAAAGTGCTGCTACCACGCAGCAATATCATAATCCACTTAAGAACCTTTACAGAATACGCAGTTCGTCTGTCGGCGTCAGGGCGCGTTGTCCTATGTTTTTCGTGTTTGGAAAATTTTAGAATTTTAATTTTTTTTTAATTATTAGATGCAATTTCTTTACATTGAAATGAAACATAATGTACACCGAAATACTAAGTTTATGATCAAATACTTTTTTGCTCTCTATTCGCACCAATAATCAAAGTAATATTTTCCCGAACCAGCGGTGTCTGGTTATATGGAACACATCTCGTAATACTCCATGATTATGGGGCCAGAAATATATCCTTATATTTGATTTGTACAAATCAGAAGTATGAAAAGTATATACCTACCTAGACACTATATTTTAATCATGTTCTCTTGCTACCATAAATAATTGGCACATTCTGTTAGTTTTCTTTATTTTTAACCCTCTATTCCATGTTTCCCGACTTTCACAATACCCTCAAAATAAGTTTTTTATTATTTGTTTGCAACTGATGAAATTTCGTAAATTTTTTGTCTATAAAACTGTTCGCAGATAGTTGAAGTTAGTAACTTTTATTCAGTTTTCGGGTTTTAAACAATATCGTGATGTTGTATTTTCGCAAATATAAATAGAACTTCAGGTATTATGGAATACTACCTCTGAAGAAGAAAGTCTTTGAAATTTTACAAATAAAGTTCACAAGCGAAATAGATAAACGATGGAGACGTTTCACTACTATAAAAATGTAAAGCATTCAAAACGATCTGATATGACCAGAACACTTGAATTTATCCGGCAAGTTCATAAAACGGGTGATGACAATACCAAACCAAATCGGTGGTCACTTGCAAAATAATTCCCAGAATAGCCAGGGAGCAGGTACTTGATAAAAGCTAAAAGTTAGTAGTATAGTACCGGGTGGCCAGAATTAAAACTCCCTACTGTGACCTCCCTATATATCTAACTACTCGGTGTAAAGGCTTCAAATATTCTGAACCTACTTTTCCAAACGTGGGGAAACTGATTACGCAAATGTTTTAGTTCCAGAAGCACAAATAGCGGTGTTAAAAGAAAACATGAAAAGAGGAGTTGAAGCGAATGCATCATGGACATGCAGATTCTGTGGACCCTTGAGGCCCATTTCCGCCTCATTAGAACAGTGAACACCCATAACTGTAGCGTTTGGAAAACTGAAAACACTGGTTACCTTCCAAGAGATTCCACTCGCCGAAAGTTAGTCTGCACTGTTAAAAATTTGCAGCAAACTGTCCGGTTATTTGACCATTTTTATAGAACTGTTACATAATCGTAATTTAACTCTAATCTGACCATATTATTGCCCATATTATGTTCAGTATAGAGTAAAATTACGGTTATGTAAGAATTCATCTATAAAAACTGTCAGATGTCTGGACAGTTTGCTGCAAATTATTAACAGTGGGGTATGGATTCACAGCCGCATTCATTTTTTAATCTTTTCAACAGGCTATTCGCAATGGGGCCCTGTTACATGCATTGTGACGGCCAACTGGTGCAAAAGGTTGTTCGAAATTTCTGTTGTACCCCATTTCCGAGAGCGGCAGTGTCTTGGCTGATTTATGCAAGATGGAATGACTCCACACATTAAACTTTGTGTACAGCAGTTTCTTCGGCCACTTTTCACTAATGGCAGAGTAATCCATCGTGCGTTTCAAACAACCTGGCCATTTCGTTCTCCGGATCTTAAAGTAATTTTTGGCTCTGGGGACACTTAACAAAATCTTGTTTATCGAGGGCGTTAGGTACCCTTGGCAGACTTGAAGGTATCACTCTGCATGTGAGGAGCATCTCAGTCGACCAGTTTCGATCCACAGTTGAAGAAGCTGACTGCAGATTTTAAATCTCCAAAATATTTAGCAGCATTCCCTGCGTCGATTACGTCCTTTATCATATGAATGTTTCGTACATTCACAAAATGTTTCTTTTCAACATATGTCCAGTTGTACAGCGCCATCTATCGGTGATTTCTAGAAAAAAAATTTCTCAATGTTTCCCCATGTGTTTAAGTATTCAAAATTTGAAGCTTATACAGGGAGCAGCTCAATAGAGGTCTGAGAAGGGATCTTTTATTTCTGACCAACCTGTATTTCTACCTTACCCGATTATGAAATCATTTATCTGCAGCTAACTGGCCGTGGATTCGCGAATTTTACAACTCTCAATACATTTATGCAAAAAGATTTTGATAAAATCTAGAATTTTATTTACATCAATGTTATTTTAAATGTAAAAAATAAGTGGAGAGTATATCTGCGGGTACTAAATACACGGCAGACGTCTTAAAGTTGATAATGGTTTATGGTGAAACATTAACGTGCCAGCACATTTTATGTACTCGCTTGTGAGTGACATGGTTGGCCGATTGGACGTTTCAAAGAACTTGGCAGGTGCCCAAAAAGTGGCGGTTGTGCTACAGCGGTATGCGCACGAGACGGTCCTTTTGGCAGATGGCTGCACTGGCATATTTATGGGGGTTCAACACTCATATTTACTCAGCTTAAAGTATCTGTTCTCTCTATTGTTAAACAGTACAGGCTACTATGTCTCTAATTTGGGCTACTTGATAGTTTATAGGCAGCTAAAAACTTGGGCTACGATTTGCATACTTTCAGCTCGCTCCAGTCCTTTTTTCTTTAACCTATGGAAAAATATTCGTCCACAATCTTTTAAAAATTCTTATCATTGGAATGGAAACATTATCTACTTTCAATTTTAATGAAATGGTTAGACATTTTTCTATAGTAGAAAGTGCGTTGAGAATGGACTATTATCAAAATAGGCTTTAAACAGCAGAATATGACATTGATAATTAAACTTGGTTGGTGGCGCTGGCGTTCTCTATCCACAGTTGAAAGTCATCAATCACTATCGCTTGTTGTTGGATCTTCCAAGTTTTTCGCATAGAACTTGGCGGTAGTACAGATCGTGATACAGAATCCTACCAATAGAATTTGATGCCATACTAGGTATTCATTTAATATATAATTTGATTGTTGATGGCTAGTGGCCATACAGAGGACAACTATCAAAATGCTATAAATACTGGATCTTAGAACATATTGATATTTTATATTTTTACTTCTACGTATTGTGGTCTCATTTTTTTACCTCTGGTTTTCAAGGGTCAGTGATGCCAAAAAACATTTTTTATACAAAAAGTATCTCTCCTCATTGTATCATCAAAAAGTGTGATGTTATGCTTAGAATTGGACAGAATTTCATGTATGTTTTTCACTATGGCCAGCATGTCCCACTTGAATTTGGAGATATTCAGCCGGAAGGGATTGTGATTTTCTCTAATATTTGTAGTTGTGTTATATATCGTCTGCCCGTGCACCGACGGATGCTTCGCATTGAAGTAACCCGGCGATTCTCAAGCAACTGACGTACAACAGAATGACATATTTATTTTAATTGGCGATGTTATGGTGAATTTTGACCTAATTAACATGTATGAGAGGAAAGTTTTGGGATTGACACATCAGACTAGTTTTATCGTTGTTTACCAAGAACTCATACTTTCTTTTTTTATTAGCTTAATATTTTTCTTTGTTTTTAATGTTGGGAAAATACCACTCTTTTATACTCTACCAAAAAGAAAAATCGTGCATTAAGCATAGATTATAAAACACTTTCAAACTATTATAGAATACTTTAATAAACTTCGTTCGTGTACTGGGGTAAATTTACCTAAGTAAATGCTTAACATTTGAAAACCAAATTTTGGCAATTGTCAATTGCTAGGAATGTTTCCAAATATTTTGTGCATCTCTGTATTTGATCTATGGATATGTATATTCTCTATAGTATCTACAAATTTTAGTTCAATAAACAAACTCGTAAGAGAGTTGAAATATCACTTTCAAAAATTGTTGTACCAATAGACTGAAACATATTCTTTAAGCCCTGTATATCGTATTTTTATACACGATATATAAACTAAAATTTAATTCAAGAAAACTTACTTTAAATTGCTGAAATAATTTTTCCAGGAATTAATAATTTATAGGCGGCCATGTATCCAATTTTTGCGTGTCCCTATATAGTTTTTATTCAGTCTTCAAAAACCTCGGTATAAAAAATAGTTACGCTTGAAAATGAATAACTCCATTAAAATCATCTGAGTAAAGGACGAAAATAGCTCATCAGTGTACAAGTAGGTATATTAAAATTCACATACAGAATTGCATAAATTACTTGTATTGGTAAAAACATACGTATATCTGACAGTTTCGGGTCAATAAAACTTGTTCATCTTCAAAGGGATACGTTCAATTTCAGATTCACAAAATAAAAAGCGCCAGACAAACCGAATTCAGAAACACTTCAACTATATTGGAAAGGAAAGTGTTAAAGGAATAAATTGAAGATTTAATAATCCTATGTCCTATAACTCCTTAAACACTTAAATTTGAATAAGTAGTTTCAGAATATACTAATAGATGGCGAAACTTTTTTTGTCTTTGACTTTAACTTTGAAACGCAAAACATGTATTTAATACTGACAGATTCGCCTGCCAATTATTTGTTATATTTTAATTGGACAAAACATGTATTGGACATATATATATTGGACAAAACATGTATTAGTAGCTCTTATAAAACTTATTTTTTGCATAAAATTGCAAGCTGCGATTTCTAAATTGGACCTATTGCATTTTTCTGAAGAGATAATAGTAAATAATCTAAAAGAACAATATATATTAAAGCTAAGAGTAAATCTACTGTCTCTACGAACAAATCCAATCTAATTAAATACAAATACCATAAGCACATAATAATCTTAACTCTCCTAATTTAACAGATTCGATAAAATCTGAATATTTATAATGTTCTGTTAGATTACATTCCAAACCCACTACGTAAGTCAAAGCTTTAAACAATCAAACATAATGTCGAGGCATTATTACCTGTGTTCCATGCAGTTTAGTGGGCCACGAAAGTGTACAGTATCGTGCACCAGCGCGTTGCGTAAATTGTAAAACAAAAAAGCAACAATCTTATTCAAAATCTTGTGAACATTGTACGAATTTGTTTTCAAAAAGTAATGTATTGTACCCGGAAGCCAGAAGATACTGCCACTTTTGGTGTCCTGAATTCGACTAACTCATGCTGCTACCGTAGCATTTAAGGCTGGAAATAATCATTTGTTTTAGTTTGATTCTTTTGATGGAGCATCGGTATGTTTAAAGTAGTATAGTTTCAAGGCTTTGTCTCTTGGAGATGAACTAGATTGGAAGTTTTTCTTTGCTGGTTGGAGAAAAAAACATTGTTTCACGTGACTAAGTAAAACGTTAAGACATACATAGAAGAACAATTTTTTTTTAATCTACAAATTAAGATTCAGTACGAAAAAAGGTACCGCATATGAAGCTCTTGAAATGTTTGAAATAAAGTCATTATCTGCTCCATGTCACGATAGGGATCCCTTAATACCATGCTGAAACACATTCGCACATCCTCTCTTAATCGCCTTGCTTTCTACAAATGGGATAGAAAATTTTTTTCCTGACACCTGATGTAAAGCTATTATAAATCCTCTTCCTAAGCCAGGAAAGGATTCCGTGACCCAGATAATTAGACCTATCGCACTCAAGTAGCCTTTGCAAAATTTTTGGAGAAAAAAATGGTCAACTGTCGGCTGGTCCATGTTTAGGAATCGAATTGGTGCCTTGCAGCATTTCTAAGCGGATTTCGACGAGGTACAGTGGTGGTCAAAATTATAAGGACAAGTCAAAAATCGCCAAATCTTGGCTACACTTGGCTAGAAAATTATGCAAATTTAATAGCTAAAAACCAATGAAAAATTAAAAGTATTTTTATACGTTTTTATGGAAATATGTGGAAAATTCATATTTATAAAATGTATTATGGATTTATAGAGTCATGTGATATGGACAAAATTATAAGAACTGTATTTGTGTGTTCTAAAAAGTAAAAGTTTCATGTTTTTTGCTCTGCAGACGGAACTTCCAGACGACATAAATGCGTAATAAGCGTTTAAGGTTGTCATATTCTGTTTTTCAGTCATGCCGCTAGGTACAAAGCTTTCTGAGTTAGAGAAAGGGAAAGTGGATGCATTTAAAAGTTCAGGACTTTCTGTACATCAAATTGCGACGAAGCTTAATTGATCAAGAATTGTTATTTACAATTATCTTAAAAATCCCGGTAAATATGGACGGCAAAGACATACAGGTAGGCCATTTTCTGTTTCTGTACGGGAGAAAAGAATGATAATAAGGCGAGCTTGCTCCAAAAAACAAACGTCAACAGAAATAAAACATGAATTGAACTTAGAATGCAGTGCTCGAACTGTTCGACGTGTTTTACAAAAAGAAAAAAAAAAGGTTAGCTATGGTAAACATATGTCACGACCGCCTCTTACAAAAATTCATAAGAGACTGAGGGTGGAGTTTGTCGAAAAATACATTACTATGAGGGGAAAAAACGGGATGATGTTGTCTTTTCCGAAGAAAAAAAAGTTTAATTTGGATGGACCAGATGGTTTTCGCTACATCTGGTATGATCTCCGAAGAGAAAAAGAAATTTTCTCAAAGCGTGCATTTGGAAGTGGCTCAGTAATGGTCTGGGGAGGTTTCGCAACTGCTGGAACTACTCCAATAGTTTTTGTGCAGGGTAGAATGAATTCTGAAAGTTATGTTGATGTATTGGGAGATAATCTTTTACCAGAAGCACCGTTAATAATGAGTGGAGACTATTTCTTCCAGCAGGACAATGCCTCAGTATATGTTTCCCAAACTTCAAAATCATGGTTTGATGCTAATTTCGTGAAACTATTTGCTTGGCCGGCTAGAAGCCTTGATCTGAATCCAATGGAAAATCTGTGGGGTATCCTGGCACACGAAGTATACAAAAATGGTATAAAATATGAGAACAAGCAAGAGCTCATGTCCTCCATCAAAAAAGCCTGGTCAAAAATTTCCAAGAACGTTCTGAAGGAACTGTCAAACTCCATGGCGTCAAGACTGATAAAAGTGATTGAGAAGAAGGGGGAGATTATTAATTATTAGTGTGTTTCAGGCAAAAACATTCATTGTCCTTATAATTTTGTCCAACTTTTACAATGACATATTTTGTTAATTATGCCAAAACATTCATATTTTGCATTCTACAATGAGTTCTAGCATAAAAATGTATTTTATGTATAAATTTCACTTTATTTAGTTCAGAAATAACGTTTTTCTGTGCAATTTTCAGTTGTTCTTATAATTCTGACCACCACTGTAGGTCTAATATTGAAAACTTCATTCTTTTAAAAACTCTTATACGGACTGCTATTTTAAAACGCAACAATCTGGTCTTGGTATTTTTCGACATGATGAAATCGTATGATAAAACATGGCGGTATGGTATCTTTTGTGATCTTTTTAACCTGGTATTTCGTGGGAACCTCCCGATATTCATTTCTTTGCCATTCAGCTTTTTCAAATTCATATTGGTAGAAGTTCGTCTAATTTTTAAAATTAAGAAGAGGGAGTATCCCAGGGTAGCGTCTTGATTATGTCCTTTGCTATCAAAGTAAATGATAACTAATCAATTGCTCCTTAAGTGTACGGTACTTTATACCTTGACTTCAAAATTATATGTAAAGGACAGGACATGTATTTTCCGCGAGACAAATATCTATTAACCATATTATTAAATGGGCAAATAAAAATGTTTTATTTTTCAGGACTGAACTTCTTATGAATTTCTCTAGACGTAGGGATCTGCATCCAGACCCTGATATCTTTATTTGAGCCGCACAAATTGATGTCCGGATGTGTATTTTGGCAAATTCTCGTTGAAGCCACATGTTTTAAAACCACGTAAAAAATGAACAATCGCTTAATTTAAAGTGCTTTCGAACACATCTTAGGGAAGCATACCGTGCTTCTCTCCTAAAAATTTTTCTTTTTAGTTTTGATCGATGACCGTTTGCCACTTTTTCGGTAATACCATAATTCAATCACTGTAGAACTTCTGAGATTTCTGGGCGAAAAACTGTACAAAGTGATTTTCACAAGCCTCTTTAGAAACCAGCTTTACACCATTAAGAGTTCTGCAGAGATCGGAACAAATGGTAGTCAGATGGGGCAAGGTCCTGGCTATAGGGTGAATGCATCAAAACTTCCCAGCCAAGCTCTCAATTTTTGCCGAGTCACTAAAGATGTGTGTGGTCTGGCGCTGTCGTGATGGAAGACAACGCCATTCCTATTGATCAATTCTGGTCGTTTTTTTAATCGCCTGCTTCAATCGCAATAGTTGTTGACAACAGAAAGTCTAATTAATGGTTTGGCCAGGTTTGAGCAGCTCATGATGAACAATGCCTTTCCAATCCCACCAAACACTCAGCATCACCTTCCTTGGCATCAATCCTGGCTTTGCCACCGTTTGTGAAGCTTCTCCGGGCTTCGACCACGATCTTTTTCGCACATTATTGTCGTACGCGATCCACTTTTCATCACCCGTAATCATTCGTTTCAAAAATGGCTCCGTTTCGTTTCAGCAACGATTCACAAATGGAAACTCGGTTCATTAAATTTTTCGCTGTCAATTCATGAGGAACCCAAGTATCGAGCTTCTTTTGGTATCCAATCTTATGTAAATGGTTCAAAACTGTTTTTTGATCGATATTTAGTTCCATAGCGATGTCGCGAGATGACATAAGTCGGTATATCTTGATTTTGTTAAGAATTGCATCGACTTTTTCAACAATTGGCCGGCCAGGGCGAGGTTCATCTTTTAATATCGAAATTTCCAGAACGAAAACGAGCAAACCAATTCTGACACTGGCGTTGACTTAAGCACTCATCACCATAAACACCACACAATTTTGGTTGAGCCTGCTCTGCATTTTTTCCTTTTCGGAAATAGAAAAGCAAAACATGCCGAAAATGACCTTCTGTAATCTCCATTTTCAAAGTGCAATAACGTTTGACATATTAAACAGATAACTCTACCAACCTTTTATATCTAGAATGTTCTATGGACTGTTACCTTTCAAACGGTCTATAGTATGGCTTCATTGAATAAGCATTACTAGAGATATTCCACTTTAACGCCATCTATTGGGGAAAAACGAAATTACTTTTTCCTCAACCCATTATTTGATTTGTTCTAAATATATTGAAATGTGTTAACTGCTGATATTTATCATCGCCGACATTGACGTTTTTAGTTTATTAAATATGGAATTAATTGTATGATACATATCGCAAAAATATTCTAAATAAATTCCGCATTAAAAATCACCTTTAAATACATTGCTGGACAATTGCTACGGACGGATAACACTATCCCCTATAGCAACCACAAAATGAAAGGAAACAAAATGGGGAAAATTAGAATAAGTTCGGGATATAGTAAGAAAAGGTGTGCATATGCAAATTTTCTTTTTCACGTCCGTTCATCACGTGCTAACGCTGATAAGAGCTGTAAAGGATTTGACGCGTGTGGACAGTTCTTGTTCCAAGTCAGTTTTACAGGAAAGACTTAATAGACGAACTTGAAATTTTCGACATGTCTTCCCGAAATAACTTAATGATTTTATGCGTGGCCGAATTATTGAAAAGATCGAAGAAGGGTGAAAAATAGCAGATGTTGCCAGGGAGTTCATCTACCACAACGTTGTTTCATGGCTGCGGAAATAATTTAAAACTACTGGAATGTGTAGCAGGCGTCACGGGGGAGGTCGTGTTAGAAGTACGACGACTGCAGGAGATAGATACATTGTCCTGCCGACAAAAAGGAACCGTCGCACCACAGCTCATCAGGTGGCAAATAAGTTTCTTTCTGCCACAGGACAGCAGATCTCCCGAAAAACTGTAACCAGACGTTTGAGGGACGGAGGATTATATGCCCGCAGACCTGTTGTGTGTGTCCCATTGACCAGATAGCACTGTACTGCTCGTTTGCAATGGTGTCGTGAGCATCGCAACTGGACTGAACAGGACTGGACATGCGTACTATTCTCAGATGAGTAGGTTCAGTCTGTCATTGGATTGTAGACTCCAACTGATCTGGCATGAGAGTGGTACTGCTTATCGTCCAGAAAATAAACAGGAAAGAGACCTATGTCCGACATGCAGTGTCATGGTATGGGCCGGCATCATGATCAATGGCCGCACGCATCTACATATGTCTGACTGGGACTAGGATGGGCCAACGATACATTGATGAAGTTCTACTTTCTCATGTTCGCCTTTTCCGTGGTGCTGTCGGTGATAAATTTGTTTTCATGGACGACAACTCACCATGTAATCGAACACTCGCTGTTCAGGATTGTCTAGACAGCGAGGATATTTAATACCTCGTATGGCCAACGCGTTATCCATGTCTAAACCCCATTGAAAATGTTTGAGATGCTTTGGGGAGGCAACTTGCTAGTCTAAATAAATGTCCTTTATTCGAATGTCTGAACACTGTGACAACAATATTTTATCGCACTTGACCTCATCTCACTTAATGTTATGTTATATTGCAATCTGTGATCCGTCCTTAGCAATTGTCCAGCAGTGTATATTCTTTACGTAAAGTGTTTTAACAATATTGGAAGAATGTATAAATTGGCATATTGTATATTCTTCAAATACTTAAATTGTGATAAAAATATTAAATGTATTAAATTTGAAAAAGGAATTATTTCAAACGTGGTAATTGTCTGAGAAGGAAGCTAAACTAAATTGATAAAAAGAAATTTTATTTATTCTGATATTACCATAAAAGTCATTGCAGACTATATTTTTTCAGATATCTTTTATATGTATTGTAATTTACAAACTAATTTTTCATTTCTAGTTGAATTTTTCTGTATGGCATCGACTTGTTAAAATGAAAAAAAATTAATTGCAATATATTATTTTTTATTTGTGCGAATAAAAAATAAGGTTGAGTTTGAACTTTAACGTTAAATGTATTTAAATAATATATATATGAAACGGGCTAAAACTTGTATATAAGCGTTATTGCTTTAATATTTTATTACTCCTTTCAAGATATGTTGTTGGAATTACCTAATCATACATACCTTTTTAGAAGATTTGAGATAAAAAATATTTTGTATAAATTATAAAAAACAAATTTTCATTTAAAATTTCATAAAGGTTAAAGAAGAATTTTAGAACGGTTATTAAAATATAAAGAGTAAGTAATAAAAAATTAAGCAATATCTAGACATAAATTAGATTGGAATTTCGTCAATAGAAATATTAATTTCAAAACTGCACAAAAAAATAAATAAAACTATAAATTTTTACGAAAAATTCGAAAATGTAAATAGAATTTATTAGTAAATATCAAAAAGTTCAAAGATGCAGAATTCATAATTCTGTGTAAAACTTGTAACGCGAGAAAGATATATAATTTATTAAAAAAGGTAGTCGCATGAGAGGAACAAACCCTCACCTCTGGCACTCAAATCGCGAACGTTAGCTCTGCACCACGGAGACCTTGTTAAAGATTGCGAACTAATGTGTATTTGGAACGTATGCTGAACTTTAACCCGAAATTTCTCAAACTAAAGCCCATTTGAAGGAAACCTTTGACCTGAATAGTTAGGGGTATGATCCGTACAACATACTTTAAAATCATCAAAATCTGTGCGCATCACGTCAAAATCAGAAAAAAATTATCACAGCTTTTAATTACCTTTTCTGTCAAACCAATTTTTTGAGCCCATTTCTTCACACTATGCACTGAGTACCAGTCTTCCAATCTAGCTGGTGGCGAATGGAGATTGATCCTAGAGGAAACGGTCCAATGTCTTAACAGCAGCAGAAAAGGGGTGGTGGCTTCCAACGTATCCGTATTTGGAAACTTATATGCTGCCCTCTCCGAGATTTAGTTCCTTGGTTGCGTTTAACAGGATGGCGGAGGTTTCTCCAGAGTGGGAAATAACACTTGGCTCTGCTGGGTATCGTGTACATGTTACACGTTATGGAAAGACCCATTTGGACCCCGGTCAAACGAAGTAATCAATGTTTTTAAAATGTATTATGGCGACATCTAAAGGGAATTGGATTATGCCTTCGCTTGGGAATTCTCATTGTGATTCAGGTGGGCATTTTTCAGTCAGTAGGTTTTGAGAATGAAGTCTTTGAATAACTAATCCTCCGAAGATGATAGGAGAAAAAAAAGATTTTTTTTCCTGTATGGATGATACAAGTGCAGTCTGTGATGAAAGTAAATCTCTCAGTGCAGGAGAGAAACCCAAAAGACATGAGAATTTTAGCAATGCACGTTTCTTTGTTGTGAAATAAGATGAAGGCAATTTCGCCCTAAAATCTCCTTTCCTAATAAAAAAGGACATACAAGAGCTTATTGGTGATTCTAAGTCCATTAAAAATTAAGGTCTGGCGACTTAATTTAATAAAGTTTGTTTTCAGCATCAGTTGAATTTTTTTTTAAATGTAAATTAAAAAATAAAATTACTTTAAAATAAACTTTTTTAATTAAAATCTGCTCATAAAACACGTAAACGATGCATAAGTTTCTGATATAAACAAGCATCCCTCTTCAGTACAAATTGCGCAAAATCACTAAAGATGGCTAAAACCAACATAACCACGTGAAACGTGCATTAAAACATGTATTGCAGTTAATTATAAAGTTAACTTTTGTGTAAAAAATAAATAAGAGTAATGGGATGGAATATATTATCGGCTTCATTAACCTTTGAAGGGCGGTGGTTCATTTCTAGACCACTTGATTATAATCTGTACTTTAATTTACACATGTTTCGTATCTGTCCTCTGTGGGACAAAAGCTGTTTGTATATTGAATGATCTGGATTGATTTATTTTTTTGAAAAGCATGTGTAATGAAGGATATACTTTGAATTTATTCGTTTCATCTTGGTATGGAGGTGGGGTCCGAGCATCCGAATGCATCAAATCTGAAAAAAACCTTTTAATTCAGCGATTATTTCTTTCAAGATCTGGGAAAATTCTTTATTTCTATCGTGAATGATTTCCCAGTATTGCAATAGTTCAAAGATCTGGTCGCCAGGGTCTTAATTACTGTAATTTTATGTGATGAAGCATATTCTACTCCAAAATATAAGTATAGTCGGAAAAAATAGGTTTACGATAAACTGATATGTTGAATATTATCTTCCTTTCTTAAAAAACATACAAAAATGAATGGTAATAGGCAATTAGCTTCACATTTGATTGTGAACTGTATGGAGAGACGGACAAAGTTGGCATTTTCAAGTATTTTAGGTATGTTTTCTTAGTTTCAAGAGATTAAGACCTATATCTTAACAGTTTTATAACATGACCTGATTTATGAATAATTTTGTTCTCAATATACCGCATCACAAGTTCTGCTATTGAGAAACTAATCTGTCCATTTTTATCTTCTTAAACAGTATCGTTAAATATGAAGCAGTTGAAAGACATACAAAAATTTAACCAATTCAATAGTGGTTTCTTTCTCTAAATTAGTTGTAGTTTCAAGCCATGGCCAGATTTAATCTATAAATCTGAATTGAAATAAAGGAGGAAATGACATTCAATGAAGCCATGACGTGATTTGGAGGAAACGCAAATGTCCTAAGATCCTCTAAAAATATATATGATGAATTTAAACTGTGCGATGATGTAGACATCGATAGTATTGGAAGTGCTTCAAGGTAATTGAATAACTTCGATAATGGAGCACGTGTAATATATATGATGTAAATTATTTGCAAACAGATTACTCTCTCTGTTCATAACTTTTAAATGGCTCACTGGATAGCTTCGTCATTTCGAAATAAGACATATTTACTGCAGAATCTGAATTTCTTCAATGAAATGAATCCCGAACTGCATATAAGGAGTAACGTATTAGAGCGAGACCTCCGGAGACTTGTATCACGGCTGTGATCACAAATTTGATGGATCCACATCGTCCAAAGATTTAACTACTCTTTCGCGTTACAAAGACACACCCTTCCTCTTTCGCAGTCCATTTTGGAAATTAACTCTAAAGTTTTGCAGGTCTGTCTTCAATAAATTTCTAAATCAGCATTTGCAATGGTTGCTGTTCTGAAGTATATTTTGGCTCATAATATTAACTGAGTTTAAAGTTCCGTTGTTATTCGGAACTTTTCTTGCGTTCTTTTCAGCTGAATATGATAATGAGCCATTAATGGGCTTTCGTTTTCTCATATGTCTATTAATATTTCAATTTGGTGAAAGCGTTTCCACATTGTTGATAACTAAAGGGTTTTTCTCCTGAATGAACATAGATTTCTATCTAACAAATTTCCCGAGCTTAAAACTTTGCCACAGTCCAGGCATTCAGTACCATCTGTATGCTGTTTCAAATGCAGTGAATTCAGCATGATTGGGAAATAATACGTTACAGAGTAAGCAGAGCCGATATATGTTAACCATTCGTTTGTCTGCACTGCTAAAGTCAGCTTCGGACACACTCATTGAGTACCTTTTCTTTGCCGCGTGATGCGTTGCGAAGTTGTAAATCCTTTAATTTGTACTTCCTGTATCATTTATGGTTGGGTTCAAACAATTTAACTCATAGTTTATGGAAAGTTGTATGAAGTTGCCGACGTCGGCTACTAATTGGTTTCTCTTTGTCCCAGTCCTAAAAATGAAACAAGACATTGCATAATTACAACCAGCAATATTTGTCATCGGGTTATTAATCGCAGGACGTACGTTTTCTTTGCAACGTTATACATTGCGAAGTTGTACATTTTATTTGTATATCCTGTACCCATTATGGTTTCTTTCCAGCAATTTAACTCAAAGTTTATAGAGAGCTGCTCTGAACCTGTGTTTTGCACTAATGAAGACGTTGACGTCGGCTACGCCTTGGATTCTCTTTCTCTCTGTCCCAGTCTTAAAAATGAAACAAGACACTTTATAATTTTTCTGTCTGTGTTTTTACTTATAAAGTTGTGCAGTTTTTGTTTAATACCTGTTTCTGAGAATTGTTTTTCGGATGGTATTTTTAAAGGCTGTACTGAAATACAAAGTGACTGCCTTCCGACACCTTCCCGAAATCATTTTAATTCATAGACACATACCATTGGAGGATTATTAATAAGAAACTATGTAATGGATTAGCGTTTTCCATTTTTCGATAAAAGCAAAAAAGCTTTCAGACAATGCTCTCCATTTTGGCTATTTGAACAGACAGCCAAAGAAAGGTTGTCAAACAGCAATCAAATCAATCTGATCAATCCATTTATCCAAACAAAACATCAATTCCACATAGTTTCATGCCTGACAATTGCATGCTTTGCGTTTATCCATGAAAGTGTCAAACATTTCGCATTGTTGACCGGAGACATTTTTTTTAATCACATTAAGGAAACCACTTCAAATAACTCAATATTAATCTATTAAATGATAATGGAGTTCTGGATATAAGAATTGATAGTTTTTCAAATAGGAAATAAAACAATTATTTAAAGATAGAAATATCAAACAATACTATTTACTCCTAAAATGTTAATGTAAATAAATGCGAACTCCATTAAGTACAGGGATAAATTCCGGCAAATTTTGGGGTGTATTTATCGCCTTTTTACCATAATCCGCCTTATAAAACAGGACCCTTCACAAAATTCCTCTTCATAAAATAGGTCTTTGCAAAATTCAATTTCATAAACATTTTCATTAATTTTATTTTATTGGGTTTTAAAATATGTAGTTTTCAAACAAACCAAGTTCACCAGAAAGGAAAACATTAGCAAAATGACTTGATTTATTCTAATTAGGAAGAGCATTTATTAACTTGATTTAATATTTCGTTATAAAATGTTATTTTTCACAAATTTTTACTTTTCCCCAAATGGGGCCCCCAAGTAAAAAAAAAAAAAAACATTTATCGACCCCTGAAGGTGAAACCCAATTTTTAAGGATATTTATAAGTAGCGCAGAAATTAGTGAAAGTATAAGTGATAAAAATGAAAAAGGTCTTTGAAAAAGGCAAAAGCTAATGTGAAAAAAAATTGCTTCACAATTCCTTTTTAATAAAACATGACCCTTCATGAAATTCCTTTTAATTTCTCTTCTAAAAATTTCCTTTTCATAAAAACATGCTCTTCATCAAGTATTTTTATTTTGAATTTGTAGTTTTAAAACAAGTACTCTAGAAAGAAAAACTTTAGCAGAAGGACTTAAATAAGCTTTATTATTAATAAATGCTTGTATCGAATTGGTGTAACTTCATTTAACCTTTCGTTTCAAAATGTTATTTTTCGCAAAAATAACTTTTACTTTCCACAAAATGTGCCCCTGTTAAAAAATAACCTGCATCGACCCCTTAAGTGCAACCTATTTTTTAGGAATACTTATAAGTAGCGCAGAAATCGGTAAAACGATAAACGAAGTCTCAAAAATAAGGTAGTTTGGAAAACGCAACAGCGCATATGAAAATAATTCCCAGATACAGAAATACTTTTCAAATCGGCGCTCTTGGAATTGTATGACAAATATAAAAGCTTGCACTAATACAGATTGAGTTTTATGTTATATCAATGGGATAGTAAAACAATCCTAATGGAAATGAAAAAAAAAAATTGCAAGAGAATTACTAAAAAGCTAAGATTGCAAACTTCTATAAAACTTACGAACTTCTACTCTAGAAAAACTACAAATTTGGAGAAAAAAAATTAAATCATGATGCAAGTACGAGGCTCTTCAAATTGAGTATGGTATCCTGAAAATGCTAAAATATTTTTATGAACGTAACATATATAAATAACTATTTTTTAATTTTTAACGATCATTTTCAGCCTGCAATTTCTCGAGTTAGAACGACGCATTGTCATAATAAAAAAACGGTTTAACATTTATCGCCTGATACATAAGTTTTTATTTCAGTCTTGCGTTTATTATTAAGTAAATCGATTTAACATTTTCTTTAAGATTCTGGAAATAATGCTTTTTGCTTTTAAAGGAATATTTTTAAGTGCATTTGTTATTCATAAATACGTAGCACCTGTAGTCGTCGTCTGGTCCGTCCCTCTGTCCGCACATAAAAGCGCAAAAGCTACCCAACAAAATGGTTTGAAATCTAATATATATAATCTTTGCAGAATTTTGTCGAGTTTCAAATCATATGAAAATCGAGTTAACTTCAATATATATATATATATATATATATATATATAATAAAATCGCATCATGTATGAAATGCATTCAGCAGACCCAGAATCTCGCACCATAATTAAAATAAGAATAAACAACAAACATCAAAGAAATTTCAACAAATATAACCTGAACAAGAAAGAACAACCATAAAGCTGTGGCCTCGTCAGCAGTGGGCATATTGTAAAAGCACAGCAATGTTTCGGACCAATTAACATACACAAACTATTATTCAGTAGTGGCGGTGGGTTTCGGCCAGAGCGTCGCTAAGCATAAATCAAATGCATAAAAACAATTAAAAGTATATTACGAACACTCCTCTACCGGACCTGACGCCACAAATAAACAGCACATCTCGAAGATACAGCTAATTCATAACGTATGTGTAACCTACAGCCACAAAAAACAATAACCAGCATCCAGTGATCCGTAATCTGGTAAAAAAATATATAATAAAACACTTCCGTGGGAATATTTTATCTAACCAATTTAGAGTAATATTGCAAACAATTTAACAAGATCAGAGTATTGAATTAATAAGTATAAATATCTCGGCGATTCTATTTTAGATATAATGGCTTAAATGAAGTGAATTGTTTTTGGGCAATATTTTCTAGATAAAAAATGTAATTAATCGTTTGCCGTAAATACCTTATCGGCATCTATATTTAAAACTTTTTAAAACTATTTAAAATTTTTTACTCCTTCCATTTTGTGGAATACATTGAAATGAATAATTTCGTGTATACACCACGAGATTGGCTTTGCTGTCTGAAATTCTATGTTAATCTGATATTCAGTTTCTTGAATATTTATATGAACTATATAATTTGATAGTTTTGAACTCTTCTAAACCAGTGTTTTAAGATTAAAGATATAAAGCAAAAACAAAGTTTTTTGAAACATATTGTATTTTTCACAGCGCTTTATCAAATTACTATGTTTTTATTTCGAAACGCATACAGGGTATACAAGGATAATCTAGTATACATAATGAAACTTAAATTGCCAGTGGAAGCAACTTGCTACAGAAATTTTAAAATGACAAAATTTATTTAAATAAAAAAATAAGATTACACCAAATATGAAAATGATAGAACTTTAACAAAGTAGTAGCAGAAAATTATGGGCAGAGAGTACACAAAAAACAAGGTACAAAATCGCTACTTCCACTAATAAGCCGTATCTTGTGCTTAAATTTAAAAAACGGGAAAACAATCTGATGTATAGCAACTATTTTTCAGTACAAGAATCCAGTCTAATCATTTATCCATTGGGGTTTTAAGTCTGTGGCTTCGCTTGGCCATTGGAACTTCATTATGCAGTTCTCTGCACATAAAGTTTTAACCACACCAATTCTGTGGATTGGACTATTATGCTGCAAATTCTAAACAAAACTATGAATCAACTCTACAGAACCTACTGAGTACTGCCAGTTTAACTATGGCAACCGTGTATCGCATAGTCGCATTTCATATAAATAAAATGGAAGTTTTCTTATCGAAAAGAAAAAAACATAAACAGCATGTAGACTTTATTTTGTTAAGAACATACTAATATACAAACTATATGCAAAAAACAATAAAATGTGACTGAAACTGGTGTGAAACTCAATATAAGGTAAAAGAAAAACTTCTTAAACACTATAAAAAAATAAGTAACTGATATAAACAGCAAATAAAGCGCAAATAAACGAATAAGAAAAACAGTTTTTGTCTGTGTGCTATAAGAAATTTTTCCTTATTTTATACTACATTAACATTCTTGTTATAGAAGTTACTTTTATATTAAAATAAAATTACTTTTATAGTGGGAACATTTATTTTCTATCCTGTTATGCAGTTTGTGCAAAAACGAATGGCCACATACTGCTTCCCAGTTAACGCAATATATCTTCGCGACATATCCGATATTCCGGAAAAATAGGAAATTCACAACTATGGTTTTAAATATATCTTATTAACCGAATTTTTTAAAAATTATTCTGGAAATTAAATATTTTAAAATTTGAAGAAATAAGTTAACCGAAATTAGTACAGTGGTCGAAACTGGTTTTAACTGTCTAAAACTGACAAATTTTGAGTAATCAAAAGGGAACAAAATGGTGTTAAATATCTATATAGCTTGACTAAAAAAATTAAATAGTATATTACAAATTTAAAATTATAAATTTAATACTACTAAATTAATCTTTATCCAGAACCAACTAAACAATTTTCTATATTTACAACTGTGACCTTATTTCCTTTAACGTCATCAGTTACCTGATCTTAGATTCAAATAGTGAAACAAAAATCTGCTTTAGAATTTATTAGTGTTAAGTAGTATAAAAATTTTGAAAAGTAGCAATATTGTTCCTTTTTTAAATGTAGAGAAAATCTCTTCAGGGTCCGGGGTTTTAATGAGTCCACAATTCTCAACGAAATTTATCCTTAGGCCAATAATGGTGATGGCTGGGCGGGCTCCTTGTCACTTTCACTAAGTATTTCTCACCCAAATTCTTACGTCTTAGAATGAGGCAGTAGTCTGCGAAATCAACAATAAAAGTAATTTCATATAAAAGTAACTGTTTAAAAGGATAAATTTGGGTTTAAATTTTTTTTCACCTGTCTCATATCTTCAGTATCTGAAGTGAGCTTGAATGTATCAATATACGGATATCTTGATTATATCAATATGATTATAGAAGAAATTTAAAAAAATAAGTGTGCAAATTAATTTCTCTACACTTTGAAATGTAAACACAAAAAAACATTTCTTCTCTCTAAAAAAACTGCTAAAGTGTTATGCGAAAGTGTTCTTTCGTAATCAACTAATGAAAGCATAGAATTGCTATAGGTAAATCTCATTCTCTTAATCTCAAGTAAACGCAGGTTACCCAGCAAAACTTACCGAGAAATTGAACATACTTTTAAAAAAATTACGCAGTTCAAAAATTGTACGGTGGTGGGGGGGGGGGAACCTAGATTGAATAATTTTTAAGCTATTTTAGGGGGAAATTAAAGCAAGGAAAACGATAAACCAATTTTTCCCATTATATTGTCAATTAAAATCTTAACCCAAACGTGCCCTTCCTCAACGAAAGTTTATTCAACCTTTGCCATTAATATACTTCAATATAATATTAAAGCAGGTAAACTTGAGACAACTTCCGCTTCTACCCCAAAATCTATTCAAATTAATGCTTGCATAGTGTTCCACCTGAAGGATATTAAAGTTATATGACTAGATATTGGTAGAATGGTCATAGATTATTACCCGTATAAGGCATAACTCATCAAAATGAACAATCCTTTTCTACGCTAATTATGAAAGTTTGTATCCATGCCGGTGTTCATTATGGACATATCTACCGGTATTCTAATCTGTGTATTCACATTCGCCAAAAATGACATTTAATGCTACAAATGTAACACTTAAAATGTATCTGTATGTAGATGTTTTTTTTCTTACTGCTACCTGCCAGGCTTTTGTCCAGCCAAACGGGTTAATGCCTGGCAACGGGACGAGGATTCGCCTGCTCTCCGCCTGGCGAAGATGTGTTTGATAAATCAAATGGTCGACGTGGCTTCAGTGCCTCTTGTTGCTTCAATTGCTTTTTCTTAGTTGGCCGCTTGCTAATTGATTCTGGGCGAGAGGGTTTAGCACTGCGAAATCATGCCGGACGGATGTGAGTTGCTGGGATATGTACTAATTCCTTGCTCATCCATACGTCATGCCATCGCTACTAGAGTTGGTCTCGTAGTTTAGAACCTTGATCTGGAGACGAGACCTTCACCTGACTAGGCACCCCCAGAGGTGTAATTGACAAGGAACTTCGAGGACTTTACACCCACAACTGATTTTGCATGCACCGGGCGCCATTAGCTTACATGATCGCTGCGTCTGAAAAGGAATGGGGTTAGACATTTTATAACACTTTTAATACTAGAAACTAGGTGCTACTTTTAGACTTTAAGTTCTATTACTTGTTTGCCTTAATTCACCTATACTTCTACCCTATGATAATTTTAACTGAAACTAAATATTCTAGAGTTGCTTATTCCTACAGGGGGGACATTATATGCATAATTAACTAAATTAAGAGAGGGGTTTGGACCATCGGCTATATATTATCTATATATAATATTTATAATTTATGTAACTTAGATAAATATAAATATGGGAGGGGAGGGACAAATGGTTATATACTAACTAAATATAATTATACAAAGTTTATAACCAGCACTAAGCTGTGGAGGTGCTGAAAGGCTTAATTTAAGTTAAAAATTGCTAATTAAAACTGCTTAACTAATACGTACTAAAAAGTAGAGGGCATACTAAAGTTACATAACAATTTACAGGGGGATGACCTTGAATTTTATTTCTAATTCTAAAATAATGCTACCTTTTATTTGTACCTTTCGGTTATTGTGTACCTACTGACATTGTTATGTAGGCTATCGCTGGTGTTTACATATCATTTCGTGCGACATTGCCAGTATCATGCCTACAGGGTTTGATTTTTGACGTTTATATTGGCTTGTCTCTTTCATGTTGGTTTGTCGTCATAGTTATCGCAACTTTTATGGGCTAGTCTCTTTTTTTTGCATTTGTTTACTTTCTGTTAGGATATTTTGCTACTTTTATAGGCTCGACCCTTTTGGGCTATGTTCATCATTGTCTTTATCTTGTTGTCACTATCTTGTAGCGGTATTGTTTGTCACTTTCTTGGAATTGGTCATATTGCGAATTTAGTCGCTGGTAGTTGTCACTATCTTTGTAGTTTCACTGTTGCATTTTGTCACTTATATATTTTTCACTTTTCTTCCCTTGCTTGAAGTAAAATATTTATCATATTGAATGGTACGTGAATGCGCTTTTTAGGATCAGTCAATTGAATTCTAATGTCTGATATCACTATTTGGTTATTTGCGCAACTTAGGTGGTTACATATTTGAAGAACTTGGCGCATTAACCCCCCCTGACCGCCGAGAAAAAGGGCAAATTTGTAATGCTGTTTTCTCTAATTTTTTTTAAATGCTTAAAAAATCTGAATTTTCAAACTTGAGATAAAAAATTTAATTACATATATAAGTATAATACTTGAGAGTATCAATCAGTACTTGATGTTCTAAAAATGCATTATATTTTTAAATTATATTAATTTAAACAAACCTTGTATTGCTGTGAAACCTACAGCACAGTGAACGGATATATCAGGTCGCAGCGGTGAAGAAGGTTAATGGGGTGGGGCTTGTTCCACGGCTGTTAGTCAGTCTTTTGCCTATGAGACTGTTTCACCAGATGAGACATATTTTTTCTGTGGTTGCGGGTGTACGTTTTGCGTGTCACCCCGTTGGTTTGTTGACACTTATGACACATTTTGTTGGATTACATTTAAACTTTTTGGTGGTTTTGCAGTCCTTCATAGACGACTTCCACTCCTCACTAGCACTGAAAAGAACGATTTTTTTTTGACGTAGCAAAGAGGTTCCCTTGCTACTTCTTTTTTCTTGGGGAGGGGGGGGGGCGTAGCAAGGAACCTTCCTTGCTACTTTTTTAAAAATAATAGTAAATTATACTTATCAAGTTAGAAGACTAATGGAGGAGAGGGTTATTCGTCCCTCTGCTGGGAAGGTATATTTACCGTGATATTAGCATAGGTGCCAACCTCTCATTATTATTCCGTAATATGCGGGTTAATTTGACTCAGTTTAACAACGCTCCAAACCGGAAAAATTATTGGATGAATATTTATTTATTAAATTTCAGTTTTCTACGTGGAATTTATTTAATTTCATTTCTTAAATTTTTTTTGGTGCGAAACGTTTTAAACCTGGGTCAAATTAACCCGCATATTACGGAATATTAATGAGAGCTTGGCAACAACGCTCCAAACCAGAAAAATTATTGGATGAATATTTATTTATTAAATTTCAGTTTTCTACATGGAATTTATTTAATTTCATTTCTTAAATTTTTTTGGTGCGAAACGTTTTAAACCTGGGTCAAATTAACCCGCATATTACGGAATATTAATGAGAGCTTGGCACCTATGTATTAGGTCAATGTTTTTTGTTAACCGTCTAATCACTGCTTTTCCTTTTCGTTTATACAAGTTTGTTGTTCGCAAACTGTTTGTGCTATAGTTTCTCATTGTTCGGTGTTATGTGGATCAGATGATGTGTTTTGGGTTAGAGGGCAGGATGTTAAATGATGTTTGGGGATTCCCAGTTCCCGAATGTACAGTAGGGTGGAACGAAAAAACATTTTTTTAAATTTCAAAATGCTAGTTTTCAAACGTTGCCTTTTGATAAAAATAGAGACGGAAATTAAATATTAGCGTAATTGGATTATGATTTCAGGTGCCGCAAGAAGAGTAAACTTTAGGTTTCGATTAAAATGTTGACAATATTTACAGTTATGTAAAAATAATAATAATAATTTTTATATGCTATAGTTTTCAAAAGTTGCTTTTGATCAAAATAAAGACGGAAATTAAATATCAGCGTAATTGGATTATGCTTAGAGGTGCCGCAAGATGGGTAAACTTTAGGTTTTTATTAAAATTTTGACAAATTTCGCAATTATGTTTAATTTTTTTTTTTTTTTGTAGGCTATAGTTTTCATAAGAACTTTTAAATCAGTTTTAATCAGTTTAAAATCTTTTTAATCAGAAAACATGGTAAACTTACTACGTAATACATTTTAATTACAAAAATAATGAAACATAAATAGTATAAAATTAGGTAGAAACAGAACAAAGTTCAGAAGAGAACACTATACTATCCCAATTTTTTTATGCCTTCTACGTCCAGTGTATCTGAAACCTGAAGTAATCAAAATAAGTCAAATGCGCATGAAACTGCGATTTGTGGCTTCTACTTGCGATCGAACTTGAGTATCAGACAAAATTGCTGCAACAATTCCAAGTGCCGATCTGCAGGATATTGGTCTGATTAGTGAGGAAGAAAGAAATATGACAGAAATGTACTGACAGAATGAAAATTAGATGAGAACAAATAAAGAACCGAAAAAGATATTTAGAATAAACTGTAAAACTAGTTACAGAAAGTAATTGTTTTTTTTATGTAAGAAAATACAAGTGCAAGAGAATAAAGGAACTAAGTATTACAAAATAACTGTTATCGAAGAACATATATCACTTGTTCCAGAACTTGGAGCAAAATTTTCAAGACACGTAAAACCAATTTCTGGCACTGGAAAAGGTATAAAAGACAACATAATGACATTTTTAAAAGGCAACAATCAATACTTAAACATTACTGCAATTGGATATGATGGAACTGCCTCGAACACTGGATTAAATAATGTTGCGATTGCTTTATTGGAAAAAGAATTGTGAAAGCCACTGCAGTGCTTGATTTGTCTGTTTCATGCAAATGAACTACCCGTTCGTCATCTATTTTCTTTCTTAGATGGAAAAACTAAAAATCCGAATGAATTTGGAGTGAAAATAAGGAAACAACTGGAAAAGTGTTATGAACTTCCAGTGACGGAGTTTTCAGCTATTGAAAATAACATCCCATTGCTAAAATTTAAGGATAATTTAAGTATTGACCAAATATATTTCTTAGAAATGTGTAACACAATCTCCGTTAGAAGTTGCTCTTCTGATTTGTCTATGAAGAAACCAGAAAAAATTAGTCATTCACCATGGTTTACCTTAGCGAACAGTATAATTCGCTTGTACGTGGGAACAGAATATCCATCACAAAATCTCCAAATACTGAGTACATTTTGAAAGTGTATGCAACTGTTTGGTTTAACATAAAGTTGAAACCATCTATCCATGGACGAAGCACTTGTGAAAACGTGTCAGCTATTTACGTTACCTCAATTACACTCCTAAAAATGTAATTGATCCAATCCGCCAAAGCAATTCATACTTTGCTGCACATGAAAATGTACTCCATTGTATACTGTCAGGTGATAGAAGTCATTAAGGAGTTTGCAATACACCGAATTGAAAATATCAGGGACTGGAAATGAAGTTGGCATCAGAATTTTTTTAATTCTTGTATGCATAAACTTTGGTGTCACGGATTATATTTATATGATTCAATAGAATGATGTTAAAGTAACATAACCTCCTATGACGATGTATATTGCTGACGACAAACTAAAGCAGTAAATAAAGCAAGCAGAAGAACCTGATCATATGAGAGTCAACTTCAATTTTTCCCTATGTCACACACAAGCAGTTAAAAGGATTGTTAAATTAGTTACCGAGTCATCCTTCTCAGTTTGCAGCACTTCTGCAAGAGATGCATTGATAAAAACCAAAATAAATTTTCAAAAGATCATGCCAAGATTTGAAACAAAGAACAAAAAAATCCAATGTGTCAGTTTGATTATTATGGACCATGGATTACTATGGATTACTATGGACATTAGAGAAAAATTGTTTCTTAAAAATAACGTTTTGCCTTTAGAAACAGTATAAAGTCAAACATCTCTTAACGGGCACCCTTATATACGGCCACCCCTCTCTTACGGCCACATTTAAAATTTCTCAGCGAACATTAACCTCTCGTTATAACTAGAGGCCAATCTCCTGCAGTCACCTCATTTTTTAGACCATTTTTTTTGGTTAAATAGGTGTTCGTTAATCAGAGGTTTCACTCTTTTAAAGTTTTTCTAAATAAGTCTGATTTGTTTTACTAAGATACGGTGATTAAAGATTGCATTTCTTTCATTTCAATGTAGTACTATAAGAATATGTTACTGTAAAATTAATAAAAATTAATACGGCGAAAATCACTAAATTCTACAAAATAATTATTTCTGTAATGCATCTAAAAATTCGGAATACATAGAATGTGCAAGTTTTCTGCAAAAGTATTATATTTTGAATATTCTGTTTACAAAGCATATGTATATTATGTTAATAACCAAGAAAAGAACTTTTTTTAAAAAAGGCAATTTTTATCGTTTTTTCATAGAAAAGTCATTTTTAAAGCTCTTTGCGGCACCTGAAAATATTTTAGTACAGCAACCAAATTTTATATTCTTCATTCTAATCCCAAAAGGCAACTTTTGCCGACTATAGCAAATTTCTAACTGAAAAAAAAATAATTAACCATTATTTTCGTTCCACCCTAATGTACAGTATGGTTCGTCTTTGAATTTAAACCTATTCAGGCAGTTAGGAAATGCTCAATGTCCTGTATATATTTGGCTTCGTAAATAGATGATATTCTACGTGAGTCTACTTTTGGGGAGTATTCGTATGTTGTCCTCCCCGTAATCCCACTCGAACTGCCATTGTTTTTATTATTTTAGTTTTCTCAAAGTTTCATATCTGTCTTTCTAGGTGGTATGGAATTTTTGATTTTCTGTGGCCTTTTTTACTAATTCGTCGGCATTCTTGGTTCTTTTACCCAGCTAATTTTAAATTTTTGCTCAGACTTTTCAATTTGTATATTGTCACTAGATATGTGGCGGAAAGTGTTCACCACCTTTTTGTGTTATACACTTGGAAATTTATATGTATATATTGAGTGTTTTTTTTTAAATTTTATAATTAGTATAAGTAAATGTTTCTTTTTGCATTTAAGTATAATTAGTAATTACTGTTTTGTTATACATTTTTTATGCTACACTGTAATTATCTAAGTATCATGGCGGTACAATGTTTGGTATAAATTTAACTAGCAAAATGACTGGCATTTTTATAAATGCTGTCTGACGCAAAAGCTGGGTTGGAGCTTTTTTGAAATCTTTACGACCGTAAATTTATGGGGCTGTCAGTCACGCTTCGTGTGTAGTACCTTGAGTTTCGACAACTACGGGACTCATGGTAGACGCCGAGGTGTCTGGTTAAATTAAGGGGGCCAAAAAGTTTGTGTCCACTGACTGGACGGTTCGCCTGGCATTGGAGGAACATCGAAGGTGGGTGTGGCGATTATCCAGACTGAAGGTTGTTAAAAATTCCAGGAGAGTGGGAGGAACCCCCCGCCGATTGGAAAAATGAAAGCTAGAATTTGGAGACAGGATCAGTGGATGAGAAAGTGTGGTAAAGTGCAGTTGATGAAAAAATGCGAAAGAGTGCAGTGTGTAGTTCTAGTGAAAAGTGCTGAAGTCTTTCCCGATGAAGTTAAGCCCAAAAAGGGGCCTTTTTTACTAGCAATCACCAGAGTCCAGTTTAGGACCGGCCAAGCTAATAGTAAAGGACTTGAGTCCACCCCCAATGATTCAGGTACGACTTATTGCCATGATTTTACCAACTTCATATTTGTACTTGTACCGCCAGATAATCATTTTTTTTCACTGCAGGAGAACTTGTTATTTAATAAATGATAATGTTTAATGATTAAATTAAATTGTAAAAAAAGGTGGATATATATATATATATATATATATATATATATATATATATATATATATATATATACTATGTTTCTTTAAATGTTTATTTTTTTAATGTAAATAAAGTAATTGTTTTTTTGTTTAAAATTATGTTGTCTTAATTAAAGTGTTTACTTAATTGATTTTTAAAACCTAAATATTTCTCTCTAATTTTCTTAAACTTAATCTTAGAATGTTTTTATTTAAAATTATCTTTAGGGTTGTTTTGGTAATTTTTAAGAACTCTATACACTCCAGTCCAAAACAAAACGGCTATAAATTAGATACTCAAATAACACAACGCGATAATTAATTTTCTTTAAATAATTTATTTCTTGTAGTATTTAATTAGGCGACGATCACGGAGTCTTCTGCAATCAGAAGCTCCTATAGGTAATTTCTGGGTAATGGTAAAGGTGCACCCGACACCTTATTTTCTTTAATGACTTAAACTCTTTATTAACAGGTGTAACCGGCCTTTAGTAGGATCTTTCTGTAAATCACCAGTAATATGAAATGGCCTTAAATTTAATAATGACAGAAGATTACATAGTCGTAAAGTTGGCATTCTTAATTCCTAAATTCCACACTAAAATTTTCTCCAATTATCAGGCTAATAAAGAAGGTAAAATGCGCAGTAGCTTGCTATAAAGTGAAAATACAAATGCAACATAACTGCTGAGAACATTCATTTTCCTTTTTTTAAAGAAAAATCCTTCAGTTTTGAGGTTTATATACAGAAACTATGTAATATATACAAAAACTATTAACATATATTTGAATATTTATTGAAGTTAGTCTTTCTTAAATACGCACAAATGATCTTTAAAAGAAAGCATGAAATTTATAAAAATTTGCAGAATTGAGCGATTGATATGCTCAATTATTCTACGGGTACACAAAGGAATTAATCATCCCCAAATTTAAAATTCCAGGCTACAAAAGAAATCTCTTGTGATATTAAGACGGAAGTTCTCAACGAAAAGCCATGAATCTTTAAACAACTTTATTTGAGATTTCCTCCAGACACTATTGACCAAAAAGTGTGCAATTTTAAATTCTGTTCGAGACTCAACAATCTCCTTTAACAATCTGATTAATTGGAATAGTATGCTTTGCTCTTCTTCCATATTACTGCTCATAGAAATATTAATTCCTTCCTAAATTAAGTGTATGTCGAAATAAATATGTTTATCTGTATAAAATTGCAATATCCATATTGTCGAATTCTCGTATAACATTAATGAGGAAAGTGATTGGGAGAATGTGTTTTAATATTTCCAGGAACGATAATAGCTGGATCGGAAAATATGTATAACCAAATATGTTCTCCTTGTAATAAGTAGAGAATGTTGGTTTTGCCAACAATTATTATCGAGGCACATTTAATCATGCGATCAGTAGTAGTAAATGGTTAATCCAATAACAGGAAAACAAGTTTTTCAAATACTGGGAAATTAAGCCCACTCTATTGGACTCCTTCCAGTTTCAACTAGTCTCCATACCTCGCGGTAATGACTGAGGTGGATGTCTTTTCTTGCATTGAATGCTCTCCTTCAGTAATATAATTTTAGGTAGTTTTCTTCAAGTTATAAAGTTTATTATGTTGTTGAACTTTGCCCTCAACCTCTGATGCGCTTTTCAGAGAGCCTATTTGAATTCTGGAAAACTTTCTTTTAAATTTTTGGTTAACGACCCTTTGCTACAACGTACTTGATGAAGAGTATATAATAATTCGTTTTGAAACTAAGTTTTCTCTAATTATAGAGTAACAAGATCTTTATTCTACATATATTTTCAGTTTTTCTTATTTAACAAGTGTTGTAGCGGCACTATCTGAAGCAAAGACTTCATGTCTACACTGAATTCTGCACTTAATCTCAAACACGTTAAACTTTTTAGAAATCTAAATTGCCGTGTAAATCGAATATAAAAAATACACAGAAAAATGAAGAAATCGAATTTTTAAATAATAGGTAATAATGTATCATATGGCAAACAATACAAGAAAGTCAGATTTGCGAAATACGCATTTAACCCTCTTTTTTTATCAGAACTCATTACAATATAACATCAAATAAGTATGTCGAATTTAGGATTATATGTGGCTAATTATAAAGTTTAATCTTTTTCTTTTTAGTTTTTCAAAATTTACGTACTTTTTCTAATAACTAAATATTTAGTCTCCTCGGTATAGTTTCGCCATATTGCACTAGAAATTCAAACTTTTATTTGGATCAATATCTGACTGAAGATTCGACATTTACTAGCTCACAAGCGGTCTGCGGAAAGGTTCAACTGAAGCAAATTTAACCTATTTATGATCCTGAGTTTGCGATAAAGAAAGTTCCAAGAATGCTGCTGCACACCAGTGTATTGTTTTGCAGCTAAAATAAAAAAAACACTTTTTACTGAATTATCTTTTATCTCTCCATTTTCTTTGTTTCTTCAAGTGCGCGCTGGAGTCTTTTTAATGCAGTGAAATCCATCTATATATTTTTTGTCATTTTGTCCCAATGTGAAAATTTATGCATCGTTACTCCTTTCAAGGGAACTGTTTATTCCACATTATTCTAAATATACTTTTATTATAATTAACACAATGCAATATATTCGTATAATTAAGTTCCTCTTATAAATGTTGCTTATTATCATCGCATCTGTCTTTTCCCTGTCCGTATGTTCAGGTATGTTTTTGTGTGTAACGCGTAATTTATATACGACCACTTGATATAGCGTGTTTTGTTGCACTCATTAATTTTACGCTTGCATACCACCATGCATCGCAGTAGTTTGGGCAAAAAATAAACGGAACGATCTTGTGTTTGAATTTACAAACTATCCTAGCTCTACATACACTACATCTGGGATTGACCCAAACTCCACATCACATCTGATTGACGTTTAAAAAATTAGACTTATTCATGCAGAAATAAAATTTCTGTATTTCGAGTACTTGCACTGCTCCTCCTTACTTTTCAGCTGTTTCAGATGCAAGGGATTTGTTTCAATCTAAAGCGAGTCACTTATGATAACCCTTGTCATAGCCTTCGATCAACAAATGGATTCGCAAAGGACAGGTGGTATGTGTGCATGAAAACAAATTCCGAAATAACGATGGTGATCGCTGCGCCTAATTGCTTTGCTGAGAATGGCTGTAACTGGCTTGCTCTAATGGAGCGGTTAACAGATGCAGTAAATACTGTCAGACGGCAATGGTGATCCTGAGATAATCTGTCGTAGGATTGGCCCACTTTTTGTCCTAAGTTTAGGGCGCTTACTACTCTACTAAGGATGCTGTGTCGACTAAGGATGGATGTTTTGTAGTTCGTCGGATTCTAGTTTATGCGGAGCTCACTGTCAGTTTCGCCTTATGTACAAAAGATGTTCATAGCGCACGCAACAAAAAACTAATACAGTTGCTTAATATTTCCACATAGTTTAACGTTAACAGGATGCGGCGTACTTCCACTGTAATTCCGTGCCCTGTCCCTTGTTTATGGTTTGCCTATAATGAATTGAACATTATGTTGGGTTAGAAAACATACACCAGCCTACTATAAACGTTCAATACTAGCATAATTAATCTAAACACTTGTTCTTTATGGAATGGTGTATACTCATTCGTCGGTGTAGAAATGTTCAGGAACAAAGAATTTGCAATATGGTAAATGTTTGTGGAGAAGAGGCAGCAAAAATTTGAAGACTACGTTCAATTTGCTATTAGGCAATTTTCTGAAATGGTGCTGGCACAATATCTTACTAAGCAGTAGTTGCCGCATTATGGTATATTTTGTCGGTGATGCTTGCACTTCTTTTTCTCATTGCATCATACGAAATGCTAAAGTCTCGTTCGATGTTTCTAACATTAGTTTTGAATTTAGTATTTAAAACTGGAATTTTTGTTTGAACCGTTAGACATTTTTGATCTTCATTCAGGGTATGACTTCTGTGGATGGGGTAAACCCCATTCGGATAGAATTTCTCGTTAGCACGGTTTTTTATTTAACATTATTGTAATTGCTAGATTTTAGCATAATATTTAGGCAGGAATATTATGCTGACTTTTCAGAGAGACATTGATATTTTGAAGACTCTTTTTAATTTTCTCAAAGGCAAAGTAATGGTTGCTGCGTTATCGTATTTTCTTATCTATAATGTTTGAGAATAGTTTCACATTGCTTCAAACGATTAGCTATAGTTTGGTTTATATTGTTTGACTCTTTAATTCTGAAATTAAAAACAGAATTTTGGATGTGAAACGTTAGGCTGTGAGTAAGCTGATCATTTCTTCGTACTGTTTTTTTTTTAAATTAAGTGCATTTATTTTAGTTACGTAATGTAGGAAACACAACTATAAACTTTTCTGAGACTGCAGTGAAAGAATTTAATCGGTTTGGAATAAGTAAATATAGTTTAATTATTTAGTAGGAAAGGTGATGTGCGTTCGACAAATTAGTTTTTCGGATACATATGGGACTGTTTTAAATGTTCCTTTTTACAGAACACACATTGGTCACAACTGAAGGTTATGTTAACTAAAGGTTTCAATAACTAAATTTCCAATCTTAGTACTTTTAGAAATGGATGACATTCAAGGTTGAAAAAAATAATTTGTTTTTAGTTTGATTCTTTTGACGAAGTATCAGTATGTTTAAAGTTGTATAGTTTCAAGTCATTGTCTCTTGGAGATGAAACTAGATTTGAAATTTTTTTCTTTGCTGGTTGGAGAAAACGCATTGTTTCACGGGACTAAGTAAAACGTTAGGACATACATAGATGAGAAAAACTTATTTTATTTACAATTTAAAATTCTGTACGAAAAAATCTGTACGGTATGAAGCTCTTGAAATGTTTGAAATAGTCATTTATCTGCTTTAGTTCACAACGGGATCACTTATACTATGCTGAAACATATTCGCACATCCTCTCTTAATCTCCTTGCTTTCTACAAATATGGCAGAATAAATTTTTAATTCGCACCTGATGTAAAGGTATTATAATTCATCTTCCTAAACCAGGAAGTGATTCCAGCGACTCAAATAATTAGACCTATTGCACTCAAGTAGCCTTTGCAAACTTTTTTTGGGGGGGAAAAATGGTCGGCTGGTTCATATTTTGAAATCTAATTGGTGCCTTGTAGCATTTCGAAGCGTTTTCCGACGAGGTAGGTCTACTATTGAAAAACTCGTTCTTTCAGAAACTCGTATACGGACTGCTATTTTAAAACGCAACAATCTGGTCTTCGTATTTTTCGACATGATGAAATCGTATGATAAAACATGGCGGTATGGTATCCTTTGTGATCTTTTTAATCTGGTCTTCCGTGGGAACCTCCAAATATTTCTTTGCCATTTCGGCTTTTTCAAGTTCGTATTGGTAGAAGTTCGTCTAATTTTTATAATTAAGAAGAGGGAGTATAGTAGTAGTCTTGAGTAGTACGTCCTTTAGAATAAAAGTAAAATGATAATTAATGAATTGCTCCTTTGGGTGTATGGTACCTTACACGTTGACTTCAAAATTGTATATAAAATACAGCACGTGTTTTTCCAGAGACAAATATGTATCGATAGTACATATATTTCTTTGTCTAAATTAGTTGTAGTTTCAAGCCGTGGCCAGATTTAATCTATAACTTTGCATGGGAATCGAAATAAAATAAAGGAGTAAATGACTTCCAATGATGGCATAACGTGATTTGGAGGAAACGCAAATGGCCTAAGATCCTCTAAAAATATGTATGATGAATTTAAGCTGCGAGATGATATAGAAATAGATAGTATTAAAAGTGCTTCAAGGTAATTGGATAACGTATATAATGGAAAACGTGCAGTATCTATAAAGTAAATTATTTGCCAAAAAAAAAAAAAACATTACTCTATCTGTTAGTAATTTTTAAATAGCTCACTGGATAGCTACGTCATTTCAAAATAAGACCTATTTACTGCTGAATCTGAATTTCTTCAATGAAACTAATCCCATACTGCATGTAAGGAGTAATGGATTAGAGCAAGATTTTTGGAAGATTTGACATCCGCAGACTTGTATCACCACTGTGATCACAAACTTGATGGTTACACATCATCCAAAAATTTGAGTACTCTTTCGCGTTACAAGGACACGTCCGTAGTCTTTCGCAGTCCATTCTTGAAATTAACTGAAGTTTTGAATGTCTCAACCCTGTCTTCAATAAGTTTATAAATCAGTAATTGCAATAGTTGCTGTTCTGAAGTATATTTTAAAAATATACTTATAAAATTAACATAGTTTAAAGTTTCGTTGTTATTAGGAACTCTTCTTGCGTTAAAGTAAAAATAAAATACAACGTTAAAACGCCAGTGCAATTGAATCTACAGCATTCTTCTTGCCATCTTCTTGCGTTCTTTTCAACTGAATCTGATAATGAGCCATTAAAAGGGGTTCTATGTCTATTCAAATTTCCATTTGTAGTGAAAGTTTTTCCGCATTCTTGATACTCAAAGCGTCATTTTTCTGAATGAACATGAAGATTTCTAATGAATTACCCGAGATTAAAACGTTGCCACAGTCCAGGCATTTAGTACCATCTGTATGCTGTTCCAAATGCAGTGCATATATTCAGCAGGATTTAAAAAAGTACTGCCGATATTCGTATACCTTCCGTTTGTCTGCATTACTAAAATCAACTTCGGACACAGACTCATTGAGTACATTTTGTTTGCCGCGTGATATGTTGCGAAGTTGTAAATCATTTAATTTGTACGTCCGGTATCTTTCATAGTTGCGTTCCAACAATTTAACTCCTAGTTTATGAAGAGCTGCACGGAACTTGTTTTTCACTCATGAAGTAGCCGACTTCGGCTAATCCTTGGATTCTCTTCCACACTGTCCCAGTCTTAAAAATGAAACAAGACGACACTTTATAATTTTTTTGTCTGTGTTTTTAATTATAAAGTTGTGCAGTTTTTGCTTAATACTTCTTTCTGAGAACTGTTTTTCGGATGGTATTTTTTAAAGACTATTGAAATACAAAGTTTGTGCCTTCTGACACCTTCCCGAAGTCATTTTAATTCTTAGACACATAACATTGGAGGATTATTACTAAGAAACTGTGTAATGGATTAGCGTTTTCCATTTTTCGATAAAAGCAAAGGAGCTTTCAGACAGTGCTCTCCTTTTGGGTGATTTGAACCGGAACAAACAAAGAAAAGTTGTAAAACAGCAATCAAGTGAATCTGGTCAGTCAATTTATCCAACCAAAACTTCAATTGCACATAATTTCATGCCTGCCAATAGCATGCTTTTGCGTTTATCCATGAATGTGTCACATTTCGCATTGTTTACCGGACACATATTTTTAATCTCATTAAGGAAACCACTTCAAATAGGTCAATATTAATCTATTAAATGATAATTTAGTTCTGTATATAAGAATTGATAGTTTTTCAAATCGGAAATAAAAAAATTATTTAAAGATAGAAATATCAAACAATACTAGTTACTCCTAAAATGTGAATATAGATAAATGTGAACTCCATTAAGTGCAGGGATAAATTCAGGCAAAATTTGGGGTCTATTTATTGCCTTTTTACCATAATCCTCGTAATAAAACAGGCCCTTTCCCAAAATTCTCCATAAAGTAGGTCTTCGCAAAATTAAACTTCATAAACATTTTCATTAATTTATTAGGTTTTAAAATATGTTTTTTTAAAACAAATAAAGTTCCCCAGAAAGGAAAACATTAGCAAAAGATCTTGATTGATTTATTCTACTTAGGTCCAAGCATTTATTAACTTGATTTAATATTTCGTTAAAAAATGTTATTTTTCACAATCTTTTACTTTTCTCAAAATGGGATCCCCAAGTAAAAAAAAAAAAAAACACGTATCAAGCCCTGAATTGTAGCCCAATGTTTAGGGTAATTTAAGTATCGCAGAAATTACTGAAAGAATAAACATAGTGATAAAAATGGAAAAGGTCTTCGAAAAAGTTAAAGGTAACGTAAAAAACAATCGTTTCACAATTCCTTTTTAATAAAACAGGACTCTTCACAAAATTCCTGTTAATAAATCCTCTTAATTTCTCTTCAAAAAATCCATTTCATAAAAACATGCTCTTCATAAAGTAGTTTTATTTTGTCAGGTTTTAAAATATGTGGTTTGGAAACAAGTACACCCGAAAGGAAAACTTTAGCAGAAGGACTTAAATAAGTTATAATATTAATAAATGCTTATATCGAATTAGAGTAACTTCATTTAATCTTTCGTTTCAAAATAATATTTTTCGCAAAAATAACTTTTACTTTCCACAAAATGTGCCCCTGTTAAAAAATAACCTGCATCGAACCCTTAAGTGCAACCTATTTTTTAGGAATACTTATAAGTAGCGCAGAAATCGGTAAAACGATAAACGAGTCTCAAAAATAAGGTAGTTTGGAAAACGCAACAGCGCATATGAAAATAATTCCCAGATACAGAAATATTTTTCAAATCGACACCCTTGGAATTATATGACAAATATAAAAGCTTGCATACAGATTATGAGTTTTATATTGTATATCAATTGGATAGGAAAACAATCCTAATGGAAATAAAAAAAATTGCAAGAGAATTGCTAAAGCCAAGATTGCGAACATCTGCTCCGAAAAACTACATAGAAAAAAGAATTATCATAGTGCAAGTACAAGGTTTCTCAAATTGATATCCTGAAAATGCTAAAATATTTTTATGAACGCAAAATATATAAATTGCATTTTTAAAAAATTTCAACGACCTTTTTCAGACTGCAATTTCTCGAGTTAGAACTACGCACTGTCTTAATAAAGAATATTTTACATATATTTATCACCTGATACATACATTTTTATTTCAACGTTGCGTTTATGAAGTAAATAGATTTAACATTTTCTTTAAGATTCCGTAAATAATGCTTTTTGAGCTTAAAGAAGCATTTTTAGGTGCGTTTGTTATTTAAATACGTAACACCTATAGTCGTCGTCTGGTCAGTCTCTCTGTCCAAATATAAAATTGCAAAAGTACCCAACAGAATGTTTTGAAATTTAATGTATATATAATCATTTCATTATTTTTTCGAGTTAAAGTTTTAACTCTATTTTCATAAAATTTATATATATATATATATATATATATATATATATATATATATATATATATATATATATATATATATATATATTAAATAACAATGAAATACTTTCGTGGGAATATTTTATCTAACAACTATTTAGTGTAAATATTGCAAACAATTTAACAAGATTGGAGTATTGAATTAATAAGTATAAATATCTCGGTGATTCTATTTTAGATATGGCTTAAATTGAAGTGAATTATTTTTGACCAAAGTTTTCTAGATATCAAATGTAATAATTATATTAATCTTTTGCCGTAAATACATCATCAGCATCTATATTTTTAAAGTAAATAAAGTGTCCTTCCATTTTGTGGAATACATTGATATGAATAATTTCGTGTATACACCATGAAATTGGCTTGGCTCTCTGAAATTCCATGTTAATCTGATATTCAGTTTCTTGAATATTTATATGAACTATATAATTTGATGGCTTTGAACTTTTCTAAATCCGTGTTTAAAGATTAAATATATAGAGCAAATACAAAGTTTCGTAAATAGTATTTTTCACCTCGCTTTATCAAATTACTGTTTTTCTTTCCAAACGCAATCAGGGTATACAAGGATAATCTAGTTCACATAATTAAACTTAAAAATTGCCAGTGGAAGCAACTTGCTACTGAAATTTTAAAATGTCGAAAATTATTTAAATAAAAAAATATCTTTACACCAAATATGAAAATGATAGAACTGTAACAAAAGAGTAGCAGAAATTTATGGGCAGATAGTACACAAAAAACAAGGTAAAAAATCGCCACTTCCACTACTAATAAGGCGTATCTTGTTCTTAAATTTAAAAAACTGAAAAACAATCTGCTGATGTATAGCAACCATTTTTTTTAATTAAGAACATTTGATAATCTGCGTGGCATTGATTAAATGAGTCTGTTAACAATATCTGAATCCGAAGTAGCTCTCTATAGTTCATCAGCCGTTTTAATTCTCTCCAGGTGAACTTCATCCTTACACAGAGCCTGAACATTTGTCCATTGGGTTTGCCTGTGGCATTGCTTGGCCATTCGAACTTCAATATGTAATTTGCTTAACCACGTTTTAACCTCACTGCGTCTGTGGATTGGACTACTATCCTGCAAATTCCAAACAAAATTATGGATCATGAACGCTACAGAACACTGAGTACTGCCTGTTTAATTATGGCAACGTTGTATTACATAGAAGCATTTCATATTAATAAAATGTATTTTTTTTAGTTTTTTTATCAAAAAATGAAGAAAAAAAAATACCAACAGCATGTAGACATAATTTATTTTGTTAAGAACATACTAATATACAAACTAAATGCAAATTATATAAAATTATACAATATATGTTATTACTATAAAATGTTACTGGTGGGAAACACAATATAAGGTAAAAGAAAAACTTCTTAAACACAATGAAAAATAAGTAATTGTTTATAAATAAAGCGCAAATAAACGAATAAGAAAAACATTTTTTGTCTGTGTGCTATAAGGGTTTTTTTTTTTTATACTACATGAAAATTCTTATTAAAAATAACTTTTATATTAAAAAAAATTATTTTTATAACATTAAAATGTATGTTAAATTTTAATGAAATTAATACCTAAATATATTAAATTTTTTAGTGTATATTTTGCGAAATTATTTTTATAAATAAATAGTTGAGCAAAACATAAAATGGTTTACTATTCATAATAAAAAATATAATTCAGTGACAGATGACACCCTGAAAATATACAAAAAAGGAAATAAATTTTCTTATCGAAGAGTTCTATAAAAGAAACTAATAGCTTTGGTCTTAACTATATTTAAAAAAATAATGGTTACATTTTTATTTTTAAAATAATTTACATGCAGCTTTCTAAATACAGATACATTACAGCTAAAATGTTTAAAATTGAAACAACAAAAAAAAAATTGATATAAATTAAAACACAAACAGCACAAAATTGCATTTGTTTTATGCTAAAATCAGTGTATATAGAAAATTTTAAACTTGGTTACAAGTTATCTTATAACAGATTCGGAAAAAATCTACAAAGCCATCATCAGGAAAACAAGACAACTGGTGATTTTGACATTAGACAAATGAAAAATGGTGGTGAACATGTAGGGAAAATAAAGAAGGTAAAAAATAAATCAGCAGAAGCCATCTACCGATTCAAAGGTAAACGAAAACCAACCATGCAGTGAAAAGGGGGGGGGGGGTCAACTTTATTTCAAAATGTTAAATTATTTTTTATTTGATTACTGAATTTCTATTGAAATTTTTCGTTCATTTCTGTAAAAATTGGCGAAAGGCTTGAATTTTAGCGCTGCCGATATATTTGTCAAAACTGACAAGTTAGAGGATTCAAGTCTCCACAGCTGTCAAAATGGATCTTTATTGCGACTAAAAATAACTAGTTATTCTTTTAAAACCGAAATTAATTCTAATGGTGTCACACAGCATACAGAGAATGTTTTTTAAATATGCGTAATTCCTTTAATAAAAAAATCTAGTAACATTCTAAAGCAAGCAGTAGTAATTCGGATATGAACATTCGAGGGGTTGGAGACAATGTTTTGGGAAAACAAACCAGTGAAAAAAGAATATAATTTAAAAATAACTTAATATTTTAAATATCAATATTTAATGTTTTAAATATGAATATAAATTTTTATAGTGGGCACTAAAAACCTTTATTGTTTAATACCACTTACCACTTTATCTATATATAATCTGTTGGAAGTTAAAAAATCCATTCGTAAAGGGGTTTTCTGAAACATCAGGTATCATTGCGTGTTCAAATATATCACAATAAGATTTCGTCCAGATGTCCTCGAATGCATGAGATACAATGCCCTGCGCCGACATGTAGCACCACATCTGAACTGCAATTCTTCAGCTGCGTTTAATATTATACCGTGGCTGAAACCTAAATCCCAATGGACGGTACACTCGAGCCAAATAACTGCAAATTAACTGAATAGAACATCCGTCTGTAAATAAAACAGAGCTCCATTCATTTATGTCCCATTTAATATGTTTGAGCAAAGTGCAGACGTTGAAGTTGTTGGTTTTCGGTTAATGCTAGTCTTTTAGCCCCCACTCGACTTCGGATAGCTGCTTCTTTCAGAGTATTGCGAATGACACGAGATGATACCTAATGAAAAGAAAGTACGCCGTAAATGTACATAATAAAGTCTATCGCCTCTTTTGGTTATATATGCTCACTTGCAGTTTCAAATCTTCTCTCATTTGATTAGAAGACCCAAATGAATTTACTGTAGCCAATGCTACAACTTTTCGAGCTTGACTGACTGATAAGAGCTTAGGTCGACCACTACCGCAAAGACTGTTTTATCGGATTTGTATTACGAAACCTTAAAATTGGCAAAAATGTAATATTTAATTTTAAAAAAAATTAATGTAAAGGTTTCTTTGCAATGAACTAAAAATATAAAACTCATCAGTTAATCTTGAAACAGTTTGAAGAGATTTGAAAAATGTCTAGCTATATAACGAAAAACTTCCAGCTTGCCACATGCCAATCATTTGGCTTGATTCAGCTACTTGTGGGGCCATATAATTTCAGCAAATACACTACACATACGCATTTATAAGAAACTTCACTTAAAACTTATATACCACAGAAAAAATAAAATAGATTAGACTGGAAAAGCTATAAATTAAATTTAAGGTAATTTTGTTTTCTATGCTAGGACTGTTCATTTAAAAAAATGTAATGTTTTTAAAAATATGCTTTCATTAAAATTCACAAGTCTTGTTATAAAGCACAAATGCGTGTCGCTCAATGCTGACGTCATAATAATGCGGGCAACAATGTGTCTAAATTGGATGAATGCTGCAACAATAGATACTTTTTTTAATATATTTACCATCTTAACGTTATTTCTATGGAGGGAAATGAAAGTTTTCGGTCAACGTTGAACCCCTAAGGGATCACATTTTTAACCCTGCAGGACTCGCGTGGCATTTTGTTACGTTACGTCCTGTTATACGTAATATATATATATATAATATGTGTCATTCAATTCAAATTTATAAATGCAAAGGGACTATTGAAGTGAAATATATTTGTGGTTTCATATTACAAACACAAATAACAATACTTAAGTTTACAGTGAGACCTAATTTTAATCAATCTACGCAAATACGAATAAAAAATACAATTGAAATTGTCTCATTTAGTTAGGTGCACAAATTGGCATTCAGCGCATATTTGCTGAGCCTGTTCTAAACATAATTTTTTTTTACAACTGCAGTATTTGTTCTTGGTGTACCTATTCTTCGAACGACCACATTGGTGACATCTGCCTTTTTAGTAGCCCCACCAGTGACTGATAGGTTCTGCTCTGAAAGCTGGTAGACTGGAGGTGCTGGGTTCAAACCCCTCGCGCTCGTCAACCTAACCGTTCGGAGTTTTCCGTGGTTTCCTTCGAACTTTGCGTAAATACGGGTTAGGATCCCTTAGAAAGACCCCCACGGAGGGCACTCCCCCCAGGGCCTATATCCCTCGTGTTGATAATTGGCCGTCAAAAATCAACCATCAATCAACAAACATTCTATAGGTTTGAACTGTACCCTCATCTGGGAAAAAACTCCGAATTTCTGCTTTCGGTTTCTAGGTAGTGATGAACATTGAGAACGTCGACGCAAGGAATCGTCAGCTAGATTACCACTCAAAAGATTTAAAAACTCGCTGCGCCTGTTGCTGATTAATAAATTATTTGCATGATATATTTAAACATTTATAGCTGCTACGGTCATCATACTATAATGTATGACAATAGGCCATCTGCTCGTTTTTCTGGCGACATTGTAAGTAAGTGTGCTACACAACTGGTCAACAGTATCAACTTCTGATTTAGTTGCGTTATAAAATGTTATCTGTGGCTTGTTTTTTTCAAATGATTCATCAATTGAATCATGATGCATAGTGGAAGGAATCTGAACCACCTTGTTTTTAGGGTTTCGTTCATCTCACGAAACCCTATTGCTCCCGCTCCGTTGTCTGTCTGTCTGTCTGTCACAGAGCCATTCTCGAAAACTATGTAACTTACAGAGTTGAAACTTTGTGTATAAATCAGAATATCAGTTATGAAGAGCTGAAAATATTAAAATTTGAAAAAATCGTATTATTTTAATAAATAGAGATAAAAAACAAAATTCTAACAGCCTTTTCCTATTAAATTGAAATATTTTTCGTTATAGCCGATGCCAAAAATTAAAAATCCACGATGAAAATTCTTTCTACAATAATTAATTTTCTATCAGACGATTTTCACGTGAAAAATGAAATAAAAAGTTTCACCAATTGAAAACCAGATTAATATGAAATAAATATAATATGAAATATGACGTCAATCAATTTTGATTGACGTCATAGTGGTAATAAAACTGTAAGACTTCTCAATAATACAAGGAGTATGTGTAATGTACACAAAGCAGATTAATATCACTACAGCGCCTAGAATACAATTCTAGGCGCTGTAATATCACGTCATTAGAGAATTAAAAAGAAAATATGACGTCATATCGGAAGTTTAACTGATTTTTCAAATGTTTCAGAATAATACAAAGCGAGTATCAATATGAATAATAGAGAATAGTAAATATATGATATAAATGGTGGACGATTACACCATGAAACATTTCTACATTAAAGACGTGAGTATAAAACATCACAAATTTACTGAATGGTGTATACAAAACGTTTGTATACATATACACCATTCAGTAAATTTGTGATGTTTTATACTCACGTCTTTAATGTAGTAAATATACGAGTTTGAGAAACGTATTGAATCACGATAAAAACCCGATTACGGAAATAGTCGCATATTTTAACATTTTGAAGGTGTACAACATGTTAATTTTGAAAAAAATTTTAATATCGCATTTAGTCCACATGACAGATATTATTATGACAGAATATAATAGTGGATTTAGCCCGCTATCGAGCTGGTTTAGATATTCGAAAAGACGAGAAAAATATACCGGTAAATTTTTACTTTATAAAAAAACATGACTTTTTTTATTTTTTTGGTTGCTAAATGAAAATTATTTGGATTTATTAAAGAAAGGATAAAGTGTTTTGAAAGTATTATTAAACGAAACCCTTAGAGCGATCTTTGATCACACTTACCACACTTGTTCTTAGTTACATATGACATTAGAGCTGAGTCATTCTGACACCCAAGCAATGCTGTTCCTACTTCCAGATGCTTTGTTTGCATAAACTCTGGAGGAATTTTCCGCTTATTCTTCCTCATGGTTCCAACCACAGTAAGATTATTTTGAAGCAAAAAAATAGCTAAATCTAACAAAGTAAACCAATTGTCTACAGTTATATTGCGACCTGTTCCTGAGATAACGGAATTAAGCCGTTTCACAACATCTGCAGGTTTGTTTCTAATTTCGAATGGACCTGCAAGCTGCTTGCCAGCATATATTTCCAGGTTTACAGTGTCCTAGCGTCAACTAACGTAAATAATTTTATGCTATAATTATTTGGTTTACTAGGGATGTACTGTCTGAAGAAACATTTAATCCTTAAAAGCTTCTAACTTTTCATCAACTGTACAATATTCTCCAACTGAGTAAATATTCTTACAATTTTCCACAAATGAAGAAAACTCATCACGTATAGGCGTAAATTGTCACTTTTCCTTTTCTCTCGTGTGTCCCTATTGTCGAAGCTCAAACAATAGGAACCTAAATCGTGTTTCAGACATTTATAGACGGCATACCTCAATACCCATTATATCGGAAGACCATATCTCTTTGGTATTTGCAAGATTCTTTTCTAGAAGCGCAAATGTATAATATGCCTAGAAGCGCTTTTATTTCAATTATGTCTGCCAAATGGATATCCCTTTCCCGATAATAATTTTCCTGTACTATGGATATATTTTTATTATGTGAATTTAACTACATTAGGTACCATTGTCGAAAAAACTTTTCCAGCAATGCTCCGGCGTTCGAGCATTCTTCACGACACCTTTCACCCCAGGTAAAAGGTGGTAAAAGGTTTTCAGGTTTTATTTTGAATGAACATTTGTCTATGAAAAATCTGTTGTTAAAGTGGCTGCCGCGCGTGTTGACTTTTGACCAAAAACAACGAGTTCTGAGCACTGTTTGGAGCTTTTTCGTTATAAAATTGTTATTTATTATTAAATTTTTATTAATCATTTATTAAATTATTATTATAAAATTCTTATTAAATTATTATTTATTATTAAATTATTATTTATTATTAAATTATTATTAATCATTTATTAAATTATTATTATAAAATTCTTATTAAATTATTATTTATTATTAAAGTTATGTTATTTATTAAAGTTATAAAGTCATAAAGTTATAAAGCTTTGTTAAAAAGTTGTTTTCTTTATTAGACCGGGAACTTATCAGCCCATGTGTTACAGCCTGATCCCTCCCCCCAATATTTTCATTTCTATAGTAATTAATCAAATTATTGATTCTACCCAATTTAAAACCATTACACTCAGCTATACTACGGATAATATTTAATTCATCATTCAAACACTCCTCAGAACAAACCTTAAAAGCCCTATTAACCAAAAAAGTGGAAAACTTATAACTGAAAGGAGAATACACCGAATTTGGGATGACATGCCGACTATTCAAATCCTTCCTATAAACAGTTCTCTTCAAATACTCTCCCTCTCTAGTTAAAAAGGTATTCAAAAAAGGGAGACTACCCCTTTTCTCTAATTCATAAGTAAATTGAATATTGCTATTCAAATCATTAACCTCATTAACGAAACTAACGAAGGACTTCACCCCCCCCCAACCCCAAATCAAAAAGACATCATCAACATACCTCCTCCAAAAAACAAGCAATTTCTCAAAACTTACAGAAATTATTTCCCCCAAAGGTCTCATTTTAAATTCAGCCAGAAAACCCGAAATGGGAGATCCCATTGGCGTCCCCATATTCTGCACATACAATTTTCCATCAAACATAAAAAAAATTACTCTGTATTATTAACTGTAAACCACTTTTTAAAGTCCTTTTAATATTGTCACTCAATTTTTCTGAAATGTCAATCCTAACGTTATAACTTCTGTGTCAAACGCTGAAGACTTTCTTTGGAACACTGTGAAATAGATACTAAATCTATTTATGTAAATTTCTGGACATTTTGAAACTGTTAGCACATTTAATTTAAGCTCAATATGACAACTAAAAGGTAATTTTATTTCAGTATTGATGCTGCATCTTTAACGTTTATATTGGACAATAGGGTTGTTCACAAACCTATGGGGAAAACAATTTCTTATACAGACCAGGACATCCCTTTTTTTTTAAATCTGCTCTCATTATTCTGACAAAGTTTCAATCTCCTACTCGAAATAAGACTATGCTCAATGACCTGTCTACTTATGACTTTTGGAGATGTCTTGAGATTTGTAGTTAAATTTGCTAAAAGTTCATGTAAAAACCAAATTGTTTAAAAATGTTTACTTATTAATTACAATACTAGTAAATATTGGCAAAATAGTTTATATATAATATATATATAAATTTTTTGAAACAATATTAAAAATTCACTTTTTTGTTGTATTGGTAGTGATGGTCTTTCTATTTGCTTAGACTTCAAAAAGACTCCTTATCAACCTCGTCATTTTATGAGTTTAACTGATTCAAGAATTAAAGTAAACATGAACATCCCTATCACCACTATCGTTCACCACTCTTTTTTTTTTTTAGTTCTTTTACATAATTTCTACCATTTTTAAAGCTGATATTGTTCTTCAGGCAAAAGTTGTAGAAAAGGGTTACTAATATTCAAATGAGAAAGGGGCTCAACAGTTCTTTTTGTTGCAAAATATCCGAGGCTTGCAACATCTTTCAATATTTTTTATTTCACTCTTACATTTCTTGAACATATTTTATTGTTAATTCTTGCTATAATTATTTCTTTCGCTTCTGTTCGTACTGTCTTTAAATAGGTCAATATCAAACCATTTATCTGAAAGGTACCACGTGTGATTTTCTATGTCTTTCCTTGCTGCTGTTCTAGTCTCAGAATCGGTTGTCATATTTTCTGAGGTCTTTTCAAGAATTTCAAGTCAGCTCCACTTGCTGTGAAGCTTATGTAATCTTTTTATCTGTAGAGATGAGCATTAAACTGCACAAATCGTTCGATCTTCATTTCTTCCTTCTTAGTTAAATGGAAAATTCTGGTTGATCTTCGATAAAACAATTTGAGATCGTACAGGAATTTAGCCATCCACCGAGAATGCTAAATAACACTTGGTGCTCTCCAATAGATTTTCTCAGGTGAATTAACCAAAACAAGTATCAACTCGATGATCTTTTTATAATCATCTTTAATGACCATAGAATACGGATACGACATGGATAATAATTTAATACATTACATACGGATAAAAAATAGGCGATGGTTGTATCTTTAAAAGGACATAGTTGCTCTAAAAATATTCCGTGGCGTTGCAGCATTCCAAAGACTCTGTAGACTCGTTACGAGGTTTACATACCCCAGACAGCAGTAACAATCAAAAACCTTCCAAGTCAACATTATGCAAATTCTACAAGTTGTCACCGAACATTTTTCTTCTATGTTACTATTTTATAGTATGATGTTCACCATTGCATGAGGGGAAGGTGGAGGAAAACATGAATGCAGAGTATTCTTCAATTCTAGATGCCGCGTATGACTTTGGCGCTGGAGTCATTTTCAGACTTGAACGGACGGTATGCGGCTTGTGGTTCAGATTTCTACTCAATTTTAGTGTTTGCTAAGTAGAGTCGAGGTGAGTATTGCCGGCTGGTGAGATTGCCTGTCGGATCATACTTCGTTTTCAGAAATGTGATCGATTTCTGAAATATCTTCGCCCGACGATGCTTGATTCAATCCCCGATTTCGTCCTTAGTAAGACCACGCTTATGCAACAAAACACGTTAAAAATAAGCTGAAAAACCGTGCATTTACTCACCGATGAATCAAGAGAATCATGAGGGAAACATAGCGTCACCTACTATGCATATTTGTAATAAATAAAAAAAAAACCTCTCCTGAAAGTATCAAGAGCACGATTGTGCTGTCACAGCAATAAATCAATAATATACACTACTGGCCATTAAAATTGCTACACCAAGAAGGCGACACGCTACAGACGTGCAATTTAAACGACAGGAAGAAGCTGCTGTGATATGCAAATGATTAGCTTTTCAGCGCATTCAGACAAAGCAGGCGCCGGTAGCGACACCTACAATGTGCTTAAGTGAGCCGGTTTCTGATACACAAATTACATTTGAACGTTTTTGCCTGGTGAAAAGTTGTTGTGATGCCTCGTGTAAGGAGGAGAAATGCGTACCAGCACGTTTCTGACTTTGATAAAGGTCGAATTGTAGCCTACCGGGATTGCGGTGTATCGTATCGCAGTATTGCTGCTCGCGTAGGTCGAGATCCAATGACTGTTCGCAGAATATAGAATCGATGGGTTCAGGACAGTAATACGGAATGATGTGCGGCATCTCAATGTCCCCCTGTCACTAGCAGCCGAGAAGACAGGCATGTTATCCGCATGGCCGTAGTGGATCGTGCCACCACCTCACGAGTCCCGAGTCAAGAAATGGGGTCTATTGTAAGACATTTGCAGCAGCATGGACTGTCAGCTCGGAGACCATGGCTGCGGCTTCCCTTGTCGCTACGTCATAGACAGGAGCGCCTTCAATTGTGTGATCAACGACGAGCCTGGGCACACGAATGGCGAGACGTCATCTTTTCAGATGAATCCAGGTTCTGTTTACAGCATCGTGATGGTCGCATCCGTGTTTGGCGGCATCGTGGTGAACGCACATTGGCAGCGTGCATTCGTCATCGTCGTACTGGCCCATCACCTGGCGTGATGGTATGGGGTGCCATTGGATACACGTCTCAGTCACCTCTTGTTCGCATTGACGGCACTTTGAACAGTGCACGTTACATTTCTGATGTGTTACGACCCGTGGCTCTACCCTTTATTCGAGCCCTGAGAAACCCCACTTTTCAGCAGGATAATGCCCGACCGCATGTTGACGGTATAGTATGGACATTCCTTGATATGGAAAATGTTCAACTGATGCCCTGGGATAGCACGTTCTCCAGATCTCGCACCAATAGAAAACGTCTGGTCAATGGTTGCCGGGCGACTGGCTCGTCACCATACGCCAGTCACTACGGTTGATGAACTGTGGCATCGTGTTGAAGCTGCATGGACATCTGTACCTGCACATACATCTAATCTCTGTTTGACTCAATGTCCAGGCGTATAAGTGCTGTTATTACAGCCAGAGGTGATTGTTCTGGGTACTGATTTCTCAGGATCTATGCACCCAAATTTCTTGAAAATTTAATCAATGTTATTTCTAGTATAATGTATTTGTCTAATAAAAATCATTTTGTTATCTGCATTTCTTCTTGGTGTAGCAATTTTAATGGCCAGTAGTGTATATTAAATTACGGCACTCATATCCTATACACTTAAAATTCCACACTGGTAAAAAATGTCCCGAACGATTTGTTATAATTTTTACTGTAAAACAAAAACTACCAATGTGATATAAAGTTGCACAACTGAATATTTATTATGATTATGGAAAGTCTCTATTTTTGAAAATTTTCAAATAATATATAATCTAAAAGAAGAAAATTATGTACCAAAGACCTTGAACACCCTAGCAAGGTTAGATGATCAAACTTTTCATTTTTTTTTTCGCATACATTTTGTATTGTATTTAAATTTTAAGATTCTTCCCAAAGCCATGTTAATGATGAAATTGCAATACTTTCCATATTGTGGTATACTTAAATAGAAGATTTTATGGTTAAATATCGTCTGAGTCAGCATACTTGTGGAAAAATTATATTGCCTCCGATACCCTATATAAAAGTTGTTCCTTTTGTTAAGGCCTTACCTGGATAAAAGGCGAAGTTCAATTTGACGTGAAAAGAATTTTTGTAGGACCATTCTGGTAACATTTTACATTTTAAAATCTAGTCTGATTGTTATGAAATAACTATCAATGCATCAAATGCACAAGCAATGCTTTCGCTATTTATGCAATTTAATATACACTGGTGTCCAGAAATTAAGGAGCAGTGACCAATTTCAGACGTTTCGTCAAATATCTTGCTGAAACTCTTAAGGAAATACCCGGAATGCCCTTGAACTTTTGAGATGCAACGAACATGTTTCACGTAATGTTTTTCAGTGAAGATTTTGTCGCGAGGACAATTAGGTGGGGGAAATAATAATTTTAATAATAAAATATTTTCGATCACCCAAGTAACAGAAAATGGTAAAAATGGTCTGTTAAAGCAAATGACTATGCAGCTCCTGTTTAACATTTGTTTGTATTTGTGTAAGCATAGCGCATATATTCGTGAAGATGTTAACGTTTCTCTGAAAACTTCAAAAGGTTTTTCTTTATAGCATGCAGAGTTTTCAGCCGATTTAACACCGCTTTATAAAAACTTGACAAAAAATAGCAGAAACAGTATACTGTGATTAATATATTGAATATTTGGGATATAGGTATTCTTATGAAATAAACTTTAACTGCGCATGCGCGAACTACAGCAAAGATTTTTTGTTATGATTTGACAGTCAATACTAATGGGGAACTCGTACAAAAAGACTCGTGAAAACTTCAAAAGTTACAGCAATAATTAATAAATTAAAAAATAAGTCCCATATATTACCGGTTCATCCCAAATTCCTGTTGTGGATAACGTTCGTTATCTAGGCCTACATTTTGACAATAAACTTACTTTTTTATCGCATGTTTTACAATTACGGACAAAATGAGAAAAATCCTTAATTTAGTTAAAGTACTCTCAATTACTTCTTGGGGAGCTGACCGCACAGCTCTCCTTAAAATCTATAGAGCTGTGATCCGTACTAAAATCGACTTTGCCTGCCAGGCAGTCTGTTATCGTAAACACTTGACACTGTGCCCCATAGCGCACTCCGTGTCTCCCCTGGTACATTTCGTACATCTCTAATTTTAAGCCTTTATGTTGAGTCTAATGACACAGCATTACACCAAACTCGTGAAACACTTTCATTAGAATTGTATTACCGTGTAATTTCTTATCCTGGCCATCCTCTTCACACCTATATTTTAAATATCGACAATGATATTCTTTAACAGCGTCGACCATCTTGCATCCCATCTTTTGAAGTCAGATTGAGAAACATTATTAATAATGGCCCTTTGACTAACAGAAGGTGAGTGCATGTCCCTGGCAAGTGCTCCCTCCTTGGAATCCTCCTAATATTACTTATCTCCATCCTTTTCAAAGTTTATGGTAAAAACAACTTGGCTCCTGCTGTTTTCCAACAATAATTATTTGCTGTACATCGTGCAAATTTTACTTATACTGATATTTATACAGATGGTTCTAAGAGTAGTGATATTGCTGGCTGCGGGGTTTTTATTCATAACACTAGTTTGAGTTATCGTCTTCATGCTTCAATTTCTGTCTTTATGGCTGAGTTGATTGCGATAGAGAGAGTAATGTTGCACATCTCATCATAATACATCCTTCATCATGTATACTGACTCAAATATTTCTATTGACGCAATCAATTCTTTTAAAAAGCATCCTTATGTCTGAGCCATATAATATTTTATTTTGCAGGGTACCTGGACACATGGGTATTCCTGGAAATGAAAAAGCAGATGAGGTGGCAAAACCAATAATAAGAGCAAGTTTTGATCTTAATCACTTACGCTATAAAATTCCATTTTCAGACATTAAACTACTTATAAAAGATTTTATACGTAATAAATGGCAAGAAAGTTTGAATTTAGAATACAATAATAATCTGCACCGTATCAAACCTACAATCATGGCCTGGCCTCCGAGGTATCCAAGGAAAATTTAATGTTCTTCTGACTCGTCTTAGAATTGGACAGAGATGGACAGGGATTCAAGGATAACTCATGAACATCTCTTACTTCGGGAGGATGCACCCATGTGTAAACCATGAGGAACCACTCCTTGATTTTGGAAGCATCCTCATACTTAAAATAGAACAATTACGAAACGATATTTAAAAATATACAAAAATAACCCCGAAATAAGAAACTGCTCACTCAAGAGGACAAAATTCAAACTTACCCCTAAATAACCTTTACAAAACAGATCCAAAATGCTTTGCTTTCATAGCGGTACACGTTGCACACAATTTTAAAATTTTTACCGCAATAGAGAATTCTTCTTTGAAAAACAAACCCGTCATAGACACGTCTAATTATTCACTTCACAAACCCCATCCCAGAAATGGAGTTCAAAGGAAAATAGATGCATGTGTAGTGTCACGCCAAACGTATACATTACAACACTAACGACGGCCAAAATAACTCGCGGCTTGCTTTGAAAACTTCTCTCCGTCAATGAATTCAGCTCTTCTTTCTCGTGCGTCTCTTCTTTGGGCCTAGTTCCGCAATTTTCCGGCTTCATATTGCAAGACGTTTTTACGATATGGTGAATCTCTATCTACCTTATAACTCTGAGACCAACAGTACGGCACACAATAAACCAACCAATCCGACCAAACGTATTAATTTGATCATATACCAATAATTTTTCCACAATCAACGTAGGTGGAGAAGAAATGCAAGAAACAAACCTGTTAGCAAGAAAAGCTAATTTATCGCCTCGCCAAATCCAACGCAGCCAACTGTCTCGCTTGTTCTAGGATTTAAACAAAATCTTTATAGGAACAACAAAACAAACAATACACTAAATGAACTATACACAATAAAAATTAAACGAAAGTAATCAATATCATAAAGTGACCGTATACTGATATAAACACAGTTTGAAAACGTTTGTCCATGATCATGGACGTGTTTTTTAAATAATTCTATAACAAAATTAGAATTGCTAAAACTAAGTTTGATTAAAATTTCTACATTTCTTAACAAAACATTTAGCTACTGCGTATATTAAATTATATCAATAATATTCTTAAAAAGCTTACCTGGACGAGAGCTCGTGTTTCCATATTTATTAAAAAATTGCTAGGTGCTGCCATCCACTGCTGTTGATATATAAATATTTGATTTTGTTAGAAAATGATTAAAAATGCGGACAGTTTATTTTTTTTTAAATAGAATTCTTAAAAAAAAAAAAATCTAAAGTAAGTCCTTGATCAAAGACGCCAGTAGCCAAAGGGTTAATGTAGTCACTTCTAGGTTAGAAATCTTATTGTATTTAGTTGGTTTTAAAGAAAATCATATGAGGGGCTCTTTTTATTGTGTATATGGTTTTAAATAAATCATGTAGGGTTTCGTTCGAATTAACCGAAAGCTCTTGTTTATATTTAACATAAGCTCGCCGGCTGGGATAGAATATTCGATAGCTTCTATGTCCGTGACGAACATCTGGACTAAGTTTCAGGCCAACCAAGAGAACACAGGTTTCATCTGCAGAAAAAACTGAGAATTGACAGGATACGTGTTTAATAGGGTAAGCGTATGCTTGGGATAACAAATGATGCAATTTCTGTTTAAATGCTGAAGCATTATGGTTAATATGGCGTAATTCTTGAAGATTATGCATAAGTTGATTAGTAGGGGGGCGATTGTCGGTATGAGGGCGTTGGTGGAAGGAGTTGCAGAGAAACAGCGGATGTGTCTGAAAAGAGTGTGGAAGAAGAGAGGTTGTTTTCTTGGAAAATTCCGAGGAAAATAGTGCTGGATTTTTGTGACTGATAAGGAATAATGAAAAGTTAAATATGTAATTTAACCCTTTATGTACAAAATTATGAATTAATGAAAATTTCGCCTTTCAAAACATTTTTTCAGAGTATTGGAAAATGTTAGTTTCCGCAATCATTAAACTTTAGAAATTTTTTGCTTATCAAAATGTAATTAACTGAATCGGTATTTATAGGGATTTAGTAGACTATTTACAACTATACCCAAATCATTTATTCGAGTGTTTTTAACATTTTATAAAATTAAGAAATGTGCAAAAATAATGGTCTTGCATATAAACATGGAAATCTTTCAGAACTAAAACTTTCCACTGTCTTTCAACAAAAATAGTGTTTGGTCATTTTGCTGTGCGAACAGTAGTTGTCTAGTTCATAATGAGATGATAAAAGATGCTCACCCTCATTTACAACAAATAGCATTTCACACCTTACGTAGCTGCAGTGAGAGCATTTATTTTCCATTCTGTTATACAATTTTTGCGAAAACTAATGGCTGCATACTGCTTCCCAGTTACGGCAGTATATCTTCGCGGCATATCTGATATTCCAGAAAAAAATAAGCAATTCAGAACTATGGTTTTAAATATTTTTCACTGAATAATTTTTTTATTAATCTGGAAATCAATAATTTTTAAAATAATCAATTTCAAGAAATAAAATAAACTAGTACTGGGGTCGAAACTGGTTTTAACTGTTTAAAACTGACAAATTAAGTAATAAAAAGGGAAAAAAATGGTATTGAATATCTATAGCTTGATTAAAAAATTTTAAATAGTATATTACAAATTTATAAATATAAATTAATATTACTGAATTAATATTCTACGTTAGTGTAATGTTCAATTCTTTAACCAGAAATAACTAAACAACGTACTATATTTACAACTGCGAAATTACTTTTTTGACTGCATTTGTTACCTGATCTTAAATTAAAATAGTTGAAAAAAAATTCTGCTTTAGATTTTATTTATTTGCGTTAAGTAGTATAAAAATTCTGAAAAGTAGCAATATTTGTTTCTTTTTAAATGTGGGGAAAAAAATAATTATCTATCTTTTTGGATGGTTCTACGATCCTCAACGAAATTTTTTATCCTTAGGCCATTAAGGGTGAAGGCTGAGCGGACTCCTCTCCACTTTCGCTAAGTATTTCGCACCCAAATTTTTGCGTCTTAGGAGAAATTTCGTATAAAACTAGCTCCTTTTTTTTAAAAAAAGGATAAATTAGGGTGAATTTTTTTTTCACTTGCCTCAGCAATATCTTCAGCAGATGAGGTAGCTTGATTGTATCAATACGAGGGTTACTCTGAAATTATTGAGATACGCGCAGACGAGAATTTACAAAATAGCGGTTTAATTTTAAAATACAAAGTATTTTAACACCGCAGACGATTTTTTACTGACTTACTTCAACTTGTTTAGCGTAGAATAAATTTTAAACAGAAGAGAAAATGGAGATGACGCGAGAACGTTTTCGCACTATGATTTTCTACGATTTTAAAGCAGGATTAAATCAAGAAGGATGCGTTCAACGGTTGAAATTAGCATTTGGTGATAAATCTCCAGCTCGTGCTACTGTATTCAGATGGTTTAAAGAATTTAGCAGAGGTCGCAATTTTCTCCAGTATGAAGAACACACAGGAAGGCCGCCGTCGGCAGTAATCCCGGATAATGTGTCTGCCATACGAAAAATGTTAATGGATGATAATCACTGTACCTATCAAAGGATACAGAAGGAACTTAACATTGGATCCGCAGCCATACACAAAATTATTCATGAATTGCGTATGAAAAAAGTAGTTTTCCGTTAGGTTCCCCATAATCTAACTGAGCACCAAAAAGAGGAGCGTGTCAGAATCAGTAAAGAAACTCTTAAATTGCTAAATGATGGTGGCCACCACATCATTTCTAAAATTGTAACGGGTGATGAAACGTACATACTGTTTTTTGACGTTCCAGCACGTCAAGAAAGCAAAGTATGGGTCTTTGAAGATGATCCCTCGCCGACAATGGTGAAAAGACAACGCGCACTTAAAAAAGTGATGTATGCCGTTTTCTTCAGAAGTACGGGATTGGTCAAAGCTATCAAGTTGGAAGGACAGAAGACAGTAACAGCAAAGTGGTATACCACTAAATGTTTTCCAGAAATTCTACAAGAAGTGAATGTTAGGGGACTAATGCTTCACCATGACAATGCATCTTCACATACAGCCGGATTAACAGTTGAGTTTCTTAAACAAAAACTAATTAAAGTGGTAGAACATCCACCGTATTCACCTGATCTAGCTATGTGTGACTTTTGGTTATTCTTTAATCTAAAAAAGAGCTTACGTGGACGTCGTTTTCATTCAGAAGAGATTGATGTGGCTATAAATGCATTTTTTTCATCTATTCCAAGAAATAAATGGCTTGAGGCATTTAATCTGTGGAAAATTCGTCTACAAAAGTGCATTGATGCTGGAGGAGACTACTTTGAACACACCTAAAATTTTGTAAGTATAACTTTAAAAACCTAGTTGTATCTCAAAAATTTCAGAGTGACCCTCGTATATGGATATCTTGATTATATCGCTATATGATTATACAATAAAAATAATTAAATAAGTGTTCAAAAATATTTCATTTGTCTACTCTTTGAAATGTGTACACAAAAAAATTTCTCTCGGGAAAAACTTCTATGCGAAAGTGTTTTTCCGTAATTAACTAATGAAAGCATAGAATTGCTATAGCTAAATCACATTCTCTTAATCTAAAGTATACACAGGTTAGTCAGCAAAACATACCGACAAATTGAACATGCTTTTAAAGAAAATACAATAATTACGTTGTAAAAAATTGTTCGGGAAAAAAAAACTAGATTGAACAATTTTTAAACTATTTTTGGGGAAATTAAAGCAAGGAAAACGATTAACCAATTTTTCCATTATATTGTCAATTAAAAACTTAACTCGAACTTACCCTTCTACAACGAAAGTTTATTCGGTCATTAATATAATATAATTCAATATATCAGAAGGTAAAATTGCGTCAGCTGCCACTTTCATCCCATAATCTATTCAAATTGATGCTTGCATAGTGTTCCACCTGAAGGATACTAAAGTTATGATTACATATTGGTAGAATGGCCATAGATTATTACTCATAAAAGGCATAACTCATCAAAATGAACAATCCTTTCCTACGCTAATTATGAAAGTTTGTATCCATGCCGGTGTTCATTATGGACGTATCTGCTGTTCTTCTGATTTGTGTATTCACATTCGACAAAAATGACATTTTATACTACAAATGTAACATTAAAAAAATATCTGTAGGTAGATTAAAATGATACGCAAATGTTAGCCATGAAATGACCTTAAATTTAATAATGGCAGACGATTACATTGTCGTAAAGTTGGTATTCTTAAACTTACTAAATTCCACACTATAATTTTCTCCAATTATCAGGCAAATAAAGAAGACAAAAAGCGCAGTAACTTGCTGTAAAGTGAAACATTTGCAATGCAAAAGAACAAATGCAACATAACTGCTAACATTTCATTTTCCTTTTGTATAAAGAAAAATCCTTCTGTTTGACGTTTATATACAGAAACTATGTAATATATACGAAAAATGTTGTCAAATATTTGGATATTTATTGAATTTCACGTTTTTCTTAAACATAAAAATGCTCTTTATAAGAAAGAATGAAATTTATACAAATTTGCTGAACTCGGCGATTGATATACTCAATTATACAAAGGTACACAAAGGATATAATCAACCCCAAATTAAAAAAATTTTCAGTCTACAAAACAAGTCCTTTCTGAGATTAAGATGGAACTCATCTACGAAAGGCCATGAAGCAGTGAACAACTTTATTTGAGATTCCCTCAAGACGCTAATGACCAAAAAGTGTGCAATTCTAAATTAGTAGTCTGTTCGAGACTCAACAATCTCCTTTAACAATCTTATTAATTGGAATACTATGAGCACGTTCAGAGACCGAAACACGGGTTACTCGTATAATTGGAGAATGACGTCCTCTGATTTTCTCAGGGTAAAGTTGGGTTAAAATGGCTGCGAACGCTTTTGGGTAAAGTTATGGCCATGTTTACAACCAATTTACCATTACATTTTGATTGTACGAACATTGCAGAAACGATTCTAGCCAACGTTGGCCAATTATATCATAGTGCTGTTAAAGGAAGACCAATCAAATAGTAAGGACTCAAGTGTACAGTAGGAGTCATAAAGAAAAATTAACAGTTGCAGTTATCTATAAATCAATCAAACCAATCAGATATCCCCAACCACATGATCACTTTACCCCAAAAAATTCTCCAGGTAATGTGGGTTACCCGAAGTCTGGGTAATTTCCGGCACTGAACGCTACTAGAAACCCGCAAAAAGTAACATGATATCGGTCTCTGAACGCTTCGGGTTATCCATGCGATACCCTATGTAACTCGGGGTTCGGCCTGTGAACGCGCCCTATGCAATTACTCCTCTTCCCTATCACTGCTCGATAAAATATTAATTCCTCCCAAAATAAAGTATGTCAAGTTTTAAATACAGGGTGATTTATATAAAATCTCTATCCATGTTGTCGAATGATCTTATAACCGTAATGGGATAGTCATAGGGAGTATGTTTTCTAATATCTTTCCAGGAACGATAATATTAGCTGGATCTGAAAATATGTTAACCAAATATATTTACTCCTTTTTAAGTAGAGAACGTTGGTTTTGTCAGCTATTATATAGAGGCACGTTTAATCATGCGATTAGTAGTAGTAAATGGTTAATTCAATAACAGGAAAACAAGTTCTTCAAATATTGGGGAATTCTGCCCTCTCCACTGGACTCCTTCCAGTTTCAACTAAACTCCATACCTCGCGGTAATGGCTGAGGTGGATGTCCTTTCTTGCGTTGAATGCTCTCCTTCAGTAAGAATTTAATTTTAAGTAGTTTTCTTTCAGTTATGAAGTTCATTATGTTGTTCACATTTGCCTCCAGTTCTGATGCACTTTTAGAGAACCTATTTGAATTCTGGAAAACTTTCTTTTCCATTATTGGTTAACTACTCTTTGCTACAACTCCCTTGAGGAGAGTATATAATAATTCGTTTTGAAATTATATAGTTGTTTAGAGTAACAAGATATTTATTCTACATTAACAGACTTTTTGTCTAGGCCAAATTCTGCACTTTGTCTGAAACGCATTAAATTTTATTTTTAGAAATCAAAATTGCCGCATACATCTGATTTAAAAAAAACACAGAAAAATGAAGAAATCGAGTTTTTAAATAATTGGTAATAACGTATCTTGTAGCAAACAATACAAGCAAGTCAGATTTGAGAAATACGTATTTAACCCTCTTTAGCATACCCTCATTGTAGTATAACATAAGTATGTCGAATTTAGGATTAAATATGGCTAATTATAAAGTTTTATACTTTTTCATAGTTTTTCAAAATTTACGTATTTCTTCTAATAACTAAATATTTAGTCTCCTCGGTAAAGTATCGCCCTATACACTAGAAACTTTTATTTGGATCAATATCTCCCAACTGAAGCAGCTCACACGCGGTCTGCGGAAAGCATGTTCACAAAACCTACTCGTTTGGGAATGGAAACCCTTGTGATTGGATGCTGATAGTCACGAGACATCCGAGTTAGGTTACTATAGTGTTGGTGTTAGTTTTCTTTGCAAGCAAAATTTTTACATTTGATATATATTTGATTTTATATCCGATTTTTATATTTGATATATATATGGAAGTGTATATTACGATAAACGCTTTGAAAAGCTCAATAGATAATACAAAAATTTCGTTCTAAAGTTATTGGCAAGTTTAATATAAGTTACCATCTTTGGCAGTAATTCGCTTTTCTTAATTAGAAGAAATGAATGGAAATTTTATTTGCTAAATATTAACATTGCAGTAAATCGTTAAAAAGACGACGTTCAATGCTATTCGAACAATTAGAAAGGCCTGAATTACATTTTTGCCATATTTATTAGAATCTTAGAAATTTGCAATCGTTTCTTGAAAATGTGTTGACAGCTGATGAGAAAAAAAAAACTAAAATAATTAAATTGAAAGATTAACTTTAGAACGAAATTTTTGTATTATCTATCGAGCTTTTCAAAGCGTTTATCGTAATATACACTTCCATATATATTTCGATATATATATATATATATATATATCAAATATAAAATCAGATATAAAATCAAATATATATCAAATGTAAAAATTTTGCTTGCAAAGAAAACTAACACCAACGCTATAGTAACCTAACTCGGATGTCTCGTGACTATCAGCATCCAATCGCAAGGGTTTCATTCCCAAACGAGTAGGTTTTGTGAACATGCCTGCGGAAAGGTGAAACAGAAGTAAATTTTTCATTCATGATCCTGAGTTTATGATAAGGAATGTTCCGAGAATGATAGACTGCACACAAATGTCTATTGCAGCTAAAATAAAAATACACCAATTTTTACTGAATTATCTTTTTATCTCTACATTTTTTTTTCTTTATGTGCGCAAAGTAATCTTTTCGATGTAGTAAAATAAATATTTTATTTTGTCACAGTGTGATAATAGATGCATCATTACACCATTCAAGCGTTCTGTTTATTCCACATTATTCTAAATATTTTTTTATTTTTACCACAATAAAATATATCCGTATAATGAAATTCCTCTTTATAAATGTAGAGTTTAATATCATCGCATCTGTCTTTTCTCTGTCCGTATGTTCATGTATATTTTTGAGTGTAATGCTTAATTTACATATGGTTACTTGTGATATAGCTTGTTGTTGTGGCATGCATTAATTTTATGCTTGTATGGCACCATGCATCACACTGAGTTAGCTCAAAAAACAAACGGAACAAATTATTGTTTGAATTTACAACCTGTCTTAGCTCTACATACCCTACATCTGGGATTGAACCAAACTGCACATCGCATCTGACTGACGTTTAAGAAAATTATAGACGTTTTCATGCAGAAATAAAATTTCTCTATTTCGAGTACTTGCACTGCTTCTCCTTACTTTTCGGCTGTTTCAGATGCAAGAGATTTGTTTTAATCTAAAGTGAGTCACTTATGAAAACAACCCTTGTCATAGCCCTTTCATCATCAAATGGATTCGCAGAGGACAGGCGGTATGTGTGCATGAAAACAAATTCCCCATATGTTTAAAATAGCTGACTGCGAAATAATGACGGTGATCGCTCGGCCTCATTGCTTATCTGAGAATATCCGGAACTGATTTGCTCCAATTACAGTGGTTAACAGATGCAGTAAATACTGACAGACGGCAGTGGTAATCCCGAGATAATCTGTGGTAGGATTGGCCCACTTTTTGTCCAGTGTTTAGGGCGCTGACTACTCGACTACGGATGCTGTGTCGACTAAGGATGGATGTTTGTAATACGTCGGATTCCATTTTATGCGGAGCTCACTGTCTGTTGCGCCTTCATGTACAAAATATGTTCATAGCGCACGCAACAAAAAACTGTAGTACAGTTGCTTAATATTTCCACAGAGTTTAACGTTTACAAGATGCGACGTACTTCCACTGTAATTTCGTGCCTTGTCCCTTGTTTATGGTTTGCCTATATTGAATTGAACATTATGTTAGGTTAGGGAACATACACCAGCTACTATAAACGTTCAATACTAGCATAATTAATCTGAACACTTGTTATTTTATTGAATGGTGTAGACTCATTCGTTGGTATAGAAGGGGTAAGGAACAAAGAATTTGTAATATGCTAAATGTTTGTTGTGGAGAAGAGGCAGGAGTAATTTGAAGACTATGTTATATTTGCTATTAAGCAATTTTCTGAGTTGGTGCCGGCACAATATCTTAATAAGCAGTAGTTGCTGCATTATGGTATATTTTGTTGGTGATGACGCACATCTCTTTCACATTGTATCATACGATATGCTAAAGTCTCGTTAAGATGTTTCTAATGTTGGTTTTGAATTTTGCATTTAAAACTGTGATTTTTGCTTTGAACCGTTAGAAATTTTGGATCTTTATAATAAACAGACATGACTTGGTTGTAATTTTCTGCTGGGTTACAAATCATAGGGATTTTCTGAAAATGAGAAAGCACACGGGACAGAAACATGTTTTTACTTCATTATATTATCAGATGCCATTATCAGCGTTAAAAAATTCCAATAAAATATTTTTATAAATAAGTGGCGGGAAAGTTGTGATTTAGAGTAATAACAAATTGCATCGTATTTAACCCACATTAACGACTTGCCCTGTGAATTATCAAAGACAAACAGAAGTCCTTTTGTTTAGTCTGTGAATTGGTCATTCGAGAACCGCCCATAAACTTATATCGTTTCGGGAAGATGTACCCATATGTACTCATTGTTACTTCGAAGTCCTCACTATTCATAATATTTTTAACTGGTTGTCAGAGCTTACGACATTTGTATAGAATTGAGTTAAATTCTTGATCATCTGCTTGACAAACCTCATTAAAGAAACTCCTCTTTACTTTTTTACAATATGCAGGCCTTTTTTTTTAAATGTAGTTGCTTAACAGCTTAAATATTTTTTTTTTACATTGGCCAATTTTTGTTTCTACACATGTATGACTTCTGTGGATGGGATAAATCTCGTTAAGATCCTACATCAGTCACGCGAAAAAACGCTCGAGCTAATGTTAAGTCTATGGGAAAGTTCTATCGCGATTTCTCGCTCGTATTTTAATATTTTTAAATGCTTTTTTTGCATAGGATAGCTGAGGTCAATCTCCAACGTTGTTAGTTTTTATTTTTTGATTTTGGTTACAGTTATTTTATATAAAGATAGTTTCACTTTCAGAACCGGTACCAGTATTGAAAATGCCCGCTAGTAAAAAAACTGCAACAAAAATAAAAAAAGTAAATACTAACAACGTTGGAGATTGACTTCAGCTATCCTATGCAAAAAAAGCATTTAAAATATTAAAATGTGAGCGAGAAATCGCGCAAGAACCTACCCATAGACTTAACATTAGCTTGAGCGTTTCTTCCCGTGACTAGTGTAGACTCTTAACCCGTAAGCACATGCGCTGGGATAAAATCAACCCCAGCTCAGAATCATTACTTAAAATGTGAGAAACTCGTTCGTTATCATTCTGAGCTTTATACTTTATTTCAAGCAAGAACGTCTTATATAAGACGTTCTTGCTTGAAATAAAGTACGTCTTAATGAACGTCTTATATAAGACGTTCTTGCTTGAAAAGAAGTATAAAGCTCAGAATGATAACGAACGTAATGATTCTGAGCTGGGGTAGATTTTATTCCAGCGCGTGTGCTGACGGGTTAAGGTAGCATTTATCGTTAATCACTGTTTTATTTAAAATTATTGTAATGACTAGATTTTAGCATAATATTTATGCAGGAATATTATGCTGACTCTTCAGAGAGGCATTGATATTTCGAAGACTCTTTAATTTGCTCAAAGGCAAAGTAATGGTTGCTGCATTATCGTATTTTCTTATCGGTGATGTTTGGGCATACTTTCACATTGCTTCAAACGATTAGCTATAGTTTGATTTATATTGTTTGACTCTTTAATTCTGAAATTAAAACCAGAATTTTGGATACGAAACGTTAGGCTGCAAGTAAGCTGATCTTTTCTTCGTGCTATTTTTTTAACTTAAGTGCATTTATTTTAGTTACGTAATGTAGAAACCACAGCTATAAACTTCTCTTAGAAGCAGTAAAGGAGAATTAATCTGTTTTGGAGTAAGTAAAAATATTTGAAATACTTAGTAGGAAAGGTGATGTGCGTTCGATCAATTCTTTTTTCGGATACATATGGGACCTTTTTATATGTTCATTTTTACTGAGAAGCACACATTGTTGACAACTGAAGGTTATGTTAACTAATGGTTTCAATAACTGAATTCCCACTATTAGTACCTTTAGAAATAGACGACATTTAAGGTTGAAAATAATTTTTAGTTTGATTATTTTGATGAAGTACCCGTATGTTTTAAGTAGTATAGTTTCAAGGCTTTGTTTCTTTTTAGATGAACTAGATTGGAATTTTTTCTTTACTGGTTGGAGAAAAAAACGTTGTTTCATGGGACTCGGTAAAACGTTAGGACCTACATAGATGAACAAAACTTATTTTTTTTAAGTATACAAATTAAATTTCGGTACGAAAAACATACCGGGTATGATGCTCTTGAAATGTTTGAAATAAAGACTTATCTGCTCCAGGTCACCATGGGATATCTTATCTAATACCCTGTATTAGTACAGGTCTAATCCTTGATAATTCATGTAGCAGAGCTTTACAAATAGTGTCCTGGAAGACATCTGACTGAAAGCTAAGTGTTGAGTTTAAAACAAATAAAGAATCATTTGTTTGGTGACTGCAGTTCTTTATTCAAAATAAACTTAACCTTAATTTAAAACTGTTAAAAACACATTCAGATTTATTTTATTTCAGAGCAAACGTGTGGATAAAACCGAGCTTCATCAGTGGAAAAATATCTCAATTAAGCTAACTTGACAGATTAAAACGGAGTTTTAAAACAGTCTATCGAAATAAAACTAACTCATAAGAACAACTTAAACTTTCTGTTAAATTATAACTAAAACTTATTTAAAAACATTGTGAAATTAAATCATACGACTATAAACTCAAGTTAATCCATAACTAGTTCATTTCAGAACCAAAAGAAAAATGTTAAAGAAACGAAGCAAAGCCTCTGCCTCAAAACGTTGAAAGCATTTATACTATCAGAAATACGAAATGAGGAGATTCCACTTTGGCAAAAAAGTATGTTCCGCAGCAGTCGATTATGGAACAACCAACGCCATCTATAATATTCTTTTTAAATTGAACTGAAGATTTTAAACATCTAAATTAGAACGAGAGCTATTATGCCAAAATAAGTTTTAAACTCAGTTTAGCCATAAGTGACAAGTAAAAACCGGCTGATTCGATAACAAAGAACCCCCCCCCCCTTTGTCACTCATGGGAAGGGCAAATTTAGATATCCAAAGATGATATTAAACATGTACAAACCCCTCCCCCTAAAATATCTGAAAGTTTACTGTGAATTTACAAAGTTTAAACAGATTTCATATTAAATTACCATTACATCTTCATTCTTCTTAGTAATTACAATAATACTTCATCTAAAAAGCTTGTCACCATTTATACTGTAGCGTTTCAAACATTATAAAACATTAACAAGAATTTATAACAATATTTAACAAGAAAACATTTTACCCTCATGCATCCAAAAAATGCAGTATTTCCAAAGTACCTAATACATAACTCTGGCTTTCCCAATAGTTCAACTTCAATATTTAAATACATTACTATATAAATTCAAAATTTCCTGTAAAAGCAACTAGTTTCAATACAAAATTTCATAATTCTGTAACGATAAAATTTCAAAAGAAACTTATAATATATTAATACATGTCAAAGTTTGTACAAATATTTCATTCATCCATCATCTTTCATCCATCATACTTGGGACCAAGATTTCATTCTCTTTCATAACACACAATACACGTTACAAATAATCAAACAATTTATGCAAATTCATATTAAACCTATTCAAATTTCAGCCAGAACAAAATTAAACTTTCATTAGCATAAAAGTACCAAACTGATAAAACAGCAATTTCAATTACCTTATATTAAAGTTAACGCGATGAAGTCGACTTCTTACAGAATGAAACATTAAAATTTAACCTTCACCAAGTGAACCGGTTCAATAAAGTGGTATTTCCTATATTAAAAGAATCAAAACGGACTTGCTGTTGGTTCACAAGTTTAAACCAAATCCAACCATTTACCTAAAAATTGACCTTATACATAATCTTATTCTTAAAACTGTAAGAGTGATAACCTGATACAAAAACAATTGAGCTATGTAATATCACAGGATTCTACACATACATTTCAATGCAATCTGGGTTTTTAACAATAAATCCAAGAACAAAATTAACTATTAAAAAAATTTTCAATTTAAACTCCGTTAAATCAAATTTTGTAGGTGGTTTGGTGAAGATGTCCGCTAAGTTTTCTTTACTTTTAACATACTTTATTTCAAAAACGTTTTGATATACCAAATCTCTAATAAAAAATAATTTTGCGTTTATATGTTTTGACCTGTGATTTTCAATAGGGGATTTGACAAAACTAATGGTAGCCTGATTTCAACCAACAAGAAAGATTTTTCCTTTTTATTAGAAATTATTTTTCGACCAATGCATTCGTCCATTATTCTATCAAACCACAAAAGTTCTCCAGGAGCTTCCGTCATGGCAATGAATTCGGATTTCATGGCTGAAAAACTTACACATTTTTCTTTAAAGGACCTCCACATTATTGGTGATTTATCTAACAACAACTGACTCCTCCATTGAAATTCTATCATCCCTATTGGCAGAAAAATTGGCGTCTGAATATCCAATTACACGTGCATTTCTAGAATTTAAATTTTTAATTTCAAAGATCTAGTCAAACGAACATACCCCAACAGTTTTGTAATCCATTCCAGTGTACTAATCCCGGATTATTCTGGAATTGACTGAATATATTTACTGCATTGCTAATGTGGGGCCTGGTTCTGTTAGCCAGAAATGACAAACCTCCAACACACTTCTATATGGGAACTTAGACATTTTCAAATATTTCGGTATCAGATTGAGGAGATTGGGTTTTTGAATAAACTACATCTTTGCTTATTGGAAGAGAAGTAATAGGAAAATTAAACCTTTTTAAAATTTTGACAAACCTCATCAATATATCGAATTTGATGTATTGCTAGAAAGTTCTCCCCTTCCTCGAATTCCACACCTAATAGCTTTCTGGTTTTTCATAATATCTTAAGATCAATATATCCACTCAAAAGTTTAACCACTTTCTCCACCACTCTATAATTTTTACCGAAAATTAAAATGTCGTCCACATAAAGAAGTGGGATGTTGTTGTCCTCGAAACTATACACACAATTGCACAATTCAAACTTAACAAATCCTATATCATGAAAAATTGTATTTATTTCAAAATACCACATTCTACTTGACTGATGTAAACTATGTAAATCTTTTTACAGTTTACATACTAAATTTTTATTTTTCACAAATCCTGGGGGTTGGGACATATGTTGTTTGGCCAGAGGTGCATATAAATAAGCACACTTCACATCACATTGCAGGCGTGTCCATTTTTTACAGGAGACAAAAAGGGAAAAGAAAAATCTAATAAAAGCAAAATTAACGACTGGGCTAAAGGTTTCGTTATAAGTTTCCTCCTTAACTTGTTTGAACCCTTGCGCCACCAGTCGAGCTTTATACCTTACAATTTTACCCTTATCATCCTTTTTTAATGTAAAAACCCACCTACAACCTAAAAGATTTGGTACCGTTTGGTAACTTAACTAGTTTCCAAACTTCCCTTTCATTTATAGTATTTAATTCTTCTCTCATGGCTTGTTCCCAAAACTTTCTTTATGGGGATTTTAAAACTTGTTTATAGGTATTAGGTATTTTGAGATTGTCTAGTCATATATCATTGTTATCAGAAGCCTCCGTGTTTGAACAAGAACTATCCTCTTGACCTGAAACTATCACTTTTAAATTTATTTGATCCTTTAAAGCAAAATATGAGGTTCAAATTTAAGATGTCTTTTAGAAATATTTCTCTACATCATTTAAGGATCTTAGCCTTGCAGATTTCCCTTGTTCGTAATAATAAATATAATTACGACTACCGTTTGCACTCGGGACAACTTTTCTTAACCAAACAGTATCTGACAGTGGAACCCCTTTCAAAATATCTTTACTGGATTTTAATCCCTCTGCTGGATTTTAGTCATCCTCTGATGAGGATAAATCTGGAGGTTTATATGAAGGGAAATAGTTTAAATTTGGGGTGTAATTACTCTCACACCTTCAGACCTTAGTTCAGATTTTTTACAAAAATTTGAGGATCCAGGGACTTTAAGCCCATCACGACTCCACTGACTCTAACACTGTCGGGGATTTCCTCATTAAAAGAAACATTAATAGTTTCAATGATTTTGTCCTCTTCGGGTAGCCAAATTCGGTAACCTGTTATACTAAAGACGTAACCAATCATTAGCCCCTTTTTGGCTTTTGCATCAAGTTTCGACCGAAGTTGCTTGGGAAAACCTACATATGAAGTAGCACCAAAGGGTTTTAAATGTTTAACGAATGGTTTAGACCCACTATAAAGTTCAAAAGTGGTCTTCAACTGTGACTTATGACATACGGTTCCAAGTATATCTATACTAATAAAATAAAGTTTCGCTTTGTGTGTGTGTGTCCGTTGGCAATGGGCCCCACCAGTGGCTGAGAGGTTGTGCTCTCGAAGCTGGTAGACGGGAGGTGCTGGGTTCGATCCCAATCGCGCCCGTCGGCCTAATCGTTCGGAGTTTTCGTGGTTTTCTTCGAGCCGTGGATTTATCCATGCGTAAATACGGATTAGGTTCCCTTAGAAAGACCCCCACGAAGGGCACTCCCCCCCCCCCTGGTCTATATCCCTAGTGTAGATAATTGGCCGTCAATAATCAACCCAACCCAACCTGTTGGCAATGGCTAGGCGGCTAGGTTGGCAACGCTGGGCGGGTTAGCTAGTAAGGAATAATTTAAATATATCTAAGATGATTTTTATATGTTAAAAATACAGAGACACTTTTTTAACGATTTAGACTTGTCGATCATTATATAAAAAGGTTTAAGGTTTTTATGAGCCTTTTTGTGTTCTGTTTGTATCAGTTAAGCATTTATTATATCTATGTTTTAACTTTACATTCGTTATTCTCCTTTTGAAATAGGGTTAATAATCCTATGATTAAACCTATTCTGCTAGTTCATTTGAAAATTAACTCATTAATGCCGCTTGGCAAGAAAACCTTCCACTCCACATTTTTATTTTTTAATATTTTAGATCGTTTTGCACACTGCTAGCGATTGGCAAATAAACTTACCTCTCAGAAAATCATAAAAATAACTTGTAATATTTTTTTTTAATTAACATGCGTAATCGAATAGATCTACATCATATATTTATTCTAATACGAGCAAATCTTTGTGTATGTGTGGTTATGCAAATTTTATCTTAAAAACGGCTCTAACGATTTTGACGAAATTTTGTATCCTACCGTTTTTTGGCATCAGAAAAAGATTGGGCTAGGTCACGTGTTCGAGAAAATTAGATTAGTGGGTCATTTTGGGTCATCAAGGGTCAGGGTCAAGCTAATTCTATCTAAAAAACGGTTCAAACGATTTTGACGAAATTTTGTACTTTACCATTTTCTGGCACGAGAAGACTATTGGGCTGGGTCACATGTTCGAGAACTTTAGATTAGTGGGTCATTTTTGGGTCAACGCGGGTCAAATTTATTTTATCTAAAAAACGGCTCTAACGATTTTGATTAAATATTGTATCCTACGAGTTTCGGGCACGAGAAAATCATTGGGCTAGATCACATGTCCTAGAAAATTCGATTAGTGGGTCATTTCTGGGTCAAGCTATCTTAAAAATGGTTCAGATTATTTACACTAAATTTTGCATCCTATAGTTTTCGGGCACGAGAAGACTGTTGGGCTAGGTCACATGTTCGAGAAAATTCAATTAGTGGGTCATTTTGTACATGGGTCATTATGGGTCAAGCTATTTTATCTTAGAAACGGCTCAGACTATTTGAATTAAATTTTATATCCTACGGTTTTTGGGCATGATAAAATCATTAGACTAGGTCACATACTCGAGAAAATTCAATTAGTGGGTTCTTTTGGTCATGGGTCATTACGGGTCAAGCTATTTTTATCTTAAAAACGGCTCAGACTATTTACACTAAATTTTTCTTCCTATGGTTTTCGGGCACGAGAAGACTGTTAGGCTAGGTCACATACTCGAGAAAATTCAATTAGTGGGTCATTTTGGTCATGGGTCATTATGGGTCAAGCTATTTTATCTTAAAAACGGCTCAGACTGTTTAGACTAAATTTTGCCTTCTATTGTTTTGGGGCACGAGAAGACTGCTGGGATAGGTCACATGTTTGAGAAAATTTGATTAGTGGGTCATTTTGGTCATGCGTCAGGATATTTGAACTCAAAGCTAATTTTGAACGAGCATAGCTCGGTCATCCCTGCTCGTAAGAAAGTTATAGAAGAGAAAGTTAAATTATTTAAACTCATTATTAATGGGTTAAAAACTGAACATCGATACTTATTTGAAAAGATTACAATTTTTGACTGCTATACAAAAGTTAATAAAAGATTAAATTAGCATTTTAAATTAGCATTTTTAAATAATCTAATACTTTCGTGGGAATATTTTATCTAACAACCATTTAGTGTAATATTGCTAACACTTTAACAAGATTTGAGTAAATTGAATTAATAAGTATAAATATATCGGTGATTATATTTAGATATAATAATGGTTTAAATGATAAATTCCTTTTTGACCAAAGTTTTGTAGATATCAAATGTAAGAATTATATTATTTTTGTCGTAAATACATCATCGGAATCTATTTAAAAAGAACAAAAAACATTTTCACGTGTCCTTCTATTTTGTGGAATATATTGAAATGAATAATTTCGTATATACACCACAAAATTACCTTTTCTCTGTGTGTTAGCCTGATCTTCACATTTTCTTGAATATTGATATGGACTACTATATAATTTGATGTATTTGAAATGTTCTAAATCTGTGTTTCAAAATTAAAGATTTAAAGCAAATACAAAGTTTTATAATCATATGGTATTTTTCACAAACTTCATTAAATTTCATTGTTCTCTTTTTCGTTCTTTCCAAACACAAACATGATATACAAGGACAATCTGGTCCACATAATAAAATCAAAAATCCCCAATGGAAGCAACTTGCTACCAAAATTTTAAAGTACTGAAATTTATTTAAAGAATATATATATGATTACGTCAATTAAGAAAATGATAGAACTTTAACAGAAGAGTAGAAGAAAATTATGGGCTGGTTAGTACAAAAACAAAATTAAAAGGCAAAATACCCACTAATAAGCCGCATCTTGTGCTTAAATTTAAAAAAAAGAGGAGGGGGGTTAATTTGCTAATACGAAGTATAACAACCATTTTTATCAATAACCTCTTGCAATCTGCGTGGCATTGATTCGATGAGGATGTTAACAATATCAGGATCTCTTTTAATGGTTTGCCAAGCATCAGAAGCAGATCTCCATAACTCATCAGACGTTCTAACTCCCTCCATTCAAACTTCATTCTTCCACAGAGCCCAAACATTTTCCATTAGGTTTAAGTCGGTGGCATTGCTTGGCCAATCTAAATTTATTATGCAGTTCTCTTCACACCAAGTTTTAACTATAGCACTTCTGTGGATAGGAATATTATCCTGTAAATTCCAAACAAAATTATGAATCGTGAAGTATACTTAATAAATAATGATTTCTATAACATTAAACTTTTATATTTGCAACAAAAAATTTTAATGAAATCATTATCTAAATATATTCGCAAACATTTTAGCGTAAAGTTTGCGAAAAGTTTCTTTTTTTTATAAATCGAAAGGTGAAGAAATTTTAAATGGATTTTTCATTATTATTTATAGTAAAAATATAATTCAGTAAAAGATTACAACCTGACAACAGCAAAAGTTCTGAAAATACACAAAACAAGGAAATACGTTGTTTTAAAATTTCTAATTCAATAGAATAAAAAATATATAGCTTTTGTCTTAATTGTTTTTTAAAACATTAACGGTTATTTTCATTTTTTTTAAATAATTTATATGCATTTTGTTTTCACACAGATTCATCTGCTAAAATCTTTGAACATTAAACAAAAGCAAATTAATTCATTACTGAATTTCTATTGAAAATTTTCGTTTAGTTCTGTAATGATGGGGGATCTATCGATTTTAGCGCTATCGATATGATATTTGTGTCAAAGCTGACAAGTTAAAGGATTTATATCTTTACACCTGTCAAAAAATGAATTTTTTTTTGCAATTAAAAATAACTAGTTATTCTCTAAAATTGAAATTTATTCTAATGAAGTAGCATAGCATATAGAGAAAGATGCCTTTAAAAATATTTTCCTAATTCATTTAATGAAAAATCAAGTAACATTCTAGAACAAGCAGTGGTAATTCGGATTTGAATATTGAAGTGTGTGTGTGTGTGTGTACGGGGGGGGGGAAGTTATATTTTGGGAAAATACACCAGTAAAAATTATAATCTTAAGACGCTCAAAACTATAAAATAAATAATTTTAAATATATTTTAATTATTAATATTAATATATAATAGTGTAGAGTACGCTCTAAAAACCTTATTGTTTAATAATACCATTTAACAAATAACACTATATACCTGTTGGAAGAGAAAAAATCCATCTGGAAAGTGGTTTTCTAAAACATCAGGGATCATTGAATGTTCTAATATATCACAATAAGATACTCAGTCTAGATGTCCCCGAATGCGTGACAGAGATCCGATGTCCTACGCCGACATGCAGCCCCACACCCGAACTGCAACTCTACCGCTGCGTTTAATATTCTTTGTATAGCGTGGCTGAAACCTAAATCCCAATGGACGGTATACTCGAACCGAAGAACTGGAGACTGACTGGATACAGCTTTCGTCTGTAAATAAAACAGATCTCCATTTATTCCCCAGTTAACATATGTTTGGGCAAAGTGAAGTCGTTGAAGTCGCTGGTTTTTAGCCGCCACCCGACTTCGGAGACTTCTTTGAGCGTGTTGCGAATAGTATGAGTAGATACCTAATTTTAAAAAAAGAACGCCGTAATTATATATATTCATAATACAATCTGGTTATATATGCTTACTTGCAATTGCAAATAATCTCTAATTTGATTAGAAGATATAAATGGATCTACTGTAGCCACTGCAACAACTTCACGGACTTGGCTGTCTGATAAGATCCGTGGCCGACCAATACCACATAGACGGTCTATCGAATTTGTATTTCGAAACATTAAAAAAATCAGTCATGTAAATTTAATTTAAATAAATTAAATGTAAATCTATTTTTTTGCAATAAACTGCCAATATAAAACTCCTCTTTTAATCCATGTTGAAACAGTTTGAAGAGACACTTGAAAATGCCTAGCTATATCACGAAAACTTCTTCCAGCATGCCACATACCAATCATTTGGCCTTTTGTTGCTTCAGTTTATTGTGGGGCCATTTTATTTCAGCAAACGCATTTATAAGAAACTTCGCTTCAAACATATATTTATACCACAGAAAAAATAAAATAGCTTTATTAGACTATAAGAAGGTATAAATTCATTTAAAGGTCACAAAAATGATTAATTTTTTTTCTAAGGTAGAACTGTTCATATTTTTAAAAAATGAGCTTTATTTATTAAATACAAGCGAAACTAAACTGCATAAATGATGTAAACATGCATCTCATGCAAATACGTTTTACGTAATTTTAATGAAAAATTTAAAAGTAGACATTGAAAAAGTAATATATATTCTAATGAAGGCTGGGATTCGGTTGCCTCGCTATCTTATATCTTACTCCAATCACAGGTCGTTGTCAGGTTTGTTGTGCTCGCGCGCGCATTCACTTAAGCTTCATTTTGAGCTGCTTTCAAATTAGCGTAATATCGCGTAGCACTGAAATACGGTTTACGCTTTGTTTATATCGTCAGACAGACTGACGCTATAAGTTCATCAATGCACTGTAATCCCAGCCTATGTGTAAAATATTTTTTCAAACAGGGAGGAGAGCGATCCGACCCGAATATACGAGTTTTACCACTAAATCTTAATAGTATTCTCAACCGTATTAAATTTCAGAAATTCTGTCCTTAAATAAGGTGACAAATACTATTAAAATTTAGTGGTGACAATCGGGCATTTGCGTCGGAGCGCTTTCATCCCTGTTCAAATTATGCTTTAATTCACATCATAGACGGTCATTAAAGAAGCATCTTGCCGTTTTTTAAGCATGATTTGAAAACTACTTGGAAGAAAATTTTGAAATTTTGAACACGCATAAAGCGGGATATAATAAATATAAATCCATCAAAAAAAATTGTAGGTTGCAATTCCTAATTTTTTCGAATATTAATTTCATAATTCATATTATAAAATTATAAAAATTACAAATTGGACATATTTATGTTTGGGCTTTTTAGTATTATAACCAAAAATAATTAACACATTAGGATTATAATTTCAGGAGATACTAATAAAAATATAAAAATGTAATTTAACATTAGAAGCGTGAAAATTTGACTGTTTATAATTCAAAAACTTATCACCAAAATGACTTAAAATTTGGTATCTAGGCATAGTGTGAACCGAAGATTTAAAATATCGTGTCGAAATTGGGTGTTGCCATTGAAAAAAAAACAAAGTTTGGGTTTGTTTTGATATGTAGATGCCCCCCTAAGCAAATTTTATATACATCATTTAAAAGTAGACTTTATTTTCAATCTTTTGGTACCAGTAACTTTCTTCTACAATAATTTGTTGCAGAGTTAGTATGGGTGTTCAGTTTTTTTTCCCACGACTGTACATTATAAAGTCTATCGTCTATTTTGGTTACATATGCTCAATTGCGGTTGCAAATCTTCTCTAATTTGATTAGACAGACACAAATGAATCTACTCTAGCCATTGCTATAACTTCTCGAGCTTGACTGACTGATAAGAGCCTAGGTCGACCGCTACCGCAAAGACTGTTTTATCGGATTTGTATTACGAAACCTTAAAATTACCAATAACGTAATATTTAATTTTAATAAATTAAATGTCAAGGTTTCTTTGCAATAAACTACAAATATAAAACTCATCTGTTAATCTTGAAACAGTTTGAAGAGATTTGAAAATACATAGCTATATAACGAAAACTTCTTCCAGCTTGCCACCTGCCAATCATTTGGCCTTTCGTTGCTGCAGTTACTTGTGGGGCCAATTTGTTTCAGCAAATACACTACAGATACTCAGTAAAACATATATACCACAGAAAAATTAAAATAGATTTATTAGACTGGAGAAGCTAGAAATTAAATTTAAGGTAAAAAAAAATATTTTTATAAGGTAGGACTGTTCATTTAAAAAATGTTAAATGTTTTTAAAAATATGCTTTCATTAAAATTCACAATAGTCTTGTTATAATGCACAAATGTGGAAAACATGCCCATGTGAATAACGGAACTCCATAATGCCATAGCATTCCAGGTTTTATTTTGACCCGCCCAATTATCCGTGAACACAATCAACTTTTTTAGCATTTATAGCATAAGCCGTGACAAACTTAAATATGCAGCTTGCTATATCATCACCACCACGATTAGCTATACTTTCATCCCATAAGTACAGATAAAACAAGTTCTTACCACAGTCATGTATTCCTACATTATATGTCCACAGCTTTCTTAGATAGAACAACTCAGTTTTGGTGTTGAAAGTGTTTGTTGAAGATCTACGTCAATTGCACAAATGCTGGAATTATGTTTTGCTATATCAGAGAATTCTGCTAACTTGGGTTTAAGAGCATCTGCAAACTTGAGATGTAAATCTTTTTCTGTCTTTTCGGCTTGTTGCTCATCTGCACTACCTGTTTGTATTTTTATTTCCCAAGAGTCCCAAGTCTTGCAAGTATAAACAGATAGCAATTTGAAACCAATATTGCAGTTTTCATTGAAAATCCTGCTGTATTTGTCGTCAAACGTTTCCTGTGCCTTTCAAAATTCCAACTAAAGATATTATTATATAAGAGTTTTATATTAAATATACATCCTAATTAAACCAATTAGGAGTTTAGATTCGGCTGTAATGAGATTGCTATTTGGGAACCATGTTAATATGCTCATGAACAGCGCTTACAGTGTCTTCTAGCACTTTGTTCGGTCTATTATGTTTTCCATGTCTGTCAACAAAAGGGGTTTCATGCTTGATTTTATTAACTTTATTGACTCTACCCCCTGTGACTTTGGGGGCCGTGCGTATTCATGAAGATTGTTTGCATACACTTCGAGATCTTCCACTCTACAAATCTAGGTATTCTGTTTGTATGCAGTCATTTCATTGTTGCGTATGAATACTACAAATATACACTAAAAACACCAACGTATAACACACAATATCATAGTACAATGGACAGACGTACGTTTCGTGAGTAACTTGGACTCGCTTCCTCAGTGTCAATAAAATTAAACACTATTGTATCCCCCCCAAAGACATGAAAAATGATATCACCCACCTTCTGACAGGTATGCTTTCGATACATCAAAAAAGATAGGCATTCAGTTTTTCAAAATCCGACAAGTCCCAAAATCCATGAAACAAAAATTTTGTTTTCTTCTTTGCAATTTCAAAGCATCACAAAGCACAACCACATACGATTTCGCCGACTTTCACTGCACGAATACTTTTGCCACAACTTGAAATACACTGTCTTCCTTCATTTCTACGCATTTTGTTCTTATGAATTTTTTAAGTACTTCTTCATTTTTCTCGTACGTGCAGACTTTTAACTGGAGAGGTGTCTGGAGATTTTGTAATAATGTCAAGTAATCTAACATCTGGATAATGCATCCAGAAAATGAAATATAATAATGAAACAATACATTGTACTGTCGTGTTAAAAATAAATGCATGCATTATGAATAAAATCTTGTGTGGACAAATATACACTAAAAACACCAACGTTTAACACACAATATCATAGTACAATGGGCAGACGTACGTTTCGTGAGTAACTTGGACTCACTCAATCAATAAAATAAAATTAAACACTATTGTATCCTTCCAAAGACATGCAATTTAGGAAAACAACACACCGAGAAACTCATCACGCATGAGCCACCAATCAGATTAAGCCGGAAGTGATTCACTATGACACAATAACTCAACCCAGAAAGGTGAGATGTAAGGTACACTTGAAAAATCATTGACCAGGGAGTTACCAAATTTATGGATATAAACTGCCTCAAAGAAGTCTAAATCTAATGGAGTGTTACATTTCTTAATAATAGTGGCTGAATCAAAGTTAAAATTATGTCCCTCACTCCAAGAGTGACAAGCAATAGAGTATTTTTGCAATTCTTTTTTCTTAATGTAATTTCTGTGTTCACTGAGTCTGAAACGGAGTTGTCGTTTAGTCTGTCCTATATAGGACAAACCACATTGACATTGGATATTGTAAATGCCCCAAAAGTTTTGATGTGAAATTTTATCCTTTAACTGTGAAAAATTTAGTTTATTAACTGGCTTAAGAACAACCTTAAAATCATACTGTCTTAAAATATTAGCTATTTTGTAGCTAATGCTATTGTAAAATGGCAAATAAATGAGGTTAGAAAAAGATACTGGAACAACAGAAAAATCAAGATTACTAATACCTTTTATTTAGACAACGAAAAATTAAACGGTTGATATAAGCCAAACTAAAACCACGATTAATAGCAGCTGATCTAATATAAATCAATACTGTAACAAGGGAAACATTATCAGAACAAATGGAAATTGCTTTATTAATAAAGAAATGAAAAGCCGAGGCTTTCTGAGAAGGGGGTGACACGAATAAAAATGAGGGGGGGGGGAGTGAGACTGCAAAGGGTTTACGATAGACACAGGTATCAAATGTATTAGGCTGACGAGTAACTAACGCATCAAGAAAGGATAATTTATTTCCAACTTCATATGTAAATTGGATAACAGGATATATTGAGTTTAGAATAGTTAAGACATTATCAATGGATGAAATAGACAGGTCTAAGAGTGCAAAAGAATCAACATACCTACAATAAAACGGGAAATTAATAAGATTAAACAATTTATCCTCAAAATAATGCATATACAAATCTGATAGGAAAGGACTAGACTGTTAGCACTCCCCTATATAAACATTGCATATTTAAAAAATTAATATTATTAATAAAAAACTTGAATCTTTTTGATTAATTATAACATTCTGAGCACATTATAATGAAAATAAGCATAATAATAAATTATAATACATTATGGTACAAAAACAGCAATGATTATAAAATTATGTAGTGTACTTTTATTTGAGTCAAAATAATGCCAAACCATAAAAACACATTCTGTCTATTTTAAATGGATGAAAGCAAATAATATTGAAATTAAAACAGCTTTACGAATAATAAAACAATACTCTATTTGCAGATGCATGAAGTTTCATATAACCATAATATACTTGGAATAAATGACTATCACTTTAGTAGCAGTAAAAATTTAAAATATTTTGAATCAAAATAATGCCAAGCCACACATTCCTCAATCTCACTTTCAGTAGACTAAACATGTGTTCCTGTAGGTTGATAATCATTATCAAAGTCTTCATTTATATAGGAATCATCTGAATCCCTATAGACATTCATTTTCTACTTTTTTTACACAGTTATACCTGAAACTCTTTCTGCTTAACACTTTCTTCCCGGTAAAAATGTTCTAAAAACGGCTGGGGCAAAAACGAAACCTGGGGCCTACGCTACCACCTAGTGACATTTAGAAACAAATATGTAGGGTATTATAATTTACAATAACAAGCAACAGATTAGTGTGAGATTTACTTCATCAAAAATGTGGCTTGGCACTTCCTTGCCCCGACACCCACAATTTTCCTGTACTGTGGATATCTTTTCATTTGTGAATTTAACTACATTAGATAGCATGTCATTGTCGAAGAAACATTTTCAACATTGCTCCGGCTTTCGAACATTCTTCACGAAGCTTTTCACCCCCCCCCCCCTGATAAATAAATAACAATATTATGTCGCCGAGTGTGTATATTTTTAGGTGGGCAAACGTTTGACCATTTTGGTGATTTATTCCGACCTAGGAAATAGTTATTGCCAATATAATCAGTACTATCGCTATCATTAGTCTATTTCTTGCTCGGTGTCTGTGATGTCTTCTCTTGTTTCCACTCTATCTTCTTCTGTATCACTATAATTCATCAAACTCATCACCTGATTCATCTTCTTCCATCAGCATACGTAGTACTATTTCTCTATCGCGTCCATTTGCCATATTGAATTTTTTCTGAGAGGTCATCTTGACTCTAAAGGTAAGAAAATAAGTAAAAAAAAAAATCTTGCCCATAAAATTTATCAATACCAGTAGAAATACATTCTTTTTACATTTAGAATTAAATACATTCACAATTTCTTTTACCTATCACTAAAATGAAAAAAAAAACCCCAAGTTGCAAATTAAAAATAATAGAATAAATTTTTAAAATAATGACATTTTAGAATCAAAAACGGTCGTGTGCGTCTCCTAGATTCCAGCAGTGCACATCGGCTTATAAACACTTCCTATAAGCACTAAAATGAAAATGGCGTTGTTTCGATAATTTCTACTTATTTGTGTTTAGTTGACAGAAAGGTAGATGACAGCACAAGCTTGCTCGCCCATCCGTTTATAAAGCAATTAAAGAAACATCCCCGGCGTCTGGTACGCCGTGCGAGCACTGCAGGGTTACATATGAATGTCCATGGAATCAATGTTCAATTCATGTATTGCCCTCAGAAATACATATATTCCAAATTTCAAAGCTCTGTCAACAGGAAGTGGATGAAAATGGGTAACAATATTTGACTACCACGTACATACAGAAATGCAAGGGAAAAGAAAGCATGTAAAAAAAACAATTTTTTATTAATTTAAAAATAAAAGCAAAACTAATTTGCATAACATTTACATCTCGTACAAATACGTTTAACCCTTAACTACTGTGACAAAAATTGTTGCATAACTGCTGTGAATAGATCTCTGAGACAGATAGATCAAAAGATGAATAAAAGACTCGATTAACGCATTAGATGCTGTTTATGTACTAAACTTGATGTACAGGCTGTTTCTAATCAAAATTCACCCCTTCAGAATTTTCTAGCGATAGTACTAGGGATCTAAACAAAGCAAATTTTTACTAGTATCTGTAGTTAAACTGAAAGTTAAGAGTTGAACTCTGAAAAGTGAAAAATGCAGTAGTCTGCGAGTCCGATAACAGCAGTTAAGGGTTAACGTAATTTTAATAAAATTAAAAAGAGACGCATAAAATGTAAAGAAATCAATCTAATCAAGGCAGGGTTTCTGGTGCCACGTTATCTTGAATATTACTCCAATCAGAGGTCGTTGTGAAGTTTGTTTTTGCACGTATTCACTCACGCTTCAGTATAGTCTAGTTTTCAAATTAGAATAAGATCGTGGGGCACTGAAATACGGTTTACTCTTTGTTTATGTCGTAAGACAATCTTGCCGTCTAAGCTGATCTTAGGCTGGGATTAAGGTGCCTTGCTTATGAGTAAAATAATTTTTTCAAATTGCGCTTTTCTGCACATCATTGATAGCCTCTTAAGCCAGCATATTGCTGTTTTTAAGCATAATTTGAAAACTACTTGGAATACGAATTTTAAATTTTGAATGCGCATGCAGCAGGACATAAATAGAATTCCATCAAAAAGAATTGTAGGTTGCAGTTTATAATTTTTTCGAATATTAATTTCATAATTCCTATTATAAAATTGCAAATTCAACGTATTTATGTTTTTTAGTATTATATCCAAATCCAAAAAAATTTAGCATATTAGGATTGTAATTTCAGAAGATATTTATAATACAAATATGAAAATGTAATTTGACATTAGCTCTAAATTTTGAATGTTTATAATTCTAAAACTTGTCATGTAAATCACTTGAAATTTGGTATCTAGGCATAGCATGAACGGAAGATTTAAAATATCGTGTCAAAATTGTGTGATGTCATTGAATAACGTTTGGGCTGGTTTTGATATGTAGATGACCCCTAAGCAAATTTTATATGATCATTTAAAAGTAGATTTTATTTCCAATTGTTTGGTACCAGCAAGTAACTTCTACGATAATTAGTTGCAGAGTTAGTGGGGGGGGGGTCGCTTTTTTCTTCCATGACTGTACATAAGCACACTTAAACGTTAGGTAGTGCTCTTTCAAAAACGAAAATAACAAAAAACGGGAACTTCTAAAAGTGAACAGTCCTTAATCTTATTACTAAGAGTCGTATGTTGAAAACATCTTCACAATCGAAATGTCCTAGAGAGTGTCCTAGAAGCTATAACTTTGTATTCAGATTTTCGAAGTATATATGAAACCTGGATAGAAATTTCAAACAGGAAAGTGAAACTGCATCACGTCAGTTTAGAGTTAGAGCTGAACTGTACGCCGTCCGGTCTGAGTGGGGCAGGCTGATCTGTAAGGGGAGAGTACTTCTTGACTTCATTCTGGTGTGCAATCTCCACTTAGAATTGAATGTTAATTACTTGTGTCAATAACTAACGTGAATAGGCTGTGATGTGTGGCTTGAGATTTATACCTGAAAGCAATTTAAAGACTTTTTTTGTGAACACAGGTGCCTTTTTAAAGCAATGACTTTATTAAATAGTTTGAAATATTATGTCTGTTGATCCTCATACAATGCGTAGAGAATCTCTTTTCAACCATATGATTCAAAGAGTCCGGAATGTGGCAACCGCTTGCGAAGAGTTTATTAGCTATGCACCCACACGTGCCAAGAGACGTGCTATAAAAGCATTTAAAGTGGGCGTGAACGGCAGTGGTGCATTTTCACAGTTAACAAGGAGTCGTCGTTACTAATCCATGAATTCGCTTCTGGAACAGCACTGCAATTACACACCCGGACACTGTCACAACGATTGTAAAGACCTTACTTAAAATATACATCAATCCTGCATTTGGTAGTTAGCTTACTTCGATCCGGAGCTATTAGCAGAGATCCAATTCTGCTTTTGTCTACAGAAAGGCGACGGAGGACCATCAGTGTGACAATCCACCTCACCACAGAAGTCCCCCCATCGCACCATACTTTACGGGAACGTAAAAGGCACAGGATGGAACATTGTCAGGGAGGCGGAACAAATCTCTTATGTACCCCCACACCTATTTATTTTGCCCATGTGCCCGAGAAACACCTTGCCAACATCAATGCGTGGTAGTAACTTGGCAAAAGCATATTTTTTAACAAGCGTAATTTCAGTTGAGACTGTAGGGGAGCCTTTTTCAATCTCAGCAACTTGAGGACAATGGACACTGCCATTTGGGGTCCATGTTATACCAAGATATTTAAATTGTTCATATATTCAAGTGATATTAGTTCGGCATTGACCACATAGAACTTTGCCTCAGAGTTGTAAAGAACTTCAAGTGCTTGTTTCAGGAACAAGCAAAGGTGAAGGATTTTTCAGTTTATTTCCCAACCTGTGTTAGAAAGGATGGAACCCAGTATGTCCGAAATTTCTTGAAGAGAACTTAGGTACCTCGCCAAGAGAAGTATATCATCTGCATAGGCTGTCTTTGACATTCTTGTAGACTCCCTCCAGACGATTCCCCACGATTATGTATATCCTCAACTCCACGACTCTCTCGCGAGACCAAACTTTCCTGTAGCTTGAAATACTTCGAACCAAATTCGTAGAATCCAAATTCGTATGACTAAAACGTCGCTAAACTTCGTTACAGTAATTGTTTGCTTGTTCTAATATATCTAAACATTCCAGAATTCCACATCTTTTAAAATCAGAAGCCCACTTAATGATTTTAGCGCTATTAAAAATTATTTCTATGCCATAACTTTGGAACAGTCTGGAGAGATTGGAAGCAGGTTTATTTACCAACATCCTGTATATGCTCATTAATACTTACCTGGAATTTTCTAGTGTTCACACCAATATAATTTAACATTTTATTTCTTTATCTTCGAAGGGATCATATAAAACCCCGATTTATTGTGCATACCAACAGGATCAATTATTTTCTGTATAAGATTAATTAAATTGGCATCGTATCTGGCTATTAAAGATTTCCTTAGGATGTATTTTATCTTTTCGTATAAGTGAGGGATATAATCCATTGCTAGTAATTTTAGCTTTTTTATTTATTTTCTCAATTTCGGTCATTTTCCTAAGCTTAAACTTATAAATCGATTTATCAATAAATTTTCTGAAAAAACAATTGCCGTTAGAGATTAACTTAATTTTATTTAACTCATCTTGTAAGTGAATATTGGAGTAAACATCAAATGCAAGCTAAATGTAAAAATGGTAAGCTACAGCTTTATAATGGAACGACGAATCGCTGTTATAAGGAATGGTACTGTTTGCACGACAGGATTTCCTGTAAACAGTCTTATCAACGTAACGAGCTTATTTATGCTTAAACATAAAAGAAGCTAAAGGTTTATCTGCTTCTAATTCTAAAGTGAATTTTATCTGTCACTATTGCTTGCATGTTCAAAAAAATTCATGAGGGTGCGAATGCCGTAATCGCATAAAATAAAATAAAAATATAGTTTACAAATCTGACAAACTTAAATGAGAGTTGAAATAATCTTATTCTGAAATGATCTGTTCTAGCTCCGCCAACAAACCAGAAATTGTCGACCCAATGGGGTCCCCTTCTGTTTGTTTATAGCAGATATTGTTAGAAACACATATATTACTGGCAATGACGTTTAACCCTGATAATAGTAATGGTATTCTTCATATTGCCACTGAATTCATAATTACTGTTGATCGAACTCTTCTCTTAGCCACAGCACGACAGACTGCCATTAATAGAGAAATAAGTTCGGACATTGGAACATAAACTTAAAAACAGGTGTTAATTTGTTATTGTTTGTAATATTACTATTTATTGTCCATTTTACCAATTTTCATTCAGATATTATTTAAAAAACATGGTCAAAAAATTTCACAACAAACGTCCCCAATTTAAAGAATGTAAAAACAGTTTCAAATAAAAAATCTTCACCACTCCACAAAAGCGCTTTCGTCCTAGCTAGAGCATCATCAGTTGTGATCTTCAAGCCTCTGCCTCTCCGATATATATACGACTGCTGGTTGAAGAGCTCCCCCTATCGGTATTCAATTCTCTCCATCTCTCTCGCTCTCTCTCTCTTCTAACATTTTTTCTAGCGCCAATCAATGAATGAACCATATCATTGCATGAGTCTTTGGTTGCATTAATTTCTATTGCTTCTCTTATTAAAGCATTATGTAAATTTTCGTAGTTCGCTATTTTCTGAGTTTGTAGGGTTTCAAGTTTGATTGGGGTTCTATTGTTTAATCTTGCAAGAACTGTTGACTATTTATTTAGTTTTACAACTGATATGTTCTTTCTTCTATTTTTCTCTTCGTCATTCCTATGTAAGTAAGTTTTTCATTTCTGCTGTTTAGACAATTTATTTTGTATGTTCCTGCTGTTTGTATTTCCTCATTTTTCTATTTCATTTCTTATTGATTTGAAGAGGGATGGATTGGGGGTTAGTGGGACTATTTTTCCTAATTTTTCTAATTCTCCTTTTATTTTTAAAGATGCACCTTTTATATATGGAATAGGAGGAGTGTATGTTTGATTCTTCTGTGTCTAACAGAAGAACACTCCAGTTTCCTTCGGTTATCCTCTAAGTATTCATCGGGATGGGCTCTTCTTTGGTTTCTCATGCCGACGAACTTGACAAATGATCTCTTGCAATAGACGCAGACGGACCCTTCAGCCCGTTTGTCGGAAGTTCCTGCACCTTGAGAATTTAACAGGCTGGTGGCTTCACCTCCTACCTCTTTTTTCTTTGTTTTGCTTGTAGAGGCTGTGAAATTCTGCTCCCTTTCGGCTTGCTGGGCCAAGAGGGACGTCGATTTTCTGCTTAAAAAAATTATTTAGAACAAATTTACATTTTCGAGTTCAGCATGCAGGCTGGGCCTCGGTAGCCCACAACACAAACATAAAGTCAGGGTACAGAAAATACTTCAACATGGTACTTAATCCTTGTCAGAGTCATTGTGCTGAAGGCCCGCCAGATCATACTGGTCTGAGAAATTTTCCGGATCGCCAGCATTTTGAAGTCTCCATTGGTTAGCAGACGGAGACATTTAAAGAATTTATAACTGGAGCTAGAGGCTGCTCCACGCCAGTTGAAGGTGAGGCTTGAAAATTGGACTCCGCCAGGCCAAAGGTGTCGAAGTTGATTGGCCAGAGGTAAATACTTTGCAATTTTATTGTTATGTGCTTCTTCCAGAGAGAACTGCTCATTGATAACTTGTACATCGATGACGAAGAAATTAGTTGGTGAATAAGCCACAAAATCTGGTTTCAGTTTGGTATTCTCGACTGTAAAGGTAGGATCAGTGTGCACAGAGTAACCACGTTTGTTTAAGCGACCGCTTCACTTAATTGCAGATGGCACTGTGTCGCTTTATTCTGAGGCCATGAGTTCAAAAGCATTGCTGCGAAATGTGATTCAGCGTCTCTGGCACGTGACATCCACGAGAACAGCGATGATCAACATCCCGCCGATGTACTGATGAGACTTGCTGTAGAGGCACCTGACATGTAGAGCACCTGACATGGATGGTGCTGATAAATTCTCTGCCGCTCATGACTGATGTTCCGTCAGAGTCCCAGGAGTTAGTTATGCGTACCGAACCTGCTTGCCGGAAACCACGCTCATCGCAACGTGAGAAGAGATCTCGCTTGAAGTAGGCCTGAATTCACAGTTTAGTTGTGAGTCGAGAACCATCTGGAGTTCTTTATTCGCTCAGCATCAGCTGGTAGTTGTCGAATCGTCATGACAGGAATCGGCCATCTGAAACACGGGATACTCATTCCGCCATGCTTAACTCTTGCATTGAAGGCACTTGATGGAACTTCCCGTGGCAGATGGAGAAGCTCTCACACTAACTTTCTTGCAGCCAAGTAAAGCTTAAGGTACCCCACATAGATCTTGCCCAGGATTAGTTGGTGGTAGTAGATAGGAAGGAACATAACTAAACATTTTTTAACGTCTGATGAATAAAAGTCTTAAATAAAATATCACATTTAATCCGACATAAAAGTTACATAAAATACACTTAAAACATAAAAAAATACTGCAAACGTTTCAGACTATAATTTAGCCCCTCATCAGTGCAACTACGTACGTTGACCGGAGAATTTTCAACCGTGTTTACAGTTAATAAAGTTAACCAGTTAAAACTTGAAATTTTTTTTTGACGAACTTCCATTAGAGCAAGATCTTGTACTCAGGTGGAACAGCACAAGATTCATTAATTTGCGAAGTCTGTTTACGAGTGAACCAACCCTCAAGAAATACTCTGAACTTAGCGTTATTGCCGCTGGATCTGATTACTGCGATACTTGCGAAATCCGGCATATGGTCAGTATCCAAAGAATGCTGTACTAGTTTTGATTGAAGGCTTCCAGATTTATAGGCACGTCTATGTTCGGCGAGACTAATGGCGCAATTACGACCCGTTTCACCAATATAGACAGTCACAGACCCCACAAGGGATACTGTAGACCGCGCCGGTTTTAAGTAGGGGAGGGATTCTAGGTTTAAACTTACAAAGCAATTCTTTTAAAACATTCTGTGGCCTGAAGGCTATACTGATATTATTAGACCTGAGTAGACTAGAAATTTTTTCAGAAAGATCTTTGTAATAAGGAATAGACACATATCCAGTGGGGCTTCTACGAACTAAAGAGGTTGACAAGCGATGCTCAGAAAGTAACCTTTTCAGCCACCGCAAAGGGTAACCATTTTTCTTAAGTCGGAAATTATTTTCTTTTTCTCCAATAGGAGGGCTGCATCAGTAGAACAATAACGATTAGCACGATGGGCCAACTTTCTCACAACTGCAATTCGATGGGAAATTGGATTTATGGATTCAAAATTTAGATAGTGTCCAGAATTCGTAGACTTACGATACACAGATGTTAACACTACTTGAAACTCAGTATTTTCCACTCTTTCAACCATAACATCGAGAAAAGGCAATCTGCGGTCATTCTCCATCTCGATAGTAAATTGGATCGCTGGACAGATAGAATTCGCAACCTCTAGAATTTCATTCAAATCCTCGAACCTTGCAACAAGAAACACGTCATCGACATAACGTTTCCAAAACCAGATCAATGGGCCTATAAATGGACATCATTTCAGACTCTCAGAATTGCATCACTATTTCAGCGATCCGAACAGATATTGGAGATCCCATTGCCGTACCATGGACTTGTCTATAAAATATCTCTTCAAAAACAAAGCAATTCGATTTAAGGCAAAATCTCACAAGATCACTAATGTCCGAAACGTCCAGACTAGAATCGATTGCAAAATCAGGCCATACCCTCTCAACGACCTCACATGCATAATTAATCGGTATAGACGTAAAGAGACACCACGTCCAAATTCGTAAGAGGACGTAAGACTATGAGTAGAATTCACCACAAGTGGTTTCAATAATGCTGATAAAAATCTTGATAACTTATAAACAGGTGAACGAGTATAGTCTATTATCGGACGCAAAGGGATACCTGCTTTGTGGACTTTAGGCAACCCATAAAAGGCTGGAACACAGCCAAATCCGGGGGAGTTTCTTTAATTTCTCTAACTTGCCGATTAAAGCAATCATATTCCTCTGGATAGTTGACGTAATATCTTTACTTAAAACCTCGTATGTGGAATCGTCATCCAGTAACTCATGTGCCTTATTATAATCGGATCTATCCATAACCGCTGTCATCCGGCCCTTGTCAGCCCTGGTTATCACGATAGAAGGATCCATCGATAACGACTTCAATACTTTCATAACTGCAGATTGATTACTAGGCCCAACGCTCCTATGCCGTAAAATTAATTTCGCCAATTCACTACGCATGGTATGTTTCAATTCGCTGTGCTGTATAGATAAGACTTGATTTAGACTATAGATTTAGACTTGAGGGTTGGTTCACTCGTAAACAGACTTCGCCAATTAATGAATCTTGTGCTGTTCCACCTGAGTACACGATCTTGCTCTAATGGAACTTCGTAAAAAAAATTTTCAGGTTTTAACTGGTTAACATTATTAACTGTAAATATGGTTGAAAATTATCCGGTCAACGTACGTAGTTGCACTGATGAGAGACTAAATTATAGCCTGAAACGTTTGCAGTATTTTTTAATGTTTTAAGTGTATTTTATGTAGCTTTTACGTTGATTAAATGTGATATTTTATTTAAGGAAGGAACATGTTTTTCAACAGGTATAAATTCTGTTGCGGCTTCAGGGGTGCTGACTCTAATTTAGACAGGTCATCTTTGATCTTTGGACCCATGAAGATGCGTCCGTTTGGTGTGAAATAGACGCCAAGGTGAGTGAAGGTGTCACCGTAGTTGAGGCGCTTCAGGGGAGTGGTACCATCAAAGAATCTTGCAGAGCTGTCAAAGATCGTCTTCTTGTTCTTCTTGTCAGAGAGCCAGGTGAAGGACTTGTCGGAGTTCAACTCAGGACCAGTTTAGGGGAGCAGAGAGACCAGGATGTTGAGAAGCTCCTACAGACAGACAGCGTTCCGAGCAAGTAGAATGTCATCTGCATAAGCGATGTGGTATATGCGGACGGATTGTCTGATAGTCACACCTAGGCGACTACCGAGAGCACGAACAACAAAATCTAAAACAATAAGAAATAAGGTCGACGAGAAAGGGCCACCTTGGTGAACACCATCTCGGGACCGTAGGATTAGAAATTGAACCTTTTTAAAATAAAGAAAAGTACGAGCGTTCGTATAAACGAACCGGATGCAATTAATAAATATGTTAGGAACGCCAAGCCTCTGCAGGGCGGAGTAGATGGTGGAGAAAGAGACGGGAGTCAAAAGCTTTCTTTAAATCGATGAAAGCCGCAGCCAAAGGAGAGAACGTGGCCTTTGAAGTGAAGGCAGAGTCTATCATCTATGGCACGACCAATGCCGTCCGTCGATTGAAAAACGCACTGCTGAAAGGAGAATGGAACAGTAGACATGAGGCGAATGTTTAGGGTCCTGTGGTAGTGTCTGAGAAAGACTGACAAAATACTGATAGGACGAAGGTCCGAAGGCCGAGCAGTGTCATAGACCTTCGGTATGAAGATCGTACGAGAGACCAGGAAGCATTGGGTCAACCATTGGGTCCAAGCCAACCTGGACCAAAGAGTGAAAAGTTTTGCAAGGACCCTGGATGGGACCTTGCGCAAGGCGGACACTGTGATAACGTCAACACCGGCGGATGACGAGGAGAGCAAATATGTTACCAAAACTTCCTCGAAAGAGTCAAAATCTGTAATGGATGAGAAGAGAGCAGAATCAGTGGCAGGACTATTGTTAGGAAGCTGCATTTGGGTGAGGCTTTCCTTCTGCAGAAAATGAGCTTGAAGTCAGACATCTGAGGAGGTGAGGGAGTCGGCTACAGAATTTTTGTTAAAGATCGGCTGGTACTCACTCTCACGGTTCTTCTTGTAAAGGCGTTGTGTCAGGGCATAACGTTTCGCTTCCTAGCTTTGTTTGATGTCTTGGTGGCTTTCCTCTTAAAGTGGGTCTTATGCTTAGCCGTGATTATACGTTAGAAGATTAGAAAACTCATAAGGTAATTCATGCATAGCTGTTTGGCCTGTTCAGGATGAGACTCTGTCCTTTGTCCAATAGTTAGTGCTGACGTTCACTTGGAGCAGGCCGTAATGAGTTATTAGTATTTAAGTCATCTATGTAATAGGATATGGATCTCATTACAAGCGTTTAATCCAGATAGCTACTTGATTCAACGTCCGAGACATTAGCAGCAGGTTTACTGGTAACGGGCGCTGTTGATTTGGTTACCTGGGGCTGGTCAGTGTGTTTTTGAATAGTAGCAGCACAGTCATCTTGTTCATGCAATGATTCAGGTTCCCTAGCTCTCTCTGCATCAAGGTGCTTCACGAGTTTCTTGTATTCTGGATTTTACGTTTTCCCTTGATAGATTTAAGCGTACGGTGTGGAAGCAGAGGGGCCAAGTCATGTTAAAGAACCTCTTTCCTTCTTGAATAAGTCTCACCTCAAACACGACCATCCGGTGAGTTTCAAGTTGGTCCCAGCAATGGTGTTTGGATAACTCAAGGTTCTTACAGTTTTCCTTGAAGTACGCGTCAGGATCAATTCTTCTCTGGTGATTCCGCATGCCGACAAACTGGACAAAAACCTCTCACAGTAGACGCAGAGGGATACTTCAGCTCTATTATAGCCCTATTTTTTAACTTAATTCTTGAGTTACTACTTGAAAAGTAGGACAAATACAAAGTACAGGTGTGCGGCAAAAGGGCCTCAGCCCTCCCCCTTCTTCACCCTCTTAGCTGAGGTCGTCATTCGCTGAACGATCTGATGACACATTACGCCTGCGATCAGAGTTCTTGATGGCAGTATTTTGAAGTCTGAGATCTTTAGAATTCGGAAAGCCACTCGATCCTTGTAGGGGGACTTCGCCACAACACCCCTCCAGTTAACTTACAAGGTGTCGCAACGGAATCCTCCCGGACGAAGTCCCTCGAGATGTTGTGAGTTTGAAACTCGTAATTTTTTTTCTTGGTCAGGTGCGCCTTTGTAGAGGGTATTGATAGTTTATAATCTGGATATCAAGTGCATGTACTCTGTCTTTGGTGCAAAAAACTAAGTCTGGTTTTAAGTCTATTGTAAAGTGTTTTTCGAGGTGTACTGCAATTCCCCTGTCTTGTGCAATCCGGTCCCGGTGTGAGTATTTGACTAGGGCGTCATGTCTATTTGTTCCTGCCAAGATGTGTTTAATATCTGCAGCATGTGGTTTACCGTTTCAATTTCACCACAGCCTCTTTTACATCTCTAGTCTTCGTTTTCCCTTCCTCGAGCACATTGACTGCGGCTGTAGAGGAATCTGTGCCGTAAATGAATACTTTTAATGTAGTCCTTCCCGCTTAGAAAACTGGTCACATCATCTAGCTGTCGATGGGCGGCCTGTTATTTGCTGGACTCTTTTAACCCTTGACCGTCGACGCTCTTGTATAAATGTCTTCGGTATCAACGGCTGATCTGGTCAGTGGTTGTAAATCGGCGATCTTCTATTTTCAGTAAATTTTCATGCGGTTTATTGCAAGTCAATCTGTTGTTTGTTATTAGAGGAATTGGATAATGGAGGGAAAGTAGACCCATGCCTCATCAGCCGCCTTCGAATGGAAGGTGGCCTTTTGAAGGTTATGTGGTAGGTGAAGAATTTTCCTGACAGCTTTTCTGACAGATATCTATTTTCTTTAAATGGCTTGCGTAGAGTTTTGAGAATATAAAGGTGTGGTAGAAAGAAGGAAGCGGGAAATTTTGTAACTTATACAACTTATGTTGAGGTTTGTCTGGAGTTTTTAATAATATCTATTTTCTTATTCAAAGTTAGAGGGTCCATTTTGCAAAGTCCGCAGGCTTTAAATTCTGCTCCGAGATAATTAAACTGAGTATTGACTGTTATTCATAAAATCAACATTGTTTTTCAAAATGTCCCGGTCATCAAACATAATTTTCTTTCTTCCTATCTTTCACCCAGACAAACGTGAAGGACTTGGACACATTAATCTTCAAATCAACTTTGTAACCTAGACCAATCTGTAGAATGTTAATAAGATGTTGTAATTCTTCTACAGTATTCGCCACGACGACCAGATCATCAGCATACGCAATATGGTTAATAACAGTACGGTACGTCGAGGATGATATTTAATACTAATAGGAATAATGTAGGTGAAAGGGGTCACCTTGGCGAACCCCCTTCACTGGATGGAAGAGCTAGTTATTGTCACCTTGGAAAGCTAAGTAGGTTTTTGAATAGAAGTATATGTACTTCAGATATGATTTTATACAAAGGGGTATTTTCAGATTATCTATTACTTCATAAATCGTCTCATGTGAGACGCTGTCGAAGGCCTTCTGCAAATCAAGAACAACAACGGCTATTGGCTTGAGATCGGCTTGGACTGATCGTAAAACTGCTTAAAGGAGGTCGGTGCCTCTTGCTACAGCATCTATTTTATGAAAGCCGTATTGGTAATTGCTGAAGGATACCATACTATTGATTCTATTGCAAAGGATTTTGTGAAAATGGCGAGAGAGGTTCGAGGCTATGGAGATTTGTCGTAAGTTAGCCAGTTTGCTGGTGTTGCTCTTCTTGGGAATAAAAATAGTAAAACTGCTGAGAAAAATTACAGGAATCCAGTGAAGAATTAAGAGAAAGCTGAAAATCTTTGCTTTAATTCTGCAGTTAATCTTCAGGGTATCGTACACCGACAAGTTATCAAGGCCCGCCGATGACTTCTCCTTCGAATTGAACTTTGAAACATTATCCAGATAAATGAGTAGATCTGGATCAAATGTTACAGGAATGCTTTCGAACTGCAGGAGGCAGGGATCTGATTCATTAGTTGAAATGTGTGAGCAGATGTTTCCAGTAATAAAAACTGTAGAGGCTTCAAGATTTTGATTTATAATATTATTACTGTAGAGACTGTCGAATGCTTTCTTTCTATTTTTGCTGTATAAACGCTGGATATTTGTTATATTTTATACTTTTCATTTTTCTATTTGACAACTTTTTACTTGCAACAGTACTTTTTCCTTTCTTTCTTCTGACCACTAATTCCTTTACAAGGGTAAGACATACGATGACACCAGGTTCTTACAGTTTTTCTATATCGTTGAGTTTCAGAAACGCTTCGTCTAGGAATTTGATCTCCTCTTCGGCCAGCGCCCCCCGTATACGCCTGTCCGAATTAAGGTCTTGTATATACGTCTCTGGGGAAACGTAAATTTCGGTATCTTCATTCATATTATAATCTTGTAATCAACAGTAGGACACCAATTAATTTCAGTTTGAGTCTACTGTTCTTGACTAATGTTCTCTTCTGTATTACTTGAGGAACTGGGGTTCGAGTCTCCAACAGCGTCCGGGGCAAGATTAGCGTAGATGTCTCGCACCTTCTTCTTGTGTGTTTCTGGTCTTCGTTTCCCCTTGATCTCTTCAATGGTACGCTCTTTGAGTACTTGCTTTAGTTCTTGATTTATATTTTCAATAGGCCCCAGCCTAAGCATAATTTCTGCCTCTGTTCTTGCCATCATGTTGACCAGTTTATTCATCTGTCTTTCCTCTTACAAGGGGACCGCCATACATGATGTGCACAGATTTTGATGATTTTAAAGTATGTTGTAGGGATCATACCCCTAACTATTCAGGTCAAAGGTTTCCTTCAAATGGTCTTTAGTTTTTGAGAAATTTCGGGTTAAAGTTCAGCATGCATTTCAAATGCCCATTAGTTCGTGATCTTGAACAAGGTCTCCGTGGTGCAGAGCTAGCACTCGCGATTTGAGAGCCGGAGATGAGAGTTCTGTCCCCCTCATGTGACTTTTACCTTTTTTAATAAATTTTATATTTGTCGCGTTATAAGTTTTATGCAGAATTATGTGCATCTTTGAGCTTTTTGATATTTTCTTAATAAATTAGATTTTCGAATTTTTCGTGAAAATTTACAATTTTTTTTGTGCAGTTTTGAAATTAATATTTGTATTGACGAAATTCCAAACTAATTTATGTCTAGAATATTTTGTTTATTTTTTTTATTTACCCTTTATATTTTAATAACCGTTCTAAAATAATACTTTTTTTTTAACTTTATGAAATTTTAAATGAATTTATATTTTTTTATAATTTATACAATTTTTTTATCTCATCTTCTAAAGCTATGTATGATTAGGTAATTCCAACAACACATCTTGAGAGGAGTAATAAAATATTAATGCAATAACGCTTATATCCAAGTTCTAGCCAGTTATATATATTTTTTTTTATGTTATTTAAATACATTTAACTGTAAAATTCAAACTCATCATCATTTTTGATTTGCACAAATAAAAAATATTACAATTTTTTTTTCATTCTAACAAGTCGATGCCATACAGAAAAATTGAAATACAAATGAAAAATAGTTTGTAAATTACAATACATATAAAAAATATCTGAAAAAAAATCGTCTGCAACGACTTTTACTGTAATATCAGAATAAATAAAATGTTCTTTTTATACATTTCGTTTAGCATCCTTTGCAGACAATTACCACGTTTGAAATAATTTCTTTTTCAAATTTAATGCATTTTTTAATATTTATCACAATTTAAGTATTTAAAGAATATATAATTTGCTAATTTATACATTCTTCCAATATTGTTAAAACAATTTACGTAAAGAATATATTTAAAGGCAATTTTTAATGCGGAATTTGTTTAAAATATTTTTGCGATATGTATCACGCAATTCCATATTTAATAAACTAAAAATGTAGATGTCGGTGATGATAAATATTTTAGTATTTCAGCAGTTAACATATTTCAATATATTTAGAAGAAATCACATATTAAAAGGATATATTATTTTGTTAATTTTTTCTTAATCATTTAAATTTTTTTAAATAGAAAGTGCAAATAAAAAAATGCATTATTTCATAAATACGATAAATAAGTAAATATACATAAATGTAAACAATAATCATTTTGAAAAGACGCGGTATCAAGATATAAATTTGTTTGGATTTTCGCCAACAAAAATATTAGAATAAAAATTGTGCAAAAACTATAAATTTTCATGAAAAATTCGAAAATGTAATCGGAATTTATTAGGAAAATATCAAAAAGCTCAAAGATGCAGATTTCATAATTCTGAATAAAACTTATAACGCGACAAATATATAAAATTCATTAAAACAGAAAAAATTAAAAGGGAGGATAGAACTCTCATCTCCGGCTCTCAAGTCGCGAGCCCTAGCTCTGCACCACGGAGACCTTGATCAAGAACTAATAGGTATTTGAAATGCATGCTGAACTTTAACCCGAAATTTCTCGAAAACTAAAGCCCATTTGAAGGAAACCTTTGACCTGAATAGTTAGGGGTATGATCCCTACAACATACATTAAAATCATCAAAATCTGTGCGCATCATATTTGGCGGTCCACTTGTTAGTTCTTCTAAGGCTTGCATGGTATTCTCCTGGATGCTTTGATCTTGTATACAACCCGAGCCCTCGCTTAGTGGCAAAACTCTTCTCGCAGTGAACGCACTCAAATCTGTCAGCAGAGGAGGGTACATGTGAGTTCTCGGCGACGGTATCTTTCACTTTCCTGGCAGTACCAGATACATTTTCGTTTCTTATGTTTTCTGTAGCAACGAAAGATACTCCTCGAGAGGGGTGCTGGCCCGTACAAGTATTTTGATGTCAGCGGGAGCTTTCGTGTACTCATAGAGCCTGGGCACCCGAAGGTACTCAGGATATGCGTAGGTAGCGGGAGCACTTACAGATGGAAGTCCACTAACATCGTAACATGCCTCTTCGCAGATTATCGGAAGGATCTGACGCGGAGACCACTGACCAGGCCCCTACCTACCAGGATTCGACCCAATTTGACGGGTTAGAGTGCCTGGAGAGTGGGGCGAAATTCGCCTGATCGCCGCATGGGGCGGTCCACAAAGCCAAGCACCCAGGTCGGCTAACAAATAAAGTCCGGATTTTGCTGGGTTGATCACAATAGGTTTTAGTATTCTGAGATATGTTGCCGCACGCCACATACTCGTCATGCTAGTTGGAATGGGGATGGACAATTTAGTGCTGAAACTTTGGTACTAAACTTAGCTTGAAAGAGGGGGAGAATTTTGAGGGAAGACAATTAAAACCACAGAAATTAAAAAATTATTAGCCAATTGCTAAGTCGTACCAGCAAGGAAAATTTTGGGGCCGAATAGCAAGGCAGACGAAAACACTGCAGGGGCTGCCGGGACTGCGCCTTTCTACCGTACTCCACCGAGTAAAAACTGGCTCTGTGGTCTGTCCCATTGGAGCGGGTCTGGTAGCTCGTGCGGACACTGTCCATTTGACCTAATAAAGAGGCGAACAGTCAAAAGTTAAAAGAAAAAAAGAGGGTGGCGAACTCCCCTGTGCTACCAGTTGGGGGCGGCCATTGGCCCGTCCCAACCGGCAGCACGATGAACTGCAAGGGGAACCTGTAATAGAAGAATGTTATTAAACTGAACTTATTCTGAATTACACTTTAACTACATTATTGAAATTTAATTTACTTTTATTGTGCTAATTCACTTGACTATCCGTCCATTGGGTCCATGAAAAGTTGGCTTTACACTCTGAATTTGCTACTTGATTTGTATTAATTAAAATTTTTTTGCTGATACCAATTATGGACTGAAAGTTAACAATTACTAAAATTATGAATTATTTTGGAAAGTAAATTGGAAATTCTTTATCTGCTTCGCATCCTGAGTTCACAGAGACCAAACACGGGTGTAATCGGGCGAAGTTGGGAGAACACTCCCTGGCCCCCCGTATCTCAGCCCCCTTCGTGATAGAGTAATTTTGATGGCGCCAGTCAACGCCCCACCTCAAACAACCCCTTGTGCTTTCAGTCAAGTTTTGTAGTTAAGCCCTGCGGCCGAAGTTTTTGGAGATATTCTAACATTTGTATAATAAAAATAGAAATTGCTAAATTATTACACTATTAATTAAAACGAGAGTTCTGAATTTAGTGTTAATATAGTTTAGTGGCCTGGCGGATCTTATCCTACATAGCGTCCTGAGATTATAGACCAAACACGGGTGGTATCGTGCAAAGTTGGTGGAAGCCCCCCGTAGCTCAGCCCCCTTAATGTTAGGGTTTTTGAGGTGGGGCGTCGATAGGCGCCCTCAAATTAAATCTTAGTGCTTTTCGACCGGTGGTTTGGAAGATTTTCTAACTTTTATAAAAAATAACCGAATTTGCTAGATTATTTAACTATATTTAAAACAAAAGTGCTGAATTAAGTGCTGATATTGTTTGATGGCCTGGTGGATCTTATCCTACACTGCGTCCTGAGTTGAGAGAGACCAAACACGGGCCCTGTTGGGCAAATAGGAGGGAAGCCCCCCCCTGGCCCCCCGTATCTCGGCCCCCCTTTGAGTTGGGCTAAAGGGGATAGCGCCAATCGACGCGCCACCTCGAGTTACCCCTAGTACACTTCGTCAAGTTTTTTGTGAAGTCCCTAAAGCCATTAGTTTTAGAGAAAAATTTACTTTTATTAAATAATTAACAATTTGCATATTAAAATAAGTACTATGAATCGTTAACTGACTAAACCATGGGCCCAATGGGTTATGATTATGTTGATTGATTGGAACATATTCAAGTATTTATTCTGCTATTACACGTATCTACTGATTATTGCTATGAGTGGTTACATAATTAACTTAATTCCTAAGCCTAATTACATGAGGGTTTTTATACTTATCCTTTACCATCACAAAGAGTTTTCTAACCGATGAAAATTAGTTAGTCCTTTTGACGTAAAAGTCTCAGGCATGCGAGGTTCGTAAATGTTGAGAAGGAAAAGGCAACTACGCAGTTGTCTGTAAAAATGTAAAACTGACACCACAATGACAGAGACCGGAAAGATTTTCACGTAGCAGGGAGTACTTTTCCACCTTGTGTGGGCTTGTTTCAAAGAAAACTGATCACTTATTACTTGTGCGTCGATCAAAATAATTTCTTGGTAGCATATGCCACCCAGTCAGGTTTCAAGATGCCACGGGAATTTGTAAAAGGTGATTTGGCATGGACAGGAAGCACCCAGCCGGAGCGCCAAACCGTTAGGTTTATGGCTTTTCATGCCCCGGCGGGAAAATCTCCAAGAACCATCCAGCACAACCTAGCCTCAGAAACAGGCCCTAATCAAAGGGCGATTATTAAAACATTTCAAATATACACAATCCTTTTCTAAAAAAAGGCAAAACATGCATTTCTTTACATCAAAAAATCTTAAAATAACTAAACCTAAAATAATAATTAAAAAAAAAACTAACCTGAATTCAAATCAAGAAATTACGACATTTGAAGTTACAATGCCGATATAACCTAAAGTAAACTGACTAAAACTATTTAACCCTCTGAGCGTTTTGAAGAAGGGTAAAATTGTAATGTTGTTTTTTCCTCATTTTGTTTATATGCTAAAAAAATATGATTCTTTCAGCATTATAAATAAAACTTAATTACAAATATGAATGTAACCCTTGATACTATTAATCATTCTTCAATGTTTTGAAAATTCATTAAATCTATAGAATTATATTATCTTAAACATTGCATATATTGCAGTGAAACCTGGAGCTTAGTGAACGGAATATTACGTTCCACACGCTTAGAGGGTTAAATAGATTATAAAAACAGTGAAAGGTGCTGATGAATCACAATTACATAAAATCTCTTTTCAAATCCAATTAGTCCATGAAACTAAAACAGTCAAATATTTCATTCAATTAGATAGCATCATTTTTTCAGTCCAATTAATCCATGAAACTTACAGTCAAATATTTCATTCATACACCCCTAAAGTCAAAATTTGTATCTAATAAAAGAAAACATGCCATTCAGAATATTGTAGTTCTCTGCCAATTTTTTATAGTTGTTAACATCAAACCGAGTCTTCTGCAAATTCCTAAGCAAAGTTAAATGTCTAATAAAATGAAAATAATATTTCATATAAGAACATCTACCAAATATGTAGTGCACGGCTGTTCCTCTAGAACCACAGCCACATCTGTCAGATTGTCTTTTTCCAATCTTGAACAAAAATTCTGGGAAGCTCCCATGACCAGTAAGATAGTAAATAAGAAACTGTTTATTGCAAATAAATTCAAAATCCACTTTGTTCAAAACTTTATATGTTTGACGACCTTTTTCAGAATCTGACCAGTAACTCTGCCAGTCTTTCAACATCTTTGAACGAAAATGGCGAGACACCATTGACGGAGGATAGTGAATCCGGAACTCTATATCATCAACAATAACTGATTTTGCCAATATACCAGCACGTTCATTCCCCTCAAATCCCATGTGGGCCTTTATCCATCCTATATGCAAAATCTTCTGAGGATAATCAAGAAATAGCTTAAATATCATGTATAATAATTCATTAGACGGAAAAAGGTTATCCAACGCCGAGACTGAGGAGAGACTGTCCGTGTATAAAATTGCAGTCTGAAAATCTGAGTTTACAAACTAAAGAACTGCATGATAAATTGCAGTCAACTCTTCCTGAAAAATTGAATTAAATTTATCTAATTTAATTCTATAATCATGAATGTAATGTCCATTCAAAAATATAGTAAAAGCTGCCGCCACACCTGCTTGCATCTTTGAACTTATTGGCCACGGTGACTGAGGAACCACAGTATCCACAAAATCCGTAATTCTCAAGTTATCCCGTCCATAGATCGGAAAACTAAGTTCTCCTATTACTCAAAAAATCGTCTGCTGTCAATTCATTATCTTCAATAATAATAGACTGACCTCCAATTTTAAAGAGAAATTTATCATTATGTGCTTGATATTCAATCTTTATAGGCAAAATTCCAGTCAAAACACAAAGTGCGTCAGTTGAAACTGACCTATAGGCCTTTAAAACTGATAAAAGTCCTATCTGTTTGCGTCTCATAGCTGGTATATTAAGATCACCAAACCATGCCTGATAACCATATGTTATCTGTTTTATTATTACTGCATTATACCAAATCTTTCGAAACTTCGCTTGCAATCCCTTGCCTCTCACTCTTGTCTTTTTAATATTTAATGCAAATTCTCTGATCTTTTCTCGAACATTTTCCAAATGTATCAACAAGTTGAACGCACTGTCCAAAGTCAACCCCAAGTATCGCAAATTGTCCCTTACCGAAACACTTTCTCCCCGCATTTTAAAGATTGGCCTTCGTCTTTCCAATGTATTCTTCCCAATTAACATTGCCACTGATTTGGAAGTACTAATTTTTTAGGTTCAATGTATCACAAATATCCGCGAAATTTGCCAGGTGACCATTCATATTTTCTTGCAATTGTTGTCGACATTCTCCATCTGCAAACGGTACAAAATCATCTGCATAAGAGATCACCTTATGTGATTGGAAACGATAAGATTTAAGTAAACGATCCGCTGTCAGGAGCCACAGTAACATGGCATTGTTCATGGCAACGTTCAGCATGGGCACCCATTCTGAATAAGCTAGCGGGAAATGTAGTTAGCAATATTACATCTTGTGACCCTAAGGGCATGAGTTACGAAACAACGCTGTACAATATTTTTCAAGGTTTCCGGTTCAAAACAGCCACGAAAGCAATCCTTATTAAGGGCCCTACCCAGTGAGCATCCGGACTTGGAATATAGACAGTTTTACTTGCTAAGAAAATCAATATAGTCTCTATCGCTAAGCAGAGAATTACCGTTAGGTACTCGGGTATTTGCAAATCTCTCGTCGACACTGGTGCAAACAAGTTCCGTCACAGCGACGGTACAACTCCTTTCTAAAGAATGTCAGTATTATCTCCTTTTGATGACAGCATCGAACTATACGGAGTTTTATGAAGCGACCTGAGATGGGGAGCATCCGCATCAAGCCTTTTAACGGCTAGCATGGGGACAGTTCACATCAACCACGGACAATCCCAACCCACAATCCTTTACAAAAGAGTAAAAGGCACTAAGTGGAACGTCGTGCAAAAGGGAAGCACATTCCCGTAAGAACTTATGAATTGCAAAATAAAGCTCTTTAAGGTGCCCGGCATGAATGCCGCCCAGAACAAGGCCATGGTAGTACATGGGAAGGAGTATGGTGCGAAATGGTCAAGAATCAGCTCAAGACCCTAAAAACTTTGAGAACATAGTCTGAAAATATATAACTGTATGGTTATGATAAATGGCCAATTTTCCTTTCGGAACTTTCTATGACGAATTATCCACAGGGCCCCGTGGTCCTTCCGGGATAAGATTTGTTCTCCCCGGGGGGATACCTTCTTTAGTTATTAACGGGCTTCGTAACACCAGGCATCTGAGCGATCTGTCTCTTTCTTTTATCCACTCTCCTTTCTCTCGTCTAATATTTCCTCTTTGTTTCACTCTCGTTCTGGTTTCCTTTTCTGAGGGCGATTCTGCATAAGCAGATATCCTGTTTATATCGACTAATGGAAAATTGTAAACCACCCACGCGTTTGCCGTGCGTGGCGCCCCGTGTCCCTGGAAAAGAGATCCTGGCAGTTGAGGGAAACCAAATCGCTGCTTTGGCTTCTGCTTCAAGTAGACGGGATGTGCATATTGGTCCCATACGCATCAAACGGCTGATGAGCTGACTTGTCACTGGCTGAGGATCAAGTGAGTGGTCACATACTAGTCATCTCGTTAAGGGTGGAGACTGATATAGGTGTGTCTTGTGAACGTATGGGCCCTGGTTAGTACTGGTGCACGAATGTGCATCCCCTTTTTGGGCACGGTTTTGTGTGGTGAAGCCAGGGATTAAATTATTTTATTCTCCCTAATCTGGATGGAAATACTTCACTTTCTTCTATTTCTCTCTCACATGGAGAGCAACAAACTGTACAGATGACTTCATTCACTCGCTTTTTTGTTATTAAACGTAATCACAGTGTTCCTGATAGTTATTTTAAAAGAACTTCACCACTTCTTATCGCGAAATATTTTCAATCTGTTTTTGCAGACGGTTATTCACTTAAAAAACTACAGTCTGGGGATTTGCATGTTAGGTTTCTAAAGCCAAACATTCACAAATTCTTTCAAATTGCACAACTATAGACTATGTTTCTGTTCAGGGCCATCTAACTCTAAATAGAAGCCGTGGTGTAATGTCCGAATCAGAGCTTTTATTTTCTACAAAACCAAAAATATGAAAATGTCATAGATGCACGCCGTATTTCTATCAATCTGAATGAGCAAGTGCTTCCTACGAAGCACATTATTCCGACTTTCAAGAGCCCTACTTTGCCAACCACAACCAAAGCTCCCTGCCTGAGGTGTTCCGTCCGACCTTATATACCTAACCCACTCCGTTGTTTTAAATGCCAGCGCTATGTTCATACTACTATTTCCTGTCGTGGTTCTGCTACCTACGAACGTTGATAGGAAGTCAGCCACGACGGTAAAACTAGATCCAGGCGCCTGAGCGGCGACCGTCAGTGTCTCGACCGTCGCACCCATGTCTTGAGGGACATAAAAAACGCGCTCAGTGGAATCTGCCTGCCGCGGTGCTGCGACCGGTCGGGAGAGCGCCCGATTTTACCCAGGTGAGTGACGAAAAAGGTCGTTATGACACGCGGAGGTTCCCATATTCAGAGGAGATCTCCACGGAGACACCCGACGGCTTCGTCGCCGGAGCCCTATAAGAGGAACCGGTTCCTAGGCCATATGTCGAGCTCTGCTGACGAGTTTTGTTTTTCCACGGCGTCCAAATATAGAGTTCTAGGGGAAGAGGAAACAACTAGTTCATCTGCCGTAGTTATCGCTCATGCGATAAAAAGGAACTTCTCTCCAACTCGGGACCACGAAAGAATTCTGTCCCTGACGCATAGCCACGTCTTGGCTAGGGGCGTTCTGTCCCAACTTGCTTTGTTTTGAGATAGTTTTTATATACCCATGTTTTATCTAACAATGTCAGTTTATACTTTTTAACTTTACTTCTGGATGGGGTGACCCCATCCAGATAATATTTCTTAGTTTGTTATTTTATACTTTACTTTTTTAAGAATTCATAATATTTGTTTTATACTATGTATGACTATATCTGGATGGGGTCACCAATCCAGATGATTTTCTCAAACTTTTCCCTTTTGGTTTTTGATGTGGCTTTTTTTAAGTTTTTTCTTTACTCTTACTTTGGCGCAGCTTGTCTCCAATGGGACCTTGTGCCATCAAACCTAATACAACCAACCCAACTGGTTTTGCTTCCGGTAAGTATCCGCAACGAAATACGCAACTTCCCCGATTGACTCCATTTGGAAGGTTCATCCACATGTATAAAACAACATATGCAAACGAAAAATGCAACAAATCACAAATATATTAGAAACAACGGACAGTTATGTTTTGAACCATTACCGGACTCTGCAGGTTATGAAAATTTCCGCAAGAACGCTGAGGAGCGTTCCTGGCTGAGGTGAATAGCGTGAAATTTAGGTGGAGACTCCTACTTATCCAACTGGCAGACGCAGAAAGTCCTGACAACGCATAAACGCGCTGGATTGGGTTTAGGCTTAAGGCTCGATTTCAAGTTTGAACACCGCCATTTTACTGACGAGTCTCCGGCCCGGTTCCTCGTAGTTGATCATTCCGAGAAAAGTTAAGAACACCTTCCCTGAGAAGGCTACACAACCGCAGATATCGTACCAGACGGCCCCCACTGCTGACTCGAACCGCTCCTGATCAAACGGGCATTTCTCTTGCCGATAGAATCTTGAGGGCAACTCACAACTATTCCAGCTACAGAGGGAAAACAAAGGGACGATCGCACGGAGGCTACCTCGCAGGGGCCGAAGCCCAACCTCGTCTACCTAGTCAGACCATCTACGGTCTATCGTCTGCATGGCGCCGAGGGATGCTGCATACCGCCTCACCCGCCGACAGGCATCGCAATCGAACCCTTAATATCCTTTTTTCACAGAGTACGCTCGAAAAATCGTCTAACCTTAGACAAGTTTTGGTAACTGTCCGACCCATGTTCGCTAGTCTTTGCCCTCGCGTCACCATCCTCGGAGCAGAGCACCGGGCGTGAGGGATCGACCTACGCTTTGTCCTTTCACCGCCCGTCCTTCCCGAAGTTCCTCGGAACAACGACCTGAACCCACGTCGTCGGGCGTTACCGACCACGGCATAAGGACGAGACTCTACACATAGGATCTCAAGGGACGATCTGCGACAGATTCCTCCTGCAGCCGAGAACCGGCCCAAAGGAGGGGGAGGCCCAGACCCCCGTGGGTGAAATAATGCCCGCATCCGGCACCTCCGGCTACTCAGACATAGCATTACCACCCGTTTACCATGATGAGGTGTGGGTTCGACAGCTACCTGCCCCCTTCGTGTCGATGAACATCTCCGGTGTCGAGAGCCCGGCCCTCTTCCCCACTAAAACGGCAGAGTTGGAACATCCCGAGGGTGTGTCCTTAGATTGTGCTATTTTACAATTTTGTATAAGCATGTTTCAAAAGTAACTTCAATCACCCGCATAACATCGCCTGGATATTGGCTTGTCTGGTCGAGAAAATAAAGGAAAATAATCTTATGTAAACGTTAGGTTTTTGTGTTGCCTGTGGCTTTGAATTTTAGAATTCCAAACAAAATCTTTAACACTTAAGCTAACGGAACATTTGTGATCGAATGTAGGAGATAATTTGTCTTAGCCTCACAAGTCATCTCATTACTAACGTATTTCTGAATGCATCAGCTAGATTTCTCAGAAATTTTAACAGCATTCCCTAACTTAAAGATAAATAAGCTGAACGCAACTACAAAAAACATTATAAAATAATTATATTATAACGGGGAAATAATTTAAATGGATATAACGCCTACATAATTACTAAAATATGACGCATCATTTAAATCGGAATCATCTGAAATACAATCTTCGAACATCTAAATAAAAAAATTAATACATTAGAAATAACGTTATACAGTTATTTACTTTATAGTATACTAGCATATTCGCCCGGCATTGCCCGGTACCGTAAAAAAATAATAGGAAACGAGAAATTACTCTAAAAATTGCTGCTTTCTCTGGTTACTCTTTGTCTTTCGGAAATTAAACAGATATACCCGAAGTGGAAGTAAATTTAATACCACCTTCTCGCGTGTCTGGATCACTTGATTCAAAACGGGTCAGTTTTTGGACAAAATTAATAAAGTTACCGTCGGATTTTCACAAAATTTACATTTTCGGAATCAGAAACATAAACTAAGTTTCGATTCAAATAATCCAATACTTTTCTTAATACTTGAGGATGAATGAAAATGATTTTTTTTTTAGTTTTCTGGGATTATCAAATCAGTAACTTTCTTCTGCGATTTCAATAAAAATAGTCATTTTTGGCGCACGTGCAGAAAAATCCTTTAGTTCCACCGCCAGGGGATACATTTTGTTCTAAACAAATTATCCCACACGTGTCCCTGCTGCCTGCGATACTGTGTGTAGCAGATGTGCTTGGCACGCGCTGAAAAATCTTTTACTTCCTGTTTCTGTCACTGGGTAGAGCATTCTGTTCTAAATAAACCTATTTCCAAACGAAACTCCAGCACTCGTTCCTGCTGCTTACGGAACAATGTAGAAGGCGTGCTGTGCACGTGCAAAAAATCTGTTCCACTTTCCACTGCCAGGGAGAACCAAATCTATGTCTTAAATAATTAGCTATATCTTAATTAGTTAAGTTGAATTAACAGATTCCCGTTGAAATCTGACCCACAGAACCCGAGAAAATAAGCCCCTGGATATTAATATTCATGAATGGTGGTAACCAAGGGCTGAAAAAATCATACCGAAGTTTATTTAGTACCTGGGAGACCTCGGAAGAATGCCAGAAACGATATCGCTTGAATCGGACAAAGATTAAATGCAAAATCATTTAGTTACATTTTCCCCCGCCGGGGGTGCACTCTGTCCTAAAGAAACCTCTTTCCAAACAAAACTCCGCCACGTGTCCCCACTGCTTATGACAACGTATAGAAGGCGTTCTGTGCACACTCAGAAAATCTTTTAGTTCTACTTTCCACCGACAGTAGGCGCCAAATCTATGTCTTAATTAGTTATCTATATCTTAATTAGTTCATGTTAAGTTAAATGAATAAATTGTCGCTGAAATCAGGCCCGTTGTTTGAATCAGACAAATTGTAAATGCAAAATTTTTTAGTATCACTTCTCACCGCTAGGGGGGCCCTCAGTTCGAAATAAATCTTTCCCATCAAAACTCCGGCACGTGTCCCTGCTGCCTACGACACTGTATAGCAGGCGTGCTGCGCACGTGCTTCAAAATCTTTTAGTTCCATTTTCTACCGCCAGGTGGCGCTAAATCTGTAACTTAATTAGTTATCTATACGTTAATTAGTTCGTGTTTTGAATGAACTCTTTCTCATTGAATTTGGGCCCATAGAACCCGAGAAAATACTTCTCCCTGGTCATTAATTTTCAGTAGTAGTTGTAACGAAGGGCTGAAAAAATGATACCGAAGTTTATCTAGTATGTGGGGACCTGAGAAAAGGTTTCGTTTAAATCAGACTAATAATTAAATAGTTATGATTTTGGAGACAGGGGGGAAAGGAGAGAGTGTCGATCAGAGAATTTACGCGATATTTAAACTACAACCGAACACTCAGCTACCCCCCCCCCCGCGCACAGAATTTAACCAACGACGTTTAAAAAATTAGGATTTATCATTAACTTTCTAAACGGAAACAAAATGACTTTTTTTTACATACAAAAACAGTAAGTTACCTTTGTTAATTTCTGAAATCAAATACATAAATGACGTATACATGAGAACTCTATAAATCAAATAAAATAAATCTCAAAAATTCATAACCCGCTGTTCGAATTGCAATCAGCTGACGGCCTTTTCATCTGCCAATCACAACTGCCCGGTTGACTTCCAGCTGTGCCTACAATTCTATCAGCTACCAGTCACAACTCCCCTCCAATGGTGTTTTTGACTTATAGTGGGCGATTTCTGACGTCATTTGAAACAAAAAACGCTGCAAAACATGAAAAAAATGTTAAACTCATAAAAATGAAATTAAAAGAACAAATCTAATAAAACAATCGGGATAATAAATAATCCTCCTTTCCCTTTTAAAATTATGATTTTTAGCACTTTCCAACCAAGTTGAAAAGTGCTTATGACTTCGGTTTGTCTGGCCGTCTGTCCGTGCTGTAACTCCCGTAAATAAGGTCGGATTGCTCTGCAATTTTTATATGTTATTGTCGTTATCTATAGCATGTTCCCTATTTCAACGGAAGTGTGTAGCACTTATAGTTTTTTTACAGGGACACTCAAAAGAATTCCGTTACATTGAGGTCTATGGGGAAAAATTATTTGCGGTTTATGTAAATAATGTTTCACTATTTTAAACGCATTGAAATTTATATATATCACTAAGGTGCATTAGAAGAAGCTTAATATGGAATAGGGTGTGCATAGCACTTATACTTACTTTACAGGGACAGTCAAAAGAATTCCGTTACATTACCTCTATGGAGAAAAATCGTCTGCGGTTTATTTAAATAATATTTCACTATTTTAAACGCATTGAAATTTATATATATTATTAAGGTGCATTACAAGAGGCTTACTACAGAATAGTGTGTGTATAGCAGTCATCGTTCATTTACAGGGACATACAAAAGAATTCTCTACTGTCTGTTAACAATAATTCCTGGCGTTTTAAGTTGCTGAACGCGATTTTCAATTGAACTCACTTTTTGTCTATTACTGGGTGTGTATAAATTCTGTATTTCATATACAGGGTAGCACAAAAGTCGAGAACATATTCCCGTTTATTGACAGAAACTCCAGAAGGAGTATTTTAAACTGTGCTACGCGTTTCCTAACTAAACTAAAATTTATCATCCTATATAGTATATATACAAATCTATAGATCATATACAGGGTTGAATAAAAGTACTCTGATACTTTTCCGAATATTGTATCTGTTCGAAATTCCTGAAATTATGTTTTTAAATATTTTATGCGTTTTCCAAATTGTTTACTTAGATGTTATCTGTTAGCTTATTAAACGGTATGTTTTGTAAAATTATTTTGGAAGCGTTGGAAAGTACTACATAATCTATGCTTGGCGCATGATTTTTCGTTCTTGTTTTATCTGTAAAGAATTATAAACTTTCTCCAAGCTAGAAAGAGTAAAAAAAAAAAAAGAATAACGATTCTGAGCGTATCTGAGGCTGAAATTAATTAATGTCGAAAGAAAAAAATTCGCAAAAAAAAAATCAAACATCGCTGTACGAATTTCGCATAAACTTTATTGAAAAAAAGGATAAAATTTACAATATTGGGCTAAAAGATTGGAACCGGATTCCCGTTACTAATGGGGAAAAATCGCAACTAAATCTGAAAAACACTAACAATCACATTAAAATTAAATTAAAAAAAATCTATTAAATTCTAAAATCTGGCTTCGACGTGCAAAACTACATGCATAGAGGTACCTTCCCACCAAATTTTGTAGCTCTGTGCGCAGCGGTCTCTTCAGAACACAACGGAGAAACACACACACACACACACAAACTTCCTTCTTTATTATAGTTGGAGATATCTTTTTGATATTATTTATGTCAGTATAAAGTGAATTTTGCAAATTTTATGTGATCTTTTTGTATTTTGCAGTCTATAAGGTCCTATTTTAACTTCATCTAAATATGTATGGGCAGTCTATGAATCCCATACTGGTTGTCAAATTGTCCATTCATGCTGAAGTTTGGAGGCATTCAGAGCTTACTACCGGAATTCCAATATCTTCAAATTATATGATAAATTATAATGGTTTTTATCTTTTAAGAGGTATATTAACCACTGAACTGGCAACGAAATCTGACAAGATCCCCAATACCTTTTTTATCAGAGAATTCTGCGAATAAATACGATGAATATAACTTTTCTGGCATAGCTATAACAAAATACAGATGTTACCGTGTGCAAAATACGGATGAATGTAAAATAATGAAAAATGGTAATGAAAAATGGTCTATTGGCACGCGGGTTTGCCAAACCTCTAAAAGAAGAATGTTTTCTGAAAGCGTATATATACGCCCATGGCAGTTAAGGGGTTAAAATATACTAGTTTTAAAAAAATAAGTCTTACACACAAACAACTAAGTCTAGGACAACAAAAAGTACTTGTAAATGCAAGATATGGAATCTGTTTTGTTTTCAGAAAGAATTTAAAAAATATTAAATATTGACAATATTGTTTTTTAACTTTAAAAGTATTAACATTTCGTAAAATAATAATCAAACTAAAACCATACATAATTATATATATTTACTTTTAAAAAATTTGGTATTTCTGCTAGTTTTGAGTAGCTAACGAAATCATTTTAATCTCTAACATCACATGTAGAGAACATCGTTTTAGGAAACATTTATTTCAAATTAATATATATTTTTAAATCTTATTCCAAAATGCTACAATATTCTTAGTACTAATGATAAAATACATCACCACGTATAGAGAAAACCTATAAATTACACGATATTAAGAAATAATTTTTAAAAACCTGGTTTTAGAAAGTGCCACAGTATTATTAGTAGCACTAAATATATTTAGGTATTTTATATATATATTTAGCTTACTCAATATAAAGTCTCTCTCTTTTTTCAATGATATAAAAATAAACAAAAATACAATAATAATAACATAAACGTATATTCTACAAATATAAATTTTATCATGAGACGTTATTACATAATCATACACCATTTTTCATTATCGATATACATTTTTTAAAATATCTTTGGTACAGAAAGGATATCTGAAGTTGAAAAAACAATTATGTGTAGATACTATTGAACCGCTATTTGCGTTTTCTCGATAATAGTCCGGGTAACTGATACCAGTCCACTTTAAAAAATGCTATTTGAAAATATTCTTTAATAAATTTATCAGTAGAAGATTGTGTGTTACCGGCCTGAATTTCCGATTTTGGATAATTATCTTTGCACGCAAAACAATGAAAACTTTCACAAACTTTCAGACTCGCGGATTTTGTCAAACGCTTCGTTAATAAATGAGTCAATTTAGCATAGTCGTCATGCAAATTACAAAAGTTGTCGGTATACATGAATAGCGTAGTTCGCAACAATGATGCCAATGAACTTCGTTTCAAATGTAGCAAGAGTTTGAGAGCAGTCTATAAAGAAATGTTTGCATATTTCCCGAATATTTACGAAGTATGAGCATAATGCTTAGTAAATATTTAAATTTCCAAAATCAATTTTACCAGAATAAATACTACAGAAAATAACTAAAACAGACCAAAAAAATGCTTGTTTTAAAAATGGTTCTTTTTTTTATATCCCACTGTCAACTATCAAATAACATATCATAACAAATATTTTTTTAAAGTAACCAGTAAAATGCGTGATGAACGTCAAATATTTTATTTTGCAATATTATATTAATCGTAAGAAAATCGAACAAAAACAAATCGGGTCACAATAAGTGAGTTAGTAGTCACAATAATGAAATTAAATTTGCACCAAGCAGCGTTTTATAGAATGCGCCAATTGGTGATATACTCACTTATGGAATTTCCCACGTATTATCAATAACTGCTTTTACTTAAAAGAAACTAAACTAAAAGTAGTACTGTTTTCTCAACCTTTAAATTTTGTTATTTAGTCAAAGGCAAATTTAAAACGTAGCCTTAACAAAATATTGTTAACCAAGTCTGGCATCTAAGTAATTTTGGTAGTGGAGAACAATCAGCAAAGCAGTAATAGGCGTGAATATAGTAAACATTAAAATGTGAATTGCACTTTCTACCAAATTCTCTAAATCTAATTTCGAGGAAAATCTGGAAATTGTATATAAGCCCAGAATATATGAAGTAGAGGGCTTTTGGGGAAGAAAAAGAAAGATTGAAGAGCTAAATGGTATAAACGTAAAAAAATATTTCTTACGAATTATAGACAATGAAATGTGACACTTCTCAAATAATAGTTCACAGCTATCTTATAAGTTCTCGTGCCTCCCCAGCGAGGTAAACCTCACACTTTGAAACTGTTTATACAGGGTATCCTAGCTAAGATGTTACAAACATCGAGGGAAGGTAGGGTACACCTAGACGATTCGGAATGACATAGAATACCGGGTCGGAAATGCATTCCTGACGCAGTAAAGCCATTGAAAAGGCTGGATCACACAAAACTGATATTTGACCCCGAAGTTACGAGAGTGGCGCCACATTGTACATGAAAGGCAGGGTTGCAGGTGCCAGGGTAATTTCTGTCTGTCCGTGTTATAACTCTCATAAATATACTTGGATTGTCATGCAAGAAGTTAGTAGATATTGCTCACTAACCAAAATGCCATTAAATTCGCATTTTTGAATGTGAATTCCAATAATCCATCACAGAGGAGCTGAATGAGTTCATTTCTCTCCCCTTTCGTGAGAGTCAATGGCAAGGTATCTCCGATGAGAAACCAATTCCTTATCCAAAGTTCTGATGTTAAATTTTTAGGAAAGTATTCTTCAAAATCTGTTATCAGACTTTCACAGTGATCATTTTTGTCTCTTGTCAATTCAGGAGATATTTTGACACGTTAAGTTTCAGCGATGAAGCTTTCTAACATAGGAAAAAATGATAGGGTTCCTCTTTTGAAATCATCGATGACGATGGAAAGCTTTTATCTCACTGCTTTTATTTTGTCGTACACTGTCAAAGGCGTTGTGTGGCAAAATAAATCTGCCAAATAAGCTAGTCTGCAAAGCCACAATTCGTCTACGAAACGATCCATTAAAATCTGACGAAGTATCACTGAGAAACATTTGGACTTCTGAACGAAGTTCAAACAGGCGAGTTAAAACATTACGTCACGAACACTTTAGTTTGTCGTGTGCACTGCCCATTTCTGTGCATAAAATAGAAAATAATCTTGAATTCGTTCTTCTTGATTTAATGAAATTAACCAGTTTAACACTTAAGTTTAGTACTGTCTTCAAACTGGTATTCATTTTTTTTTCGAGGCTAGAGCTGCACGATGAATGCTGCAATGAACAAATTCCGATTCAGGGGCAACTTCTTCAACTTTTGCAAAGACACCACCATGCTTACTTCTCATTGCACGTGCACCATCCGAACAGACACCGATGCACTTTTTGCAATCTATGTCATGCGACTTCATAAATAAATCTAATTTTTCAAAAATATCTTTAGCAGTAGTTCGACCATTTAAGGTTTCAGAAAATAAGAAATCCTCTTTTACCGAGTTCTCATCTAAATATCTTACGAACGTGAGAAGCTGGGATACATTTGTAATATATGTGCTCTCATCCAACTGAATGGAGCAATATTGACTAAATCTAAGTTTTTCTATTAACTTCTCTTTAACATCTGATGTCATTTCTTCAATCCTTCGTGATACAGTGTTATTAGACAAAGGAATTGAGCAAATTTGTTTAGCTGCTTTTTCTTCCAAAACTACATTAACCATGTCTTCAGCAGCTGGCAACAATAAAGATTCTCCAATAGTGTGCGGTTTTACCTACTTTGACTATTTTTAAGCTTACTTTATAAGATGCATGTAACATTTTTTTTTATTAAAGTCTGAGAATGAAGCTATTTTCTGCTTGCTTACGGATAGATCTTTCAATTTCCTTTGAAAAAAATTCCATGGGCGTATTCTTTAAATCCTCATGTTTGGATTCAAAATGTCTTATAAGAAAAGATGGTTTCATTGAGTGATTAGAGAGTGTCTTGCATAATTGGCTCATAAAATTTTGAGCATAATTGTTGGTGACATTGAAAATTAGGGTGTTAGCACATGACACAAGTATTATGTTAAATTAAAAAATTAATGCCCTCTAATAATGTTGAATCAATACAGGGAGATTTAGATTGATCCAGGGATAAAGCTTTAGAAGATTGCTTATTGAAAGACGTTCCACAGGAAGAATGGTTGCCAAATACATGTTGAGTGTATTTTTTAACTCGCCAATAAATTTTTTACGAGAACTTTAAAAGGCTCAATGTGTGTGGGAATAGCATTATGTTTTGTAACTGATCTAACAGTATTAACTCGGAGGTATTTTGTCTTTTGAACATTTTCTTTTGCGATTGAATACTCCCATATATTTCTTTTGATGTCTGTAACCTTTCCAGTTCTCTCATGAAACGTCGAACGGCATAGTTAACACATTCAATTTTCAAGACACAGCAGCTGTAGGACCTTTTTTTAATCTTATTTTATACATGGTGTTTGAATCAACATCTGCAACTAATCTCGTGCATTTTATTTTATACATTTCATAAAGATATAGCATTCCTTCAACAATTATGTCACTTTCCATGCTTGTGGTTGAACTATTCCAATTCTTGAAAGTCAAGTGTTCACGGTGGTTTATTTTCCCGTTATTAATCATCCTCCATACTCAAACAGTTTGTTTCGGATGACAATAAAAATAATCTTTTTTGATGCCTGACCAATGATCATAGCGACTCCGCTTGATGCGTTATACCCTCGGCAGTAACTGCGCTTTCATCATCCACCACCGCTGTAATGTTACAGTAACCCTCTGAATCTTTGTCACCCCTATTTTCTGCAGGATTTTCTTCTAGAATAGTTCTTTCCATTGTATCCTCAGCACATAATTGTAATATTTCTCCAGTTTTAACTTCATACTGTGAAAATTTGTATCGAGTCATGTACTTAACACACATAATACCAATTTTCTCTTACCTGCGCGTATCTGGAAATTGAGGACATGGATCCCAAAACTGCTAATTTGTTAAGGCTATCGCCATCATTATCACTCGCAATTTTTGCTTCCGATGGACACAGTGTATTACTGCATACATAATAAAACGTTCAAATAAGTCCATTTACTGTCATTTCTTTATGCAGCAACTTTCCTCCAAAATTACATTCATAAGTGTGAATTTCTACATTTCTAGACTGTTTAATAACTGTCTCTAGATCACGCAAAAATCGACCGAAAATCGAAATTAAATTTATTTTCTTCCTTGCTTTAAGAGTATTCAATGAAGTATTCCGCCTCGCTGTGGTTTTTTTTAATTTAATCGAGACGTATCATCTATATTTTCGTTATTAGTCGTGGTTTGGGACGTGAATATAGAGTTCTATAGACTGTTTCAATGATGAAGACGCTAGAATATGATTTTCTGAGCTGTCAATAATCTTGTTTTCCTGTTGCACATGAAAGAAACAAAACCTCTTTTAACCAACCAACCATCCAACCTGAAAGAAACAAACACAAAAGAACAAAATATTGATACTTTATATACATTCAAGTTTTAGCTTATTTTTATGAATTTTATTGATACTTTTATTTTTACCGAGGGCGTAAATAAAGTTTCAGAATGGTAGGTGGCGAACACTTAATCCCCCCCCCCCGCACCATCACCATCTAATCAATACGTATACAAGACAGCAAATATATTAAGCCATTAACAGTATCACTATTTTTTGTTGGCTACCAGATTTTATGAAATTTGTAAAACCTTGTACATGATGTTAAATACGTGATAATAGATGAGATGCTGGTTGATTACATATTGCTCGAAAGGATTTTGAAAAAGAAATTCAGTGGTCAGAGGGGTAAGCGCAGCATGTTTCAATTTCTGTGTTTACATCTGAGTTGATTTCAATAGAGAGAGCCATGCTGCACATATCTCATCATCATAATACATGCTTCATCATATATACTGGCTCTAATAGTTCTATTGACGCAATAAAATCTTTTAGAAAGTCACCTTATGTTTCAGCCATCCTGTTTTTTTTTATAATAAATTGACTAGATGTAGTTATATTATTTTATTCTGTTGGGTAACTGGACACATGGGTATTCCTGAAAATGAAAAAGCAGATGAGGCGGCAAAACTTCCTCTTGATCCGTTATGCCATAAAATTCCTTTCTCAGATGTTAAACTACTTATCAAAAAATTTATTGATAATAAATGGCAAGAAATTTGGGATTTAGAATATAATTATAAGATGCATCATATGAAACCTAAATTCATGACCTGGCCTACGATTGTATCCAAGGAAAACAGGTGTTCTTCTGACCCGTCTGAGAATTGGCACATTCAAGGATCACTCATAAACATCTCTTACTTCGGGAGGATGCACCCATGTGTCCACATTGTCATTTTGAATGTCTGACCATTTATCATGTTTTAACTGACTGTCCGGGCCTCCGGCACTTGTATAGAATATATTTTAATTCATCGTCACCAATCTTGACAAACCTCATTGGGGAAACACCTCATGGGGCACTCTTTCATTTTTTAAAACATGCTGGCTTTTATTTTGAGATATAGTTTTTATATATACCCTTCATGTTTTATCTAACAATGTTAGTTTATACTTGTTTAACTTGACATCTGTATGGGGTGGCCCCATCCAGATAATATTTCTTAGTGTGTTATTTTTATACAATACTTTTTTAAGAATTCATAATATTTGTTTTATACATTGTATGACTGTACCTTATTCAGATGATTTTCTCATTAAGCTTTTCCCGTTTGGTTTTGTTGTGGCTTTTTTTGACATTTTCTTTCTTTACTCTTACTTTGGCGCAGCTTGTCCCCAATGGGACCATGTGCCATTAAACCCAATACAACTAACCAACGAGAGGGATAAGCTATCTTATTGGTTTTTTATTATAAAATTTCTAATATGTGGCTCTCGTAGCGGCAAGTTTCTGCAGGCGCTTGGATCTACGAGTTCTGGTAAAACACATTCTATGTTAAAAGCCTTTAGTTTAGGAAGGATTTTCACCGAAAAAGGAATCACCTTTATATATTTTATAATTTTTGTTTCCTTTGGAAACCAAAAGTACAGATCACGCCACTTTCTGCTTGCGATAGCATGTTGACCTTGAATTTGATAGAAATATCTGTGGTTAGTTGGCAGGAATGCTTCATCGTTACTTTTATATTTTAATCCGATATTATGGTTTTTCCATATTTTTTGGAAGCCTGACGCATTTTTAGCACTATATTTATTTCTATCAATCCATCATCGGCTCTAAATCATCAGGACTAGTACACAAAAATGGTTGCTCCACATAAATAAACAAACAACAATGTTGAACAACATTCCCAGTATCTTTCTCGTATTGCTTTAGAGCGACTATCTCGTTAGCAATGCCATATCTTGTTGCTTGTATGTCGACATGGCCTTTGTAGATGAGTCATTTAACTAGGTTTGAACATGATGTGGTTAGCCGTCTATCAGCAAACTCTTTTCAGAAGGGCGAGGTTTTCCGTCTGAGTCTTTCATTTCGCCATTTTTTGGATAGTGTTCTCTTGTTTCTTTTTCTAGATCTGATGATCATTTTACGTTTAGATCATTCAAAAAAGTTTCTTTTAATTCTAAAAATATTTCATCTGAAATATCCGGTCTTCAAGAAAACTGTCCATAATTTTTATCGCCTCCCACTAGTGTCCATTAGTTTGTTTCATTTTTTTAATTTGAGAAAAGTTTTCTTTTTAAATGTCTTTTGTTCCTGGATGATACAAAAGTACGAACTGGTGTTTTTGGAATGCTTCCAGTGATAGCAGTATATGCTTGCTCTATCCAACCTTGAGCTGGTATCCTATATGCTAATAGAGCAATGTATGCACGCCTTGTTATTCCACCAGTTCGTAAAAAGTGAACTCGTTTTCCGCCAGATGTCTTGCATAATTGGCTCACAAAATTTTTAATATGATTTTTGGTGACATTGAAAATTAGGTTGTTAGCACATGACACAAGTGTTCTGTTAATTTCAAAATTAATGTCCTATGATAATTTTGAATCGATACAAGAAATTTTAGATTGATACAGTGAAAAATTTTTAGAAGATAGCTTACTGCAAGAAGTGCAACAAGAAGAATGGTTGTCAAATACATGTTGAAGTAAATTTTTTAACTCATCAAGATATTTTTTACGAGATCTTTCAGAGGGTTCAATATTTGTGGGAATGGCATTATGTTTTATAACTGATCTAACAGTATTAACTAGTACAGGTATTTTGTCTTTTAAACATTTTTTTGAGATTGAATACTCTCATATATTTCTTTTGATGGCTGTAACCTTTCCAGTTCTCTCATGAAACGTCAAACGGCGTGGTTAACACTGTCGGATTCCACTTCTCCGTCCACACAACTTCGAAATAGATCCGGTCTCTTGATATGCTGCCACCACCGATATGAAAACGTGATATCGGGCACGATACTTGATGTATATTCAAGAAAAACCTAACTCTTTCAATTAAAGTTAAAGTAACAATTTATTAACAATATTTACACTTAAACTCGGATGTAAATTATCCGGTTTAACACTAAATCAAAACAATTACAGAAACCGCTCTACGTGTACCGTTAGACTACGTCAATTCATTCCGCACTCAGATTTCTATTCATCTCACACCCGCTCTCAGCGCTCATTTCCCGAGCAACCTTCACACTTTGCTGCTCCGTCCGTACTCACCCCGGTCTCAACTCTCATTCCCCGAGCAACCTTCACACTTCGCTGCTACGTCCGAACTAACTTTCTCTCTCTCGTAAACTGCAGAGCACCCTCCTTTCTACGGGGTTTCTCCTCTGTTTCCAAGGGTCCTTGACAACCCTTCCTCCCTCTTGACGGATCTGTCTTCCTAAATAAAAGAGTGCAATAGGTTTCTTATCTACGAAAGACCACATTGCAATGGAAATACTTCTTTCATTCTGTTCCACCTTCCTTCCACTCATATTATGAGTCGCTCCCCTTCGGATTAAGATTCTTCTTAAACCAGCCTCTAACGGTATGCAATAGATACATATACAATACATACAATATGCTAATCCCTCAAGAATAGCTTTCAACTCTTGCACCTGTGAGAGAAACCTGACACCCCCCACCTTAGCGGAAAATATGCCTTTTAGGGGCTAATTTTCCTCAAACTATGTAATGTCTGAGAAGAGTTCAACAGTTCCTTGATAGGTTTCTTCATTACTACAATTACATAAATATTTCAAGGTGTCTGAAAATTTAACTACTGACATCTCTAATGAACCATATACTAATGTGATAACTACAAAAAAATACACAATATGCTAATACACTTTTTTAAACACAGGATGTACATACAATTATAAATACACAAAAAAAAATAAAGTTACACTAGTATTATGTCATTTCAATGTCAGTCCTTAGGCTGAGATTGCTGGAGGCGGTACTACCTTTTCCCTCCATTCCTTCCTCGTTAACTTAATTGGTACCTCCCTTTCCGTAATGCACCCGGTTGAATGGCTAACTTCTGGCTCTGATGTCCCAATTAAATCTTCCTCTAACCAATCAGGCACTTGCCTTTCCAAGTCCTCTTTGTACGTAATAAAGACATTGTACAATTTCTGCCTTATCTTACCCCTCTCCGGTTTACAACCAATCCGAATTTTCTCCATTTCTACCAGTTCGATAGGACCCATAAATAATTCCTTATTTTTCCTTAAGATTGATTTTATGTCCCCAACTTGAATATTTGTTAACCCTTTTATCTAAAATCCCTTCCTGTCTTTTATTTTCCGGTTGTTCTCGGTCTAACAACATATCTTTCCTACAGTCTTCAAACTCCCCGTCACTATCCAAGACAAGATCGACTACTTTATTTTCAGCCATAAATGCTCTCATTTCACCTTGATACACCAGTTTCTTACTTCCGTCCCCTAATTCAACTATAACTGCAGGTCGACATATTTCCTCTTTCTCCTTATTACTCACATTCATTTCCCTCGTTAATCGATATTCTACACATGTTTCACAATATATTTTAGCTTCCTTCGCCATATTTTCCCAATAAAATGAATGCTTGATTCTTTCTGACATTTTCTTAACCGCGTGTTGTTCTCCATATAAGGAAGTATGCGCTAATTTTAGAATTTCCTCCCTTCTAATTTTAGGTAATACTAATTGAGCTACCGTTTCATCTACCAATTTCTCTTTATGATATAATAACCCATTAACAAGATAGTAAGACCCTTTATCATTTTCAGCTAATTCCCAAGCTTTCTCTAAATCTTTACAATTCATTTGGGATTCCTGAAATACATTTAAACTACTTTCCGTAACTTGATTACTCTTCACTAGATTAATTTTAACACAATTATTCAAATTGGTAAAGAAATTATACGAGTTGTAATTTTCCAACTGGACGAAAAATGTCAGTTGTAATTTTCCAACTGGACGAAAAATGTCTAGTTGAATGGATGAATTATGCCCTCCAGATTCGACCGGGATAGCTCAGTTGGTAGAGCGTGGCAGCTTCAGCCAAGAGATCCCAGGTTCGAATACTGGCCCGGACATTTTTCGTCCAGTTGGAAAATTACAACTCGTATTGATTACTCTTACCTTTCTCTACCTCGGCCTTTTCCTTCTCATGACTTTGTAAATTTACCGATCTCGTTTTTACGACATAACGATTATTATTACCATTTCTAATCCTTTCCCCTTCCTTCACTTTGTTGTCGGTTATTAATTTGATTACTTCCCTCATTATTTCCTTTTGTACAAAATCGCTGAACATGTCCTCGTTGACCACACTTGAAACAGATAGGCGTCGTATCATTAGGTTTCTTATATTCCGGTTTTCTACCCAAAAATGGACTAACTTCATTATTCCCATTTTGTCTCCAATTACTACTAAATCCCTCATCTTTTGCCCTTTTAGAATCTTCATTATTAACATACCTTCCTTTACCTTTATAACCCTTATAAGTTACCGCATAAGATTTTTGTTTAGCATCAAAGAAATTATCACATTCCTTAGCAATTTTAGAAACTTCTAACCAATTACTGTGCTGAGTTAATCCAACATGCGTCGCGGTTTCCTCATCTAACGTAGTTAACAACTTATCCGTGACAATTAACTGATTAACTTTCTCATACGTATCTGCACCTCTAATCTTACAATAATTTTCCCACGTTGCTATTAAACGCGATACAAATAATACATGAGTTTCATTTTGATTCCTTCTAGCCTTCTTGAAATTTTCCAAACACGCCTTCGGTGTCGGTTCGTGTTCCCTTAGAACTAATTCCTTTAACTTCTCATAACTCTCAATTTGTTCCCTAGTAGTGTATATTAGCAAGTTATCGGCCTTATCTCCTAACATATTTAGCAGAATTTCGGCCTGCTGGGTTTCCGGTACATTTTTTGTTTGGAATGCGCGTTCTAAACTGCTAAAAAACAGATTCCATCCCTCAGTTCCTTCTGGAACTTTGATAGACAAAGTTTTAACACTTTTAATCAATTTCTCTAGGCTACTCTCATGATTAGATTCTCTAGTCCCATTAGAGTTATTTGCCGAACTCTGAATTTTTATCCTTTCCAACTCTAACTCATGTTCCAATCTCAATTTTTCAGACCTTTCTTCTCTATCTAACTTTTCTCGTTGTAACTTTTCCTCCCTTTCTACCTTTTCCCGTTCTCACCTCTCATCCCTTTCTAACTTTTCCCGTTCTACTACTAACGCTTCTTGTTCTAACCGTTCTGTAACAATAGTGCTAGATAATTCCATAACGACCCCCTCTTCATATTCGTCGCTCTCCACTATCTTTTTCTTAAGATTAAACCTGGTATCATCTTCCGAGACTTCAATCCCTAACTCTTCACATATCGCCTGAAGATCCACCCTTTTTAATTTTAGTAAGAAAGCCATATTTTCTACTGATAATTATTACCACCCTACAATAATACTTAAGCCCAATATTAAATTAATATTTCCTCAAATCCTACTCTCATAAGTTACCTCCACATATTATACTATTTAACATATTTCAAATAAATAATAATAATTGATAAATTTCCTTAAACAACGTTACCCCACAATTTGCTTCCAATAACCAAGTAACAATAATTTCAATTTGATTAGTATACAATACAGATTTTAAATTTATCATAAATAATAAAATACAATTTACACAATAATACTGATACGTTGCAATTTGAATAAAACACTGATGCCAATCACTACATAAAAATATCCACCTAACAAAAATTTGCATGAATACACATAAATTCCTAAATTTAATCTCAATATTTCAATTTCAAAATTAGTTCTCACATTAAAAAGTAAATCACAGCACTTTTTTTTTCTCTGGGCCTTCAGTTCTTCCTTGAAGGTTATTTCAATTTAATTTAAATTCTACACAAATTTGCTTTCCTTATTTACTATCAATATTTCAAACTTAAAGCAAACAATATCACTTAATTTAAATATTACTTTAATAATAATTTAAATTTAAGAAATTTCAATTATTCCTTCCAACTATTAACACAATGCATTAAATTTAATCATTAATCTTATCCGTTTAAAACAATTAGAAAATCACTTCTAGTAATTAATATAAGATCCTTTTCTTAAAACAATAGTGTAAAATGGTTGTTAATATCTCATTTGATTTAGGCCAATTATTATATTGCACATAAATTATTATAAATTAACCACAACATTAACTTAAATTACCATCAATTATACACAATAAAAAAATAGGTTCGAGAATGTCAGTAGAGTAAAATGATCAAAACACCTTACCTTGTACTTCATTCGCTGGGCAATTCTCTGCTCACATTTCCATAGGGTAAATCTTAAACTCTCGGGCCACAATCACTGCACCTTGCTTCACAATGCACAAAAAACACTACGCACAACACTACACTAACACAGCACCACCACTAATTCACTTCACTGTAATGACGATAGGCTAGCTGGCACTGGTCTACGACGATAGAGCACAAACACTTCCGCTAGGCGATCCGGCACAAACTCTCAGTAACACGGCTAACTGGCACTGGTCTTCGGTGATTCAATCCCGTCGCTGCCAACATTGTCGGATTCCACTTCTCCGTCCACACAACTTCGAAATAGATCCGGTCTCTTGATATGCTGCCACCACCGATATGAAAACGTGATATCGGGCACGATACTTGATGTATATTCAAGAAAAACCTAACTCTTTCAATTAAAGTTAAAGTAACAATTTATTAACAATATTTACACTTAAACTCGGATGTAAATTATCCGGTTTAACACTAAATCAAAACAATTACAGAAACCGCTCTACGTGTACAGTTAGACTACGTCAATTCATTCCGCACTCAGGTTTCTATTCATCTCACACCCGCTCTCAGCGCTCATTCCCCGAGCAACCTTCACACTTCGCTGCTACGTCCGAACTAACTTTCTCTCTCTCGTAAACTCCAGAGCACCCTCCTTTCTACGGGGTTTCTCCTCTGTTTCCAAGACAACCCTTCCTCCCTCTTGACGGATCTGCATACATAAGGAAATGGGCAAATAAGTCAATTTACTGTCATTTCTTTGTACAGTAACTTTTCCCCCAAATTATATTATCCCCCAGGGGAATACCTTCTTTAGGTATTTTCGGGTTTCGTGACCCCGGATTCCCGAGCGATCTTTCTCCTTTCCTGTTTTCGTCTCTTTTTAGTTGTCTATCCTTTTCTCTTTGTTTCACACTTTTTAATCTTTTCTTTTCAGTTTGTTATACCTCTTTGTTCTTATTCATGTTTGATTGCTTTACTAATTTTTTTGTCCACATTGTTCTTTTTTCTGCTAACGTTGTTTTCGTTCTTTTGTTAAAAAAACAGAAAAAAATTAAAGTTTGAAAAAGACAAAAAATACTCCAAGTTTTCTCTCACATTGCTTCTTTTTTATACAATAGTGGATTTTTTTATTTTCGCGTGAGACACTCTGGGTGCTGAGGGTTTTTAATCTATTCGACTCGGTTCTACCTTTTTAGGCTGATCTTGAGTCCCAGAGTACAGGCCATTTTCCGAATTCCGGTTCCATGATCGGAGGATGCCATGCATTGTATGTTGGCTGTTAGGACCAACACCGGGAGACAGGTGCCTTTCGGTGGAAGGGGTTGTAGGTTGGACAGAGTTGAAAGGCTTACCTACTGACTACCTGATTCCAATGTGAAAGAACTAGATATTAGGAAATGCTATCGAGTTTAATCCAACGTTCGAAAAAGTGGAGGTTTGTTGATAATAGTTTTCGCCCTTTTGAGAATCTGCGCCCAGAAGCAAGGTTAAGAAGAAGGGTCGGTAACCAGGCCCGACGCCTGGCGTTTTTTCGATTCTTTCTAATTATGGCTACAACTAAAGGAAATAAAATATGCGATGTGGTAGCCCCACAGCCAAATAAAGGGAGTAACGCAGTAGCCTCTGTCTTAAAAGCAGATAATCAGGGCCAAATTAATTCATTGGGAGAGAGAGTTGAGGTTTTTGCTTCCAATATGGAATGCAAAAATGCAAAATTTAATGCTACTAAAACTGATGAAAAATACCAAGAAGGGAGCCTTGATCAGACATCTCCCTTCTTGATTAATAAAGCAATCCAAGGTTTGGTTGGTGAACCCAAGACAGTGAAAAAATTGAGGTCAGGCGATCTTTAAATTGAAGTAAGCAATAGTACTCAGGCATCTAACTTAATACAATGTACTCATTTTGCAAACATCGCAGTCAGCATATCTCCGCACAGAACTCTGAATACATCTCGTGGAGTAATTTCTGAATCTGATCTTCTGCATGTTACTGAACAAGAAATAGTTGATAATCTCAAAGAACAAAATGTCATCGAAGCAAAAAGGATAAAAATCTACCGTCGTGATGAACATATACCACCTAATCAGATACAATTTCCTACAAAGCATATAATCCTCACATTTAATACACCTTATTTACCTAAAACAATAAAAGCTTGATATTTATCATGTTCCGTAAGACCGTACATCCCAAACCTCCTGCGCTGTTTTATATGCCAATGTTTTGGGCATTCTAAAACAGCATGCTGTGGTAAAATCACCTGTGGTCGGTGTGGTACAGGTTGTCACGAAAGTGCTGACTGTAACGCTCCAGCTCACTGCATACATTGTAAAAAAGAGCACCCATCCTACTCTAAATCTTGTGAACAATAGAAAAAAGAAAAAGAAATACAGACAATACGCACAAAAGAAAACATATCATACCCAGAAGCCAGAAAAATAGTTGAATCCAGGACACCCAAAGTTGGAGTATCATATGCTGCTGCCATATCAAAAGCTGTCTGCAAAATTTATAGAAATATAGCAACTCAAACTGAATCCATTACAGAAATAAGTGTCTTATCAAAGCAAAAAGAAAACCCGTTTACTATTTCTGCTACTACAACTAAATCAACACAATCTATTTCTTCTAAATCAGTAAATGCTCTTCCTCTTAAATCACCATAAAATATCTCTTCAAAGTCATCACAATCCCTTTTTCCTAAACCTCAAACCCATAAAAGAAGCTCTCAAAATACCACTAAAACACTTATAAAACCACATCGTAGATCTGATTCAGAAAAACATGGCTTACCAAAAATTAAATCCACTGTATCATCAGAAAACCCAGCTAATAAGAAAATAAAAATTAAACCACCCAAAAAAGAAACTCGTCCAAAACATAATAATAAAAAAGATGAGATGCATATGCTGGATGAAGACGCTGTAGCGTTTCATCCAGAATCGGATGATGAATTGAACGAAGGAGGAGATATGTCTACCTCCTCCGAACAAAATGACGCAGATTTATCTATCTAAAAAATCAATCATGACTAATATTATCTCGTGGAACTGCCGTGGTTATCATAATAAACATGCTGAAATCCGTAATATTCTCTTTGACCATCAACCATTATGTTTAGCTCTACAAGAAACCCATCTAAAGCCCAATGACAAATGTAAATTTCGTAACTATGCTACATACAGAAAAGATTTTACAGCTAATGGAAGAGCCACTGGTGGAGTGGCTCTTATCTCCAATAATTTACCCCATTCTTATCTCTCTTTAAACACAAACTTACAAGCAGTTGCAGTTCGTGTACATATTAAACAACTCATAACAATATGTACAATTTATTTACCTCCAAACCGAACTGTCCAATCAGCACATCTCGATAATATCCTATAACTCCCGACTCCATACATAATTATTGGAGATTTTAATGCACACAGTCAAGTCTGGGGCAACCATGTTTCTAACCAACGTAGTGAAATAATCGAAAACTTTATTTCTGACAACGGCTTATGCCTGCTCAATAATGGTGATCACATTTATTTTCATGAGCCAACCCGTACTTTCCATGCAATAGACCTGACAATTTTCTACCCAATACTTTATCCATTCTGGAATTTCTGGGTCTCTAATGACCTGCATGGCAGTGACCACTTTCCGACTTTTATTACACTGACTACTCCTGATAGGGATTCTTACAATTCTACCAATCGTTATATATATGACAGAGCCAACTGGCCGACATTTACAGAACTTGCAAACATCACAGCTGGCATGATACATGGGGATATTGACAATGCACTTGATAATATAACTCAATGTATTATCAATGCTAAGGATTCTAGCATTCCAGAAACGGCATCTACACAGAAGCACAGAAAGCCATGGTGGAATAGTGATTGCCAAAATGCCAAGAAAAACAACAGAAGGCTTTGGGAATATTTCGAAGATACCCAATTAATACTAACTATATGGCATATAAAAAATCAAAGGCTGAAGCTAGAAGAGTGCGACGCAAAAGCCAACGTGAATCCTGGATCAACTACATCTCAAGCATTAATTTCAATACCTCAAATAAAGAACTGTAGAATAAAGTAAAAATAATGTATGGGCCTGTACTCTAATAATCATATTTCTATTTTAAAACAAAATGGTCAAACCATTGCAACACCTAAAAATATCGCTGAGACAATAGGTAGTACCCTAGCATCTATTTCAAGCTCTGACTCATACCCAGAACCTTTTTCATCATATAAAAGACAAACTGAAAGAACCAGGATTAATTTTAATTCTCGTCACTCATATGCATATAATGAGCCATTTATTAAATCAGAGATGATAAAATGCTTGAGAGATAGCCATTTATCTGCCCCATGTCACGATGGGATTACATATATAATGCTCAAGCACCTTTCGTCATTATCTTTGAATAATCTCCTTTTTTTTTTAATTATATGGATGGAGCAAAATTTTCCCAATGCTTGGTGCAGAGCTATAATACCTTTTCCTAAACCAGGGAAAGATGCTACCAATCCCAAAAATTACAGGCCGATTGCACTCTCGAGCTTCCTTTGCAAACTCCTTGAAAAAATGGTAAATTGCCGCCTCATGCATATTTTAGAAACTAACAATTACCTTGCTGCATTTCAAAGTGATTTCGACGTGGTAGGTCTACTATCGATAATTTCATCCATTTGGAACATCACGTGCCTTTCTAAAACGCAGCCATTTGGTCTCAGTATTTTTTGACATGGCGAAAGCTTATGACACAAAATGGAGTTATGGAATTCTTCGCGATCTTTTTATCCTGGACTTTCGTAGGGACCTTTCAATTTTTATTAAAAACTTTCTTGCCATCCGACGATTTCACGTTCGAATTGGTGGAATTCTATCCAGTTTTTATATACAAGAAGAGGGTGTACCTCAGGGCAGTGTCTTGAGTGTCACTCTCTTTGCTATTAAAATAAATGACATCATTAAACAACTCCCTCCTTCTGCGAAGGGAGATCGCTATGTTGACGACTTCCGCATTATGTGTATGGGAGAGGATATACGTTTTATTGAGAGACAATTGCAAATTGCAATCAAAAATATTCTTAGCTGGACTAATAAAAATGGTTTCTTAATTTCTCATGACAAAACATCTTGTGTGCATTTCTGTAGACGAAGGGGTTTGCATCCAGAACCTTAAATTTTTATCGATTCTACTCAAATTCCTGTTGTGGACAAAGTTTGTTATCTTGGCCTACATTTTGACATTAAACTTCCTTTTTTACATGTTTTACAGCTACGGACAAAATGCGAAAAATCTTTTAAACTTCTTAAAGTACTTTCAAATACTTCTTGGGGAGCTGACCGTACTTCTCTCCTTAAAATCTATAGAGCTGTGATCCGTACTAAAATCGACTATGTCTGCCAGGTCTATGGTTCTGCCAGTAAATCTGTTCTTAAAAAACTTGACACTGTGCACCACAGCGCACTCCGTGTCTGCTCTGGTGCATTTCGTATATCTCCAATTTGAAGTCTGTATGTTGACAGTTATGAACCAGCTTCACACCTTACTCGTGAAAAAATTTTCATTAGAATTGTATTGCCGTGTCCTTTCTCATTCTGGTCATTCTCTTCACACCTATCTTTTAAATACCGACAATGATATTCTTTATTAGCATCGACCATCTTGCATCCCATCTTTTGGAGTCAGAATGCGAAACATTTTCAATAATGCCCCGTTGAATAATATCGATGTAAGTCCATGTCCTTTGCATGTGCTCCCTCCTTGGAATCCTCCTGAAATTACCTCTCTCCATCCTTTTAAAGTTTATGACATAAACAACTTGGCTTCTACTGTTTTCCAACAATTATTTGCTGCACATCCTGCAAAATATAATAGCTATATTAATATTTATACAGATGGTTCCAAGAGTGGGAATATTGTTGGTTGTGGGGTTTTTATTGATAACACTAAATTCAGTTATCGTGTTCACCCTTCAATTTCTGTCTTTACGGCAGAGTTGATTGCGATAGAGAGAGCCATGTTGCATATATCTCATCATCATAAAACATCCTTTATCATATATTCTGACTCAAATAATTTTATTGACGCAATGAAATCTTTTAAAAAGCATCCGTATGTCTCAGCCATCCTGGATTTTTATTATAAATTGACTAGACGTGGTTATAATATTTTATTTTGCTGGGTACCTGGACACAAGGGTATTCCTGCAGATGAAAAGGCAGATGAGGCGGCAAAACTTGCTCTTAATCCATTACACCATAAAACTCCATTCTCAGACGTTAAACTATTTATAAAACACTTTATACATAATAAATGGCAAGAAAGTTGGAATTTAGAATACAATAATAAACTGCACCATATCAAACCCATAATCATGACCTGGCCTCCAAGTTACCCAAGGAAAACAGATGTTCTTCTGACTCGTCTGAGAATTGGACATTCAAGGATCACTCATAAACACCTCTTACTTCGGGAGGATGCACCCATGTGTCCACATTGTCATTTTGATTACCTGACCATTTATTTTGTTTTAACTGACTTTCCGGGCCTCCGGCACTTGTATAGATTATATTTTAATTCATCATCACCAGTCTTGACAAACCTCATTGGGGAAACTCTTTATGGGGCACTCTTTCATTTTTTAAAACATTCTGGCTTTTATTTTGAGATATAGTTTTATACATCCTTCATGTTCCAGCATAACAATGTAAATTTATACTTGTTTAACTTGACATCTGGATGGGGTTACCCCATCCAGATAGTATTTCTTAGTGTATTACTTTTATACTTTACTTTTTTTAAGAACTCATAATATTTGTTTTAAACATTGACTATATCTGGATGGGTGACCCCATCCGGATGTTTTGCTCATTATGCTTTGTTTCTTTTTTGGTTTTGTTATGGATTTCTTAAATTAGTTTTTTCTTAACTTTTACTTTGGTGCAGCTTGTCCCCAATGGGACCTTGCGCCATTAAACCTTATACAACCAACCAACCAACCCAAATTATACTAATAAGTGTGAATTTCTACATTTCTAGTTTGTTTAATAAGTGTCTGCAGATCACATAAAAATCGGCCTGTAGGAAATTTATTTTCTTGTCTGCTTTTTGAGTATTCAATGCAGTATTTTGCCAAACATTGGGAATTAATCGAGACGTTTCGTCTATATTTTCATTATTAGTCGCGGTTTGGGACGTGATACACAGTTCTATAGACTGTTTCGATGATGAAGGAAGCAAATTATGATTTTCTGAAGTGTCAATCTCGTTTTCCTTATGCACATTCATGTTTTCCTGGAAGAAACAATACCTGGCAACCTTCCAATTTTTATTAAAAACTTTCTTGCCATTCGACTATTTCAATTTCGAATTATGGGAATTCTGTCTAGTTTCTATGTACAAGAAGAGGGTTTATCTCAGGGTAGTGCCCTACGTGTCACCCGATATTAAAATAAATTACATCCATAAACAACTCCGTTCTTCTGTGAAGGGAGAACTCTATGTTGACGCCTTCCGTATTAAGTGTATGTGACAGGATATTCGTTTTATTGGGAGACAACTTCAAATTGCAATCAAAATTATTCTTAGCTGGACTAACAAAAGTTATTTTTTAAATTCTCATGACAAAAAGTCTTGTGTACATTTCTGTATACGAAAGGGTCTGCAACCAGATCCTAAATTTTTATAGGATCATCTCAAATTTCTGTTGTGGACAACGTTCGTTATTGGCCTACATTTTGACAAAATACTGTGACAAATGCCTTAACTTACTTAAAGTACTCTCAAATACTTCGTGGGTAGCTGACCGCAGTTCTCTCCTTAAAAGCTATAGATCTGTGATCCGTCGACTATGCCTGCCAGTTCTGTGGTTCTGCCATTAAATCCGTTCTTAAAAAACGTGGGACTGTGCACCATAGCGCAATCCGTGTTTTCTCTGGTGCATTTCGTACATCTCCAATTTTAAGTCTTTATGTTGACTGTAAAGAACCAGCTTTACACCATACTCGTGAAAAACTTACATTAGAATTGTGTTACCGTATCCTTTCGCATCCAGGCCATCCTCTTCACACCTATATTTGAAATACAGACAATAATTTCTTTATGATGATCGATCTTCTTGCATCCATCTTTTTGAGTCAGAAGGAGAAACAACATTAATAATGGTCCTTTGAATAACAACGAGGTGTGTCCATGTTCATCGCATGTGCTCTGTCCTTGGAATCCTCCTAATATTACCTCTCTCGATCTTTTGAAAAAGAATGCTGAAAAATACGGTCTTGGGATTACCTTCATCCCGAAAATTTCCAACCCTCAAAGATGGAGTGCAGGAAATCCTTAATAGTGTTTGGCTCAACAGGGGTCTCATTGCGTATCAGAGAAGGAAAATTCTGTAGGGGAGATATTAGTTATCATAGGGAAATACAGGGAAAACTTATGCAGTAAAGAAAGTAGATTTTGTTTAAGCACACAATTTAAACCTGTTTCTACTCCACTTCTTCCAAATTGATGGAAGATCATTCTTGTTTGTGGCATGATAGAGAATAGATTACTTTCAATATCGGGAGAGACGTTAAATGTTCACAGTCTGGCTCTGCTGGACTGATCTGTCCCACTCAGACATTAAATTCATCAAGTTTAGTTTGTTAGGTGGTAAATCAATGAATAGTTCATGAATTGGATAATCTGTGGAGTCCATTCCATACTGTGTATTCACGAGTAGATTCCCCAAAAAATTGAAACTGGAGTCACAGAAGAGTTTGTCCTTTTTAATTAGAAAGTTTATAAACAGACCAGGAGCCCAACGATTCATCCAATCAGAACCTGAACGTAGTGACAGTAGATTACCTGAATTAGCAGCCACAGTGGACGAGGGGAACACGCTTTATGAAAGATATTCTGTCATATGAATAGCGAAATTATTCAAAATTTTGTCCAAATAGAAATATCAATTGCAAAAATTGTGAGAAACGTCATCCAAAGTTATCACGTCAAAGTCGTTACCACGAGGATGGACTAAGTCATCGTCGTGAGAGGGCCGGTTAACTTCATCCACTGCAGATACGTTCTTCAGAGGAGTACCAGTCAAGTCAAGTTGAGGAATTAAGTGATGAAACAATATTCGTGGAGGAGCCCCCGAAGTCAGAGCGAATGTCATTGTCCATTATTGTAGATTTATTAAAACTTGTTTATATCTGTTGGATGTTGAGGGGTAAGTTGCTGCATATTTCAGTTCCGGTTTTCTCGAGATAGGTCAAGAGTTCATTTCTTTTTAGTTGTAAGATGCTGAATGTTGTGAATCAAAGTAGAATGAAAGTAGATAATTCCGGAGAAACTCTTAATCTTTAACCCGTTGGGGACGAGCGACACGTATACGTGACGCATAAGATGCTCAGAATCCTTCATTCTTCCCACCAGTTAAATTTTATTGTAAGCTTTGGCCTATTTAATCATAGCATTTCTGCGATTCAATTAGGCGAAATTTTTGTTTTGAAAAACCGGTGGTAAAACATTAAAAATTCTGTAAAGGCCGCTCGTCGCGAAGGGGTTAACTGCTGTGACAGAAATTGTCACATAACTACTGTGAGCAATTCTGTGAGAGAACTCGACCGAAAGTTTAATAAAGGGGTTAACTCATAGGATACTGTTTCTGGACTAAACGTTCTGTAGGAACTATTATAATTAAAATTAAACTATACAAAAGTCTCAATCAATAGTACAAGGGCTCCAAACGAAACATTTCGCCAATATCTATAATTAAACTGAAAATGGAAAAATCAGTGGTTTTCGAGACCGTTAACAGCAGTTAAGTGTAAAAACAAGATAATCATTATCGTCCAAAATATTTCTTCTGGGTGGAGATAATTATGTATCATTGTCTTTTTCCTTAGCTACATACGTTCGTATATTAGAAGATATGCTACCTATCAAGAAGGATTCCTCCATACGTCGAAAATCCCCCAGGGGAATACCTTCTTTAGGTATTTACGGATTCCCGAGCGATCTTTCTCCTTTCCTGTCTTCTTATCTTTTTGGTTGTCTTTCCTTTTTTCTTTGTTTCACGCTTTTTAATCTTCTCTTTTCAGTTTGGTATACATCTTTGTTTTTGTTCATGTTTGATGTTTTTACTAACTTTTTTGTTCTTTGTTCTACTAACGTTGTTTTCGTCCTGTTGTTAGAAAGAAAAAAGAGAAAACAAAATTAAAATGCTTAAAAAAGACAAAAAATACACCTTGTTTAAGTTTTCTCTCACATTACTTCTTTTTTATACAATATTGGATTTTTTTATTTTCCCGTGAGACACTCCGGGTGCTAAGGTTTTTAGAAACATCGACTCGGTTCTACCTTTTTAGGTTGATCTTGAGTCCCAGAGTGCAGGGCATTTCTGAATTCAGGTTCCGTGATCGGCGGACGCCATGCATTGTATGGTGGCTGTTAGGACCAACACCGGGAGACTGGTGACTTTCGGCGAAAGGGGTTTTAGTTGGACAGAGCTGTAAAGGCTTACCTACTGACTACCTGATTCATATGTGAAAGAACTTGATATTAGGAAATGCTATCGAGTTCAATCCAACGTTCGAAAAACGTGGAAGTTTGTTGAAAATAGTTTTCACCCTTTTGTGACCTGCGCCTGAAGTAAGGGAAAGAAGAAAGGTAGGTTACCAGGCCCGATGCCTGGCGTTAGAAAAAGAAAACTCTAAACTATGGCTACAACTCATGGAAATAAAATATGCGATGTGGAAGTCCCACAACCAAATACGTCCTGGGCTGATAAAGTCGAGGAACATATTTCTTCCAATATGAAAAATAAAGGTGCATCCTCTGATGCAAGCAAAGCTTGTAGCATAGGAGAGAGAAACCTCTTTGATGTGTCTTAAAAAATGTACGTTTCTATATCGTAAAATGTGCTGCCAGCAATTTTGTCCTCAAATCACCTTTTCTAATTCAAAAAGCTATAAAAGACTTATTGGTGTACCAAAGACAATTAAAAAATTATGATCTGGTGAATTACTTATTGAAGTTAAAAGTTCAACTCAAGCTGAAAATATAAAGAAATGTAAATTCTTTGGAAATATACCAGTTACTGTATCTGCTCATAATTATTAAAATAGCTCACGTTGTGTCATCTCGGAACAAGACCTCATATCTGCCTCAGCATTAAAAATACTTGAAAATCGTAAAGAACAGCATGTTACAGAAGTTCGAAGAATAACTATTAAAAGAGATAATAAAATCATCCTAAGAAACCATATAATACTTACATTTGATATCCCTAACCTACCCACTAACATATAAGCGTCATACTTAAGTGCCCCAATTCAACCATACATACCAAACTCATTGCGCTGTTTCAAATGCCAGAAATTTGGTCACTACAAAAATATCTGAAGAGGAACCCTAACATGTGCTCGATGCGGAAAAAAAGGTCATGAAAATGAAAGCTGCACAGCTTCTGCTCAATGTGTAAACTGTGAAAAGGATCATCCGCCATATTATAAATCATGTAAAATTTGGAAAGTTGAGAAAGAACTCCCAAACAGTGCGCACAAAACGGAACATTTCATATCCAGAAGCAAGGAAAATAGTTAAGTCTCGCACACTAAATTCAAGCATAACTTACTCTGCTGCATTAACTGGTAATAAAAATTATCAAACAATTGCCACTCAAACAGAGACAACTATTCAGGAAAACATTCTAAACCAAAAAGAAGCTTCTATACCAAAGTCCTTACTGCTTAATAATAATTATCTATCTATATTTCTTGCAATAAATAATAGTAAAAATAAAGGAGGAAAAGATACATCAACCACTAAACTAAATCTGAGAAAATTAACTCTGGCTTCTCTTACAAAAAAAATCGCAATCTGCAAAAATTCGCCACACTGAAGATGAAATTCATAAAATATCTGTGAAGTCCGCTCCTAAAAGCATAGTGAAAAGGAAAAAAAAAGGCACAGCAAAAATCACTCCACCAGATAAAAGACCGTCCAATGCTAAAACACCAGCAAATCCCACACCAACTAAAACAGGGAAAATATATATGAAGTTCCCGAAATTGATCTTCACCCAATTGCTTCTGATGAGGATGCAATGTCCATGACATCTGAAACAGAGGAAAATGGTGCTGATATTTCAATCTAATTAATAAATAATAAATATAATGACTAATATTATTTCTTGGAACTGCCGTGGCTATCTCAATAAATATGATGAAATCCGTAGTATTCTCCATGACCACCATCCTCTGTGTTTAGTCCTACAAGAAACACATTTAAAACCGAGTGGCAAAGCCAAATTACGCAGCTATGCGACCTATAGAAAAGTCTTTACAGGGAATGATAGGGCCACTGGTGGTGTGGCTCTTTTAGTTTCTCGCAGTTTACTCCATACACATATGGCTTTAAATACAAACCTACAAGCTGTTGCAGTCCGTGTATATTTATTAAATGACTCATAACAATATGTATCATTTATCTACCTCCAAACCAAACTATTAAGTCAGCACATCTTCATAATCTCCTTCTCCAACTCCCTATTCCTTATATCATTGTTGGAGATTTTAATGCGCACAGTCAAATGTGGGGCAATCGTGACTAATCAACTTGGTGATATAATAGAAAAATCCCTTTCTGACAATGGCCTATGCCTGCTTAATAATGGAGATCATACCTACTTTCATGAGCCAACACATACCGTTCATGCAATAGATCTTACAATCTGCTCTCCATCACCATACCTATTTTGAATTTCTGGATCTCAAATGACCTCCACGGCAGTGATCATTTTCCAACATTTATCTCGCAGACTACTCCTGATAGAAATTCTAATTACTACTTTAAACGCTATATCTGTGACAAATCCAACTGGCGAACTTTTACAGATCATGCTAAAATTTCAAATAATATGATAGAGGGTGATATTGATGATGCGCTTGATAACATCACTTCAGTGTATTATCAGTGCTGCAGACATCAGTATTTCCAAAACATCTTCCGCACAGAGACACAGAAAGCCTTGGTGGAATAGTGACTGCCAAAAGACTAAAAAAATCAACAGAAGGCTTGGGACATCTTCCGGAGGTATCCCAACAATGCTAACTATATTGCATTTAAAAAAGCAAAGGCTGAGACTAGAAGAGTGCGACGTAAAAGCCAACGTGAATCCTGGATAAAATACATTTCTAACATAAACTCTAATACTTCATATAGAGATCTCTGGAAAAGAGTGAAAAACTGTATGGTCCTGTATTCTGAAAGTCACATTTCAACATTAAAACACAATGGTCAAACAATAGCATCTCCTAAAAACATAGCTGAGACAATAGCAGGTACTCTTGCATCTAATTATAGCTCAGACTTATACACAGAACCTTTTTTATCCTACAAAAGGCAAATGGAAACTACCTGCATCAATTTTCATTCCTGTCATTCTTATACATACAATCTACCTTTTACTACTTCAGAGCTCGTGAAATGTTTGAAAAAAGTTGTTTATCTACTGCAGGTCATGATGGGGTCACTTATACCATGCTGAAACATTTTTGCACATCTTCTCTCAATAATCGTCTTGCTTTCTACAAAAGGATTTGGACAGAACAGACTTTTCCTGACGCCTGGCATAAAGCTGTTATAATTCCTTTTCCTAAAGAATTCCAGTGAGCAAAATAACTACAAACCTATCGCACTTTCTAGAAGCCTCTGCAAGCTTTTGGAAAAAATGGTCAACGGCCGCCTGGTGCATGTTTTAGAATCTAATATGTGCCTTGCAGCCTTTCACAGCGGATTCAGACGTGGTAGGTCTACTATTGATAACCCCATTCTTTTAGAAACTCGCATACGCACAGTTATTTTAAAACGGAACCATCTGGTCTCAGTGTGTTTCGTCATGATGAAAGAATATGATAAAATATGGCGCTATGGTATCCTTCGCGATCTTTTTAACCCTATAATGCTACCATTTGAAAAACTTACGGGAATGATAACCATTCGTCTCCCAGACAAAATGTGGGTACGCGTGCTTAAAATCAATTTTAAAAGCTAATTAGAACAAATGTATACTACCTGCAGGTGACTTTATTACACTCGATCTACAAGTAAGCAAGAAATCATGATTTATTTATTTTCAAAGAAATCTTTACACATATTACGTGATATTCACCACGCATTGCTCTGGAAGACGTTAGACAAAAGTTGCGAGTCATTTTGCGCAAAATGTACGGGCAAAACGCAGATTTTTTTTTCCTTTTTTAACATTCAGATTGTTCGAGTTTTTGAATGTTCATATTCAAATTCAAAAGTTCACTTATAATTGTCCTTGTTGATCGGGCAAAGTTGATACGTTGAGATGCTTCTTCATCCATGGAGCAAGAAGATCTTCACTTAGCTTTATCGCGAACTTTTTTCTGGATAATGCTTTTTCGAATTTTTGAGCCCTGTTATGCACATATATAACATGTGCATTAAATAAACTGTTATTTATCATACCATAAAACACAGAAAGAGGCCATCAGCGTGTTCTATGCGTGTTCAGCGTGTTCTAAAAAATTCTATGATTATATTTCGAGCTACTGATCTTGTCTTACTTAATTGAGGAACATACGACCATTTTGACTTATCTTTACCACTGAGCTGAATTTTGTCTGGATAAATTATAGACGTCATATGACTCAAACATTTTCGAAATTTTTCCAACCTATTAGCTTTTATTTGATACACTGCTCTTGTAATTTAACTTCATATTTCCATCTTCCTGGGTTTGTTTTTCTAGAAATGTTTTTTCTTCATCTTTATTGTCAAAGGATAATTCATAATTTTCATCTCTATTACTATCTGTGATTTCTTCACTTTCAACTTCAATTAAATCTTCATTTTCTGATTTATTCCCAGAAATGCAATTTTCTTGATCACTTAGTTCTTTTAATAGTTTCCAGATAGCCTCAGGTCTACCCCAAACATTTTCTTCGATAAAACGTTTTGGTATGTCACGGCAGCACAGGAAAAAAAAACTAAGTCAGATTCTCAAATGCAAACGCTACTGCTAACCATTCGTCTGCGAGACGAATATTGTCCTGAAAACACCTTGTGCGCAAATATTTCGGGAAAAAGGATTATCCTTAAATGTAGTATCCAAGGTCAAATTAAGGTACTGAGGGGCTCGATCCATTTCTGTTTTTGGGAGAGGCAGGTCAAAGTTATTTGTTATGGACTTCGTCCAGGAGACGAATGGGTATCATTCTAGGGTTTATCTGGACTTCCGTGGAAACCTCCCCATTTTTATTAATAATTTCCATGCCATTCGGCTTTTGCAAGTCCGTATTGGTGGAATTTTGTCAACTTTTATAATCTAGAGGGAGTACCCTATGGTAGCGTTCTGAGTGTAACTCTCTTTGCAATCAAAATAAATGACATACTTGACCAACTGCCTCCTTATGTACACGGTACCTTACACGTAGATGACTTCAAAATTGTTTGTAAAGGACAGGACATGCGTTTTATCGAGAGACAGTTTCAACTTGCAATCAATCGTATTATCAAGTGGACAAATAAAAATGGTTTTATTATTTCTCGGGACAAAACTTCTTTTGTGCATTTCTGTAGACGTAGGGATTTTCATCCAGACCCTGAAATCTTTATTGGAGCATAACAAATTGATGTTGTTGATTGTGTTCGTTTTCTGGGTGTATATTTTGACAATAAACTAACGTTTCTGCCACATGTGTTACAACTACGTAAAAAATGTGAACAATATCTTAATTTACTGAAGGTGCTTTCAAACACTTCTTAGGGAGCAGACCGTACCTCGCTCTTAAAAAATTTATCGAGCTGTGATCCGATCTAACGTTGACTATGCCTGCCATGTCTGTGGGTCAGCACGGAAATTTGTTCTTAAAAAAACTCGACACTGTGCACCATACTGCGCTCCGTGTCTGCTCTGGTGCATTTCGTACAACCCCAGTTTGTTGACTGTTTTGAACCAGCACTTCACTATATCCGTGAAAAGCTTTCTTTATATTACCGGATCCTTTCACAACATGACCATCCACTCCATACCTACATTTTAAGTACTGACTATGACACTCTTTATCAGCATCGACCATCCTGCATCCAGAACACCATCTGTAGGAGTTTCTTATTCTAGTTTGTTCAAGCGACAATCAAACCTGACAATCAATCCTGAAGACATATAAGCACCCAAACTGATTTATCTTTACCACCAATTGATTCTTCCATTACACTAACCAGCACTATAAAAAAACCCGTAGTATGTATGTTTCCTCTAGAATAAGACCTCTGCCTGCATTAGAACTTTAGCCACCATCATCAGAACCTATGAAAATAGAATATTCTAATTGTCAATCTAAAGAGTCAACCAAACATGAGTCAGGTCAAACTTTTGTTTCATCTGCAAACAAGTTGGAAAAACCTTTCCCCTACACACCCCTTGAAAAATCTAAGTAATCATCATTTCTAAGAAATATTGCTGTACTGTACGATTTCTCATTATAGACAAGGATTTATGTATAACATGTGAAATTAAAGAAGAAAGAATTTTTTATATATATCAACGAATTTTTCACAGTAAAAATCTAAATCTTCAATTTTTTCTGAAAATGTTACTCTTACAGGAGCATAGATTGCGAACATGCAGGATATTTTTCTGACTTAAGTGGTAAAGTAAAAGGGTGTTTAATACAGTAAATTTCATGATACTTTGTCTTTTTGGAACATACCCATATTTCAACAGTAATAAATATCAACAGTATTGACATCCTTTGTAATTTCCACGACTATTCGAATTTGACATATCTACTTATAATAAAATCAACTGTAGGACAGTGTTGGTAACCATGCCAGGTTCAACCACTTTGGTCTGTGCATCGACCGGCTAAACGCCATGTTAGGCTTAAAGAAAAACGTATGCTAACCATATGACAGCTAAATGATAATAAATTCTACTTTAAATCATGTCTGTTCAGCATATTTTCATATAAAACATCTATATCATATCAAATTATAATGTTTTAAGTTCTTAATTTAAAATAACTTTGGATTACCAGATAATACTGTAGCCATTCAAAATCACAAATTCCAAGTTAGAAACATATAAACAACTCTTTGAACGTTTCATTTAAAAAAAGGGTTTATATCAGAATCTGCTCTCAAAATATTTGTAAAAGCATATTAAAGCCCTTAAATATTTTGAAATTCGTTTTTCACTTTTTCATACCGGATTTATATCGCTCATGTTTTTGTGAAAAAAGGAGTTAATTGCCGATTGAAGCGCTCGAATACGCAATCTGGTGGAGAAAAGATTTAATTTCTCGCTTCAGGAAAATCCCGTGCAAGCCCATTGCATGACATGTAAGTTGTTCATAATGATTATTTTTTTTTCTGCATAATTTCAGATTTCATGTGACATCATTGTTCTGTGTTTATATGACAAGGTAAAAATTATTTTAATATCTAACACTTACAAACGCATTTACAATAAAGAATGATTTCATTGGCACTTTAGCATTAAAGGGATAATTTTCCTGTACCAACATCTGCGATTAGCGCCGTCTTTAGGCCTTTTTGAGTCCCGATTGTCAATGTTTAATGAAATGTTCCAAAAATCTTTCTCGCGTGAATTTGGTGGCGCCATCTAACAACCATAAAATAAAATATTTTAAGATATTTTTTCACAATTAGCATTTTAAAACTATCTGGGGGGGGGGGGGGAAAGAAAGAAAAGGACAAACTTTATATGGAAGGACTGATGCAAGTTTTTTTTTTTTTTTTTAATTTTTGACAAATAAAATTTTACAGCTTTTTTAAAAGCCTGCTCCTAACATTTTTTTTTTCTTTTGAGCAAATTATTGTTTATAAAATATACCTGTGAAATTTTAACAAGATGAAAAGTTTATGATGAGTTTACTTTTATGGAATTAAATTTTGCATTAAGGATCCGTTTTGTGAAACAGAATTTTGAGAATGATGCCTTTTTATTAAATTAATTTTCATGAAAAGGCCCTTTTTATTAATTAGAATTTTTTGAGGGGGGTCTAATTTTTGCCTGGATCGACCTCGGATATGAGCTGTGTTAATCATTACAGGTAACATTAACAATCATTATAGGTATTGTGTTAATTACAATTGCCAACTTACGAAAAAGAAAATTCGGTTGATTAAGCCGCTTTCAAAAAAAGCCTTCATTCAAAGTAACACTTTTTTCATATTTTAGAAATGAAAAATATCATTAATAGAGAAAAAATATGGATTTTTGTATTCCTATAATTATTAACCATTCTTAAATTTTTACGCAGTCTACACTTTAAGCAAAAATTCATGTTCAAATTACAGTTAAAAGCATAGGAAGTACCAAGTTTTCTTCCTCTAGATGTTGACTTATGCAAACAATGTTTGCTGTGATTTTGATGACTTGACACTATTGGAATGACCGCACATACCACAAGATGACAGTAAGACAACATTACAGAAGCCGTCATATTGGATCGGCAATTAAAACACACACAATATTTCATTTTATATCATCTGTTTAAATGAAATAATATGTCAATAATATGATTTATAGTTCTAAACTTAAAATAACACTTTTCCGTCATTTTTGACTGGGCATATGCTAGTTTATTAAGTAAAGGTTTGACAAAAACAGTGAGTCTTAAAATTTGTGAACTTTTTCATTGTTTTGCATGCAGAGCCAACTATAAAAAAATCAAACCTTCATATCTGAGGCTCGAAGCAAACTATTGATTTTTTGTGTATCCCGCTATAATCTACATTATAATTTTCAAAATGTAGCGCATTATACAACAAACTATGAAATAATTAGCGACTACCATCAACCTGGTCGACTTTGTCCTTCTCCACGGATAAAGAAAAAACGTGTATTACATAAAATTTGTTACGATAAAACTAAATATTACTGCCGAATTCTGATGGATTGCAGCAGTAGCTTAAACATAAATTATTTAATTCAGCATTTTTTAAATTGAGTTCGGCATCACTTCTGTTGTTGTTTTGTTTACTTTTTCGCACGTGATTTTACTGGTGGAAACTTTTGATTGGGAAAGTTATTTATAATTGATGCTGTAAAGTGATAACTACATTTTTGTATTATGTGTTTTCTTTACAAATCATTGAGATTTATATACATATTAATTAGACATACACGCTTATGGAATTTTAGCCGGTAACGGCTTTTATTTTAACTAGAGTTTGTTTCATGTGTGAAAATTTGCATATAATATTTCCATTAAATTGTGAGATACTCCCCAAAAAAGTAGGGTGAAACCCATAATTATTGATACCTAACCAGTAACTGACACTGCAGCAGAAATCTAACTCAAATAAGCATTTTCTTGTAAAATTATGCCAAGTAATGTCATCTAGTGGTAACATATTTGTCTTAACTGTTATAACTTATTTTTCAGCTATTGGTTTTCTAAAAAGGGATGGTGTCAGTTACTGGAGATATTGACCACATTCATGACAAAAATTAATTTTTAGGAATAAAGTATAATTTTTCAAAATTTTGTCAACAATAATTTTTTCATGTATCTTTGCTATGAAAAACAAAGATACATATAAAATAGATTTAAAACTTTGTAATAGTGGTTTGAACAAGACAAAATCCTTAAAGTGCCAGTTACTGGGGATTTCACCCTATCTCAAAATTTTCTTTTTTCTCTTGATATGCGAGATATTGAGATTTGATTATAAAAAAAACACTGTAGTTTAAACTTGTAAAGTAAAAAACACGTGAAGGATTAAAGATAGACAACTACATTGTTTTATTATTATTATTGTGTATATTATAATTATTCTTGTGTAGTATATATAATGAAATACATAAGACAACTGACATGATAATAGAAAACGGAAGGAACGGCCATACGGGAAATATTTAAACGTAGAACATACAATTAGCCTAAAAAACGCATAACTTACGGATAAACGTACAATCTGGAAACACTCAATTGTTGGGAATGGATGAGGAAATCTATTAGTCCGGGAGGCGGCAGCACAGACAATCACCTCATCGAGTTCACGGCTGAAATTCCAGAATTAGTTAAAGCTTGATACGCATATTAAAACGCAATCGGTCTGCCAAGTCATATCTTGGTGGAAAAAACTCGAAAACTAGATTTTAGCGGTTGGCTCGTAGGTTTACCATTGTGTGTTCCTGCTCCCATTCCTCCATGTTTTCATACCTTTGGGTGCAGGAAAACACAATGGTAAACCTACGAGTCAACCGCTAAAATCGGGCTTTAAGGTGTTTTCCACCAAGATATGACTTGGCAGACCGATTGCGTTTTAATATGCGAATCGAGTTTTAACTAATTCTGGAATTTCAGCCGTGAACTCGATGAGGTGATTGTCTGTGCTGCCGCCTCCCGGTCTATATCGTACGTAGAGGTCTTCAAATTTAGATGATTATAGACGGAAACGTGTCTAAATGCACCAAGGGATCAGATTTTTCCTTTTTAGAAAATTAGCCGATATATTATTTAAAAACCCTTACTAACGAGATTCAATTTTTGGAAGCAGATAAAAGGGAGGAAGGGATTTTTTTTTGTATTTTGAAGCTACTATGCAACATTCTTCGAATGTAAATACAAAAAAAACCCACTTATTCAGGATACCTTCCCGATTGTAACAGTGTTTTCTTAAAATATATATATTAGTATTTACTAGTATTTTTTAAAAATTCTGAAGATCTGTTTCATATTTCTTTCCATGTTTCCATTTTTTCTACGGTTTTAAACTTCCATCCTATTTTTCAGGACAGAAATACAAAAAACAAACAAAAAATACTCGTTCATGGTACGTTTCTGGCTGTAACGGTATCTTTGATTTGAAGAAATATTATTTCAATAAACATATTTTATGAAAGTCGTTTATTTCAATCGCTGCGGGCATTTTATATAAATCTCAATACCTTCGAAGATATCATTTCGCGTTTTTAGAGAATTGTTATACGTTTTGCTATACGAATTGCGTTACAGTTTTCTCTTTCGCTTGTGTTATATTTTCATTGAATGATTTTAATTATACAGGGTGATTTTTTTAAAGTTGTGAAAGTAAAACCCTATAACGAAAGAACCACTCATCCAAATGACCGGAAATTTCACCAGTATGCTCCCAAATCAATGGGAATTTTTTTGGCATGGTTAAAAAAAAAACTTAAAATCTCACCTTCAGATGGTGCTGTATATGCAGTAAAGTCGAGAGAGGAGCTTGAGCAAGACACACGCACAGTGGATACTCTTCACTCTGTTGTGGAACATGCGGTTTCACGTTTCCAACTCGTAGCTGAAAACATTGGACAGCACACTGAAAATCGTATGCATTAGTTGCGCAGTTCTGTACGAATGTTTTACTCCATATTTTTATTTCGTTCTATTTCTGCAGAATTACTGCATTCTGTATGTTTTTGATACACAGAATGCAGTAATTGGGAAAAGAAACTGCAAACAGCTGCAGAAAGAGAACGAAATAAAAATATGGAGTAAAACATTCGTACAGAACTGCGCAACTAACGCATACAATTTTCAGTGTGCTGTCCAATGTTTTCAGCTACGAGTTGGAAACGTGAAACCGCATGTTCCACAACAGAGTGAAGAGTATCCACTGTGCGTGTGTCTTGCACAAGCTCCTCTCCCAACTTTACTGCAAGTACAGTGCCATCTGTCGGTGAGATTTTCAGTTTTTTTAACCATGCCTAAAAATTTTCCATTGCTTTGGGAGCATACTAATGAAATTTCCGGTCATTTGGATCAGTGGTTCTTTCATTATAGGGTTTTACTTTCACAACTTTAAAAAAAAATCACCCTGTACATTTATCATCCCTTCACTCTTTTCATTTAACTGTGTTATTTTCATTCACTTTGTTTTTATGAAAAAGTTTGAAATCCATTTTAAATTTCAATTTGACGTTCCTATTTTAAACTTTTTTTGACGCAGCATGTCCCTAAAGGGAGTTTGTGGTATAAAACCCCATTCAACCAACCAACCAACCACCTTTCGCTTTCGCATAAGGAGTGTTGGTTATCTACCCTATATATTGTAAAGAATTGGGCCTCCTCATCCCGGTGCGCGATGTGTCATTCTAGCATTTCCTGTGAGTACACTTAACTGCATACCTTCCCTCGCTATTTTTGCCTTGAAGACTAGCAGACGCCGAATTCTATTGTACTGTGAGCGGAAAGTTCGGACAGTGATGTAGTGGTAAGGCGTTACCCAAAGAGGGGTCTTATGCTTTGATCCTTGCCGAGTTCGTGGGAAAGAGTTCATCTGCGAGAGAAGCGATCTCTGCACACGATTTTTAGGTTTGCGCCCGAAACTTTGCCCTTTGTCTTAGAACGTCCAATGACGGACTTAGTGAAAACGAAACAGAGGGATCTCAAGGCTGCTAAGAGGCTGGAGAGTTTCGAGGGGCCCGCCACGACAAGACCCCGCCCTTAGAAGAAGGTCCCCTGCGAGAATGAAGAAGAGAGAGGACAGTTTTTCGGATAGATCTGAACGAGAGTGGTGACTCTCTGGAAAGAGTGAGGTCTGACCTCTATTTAATTGATACAGCAGGTATCAGGTGAAAATCCCAGCGAAGTGAAAAAGCATGACAAGTGCGATAGTGAGAGTTCTTTAACTCTGAAGCATCGTGATTTAGTATATTTTTCCGAAGAGAAGGAACTGACGAGCCCTGTTCCGAATGAACTTTCTTTAGAAGTTACGACAGACAGTAATTTCCTGAGACTTTTGATTGATCGAGCTGCACTCAGAGTCAAGAGAACATTAATTTATTAGCGATTGACTCACGGAAAATAATTAAATGCTGTATTGACGTCTTGTATATATTTTTCATTAGAATTAACATTGTTATACAATAAAATTCTATTTTCTAATTTATGCGAGAAATTCTCTGTGCCAACGATCCGATCTCGCTACCACTCACCATCTTTTATCGGGTCGGTATAGAGGAGTTACTACAACTGGTGGCAGCGGTGATGGATTAATTAGCAAAAATTAATGACATTCTCTAAAGACAAAGAGTGGACTCTGAAATTTAAATCATCAAAGTGTTCCAAGAAAGAGTCTCCTTGTGACTTGTGACCTGAGTCTCCTTAGACGCCCCTGTGGATCAACACAGCATCAGAAAGAGAAATCTACCAAGAATTCTGGAGAGTGTTCCCCCATCAGAAAGAGAAATCTACCAAGAATTCTGGAGAGTGTTCCCCCATCCGGAAGAGTCCCCATCCGAAAAGTGTGACAGAGAACCCCGTCTGTGCTCCTGAGAATCTCTGAAGTCTGTGCTTCTGACGCCCTGAAAGACTCTTAGTAATGGAGGTAAGCTCTTTTTATACTCAGAGTGGCTTTAATTGTTATTAGTGTTTGTATAGGTGTTGTAGGCTTCAAAAAAAAAAGAAGTTGTATGTTTATTTTTGTGAGAGTAAATATTTTGAGAAATTTTTCCGGTAGGAAAAAAAAAAGTATGAGATATTTCCGATATAACTGTAACTTATTTAATAGACAAATTTTGTAGTTAAAATTAAATTATTGTTGAATTAATTTAATGCAAACTGAGAGTTGTGCAGTGTTACAAAATTTTAGCTGAATCTATAAATGAGAGTTCATTGAAAAAAAAAAAAATTATCGAACGCATTTCATATTTTAAGATAACAGAGCTGATTTTATATGTTTTTTGTGAATTATTCTAAATCTTTTAAGAGTGGATGCAGAGATTAAGACCACCATTGATTAAAAGAGAAAGGAATTGAATAAGACTTTTGCAAATTAAAATATTTTTACTGTGCTTTTTGAAATTGAAATTGTTGTTTTGTGTAAAATTGATCCCATATGTATTTTATAACCAAATACCAACGTGAATGTGGACGATAGGATAGGGTTGCTTATTTTTATATGTTGCATATTTCCTATATGTTATTGTTAAGCGTACCTTTTTTTATGAGTGTATATTTTGGTAATATTTTGAAGCACTTGGTAGGAATAGCATTAAATCTTATTGTATTGCTTTATATTTGTGGGAAAGATAATTTCTAATTTTAAACTTTAAAAAATGTCGGAGCTTAAATATTTTAGGAAAGCTGATTTGCAAACGTTAGCTTACGAATTTGAGGTCATTTTAGAAGAGAATGATACAGTACCGAAAATTATAAAAAAGATAGAGTCGTCAGAGGGATTTGATAAAGAGCTAGCCTTAGCGCAAATTAAACTGTTAGAAAAAGATAGAGAAAATAAATTATTGACAGAGAAGGAAGAGAACGATAGACTTCAAAAAGAGAAAGAGCGCGAACATGAGTTAGCTATGTTAAAAGCGACGCAAGAGTCAGATGACCGGAGTACCGCATCCAGTAGCATCTCAGTTAGAACGAATCATTTACCCCTAAAAACAATTATGCATCGCTTTGATGAAAAGAATTCGGATATTTCGTTGTTTTTGAATTTATTCGAGAGACAGGCAAAAAATGTAATCTAAATTCGGATATGTACTACTATTTGTTGGGTAATCGCACTCAGAAATTGTTAGAACAGGCGAAGAAAAAACCCGAATTGATGAATGCAGTTTTGACACGCGCTCAAACGAGAGAAAAGGGTGGCCCAGCTCCGAATCCGGTAAATAAACAAATTATGATTTCCGAGCGGGAAAAAGAAATTTCTAGCGGGAATGTTGAAGCGGAAACTTTGATTTCCGAGGAAGAAAAAGAAGAGGATATTTCTAGCGGGAATGTGGAAGCGGAAACTTTGAATTCCGAGGAAGAAAAAGAAGGGGGAATTTTTCGCGAGTGCAGTGAAGCGGAAGCGTTGAATTCAAAACTAGAGGGTGAAAATCTAGAAAACCCTATTGAACTGGTCAGTGTGGATAAGGGATTATCGCCTTTGCCGATATGTGAGGAATCTTCGATCTTAGCAAACATTGAAAGAGGGGTTAGTAAAATGGAAAATGACAGGTATCCATCTCTCGAAGAGATTAGAGGGAAAGGGGAAATTGAAGAAACGCATTGTAATGCGGGAGATTCTTTAATAGTGGCAAAAGCCAGAGACAATCGCATGAGTGGGGGAATGCGGGTGCTTGTCCCATTGCATTATAGAGTGGATATATTTGGCGCGTGCCTAGAAAAAGTGTCATTACACTTAGGGAAAGTTAAAGGAAATGTGTCAGAATACTTGAACCTTGGGAAAAGATTGATAAGCGATTTAACTACCGCATTTCTAAAAAGGTTTGGTGTTAAATTGAAAAATCCGAGAGTGTGTCGCACAATAAGCGATAGTATTGCATGTTGGCATCGAAAAGTTAGAAAGCTTTTGAAAGCGTTAGTATTTGGAGAATGGATAAGAGAAACGGAGGAAAATAAATTCGTGAAGGGATGTGTGTTTAATCTCACGAACATGTTAAAAAGAGGACGAGTTCTAGCCGTTGAAAATGTGTCAGAAAAACGAGAAAAGAGGAAATTTTGGTTTGACAGAAAGGCGGTAAAACGGAAGCTTAATGTGAAAGATGAGGTTTTAGTTTTAACTACCAGAAAGCCAATTAAAATGTCAGATAGTCGGATAGGGCCGGGAAGAAAGGAGTCAATAATTACGGAAACAAATTATATTGTGAATGTTCCTGGGAGGCGACAGAAATCCCAGATTTCTCACGTGAGTTTAGTAAAGCCTTGCAGAAAACGGGGTGGAGTTAGCAGATATCTTAACGCGGGAAATAAACGCACTTAAGAATTTCTGTTTACCGTATCTAGATGATATGGCGATTTTTTCAGATAGTTGGGAGGACAATATGCGTCATCTAGAAATAGTATTAAAAAGGGTTAATGACGCGAAACTAAAAATCGAATTGGCGAAATGCATGTTCGCTCAGAAAACCGTAAAATATCTTGGGCATATTGTAGGTGAGGGTAGACGGAGGCCAGCTGAGGCGAAAGTAAGGGCAATTAAGGAACTACCGGTTCCGAAATCGAAAACTGAAATTCGTAGATGTTTGGGAATGGCTGGGTATTATTCCCGGTACATAAAAGATTATGCAGTGATTGTAGAACCATTAACGAGGGCGCTTAAAGGAAAAAATAAAAAAGAAAAGATTGCATGGAGCGACGAAATGGGAAAAGCCTTTGAGACTTTGAAAATGAAACTTACTGAAGAACCGGTGCTTTACGCTCCTAATTTTCAGAAAGAATTCATAGTACAAACGGATGCTAGTGACTTAGGTATTGGCGTGGTATTGGCTCAAAGAGAGGGATTGGAAGAGCACCCCATAATATATTTAAGTCGAAAATTTACTGATAGTGAGAAAAGTTTCTGCGCCACTGAAAGAGCGTGTGCTGGAATTATTTTTGCGATAAAAAAGTTAAGGCATTATATTGATGGACAAAACTTTTCTATCGAAACAGACCACAATCCCTTGGTATTTCTAAAAAGAAATTCTGGAAATAATCCCAGGTTATTAAGGTGGTCCTTGGCTCTGCAACCTTATAATTATGCCATTTCTCATCGCGCAGGCAAAGACATTCCACATGTTGATTGTCTGAGTCGAGTTTAAGGAGATTTCTTGATAAACTTTTGTATATAATTATTTTAAGATTTTTTATTTCACTGTGTTTTATTTCATTATGTTCATGATTTCTTATCAGAGCGCGCAAAAAAAGAAAAGGAAGGTAGTATTATCTTATTCATGTATGTTTTTTTTCTTGCCACTCGGATGTAATTTGAGCTTGCAATTCTTTATCCGACTCTTAGAGATTCTTAGTGTTTCACCCTTAAGAATCGTTTGAGGAGGGGGTGTTGTAAAGAATTGGGCCTCCTCATCCAGGTGCGCGATGTGTCATTCTAGCATTTCCTGTGAGTACACTTAACTGCATACCTTCCCTCGCTATTTTTGCCTTGAAGACTAGCAGACGCCGAATTCTATTGTACTGTGAGCGGAAAGTTCGGACAGTGATGTAGTGGTAAGGCGTTACCCAAAGAGGGGTCTTATGCTTTGATCCTTACCGAGTTCGTGGGAGAGAGTTCATCTGCGAGAGAAGCGATCTCTGCACACGATTTTTAGGTTTGCGCCCGAAACTTTGCCCTTTGTCTTAGAACGTCCAATGACGGACTTAGTGAAAACGAAACAGAGGGATCTCAAGGCTGCTAAGAGGCTGGAGAGTTTCGAGGGGCCCGCCACGACAAGACCCCGCCCTTAGAAGAAGGTCCCCTGCGAGAATGAAGAAGAGAGAGGACAGTTTTTCGGATAGATCTGAACGAGAGTGGTGACTCTCTGGAAAGAGTGAGGTCTGACCTCTATTTAATTGATACAGCAGGTATCAGGTGAAAATCCCAGCGAAGTGAAAAAGCACGACAAGTGCGATAGTGAGAGTTCTTTAACTCTGAAGCATCGTGATTTAGTATATTATTTTTCCGAAGAGAAGGAACGGACGAGCCCTGTTCCGAATGAACTTTCTTTAGAAGTTACGACAGACAGTAATTTCCTGAGACTTTTGATTGATCGAGTTGCACTGAGAGTCTAGAGGTCATTAATTTATAAGTGATTGACTCACGAAAAATAATTAAATGCTGTAATTAACTTTCTTGTACATAATTTTATTAGAATTAATATTGGTATGCAATAAATTATATTTTTTAATTTATGCAAGATAATTCTCTTTACCAATGATCTGATCTCGCTACCACTCAACATCTTAATCAGGTCGGTATAGAGGAGTTACTACAATAAAATCCTAATAAAACGAATTTGTGAAACGATTTTATGAAACGAATTTATGAAACGATTTTATGAAAAGACTGATTAAACGACTGATTGCGTTTCAGGGCTATTTTTAATAAAATATTAAACGCTTGATGGTGAAATTAATACAAATTGTCCATAAAAATCCGCGGATGTCGAAACTGGTAATAGAATTTTGAAATTCGAATTAGTTTTCGAGATATTATTTTTTTTCTAATTTTACTGACATTTCTGTAATGATGGCAACTAATGACTCAGTTTTTTTGTGACAAAAAAGGGAAAAAAATTGAAAAGGATCCCGATAGGGATTATTGATTCCTTTTTATTCGTCATTTTCAAACTGAATTTGAATTTATCTTTTATTTCAATCAATAATGAAGACAAGATTGTGTTAAATTATGTTTTACAGGAAAATTTGAAAAAAAAAATCGCATTTCTATCGTCAGGATTCAATCGTCTGTCAGCAGTTAATTTAATTTATAAAATGAAAATATTTTGAATAAATTCGTCCAAATGACGTCATTTATGTAAATACGTCATTTATGTTTATACAATTTATTTAATATAAAGAAGCCATTTATTTATTTTTATGTACAAAAAGAGGTAAATTGAAAGACAATTATAAATAAATTGTATATATACATATAAATACATGTACAAACAAGCATAAAAGTTCGGTGCTTTTCCAGTATATGACGAAACAGAGAAAATAGCCTTGGCGGAAAAGGAAATTTGGCAACATACTTTCTGTCAACCTATTCACTTTGTCATTTCGTATACAGAAGCATTTTTTCAATATTTATACAATTTTGTTTAGCGTAAAATGTCATTTATCCTATTTTATATATAATCAGAAGTAATTTGTATAGAAAAAACAATAATAATATACATATAATTAAAATACGCATATAAACAAAAAAATCGTCGAATTTGTTTCCATGCCTGTTTATGTCATTTGGCACCAAATCTCACTTTCTAATGCTCGAATTGCGCCAAGCTTTTTAAAAAAGCGTCAAGACCCCTATAATAGAAAAGCACCAAAAGTTCATTGGGTTTGTTTTCATAACTTTTGGCAACAAATATATGTATATTAACGAATCTATCCCTTTCCGAAGCTCGAATTACGCCAAACCTAAAAGCAAAGGATCCTATACTGGAAAAGTACCCGATTTTCTTCTGGACAATATTCAAGTGACATAACATGGTGTAAAATTATCGCGGATAGCAAATTTGTTTAAATATCTCATCAATTGATGCCGAATAAATGCAGGCATGCATGCACAAAATATTTAATTAATTTTGTATGATAAATAATTATTAGAAAATTCGTATATACATATTAATTAAAATAAATAATTTACATATTTAAAATAACATGAAAATATGCATGATGGTGCATTAAAATAGAGAGAAAATTAAAACCTGTTACTGAAAATGTCTATAACATAGTACTTTTCAATACCGTGGTTCTTAATGTTATTCACAAGCAGATGGAATTTTTCTCATCCTTAAACGCAAAGGAAGAATAGAATACAGATCGTTGTTATAAAAGTCTGAGAGATAGCCACAATTTAAACCTAACCATTTTATACAAGCTGGTTTTCAAGGTGTAATTGATTTTACTTATCAATCCCGAAAACAGTCGTCAGTTGTCGCAACAGCTGTGTATGAAGCCATGATAACAAAAAATAAATAAAAAAATACCCGATTAAAACGTTAAAAGCATGGCAACCCAATTACAGATTTACCAATATTTTAAAAACAAAGCACGCTGTCATGTTTTTAGAGGCCTCTAAGTCTGAGCGGGGGTTGGCGAGCGTAGCTCGCAGGGGGTAGGCCCCCTAGTATATATATAAATACATTACTAGAGAAAGATAGGGATTGAGCGGGGGGATATTTTCGCCACTTTTAAAATGTCAGAAATTAATATCTCTACAGATATTTGACTGATTTCAATATTTTTTACCTTTTGTATTTGAAAAGAGGAAAAGAACGAGGTGGGTTAGATTGTTTTTATGATTTAGGTTTTCTATAGGAACTTTTGGTCAGACTTGAAAGTGTAACATACATTTAAATGTCAGAAATTAAATCGGCAGTCATTATAATGGCTCTAGTTTGGAAAGGTTTTTGTTTGAAAATATACAGTCATACAAATTCGGAGTTTCTTTCCAAACACAATGCCGTATTGCGAAAAACATGCCGGTATTCGGTGCCGAAGGCAGTGGTGCTCCTAATACTAAATCCCTCCCACATAAATATGGCTAAATTCAACACTTATTTTAGGTATATAAGTTTATTAACCCGAGGCCTGGGCAACCTACAGGGCGAGTCCGCTAGTAAAAAATAAAATGATTCATGAGTTTTCAGAAAATGAAATAGTAAAACTTTATTTTTTCATTACAGGAACATAATGCTAGAAAAACCACCAGTTCGTCGGAGGTCAACAAATTCATCAGAGTCTCGATCTGATCACATTCCTGGTACTTCTTATTTACCGGTTAACCAAATTGAAAAATCTTTTTAAAGAACTGGAGAAGTTTCTTATGTTTCTTTAATGGAGGTTTCATCTTAAAGTTCTTTTTATAAGAATAAATTACATAAATTAAACCAAGTGCTTAATCATAAAAATAAACAAATACAACTACTCCAACAAAATTGAGGCGTTAACAAAAAATTAGAAATCTTAAATGCTTTAATTATAGATAATAAATTAAAAATATTGATGTATGCTGACGCTTTAGAAATTTAAAATGTCTTCTCTAAATGTGGTGTTTATCTCGATAATTAGCTAATGTAACTGATGAAACTATGCCCAGAAAATTACTCTTCTGAACTCTGATCCTTTTCTTTAGCATTGCAGTTTTATCCAACCGCAGCTTATGAATATGTACGTAACACTTTTAAATTAGTTCTTCCTGACAAAATTAACTTTGCAAGATGGGGTCAACAAGTTAACCCTCCTACTGCCAGGTTTTAATTTTTTTATAAGCAATCATAGTTTTGCATACATTGAACTACAAATTTAGTTCTATTAAACGTATCTACCTTGTACAAAATGCCTATGATTTTATTTATTAAGTTTAAATTATTTTTTTTTCTGCTTCAAAATATAAAACACTTCAAAACACAAAATAATGGCGTCAAATAAGATCCCATTGTTACTAGGAGGTTTAATGGCAAATTTGGATTTACGCAAGAAGCTTTTAAAGCAAAAATAAAAATCGCACTATCCATTATTTTTTTCACTGGTGTTTGATGAAATGGTCATTTATCAACACATTGAATTTGATGGGAAGCAAGTATATGATCATGTAAAAATTGGCATTGATGAAAAAAATGACTGTCTTCTGGTAGCAAAAGAAGCCTTTTTGTTTATTTTTGTACACGTTAATGAACGCTGGAAACTTGCTCTTGGGTATTATTTAACTGATAGGGTGAATGCAGACCAAAAACCAGATTTGGTAAAATAATTAATGTTACTCCATGTTATCGGAATCGTACAATATTGTTGGAACTACTTTTAATGGCGTGTTTTCTAATTTAACCACTTCATTTCCAGGCTTAATTTCGCTGGTGAAGGGCTATATACCAGGCTGTGCGGTGTAAAATGTTTGTGTCATAAATCATTTCATAACTTCCGTGATTTAATAGTAACAAATGTAAGGTCGTTAAAGGATTTACAACATTATCATAATACGTATAAAATAATAATATAAAACTTGCACATTACATACATACACTGATATACATATATACAGTATATACATAAAACTCAGGAATTTATTTTAAAGATTTATGATATTGATCAAAATGACTTCTACTGCACAGTCCAGGAAAATCTTCACAACCAGAACACATTAGCCGAGTATCTTTCTTAACATGTTTAGTTGTACAAATACGGCATCACTTTTGGGGACGTTACTTTCGATCTGTGCTTAGAATCTGAACAAGTTTATGGAGTTTTAGTTTCGTCTCCTTTACTACTACGAGCAGAAAACATTTCTTTATAACTGTCACTGTACTCTAAGTATTTCTTCGGAAAATTTTATAATGAAATCTTTGAACGTAACATATTCACCACCATTCTATGAATGAAAAGAACATTCAAAAGCGTTCTAGAAGCCATATGAATACTAAACTTCTGAAACCACGTGTACGATTTGCGATTTGGATTATACGGTTGCAGTAACTGATTGACATGGTCAACAGATCCCATCGAAGAGTTGTACTTCTCAATATACAATGGTTTATAGATAAATTCTTTCTTTCCACCAGAACAATGGCATACTTCTTCACACAGTCCAGCATCATACCGTGATGTCATAACGTATATATCTCTTTTATCTTGGAATCTTACTAAAAGATTGTCAGCATTTCGTAAAACTAAGGATGCTTCCTTAGCAAGTGGTTCTTCCATAAGCTGGTTTGGTACACCATGGTTAGTCCGGATGGTTCCAGTTACATAAGTGTCATGTTTTAATAAGTACACATAAAGACGCACAGATAGGCACCAATTATCAACAACAACGTGCCCCCTTTCATTGAGAAGATCCTGAACTAAGTACAGTACAATTCTTTCTAATACTGGTAAATCCGTCGAATCTGGAATCGATGGTATTTCATAAATATCCTTGCTAATATACACTGAACAATTCCATGTGTATTCTTGAAATTTGGTATCACTTAGACATAAGCAAAAAAGTTTCAAGCAAAAATGTAAACTTTTATCTTTTATCAATTGCCGCAAATGCAGTCGCCCCTTGTACAACATCAAACACTCATCAATTGCAATAAGTTCACCTGGATCTAAAATCAGTTGGCTCCACTCCCGTAATATTGCCAAATACTGTGCAAATCGAGTGACTGGGTATCCTTTTCTCGCTGCTTGTGGATTCAAAAAATGCAAAAAATAAAAAATACTTTGGAAACGATTTTGAATCATAATTTTTACATAAAAACATTTCTGTTCGCAACACAAGTTACTAGACGACCAATAGTCACTCATTTCTGAAAGGCGTACAAGCCCCATCAAAAAAAATATATGCGAAAAATATATACATTTCCGGTATTGTCGCTTCACGCCATGTCAGCCCATGTACTTTCAAGGAGCGATAGTTAGTTTCTTCAAAGTACTGGTTTGCATGTTCATTTGTCCATTTACATAGACGGTGTATCACATTCGAAAAAATTGGTTCAAACCATTTACAGTACTTCCATTTCTGCCGTGTCCACGGCTGGGTGGATATCAAATCCATTTTCAAATTCTTTCAAATTCCGTTTCGCGACTATCACAAAAAGGATCAACAACATAGGTCCAATCGCCAACTGTTCTGACTTCCACATCTTCATCTGAAATGTCTTCAAAGTCTGAGTCTCAGAATCGTCCTCACTCCCTTAAATATAATCTTCATCATCACTATTTTCACCATCCATGACAAAAATAAATAATATATGACAAATATAAAACGTGGGAACACGCACAACAGTTGAATCTCTACCGATATTTTGATTTTGGACGAGATTATGCTAATTTATTCTTCGTCGCTCCTTTCGCCCTCTAGCGGCGTACTGTTAGAAAGTTTGCACGATTTTTTCCCACTCTCTTAATGTTGATATTGTTTATCGATGTTGATATCGACACACTTTCGACAATGGTCGAAATCTTATTTTCTTTCTTATAATGACGTAAGATGTGTAGTGAACGTAATGGTCACTGATTACCGAAATCAGAGGACGAACACAGCGTACGTCCTGGTCGCTGATTACTGAAATGAGAGGACGTACGCAGCATACATCTGGGGGGGGGTGAAGAGTTTAAGTATGATTTTAAGTTAGGATGTTCCTATGACGTATATGCTGTTAAGACCCCTTTTCCCATCTCTATAACCCGTCAGTTGAAGTAGCCATTTTGCTTGACCCATTTATATATTAATATGGCTCATATGCTCATAATGCTCTCATATGTGATAAAAGGTGTCTTTTTTGAGACAAACAATATACCGACTGGAAATACATTGAAACTTTGCTTCAAAAGCGTGTATTTAAAATAATTACATTTTAAAAAATGGCAATCATGCTTATTATACAAAAAATAAACCGAATATTAAATTTGAAGCTCAACTCTTTAGTAATAGTGTGACTGACGATTGAGAATATCGTAACTATAATAACCAAATTAAAAAAAAAGTGTAAAGACTAAAATTTCTCAGAATTTTTTACAACTTGTCGTTTTAAATTAGCTCTCAATATCAAGGTATGTATTTAGAAAAGCTGTATCTAAAGAATACTCCCTTGAAATTTTGAAATTTGCTGAAGAAACAAGTGAATATACATATTACATCTTAAAACTAGAGAAAATCAAGAAATGGCCTGCATTTCAAACCGTAAAACTGGTTTCATAGGGTTTTTTTTACTTATTTTCAAAGTTTAGTATATGTTATCAGAAATTATATTTTGCCAGAAGACATATCTTAAATACCGGGTGCGCGATAAGTTCGTTAAAACTTTAAAAATTCACGAAAAAGAAACGGATTATGCTAAAAAATTGTGGTTTGTAGGAATGGGATTAGAGGGAGGTCGGATTTTTTTAATAACAAAAGACAGGCTGTTAAAAATTACTGATAGATGGCGTTGGCTTGCTTAATATGAAGCAGCTTACTCTTATAGTACAGCGCCTAGAATAAATAGCGTGGAAACCGGCTACAAAATAGTACTAAAAATTGAATCCGATAAATGTACAACGAGGCTGAACAATAAAGGGTGGATCACAGCGTCATCTGCTAGCACGTTTCAGCGTAAATATTGTATAAGAATCAAACTGTCAAACTGAGAAAAAGTTTTGGACAGTGGTAAGTATTTTAAATACTTAAATTATGTTTTCTCCGAATTAGATAGTGATTTTCATAAGCTTTAAAATTATGAAAGATAGTGATCATGGCTAAAATATGATATTTCTAAATGATAAATTACTAAATTTTTGTTTAACTTTGAAAAGAGCTAGCAGATATCGCTGCGATCGTCCTATTATCATATAGCATAGTTTCACATTTATCGGCTACATTTTTTAGCACTTTTTAAAGCACTACTTGGATAGCCGGTTTCCACACTATCTATTATAGACGCTGTATTTATAGTAAAATACCCATTTCGGTGAAACGTCCGAAAAGCTTCAGTATCCCAGCATATGACACGGCCCTTTTCTCGTGTTTTAGTCATTTTTCTATGCGGAATTTTCACAATGTGCCAGTTACTGATTCCCCGATCTTCGAAAAGAATTCCCACCCCACAGGGGGGTACCTTCTGTAAGTATTCACGGGCTTCGGAACACCAGGCACCTTAGCGATCTTTCTCTTGTCTAATCTTTCCTCTTTGTTTCACTCTCATTGTGGTTTCCTTTCCTGTGGTAAGGGCGATTCTGCAGCGTTTGCGTGCGTGGCGACCAGTGTCCTTGGAAAGGGAGATCCTGGCAGTTGAGGGAAACCAACACACTGCTTTAGCCTCTGCTTCAGGTAGACGGGAGGTGCATATTGGTCCCGTATGCATAAATCGGCTGATCAGCTGACTTGTCACTGGCTGGGGATCAAGTGACCAATCACATACTAGTCATCTTGTTAAGGGTGGAGACTGAAATAGGTGTGTCTTGAACGTATGGGCCCTGGTTAGCACTGGTGCACGAATGTGCATCCCTTTGTTGGGCGCGGTAGGGGATGGTGCGGCCGAGGTCTGAATTGTTTTACTCTCTAATATGGATGGAAGTACTCCCCCCAATTCAACCCCACTCAACCAACGATGGAAGTATTTCACTTTCTTCTATTTCTCTCTCGTGTGGAGTACAACAAACTGTACAGATGAATTCATTCACTTGCTTTTTTGTTATTAAACGTACTGACAGTGTTTCTGATAGTTATTTTAAGAGAACTTCAACATTTCCTATCGCGAAAACATTTCAATTTGTTTTCGAAGACGGTTACTCACTTAAAAAACTAATATCTGGGGATTTGCTTGTTGAGGTTCTTAAAGCCCAACATTCACAATTTCTCTCAAATTTCACAACAATAGTCTCTTTTTCTGTTTCTGTTCAGGCCCATTAACCCTTTAACGGATAAAGCACTTCAATTGTTAAGATGTTGAAATAAATGATTGACACCGGAAATTATGAACAAATTTATTTTTATATATAAAAAAGCGATATTTCACATACATAATAAATGAAAAACATTTCTATTAAAATTCTGCTGTCATTGTTGAGTTTCGTAATTAAAGTTTTGTGGTTTCGTGGGGAAACCAGTGAACGTTAAAAGGTTAAACTCTAAATACAAGCCTTGGTGTAATATCCTAACCAGAGTTTTATTCTCTACAAAGGAAGAACTTCTATAAAACTGAAAAGATGAAAATGTCATAGATGTACGCCATATTATCTGTCTGAATGAGCAAGTGCTTCCTACGATGCACATCATTCAAACTTTCAATAGCCCTACTTTACCAACCAGAATCAAAGCGGCCTACCTGAGCTGTTCTGCCGACCTTATATACTTAACCCACTCCGTTGTTTTAAATGCCAGCGCTATGTTCATACTACTACTAACTGTCGTGGTTATGTTACCTGTGCACGTTGTGCGGAAGTCGGCCACGATGGTAAATCATGCAAAAAAACTTAGCGCTGCATAAACTGTAATGGTGACCATAGAGCATACTTTCGCTCTTGCCCAAACTGGATCCGTGAGAAAGAAATTCTTGCCGTCAAAATCACTCAAAACTTTCTTATTCTGAAGCTCGAAAACTTGTTGAATCTAGAACACCATCCGTAGGAGTTTCTTATTCTAGTTTGCTCAAGCGACAGTCAAATCATTAAGACATATAAGCACCCAAACTGAATTTTCTCTACCACTAAATGATTCTTCTATTACTCTAACCAGCACTATAAGGAAAAAAACCAGTAGTATTTATGTTTCCGCTAGAATAAGACCTCTGCCTGCATTAGAACTTTTGCCACCATCATCAGAACCTATGAAAATAGAATATTCTAATCGTCAATCTAAACAGTCAACCGAACATGTGTCAGGTCAAACTTCTGTTTCATCTGCAAACAAGTTGGAAAACCTGTTTCTGTTGGAAAAATCTGTGCCTACACAAAAAGCAAAACAAAAATCATGTGCACAGAAAGAGAGAAAAAAAACCTCATTCCAATCCTCTTCACAGTGGAAAACTCTGAAGGGGAAAAACAAGAAACCTTGTCTTGATTAATCGCTTGATAGTTTAAAGGATTCCAAACAGCTGCTGCACTATGCAGAGGAAGTTATGGAATCAGCCTTAAAGGTCTGACTCAAATAATGATAATACTGTTTTTGAGGTATTCGAACCTACGTGATTTTAACTATGTTTCTTTTGGTAATCTATTGTTTAAGTTAAATTTATTTCTGCTAGAGACTTTGGACACTTTATTAACTGTTAGTTTAAAGATTGTATATATTTTAACTGTTAAAACGTCTGTTTATTTCTTCTAGATGTTGCGTTATATTTTCATTGAATGATTTTAATTATACATTTATCATCACATCACTCTTTTCTTTTAACTGTGTTATTTTCATTCATTTTGTTTTTATAACAAAGTTTTAAATCAATTTTAAATTTTAATTTGCTGTTCTTATTGTAATTCTTTCTTTTGGGGCAGCATGTCCTGAAAGGGACTTTGTGCCATAAAACCCCTTTCAACCAACCAACCGACCAAGCAATCTAAAAGAATTTAACCAACACCGCTTGATCTGGTAACGATAGCATATTGCTGGCATCGAATGGAGAATCTGTGTACATTTAAGTGTTTCATTGACAGCCTGATTTGCATAAATCTGCTTCATATAATGTATGCAGTGCCATCTGTCGGTAATTGTTGAACCAACTTTTTTTGTGATTTTAAAAACTCAGATTTCTCTCCAATCGCATTCCTGCAAACCGCAATTTGTTAGCCTTATTTGTTTATTTTTTAATGATTTTTTTTTAATTTTAACGAGCTTACGACGCACCCGGTATTTTTCTTTCTACAAGAATAACAAAGACCTTTTGTAAATGTTCTTTTCTTCACTTAGATATCATGGTCGTTGCAATAACAACCAAACTGCTAAACAATATACAACGGCATATAAAAACTGCTTGTGAATGATCATGTAAGATCCTTTCATTCGGGTAATTGCATACATTAGAGTGAAATTACTGTGTTGAATATTTCTAGTTACCGTTCCTACGAGGTTGTAATTAAATTGACGTCAAAATCAATTAACAGTATGACCCAAAATGAAAATTCCAAATCTGCTTTACAAGAACATGACTATGCTTTTATTGCAAGAATATTAAATGAATTTTCCAAAGATATATTATATTGCCAGATTTCTTGCAAAGAAATTAAATTCTGCTTTAATATGCATTCACTGCATTGATGTTTTGATGGAAACAGACGCACCATCTTTGAAATTTATCACTTAAAAATCATATGGAGAATTGGTTTATTCCTCAGATGTTTTGCATAAAGTATGTATGGAGTGCAAATCCATTTTTAGGAAAGAAGTGCTTAAAAACAGATTCTCAAATACCAAAAAAAAAACCTTCGAAGAAACCTTGCGTTTTTATTCCAAAAGAATATATTGTTTTAAATATTGTAGGTACAAGATACTATTTTCCTGATCTGATCATCAAAGAGACAATGAAGTTAAATTATGTGCATTTATTAAAAGAAAATTATGTTCATTTATTAAAAGTAATTAGCAAAGTTTATGTGAAGGTTCCATTTAGTTATTACATATAGCTAAAAACAAAACCAGAATCAGTTTCACATGCACTTACAAAAATATATATAATTTGAAAGATTTTGAATATCTCGCTGGGCAATTATGTAGCATTACACTGCATTGCTTATTATATACGTTCTTTGATATTCTACTTATTTGTGGCTGAGAGGTTGTGCTCTCGAAGCTGGTAGACGGGAGGTGCTGGGTTCGATCCCAATCGCGCCCGTCGGCCTAATCGTTCGGAGTTTTCGTGGTTTTCTTCGAGCCGTGGATTTATCCATGCGTAAATACGGGTTAGGTTCCCTTAGAAAGACCCACACGAAGGGCACTCCCCCCGGGCCTATATCCCATGTGTAGATAATTGGCCGTCAATAATCAACCCAACCCAACCCATTCTACTTATTTAATTCCTTCTATAGTTAAATAACTTTTGGAATGTTTTTGTTTTATAATTTCTTGAGGAAATTAGTTTCTTTTTTTTAAATTTATGCTTATTTTGTAGTCAAAGTTAGTTGTTAAATTTATACATGTCCTAACAATATAGATTACTTTTTTATATAGTAAATTTAAATATATGTATATGTCCAAATTATAAAAATGTCAATTATTTTTTATTAAATCTAATAGAAGTAAATATGAAGATATTGGCATTGTAATAATAATAATATTATTATTATTATTATTAAACTTAGTGCATTATTTTTAAATTAATAAACTAATGTTTTTCTTAGAAAAGTTTTTTTTTTTGCACTATGTAGTACAAAAAAGATCCAGACGTTCCGGGAGTTTTGAAATATTAATAACTAACTATGTTAAACAAAATCATGCGGTTTTCAGAGAAATGCTTAGAAACATGTCCGATTTTTTTTCAAATGTGTTAAACTTTTTATAATAGTTCCATTTTTAGCTAATAGGTGGCACTGCAGTACAATGCTATTATTCTGATTATCTAAACCTTGCGCAATATAAGAAGATGAGTTCATTGTGCAGCATCTTTCCTAAGGTATTGCTCAGATTTTGATTTAAGGCTGTTCTCTACTTTATGACATATTTTTTTCATTCTTTTTAGTTCGGAAACGCGTGAAATTGATAGGTGTTACTCAGAAACTATGTAATTGAAATATGTTCTCCATTTTCTAGTAAACACAAAAGATCTTTCAGAAAATACTGTCAAAGTTGGCGTTTTGAACAGAGTTTTCGGACGTGACAGTGAGAGAAGGAAAAAATTCCAGCTAATCTCGTCATACGAATCGGTTATAGCTTCGGTAATAATTTAATTATAAAAAAATGGAAAACTCATTTCGATTCCAAAACGCTTCAATAGTTAGACATTCCAATTTTATGCATTTGCGTTAAAAACTGAGACTGAAATTGTGTCAAAGTTTCGCGTTGGTGAGAAGATCATTTGAAAAGTTTGTTAGTTTTTTTTATAAGCGGACATTTTCAATTTTGGAACCGGTTTTGAAAGTGAAAGTATCCCTATATAAAAAAACTGGAACCAAAAGCTGAAAAGTAAAAACTAACAACGTTAGAGATCGACCTCAGCTATGCTATGCCACAGAAATCATTTTAAAATATTAAAATGCGAGCGAGAAATCGCGCAAGAACCTTCCCATAGACTTAAAATTAGCCTGCGCGTTTTTTCGCATGACTAATGTAGGCTCTTAAGGGTCGTTTCTTTTCAAACATTCTACAGAAGATTAAAAAAATTCATTTTTAAGGAACTTCGATGCAATTTGATCTGTAACTTCTATGCAGAATTAAAAGCTTGCAGGCTGTTTCTATACGACAATACTGATGGCTATACATTTGGAGAGACCCGTACCTTGAGTCGTTCTGTCTTCAAGATCTTCAGATGTTACACCTTGTGACTTTTGGTTATGGGGCTACTTAAAGTCAGATGCGTACAAGGATCAACTAATGTCATTGACCCAGTTGAAGATACTATGCGCCATGTTTCAGGGATACGCTTTTTAATGCTCTTTTATTCTGTGCTGGCTGTATTTAATCCTGTGAAGGCTGTACTTATAAGTGGTGGTGTCACCTTAGAAAGTTGTAACACTTAAATACTGATTATTTCTTTTCCATAAACTGTACTTTACCACGGATAAACTATATTCTGAAATTCTCCACTTGTTATTCAAAAATGTAACTATTAGAATATATATTTTGCTTTTTACATTATAAAAAAAATCCGACTTGTTTTTAAGAATTTCTTTGAAAACCGCATATACAGTTTACATAGTTTACTAATTATTAGCATTTGAAAACATTTCGAACGTCTGGAACACTCACTATTCTTTAAGGGCTTGTACCTTGTCATTAAATCCAGATATTCTTATCGAAATTGTATCACTTTATACAAATGTGTCCGCTCTTTCCAGTTGTTTATTTTGCGTATAGGTTTTACAGAAATATTACAAATTGGAGTTTTTTTTTAATAGGCTTGACGCATTTTCAGAGCACTTTTTTTAATCCTTTATAACTCGGAAACTGTTAGAGATAATGACAATGTTTCTATGGTGATTTATGATCCATATAGGCTCTTATATCACCTCCTTTCGTTTGGTAGATTACCTGGAGCTCACCTTGTATATGCCTCCATAATATTAAAACATCAACGAATGTAAACAAAATCTTTTAAACAGACAAAAAATATCAAATATAAATAATATATACATGACACTACAGAATATAAGCAATATGTATAAAATTACTTAATCTCTAATAAAGTGCTTAAATTGCAGTATAAATATACAATACAAGTACGCGTATCTGAAATAGAACAATAAAAATATAAAAAATTATGTAATTAATTCGACACCAACAATTCTCACAAAATACCACTTTGAGATAGAACATTACATCAAGAATAGGATATGAATACAAAAAATAAGCTTCAGAATATCAAGTATTAATAAAACACTAAGGACAAACAAATCTTCATCCAACACCCGAGCCGCCCTCTTGGAGAACAATGTATAATAGAATCATAGTTGCTCCATCCTTATACCTGCGAATAGATGAAGGAATAAGTTGATCCAACACGAACAAACAAAGTAGACACACATAACGAAAGATAAATGAAAAGTACTATATTAATTCCAAGAAGTTGTTATAAACAATGAAATTCGGGATGATTTTCAGCTTAAAGAAATAAATAAAACAATAATCATAGACGTTTGTCTGCACAAAATTATATTTATGTGACGTAGTTATAAAAGCAACTTAACAACACTTTTCAACACAGTTAAAAGTGTTTATGAATTCGGGTTGTCTGTCTGCCGTCAGTCCGTGTGAAAACTCCCGTAAATATACTCTGATTGCCATGCAATGTATATATTTTATTGAGGTTTAATATGGCTTGTTTGGTATTCAAAATTAAATTGTGTAGCATTTATAGTTAATTTACAGGGACACTCAAAATAACTCCCTTTCATTACTGTCTATGGGGAAAAATTGTTTCCTATGTACTTTGATAATGTTACACTATTTCAAACGTATTAAAAATTATATATATCACTGAGGTGCACTACAAGAGGCTTGCAATAGAATAAGATGTACTTGGTATCCATCCTTCACTTACAGTGACACACAGAAGAAGTCTGTTACAGTAGTGTCTATTAATAATTGCTGGAAATGCGTTTTCAGTTGTGATACGCGTTTTTAAGTTAAACTCATTATATGCAAATGACTTGGTCTATATAAATTCTATAGATCCTATACAGGGGTGCACAAAAGATAATCGTGTAGATTAGAGTTTATTGGCGGAATTCGCTGTAGGGGAATTTTCAGCTGTGCTATGAGTTTCCTAACTGAAGTAAATTTTTAAATACTATGTAGTATATATACAAATCTGTATATCTATACAAGGCTGCACAAAATAATTCGGAAATTTTCCGACTATTAAAGGTAATTGCTGGTATTGATAGCATATTTTTCCCCTTCGAATATAACCCCCTTGGGTTTTCAAATGTGTTATGCGTTTTCCAAATTGTTTACTTAAACATGATCTTTCACATTTATTACAGTATTCTGAATGTGTTGGAAAGTGTTTCATAATATATGCTTGACGCATGATTTTTCTTTGTTAGATTATTTTAATCAAGGTTTGAGAATATATTTTTATATTCCTTCAATTATTCCCTATTTAAAAAATGAAATAGCAGACATAATTTTTGTATCATTTTCAATACTTATTTTGAAGTAAAAAAATATTTACTTGACAATTTAAAATTCATAAGTCATGGTTGCCACTCTGTGAATTTACGATAAATATAATCAATAAAACAGGTGCCCCACGGTCTGCGTCTTCGAAATCTACCTATACCTGTATGCCGCGCCGTCTGGGATTTTTTCTTTCCTTGGCGTACTCTAAAATTTTGAGACAGCAATATCTAGTTACACAATATGATACCCATAACAAATCATTTGACAGCCTTGGGAATAATTGTGCAGTTTTAACCCAATTTTATGTAATATTGTATTGCATATATTATGCAATTTATGTAATATTCTTTATGTAATGTATATTGTTTCTTTTTAGGCAGAAGCTGTCAACTATTAAGCATAATAAAAAAAGAAAAAAGCATCCTCAGCGCAGTAAAGGAAAATCTAGACTATCCTAAACCAGCAGACTGTTTAAAGTGTAAAGACTTAAAGGTTGAAAACTATTCGTTAAAAAAACAACTGACAGAGCTCGCTGGAGAAGTCCAGTGTAAAACTGAAGCAGTGGGGTATTACCAAATTAAGTATAAAGAACATAAAAAATATATAAACTCTACAAACAAAATAAGGGGAAATCAGTATCCAAAATGAATCCAGATTTGATAAAGTTTGGCGAACATTTGAGTGTTGACAAGTTCAAGCTTGCCCATCGCCGCCTTGGTGATTTTTTAAAATATACATGGGATTTGTTAGATGTTGTTTTTGGAAGAGGGAATCTTGCGATCAGTGTCGTTAAAGGTATGAAAGGATCGAGTAAACAAGTCCTGGATCCAAACTATGTTTTGGATATTCAGGGCCATGTTGCCTGCAAGTTTGGTGTAAATGTGTCACTTGTGCGTGCCACCATTCGAAACAAGCTAAATTCTGCAGCAAAGGCTGTGAAATGTGAAAAGAATTTGTAAATACATTTGGTATTTAAATAAGATGTAAATTATAAAGCATAAACATCAAATGTTAATAAAATGGTTTTTTTTTAATTTAAACCTTATTTGTTCTATAATTTTATACAAGATAAAATTGGAAGAACAAATCAGAATGCAGGTAAGAGTAATTTTTGTAAATTTTACCATTTTTTTAGAAACACAGAAAAACATATATTTATTTTACTTTTAATATGAATTTTATGCAGTTATTTTTTATTAGCTGTAACATATGTAATACATTTTATTTCATAGTAAATGGTATATAATTTAGAAATTTACTTATATATATCCTTTCAAATAATTTATTTTATATATTCAAAATTATATAAATGTTCAAGGCACATATACTTTCTTTAAGAGATGAAAAAATATTCAAATTTGAAATTCACATTGTGGAAAAATTAGTTGCAATTAAAATTAATTTTTGCATTTAAATTTCGTGTACATTTAATATTTAAAATTATCTAAATCTGCCACAATATACTTCATTATGAATTGCTTATGGGATTAAAAATTTGTAATCCCTTTTGCATATATATATATATATATATATATATATATATATATGTATATATATATTCTCACGAGCTACAAAGAAAATCATTTTTTTGGGGAGGGGGGGGGGGCATCGGATTTTTATATAAATTGTGAAAGTAACAGGTATGTACACAACTGGGAGTGTTTAATAGAAAAATAGTATTTACCAGCTAGTTAAATTAACTGCAGAATTCTGGAGGGGCAGTAATTACTTCCATTATGCTCCTAAAAAATACAAGTTGAGAGTCTAAAAGCAGCCAATGAATTTTCTCTATATTATTTGTAATATTTATTGTTTTGTTTTAAAGAAAGTATTGGTAAACAAAAATCTATATATACATTTGTCTTACGTGGCGCGGAAATAGGGCTGAATTTCTACCTTATCGTTGGCAACAACCGTAGTTTCCAGAGCTCAGACCAATGAACAGACAAGATTGTGTTAGATCCGCCTCCAATATGGTGGTCAGTGTCAGAGAAGTAAAACTCAAGCTAGCAATTATTAAAAATAAAATAATATGAACGTAATCCAAAGCGTCTGAGATAATTCCTCATCTTAATTATGAGTAATATTGTTAATGTCAAATGAATTCTCAACTCTTATTTAGAATTTATTTACGAATTTCCCTCACACAAAAAGTCGGAGATAATAAAATATAAACTTTCTATAATGACCCTGCTGCCATCTGTTGCTGTTTTATTGAAGTAAAAATAATTTATTTTGCAGAAATCTATAATCATTTAGAATAGTAAAATGTCGAACGAAATTTAAACAATCATTGATGATAAACTATCTTCCTACCACGTAGTGTTTTTCATTTTTTTAATGAATTTAAGCCGTGCTGTACAATATTATAGGTGCAATAAGTTTTAAACTAATTATGTTTCCAAGATCCTTTTTTCATAGTATTTAAATGATTTATATGCCCATTAGTAGCATCAACTAAATGCATTTTTAGTTGTGTTTTCTACGGAGTTTTCAATTACTTTTTTACATTAAAAAAATTGTCAATTTCATATGTTCAAATGATTTATTGTAGTACTTATTCCGGCTAGAATTACTAGAAAAATAAAAAGGGGCGAGCGAGTGAAGCGAACTTTGACCGCTTAGCGGTCTCAATGTGAATTGCCTTGCAATTCACGTTGGCGAGCGTTAGGGGCGAGTGAGTAGGAGGCTGAGCCCCCTAGTAAGCATTGATTACTTCAAAGGTGTCTGTTAAAACAGTAGAATTATTCAGGTCACCAAAAAGAAACAAGAGGTTCTCTATTTTAATGAACCACAGAAAGTTTGCAAAAAAAAAATGCAGTTGGGAAACTACATAGAATCTGCAGAAAAAATGCTGTTGGGAAACTACAGAAAAACTGCAGAAAAAAAGCAGTTGGGAAACAAATGAACTGCAGTTCATTTATAGCTGGGCCGTGCACTTAAAACTTTTAAAAATGTATTTGTTTAATAAATAAATAGTAGTAATAATAAGTAGTCAAAAATTCCTTTTATATTTTTCGTGGAAATAATAAAGCTGAATAATTAAGCTGATATAGTATTTTTGAAGATAAAAGTATACATAAATGAATAACTCGCGTGAGTTAGTTTTAGAAATTAAAAATGGATATTATTTTAATAGTTGTAAGTTGAGAAAAAATTTAAATATTTTATGTACAATTTTGAATTGTATAGACCGTAAACGTGACTAGCTCCACCTACACGAGCAAGAAGCTGTTATATAGTGGTTCCGAAAATTGAGTATTCACTATCTTCTTTAAATATCTTTAGGTGAATGTTAAATTTTCACTTACGTTTTTTATTTGAAAGGATAATAAAATACACATTAACCCTGCGTTAGTCGCATGTGCAGTGTAATGTAGTTCGTTGGCGTATAATTTCACGTCGGATGAGCAACAATAAAAGTAATTTGTTAATATCCAGGGAAACAGGTCACACAGGGTGAATGTATGCGAACTCAGGAGTTTCTTGATAAACAAATCTTTATTATAGATTGCAGTTGACCAGGGGTTCAGGTACAAGCATCAATAGGCATGGAAATGCCCGAGAGCGCTGGAGAGGAGGCACGAACAATTACCTATCTTTGATCACAGACAAGCAGCGAGAGAGTGGGTGCAGTTACATAATTTCCCTTCGTTGTTACAGTGAAGTCATGGCGATAATTAGATACGCCAATTAGCCAGATAACATGCTGTTTTGGCGAGAACACTGTGATGAGAAACAGGTGGTAATTGTCCGTTAATGATAAGCCTATGGGGGAGAGATGAATGAAAAATATGAATTTAAGCGCCAGAATGGAGATATGGAATTTTGGTAAACCAGTCAAACCGCATGGGGCCTTTCTCATGGGGTTAGCTTAAAGTATTGAGAACTGGGGTTAAAAATGGGATTGGTACGTTACAGATATTATGTATGAATGCCATCTGGACAATTGGGAAAATAATAAAATACGTTAAATGAAATGAAACCTTGACGAACAAAAGTGTAGGCGTAAGAATGTAAGTAAAGTTTGGACGCTGATAGAAAAGCGGTGAGGAAAGAGATCCGAATGAATTAAAGAACGCTTAATAAAAGAGAAATACAGGGAGTAGATAGATTTTATAACACGAAAAATAAAATAATTTCAATGAAAGAGAAAAAGTAAGGGGATGAGGGAATTAATTTTAAGAAAGTGGAATATGTGAAGTTAAATCCACTTCACATGCTGGACTTTACAAATTTGATAAAACCTAGTAGCCAAAAAAAAAATAAATCCAGTCGCCAGTTAAAATATAGGTACAAATTACAATTTTTTTTTCAATGTCTCAATTACAATTTTCTAAAATATGCTATTAAAGACAAAGAATGCTGAAGAGCTTACATCAGTCATGCGAAAAAAGGCGCAAGCTAATGTTAAATCTATGGAAAGGTTCTTGGCAGATTTTTCGCTCGTATTTTAATATTTTTAAATTATGTTTTTTGCGTAGGATAGCTGAGATCGATCTCTGACGTTGTTAGTTTTTACTTTTTCGATTTCGGTTCCAGTTTTTTTATATAAGTGTACTTTCACTTTCAGAATCGGTGCCAACCGGTTCCAAAATTGAAAATGTCCGCTTATAAAAGAAACTAAGCAAAATCAAAAAAGTAAAAACTAACAACGTTAGAAATCGACCTCAGCTATAATATACAAAAAAAAAATCATTTAAAAATATTAAAATGCGATCGAGAAATCTGTCAAGAACCTTCCCATAGACTGAACATTAGCTTGAGCGTTTCTTCGCGTGACTAGCGTAAAAGTATCGAGTAAAACAACACTCTCTCCTATTAGTGTGGTGTCACACCTTTATGGAAGCCGTTTCGAATGCAAAATATTATAGAACTAAATGTTAATTAATTTAGTTTTCTTTTTAATAAATTATACGAAATGTATGTTCAATTTTGTGACTTCTGAACTGGTAACTTTGATTTAATTTTTTTACTAATATATTATTATAGATTTATCTTTCTTCATTTTTTGCCTAATATAATTCTAACTGTGCATATTATATCAGTATAGTAAGAATGAAACTTTAAAATAGTGTTGGTCATTAAAGAAGAGAGTTATTAACGTATACACAATTTTGTGAGCCATTGTGGCTGTATAAGCTTATGCGTTAGTATGTAAACGCTCTGTGAAATTTGGAGCATGTATTGTCAAAATACGTTAAGTAATGCATTTTATATTTCATTATACTTATACTGAAATTATTTTATTTTTAAAGATTGACATGTGCATGCACATTTTGTAACTTCTTTGTAGTTTCTCTTTTTAATCAAATAGGAATAGTAGCATTAGAGGAGTACACTTTAATATAACATGACATATGGTCGTTTCAAGGTAAATCTTATTGTCTTTTAAACTCTTGTATTTTTAAACTCTTCTTGTAAGGGTTTTTTTCATTCATAATGATGAATATTTGATGCAAATAAGAAAACTATTCTTTACTTACTGGAGATCATACTCAATTGTTTGTTCTGGATTTTTCCAAAGGTGGTATCGTTGGAAAGTTTGGAAAGAGTCTGCGAGGATAAAAAAGTATTTAGACACACGGCAGTGTGTCATCCAAGTTCGTCTGACATACCAGTGTGTTATACTACACGAAACATTTCGAGTTGTTTTCGCCAAATTTCGACACTCTACTGTTGAAAATCTATTTGACCTACGTACTGGTAATTTTAGATGTGTAGTAAGGTCCCCTTAATTATCCAGAATTCAAAATTTCATAAATAACGCAAAATTAGTTTCCGAGATAATAATATTTGAAAATGTCTGATAATCGATAATTTTATCACTAACTCACTCACTCATCAAAAAGATCTCATATATCTACTGCACCTACAGACTTCAAATTTGGTTCAAAGTTCGTTTACACTATAAAGAATCGAAAAAAACTGACTTTGCAGCAAAATCACCTGATTATCAGCCATTTTTGCTAATTTCAGAATTTCAGAGAATTATTTTTTCAGTAATGGAACATAAAATTTACCTTTTTGGACACATTGTGAAAAAAAATTCAGAGAATACATATATCGAAATATGCATATATTTTGAGACATCCACAGTTGAAATTCGTCTACTGCCAGAATTAAAAATGTAAACAAAAGAGTCATTCTTGTGATTCAAATAAATATCGATCATGATGTGTGACTACCATGGGTCTAGGCAGTGTAGCTGTGGACAACTTTGCGGTGTCTCTGACTCTCAACGCCAGTGCTACGTGTACTCTATCGATTTCCGCTGCGGGTAAAGGTACTCTACCGATTGCCGCTGAGTATAAAGAAAATGCTTGCAGAGGACTATCAAGTATCATTTCGATGTCTTTCGATAGAGACACCAAATTTCAAACTGTTGGATACGGAGAGTTTTGAAGATGCAAATACTTGCTATGCTGTAGTTTTGGTGGACTAATTCTAATTTTAATAATTACTGTCTGTTTACTTCAAGCTTGTATGCTGTGTGTCAAATAAATGTTATAATTAAGCAAAAGGGGCATTAGCATTTTGTTTTTATTATAGTTTGATCCAATACTTTCTTTCACCTGACTAAAAACCTACATTAGTAAGGGATAAAAGTCAGCCGGATTTTCTTGTTAGAGCTTGTTTAAATTTTATACTTTTGGTTTGTATTATTTGAATAGCTTCGTCATTTTATTTGCAAATATGAATCGAACTGTTGATTTATATGTTAATGAGTCTGTAATGGTAAAACATAAAATTATGTCAATATGATTATTGTTATTTCAGAAGTAATAAAATTTCGAATCGATACATTTCGTTTCAAAACAAACATTATATACAGCAGTATTAAAATACAGATTTCTGCCGCAAACTGACAGCCAAATATTTTGTTGTAGGGAATTTAAATTAAATTGAATGTTGCCTGGTGAATAAAAAAGTCACTTGTAAACACATTAAAAACCATTAAGTAAAGTATCTAAGTACAGGGTTGTTATAATTAAAGTTCGCCTATTCAGAAGGCCCTAGAGCCGGTTCTATAGCTACAAACGAAACAAAATTTCACTAGTACGTAGTTGAAGAGATGCGCTCTGCGAAAATCGAAAAAGAAAATAGTTAAATTTTTGGTCAATAGGTGGCTCTGCGCCAATATTTAAGCCGATATTTGCAGATTCCTTTATTTTGTGAAAAACAAAATACAGGAAATTTCATTTCACAGTTGGTAAAAGTAAACTTTTTCAGATTCGTTATATCAATTTCGGTCAATCCCCCAGGGGAATACCTTCTTTATGTATTTACGGGTTTCGCGACCCCGGATTCCTGAGCGATCTTTCTCCCTTCCTGCCTTCTTCTCTGTTTAGTTGTCTATCCTTTTTTCTTTGTTTCACACTTTTTAATCTTCTCTTTTCAGTTTGTTATACCTCTTTGTTCTTGTTCATGTTTGATTGTTTTACTAACTTTTTTGTTCACTTTGTTCCACTAACATTGTTTTTGTTCTTGAGTTACAAAAAAAAAAAAAAAAAAAAAAAAAAAAAATTCAAAAGAGTGAAAAAGACAAAAAATACACCTTGTTTCTAAGTTTTCTCTCACATAGCTTCTTTTTTATACAATAGTGGATTTTTTTATTTTCACGTGAGACACTCTGGGTGCTGAGGCTTTTTAATCTCTTCGACTCGGTTCTACCTTTTTAGGCTGATCTTGAGTCCCAGAGTGCAGGGAACTTTCCGAATTCCGGTTCCGTGATCGGAGGACGCCCTACATTGTATGGTGGCTGTTAGGACCAACACCGGGAGACTGGTGCCTTTCGGTGAAAGGGGTTGTAGGTTGGACAGAGCTGTAAAGGCTTAACTACTGACTACCTGATTCCAATGTGAAAGAACTAGATATTAGGAAGTGCTATCGAGTTTAATCCAACGTTCGAAAAACGTGGAGGTTTGTTGATAGTTTTCACCCTTTTGAAACCTGCGCCCAGAAGTAAGGTTAAGAAGAAGGGTCGGTTACCAGGCCCGACGCCTGGCGTTTTATCTATTAATACTCTAATATGGTGACAACAGAAGGAAATAAACTATGCGATGTGGAAGCCCCACAAGCGAATAAAGAGAATGTCTCATTGGCCTCTGGCTCAAAAGTAATTGATCATGGACAAAGTAACTCATGGGGAGAAAGAGTTGAGGTTTTTGCTTCCAATATGGAATGCAGATTTTTCATTGTAAAACGCCAAGAAGGGAGCTTTGATCAAACATCCCCCTTTTTGATTAATAAAACAATCCAAGGTTTGGTTGGTGAACCCAAGACTGTGAAAAAATTGAGGTCAGGCGATCTTTTAATTGAAGTAAGCAATAGTACTCAAGCTTCTAACATAATAAAATGTACTCATTTTGCAAACATCGCAGTCAGCATATCTCTGCACAGAACTTTAAATACATCTCGAGGAGTAATTTCTGAGTCGGATCTTCTGCATGTTACTGAACAGGAAATTGTTGATAATCTAAAAGATCAAAATGTCATCGAAGCAAGAAGGATAAAAATCTTCCGTCGTGATGAACAAATACCACCTAATCAAATACAAATTCCTACAAAGCATATTATTCTCACATTTAGTACTCCTAATTTACCTAAAACAATAAAAGCTGGATATTTATCATGTTCTGTTAGACCGTACATCCCAAACCCCTGCGCTGTTTTAAATGCCAACGTTTTGGTCATTCTAAAACAGCATGCCGTGGTAAAATAACCTGTGGTCGGTGTGGTACAGTTGGTCACGAAAGTACTGACTGTAACGCTCCAGCTCACTGCATAAATTGTAAAAAAGAACATCCATCCTACTCTAAATCTTGTGAACAATGGAAAAAAGAAAAAGAAATGCAGACAATACGCACAAAAGAAAACATATCATACCCTGAAGCCAGAAAAATAGTTGAATCCAGGGCACCCAAAGTTGGAGTATCATATGCTGCTGCTATATCAAAAACTGCTTCCAAAAATTCTAAAAATATAGCAACTCAATCTGAATCCATTATAGAATTAAGTGTCTTATCAAAGCAAAAAGAACCCCAGTTTACTAAACCTGCTACTACAACTAAATAAACACAATCTGTTTCTTCTAAATCAGTAAATGCTCTTCCTCCTAAATCACCACAAGATGTCTCTTCAAAGTCATCACAATCAATGTTTCCTAAAATTCCAATCCATATAAAAACCTCTCAAAATACCCCCAAAACAACACCTATGAAACAAAAGAGCAGATCTGACTCGGAAAAACATGGCCTACAAACAATTAAAACCTCTATATCATCTGAAAACCCAGCTAACAAGAGAAAAAAAATTAAACCACCCAAAACAGAAACTCAACCAAATAAAAATAATAAAATAAATGTGATGCGTATGCAGGATGAAGACGCGGTGGAGCTTCATCCAGAACCGGATGCAGAACTGAACGATGGAGGAGATGATATGTCTACTACCTCTGAACAAAGTGACGTTGATATATCTATCTAAAAGATCAATAATGACTAATATTATCTCGTGGAACTGCCGTGCATATCATAATAAACATGCTGAAATACGTGATATTCTCTCTGACCATCAACCATTATGCTTAGCTCTACAAGAAACCCATCTAAAACCCAAAGACAAGGCAAAATTACATAACTATACTACCTACAGAAAAGATTTTGCAGCTAATGGAAGGGCTACTGGTGGAGTAGCTCTTTTCATTTCTAATAATCTACCCCATTCTTATATATCTCTATATACAAACCTACAAGCTCTTGCAGTCCGTGTACATATTAAACAACTCATAACAATATGTACCATTTATTTACCTCCAAACCAAACTATTCAATCAGCACAACTGGATAACCTCCTACTCCAACTCCCGGCTCCATACATCCTTGTTGGAGATTTTAATGCACACAGCCAACTCTGGGGCAACCGTGACTCTAACCAACGTGGTGATACTGTTGAAAAATTCATTTCTGACAACGGCTTATGCCTGCTCAATAATGGTGATCACACTTACTTTCATGAGCCAACCCGTACTTTCCATGCAATAGACCTTATAATTTGCTCCCCAATACTCTATCCATTCTGGAATTTCTGGGTCTCTAATGACCTGCATGGCAGTGACCACTTTCCCACTTTTATTACACTGACTACTACTGATAGGGATTGTAACAATTCTACCAATCGTTATATATATATGACAGAGCCAACTGGCCAACATTTACAGCACATGCAAATATCACAGCTGACATGATACAGGGGGATATTGACAATGCACTTGATAATGTAACTCAATGTATTATCAATGCTGCAGATTCTAGCATTCCTAAAACATCATCTAAACATAAACATAGAAAGCCATGGTGGAACAGTGATTGCCAAAATGCGAAGAAAAAACAACAGAAGGCTTGGGGAATATTTCGGAGGTACCCAACTAATACTAACTATATAGCATATAAAAAAGCAAAGGCTGAAGCTAGAAGAGTGCGACGCAAAAGCCAGCGTGAATCCTGGATCAACTACATCTCAAGCATTAATTCCAATACATCAAGTAAAGAACTATGGAATAAAGTGAAAAAATGTATGGGCGTCTACTCTGATAATCATATTTCTATTTTAAAATATAACGGTCAAGCCATCGCATCACCTAAAAACATCGCTGAGACAATAGGTAATACCCTAGCATCTATTTCAAGCTCTGACTCATACCCAGAACCTTTTTTAACATATAAAAGACAAACTGAAAGAACCAGGATTAATTTTAACTCTCATAACTCATATGCATATAATAAACCATTTATCAAATCAGAGATGATAAAATTCTTGAGAGACAGCCATTTATCTGCCCCAGGTCACGATGGGATTACATATATTATGCTTAAGCACCTTTCGTTATTGTCGTTAAATAATGTCCTTTCCTTTTTCAATAGGATATGGATGGAGCAGAAGTTTCCGAAATCTTGGTATAGAGCCATAATTATACCTTTTCCTAAACCAGGAAAAGATGCTACCAATCCCAATAATTATAGGCCAATTGCACTCTCTAGCTGCCTTTGCAAACTTCTTGAAAAAATGGTGAATTGCCGCCTCGTGCATATTTTAGAAAAAAACAATTGCCTTGCCACATTTCAAAGTGGATTTCGACGTGGTAGGTCTACTATCGATAATTTAATTCATTTGGAAAATCACGTGCGAACAGCCTTTGTAAAACGCAACCATTTGGTGTCAGTATTTTTTGACATGGCGAAAGCTTATGACAGAACATGGCGTTATGGGATCCTTCGCGATCTTTTTAACTTGGACTTCCGTGGGAACCTTCCAATTTTTATAAAAAACTTTCTTGCCATTCGACGATTTCAAGTTCGAATTGGGGGAATTCTATCTAGTTTTTATGTACAAGAAGAGGGTGTACCTCAGGGTAGTGTCCTGAGTGTCACCCTCTTTGCTATTAAAATAAATAACATCATTAATCAACTCCCTGCTTCTGTGAAGGGAGATCTTTATGTAGATGACTTTCGTATTATGTGTATGGGACAGGATATTCGTTTTATTGAAAGACAACTGCAAATAGCAATCAAAAGTATTCTTAGCTGGACTAACAAAAACGGTTTCTTAATTTCTCATGACAAAACATCTTGTGTGCATTTTTGTAGACGAAGGGGTCTGCATCCAGATCCTGAATTTTTTATCGGTTCATCCCAAATTCCTGTTGTGGACAATGTTCGATATATTGGCCTGCATTTTGACAAGAAACTTACATTTTTACCACATATTTTACACTTACGGACAAAATGTGAAAGATCGCTTAATTTATTGAGGGTACTGTCAAATACTTCTTGGGGAGCAGACCGTACCTCTCTATTAAAAATTTATCGAGCTGTTATTCGATCTAAAATGGACTATGCCTGCCAGGTCTATGGTTCAGCACGAAAATCTGTTCTTAAAAAACTAGACACTGTGCACCATAGTGGACTCCGTGTCTGCTCTGGTGCATTTCGTACATCTCCAATTTTAAGTCTTTATGTTGACTGTAATGAACCATCATTACACCATACACGTGAAAAACTCTCATTAGAGTTATATTACCGTGTCCTCTCTCATCCTGGTCATCCTCTTCACACCTATCTTTTAAATACTGACAATGATATTCTTTATCAACATCGACCATCATGCATCCCATCATTTGGAGTCATAATGAGAAACATTATCGATAATGGCCCATTGAAAAATATTGAGGTGAGTCCATGTCCTTTGCATGTTCTCCCTCCCTGGAATCCCCCCAAAATTATCTCTCTCCACCCTTTTAAAGGTTATGACAAGAACAACTTGGCTTCTAGTGGTTTTCAACAATTATTTGCTGCACATCGTGCAAAATATAATGGCTTTACTGATATTTATACAGATGGTTCCAAGAGTGCGGATACTGTTGGTTGCGGGGTTTTTGTTGATAAAACTAGCTTTAGTTATCGGCTTCGCACTTCAATTTCTGTCTTTACGGCAGAGTTGATTGCAATAGAGAGAGCCATGTTACACATATCTCATCATCATAAAACATCCTTCATCATATATACTGACTTTTTTTTTAAATGTAGTTGCTTAACAGCTTAAATATTTTTTTTTTTACATTGGCCAATTTTTGTTTCTACACATGTATGACTTCTGTGGATGGGATAAATCTCGTTAAGATCCTACATCAGTCACGCGAAAAAACGCTCGAGCTAATGTTAAGTCTATGGGAAAGTTCTATCGCGATTTCTCGCTCGTATTTTAATATTTTTAAATGCTTTTTTTGCATAGGATAGCTGAGGTCAATCTCCAACGTTGTTAGTTTTTATTTTTTGATTTTGGTTACAGTTATTTTATATAAAGATAGTTTCACTTTCAGAACCGGTACCAGTATTGAAAATGCCCGCTAGTAAAAAAACTGCAACAAAAATAAAAAAAGTAAATACTAACAACGTTGGAGATTGACTTCAGCTATCCTATGCAAAAAAAGCATTTAAAATATTAAAATGTGAGCGAGAAATCGCGCAAGAACCTACCCATAGACTTAACATTAGCTTGAGCGTTTCTTCCCGTGACTAGTGTAGACTCTTAACCCGTAAGCACACGCGCTGGGATAAAATCTACCCCAGCTCAGAATCATTACTTAAAATGCGAGAAACTCGTTCGTTATCATTCTGAGCTTTATACTTTATTTCAAGCAAGAACGTCTTATATAAGACGTTCTTGCTTGAAATAAAGTACGTCCTAATGAACGTCTTATATAAGACGTTCTTGCTTGAAAAAAAGTATAAAGCTCAGAATGATAACGAACGTAATGATTCTGAGCTGGGGTAGATTTTATTCCAGCGCGTGTGCTGACGGGTTAAGGTAGCATTTATCGTTAATCACTGTTTTATTTAAAATTATTGTAATGACTAGATTTTAGCATAATATTTATGCAGGAATATTATGCTGACTCTTCAGAGAGGCATTGATATTTCGAAGACTCTTTAATTTGCTCAAAGGCAAAGTAATGGTTGCTGCATTATCGTATTTTCTTATCGGTGATGTTTGGGCATACTTTCACATTGCTTCAAACGATTAGCTATAGTTTGATTTATATTGTTTGACTCTTTAATTCTGAAATTTAAAACCAGAATTTTGGATACGAAACGTTAGGCTGCAAGTAAGCTGATCTTTTCTTCGTGCTATTTTTTTAACTTAAGTGCATTTATTTTAGTTACGTAATGTAGAAACCACAGCTATAAACTTCTCTTAGAAGCAGTAAAGGAGAATTAATCTGTTTTGGAGTAAGTAAAAATATTTGAAATACTTAGTAGGAAAGGTGATGTGCGTTCGATCAATTCTTTTTTCGGATACATATGGGACCTTTTTATATGTTCATTTTTACTGAGAAGCACACATTGTTGACAACTGAAGGTTATGTTAACTAATGGTTTCAATAACTGAATTCCCACTATTAGTACCTTTTAGAAATAGATGACATTTAAGGTTGAAAATAATTTTTAGTTTGATTATTTTGATGAAGTACCCGTATGTTTTAAGTAGTATAGTTTCAAGGCTTTGTTTCTTTTTAGATGAACTAGATTGGATTTTTTTCTTTACTGGTTGGAGAAAAAAACGTTGTTTCATGGGACTCGGTAAAACGTTAGGACCTACATAGATGAACAAAACTTATTTTTTTTAAGTATACAAATTAAATTTCGGTACGAAAAACATACCGGGTATGAAGCTCTTGAAATGTTTGAAATAAAGACTTATCTGCTCCAGGTCACGATGGGATATCTTATCTAATACCCTGTATTAGTACAGGTCTAATCCTTGATAATTCATGTAGCAGAGCTTTACAAATAGTGTCCTGGAAGACATCTGACTGAAAGCTAAGTGTTGAGTTTAAAACAAATAAAGAATCATTTGTTTGGTGACTGCAGTTCTTTATTCAAAATAAACTTAACCTTAATTTAAAACTGTTAAAAACACATTCAGATTTATTTTATTTCAGAGCAAACGTGTGGATAAAACCGAGCTTCATCAGTGGAAAAATATCTCAATTAAGCTAACTTGACAGATTAAAACGGAGTTTTAAAACAGTCTATCGAAATAAAACTAACTCATAAGAACAACTTAAACTTTCTGTTAAATTATAACTAAAACTTATTTAAAAACATTGTGAAATTAAATCATACGACTATAAACTCAAGTTAATCCATAACTAGTTCATTTCAGAACCAAAAGAAAAATGTTAAAGAAACGAAGCAAAGCCTCTGCCTCAAAACGTTGAAAGCATTTATACTATCAGAAATACGAAATGAGGAGATTCCACTTTGGCAAAAAAGTATGTTCCGCAGCAGTCGATTATGGAACAACCAACGCCATCTATAATATTCTTTTTAAATTAAACTGAAGATTTTAAACATCTAAATTAGAACGAGAGCTATTATGCCAAAATAAGTTTTAAACCCAGTTTAGCCATAAGTGACAAGTAAAAACCGGCTGATTCGATAACAAAGAACCCCCCCTTTGTCACTCATGGGAAGGGCAAATTTAGATATCCAAAGATGATATTAAACATGTACAAACCCCTCCCCCTAAAATATCTGAAAGTTTACTGTGAATTTACAAAGTTTAAACAGATTTCATATTAAATTACCATTACATCTTCATTCTTCTTAGTAATTACAATAATACTTTATCTAAAAAGCTTGCCACCATTTATACTGTAGCGTTTCAAACATTATAAAACATTAACAAGAATTTATAACAATATTTAACAAGAAAACATTTTACCCTCATGCATCCAAAAAATGCAGTATTTCCAAAGTACCTAATACATAACTCTGGCTTTCCCAATAGTTCAACTTCAATATTTGAATACATTACTATATAAATTCAAAATTTCCTGTAAAAGCAACTAGTTTCAATACAAAATTTCATAATTCTGTAACGATAAAATTTCAAAAGAAACTTATAATATATTAATACATGTCAAAGTTTGTACAAATATTTCATTCATCCATCATCTTTCATCCATCATACTTGGGGCCAAGATTTCATTCTCTTTCATAACACACAATACACGTTACAAATAATCAAACAATTTATGCAAATTCATATTAAACCTATTCAAATTTCAGCCAGAACAAAATTAAACTTTCATTAGCATAAAAGTACCAAACTGATAAAACAGCAATTTCAATTACCTTATATTAAAGTTAACGCGATGAAGTCGACTTCTTACAGAATGAAACATTAAAATTTAACCTTCACCAAGTGAACCAGTTCAATAAAGTGGTATTTCCTATATTAAAAGAATCAAAACGGACTTGCTGTTGGTTCACAAGTTTAAACCAAATCCAACCATTTACCTAAAAATTGACCTTATACATAATCTTATTCTTAAAACTGTAAGAGTGATAACCTGATACAAAAACAATTGAGCTATGTAATATCACAGGATTCTACACATACATTTCAATGCAATCTGGGTTTTTAACAATAAATCCAAGAACAAAATTAACTATTAAAAAAATTTTCAATTTAAACTCCGTTAAATCAAATTTGGTAGGTGGTTTGGTGAAGATGTCCGCTAAGTTTTCTTTACTTTTAACACACTTTATTTCAAACACGTTTTGATATACCAAATCTCTAATAAAAAATAATTTTGCGTTTATATGTTTAGACCTGTGATTTTCAATAGGGGATTTGACAAAACTAATGGTAGCCTGATTTCAACCAACAAGAAAGATTTTTCCTTTTTATTAGAAATTATTTTTCGACCAATGCATTCGTCCATTATTCTATCAAACCACAAAAGTTCTCCAGGAGCTTCCGTCATGGCAATGAATTCGGATTTCATGGCTGAAAAACTTACACATTTTTCTTTAAAGGACCTCCACATTATTGGTGATTTATCTAACAACTGACTCCTCCATTGAAATTCTATCATCCCTATTGGCAGAAAAATTGGCGTCTGAATATCCAATTACACGTGCATTTCTAGAATTCAAATTTTTAATTTCAAAGATCTAGTCAGACGAACATACCCCCAACAGTTTTGTAATCCATTCCAGTGTACTAATCCCGGATTATTCTGGAATTGACTGAATATATTTACTGCATTGCTAATGTGGGGCCTGGTTCTGTTAGCCAGAAATGACAAACCTCCAACACACTTCTATATGGGAACTTAGACATTTTCAAATATTTCGGTATCAGATTGAGGAGATTGGGTTTTTGAATAAACTACATCTTTGCTTATTGGAAGAGAAGTAATAGGAAAATTAAACCTTTTTAAAATTTTGACAAACCTCATCAATATATCGAATTTGATGTATTGCTAGAAAGTTCTCCCCTTCCTCGAATTCCACACCTAATAGCTTTCTGGTTTTTCATAATATCTTAAGATCAATATATCCACTCAAAAGTTTAACCACTTTCTCCACCACTCTATAATTTTTACCGAAAATTAAAATGTCGTCCACATAAAGAAGTGGGATGTTGTTGTCCTCGAAACTATACACACAATTGCACAATTCAAACTTAACAAATCCTATATCATGCAAAATTGTATTTATTTCAAAATACCACATTCTACTTGACTGATGTAAACTATGTAAATCTTTTTACAGTTTACATACTAAATTTTTATTTTTCACAAATCCTGGGGGTTGGGACATATGTTGTTTGGCCAGAGGTGCATATAAATAAGCACACTTCACATCACATTGCAGGTGTGTCCATTTTTTACAGGAGACAAAAAGGGAAAAGAAAAATCTAATAAAAGCAAAATTAACGACTGGGCTAAAGGTTTCGTTATAAGTTTCCTCCTTAACTTGTTTGAACCCTTGCGCCACCAGTCGAGCTTTATACCTTACAATTTTACCCTTATCATCCTTTTTTAATGTAAAAACCCACCTACAACCTAAAAGATTTGGTACCGTTTGGTAACTTAACTAGTTTCCAAACTTCCCTTTCATTTATAGTATTTAATTCTTCTCTCATGGCTTGTTCCCAAAACTTTCTTTATGGGGATTTTAAAACTTGTTTATAGGTATTAGGTATTTTGAGATTGTCTAGTCATATATCATTGTTATCAGAAGCCTCCGTGTTTGAACAAGAACTATCCTCTTGACCTGAAACTATCACTTTTAAATTTATTTGATCCTTTAAAGCAAAATATGAGGTTCAAATTTAAGATGTCTTTTAGATATATTTCTCTACATCATTTAAGGATCTTAGCCTTGCAGATTTCCCTTGTTCGTAATAATAAATATAATTACGACTACCGTTTGCACTTGGGACAACTTTTCTTAACCAAACAGTATCTGACAGTGGAACCCCTTTCAAAATATCTTTACTGGATTTTAATTCCTCTGCTGGATTTTAGTCATCCTCTGATGAGGATAAATCTGGAGGTTTATATGAAGGGAAATAGTTTAAATTTGGGGTGTAATTACTCTCACACCTTCAGACCTTATTTCAGATTTTTTACAAAAATTTGAGGATCCAGGGACTTTAAGCCCATCACGACTCCACTGACTCTAACACTGTCGGGGATTTCCTCATTAAAAGAAACATTAATAGTTTCAATGATTTTGTCCTCTTCGGGTAGCCAAATTCGGTAACCTGTTATACTAAAGACGTAACCAATCATTATCCCCTTTTTGGCTTTTGCATCAAGTTTCGACCGAAGTTGCTTGGGAAAACCTACATATGAAGTAGCACCAAAGGGTTTTAAATGTTTAACGAATGGTTTAGACCCACTATAAAGTTCAAAAGTGGTCTTCAACTGTGACTTATGACATACGGTTCCAAGTATATCTATACTAATAAAATAAAGTTTCGCTTTGTGTGTGTGTGTCCGTTGGCAATGGGCCCCACCAGTGGCTGAGAGGTTGTGCTCTCGAAGCTGGTAGACGGGAGGTGCTTGGTTCGATCCCAATCGCGCCCGTCGACCTAATCGTTCGGAGTTTTCGTGGTTTTCTTCGAGCCGTGGATTTATCCATGCGTAAATACGGATTAGGTTCCCTTAGAAAGACCCCCACGAAGGGCACTCCCCCCCCGGGTCTATATCCCTAGTGTAGATAATTGGCCGTCAATAATCAACCCAACCCAACCTGTTGGCAATGGCTAGGCGGCTAGGTTGGCAACGCTGGGCGGGTTAGCTAGTAAGGAATAATTTAAATATATCTAAGATGATTTTTATATGTTAAAAATACAGAGACACTTTTTTAACGATTTAGACTTGTCGATCATTATATAAAAAGGTTTAAGGTTTTTATGAGCCTTTTTGTGTTCTGTTTGTATCAGTTAAGCATTTATTATATCTATGTTTTAACTTTACATTCGTTATTCTCCTTTTGAAATAGGGTTAATAATCCTATGATTAAACCTATTCTGCTAGTTCATTTGAAAATTAACTCATTAATGCCGCTTGGCAAGAAAACCTTCCACTCCACATTTTTATTTTTTAATATTTTAGATCGTTTTGCACACTGCTAGCGATTGGCAAATAAACTTGCCTCTCAGAAAATCATAAAAATAACTTGTAATATTTTTTTTTTAATTAACATGCGTAATCGAATAGATCTACATCATATATTTATTCTAATACGAGCAAATCTTTGTGTATGTGTGGTTATGCAAATTTTATCTTAAAAACGGCTCTAACGATTTTGACGAAATTTTGTATCCTACCGTTTTTTGGCATCAGAAAAAGATTGGGCTAGGTCACGTGTTCGAGAAAATTAGATTAGTGGGTCATTTTGGGTCATCAAGGGTCAGGGTCAAGCTAATTCTATCTAAAAAACGGTTCAAACGATTTTGACGAAATTTTGTACTTTACCATTTTCTGGCACGAGAAGACTATTGGGCTGGGTCACATGTTCGAGAACTTTAGATTAGTGGGTCATTTTTGGGTCAACGCGGGTCAAATTTATTTTATCTAAAAAACGGCTCTAACGATTTTGATTAAATATTGTATCCTACGAGTTTCGGGCACGAGAAAATCATTGGGCTAGATCACATGTCCTAGAAAATTCGATTAGTGGGTCATTTCTGGGTCAAGCTATCTTAAAAATGGTTCAGATTATTTACACTAAATTTTGCATCCTATAGTTTTCGGGCACGAGAAGACTGTTGGGCTAGGTCACATGTTCGAGAAAATTCAATTAGTGGGTCATTTTGTACATGGGTCATTATGGGTCAAGCTATTTTATCTTAGAAACGGCTCAGACTATTTGAATTAAATTTTATATCCTACGGTTTTTGGGCATAAAATCATTAGACTAGGTCACATACTCGAGAAAATTCAATTTAGTGGGTTCTTTTGGTCATGGGTCATTACGGGTCAAGCTATTTTTATCTTAAAAACGGCTCAGACTATTTACACTAAATTTTTCTTCCTATGGTTTTCGGGCACGAGAAGACTGTTAGGCTAGGTCACATACTCGAGAAAATTCAATTAGTGGGTCATTTTGGTCATGGGTCATTATGGGTCAAGCTATTTTATCTTAAAAACGGCTCAGACTGTTTAGACTAAATTTTGCCTTCTATTGTTTTGGGGCACGAGAAGACTGCTGGGATAGGTCACATGTTTGAGAAAATTTGATTAGTGGGTCATTTTGGTCATGCGTCAGGATATTTGAACTCAAAGCTAATTTTGAACGAGCATAGCTCGGTCATCCCTGCTCGTAAGAAAGTTATAGAAGAGAAAGTTAAATTATTTAAACTCATTATTAATGGGTTAAAAACTGAACATCGATACTTATTTGAAAAGATTACAATTTTTGACTGCTATACAAAAGTTAATAAAAGATTAAATTAGCATTTTAAATTAGCATTTTTAAATAATCTAATACTTTCGTGGGAATATTTTATCTAACAACCATTTAGTGTAATATTGCTAACACTTTAACAAGATTTGAGTAAATTGAATTAATAAGTATAAATATATCGGTGATTATATTTAGATATAATAATGGTTTAAATGATAAATTCCTTTTTGACCAAAGTTTTGTAGATATCAAATGTAAGAATTATATTATTTTTGTCGTAAATACATCATCGGAATCTATTTAAAAAGAACAAAAAACATTTTCACGTGTCCTTCTATTTTGTGGAATATATTGAAATGAATAATTTCGTATATACACCACAAAATTACCTTTTCTCTGTGTGTTAGCCTGATCTTCACATTTTCTTGAATATTGATATGGACTACTATATAATTTGATGTATTTGAAATGTTCTAAATCTGTGTTTCAAAATTAAAGATTTAAAGCAAATACAAAGTTTTATAATCATATGGTATTTTTCACAAACTTCATTAAATTTCATTGTTCTCTTTTTCGTTCTTTCCAAACACAAACATGATATACAAGGACAATCTGGTCCACATAATAAAATCAAAAATCCCCAATGGAAGCAACTTGCTACCAAAATTTTAAAGTACTGAAATTTATTTAAAGAATATATATATGATTACGTCAATTAAGAAAATGATAGAACTTTAACAAAAGAGTAGAAGAAAATTATGGGCTGGTTAGTACAAAAACAAAATTAAAAGGCAAAATACCCACTAATAAGCCGCATCTTGTGCTTAAATTTAAAAAAAAGAGGAGGGGGGTTAATTTGCTAATACGAAGTATAACAACCATTTTTATCAATAACCTCTTGCAATCTGCGTGGCATTGATTCGATGAGGATGTTAACAATATCAGGATCTCTTTTAATGGTTTGCCAAGCATCAGAAGCAGATCTCCATAACTCATCAGACGTTCTAACTCCCTCCATTCAAACTTCATTCTTCCACAGAGCCCAAACATTTTCCATTAGGTTTAAGTCGGTGGCATTGCTTGGCCAATCTAAATTTATTATGCAGTCCTCTTCACACCAAGTTTTAACTATAGCACTTCTGTGGATAGGAATATTATCCTGTAAATTCCAAACAAAATTATGAATCGTGAAGTATACTTAATAAATAATGATTTCTATAACATTAAACTTTTATATTTGCAACAAAAAATTTTAATGAAATCATTATCTAAATATATTCGCAAACATTTTAGCGTAAAGTTTGCGAAAAGTTTCTTTTTTTTATAAATCGAAAGGTGAAGAAATTTTAAATGGATTTTTCATTATTATTTATAGTAAAAATATAATTCAGTAAAAGATTACAACCTGACAACAGCAAAAGTTCTGAAAATACACAAAACAAGGAAATACGTTGTTTTAAAATTTCTAATTCAATAGAATAAAAAATATATAGCTTTTGTCTTAACTTGCTACTGTTTATAATTGTTTTTTAAAACATTAACGGTTATTTTCATTTTTTTTAAATAATTTATATGCATTTTGTTTTCACACAGATTCATCTGCTAAAATCTTTGAACATTAAACAAAAGCAAATTAATTCATTACTGAATTTCTATTGAAAATTTTCGTTTAGTTCTGTAATGATGGGGGATCTATCGATTTTAGCGCTATCGATATGATATTTGTGTCAAAGCTGACAAGTTAAAGGATTTATATCTTTACACCTGTCAAAAAATGAATTTTTTTTTTGCAATTAAAAATAACTAGTTATTCTCTAAAATTGAAATTTATTCTAATGAAGTAGCATAGCATATAGAGAAAGATGCCTTTAAAAATATTTTCCTAATTCATTTAATGAAAAATCAAGTAACATTCTAGAACAAGCGGTGGTAATTCGGATTTGAATATTGAAGTGTGTGTGTGTGTGTGTGTACGGGGGGGGGGGGAGTTATATTTTGGGAAAATACACCAGTAAAAATTATAATCTTAAGACGCTCAAAACTATAAAATAAATAATTTTAAATGTATTTTAATTATTAATATTAATATATAATAGTGTAGAGTACGCTCTAAAAACCTTATTGTTTAATAATACCATTTAACAAATAACACTATATACCTGTTGGAAGAGAAAAAATCCATCTGGAAAGTGGTTTTCTAAAACATCAGGGATCATTGAATGTTCTAATATATCACAATAAGATACTCAGTCTAGATGTCCCCGAATGCGTGACAGAGATCCGATGTCCTACGCCGACATGCAGCCCCACACCCAAACTGCAACTCTACCGCTGCGTTTAATATTCTTTGTATAGCGTGGCTGAAACCTAAATCCCAATGGACGGTATACTCGAACCGAAGAACTGGAGACTGACTGGATACAGCTTTCGTCTGTAAATAAAACAATCTCCATTCATTTATTCCCCAGTTAACATATGTTTGGGCAAAGTGAAGTCGTTGAAGTCGCTGGTTTTTAGCCGCCACCCGACTTCGGAGACTTCTTTGAGCGTGTTGCGAATAGTATGAGTAGATACCTAATTTTAAAAAAAGAACGCCGTAATTATATATATTCATAATACAATCTGGTTATATATGCTTACTTGCAATTGCAAATAATCTCTAATTTGATTAGAAGATATAAATGGATCTACTGTAGCCACTGCAACAACTTCACGGACTTGGCTGTCTGATAAGATCCGTGGCCGACCAATACCACATAGACGGTCTATCGAATTTGTATTTCGAAACATTAAAAAAATCAGTCATGTAAATTTAATTTAAATAAATTAAATGTAAATCTATTTTTTTGCAATAAACTGCCAATATAAAACTCCTCTTTTAATCCATGTTGAAACAGTTTGAAGAGACACTTGAAAATGCCTAGCTATATCACGAAAACTTCTTCCAGCATGCCACATACCAATCATTTGGCCTTTTGTTCCTTCAGTTAATTGTGGGGCCATTTTATTTCAGCAAACGCATTTATAAGAAACTTCGCTTCAAACATATATTTATACCACAGAAAAAATAAAATAGTTTTATTAGACTATAAGAAGGTATAAATTCATTTAAAGGTCACAAAAATGATTAATTTTTTTTCTAAGGTAGAACTGTTCATATTTTTAAAAAATGAGCTTTATTTATTAAATACAAGCGAAACTAAACTGCATAAATGATGTAAACATGCATCTCATGCAAATACGTTTTACGTAATTTTAATGAAAAATTTAAAAGTAGACATTGAAAAAGTAATATATATTCTAATGAAGGCTGGGATTCGGTTGCCTCGCTATCTTATATCTTACTCCAATCACAGGTCGTTGTCAGGTTTGTTGTGCTCGCGCACGCATTCACTTAAGCTTCATTTTGAGCTGCTTTCAAATTAGCGTAATATCGCGTAGCACTGAAATACGGTTTACGCTTTGTTTATATCGTCAGACAGACTGACGCTATAAGTTCATCAATGCACTGTAATCCCAGCCTATGTGTAAAATATTTTTTCAAACAGGGAGGAGAGCGATCCGACCCGAATATACGAGTTTTACCACTAAATCTTAATAGTATTCTCAACCGTATTAAATTTCAGAAATTGTCCTTAAATAAGGTGACAAATACTATTAAAATTTAGTGGTGACAATCGGGCATTTGCGTCGGAGCGCTTTCATCCATGTTCAAATTATGCTTTAATTCACATCATAGACGGTCATTAAAGAAGCATCTTGCCGTTTTTTAAGCATGATTTGAAAACTACTTGGAAGAAAATTTTGAAATTTTGAACACGCATAAAGCGGGATATAATAAATATAAATCCATCAAAAAAAATTGTAGGTTGCAATTCCTAATTTTTTCGAATATTAATTTCATAATTCATATTATAAAATTATAAAAATTACAAATTGGACATATTTATGTTTGGGCTTTTTAGTATTATAACCAAAAATAATTAACACATTAGGATTATAATTTCAGGAGATACTAATAAAAATATAAAAATGTAATTTAACATTAGAAGCGTGAAAATTTGACTGTTTATAATTCAAAAACTTATCACCAAAATGACTTAAAATTTGGTATCTAGGCATAGTGTGAACCGAAGATTTAAAATGTGTCGAAATTGGGTGTTGCCATTGAAAAAAAAACAAAGTTTGGGTTTGTTTTGATATGTAGATGTCCCCCTAAGCAAATTTTATATACATCATTTAAAAGTAGACTTTATTTTCAATCTTTTGGTACCAGTAACTTTCTTCTACAATAATTTGTTGCAGAGTTAGTATGGGTGTTCAGTTTTTTTTCCCACGACTGTACATTATAAAGTCTATCGTCTATTTTGGTTATATATGCTCAATTGCGGTTGCAAATCTTCTCTAATTTGATTAGACAGACACAAATGAATCTACTCTAGCCATTGCTATAACTTCTCGAGCTTGACTGACTGATAAGAGCCTAGGTCGACCGCTACCGCAAAGACTGTTTTATCGGATTTGTATTACGAAACCTTAAAATTACCAATAACGTAATATTTAATTTTAATAAATTAAATGTCAAGGTTTCTTTGCAATAAACTACAAATATAAAACTCATCTGTTAATCTTGAAACAGTTTGAAGAGATTTGAAAATACATAGCTATATAACGAAAACTTCTTCCAGCTTGCCACCTGCCAATCATTTGGCCTTTCGTTGCTGCAGTTACTTGTGGGGCCAATTTGTTTCAGCAAATACACTACAGATACTCAGTAAAACATATATACCACAGAAAAATTAAAATAGATTTATTAGACTGGAGAAGCTAGAAATTAAATTTAAGGTAAAAAAAAATATTTTTATAAGGTAGGACTGTTCATTTAAAAAATGTTAAATGTTTTTAAAAATATGCTTTCATTAAAATTCACAATAGTCTTGTTATAATGCACAAATGTGGAAAACATGCCCATGTGAATAACGGAACTCCATAATGCCATAGCATTCCAGGTTTTATTTTGACCCGCCCAATTATCCGTGAACACAATCAACTTTTTTAGCATTTATAGCATAAGCCGTGACAAACTTAAATATGCAGCTTGCTATATCATCACCACCACGATTAGCTATACTTTCATCCCATAAGTACAGATAAAACAAGTTCTTACCACAGTCATGTATTCCTACATTATATGTCCACAGCTTTCTTAGATAGAACAACTCAGTTTTGGTGTTGAAAGTGTTTGTTGAAGATCTACGTCAATTGCACAAATGCTGGAATTATGTTTTGCTATATCAGAGAATTCTGCTAACTTGGGTTTAAGAGCATCTGCAAACTTGAGATGTAAATCTTTTTCTGTCTTTTCGGCTTGTTGCTCATCTGCACTACCTGTTTGTATTTTTATTTCCCAAGAGTCCCAAGTCTTGCAAGTATAAACAGATAGCAATTTGAAACCAATATTGCAGTTTTCATTGAAAATCCTGCTGTATTTGTCGTCAAACGTTTCCTGTGCCTTTCAAAATTCCAACTAAAGATATTATTATATAAGAGTTTTATATTAAATATACATCCTAATTAAACCAATTAGGAGTTTAGATTCGGCTGTAATGAGATTGCTATTTGGGAACCATGTTAATATGCTCATGAACAGCGCTTACAGTGTCTTCTAGCACTTTGTTCGGTCTATTATGTTTTCCATGTCTGTCAACAAAAGGGGTTTCATGCTTGATTTTATTAACTTTATTGACTCTACCCCCTGTGACTTTGGGGGCCGTGCGTATTCATGAAGATTGTTTGCATACACTTCGAGATCTTCCACTCTACAAATCTAGGTATTCTGTTTGTATGCAGTCATTTCATTGTTGCGTATGAATACTACAAATATACACTAAAAACACCAACGTATAACACACAATATCATAGTACAATGGACAGACGTACGTTTCGTGAGTAACTTGGACTCGCTTCCTCAGTGTCAATAAAATTAAACACTATTGTATCCCCCCCAAAGACATGAAAAATGATATCACCCACCTTCTGACAGGTATGCTTTCGATACATCAAAAAAGATAGGCATTCAGTTTTTCAAAATCCGATAAGTCCCAAAATCCATGAAACAAAAATTTTGTTTTCTTCTTTGCAATTTCAAAGCATCACAAAGCACAACCACATACGATTTCGCCGACTTTCACTGCACGAATACTTTTGCCACAACTTGAAATACACTGTCTTCCTTCATTTCTACGCATTTTGTTCTTATGAATTTTTTAAGTACTTCTTCATTTTTCTCGTACGTGCAGACTTTTAACTGGAGAGGTGTCTGGAGATTTTGTAATAATGTCAAGTAATCTAACATCTGGATAATGCATCCAGAAAATGAAATATAATAATGAAACAATACATTGTACTGTCGTGTTAAAAATAATTGCATGCATTATGAATAAAATCTTGTGTGGACAAATATACACTAAAAACACCAACGTTTAACACACAATATCATAGTACAATGGGCAGACGTACGTTTCGTGAGTAACTTGGACTCACTTCCTCAGTGTCAATAAAATAAAATTAAACACTATTGTATCCTTCCAAAGACATGCAATTGAGGAAAACAACACACCGATAAACTCATCACGCATGAGCCACCAATCAGATTAAGCCGGAAGTGATTCACTATGACACAGTAACTCAACCCAGAAAGGTGAGATGTAAGGTACACTTGAAAAATCATTGACCAGGGAGTTACCAAATTTATGGATATAAACTGCCTCAAAGAAGTCTAAATCTAATGGAGTGTTACATTTCTTAATAATAGTGGCTGAATCAAAGTTAAAATTATGTCCCTCACTCCAAGAGTGACAAGCAATAGAGTATTTTTGCAATTCTTTTTTCTTAATGTAATTTCTGTGTTCACTGAGTCTGAAACGGAGTTGTCGTTTAGTCTGTCCTATATAGGACAAACCACATTGACATTGGATATTGTAAATGCCCCAAAAGTTTTGATGTGAAATTTTATCCTTTAACTGTGAAAAATTTAGTTTATTAACTTGCTTAAGAACAACCTTAAAATCATACTGTCTTAAAATATTAGCTATTTTGTAGCTAATGCTATTGTAAAATGGCAAATAAATGAGGTTAGAAAAAGATACTGGAACAACAGAAAAATCAAGATTACTAATACCTTTTTATTTAGACAACGAAAAATTAAACGGTTGATATAAGCCAAACTAAAACCACGATTAATAGCAGCTGATCTAATATAAATCAATACTGTAACAAGGGAAACATTATCAGAACAAATGGAAATTGCTTTATTAATAAAGAAATGAAAAGCCGAGGCTTTCTGAGAAGGGGGGTGACACGAATAAAAATGAGGGGGGGGGGAGTGAGACTGCAAAGGGTTTACGATAGACACAGGTATCAAATGTATTAGGCTGACGAGTAACTAACGCATCAAGAAAGGATAATTTATTTCCAACTTCATATGTAAATTGGATAACAGGATATATTGAGTTTAGAATAGTTAAGACATTATCAATGGATGAAATAGACAGGTCTAAGAGTGCAAAAGAATCAACATACCTACAATAAAACGGGAAATTAATAAGATTAAACAATTTATCCTCAAAATAATGCATATACAAATCTGATAGGAAAGGACTAGACTGTTAGCACTCCCCTATATAAACATTGCATATTTAAAAAATTAATATTATTAATAAAAAACTTGAATCTTTTTGATTAATTATAACATTCTGAGCACTTTATAATGAAAATATAGCATAATAATAAATTATAATATATTATGGTACAAAAACAGCAATGATTATAAAATTATGTAGTGTACTTTTATTTGAGTCAAAATAATGCCAAACCATAAAAACACATTCTGTCTATTTTAAATGGATGAAAGCAAATATTATTGAAATTAAAACAGCTTTACGAATAATAAAACAATACTCTATTTGCAGATGCATGAAGTTTCATATAACCATAATATACTTGGAATAAATGACTATCACTTTAGTAGCAGTAAAAATTTAAAATATTTTGAATCAAAATAATGCCAAGCCACACATTCCTCAATCTCACTTTCAGTAGACTAAACATGTGTTTCTGTAGGTTGATAATCATTATCAAAGTCTTCATTTATATAGGAATCATCTGAATCCCTATAGACATTCATTTTCTACTTTTTTACACAGTTATACCTGAAACTCTTTCTGCTTAACACTTTCTTCCCGGTAAAAATGTTCTAAAAACGGCTGGGGCAAAAACGAAACCTGGGGCCTACGCTACCACCTAGTGACATTTAGAAACAAATATGTAGGGTATTATAATTTACAATAACAAGCAACAGATTAGTGTGAGATTTACTTCATCAAAAATGTGGCTTGGCACTTCCTTGCCCCGACACCCACAATTTTCCTGTACTGTGGATATCTTTTCATTTGTGAATTTAACTACATTAGATAGCATGTCATTGTCGAAGAAACATGTTCAACATTGCTCCGGCTTTCGAACATTCTTCGCGAAACTTTCCCCCCCCCCTGATAAATAAGTAACAATATTATGTCGCCGAGTGTGTATATTTTTAGGTGGGCAAACGTTTGACCATTTTGGTGATTTATTCCGACCTAGGAAATAGTTATTGCCAATATAATCAGTACTATCGCTATCATTAGTCTATTTCTTGCTCGGTGTCTGTGATGTCTTCTCTTGTTTCCACTCTATCTTCTTCTGTATCACTATAATTCATCAAACTCATCACCTGATTCATCTTCTTCCATCAGCATACGTAGTACTATTTCTCTATCGCGTCCATTTGCCATATTGAATTTTTTCTGAGAGGTCATTTTGACTCTAAAGGTAAGAAAATAAGTAAAAAAAAAAGTGTTGCCCATAAAATTTATCAATACCAGTAGAAATACATTCTTTTTACATTTAGAATTAAATACATTCACAATTTCTTTTACCTATCACTAAAATGAAAAAAAAAACCCAAGTTGCAAATTAAAAATAATAGAATAAATTTTTAAAATAATGACATTTTAGAATCAAAAACGGTCGTGTGCGTCTCCTAGATTCCAGCAGTGCACATCGGCTTATAAACACTTCCTATAAGCACTAAAATGAAAATGGCGTTGTTTCGATAATTTCTACTTATTTGTGTTCAGTTGACATAAAGGTAGATGACAGCACAAGCTTGCTCGCCCATCCGTTTATAAAGCAATTAAAGAAACATCCCCGGCGTCTGGTACGCCGTGCGAGCACTGCAGGGTTACATATGAATGTCCATGGAATCAATGTTCAATTCATGTATTGCCCTCAGAAATACATATATATTCCAAATTTCAAAGCTCTGTCAACAGGAAGTGGCTGAAAATGGGTAACAATATTTGACTGCCACGTACATACAGAAATGCAAGGGAAAAGAAAGCATGTAAAAAAACAATATTTTATTAATTTAAAAATAAAAGCAAAACTAATTTGCATAACATTTACATCTCGTACAAATACGTTTAACCCTTAACTACGGTGACAAAAATTGTTGCATAACTGCTGTGAATAGATCTTTGACAGATGGATCAAAAGATGAATAAAAGACTCTATTAACGCATTAGATGCTGTTTATGTACTAAACTTGATGTACTGGCTGTTTCTAATCAAAATTCACTTCTTCAGAAGTTTCTAGGGATAGTACTAGGGATTTAAACAAAGCAAATTTTCACTAGTATCTGTAGTTAAACTGAAAGTTAAGAGTTGAACTCTGAAAAGTGAAAAATGCAGTAGTCTGTGAGACCGATAACAGCAGTTAAGGGTTAATGTAATTTTAATAAAATTAAAAGCACACGCATAAAATGTAAAGAAATCAATCTAATCAAGGCTGGGTTTCTGGTGCCTCGTTATCTTAAATATTACTCCAATCAGAGGTCGTTGTGAGGTTTGTTTTTGCGCGTATTCACTCACGCTTCAGTATAGGCTAGTTTTCAAATTAGAGTAAGATCGTGGGGCACTGAAATACGGTTTACTCTTTATGTCGTAAGACAACCTTACCGTCTAAGCTGATCTTAGGCTGGGATTAAGGTGCCTTGCTTATGAGTAAAATAATTTTTTTCAAATTGCGCTTTTCTGCACATCATTGATAGCCTCTTAAGCCAGCATATTGCTGTTTTTAAGCATAATTTGGAAACTACTTGGAATACGAATTTTAAATTTTGAATGCGCATGCAGCAGGACATAAATAGAATTCAATCAAAAAGAATTGTAGGTTGCAGTTTATAATTTTTTCGAATATTAATTTCATAATTCATATTATAAAATTGCAAATTCAACGTATTTGGGTTTTTTAGTATTACATCCAAATCCAAAAAAATTTAGCATATTAGGATTGTAATTTCAGAAGATATTTATAATTCAAATATGAAAATGTAATTTAACATTAGCTCTAAATTTTGAATGTTTATAATTCAAAAACTTGTCATGTAAATGACTTGAAATTTGGTATCTAGGCATAGCATGAACGGAAGATTTAAAATATCGTGTCAAAATTGTGTGTTGCCATTGAATAACGTTTGGGCTGGTTTTGATATGTAGATGACCCCTAAGAAATTTTATATAGATCATTTAAAAGTAGATTTTATTTCCAATCGTTTGGTACCAGCAAGTAACTTCTACGATAATTAGTTGCAGAGTTAGTGGGGAGGGGGTCGCTTTTTTCTTCCATGACTGTACATAAGCACACTTAAACGTTAGGTAGTGCTCTTTCAAAAACGAAAATAACAAAAAACGGGAACTTTTAAAAGTGAACAGTCCTTAATCTTATTACTAAGAGTCGTATGTTGAAAACATCTTCACAATCGAAATGTCCTAGAGAGTGTCCTAGAAGCTGTAACTTTGTATTCAGATTTTCGATGTATATGTGGAAACTGGATAGATATTTCAAACAGGAAAGTGAAACTGCATCACGTCAGTTTAGAGTTAGAGCTGAACTGTACGCCGTCCGGTCGGAGTGGGGCAGGCTGATCTGTAAGGGGAGAGTATTTCTTGACTTCATTCTGGTGTGCAATATCCACTTAGAATTGAATGTTAATTAGTTGTGTCAATAACTAACGTGAATAGGCTGTGATGTGTGGCTTGAGATTTATACCTGAAAGCAATTTAAAGACTTTTTTTGTGAACACAGGTGCCTTTTTAAAGCAATGACTTTATTAAGTAGTTTGAAATATTATGTATGTTGATCCTCATACAATGCGTAGAGAATCTCTTTTCAACCATATGATTCAAAGAGTCCGAAATGTGGCAACCGCTTGCGAAGAGCTTATTAGCTATGCGCCCACAGGTGCCAAGAGACTTGCTATACAAGCATTTAAAGTGGGCGTGAACGGCAGTGGTGCATTTTCTCACAGTTAACAAGGAGTCGTCGTTACTAATCCATGAATTCGCTTCTGGAACAGCACTGCAATTACGCACCCCGACACTGTCACAACTATTGTAAAGACCTTACTTAAAAATATACATCAACCCTGCTTTTGGTAGTTAGCTTACTTCCATCCGGAGCTATTAGCAGAGATCCAATTCTGCTTTTGTCTACAGAAAGGCGACGGAGGACCATCAGTGTGACAATCCACCTCACCACAGAAGTCCCCCCATCGCACCATACTTTACGGGAACGTAAAAGGCACAGGATGGAACATTGTCAGGGAGGCGGAACAAATCTCTTATGTACCCCCACACCTATTTATTTTGCCCATGTGCCCGAGAAACACCTTGCCAACATCAATGCGTGGTAGTAACTTGGCAAAAGCATATTTTTTAACAAGCGTAATTTCAGTTGAGACTGTAGGGGAGCCTTTTTCAATCTCAGCAACTTGAGGACAATGGACACTGCCATTTGGGGTCCATGTTATACCAAGATATTTAAATTGTTCATATATTCAAGTGATATTAGTTCGGCATTGACCACATAGAACTTTGCCTCAGAGTTGTAAAGAACTTCAAGTGCTTGTTTCAGGAACAAGCAAAGGTGAAGGATTTTTCAGTTTATTTCCCAACCTGTGTTAGAAAGGATGGAACCCAGTATGTCCGAAATTTCTTGAAGAGAACTTAGGTACCTCGCCAAGAGAAGTATATCATCTGCATAGGCTGTCTTTGACATTCTTGTAGACTCCCTCCAGACGATTCCCCACGATTATGTATATCCTCAACTCCACGACTCTCTCGCGAGACCAAACTTTCCTGTAGCTTGAAATACTTGGAACCAAATTCGTAGAATCCAAATTCGTATGACTAAAACGTCGCTAAACTTCGTTACAGTAATTGTTTGCTTGTTCTAATATATCTAAACATTCCAGAATTCCACATCTTTTAAAATCAGAAGCCCACTTAATGATTTTAGCGCTATTAAAAATTATTTCTATGTCATAACTTTGGAACAGTCTGGAGAGATTGGAAGCAGGTTTATTTACCAACATCCTGTATATGCTCATTAATACTTACCTGGAATTTTCTAGTGTTCACACCAATATAATTTAACATTTTATTTCTTTATCTTTGAGGGGATCATATAAAACCCCGATTTATTGTGCATACCAACAGGATCAATTATTTTCTTTACAAGATTAATTAAATTGGCATCGTATCTGGCTATTAAAGATTTCCTTAGGATGTATTTTATCTTTTCGTATAAGTGAGGGATATAATCCATTGCTAGTATTTTTAGCTTTTTTATTTATTTTCTCAATTTCGGTCATTTTTCTAAGCTTAAATTTATAAATCGATTTATCAATAAATTTACTGGAAAAACAATTGCCGTTAGAGATTAACTTAATTTTATATAACTCATCTTGTAAGTGACTATTGGAGTAAACATCAAATGCAAGCTAAATGTAAAAATGGCAAGCTACAGCTTTATAATGGAACGACGAATCGCTGTTATAAGGAATGGTACTGTTTGCACAACAGGATTTGCTTAAAACAGTCTTATCAACGTAACGAGCTTATTTCTGCTTAAACATAAAAAAAGCTAAAGGTTTTATCTGCTTATAATTCTAAAGTGAATTTTATCTGTCACTATTGCTTGCATGTTCAAAAAAATTCATAAGTGTGCGAATGCCGTAATCGCATAAAATAAAAATATAGTTTACAAATCTGACAAACTTAAATGAGAGTTGAAATAATGCTTATTCTCCAATGATCTGTTTTAGCTCAGCCAACAAACCAGAAATTGTCGACCCAATGGGGTCCCCTTCTGTTTGTTTATAGCAGATATTGTTAGAAACAAATATATTACTGGCAATAACGTTTAACCCTGATAATAGTAATGGTATTCTTGATATTGCCACTGAATTCATAATTACTGTTGATCAAACTCTTCTCTTAGCCACAGCATGACAGACTGTCATTAATAGAGAAATAAGTTGGAACATTGGAACAAATAAACTTAAAAACAGATGTTAATTTGTTAATGTCTGTAATATTACTATTTATTGTCCATTTTACCAATTTTCATTCAGATATTATTTAAAGAACATGGTCAAAAAATTTCACTAAAAACGTCCCCGATTTAAAGAATGTAAAAACAGCTTCAAAATAAAAAAAATCTTCACCACTCCACAAAAGCGCTTTCGCCCTAGCTAGAGCATCATCAGTTGTGATCTTCAAGCCTCTGCCTCTCCGATATATATATACGACTGCTGGTTGAAGAGCTCCCCTATCGGTATTCCATACTCTCTCTCTTCTCTCTCTCTCTCTCTCTCTCTCTCTCTCTCTCCTCTCTCTCTCTCTCTCTCTCTCTCTCTCTCTCTCTCTCTCTCTCTCTCTCTCTCTCTCTCTCTCTCTCTCTCTCTCTCTCTCTCTCTCTCTCTCTCTCTCTCTCTCTCTCTCTCTCTCTCTCTCTCTCTCTCTCTCTCTCTCTCTTCTAACATTTTTTCTAGCGGCAATCAATCAATGAATGAACCATATCATTGCATGCGTCTTTGGTTGCATTAATTTCTATTGCTTCTCTTATTAAAACATTATGTAAATTTTCGTAGTTCGCTATTTTCTGTATTTGTAGGGTTTCAAGTTTGATTGGGGTTTTAGTGTTTAATCTTGCAAGAGCTGTTGACTATTTATTTAGTTTTACAACTGATATGTTTCTTTCATTCTTTCTTCTATTTTTCTCTTCGTCATTCCTATGTAAGTAAGCTTTTCATTTCTGCTGTTTAGACAATTTATTTTGTATGTTCCTGCTGTTTGTATTTCCTCATATTTTTCTATTTCATTTCTTATTGATTTGAAGAGTGATGGATTGGGGGTTAGTGGGACTATTTTTCCTAATTTTTCTAATTCTCCTTTTATTTTTAAAGATGCACCTTTTATATATGGAATTGGAGGAGTGTATGTTTGATTCTTCTGTGTCTAACAGAAGAACACTCCAGTTTCCTTCGGTTCTCCTCTAAGTATTCATCGGGGATGGGCTCTTCTTTGGTGGTTTCTCATGCCGACGAACTTGACAAATGATCTCTTGCAATAGACGCAAGACGGACCCTTCAGCCCGTGCGTCGGAAGTTCCTGCACCTGGAGAATCTAACAAGCTGGAGGCTTCACCTCCTACCTCCCTTTTTTTTTGTTTTGCTTGTAGCGGCTGTAGACTTCTGCTCCCTTTCGGCTTGCTGGGCCAAGAGGGACGTTGATTTTCTGCTTAAAAAATTATTTAGAACAAATTTACATTTCCTTGTTCAGCATGCAGGCTGGGCCCCGGTAGCCTACAACACAAACATAGTCAGGGTACAGAAAATACTTCAAACATGGTACTTAATCCTTGTCAGAGTCATTTTGCTGAAGGCCCAGATCATACTGGTCTGAGAAATTTTCCGGAGCCAGCATTTTGAAGTCTCCATTGGTTAGCAGACGGAGACATTTAAAGAATTTATAACTGGAGCTAGAGGCTGCTCCACGCCAGTTGAAGGTGAGGCTTGAAAATTGGACTCCGCCAGGCCAAAGGGGTCGAAGTTGATTGGCCAGAGGTAAATACTTTGCAATTTTATTGTTATGTGCTTCTTCCAGAGAGAAGTGCTCATTGATAACTTGTACGTCGATGACGAAGAAATTAGTTGGTGAATAAGCCACTAAGTCTGGATTCAGTTTGGTATTCTCGACTGTAAATGTAGGATCAGTGTGCACAGAGTAACCACGTTTGTTTAAGCGACCGCTTCACTTAATTGCAGATGGCGCTGTGTTGCTTTATTCTGAGGCCGTGAGTTCAAAAGCATTGCTGCGAGATGTGATTCAGCGTCTATGGCACGTGACATCCACGAGAACAGCGATGATCAACATCCCGCCCAGGGGATGCATGAGAATTGCTGTAGAGGCAATTGAACCTGACATGGATGGCGCTGATAAATTCTCTGCCGCTCATGACTGATGTTCCGTCAGAGTCCCAGGAGTTGGTTATGCGTACAGAACCTGCTTGCCGGAAACCCCGGTCATCGCAACGTGAGAAGAGATCTCCTTTGAAGTAGGCCTGAATTCAGTTTAGTTGTGAGGCGAGAGCCATCTGGAGTTCTTTATTCACTCCGCATCAGCTGGTAGTTGTCGAATCGTCATGACAGGAATCGGCCATCTGAAACACGGGATACTCATTGCGCCATGCTTCACTCTTGCATGGAAGGCACTTGATGAACTTCCCGTGGCAGATGGAGAAGCTCTCGCACTAACTTTCTTGCAGCCAAGTAAAGCTTATTAAGGTACCCCACATAGATCTTGCCCAGGATTAGTTGGTGGTAGTAGCTAGGAAGGAACATAACTAAACATTTTTTAACGTCTGATGAATAAAAGTCTTAAATAAAATATCACATTTAATCAGACATAAAAGTTACATAAAATACACTTAAAACATAAAAAAATACTGCAAACGTTTCAGACTATAATTTAGCCCCTCATCAGTGCAACTACGTACGTTGACCGGAGAATTTTCAACCGTGTTTACAGTTAATAAAGTTAACCAGTTAAAACTTGAAATTTTTTTTTGACGAACTTCCATTAGAGCAAGATCTTGTACCCAGGTGGAACAGCACAAGATTCATTAATTGGCGAAGTCTGTTTACGAGTGAACCAACCCTCAAGAAATACTCTACACTTAGCGTTATTGCAGCTGGATCTGATTACTGCGATACTTGCGAAATCCGGCATATGGTCAGTATCCAAAGAATGCTGTACTAGTTTTGATTGAAGGCTGCCAGATTTATAGGCACGTCTATGTTCGGCGAGACTAATGGCGCAAGTACGACCCGTTTCACCAATATAGACAGTCACAGACCCCACAACAGATACTGTAGACCGCGCCGGTTTTAAGTAGGGGAGGGATTCTAGGTTTAAATTTACAAAGCAATTCTTTTAAAACATATGGCCTGAAAGATATACTGATATTATTAGACCTGAGTAGACTAGAAATTTTTTCAGAAAGATCTTTGTAATAAGGAATAGACACATATCCAGTGGGGCTTCTACGAACTAAAGAGGTGGACAAGCGATGCTCAGAAAGTAACCTTTTCAGCCACCGCAAAGGGTAACCATTTTCCTTAAGTCGGAAATTATTTTCTTTTTCTCCAATAGGAGGGCTGCATCAGTAGAACAATAACGATTAGCACGATGGGCCAACTTTCTTACAACTGCGATTCGATGGGAAATTGGATTTATAGATTCAAAATTTAGATACTGTCCAGAATTCGTAGACTTACGATACACAGATGTTAACACTACTTGAAACTCACTATTTTTCACTCTTTCAACCATAACATCGAGAAAAGTCAATCTGCGGTCATTCTCCATCTCGATAGTAAATTGGATCGCTGGACAGATAGAATTCGCAACCTCTAGAATTTCATTCAAATCCTCGAACATTGCAACAGGAAACACGTCATCGACGTAACGTTTCCAAAACCAGATCAATGGGCCTATAAATGAACATCATTTCAGACTCTCAGAATTACATCGCTATTTCAGCGATCCGAACAGATATTGGAGATCCCATTGCCGTACCATGGACTTGTCTATAAAATCTCACTTCAAAAACAAAGCAATTCGATTTAAGGAAAAATCTCACACGATCACTAATGTCCGAAATCTCCAGACTAGAATTGGTTGCAAAATCAGGCCATACCCTCTCAACGACCTCACATGCATAATTAATCGGAATAGACGTAAAAAGAGACACCACGTCCAAATTAGTAAGAGGACGTAAGACTGAGTAGAATTCACAAGTGGTTTCAATAATGCTGATAAAAATCTTGATAACTTATAAACAGGTGAACGAGTATAGCCTATTATCGGACGCAAAGGGATACCTGCTTTGTGGACTTTAGGCATCCCATAAAAGGCTGGAACACTACCAGTATAGCACTTTAATTTTTTAGCCAAATCCGGGGGAGTTTCTTTAATTTCTCTAACTTGCCGATTAAAGCAATCATATGCCTCTGGATAGTTGACGTAATATCTTTACTTAAAACCTCGTATGTGGAATCGTCATCCAGTAACTCATGTGCCTTATAATCGGATCTATCCATAACTGCTGTCGTCCGGCCCTTGTCAGCCCTGGTTATCACGATAGAAGGATCCATCGATAACGACTTCAATACTTCCATAACTGCAGATTGATTACTAGGCCTAACGCTCCTATGCCGTTAAATTAATTTCGCCAATTCACTACGCATGGTATGTTTCAATTCTCTGTTCTGTATAGATAAGACTTGATTTAGACTATAGATTTAGACTTGAGGGTTCACTCGTAAACAGACTTCGCCAATTAATGAATCTTTTGCTGTTCCACCTGAGTACACGATCTTGCTCTAATGGAACTTCGTAAAAAAATTTTCAAGTTTTAACTGCTTAATATTATTTACTGTAAACATGGTTGAAAATTATCCGGTCAACGTACGTAGTTGCACTGATGAGAGACTAAATTATAGCCTGAAACGTTTGCAGTATTTTTTAATGTTTTAAGTGTATTTTATGTAGTTTTTATGTCTGATTAAATGTGATATTTTATTTAAGGAAGGAACATGTTTTTCAACAAGTATAACTTCTGTTGCGGATTCAGGGGTGCTGACTCTAATTTAGACAGGTCATCTTTGATCTTTGGACCCATGAAGATGCGTCCGTTTGGTGTGAAATAGACACTAAGGTAAATGAAGGTGTCACCGTAGTTGAGGCTCTTCAGGGGAGTGGTACCATCAAAGAATCTTGCAGAGCTGTCAAAGATCGTCTTCTTTTTCTTCTTGTCAGAGAGTCAGGTGAAGGACCTTGTCGGAGTTCAACTCAGGACCAGTTTAGGGGAGCAGATAGACCAGGATGTTGAGAAGCTCCTACAGACAGCCAGCGTTCCGAGCAAGTAGAATGTCATCTGCATAAGCGATGTGGTATATGCGGACGGATTGTCTGATAGTCACACCTAGGCGACTACAGAGAGCCCGAACAACAAAATCTAAAACAATAAGAAATAAGGTCGACGAGAGAGGGTCACCTTGACGAACACCATCTCGTGACCGTAGGATAAAAAATTGAACCTTTTTAAAATAAAGAAAAGTACGAGCGTTCGTATAAACGAACCGGATGCAATTAATAAATATGTTAGGAACGCCAAGCCTCTGCAGGGCGGAGTAGATGGTGGAGAAAGAGACGGGAGTCAAAAGCTTTCTTCAAATCGATGAAAGCCGCAGCCAAAGGAGAGAACGTTGCCTTTGAAGTGAAGGCAGAGTCTATCATCTATGGCACGACCAATGCCGTCCGTCGATTGAAAAATGCACTGCTGAAAGGAGAATGGAACAGTAGACATGAGGCGAATGTTTAGGGTCCTGTGGTAGTGTCTGAGAAAGACTGACAAAATACTGATAGGACGAAGGTCCGAAGGCCGAGCAGTGTCATAGACCTTCGGGATGAAGATGGTACGAGAGTCCAGGAAGCATTGGGTAAACCAAGCCAACCTGGACCAAAGAGTGAAAAGTTTTGCGAGGACCCTGGATGGGACCTTGCGCAAGGCGGACGCTGTGATAACGTCGACACCGGCGGATGACGAGGACAGCAAATATGTTACCAAAACTTCCTCGACAGAGTCAAAATCTGTAATGGATGAGAAGAGAGCAGAATCAGTGGCAGGACTATTGTTAGGAAGCTCCATTTGGGTGAGGCTTTCCTTCTGCAGAAAAGGAGCTTGAAGTCAAAGACATCTGAGGAGGTGAGGGAGTCAGCTACAGAATTTTTGTTAAAGATCGGCTGGTACTCACTCTCACGGTTCTTCTTGTAAAGGCGTTGTGTCAGAGCATAACGTTCCGCTTCCTAGCTTTGTTTGATGTCTTGGTGGCTTTCCTCTTAAAGTGGCTCTTATGCTTAGCCGTGATTATACGTTAGAAGATTACAGAACTCATAAGGTAATTCATGCATAGCTGTTTGGCCTGTTCAGGATGAGACTCGGTCTTTTGTCCAATAGTTAGCGCTGACGTTCACTTGGAGCAGGTCGTAATGAGTTATTAGTATTTAAGTCATCTATGTAATAGGATATGGATCTCATTACAAGCGTTTAATCCAGATAGCTACTTGATTCAACGGCAGAGACATTAGCAGCAGGTTTACTGGTAACGGGCGATGTTGATTCGTTTACCTGGGGCTGGCCAGTGTGTTTTTGAATAGTAGCAGCACAGTCGTCTTGTTCATGCAACGATTCAGGTTCCCTAGCACTCTCTGCATCAAGGTGCTTCACGAGTTTCTTGTATTCTGGATTTTACGTTTTCCCTTGATAGATTTAAGCGTACGGTGTGGAAGCAGAGGGGCCAACTCATGTTAAAGAACCTCTTTCCTTCTTGAATAAGTCTCACCTCAAACACGACCATCCGGTGAGTTTCAAGCTATTCCCAGCAATGGTGTTTGGATAACTCAAGGTTCTTACAGTTCCTCGAAGTACATGTCAGGATCAATTCTTCTCTGGTGATTCCGCATGCCGACAAACTGGACAAAAAAACCTCTCACAGTAGACGCAGAGGGACACTTCAGCTCTATTATAGCCCTATTTTTTTAACTTAAATCTTGAGTTACTACTTGAAAAGTAGGACAAATACAAAGTACAGGTGTGCGGCAAAAGGGCCTCAGCACTCCCCCTTCTTCACCCTCTTAGCTGAGGTCGTCATTTGCTGAACGATCTAAAGACACATTACGCCTGCGATCAGAGTTCTTGATGGCAGTATTTTGAAGTCTGACATCTTTAGAATTCGGAAAGCCACTCGATCCTTGTAGGAGGACTTCGCCACAACACCCCTACAATTAACTGACAAGGTGTCGCAACGGAATCCTCCCGGATGAAATCCCTCGAGATGTTGTGAGTTTGAAACTCGTAATTTTTTTTCTGGGTCAGGTGCGCCTTTGTAGTATTGATAGTTTATAATCTGGATATCAAGTGCATGTACTCTGTCTTTGGTGCAAAAAACTAAGTCTGGTTTTAAGTCTATTGTAAAGTGTTTTTCGAGGTGTATTGCAATTCCCCCGTCTTGTGCAATCCGGTCCCGGTGTGCGTATTTGACTAGGGCGTCATGTCTTTTGATCCTGCCAAGATGTGTTTAATATCTGCAGCATGTGGTTTACCGTTTCAATTTCACCACAGCCTCTTTTACATCTCTAGTCTTCGTTTTCCCTTCCTCGAGCACATTGACTGCGGCTGTAGAGGAATCTGTGCCGTAAATGAATACTTTTAATGTAGTCCTTCCCGCTTAGAAAACTGGTCACATCATCTAGCTGTCGATGGGCGGCCTGTTATTTGCTGGACTCTTTTAACCCTTGACCGTCGACGCTCTTGTATAAATGTCTTCGGTACCAACGGCTGATCTGGTCAGTGGTTGTAAATCGGCGATCTTCTATTTTCAGTAAATTTTCATGCGGTTTATTGCAAGTCAATCTGTTGTTTGTTATTAGAGGAATCGGATAATGGTGGGAAAGTAGACCCATGCCCCATCAGCCGCCTTCGAATGGAAGGTGGCCTTTTGAAGGTTATGGGGTAGGTGAAGAATTTTTCTGACAGCTTTTCTGACATGTCTATTTTCTTTAAATGGCTTGCGTAGAGTTTTGAGAATATAAAGGTGTGGTAGAAAGAAGGAAGCGGGAAATTTTTTAACTTATACAACTTATGTTGAGGTTTGTCTGGAGTTTTTAATATCTATTTTCTTATTCAAAGTTAGAGGGTCTATTTTGCAAAGTCCGCAGGCTTTAAATTCTGCTCCGAGATAATTAAACTGAGTATTGACTGTTATTCATAAAATCAACATTGTTTTTCAAAATGTCCCGGTCATCAAACATAATTTTCTTTCTTCCTATCTTTCACCCAGACAAACGTGAAGGACCTGTACACATTAATCTTCAAATCAACTTTGTAACCTAGACCAATCTGTAGAATGTTAATAAGATGTTGTAATTCTTCTACAGTATTCGCCACGACGACCAGATCATCAGCATACGCAATATGGTTAATAACAGTACGGTAAGTCGAGGATGATATTTAATACTAATAGGAATAATGTAGGTGAAAGGGGTCACCTTGGCGAACCCCCTTCACTGGATGGAAGAGCTAGTTATTGTCACCTTGGAAAGCTAAGTAGGTTTTTGAATAGAAGTATATGTACTTCAGATATGATTTTATACAGAGGGGTATTTTCAGATTATCTATTACTTCATAAATCGTCTCATGTGAGACGCTGTCGCAGGCCTTCTGCAAATCAAGAACAACAACGGCTATTGGCTTGAGATCGGTTTGGACTGATCGTAAAACTGCTTAAAGGAGGTCGGTGCCTCTTGCTACAGCATCTATTTTCTGAAAGCCGTATTGGTAATTGCTGAAGGATACCATACTATTGATTCTATTGCAAAGGATTTTGTGAAAATGGCGAATGAGGTTCGAGGCTATGGAGATTGGTCGTAAGTTAGCCAGTTTGCTGGTGTTGCTCTTCTTGGGAATAAAAATAGTAAAACACGCTGAGAAAAATTACAGGAATCCAGTGAAGAATTAAGAGAAAGCTGAAAATCTTTGCTTTAATTCTGCAGTTAATCTTGAGGGTATCGTACACCGACAAGCTATCAAGGCCCGCCGATGACTTCTCCTTCGAATTGAACTTTGAAACCTTATCCAGATAAATGAGTAGATCTGGATCAAATGTTACAGAAATGCTTTCGAACTGCAGGAGGCAGGGATCTGATTCATTAGTTGAAATGTGTGAGCAGATGTTTCCAGTAATAAAATACTCTAGAGGCTTCAAGATTTTGATTTATAATATTATTACTGTAGAGACTATCGAATGCTTTCTTTCTATTTTTGCTGTATAAACGCTGGATATTTGTTATATTTTATACTTTTCATTTTTCTATTTGACAACTTTTTACTTGCAACAGTACTTTTTCCTTTCTTTCTTCTGACCACTAATTCCTTTACAAGGGTAAGACATACGATGACACCAGGTTCTTAGTTTTTCTATATCGTTGAGTTTCAGAAACGCTTCGTCTAGGAATTTGATCTCCTCTTCGGCCAGCGCCCCCCGTATACGCCTGTCCGAATTAAGGTGTTGTATATACGTCTCTGGGGAAACGTAAATTTCGGTATCTTCATTCATATTATAATCTTGTAATCAACAGTAGGACACCAATTAATTTCAGTTTGAGTCTACTGTTCTTGACTAATGTTCTCTTCTGTATTACTTGAGGAACTGGGGTTAGAGTCTCCAACAGCGTCCGGGGCAAGATTAGCGTAGATGTCTCGCACCTTCTTCTTGTATGTTTCTGGTCTTCGTTTCCCCTTGATCTCTTCATTGGTACGCTCTTTGAGTACTTGCTTTAGTTCTTGATTTATATTTTCAATAGGCCCCAGCCTAAGCATAATTTCTGCCTCTGTTCTTGCCATCATGTTGACCACAGTTTATTCATATCTGTCTTTCCTCTTACAAGGGGACCACCAAACATGATGTGCACAGATTTTGATGATTTTAAAGTATGTTGTAGGGATCATACCCCTAACTATTCAGGTCAAAGGTTTCCTTCAAATGGGCTTTAGTTTTCGAGAAATTTCGGGTTAAAGTTCAGTACCTTTTTTTAATAAATTTTATATATTTGTCGCGTTATAAGTTGTATGCAGAATAATGAAGTGTGCATCTTTGAGCTTTTTGATATTTTCTTAATAAATTACATTTTCGAATTTTTCGTGAAAATTTACAATTTTTTTTGTGCAGTTTTGAAATTAATATTTGTATTGACGAAATTCCAAACTAATTTATGTCTAGAATATTTTTTTTTTTTTTTTTATTTACCCTTTATATTTTAATAACCGTTCTAAAATAATACTTTTTTTTTTTTAACTTTATGAAATTTTAAATGAAAATTTATATATTTTTTATAATTTATACAATTTTTTTTATCTCAAATCTTCTAAAGCTATGTATGATTAGGTAATTCCAACAACATATCTTGAGAGGAGTAATAAAATATTAATGCAATAACGCTTATATCCAAGTTCTAGCCAGTTATATATATTTTTTTTATGTTATTTAAATACATTTAACTGTAAAGTTCAAACTCAACATCATTTTTGATTTGCACAAATAAAAAATAATATATTACAATTTTTTTTTCATTCTAACAAGTCGATGCCATACAGAAAAGTTGAAATAGAAATGAAAAATCGTTTGTAAATTACAATACATATAAAAAATATCTGAAAAAAAATCGTCTGCAACGACTTTTACTGTAATATCAGAATAAATAAAATGTTCTTTTTATACATTTCGTTTAGCATCCTTTGCAGACAATTACCACGTTTGAAATAATTTCTTTTTCAAATTTAATGCATTTTTTAATATTTATCACAATTTAAGTATTTAAAGAATATATAATTTGCTAATTTATACATTCTTCCAATATTGTTAAAACAATTTACGTAAAGAATATATTTAAAGGCGATTTTTAATGCGGAATTTGTTTAAAATATTTTTGCGATATGTATCACGCAATTAGTTCCATATTTAATAAACTAAAAATGTAGATGTCGGTGATGATAAATATTTTAGTATTTCAGCAGTTAACATATTTCAATATATTTAGAACAAATCAAATATTAAAAGGATATATTATTTTGTTAATTTTTTCTTAATCATTTAAATTTTTTTAAATAGAAAATGCAAATAAAAAAATGCATTATTTCATAAATACGATAAATAAATAAGTAAATATACATAAATGTAAACAATAATAATTTTGAAAAGACGCGGTATCAAGATATAAATTTGTTTGGATTTTCGCCAACAGAAATATTAGAATAAAAATTGCGCAAAAACTATAAATTTTCATGAAAAATTCGAAAATGTAATCGGAATTTATTAGGAAAATATCAAAAAGCTCAAAGATGCAGATTTCATAATTCTGAATAAAACTTATAACGCGACAAATATATAAAATTTATTAAAACAGGTAAAAGTCACATGAGAGGATAGAACTCTCATCTCCGGCTCTCAAATCGCGAGCCCTAGCTCTGCACCACGGAGACCTAATTCAAGATCAAGAACTAATAGGTATTTGAAATGCATGCTGAACTTTAACCCGAAATTTCTCGAAAACTAAAGACCATTTGAAGGAAACCTTTGACCTGAATAGTTAGGGGTATGATCCCTACAACATACATTAAAATCATCAAAATCTGTGCGCATCATATTTGGCGGTCCCCTTGTTAGTTCTTCTAAGGCTTGCATGGTATTCTCCTGGATGCTTTGATCTTGTATACAACCCGAGCCCTCGCTTAGTGGCAAAACTCTTCTCGCAGTGAACGCACTCAAATCTGTCAGCAGAGGAGGGTACATGTGAGTTCTCGGCGACGGTATCTTCCACTTTCCTGGCAGTACCAGGTACATTTTCGTTTCTTATGTTTTCTGTAGCAACGAAAGATACTCCTCGAGAGGGGTTCTGGCCCGTACAAGTATTTTGATGTCAGCAGGAGCTTTCGTGTACTCATAGAGCCTGGGCACCCGAAGGTACTCAGGATATGCGTAGGTAGCGGGAGCACTTACAGATGGAAGTCCACTAACATCGTAACATGCCTCTTCGCAGATTATCGGAAGGATCTGACGCGGAGACCACTGACCAGGCAACTACCTACCAGGATTCGACCCAATTTGACGGGTTAGAGTGCCTGGAGAGTGGGGCGAAATTCGCCTGATCGCCGCATGGGGCGGTCCACAAAGCCAAGCACCCAGGTCGGCTAACAAATAAAGTCCGGATTTTGCTGGGTTGATCACAATAGGTTTTAGTATTCTGAGATATGTTGCCGCACGCCACATACTCGTCATGCTAGTTGGAATGGGGATGGACAATTTAGTGCCGAAACTTTGGTACTAAACTTAGCTTGGAAGAGGGGGAGAATTTTGAGGGAAGACAATTAAAACCACAGAAATTAAAAAAATTATCAGCCAATTGCTAAGTCGTACCAGCAAGGAAAATTTTGGGGCCAAATAGCAAGGCAGACGAAAACACTGCAGGGGCTGCCGGGACTGCGCCTTTCTACCGTACTCCACCGAGTAAAAACTGGCTCTGTGGGCTGTCCCATTGGAGCGGGTCTGGTAGCTCGTGCGGACACTGTCCATTTGACCTAATAAAGAGGCCAAAAGTTAAAAGAAAAAAAGAGGGCGGCGAACTCCCCTGTGCTACCAGTTGGGGCCGGCCATTGGCCCGTCCCAACCGGCAGCACGAGGAACTGCAAGGGGAACCTGTAATAGAAGAATGTTATTAAACTGAACTTATTCTGAATTACACTTTAACTACATTATTGAAATTTAATTTACTTTTATTGTGCTAATTCACTTGACTACCCGTCCATTGGGTCCATGAAAAGTTGGCTTTACACTCTGAATTTACTACTTGATTTGTATTAATTAAATTTTTTTTGCTGATACCAATTATGGACTGAAAGTTAACAATTACTAAAATTATGAATTATTTTGGAAAGTAAATTTGAAATTCTTTATCTGCTTCGCATCCTGAGTTAACAGAGACCAAACACGGGTGTAATCGGGCGAAGTTGGGAGAACCCCCCTGGCCCCCCCGTATCTCAGCCCCCTTCGTGATAGAGTAATTTTGATGGCGCCAGTCAACGCCCCACATTAAACAACCCCTAGTGCTTTCAGTCAAGTTTTGTAGTTAAGCCCTACGGCCGAAGTTTTTGGAGATATTCTAACATTTGTATAATAAAAATAGAAATTGCTAAATTATTACACTATTAATTAAAACAAGAGTTCTGAATTTAGAGTTAATATAGTTTAGTGGCCTGGCGGATCTTATCCTACATAGCGTCCTGAGATTATAGAGACCAAACACGGGTGGTATCGTGCAAAGTTGGGGGAAGCCCCCCGTAGCTCAGCCCCCTTAATGTTAGGGTTTTTGAGGTGGGGCGTCGATAGGCGCCCTCAAATTAAATCTTAGTGCTTTTCGACCGGTGGTTTGGAAGATTTTCTAACTTTTATAAAAAAAATAACCGAATTTGCTAGATTATTTAACTATATTTAAAACAAAAGTGCGAAATTAAGTGCTGATACTGTTTGATGGCCTGGTGGATCTTATCCTACACTGCGTCCTGAGTTGAGAGAGACCAAACACGGGCCCTGTTGGGCAAATAGGAGGGAAGCCCCCCCCTGGCCCCCCGTAGCTCGTCCCCCCTTTGAGTTGGGCTAAAGGTGATAGCGCCAATCGACGCGCCACCTCAAGTTACCCCTAGTACACTTCGTCAAGTTTTTTGTGAAGTCCTTAAAGCCATTAGTTTTAGAGATAAAGTTACTTTTATTAAATAATTAACAATTTGCATATTAAAATAAGTACTATGAATCGTTAACTGACTAAACCATGGGCCCAATGGGTTATGATTATGTTGATTGATTGGAACATATTCAAGTATTTATTCTGCTATTACACTTATCTACTGATTATTGCTATGAGTGGTTACTTAATTAACTTAATTCCTAAGCCTAATTACATGAGGGTTTTTATACTTATCCTTTACCATCACCAAGATATTATCAGTCCAAGAGTTTTCTAACAGATGAAAATTAGTCCTTTTGACGCAAAAGTCTCAGGCATGAGAGGTTCGTAAATGTTAAGAAGGAAAAGGCAACCACGCAGTTGTCTGTAAAAATGTAAAACTGACACCACAATGACAAAGACCGGAAAGATTTTCACGTAGCAGGAAGTATTTTTCCACCTTGTGTGGGCTTGTTTCAAAGAAAACTGATCACTTATTACTTGTGCGTCGATCAAAATAATTTATCGGTAGCATATGCCACCCAGTCAGGTTTCAAGATGCCACGGGAATTTGTAAAAGGTGGTTTAGCATGGACAGGAAGCACCCAGCCGGAACACCAAACCGTTAGGTTTATGGCTTTTCATGCCCCGTCGGGAAAATCTCCAAGAACCATCCAGCACAACCTAGCCTCAGAAACAGGCCCTAATCAAAGGGCGATTATTAAAACATTTCAAATATACACAATCCTTTTCTAAAAAAATGGCAAAACACACATTTCTTTACATCAAAAAATCTTAAAATAATTAAACCTAAAATAATAATAAAAAAAAACTAACCTGAATGCAAATCAAGAAATTAGGACATTTGAAGTTACAATGCCGATATAACCTAAAGTAAACTGACTAAAACTATTTAAATAGATTATAAAAACAGTGAAAGATGCTGATGAATCACAATTACATAAAATCTCTTTCCAAATCCAATTAGTCCATGAAACTAAAACAGTAAATATTTCATTCAATTAGATAGCATCATTTTTTCAGTCCAATTAATCCATGAAAACTTAAACAGTCAAATATTTCATTCATACACCTCTAAAGTCAAAATTTGTATCTAATAAAAGAAAACATGCCATTCAGAATATTGTAGTTCTCTGCCAATTTTTTATAGTTGTTAACATCAAACAGAGTCTTCTGCAAATTCCTACGCAAAGTTAAATGTCTAATAAAATGAAAATGATATTTCATATAAGAACATCTACCAAATATGTAGTGCACGGCTGTTCCTCTAGAACCACAGCCACATCTGTCACTGTCTTTTTCCAATCTTGAAAACATTCTGGGAAACTCCCATGACCAGTAGATAGTAAATAAGAAACTGTTTATTGCAAATAAATTCCAAATCCACTTTGTTCAAAACTTTGTTTGACGACCTTTTTCAGAATCTGACCAGTAACTCTGCCAGTCTTTCAACATCTTTGAACGAAAATGGCGAGACGCCATTGACGGAGGATAGTGAATCCGGAACTCTATATCATCAACAATAACTGATTTTGCCAACATATCAGCACGTTCATTCCCGTCAAATCCCGTGTCGGCCTTAATCCATCCTATATGCAAAATCTTCTGAGGATAATCAAGAAATAGCTTAAATATCATGTATAATAATTCATTAGACGGAAAAATGTTATCCAACGCCGAGACTGAGGTGAGACTGTCCGTGTATAAAATTGCAGTCTGAAAATCTGAGTTTACAAACTAAAGAGCTGCATGATAAATTGCAGTCAACTCTTCCTGAAAAACTGAATTAAATTTATCTAATTTAATTCTATAATCACGAATGTAATGTCCATTCAAAAATATAGTAAAAGCTGCCGCCACACCTGCTTGCATCTTCGAACTATCTGAATAAATTATTGGCCACGGTGACTGAGGAACCACAGTATCCACAAAATCCGTAATTCTCAAGTTATCCCGTCCATCGATCGGAAAATTAAGTTCTCCTATTACTCAAAAAATCGTCTGCTGTCAATTCATTCTCTTTAATAATAATAGACTGACCTCTAATTTTAAAGAGAAATTTATCATAATGTGCTTGATATTCAATCTTTATAGGCAAAATTCCAATCAAAACACGAAGTGCGTCAGTTGAAACTGACTTAAAGGCCTTTAAAACTGATAAAAGTCCTATCCGTTTGCGTCTCATAGTTGGTATCTTAAGATCGCCAAACCATGCCTGATAACCATATGTTATCTGTTTTATTATTACTGCATTATACCAAATCTTTCGAAACTTCGCTTGCAATCCCTTGTCTCTCACTCCTGTCTTTTTAATATTTAATGCAAATTCTCTGATCTTTTCTCGAACATTTTCCAAATGTATCAACCAGTTGAACGCACTGTCCAAAGTCAACCCCAAGTATTGCAAAGTGTCCCGGTACCGAAACACTTTCTCCCCGCATTTTAAAGATTGGCCTTCGTCTTTCCTATGTATTCTTCTCAATTAACATTGCCACTGATTTGGAAGTACTAATTTTTTAGGTCCAATGTATCACAAATATCCGCGAAATTTGCCAGGTGACCATTCATATTTTCTTCCAATTGTCGACATTCTCCATCTGCAAACGGTACAAAATCATCTGCATGAGAAATCACCTTATGTGAATGCAAACGATAAGATTTAAGTAAACGATCCGCTGTCAGGAGCCACAACAACATGGCATGGTTCATGGCGACGTTCAGCAAGGGCACCCATTCTGAATAAGCTAGCGGGAAATGTAGTTAGCAATATTACATCTTGTGACCCTAAGGGCATGATTTACGAAACAACGCTGTACAATATTTTTCAAGGTTTCCGGTTCAAAACAGCCACGAAAGCTATCCTTATTAAGGGCCCTACCCAGTGAGCATCCGGACTTGGAATATAGACTGTTTTACTTGCTAAGAAAATCAATAGTCTTTATCGCTAAGCAGAGAACTACCGTCAGGTACTCGGGTATTTGCAAATCTCTCGTCGACACTGGTGCAAACAAGTTTCGTCACAGTGACGGTACAATTCCTTTCTAAAGAATGTCAGTATTATCTCCTTTTGATGACAGCATCGAACTATACGGAGTTTTATGAAGCGACCTGAGATGGGGAGCATCCGCATCAAGCCTTTTAACGGCTAGCATGGGGACAGTTCACATCAACCACGGACAATCCCAACTCACAATCCTTTACAAAAGAGTAAAAGGCACTAAGTGGAACGTCGTGCAAAAGGGATGCACATTCCCGTAAGAACTTATGAATTGCAAAATAAAGCTATTTAAGGTGCCCGGCATGAATGCGGCCCAGAACAAGGCCATGGTAGTACATGGGAAGGAGCATGGTGCGAAATGGTCAAGAAACAGCTCAAGACCCTAAAAACTTTGAGAACGTAGTCTGAAAATATATAACTGTATGGTTATGATAAATGGCTAATTTTCTTTTCGGAACTTTCTATGACGAATTATCCTCAGGGCCCCGTGGTGTTTCCGGGATTAGATTTGTTCTCCCCAGGGGGATGGGATACCTTCTTTAGTTATTAACGGGCTTCGCAACACCAGGCATCTGAGCGATCTGTCTTTCTTTTATCCACTCTCCTTTCTTCGTCTAATATTTCCTCTTTGTTTCACTCTCATTCTGGTTTCCTTATCTGAGGGCGATTCTGCATAAGCAGATATCCTCTTTATATAGACTAATGGAGAATTGTAAACCACCCACGCGTTTGCCGTGCGTGGCCCTCCGTGTCCCTGGAAAAGAGATCCTGGCAGTTGAGGGAAACCAACTCGCTGCTTTGGCTTCTGCTTCCAGTAGACGGGATGTGCATATTGGTCCCATACGCATCAAACGGCTGATGAGCTGACTTGTCACTGGCTGAGGATCAAGTGAGTGGTCACATACTAGTCATCTCGTTAAGAGTGGAGACTGATATAGGTGTGTCTTGTGAACGTATGGGCCCTGGTTAGAACTGGTGCACGAATGTGCATCCCCTTTTTCGGCTCGGTAGTGGGTGGTGCGGTCAGGGACTAAATTATTTTTTTTTCTCCCTAATCCGGATGGAAATACTTCACTTTCTTCTATTTCTCTCTCACGTGGAGAGCAACAAACTGTACAGATGACTTCATTCACTCGCTTTTTTGTTATTAAACGTACCGACAGTGTTCTTGATAGTTATTTTAAAAGAACTTCACCACTTCTTATCGCGAAATATTTTCCATCTGTTTTTGCAGACGGTTATTCACTTAAAAAACTACAGTCTGGGGATTTGCATGTTGAGGTTTCTAAAGCCAAACATTCACAAATTCTTTCAAATTGCACAACTATAGACTATGTTTCTGTTCAGGGCCATCTAACTCTAAATAGAAGCTGTGGTGTAATGTCCGAACCAGAGCTTTTATTTTCTACAAAACCTAAAAGATGAAAATGTCATAGATGCACGCCGTATTTCTATTCATCTGAATGAGCAAGTGCTTCCTACGAAGAACATTATTCCGACATTCAAGAGGCCTACTTTGCCAACCACAACCAAAGCTCCCTACCTGAGGTGTTCCGTCCGACCTTATATACCTAACCCACTCCGTTGTTTTAAATGCCAGCGCTATGTTCATACTACTATTTCCTGTCGTGGTTCTGCTACCTACGCACGTTGAGCGGGAGTCAGCCACGACGGTAAAACTAGATCCAGGCGCCTGAGGGGCGACCGTCAGCGTCTCGACCGTCGCACCCATGTCTTGAGGGACTTAAAAAACGCGCTCAGTGGAATCTGCCTTCCGCGGTGTTGCGACCGGTCGGGAGAGCGCCCGATTTTACCCAGGTGAGTCACGAAAAAGGTCGTTACGACACGCGGACGTTCCCATATTCAGAGGAGATCTCCACGGAGACAGCCGACGGCTCCGTCGCTGGAGCCCTATAAGAGGAACCGGTTCCTAGGCCATATGTCGAGCTCTGCTGACGAGTTTTGTTTTTTCACGGCGTCCAAATATAGAGTTCTAGGGGAAGAAGAAACAACTAGTTCGTCTGCCGTAGTTATCGCTCATGCGATAAAAAGGAACTTCTCTACAACTTGGGACCATGAAAGAACTCGGTCCCTGACGCATAGCCACGTCTTGGCTAGGGGCGTTCTCTCCCAACTTGCTTTGTTTTGAGATAGTTTTTATATACCCATGTTTTATCTAACAATGTCAGTTTATACTTTTTAACTTTACTTCTGGATGGGGTGACCCCATCCAGATAATATTTCTTAGTATGTTATTTTATACTTTACTTTTTTAAGAATTCATAATATTTGTTTTATACTATGTATGACTATATCTGGATGGGGTCACCAATCCAGATGATTTTCTCAAACTTTTCACTTTTGGTTTTTGTTGTGGCTTTTTTTAAGTTTTTTCTTTACTCTTACTTTGGCGCAGCTTGTTTCCAGTTTGTGCCATCAAACCTAATACAACCAACCAACCCAACTGGATTTGCTTCCGGTAAGTATCCGCAACGAAATACGCAACTTCCCCGATTGACTCCATTTGGAAGGTTCATCCACATGTATAAAACAACACATGCAAACGAAAAATGCAACAAATCGCAAAAATATTAGAAACAACGGACAGTTATGTTTTGAACCATTACCGGACTCTGCAGGCTATGAAAATTCCCGCAAGAACGCTGGTAAGCGTTCCCGGCTGAGGTGAGTAGCGTGAAATTTAGGTGAAGACTGCTACTTATCCAACTGTCAGACGCAGAAAGTCCTGACAACCCATAAACGCGCTGGATTGGGTTTAGGCCCAAGGCTCGATTTCAAGTTTGAACACCGCCATTTTACTGACGAACCTCCGGCCCGGTTCCTCGTAGTTGATCATTCCGAGAAAAGTTAAGAACACCCTCCCTGAGAAGGCTACACAACCGCAGATATCGTACCAGACGGCCCCCACTGCTGACTCAAACCGCTCCTGATCAAACAGGCATTTCTCTTACCGATCGAATCTTGAGGGCGACTCACAACTATTCCAGCTACAGAGGGAAAACAAAGGGACGATCTCAAGGAGGCTACCTCGCAGGGGTCGAAGCCCAACCTCGTCTACCTAGTCAGACCATCTACGGTCTACCGCCTGCATGGCGCCGAGGGATGCTGCATACCGCCTCATCCGCCGACAGGCATCGCAATAGAACCCTTAATATCCCTTTTCTACAGAGTACGCTCGAAACATAGTCTAACCTTAGACAAGTTTTGGTAACTGTCCGACCCACGTTCGCTAGTCTTTGCCCTCACGTCACCATCCTCGGAGCAGAGCACCGGCGTGAGGGATCGACCAACGCTTTGTCCTTTCACCGCCCGGCCTTCCCGAAGTTCCTCGGAACAACGACCTGAACCCACGTCGTCGGGCGTTACCGGCCCCGGCATAAGGACGAGACACAACACATAGGACCTCAAGGGACGATCTGCGACCGATTCCTCCTGCAGCCGGAACCGGCCCGAAGGAGGGGAGGCCCAGACCCCCGCGGGTGAAATAATGCCCGCATCCGGCACCTCCGGCTACTCAGACATAGCATTACCACCCGTCTACCATGATGAGGTGTGGGTTTGTCAGCTACCTGCCCCCTTCGTGTCGATGAACATCTCCGGTGTCGAGAGCCCGGCCCTCTTCCCCACTAAAAGGGCAGAGTCTGAACAGTCCGTGGGTGTGTCCTTAGATTGTGCTATTTTACAATTTTGTATAAGCATGTTTCAAAAGTAACTTCGATCACCGGCACAAAAAATCTGTTCCACTTTCCACTGCCAGGGAGTACCAAATCTATGTCTTAAATAATTAGCTATATCTTAAATAGTTAAGGGGTCAGGTAACCTTTGAACTCACAAAATACATGAAAAGGAGACCTCTGTAAGAATTATCATAACTAAGTAACTATTTGACTTTGACTTTGAATTATAAAATTTTAAATGCATATTAATAAAGGTTTATTTTATAAATTAAAATTCTCCAAAAATGTTTACACTCATATAAAGCTTTTAAATTTATTTTAAAATATAATTTTTTACGAAAGAATCATTCTTGCATGTACTGCGTGCACGATTTTTCGCATTTGAATTGATAAAACCATTCAAAATTTTTTAATGAGGACATATGTAATATGTTCTCAAAATGACCTACGATGAAAAAAATAAAATGAGTAGATCTTGAGAATAATTTTTTTTTTTTAAAGAGAAATTCGAAATATCGAGTATTTTTTTACTACATAAGTAGTCATGAATTATAAACTTGTTACTTGAGAGACGTAATAGTAGGTCATTTTGTGCATCTGTTTCGTTAAGACATTCAGTCAAAATTTCTTGAAATTCTAACCAATCATTTTTCTTGCATCGTGCGCGCAATGACCAAAAACGTCGTTTTGAGAAAATTGACTTCAAAGATCAAACTGTCCCTTGATCATATACAAAAAGCTCAGACTGTTTTAGACATAACTCCACTTCTAAAGTGAATTTTTGCATGGGGTTTATTTTAAATTGTTCCTTAAGAATCATATTTAATTATAAGCTAATAATTTTTTTTTCAAATTTCTGACACTTTAAAGTTACCTGACCCCTTAAGTTTAATTAAGATTCCCGTTGAAATCGGACCCACAGAACCCGAGAAAATAAACCCCTGGATATTAATATTCATGAATGGTGGTAACCAAGGGCTGAAAAAATCATATCGAAGTTTATTTAGTACCTGGGAGACCTCGGAAGAATGCCAGAAACGATATCGTTTGAATCGGACAAAGATTAAATGCAAAATCATTTAGTTACATTTTCCACCGCCGGGGGTGCACTCTGTTCTAAAGAAACCTCTTTCCAAACGAAACTCCGCCACGTGTCCCCGCTGCTTATGACAACGTATAGAAGGCGTTCTGTGCACACTCAGAAAATCTTTTAGTTCTACTTTCCACCGACAGTAGGCGCCAAATCTATGCCTTAATTAGTTATCTATATCTTAATTAGTTCATGTTAAGTTAAATGAATAAATTGTCCCTGAAATCAGGCCCTTTGTTTGAATCAGACAAATTTTAAATGCAAAATTTTTTAGTTTCACTTCCCACCGCTAGGGGTGCCCTCAGTTCTAAATAAATCTTTCCCATCAAAACTCCGGCACGTGTCCCTGCTGCCTACGACACTGTATAGCAGGCGTGCAGCGCACGTGCTTCAAAATCTTTTAGTTTGATTTTCTACCGCCAGGTGGCGCTAAATCTGTAACTTAATTAGTTATCTATACCTGAAGTAGTTCGTGTTTTGAATGAACTATTTCTCATTGAATTTGGGTCCATAGAACCCGAGAAAATACTTCTCCCTGGTCATTCATTTTCAGTAATAGTTGTAACTAAGGGCTGAAAAAATGATACCGAAATTTATGTAGTATGTGGGGACCTGAGAAAAGGTTTCGTTTAAATCGGACTAATAATTAAATAGTTATGATTTTGAGACAGGGGGGAAAGGAGGGAGTTTCGATCACAGAATTTACGCGATATTTAAACTACAACCGAACACTCAGCTCCCCCCCCCCCCCGCACAGAATTTAACCAACGACGTTAAAAAATTAGGATTTAGCATTAACTTTCTAAACAAAATGACTTTTTTTTTACATACAAAAACAGTAAGTTACCGTTGTTAATTTCTGAAATCAAATACATAAATGACGTATACATGAGAACTCTATAAATCACATAAAATAAATCTCAAAAATTCATAACCCGCTGTTCGAATTTCAATCAGCTTACGGCCTTTTCATCTGCCAATCACAACTGCCCGGTAGACTTCCAGCTGTGCCTACAATTCTATAAGCTACCAGTCACAACTCCCCTCCAATGGTGTTTTTGACTTATAGTGGGCGATTTCTGACGTCATTTGGAACAAAAAACGCTGCAAAAGATGAAAAAAATGTTAAACTCATAAAAATGAAATTAAAAGAACAAATCTAATAAAACAATCGGGATAATAAATAATCCGCCTTTCCCTTTTAAAATTATGATTTTTTTATCTGTAAAGAATTATCAAATTTCTCCAAACTAGAAAGAGTAAAAAAAAAGAATAACGATTCTGAGCGGATCTGAGGCTGAAATGGAAGCTACCACCGAACCAATCAAGCATTCTGGGTAAAATTATTTAATGTCGAAAGAAACAAATTCTAAAAAAAAAAATCAAACATCGCCGTACGAATTGCGCATAAACTTTATTGAAAAAAAAAGGATAAAATTTACAATATTGGGCTAAAGGGTTGGAACCGGATTCCCGTTACTAATGGGGAAAAATCGCAACTAAATCTGAAAAACACTAAAAATCACATTAAAATTAAATTAAAAAAAAATCTATTAAAAAATTCTAAAATCTTGCTTCGACGTGCACAACTACATGCATAGAGGTACCTTCCCACCAAATTTTGTAGCTCTGTGTGCAGCGGTCTCTTCAGAACACACCCGAGAAACACACACACACAAAAACTTCCTTCTTTATTATAGTTGGAGATATCTTTTTGATATTATTTATGTCAGTATAAAGTGAATTTTGCAAATTTTATGTGATCTTTTTGTATTTTGCAGTCTATAAGGTCCTATTTTAACTTCATCTAAATATGTATGGGCTGTCTATGAATCCCATACTGGTTGTCAAATTGTCCATTCATGCTAAAGTTTGGCGGCATTCAGAGCTTACACTACCGGAATTCCAATATCTTCAAATTATATGATAAATTATAATGGTTTTTATCTTTAAAGAGGTATATTAACCACTGAACTGGCAACGAAATCTGACAAGATCCCCAATACCTTTTTTATCAGAGAATTCTGCGAATAAATACGATGAATATAACTTTTCTGGCATAGCGATAACAAAATACAGATGTTACCGTGTGCAAAATACGGATGAATGTAAAATAACGAAAAATGGTAATGAAAAATGGTCTATTGGCACGCGGGTTTGCCAAACCTCTAAAAGAAGAATGTTTTCTGAAAGCGTATATATACGCCCATGGCAGTTAAGGGGTTAAAATATACTAGTTTTAAAAAAATAAGTCTTACACACAAACAACTAAGTCTAGGACAACAAAAAGTACTTGTAAATGCAAGATATGGAATCAGTTTTGTTTTCAGAAAGAATTTAAAAAATATTAAATATTGACAGTATTGTTTTTTAACTTTAAAAGTATTAACATTTCGTAAAATAATAATCAAACTAAAACCATACATAATTATATATATTTACTTTTAAAAAATTTGGTATTTCTGCTAGTTTTGAGTAGCTAACGAAATCATTTTAATCTCTAACATCACATGTAGAGAACATCGTTTTAGGAAACATTTATTTCAAATTAATATATATTTTTAAATCTTATTCCAAAATGCTACAATATTCTTAGTACTAATGATAAAATACAACATCACCACGTATAGAGAGAACCTATAAATTACACGATATTAAGAAATAATTTTTAAAAACCTGGTTTTAGAAAGTGCCACAGTATTATTAGTAGCACTAAATATATTTAAGTATTATATATATATATATATATATATATATATATATATATATATATATAGCTTACTCAATATATGAAGTCTCTCTTTTTTCAATGATATAAAAATAAACAAAAATACAATAATAATAACATAAACGTATATTCTACAAATATAAATTTTATCATGAGACGTTATTACATAATCATACACCATTTTTCATTATCGATATACATTTTTTAAAACATCTTTGGTACAGAAAGGATATCTGAAGTTGAAAAAACAATTATGTGTAGATACTATTGAACCGCTATTTGCGTTTTCTCGATAATAGTCTGGGTAACTGATACCAGTCCACTTTAAAAAATGCTATTTGAAAATATTCTTAAATAAATTTATCAGTAGAAGATTGTGTGTTACCGGCCTGAATTTCCGATTTTGGATAATTATCTTTGCATGCAAAACAATGAAAACTTTCACAAACTTTCAGACTCGCGGATTTTGTCAAACACTTCGTTAATAAATGAGTCAATTTAGCATAGTCGTCATGCAAATTACAAAAGTTGTCGGTATACATGAATAGCGTAGTTCGCAACAATGATGCCAATGAACTTCGTTTCAAATGTAGCAAGAGTTTGAGAGCAGTCTATAAAGAAATGTTTGCATATTTCCCGAATATTTACGAAGTATGAGCATAATGCTTAGTAAATATTTAAATTTCCAAAATCAATTTTACCAGAATAAATACTACAGAAAATAACTAAAACAGACGAAAAAAATGTTTGTTTTAAAAATGGTTCTTTTTTTTATATCCCACTGTCAACTATCAAATAACATATCATAACAAATATTTTTTTTAAGTAACCAGTAAAATGCGTGATGAACGTCAAATATTTTATTTTGCAATATTATATTAATCGTAAGAAAATCGAACAAAAACAAATCGGGTCACAATAAGTGAGTTAGTAGTCACTATAATGAAATTAAATTTGTACCAAGCAGCGTTTTATAGAGTGCGCCAATTGGTGATATACTCACTTATGGAATTTCCCACGTATTATCAATAACTGCTTTTACTTAAAAGAAACTAAACTAAAAGTAGTACTGTTTTCTCAACCTTTAAATTTTGTTATTTAGTCAATTGCAAATTAAAACGTAGCGTAAATAAAATATTGTTAACAAAGTCTGGCATCTAAGTAATTTTGGTAGTGGAGAACAATCAACAAAGCAGTATTAGGCGTGAATTTCAAAATGTGAATAACACTTTTTACAAAATTCTCTAAATCTAATTTAGAGGGAAATCTGGAAATTTTATATAAGCCCAGAATATATGAAGTAGAGGGGTTTTGGGGAAGAAAAGATAGATTAAACTGCTAAATGGTATGATCGTAAAAAAAAATTTCTTACAAATTATATTCATTGACAATGAAATGTGATACTTCTCAAATAATAGTTCAAAGCTATCTAATAAGTTCTCGTGCCTCCCCAGCGAGGTAAACCACACACTTTGAAACTGTTTATACAGGGTATCCCTGCTAAGATGTTACGAACATCGAGGGAAGGTAGGGTACACCTAGACGATTCGGAATGACATAGGAATACCTGGTCGGAAATGCCTTCCTGACGTAGTAAAGCCATTGAAAAGGCTGGATCACACAAAGCTGATATTTGACCCCGAAATTACGAGAGGGGTGCAACATTGTACATGAAGGGCAGGGTTGGAGGTGCCGGGGAAAGTTCTGTCTGTCCGTGTTCTAACTCGCATAAATATACTCGGATTGTCATGCAATTGATATGTTATAAATCACACATAATGTCACCATGTTGGATTATTGTATTGAATGTATGTATGTCTGTATAATTGTATGTATTTAATCAAATGATATGTTATTGAGGTTTACTACGGCATGTTCGGTATTTAAAATGAAGTATGTAGCACTTATACTCCGTATACAGTAGCACGCAAAAGAAAGCCGTTTCATTATGATCTATTGGGGAAAATCTTTTGCAGTGCATTTTAGTGATTTTACACTATTTCAAATATGTTGAAATTGATAAACATCGCTGAAGTGCACTACAAGATGCTTATTATCTAATATGGTACATGTGGCACTTATAATTAGTTTACAGGGAAACTCAAAAGAATTCCCTTATATTATGGTCTATGGGGAAAGGTCGTTTAGGGTGCATTTTAATCATGTTTATACTATTGCAAACATAATGAAGTTTATATCAATTTGTGAGGTGCACTAAAACATGCTTTCTGTAGAATATGACGCGTAAAGCATTTCTCATTCATTTACAAGGAAACACAAAAGTATTCGGTTACTTAATATTTTACGGATAAAAACTGTTAGCAGAATATTTTAATTGATACTTGTTGTAAATATGATGTGCAAAGCATTTATCGCTCATTTACAGGGACACAAGATTTTGGTTGCAGTACTGTATCCGAAGTATTGTCTGTAAGCAATAAGTGCTTGAAGTGCGCTTTCAGTTGGGTATGCGTTTAACTAAATTTTGCGTTCTATGTGGCATGTATAAATGCTATAGACCATATACAGGGCTACACAAAAGAATTCGTAAGCATTATTGTGTATCGCCGTAAATTGCTTAAGGCTTTCTTTTTAATTGATTTATGCATTTTGAACGTGAAATATATTTATTACACAACGTGATGTTTGTTGAAAATAAATAAAACCATATACAGGGCCCGCAAAAAATTGGATACATGGGCGCTTATATATGTTAATTTCTGCAAGAGTGATTTTAATAGTTTACAGCTTGTTTTTGCCTGAATTTAACTTTAACATTTTTTACACACGCCACATATTCAGCTAATGTATTAAACAGGGCTGTAGAAAATAATTCAAATATGTTTCCGTCTTATGGTAAAAACTGCTGAAGGTTAATTTTAAACTGTGTTATGTGTTTTCTTACAAAATTAAATTGTAACATACTATATAGTGTATATATACAACCATATATATTATATATAGGTTGGCTGAACAAAATAATTAATATACTTTTCTGGCTATGGCCTGTAATTGCTGAAATCTGGTTTTCAAATGTGTTTTGAGTTTTTTAAATGTCTACTTAGCTATCTTATTTACCATATTAAACAGCCAAAATTTGTTAAAGTAATTCTGAAAGTGTTGGAGATTGTTTCATAATCTTTGCTTAATGCATGAGTTTACTTTCTTGTTTTATTTGGGAAAGTTTTCTTTTTAAATGTCTTCTGTTTCTGAATGATACAAAAGCACGAACTGGTGTTTTTGGAAAGCTTCCAGTGATAGTGGTATATGCTTGCTCTATCCAACCTTGAGTTGGTGTCTGATATGCTAATGGAGCAATGTATGCATGCCTGTTAATTCCACCAGCTCGTTAAAAGTCAACTCTCTTTCCGCCAGATGTCTTGCATAATTGGCTCGTAAAATTTTCAGCATAATTGTTGGTGACATTGAAAATTAGGGTGTTAGCACATGACACAAGAATTCTGTTAAATTAAAATATTAATGCCCTCTAATAATGTTGAATCAATACAGGGAGATTTAGCTTAATCCAGGGATAAAGTTTTAGAAGATTGCTTTTTGAAAGACGTTCCACAGGAAGAATGGTTGCCAAATACATGTTGAGTATATTTTATAACTCGCCAAAAATTTTTTTACGAGATCTTTAAAATGTTCAATGTGTGTGGGAATGGCATTATGTTTTATAACTGATCTAACAGTATTAACTCAGAGGTATGTTGTCTTTTGAACATTTTTTTGTGATTGAATACTCCCATATATTTCTTTTGATGGCTGTAACCTTTCCAGTTCTCTCATGAAACGTCGAACGACATGGTTAACACATTCAATTTTCAAGACACAGCCACTGTAGGACTTATTTTTTTTATCTTACTTTATACATGGTGTTTAAATCAACATCTGGAACTAACCTCATACATCTTATTTTATACATTTCATAAAGATATAGCATTCCTTAAACAATTATGTCACTTACCATGCTTGTGGATGAACTATTCCAATACTTGAAACTCAAGTGTTCACGGTGGTTTATTTTCCTGTTATTAATCATCCTCCATACTAAACAGTTTGTTTCGGATGCCAATAAATATCTTTTTTTATGCCTGACCAATGATCATAGCGACTCCGCTAGATGCGTTATACCCTCAACAGTAACTGCGCTTACACCATCCACGACCGCTGTAATGTTACAGTAACCCTCTGAATCTTTGTCTATTTTCTGCAGGATTTTCTTCTAGAATGGTTCTTTCCATTGTATCCTCAGCACATAATTTTAATATTTCTCCAGTTTTAACTTCATACTGTGAAAATTTGCATAGAGTCATGTATTTAACACACATAATGCCGATTTTCTCTTTCCTGCGCGTATCTGGAACTTGAGGACATAGATCCCAAAACTGCTAAATTGTTAAGGCTATCGCCATCATTATCACTCGCAATTTTTGCTCCCGATGGACACAGTGTATTACTGCATACATAATAAAATGTTCAAATAAGTCCATTTACTGTCATTTCTTTATGCAGCAACTTTCCTCCAAAATTACATTCATAAGTGTGAATTTCTACATTTCTAGACTGTTTAATAACTGTCTCTAGATCACGCAAAAATCGACCTGTATTAAATTTATTTTCTTCCTTGCTTTAAGAGTATTCAGTGAAGTATTCCGCCTCGCTGTGGTTTTTATAATTTAATCGAGACGTATCATCTATATTTTCGTTATTAGTCGTGGTTTGGGACGTGAATATAGAGTTCTATAGACTGTTTCAATGATGAAGACGCTAGAATATGATTTTCTGAGCTGTCAATAATCTCGTTTTCCTCTTGCACATGTAAGAAACAAAACCTCTTTTAACCAACCAACCTGAAAGAAACAAACACAAAAGAACAAAATATTGATACTTTATATACATTCAAGTTTTAGATTATTTTTATGCAGTTTATTGATACTTTTATTTTTACCGAGGGCGTAAATAAAGTTTCAGAATGGTAGGTGGCGAACACTTAACCCCCCCCCCCCGCACCATCACCATCTAATCAATACGTATACAAGACATCAAATATATTAAGCCATTAACAGTATCACTATTTCTTGTTGGCTACCAGATTTTATGAAATTGGTAAAGCCTTGTACATGATGTTAAATATGTGATAATAGATGAGATGCTGGTTGATTACATATTGGTCTAAAGGATTTTGAAAAAAAATTCAGTGGTCAGAGGGGTAAGCGCAGCATGTTTCAATTTCTGTGTTTACAGCTGAGTTGATTGCAATAGAGAGAGCCAATGCTGCACATATCTCTTCATCATATATACTGGCTCTAATAGTTCTATTGACGCAATAAAATCTTTTAGAAAGTCACCTTATGTCTCAGTCATCCTGTTTTTTTTATAATAAATTGACTAGATGTAGTTATATTATTTTATTCTGTTGGGTAACTGGACACATGGGTATTCCTGAAAATGAAAAAGCAGATGAGGCGGCAAAACTTCTTGATCCGTTATGCCATAAAATTCCTTTCTCAGATGTTAAACTACTTATCAAACAATTTATTGATAATAAATGGCAAGAAATTTGGGATTTAGAATATAATTATCAGATGCATCATATGAAACCTACAATCATGACCTGGCCTACGATTTATCCAAGGAAAACAGGTGTTCTTCTTACCCGTCTGAGAATTGGCACATTCAAGGATCACTCTTAAACATCTCTTACTTCGGGAGGATGCACCCATGTGTCCACATTGTCATTTTGAATGTCTGACCATTTATCATGTTTTAACTGACTGTCCGGGCCTCCGGCACTTGTATAGAATATATTTTAATTCATCGTCACCAATCTTGACAAACCTCATTGGGGAAACACCTCATGGGGCACTCTTTCATTTTTTAAAACATGCTGGCTTTTATTTTGAGATATAGTTTTTATATACCCTTCATGTTTTATCTAACAATGTTAGTTTATACTTGTTTAACTTGACATCTGTATGGGGTGGCCCCATCCAGATAATATTTCTTAGTGTGTTATTTTTATACAATACTTTTTTAAGAATTCATAATATTTGTTTTATACATTGTATGACTGTATCTGGATGGGTGACCCCATTCAGATGATTTTCTCATTAAGCTTTTCCCGTTTGGTTTTGTTGTGGCTTTTTTTGACATTTTTTTTCTTTACTCTTACTTTAGCGCAGCTTGTCCCCAATGGGACCATGTGCCATTAAACCCAATACAACTAACCAACGAGAGGGATAAGCTATCTTATTGGTTTTTTATTATAAAATTTCTAATATGTGGCTCTCGTAGCGGCAAGTTTCTGCAGGCTCTTGGATCTACGAGTTCTGGTAAAACACATTCTATGTTAAAAGCCTTTAGTTTAGGAAGGATTTTCACCGAAAACGAATCACCTTTATATATTTTATAATTTTTGTTTCCTTTGGGAACCAAAAGTACAGATCACGCCACTTTCTGCTTGCGATAGCATGTTGACCTTGAATTTGATAGAGATATCTGTGGATAGTTGGCAGGAATGCTTCATCGTTACTTTTATATTTTAATCCGATATTATGGTTTTTCCATATTTTTTGGAAGCCTGACGCATTTCTAGCACTATATGGATATTTAATGTCTATCAATCCACCATCGGCTCTAAATCATCAGGACTAGTACACAAAAATGGTTGCTCCAGATAAATAAACAACTATGTTGGACAACATTCCCAATATCTTTCTCATATTGCTGTAGAACGACTATCTCATTAGCTATGCCATATCTTGTTGCTTGTATGTCGACATGGCCTTTGTAGAAGAGTCATCTAACTAGGTTTGAACATGATGTGGTTAGCAGTCTATCAGCAAACTTTTTTAAGAAGGGCGAGGTTTTCCGTCTGAGTCTTTCATTTCGCCATTTTTTGGATAGATAGTGTTCTCTTGTTTCTTTTTCTAGATCTGATGACCATTTTACGTTTAGATCATTCAAAAAAGTTTATTTTAATTCTAAAAATACTTCATCTGAAATATCCGGTCTTCAAGAAAACAGTCCATAATTTTTATCGCCTCCCACTAGTGTCCCATTAGTTTGTTTGTTTCATTTTTTTAATTTGAGAAAAGATTTCTTTTTAAATGTCTTTTGTTCCTGGATGATACAAAAGTACGAACTGGTGTTTTTGGAATGCTTAAAGTGATAGCAGTATATGCTTGTTCTATCCAACCTTGAGCTGGTATCCTATATGCTAATAGAGCAATGTATGCACGCCTGGTTATTCCACCAGTTCGTAAAAAGTGAACTCGCTTTCCGCCAGATGTCTTGCATAATTGGCTCACAAAATTTTTAATATGATTTTTGGTGACATTGAAAATTAGGTTGTTAGCACATGACACAAGTGTTCTGTTAATTTCAAAATTAATGTCCTCTGATAACTTTGAATCGATACAAGAAATTTTAGATTGATACAGTGAAAAATGTTTAGAAGATTGCTTACTGCAAGAAGTGCAACAAGAAGAATGGTTGTCAAATACATGTTGAAGTAAATTTTTAACTCGCCAAGATATTTTTTACGAGATCGTTCAGAGGGTTCAATATGTGTGGGAATGGCATTATGTTTTATAACTGATCTAACAGTATTAACTAGTACAGGTATTTTGTCTTTTAAACATTTTTTTGCTCTCATATATTTCTTTGGATGGCTGTAACCTTTCCAGTTCTCTCATGAAAAGTCAAACGGCGTGGTTAACACATTCAAATTTCAAGACCCGGCCGCTGTAGGACATTTTTCTCTTACTTTAAACATGGTGTTTGAAACACAATCTTCAACTAACCTCATGCATCTTATTTTCTATATTTTACGAATATATAGCATTCTATCAACAATTATGTCACTTTCCATGCTTGTGGATGAACTATTCCAATTATTGAAACACAAGTGTTCACGATGCTTTATTTTCCTGTTATTTTTCATCCTGCATACTAAACACAGTTTGTTTCTGATGCCAATAAAAATGTTTCTTGATTCCTGACAAATGATCACAGCGACTCCGCTTCATGCGTTATACCCTCGAAAGTAACTGCGCTTACACAATCCTCCATCCATGACCGCTGTAATGTTACAGTAACCCTCTGAATCTTTGTGATCCCTATTTTATGCAGCATTTTCTGCAGCATACCGAATAGTTCTTTCCATTGCACCCTCAGCACATAATAATTTTTCCCCAGTTTTAACTTCATACTGTGAACATTTGTATCGAGTCATGTACTTAAGACCCATAATGCCGAATTTCTCTTCTTCCAGCTCTAATGCGGAACCTGTGGACTTGGCTCCCAAAACTGCTAATTTGTAAAGACTATCGCCATCAGTATCACTCACAATTTTTGTTTCCGCTGGACACAGTGGATTACTGCATACATAAGGAAATGTGCAAATAAGTCAATTTACTGTCATTTCTTTATACAGTAACTTTTCCCCCAAATTATATTATCCCCCAGGGGAATACCTTCTTTAGGGATTTAAGGGTTTCCCGACCCCGGATTCCCGAGCGATCTTTCTCCTTGCCTGTCTTCGTCTCTTTTTAGATGTCTATCCTTTTCTCTTTGTTTCACACTTTTTAATCTTTTCTTTTCAGTTTGTTATACCTCTTTGTTCTTATTCATGTTTGATTGTTTTACCAACTTTTTTGTTCACATTGTTCTTTGTTCTGCTAACGTTGTTTTCGTTCTTTTGTTAAAAAAAAAAGAAAAAAATTAAAGTTTGAAAAAGACATACACCTTGTTTCCAAGTTTTCTCTCACATTGCTTCTTTTTTATACAATAGTGGATTTTTTTATTTTCGCATGAGCCACTCTGGGTGCTGAGGGTTTTTAATCTCTTCGACTCGGTTCTACCTTTTTAGGCTGATCTTGAGTCCCAGAGTGCAGGCCATTTTCCGAAATCCGGTTCCATGATCGGAGGACGCCATGCATTGTATGGTGGCTGTTAGGACCAACAACGGAAGACAGGTGCCTTTCGGTGGAAAGGGTTGTAGGTTGGACAGAGTTGAAAGGCTTACCTACTGACTACCTGATTCCAATGTGAAAGAACTAGATATTAGGAAATGCTATCGAGTTTAATCCAACGTTCGAAAAACGTGGAGGTTTGTTGATAATAGTTTTCGCCGTTTTGAGAATCTGCGCCCAGAAGCAAGGTTAAGAAGAAGGGTCGGTAACCAGGCCCGACGCCTGGCGTTTTTTCGATTCTCTCTAATTATGGCTACAACTAAAGGAAATAAAATATGCAATGTGGAAGCCCCACAGCCAAATAAAGGGACTAACGCAGTAGCCTCTGTCTCAAAAGTAGATAATCAGGACCAAATTAATTCATTGGGAGAGAGAGTTGAGGTTTTTGCTTCCAATATGGAATGCAAAAAAGCAAAATTTAATGCTACTAAAACTGATGAAAAACGCCAAGAAGGGAGCTTTGATCAGACATCTCCCTTCTTGTTTAATAAAGCAATCAAAGTTTTGGTTGGTGAACCCAAGACAGTGAAAAAATTGAGGTCAGGCGATCTTTTAATTGAAGTAAGCAATAGTACTCAGGCATCTAACTTAATAAAATGTACTCATTTTGCAAACATCGCAGTCAGCATATATCCGCACAGAACTCTAAATACATCTCGTGGAGTAATTTCTGAATATGATCTTCTGCATGTTACTGAACAAGAAATAGTTGATAATCTCAAAGGACAAAATGTCATCGAAGCAAAAAGGATAAAAATCTACCGTCGTGATGAACATATACAACCTAATCAGATACAATTTCCTACAAAGCATAAAATCATCACATTTAATACACCTAATTTACCTGAAACAATAAAAGCTTGATATTTATCATGTTCCGTAAGACCGTACATCCCAAACCTCCTGCGCTGTTTTATATGCCAATGTTTTTGGGCATTCTAAAACAGCATGCCATGGTAAAATCACCTGTGGTCGGTGTGGTACAGGTTGTCACGAAAGTGCTGACTGTAACGCTCCAGCTCATTGCATAAATTGTAAAAAAGAGCACCCATCCTACTCTAAATCTTGTGAACAATAGAAAAAAGAAAAAGAAATACAGACAATACGCACAAAAGAAAACATATCATACCCAGAAGCCAGAAAAATAGTTGAATCCAGGACACCCAAAGTTGGAGTATCATATGCTGCTGCCATATCAGAAACTGTCTTCAAAATTTATAAAAATATAGCAACTCAAACTGAATCCATTACAGAAATAAGTGTCTTATCAAAGCAAAAAGAAAACCCGTTTACTATTTCTGCTACTACAACTAAATCAACACAATCTATTTCTTCTAAATCAGTAAATGCTCTTCCTCTTAAATCACCACAAAATATCTCTTCAAAGTCATCACAATCCCTTTTTCCTAAACCTCCAACCCATAAAAGAAGCTCTCAAAATACCACTAAAACACTTATAAAACCACATCGTAGATCTGATTCAGAAAAACATGGCTTACCAAAAATTAAATCCACTGTATCATCAGAAAACCCAGCTAATAAGAAAATAAAAATTAAACCACCCAAAAAAGAAACTCGTCCAAAACATAATAATAAAAAATATGAGATGCATATGCTGGATGAAGACGCTGTAGCGCTTCATCCAGAATCGGATGATGAATTGAACGATAGAGGAGATATGCCTACCTCCTCCGAACACAATGACGCAGATTTATCTATCTAAAAAATCAATCATGACTAATATTATCTCGTGGAACTGCCGTGGTTATCATAATAAACATGCTGAAATCCGTAATATTCTCTCTGACCATCAACCATTATGTTTAGCTCTACAAGAAACCCATCTAAAGCCCAATGACAAATGTAAATTACGTAACTATGCTACATACAGAAAAGATTTTACAGCTAATGGAAGAGCCATTGGTGGAGTGGCTCTTATCTCCAATAATTTACCCCATTCTTATCTCTCTTTAAATACAAACTTACAAGCAGTTGCAGTTCGTGTACATATTAAACAACTCATAACAATATGTACAATTTATTACCTCCTAACCGAACAGTCCAATCAGCACGTCTCGATAATCTCCTTCTACAACTCCCGACTCCATACATAATTATTGGAGATTTTAATGCACACAGTCAAATCTGGGGCAACCATGGTTCTAACCAACGTAGTGAAATAATCGAAAACTTTATTTCTGACAACGGCTTATGCCTGCTCAATAATGGTGATCACATTTATTTTCATGAGCCACCCCCTACTTTCCATGCAATAGACCTTACAATTTTCTACCCAATACTTTATCCATTCCAATTTCTGGGTCTCTAATGACCTGCATGGCAGTGACCACTTTCCGACTACAATTCTACCAATCGTTATATATATATGACAGAGCCAACTGGCCGACATTTACAGCACTTGCAAACATCACAGCTGGCATGATACATGGGGATATTGACAATGCACTTGATAATATAACTCAATGTATTATCCATGCTGCGGATTCTAGCATTCCAAAAACGGCATCTACACAGAAGCACAGAAAGTCATGGTGGAATAGTGATTGCCAAAATGCCAAGAAAAACAACAGAAGGCTTTGGGAATATTTCAAAGATACCCAATTAATACTAACTATATGGCATATAAAAAATCAAAGGCTGAAGCTAGAAGAGTGCGACGCAAAAGCCAACGTGAATTCTGGATCAACTACATGTCAAGCATTAATTTCAATACCTCAAATAAAGAACTGTAGCATAAAGTAAAAAAAAAATGTATGGGCCTGTACTCTGATAATCATATTTCTATTTTAAAACAAAATGGTCAAACCATTGCATCACCTAAAAATATCGCTGAGACAATAGGTAGTACCCTAGCATCTATTTCAAGCTCAGACTCATACCCAGAACCTTTTTTATCATATAAAAGACAAACTGAAAGAACCAGGATTAATTTTAATTATCATCACTCATATGCATATAATGAACCATTTATTAAATCAGAGATGATAAAATGCTTGAGAGATAGCCATTTATCTGCCCCAGGTAACGATGGGATTACATATATAATGCTCAAGCACCTTTCGTCATTATCTTTGAATAATCTCCTTTCTTTTTTTAATACGATATGGATGGAGCAAAATTTTCCCAATGCTTGGTGCAGAGCTATAATAATACCTTTTCCTAAACCAGGGAAAAATGCTACCAATCCCAAAAATTACAGGCCGTGTGCACTCTCGAGTTTCCTTTGCAAACTCCTTGAGAAAATGGTATATTGCCGCCTCATGCATATTTTAGAAACTAACAATTGCCTTGCTGCATTTCAAATTGATTTCGACGTGGTAGGTCTACTATCGATAATTTAATCCATTTGAAAAATCACGTGCCTTTCTAAAACGCAGCCATTTGGTCTCAGTATTTTTTGATATGGCGAAAGCTTATGACACAAAATGGAGTTATGAAATTCTTCGCGATCTTTTTAACCTGGACTTTCGTGGGAACCTTTCAATTTTTATTAAAAACTTTCTTGCCATCCGACGATTTCAAGTTCGAATTGGTGGAATTCTATCCAGTTTTTATATACAAGAAGAGGGTGTACCTCAGGGCAGTGTCTTGAGTATCGCCCTCTTTGCTATTAAAATAAATGACATCATTAAACAACTCCCTCCTTCTGCGAAGGGAGATCGCTATGTTGACGACTGTCTCGTTATGTGTATGGGAGAGGATATACGTTTTATTGAGAGACAATTGCAAATTGCAATCAAAAATATTCTTAGTTGGACTAATAAAAATGGTTTCTTAATTTCTCATGACAAAACATCTTGTGTGCATTTCTGTAGACGAAGGGGTTTGCATCCAGAACCTGAAATTTTTATCGATTCTACTCAAATTCCTGTTGTGGACAAAGTTTGTTATCTTGGCCTACATTTTGACAATAAACTTCTTTTTTTACCACATGTTTTACAGCTACGGACAAAATGCGAAAATTCTCTTAACCTTCTTAAAGTACTTTCAAATACTTCTTGGGGAGCTGACCGTACTTCTCTCCTTAAAATCTATAGAGCTGTGATCCGTACTAAAATCGACTATGTCTGCCAGGTCTATGGTTCTGCCAGTAAATCTGTTCTTAAAAAACTTGACACTGTGCACCACAGCGCACTCCGTGTTTGCTCTGGGGCATTTCGTATATCTCCAATTTGAAGTCTGTATGTTGACTGTTATGAACCAGCTTTACACCTTACTCGTGAAAAACTTTCATTAGGATTGTATTACCGTGTCCTTTCTCATCCTGGTCATCCTCTTCACACCTATCTTTTAAATACTGACAATGATATTCTTTATCAGCATCGACCATCTTGCATCCCATCTTTTGGAGTCAGAATGCGAAACATTATCAATAATTGCCCGTTGAATAATATCATTGTAAGTCCATGTCCTTTGCATGTGCTCCCTCCTTGGAATCCTCCTGAAATTACCTCTCTCCATCCTTTTAAAGTTTATGACAAAAACAACTTGGCTTCTACTGTTTTCCAACAATTATTTGCTGCACATCGTGCAAAATATAATAGCTATATTAATATTTATACAGATGGTTCCAAGAGTGGGAATATTGTTGGTTGTGGGGTTTTTATTGATAACACTAAATTCAGTTATCGTGTTCACCCTTCAATTTCTGTCTTTACGACAGAGTTGATTGCGATAGAGAGAGCCATGTTGCACATATCTCATCATCATAAAACATCCTTTATCATATATACTGACTCAAATAATTTTATTGACGCAATGAAATCTTTTAAAAAGCATCCGTATGTGTCAGCCATCCTGGATTTTTATTATAAATTGACTAGACGTGGTTATAATATTTTATTTTGCTGGGTACCTGGACACAAGGGTATTCCTGGAAATGAAAAGGCAGATGAGGCGGCAAAACTTGCTCTTAATCCATTATACCATAAAACTCCATTCTCAGACGTTAAACGATTTATAAAAGACTTTATACATAATAAATGGCAAGAAAGTTGGAATTTAGAATACAATAATAAACTGCACCATATCAAACCCATAATCATGACCTGGCCTCCAAGTTACCCAAGGAAAACACATGTTCTTCTGACTCGTCTGAGAATTGGACATTCAAGGATCACTCATAAACACCTCTTACTTCGGGAGGATGCACCCATGTGTCCACATTGTCATTTTGATTACCTGACCATTTATTTTGTTTTAACTGACTGTCCGGGCCTCCGGCACTTGTATAGAATATATTTTAATTCATCATCACCAATCTTGACAAACCTCATTAGGGAAATTCTTTATGGGGCGCTTTTATTTTTTAAAACATTCTGGCTTTTATTTTGAGATATAGTTTTTATACATCCTTCATGTTCTAGCATAACAATGTTAATTTATACTTGTTTAACTTGACATCTGGATGGGGTTACCCCATCCAGATAGTATTTCTTAGTGTATTACTTTTATACTTTACTTTTTTTAAGAACTCATAATATTTGTTTTAAACGTCGACTGTATCTGGATGGGTGACCCCATCCAGATGTTTTTCTTTTTTGGTTTTGTTATGGATTTCTTAAATTATTTTTTTCTTAACTTTTACTTTGGTGCAGCTTGTCCCCAATGGGACCTTGCGCCATTAAACCTCATACAGCCAACCCAAATTATATTAATAAGTGTGAATTTCTACATTTCTAGTTTGTTTAATAACTGTCTGCAGATCACATAAAAATCGGCCTGTAGGAAATTTATTTTCTTGTCTGCATTTTGAGTATTCAATGCAGTATTTTGCCAAACATTGGGAATTAAATTGAGACGTTTCGTCTATATTTTTGTTATTAGTGGCGGTTTGGGACGTGATACACAGTTCTATAGACTGTTTCGATGATGAAGGAAGCAAATTATGATTTTCTGAAGTGTCAATCTCGTTTTCTTTACGCACATTCATGTTTTTCCTGGAAGAAACAATACCTGGCAACCTTCCAATTTTTATTAAAAACTTTCTTGTCATTCGACTATTTCAAGTTCGAATTATGGGAATTCTGTCTGGTTTCTATGTACAAGAAGAGGGTTTATCTCAGGGTAGTGCCCTACGTGTCACCCGCTATTAAAATAAATTACATCCTTAAACAACTCCGTCCTTTTGTGAAGGGAGATCTCTATGTTGACGCCTTCCGTATTAAGTGTATGTGACAGGACATTCATTTTATTGGGAGACAACTTCAAATTGCAATCAAAATTATTCTTAGCTGGACTAACAAAAGTGATTTTTTAATTTCTCATGACAAAAAGTCTTGTGTGCATTTCTGTAGACGAAAGGGTCTGCAACCAGACCCTAAATTTTTATAGGATCATCTCAAATTCCTGTTGTGGACAACGTTCGTTATTGGCCTACATTTTGACAAAAAACTGTGACAAATGCCTTAACTTACTTAAAGTACTCTGAAATACTTCGTGGGTAGCTGACCGCAGTTCTCTCCTTAAAATCTATAGATCTGTGATCCGTCGACTATGCCTGCCAGTTCTATGGTTCTGCCATTTATCTGTTCTTAAAAAACGTGGAACTGTGCACCATAGCGCAATCCGTGTTTTCTCTGGTGCATTTCGTACATCTCCAATTTTAAGTCTTTATGTTGACTGTAAAGAACCAGCTTTACACCATACTCGTGAAAAACTTACATTAGAATTGTGTTACCGTATCCTTTCACATCCAGGCCATCCTCTTCACACCTATATTTGAAATACAAACAATAATTTCTTTATGATCATCGATCTTCTTGCATCCATCTTTTGGAGTCAGAGGGAGAAACATTAATAATGGTCCTTTGAATAACATCGAGGTGTGTCCATGTTCATCGCATGTGCTCTCTCCTTGGAATCCTCCTAATATTACCTCTCTCCATTCTTTTAATCTTTTGCTTACGTTGGGATTACCTTCATCCCGAAAATTTCCAATCCTCAAAGATGGAGTGCAGGAAATCCTTAATAGTGTTTTGCTCAACAGGGGTCTCATTGCGTATCAGAGAAGGAAAATTCTGTAGGGGAGATATTAGTTATCATAGGGAAATACAGGGAAAACTTATGCAGTAAAGAAAGTAGATTTTGTTTAAGCACACAATTTAAACCTGTTTCTACTCCGCTTCTTCCAAATTGATGGAAGATCATTCTTGTTTGTGTCATGATAGAGAATAGATTACTTTCAATTTCGGGTGAGACGTTAAATGTTCACAGTCTGGCTCTGCTGGACTGATCTGTCCCACTCAGACATTAAATTCATCAAGTTTAGTTTGTTAGGTGGTAAATCAATGAATAGGTCGTCGTGAATTGGATAATCTGTGGAGTCCATTCCATACTGTGTATTCACGAGTAGACTCCCCAAAAAATTGAAACTGGAGTCACAGAAGAGTTTGTCCTTTTTAATTGGAAAGTTTATAAACAGACCAGGAGCCCAACGATTCGTCCAATCAGAACCTGAACGTAGTGACAGTAGATAACCTGAATTAGCAGCCACAGTGGACGAGGGGAACACGCTTTATGAAAGATATTCTATTCATATGAATAGCGAAATTATTCAAAATTTTGTCCAAATAGAAATATCAATTGCATAAATTGTGAGAAACGTCATCCAAAGTTATCACGTCGAAGTCGTTACCACGAGGATGGACTAAGTCATCGTCGTGAGAGGGCCGGTTAACTTCATCCACTGCAGATACGTTCTTCAGAGGAGTACCAGTCAAGTCAAGTCGAGGAATTAAGTGATGAAACAATACTCGTGGAGGAGCCCCCGAAGTCAGAGCGAATGTCATTGTCCATTATTGTAGATTTATTAAAACTTGTTTATATCTGTTGGATGTTGAGGGGTAAGTTGCTGCATATTTCAGTTCCGGTTTTCTCGAGATAGGTCAAGAGTTCATTCCTTTTTAGTTGTAAGATGCTGAATGTTGTGAATCAAAGTAGAATGAAAGTAGATAATTCCGGAGAAACTCTTAATCTTTAACACGTTGGGGACGAGCGACACGTATACGTGACGCATAAGATGCTCAGAATCCTTCATTATTCCCACCAGTTAAATTTTATTGTAAGCTTTGCCCTATTTAATCATAGCATTTCTGCGATTCAATTAGGCAAAATTTTTGTTTTGAAAAACCGGTGGTAAAACATTAAAAATTCTGTAAAGGACGCTCGTCGCGAAGGGGTTAACTGCTGTGACAGAAATTGTCACATAACTACTGTGAGCAATTCTGTGAGAGAACGCGATCGAAAGTTTAATAAAAGGGTTAACTCATAGGATACTGTTTCTGGACTAAACGTTCTGTAGGAACTATTATAATTAAAATTAAACTATACAAAAGTCTCAATCAATAGTACAAGGGCTCCAAACGAAACATTTCGCCAATATCTATAATTAAACTGAAAATGGAAAAAATCGGTGGTTTTCGAGACCGTTAACAGCAGTTAAGTGTAAAAACAAGATAATCATTATCGTCCAAAATATTTCTGCTGGGTGGAGATAATTATGTATCATTGTCTTTTTTCTTAGCTACATACGTTCGTATATTAGAAGATATGCTACCTATCAAGAAGGATTCCTCCATACGTCGGAAATCCCCCAGGGGAATACCTTCTTTAGGTATTTACGGATTCCCGAGCGATCTTTCTCCTTTCCTGTCTTCTTATCTTTTTGGTTGTCTATTCTTTTTTTATTTGTTTCACGCTTTTTAATCTTCTCTTTTCAGTTTGTTATACATCTTTGTTTTTGTTCATGTTTGATGTTTTTACTAACTTTTTTGTTCTTTGTTCTACTAACGTTGTTTTCGTCCTGTTGTTAGAAAGAAAAAAGAGAAAACAAAATTAAAAAGCTTAAAAAAGACAAAAAATACCCCTTGTTTAAGTTTTCTCTCACATTACTTCTTTTTTATACAATATTGGATTTTTTTATTTTCACGTGAGACACTCCGGGTGCTAAGGTTTTGAATCTCATCGACTCGGTTCTACCTTTTTAGGTTGATCTTGAGTCCCAGAGTGCAGGGCATTTCTGAATTCAGGTTCCGTGATCGGCGGACGCCATGCATTGTATGGTGGCTGTTAGGACCAACACCGGGAGACTGGTGCCTTTCGGCGAAAGTGGTTTTAGTTGGACAGAGCTGTAAAGGCTTACCTACTGACTACCTGATTCATATGTGAAAGAACTTGATATTAGGAAATGCTATCGAGTTTAATCCAACGTTTGAAAAACGTGGAAGTTTGTTGAAAATAGTTTTCACCCTTTTGAGACCTGCGCCTGAAGTAAGGGAAAGAAGAAAGGTGGGTTACCAGGCCCGATGCCTGGCGTTAGAAAAAGAAAACTCTAAACTATGTCTACAACTCATGGAAATAAAATATGCGAAGTGAAAGTCCCACAACCAAATACGTCCTGGGCTGATAAGTCGAGGAACATATTTCTTTCAATATGGAAAATAAAGATGCATCCTCTGATGCAAGCAAAGCTTGTAGCATAGGACAGAGAAACCTCTTTGATGTGTCTTAAAAAATGTACGTTTCTATATCGTAAAATGTGCTGACAGCAATTTTGCCCTCAAATCACCTTTTCTAATTCACAAAGCTATAAAAGACTTATTGGTTTACCAAAGACAATTAAAAAATTATGATCTGGTGACTTACTTATTGAAGTTAAAAATTCAACTCAAGCTGAAAATATAAAGAAATGTAAATTCTTTGGAAATATACCAGTTACTGTATCTGCTCATAACTATTTAAATAGCTCACGTTGTGTCATCTCGGAACAAGACCTCATATCTGCCTCAGAATTAAAAATACTTGAAAATCGTAAAGAACAGTATGTTACAGAAGTTCGAAGAATAACTATTAAAAGAGATAATAAAATCATCCTAACAAACCATATAATACTTACATTTGATATCCCTAACCTACCCGCTAACATATAAGCGTCATACTTAAGTGCCCCAATTCAACCATACATACCAAACTCATTGCGCTGTTTCAAATGACAGAAATTTGGTCACTACAAAAATATCTGAAGTGGAACCCTAACATGTGCTCTATGCGGAAAAAAAGGTCATGAAAATGAAAGCTGCACAGCTTCTGCTCAATGTGTAAACTGTGAAAAGGATCATCCGTCATATTATAAATCATGTAAAATTTGGAAAGTTGAGAAAGAACTCCAAACAGTGCGAACAAAACGGAACACTTCATATCCAGAAGCAAGGAAAATAGTTAAATCTCGCACACACAACACAGGCATAAGTTACTCTGCTGCATTAACTGGTAATAAAAAATATCAAACAATTGCCACTCAAACAGAGACAACTATTCAGGAAAACATTCTAAACCAAAAAGAAGCTTCTATACCAAAGTACTTACTGCTTAATAATAATTATCAATCTATATTTCTTGCAATAAATAATAGTAAAAATAAAGGAGGAAAAGATGCATCAACCACTAAACTAAATCTGAGAAAATTAACTCTGGCTTCTCTTACAAAAAAAATCGCAATCTGCAAAAATTCGCCACACTGAAGATGAAATTCATAAAATATCTGTGAAGTCCGCTCCTAAAAGCATAGTGAAAAGGAAAAAAAAAGGCACAGCAAAAATCACTCCACCAGATAAAAGACCGTCCAATGCTAAAACACCAGCAAATCCCACACCAACTAAAACAGGGAAAATATATATGAAGTTCCCGAAATTGATCTTCACCCAATTGCTTCTGATGAGGATGCAATGTCCATGACATCTGAAACAGAGGAAAATGGTGCTGATATTTCAATCTAATTAATAAATAATAAATATAATGACTAATATTATTTCTTGGAACTGCCGTGGCTATCTCAATAAATATGATGAAATCCGTAGTATTCTCCATGACCACCATCCTCTGTGTTTAGTCCTACAAGAAACACATTTAAAACCGAGTGGCAAAGCCAAATTACGCAGCTATGCGACCTATAGAAAAGTCTTTACAGGGAATGATAGGGCCACTGGTGGTGTGGCTCTTTTAGTTTCTCTCAGTTTACTCCATACACATATCGCTTTAAATACAAACCTACAAGCTGTTGCAGTCCGTGTATATTTATTAAATGACTCATAACAATATGTATCATTTATCTACCTCCAAACCAAACTATTAAGTCAGCACATCTTCATAATCTCCTTCTCCAACTCCCTATTCCTTATATCATTGTTGGAGATTTTAATGCGCACAGTCAAATGTGGGGCAATCGTGACTAATCAACTTGGTGATATAATAGAAAAATCCCTTTCTGACAATGGCCTATGCCTGCTTAATAATGGAGATCATACCTACTTTCATGAGCCAACACATACCTTTCATGCAATAGATCTTACAATCTGCTCTCCATCACCATACCTATTTTGAATTTCTGGATCTCAAATGACCTCCACGGCAGTGATCATTTTCCAACATTTATCTCGCAGACTACTCCTGATAGAAATTCTAATTACTACTTTAAACGCTATATCTGTGACAAATCCAACTTGCGAACTTTTACAGATCATTCTAAAATTTCAAATAATATGATAGAGGGTGATATTGATGATGCGCTTGATAACATCACTTCAGTGTATTATCAGTGCTGCAGACATCAGTATTTCCAAAACATCTTCCGCACAGAGACACAGAAAACCTTGGTGGAATAGTGACTGCCAAAAGAATAAAAAAATCAACAGAAGGCTTGGGACATCTTCCGGAGGTATCCCAACAATGCTAACTATATTGCATTTAAAAAAGCAAAGGCTGAGACTAGAAGAGTGCGACGTAAAAGGCAACGTGAATCCTGGATAAAATACATTTCTAACATAAACTCTAATACTTCATATAGAGATCTCTGGAAAAGAGTGAAAAACTGTATGGTCCTGTATTCTGAAAGTCACATTTCAACATTAAAACACAATGGTCAAACAATAGCATCTCCTAAAAACATAGCTGAGACAATAGCAGGTACTCTTGCATCTAATTATAGCTCAGACTTATACACAGAACCTTTTTTATCCTACAAAAGGCAAATGGAAACTACCTGCATCAATTTTCATTCCTGTCATTCTTATACATACAATCTACCTTTTACTACTTCAGAGCTCGTGAAATGTTTGAAAAAAGTTGTTTATCTACTGCAGGTCATGATGGGGTCACTTATACCATACTGAAACATTTTTGCACATCTTCTCTCAATAATCGTCTTGCTTTCTACAAAAGGATTTGGACAGAACAGACTTTTCCTGACGCCTGGCATAAAGCTGTTATAATTCCTTTTCCTAAAGAATTCCAGTGAGCAAAATAACTACAAACCTATCGCACTTTCTAGAAGCCTCTGCAAGCTTTTGGAAAAAATGGTCAACGGCCGCCTGGTGCATGTTTTAGAATCTAATATGTGCCTTGCAGCCTTTCACAGCGGATTCAGACGTGGTAGGTCTACTATTGATAACCCCATTCTTTTAGAAACTCGCATACGCACAGTTATTTTAAAACGGAACCATCTGGTCTCAGTGTGTTTCGTCATGATGAAAGAATATGATAAAATATGGCGCTATGGTATCCTTCGCGATCTTTTTAACCCTATAATGCTACCATTTGAAAAACTTACGGGAATGATAACCATTCGTCTCCCAGACAAAATGTGGGTACGCGTGCTTAAAATCAATTTTAAAAGCTAATTAGAACAAATGTATACTACCTGCAGGTGACTTTATTACACTCGATCTACAAGTAAGCAAGAAATCATGATTTATTTATTTTCAAAGAAATCTTTACACATATTACGTGATATTCACCACGCATTGCTCTGGAAGACGTTAGACAAAAGTTGCGAGTCATTTTGCGCAAAATGTACGGGCAAAATGCAGATTTTTTTTTCCTTTTTTAACATTCAGATTGTTCGAGTTTTTGAATGTTCATATTCAAATTCAAAAGTTCACTTATAATTGTCCTTGTTGATCGGGCAAAGTTGATACGTTGAGATGCTTCTTCATCCATGGAGCAAGAAGATCTTCACTTAGCTTTATCGCGAACTTTTTTCTGGATAATGCTTTTTCGAATTTTTGAGCCCTGTTATGCACATATATAACATGTGCATTAAATAAACTGTTATTTATCATACCATAAAACACACAAAGAGGCCATCAGCGTGTTCTATGCGTGTTCAGCGTGTTCTAAAAAATTCTATGATTATATTTCGAGCTACTGACCTTGTCTTACTTAATTGAGGAACATACGACCATTTTGACTTATCTTTACCACTGAGCTGAATTTTGTCTGGATAAATTATACACGTCATATGACTCAAACATTTTCGAAATTTTTCCAACCTATTAGCTTTTATTTGATACACTGCTCTTGTAATTTAACTTCATATTTCCATCTTCCTGGGTTTGTTTTTCTAGAAATGTTTTTTCTTCATCTTTATTGTCAAAGGATAATTCATAATTTTCATCTCTATTGCTATCTGTGATTTCGTCACTTTCAACTTCAATTAAATCTTCATTTTCTGATTTATTCCCAGAAATGCAATTTTCTTGATCACTTAGTTCTTTTAATAGTTTCCAGATAGCCTCAGGTCTACCCCAAACATTTTCTTCGATAAAACGTTTTGGTATGTCACGGCAGCACAGGAAAAAAAAAACTAAGTCAGATTCTCAAATGCAAACGCTACTGCTAACCATTCGTCTGCGAGACGAATATTGTCCTGAAAACACCTTGTGCGCAAATATTTCGGGAAAAAGGATTATCCTTAAATGTAGTATCCAAGGTCAAATTAAGGTACTGAGGGGCTCGATCCATTTCTGTTTTTGGGAGAGGCAGGTCAAAGTTACTTGTTATGGACTTCGTCCAGGAGACGAATGGGTATCATTCTAGGGTTTATCTGGACTTCCGTGGAAACCTCCCCATTTTTATTAATAATTTCCATGCCATTCGGCTTTTGCAAGTCCGTATTGGTGGAATTTTGTCAACTTTTATAATCTAGAGGGAGTACCCTATGGTAGCGTTCTGAGTGTAACTCTCTTTGCAATCAAAATAAATGACATACTTGACCAACTGCCTCCTTATGTACACGGTACCTTACACGTAGATGACTTCAAAATTGTTTGTAAAGGACAGGACATGCGTTTTATCGAGAGACAGTTTCAACTTGCAATCAATCGTATTATCAAGTGGACAAATAAAAATGGTTTTATTATTTCTCGGGACAAAACTTCTTTTGTGCATTTCTGTAGACGTAGGGATTTTCATCCAGACCCTGAAATCTTTATTGGAGCATAACAAATTGATGTTGTTGATTGTGTTCGTTTTCTGGGTGTATATTTTGACAATAAACTAACGTTTCTGCCACATGTGTTACAACTACGTAAAAAATGTGAACAATATCTTAATTTACTGAAGGTGCTTTCAAACACTTCTTAGGGAGCAGACCGTACCTCGCTCTTAAAAAATTTATCGAGCTGTGATCCGATCTAACGTTGACTATGCCTGCCATGTCTGTGGGTCAGCACGGAAATTTGTTCTTAAAAAAACTCGACACTGTGCACCATACTGCGCTCCGTGTCTGCTCTGGTGCATTTCGTACAACCACAGTTTGTTGACTGTTTTGAACCAGCACTTCACTATATCCGTGAAAAGCTTTCTTTATATTACCGGATCCTTTCACAACATGACCATCCACTCCATACCTACATTTTAAGTACTGACTATGACACTCTTTATCAGCATCGACCATCCTGCATCCAGAACACCATCTGTAGGAGTTTCTTATTCTAGTTTGTTCAAGTGACAATCAAACCTGACAATCAATCCTGAAGACATATAAGCACCCAAACTGATTTATCTTTACCACCAATTGATTCTTCCATTACACTAACCAGCACTATAAAAAAAACCCGTAGTATGTATGTTTCCTCTAGAATAAGACCTCTGCCTGCATTAGAACTTTAGCCACCATCATCAGAACCTATGAAAATAGAATATTCTAATTGTCAATCTAAAGAGTCAACCGAACATGAGTCAGGTCAAACTTTTGTTTCATCTGCAAACAAGTTGGAAAAACCTTTGCCCTACACACCCCTTGAAAAATCTAAGTAATCATCATTTCTAAGAAATATTGCTGTACTGTACGATTTCTCATTATAGACAAGGATTTATGTATAACATGTGAAATTAAAGAAGAAAGAATTTTTTATATATATCAACGAATTTTTCACAGTAAAAATCTAAGTCTTCAATTTTTTCTGAAAATGTTACTCTTACAGGAGCATAGATTGCGAACATGCAGGATATTTTTCTGACTTAAGTGGTAAAGTAAAAGGGTGTTTAATACAGTAAATTTCATGATACTTTGTCTTTTTGGAACATACCCATATTTCAACAGTAATAAATATAAACAGTATTGACATCCTTTGTAATTTCCACGACTATTCGAATTTGACATATCTACTTATAATAAAATCAACTGTAGGACAGTGTTGGTAACCATGCCAGGTTCAACCACTTTGGTCTGTGCATCGACCGGCTAAACGCCATGTTAGGCTTAAAGAAAAACGTATGCTAACCATATGACAGCTAAATGATAATAAATTCTACTTTAAATCATGTCTGTTCAGCATATTTTCATATAAAACATCTATATCATATCAAATTATAATGTTTTAAGTTCTTAATTTAAAATAACTTTGGATTACCAGATAATACTGTAGCCATTCAAAATCACAAATTCCAAGTTAGAAACATATAAACAACTCTTTGAACGTTTCATTTAAGAAAAGGGTTAATATCAGAATCTGCTCTCAAAATATTTGTAAAAGCATATTAAAGCCCTTAAATATTTTGAAATTCGTTTTTCACTTTTTCATACCGGATTTATATCGCTCATGTTTTTGTGAAAAAAGGAGTTAATTGCCGATTGAAGCGCTCGAATACGCAATCTGGTGGAGAAAAGATTTAATTTCTCGCTTCAGGAAAATCCCGTGCAAGCCCATTGCATGACATGTAAGTTGTTCATAAGGATTATTTTTTTTTCTGCATAATTTCAGATTTCATGTGACATCATTGTTCTGTGTTTATATGACAAGGTAAAAATTATTTTAATATCTAACACTTACAAACGCATTTACAATAAAGAATGATTTCATTGGCACTTTAGCATTAAAGGGATAATTTTCCTGTACCAACATCTGCGATTAGCGCCGTCTTTAGGCCTTTTTGAGTCCCGATTGTCAATGTTTAATGAAATGTTCCAAAAATCTTTCTCGCGTGAATTTGGTGGCGCCATCTAACAACCATAAAATAAAATATTTTAAGATATTTTTTCACAATTAGCATTTTAAAACTATCTGGGGGGGGGGGGGGGGAGAAAGAAAAGGACAAACTTTATATGGAAGGACTGATGCAAGTTTTTTTTTTTTTTTTTAATTTTTGACAAATAAAATTTTACAGCTTTTTTAAAAGCCTGCTCCTAACATTTTTTTTTTCTTTTGAGCAAATTATTGTTTATAAAATATACCTGTGAAATTTTAACAAGATGAAAAGTTTATGATGAGTTTACTTTTATGGAATTAAATTTTGCATTAAGGATCCGTTTTGTGAAACAGAATTTTGAGAATGATGCCTTTTTATTAAATTAATTTTTATGAAAAGGCCCTTTTTATTAATTAGAATTTTTTGAGGGGGGTCTAATTTTTGCCTGGATCGACCTCGGATATGAGCTGTGTTAATCATTACAGGTAACATTAACAATCATTATAGGTATTGTGTTAATTACAATTGCCAACTTACGAAAAAGAAAATTCGGTTGATTAAGCCGCTTTCAAAAAAAGCCTTCATTCAAAGTAACACTTTTTTCATATTTTAGAAATGAAAAATATCATTAATAGAGAAAAAATATGGATTTTTGTATTCCTATAATTATTAACCATTCTTAAATTTTTACGCAGTCTACACTTTAAGCAAAAATTCATGTTCAAATTACAGTTAAAAGCATAGGAAGTACCAAGTTTTCTTCCTCTAGATGTTGACTTATGCAAACAATGTTTGCTGTGATTTTGATGACTTGACACTATTGGAATGACCGCACATACCACAAGATGACAGTAAGACAACATTACAGAAGCCGTCATATTGGATCGGCAATTAAAACACACACAATATTTCATTTTATATCATCTGTTTAAATGAAATAATATGTCAATAATATGATTTATAGTTCTAAACTTAAAATAACACTTTTCCGTCATTTTTGACTGGGCATATGCTAGTTTATTAAGTAAAGGTTTGACAAAAACAGTGAGTCTTAAAATTTGTGAACTTTTTCATTGTTTTGCATGCAGAGCCAACTATAAAAAAATCAAACCTTCATATCTGAGGCTCGAAGCAAACTATTGATTTTTTGTGTATCCCGCTATAATCTACATTATAATTTTCAAAATGTAGCGCATTATACAACAAACTATGAAATAATTAGCGACTACCATCAACCTGGTCGACTTTGTCCCTCTCCACGGATAAAGAAAAAACGTGTATTACATAAAATTTGTTACGATAAAACTAAATATTACTGCCGAATTCTGATGGATTGCAGCAGTAGCTTAAACATAAATTATTTAATTCAGCATTTTATAAATTGAGTTCGGCATCACTTCTGTTGTTGTTTTGTTTACTTTTTCGCACGTGATTTTACTGGTGGAAACTTTTGATTGGGAAAGTTATTTATAATTGATGCTGTAAAGTGATAACTACATTTTTGTATTATGTGTTTTCTTTACAAATCATTGAGATTTATATATATATTAATTAGACATACACGCTTATGGAATTTTAGCCGGTAACGACTTTTATTTTAACTAGAGTTTGTTTCATGTGTGAAAATTTGCATATAATATTTCCATTAAATTGTGAGATACTCCCCAAAAAAGTAGGGTGAAACCCATAATTATTGATACCTAACCAGTAACTGACACTGCAGCAGAAATCTAACTCAAATAAGCATTTTCTTGTAAAATTATGCCAAGTAATGTCATCTAGTGGTAACTTATTTGTCTTAACTGTTATAACTTATTTTTCAGCTATTGGTTTTCTAAAAAGGGATGGTGTCAGTTACTGGAGATATTGACCACATTCATGACAAAAATTAATTTTTAGGAATAAAGTATAATTTTTCAAAATTTTGTCAACAATAATTTTTTCATGTATCTTTGCTATGAAAAACAGATACATATAAAATAGATTTAAAACTTTGTAATAGTGGTTTGAACAAGACAAAATCCTTAAAGTGCCAGTTACTGGGGATTTCACCCTATCTCAAAATTTTCTTTTTTCTCTTGATATGCGAGATATTGAGATTTGATTATAAAAAAAACACTGTAGTTTAAACTTGTAAAGTAAAAAACACGTGAAGGATTAAAGATAGACAACTACATTGTTTTATTATTATTATTGTGTATATTATAATTATTCTTGTGTAGTATATATAATGAAATACATAAGACAACTGACATGATAATAGAAAACGGAAGGAACGGCCATACGGGAAATATTTAAACGTAGAACATACAATTAGCCTAAAAAACGCATAACTTACGGATAAACGTACAATCTGGAAACACTCAATTGTTGGGAATGGATGAGGAAATCTATTAGTCCGGGAGGCGGCAGCACAGACAATCACCTCATCGAGTTCACGGCTGAAATTCCAGAATTAGTTAAAGCTTGATACGCATATTAAAACGCAATCGGTCTGCCAAGTCATATCTTGGTGGAAAAAACTCGAAAACCAGATTTTAGCGGTTGGCTCGTAGGTTTACCATTGTGTGTTCCTGCTCCCATTCCTCCATGTTTTCATACCTTTGGGTGCAGGAAAACACAATGGTAAACCTACGAGTCAACCGCTAAAATCGGGCTTTAAGGTGTTTTCCACCAAGATATGACTTGGCAGACCGATTGCGTTTTAATATGCGAATCGAGTTTTAACTAATTCTGGAATTTCAGCCGTGAACTCGATGAGGTGATTGTCTGTGCTGCCGCCTCCCGGTCTATATCGTACGTAGAGGTCTTCAAATTTAGATGATTATAGACGGAAACGTGTCTAAATGCACCAAGGGATCAGATTTTTCCTTTTTAGAAAATTAGCCGATATATTATTTAAAAACCCTTACTAACGAGATTCAATTTTTGGAAGCAGATAAAAGGGAGGAAGGGATTTTTTTTGTATTTTGAAGCTACTATGCAACATTCTTCGAATGTAAATACAAAAAACCCCACTTATTCAGGATACCTTCCCGATTGTAACAGTGTTTTCTTAAAAAATATATATTAGTATTTACTAGTATTTTTTAAAAATTCTGAAGATCTGTTTCATATTTCTTTCCATGTTTCCATTTTTTCTATGGTTTTAAACTTCCATCCTATTTTTCAGGACAGAAATACAAAAAACAAACAAAAAATACTCGTTCACGGTACGTTTCTGGCTGTAACGGTATCTTTGGTTTGAAGAAATATTATTTCAATAAACATATTTTATGAAAGTCGTTTATTTCAATCGCTGCGGGCATTTTATATAAATCTCAATACCTTCGAAGATATCATTTCGCGTTTTTAGAGAATTGTTATACGTTTTGCTATACGAATTGCGTTACAGTTTTCTCTTTCGCTTGTGTTATATTTTCATTGAATGATTTTAATTATACAGGGTGATTTTTTTTTAAAGTTGTGAAAGTAAAACCCTATAACGAAAGAACCACTCATCCAAATGACCGGAAATTTCACCAGTATGCTCCCAAAGCAATGGGGATTTTTTTGGCATGGTTAAAAAAAAAACTTAAAATCTCACCTTCAGATGGTGCTGTATATGCAGTAAAGTCGAGAGAGGAGCTTGAGCAAGACACACGCACAGTGGATACTCTTCACTCTGTTGTGGAACATGCGGTTTCACGTTTCCAACTCGTAGCTGAAAACATTGGACAGCACACTGAAAATCGTATGCATTAGTTGCGCAGTTCTGTACGAATGTTTTACTCCATATTTTTATTTCGTTCTGTTTCTGCAGAATTACTGCATTCTGTATGTTTTTGATACACAGAATGCAGTAATTGGGAAAAGAAACTGCAAACAGCTGCAGAAAGAGAACGAAATAAAAATATGGAGTAAAACATTCGTACAGAACTGCGCAACTAACGCATACAATTTTCAGTGTGCTGTCCAATGTTTTCAGCTACGAGTTGGAAACGTGAAACCTCATGTTCCACAACAGAGTGAAGAGTATCCACTGTGCGTGTGTCTTGCACAAGCTTCTATCCCGACTTTACTGCATATACAGCGCCATCTGTCGGTGAGATATTCAGTTTTTTTAACCATACCTAAAAAATTTCCATTGCTTTGGGAGCATACTAATGAAATTTCCGGTCATTTGGATCAGTGGTTCTTTCGTTATAGGGTTTTACTTTCACAACTTTAAAAAAAAATCACCCTGTACATTTATCATCACTTCACTCTTTTCATTTAACTGTGTTATTTTCATTCACTTTGTTTTTATGAAAAAGTTTGAAATCCATTTTAAATTTCAATTTGACGTTCCTATTTTAAACTTTTTTTGACGCAGCATGTCCCTAAAGGGAGTTTGTGGTATAAAACCCCATTCAACCAACCAACCAACCACCTTTCGCTTTCGCATAAGGAGTGTTGGTTATCTACCCTATATATAAAAAATCCTAATGAAACGAATTTATGAAACGATTTTATGAAAAGACTGATTAAACGACTGATTGTGTTTCAGGGCTATTTTTAATAAAATATTAAACGCTTGATGGTGAAATTAATACCAATTGTCCATAAAAATCCGCGGATGTCGAAACTGGTAATAGAATTTTGAAATTAGAATTAGTTTTTGAGATTATTTTTTTTTCTAATTTTACTGACATTTCTTTAATGATGGCAACTAATGACTCAGTTTTTTTGTGACAAAAAAGGGAAAAAAATTGAAAAGGATCCCGATAGGGATTATTGATTCCTTTTTATTCGTCATTTTCAAACTGAATTTGAATTTATCTTTTATTTCAATCAATAATGAAGACAAGATTGTGTTAAATTATGTTTTACAGGAAAATTTGAAAAAAAAAATCACATTTCTATCGTCAGGATTCAATCGTCTGTCAGCAGTTAATTTAATTTATAAACTGAAAATATTTTGAATAAATTCGTCCAAATGACGTCATTTATGTTTATACAATTTATTTAATATAAAGAAGCCATTTATTTATTTTTATGTACAAAAAGAGGTAAATTGAAAGACAATTATAAATAAATTGTATATATACATATAAATACATGTACAAACAAGCATAAAAGTTCGGTGCTTTTCCAGTATATGACGAAACAGAGAAAATAGACTTGGCGGAAAAGGAAATTTGGCAACATACTTTCTGTCAACCTATTCACTTTGTCATTTCGTATACAGAAGCATTTTTTCAATATTTATACAATTTGTTTAGCGTAAAATGTCATTTATCCTATTTTATATATAATCAGAAGTAATTTGTATAGAAAAAACAATAATAATATACATATAATTAAAATACGCATATAAACAAAAAAATCGTCGAATTTGTTTCCATGCCTGTTTATGTCATTTGGCACCAAATCTCACTTTCTAATGCTCGAATTGCGCCAAGCTTTTTAAAAAAGCGTCAAGACCCCTATAATAGAAAAGCACCAAAAGTTCATTGGGTTTGTTTTCATAACTTTTGGCAACAAATATATGTATATTAACGAATCTATCCCTTTCCGAAGCTCGAATTACGCCAAACCTAAAAGCAAAGGATCCTATACTGGAAAAGTACCCGATTTTCTTCTTTACAATATTCAAGTGACATAACATGGTGTAAAATTATCGCGGATAGCAAATTTGTTTAAATATCTCATCAATTGATGCCGAATAAATGCAGGCATGCATGCAAAAATATTTAATTAATTTTGTATGATAAATAATTATTAGAAAATTCGTATATACATATTAATTAAAATAAATAATTTACATATTTAAAATAACATGAAAATATGCATGATGGTGCATTAAAATAGAGAGAAAATTAAAACCTGTTACTGAAAATGTCTATAACATAGTACTTTTCAATACCGTGGTTCTTAATGTTATTCACAAGCAGATGGAATTTTTCTCATCCTTAAACGCAAAGGAAGAATAGAATACAGATCGTTGTTATAAAAGTCTGAGAGATAGCCACAATTTAAACCTAACCATTTTATACAAGCTGGTTTTCAAGGTGTAATTGATTTTACTTATCAATCCCGAAAACAGTCGTCAGTTGTCGCAACAGCTGTGTATGAAGCCATGATAACAAAAAAAAAAAAATACCCGATTAAAACGTTAAAAGCATGGCAACCCAATTACAGATTTACCAATATTTTAAAAACAAAGCACGCTGTCATGTTTTTAGAGGCCTCTAAGTCTGAGCGGGGGTTGGCGAGCGTAGCTCGCAGGGGGTAGGCCCCCTAGTATATATATAAATACATTACTAGAGAAAGATAGGGATTGAGCGGGGGGATATTTTCGCCACTTTTAAAATGTCAGAAATTAATATCTCTACAGATATTTGACTGATTTCAATATTTTTTAACTTTTGTATTTGAAAAGAGGAAAAGAACGAGGTGGGTTAGATTGTTTTTATGATTTAGGTTTTCTATAGGAACTTTTGGTCAGACTTGAAAGTGTAACATACATTTAAATGTCAGAAATTAAATCGGCAGTCATTATAATGGCTCTAGTTTGGAAAGGTTTTTGTTTGAAAATTTACAGTCATACAAATTCGGAGTTTCTTTCCAAACACAAGGCCGTATTGCGAAAAACATGCCGGTATTCGGTGCCGAAGGCAGTGGGGCTCCTAATACTAAATCCCTCCCACATAAATATGGCTAAATTCAACACTTATTTTAGGTATATAAGTTTATTAACCCGAGGCCTGGGCAACCTACAGGGTGAGTCCGCTAGTAAAAAATAAAATGATTCATGAGTTTTCAGAAAATGAAATAGTAAAACTTTATTTTTTCATTACAGGAACATAATGCTAGAAAAACCACCAGTTGGTCGGAGGTCAACAAATTCATCAGAGTCTCGATCTGATCACATTCCTTGTACTTCTTATTTACCGGTTAACCAAATTGAAAAATCTTTTTAAAGAACTGGAGAAGTTTCTTATGTTTCTTTAATGGAGGTTTCATCTTAAAGTTCTTTTTATAAGAATAAATTACATAAATTAAACTAAGTGCTTAATCATAAAAATAAACAAATACAACTACTCCAACAAAATTAAGGCGTTAACAAAAAATTAGAAATCTTAAATGCTTTAATTATAGATAATAAATTAAAAATATTGATGTATGCTGACGCTTTAGAAATTTAAAATGTCTTCTCTAAATGTGGTGTTTATCTCGATAATTAGCTAATGTAACTGATGAAACTATGCCCAGAAAATTACTCTTCTGAACTCTGATCCTTTTCTTTAGAATTGCAGTTTTATCCAACCGCAGCTTATGAATATGTACGTAACACTTTTAAATTAGTTCTTCCTGACAAAATTAACTTTGAAAGATGGGGTCAACAAGTTAACCCTCCTACTGCCAGGTTTTAATTTTTTTATAAGCAATCATAGTTTTGCATACATTGAACCACAAATTTAGTTCTATTAAACGTATCTACCTTGTACAAAATGCCTATGATTTTATTTATTAAGTTTAAATTATTTTTTTTTCTGCTTCAAAATATAAAACACTTCAAAACACAAAATAATGGCGTCAAATAAGATCCCATTGTTACAAGGAGGTTTAATGGCAAATTTGGATTTACGCAAGAAGCTTTTAAAGCAAAAATAAAAATCGCACTATCCATTATTTTTTTCACTGGTGTTTGATGAAATGGTCATTTATCAACACATTGAATTTGATGGGAAGCAAGTATATGATCATGTAAAAATTGGCATTGATGAAAAAAATGACTGTCTTCTGGTAGCAAAAGAAGCCTTTTTGTTTATTTTTGTACACGTTAATGAACGCTGGAAACTTGCTCTTGGGTATTATTTAACTGATAGGGTGAATGCAGACCAAAGACCAGATTTGGTAAAATAATTAATGTTACTCCATGTTATCGGAATCCTACAATATTGTTGGAACTACTTTTAATGGCGTGTTTTCTAATTTAACCACTTCACTTCCAGGCTTAATTTCGCTGGTGAAGGGCTATATACCAGGCTGTGCGGTGTAAAATGTTTGTGTCATAAATCATTTCATAACTTCCGTGATTTAATAGTAACAAATGTAAGGTCGTTAAAGGATTTACAACATCATAATACGTATAAAATAATAATATAAAACTTTCACATTACATACATACACTGATATACATATATACAGTATATACATAAAACTCGGGAATTTATTTTAAAGATTTATGATATTGATCAAAATGACTTCTACTGCACAGTCCAGGAAAATCTTCACAACCAGAACACATTAGCCGAGTATCTTTCTTAACATGTTTAGTTGTACAAATACGGCATCACTTTTGGGGACGTTACTTTCGATCTGTGCTTAGAATCTGAACAAGTTTATGGAGTTTTAGTTTCGTCTCCTTTACTACTACGAGCAGAAAACATTTCTTTATAACTGTCACTGTACTCTAAGTATTTCTTCGGAAAATTTTATAATGAAATCTTTGAACGTAACATATTCACCACCATTCTATGAATGAAAAGAACATTCAAAAGCGTTCTAGAAGACATATGAATACCAAACTTCTGAAACCACGTGTACGATTTGCGATTTGGATTATACGGTTGCAGTAACTGATTGACATGGTCAACAGATCCCATCGAAGAGTTGTACTTCTCAATATACAATGGTTTATAGATAAATTCTTTCTTTCCACCAGAACAATGGCATACTTTTTCACACAGTCCAGCATCATACCGTGATGTCATAACGTATATATCTCTTATCTTGGAATCTTACTAAAAGATTGTCAGCATTTCGTAAAACTAAGGATGCTTCCTTAGCAAGTGGTTCTTCCATAAGCTGGTTTGGTACACCATGGTTAGTCCGGATGGTTCCAGTTACATAAGTGTCATGTTTTAATAAGTACACATAAAGACGCACAGATAGGCACCAATTATCAACAACAACGTGCCCCCTTTCATTGAGAAGTTCCTGAACTAAGTACAGTACAATTCTTTCTAATACTGGTAAATCCGTCGAATCTGGAATCGATGGTATTTCATAAATATCCTTCCTAATATACAATGAACAATTCCATGTGTATTCTTGAAATTTGGTATCACTTAGACATAAGCAAAAAAGTTTCAAGCAAAAATGTAAACTTTTATCTTTTATCAATTGCCGCAAATGCAGTCGCCCCTTGTACAACATCAAACACTCATCAATTGCAATAAGTTCACCTGGATCTAAAATCAGTTGGCTCCACTCCCGTAATATTGCCAAATACTGTGCAAATCGAGTGACTGGGTATCCTTTTCTCGCTGCTTGTGGACTCAAAAAATGCAAAAAATAAAAAATACTTTGGAAACGATTTTGAATCATAATTTTTACATCAAAACATTTCTGTTCGCAACACAAGTTACTAGACGACCAATAGTCACTCATTTCTGAAAGGCGTACAAGCCCCATCAAAAAAAATATATGCGAAAAATATATACATTTCCGGTATTGTCGCTTCACGCCATGTCAGCCCATGTACTTTCAAGGAGCGATAGTTAGTTTCTTCAAAGTACTGGTTTGCATGTTCATTTGTCCATTTACATAGACGGTGTATCACATTCGAAAAAATTGGTTCAAAACATTTACAGTACTTCCATTTCTGCCGTGTCCACGGCTGGGTGGATATAAAATCCATTTTCAAATTCTTTCAAATTCCGTTTCGCGACTATCACAAAAAGGATCAACAACATAGGTCCAATCGCCAACTGTTCTGACTTCCACATCTTCATCTGAAATGTCTTCAAAGTCTGAGTCTCAGAATCGTCCTCACTCCCTTAAATATAATCTTCATCATCACTATTTTCACCATCCATGACAAAAATAAATAATATATGACAAATATAAAACGTGGGAACACGCACAACAGTTGAATCTCTACCGATATTTTGATTTTGGACGAGATTATGCTAATTTATTCTTCGTCGCTCCTTTCGCCCTCTAGCGGCGTACTGTTAGAAAGTTTGCACGATTTTTGCCCACTCTCTTAATGTTGATATTGTTTATCGATGTTGATATCGACACACTTTCGACAATGGTCGAAATCTTATTTTCTTTCTCATAATGACGTAAGATGTGTAGTGAACGTAATGGTCACTGATTACCGAAATCAGAGGACGAACACAGCGTACGTCCTGGTCGCTGATTATTGAAATGAGAGGACGTACGCAGCATACATCTGGGGGGTGAAGAGTTTAAGTATGATTTTAAGTTAGGATGTTCCTATGACGTATATGCTGTTAAGACCCCTTTTCCCATCTCTATAACCCGTCAGTTGAAGTAGCCATTTTTCTTGACCCATTTATATATTAATATGGCTCATATGCTAATAATGCTCTCATATGTGATAAAAGGTGTCTTTTTTGAGACAAACAATATACCGACTGGAAATACATTGAAACTTTGCTTCAAAAGCGTGTATTTAAAATAATTACATTTTAAAAAATGGCAATCATGCTTATTATACAAAAAATAAACCGAATATTAAATTTGAAGCTCAATTCTTTAGTAATAGTGTGACTGACGATTGAGAATATTGTAACTATAATAACCAAATTAAAAAAAAGTGTAAAGACTAAAATTTCTAAGAATTTTTTACAACTTGTCGTTTTAAATTAGCTCTCAATATCAAGGTATGTATTTAGAAAAGCTGTATCTAAAGAATACTCCCTTGAAATTTTGAAATTTGCTGAAGAAACAAGTGAATATTCATATTACATCTTAAAACTAGAGAAAATCAAGAAATGGCCTGCATTTCAAACCGTAAAACTGGTTTCATAGGGTTTTTTTTACTTATTTTCAAAGTTTAGTATATGTTATCAGAAATTATATTTTGCCAGAAGACATATCTTAAATACCGGGTGCGCGATAAGTTCGTTAAAACTTTAAAAATTCACGAAAAAGAAACGGATTATGCTAAAAAATTGTGGTTTGTAGGAATGGGATTAGAGGGAGGTCGGATTTTTTTAATAACAAAAGACAGGCTGTTAAAAATTACTGATAGATGGCGTTGGCTTGCTTAATATGAAGCAGCTTACTCTTATAGTACAGCGCCTAGAATAAATAGCGTGGAAACCGGCTACAAAATAGTACTAAAAATTGAATCCGATAAATGTACAACGAGGCTGAACAATAAAGGGTGGATCACAGCGTCATCTGCTAGCACGTTTCAGCGTAAATATTGTATAAGAATCAAACTGTCAAACTGAGAAAAAGTTTTGGACAGTGGTAAGTATTTTAAATACTTAAATTATGTTTTCTCCGACTTAGATAGTGATTTTCATAAGCTTTAAAATTATGAAAGATAGTGATCATGGCTAAAATATGATATTTCTAAATAATTTACTAAATTTTTGTTTAACTTTGAAAAGAGCTAGCAGATATCGCTGCGATCGTCCTATTATCATATAGCATAGTTTCACATTTATCGGCTACATTTTTTAGCACTTTTTAAAGCACTACTTGGATAGCCGGTTTCCACACTATCTATTATAGACGCTGTATTTATAGTAAAATACCCATTTCGGTGAAACGTCCGAAAAGCTTCAGTATCCCAGCATATGACACGGCCCTTTTCTCGTGTTTTAGTCATTTTTCTATGCGGAATTTTCACAATGTGCCAGTTACTGATTCCCCGATCTTCGAAAAGAATTCCCACCCCACAGGGGGGTACCTTCTGTAAGTATTCACGGGCTTCGGAACACCAGGCACCTTAGCGATCTTTCTCTTGTCTAATCTTTCCTCTTTGTTTCACTCTCATTGTGGTTTCCTTTCCTGTGGTAAGGGCGATTCTGCAGCGTTTGCGTGCGTGGCGACCAGTGTCCTTGGAAAGGGAGATCCTGGCAGTTGAGGTAAACCAACACACTACTTTAGCCTCTGCTTCAGGTAGACGGGAGGTGCATATTGGTCCCGTATGCATAAATCGGCTGATCAGCTGACTTGTCACTGGCTGGGGATCAAGTGACCAATAACATACTAGTCATCTTGTTAAGGGTGGAGACTGAAATAGGTGTGTCTTGAACGTATGGGCCCTGGTTAGCACTGGTGCACGAATGTGCATCCCCTTGTTGGGCGTGGTAGGGGATGGTGCGGCCGAGGTCTGAATTGTTTTACTCTCTAATATGGATGGAAGTACTCCCCCCAATTCAACCCCACTCAACCAACGATGGAAGTATTTCACTTTCTTCTATTTCTCTCTCGTGTGGAGTACAACAAACTGTACAGATGAATTCATTCACTTGCTTTTTTGTTATTAAACGTACTGACAGTGTTTCTGATAGTTATTTTAAGAGAACTTCAACATTTCCTATCGCGAAAACATTTCAATTTGTTTTCGAAGACGGTTACTCACTTAAAAAACTAATATCTGGGGATTTGCTTGTTGAGGTTCTTAAAGCCCAACATTCACAATTTCTCTCAAATTTCACAACAATAGGCTCTTTTTCTGTTTCTGTTCAGGCCCATTAACCCTTTAACGGATAAAGCACTTCAATTGTTAAGATGTTGAAATAAATGATTCACACCGGAAATTATGAACAAATTTATTTTTATATATAAAAAAGCGATATTTCACATACATAATAAATGAAAAACATTTCTATTAAAATTCTGCTGTCATTGTTGAGTTTCGTAATTAAAGTTTTGTGGTTTCGTGGGGAAACCAGTGAATGTTAAAAGGTTAAACTCTAAATACAAGCCTTGGTGTAATATCCTAACCAGAGTTTTATTCTCTACAAAGGAAGAACTTCTATAAAACTGTAAAGATGAAAATGTCATAGATGTACGCCATATTATCTATCTGAATGAGCAAGTGCTTCCTACGATGCACATCATTCAAACTTTCAATAGCCCTACTTTACCAACCAGAATCAAAGCGGCCTACCTGAGCTGTTCTGCCGACCTTATATACTTAACCCACTCCGTTGTTTTAAATGCCAGCGCTATGTTCATACTACTACTAACTGTCGTGGTTATGTTACATGTGCACGTTGTGCGGAAGTCGGCCACGATGGTAAATCATGCAAAAAAACTTAGCGCTGCATAAACTGTAATGGTGACCATAGAGCATACTTTCGCTCTTGCCCAAACTGGATCCGTGAGAAAGAAATTCTTGCCGTCAAAATCACTCAAAACTTTCTTATTCTGAAGCTCGAAAACTTGTTGAATCTAGAACACCATCCGTAGGAGTTTCTTATTCTAGTTTGCTCAAGCGACAGTCAAATCATTAAGACATATAAGCACCCAAACTGATTTTTCTCTACCACTAAATGATTATTCTATTACTCTAACCAGCACTATAAAGAAAAAAACCAGTAGTATTTATGTTTCCGCTAGAATAAGACCTCTGCCTGCATTAGAACTTTTGCCACCATCATCAGAACCTATGAAAATAGAATATTCTAATCGTCAATCTAAACAGTCAACCGAACATGTGTCAGGTCAAACTTCTGTTTCATCTGCAAACAAGTTGGAAAACCTGTTTCTGTTTGAAAAATCTGTGCCTACACAAAAAGCAAAACAAAAATCATGTGCACAGAAAGAGAGAAAAAAAACCTCATTCCAATCCTCTTCACAGTGGAAAACTCTGAAGGGGAAAAACAAGAAACCTTGTCTTGATTAATCGCTTGATAGTTTAAAGGATTCCAAACAGCTGCTGCACTATGCAGAGGAAATTATGGAATCAGTCTTAAAGGTCTGACTCAAATAATGATAATACTGTTTTTGAGGTATTCGAACCTACGTGATTTTAACTATGTTTCTTTTGGTAATCTATTGTTTAAGTTAAATTTATTTATGCTAGAGACTTTGGACACTTTATTAACTGTTAGTTTAAAGATTGTATATATTTTAACTGTTAAAACGTCTGTTTATTTCTTCTAGATGTTGCGTTATATTTTCATTGAATGATTTTAATTATACATTTATCATCACATCACTCTTTTCTTTTAACTGTGTTATTTTCATTCATTTTGTTTTTATTACAAAGTTTTAAATCAATTTTAAATTTTAATTTGATGTTCTTATTGTAATTCTTTCTTTTGGGGCAGCATGTCCTGAAAGGGACTTTGTGCCATAAAACCCCTTCCAACCAACCAACCGACCAAGCAATCTAAAAGAATTTAACCAACACCGCTTGATCTGGTAACGATAGCATATTGCTGGCATCAAATGGAGAATCTGTGTACATTTAAGTGTTTCATTGACACCCTGATTTGCATAAATCTGCTTCATATAATGTATGCAGTGCCATCTATCGGTAATTTTTGAACCAACTTTTTTTGTGATTTTAAAAACTCAGATTTCTCTCCAATCGCATTCCTGCAAACCGTAATTTGTTAGCATTATTTGTTTATTTTTTAATGATTTTTTTAATTTTAACGAGCTTACGACGCACCCGGTATTTTTCTTTCTAGAACAATAACAAAGACCTTTTGTAAATGTTCTTTTCTTCACTTAGATATCATGGTCGTTGCAATAACAACCAAACTGCTAAACAATATACAACGGCATATAAAAACTGCTTGTGAATGATCATGTAAAATCCTTTCATTCGGGTAATTGCATACATTAGAGTGAAATTACTGTGTTGAATATTTCTAGTTACCGTTCCTACGAGGTTGTAATTAAATTGACGTCAAAATCAATTAACAGTATGACCCAAAATGAAAATTCCAAATCTGCTTTACAAGAACATGACTATGTTTTTATTGCAAGAATATTAGATGAATTTTCCAAAGATATATTATAGTTCCAGATTTCTTGCAAAGAAATTAAATTCTGCTTTAAAATGCATTCACTGCATTGATGTTTTGATGGCAACAGAAGCACCATCTTTGAAATTTATCACTTAAAAATCATATGGAGAATTGGTTTATTCCTCAGATGTTTTGCATAAAATATGTATGGAGTGCAAATCCATTTTTAGGAAAGAAGTGCTTAAAAACAGATTCTCAAATACCAAAAAAAAAAAAAAAACCTTCGAAGAAACCTTGCGTTTTTATTCCAAAAGAATATATTGTTTTAAATATTGTAGGTACAAGATACTATTTTCCTGATCTGATCATCAAAGAGACAATGAAGTTAAATTATGTGCATTTATTAAAAGAAAATTATGTTCATTTATTAAAAGTAATTAGCAAAGTTTATGTGAAGGTTCCATTTAGTTATTACATATAGCTAAAAACAAAACCAGAATCAGTTTCACATGCACTTACAAAAATATAATAATTTGAAAGATTTTGAATATCTCGCTGGACAATTATGTAGCATTATACTGCATTGCTTATTATATACGTTCTTTGATATTCTACTTATTTAATTCCTTCTATAGTTAAATAAATTTTGGAATGTTTTTGTTTTATAATTTCTTGAGGAAATTAGTTTCTCTTTTTTTTTAATTTTTGCTTATTTTGTAGTCAAAGTTAGTTGTTAAATTTATACATGTCCTAACAATATAGATTACTTTTTTATATGGTAAATTTAAATATATGTATATGTCCAAATTATAAAAATGTCAATTATTTTTTATTAAATCTAATAGAAGTAAATATGAAGATATTGGCATTGTAATATTATTATTATTATTATTATTATTATTATTAAACTTAGTGCATTATTTTTAAATTAATAAACTAATGTTTTTCTTAGAAACGTTTTTGTTTTGCACTATGTAGTACAAAAAAGATCCAGACGTTCCGGGAGTTTTGAAATATTAATAACTAACTATGTTAAACAAAATCATGCGGTTTTCAGAGAAATGCTTAGAAACATGTCCGATTTTTTTCAAATGTGTGAAACTTTTTATAATAGTTCCATTTTTAGCTAATAGGTGGCACTGCAGTACAATGCTATTATTCTGATTATCTAAACCTTGCGCAATATAAGAAGATGAGTTCATTGTGCAGCATCTTTCCTAAGGTATTGCTCAGATTTTGATTTAAGGCTGTTCTATACTTTATGACACATTTTTTTCATTCTTTTTAGTTCGGAAACGCGTGAAATTGATAGGTGTTACTCAGAAACTATGTAATTGAAATATGTTCTCCATTTTCTAGTAAACACAAAAGATCTTTCAGAAAATACTGTCAAAGTTGGCGTTTTAAACAGAGTTTTCGGACGTGACAGTGAGAGAAAAAAAATTCCAGCTCATCTCGTCATACGAATCGGTTATAGCTTCGGTAATAATTTAATTATAAACAAATGGAAAACTCATTTCGATTCCAAAACGCTTAAATAGTTACATTCCAATTTTATGCATTTGCGTTAAAAACTTGAGACTGAAATTGTGTCAAAGTTTCGCGTTGGTGAGAAGATCATTTGAAAAGTTTGTTAGTTTTTTTATAAGCGGACATTTTCAATTTTGGAACCGGTTGGAACCCGTTTTGAAAGTGAAAGTATCCCTATATAAAAAAACTGGAACCAAAATCGGAAAAGTAAAAACTAACAACGTTAGAGATCGACCTCAGCTATGCTATGCCACAGAAATCATTTTAAAATATTAAAATGCGAGCGAGAAATCGCGCAAGAACCTTCCCATAGACTTAAAATTAGCCTGCGCGTTTTTTCGCATGACTAATGTAGGCTCTTAAGGGTCGTTTCTTTTCAAACATTCTACAGAAGATTAAAAAATTTCATTTTTAAGGAACTTCGATGCAATTTGATCTGTAACTTTTATGCAGAATTAAAAGCTTACAGGCTGTTTCTATACGACAATACTGATGGCTACATTTGGAGAGACCCGTACCTTGAGTCGTTCTGTCTTCAAGATCTTCAGATGTTACACCTTGTGACTTTTGGTTATGGGGCTACTTAAAGTCAGATGCGTACAAGGATCAACTAATGTCATTGACCCAGTTGAAGATACTATGCGCCATGTTTCAGGGATACGCTTTTTAATGCTCTTTAATTCTGTGCTGGCTGTATTTAATCCTGTGAAGGCTGTACTTATAAGTGGTGGTGTCACCTTAGAAAGTTGTAACACTTAAATACTGATTATTTCTTTTCCATAAACTGTACTTTACCACAGATAAACTATATTCTGAAATTCTCCACTTGTTATTCAAAAATGTAACTATTAGAATATATATTTTACTTTTTACATTATAAAAAAAATCCGACTTGTTTTTAAGAATTTCTTTGAAAACCGCATATACAGTTTACATAGTTTATTAATTATTAACATTTGAAAACATTTCGAACGTCTGGAACACTCACTATTCTTTAAGGGCTTGTACCTTGTCATTAAATTCAGATATTCTTATCGAAATTGTATCACTTTATACGAATGTGTCCGCTCTTTCTAGTTGTTTATTTTGCGTATAGGTTTTACAGAAATATTACAAATTGGAGTTTTTTTTTAATAGACTTGACGCATTTTCAGAGCACTTTTTTTAATCCTTTATAACTCGGAAACTGTTAGAGATAATGACAGGGTTTCTATGGTGATTTATGATCCATATAGGCTCTTATATCACCTCCTTTCGTTTGGTAGATTACCTGGAGCTCACCTGGTATATGCCTCCATAATATTAAAACATCAACGAATGTAAACAAAATCTTTTAAACAGACAAAAAATATCAAAGATAAATAATATATACATGACACTACAGAATATAAGCAATATGTATAAAATTACTTAATCTCTAATAAAATGCTTAAATTGCAGTATAAATATACAATACAAGTACGCGTATCTGAAATAGAACAATAAAAATATACAAAATTATGTAATTAATTCGACACCAACAATTCTCACAAAATACCACTTTGAGATAGAACATTACATCAAGAATAGGATATGAATACAAAAAATAAGCTTCAGAATATCAAGTATTAATAAAACACTAAGGACAAACAAATCTTCATCCAACACCCGAGCCGCCCTCTTGGAGAACAATGTATAATAGAATCATAGTTGCTCCATCCTTATACCTGCGAATAGATGAAGGAATAAGTTGATCCAACACGAACAAACAAAGTAGACGCACATAACGAAAGATAAATGAAAAGTACTACATTAATTCCAAGAAGTTGTTATAAACAATGAAATTCGGGATGATTTTCAGCTTAAAGAAAGAAATAAAACAATCATCATAGACGTTTGTCTGCACAAAATTACATTATGTGACGTAGTTATAAAAGCAACTTAACAACACTTTTCAACACAGTTAAAAGTGTTTATGAATTCGGGTTGTCTGTCTGCCGTCAGTCCGTGCGAAAACTCCCGTAAATATACTCTGACTGCTATGCAATGTATATATGTTATTGAGGTTTAATATGGCTTGTTTGGTATTCAAAATTAAATTGTGTAGCATTTATAGTTTATTTACAGGGACACTCAAAATAACTCCCTTTCATTACTGTCTATGGGGAAAAATTGTTTCCTATGTACTTTGATAATGTTACACTATTTCAAACGTATTAAAAAATATATATATCACTGAGGTGCACTGCAAGAGGCTTGCAGTAGAATAAGATGTACTTTGTATCCATCCTTCACTTACAGTGACACACAGAAGAAGTCTGTTACAGTAGTGTCTATTAATAATAATTGCTGCAAATGCGTTTTCAGTTGTGATACGCGTTTTTAAGTTAAACTCATTATATGCAAATGACTTGGTCTATATAAATTCTATAGATCCTATACAGGGGTGCACAAAAGATAATCGTGTAGATTAGAGTTTATTGGCGGAATTTGCTGTAGGGGAATTTTCAGCTGTGCTATGAGTTTCCTAACTGAAGTAAATTTTTAAATACTATGTGGTATATATACAAATCTGTATATCTATACAAGGCTGCACAAAATAATTCGGAAATTTTCCGACTATTAACGGTAATTGCTGGTATTGATAGCATATTTTCCCCCTTCGAATATAACCCCCTTGGGTTTTCAAATGTGTTACGCGTTTTCCAAATTGTTTACTTAAACATGATCTTTCACATTTATTACAGTATTCTGAATGTGTTGGAAAGTGTTTCATAATATATGCTTGACGCATGATTTTTCTTTGTTAGATTATTTTAATCAAGGTTTGAGAATATATTTTTATATTCCTTCAATTATTTCCTATTTAAAAAATGAAATAGCAGACATAATTTTTGTATCATTTTCAATACTTATTTTGAAGTAAAAAAATATTTACTTGACAATTTAAAATTCATAAGTCATGGTTGCCACTCTGTGAATTTACAATAAATATAATCAATAAAACAGGTGCCCCACGGTCTGCGTCTTCGAAATCTACCTATACCTGTATGCCGCGCCGTCTGGGATTTTTTCTTTCCTTGGCGTACTCTAAAATTTTGAGACAGCAATATCTAGTTACACAATATGATACCCATAACAAATCATTTGACAGCCTTGGGAATAATTGTGCAGTTTTAACCCAATTTTATGTAATATTGTATTGCATATATTATGCAATTTATGTAATATTCTTTATGTAATGTATATTGTTTCTTTTTAGGCAGAAGCTGTCAACTATTAAGCATAATAAAAAAAGAAAAAAGCATCCTCAGCGCAGTAAAGGAAAATCTAGACTATCCTAAACCAGCAGACTGTTTAAAGTGTAAAGACTTAAAGGTTGAAAACTATTCGTTAAAAAAACAACTGACAGAGCTCGCTGGAGAAGTCCAGTGTAAAACTGAAGCAGTGGGGCATTACCAAATTAAGTATAAAGAACATAAAAAATATATAAACTCTACAAACAAAATAAGGGGAAATCAGCATCCAAAATGAATCCAGATTTGATAAAGTTTGGCGAACATTTGAGTGTTGACAAGTTCAAGCTTGCCCATCGCCGCCTTGGTGATTTTTTAAAATATACATGGGATTTGTTAGATGTTGTTTTTGGAAGAGGGAATCTTGCGATTAGTGTCGTTTAAGGTATGAAAGGATCGAATAAACAAGTCCTGGATCCAAACTATGTTTTGGATATTCAGGGCCATGTTGCCTGCAAGTTTGGTGTAAATGTGTCACTTGCGCGTGCCACCATTCGAAACAAGCTAAATTCTGCAGCAAAGGCTGTGAAATGTGAAAAGAATTTGTAAATACATTTGGTATTTAAATAAGATGTAAATTATGAAGCATAAACATCAAATGGTAATAAAATGGTTTTTTTAAAATTTAAACCTTATTTGTTCTATAATTTTATACAAGATAAAATTGGAAGGACAAATCAGAATGCAGGTAAGAGTAATTTTTGTAAATTTTAGCATTTTTTTAGAAACACAGAAAAACATATATTTATTTTTCTTTTAATATGAATTTTATGCAGTTATTTTTTATTAGCTGTAACATATGTAATACATTTTATTTCATAGTAAATGGTATATAATTTAGAAATTTACTTATATATATCCTTTCAAATAATTTATTTTATATATTCAAAATTATATAAATGTTCAAGGCACATATAGATACTTTCTTTAAGAGATGAAAAAAATATTCAATTTTGAAATTCACATTGTGGAAAAAGTAGTTGCAATTAAAATTAATTTTTGCATTTAAATTTCGTGTACATTTAATATTTAAAATTATCATCTAAATCTGCCACAATATACTTCATTATGAATTGCTTATGGGATTAAAAAATTGTAATCCCTTTTGCATATATATATATTTTCTCACGAGCTACAAAGAAAAGCATTTTTTGGGGAGGGGGGGGGCATCGGATTTTTATATAAATTGTGAAAGTAACAGGTATGTACACAACTGGGAGTATTTAATAGAAAAATAGTATTTACCAGCTAGTTAAATTAACTGCAGAATTCTGGAGGGGCAGTAATCACTTCCATTATGCTCCTAAAAAATACAAGTTGAGAGTCTAAAAGCAGCCAATGAATTTTCTCTATATTATTTGTAATATTTATTGTTTTGTTTTAAAGAAAGTATTGGTAAACAAAAATCTATATATACATTTGTCTTACGTGGAGCGGAAATAGGGCTGAATTTCTACCTTATCGTTGGCAACAACCATAGTTTCCAGAGCTCAGACCAATGAACAGACAAGATTGTGTTAGATCCGCCTCCAATATGGTGGTCAGTGTCAGAGCAGTGAAACTCAAGCTAGCAATTATTAAAAATAAAATAATATGAACGTAATCCAAAGCGTCTGAGATAATTCCTCATCTTAATTATGAGTAATATTGTTAATGTCAAATGAATTCTCAACTCTTATTTAGAATTTATTTACGAATTTCCCTCGCACAAAAAGTCGGAGATAATAAAATATAAACTTTCTAGAATGACCCTGCTGCCATCTGTTGCTGTTTTATTGAAGTAAAAATAATTTATTTTGCAGAAATCTATAATCATTTAGAACAGTAAAATGTCGAACGAAATTTAAACAATCATTGATGATAAACTATCTTCCTACCACGTAGTGTTTTTCATTTTTTTTAATGAATTTAAGCCGTGCTGTACAATATTATAGGTGCAATAAGTTTAAAACTAATTATGTTTCCAAGATCCTTTTTTCATAGTATTTAAATGATTTATATGCCCATTAGTAGCATCAACTAAATGCATTTTTAGTTGTGTTTTCTACGGAGTTTTCAATTACTTTTTTACATTAAAAAAATTGTCAATTTCATATGTTCAAATGATTTATTGTAGTACTTATTCCGGCTAGAATTACTAGAAAAATAAAAAGGGGCGAGCGAGTGAAGCGAACTTTGACCGCTTAGCGGTCTCAATGTGAATTGCCTTGCAATTCACGGGGGGGTTGGCGAGCGTTAGGGGCAAGCGAGTAGGGGGCTGAGCCCCCTAGTAAGCATTGATTACATCAAAGGTGTCTGTTAAAACAGTAGAATTATTCAGGTCACCAAAAAGAAACAAGAGGTTCTCTATTTTAATGAACTACAGAAAGTTTGCAAAAAAAAAAATGCAGTTGGGAAACTACATAGAATCTGCAGAAAAAATGCTGTTGGGAAACTACAGAAAAACTGCAGAAAAAAAGCAGTTGGGAAACAAATGAACTGCAGTTCATTTGTAGCTGGGCCGTGCACTTAAAAGTTTTAAAAATGTATTTGTTTAATAAATAAATAGTAGTAATAATAAGTAGTCAAAAATTCCTTTTATATTTTTCGTGGAAATAATAAAGCTGAATAATTAAGCTGATATAGTATTTTTGAAGATAAAAGTATACATAAATGAATAACTCGCGTGAGTTAGTTTTAAAAATTAAAAATGGATATTATTTTAATAGTTGTAAGTTGAGAAAAAATTTAAATATTTTATGTACAATTTTGAATTGTATAGACCGTAAACGTGACTAGCTCCACCTACACGAGCAAGAAGCTGTTATATAGTGGTTCCGAAAATTGAGTATTCATTCTCTTCTTTAAATATCTTTAGGTCAATGTTAAATTTTCACTTATGTTTTTTATTTAAAAGGATAATAAAATACACATTAACCATGCGTTAGTCGCATGTGCAGTGTAATGTAGTTCGTTGGCGTATAATTTCACGTCGGTTGAGCTGCAATAAAAGTAATTTGTTAATATCCAGGGAAACAGGTCACACAGGGTGAATGGATGCGAACTCAGGAGTTTCTTGATAAACAAATCTTTATTATAGATTGCAGTTGACCAGGGGTTCAGGTACAAGCATCAATAGGCATGGAAATGCCCGAGAGCGCTGGAGAGGAGGCACGAACAATTACCTATCTTTGATCACAGACAAGCAGCGAGAGAGTGGGTGCAGTTACATAATTTCCCTTCGTTGTCACAGTGAAGGCATGGCGATAATTAGATACGCCAATTAGCCAGATAACATGCTGTTTTGGCGAGAACACTGTGATGAGAAACAGGTGGTAATTGTCCGTTAATGATAAGCCTATGGGGGAGAGATGAATGAAAAATATGAATTTAAGCGCCAGAATGGAGATATGGAATTTTGGTAAACCAGTCAAACCGCATGGGGCCTTTCTCATGGGGTTAGCTTAAAGTATTGAGAACTGGGGTTAAAAATGGGATTGGTACGTTACAGATATTATGTATGAATGCCATCTGGACAATTGGGAAAATAATAAAATACGTTAAATGAAATGAAACCTTGACGAACAAAAGTGTAGGCGTAAGAATGTAAGTAAAGTTTGGACGCCGATAGAAAAGAGCGAATTGTAATGGGAATAAATTATTTTTCTTTTTTTTTTTATAACGACATGTTTTATGAGGTGAGGAAAGAGATCCGAATGAATTAAAGAACGCTTAATAAAAGAGAAATACAGGGAGTAGATAGATTTTATAACACGAAAAATAAAATAATTTCAATGAAAGAGAAATTTAGAAAAAGTAAGGGGATGAGGGAATTAATTTTAAGAAAGTGGAATATGTGAAGTTAAATCCACTTCACATGCTGGACTTTACAAATTTGATAAAACCTAGTAGCCAAAAAAAAAATAAATCCAGTCGCCAGTTAAAATATAGGTACAAATTACAATTTTTTTTTCAATGTCTCAATTACAATTTTCTAAAATATGCTATTAAAGACAAAGAATGCTGAAGAGCTTACATCAGTCATGCGAAAAAAGGCGCAAGCTAATGTTAAATCTATGGAAAGGTTCTTGGCAGATTTTTCGCTCGTATTTTAATATTTTTAAATTATGTTTTTTGCGTAGGATAGCTGAGATCGATCTCTGACGTTGTTAGTTTTTACTTTTTCGATTTCGGTTCCAGTTTTTTTATATAAGTGTACTTTCACTTTCAGAATCGGTGCCAACCGGTTCCAAAATTGAAAATGTCCGCTTATAAAAGAAACTAAGCAAAATCAAAAAAGTAAAAACTAACAACGTTAGAAATCGACCTCAGCTATAATATACAAAAAAAAAATCATTTAAAAATATTAAAATGCGATCGAGAAATCTGTCAAGAACCTTCCCATAGACTGAACATTAGCTTGAGCGTTTCTTCGCGTGACTAGCGTAAAAGTATCGAGCAAAACAACACTCTCTCCTATTAGTGTGGTGTCACACCTTTATGGAAGCCGTTTCGAATGCAAAATATTATAGAACTAAATGTTAATTAATTTAGTTTTCTTTTTAATAAATTATACGAAATATATGTTCAATTTTGTGACTTCTGAACTGGTAACTTTGATTTAATTTTTTTACTAATATATTATTATAGATTTATCTTTCTTCATTTTTTGCCTAATATAATTCTAACTGTGCATATTATATCAGTATAGTAAAAATGAAACTTTAAAATAGTGTTGGTCATTAAAGAAGAGAGTTATTAACGTATACACAATTTTGTGAGCCATTGTGGCTGTATAAGCTTATGCATTAGTATGTAAATGCTCTGTGAAATTTGGAGCATGTATTGTCAAAATACGTAAAGTAATGCATTTTATATTTCATTATACTTATACTGAAATTATTTTATTTTTAAAGATTGACATGTGCGTGCACATTTTGTAACTTCTTTGTAGTTTCTCTTTTTAATCAAATAGGAATAGTAGCATTAGAGGAGTAAACTTTAATATAACATGACATATGGTCGTTTCAAGGTAAATCTTATTGTCTTTTAAACTCTTGTATTTTTAAACTCTTCTTGTAAGGGTTTTTTTCATTCATAATGATGAATATTTGATGCAAATAAGAAAACTATTCTTTACTTACTGGAGATCATACTCAATTGTTTGTTCTGGATTTTTCCAAAGGTGGTATCGTTGGAAAGTTTGGAAAGAGTCTGCGAGGAAAAAAAAGTATTTAGACACACGGCAGTGTGTCATCCAAGTTCGTCTGACATACCAGTGTGTTATACTACACGAAACATTTCGAGTTGTTTTCGCCAAATTTCGACACTCTACTGTTGAAAATCTATTTGACCTACGTACTGGTAATTTTAGATGTGTAGTAAGGCCCCCTTAATTATCCAGAATTCAAAATTTCATAAATAACGCAAAATTAGTTTCCGAGATAATAATATTTGAAAATGTCTGATAATCGATAATTTTATCACTAACTCACTCACTCATCAAAAAGATCTCATATATCTACTGCACCTACAGACTTCAAATTTGGTTCAAAGTTCGTTTACACTATAAAGAATCGAAAAAACTGACTTTGCTGCAAAATCACCTGATTATCAGCAATTTTTGCTAATTTCAGAATTTCAGAGAATTATTTTTTTGAGTAATGGTACATAAAATTTACCTTTTTGGACACATTGTGAAAAAAAAAATTTCAGAGAATACATATATCGAAATATGCATATATTTTGAGACATCCGCAGTTGAAATTCGTCTACTGCCAGAATTAAAAATGTAAACAAAAGAGTCATTCTTGTGATTCAAATAAATATTGATCATGATGTGTGACTACCATGGGTCTAGGCAGTGTAGCTGTGGACAACTTTGCGGTGTCTCTGACTCTCAACGCCAGTGCTACGTGTACTCTATCGATTTCCGCTGCGGGTAAAGGTACTCTACCGATTGCTGCTGAGTATAAAGAAAATGCTTGCAGAGGACTATCAAGTATCATTTCGATGTCTTTCGATAGAGACACCAAATTTCAAACTGTTGGATACGGAGGGTTTTAAAGATGCAAATACTTGCTATGCTGTAGTTTTGGTGGACTAATTCTAATTTTAATAATTACTGTCTGTTTACTTTCAAGTTTGTATGCTGTGTGTCAAATAAATGTTATAATTAAGCAAAAGGTGCATTAGCAGTTTGTTTTTATTATAGTTTGATCCAATACTTTCTTTCACCTGACTAAAAACCTACATTAGTAAGGGATAAAAATCAGCCGGATTTTCTTGTTAGAGCTTGTTTAAATTTTATACTTTTTTGTTTGTATTTTTGAATAGCTTCGTCATTTTATTTGTAAATATGAATCGAACTGTTGATTTATATGTTAATGAGTCTGTAATAGTAAAACATAAAATTATGTCAATATGATTATTGTTCTTTCAGAAGTAATAAAATTTCGAATCGATACATTTCGTTTCAAAACAAACATTATATACAGCAGTATTAAAATACAGATTTCTGCCGCAAACTGGCAGCCAAATATTTTGTTGTAGGGAATTTAAATTAAATTGAATGTTGCCTGCTGAATAAAAGAGTCACTTGTAAACACATTAAAAACCATTAAGTAAAGTGTCTAAGTACAGGTTTGTTATAATTAAAGTTCGCCTATTCAGAAGGCTCTAGAGCCGGTTCTACAGCTACAAACGAAACAATATTTCACTAGTACGTAGTTGAAGAGATGCGCTCTGCGAAAATCGAAAAAAAATAGTTAATTTTTTTGTCAATAGGTGGCGCTGCGCCAATATTTAAGCCGATATTTGCAGATTCCTTTATTTTGTGAAAAACAAAATACAAGAAATTTCATTTCACAGTTGGTAAAAGTAAACTTTTTCAGATTCGTTATATCAATTTCGGTCAATCCAGATGAAACACACAAAATTACAAAATTTCACCCAAAGCTTGAAAAAGATCACATTTTATTCAAATTTTAGACGAACGACGTCAAAGTGACGTCGCAACTTCGAAAACTTGAAATACCCTTCTAACCACCTAACAATTTAAAACTTGCTGATAAAGTGTGTCTGTTATTTCTTTGACACTGGAACAGTTGATTGTTTCTGAAAAGCATTTGAATCTACGCTTTGTGGAGAATGGTAACTTTGAAAGAAAAGGCACTTCTTGTAAAGTTATTTTATCAAAATAACAGCAACGCAGCTGCAGCTCTTCGAGAATTCCGGAAACTAAAAGATGTTAGACGTGGACCAATGTCGGATCGTGGAGTTCACAAAATGATTAAAAAGTTCGAGGAAACAGGAAAACTCGACATTCTTCCTGGCAGAGGACGAAAAAAGGTAGACATTTCTAGCATTGAAGATATTGCTACTGCTGCCGTAGATTTAGCAAGCCAGTCATCATTTGGTAATGCAGGTGTGCCAGCTATTGCGAATGAAGTCGATATGCCGATTTCCACTGTGAGAAAAGTGATGCGTCAAATTTTGCGCTACTATCCATACAAGATTCAGAGGGTGCAACAACTAATACAGGGTGATACCGAAAGTCGGCTATCATTTTCACTACAGTTTCTTGCACGAATGAATGTGGAGAATTCTCGGCCCTGGAATATTCTATGGAGTGATGAAGCGCATTTTTATTTAAACGGACAAGTGAACACACACAACTGTCGAATTTGGGCGAAAGAGAATCCTAATGTTGTCCAAGAAGTTCCATTGCATGCAGCTAAAGTGACGGTGTGGTGCGCTTTCACAGATACGTTTATGATAGGGCCATATTTTTTTGAGGAACTAACATCCACAGGACCCATTACATTTTCCGTAAATGGGAGAAGGTATCTCTATGTTGTCAAATTTTCTGATTCCCGAGCTGCAACAGCGAGGCTGCCTTCAAAATATCGTGTTTATGCAAGACGGTGCACCACCGCACATTACTAGAGCAGTTCGGACTTTCTTAACTAGCCATTTTACAGAAGACCGCATCATAAGTCGTTATTTTCAAACAGTCTGGCCACCACGATCGTCTTATCTAACACCATGATATTTTTGAAAGATTCTGTATCTAAAGACATGTCAGACAATCTCTGATCTGAAAGACAGTATTAGACTTCATATTCGCTCAATCTCACAGGACAGTTTACGCAATGCTGTAGAAAGCACAATTCTGAGAATGGAATGCGTTATTGAAAATGGTGGAGGATTCATTGAGCATGCGTAATGTTATTCTTCGTTATTTCCTCACTGCCGACCGACTTGTTTTATTTTTGTTGATGCAAATTACATCACATGAAATTATATTTATTTTTCTGTATTGTTTGAAGTCATAGGTCAGGCTCTAGAGCTGTCTGATTAGGTGCACTTTAATTATAATAATTCGCAGTTAGTCGAAGTTTGTTGAAACTTTTAATTTGTGTGCTGCGTCTGGATTGACTGAAATTGATATAATGAATCCGCAAACATCGCCTGAAATATTGGCGCAACGCCACCTACTGCCGATAAATGAAACTAATTTTTTTTTCGATTTTCGCAGAGCGCATCTGTTCAACTACGTACTAGTGAAATTTTGTTTTGTTTGGATTCATAGAACCGGCTCTAGAGCCTTCTGAATAGGCGAACTTTAATTATAAAAACCCTGTATATTGTAACTGTACAAAGAGTAATTATATCTAACAAAAACATAACTGAAAACAGGGAGCCAATTTCTGTGGGAAAAAAAAAGCCAAGAAGAGAAGTGATATGTAAGTGGGTGCCACGTTCAAATAAAATTTAATTAGACTTACCTACTAAAGTATTATAGAATTGTTAAAATTGTTTCAAAATAAAAATTATTAACAGTATATTAATAAAAAATCTAGAACTTGGCAAGTTTTTGATAACTATTATGCCTATCATTTTCATGTCTTAATAAAATGATAATGTTAATATTAATAATACTAGCTGGCTTCGCCCGCTAGCGGGCCCCTAATTTACATCGGTGCCTCGAATCTATGAAAATCTATTAGTTCTACCTTCCACCTCCAGGGGGCGCAATCCGCTCGTCTTTGATTATCAATGTAGCGAACCCCACTCTCGGAAACTCAATACAGACTAAGGCCTTACAGAGAAACATATGCACTTACGCTTGTCCTCGGTCATCACTCTAGAGACTCCACCCTTTTCAGGAGCTTTAATACACTCAAATTAAGGCATCCAAACATGAAATAACAGGTTTTTATGTAATTATGTCATTAATAAAGATAAATGAGTCTTAAGTAAAAACTTGCCAAGTTCTAGATTTATTACTAATATGCTATCAATAATTTTATTTTTAAACAATTTAAACAATTCTATAATATTTCAGTAGGTAAGTTTGAATGAATTTTATTTGAACTTGGCACCCACTTACATATCATTTATTTTCTTGTTTTTAAACAGAAATTGGCTCCTTGTTTTCACAGTTATGTTTTTGTTGGATAGTTATTACACGACTTAATCCAACTCTTGGAGATACGGATAAATTTCTTTTGTGGCGTCATACATAAAGAAACTGTCTATCGTAAGAAGTGGTATCATTAGAAATTTTTTTCTGTGGGTATTAATTAAGGATACCCTAACTTCAATTAAATATTACTATAGCACGATATAAACAAGATCCTTTCCTCTGATGGAGACCTTTCTGATAAAGCCCGATTTCATGATGTGAACACATGGGTTCGGGCGGCTACTTCCTATATCTTTCTTCACCTTTCTGGCAAGATCTTTCCAGCCATACCACCTTTGATGAAATCTAACAGTTCAATATATTAATTACAGGCCTGGAGATGTTTGATCCTGTCACGTATTTTTTGACTAGAAGTCGATCTCTTTCGGTATGCTCTGGGCTATGATTTTTGTTGTTCTGCACAACATGATTAATCATGTAGTTCTTACAAAATTGCCGTGTTAAATTTGTCACAAAAAGTTTTGATAAACATTTATAAATGCATATTGTGCGACACAGAATCCAAATCCTTTTCTTTAAAATAAATCTCCAGAACTATATATATATTACATCTGTTTCTATATGTTGTTTACTTACTTTAAAAGCGACAGCATAATTTTTTCACCTATTTGAACCGTAACATGAGAGATGAAAAAGTATATCATAAGAGGGGACATACAGTCTCAGAAACCGCTTTTTTTTTACTGATTAAACAATAGTATGAACTACAGATGTTTACTTGAGATATTCAACCCACGAAAGAAAGCAATGAGAAAATTCAGTTCTCAAAGAAATTGTACCACAGAAAACATTTTTAAATCATTCTGTCTACTTCATCAAAATATCTCGGTAAATTTAACCGACACAGTGTGGTCTTGGAGGATGAAGTTTCTCTTTACGTTTTAAACATATTCATCTAGAAAGTGATTAAAGCATTTTTTTTACGATTTCTGAAAATCGTAATATTTGGCTTTATAACATTTTATTTTAATGATTCTCTTTATTACATTCAAATGTTATATAATTTGAAACATACAGATTGTTCAGATAATATAAGTGTTGTGGTTCTTACAACCACTGCCATATTTTAATTCAATTTAAGAAATATTTTATTAGTCCTTATTCATTTAATTTTAAAATTCACATTCAAATTTATTTTAATTCTTTCCTTTTTAAAACTTCCCCTGTAAACTTTTCTTTCTTGCATAACATTTCCCTTTTTTGTTACCTTTGTACTTCCGGTATTGAATTTTACTAGAAGCTTCGATATCATTCTTTGCCTATGCTCACTTCCTGTTCTAAGCTCCGACCCTCACCAATCAGATTCAAATATTTTTAATACTTTTTTTTTTATCTCTGCCGATTGGCGTTTTTCAATTTTTGGCACCCCCTCCCCTCCGTGCCCTGTCAGCGCGGATGCTGCACGCTTTCGACACTCACACAGAGATGTTGGCTGCTAGAGTGTAACGTGATGACTTGCCTGGCTGTAAAAAAATGTTATAAGTCTAAAGCTACGACATGAAAAAAATATTTCTTTTTTAAAAGAAATTATGATGAATTTGACCTCCTTATTAGTTTACTCTGAGTACGGCAACAATAAAAATCTTCTCCACCAACGTAAAAAAAGAGACGGTTGTGTGTGATGGTAGCTCAATGGAACCTGGCATATATGGCGAAAATGGCTTATTGTCATTCGAGTGGTGATACCTTTTTTTGTTCTACAAATTGCTTGATAAAGTCGTATGTTTTATTTTTTTTTAAATCAACATATCCGAGTTTCCCAAGAGAAAAAATGTCATTAATTTCTTTATGATGGTGTTTATTTAAAACGTCAGTTGTGTACTTGAGGTGAATCTATAAAGAAGAGATTCCCTCAGAAATACTCCTTTTTCAAGATTCTTTATAAATAAAGATTAATATTGAAGCTGCAATTTTCAGTGCAAGTTCTTTTAATCACGTCTCTCACTTGTGTTCCTTTTTAGGTTGATGCAGGTAATATTTTAATTTTATCTTCATTGTTCTTGATTATAAATTTGCATGAATAATTTATTTAACAAATCTTTGTTTTAATAATTAATGTCATGTCGAAGTGGTCTTTTGCTGCCATAACAATACTGTACTGTACCCACTATATTCTTTTGATCACAAGCCCAAATATATATTTGTAATATTAACAAGATTCCACTGTATAAAAAAAGGAACTATCATTCAACCACCACAGTTCCGTCTTTGGTGCCTAAACCGTTAGAAACCTTAACGACATGACAGTTATTAAATTATATTTTGTTATATTATAAAATTTGATTTAAAAAAAAATTGCATTCTTATTGAAATATTTGAAATATTTGATAAGTGGCTTACTTAAGTATTTTAAAGTGCTTGGATTTAAAATAATATTGCCAGATAATTGCATTGTGTGTTTTATTTACTTTTGACAAGTCATTTTAGTAATGTTTAATGCATATTTTTTGAAAAATTTTATGAGGAAAATACAATTTTATTCTAAGAATTCTGGACTTATAATAGGATTTTGTTTTGAAAGCAGAATGTTTTCATATGATTCTACATAATCCATGGTGTTCTTTTATACAATATTTACATTTTATTACTAAAAAAATGATTGTTTATGTTGTTATTTACAAAACAAGATGAGTTAAAAAAAAATAATTTTCTTACTTATATGTGAATGATTAATTTCGATTTATACCATTTTGTTTTGATAATATTTTGAGAACTATTGCATTCTTAAAAATTATTCTGGTGATTTGACATTATTTTAAAAGGTGATTTCATATGAAAATTAATTTTTGTTTAACTTCGGTTGATTCATAAAGCACATTATTTTGAAATTTATTAAGAATTATTCTCAAATTTGTCACCATGCCTCCGAAAGCAAAGTTAAACCTTTCCATTCAACCTTTTGATGGGAATCCTCAGACAGTCGAATTTTTCTTCGATCAGTTATCAGATATGCAGGAATTGTATAATTACTCTGACAAAGAAATTTTTGCTCTCTTCAAGTCAAAATTACAGGGTAGTGCATTACATTTCTTTCTTGAGACACAGTTTCAATTTAAAAACTCTAACTTACAAAGCATTCGAAATGATTTTATTAACTATTTTCTGCCAAGCAAAAAAGACTCTCTCAAATCTCTTCAAAATTTAAAATTGGATTCGATTGAGTCCATAAAATTTTTTCATATCGCATGACTAAACAGCTTCGACTTGTGTATCCTACGTTATAATGGATTGAGTGAGAGATGTAACACTCAAATAAAGTCATCTGTGAATACAAGGGCTTCCCAAGGATTTGATGTTCCAACTGCTTTAAAAATCCACCAATCAATATATAACGCTACACCTCACCCAGCCACAAAATTCACTCCAAATCTTCTTCATTTTAGAAGGGAGGTGAATGATATTTATGCTAATTATAAAACCCATTCTTCCTGGAAAATTCTTAACACTGCATATGAAATTCACAAATTAATGGATGTTATTGAAAAAGTATACTATCAAGCTTACAAAAATAACGAGTCTTCTAGACAAAAAGTGTATCAAAAATCAAGGGAAAAATTAAAATTTGCTAATATCACAGTTGATGATATTGTTTATGTAAAATTTCCCAGTGTATTTAACAAAAAGTACAAGTACCTTATATGATAAAGAAAATAATTTCACCTGTACTTATTCAAATTCAAGATTGCAACAATAATCAAGCCTCACCTATGTTAATTCATACTAACAGAATCTTGAAACTCCAGAAAAGAAATGAAGCATTGCTTCATGCTGCGGATTCATCTAGAAGTGCAACACATGATCAACCAGCTGTTGATAGTGCATCTTCTCCTGTGAAACGACATATTCGTGCTCATACTGCTGATTGTGATTCTTCTTGCTCTCACACTAATAACAATACATCTCCTCAAATTAACACCTCTTCAAAGTGCCAGCTAACATCTTCGCATTCACTTAGTTCAGTGCCTTCACAAACATCTGGTAGTAACACTACAGTTCTAAACAAATCTACTCAAAGCACAAAACATTATGATATTCGCCCTCGTAATCATAAACAGTATAACTTGTAAACTAATCTTCATTTTTTTTAGGATGCCTTTACCATTGTAAAAATCTTTTCTATGCTAGCTTGATTGGATTGTCAAATGTGAAGACTGACTGATTATTTTTATTTGCTTACTTCTACCAAAGCTGCAGGCAGCATTTGTGTATTTTTTTTTAAGTCACATTCGCCTTGACACAATGGAATTGTCATCCTGTAAAAGTATGTAAATTTTATTTTGGTTTCTCCTGTTAACTATGTTTCTCACTGAAATATTTCTTCAAAACCATATTCATTTTTGGAATTTATGTTTAATATGAAATGTGCTGATAGCTCAAAACTCTAAAATTCAGTGTTTGATTTAAATTGTATTTTTTTAAAAACTTATAATTCAATATTATAGTTGGAGATGAAATGTCATTGATTAAATTATTTTGATAAGGTAATTTAACTTAAAAAGTAAATTGTTATTGATATAAGGTATAATATCAGTACATATGTCATCACTTTCCCTATTGTGACTTTTAGAATAATACAAATGTTACTTCTTGCATGCCCTAACAGCTAACTTCTTTTTAACATCTAAAGATTATGCATGCTAATACTTTTATTGTTGGTGTATTATGTAAAAGGGTTGGTAATACATTAAGCTCTATAGGTGTTTGAAAACCCACAAATTGAAGAAAATGTTTATGCATATGCAAATTATATGCTTTGGATCCAAAGTTTGTTTTAAGTCATTACATTTAAATAAAATACTTATGTATTTTATATGTAAAAAATTAAAATTACATGTTTATTCTTAAAAATGTTTGAAAATTCTAATTAAACATTCAATAAGCATTCAGGATATTTTTGTATAAATATTTTGTGTGATATTTTTTTACAAGGCCAATGTTATTAAAGTTATGTGGTAGAATGATACATTTATTTATGTACTTTTCTGAGAGCTTAAATATCCTCTCTTTGCCATTATTTACTTTGAAAGTATTATTGTTGTTGTATTAGAGTTGTTCAACTAAGAAAAGTTGATTTCTTAGAAAGTGCTATACATATATATTTCTTTTCAATGAGAGTCTAAATATTCTCTCTTGACCATTTGCTTACATTTTGAATTTTTGTTATGGAAAAATTCTCAAATGAGTAATTTATTGAATTTATATAAGCATTGTTCTAATAAAAATGTCAATGCAAAATTGAAATATAGTTCATCGACTGTGACTAGAAATACAGTTGTGATTCAAAGGTCTTATTGTTACTATTTCTTTTCCAAAATGGAAATGTTTTATTCCTAATGTTATGCTATATTGAATTAGGAAAGCCATTATTAGTATGATTACCAATTTGTATCATATAATATTATTTGTTTTTGTGTACAATATTACAACCTTTTTTACTCTTTTAGTATATGCTGAACTTACTTTATAGTGTTGTATTTCCTATTTCACATATCAGTGAATGAACTTTTAGCAGCTTTATTTCAAAAGACTTTGTTCACTTTTTGCTACTGAACTTACTTTATAGTATTGTATTTGCTATTAAACATATCAGTCAATGAACTTTCAGCAACTTTATTTTGAAAGACTATATTTACTTTTTGGACTTTCAGCATCTTTGTTTTGAAAGACTCTATTTTTTTGGACTGTTAGCAACTATATTTCGAAGGACTTTGTGTACTTTTTGCCAGAAGAATGTAAATTTATTATTATTTTTTTTTTGTTTTTCATTATTTGAAGTTATATGTATATTGTATATAGGTGAGAAAATATTGACTCGATGTCAAAATTGTTAAATTTCTCCATCTCACCAATATTTTCTCTTGGGGAGGCCGGAGCATATGTTGTGGTTCTTACAACCACTGCCATATTTTAATTCAATTTAAGAAATATTTTATTAGTCCTTATTCATTTAATTTTAAAATTCACATTCAAATTTATTTTAATTCTTTCCTTTTTAAAACTTCCCCTGTAAACTTTTCTTTCTTGCATAACATTTCGCTTTTTTGTTACCTTTGTACTTCCGGTATAGGATTTTACAAACTTCGATATCATTCTTTGCCTATGCTCACTTCCTGTTCTAAGCTCCGCCCCTCGCCAATCAGATTCAAATATTTTTAATACGTATTTTTTTTATCTCTGCCGATTGGCGTTTTTCAATTTTTGGCACCCCCTCCCCTCCGTGCCCTGTCAGCGCGGATGCTGCACGCTTTCGACACTCGCACAGAGATGTTGGCTGCTAGAGTGTAACGTGATGACTTGCCTGGCTGTAAAAAAATGTTATGCGTCTAAAGCTACGATATGAAAAAAATATTTCTTTTTTAAAAGAAATTATGATGAATTTGACCTCCTTATTAGTTTACTCTGAGTACGGCAACAATAAAAATCTTCTCCACCAACGTAAAAAAAAGACGGTTGTGTGTGATGGTAGCTCACTGGAACCTGGCATATATGGCGAAAATGGCTTATTGTCATTCGAGTGGTGATACCTTTTTTTGTTCTACAAATTGCTTGATAAAGTCGTATGTTTTATTTTTTTTTTAAATCAACATATCCGAGTTTCCCAAGAGAAAAAATGTCATTAATTTCTTTATGATGGTGTTTATTTAAAACGTCAGTTGTGTACTTATAATTTAAGAAATAGAGGTGAATCTATAAAGAAGAGATTCCCTGAGAAATACTCCTTTTTCAATATTCTTTATAAATAAAGATTGATATTGAAGCTGCAATTTTCAGTGCAAGTTCTTTTAATCACGTCTCTCACTTGTGTTCCTTTTTAGGTTGATTCAGGTAATATTTTAATTTTATCTTCATTGTTCTTGATTATAAATTTGCATGAATAATTTATTTAACAAATCTTTGTTTTAATAATTAATGTCATGTCGAAGTGGTCTTTTGCGGCCATAACAATACTGTACTGTACCCACTATATTCTTTTGATCACAAGCCCAAATATATATTATTTGTAATATTAACAAGATTCCACTGTATAAAAAAAGGAACTATCATCCAACCACCACAATAAGGACAAACTCAAAGTTGTTAGTAGGCATCAAGAAGAACAAAATTTCAGTTGCAATGGAAGATAATGCTGCAAAACACTTTTTCAGCTAAAAATACATAATGTTCCTATGTAACAGAGCTCAGGTTTCCGTTAATGACTTTAATAAAATTGGAGTATATTGCAATGAAACTTTTAATAGACCTGCTTTTTTCAGCTAAATGTGATAAAGTCAATTAAAATACTGGAAGTTTCCATTATACCCTCCAGCAGGATTAACGTGCTGCTACACATATTTTGACTGCCAGTTACAATTCATATGCTATCATTGATTTCTTTAATACTCTGTTTTCCCAGCACTTTTCGTGATGTTGTCACATTTCACAAAAAACAAGGCAAGTATCTATAAATATCCATTGGAATATCTTTACTATTCTCAAATTTATTAATGGAAAATGAAGTTCGTTTAAAAAAGTGTGAACACCCTACATTTTTGACTAAATAAATCGTCTGCGATACCATGTTCTATTACAATTGTTGTTCCTCTTGATGATATACTAACAACCACCTAAGTTTCTCTGTATATTATCTGAACACCCTATACTTTTAATTATTGATATGATACCTGGTGCAAAATGATAAAGATGTAAATAAAACAACGTTAACCCGGAAGCAGTCGGATGGGGTATAACATACCCCAGGGTGCGTATCGTTTTTACAATTGTCACCACTATTTTTCGAAAAGTAATCTACAATTTACATTACCATAGAAATTGTAACAATTGCCTCAGACTAAATAAAGTGACGATTATTAATTGTATTTATTGGTGATAATGTAAAAACCATTCATAATCTGGGTATGCGCGACTCCTCCCGAGTTAAAAACACCAGAACATAAATTTTCTATAGCATACTAGTTTCGGTAGCCTCTAGCGCACCGTCCTCAGTGTTAAGAATGCTGGAAATTTGCTCATATATATAGGAAAATATGCGTATTTAACCGAAAGGTTTAATGATCAATAGGAAAACAGGAGATAACGGGTTGTAGCCAATAGTTGTTCCGATTGGCTAGCCAATTGTTTTCCTATTGGTCATTAAAACTTTCGGTTCAATCCGCAATTCCCTACTGGCTGCAACCCGTTACCCTGTACTTTTGTCAGTAGTAATTTGTTTCTTTAAATTTCCTTTCAATTGAAGTACCTAGAGAATTTTTTAGTAAATATTTCCTTTTTTTCCGATTTGACTATTCAGATTTCATTTTCAGAAAATGAGCATCTGAATAGTTTCATAGAATTGTTTTTTTTGTTTGTTGTTTCTTTGATCTTCAATTCAGAGAGAGGTACTTTTGAGGATTTTACCTCATTTGATTTATTCTCCGTTTTATTAAAGTTACATCATTATTATTTTTTTGTCACGGCTTTAAATAATATTTTCTGTGTGAACTTTTTTTTTTAACTAGTGATCTTTAAGTATTAGATGATGTCGTTGTTTATGCTGAAAGGAGTTCGGCTAATAAGAGCATGTTTTGGCTCAAGTTAAAATTGGGAAGAATTTTTTTTAAGCTAGCCTACATTGAAATAAATAAACTGTTCGAAGTCAAAAAAATAATTTCCTTTATTGTGAGGTCTTTTCATTACCTGATATATTTAGATGTTTGTAAATTTCCCTTTTTACTTTATTTTTTATGTGTGAAAAAAGCATTTTCTGTATCAACTTTTTTAATGAATAATATATTAGAAATATGTGATCTGTTTGTTGTTGCTTAAAAGAATATAGCGGATAAGAGCAATTTTTGGATCACGTTGGAGACCAAAACGTTTTTTATAAAAATATCTCTACGTTGACCTCATTCATAAACAATTGAGGTTTCCAAATGTAAGCTCCTTGTGAATTTTGTTTCCTGATTTAACCCTAGAACTACCGGAAATTTTACTCAACCTTGATAAAAATCATTTCACACAGGAATTTGTATTTAAAATTATTTAACTAATTTACTTATTTTTGTTCTATGTGGTTTATATTTAACTTATTTTGTGATACCAATTCTGGTTCGAATAATCACTTTAATTGTACCTGTCGGGTTTATTGGACCCGTCTGGTAGGCGGTGGGTTAATTAATTCAGAATTTTATGTGTTTCCTATTACTTCATTAATAATTATTTATGCATCATTTTCTGCGTGTTTCTTCAACGAGTAATGTGTGACACAATGTTATACTGTTTTTTGTTGAAAGGAGTTTGGCTAATAATGATATTTGTGGTATCACTTTAAAAATGAGAAAAATTTTTGATATATCAATTTTGACATTATTCCATAAACAACTGAGAGATCAAGCAGTTGGACATCTGTGAAGACTTTGCTTTACTTGATTTATTGAGCTTTATTTATTATTTTTTAGTTATGCGTCACGCTTTCATGCCTTTAAATAGTATTTTCTATTTAAAGAATCAGGGTAGATAAGCCCAGTTTTTGGCCCATGAAAAAATATTAAAATTCGATTGTGTTATACTGACTTAATTATTTCACTTTTTAATAGTAGAAGGTTTATCCTGTACGATTTCAACAATAGCTTTTGTAGTTTGTTCGGATTTATATTACTTACACAAGCTCAAGGTTCGTATTATTCGTAGTTTTTATGCAAAATAAGCAATTTCTCCTAATTTTTCCTCAATTATATGAGAGCAATCGTGCAACACTTTCTTCGTTACATGTATTATAAAACACATCAAAATATGTAAACAATTTACAATATATGTAAAAATAGCATTTCAATAAGCAGAAACTTTTACAATATATGTAAAAATAGTTTTACAAAATATGTAAATATATAAAAGTGTTGCAAAGCTGCGCTCATAGCACAATATTAAAAATAGAGAATTGAGTAACTGCATTCTTTCCCGTCACTAAGAGACTTTAGGATGCAGCGGCGCACATACGGGTATTTGAACGTTCTACGTGGCCAAAAGTCAAATTATTAAAGTACTAAGGGCGTGAAAAAGAACGACAACCTGAGTTAGGGGACAGTTTCGAGAACAATACCCAACCCTTTCCACCTTTCCCCCGTGCACGCGACTCGTTCAACTTTAGTCGAAATTTGACCGTTCAACTTGTTGTGTGTTTCTGTTCTCGGCATTCGTGTAAAAACATTAACTTTGCAGTGAAATATTTATTATTTTACGTTTATTTTGAAAGTGTTTGTGATGGTTCCTAATACAACAGGTAATAATGCAAAACTTTAATATATATTTTTTACTTTTTATCATTCTGAAATTTAGTTGTTGTACTTTGAAGGTACCCTCATATTAGAGTAAGATTATTTCTAAACTATTTTACTTAATCGAGTGTTTGTTGTACTATCCAGTCACATCCTGTTATAATTTCTAACTGAATCGAAAGTTTGAAGCCTTGAGTTGTAAAAAATCAAAGAATCTGCCGCGGAAAAGCGCGGATGTGTATGTGTTGGCGCTTTGAACTATTTTTTACCAAATATAAAAAAAAATTGACTATCGTAAATAGCATTCCAAAAGAAAATATTTTTATTGTAGGTTCACAAGATGCCTCGGGAGTGAGGATTGTGACACGTACATATTTATTTGATCGAATGCAGAGCTTTTATTTGTCCAATTTAGAAGATAAATTAATTTTCTTAAAATATCAACTAATATCGGGTGAAGGTTACACAGAAGACCAAATTGAGAGCTAAAAACGAAATTTCGTACACTTTACATCGCAAATTAAGCATAGGTGGTTAAAATCCACAAGTCGATGCTACATATGTGGTGCAACTTCTAAGGACTTCAACAAAATTAATATTCAAAATGATATTAATTCTGAAGCTGTCAAGTTTGGCCTTTCAATTTTACACGCTAGAATTATACTTTTTGAAAGCATTCTAGATTTGGCTTATATGTTGCCAGTAAAGAAATATAGAGAGCGGAAGACTGAAGCAGAGAAAAAATTGAACTGGAAAAAAACTCGAAATCCAGGAAAGATTTTGCGAAGAAACTGGTTTACTGGTAGACATACCAAATGCAAATTTTGGCAATACCAATGACGGTAATACAAGTAGGAGGTTTTTTGAAGACCCCAAATTGGCTTTTGACATAACAGGTATTAGTTATGACCTAATATACCGCTTAAAAGTCATACTGGAGACAATTTTAAATGGACATATAATTGATCTGGAGAAATATGCATTAGATACTGCTCGTTTATATATAGATTTGTACCAGTCGCATCCAATGACTCCAACAATGCACAAAATATTAATTAATGGTGCAGTTATCATTAAAAAGGCATTAATGCCCATTGAGCAGCTTTCAGAAGAGACCGCAGAAGCCCGTAATAAGCATTTTAGGCTATACCACCCAGACTTCGCGCGAAAAATCTCGAGGGAAAATTGCAACAAATATACTTTTAATCGGCTACTATTAACATCAGATAAGTAGCATGAGAAAAGTAAAAGTAAGAAGAATGAACTCCTTTTTGCCAGAAACATTTGCTCTTATTTTACCAATGTTCGTGATGATTCTTCAGAGAGTGACGAAGATGAAAGAAGGTTTTTTAAAATAAAGTTCGCGCTTTATTTTAATAAATCGTCTTTATAAATTTAATAAATGTATTTTTTCTTTCAATTGGTATCCTTTAGATTAGATATATAACATAAAATAATTTTTGCCGCGTAGATAACGCAAATACCCGTATGTGCGGCGTGTTTAAACGTGTTAAATAAACATAACTATTCCTAATAAGCATGAACATAGAATAGAGAAGGACTTCAAACGAAATAGCGTTAATATCAAGTCGTGACTTTGTAATGATATTATCCGTGTTCAGCTGCAAGCGAGACATACGTTTTCGAAGATAACGCAGATATTCAGTATAACTGCTGTTATTTGCCGCCGATTAATTCTTGGTATTGTCAATGAGTGATAAGAGCCTGTTTAGTGGGTTGTTGTGCGTATATTGCAGTCATTTTGTAGTATTTGGGATACCAAAGGCATGTGGCAGAAGAAAAACCTCACACTGCTGACTACAAGGATTATGTTCTGGATGATGCTACTTCCCCTTAGTCAGAAAGTGAGCAATCTGTCGCAGAAGAGTCTGATTAATTAGTTTTGATCATATTTTACAGGTTTACTTCATCCAGTAATGTTCAATTAATATACCAATATCTTAAAATATTTAATGCTGTGACTACTTTATGTCGTGTAATATCATGTTGTTATTAAACTTTTCAACTTGTCTACACTATATTTATAATTTATATGACCTACCCTAACACATACATAAACATCAGGATCAAACACTTTTGGTCAAAAACGCCGCTTATGGACCTTGATCCTTTTTACAGGAGTCGCCTTTTAGACTAAAATAATGCCATTGTTTATGTTGAAATGTGTTATGCTGATAAGTTCGATTTTCAGCTGAATCTTTTCTCTTGATTGTTTAAAAGCTATAATGCTGGGTTTTAATTTTTTTCTTCTACAGAAAATGTAAGGTAATAGGGCTCTTTATCAATTCTGGCGATATGTTTATGGCTAGAAATAAGCAATTAATAATAGAGATTCTAGCTAGCATTTTTATATAATAAATCGTTTAAAAAAATTACCTTCATACAGTTATAACACTCGGGCAAGTTAGCTTCTATGAAAACAAGCTGTTCGTGTCTGACTGATCAGTCAATACACAAGATCTGTATTATCTGTGCATCTTGATCAAGACACAAAATCAAAAATTCATTTTTTATATTAACCCTTAATTGCACAGTGATGTAAATTTCCATCACTGTTTATTTAGCTTTTAATAAATAAATAACTTCTTCGCCACCACTATATTTATATAGAAATATATTAATCCAGTAAATTTGACGTGAACTATGTTGCTGAACAAAGTTAAAAATCTATCTTAAAATTTCTGGTGTCTAATATTTAATATATGTATAAAAAACACAATTGTAAAAGAAAAACTCATGCAAAGAAGGGTTAAACGGAAGCAATTTTAGTTCTGAACATATTGATATTAATTTATTTTCTGCAATTTTTGTTTGAAACATTTTGAAACGGGAAATATTACATTTACATATTTTTTTTCTAGAAAAGATTAAAAGCATATATATCGGAATGCAAATTCTGTTACTGTGCACAGCATATGTTGAAAACTACTGAAAGAAAGGATTAGAAACTTGTAACTTGTAAATGCTTTAAGTGTGCATAATGAACCAAAATCTGAATTATGAACAGAGATAAGTCTGAAAATAGGACCGAAAAATGCTGCACCATTTCCAGTAATAATTTTATCTTCATATTAATTTTGGAATTTAAAAATTATTAAATGTTTAAGGTAAAATATTTTGATTAAAAAGTACGTAGTTTTTTAATTTACAATAATTTTAAAATATTTCATACAGTGTCTGTAAAACATATCAGGAGTGCAATGTCGAAATTCCCGTTCCGAATAAGTGTTTAAAACTTTTGAAAGAAAGAAATACGCCTGTATATATATATATAGCGACCGATGGTTATAATTTATGTTTAAAAAAAATCTTATAACGGTGAAATTAATCTTATTCGTTAGATACAATATTTGAACATGTGCAAAATCGGAATAGTTTTAGAACATTAGTAATTATATAGGGTAAGCAATAAAAAAAAATTGTCTTATTATATTTCAATTAAAAGCTTTTCTTGTTTTTCACTCTTGTTTTAAAATCGATAGGGCAGAGAGAAACACAATTTTTAGCACAAAGCTAGTTTTTCTACAGAAATTGATTGTTCATTGCTTATATTTGTAAATCCTCTGCCCTTGATGAAGTGATTTACATTATAAGTTTTAATTTGTGCTTATACTCCTGTTTTTTTCATTTGAATTTATATTATTTTATTTCTTAGGACTACATCATTTAATTTGTAATTTGACTCTGCTATTTGATATTGTGATTTCATTGTATTTGGTCAATATCTTATGTTTCAATAGATTAATTGTACAATCGATTTTTTGAACTTTTAAAGGTGCACTGCCGCCTTAAAAAATAACAAACCTATCACATAACAACCATATTCGAAGTGTTTACACATACTGTTTGTCGATAGAATTTTGATTTAACAATGTTGAGTGATTATGAGACAAAGAACTTTGTCATTAAATATAAGTAAATAAGTAGTTCATTTTCCATAACATGTTCTGGTATTTAAAGCATGAATATAGTTTGTAAATACACAAAAGCAATAAAAAGAAACAAAAACGTACCCGAGAATCATTACAAGTGAAATGGGTAACAATAAATATAATTTCTGGTTAACACCTCGTGAAAAGAAAATAGCTTCTTCACCCTCCACCCCTCCCCCCCCCCACAAAAAAAAATATATATATATAATATGTATATTTACTACTTTTTTTCTTGAAAAATATTAGGTTATAGCCTAGTCATATTCGTAATTTAGTATAACGATGAAAAGTATTACAAAAGAACGTTTTGAGTAATCTAATTTATAAAAACCTGTATTAATTACCATTTCACTACTGTGGGGACATATACGTCCTATCAAAATAAAGTTAAATAAGTAATTAGCTCATCTTGTTTTTTATTTCATTCCTAACAATCACAACTAGTCCTAAACAAGTTGGAAATTGTACGTAAAACGTGACAAATGAGGTGCGTTCGTACTATAGCTAGTTATATAAATATTAAAATCTTGATGATTTTTAATTCTGTGAAATGAATTATATCGTCTGCAGATTAATTTCTGTAATAAAACAAGTATATCGATCGCTTTACGATTAAACTTTGGAAGTTCATTTAACAAGGAAGCACCGATTTAAAAAAAAAAAATTCAAATTTCTTAATAAATGTTTTTATTAATATCGTCTAAAGTTTTGATTCGATTTTCATAAAATTTGAAATGTCTCGACAAAATTCTGCAAAGATAATATATCTTAAATTTCAAACTATTCGGTTGGATAGTTTTTGCGTTGTTATATGCGGACGGACGGGCAGACGGACCAGACGACAAAAATAGGTGCTAAGTATTTATATAATTACGAACGCACCTAAAAAGAAAATAAGGATTCAAAGAAACATTTTGTCGACGTCGTTCGCGAAACATTATTGCACGTTAGATGCGTAACAATAAATGTAATTTCTTAGAAAAATATCGCGCAACTTGTAAATAATGCAGCCAGCGTTTGAAGGAAAAAAAAATCAATTATATTCCACACTCAATTTTCTATTTACCATTTACTCATAAAGTTTAATATTACAAGGTCTACTCTATAATAAGACTTTTCATAAAACTTCAATAAGTAATTATAGTTCATATTCCTTTTCCTTTCATTTTTATCAATCATTACTGGTACTTATTATCTACAACATTAACACAATTATTTACGGACAGAAAACTACATCGAAATGTTTTGTCAACTTTGTTCTCAAAACATTATTGCAAGTTAAATACGTAACACTCAATATAATTTCTGGGAAACACCACGCGAAAGTTGTAAATAACGGAGCTAGCTTTTCCACAAAATAAAGAAAAATCTAGATAAAATTTTCCTTGAATCCTTTATCCCCGAAAAACATTACCCTATTGCGTGGGAGTTGAGGGGAGGAGGTTATCCCCTAAACATTCTTCCCCTCATTTCATTCCGAAAAAGCACGTTTCGCTTGAGGAGGGCGCCTGCGCATCGGATGCTGTAGCGCATGCGTCCGCTGATCCCGAACATCCCGAGGTGGCCGTGGCTCCCGAATCCTAGGGCCGCAGCATCGTTGCCGCATTGCCTGGCCAAGAGGATGGGAGGCCCCGAGCAGTGAAGCCCCTTGCAATGCCGGCTTCCAAGCCCCTCCGACATTTCATGCTGGAGGCTACCTGCTCTCTCAGTGTATTCCTAGTGGTGCTCTCTGAACTCTTGAACTGGAGCCTTGTTCCATACGCTCACGGCTTACCAAGTGTTATAAAAATAGGTAGGTCTTAGAATGCAATAGAAAAAGATTTTTTAATATAAAAGCACCAAAATTTTTATTTATAAATTTTAGTTTAAACGATTCGAAAAAATCTTATATTTCTGTTTTCTTAATGAAAATAGATCTTGCGCCCATTCAAAAATAAGTATTGGCGTGAAAAGGAAGAGAAAAAAGTTTATATGCTTGTTTATTATTTCTTGGCCAAACATAAACAAACGCATGAGGAAAGTGCATTTTTTTCTAATTAATATTATTCTCATAAACTGATATCGAAAAAATTCCGTATTAGTACTGCATCACCGTATATTAAAGAATTTGTTTTTGTTTATGTTTTCGTATATAGAGCATTACTCATGAGATAGGTCTTTGAATGCAATATAAAAATTTATTGTAAAGCACTAAAATATATATATATAATTTAAATTTTTAGTTTTAGTTTTTCCTATTTTAAATAAGTTTAATAACTATTTTTATTGAGAATGTGTGCATTGAAAAACAATCATTGATCTTAAAAAGATACGCGGAAAAAAACAAATTTGTTTATGTATCTGTTTATCAATTACTGGTCAAATATAAACAAATGCTTATACTAAGTGATAATAAATTAGATAGGTATTAGAATGTAATATAAAAACGAAATATTTTTCGGCGTAAAAGAAGGATTTTCTTTTTTCTTTTAACTTTAGTTTGAACGATTTGCAACAGACCTATATTTATGTTTTCTGAACGAAAATAAATAGTGTATGCTTTAAAGAACAAATAGAGGACTGAAGAAAATACAGAAAAAGAAAATAGTTTATATGTTTGTTCAACGTTTAATAGCCAAATATAAACAGAGCCATGGGGAATAAAAATTTCCGTAATTATACAAATAGTTACGTCTTATAATGCATTATACAAAATAATTTTTATTATAAACGTAACAAAATATATATTTTGTAACATTTTATTTAGATCGATTTGAAACAAACTTTAATTTTTGTTTTCTGTGAAATTAAACAGGTCTTGTGTGCAATCTTGTGTACAATTATTGGTCTGAAGAATATATGCAGCAAAAAGAAAAGAATAGTGTATACATCTATTTATCATTTAATGTTCAAATAAAAAACAAACTCATTATGAAATAAGTGGGTCTGAGAAGGCAATGTACGAATATCATTTTTATTATAAAATAACCAATATATATATATATATATATATATATATATATATATATATATATATATATATATATATATATATATATATTACGAATTTGAAAGAAAATATTTTTCAATTTCCCTATCAAAGATACATGCTGTATCAATCCAAAACATTTATTGTTCTGAAAAAGAAAAACAGAAATAGGAAAACAAGTAATTTAAACTTCAGTTTATCTTTCACTGGTCAAATATAAACAAACGCATAATGAAATTGTATTTATCGCAATTAATATTACTTTTTTACTTATAAAGACAAATTAAAAAAATTTGAATTTATAATGCATACATTAAAGAATTTGTTTTTCTTTGTATTCATAAGTCAAGAGACTAATCTTCTCATGCTTATTTTTACGGAATAAATTTTGACGAATAAAAATTTAGGTTGCTTAAATTTTCCTTAAATTTAAAAATGCATTATATTTTCTTTTCTATTCTTTGAAATTATTCTTTTAAAAAATGTAGTATGTCAATTTAAATGAATGCACAGCATAAGAAATAAAATTGAGTTTTACAGAATATTTAAATAATTATAAAAGAAAAACTAATGCACTTTTATACTGCGGCATGGAATTATTTATAATCTTGTTGGTTTTATACGGACATCCATTTTAAAATTTTATTTGTAAAATCGTGTATAATTGAAACAATATAGATTTGTTAAAAAAGTTAAGTAAAATGGTGAAATACGTTTTGTATTTATTTTGTTATTTATTTAAATTATAAGAATTTTAAGTTTCAAATATCATTTTATGTTTTTATTTAATGTATTAATATATATTAAAATACTTTTTAAGAATATAACTTAATAAATATAATATAATAACAATATAATAATATAGATGAACATGTGTAACTCATACCTGCCAACATCCTACTTAAAAATTTAACCAAAAGTTTTATATAATGAATGAAATCAAGCAGATTTTGAATAACTATTACATAGAATCAAGATGCATTTAATTATATGAATGTTCTGAATCAAAGTAAGTTTTTTAATGAGTGGGTATGGTATAACTGTATTTATTGCAGATAAATACATATTTGTGCAGTAATGTTTTATGGTATTGGGAAAAGAAAGAGAAATATTAAACGGAACTAGATTCTTTTTAAAGCAGTTCGTTATTACATATTTGAAAATAATTACATTTGGTATATGATGAATTGAAACGAAATACTAAAATTTTAATTTAAAAAAATTAATTTTCATTTTTCTGTATAATTATACCTAAAAATAAATAGAACATTTCATATTTTAGTAAAATGTATTAATATTTTAGAAAATTTAGTAAATGTTGTAATACATGTACAACAATGATTAAAAATAAGTTTTCATTTTTTGTTAGTGTTTAATGTTCTTTCATCTGATTTATTCTGAAAGAACTTGCATTTACTTTAAATTTAAAAAAAAGCCAAATTATGAATTTTTAATTATTTGTTAATTCATTCAACTTATGAATTTATGTAAGTTAGTTAAAAAAAACACAAAGTAGAAATTTAAAGTATATTATTATGAAGATAGAACTATAAGAAACGACTTCATTGGAATAAGATTTGTGGAAATGAATACATAATTTTTAAGGCGCGCAAATGTATAGAATCTCATTTTAACTGTATGCAGAAATGTCTCGCTTTTGCTGTTTGTTATTCTTAGAAACTAGAAGCTCTGTTTGTTCTTCTTGTGAATTTATCACCCGATAGAATTTATTTTTCAGATTAAATATAAATTCTTCTTTTAAATTCTGTATTGTAAGTTCTCAAATTTCACATTAAATCATCTTAATTTAAACATGTACAAAAATTTGCATAATACAAAAAATTCAAAGGTTTACTGTGCAATTACTACAACTTCCTTTCCAAAAGAATTGCATAAAATGGATGAATTAGTGTACTTAGGGTATAAGCAGCTTAAACAAAGCAGACACCATAAAAATAGATTTTTCAAGTACATTATTATAAAGATAGAACTATAAGAATTGACTTCATTGGAATAATATTTGCGAAAATGAATACATAATTTTTAAGGCGCGCAGATGTTCAGAATCCCATTTTAACTATATGCATAAATGTCTCGCTTTTGCTGTTTGTTATTCTTAGAAACTAGAATCTCTGTTTGTTCGTCTTGTGAATTTATCACCCGATAGAATTTATTTTTCAGATTAAATATAAATTGTTCTTTTAAATTCTGTATTGTAAATTCGCAAATTTCACATTAAATCATCTTAATTTACACATGTACAAAAGTTTGCACAATACAAAAAATTCAAGTTATATGTATGTAGGTTTACTGTGCAATTACTATAATTTCCTTTCCAAAAGAATTGCATAAAATGGATGAATTGGTGTACATAGGGTATAAGCAGCTTGAACAAAACATACCATAAAAATAGAAATTTCAAGTACATTATTATAAAGATAGAACTATAAAAATCGACTTCATTGGAATAATATTTGTGAAAATGAAAACATAATTTTTAAGGCGCGCAGATATACAGAACCTCATTTTAACTGTATGCAGAAATGTCTCGCTTTTGCTGTTTGTTAATCTTAGAAACTAGAAGCTCTGTTTGTTCGTCTTGTGAATTTATCACCCGATAGAATTAATTTTTCAGATTAAATATAAATTCTTCTTTTAAATTCTGTATTTTAAGTTCTCAAATTTCACATTAAATCATATTGATTTACACATGTACAAAAATTTTCATAATACAAAAAGTCAAGTTACATGTATGCAGTTTTACTGTGCGATTACTATAACTTCCTTTCCAACTGAATTGCATAAATTAGATGAACTAGTGTACTTAGGGTATAGTACTTAGCTTAAACGAAACAAACAACATAAAAATAGAAATTTCAAGTACATTATCATGAAGATAGAATTGCAAGAATAGACTTTTTTGGGAAAAGAATCATAAAAATGAACACACAAAACATTAGAAGCGCGAAGAATTCGCATTTTAACTGTATATAGAAATACCTCGCTTCTGCTATTTATGTATTTCGCAGAACTTAAAATTTATCTTTGTTTTTTCTATGTTTATCATCAAATAGCATTAATTTCTCAGATTAAATTATGTATTGTAAGGTTTACTAATTTTACATTAAAGATTCTTAAGCTTACACTTGTACAACAGTTGCATAATAGAATAAAAATAAGTTAATATATATGTTTTTCTAAGCAATCACTATATCTTGTTTTACAACAGTATTATATAAGTTGACAGATTTAATGTACATTCACAACCAGTTAAAACAAAACATGCACCTCACAAAACTAGGAATAGGAATTTCAGTTACGTCAGCAAAAATAAATAATAATAATCTCCTCCAAATTCTCACAGAAAAACAAAAATCACCATTTCACTTGCAATTATATCTGTAATTCATGTTTTTTAAAGGCTCATGCTGAAATTGTTCCAAACTCTGAAATTTTCTATACGCCATCATACTTTGCATGTTCGGTAAATTTTATCTTCGGATACAAACGGGTAGCCATTTCGTAAAGTATTTTACGAATGATGAAGGTTTAAAGTTTGGAACCTTCTAATGTTAACACTAGAACCCGATGAGGGGACATTTTGACTCGTACCAAATGAAATAATGTCGATTCGAACCAGAAATGTCTTCATAAAATAAATTAAGTATATCACGCACAAAACAAAGTTAAATAAATACGTTAAAAGTTTTAAATAGTAATTCTGGTGTGAAATATTTTTATGAAACTTGAGTAAATTTTCACGCGATTCTAGTGTTAAATTCATGTGTAATTGTTGTGAAACAGATTGCAATGCGGGAAGTGTTTTAAGCATAACTCAAAAATACTTGGTGGAATGGGCTGTAATTTTGGATTCCCATGATTGAAGCTTATAGAAATCGAATTCTGTAAAAAATATCATAGGTTAGTAATAATATTTTTTTCAAAAATGTATTAAATTTTTTCGGAATAAATTTTTGAAAAAAAAATGTGAACTATAATCTACGAAATTTTTAAAAGAAATCGACGTATAGAAGCTTCAAATATGAGAATCCAAAATTACGCATCAATCCGAGAAGTAGTTCTTGACTTATAAGTAAATAAACTAAACACTACACGCATTGCATTCTGTTTTGCAACGATTACAAATGAATTTAACATTAGCAGAGCTAATTTATAAACTTTCATAACTCCTAAACTACTTGACCAAATGGCTTCTTCTTGGCTATTCTAAAGTAAAATTTAACATAAAAGCGAAATATATCAAATTTAGGTGTTCGTATTGAAAATTTTAGAGTTTGGAACAATTTGAGTATGAAAACGACCCCATAGATTATTTGTGTAACATAAATTGAAAGAAAACGTAATTTGCAGTCAAATGACTGTTTTCATCTTTTTTTTTTCATGTAAAATTTAGTGATCGTAATGTATGAGGCGTTATATTTTTTTGTGCGAATCTACATCATTAGGAAGATAATACTATAAGAAGAGAAGAGATAAAATTGAAGGCGCGGAGATGTATGGAATCTCATTTTAACTCTATGCAGGAATGTCTTATTGCTGCTATTTGTTATTCCTAAAAATACGGAGTTCTCTTCCTTCTTTTTCTATATTTATCATCCGATAGAAGGAATTTGTTAGATTCAATATACATTCTTTTTTTAAAGTTAGGTAATAAAAGTTTTACTGATTGCACATTAAACCCTTTCCAGTTTACTCGTGCACAAAAAATTGAACAATAATATATATATGTATATGTATTGTTATACTATTCAGTCCTAAGGTAAAATTACAAGTATTGAAATTCTGTGCTGTGAAAAATGGCAAACAAGTTGTTTTTATGATTTTTTGTACATTTCTCGCTGTATGAATGAAAAGTAATTTCTATCTGAAACCATTAATTACAATACAACTATATAAGTTGATATCATTTGCTTACATTCATTAACAGTTACAAGAAGACATGCATCGCAAATTAATGAGAAATTTAAAGTACATTAATATGAAAATAAAATCATAAGAATGACTTTATTGGAATAATATTTACGAAAATGAACACATGAAAAATGCAAGGCGCGCAGATGTGTGGATTTTAATTTTAAAAGTGTGTAGAAATGCGTCGCTACTGTCATTTATGATATTCTTTAAAACTATAGAAATTTTATTTATTATTATTTTTTTTTATTTATAATCCTATAGAAGACATTTCTTAAATTATTTTTTTCATATTGTGCAATGCAAGTTTTACTAATTTCACATTAAATTCATTTCAGCTTACACGTCTACAAAATTGCGTAATACAATAAAATAGGTTATTTTATACACTTTGATTTATAGTGTAAAATATACCTTTCCGTAATGGTCGATATTTTATTTATTTTTGTATTAGAATGTACGGTTTGTAATATTTAAATATAAAGAATTTTATGTCTCAGTGTTTTCTTGTATAACCAAGCTTAAAAATCTTTATGTATATAAAATCTTTTCTTATGTAATTTTAAGAAAATTTACTGGTTTAAAAAAATACTTTTTTTTATTAAATACAATCAGAAAAGCTATTCTGAACATTTTGCTTCTGTAAGAAATAATCAGTTCATAAATTATGTGAATGTTCGACACATTATTCGCATTAACAATTGAATTGCATTCGCATCCATAAATTGCTATATTTTAAAAATAAGATTTAAAATTTTGAGTTTTCTAATTTCAATTTTATTAATATAAAATTTATTTCCTTTTAAAAAAAGAATAATGAAATAAAAACTACATTTACTTATTTAATTAGAATATGTAAGTGCATTTGCATCGTCTTGCATAAATAACATTTTACCAGGATTTCTACTGATTTTATTCCATTTAAAAAGATTTTAAGTAAATTATTTTTGAAAGGTAAGTTAAACATCCTAAAAACTTTAATTTAATAATCTGAATACTTTTATTATAAATTATTTTTTGAAAGCAATATACATTCAACAACAAAATTAAAAAAAAGAAATTCGTGATCCGTTAAAACGAGATTTATAAAACATTATTATTATTTTTACAATTTAATAAAAGATATAATCTTCCGTATTTCGTTTTTTTTTCCTTTTTTATTATAATGCTTAGTTCTTTACTGCAATAACGATACCTATTTTTTTTAACTATCTTGTATATCTAATATAAGTATTTAATGTCGGGATAAATTGTAATTGTTATGGTATTATCTTGATCATAAAAATAGCAAATAAAACCTTTGTTCAAGAATATTAAAACGCAGAAAACCAACGTTAAAATGCACAAATAATACACAAAAATCAGCAAATAGCTGTTTGCTGCTTTTTTTGTATTATTTGTGCATTTTTAACGTTGGTTTTCTGCCTTTTAATTATCTTGATCCTCCATTAGTGTTATCTCTGTATATAAAACCTGCTGAATTATGCCTTAAGTAAGCATTTTTCGTTAATTTCATACTGTCTATACTATCGTCTATACTATATTTCGTCTATACTGTCACTGAAAAAATTCTAGGTCTTTCGTAACTATTACATATAGTTTAAAATAAAATTTAATAATTTAAATGTAGTAAAAAAATAATATATTCAAATTTTTGTTAAAGTGCAAAGGAGTATTTTACATTTCAAACGATGGCAATACATAAAAATATTTGTGCCTCTTAAAAAGCACAATGCCGCCATAAAATGATTTTCCCTGTTCGGAGCCATCTGTCGACAAAACTAATGAACGAAATGAGACCAAAAAATTTATTTACTTCTTCGAATACTTTTGAAAATACATTCCATGGCACAAAATTTAGTACCACTTACTACGAAAATTGCCGATAAGGAACATTTTGACCCTATCGGAGTGTAAAAATTTGAATTGTTAGCATTAATCGATATTAAAATGGATTATGCAAGTTTTGTTGTGCGTACTTGATTGCAGATTCTCTAATTTCCTCTGAGAATATTTTGAGAACATCCAGGGGAGTAATATTCATTTGGAAGACTGAGGAATTGTGCTCAGTAATCCGTTCAGCCTTACTGCATGAATGTACCGAAAAAGTGTAATAATTTGATTTTTAATATTTATTTTTTCTGACGAAATCGTATTGCCATACCTTCAATCGTCGAAATAGTATATAAAATGCGGTTTCATTCCTTTTTATTAGTTTATATTCCAAACAAAGAAAGTTATTTTATGGACATCCTATATAAACGCACAGTTTAAAATAATGCATTTAATGGTTTAACAATATTTTGATTTTCTTGAAAACTTTTCATGTGAAAATGCTCAGAAAATTACCAATACTGCGTTTTTGAGGAAGAATGTTTTTTCGAGTGAATTTTGTATAATTATAAATAATTTTTGTTGATTACACGAATAAAAGTTATTTCTTTAAACATATAAGTACATGCATTGTAGATTTTACGAAGTATTTTCGGGAATATGCACCACGAACGTAAGCTATTTCACATTTGTAGTTGTTGAAAGTACCCATCAAAACAACCGAATTTGTATAAGAAATTTGTCTCAATCCACTTATTCTATCACAAATATAGATTGTCATTTTTCCAAACCGAATCTTGATTTTCGTTCATAACATTAACAATCATCAAACTATTAAGATATTTTATAAAAACTTTGTGTGAAATGTGATGACATGAAATTTTAAAGAAATACATCAATTTAATTTTTTATTAATATTATATCGTATGTTCATATATTAGTGGCAATCGTTCTCTCTCTACTGAGTACGTCTCTACTGATTTTTAGAAGTATTAGATTATTATTATTTTTTAAATCTCATATGTGTTTAAGTTCAGTTCTGTGAAAAATGAGATGAAAAGTTGGACGATTTTTTTTACATATCACGTTGTATAACTGAAAAGCAATTTCTATCCGAATCCATTAACTCATTTGTTCCGAATAATATTTTTCAGAATTTTTACATTTTAAACATAAAAATCTTACCTTTTGTCATCCGCTATTAATGTCTAAAGACATATCTGAAATTTATTGTCAAAATATTGATTATTTCTTGCCTGGAAGTTAATTTGCCAGCGGGAAACAACACAGTCAAATGAAGTGAAAGTTCATGGAACAATACCAAATTTCTTAATTGGACTTGACGCAGAAAAAAATGACTAAATGTAATAGTGAACAGTTACAAATAAGCAACAAAATACATTGCTGCAGATTTTACATTCTATATATTGTCATAGGAGCTAAAAACAGGATTCGAACGATTTTAACTTTTGGATACCGCTATTTTAACTTTTGGATACCACTAATTTGAAATACTAATTTGAATTTGTTTCTTCTTATTCAATCGAAAAATTCTGTCACTAAATAAGACAAATATTACTTTTCAAATTTTAGTGGTATGAATTCTGAAAATGTATTAAGGTAGAAAATTCTGCTAAGTCGAACTAATTAGTTAGTCATCTTTATATTATAACTTATGTTTTTCTTAAGTCAATACGAATGAATTATTTTTTAATTTATCATTCAATTTGATTTTCGTAATTATGAATATTGTCTTATAAAAGTCTAAGACAAATACAAATATACGTAAGTTTTTATATAACAGTTTGTTGCTTTGACTTCTGAAGGGGGGATTATTTCCTTAGATGAGATACAGCTTTTTTTCCTTTATCGATTTCTTATTTCCTCTTACAGGATATTATTTTTTCCCACATACCAGTGGTTGCATACTAGGTACACAACTCCTGATGAGAATTTTTGCAGTAAAAGAATAACGAGTGGATGAGTGAAAAATGTATGTAATGATTAAACAGTTATAATCACAATTAACGACCAATTTATTAAATTTGACCTGCGTTACAGAAAACAGAGTTTATATTAATTAAATTAATATTTTTATGTTCAGAAAATGTATATAAATAAATTTTAACAAAGTTTTATTTCTAAATAATAATTTAAAACTAAAATTCGAATAATAGAAGTTACTACGATAAAATACACTTAGTTGAAAACCTGGCGATATTGTTTTAGATTCTAAACATGTGGTGAATAGTGTCAAAACTTCGTTTTTTACTAGATTTCCTTTCTAGGAAGTGTTTTCTGCAATGCAGATTTGTAGCGTGTTTATGAGACACGGATCTTAATACTTATTTTACTAAATATAGTGGAATAACAGTGGTTCTAATTTTTGAGGATAAATGTTAAAGTTAACTGTAAAGTGTTACAAAAAATATTTTAATAAATCAGAACAGATATATTAAAACTATTAAAATTGTTTATGAAATTAAAACCTATAAAGATTATACTTTTGTTATTTTAACACAATCAAACTTATTGGTATATAAATAATACGGATAGTAAATTTTCCAACTGGGGTGCACATGTGTCCAGGCTGGGACTCGAATCTAGAGTCTTTGGATTTAATTGCCAATGCTCTTCCAATTGAGCTATCTGAACGAAATTCAAGCCAACACAATTCACACAGACAACCGTTTGGAAATTACATCTGGTATGTTATTTGAAACGGCGTGACAGAATAAGCACAAGAAAAAAGAACTTCATTAAACTATGAGTATATAATTACACTTTTAATATTTTAACACAATAAAACTGGAAGTAAACTTTGCGAAATAAATCATACGAGTGGTAATTTTTCTAAGTGAAAATTCTCACTCGGTATTTTCACTAAGTTGTAGCATATCACTGTACGTGTCCGTAATTTAGTAATATCTATGCAAGTTATTAAACTAAATAACTGATGCAACTCTCATTCGGTCAATAAGTCCATAATAAAAAAAAAATACTTAAAATGCAGAGAAGTGTACATTCGCATATAAGATTAGAGTTCGCATATAACAGGCAGTTTAGAGAAAACAACAAAATCCAGATACTTGACAATATATACGCAAAGCATATCAGCATTATAATTTCTTAACGATGTTACTCTACTCACCCGTAGTTTAGGCATATCTACATAAATTATTCAGTTACAAAACCAAAAGTTAACCAGAATTCTGTCGCGAAAGAAAACATAATAAAATAACCCTTTCCAGTCCGGTGACTCTTACACAATTTTATTTGATTGGCGCCTTTTTTTAAAAGACGTTACCTTCAATTACACAATTTCGAAAATGCTCTAATTAAAGAAGGCAAATTGCATTTTCTTTTATTACTGGTGCCAAAAGCAAATTTTGCAAAGAAAAATGATCCCGAGTAAGACTCGGGGTCGGAGCGCAAAGTGTTAAAAGGATTGTTAATCAAACAATCGTAAATTCCTAATATTGTTTTCTGAATTCCCATTTAAAATAACAAAGTATTAAGATATCTGAAAATTTGTATCTCATGCAACTCAGCAAATTACTAAGTATCTGAAGATAATCTTATTTTTCCCTATTTAGATATATCTAAGCAAGTTATGCAATTACAAAGATCTCTCACTCTGGTAGCAATAAAAATTTAACTTCATAAATAAAGTGAGAATAAACCGAAATCATATTTTTAAAAAACACGAAGAAAGGGTGCGAAGTAAATGCACTTCTAATAAAAAGTACTAATATGATATGTATGAGGTCTTGAAAGTATGCGTGCATGTAATCTTTCAATAGTTCATAATTTTTTTTTGTTCTTGAATAAACATTAATTCTAAAATTTTCATTTAGAAAATCCTCCATGAAAGATAATAAAATACAGAAATACCTATAAATTTATACATGCAATTCAATGCTATGATAATTATCAAAAATATTTCTCTATTCACCCGTAATTTAGAGATCTTAGACAAAAACTCTCATTTTATCAGTTAAGAAAAAAATAACCTTGAAAAATGAAGTTGGAGATTCATTTTAATATATGTTAATTAAAGAAAACACGAAGAGAGAGAGCCAAGCAGATGTACTACTAATGAAAAGTACACTTAAATGCCACTCATCAAGAATTTCCCTACTTAAATTTTTACTCGTTGAAATAGACACAAACAAGCAATATATATGAAACGTTTTATGAAGAAACGTTTTAAAACGAAGGAAGTCTTAGTTTTTGATAAGACTTTGAGGAATTCTGATATATTTTGTCAATTGCTAGTGGTTTTTTTATAAGGTCACAACTACATATTAAAATTTAACCCAAATTTTAAAAGTTTAAGAGAAAAGTGATTATTGCATTACATATATAAATTCATCATTCTAAGAAACGTGGAAATATATATTTATAAATTTTGAATTATTAGTTAGTGAGATAGAAATAACTGAAAAGTAAATTCAATTACAGTTGTAGAAACTTCGATTATTTTGAGATAACTCGATAAAAAATAATGCACACAGTTCATTACTTTTTGTTTTATATGATATTTAATACAACTCCAAACATAATTCATATGGATATTTTTGACTAACACCTTTTAAATCATGAAGAAAATGCTATATTTTACAAATCATGGTAAGCACAAAATATCGTGAGTCAAAAGGGTACGAGGAAGTTTGAAAATATATAAAAAGCATCTGGTTATAATAGCAAGAGTTCGTTCGATATCAACACCTTCATTACTTCTTCAAGAAGACTATACAGTGTGATTCATAAATATCGAAACAATAAGCTATATTCTTAAATATTGCCCCTAGGCACATACTTCCAATTGGAAAGTTTCATAAAAAAAGGTGCAAATTTTGATGAGAAATTGCAACTCCATGGGGGTGTATATTTGAGAAAATACAAAAATTAAGCTTTTATACGGCCCCCGTAGAACAAATTTTCCAATTAGGAATTTTTTCCTTATCCATTCCTGAATTAAACAAAAAAAATTCCATCTTCATATCTACAGAACTCAGAGAGATATATCAGATTTAATAATTCGTGTGGTTTCAAGGGATCAGACACAAATTGAAATGCGTGTAATTCAAGAAACAATGTTACTGTAAGGTGTCCGGGAAACATTTATTTATTTATTTATTTATTTATTTATTGAGTTAGAATTTTGATTTTTTTTGTAATGGTTAACCATAAAATTTTTAAACAAAATCACATCGTAAGACTTCTTACAAATTTTTAAAAAATATATATAAAAAAAATCAGAGTAATTTAAAATTGTTATAATTCGAAATATTATTTGTCGAATTGAATTTTTTTCTTTTAATTAAACAGAAATATATAAGTTTTAATTTTGATTCAGCATTTAAAAAAATATTAATTAAAAAAATTAAAAATATTTAAAATTGCAATTAAAAAAGACTCAACTTATTTTAAACAAATATATTTTCAAAAGTGAATATTTTTTTTCAAATTTGCCGAATTAAAATTTAAGTAAAATATTAAAAAATGATACGGTCCAAGTTTGAACCATTTATCCTTAACGGTTATTGACTTATATCAATTTAAAGATGAGAAATACTGAAAAAAACCTATGATGCAGAAAAATGCATTTACAGTTTTAAATAAAGATTAGCTCCTAATAGAGCGTTTAAATGCTTTTTAAAAGCTTCCAGGTGAATAAGTAACTCCTTACTGTAGCTTCAATTTTAAACATATTCTTCTTTCTTTACTCTTTAAATGTGTCAGTTGATTTAAACAAGACTTTTCTAACATGTCGATTTCGAGTTTTTTCATAGCTTTAGCCCTGACATCTACATATTTTTCCCCTTAAAAGTGCAATTACGCGAGGCGTAAAAGTTGCCTCTAATTACGGGTGACTCACTGTTAAAACCATTTTCATAGGCGATGCACTTAATTTTATTTAATTCATTATCTATACAGGTGTCTGTGCATATTTTAGATTTCTGCACAGGTCGAAATATGTACAAAAAAAATTCTCATTTTTCTTAAGATACAATTAAGATTATTTTAAAGAATACCACATACATATTTATAAGAAAATTTTACAGTATATTTTAGATTATTATGTGTTCGCATGACAAAAACATAGCTGACAAACCTCCCACTTATCCTCCGTAATATGTAGATTAATTTAAACAAGTTAACCACTTTAAAACAAGAAAATTTATTTAATGGATGTTTGACTTATTTAATTTAAGGGATGTAAGTCGAATTTATTCAATCGAATTTCTTAAAAGAGTTTCTGGTTCGAACGTATTAAACCTGGGTCAAATAAGCACACTTATAACGGAAGAATAGTGGGAGCTTGGCATCTATTAAAAAAATACGCAATTGCAACGTTAATGATTATGTATACTCTTAGACTGTTACATTCGAATAACGATTTATTTTTAATAAACAATGTCGTTTGGAATAAATGAAAAATAGGTTTAAAAACATCATAGTTTTTGAAGCTGTATAGTAAAAAGTAGATGTTTGAAAATGTTTCTGAGTAATTTATTAAAATATATTTCCAATGGTTTCGTTAAAAGAAGTTTCATTATCGCTATTACTATTTTTACAGAACTTATTGCCTGTCCGACACGTTCTAAGAATAATAAAGATACGGACCGGCACGGCCCAGCCAGCGGGCCGTGCCGGTAATGGGCCTGGCGCCAAGCTCGGGCTCATGAAGACCTCTAGCATATTTCTCAAGCATGTTTAACGCAAAAATCTATACGCTGTTACTTTATATCTAAAAGTTAAAGCACTGTCTTAGATCGACTTTTAATAATGTGTAAATTTATGGTTGATCTCTATCTTGCATTTCAAATGAGCTGATATCGCTTCGCTCAGAAGTATGCTTAAGTGGTGTAAGTCACGAATTTTGGATTTTAATATCTTTGTGAATTTTGCAGATATCAAAATGGAATTTTTTTTGTTTAATTCAGGAATGGATAAGGAAAAATTTCCTAATTGGAAATTTTATACTACGGGGACCGTATAAAAATTTAATTTCTGTATTTTCTCAAATAGACCCCCCCCCCCCCAAGGAGTTGCAACTTATCTCATCAAATTTTGCACCTTTATTTATGATTCTTTGCAATTGGAAGTATGTGCCTAGGGGCAATATTTAAGGAGATAGTCTATTGTTTCGATATTTATGAATCACACTGTATATGGGTCTGAACTTACCTGTGGTGGTTTCTTAAATCATTGCGGACTAAAAAAGGGGAAATCCTGAAACATACATTGGAAACTGGAGGGTTAAACTGCTTTTGAAATGTTAAATATGATTAATAATTCAATTATGTTACATATTTATTTTAGTTTTATTAAAATCAGCATAGTTGAAATACCGCAAAACATTTGTTTGCTTTCGACCACTCGTTGTCAATTTACAAAAATCCGATCTAACCACTTTATATTGAACTTTATAATTTTAATTTCAATTACATTATAATTTTTTTTTAAATATACCTTTTGATGATATCAGCTATAATGTTTTTCTTTTTTATGTAAAAATCCATTAAAGTGATGATTGGTAGTTTAAAATTATAATCTAGGTTATGTAAGTAAACAGTAAGTTAGTTTGTTTAAAAGATGCATATACGAAATTCATTTAAGGAATACCGATTATTACATTGGTCTACATAATATTGGAAAAAGATAAGTCAATGAGTGTTTTACAAAGTATTTTCAATGCTGAAATAGAAAATGTAATCCAAAATGCTCTATCAGATCACGTTTTCTAATTATATAACTTAAAAGCTCCCTGATATGTCAATTTTTGAACGTAATAGAAGCGATCTGCAATGTTAAAAAAACAATTATCCGCACGGAAACAATATACATGAGTCATTCAACTGGTACAATGATCCAACCCCGTGGAATTTGTTTGAAATAATACATTTTTTCAGGGTAGGTAAAGCCATTGGCCGGTGTGGTTCTTTGTTATAATTTGTGTTAATTTCTTCTTGTTCAGTAGGATTTCTATACTTTTCCAGTTAAGTAAATTCAGTTAATTTCATTTTCTATAATTTCATTTACCAATAATCTTGGACATTTTGCATATTTAATACTTTTCCAGCACTCAAGGTTGCATAACAAAGTTGTGATGCGTAATGACGAAATACTGACTTCATTTTTTGACTCCGCGTCGTCAGAAACAGGAAATTAAATTGTTGTAGTTTGCTTCGAAAATTATTCTTAAATTTTCAGACTGCGTTATTTTTTTTTAAAATAAATAATTTTTAATGTAAATATATTATAGACTTTGGTTGTGCGTCAATTTTTTAAAGCTTATACATGTCTTTAAAAAAAGATAAAAAGTAATAGTTCAAAATTTAATTGAAAGTTGAGAAAACGAAAAAAATATAGCGGAGCGTTTTTCAAAATTTAAGGCAATTGTTAGCGTAAATTTTCATAACGTAGTGAATTTCTTATTCTGAAAAGAAATATTTACTTTTTTCAATTTCTTAAAATTTTCTTGTAAAAATATGAAATTTTGATATTAGTTATAAAAGTAAGGAAAATTTAAAAAAACGAGTTCATGATGAAAAGTTTTCACACAAAATTTGTGAATTTTAGTTTCAATCGATGTGAATATACTGTCTTCTTTTCTTCTTTTTAATTATTTCCAATATAATTGAAAAGTGTTTTACTTTGGTTCGTCTGTCTGTCTATCTCTCTACGCTTTAATTTTAGTAAATATACTTCTATTTTCCTAACTGATATAGGTTATTGAGGTTTACTATAGGACGCTACGTGTGTAAAATTTATATTTCGTTTACAGGGACAAACACAAAATTCCTTTGTATTGTATATAGGGAAAAACGAGCAGGGAAGACCGAGCTATGCTTGGTCAAAATTAGCTTTGAGTTCAAATATCATGACCCATGACCAAAATGACACACTAATCAAATTTTCTCGAACATGTGACCACACCCAATTGTCTTCTCATGCCCGAAACCCATAGGATATAAAATTTAGTCAAAATAGTCCGAGCCGTTTGTTAGATAAAATTAGTTTGACCCAGTGACTCAAAAATGACCCACCATCAACTCGTTAAGAAACTTGTCGGAGTGACATTTTTTGCGACGAAACAAGTCGCATGATCTTGCGATCATGTCTTTCTCGGTCTGCCAGATCGTTTTCTCGAATTTAAATTGTAAGTTTTTCATAAAACTTTATAAACTGCAGCTCTGCTTCTTCCAGTTTTTTTACATATTTGAGTAACTGATAACCCATTAACAAATCCACGTATTTTGAAAATCTTATATTTTGAAATTTCAATTTTCCGCAACATCTTTGCACTTGAAACAAGTCAAACAACTTTGCTCGTATGGGTAACTTAAAGCGTATTTCTGGGCGTGCACATTATTTTTGTACGCGCGAATTCTGAAAAAAATTTGCATATGAAGCAGTTTTAAATTTGTCTTTATATTTATAAGATAGCGTAATTTCTAATTTTTTTTATTATGGTATAAAATTTATTTTCTTATACTGAAATAGTAAAATATAATTTCAAAAACATCTGTGTCTTTATACTTATGAGACGCATTGTATAATTGCATCGAGAATGATTAATGTGATCTATTTATTTAAAATTTTCTTTTCATTTATCAGTTTTAAAATTAGATTTCAACCATTTATACGACATTAGTAAATTCATAATTAAATTTATACTTTTCTATCTAAGGATAGCTATTTTAGTAACTACTTTTGTTGAACACAAGGGTTAGTATTTTTACTGTGTCGAATTCTGTTTGAATTAGTGTCATTTGTTTCCCCGAAAATGCTTAATATTATCGATAAAGATTATATATTATTTATTTTGAGTTTTTGTTATGTACATAGTTTAAAAATGAAATTGAAATCCATTGCTATTTTGTCTACGAAACTATGCACAGTTTCTCCGAGAAAAGTAAACTAATACTTTTATATACATTTTACATCGAAAAAGATATATTTTACTACCTACTTTTGTTTAACGTAGGGGTTATTATTTCAGCTTTGTGAACTTGTGTCCGTTTCTTTTTAACTGGCGTCTCGTCTTTCACCGAAAAAGTCTAATATAGAGTGTCATCGTTTTAGGTTATTTATTTTTAGATTTTTTTCGTGTATAGAGATTTGAAATTTGATTACGATTCATCTCTATTTGTTCAACAGCACTGTCTATAATACTCTATACTATGTCTATAATACTGTCTATAATACACAAGTAAATTCATAATTTCATTTCTACTTTTTCTCCTTAAAAATAGATCTTTTTTTATTAACTTTTGTTTAACGGAAGCGTTATATTTTTTCCGCTTGGAGAACTTGTGTCCATTCCATTTTAATCAGCGTCTTCTCTTTCGAAGAAAATATCTAATATAGAAGAGCGCCGTTTAAGTCAAGTTTATTGTGAGCTTTTACATCTATGCAGTTTTGAAATTAGATTTCATGTCATTCTTATTTGTTCTATAGAAAATACGTTTATACAAAAGGAATAAATTATTTATTAACTTCATTTGTACAGTTTTTACTCTAAGTGAAATGTATTACTGTTATTTTTGCAAAAGAGAATTTCTTTAAAAAGAACGGATATGCAAGGATAATACAGGATATATATTATATACAGGGTGGCCATAATTAAAGTGCACGTGTTTGAATTTCTCTACAAGATAAACTATTTTGAATATTTTGAAAAACTTTTGTTATTATACTATTTAGAGTACGCGGAAACGAGTGGTGCAATAAAAATAATTAGGTAGAAATTTTATGAATAGATGACACATGTTACATAGATTTTATTAACAAAATAACTCATTTTAAATCAATATCCTTTGAAACGACGATATTCTTTCATATCAGCGTTATAATTAATGCCATTTTGATAAGAAAAACACGTGAACGATTAGCTGCCAAAACTATATGAAGGAGTCTTCAATGTTTTTACTGAAATTAGTTTTCCACCAAAAATTTTGAAAGCTAATATTCGGTATCTTTAACAGCAAAGTTTTTGTCATTAAATAAAGTATATTTTAACATATTAAAATAGTGGTAGTTTGGCAGTTTTTTTTTCATATACTTTAATTTTGAATATTGCGAAAACGCACCAGTAGCAGGGAATGGGTTAACAAAGCGCAGCTTTTTTTGGCTAAAATTTGAGTGCTCATAAGAATCTTCATGGCTTAAAACATTAAGCTAGAGTCATGTAAAATTTGCGATGAAAAAGTTTTAAAAGTTAGCTGGTAGGAAATTCTCCATTTTTCTTTTTCTTTTTTCTTTTAATGATATAAAGCGCCATCTATTGGAAAGTTTTAAATAATTGTTTTTATTGCAGAGCTCCTTTTCGCATGCTCTAAACAGTATAAATAACAATTTTTTTAAACCAAATTTTCCAAATACTTTAGCTTGTAGATCCCTTTAAATATGTGCACTTTAATTATAATGTATATAATTACAATTTAGAATATTAAGGCGAAACATACTATATGCTGTATCGCAAAAATGCAGTAATAAAGTAACGTAAAATTCAATACAATTTCAAATGACGGAAAATCCCAAAAGGCATTGAGACCTTCATCATGAAAGCCCCTTAATGCAGGGAAACGTAAGAGGTTTCTAGCAGATACTTATTAAAAACTAAAAACTATCTTAAGCTCCCGACTTCTTATAAAAGGCGGCAGACCAAAATTCGCACTAAAACCTGTACAAAGAATACATAATGACAAAATTACAGTAAAAATGTGAAAAATACGAAATATACATGTAAACATACAAAATAAATGAAGGAGTCGGGGCCATATTTTTGAATTTCTGAGATATTTCAGTTTGAAAACTTAATCAAATACTCAAATCAAAATATATAACCTAAAGTTTTTCGCGAATGTCTTAGTAACATTTGAGATATTCTGAGTAACAATATGGCATTGATTTAATGATATTACTATTACGTTTTTTGTAAATTAGCTATCTTCATTGGGGGCATAAACATCTGGGGCAAAAACGAAACCTGTCACATATGATGCAACCAAGTAACATTAGAAACAAATTATATGTTGGATATTATAATTTACAATATTAAGCAACATATTACAGTGTTAGATTTATTTCACCAAAAATTTGGCTTGGCACTTTTTTACCCGACCCCTCAAATAACACACATAAAATACAAAACTTCTTATTACTTACCCATTATACTTAGTATAGGGCAAGTCTTGTAACTGTTTTAAAAATCGATAAAAATGTTTGACTGATTTACACGTTTCAGACACTAGAGATTCCGAAAAACGTATTTTTAGAAGAAAAAAATTGCCGTCCGTCTGTCTGTGTGTGTGTCTGGAAACGCTCTATCTCACGAACAAATTGATAGAGAGTTGAAAATTGGTATATACTTAGTATGTAAAAATGAGAAGAAGCCTATTGAATTTCTTTAACCTCGATTATCCAGAACTATTTTAGGACTCTCGAAATATTCGTTCTGATAAAAGATATATAAAATTTTCGAAATTGTTTATTTTAAGGAGTTAATATAAAAGGCAGTAAGAAAACATACATTTTGCATGAAGAATGAAGTCGATCTGATAATTATTTACCGAGATTTTTTAATCATATTTTCCATACTCTTTTCATGACACTGTATTTTATTCAAATTTCAATTCAAAGATATATATTAATTGGAAATGAGACGCTTAATCAGACGCAGTAAACTGTTATTTAATATGATTATCATTTTTGGAGTTATAAGGATGTTTCTTTTACGCAATTCAGTAATAGAGCATTTAAAGTTTGACGTCATCAAGCCACGATTTTGTTCAAAATGACATGCATTTTAGAAATAGTTTACACATGTTTCATTTTCATATTTTATATTATGCATATCCATGGTGGGTAAGTATTGCAGTGGCTCCCAACGTCTAGTTTTTTCCTGCATTAACAATCTTTTCTGATGGAAGGCCTCTATTTCTTTTGAGATTTTTATTCATTTGAAATTGGTTTAAATATATATATATAGTGCTTTGAGAGTTTTTCATAGCGCGATCTAATTACATTCTTCTCTTTCACAAAAAATATCTAACTAAAACAGCTTCGTGTATATGTTACATTTGTTTCGAGTTTTTTCTTATATAAATGATTTTGAAAATTGATTCCAATTCACCCCCATAAAAAAGATACCATTTATTGCAAAATAAGTAAAATTCTTATTTTCTCTAATAATATATGTTTTTCTATCAACTTCTGCTGATCAGAAGGACTATTTTTTCCGCTTCGAGTGTTCGTGTCCGTTCTGTTTGAATTAGCGTCTTCTCTTTCGCCGGATATTTCGAATACAATACTGCGCCGTTTATTTTCTATTTAATTTGATGTTTTCTTCTATACGGTTTTGGAATTAAATTTCTTTTTTTTTCTACATATTATATAAAAATAAGAGTTCATACGCCACAAGTAAATTCATGAATTTATTAATAATTTTAATTCCTAAACAACGGATAACTTTTCATGAACAAAACTGCTATTTTGTTTTGCGTCTAGAACTTAAGAAAAATTTAATTTATGTTTTTCCTGAAAAGTTTTTTTACTACCAATTTCTGTTGAATCGAAGGACTATTTTTTTAGCTTCGAGAGCTGATGTTCATTCCATTCAAATTAGCTGCTGCTCTTTCGTAGAAAATATCTAAAAATATACAGAACTGTTTATACATGATATTTGCATTGAGTCTTCTTATCTATACTGTTTTGGAAATTTGATTCCAATTGATTCCTATTTGTTCTATAAAAATATATAGTTCATACGCTATAATTATTAATTTCATTTATACGTTCGTACCCTAAAAAAATATGTTTTACTACCAACTTTCGTGAAACAGAAGGGTTATAGGGGAGATCAGAACACTTTAACCACTTTTTATAAAACTGGTTATTTCTTCTTTTGTAATCAGTATAGAGAAATGGGATCAATATGTAAAGAAAGTGTTATTACTCCAGTATAAAATATCAAATACATGATTTTATAGATTACTAAACAAACGTGATGCGTTTGTTTATTAAAAGTTTGAAAATGACTTGAATGTTTCTCGTGTGTGGGAGATTTTAAACAGGATGACCCTATCAAAGAAAGTTAGCAAAGAAAAAAATATATTAAAATATTTTGGATTATAGACTAAAAGTAAGATAAAATAGATAAAATTCCTAATAAGGCATGAAACAAAAATGGTCGAAATTAATTAATTACACGTTATGCATATGCATCTCACAATTTAAATAAACGACGAGAAAACAACAACAATTTTTACTTTGAAATATATATATATATATATATATATATATATTTCAGTTTATACAAAATATGTTTCAGTTGACACCCATCAAACGACAGTATGAAACGCAGTTTTGCCTCCTACGTGAGTTTATGACTCTGTAATCGATATTACAATGTATCCATTGACCAAATAGCATGAAATTTGAAAATTAAATTTATGGGGGTTCATGTCTCCTTCCTGGTCAAGTATTCCATGCTCCCTACAGGTTTAGAAAAAAGTAAGTTACTCATTTCAGAGGATAATTTAATTGTATGTGATGGGACTCCGTGATCGGATCTACTACCGCCTCTTAGAGACGGTCGTAGATCTATCACGGAAGATCCCACCGGAAAAATTTAAAAGCGATTTATGTTAAGTTAAAGGCATAGACCAGCGGGAATGGGGATAAATTCGAAAATAACGACGTTTAATACGTCGGACGACCGCCACCGCTTCGAGGTCAATCATTCCTCCGACTACTATTACTCCCGGAAACGGCTCCAACCCTTCCTCACCAATAGCCCTTTCGAAACTGAGTCTGTTTCGAAGGACGTAATACCGAGCACGGAAGATCCGAAAGAAATTTTTAAATCGATTTTCATTAATTTAAACACACCGACCGGTGGGTTAGGGTGGGGTGGGGCGTTCGGACGACCGCGGCAGCTTCGAGCTCACTCACGGTTTTCTTACTGGTCATTTATGGAAGAAAATAGATTTAATTAAAATGTATCCTTTAATTAAAAAGTAATTTTATAATTGTATGTAATTTATTTGTCAGAAATGGTCTTCTACATATTATGTTTGAACTCATCGTTTAGAAGTATAATAGCAACGCCCTAATTTGTCTCAAAACTCAAAAATATAAATTTTGATCAAATTTCATTAATTAATGAGACATAAATTATTAAAAATAAACCAATCAATTTTAAGAAAAGCACTGATTATTCAGGCATTTCTCAAAGAAGTGTATTTTTAAATAATGATCATTTTCAAAGGTCAAACATAATACCTGTGCATCTCGTGTAGCAAACAACTTCTGAAATACTAATTATTAATTAATAAGCATCTATAAAAGATTTTTAAATATAACCGTATATTTATTATGGAAAGCGCACAGACAAAGCAATCGATTATGGAAGTTAATTGGAACTAAAAGTAAAAAATCAAACATGTTCTTTCTTATGGTTAATATCGAATATCGGGCTCGATTGTAATAAAAAAATTCATTTTCTAAGAGTTTGTGCATAATTTTCATTTGTAAAAAGTAATACATTTACATAATTAGACAAAAAATATTTTTTTCTGAAAAACAAAACCTGGTTTGGTTTTCGGCAACCTGAAATTAAACAAAAGACCAAAAAATGTTCAAAAAATCCAAAAGATTTTAGTTTTAAAAACTGCAAATAAAAAATTGGGCCGAAAGAAATCTGCTAAGTACGTACACAACGATGGAAAACTAAAAATATCTTAATTCTAATGTTAATGCTAAATATCCAGTTTGCTTATTTTAAATTAAAAAAAAATATTTTGAAAAGGTTTGATACCATTTTTTTTATCGTAAAGGGAATATACCGTATTTAAGAAAATATTAAACCAATCAAATTAAAAAAAAAAGCCTTATTGTTATGTAACATACTACAGTTAAACGGGAAGCGATGCACAGTGGGGCGTTTTGAGGATCTAGGTGGACAAAATTATTGCGTTGCAGTTTAATTAGGTTTTGCTGGGTTTTCGAATATATCAGTAATAAAATAACCAAACAGTGATAAATATTTGACTTATTTAATTATTTATATTATTATTATTATTATTATTATTATTATTATTATATTATTACTTATATTATTATTATTTAAATTATAATATTGTATTGTCATTGAAACTACACATGTATTCAAAGTTTCAGCTCAATCGGATAATTAAAAGTGGTTAAAATTGACTTGCAAGATTTGAATTAAACACTCAGACGCACACTTCAAGTTAATATAACTTAATGATTCGCAAACTTTCGCAAGAGCTGTCGTAAGTTTTCAATACTTTAGGAATGACAATTTGATTTAAAAAAATGCTTATTGCTTAATAATGCTTAATACCGTATTAAAAGACAAGATGAAGTTTGAAAACAAGATGGCGCTTATTTTCAAACAATAGGTTAAATCGTGTGACAAATATGTGACACGAGCAGGGAAGACCGAGCTATGCTCGGTCAAAATTAAATTTGAGTTCAAATATCATGACCCATGACCAAAATGACCCACTAATTGAATTTTCTCGAACATGTGACTTAGCCCAACAGTTTTCTCGTGCCCGAAAACCATAGGATGCAAAATTTAGTGTAAATTGAGCCGCTTTTTAGATCTTGACCCACAATGACCCAGAAATGACCCACTAATCGAATTTTCTCGAACATGTGACCTAGCCCAATGATTTTCGCGTGCCCGAAACTCGTATTATACAAAATTTAATCAAAATCGTTAGAGCCGTTTTTTAGATAAAATTAATTTGACCCGCTTTGACCTAAAAATGACCCACTAATCGAAAGTTCTCGAACATGTGACCCAGCCCAATTGTCTTCTCGTGCCCGAAAATAGTCGGATACAAAATTTCGTCAAAATCGTTTGAACCGTTTTTTAGATACAATTAGCTTAACCATGACCCAAAATGACCCACTAATTGAATTTTCTCGAACATGTGACCTAGCCCAACAGTCTTCTCGTGCCCGAAAACCATTGGATGCAAAATTTAGTGTAAATTGAGCCGCTTTTTAGATCTTGACCCACAATGACCCAGAAATGACCCACTAATCGAATTTTCTCGGACATGTGACCTAGGCCAATGCTTTTATCGTGCTCGAAACTCGTAGGACACACAATTTAATCAAAATCGTTAGAGCCGTTTTTTAGATAAAATTAATTTGACCCGCGTTGACCCAAAAATGACCCACTAATCGAAAGTTCTCGAACATGTGACCCAGCCCAATAGTCTTCTTGTGCCCGACAATGGTCGGATACAAAATTTCGTCAAAATCGTTTGAACCGTTTTTTAGATACAATTAGCTAGACCATGACCCAAAATGACCCACTAATCGAATTTTCTCGAACGTGTGACCTAGCCCAATGGTTTTCTGGTGCCCCAAAACGGTAGGATACGAAATTTCGTCAAAATCGTTAGAGTCGTTTTTAAGATAATTTTTGCATATATATATATATATATATATAACCACACACAAGATTTGCTCGTATTAGAATGTATGATTGAATAATTAGTCTGTCCAGTAAACTCCTGCTTTCAAATAAAACAGAAAAGTCACGACTTGCTTTCGAACTTACAGAAAAATAATGCAACTGTTGAAAGTATCTCAAATCAACTGCCTTCTTTACGGTCGTAGTTAATCGACACATCGGGATTTTTCGACAAAACTCGTACGGATCTCGACAAAAGAGACATTCAGCTACCAGTATACGCGGTCTTGTTAAATTCCGAGATAATTGGAAAAATGAATTTTGTCCACCTCTAGATCATCAAAACGCCCCACTGTGCGATGGCGGACATTTATGGGAAAAAATAACTTATTCAGTCTTAACTAAATGTCAAATACTTGCTTAGTCTGATAAAACTGTTTTTAGTTTGCTCCTTCTTCGTATATTTTTTTTATAAAACTGAAAATTACACATTAAAAAATATGTTAAGATTATAAAAAAAATTCAGTTAAAAAAAATCTACGTTATGATATATAAGGTATCATAACGTTATGTCCATCAATTATTGTTGTGGTTTTCTTACCTCATAACTTTTGACTTACGAACATGACGAAAAATATTATTACATATACGTAAAGAGCAACTCTACCTTTTTTTAATAACTCAAATTTAAGTGTTCAACAACAATTTATACGGCAATTGTCAGCGACGTCGCATTGCGGAAGGCTGCACTCAGAAAAATAAACTGATTAAAACTACAAAACATATTTTTGAGTACATTTTGTTGTTTTAGCAAAATTGGAGTAAAATTGAACCATTTTACTTCAATTAACAAAACATTTTTGCTGACGATACAATTTTTTTTTTTTTGGAATTGCAAAAAAAAATTTTTTTGTTGATTCAAGCAAAATTTTTATTGACCCATATTTAAACAAAAATTTTGTTTAAATATAGGTCAATGGAAATTTTGTTTGAATCAACAAAAAAAAATTTTTTGTTGAAAAACATGTTTTTTTGCAATTTCAAAAAAAAAAATTTTGTATCGTCAACAAAATTGTTTCGTTAATTGAAGTAAAATGGTTCAATTTTACTCCAATTTTGCTAAAACAACCAAAATGTACTCAACAAAAATGTTTTGTAGTTTTAATCAATTCCTTTTTCTGAGTGTGTGACGTGAGAATTCAAAAAGTATAAGATACACAATAGTGCGCAAGCGAAAGAAATGTGCATATTGTGGCTCTTCAAAACAAAATCAGTCACCACTACACAACGTCGCTTAAGGAGTACATAAAGGAAACATCCTTTTGAAAAGTTTGATAAAATTTTATTAATGTTATTTGATTATAATTTTTTTGTAACTTATGTTTTTGTTATTAAAAAACCACAGAAAACCTTTCGAGATGTACTTTAGGAATATGTAATATTTTTCAAGTAATATGGATCAATCAACCGTTAACAAGTAAGGAAACTCCGACAATAATTTATAGACACTCTGTATTTTGCACGGAAAGTTCCTGGAAAGGAATCCATTATTCAAGTTTATCGAAACACGAGAAAAAAAATTGAAAAATGCTCTTTATAAAATTAATGTCGCATATTTAACTAGAATGATTGGAATAAAAAAACATTTACTGAGATTTTCTGCATATATATATATATATTTGTCACAATTTCACAACAAAAAAAGATAACCAACACTCTAAATTTGAAAAAAAAAAAATCAAATCCTTACGGCTGTGAACGGAAAGTAGTTATAATAGATCGATTATGTAAATTAATCAAAACAAGGGAGAAAAAAGAAAATTGTTCCTTCTAAAGTTAATTTCAAATATTTTTTATTCCATTTGAATAGAAAAAAAAACTTTTAAGACTTTTTGCGAACTTTCATATGACAAAAGAAAAATTCATTTTTTTAAGCTATAAGTGACAAAAAGGGATTTTTTAATGGAATACCATGCGAAACAAAGCCACATTATAAAACAATTTCAAAAAATCAAAATCTGTATTGTTAAAACAGCTGTAAAATAAAAGTGCAGAGATATAGATCGATTATGTAAATTAGTCAGAACAAGAGGAAGAAAAATTTTCTTTATAAAGTTGATGTCGAATATTTTTCTTCCATTGATTTGAATAAAAAATTACTTTAACTAAGACTTTTTTGCATAGTTTTCATTTGGATAAAATTATCCATTTATTTAATTGATAAATGAAAAATAAATTTATAATGTAATTCTACATAAAGCTAAGAGGAACATTAAAATAAGTTTTAAAAATTTAAATATTTATTGTTTTAATGGCTGTAAATGAAACATGAACAAAAATGGATCGATTAAATAAGAAAGGAACACCTCTCCAGAGAAAAAAAAATGATTTCTTTCTAAAGTTAAAGTTGAATAATAGTTTGAATGAAAAAAGAATTTATTCAGATTTTTTACTGCTCTATTGACCAAAGACAACCCATTTAAATGCAATGCGAAGTTAAGAAACAAAATCGATTAAAAAAAGCATTGTTATAAAATTTTGTGAACGAAAAGTGAACCGAATAAGATTAAATAAGTTAAACCATACAGGGAGAAAAAAATTCTTTCTAAAGTTAACGTCGAAAATTTAGCTTGTTTAGCTCGTATAAAAATACTTATTTTTTACTCAGTTTTTTTTTTTTTTTGAATTACTCTCCATAGATTAGCTTTTGGAAAGCGATCCTTTCTTCAAACACTTCATCAAAATATTTTAACTTTGCAGTGTTTATTAATAATATCATAAGAAACACAGGATGTAACAATGTTAATATCATACAATAAGCAACCAACTGTAAAAACATTCTAGGTGAAAGCAGAAAAGTATACTTTTTTATATAACTATTTCTTGTACTTTAATTTTTTTCTTTCATTAAAAAAATTGAGTAAATAGATTTAATTCAATAGAAAAAATTAATGAGGGAATCGCGTATTTCTTTTTTTAATAGACATATACTTTTTTTCGTATTGTTTTCCATATTACTTTTACAGAGAGATATATAATTTTATTAAAATGCATAATCACTAAGAATATTTATTACAATTGTTTAGCGGATTGCATAATTTTAAACGCTACTTCCTATATATGTTTTATTTGATATTAGTATTATATATGTTCATACGTATTATTACTACGCATGTTCTTACATGGTATTAGTATTTCATATGAAAAGAAAAACATATTCAGATTAATTGTATCTACTCCCTTAAGCCAAACACATGAATGTGCTAATTGAAGCAATACATATTTAAGCAATATTACAAGACATTTTATTAAAATAAACACATTAATTTTGTGGGTACAGTATATATTCAAACGCTTTTTCTCTTAATTTCGAAACGTACAATTTCATGTCTGTGGCACAAGCGGGACGATATTATAAGCTAATTTACTTTTCAACGACGATTTATTTTGCATATAATTGATTATTACTTAAGAATACACGACGGTAAGTTTATTTTATTCACCTTAAGATGAAATTAAACACATTACGGTTACTTATTTCTTCTGTGAATACATTCAAACTACGGCAAATCTTCCAAATGACTTTCGGCTACTTTTCCTCAACATGTAAGCTTTCGGTCGATCATTTTTTCAGGTTTTAGAAAATAATTTCTGCAAATAGGAATTTTAAATACATCTTACTAAGGTAGGTGCTCATGTTATGGCCATGTTCCTGATATGGCTATCCTCCAATTATACGATAGCTAACCAAAAAATTCACTACATGACATGCGCATACTGTGAAGGAGCTATAGTGTATAATGTGCTGACTTGTCATTCAGCTAGGTTGTGGAATTTGACGCCTATTTCCTATTTTAAGTATTTGGCGAAATCGTTCCTTGCTTTTATCTAATATTTCTTTTTTATGCACGTTTTTAAATTTTTTTATGAAGACCATCATACTCTGTGTAGTTTTTAAAGTTATGTCAAATTGTACTGTGACTGATGGTGTATATTTTACGAGTTGTTCAAAATCAAACTATTTCCGTGAAAGCTGACCCGCTCCTAATATGGCCATCCAGATGGCCATATCAAGTGCACCGTACAAGATTAGGATACAGACATTTTTATTTGTTCCAATTGCGGTAGTTAATTTGTTTTAACAATTTTTTTTTAACTCTAAAAGAATTTCACTTTTTTCTAAATAGAAACTTAAATTGCAATGTCAATTTTGTAAACAACTTCATTTTTGGATGAAAATTCCTGTTTAAAAACCACTTTTGAATTACAAAAAGAAATATTGTGTATCATGTTTCTTTATTTTACATTAAAATTATTTAATTTAACAGAACAGCATTTTTAAATTGAAGAAAATAACGATTTGTGAAACATTGAACAATGGTGGCCATATAATGTACACACGTTTTTTAAATGGCCACTTTGTAGACATTTGAAATTCTTTTTTTTTCGACTAGTAAAACCATTATCATGGTGAATGCAATATTGTTTTTATGAAAGTCTATTAACCTGAGAACGTTAAACAAAAACGTTTTTGATTTTTTCAAAATGAAAGCGGGGAAAATTCTTAAACTTTAGCATGGCCATATCAGAGACACCCACCTTACATCTTATTTTCAGCTTGTAAGATCTTACGAAATGACGAGATATTTAGAGCATTTCATAATTTATTAACATAAATGTACTGTTCAACTAGATTTGAATGTAAAGTTTTTGTTATTAAAAAAACCTTTTGAGATGTACTTTACGAATATGTAATAATAATTTTCAAGTAATATGGATCAATCAAACGTTAACAAGTAAGGAAACTCCAGCAATAATTTATAGACACTCTGTATTTTATTCGGAAAGTTCCTGGAAAGAAATCCATTATTTAAGTTAATCGAAACACGAGAAAAAATGGAAAAAGCCTCTTTCTAAAGTTAAAGTCGTATATTCATCTGAAATAATTGGAATTAAAAAAACATATTTACTGAGTTTTTATGGATATTTTTTATTATATATATATATATATATATATATATATATATATAATATGTCAAAATTTCACAGCAAAAAAAGATAACCGACACAATAAATTTGAAAAAAAAAATTAAATCCTTATTCTTATAACGGCTGTAAATGGAAAGTACCAATTGATTATGTAAATTAATCAGAACAAGGGAGAAAAAGAAAATTGTTCCTTCTAAAGTTAATTTCAAATATTTTTTATTCCATTTGAATATTGAAAAAAAAACTTTTATTAAGACTTTTTGCGAACTTTCATATGGCAAACAAAAAAATATATATAAATCCATTTATTTAAGCTATAAATGACAAAAAGGGATTTTTTAATGAAATACTGTGTGAAACAAAGCTAAATTATAAAACAATTTCAAAAAATCATTGTTAAAACAGCTGTAAAAGAAGAGATATAGATCGATTATGTAAATTAGTCAGATCAAGAGGAAGAAAAATGTTCTTTATAAAGTTGATGTCGAATATTTTTATTCCATTGATTTGAATAAAAAAGTACTTTAACTAAAACTTTTTTGCATAGTTTTCATTTGGCTAAAATTATTCATTTATTTAATTGATAAATGAAAAATAAATTTATAATGTAATTCTACATAAAACTAAGGGGAACAATAAAATAAGTTTTAAAAATTGAAAAACTTATTGTTTTAATAGCTGTAAATGAAAACTGAACAAAAATGGATCGATTAAATAAGAAAGGAACACCTCCAAAAAAAAAAAAAAAAAAAAAAAAAAATCTTTCTAAAGTTAAAATTGAATAATAGCTTGCTTAGATTGAATGAAAAAATAATTTATTCAGATTTTCAACTGCTCTTTACATTGACCAAAAACAACCCGTTTAAATAAAATGCGAAGTTAAGAAACAAAATCAATTAAAAAAACATTGTTATAAAATTTATTGAACGAAAAGTGAACAGAAAGAGATTAAGCAAGTTAAATCAAACAGGGAGTAAGAAAAAATTCTTTCTAAAGTTAACGTAAAATACTAAGCTAGTTTAGTTCGTATAAAATACTTATTTTTTACTCAGTTTGTTTTTGGAATTACTCTCCATAGATTAGCTTTTGCAAAGCAATCCTTTCTTCAAACACTTCTTCAAAAACTTAAAAATTTGCAGTGTGTAGTTATAATACCATATAAGAAACACAGGATGTAACAATGTTAATATCATACAATAAGCAACCAACTGTAAAAACATTCTTGGTGAAAGCAGAAAAGTATACTTCTTTATATAAATATATGTTGTACTTTATTCTTTTTTATTCAAAAAAATTGAGTAAATAAATAAATTTCTTTCCGTAGGAAACATTAATAAGGGAATCGCCTATTTACAAAAAAATAGATGTTTAATTTTTCCATATTTATTTCTCACTACTTCAAATTTTTAATTCAAGTTTTACAAAATTTTCAAACTGTACAGGGTTATTCTAAATGATGGACCCATTTGAGTTTGATTATCGCGTAGATGTTTGCCGTGCAGCAAACAGTGGACACATTGAACATTTATAATATCTTAAAAAAACTTTGAAACTTCCTCTTTTCATTGGTATAAATATTGTTCATTTTGGATTTGTACTTTAATAAATACAATTTTTTGAAAATGGGTCCATCATTTAGAATAACCCTGTATTAATTACTTTTAGAGAGAGATACTTACATATTTATTAAAAGAGATAATCACTAAGAATATTTATTACAATTGTTTAGCGGGTTGTATAATTTTAAAAGCTACTTCCTATGTATATTTTTATTTGATATTATTACTATGTATACTATTACATATTATTACTATGTATGTTCTTACGTATTATTACTACGCACGTTCTTACTTGATATTAGTATTTCATATGAAAAGAAAAACATATTCAGATTAATTGTATCTACCCCCTTAAGCCAAACACATAAATGTGCTAATTAAAGCAATACATATTTAAGCAATATTACGAGACATTTTATTAAAATAAACGCATTAATTTTGCGGGTACAGTATATATTCAAACGCTATTTCTCTTAATTTAGAAGCGTACAATTTAATGTCTGTGGCATAAGCGGGACGATATTATAAACAAATTTACTTTTCAACGGTGATTTATTTTTCATATAATTGATTATATTTTTATCCGATGTCTCTTTTTTATGCACGTTTTTAAGTTTTTTTCATGAAGATCATCATACTCTGTTTAGTTTTTAATGCTCTATCATTTGGTGCTATCGTTGATGGTGTATATTTTACAAGTTGTTCAAAATTTCGTCACTTTTCGTGAAAGCTGATCTGTTCCTGATATGGCCATCCAGATGTCCATATCAAGTGCACCATGCAAGTCTAGGATAAAGACATTTTTATTTGTTTTAATTGCGGTAAGTAATTTGTATTTTCACCTTTTTTTTTCTAAATAAAAACTTAAATTACCATGTCAATTGTTTACACAACAAATCCACTTTTGAAGAACAAAAGAATTATTGAGTATCATGTTTGTTTATTTTATACCAAAATTATTTAATTTAGTAGAACAGCATTTTTAAATTCCAGAAAATCACGATTTGTGAAATATGGAACAATGGTGGCCATATCATGTGCACAATTTCCTGACGTGGCGACTTGGTAGACTTTTGGAATTCAGTTTTTTTCGACTATTGAAACCATTTTCATGGTGAATGCAATATTTTTTTGTGAAAGTCCATTAACTTGAGGACGTGAAACAAAAACGATTTTGATTTTTTGAAAATGACAGCAGGGAAAATTCTTAAACTTTAGCATCTGGCCATATCAGGGACACCCACCTTCATCTTATTTTCAGTTTCCAAGATCTTAAGGAATGACGAAATATTTAGGGCATTTCATAATTTGTTAACACAAATGTGCTGTTCGACTAGTACTGAATGTAAATTTTTAAAGTCAAAATTTCATTCATTTTTTTAAAATATTTAGAATTATACATCAAACAGGACTGCCACAGGCAAATATTTTTATATTCAATTCACACGAGTATTTAAAAAAAATAATTTGTAGTATATTTATTTTTTACATGTTGTTAAAGTGCATGTGGAAGACTTTTGTCTTGAGAAAGTATACTGTTAAAAATTTGCAGCAAACTGTCCAATCATTTGACTGTATTTATAGAAAATGGTTGCATAACCGTTAATTAACTCTATTCTGAGCGTATTATTGTCCTTATTATGGTCGAAAAAGAATTAAATTACGGTTATGTAACCATTTTCTATAAAAACGGTGAAATGACTGGACAGTTTGCTGCAAATTTTTAACAGTGTAGTTCGAGATAAATGTAGTGGCCAGTGGCATGAAGAAGTAAGAAGCTAATAAGATCTACCGGTTTTTATCATTCGATGTTGTGTGACTTAAACTGAAATATACAAGGTGATACTTTAGTCTGTTTTGCCTGAAATAACTAGTGATCCGAGTTAGCTACAGTAGTTAATAAGGCCATGAATTCTAGATGTAGCAAAATGGGTATGCGTTACATAATGAGGTATCGTCAGCGCTTCCTAATGATAAATTCTGGGATTACTAAAAATATCGAGATATGACCAAAACAATCAAATGTTCAGTGACAAAATTGTAGAGCTTCATCTATTTACTAAGAAAATACATCGTGCATGCGTATTTCATAAATAGTCACTATGTAGAAGAAAATTTTATGAAATCAAAGCAAGATATTTTATTTAAGATAAACTCTAAAGAGGTCTAGAAAATAACTTTTATTATAAAAACAAAAGTAAGACAGTTATTGTTTTTCTTGCATTTACTACGTCACAATTTTTATTTCATATTTTCGCATGGTCACATTCTGATTTGATGAAATACACATGCATTACAACAAGTATACAATGAAATATGAATACATTTGATTATGTTTAAAAAATATGTCATAATGCTTTCGGAGAAAATTCCTGTTTTAAATAACCAATATTTTGTTCTGTGCGGGCCATACACTTAGATCTATGATATCCTTGTGTAGAATATCTTTTTTTATTCTATAGGTGATTTTCTAGAAATTTTCCATTGTTATTTTGATCGTATCTCTTATAGTATTAAAGATACGATCTATAACTGCAGAATATTCTGCTTAGATGGACCGTGAGGTACCACATCGTTTAGCGCACACCCGTTCTACTATTCTTAAATATCCCATTCAGCTAAATTGATTTACCAGTCATTTGAAACCTAGCGGATTTAAGGAATTACTCGATATAGTATTTATACTCATTTTCATTCTTATATCCATGTTCATTCTTAAGATTTTTACCTACCAGAAAAGTATAGTAATTTTCACCTTCTTTAATCACAGATTTCTGCGATTAGATAAAACAGTTTACTATTCGAAAATAGTTATATTCAAAAAGAAGTACCTCAGCACACACTGTTTATGAAAAACGTGTTAATTTTAATTTGTGAATATTGCAGGACATATAGCTCAATCAACTCTTGGTACACGATATCTATTGGATTGTGTGTTATTAAATTTTTATTGCCTCAAACATTTTTCACTTCCCAAAATTGAAATTTCTTAACGAAAGTTTTAAAAAAGTGTTTGATATATTTGTATTCCTTTTCAAATTTCTTTTAATGAATTTTTGCTTTCGACTTCAACTGCAAAAAGTATTTGTTGGATACATTTATGTTATCAGGGTAAAACTTTGTAATTTCAAACTATGAAAACATAAATTAGCACCATTTTCAAACTCAATGTTATAAGAACTAAGAATCCTTCTAGTAACCACCAATTTCTTTCAATAGATATGAGTTATATGCTGCATAAGACATCATTAGCATGAGAATGCGGTTATGTGAAGTATATTTTTAACTGCATTGTTGATTGTTTGTTGCGTCTTTCAATTCTATAATGACGATCCTTCATTTGTTATATTTTCTATTTGTGTTCTATTTCGTAACATTTATACTCGTTTTTTGGTAATAACACAACTTGAATTTCTTATGCATCTTTTATTTCGGAATCATTTCCTCACATAGACATGGACCATTAAATCTTAATCAACTAAGCCAATAAATAGTCAAGAATCTATATTTTTGTCTGCTTCTTAAAATATATTATTTATTGTTTGCGGAATATAGAATCAAGTACACAGAGTTTCAATCAAAGATTGATAATACGAAATAGTAGAATGCGAAATTCTGCATTAATCAGAATATATTCTTCCGTTATTTACATCCTTTTGGTAATCTATTGTTATGTAAATATTTGGTACACTTAGATCTTTTTATGAAGGGTAATAATCATTTTCCTTTTGGTATCAACAATCCTTTGTGACTTCGTGCCAAATTCAACCATAAAGCAAAAATACATGATAAAAATTCCCATATTAAGCAATATTTTTTTAAATAAAAATTAACATGCGTTCACACTTTTAAATATTAAAATATTCTAAGGTATTTTAATTTTAATAAACGTAAAACGTTTACAAAATATGATATATTCTTTTTTTTTTGTAAACATATTCATTTCCTTCGAAATATGCAAAAAAAATATGTAGAGAAACTTATCTTTGTGCTCATTTAAATTGTTTATAAATGTATGTCAAAACATGACTACTAAAATAGTTAATTAAAACTTTTTTATTTTGTGACTTCATGCCTAAAAAAAAAAGGATAAAAGTTTTTATACTGTGCAATTATTATTATTATTATTATTATTATTATTATTATTATTGTGGGGGGAGAATTCGAGATTTACTTCAATATTTTTTCTTCTATATTCTGAATCCGATAAAGCGTATTCAAATACATATAAATATTAAAATATTAAAAAAATATTTTCTGAAATTCCTGTTAAAATATTTTGAAAATTGTATGATAAGCTTATTTTCTATGGCAATTTTAATTATTGTTATGAAACGATGGGGAAACATCAATTAAGGCCACACATGTCATCTTGACAGTGTGAATGAAGAAGTCAGTTTTTTATGTTTTTAATCTTATAATTTGATTATAAACAGATAAAGAAGTAAAATTTATATCTCTTTAGAGCAGACATTTTTTAGTTTACATATACAGAAAAGATACTTGTTACATAGATAATTTTATTTAGTGTAGGTGTTTAATTTTTACATGTTTAAATTATTATAGGTCAGTTAGGTATGCATAAAATAATCTACTATTGCAGATAACGTATTCAAAGTCTTATATGAAAGTTTAAAATAGATCATAAAATTAAGAAGCATTTCAAATTTTTCCCAAAAATAAATTAATCTAAATAATAGTTTTTGAAAAATGTAGAAAATCAAAAAATATATTTCCAGTATATATTCTGCAATAATATAAAATAAGTGATAATTTAACATAGTTTTAAAGAAATATGAAAAATTTAAACTTTGTTGTTTTAATGCATTTTATAAAAAATGTCCCTGCATCTGTAAAAAGTGCATTCTATGAATAATGAAAACAAAATTACATTCCAACGTACGTACTGTGATTGTATACTAGTACAAAAGCGCTGTTTTTAGGTTTGATTTGATTGCCTAAGAGGGACTGCTCAGACAAGGAAACCAAGTCTGTAGAGCATAGTATCCCTCCCGGTCCCTTTATTAAGGTCTTTAAAAAAAGAAAAAAAAGGTTACAGTGTTCAGCCTCAGCTGATGCCGCCGGAAGACGCGACAATGAGCGGCAAAACATAAACATAAGAAAGAAATATAATACAGGCGACCCTGCCAGGAGTGCTCCAATACGAGCAAGTGACAGGGACTGAATAAGGCTTTTACAGGAGTGGTCCATCACTGCCGGAAAACAGATTTTCCCACGCGACACTGGGCAGTGATGGGGCATCAGTAGGTGGTGGAAACTACAGGGGGCAAAAAATTGAAGAGTTGAGATCCAAAAGACGGGCTCCCTAAGTTAAATTTGACAGGTAAGTTAAGTGGTCAAAAATGCTTTTTAGTTTCCTCTTTAGAAGCGGGTGAGTTAGAATATTAGCGAGCCAATTTTTTGGAGGGTTTTGAGTGCACCTGAGATGCCATTGGCTTGTCAGTGTGCAGAGAAAATATGGGTGAGACGCTGTACCCTGTTCACCGCACTCGCATTGGTCTGAAGATGCACATTTGAATCTGTGTAAGTACTGGCGGAAGGGTCCATGACCAGTAAGAAAAGCTGTAGTGTGAGGGGTGAGGTAAGATAGTGTGTAGGAGACTTTGGGGATTAGCGTATGAGTATGTCGGCCTTTGGTTGAGGTGGTCCAATGTACTTGCCAGTCTTTTGAAATATTTTTTTAATGTACGTTTGATGTAGCTATGTGGGAGTAGAAGGTGGTGATCAATGTTGGGTTTTTTTGTGGCTTCTTTTGCTAAAGTGTCAGCCAACTCGTTGCCAAATATGCCCTTGTGTGCGGACACATGACCAATTCGTGCGCGGCTTATGATAGTTAATAGCCTTTTCTTTATATCAAGAACTGGTGGGTGTTTGGTCCTGTGGGAATTAACTGCTTGCAGACTAGACAGACTGTCGCTATATATCCAGTAGAGGGTTGTGTCTATTTGTGCATGGATCCATTCGAGTGCTTGGAGGATCGCATATAGTTCGGCTTGATATACCGTGTTGTCGTCCAATCTGCAGGCCCACTGGTGGATGATCAACGCACCTTCCGTGACACAGTAAGCTGATGCCACGCCGGTTGCTGTTCGAGATCCATCAGTAAAAATTGTTGGCAATGTGGATGGTGTGTACGTGTTACGATCTGTATTTACTTGGAGGTGTGATGTTTCTTCTGCTGGATGTAATTGCCAACCATGGACTATTCGTTCGATGCTTTTGGATGGAAAATGCTGTTCTACTGTTTGACTGTGTGAAAGGTGTAGGATTCTGCTCTTTTTGTATTCATATTCTAATGTTAAGGTGATGGGTGGTATACCTGTAATTACATTTAGTGCATCGGTTGAGATGGTTTTATAACCACACGACAGTTGTAGTAGGAATGGTCTTTGAATTGATGTTAATTTTTGTTTGTTTGTTTTTGTTAGTTTACCTCCCCAAATTCCAGCCCCATACAGAATAATATTTTCTATAATTGTATTGTACCATATTTTTAGCATATTATTATTGATCCCCCAAGATTTCCCCCTAAGTCTTGATGCATTGTGGTGGTGTTTGACTAATTTGAGTTTAAGTTGGTTGAGGTGTGCTGTCCAGGATTGATATTTATCTATAGTGACGCCTAAGATTTTCATATGTGCTACGTGGTGCAAGCTAGTTCCGTTAACCCGCATTGTTAGTTCACGCTCCAGCTTGCATGGCTTAGCGAATGTTAGGACCTCAGATTTTCCAGGTGATAGGTGTAAGTGGTGTGTATTTAGTAGTTGGAGAATGCTGCGAGTGCTCGAGCCGCCGTAGTTTCCAGGTCCAGACGCGTGCGACCCGTGAGAACCAGGCTGAAGTCATCAGCAAAAGCAAATGCGATTATGCCCTGACGTTCCAGCTCTAAAAGAGAAACGTTTGCGATTAGTAGCCAGAGTAGAGGTCCAAGACAAGAGCCTTGGGGTTATCCCTTCTCCAGCTTATGCGGAATGTAGCCTGCACCCCAATTAATGAGGACACTTCTTTCAGATAGATAAGATTTGACGACCCGTATGAATTATATACAGTAAAATCTCCATAACGGACACTCCTGAATAGTGGATATCTCTATTTAGTGGACGCTTTTTCGATTACCAATATATTTGTTAATTTTTACCTCTAAATTGCGAACAACCTCGAATAGGGGACAAATTCCGCGCTCCCGAGGTGTCCGTAATTCAAAAGCTTTACTGCATTATACTTTTGGAATTGAACAAGTTTGCTTTTTTAAGCGCAAAATTGAAATTTCGGAACTTAAAAGCATTTTATGCTTGTACGCCCTTAAAAAATTTTTCTTTTAAGATTATTTGTTGGGCTTAATTTTGTAAAATATTTTATTGAACTTAAAAATGATATTTGAATGAATACATATGCCATTTTATTGCATATCAAAGAAAGAATCATCCTTTTATATGCCAAAAATTTAATTTATTAAAATTAGTGAATCTTATTAAAAATTAATGATATTCTTTTTAGTATGTAAATTATTCTGATAATGGGAACCACTTTTGGTGAAGCTCGCACCTAGAATTGAGACTTGGTGCATTTTATAGCCAAAGGTAGAAAAACGATAAAATTTGTCTGCGAAAATCGTATGATTTATATATTTGTATACATTTAATTTTAAAGAAATGAATTTTTAATTGTTAAATTTCCACCAAAAGCGAGTTAAGTCGCCACATATGGTGCGAAGAATCCAAACTACTACTCTCTCGTAGTAGACGACTATAACATTCGGACAGGGTTGCAGGAAAAAATTCTATTGTAACGAATTAAGCGAATTTCGTGCTGCTAAAAGTGCAATTCAAATGTTTTACTTTTCAAAATGAAATTCGTAATTTCTTGAAGAATTTTTTAAACTTTTTTCAATATTTTAGTCTTTTTGTTAACAAATTTGTATTTTTAAATACTTTTTTCAATATTTATTTCTTTTTGATAACTAATTTGGATTCTAAGGTACTTTTTTCAAAATAACTTGTATGTTAATAGTTCAATAAGCGGTCTGAAAAATTGCTTTTTCAGAAAGTTATGACGCTATAAAATCAATTAATACAATTTTCCCTGACAAATCGGTTCTCCAAATTTGGCCTATATGGCTATAAAATGCATCAGTTCTCAATGCAAGGTGCGAGATTTGGCAAAAGTGATTCCTTTGTGAACTACAAAAGTAATATTTTAAGTGTTTTGAATGCATTATGTTCCTTATGGAAGTTGGAAAACGTATTAATCTTCCGAAATTGAAAAGTGCCGTGGGACGACATTTGTAAAAAACAATTTCATATTTTTTTTTTATTTTGTGATACAGTGAAATAGAACACATTTGTTTTTAATTTTTAATTTTTTAGTTTTAGTATTATATATAGATTGAGACTAAATATTAAGAAATGGTTAAAAAATTATGTCAGAAACTTACTTTAAAATAATTTGGAATTTTAAAATAAAAGTTTGTGAAAACACCATATCTAACAATTGTTTTAACAATATTACTAGCAATAATTTATTAAATATTTTATTAAGATTAAGAGTAACATTTCAAATCTTATCTATGACATTTTTTGTATATCAAATAAATCTCCCCTTTACGTGACGGGAGTGTAAGGAATGTGATCCTATTAGAGATTAGCGATATGATTCTCTTTCGTATCTAAGAAATATTCTGAGTTAGGAGTACAATATTGTAAGTGCTTTGGTTTCAATATATTTCTTTAAGGTAAGTCGGGTCGTCTTTATCTTTCCAGATCGAAAATTGTCATTTAGTAATTGAAATAAAGAAATTTATTAAAGCTAAATTTATAATTTTTGAAATTTTGGGATAAAATGTAATAGAACAAATTGTGATTAGTTTTTCTTTTCTTTTCATGATCTCTAACATATACAGATTAAAAGTTAACATTTAGAAATTTTTAGAACATTATCTGAGAAACTTGCATTATTTTCATTTTGACTTTTTATAAAAGTATGTAAAAACAACATTTCTAACAATTTTTGTTTTAAAATTACTAGGGGATCAAACCTTCCTGGTTTACAGAACATAAATGAAAACCATTTTTTTAATTGAAGGTTATGAAAGATCTTTTACATTTGATATATATATATATATATATATATATTACATTGCCCACTATCAACATTAGAAATCAATTTTATATGAAAAAATTCAAATAAAATTTTGAAATTTATTAAAACCAATACTGCCGTATTACCCGCATGCCAGGAGTTAACAACCGAAGAAATCTCCAAAGATTTCACTACTTACACCAGCCTTTATGATTCTGATAATTTCAGTGGTGTAAGAGCATAGCTCGATTATATGTCTGTTAAATTTGTGTTTTATTTATATTTTATTTACTTACTAATGAAATTTTTATTTCGTTATGTAATATTAGCCGGAAATAAATGCTGGATTATTTATATAGTTTTAATTGCAAACGAAACGATCTTTCGTAATCGTGCTGCTCGCGATAGATATTTTTAAAAATTCATGTTTCAAATTATTTTTAAAACCATAAAAAATTGGCAAACTGAGATACAGTTTTCAAACAAATTGCATTCGAAAAAAAAATAAAATTCCCCTATTACATGGTGCAAAATTTGAAATTGTGCGATGCTTAGTCAAAAAATTGAAATAAAAGCGAAATTTATGTGTCGGGTGTTGCCACCGGCAATATGTTGTCAGCGTTACTCACGGACATGTTTTTACTTTATAATTTGTTAATCTTAATCTTGTTAAAAATTTTATTTAACTTAAGAATAATGGTTTAATAGGTACATGACAGAAATGAATGTGTGGTCGGTTTCGGTTTGGGATTTGATTCATACGGGGTCAGGTTCGTGTTAACACGAATTCTTATAAAAATCTAGAATTTTTTTAAGATGAAAAAAATGGATGTATTTGAACATTAAGAAGTGTGTACAGTGTATATATATATATATATATATATATGTATATTTAAAAATGAATACAGATGTGAAGAACGAAGGATAAAACACCATAAAAACAATGGAATGGACACTGAAAGAATTATACTTAAAATGATAAAAAAGCAAAAATTGGAAAACTATGAATATCTTATAGAATCTTCAGAAGGGCTTTATAAGAATATTCATAGTAAGTATATGTTATTTCAACAAAAAATGTCAGCATTATGCCTAAAATCGACAGTATTAAGCCCCTGATAACATATATAAATGAAACAAAAATAGTAAGAACCGACATGAGGTTCAAATAGCAAAATAAAAAAAAAATAACTATGCAAGTGAAATAGAAATTATATCTATATATAAGTATGAATGACTGAACTGAACATGACCAAATTGTTTCGTCTCAGACTAAGAAATAAACTTTTTATTTAGATTAAAATCTTTAGATAAAAATAATTTTTCTAAAAGCTTTAAACTCGTAAAAATTTAGGAACTATGAAAAAGCTGGACATTTACCATCCCTCGTACGGGGTTTCTCGAGATGGGCCTCGAGACACATAATCTGGACGTCCCATGTAAATTGGGACACTTGTCCACACTAGTAAGGACATTACTGGACACCCTGTATTCAAAAAGTTCTTTGAAGAATGTAAAAGGAAATATTATCATGGTTACTTTATTTACTCAGTATCATATTTTTATTTTTTATTTTTAGTAAATGAAGTATAATGCAATAATTTTGCATGTTAGTTTTCCTGTCTATATTAATACTTATAGCGAAAGAAGTTTATGCTTGAATGCATAGCTATATTTACAAATTGTGTCGTCAATCTTGATTGAATCTATCTTTAGTAAATCAGTTCTACCTTCTATAAGCAAACAAAATATTCCAATAAAACTATTTGGCTGTGAAGTTCCGAGGGAATGGTATTTTATACAAGGTGTGGTTATTGATTTCAAGGACTGGTGAAATAACTTCTAAAATATGAATGTACAATACATAACTATTTAATATGTTTCAAAGTAAGTTCCATCTGACGTAATACGGATATCGGTTGTCCAGTGTGTGGGGCATCTTCGACGTTTTTCCAACCATCACGTAAACGTCAAAAACATTCAAAGATGCGAAAACGTAATAATGCGTATCACCGTACTCTTGCTGTAACATTTTACTCTTTCACTAGCAGTTTTCCCAATTTGAAACAAAATTTAATTTTTATTCTGTGCTCCATTATTTTCACATCAACAACAATGCTTTGACAGCGAACGTTTGCTTGCGTGTTTGAACATAAGAAAGTAAAACGAGAATGACTCACAGTGCAGATATTGTGCGTAGATATATGGCCATTCAAATACCATAGTTAACTAACCAACGAACTTACATCTCTAATAATTGTTGATACAGTTCTGGAAATTAATAACCAAACTTTGTGTATATTCTTTTAATTTTTTCTTACTTATTAACTCCTGAAGCACCATATTAAATTTAGTGATAGTATCCTGAATACCAGATTTATTAAATTTCGTCAAAAGCAGTTTACGTCATTATTTTTAAATACATGTGAAATATTTAATTACATGTAATGTAAGGAGATGATATAAAGGTTTATTTATATTATTCAAACAGAAATAAGGCTTGAAGTTCCAGTCTTCATCGCAGAAGGAAACCAATCAGTTTTTTTTTTTACACGTAACGCCATCTTTTCTGTTCGAAAACAACCATTGCTATAAAACCCGTACAAAATAAATCACAACAGCAATTAGCGAAGTAAAAAACCAGATGCTTAGACCATTGCAGTCTGGACATAAAATGAGGACGTACACACATACATAAGAATTCATGACGTATGCAGGTACGTCATGGTGCTTTAGGGGTTAATTGAGATGACAGTTACAGATCTGATTAGTTTCTGCGAAAAACTTTCCTTGGCCCTAAATCATAGGAATTCACGGAAAAATATTTGATCACCTTCACTCTAAAGCTCATTTTTAAAGAAGCATACATATTAACATCCCATCATTAAGATTTTAATTTCACGTTTATTCCCATAATTCTCATACTAATTTTTTTTCTACTACAACGCAACTATACTTAAAAGAACTTATCTTCTGCAACCGTGGCTATATTTACATAAAAAGTCATTAACCTAGATTGAGTTCAGAGTGAGCATATCAGTTGTTGCTTTTATAAAGAAATAAAATACTCGATTAAAAGTATTCTTAAGGCGTATAAATTGCTATTCTCATCATTAAAATTACAACTTTACTGCAACGTTATTAGATTTGTCCAGAATTTTCGAAATCAGTACAACGTAATAGGAAGAGTAAATGATTATTTTCCATCGCAAATGCATCTTTATGTTTCCTCTTTATGTTTGAGCCCGCGAAACATTAACTATCTAACCAATAAACTGGATTTTTATACTTTTATGTATTTCGTATAATTGAAATTTTAATGGACGCAGTTTATTTCTTTATATGCTTAATACTTAAATTTCTCGTTGAATAAACAAGAAAACTCTTGCATCATTAAGATCGTTATTTGTAAAATGTAATATCTACGGTGTAGCATTCAAAAGATTCACAAGAAATCAAATTCTGAAATATATTTGTACACCATAAAATATTTTCTATAAAATGTTGAATATTTAATTTTTAGTGATATTTCACCTTGCTATTATTATTTAATTTAGTTAAAAATGCCATAAAATATTTATTGTTTAACAAATGGTATAGAAAAATACAGCATCATCTTATTTCTTCATACAATATGGAAATTGCAGCACGTTCAATAAGTTGATAAAAATAGAATTACTGCTCAGTTGGAAACATTCTAGTTCTTTGTATTTATTAAAATTTTAATGGGGGAATGAATTTGATTTAAAAGATATAAATTCAGTTCCTCCTCTATCATTTTTTTATTACGCGAATTTGAATTCGTGTTATATGAATATACTAATTTAGGTTTATTTAAGAAACTATGAAAATGAATTACCGAATCCATAAACATTTTATTGATTAACAAAGTACTATGAAATAGTACAGCAAAATGTCTGAATGCCAGACACAATCTTTTTTTCACACAACAGAAAAATTGAAGGAAGTTCAACACGCTAATAAAATTGCAGGTATTGTTCGGCCGGTAACATATAGATAGAGTAATTTCTATCTGTTAAAATTAAAATTTCACAGCAGGGATTTCGATTTAATACATAATTTCAATTTCTCTCCTGATAATATTTGGTATGGAAGTTTAAATTTGTGTTATATGATTATGCTAATTTAAAACGTATTCAAACTTTAACTTTTAAAATAACAATTCTGCATGTTATTTTATAAATAGGCTATATATTGGTATATGTTTATAAATATTGCATATTTATGGTTTGTTAATATCTGTTTCATATTGTTAAAAATTACCATTAAAATTTATTGATCAAGAAAGTACTATCAAATACCGAAGTAAATTGTATAACATCATCTTTTTCTCCCACAATATGCAAACTGCAGCACTTTCAGTGCAGGAACATTACGAATCAGATAAGCACATTTCCAGATCTTAGTAATTTATTTATTTAATTTAATATTTAAAAGTGAATTGGATTTAATACATATATATCCAGGTTCTCCACTATCAATTTTTACTGTGAAAGTTTGACTTTGTGTTTATATGAATATGCTAATTTATGTTTTTAAGGAACTATTTAGATATAGTGTTGAAATCATAAACATTTTATCGCCAGTCAAGTACTGCAGCAAAGTATTTGGATGTTAAACACGATCTTTCTCTCGCACAGCATGAAAATTACAACACGTTCAACACGTTGATTAAATTAACAGATTTGTTCAGCCGGAAACATTTCCAATTACTATCTCTTTAAATTTAAATTTGACAGGAATGAATTGAATTTAATACATATAAATCTAATGCCTCCTATGGCGACTGTTGTTATAGAAGTTTAAATTTCTGTTATATGTCAATTTAAGTGTAGGACTTTCCAAACTTAAACTTTAAAGCAACATTGTGTTTGTTATTTTATAAACAAGTTATTTTGTTATAGGAACAGCTAATTAAGCTTATTTTACGAATTATTCAAATATGCTTAAACATTGAAAAATAACATGTTTTTTTGCAAATTGTGAATCGTTACACAGCCTAGTTATAAGATATTTACAATCATCAAAGAAACAAGTAATCTGAAAAATTACAGATGTACTTCTGCAAAAATCTAACATGATCGTTGTTTTACATAGCAGGAAAATTATAAGTTCAATGCATCTACGCAATTATAAGATTATTATTTTTCACTTGGCAACATTTCCAGATTGTAGTATTTACGCTTTAGCTGCCGAATGACTAGCGGTGAAATGTTGTTTTCACTGTTAGACAGACAATTTATCTCATAGTAATAACTTATATGCTAAATAACTGCGGTCCTTATATCCTGGACAATACAAACGATTGCCGGATGTGAGTCGGATAAGAAGGAAAGTTTTGAAACGACCCCCGGAGGTGCAAGTACGTTATAGGAAAGAAATACGCTTAATCACAAAAGTAAGTATGCGAAAGTTTATTGTTACCTTTCTTCAAGAAGAAAATATTTAATATTATTATATTCAAACCTAGCTGCGTAGCAAGCCGTCTTGTTATATTTGTATTTTAAGATCCTTCGAGATTTTTTTTTTTTGGGGGGGGGGATAAATGTATTCTTATTGTATTCTACATTTTAAAAGTATTTGTAATACTAATTTTATTAAAAAATATATTAAAAGTAAAGAATAATATTTGCAAAGTAGGTTAATTGAAAATTATGGAAAAAAATATTGGCATTTGAGTTTTTAAAAACGGATTACATTTCGCAAATTTCGTTGTTTTCATGTAGTTACAGCCCAGTGCCTTTATAAGAAAGTGAAAACATACGGACAATACAATTCGATTGTTCTTGAGGATTATGGTATAAATCTTGGGAATCTTGCACTAATATTGACTTTTGCGAGCTTGCAATTATCTTTAACATAATATTTCTTTACTTCTGTAACTAGTCTTAGCGAATAGTTCATAATAGCTTCATGTTCTCTGTCAGATGCCATTCATTTACATTTTCATCAAATTCAGAAATTGTTGTTTCACACGGATTAATAATTTTGCAATCTTTCAGGTATTTTGGTAACAATTAGGTAAATCTGAAGGTAAGTTGGGTAAAAAAATTTTACAGTACATTTTTAAAGAGAAAGCAGAGTAAAAATTTTGTAAATTGATTTATAGAAACAAAATAAAACTAAATATATTTATTCACCTGTTTGGATAGCAGACGATAATCGTGATATTGAATGTATTCACATTGATTTAATTTATTCTGTGTATTATTGGGGAAACGGCAACAAAATTTATAATAATCCTGATATTTTCCTTTATTAGCCCTTCCTCCATGGCAAATGAATTATTTAGTTGTCATCATTACAGAAATTATGCAAAAATTTACAAAAAAATGATATCTCGAAAATTGATTTAAGTTACAAAATTTCTAGTACTAGGACATCCTCGGATCCATGCAAATAACTGATGTTAGTTTCCTCGCACCCCTATTCATATGTTTTACTTGTCTACTGATATGGTGTTTTTCAGTTTAAAATGCAATCTGCTTAATATCCAAACTAAATGACATTCTATAAGCAACATAATTAGCGGAGAAGCCTTTTTCAGTAATACATCATCAATACTAATTTCATCTGGCGACACTTGAGTGTACCTGGCCAAGATAATACAATATAACTTGGCATTATGCTAGTGTACCTCAGCACAGGTGAAATAGAAATTATCTGATGCAATTTGAGTTGATTATTATTGTATGCTTTGTTTTATTTTCGAAATCACAAAGAGTCAAAGGTCAGAAAGAGTCACTTTCATTTAACATCACTGTATATTCATATTTCCATTAACTACATTGTAATGACATATATGCACTCTTTATTTTCTTTTCCTTTCTATTTTTTATCGAAGTTCTTCAAGTCATGTGCTGTCAAAATTAAATATTTCTCGACGATAGTGTGTTTACTTATTTGAATTCTACATCGAAGGCCTTGGAAAGTACAATAGAGGTTGATTGGCGGCCGATTCTGTTGATTCTCAGGGAGCATAGAAAAAGGAAATTCTGCCCCGTACGTATTAAATATATGTAGGTATTCCATACTTAAATTACAAAAATTAAATTTTATTTTAATATTTTATTTGTATTTATTGCATTTGGCCTTGAATGCCAAATAAAATAAGTCATCTTTTAAATAAAAATAAGTAAGCTATATGATTTTTAAAACTTAAACGAAAATTTAGCAGAAATCTTCCCAGAGACAAGAGAATGCACTAATTTTCCTTGATGCAGGATGATGATTTTTTAACTAGGCCTATTGCATATTTGGTAACTGGAAGTATATTTGATCTATTTAAGAGCATTGTATCAAAGTCATTCCTGTAAAATTCAAGCAGTATGTTTTGAACCATTATCATGTTGAAAGGTGTAAGTTCACCAAACTGGAAATACAAATACCCTTTGGCATTGATAACCTTTAAAAATAATCAAACATCGGCGATAAAGCATTATTTGCTTACTCCAGATGCTCACAGATAAATCCAAACGGAAATTAAAGCACTTTCATGTTTTAGGAATTCTCTCATATTCTTTGTTCCGAAAGTTTTTCTTTTTACCTTTTTTGGATATTTTTGGATGTCCATCTCATCCGTACATGTTGAATTTTATCTCCAATGAAAAATCACTGGCTTCCAGAAAATTCAAACCTGATTTTCATAATCTTTTTCACAATCAAGTGTTCCCTTATTTATTTAATTTTTAGCTTATAAACTGGTTTTGCATATTGCAAATGTAATATTCCATCCTTCATAACACGAAAATAATTTTCTAACGATTGAGTTAATTCCCAAAAATTCTTTTTCACATCAGTTCCAAGTTTTATTGTTAAATTATTAGATAACCATGATATAACCATGAGGGATTTGGTTATTAGATAACCAAAAGTACGCAAAAATATAATTTTCTCTATCCGTATATAAGCAATTTGTTGCTCTACTCTTGGATTGTTTTACAATTTCTACGTTGGAGCTTTTTTAAATTTCTGAATTTTTACGAGACATTTGTTGTTTATTTTGGTAATCTACTGTCGATTATTGCTCTCTCTGCATAGTTTCTTAAAAAATCCATGAAGTCTTGCGAAATTTATTTTCCTTGTAGATCCATAATTAAGCTGTCGAATTTTTTGTTGTCTAAGTTTCAAAGATTACAGACAAAAACGTTCAAAACTGTCATTAAATTAAAATTAATGTAAAATGAACTAAATTAATTTTTTTAACGAGTCATATTCTTTGAACATTTAAAGTACGTACTTACTTTTGTGATGTAAATTTTTATGTTCGAAAATGAAATGAGCTGTAAAACTTACATAAGAAGTAAGATTATGTAAACTTTTACTTTCTTTAAAGTTTAACTTCAAAGCAATAAGAAATGTCACCCAATACTTGTTTCATTTTCAATAGAAAAACTTAGACTTTACTATTTGGGATATAGGGAGCATTCTTACTTTTGTGACTAAGTATACATGGAACCGCTAGCGGTACGAGTACGTTATAGAAAAGAAGTATATTGGACAGCGGTACAGGTGTCGGAGAAAATGTTAACTTTAATATTATTCTGGCATCTTTAGTTGGGTATCTAGTTCTGGGGTGACACATCACCCTTGTTACCATCCGAAGGTTAAATTAAAATTTACGAGGGTGAGCTGTATTTAAAACATAAATCCAATACCTTCCCTATCAATTTGTGGTATGGAAGTTTGATTTTGTGTTATATGAATATGCTTATTATGGCTTGTCTAAACGACAGTTTGCTGTTCTCTAAAACTATAAAATGTATTGTTACAATTTATAGACAAAGAGTGTTTTACCGGGTTTTCTTTAGTTTTTTTTAGACTGCTTTTCTATGTTATTTCACTGTGATGTTTTCAGTTTTTTTAGACATAAAAATATCTTTTTGCTACCTTATAAAATTTTCTCAATTTTAATATGTTGTATATTAAACTACTTGGCGAACGCAATTAAACTTTCACGCTTAAGGGAGAAGAATATTCATCAATTTTTGGAAAGCCCATGGTTTGTCTTCTAATGAATATTTATTACCTTATATATACATTTATTACCGTTAATGTGATTTATATTTATTACTTTGTTTCTGCAAGAGGTATGTTCAATCTAAAATTTTGCGTCCAAGATAAAATATTACTTTTTAGATGTTTTTAATTTAAGTATATAAAATGCATATCATGTACTATTCGAGCGAAAAATTGCTTTGGTTAATATATCCTCCTGCTTATTTCTTTTGTTTCAAGAGCGTGTAAAGAGCAAAGCCAGTAATCTTGTCATAAATACATTGTATGTCTTTTAAAAAGCACTTAAAAAGGATTACAAGGTGCTTATACTCCTTAGAATTTCTAAGAAGTATGCTACCGCTATTTAAGATAAATAAAATTCTATTTAATTTTTAAAGTGCAGGATTCGCTGTCAATTCATTTATTTGCAGAATGTAACTTTAATAAGAAGCAATATTCTATTAAAAATTGTGGTAAAACTCTTCACAACCTGGAAACATACAATATTTTAAAGAAACTTTTAAACCTTATGATTAAATGTTTGGGTTGCTGCTAGTACTGAACTAATATAAATTCAAAAATATTATCATTAACAGCTTTCTGCATAATTGGCCAAATCTAGCTCAAACAGGAAATTCCTTTTTTACGTTAGTATGATCGTTTTATGTATGGTAGGCAAAAATGAAATATTTCTGATATACTCTAAACTAAGATGTTCAGACTTTTTTTTTTTTTTTTTTTTTTTTTTTTTGGGGTAGAGGAAAGTGTTTATTTTGAAGGCAGTTTACTCATTTTTGAAAATTTGAGATTAGGATATATTGAATGAAATTACGATATATGATCACCTGATCATATTACCCTAATCCGCTATCCGTAAAATATTGATATAGCTCTATAAAGAACACTGTTCTCTTATAAATGAAGATATCTTCTGGTCCAATTACTTTATGCTACAGATCTGAGAGTTCTAAGTTGCTCTAGGCACCAGTTTCTGAACTGGTGTGTCGCGAAACAAAAGTGAGCCAGGACAATTTCTGAGGTGTACCTCAAAGAATAATGTTAAATATTAAACTGACTTTGAAAATTTAAGAAAGTCTTAAAATTTTATTTTGCTTCCATCTTTTATTACTGAGAAACTGAATCTTGCGAATCATTTTAAGTTTTATAATGTTTCAAAAAATAATCATATTCATAGGCCCTTTCAAGTAAAACAAACAAAACAATATATACTTCAAATATCTATAAAATGTTTTGTAGTAGTCAGGATTTTGGTATTATCTGTTGTTTGAGACTCTCTTTTACCAGTCGAGTCCCGGTTCAGAGCTATTTTAATAACTGAAAAAAAGAAATTTTTTATAAGATTTTTTTTTCAAATTATTTTTAAGAAATTTTCTTCTATTTTATCTACTATTTCGTCTTATTTTGTCATTGTAACTGCAGAAACAATACCATACATACATTTTTTCACCTTGTTAAAACTACACAGAAAGGTGTTCATCAGAATTTAATAAAAAATATTTGTTTATGAAAATATGTTTTCTTTCAATATTTTTTGTTTACATCTACTAAAATTTGTAATTTTGCATGCAGTTTTGGAAACCCCTGAGAAGATTTCAAATTACCTTTTCAATGAATTATATAGCTATAAAATAGGATATCTATCAAAAAATCTTCGTTTAATGCTAAAAAAGGCTTTGAATTTTATTTTCCTCAGACATTTTATAAGTTATTTAAATTGTATTTAGGAAAATTATCTAGTTTAATGCAGCCTTCACATTTTTCCCACATCTGGGGGAAAGTAACTATAAAGTTTTATCAGATTTAATTTTAGTTTTACAATTAATTGCATAACGAAAAAAAGAAGAAAAAATATCACACGATCCTTGTTTAATACTAAACAATATCAAACAATCTTAGTTTAATGCTAAAAAATATCAAAAGATCTTGTTTTAATGAAAACAATATCAAAATATGTTGCTTTAATGCTAAACAATATCAAAATATCTCGCTTTAATGCTAAACAATATAAAAATACCTTGCTTTAATGCTAAACAATATCAAAAGATCATGGTTCACTGTTAAAAAAATCATTAAATTTTAATACCACACAGTCATTTTTTCGTTCTTAAATTATATTTAGAAAAATTATCTTGTTTAATTGAAAATCTGGGGTAAAATAATTTTCAATTCTGCTCCATGATTTTATATATATATAGTTATATATATATATAGTTTTTAGTATTCAATGAATTTTTTAATTATAAAATAAGAAAACTATCAAATTATGGTTTAATGCTAAAACGTATTTAAATTTTAATTGTACATAGTCACTTCATACGTTCTTTAAATTACTTTTAGTAGAAATATCTTGTTTACTAGAAAAGAAAGTAACCACCAACCCAATCAAAGATATACTTTATTTTATTAACCAGCAATTAAAAATAAAATAAACAAAATAGTGTATTTTTCAGTTTAATAACTAATAGAGACAATTATGAACAAAATGATGTATGTATTAATGGGGGCTTTAATTATGCGTAATTAAAAAAAAAAAAGGCGTTTTTAGTGCTTTTTATGTTGTTCAAGTGAACGAGCAGTAAAATTACTTGGGAATCAAAACACTCTCGTGGGCATTTATACAAGGTGAACAAAAAGTCCGTATATATATATATAAATCAGAAAAAAATACAGATGCAGTTTGATACAGATGCGACACGCAGTTTGCACTAAAAGAATTGTCATGCTGGATTTTTCAAAAGCAATGAAAATTGTAATTCAAAATATCACCAAGAGAGGATGATATCGCAAATGTGTGTTCCGGAAGTATGTAAATGCGGATGATTGTAAAATAACTTAGTGATTTTTTTATTGATTCATTCATCAATTTGATATGTAGGATAAGTTTCTAAGCGAATGTTTCTTATGATTTCCATAAACAAAGAAGAATATTTCAAAAATTACGACAGCAGAAACGTCAAAATAATAAAATGGTTCTCTGGTACACGGCTATTTGTTCTGCATTCCAAATTGATGTTTCAATTGAATAAAAATTCCACCGAGAAGTCACTTTCTTTATAATCATCCTAATTTGCGTACTTCAGGAAGATGTTAGAGCCCCTATCAATGACATTTTAAACTGCAACTATTTTTTCTGTAAAAGAACACTTGTTCTTTACACTGGTTTTATTGCAAGTCGCACTTTCGTATCATTTTTTAAAATAAATGTTTAATTTTTATTGGACTTTTGTGTTGGACCCACATGTGTTAGAATCAATGATGTATGTTTTGTCTATTATCTAGCTAAATAATAAAGTTGTCACAAAATGAGGGAAAGGGGGTATAACGTACAGTGACCTTTTACTTATGCGCCTCTAGCTTATAAGCTAGAGGCGTATGCCCACTTAAATAAAAACCCGTATAAATACGACTCTCACAATTATACACCAATTTCTTCAAATCCTGACAACATTAATGTGAAATATTATAAAACTTCTCTTGGATATTCACCATTTTCTCTTCGTTGTTCGACACTAATTTTAAATTCTCATAATTTATTTGTCTAATACTTTTTCTTAATTTAATTTACTTATATATTTTTTAATTTTTATCATAGATCTTATATAACTTTTATTGATAAGAGTTATACAAAAATCGTGTTACTTAACAATTTAAAATGAAAAATGTCAATCTATTGAAAACATACTTTGCTATACTGTGCAAGTGCAGCTTTAGAAAATCTACAAAAAAGTGTCCAACAAAAGACATGGCTGAAGTTCCGTAATCCGGTTACCATGAAACAAGATCAATTTTTGCAGTAATGTTGTTTTAGTGTAAGATGGTAATTTTATAGATATACTGGGATGGAAATATTTAGGTTAATGTTTATATTAAAGCGTAAATTATAAAAACATGTTTTATGTAACAATTATACCCACATTAGTCACAGATAATGTTTAAAATTTAATTGTTCCCCCCCCCCAAAAAAAAAAAAAACGTACAATAATGAAATTAAATTTGCTCCAAACCACGCTTACTTAAATACGCCAATTGGCTGCAAACTCGATTACGGATCTTTTCCCAAATAAGTTTTCTGAACGTATTTCAGAGCATTGTCAGACAGAGAAATAAATATATTCATCCCCTTTCCAAACAAAAGCACATCAATATCACTTCATTTCTTGAAAAATGAAACAAAAAACAATTATAGATTTTGAGAAAAAAAGAACAAAGAAGACGTGTCAATACTTTTAATATTTTTTAATCAAATTACCATATTTTGGTATAATAAAACACTTACGTTATCATCAATTATTTTGTTTAATCGTTACAATACATATTAATGTATGTATGCATGAAATGAAGTCTATATAAATGGTTGAACTATCATTTATACGACTCTCACAGTTGCAAACTTTTTTCTTCGGTACCTTAAGAATCATATAAGTAGGATAATCCCTGTATTTCATAAAATGTTTGATAAATGTTACAAATTTATTGATTGAACTTAAATATTAGTTTATCAATTGAAAAGGTTTTTAAATATCACCTCTTTTAAAGGATGAGCAATGAATTTAATTGGTAATCTAAACTGCATTTTTAACATTTACAGTCAGATAGGTAAAAAATTGACGCTAACTTCTAAGATGAATTAGCAGCAATAAATCTATCAGAATAGCTTTTATGTATAATGCATTAATAACGTTTATAGTGCGATGTTCAGTCAATTTATTTCTCCACGAAGCTTTATAATTTAAATATGTCTGACTGAAAGTCTTTAAAAGTTGTATCAACAAGAGTTCACGCAATTCTGTGAAGTCACGCAATTTAGGAAAGTCAAGAGTCGATAAGAAATTCATGGATTTTGCTAAGAAAAGCTATTTTTCAAGAAATCGCGCGTATTTCATTTTCGCAAGCATGTGTATTCTGTGAAACAATAATTGATTGCAATTTTCATCATTTTAAATTATTTGCATGATTTACATATTTAGGATATGTTACATCATAACGTAACACAGTGCAGAAATATGCGAAATGTAAGAAAAAATAATGTGAGCAAAATGCGGTGTTTTTTTTTCTTTTATTGTAAAACGTTCCAAAAACGCGTCATAATATAGGTGAAACGTTTGCGGAAATTCAATGTAATCTCAGTTACCCATTATTTTGGAAATATTTCTCTTGTTTTAGAGTCATTTTAGAAAAAGAATCAATGAAGGACTACAGAAACTAATAAGATTTCCTAATTATAACAACAAATGAAAAATGTCCGGGCCAGGATTCGAACCTGGGATCTCTTGGCTGAAGCCGCCACGCTCTACCAACTGAGCTATCCCGGTCGAATCTGGAGGGCATAATTCATCCAGTTAACCTTATTGATCGTAGCATCTGGTCTGATATTTTAATCAGCTGAACAGAATAGATCGCAGGTAATGGAACTCCAGTAAACGCTGGATACGTGATTACACTACATTAACTCGTATGATTTCTTTACCAATTTGAAATAATTGTGTTAAAATTAATGTAATGTAGTATAACAACAACTTTTCCATAATTTAAATGTAGCAAAGAGGGCATTTTGTTAAAGAAACCTTTCCATAAACCTCAGAAACTTATTGATTCTTGCGATTTATGATTGTTTTTCTCCATATGGTTTCTAAAGATATGGGAAATGCATTTGGAAAATGTTTACTGTTACACTGAATTTTTATAACAGCTTTTGCAAGAGTAAATAAAAATCTAAATACGCCCGTCTCTTTTGTATTTTTATGAATTTAAATTCTTGTTACTGTTTTTTTACAGGACAAGAATGCCTTCCTTCTGTAGCTAAATGTTGTCGATAATGTTTAAGAATATAAGATTACATTCTCAATTAGAAGATTACATTCTCAACTTATAAGATTACATTCTCAACTTATAAGATTACATTCTCAACTTATAAAATTACATTCTCAACTTATAAGATTACATTCTCAACTTAGAAAACTTGTAACACCTTGTAGTGAATTTCCTTTTGTTAGAATACGGATTAGTATTATAGTTCTTATATATATTTTATATAAAGAAAAATGTCATATATTTTCCTATTAATGGCAGAAAAACATGGGCTTTATCTAATGATCTTTTGAATTTAATCAATATACGCAAATGAAAGCAGCACTTTATCCAACGTCTTTTTACAATTTTCCACTTATAAATTTAAATCCTTGTTAAAAAAATTTTACAGAGTAGAATTTCTTTTTTTATCGTGGATAATTTTTAGGAATATAAGAATACATTCTCAGTTAGAAACAAATTTGGAAAACTAATAACCGCTTGTAATGAATTTCCTGGTATTCAATCTACTGTGCCCCATGGGATCACATTCGCCTAATGAAGCGTCCGCTTCTAACTTAATGTGAATGGATCCATACTCCATCACTGTTACGTAGGAAAGGAAAGACTAGAGGCATTAAATTCAAAGTTTCTCGTGATATCAGATTAAGTTAAATTTCATGTGAATTGAAATCACTCTTGTGTATTTGTTCTTTGCTGAAAACTCAATATGCGAGAAATGAGGCTTTTTGCAAATTCAGCATCACTTATTCAAGTTATTATACAAGAATTCAAGATAATTTTAGTGTGTAAAAATAATAATTAGAATAAACATGTCAGACGAATAAATAAAACACTTTGTTTAGGTGAAGTGTTCATAAAAGAAACTTGTTCTACCTTCTCTTTCCAATACATTCCATATAATTTTCATACGCAGGGGTAGTAAATACTTGCTAAATTTTTATTTCTTATTCTTTTTATTTTAATTATAAAAACAAAAATTAATTCAAACTTTTTTTTGTTGTTTTCTGAAAACTCCATACCCGAGAACTAAGAACTTTTGCAAATGCAGCATCAAGTATTCACGTTTAAACAACATTAAATCTGATATTTATATTAAATTAGGATGAACTTTTCAAAGTTATTTAAAAGAAATGTTCGTAAAAAAAAAAAAAATCCTTTTTTTTTCTTTTTTCTTTTTTTTAATGTATTCTGCATAATTCTGCATAAGCAGTTTAGTTCTAATTTTTATGCAGATTTTTTTTTATTTATTCTATTCAAAACAAAACCAAAAAATTGTATCTTTTATATCGCTAAAAACTGTGAAGAAATGAGGCTTTTTCAAATGTGGCATCAAACATTCAAACTATTCAACAATGATATATTTAATAATTTTAATAAAAAATAAAAATTAGCATTAACTTGTCAGAAAATAAATATAGCACGCTATATAGATAAAGTGTTGTAATAAAGTCTGTATAATTCTTACATTAAAAGAAATCTGCATAATACTTGAATGAGAAGAAGAAGCGGTATTTTCTCGCATTGAAAAATGAAATACATGCTTTTAGTGACAGAAAAAGCTGAACATTCGTACATATCAAACATAGCATACAAATGGAAGAAATTTTACTGTTTTAATTGTAGAGTATGAAGAAAAAATTTCAAAATATAACGTAGGAACCAGGACAGTATAAAAAATTAATTTTTATTACTTACTTTTATTGTTATTTTTAAATACATTTTTGACTTAAATAGAATTTTATATAGTGAAGAAAAATCATTCGAAGCATTTTTTTAATTGAAGTTGTACCACTAACACGAACAGTTTAGGAATAAACTATTGGTCAACGCTTAGAAAGTACACTATATCAGTCATGAATCCTTACAAAAGAAAAAAAAAACTTTCATTATGAGCTTTCATTTTTGAAGAAGGTATTTAGTAATAATCTTTGATGTCCTAATAACTTTTAAACGAAATACACTAGAAAATGCCACTGGATATCAAAATCTAGTTATTTTAAATGAAAATTATCTATTTCTAAACAATTTGAGGAATTCATTTGAATTAAAAGCTTAATGTCAAATAATAAAGAGAAATAACAAAGTAAAAATTTTGTGTTTAATTTTTAATACTACCTTTGGCCATATACATATGTATGTACATATACACTTTAGATTAGTAAAACAAACTGTTATCAGTTATCATTGTCATATCTCTGAACGTGTGACTATGTTGTGGTTATAGAACTTTCAATATCTTTAAATTAAGTAATATTATGCAGCTTTTTGTGCGAGCACTTTATGACACATGCGAAAAATATCTCAAAATTGTTGAGAATGTAAGTTTGAAAGTCACAAAATTTTTAAGAAAACTAACACAAAAAATTACAATTCCTAAAGCTTTAGACTGAAATTATACATTGTTTTTAACCCTCTAATGCCTGTGCTAGAATTGGTTCCAGAAATTCCAAAATTATGAAAACCTGAATTAACACCAAAAATAACAACTATCAATTTTCGTTTCTTTTTAATCACGGAATATATGTTATTATGCAAAGGTTTCTTTTCCGATTTTCTTGTACAAATTCGGAATATCTAAATAAAAAAAAATCCACTAAATTGGCACCTCTGATGGTAGCATATATGCTACCATGGGCATTATAGGGTTAAGGTAATGTAGTCGTAATGATTACTTTCGACGAATAATTAAGAAGAATGGATTCGATAAAAGTGTAAAATGCGATATTAAAAAAACATGAGCAATACAATTTAAGGCTTATTAAAAGATTAATAAAAATTAGCACACTTGAAAAAAATAAAATGAATAAGTCGAAGCAAGTTTCGTAAACATGTTGCTTAGTTGCAGTTACATGTTTTAAACTATTATTTAATAAATTATATCTATTTTTCAAGAATTCGTTTTAATTTATCGAAGTTCAATATTGATAAATATATTTAATAAAATATGAGAACTGTAAAGATTGTTACATGTATACTGAATTAGTCTTATTATTGAAATGAAATTTTACAAATTAATTGAAATTACAGTTAACTGAATTTTAAAGCTATTTTTTAATCAACTTTTTTATATTTATTATAAATATTAATAATACACATTAGCTCAATTAAAAAAAATAAGAGAACAATTTTCCATTAACATATTTCTTACTTGTAGCAACTTGTCTAATGTAATACTCAATAATTTCAGGAAAGATAAATTTAATTAATCGAAGTTCAGTAGCGATGATCCTATATATTTAATAGAGTGCAAGAACTGTGAAAACTGCTTTAGGTATATCTAATTGTACTAATTTTTTATAGAAATTTTACAAGTGAAATGAAATTGCAATTTATTGAATTTTGCTGAAGCAAAATGTATACTTTTTTCATAAAATGTAAATCGTGAAGAATCCGCAGGCGTTTGATGTTTAATATCGCTTTTGTAGTAGTTACATATCGTAAAATCTAACAGAAAAACTAATTTAATAAAATTGATTTTTTAAATAATTCTTCAGGCGGACAAAATTTTTATGATCTTATCTTTGAATCAATTTAAAATTCGTATAAGCATTAAGTCTGGAGTTGATAGTGAAAATATGCATAAACTGACATTTTATAAAATGGTGAAAATGAAGTGCATATTTCATTTCTATTTTCATGATAGATTTTGTGCTCAGTATATAGCTAATCAGAATATCTGAATTACATTTTAAAACGCTTTAAGGATTTTTAAAATTCAGTCGAAAGATGAATTATTAAAATATAAATATGAAAATTCTTTGGATTCGAATGACTTTGAAGATTTTAATTCTATCTTAATGTGCTGATGTAAATATGCATCTACTCAGTTACGATGTCACGTACGGCAGGTTAAAAAAAATAACGAACGATGGCTATAACTTCATTTTTAATTAAAGCACAAATAAAAGAAATATACCGTTTTAATTTGCATAAAGACTTTTATAATTGTGTGCGGATTATTTTGTCATAAAGGGTCGCCTACATATTCAATATTGCAAAAACTTTTTTTTAAATACTAACAGTCACGTTTGATAGTTCATTTGTGTTCCTCGGATCAAGCATGCCCAGAAATGTTATACCGGGTGGTTATAATATAAGTATCTCTATTTGGAGCTGTCTGTAGCTTGAAGGAATAACCCGAATGAAACCAAAATCGGTACACTTACTATTTGAGAAGGGGGAAGCAAAATGGAACATTAGAAAATAGTTGAAATAATCACCAACAGATGGCGCTGCGGGACCTCTCGGTGCAGACGCCGTTGTAATCATCAGCAAAATCAAGAACCTCCATGACTTAAAAGATAGCATATCACAAAATGTGCGAAACATCACTCCTGATACGTTACATTCTACAGTTGATCACATGGTGCACTGTCTAGATTGTGTCCTCCAGCACAATGGCCATGTGGAACCTGAACTTGGTCGGCACCGCCATGCGAAAACATAACCACATTCACTATGACATTTTCAATTAATTAGGTATGCCATCCAGTTTTACCCCTTAATTCTTCGTTCTTGTGTTACACATTACATTTGACACTCAAAAGCGTCATCTGTCGGATATTATTGCAATTATTATTTTATTATTATTCCATTCTTCTTCCGTTTTCTCGAATAGTAAGTGCACCGATTTTCGTTTCATTCGGGTTATTCCTTCAAGCTACAGACAGCTTCAAATACAGATACTTATATTATAACCACCCGGACTTTTTTATTAAATCTGCATAGAGTTGCAAAAGAAAATGCATTATGGGTTTATTTAAAAATTTTAAAAGAAATATTGAGTTATTACATAAGAAAGTTCCGAGAACATTCAATTAGTAACAGGACAAACTGTAATGAAATTCTGAGTGTAAAATAAAATATTTATAAAAAAAATAGAATTTTTCTGTTTGATTTTGTTATATTTGTTTTTCAGTCGATTCAAACGGTAACAGGAAACTCTATCCTTAAACCATTGAACGTAGAGCAATAAAATTTAATTCTATCTCGAAAGTTAATGATAAGAATGAGCTTCAAACACATAGTCATGTTTCCGAAGATGTTTACTTTATCATCATGTAAGAAATGATGTAAGTCATAATTGATAGTTTTTTTAAATGAATTTATAAATAATTTTCGTAATTAATGTTTTAAATTGTAAAATGTGTATATTATGTTTGGGGAAACTCCGTGTATTGCATCATAAAAAAATCAATCAGATGATTTTATGGGAATATTCAAATAAAAGTTTGTCACGTGGATATAACATTAGCAACTTCAAACTTTGACCCCTTCCAACTATATAAAGGTTTAAGAAAAAGTAGATAAAATTATATGCGTTACCGCGCTGCTTTGATACAAGGAACTCCGTTAGTGTCAAAGATGGGTGCTACTATTTAAAAAATGAAATATTGTGCAATTTTACATATATTTTCGCAAATGTTCGACTACATAAACCGCGTACGATTATAAAGAACCTTATATAAATTAAAATTACTTTTATTCTTTCATTAATATAACTGAAGATATAGCTATTGTTTGGATATTTCTTGGCGTATTGCACATTTTTAAATCGACAAAAACATCGAATTTGTTTTTACTCTCTCATATTAAAGTTTGCTGAATTTTTAACAACCCGAAACAAAACCAAATTTTAAAATTTTGTGTTAGAACAAATTATTTTATGGTAACAAATCACTCCATATGCGGTATAATGATGGCTCATTTTATTCAAAACGGTTATATTGCAGATTAAGAAAGCACAATTTTATTTTAATTTTAACATCTTGTATCCCCTAGTGGTTGGCTTGATAATATTCTTTCCCGCCCAGCACTTTTAAATAAACTAAAAAACATCTTTAAGTTCTTGATGGATCTTTCTAACTTGACCCGCTCCTGAGAACATCATTCAATCTTAAACCATCTTCACTGCCCAGTGTCGCGTTGGAGGTATGTCTCTGGCAGTGAACTACCTGTAATGTACTATTTCCACCCCGCCCCCTGTCGCGTTTTCTGGCGGGTTCAACTCCAGCTAAAATATGTATTTTTTTTTTTTTTTTTTTTTTTTTAAGACCTTAATAAAGGGACCGGGAGGGACATCTATGCTCTACAGATCTGGTTCCCAGTCTGAGCAGTCCCTCTTAGGCATTCAAATAAATGAATGCACTGGTAATAACCTATAATATTGAATCCTCAGTTAAGGTTACATTGGACCATCAAAATCAACTTTTTTATTTCTCAAATATTTTTTAAAGAGATTTTTGAATATAAATTTTTGTTCATAGTACTATTAGTTATAAGTATGTAAAATTTACTTAAAATATCTTTAATCATTCTTGAGCTTTTAAAATGTTAAAATGCTTCTTGCGCATTCCATTTTTAGTTAGTTTCAACATTCTTCCACAATAATAATTGTATACATAAAATTGAAAGTTGCTAAAATTTGTTGTTTATTGCATAAATAAAGTTTAACATTCATATAATTTGAATTTTGTAGATTTTAAATGAAAAGTTATCGACATTTTTATTTCATTCTGTTTTTTAATTTAAGTACACTTAAACGACATTATTTTTAATAACATATGTTTAAACATATAAGGAGAATCTGTGAGAAGTTTAAAAAAATGGAAAAAATTAAGTACGTATAGGACATTTAAAAAAAAAAACATGTAAACGATAAAAATCTTCAATATGTAAAAAACAGATTTTAACGAATAAATGATTTATAAACGCTAAATATTATTTTTTAAACCATTTTAACTATAATCATTTAATCATTCTTGAGCTTTTAAAATGTTAAAATGCTTCTTGCGCATTCCATTTTTAGTTAGTTTCAACATTCTTCCACAATAATAATTGTATACATAAAATTGAAAGTTGCTAAAATTTGTTGTTTATTGCATAAATAAAGTTTAACATTCATATAATTTGAATTTTGTAGATTTTAAATGAAAAGTTATCGACATTTTTATTTCATTCTGTTTTTTAATTTAAGTACACTTAAACGACATTATTTTTAATAACATATGTTTAAACATATAAGGAGAATCTGTGAGAAGTTTAAAAAAATGGAAAAAATTAAGTACGTATAGGACATTAAAAAAAAAAAAACATGTAAACGATAAAAATCTTCAATATGTAAAAAACAGATTTTAACGAATAAATGATTTATAAACGCTAAATATTATTTTTTAAACCATTTTAACTATAAATAAAGAAATAATAATATTTATGACACATTTCCTAGATTTTTATTATTTTATGATTAATGTAAACATTTTATAAGTCGACTAATAAATATTTCTGTAATACTTGAAATATCAATATTTTAATATGTAACTAATACTCCATAATATTAGTTAAGCATATATATGTCTTTATTATATGCAAACACAACAATTTTGTTTTTAGTTATCTAAAAGTATTTTATAAGTTATAATAAAATATAATTTCATAAAATAACCTGAAGATAGAAGATATACTTGAGAAAGAAGAAATAAAGAAATTTTAAATTTTCTATAATCTTATTTTCTATTATTCTTCAGTATGTGAACTTATTTCTAATAACATTATAAATAAACTTTTCACATTACCTGATATTTGTTATTTTAAGAAGGAAAATCTTCAAATATTACAGAATATTTTCCGCATAAATGATTCGTTGCTGGCAAAGTAGAAAATGTACGCGCCTTTATAAGTTTATTATTGAGTTGCGTCACAAAAATAACATTTTGATGAACATTTTAAGTATTTTTTAATAATACTAGAAAGTACCCCTCAGGATTTGATGGTAAACAACTTGAAAGTTTCATTACAAATATGTTTGAATTTTTAATTAGTTGCTTTTAAATTAAGTATTGAAAACTTGAAGAATTGCTATATTGCATAAGCGATTCTTATAGATATAAGGCAATAGATGGTGCTGTCACTACAACATACTCAATTAATGAAGTACAAGAATTTTAAGCTTGCAATTTGTAACCTTTTATGGTTGCTTGTTAACAGAAGTTTAACTAAAAATATTAATTGTATTGGTGGGGCATTCATTTTTACTTATTACACTCTCAAGAATTTGAAAAAATAACAATATGTAGTGTTTTCTATGTTTTTTTTTTAAACTACGCAAACTTCAAAATATTTCATTAATTTTATTTTTATTAGTCTCACTCTAAAATACCAAAATTAAAATTTGCTGCTTGCGGATAACGATTTATAATATATATTTTTTAATTACTTGAATTTTATTTTACACTTTTATATATTATTTAATTGTTAAACCACGGATATCAAGATATTTTTACGGATTACAGATTTTACAGATTTTATCACGGATATTTTTATAGTTCGTAGAGGAATATGTTTCCTTCTTTTTATTTGCTTTTGCTTTTCTTTTTTACAGAAAATAATCACATTATTTTCTTAGAATGTATATGCTTTGATTTTCACACATGTGATTTCATTTTAACTATATATATATATATATATATATATTGGATAATGGTCATAAAAAAATATAGCAAAAAAGATTAGATCAGTTCAATTTACTTAATCAATAATTCGATGCAAAATTTATTTATTTAAATATTTGTAATATAAAATTAGTAATTTATAAAAATAATGTTAGTCGTTAAACTTTACTTAATTATAAAACATCCTAATTAAAAAGTGCAAATCATATTACTTCTCCTCCTGAAAATATGACAGTAATTAAAATGATTATAGCCCAAAATCATTGCAGAAATCATTCTGTTGGCAGCGGGAATCGAACTCGCGTTCTATGCAGAGAACCAAAGCTTAAAATTCAAAGCTTTATATCACTGATTTACGCTGACCATGTTGTGCTGTACGTTAAAACTGAACAGGTTCTATATTTAATTTTACGCGTGCTGAGTTATATCCATTTTGTGCTGAACTTAAAATATCGCCTTCTGCTTTAATTTATGATACTTATGACAGAATAAATATTCATGTGCTGTCCTGTAAAAGTCACAGTTGTCAACTTTTACGCATTTTTGTTTCCACTATATTTTAACAGAAATTTTTATCTTATTTGATCGCAGATTTAAATACAAAATTTACTGTTAGGGCAATATAGGGCAAATTTTACTATTGGGTAAATAAAGGGCAAAAATTACTGTTAAATATTAGTGATAAGATAAAAACATAAAGCTTGGCAGCTATGCAAGGATTTTTTAAATGGTCGTTGCTGAAACAGCTGTTGCCTGCGGCTGCAGAAAAAATACGCATAACATGCTTTAAAATATCGTAATCGTTTTTTGTTTGTCTCAATCTGAAGTCGTGTTCATAAAGATTGTTATGTTAAAAGTAAATATGATTACTTTAGAGTTTTTTTTTTTTTTTAAAATTTGAAAGTCCAACTGTACCCTTAATGTTCTTGAAATATATATTTTTTAATTTAAATTTTTTTACTTATTTACGACATTTATAAAATATGTATATTTTATTATTGAAGAAATAAAAGTTTTTTTACACACCCAGAAAAAGTTTTGTTGAATCAACAAAAATTTGGTTGACCCAAGAAAACTTTTTGTTTAAATATAGGTCAATGGAAATTTTGTTTGAATCAACAAAAAAAAATTTTTTTTTTGCAATTCCAAATAATTTTTTCATATCGTCAGCAAAAAATGTTTTATTTAATTCAAGTAAAATGGCTCAATTTTACTTGAATTTTGCTAAAACAACCAAAGTGTACTCAACAAAACATGTTTTGTAGTTTTAATCAATTCCTTTTTCTGGGTGCATAGTAAACCCTTTTATAGAAGTCTGATTTACATAAGTATTGAAATAGCTGATACTGCTGAATATTGTGAATGATATTTTGCGGATAGTACGTCAATTAAAAATAATATATGCATTTATTTATCTCGTAAATGTCTTATGTCTTAATTGACAAAAAGGAAATTAATTTAATATCTTAAAAAGCAAAGTTGAAATGAATAGAACTATTTGAATATTTATTTAAGTCTTGTACAAATAAGTGTAAAATCTTTTAACTCTTTATATCACTGCGTTTCATATCTGCAAAATACCCAAACGTCCATGTTACTTATACAGTGGGATTTAAAAGACGATTTTATTTATTGCTGATATCTCTCATTACAGCAGTTCATATAAATTGTTCATAGAATTCTCAATAGACGACGATACCCAGTTAATTTTTCATGACAAAGTTTTGTTTATCCTTTGAACAGTTTTGCATCATTATTCCTAAAATGAATTTCGTAAATTTTGTAAAATTAAAAAAGTTGGAGATGTCAAAAATAGATTTTTTACAAAGGTAATTTCCTGTACTTTAACATTTTGTATTAGAAAATTGACGATATTTTTTTAGAAGTATGGAATTTTCTGTTTATTGCAGATGTAAAAAAAAAGAACCTTCTTGTCAGTAATATTTTATTTTTATGTTTTAAGAATTTGTATTACTTTTTTACATGCTTAAAATGATGTATTCTAATATCTGAATAAATGTTTTTCAAATCGAAGTTGTTGAGTCACAAAGGGTTAAGGTAACAAACTTTAAAACTTACGCTATTTTTTTATTTCCAAAGATATCTGACTCCTTAATATCTTTTGCAGTTGTCCAAAAATAGATTTTTTACAAAGGTAACTTCCTATACTATAAGATTTTGTATTAGAAAATTAACGCTATTTTTGAGAAGTATGTAATTTTTGGTTTATTGCAGATGTAATAAAAGTACCTGTATTCAGTATTTTTTTTTTCTATGTACTACAAATTTTTATTATTTTGTTACATGATTAAAATGATGTATTCTAATATCTGAATAAATGTTTTTCAAATCAGAGTTGTTGAGTCAAAAAGGGTTAAGGTAAAAAACTTCAAATCTTACACTATTTTTTTTTATTTTCCAAATATATGTGAATCCTTAACATCTTTTAAGTATAAAAACAGAGTATAGGTATATTTCTAATGCTACCGCCAAAAAATATTTATAGCGAAAAAACATTTTGGTTTTCATTATGGAATGATTCAGAAGAATGCAGTTTACAGGAGCGCAGTAACAGGCTTATTTCAGTCCATCCCACATAAAATAAGGCTTCAAAATTCATAAATGGAAACAGGGTTTTGCAGGTTTTTATATTTTTTTAACAATGAATTCAGAGTTCGCTTCAAAGATAGAATCCTAATAACGAGAGGCTCTTTTTTCGAGCTCATTGCAGATACATTCGCTGTCACTTGTCGATGGAAGAAGAAAAGCACAAGCGTGAAGAAAGTTGAGGGTTTTTTTGGTGATGTGGAAGAAAAACGGAAAGAGTTGGGGTAGCTAGGGGAATATAATGGCCTGCTGATCGATACAAACTGAGAAGTAACGTTTGGAGAAAATATTAGTTGACTGTAGGAAAAGATGGGAGAGGATAATAGTCGTGATTCATAGATATGTGTCTTTTATTGTGGAAGATGAAAAAATAGAATATTAAATTACGCAAAATCAGATAACATAATAACAGGGCTGCCACTGCCGGCTTTTTTTTATTATTTTGTCTACTACTATTTTTAAACAAAAATCATTATATTAGATTTCTTCTAATCTACCAGATAAATTATTTTTGTTTGGAAACACTGGTAGATAAATTATAAAAAGTAGTCACCAGTGGCAGCTCAGTAATAGGAATATGATGCCAAAACGTATGAATAGACGCATTATTTCTCAATTAGGTATAGTGATGCTTTCAAGAATTTATTAAAAAATATATATAATAAGAATACCCATACGTTGAGCAATAGCTTTTACAAATACTGTTATATTTGTTTAGAAAAATTTAGAATTAAAAATAATTAGTCTAATCAAAGAAAGGAAACTATATTTGAGTAATGAGTATATTAAAAATTTTAACGTTGTAGAGGAAAAACGGAAAAAAAATGGTATAGCACTAGAGAAATATAATGACTTGCTGATCGATAAAAAGTGAGAGGTAACAGTTGGAGAAAACATTAATTGGTTGTAGGAATAGATGGGAGAGGATAATAGTCGTGATTCATAGTTACATGTATTTTATTGTCGAAGATGAAAAAATAGAAATATTAGATTAGGAAAAACCGATAACGTACCAGGAAAAAGATGCTGAAATGCGAGAATCTGACGCATAAATTGTCAATTAGCGATAGTGTATAATATTCCAAATCTCCAAATTTTATTAACATTTATCTCCCGAAACCTATTTTCATTTACGTTTTATAAGCAGAGCAGAAGATTTATAAACTAATAGTATCCATTTAAAAACAAATCGTTAATAAAAACTGATAAACCAAAGCGTAATTTTAAGTAGCGCCAGGTCAATATAGCTGCAAATATTTCACAATTTTGAAATAACCAAAATTTTACATGTCGATGAACTTCTTTATAGCATTTATGACAAGATGCATGCATCTATTCTTGATGAAAATCATTAAAACAAAATTTCTTTTCATTTAAACATAAAACATCAAATAATTTTTTTAATAATCAACAATTACACAGGCTTGCAAAAGAGTGCCTTTTATTTTTTTTTTCTGCACAATTTCAGATGTTTATAATAATTTGCAATGCACTGAGCTAAAAAATGACGGGCTCTTTCCTTCTATCAAGTACAGTGTTATCAGACAGTTTTTAAAAAAAAAAATCAGATTGCTCGATTGCCTCCCTTTTTTGTAGTAGTAGCATCGTCTTATTCAATGACATATTAAATAAGGCGAAAATAAAGAGAAATATACTTTTTCAAAACAGTGGTGGTAGTCAAACCATTTGAATAAAAAATGTAGTGGATCGGCAACACTGATCATGTAATGTTTTATGACATATTGAGGATGATATCTAGGAAAATAACACAGTAGATGTAGCAGAGTGAAAACAAATACTGAAAAACTGCTTAAAAATAAGCTGCATCTTACATTTTATTAATTAGTTACATTTTGCATATATTCGAAAGCTTTATATATTATTATAATGTATTTTGTTCCTCTCAATGAAAGATGCCACCATCACCCTCTTTTTTGTCGTGTGCCCTTTCTGTCGTGTTACATATTCAGCAACAGTCTCACTTACCTTTGTCACTGCCTCGTGTTTTTATGACAAAATTTATAACTTATTATTTCGAAATCCTGATGTTTTATGACCAAATTTATAATTTACCAACATGACGGAAATTATTGATTTGTGTCAAAACTGTACGTGATGGAAAATTGTGAGTATTTTCTCGAAATGAGCATAAGAAAAATACATAAGAAACTTCTTTCATTTTGAAGAAAAAAGTTACATTTCAGTCCCGTGTTAGTCTTAAATCTCTAAGGAAAAAGGTAAAATTGCTTTGTAGTCCCAACTGCAGCTGAAAGTACCACTTCTAAAACTACTCTAAAATGAAGTAAAATGACAAATAATATTATATCTCTGGTTTCAAAAAATTATACACTGGACTTACCAACAAAAGTTGAGGCTTTCAAAGCAGACACCAAAAATAGCACAATAAGATTGAAGCTAGAATAAGAAACATACGTTGGAAACTATCTCTTAAAAACATTTTCTACTTCGAAGAGCTACTACAGGACTGCCACTGGTGACTATTGTTTAATTCCACCTTGCACCACTTTCTCAAAAAAACCTCTCTCGCATACACTTTGACAGCATGTGCAAGAAAAATGTTCCACAAAATTAACTAATTCTATTCGTACCACAAAATAGTGGTACGAATAGAATATAAAAATAGTCGCCAGTGGCAGCCCCTGTACTAATGGTATCTATCGATGATAGAGAGAAGTATTAAGCACTTTTACTGCAGCGTGGCGTTCGAATTGAATAGTCAAGTATTTTTTATAAAACAAGATAAGTGACTTAATTTCAGAACTTTCACTTTGTAAAATGAACAGGTGAAATATTAGATTACGCAAAAGGCAGATAAAGTAAGTTAAAAATAAAGCCAAAATAAGTGAATCTCGCAGGTTATTCGTCAAGAAGTGATTGTGATCCTTGTGTATATAAATGAAATGTCATTTTTATATTTGTTTAATGAAGTTGGAATTTTTAATAAAATTACCAAATCAGAAATAGACAAAAAAATAAAAACGATTTTTAATTAATGTATTGAAATTTTTAACGATGTAGAAGAAAACGTAAAAGCATTGGAATATCTAGAAAAATATATTTGTTTGCTGATCGATAAAAACTGAGAAGTAACAGTTGGATAAAATATTAGATGACTGTAAGTATAGATTGCAGAGGATAATAGTCGCATTTCATGACTAGAAATATTTTACTGGGGAAGATAAAATAATATAAGTACTAGATTACGCACAAAACGGATAACATAATAGGATGATGGTGCAAAAATATGTAAATATTACGTATTTTTTGTCAAGAAGTGGTAATGATTTTTGTTCATATTTTTATGGGTGGTGGTAGTATATATGTTTAATAAAAATGTAGTTGACTAGGTAAATATTAGCTGACAGTAATACAGATGGGAGAGGGCAATAGTCATAATTCAGAGTTTTGTTTTCTACTATGCCTCATGAAAGAATATACTAGATTATTCAAAACGAGATAAATATTTGAAAGGTCATGTCCGCATTGTCAGAATCTGGCGCATTCTTGTCATGTAGCGGTAGCCTTTTTATACATACTTTTTAATAAAATTTAGAAATACAAAAACTCGACCAGGACTGAATTAAGTGGCAAAATATAGCAATACATAAATAATGAATGATTCAAGGGCTTCTGAAAATGTAGAAGAAAATCGAAATGAGATGAATTGCCCAGTTAAATTAGCCTGGTGATTAATGTAAACTGAGAAATAACTGCTGCAGAAAATATTATTTAATCGTAGAGATAGATGTAAGACGATATAAGTCGTAATTCATTTCCAATTTTCTTTTCTGTGTAATGTGAAAGAAGTATGAAAAAGCGAAAACTAATAACATATAACGATATGGATTTTTGTGCATATTTTTTATGGGTAGTTTAATTTATCTGTTTCATAAAACTCGAATTATCAGATTAAAAATAGAGTAAATGAAGAAATTAAACAATATTTAAACAATTTGTGTATTCGGGTGTTTTGGCAATGTAGCAGATAAACGAAAAATGTTGTAGCACCTAGGGAAATATAATGGCCTTCTGATCGATACAGAGAAGTAACAGTTAAAGAAAACATTAGTTGAGTGTAGGATTAAATCAGCGAAGATAATATTCGTAATTCATAGATTTATGTCTCTAACTGTGAAAGATGAGAGTAAAGAATTATTAGATTACGTAAATATATTCTAATAGGAAGAAAATGCCAAGATATGTGAATCTGAAGTATTATTTGTTAAGTAACGATAGTTATTTTTGAGCATAGATTTATATTATATTTGTAAATTGAAATTGAGGATATAACTTTTTTTCAAAACTGGAAATCTACTTAATGTTAAAAATTCAAATTGATTATACGAATAGATTATACGAATATATCATATTTTTATATGCGAATTTATAATATGAAACTTCTGAGAGTATTTTGCAAAGTAAATAACATATTCAAAATATGTATCACATTAGAGCTATATATTGTTTATTGTGATTAAGTCGTTTAGCCAATTAGATATTCTAAAAATATCTGTTAAGGTTGAGGAAAGCATTACATTTTTATAAAGACATCCTTTATTATTCACTAAAAAACATTTATATCATACATTTAAATTGTGAAAATATAGACCCATTCTATATATTTTTTAAATGATAAATTAAAGAAAACTATATAGTATATGCCATGTAAAATGCTTGGCCTTCTTCAAACTAGTTATTTGAATTACACTAGTAACCAATAAACGAAGCAATTGATTTTCCATTCACTGGGGATTGATTAAAGTTTCTTATATCGTATTTTGTCCGTTATTCTGTTAAACGTTTATTTATGTAGTTTTTAATGTAGATAAGTATAGCAACATAAGCTAGATACAATCTTTAAATAAAAAATACAAAATTTTCAATTTATTTAACCCCTTAGCTCATGATTTTGTTTTCCCAAAACATTATTTGAATTAGCATATTTAAAATGCTAATAAACATTGTGTAAAAATTAATTTATGCTATAAACAAAGCCTGTATGTTTAAGATATACCACTAAAAATAAAATTGATGTAAAAATAAAATGTATGTTTTCACGTCAACCCTTTGCCATCTCTTTTACATCGGACGACCCATGGAGCTTGGCCTTCACACGTAGTTCTTATAGTCAATGCTTACTATCGATGATAAAGATAAGTATTAGCCTTAAGCCGTTGAGTTTTCGCCTTTCGATTCTTACCCCAGTTGTTTTGTATTCCATGTATTCGAATGCCATTTGGTGTTAAAATCTATTGATGAAAGGAACAATTACTTTAGAACACAGTAAGCGCATTTGTAACGCTCTAAACTTTAAAAATAATTTATACATGTGTGCAGAGCGTCATAACTTTGGGGAATAGACTCAGAGGTAGACGCGCTGAGCGCGTTTGTAACGACCTAAGGGTTAAACAATGATCTTGCAGCTTGCCTTTGAAATTGAATAATCAAATATTTTTATAACAATATAAGTGACGTATTTTAATAACGACATAACTTGTACTGTGTAAAATGAAAGTTGGGAAATAATAGATTACGCAATAGACATAAAATGTAAGTGCAAAATGATGCCAAAATAAGTGAATATGGCACGTTATTAGTCATGAAGCGATTACGATCCGTCTGCTTTTAAATGAAATGCTATTTTTTTTATTTGTTCGTTGATCTTGGAATTTGTAACAAAACAAAAATAATTTATTTAACCCTCTAGCTCACGATTTGTTTCACAATCGTTGAATTGGCATAAGTGCTAGTCATAGTGCAAAAAAATTATATTTCTATAAACGACTCAAAATAAAATTGGAGTCGAAAATTATTTTCAATTTTTTTTTCTTTTTACCATATAAGTTAGGAAATATGAAACTCAAGTAATCAAGAGGGATAATTATTTTTACATCATGCTTTTTATTTATACTGTTTCTTTCATTAAGTTTAAAAAATGTATGTTATATTGCAATTTACATCAACTCTTTTTCCGTAATCCTCGCCATTGGGTCCCAGGTTCTCTTTATATATATAATCAAATTAACAAACATTGATATTTTTTATTTAATTTAAGAATTTTAAAATAGAATTCGAAACATGTCACGGTGTCATATTTATGCGATTTTTAGTTTGGGAATAAATAATTGAGACCAAAAAAAAAAAATCTAAATGTCAAAATTAAATAAAATTTTAATGAAAAGTATGGCGGGTAACATCATAACGATAAGTTGTACTTATTTTATTTTTTTAATTTTTTAATGATTTGATACAGAAGAAATGAAATAAAATATAGAAGTATCGTTTTCTTACATTTATTGGTTTGTGATGGTAGAAATCTAAACATCATTAAGGTAATTCAAATATCTTTTGATATGGGATGAAATGGGACTTTGTTGGGTATCGGCCAATGTTGGCCATATTTCCAATAAAAATGCATTAAGGGAGAACTTTTGAAGGGAAAGTGACCCAAATCATCATTCTCGTACAAGAAAAACCCTGAAAATCTTGCACAATATCCTTGTCGAGGCCGTGCTGTTTTCGATTCTGTGAACATCGGCCCAAACACGTCACTTTGGGGCCTGTATGCTAACCACTGGGCTGAGTGTGACATTCTTTTGATAAAAATGTATTCAAATGTATTCAAAATAAATATCATAAATGATAAACATTATACCTGTACACCCTAATGTGTTGAAATGTCAATGTGTTTTCCTGGATAAAAAAAATTTAGAGATTAATTAAATTGCTGCGAATAAGAAGATACATCTAACTGTCGAAAATTCTTCTTGTTAGGCTAGATTTTTATTTTATTATCGGATAAAAAATGAGAAGCAATATCAAATTTCATATTCATTCTCTCAAAAATTTTCATGAGAATGTACATACATAATATTTGTGTGCGTAAAAAATGTAATGAAAAAAATTATCTGTAGCAGACATCGTTAATTACCGGAGAAAAAATAATATCCGTGATTTTAAATATGGAACCTTTATACCTTCTACAATGTTTCAGCCCATATGCTCTGAAATTTGTAAATTGCTTTATATTATATAATTTATCAGAATGGTGAAACATTATACGCGTTATCTTGTTTGTTTTATTAACTTACCTCGTAATTAATTGCTCTGAATTGAAGCAGATATAACTGATGAAATTAAGATAAACCTAAGCATTGAAATTCAATTTAAAGGAAAAGGCGCCCGAGGTTTCCCACTCGCTACAATAGGGCATCAAATTTTGGCTGTCTGCCAGTTTGAACGATTAAGGTTTGATTTCTCTGACAACCCTAATATCGTGTCCTTATCGAAAATATTCGGCAAGTAATAATCTGTAATGGTCCACGAAAGCCCTTGAAGGCTCTGTACGTCATACTCGAGATGTGCAATATGATGAAATCTCGTTGGTAGATTGAGATATTTAGCATGAAATTTATATTGAATATTACAATAAAACACTCATGAGAGTATAGTGAGATATTTAACTATCGAAAGATTTCTTTGTTGTCATATTACAATACGTTTTCTTTATTTAGCTTGTATAATGCTCATATATGCGTGTATAATGTATCACATATAACACGGAACATGTTCATTTAACTGCAGAAAATCCAAGAGATGACAATCATGACGGAGAAAAAAAAATTCTATAGCGTAATAATAATTTTTCAGGCATATTAAGTCCACCTTTCCTGTTAGTTTAGAAAAAGATGATGAAGTGGGTAATTAACCCGTCCCCTGCTGATGGTGCGAAAATGTTTTTCTTGTGAAAATAAATATTTAGATCAATAAAAATATTTTTGCTGCAAACGTGGTTGTTTTAAAGTTTATTAACTTTTTGTTTGGCTACCTATCACAGTTGTTTTTAAATTGTGAAATCACAGTTTTTGACTCATTGCAAAAAATATACAGTGCCTGTACAAGCTAAGTGTTTTGAAACATTACATAAATAATTAAAATTGAAATTTCGATGAATTGTTAGTCATCTTAGACAAATTTATGCAACTCATACTTTCATTTTCTGTTTATCACTGTCTGATTACATCTAATTATTGCTGATGGTTCGTTTTTGCACATAATTCTTAAACTTTGTAAATATTATGATTCATTTATCATAAAATTACTGTATGAAACAAAAACTTTAATAAAAGGTTACAGTGGCAAAGAATGGGTTAATCATTAACTACTGTTAGTGCACGAGATTAATTTTTAACACAATTATTCAAATTGGTAAAGAAATCATATGAGTTGTAATTTTCTAACTGGACGAAAAATGTCCGGGCCAGGACTCGAACTTGGGATATTTTGGCTGAACTTGCCCTGCTCTACCAACTGTTAGTGGTCTTACAGACCGCTGCTTTTTTCAATTTTCATAGTTTAATTTGTAATTTTCAGTTTAACTATAGATGCTAGTGAAATTTTGTTTTGTTTGCAGCAATAGTACTGTCATTAGTATTGATTAATTAGGAATTGGTGAATTTTAAGTTTATTACACAGATAAACAAATGTTATGAGTTAACTGACCTTTTTATTCATCTTTCTATTGTCATCTTCGTCGCGGAGATCGATTACAGTAGCTATGTGACAATTTTTGTCACAGCAGTTAAGGGTCAGCATTTATTAGGTCGTAATAAACGAATTACGGCACGTAAAAGTGCCTTAATTTCATAGTCTATACTCATATAAATTTATTGCAAAATCTGCATGTTGTATGCAACAACATTATTATTTCATGGTTGCTTTCATACAGCTGTTAGAAATATTCTGTGTATATAACCCATCCTATATTTTAGGCGAAATATATATGCGGAAATGAGTAAAAATGTGTCAATAAACTATTCTTTGCAGGAAAGTCGAGCTAGATATTTTCTTTAAATAATCAATTCAAAATTTTATTTTCCATGTTTACTAGATTAATAAATGAAGTTTTAGATAGGCTATAGGGCAGTGCAGTTTTTTGTTTCTAAAACCAATTTCTGTTTTATGTTTTTCTCCTACATTGCCGTGTTCATAAATTTTTGTTTTGCCGCCTATCCTACCATGAAAAAAGAAAGATATTGTCATCTATTTCAAAATTTTGAAATTCTAAAGCATAGATTAATGGTATCGCTATTCGTCGGAAAAATAAAAATAAAAATTAGTAGATTTAAACGTTTTATAATTATTTTTTATTAAGAAACTGGCCAAAAGGATGTGTTCAAAAAATAGTTGATTGACACAGATAAAATAGTTTTAATGGTATACATTTAATTTGTTTTGTAAAACTAATGATATACGACATCTACAGTTATTTGTGTAATATAAATTAATGTTCTTAAATTCAATTTTATACATAGCTTAAGACGCAAGAATTATACAGGTAAGCAAGATAGTTATGGAAGTGTCTTTGTTTGCAGTAAATATTTAAAAAATATATTTATTCAAACACAATTTTTTCCTGTTTTCGAATTAACCACATGAATTGTTTCTAATCAATTTTAACAGACTTAGAATATTTTGAAACCGAAGTTCACTGAATAAGTTCTATTCGAGGCAAAAGTAGCGTTGATAGAAATTTTCGGATTCTACATCTAGTTAACAGGTAAATCACCAAATTCTCATTATAACGTTGTTTATTTTCATACTAATATGTCAGGTTGAGAAACTCTTATAATCTATAAATTATTAAAATATTTTTCTTTTTGGACTGATCGCAGCATTATGTGTCGACAGGTGTCGTGCATGTGTTGCAATAAGCAACTTTTCCATTTTTCTTATTTATTCCCTTTCTTAAACACATCATTTTATTCTTAAATTTTCTCTCCCGTTCCGTTTGGGCTTTTAAGGTTCTGAGGTACATGCTAAATATCAGCCAGTAAATTATTGTATATATCTACATGTGTCAGCATATAAGGACAGCAATGTACCTCGAATGAGAAGCATAATAAAATAAACACAAACCAGGAAAACCAGAACACAAATTTATACCCTGGTTGAAATTAATGATATTTTATCATCCCCATACAAATGATCAGAAGTCGTTCATTTCTATATCAGTCATGTGAAAGTCATGTAATATATTCTTAGAAAATCTTAATTAACATTGTATCTACCTTCAAATCCAGGTTCTGCGCAAAGAGTTCTGTTGAGCACTAAAATAATATTCAGTATTATATTGATTGGACTTCGGTTGCTATCAAGTCCAGTCAGATTAATAGTAAAGACCATTTGAGTGTGCGACTGAGATTTTAGTGCTTCACCAGTAGTTGATGTAGATTTTGAATATCAGAGTACAGGTAGTAACCGCTTTCGGAATGTATAGACACAGTTAATACTAATTAACGTAAATATATCTCCCAGTTTGGGCCCCGTTGTGTGTGCTATACTTTAAATCTGAAATGCACTTTCTCTTGATGTCTAAGTTGAGTTGGAAATCATATCTACGGAAAGTATAATCTGTAGATATTTATAATTTTGTCCAATTTTTCGTTTAGAATACAGAAACGGGTTTTTTCAGCAAAAACTGAAATCTTCTAAATAACTCAGGTTTTCCCTTAAAGACGTGTATCAACTCAAATACATTTAGTCACAAAAGTAACCATGCACCCCATATCTCAGATAGTAAAGTCATTTTGAATATCAGTGTAAAGGTAGACGCTTTAGGAATGTATAGACACAGTTAATACTGATTAACGAATATATATCTCATGTTTGCGCTCCTTAGTGTGTCATATATTTTAAATCTGAAATGCACTTTCTCTTGATGTCGAAGTTAAGTTGGAAAGTATAATCTGTAGATATTTATAATTTTGTCAAAATTTTTTGTTTGGAATTCAGAAATGGGGTTTTCAGCCAAAACTGAAATCTTCTAAATCTCCCAGGTATTCCTTGAAAACGTGTATCAACGCAGATACATTTAGTCACAAAAGTAAGCATGCATCCCATATCTCAGATAATAAAGTCTAAATTTTTAGCTTAAAAATGAGACACATATTTAGTTTGGTAACATTTCTTATTTCTTTAAAGTTGAGGATTAAAAATAAATAAAAGATTATAGAATATTATTTTCACTGTAAATTTCACAGATGACTTTTTTTTTTTTAAATCGAAAATTTACATCACAAAAGTAAGTATGAATTCTGAAATTTTAAAGATTATGAGCTGTTGTATGGACTAAATTTATTTTTAGGGTTCCAACCATTATAAGACTACCCACCCCTCTGTCAAAAAGTGGCAGAAACAAAACAATACGTACAAAAAATACCTCAGCAATTATCACTGAATATACGTTTAATCACTGAAATGGAATGTCTTTTGCGTTCTAATAAAAATAAATCCAACTAAGAATCCACCTCAAAAATCATCAACGATTCATTTAAACTGTATGATACATTTATTTGTATTAAATAATGTAAAATACAGGGTGTGAAAAAAAACCCTGATTGCTATCAGTTAATGGTTCTAGCGCATTCTCATCTCATAGTACAGTGTGCAAAAAAATGAAACGTCATTTATACTAAAGCATACGAAAACACTTGAAATAGACTGTAACATCGACAACCCATTTCGTGCTTTTCTAGTTCAAATTCATGTTTTAACAAATACAGTCATTGTGAAGACAATCTTTTAGAATAAAAAATAAAGTATCAAGAAAATTCATTCGGAAAATGTTTCTCTTCAATCTCCAAGATTATTTTCTCTTTTATTAAGTTGCAGATGTATGTGATATGAAGCAAGCAGTTGCTTATTCTCTTTTAGTATTCAAGTATGTAAAATAAACATGATTTCGTGGAAGTGCAATGCTTTTCCTTCTACTAAATCTGACGATTTGTGTCTGCTTACTCTCCACCATTTACTGATTGCTATCAGATTATTTTCACAAATGCATTCTCATATCGTCGTACGCATAACAATAAAATGTATCATTATTTCTACTGATATATACTAAAACACCTGTAATGAAGCATCATCAACCCGTTTGTTTTTGTAATTTAAATTATTATTTTTTAAAATAATGCCATGGAAATGTCAATAAAAAACAACAATAAAAGCGACAAAATCTTTCCGAAAACATTTCTTCTCTATCCTGTAAAATTCTCCAGATTTCGCTGCATTTTTATTAACCCCTTCGCTTGCAGACGAAGTAACTCTACGAAGCATGTATCCACTAGTGGATTGGATACACTGGAAACGAAAGAGTTAAGCTGCATAGTTATCTTATATGTGTTATTCTCACGAAAATGTGCTTTTTACGGTCACAAAAGGATAAATATTATGAAATGTTGCAAATTTTCTAATGTTTATTCTCATGTATATTTAAGTTTTAAATAAGCTATGAAATACATTTCTGACAAAATAATTTTAATATTTATCTTGAATCTTTTATTGAATTGGTATTATTGTTACTAAATTATTAACATATAAATTTTGTCCATGACCAAAATTTTGTCCCTCCGTTGGCACTGAAAAAAACTAAAAAATGTACTGTAGATGACAGTACACCCCAAATAATCATCAGGTAGTTTGGGAGAAAAAGCCATTTTTTTAGATACAACTCTTTGGTCTGTTGTGAAGTTATTGAATTTTTTCATATTATTTCTTTTTGAAGTTTGTCAAAGTTGTCAGTATATTCCCCTTGGTCATCATAAATAAGGTAAGATAAAGCTAATTTATAATTTAAATGCACATATTAGACAGGTTTAACATTGCATTTAATAAAAACACCTATTTCGCAACCTTAAAACCAAAGTACTTAAAAATTCAAAATTTAGTATTTCTGTTCTCCACGCAATTCCCCTCCGTGGACGTGGCATATCCATTTTTACTGATATTGTCTTGTTTTTCAGTCATTTAAAAGCATTGTGTGCAGTCTAAGGAGATCTCTAACACAAAGAGAAATTTGAAAAGTAATACAATCCTGGTGAGCATTGTTTTTCAGAAAATTACATTTTCTAAACTCAACAGTCTAGACAATTTTTTAGCTTATTTTCCCTTATCTGTGAGCATGACCCAAATGAATTAAACAATTTCTAACTTTATTTCAAAATAATTTTTACGGCAGATATAAACCTCGAACGTATTAATTAAAATACAAACTTTATTTTACTATTGAAGTATGTAAAATATACATACTTTGATATGATTATAAATGTTTTCTTTGATTCGAATTTTAAATCTCACAATTTTTATATCAAAGAGTTCGGTTTTTCAGCAATATATGTTAAGCTAGTGCCGTATACTTTACACTGTTAAAATTTTGCAGCAAACTGTCCAGTCATTCGACCGTTTTTAAAGAAAACGGTTGCATAACCGTAATTTAATCCCATTCTGACCATAATATGAGCAATAATATGGTCAGAATAGAGTTTAATTACGATTATGTAAACGTTTTCTATAAAAACGGTCAAATGACAGTTTGTTGCAAATTTTTAACAGTGTACATTATTTATGTATTGCAAGAAGATTTTTTTCACGAGCACATTCTCATCCCATAGTACACATAGCAATAAAGCGAATCGCTATTTCTACTAAAATATTGAAATACTTGTAGTGTTAGATCAGTAATCTAGTTTCCTGTTCTTCTATTAGGTATGACAATATGACTCCGCATTTTTTCGACTACAGAAAGTACAATTATTTTTGTCAAAAATGGAAAAAGTATTTACTCAAAGTATGTTCCATGAGCTGCAACATTCCCTCATCTGTCTGGCAAAAAACGACTTCTGCGGAGGAAGATGTCTGTTCGTTTGGAAGCATTTCATTCATGAAGCCCATTTTTCATTTCTAAAATAGAACTGAGCTGCTCTCCAGAATGGACGCTCTGTATGGAGTGAAATAAATAATAATCTGAAATAACACCATCTGGTTAATATAGCGGGTTGGGTAATTAATAAGAGGGGAGTGCTTTTTGAATATTCTTGACTAGTCTTGCAACATGTGGGCAAGTATGTGATGGCATCAAATGTGCATAATATGCTATGAACTGTTGCAACCGGGGCATACAATTTGTGGTGATTATTATAATCACCATTTAATTGATTTGAACGAATAACTAGTGCAAAAACGTCCAGAAAATGACAAAAATTACGACAAGGTTGTTTTCAGTATAAAAATGCTTGCCTTCTTGTTGCATGACCAGTCATGATAACTCTAAAAGCATTTCGCTGGAATGTGTTGCCACAATCACTGTATTTTTATGTGTTGTTTCGTCGGATTAACATTTGTTCCAATCTATGCAGAATGTTATTTTCTGAAAAGTAAATTCGTTTTCATGCAGAAATAAAAAAACGTCTTGATGAATCAGTTGTTTCAAAACGGTCAGACTTCCTGCATTGCAGAATAGGTTTGTTGTCTGACATATGGGCGACTGTTGTAACATCTGATAGAAAATACTTTGATTCATTTTTTTTTATTTTTTTCATTTTGGACAACGGATAAATGTCTTTTCTTTTCTCAAAAAAAAAAACAGAATAATGTTTATAGACATGATAGTTTACATTATTGTTTTCACTAAACACAGGAGTGTAAAACGCAAAGACGCAGGGAGAAAATTTAGTAATAAATCTTTTTTTTTTTAATCTTTAAATTATTATAAGATGAGAGAATGTTTTTAAGGTATTCTGTATACTTATGGTGAAATGTATATATGCGCACAAATTTATATCTCTATGATGAAAGATAAAAATATATTAAATTTTAACGTCCACCGTCCCCTTAAATCTTTTGCATTTTGGACAACGGATAAATGTCTTTTCTTTTCTCAAGAAAAACAGAATAATGTTTATGGACATGATAGTTCACATTATTGTTTTCACTAAACACAGTAGTTTAAAAGCTAAACATTAAAACAGAAAATAAAATATTGGATAATTAATCCAAAAAAAGTTTTCCCTTTAATAGTAAAGTCTATTATCTATTTCTCAAGTTGCAGATTTATCAGCTGTAAAGCAAACAACTGTTATTATAGCTAGGACATAAATTTTTAGAACTGACAGAAAAATCCAGATTATTAATACAAAAAGTTGTTTGGAATGTCTTCATGAGCATATTTACATCTCATACTGCACATAACAACATAACGAATCGTAATTTTTCTATTATATAAAACGCTTAAAATATGACATCATCAATTAACCCTCATAGCATGCATGGTCGCAGTGACGTCACTGTGACGTCAATGCCAGTCACAGTTGTCACGACACATCTGTGACCACAATGCCACCATTCAGTGAGGTCACATTGTGACTAAAATGTGGACTTCTTTAAAAATTATAAAAAAAAACATACAGAGCTTTTTCAAACATGTTATTCATCGTAAAAATACTTTTCTAGTCAATTTTTTTAATTTTTGTGACGTTACTTTGACGTCTTTGTAAATCACGCATGTCACGTCCCATCTGCGACCAAAATACTAATATGATCGGAATTCACACTGTGACAAAAATGTGAATTTAAAAAATCTTTGAAAATGAGAAGAAACATACATAGTGTCATCTTTACGCATTTGAGAGCCTTAGTAATTTATTATGCCTCTTGGAAAGTAATTTATATTAAGTTATTCATTTATCTAACTAAAATAAAATTATCAGCATAATATATATATATATATATATATCTTTTTAATTATGCAATTGTAAATTATCATAGAAACATACTTATTTATGAAAACTAGAAAATGTATTTTTTTTTTAACTTATTTTTTAATTAAAAAAATATAAAAGTTTTATTTTGTAGGAAAAATTAATAATTAGTGTTAAAATAACTTCAAAGAATTTTGTCAATTATAAATTACTTGTAATCATCGGAACTGGCAGAAAAATAATACAGTGGAGGGAAGTGTTGTTCACTGTGAAGTGCTATTAAAATGTAGACAAAATGCGAATAGAGATAATCCGATATTTTCAGAAAAGCAAAGTTTCTTTTTTGTATGCTAGGGCTTTATTTAAATTGTTTTCGTTTCTTTATGGATGAAGTAGGTTATGAATATCATAAACGTATAAAATAAGTAATTTGCTTCTGTTAGAAGGAAAATACTATTTCATTTTATTTTATCTCCAGAATTTTCAATATAATTGTTATAGCTATTATAGTCCATATTTGGAAGGAAAAAAATCTCGACATTTTTTAATTTAAAAATTGCATTTATCAAATTTGACATAAAATAAAATAAAATAAAATAAACGGAAGTCTTTCATTGTATCATCTGCAAAGCGTTATTTTGAAGCCTGAAAAACAACATATAGATATTGAACGGCGGAGGGGGGAGGGAAGAAGAAAACATTTATTCTTTGGTAAGGAATTTGAGCAGCTGCTCATTATTTATAATATGGACTCGTCTATCGTCTGCGGTCAAGATAAATTTGAAAAGTGGTTGTTTCATTCGGAAGGATTATTTATTCAAACTGTTGTAACTTGTAAGCATAAGATGAATTCAAGTTTTGTTTCATTTATTTTCAAATTTTGAAGAATTCTAGCTGGGTAATTTCGTGGTAGCTGTGTTACATATAAGTGTCAGTTATCCGAAATTTCTTGCTGGAAAAGATTCCCTCTAATATGACATGATTAATAATTTGCTAAAAATGGATAAAGGAACACGCGAAGATTTTTTAGATGGATATGCATTAAGATTTGGTAAGTACAAAATATGCTAAAATTAATTTCAATTTGTCTATACTTAAGAGTTACAAATTTACATTGTTTTAAATTAATTATTTGTAATATTTTTAATTCGTAATGTAAAACGATATATTCTGATTTTATTATGTTTTAGGACTTAACAGATTTTTAAACATAAATATAAGATTTTGTGAATTTCCATAGATTTGTTTACAGGTACTATTTCTTATTCGTAATGTATTTCATTTTAAAGAGACTTGATCAAAATTATTATTAATAATATATGAAAGGTCTTGCATAAAATATGAGTTTTATTATTAAACATTAGGAATTAATATCTAATATAGAACTTTGAAGCATTACAAAAATAACACGATGGCTAATACGTAAGGAAGTACTTGGAAATTTTAAATATTTAATAGAGAAATTTACGTCTGAGGGATTAATGTAAAATAATTATAATTATATTATTGTAATAGGGCACTCTTTCCAGTAACGGGTACTTTTAAGTAATTTCTTTAAAAAATATGTTTTTAATTACTAGTTATCGTTATTATATTCCACTTTTTAAATTCAATATATGAATGTATCTACAATATGAAACCAATCTCATTGTCACATTTCCACTTGTGAATGTAAATTTAATTGTACCAAAAGAAATAAATGAAAATACATAAAATTCCAGCAACGGGCATCCACCATTCCAGTACTGGACATCCACTGTGCCAGTAATGGACTTCATATAAAAAGTAATAGGTAATTGTTTTATAATTGCGTTTCGAATCTGAACTTAATGAAATTATACTAAATAAACACAATATTCGTTTTGAAATACATTTACCAATTAGGATATCAATAATTAATCAAATATTTATGCTAAAAATTAATTGTTCAAGCTAATTGTTGTTATTATCACAAGATGAATACTTTATGTATTTCGATAGCATATATAAAATACTGAATTTTAGAGAATTACATTTATTAGATTACTGAGACAATGATTTTGTATGGAGTTTAATATATATATATGTTACGGTCAATATGATTAATCTGGTCATTAATAATAATAACCGGTATTATTAATAATAACCGGCCATTATGTCCGGCCGGATTAATCATATTGACCGTAACATATATAGTATATATATATAATGAGAACATTTTTCGGAGTATCAGAATACATGGAATTGTGTTTCCTCTGACAATGCTTAAGGCTGTTCTTCAGTGAACTTTCCTACTGCCATCGCTAATTTTAAACCTATGGGCGAAGGATGCTTTCGTATATTTAAAATATCTCCTCAGGAAATAATTATTTTTAACTTCTGTTTTCCGTGTACTCTTCTTAAAGGATGTTTCTTTTTTTTTCCCTAGTTATCAAAATATTTCATTGTTCTCAAATCCAAAATAACTAATTTCTGACATATTTCTGAATTCATTTTTATTCGGAAACACATGAAATTGGCAGGTGTTCTTAATCAGAATATATTTAATAGAATGGCGTTTTCCATTTTTTGGTAACGGCGAAGATGTTTCAGAAAACACTAGCAAAGTCGGTGTTTTGAACCGAATTACCGACGCGCAGCGTCAGAAATGAAAAAAAAAACGAGACCGAAATTGATCTTAAGTATTTCATTTATCTAAAAATGGAAAACGCTATTCATTCCAAATCGCTTTAATAATCAGGCATGCAAGTGACAAGCGTTTAAATATTTGTTCATAAATGTGTCAGAAAGTTTCGTGATACTGAGCGAGGGGAAATATGGCAAAGTATACACATTTAAAGACTTCAATACTTAACAGCAAAATAGCATTGTTTTAATTATTGTCAATATTTTTGGTGATTACATAAAACAAATGGAAGTAGAAGTTAATTTAAAAAGTTTTTATTTGCACAATAGAAGTTCATATTATTGAAGTATTAACTTTTATTATAATTTTTAATGGATTCACATATTATTTTTATATTAGTATGCGTTTTTAACATTTATAATTTTCTTGCTTAACGGCTACATTAGCCGGTTTCCCAATCAGATGCAAAGTTTTAATTAGAATACAAGTTGCACAAAAAATATTATTGCCGATCCAATCCTTATCGTCGATTTTATCGTGATTTGGTAAAATCTTGTTATCCGAATCTATGCGAAATCATTTATCAGGTTCGGTCGGGTTGAGGGTCAACAGATTTTTTTTTGTTGTTGTTGTTGGGTTAGGGTAAGAATACTGGTTGAATCGAAATATAATTTTAGTCAACCATCATTCATGTTCAGTCATTTTCAAGAAGTATATAACCGGATTCGTGAATGACTCTAGATCCCATCCGACATCAGAAATTGTGTCGTATTACAATTTCTGATAAAATCTGGTTACTCGGTCGTATGCAAGATTATATTCCGAACAAGACTTACAGTAAAAACATTATACCCGACTCGGGTCAGATCGGGTTCACGAAAATCAGGTCACTCGACCACTAATCCAAATCTATTCTGTAGCCAAACAAATCCAAAAAGACCGATCCGAACTTTCTGGATTGGATTCGGGTAAAATCTGGTCACCCGACCCGGTGCAGTGTCGTCACAAACGTCACAAACTTGTAGCATAAAAAAATGTTGATCCGAACAATCCGGATAGGATTCGGGTAAAATCTGGTCACCCCATCCGATGCAGATTCGTCACATTTGTCACATTGAAGTCGCACGGTGACTTCACAAAGTAGTCACATTGTGAGGTCACAGAAAGCCTTGAAAACGGCCGTAACGACTTCACATTTAGGTCACAGTGACTTCACATCGACGTCACGTGACGTCACGACGACGGTCACAAAGTCACAGTGTGACTTCACAGTGACGTCGCCGTGACGTCACCATGCCTTACGGGAACTGTCAAGATTTCTACTTTAAATTATTATTTTCAATAAATACAGAATATTGTTTAAATAATTTCTTATTAAAAAATGAAAATTCATTCTTAAAAGGAATCTTTTTAAGAGAATTATCTATTTTTAACCCTTAACTGCTGTTTTTTCGATTTTCATAATTTAAGTAATGTTACCAGTGAAATTTCGTTTCATTTGGAGACCTAGTACAATCGCTTGGATCTTCTAAATAGGTGAATTTTAATTATAATAGCCCTATACATAAAGTTTAGTACATAAACAATGTCCTATGAGTTAATAGAGCCTTTTATAAATCTTTCAATCAAGCGGTCTCACAGACCGCTCACAATATCTATGTGACAACTTTTTGTCACAGTAGTCAAGGGTTTTATAACGAAAAGTGTTATACAATTCGTTAGTTTAGACATAAGTATTGTGTATATACAGGGTGACTTTTAATTAACCTACAACTTTTAACTGAAATAACTCTTGAGTCGTTGCAGATAGCACTACAAAAAAAGTTTCATTTAAAAGGACGTGGAAAAGGAATTTAATGGATAAGGTTTTCAAAGTGAGCTTCAAATGTGATACAATAGCGCAATTTAGCCACAAAGTTGTCAGTAACAAAATCGAGTGTTTCTTTTTTATGCTTGAAAGTGAGTCAGTTATGGAACTTTTGAGGCTAATAAGGTCTGTCGGCTTCTTTTTGTAAACCAAATCTTTCATATGACCCCAAAGATAGAAATCGTATAGACTCATATCTAGTGAATAAGGTAGCCACTTTTCTTATCATATCTCTTACCAATGCTCTAGAAGGCTTAGGTCGATTTCTGAATGTTGAAGACCACTTCAGTAGAAATAGTGTTGCATTTTCACCATGTAAATACCAATTTTTAACAATAAAAATACGATCTTCAGTTGAATATGACACTTTGGGAGACATTTTCAAAATTACTTTAAACTGACACTAAACAAATTCTTTTTAGGCCTTCTCTCACTGCACGCATTCGTGCTGCCATCTAGTGAGGCTCTGAGAAGTTATTTCAGTTTAAAGTTGTAGGTTAATTAAAAGTCACCCTGTATATATAATGTATGTTCACAGATATACTTTTAACCGTATGCTCTGATGTCCAATTTTATTTTAAAAGATCGCATTCTGCTGGTTGTCTCATTTCAATATCGTCGGGATCTAAGAATATGTCTGTCTTTCTGTTTTCGTGTCTTTCCCTTTTTTATAGACTTTAACTTTCGCATAAATTGGACAATCGGGACGAAAGTTTAATTTTTTTAAAGGTGCACAGTAGTGCATTACAATTGTAAAATAGTCGTTGCGTCATGTAAAGTTTTTTTACAGGGACATGTCAAAACTTTTAATATAACATCGTCTACTACGCATCAAATTAAGCGATATTTACAACAAAGGGAATTAAAATGAATGTGTATTTGACGTCTTGCATTGTGCAGGTAATCGTATTTAAGCCTAATACGATTCAATCGCCAGTTCGGGTTGGTGAAAATTTTTATGGTTGCGGATCGGGTATTGAACCGATTGATTCTAATTGTTTTGGGTTCAAGTCGGTTTCGGTTTGAATTTTCAGTCTTGTGGGTTGGGTTCGGTAAAACGTTTTTTCAAATGAAAATCCGCAGTATAGTTTCTGATGGAAAATCCTTATATTTGTATATAAATAAGTACATCCATGTTTTTTTTTTCTACAAAACATAAAATTGGTATTAGCGGTATAATTATAGAGTTTTTTTCATAATTCCATTAAAATATGGATTCATTTTCTTCCCAATTGGCTTGTCTTCCGACAAACTCGGGTCAGGTTTTGGGTTGACTTCAAATAAAACTTTCGCTTCCGGGTCGGGTATAACCCAAACAATGCAAGAAACTAATGTAGATAACAAAAGAGTGTTAAATGCACGATTGTAAGAAACTATTCCTTGAAGTCGGTTTTATTTCCCTGTCAAAGTGTAATGGTATTAAGTTGTATATTTGTGAAATTTGAAGCAAACAATTGCTAAGATAATTAAATTTTCTTCTTTATAATATTAACAGAAAAGCATCGTAAACCCAGTTTCATGTTTACTAATTTAAATTATTGTTTTCAAAATATGTATGATTAAAAAAATCAGTTTTATAAATCAAAAATTAAAATAAATGAATCCGGAAAATTCATTTCGAAAATGCTTTTCTAATCCTTAAGGCCATTCTTTATTTGCTAAATCTGCAAATTTATCAGATATGAAGCAAATATTTCCTAATATAGACTAGACATTAAATGAATAAAATTAACAGAAAACATCATTAAGACAGTTCGATGTTTTTCTAGTTAAATTCTTTGTTTAGATTCTTTTATTTTCAATATATACAGCCATTGTAAAAGACGGTTTTATAAAACAAAAATAGAAATAAAAGGATCTGGCGAATTTGTTTTGAATCCTTTTCTGATTCCTTAAATCTACTCTTTATTTTATTAAACTACAAATTTATCAGGTACTAAATAAATAATAGTTAAAATTGCTAGAAAATCAATTTATACAATTAACAGACAAACATCATCAATCCAGTTTGTTGTTCAGTAGTTTAAATTGACATTATCAATATACAAAGCCATTATAAAACACTATTTTATAAAACAAATATAAAAGAAACCAGAAAGTTCATTTCGAAAATGCTTTTCATCAATCCTTAAGACCATTCCCTATTTTATGAAGCTCCAGATTTATCTGATATGAAGCAAGTAATTCCTAATATACGCAAGAAAATAAATTTGTACAATTAACAGAAAACATCATCGAACCAGTTTCATGTTTTTTTTTAAATTTAAGTTTTCAATATGCACAGTCATTGTAAAAGTCAGTTTTATGGAACAAAAATGAAAATAAAAGGTTCTGGAAAATTCGTTTCAAATCATTTTCTCCTCGAAACTTCAGACGATTCGAAAAATTTCTTTCGGTTCGGGTTTCGAATTGACTTTAAATAGCATTTTCGTTTTCAGGTCGGATGTAACCCGAACCGAGCAGGACTTTTATGTCGATAACAAAATCATGTTAGCATAAAAACACAAATTGTAAGAAGTAATTCCTTGAAGTCGGTTTATTATTCTGTTAAACATTACTTGTATAAAGTTGTATATTTGTCAAAAATGAAGCAAATAATTGCTAACCTAGTTAGGAAATAAATTTAGATTTTAAAAATCATGAAGACAGTGTCGTGTATTTTTAATTTTTATTTTCAATATACACAAAGACAGTTAAAGACGATTTCATAAAACAGAAATGACGACAAAAGGTTCTGGAAACTTCTTGTCGAAAACTTTTCTTCTCAATCCTTAGGATCATTCTTAATTTTATGAAACTGCAGATTTATCAAATATGAAACAAATAGAAAATAATATTTACAATTAACAGAAAACATCATCAAACCAGTTTCTTATTTTCTTGTTTAAATTATTTTTTTTCAATACAAATCGTCATTGAAAAGGTCAATTTTATAAAGCAAAATTAAAAATAACAGAATCCGGAAATTCATTTTGAAAATGTTTTCCTCAATCCTCAAGTCCTTTCTTTATTTTATTGAGGTGCAAGTTTATCAGATATGAAGCAGACAATTGCTAACATAGCTAGAAAATAAATTTATGCAATTAACAGAAAAATCCAAATTATTGATCCAAAAGTTGTGCTAGCGACAGCTATGATGAATTCATTCAATTGCCAGATAAGAAATCGAAGAGATAGCAGGTTATTGGAAGAAAGGAATGCCATTGTTTGCATCTCGTATGTTTTTTTGAGAAAGATAAAAATTTTACCTTAAGAAGAGAGATTAATTATACAGCTATAGTATTATTTTTTACTTGAATTAAACGCATCTTTGTCAGATATGAAGCTAACAATTCCTAAAATAGTCTAGAAAATATTTTTTTCAATTAACATAAAACATCAGCAACTCAGTTTCAGGTTTATCCAGTTTAAAGTATAATATTTGAATTACAAAGACATTGATAAAAGATATCTTTATAAAGATAATATAAAAATATAAGAATATGTAAAATTGATTTCAAAACAATTTCTCCTCAATCTTGAAGACCATTCTTTATTTTATTAAGATGCAAATTTATCAGATATAAAATGAGCATTTTCTAACATAGTTAGAAATTAAATTTCTGCAATTAACAGAAAAATTTAATTATTGATTCAAAAGCTTTGCTAGCGACAGCTATGATAAATTCATTAAATTGTCAGATAAGGAATCGAAATGAAGTCAGGTTATTGAAGAAAGAAATGGCATTGTGTGCATCTCGTATGCTGGTTAAGAAAGATAAAAATCTTATCTTATGAAGAAAGAATTATTATACAACTATAATTTTACTTATTAATTCAATTAAATAATATAGTATTTAAATGGTTTAAGATTAAAAAAGGTGTAATATGAAATTAAATTTTCAACTATGATGCAAAAATTATAAATTATACAGTGCAGTTTTACTGTTCTAGAAATTTGGTTTATGTGTTATCTCTATTATAATCTAAAATGTTCCACAAATTAACAGAATTTCTAAAAAAAGTTATACAACAATTATTTTTAAGAAGAAAACAGACTTCAAGAAGATGTTTTTTACTTTTTTGCATTGATGTTTGCTTATTGCATCATTAGGCGTATTTTAGTGATAGCGGTTTGGCATTTCAGAGTATTTTGTGACACACATTTATTGTTATCGACATTAACTTCAAATGCCATTGTTGCCGCTATCACTCATTTTCACCTGCAGTAGACGATGATATATTGTAAAATTTTATGTGTCTCTTGGAAAAAAAATTATATTCTATGCGACGATTAAAAACGCAAAGCAGTATTGTTTACTTTAATATTCAGTTCAAATTTTTTTACGATTGACCAGTTTTACAAAAGCGAAAGCCTATAAACTAAACAAGTTGGAAATTGTAAGTCAAACGTGACAAATGAGGTGCGTTCGTAGTATAGCTAGTTATATAAATAATCAGATCTTGGGGATTTTTAATTCTGTAAAATGAATTATATCGTCTGTAGATTAATTTCTGTAATAAAATAAGTATCTCGGTCGCTTGACGATTAAACCTTGGAAGCTCATATAACAAGAAAGCACCGATTTCTTTTTAAAAAATTCAAATTTCTTAATCAATATTTTTATTAATATCTTCTAAAGATTTGATTCGATTTTCATAAAAAATTTAAAATGTCTCGACAAAATTCTGCAAAGATAATATATCTTAAATTTCAAACCATTCGATTGGGTAGTTTTTGCGTTGTTATATGAGAACGGGCGGACAGACAGACGGACGGACCAGACGACGACAATAGGTGCTACGTATATATATAATTACGAACGCACCTAAAAAGATATGAAAACAGAAAAAAATACAAGCATACCATTTTTTGGATCCTAATAAATTTGAAAAGAGATAACTTCTAAAAAAAGACTCTATCAATCAAAATCAAAATAATGAAAATCGGAACATACGTTCAACAGTTATGCGTGGACATACATAAATGAATAAAGCACACAAATGAAATATATAACGTTTTTGTTTGTTGTAGGTTAAAAAGAGAAAATCTAGAAAAAACACATTCATTCTCAAGGTTTTTACAATATTCTTAGCTAGCGGCTTATGCAAAACTTCAAATTAGCTATAGAGAAAAAGTATGTTATTTCGCAAACTTTCTTTATTTCTTTGGAAGAAACGAGAAAAATTTTCGTGTAAAGTCTTAAAAATTAAGAGGATGGCAATTTGAATAAGTAATTACTAAATGTCTAATATGCTAAATTTACTTTCTTTTTTGTTTAGTACTGGTTTCTACCTTGTACATTATAATTTATAATTATCTGAAATGATAAATGTTAAATAAGAAATATTGTAAATTTTCTATATTTTCTTGGTCCTGTCTGCTAGATTGCATAACTAAAAGATGTTTCAGGCGATATTTATTGTTGAAAATAAATGAATTAGTAATACATTTTGAAAGTTATTATTTTACAGTAATCCCATGTATTTACTTTTTAAAATTAATTTACAGTAAAACTTCTGAATATAACTGAGACCTCGGAATGGAATTTGCCCGCTATTCGGAGGTCTCCACTATTCAGAGATAAAAATATACAAATATATAGGTGTTGGGGATAAAAAATGTGTCCTCTAAATAAAGTCATCTGCTATTCGGGAGTTTGCGTTATGGAGGTTTTACTGTATTAGTGTCTAAATAATTATTTTAAAATGTTAATATTCTCATTCTATATGACGAATTTTGCCGTTTAATTGAACTTTTTTCAGTTTACATAAAATTTTAGTACTTACAGAAAATTTTACTGAATAAAACATACATTATTATAAATAAAGATTCTTTAGAGTTTCACATTTCTAAAAACATTTTCGGTATATTATTTACATTATTACCGAAAATGGTTCTAGAAATCAGCAATGTCTTGAATAAATGTTGTAAAAACGACTTTTATAAGCAGCGTTTTTACAATATTCCCAGCTTATAACATTCTCAACAATATTCTTAGAGGCTTGTGTAGAACTTTAAAAAAGTATGCTATTTAGCAAACATTATTTCTTTGGAAGAAATGCAAAATTTTTTGTCCAAAATCTTCTATATTAAGACAATTATACTGATACAAAGTAATATATCAAAGTAATTGATAAATACTTAATATTGTATAATTTCCTCACATTATCTTAACCCGTCGTTGGTCGCGCTATGGGTCTCTCCGGATAGACTTAAAAAACGTGAATTCCGCTTAGAAATGACCTCTAAATACCGTTGTTTTTCTTTAAATGTAAATTGTATTGTATTTCACCTAAAGAAAGGACATACAAGTATTACACATATACGTACTTACAATACGCGCATTGCATACAGTGGGGGAGAGTTTAGTGTGACAGCTTCTAGTGACGTCGTTTAAAATGGAGTCGACCAATAACTGGTTAAGTACTGTGTAGCTCCATAAGAAAAACACTGGAACCGGTTTAACCCCGGCATAACAGGATAACGGGATTGACAGGATAACGGGTTGGTAAACTTGATTTTAAGGGTTCGACCCTTTTTTTAATCCCCGATTTCCTCCCGTTCAATAGATGAATCGTAACCCACTCCTAAAAACTTGTTTACCCTACAGGTTTTGGAACCTTTTTAATAAGAAACTTTATCCAGAGACTTTCTTATCAGAGCTACACAGTACTGGTTTTTGTCTTGAACATTAAGAGGATAATGATATGAAATTATAGTTGTTAAATTATAATTTTTTTTCTTCCTCATATCTGCCGCATAAAATTAGTCAGCTGTTACATGAGCTATTTATTATTGAAAAAATATCAATATGTACTGCATCATGAAACAAATTATTTTACATTAATTCCACATATTTACCTCTCAAAACGAATTAAATAATATTTAAATTATTAAGCTGAAATGTTAATTTTTATTGACGATATTTCCTATGAAGGTTTGTCTGCACAATCCAACGTTCTTTAGCTTACATAATGCATAAAACATTTACAGAAAATTTGACTCCATAAAATAAATATAACTATAAATACAGTTTCGTTCAAGTTTCACATTTACAGAAATATTCTCTGTATTTTAACAACATTATGTAAAATGGCTCACAAGTACAAAGTCTTGACAGAATACTCTAGAAGATAAGGAACTATAAAAAACGTCCTTTAATTTCAAAATTTTTACTACATTTTCAGGTAGTGTCTAATGCAAAATTTCAAAATAGCTAAGCAGAAAGACACATGTGCTATTTTCCCACACTTTTTCTGTTATCTGTGAGAAACAAAGAAATTTTTGTTCAACATCTTGAACAATAAGGGAATAATCCTTTAAACAATTTGAATCATATAAACATTTGAGTAAATAATTGTTAAATACATTCTTAAAACATATTGGATTAGATGATCTTAAATAAACCCGTGAAATCAATTTGTTTAATAGCTCATATTAAAATTTAGTTGATTTTTAATATTTTTAACATAACGACGTTTAAAAGTTTCCATTAGAATTATTCGGAAATAGTGGAACCCAACAGGCCGCAGTTGGACCACACTAGGATACATAATATTTTATGTACTTCCAGAATTTTTTTCAGTGTAAAATAAACAACAGTATAAAGCAAGTATCATTCCAGTTTCATTTTTCCAGAAATTGTTTGCTATATATTCTGCATTATTATCCAAAACAGTCCACAAAGTATCAAAATCTTGAAAAAATGCTACAAAAGGAGGTAGACTATAAAAAAATGACTTTTATTTTCGGTTTTTACTATATTCACAGCTTGTGGCTTATGCAAAACTTCAGAATAGCTGGAGAGGAAGAAACTCATGCTATTTTGAAATATTTTTTCTATTATTTGTAAAAAATAAAAAATAAAATAAAGAGCAAGAATTTTTTTGTGTAAAATCTTGAACACTAGGAGAATGATACATTGCATAAATAATTGAAAAATACTTCATATTGTACATTTACTTTCCTTATTTTTAAGCATTTTTTTGTTTTAAACAATAAACGGATTATCATCTAAAATAATAATAATTAATTAATTAATATTGCAAATATATTATATTTTCTTAGTCATATCTGATACATTGAATTATTAAGCAGTTTTATGCAATATATATAGTTGAAAAAATAGTAATTAGTAATTTAAACTTATTATTTTACACTAATCCACGTATCTACATTTCAAAATTTATTTATTAATATCAAAATTATTAATTTTGAATTATTAATTTCCATAATCTTCTTCGACACATTTTGCTGCTTTTTTAAACTTTCTTCAGATTCCATAATTATTTTGATACTTGCGGTCGATGTCTAACCAGTTACTTCCGTACATTTTCGATTTAGGTTTCAATGTTTTCTTCTGAGGATATTTTCACTTTCGGGAAAGTGTTTTCAGAAATAAACAAGTTGGAAATTGTACATCAAACGTTATAAACGAGGTGCGTTCGTACTATAGCTAGTTATATAAATATTCAGATCTTGATGATTTTTAATTCTGTGAAATGAATTCTATCGCCTGCAGATTAATTTCTGTCGTAAAATAAGTATCTCGGTCGCTTGACGACTAAACTTCGAAAGCTCCTATAAAAAGAAAGCACCGATTTTTAAAAAAATCAAATTTCTTAATAAATGTCTTTAGTAATATTTTCTAAAGTTTTGATTCGATTTAAAAAAAAAATTGAAATGTCTCGACAAAATTCTGCAAAGATAATATATCTTAAATTTCAAACCATTCGGTTGGGTAGTTTTTGCGTTGTTATATGCGGACGGACGGACAGACAGACGGACGTACGGATGGACAGACGGACGGACCAGACGACGACAATAGTTGCTACGTATTTATATAATTACGAACGCACCTAAAAACTGCAACTAAAATCGAAAAAGTACGAAAGTACCCAGTTAGAGATCGACCTAAGCTATCCAATGCAAAAATAAAATATATAAAAATAGTGAAATGCAAACGAGAAATATGAAAAGGAAACTGCTATTGATTTAACTTCAGCTTGTGAGTGTCTTCGCGTCTATCAAAGGGTTGTTCTTATTTCGGTCAGAACTGAAATTTTGCAGATAGCATGTACTATTTTGTGAAAACGGCTAGTCAGCTTTCCATGAAATTTTAATAAGATGTATAGTAATTGAATGTACATGGAATGGCTTAAAACATCCATACTCAACCTGCGGCCCGTGGGCCGCATGTAGCCCACAGACTTTTTATATGCGGACCGAGATACATAATCAATAACCTCTATTTATTACATTAATTGAGATGCGTATAAAAGTTTTTATTTTCATGGGAAGACAAAAACTGTCCTGTTATTTGAAATTACTAATTTAAAATTATCTTAAATACCGTTTCCATAATCAAAAGTCCTTTTTACATGTAGTTCTATTTGTGCTATAATGGTGTATACATTTCTTATTCTTCAACACTAAGCCAATATTATTCCAAATTTATTACATTTGCGCTATACATTTCTACACTTTAAAAAAAGTTTTTGCATTGAGAAATCGATTCATTTATTAAAGCAAATCACCTTATTTTTTCTTTAGAACTTGGAAATGCTACATTGTTATATTATTACGTTTACCTAATAATGCTTATTAGGGTTGAACGTTTACCGTAGAAAAAATTGGCAGCAAAATATTTTATACCCCTATTTGTACATCATTTGCAATTGAAATTTACCACAAAGTTTATTGTTTGGAAATAGTGGTGTTAAAAGGTTTGGTAATATTTCTTTTGCGACAAACGTTCAATCCTACTGATTATATTAATTTTATTATATAGGTTTGTTATATACGACTTTTTTTAAATCTTATTATTTAAATTACCCTTTTTTACATTATAATATAATTGTGTTGCGGCCCGCCGAACGTTCCAAACATATGTTTGCGGCCCGCAAGAAAAAATGGTTCAGTATGGCTGGCTTAAAATGCTGATATTTTATTTCATGTTCTTAAAATATATTTGCTTATATATATAAATTAAATTATAAATTTCAGGTTTTTATAAAATGTTATATTTATTATTGAAATACGCAACTTTGTTTCAATGGTAGATCATCGTATTTAAACACTATTTATTGATCATTTGAAGGGTAGTGGTTCATTTTTGGATCACTTAATTTTAATCCCTAAATGCCACATTGCCACCAAAATTCTGAAACGAAAATTTTTCTTTTATTAAGTACGTGAAGAAAAGGTTTTGTTTATTTTGAAATAAATTTGTCTGTAAATTATGGTGCCATTCAATCATTTCACCATTTTATTAATAGTAGTACTTTGCCCCTGAAGGTGTTAAAGTATTAAGTATTACAGCAAAATAACAATTGATACTCTGAGTTGTATGTGTGTCAACCAGCGCACAGTCCATCAATGTTTAAAAAAATAATAATGCAAACTAAAATAATTAATACATTTTAAGAATTATTTAAAATTTTTGTGCAGAAAAATGGGTTTAATAGTTTTAAAATTAAAAAAATTATCCTCTTCGTACCTGGTCCCTTAAAACTAATTTCTGACTTTAACGCATTTGTTCCAAGAACTCTTTTTTGAGATTCTTTGAATATTAAACATACATATCTTTCCTTTGTAATCTGTTATTGATGTTTTAGGACATATTTGGAATTTATTGTTTAATTATTGGGTGTTTTTGCTTGTCAATAAAATTTACCATTTTAAAACGTCACTGCCAAATGACGTGAAAGTTCATGAGGCAACATCAATTCTTGTAATTAGACTTTATGCAGAAAACAGAGACTATATGTGATAGTGGAGAGTTACAAATAAGTAGCCAAATGAATTGTATTATCTTTAATATTCTACTATGTATATGACATAAGTGCCAAACATACAATTCATACGGTTTTAACTTTTTAATACTTTATTTTAAAATAGAAACCTTCTGCTTATTTAATCGCAAATTTCTGTCATATAATAAGACAAATATTACTTTTGGAAATTAGCGGCAGGAATCCTGAATATATATACATTAAATCCTGCCGAATGGAATAATTGGGTTAAAGTGAAGTGATAATTTATTTGTAATATTAATTTCTAAATAATGAGTAATGTAAATTTGTTTTTTAATTGTTCACCATATCTGTTAAATAGAATTTAAAATCGCTTGGCATAATGACATTCGTTTTTGATATGTTGACATTTAAACAGTTAAATCTTAACGAAATCTTTAAATATTTAATTATATTTGTCTTCTGGTGAATACTTGTTTAATGATATTATTATAAAATGAAGCTTAAACTGCTAAATAAAATAAACGATATCACGATAAAAGCTGTATTTGAAATGCTGTCAGATTTAGTTACATATTAAATAAAATAAGTTAATTTAAAATTTTATTTGTATTCTCAGTTGACTTTCACGTATTGTTCTGTTATTTGTTTTATATATTTTCATTTCATGTTCACGATAGGGGTGATAAATTTTATAGCAATGAGCAATATTCTGTCTTAGAGGAATTCATGTCAATATGATTTTGGTTCCAGTTTTTTTTTATATAAGGGCACTTTCACTTTCAGAACCGGTTCCAACCGGTTCTGAAATTGAAAATGTTCGCTTATAAAAAAAACTGCAACTAAAATAAAAAATAAAATAAAAACTAACAATGTTAGGGATCGGCCTCAGCTATCCTATGCAAAAAAATCATTTAAAACTATTAAAATGTGTGCGAGAAATCTGTCAAGAACCTTCCCATAGACTTAACATTAGCGTTCGAGTTTCTTCGGATGAATAGAGTAGGCTCTTAAACGAATAAAAAAATAGTTCCAAAAATTTCTCATAGATGGCTCTGATTTTGGAAAGTTTTCGAATACGTAGAATGCCTTTATACATCACAATAGCGAACGACGGACAATGCGTATGCACATTTGGTTAAGCAGCTACTTACGTCTGCTAATTTTTCACATGTATCATACAGAGCTTCCTTCCCCCAAAAAGCATTTTGTATCTATTCTTATTTCACAATCTAACACAAGAGAATGGACAGAAATTGCAACACAAGACTGATGTGATCATTTGTAGAATAACTGCATCTAAGAAAAACTGTCTATATTCAATTAAATAAAAAAAATAGTGCATTTACGGGATATTTGAAATATTCTGAGTATCCTTATTATTTTGTATAATTTGATTTGGTATGCAACGCATTCTAGAAATTATTTGGAAAGTTAGCCTATTTTGGATTGATTTTAAATGTAGTGTTGACTAGAGAAATAGAAATACCTAAAATCTCACTTTTATTTTTTCAAAAGTGTAACCGAAATACTTAGAACATTTCCAAACAAATTAAGTATTGTGGCAAAACAATATAAATTCATTTCCATTTTTAAATTTAAATAAAGAAACGAAAAATGATGTAACCAAACAAAAAAAAAAAGAAAAAAAAAAACCTTTGTATAAAAATCCATTAGAAAATAATCGTAGTAAAATTATCTTCCCTTACTTGTGTATTATTTCCTCTGATTGCTGTGTTTAGAATTCGGCGAAGAATCAAAATACCCAGACATGTTTAATGGTCACGCACGGAAATATTTCGAACTTTACAAAAAAATTAACAAATAAATACACTAAACCCCCTTCTTTAAATTATCAGTAGATGTTATTAAGATACAAAAGCTGTGCCACTAAAATGAAAATAATATTTTAAACTTAGATTTTTTTTTTCATAGTAATTGCAAAAAACGAAGGATATTATTGTTGTTGTTTATGATTCTAAAAATAAGAAGAAAAACAGCCATGTAAAGTATTTCCTTCACATAAAAATCTATTAAAGAATACGTTCATAACCAATTTTACTTAGACTTTCATTCTTGCGATTGCTATAATAATAATTTTTCCGAAGATGAAAAGAAAACTTTTTTATTGGTCACGCACAGCAAAATTCGAATGTTAAAATAAATAAAAAAAGTAAAAAAAAAAAAAAAAAAGAAAGAAAACCTGGCTGTTGTACGTTTTATTATGATTAGATGATATTATGTGATACAAAATATGTGTTAACGTGTAATTAGACTAATCTTTTTTACTCAGAAGAATATTTTGATTTGTGTAATAATAGCTAATTACGTGGGACGATTTTTGTTTATAATTAAAAAGAATAACAAGAAATATTGCCATGTAAATTATTTCATATAAATAAAAAAAAAACATTAAAGAGCGCAATTCATAGCAATTTTTAATTAAACTTTGTCTTGTGATTTCTATAACAATAATTTTCTGAAGATGAAAATAAACAAATGTTTTTATTGATCAAGCACAGCAGAATTACGAATATTAAAATAAAACCTAATAACAAATCTAAAACCGTTGTTTTACTACAATCTTTATGTTCAGCATTTGATAATATCAATGATACAAAAACTCTGACGTGAAACGCAAATACGTTTTAAACCCAGAAAAGTATGTAATGTGATTTGCATATTAGTTGCTGATAATGTGGGATAACTTTTATTTATAATTAACAAATAATAAAAGTAAAAATGCTGTGTAAAATGTATGTAAAAGTACATAAAAGAAAATAAAGGTACATTGATTCTTATTTATTTATATGTTATTTTTTCATTTTCCATAATTCAAAGAAACATGGAAATATACGGATTTATTATATGGGTCACGCATAGTACAATATATGAATAATAATAAAAGAAACAATAGTAAAATCGTTGACATTTTATATGATATTTAGATTCATTATTATATAATATAAAGTAATACAAAACCTGTGTTGCGATGAAATAAAAAATATTTTGTTAATTAAAAAAATATGTCACGTGATTCGTATAATAGTAAATAAACATATGGGTTAATTTTCATTTGAAATTAAAAATAGTTAAAAATATTATAGCAAAATATTTGTTTCATATATATAAATATCCACCAAACAACATTACTTTAAACCAATTTTTACTTAGACGTTACTTGTTGATAATAACTCTATAATAATAGTTCTCTGAAAAATAAAAATTAACTGATCTATATATTGGTAACTCACAGCAGAATTTTGAACATTACAAATAAATGAACAAACAAACAAAATTAAAACCGTTGTCCTTTTGGTATCTTTAGATTCATCATGCGATGATATGAAATGATGTAAAAGCTGTGATGAAGTGAAATAAATATGTCTTGTTTGTACTTCTATACTTTTCCGTCGACCACTTTCTATAGAGAAAAGAAAACTCTCCAAACAATGTGATTTAAAGCTAATAGTACAGAAGCGTGACGTAACGTTTAATTTCAAATACAGCGCTAGCAGGCGAAGTACGTATTCTTTTTAGGTGCGTTCGTAATTATATAAATACGTAGCACCTATTGTCGTCGTCTGGTCCGTCCGTCTGTCTGACCGTCCGTCCGCATATAACAACGCAAAAGCTACCCAACCGAATGGTTTGAAATTTAAGATATATTATCTTTGCAGAATGTTGTCGAGACATTTCAAATTTTATAAAAATCGAATCAAATCTTTAGAAAATATTAATAAAAACATTTATTAAGAAATTTGATTTTTTTTTTAATCTGTGCTTTCTTCTTATAGGAGCTTTCGAAGTTTAATCTTAAAGCGACCGAGATACTTATTTTATTACAGAAATTAATCTGCAGACGATATAATTCATTTCACAGAATTAAAAATCAGCAAGATCTGAATATTTATATAACTAGCTATAGTACGAACGCACCTCATTTATCACGTTTGACGTACAATTTCCAACTTGTTTAAATATTTTGCGGAGAAGCCAATTTAGGTTTCCTAATGAAGGATGTAAGTTAACTGCTATTTTAATGTTCCCTCTCGCATTTTGAATAAAAAAGATAAACATGTGGGTCTGATATTTATATTAAAGATCTTAGATTTATAATTACGTAAGTTTATGAGGCGCCGAATTCAGAAAAAATATGACTTTTTTATTGCTATTTTGAATGGAATTAGAGGTTTTTGGCCGTCAGAATGATTGCTGCAAATTTTAATCATTTTTTAGTCAAAATGCCAAGGCTTTATCTAATTTTTATGTACATTTCATATGTTATGTCTTCTATCATCTGTTATTTAATATCGGTTGTTGTATACATTATATCTGCTTACATTATCTGACTAAATAAAAAGAAATTCCATATTTAAGTTATTATTAGCGCTTATTACGTCCCTCCAGAAAACTGAACTATAAAAGTAGTATACAAAACCAAACACATGGAATTTTGCTACGAACAGCTTTATCCTGTAACTTTTAAAACGGGAACCGTGACTAGTTTTTTTTTTCACACCCGTTTACTTTCGCGTTGTATACCGGAAACTTCCGTATCCGGGAAGGAAAAAGCATTCAGCGACGGCTATTGGGCGAAAATCGTGAAAATGTAACGAATGTGTCGTCACCTTTATGGATTTTTGGAGTTAAATTCCATTGTCTGGCGAAAGTTATGTTTTACAGAAAGTGGTAGACGGTAAAATAGATAAGTACCGTATTTTTAACTCGAAATAATATGTAATATATTTTGCTAATAATCTGCAATAAATTTTTATTTCTAAATAGAGAGAAAGAAAAGTAAAATGACGATAAAAAGCATTGCCTTTGCGTAAAAATCCATTAAAGGAAATAATGCTTAAACCACGTTTAGTTACTTATGCATTATGTCTCCGGATTTCTGTAATAAGAATTTTGCGGAAGATGAAAAGATACAGATTTGATACAAAATTTCAAAGATGCAGAATTTCGAATCTTTAAATAAACAACAACAACAACAAAAATTAAAACAATTTTCATTTTATCACCTTGAGATTCATAATAAGATGGTAAAATGATATATCAGCTGTGTTGAACTGCAAAAATATTTTTTAAACCTAGAAAAATGTGTAATGATATTGGCATAACAGCAGCTGATAATGCAGGATATTTATTTTGTTTAATAAAAAATAATAAAAAGTAATACCATATAAAAAGTTCCCTTTATATAAAAAACTATTAAAGAAAGCAAAGTTAAAGTGATTGTTTTCTTACTTATACAGTCTATTTCCTTAATTCACCGGAAGATAAAAATATACCGATAATTTTATGGGTCACGCATTAGAGAATTCAAAACTTTTCGAATAACTACTAAAAGAAAGAATAATAAAAACCTTCCCTTTCTTTTATATTTAAATTCACCATTAGATGCTATGAAGTGATACAAAAGATGGCTGAAGAGAAATAGAAATATTTTGTTACCTCAAAAAATATGTGACGTGATTTGCATAATAGTAGATAGCAATATCGGATAAATTTATTTATATTGAAAAATTATTTTAAATAATAATCCAATATCCAATTTTTTCTTTATATAAAAAAAAATAAAGTACATAATTATATACTCCTTTTTGCTCAGACGTCATGACTTGCGATTTATGTAATAATTTTTTTCTGGAAAATGAAAATAAGTAGATTTGTTGATTGGTCAAGCATAGCAGAATTTCTAACATTACAAATAAGTAAACAAACAAACAATACTAAAACTGTTGTCATTTTACCATCTGTAGATTCATCATTAGACATCAAGTTATACAAAAGCTATGATGAAGTTGTGTGATAAATATTTACTTAAAATTAAAAACAATTAAAAGCAATATAACCATAAAAAGATTTTCCTTTTTTCACAAAAATTCATTAAATTAATAAATGCTAAAGCATTTTATACTTATACGTTATTTCTTCGGTGTTCTGTAATACGAATTTTCCGAAAGATAAAAATATATAGCCATGTTTATTGGTCACGGACAAAGAAATTTAGAACTTTAGAAATAAAGAAAGAAGTAAGACTGTAACTGCTGCTTGTTTTGTCATGTTTCAATTCAATATTTAATAAGTTAATGCGCTGCAAAAGTTATGTTGCAACTGAATGAAAATAATTGAATCGATGATTTTAAGAACTACGTCATACTACCTTTTTACAGTCATTAAAAACAATTTTCACATATAGAACTTATGTAAACGTCATTTATAAATATATACATAACTGTCTTCCAAACCGGAGAAGTCAGTCCTTTAAAACCGTTCATATGTGTCTAAAAAATATTTTCACCGACCTTCCTTAGCATCTTCCATTTACTGCCTTTCCTCATCCTTTCCTGATTTTATTCTAGCTTTCCGTGTCCTTACAAAATTGAGAAGGTGGCTCCAGCTGTTGTTTATTGTAGTGTGCATTACATCATTGCAAATCTCTGATTTTTCTGTACCTATTTCAATAGGTACAGAAAATTATATATATATATATATATATATATATAATTATACACATTAATTCGTAACTTAAATTGTTATAATTCGCAAGTTTTGTAGTTCTTTAAAATGTATCTGTCTTATACGATTAAAGAATAAATCCATAATACAGATAAATTTTAAATATAAAATTTAAGATAAAATCATCCGTACGGAAACTAAAAAAAATGTATAATGAAAAAAAAGGTTCGAAATTGCTTTTTTAGTCAAAAATACAGGGTGCATTATTCTAAGTTGAAACCAAATTTTTGTTCAGAACTTTAACGATAACGAAGACATAACTGTATTTCCGACAGGCTTCCTTTTTCTATGCGTCAAATGTTATAGCGCTAGAAGAAGCTCGGAAACTACACTTTAAATCAATCATTGACACGGTACATTCTGTCTGGAACATCCGAAAAAATTGTGCCACTGCCACAGTTTTTCTCCAACAATTCTTAGAAGGTCACGGAAAATTCCTTTAAAATATTATTTTAATTTTTAAATAAATATTCAGGCTCGGCTTGGTATAACACACTTTTTATATTTGACTAAATAAGTGAAATGTGCCCCTATATTCCTATCTGATTTTCCTATGTTTTCACATGCCTGATAAATGCATTTTCGTAGAAACTTATAAAATGATGTTAAACACAATTCATTGTAAAAGTAAGTGCAATTGAAAATAATTTATAATGGAAATGTGGTGAAGTAAAATTGTGCAATACATGCATACCATTAAATAATAAAAAATATTATTTTTTGATAAAAATATTGTGTCCGCAGAGCCTGATTTTTCATGTCCTTAGACTGTCACAGCTGTAGTTAATATCATTTAATGGGTTTAGAAAATTGGCATAAAATTTTATTTCATGCTGCATTATTATACTTTATTTCATGGTACATTATTAAACTTTATTTCAATGCATTTTAAATATAATCAAAGATTCAATTTCGAAAGTTAATCTTATTTATTTCTGGTTTTATTTGATTAATGTCACAAGATGTTGCGTCATGTCTGGTGAACGGAATGTTAGCGTGTAAAATATTTATTTTTTAAATAATTGTCGAAAATCATGACCGTAAAGATCACACCATTAGTTCTGTGAATAAGATAAAAACATATAAATATAAATAAAATAACAAAATTAAATGTAATAATATGGAACATTAATTGCACAAAATGTAATTTAGCAGCATTATTATATTCAATCGAATATTTTGTGTGTTACAAGAGATTTGTGAAAAAACAAATCGGGTCTGTGGAGATCATTTCTGAGAACATCGTGGTAACAAACACAGAGTTGCCAAGTCTCCGGCTTTTTGAACACCAGTAATTGTTAAGAGAAAATGTTGTTCTTTTAAATCGCAAAATGCTCCGATTAAATAAAACAACATTTTCTGTACTAATTTACTGGTATCCAAAAAGCCGGAGACTTGGCAAGTCTGCAAACATAGTATGCAATAAAAATGCAATTTTTATAAAATGTTTCTCAATATCTAGGAAAATACTGGAATGATGATAGATGAGTTTGAAGCAAAATAAAAACCTTTTATCCTTAATTTGATTTTTTTTTTCATAGTAACTAGCACTAAAAATGTGAGTTTCTGAGAGAATGACCCTTAAAATGTTTGCCAGATATTTTAGAGTCACAACTGGTGTATACAACTATGTGCTGGGAAATATAATACAAAATATTTAAGGATGTAAATAGAATATTTAATACAAAAAAGAATGGTACAAGTTTTATTGATAATCGATCTGAGTTATTTGCCATTCTGTTATCTTTCCTAGTATCTACAGTATTTCTGATTACGATTTTCTTTTATTCTTTTTTCTTATCTTTGCATCATCAGAAAAATAAGAATGTAATCATGTAACAGATGTCTGTTAGGCTTAATTTCGTCAGTAATCGAAACCTGAATGCAATCACAGAATCTAATCTTTATTGAAATTAGAGAAGCATGGAAATAATTGGTAGTAGTCTAACAGTTACAGTGTTTAATTATAAGCAAAGGATAAGAATATAAATAAATTTGAACTTGTTTCTGATATCAGATTAACTTTTGTATGTAAATACAAAATATTTATTTTCTATCCGAGGCATTCAAAATAATTTTCTGCAAGAGAGGATAAATTAAATTAATAAGGAGCACACATTATGAAATGTTGTGTTCCTCACGTTTTACGATACAAAAATACTTCTCTTTTATCGTAAACTAAATATTGTTAATATTACATCTTTTTATAACATAGAGTATATGATAGTGTTCAAAATAATAGAGACAAGGTTTTTTCCCCCGTTTTTTCTATGTAACTTCTAGCTTTAGCCTAAGAGTAAATTTATCTGCATTGACCTAATGTGGATGTAAGAAATTAAATGTTGATTATACATAATATAAAATCGGTTGATTTTACATTTTAAAAATGTCAGCCTTGACGCCAGTAAAAATTATCTTTATGTTATAAAAAGTCTTTCTTTTACGGTAAACTTTGTTAATATAAGAGAAAGTTCGTAAAACATACATAATTGTTCGAGAAAAAAATTCATAGACTATTTAGTTCACGGCGAAGTCTGAAGTAACAAAAATTAGATAATAAATACATATTTATTGCCTTAAAATAAACAGTGTTTTACTTACCCCAAGCCTGAGAGATTTTTGTTAAAACCAACATTTTTTTACAGAGAAACAGGCCATTTTATTTACTTTTTTTAATCCTGTGAAAACACTGAGGCTAATATTTTGAAAACTAATTCTATTAATCGATATATTTTGAAAGTTTCCACCAAAATATAAATCAAAACATTGCGGATTGAATTAGATATTAGTACTTGTATACTTATACTGGTGTTTCAGCTGAAAGTTTTTTACTGAAAAATCAAGTTTTTTACAGTGTATGTTTAGACAGGAAATTGCTTCATTTTTTAAAACATTTCTGTCAGAATATGTTTATAGTTTGTAGTTTCTACACTTTGTTTCCGTTCATTTTCGTGTACATAAAATAGATATTACCCTTATCATGTGAGCAGAAATTATTTGGCTTAAATGTTACACATATAAAAGTGTAAGTGATATTACTTCGGCGTTTTGCTGCCTCTGCAATTTTTAAGACACAATAAAATTGTGTAATTTTCTCTTGAAAGAAGAAAATGTGAAAGAAAAATGAAAATCCCTCACAAATGTGATAGATATCTTCTGTAAAATAGTCTAATTACTGTATTGAATTCAACAAATGAATTAATTTTTATACTTTGACTTCAGTTATATTATTTTTTTTCTAAAAAAAGGTTTTAATTACCTTGTGTTCGGGAATCTCGTAAAACAAGATCCATTATTATATTTAATAAATTTTGTGTACAGAAAATACAAATTATTCCTGTGACGCCGCGTACTTACTAATGCACATTTAATAGACGTCCAACTCGCAAAATTCACATGCATTTACTTCCCATTACCTAGCGAAAAACCCCGAATATCTACTCTAATAAAACGAGATAATTCGTGATTTGCGTCTACCAACAAACTGTCAATCACGCCTTATCTCGTGATTGACAGACAGAGCGTTAGATCTATAATTGCACAGGGTATACTGCTTGTATCAGTTTAGAAGTCAAGAAAACCAATTTTTAAATATCTAACTTATCAGAAAGGGTTAGCTTGTCCTCAAAATATACACTTTGGTCCACATATGACTGAAAAAGGCTATTTTCAATAATGGATTATTTATTGGTTTGGTATACAATAATCTTTGGTAGATCGAGCAAGGGTGAACCAACAAGATATGAACATGTCCATTAACCCTTTAACGGGCGGTGTCCAAAAAAAAGGACACCTAATTTTAATTCCAAAACTGACAAACGGCACCAAGAATATTTAATTAAAATTTTCCTTTTGTAAAGTACTGGAAACTAAGCAAGTTTATATTTTCTAATGAATTCGTTTGTAATTTTTGGTGTCAGTCCATTATTTCATCATTTTACAAACAGACTTACTCCGCGCCAGAAAGGGTTAAACTGTAAAATAATATCTAAAATATTTGTTCTCAAAATGTTTGACTCATTGAGCCTTTTTTAGAATAAATTTCAATTGCTGAAATCCATGTTTTAGAAGTTAATGTCATTTAAATGTATTAATGAGGAGCATAAGTAGAGAGAGTAGCTTTTAACTTATACAATTCTGGAATGTAATACAATTATATTTAAAAAATTCTGTAATAATATTCAATATATTCTCAATTACCACTGATACACATGATATTGTCAAACGTTGTCATACATAAACGTTCTTCAAAATTCACTAAATCGCAACATATGTCTTACAGTAGATTTTACATACATTATGTGAAACCTGTGGTAGCATTATTTTGCAAAGATTTCTGATATCATATCCGGTTCAGTTACTGATAATTTAAGGCTAATGTTTCTTTCTGGATTTGACAATTTTCTGTATTTCTTTTTGGTGGCTGTGAGAGTAGAAACTTATTTCACAGAGAAATGTCGATGAAAAAAGAGTAAAATGAAATTGATTTCCTATACAAGATTTTGATTTTATCTGTTAAATGTTATCAAAACTCAGGTAAATTTTGGATTTTAAATGTTAATTTTAGTTCTATGTGTGATGTCAAATCAATGAAGATCTCGTATTCCGCTGAGTGTGGTTTTTTTGTTGACGCTGACCATATCCATAATACACTTAAATTCGCCCTGGAATTCTAATGAGCTGTTGAAAAAGTGTTCAAACGAGTCTTTCGAATCTATAAGGTACCGCTGATTTTATTCCCTATTCTATCTTGACAATGGATAATATTTTTCAATCATGAGTCTTTTTAACAATAAGAAAGCAAAAGCTGTCGATAATTTTCTTTTCAACACACTCCAACCAAGACATCAATTTTCTCTTAAAAGTAAACACTTTGTCATTCGTTGAAAAACTATTACAATTTCTCCTTGCATTGATAGATTAATTTCGTTCACTTTTCTAAGTATTTCGGCCAAATATGCCAATTAGCACACCAAGTTTTCATTATTTAAACCTTTGTAAATAATGAAATGTGCCTATCACAAATTCTATCGCAATTCATCTATCTAATATCTATCATTATTCCTGTGCCTATCACAATGGTCTTTCACAAATTCTGCTACCTCTGCACACATTTCGATCAAACTTGTAAATGCTTTTTCTCTAGATAGCACAGTACTTCAAAATGCCGAAGAAGGGACTGGTGATCTCTCCTCATAACTTCATTAGACTGATAAGTTTGATTTCAAGAGGTAGTAATGTCATATATTTTATAATTTGTCGGTATCATTTATTACCAGATCAGAGACATTTTTCTCCTGAGGCTAGCTCGTGTCTACGAAGAACACTATTGCTGCTTTTACAGCCATTTGTTTTGCGTCTAATTTGGGACATTGTTTCCTTCATTGTGAACCATAATTGATTTTACGTCATCAACCCATAAATTTTAACAATTTTCTCATGATATTTTATTTAATGAGAAGAATTCATTGAAAAGTTTAAGTATTTCAGTGGTCTGCAAAAGAAGAATCCTGCTGATAGCTTTGTAAGAAATGTTTTTTTATTTATTTTAAAATGGAATATTGAAGACTAAATAAACGGTTTCACCACATTTTTTTATTAATTCCTGAGAATATCAATTACACAATGTTTAATATGTGTCTTTGTAATGGTATTAACTATTCGGTAACATTTCAGATAGGAAATTTCCCGTACATTTCCATTATTTTTTTTGCCGAGTGTTGTCTTAGTTTTCTTCGAAGCAAAAATTTTGTTGCATTGCTTTTGTAATGAATGAAATGGTTTATCTTTCATGTCGGGATGGCTTCCCTATGAAGTTTTGTTGGAAACATGGAGCGATGGTAGACGAGGTGCGAAATTTCACTTGGCAAATTTCGTTGTAAATTCAATTTCGTGCTTTCTTATTTTTAATATTTTTGTTGCTCAGCTTTACACATGATGTATGCGAAAAACGCAAAAATAAAAATACTGGATGCAGAAAATTTTGTCCAAACGTCAATTTATAGTAATTTGTGTAACAAAATTTGTACACACATTTAGAAAAATACCGTGCTTGCCAAACGTTGATTTTATTCGAATTTTATTTATTTTCCTGTACCCCTGCGGAGCCCCTAGAAAATGTACGAGGAACCTTAGCACAGAATTTTAGCACCAAGCCCAACGAGAAGCCTTAGTTCTGGTTGGGAATAGCTGCTCTAAAAACAATTTTGCCGCCTTTACAGCAGACGTTTCGAGGGGTTTAGAGCATGTTAAAAGGATGATGAATTTATCGAAATAAGATCCATTCTCAACCCTGAGTTTGTCTCATATGTATCTGTGTGATACAGCCGCAATTTTGCTCTTGTAAGTTTTTAATGCATTAGTTGGTTCGGGAGCAACAGCTGCGGGTGAAAAATTGATAACGGTTGGAAGAAGGTAGAAAGTGCCACAGGTTCCGAATGTACTTTGTTAAATATTCACAAAAGAAAACGGTGGCTTGTATCACAGAGATACATATGTGACTAACCCAGGGTTAAACTGTATGTTTGTATATTCTAGAAAACTTTTGCAAGACATTTCAAGTTTACTCACCTCACTGCCACAATTTCAAAAATGTCGGTACATTCAAAATAAAATTAATGCGCTTGACTAGTCTGAAAAATTTCTAGACATAAATCCTTCTAGACATAATACTTGAATCTATTGTTTGGTCCTTTGATCTATTGTTTTTATTTCAGAATTTTAGAATACATTTTTGACATATTATTGAATGATTTTATGATGGTTTTATGTTTTTGCAACTGCGATCATTGATGTTTTTTACTGATACGTTTTTACTGATACGTTTTCATTAATTTTGAATCAAATAACGTGTTTATGACTGTTTTATGTCAACAAACTGTTCAAAACCTTTCGTATGACACCTCGTCCATTGTTCTGCGTTTTGCACGAGGCTAACGAAAAATAAAGGCTACCGCCGTGCTTTACGCTTGTCTTTTTTTACAGACCGCCGGAGTCACGTGATGCTCGAATGCACCAATGAAGGTGTACGAAAAGAGCATCACGTCACTCTAGCGGTCTGTAAAAAAAAGATAAGTGAAATGCACTGCGGTAGCCTGTCTTTTTCGTTACCCTCGGTTTTGCATGTGCATAATAAAGACATGATTTTTAAACAGCACTTTTCCCACAAATTTTAACTTTTTTCAAAAATTGTTTTTCATAAATCTTTTAGAAGTGTACTCTATTACTGTCAGGATAATATTTCCAAACAAATAATACGTTTAATCCAAAATAAATAAAATGTTATGAAATATGTAAAAATTGCTATTTTCTTAACTTTTAAATTATTTATATCATTGCAAATCTGATCATTAACTTCGTAAAACACACAATAAAGGTGTCAATAAAAATCAAGTAAATTGAAATATGCATTTTAAAACTTTAACATTTTAAACATACCGATATATTAAAAAACAAATAAAAATAAATTAAAAAAAATGTAACTGGAACTCATTTAAAGGGAAAATCTTTTTTCACATATTAATTATTATCGGATCTCAACCTAACTTTTCTAGACTGTACTAGGGATGTATGTATTTTAAGCCAAAAATAGAAAATGATATTTTTGCTGTTTTTGGACAAATGAAGGGGAGCGAGTCCCTTTAAAATATATACAAAATGCTAAATAAACGTCTTATGTAAACTATCTAAAATATACAATTCAACAAATATAGTGCATAATGAAAAACACTACAAAAAGTGTGAATCGATGATACAGAATAAAACACAGCTGCACTACACTGATACAAAGAATTCTAAATCGTAAGTCAGAGAATTTCTGTTAAAGCAGGATACATTTACTATTACATATGTATATCAACTTAGGCACATAATGTTTCGAAAATGAAAAGTTTATTCACCCTGCCGCAATTAATTTGAACGCCTTAGTATATGTAACCGTGAATTAACTTTGGAATATTTTCCATTTGAACAAATTTAAGCAACTATTTTTAAATAAAAAGAAATATTTTATTCATTTTAAAATTATGAATTATTTACTATTACATAGACAAATTAATGTAAATTCTAAAGAAACACATTTTTATTAAAATCAAATCAGTGGAAAAGAAAGTACATAGAAAATAACGAACACATGGGATACTTTTTACTTTATTGAAAAAGAAAACTTGATTTGTATATTTTGAAACTTTGTCTTTAATTACATTTTCAGTTCACTAACTGGAGAATTTTTTAAAGAAATATAATGCTCTTTTCAAAAACTTCAGTAAGTTTTTACAGGAAAATCGCACTTTGAAAGAAATTTTTTGAAACTAACCGCAAAATATTAGTTAAATTCTGCATGCGTAATTTTATCTTTTGTAGCAAAAGTGGAAGTTGTGTTTTATAAAAGTAAAATTGATAAAACAAATTAAAAATCTGATGTTCTAAGTAGTAGTACCGTAAGAAATAACTTACTCCTAAAAACAAGCGGAAATTTAGTTATTTTAACAATCCCGATAAAACTTGAATGGTGGGGTTATTTTCAGTGTCTACGGATTATAACTTCTCAGGAAATTTCAAATATATTGTTTGATTAAAAATAATGAAATAATATATCTATCCTTTTAAATAGCCTTCCAAAAGGATGCTACCGATTAAAAGGAATATTTTATTAAGTTTAATGATCATGTATAGAGAGATAAATGTAACTTATATAACAACTAATCTATTTAAAATAAAATTGCTGGCAAAGAAAGCAAATTGAAAATAGCGAATGCAGTGGATGCTTTTTACCTTATTCAGAAAACCTGATTTAGGTTACTTTAAACCTTCCACTTTAATTACATTTTCAGTTTACTTACTGGAGAAATTTTTAAAGTAATATAATGCTCTCTTCAAAAACTTTTTGAAGTTTTTACAAGAAAAATCATACTTTGAAAGAAATTTTTTTAAGACTAACCGCGAAATATTACTTAAAAAATTGCATGCACAATTTTAGTTTTTGTAGCCAAAAATGGAAAATTAAAAAGTTTGAAAATGCTTTCATTGGTAAACTGCAGCTGTATTGAAAAAGTAAAATTGTAAACAAAATTAAAAAGCTGACTTTATATGAAGTAACGCGTCACGAACTTGCACTTACTTATGAAAACAAGTCAAAACTATTAGTAAATCGGTATGACATGAGTGATGAAGTTATTTTCAGACATTCCAGATTTTAAATCACCATGAAATTTCAAATATACAGGTTCCCACTAAAGTCCTGTCCTGTCCACCCCTAATAACTTTTATAACTTTTATAGTCCTAAACATAGTGTCTAGGTACAGTAATGTGGCTATGTGATAAGCTATGATACCGATTACAGCGCCACACGTCGGCAAACTACGGAGTTAGCATTCCTATATTGAAAACGGTACGGGATATGACGGGATATGAAAAAAATGTCAATTACTAAGTGGAAGAACGTCCTCGATTTAGTATGAAATGATATCTTACATGTAAAATAATTGTATTAGTAGCACTGAAATGTAAATATTTTATATCCAATCAACATCTTTTATACACCACTAATTGCATGAAGAAGTGTATTATTATAAGGCAGGATCATATTTATTAATAAAACTAACATTTAACCAAGCTACATTTTATTATAAAAAGAAAATTAACTTTAGTGTGCTCACCATCGGCAGCAATGATCTCTGCATATGCTCTTATGGTGGACACATTGAGCATGCGTAACTTGATTTTGTTGTTTAAAAAACTGTACCTTCTATATTTGAGTTAATTTGATTAGTAAATGCACGTCTGCATTATAATGTCACAAGCAGACCTTCTGCATGCAATTAATAGCGCATTTTAACAGATGACATGATATAAAAATATTGCATTTTAGGGCTTCTCATAAAGCTAATTTTACATATAAGGCATAATTTCATACTAAATGGATGGTGCTTTACAACTTTGTTGTTGACCTTTTTACTCGTACGTCGTTTACGAGATAGGAGCGAAAACTCTGCCGTTTGTCGCTTGATCAGGCTGTAAGCGTTTTTACCTCATAGCGCATTAGTCACTTTTCTGTGCCCAAGCACCATATTCATGACTATAACTGTCGCCGTTCTGAAATTAATTGGTCTGCAAATGTCTGAAGTGTTCCTGTGTTCGAAATACCGCTGTATTTGTTTGATTAAAAACATTTAAATTATAAATCTCCCTTTAATTAATTTTGTAACAAAGAATGCTACTGATTCAAAGAAATATTTTATTATTTTAAGTTTCAGAATCATGCATATACAGGTAACTAATTTATAGAACTGATCTCATTAAAATAAATTGCCGGCAAAGAAAGGACATTGAAAATACCGAATGCAACGGATGCTTTTTACTTTATTCAAAAGAACCCGATTTCGTATTACTTTGAAGCTTCTACTTTAATTTCATTTTCAGTTCACTTACTGGAGGAATCTTTAAAGAAATATAATGCTTTCTGCGAGATCTTCTAGAAGTTTTTATAGGAAAATCACACTTTGAAAGAAATTTTTGAAGACTAACCGCGAACTATTAGTTTAATTCAGCATGTGTAATTTTCTTTTCCTTTTTGGTTAGAAAAGTTAAAAAGAAAAGAAAAATGAAAATGCTTTCATTGGTGAATTGGATCCTTGTTTCATAAAAGTAAAATTTGAAAAAAAAATGTCTAACTAGTAACACGTGTGGCATATGTACGTACTCGTAGAAACAAGTTAATTTTTTTGTTTTAACAATTTGATTAAAACATAAGTATAGTGGCTATTTTTGGACTTAGAGCTTAGAAATCATCCTTTAATTTATTATATATATATTCGTTCGATTAAATATTTAACACTTTACTGCATTATTTTTTTTCTATCCGTACGATAAAAAACGTTTTGATATTATAGAACTCTAAATAATGCACAAATTAACGAAAAATACCTTTTTAGGTAGATTTCGTAAGAAATACTATCTATTACATTCTCCCCTAAGCTTGAATTTTTGAAAAAAAATTGCAGATTTACGCCGATTATGACTCCCAGAACCCACAACCACCCCCAGTTCAAAACTTTATCTATCTATGACTTTATCTACTTTATCTATCTATCTATCTATGTCACTTTTTTATGGACACGATAACGTCAATAATTCCGCACAAATCTCTTCAAAACTGATACATAAAATCAAGGGTCATAAAATCTCGGTCAAGTTCGTTAATGGGAAAAATCGAACAAAGGGAGGGGAGGATGGGGGGCTTTTTATGAAAACAGAAAAAAACCCGTAACTTCTTAATTATGACACGTATCGAATCCATTTAAAGTTATTATTACTTCTAGGAAAAGGGCCGAAAATTTATGTGTGGCAAATTTTTGATATCATTAAAAATGGCCCCAAGGGGTGGGGAGGGGGTTTTAGAAAAAAAAATCATAACTTTGTCAATTCGCAAGATATCAAATCCTCTTAAATTTATTATAAATCCCATTAATATTATCTAAAACTTTTATATTGACAAGTTTTTTTGGGTCCAACCCTTATAGCAAACAAAAAAATCGCTGCCGGCTCCACCTGCAAACAAGTTATAGTTCGAAGTGAGCGAACCCAACTGCAGCATCATGGCAAAAGGTCATTTCTTCCGTAATTCCCAACAAAATGGCGCCTCACGGTCTGCGTCTTGGAAATCTACCTATGCCTGTAGACCGAGCCGTCAGGGATTTTTATGCAGTTGTTTAAAATCATATATGATTTATTATGTCTGAAGGGGTCGTCTCTATATTGAAAATTGCCGCACCAAATAAACATCCACTTTTCACACCATATTTGTGATCCTCGGATATAGGCACCCCGGAAAAAGAAGTATAGTTTACATACTTTTTCCGTAAGTGCTCATAGAGTTATTAAAGAAATGTTATGGGTGGTTTATCCATAAATTTTGAATAATAAAGTTAAGATCTTACAAAGAGAAATACCGCGAATATTTAATTAGTCGCCAGAAAAAGTATAGAGAAGATATAAATTTATATTAAATAAAAAAATATTTATATAACAATATTTTCTTTTCTGAGGAGGCTTTGATAACATTAAACGGTACCTCTAGATTGTCGAAAAGTAATTTTTGTCTATATTTCGAAAAGTAATTATTGGATTACGCTGCAAACTTACACACCCACGTTTGTGACAATTACTGTTCGTTCTATGTAAAAATTAATATAGTCGTTATAGTCGTAGTATTAATATACTGTTCATAATTGTTTTAATATGCATTTGTTTTTAATTTTCATAATTAAAAATGTGATTTTGAATTTAAAAAAAAATCTGGGAAAATGTTCCGGTCTATTCATTGCACTTCATCAAAAAAAAAATTAATTGGATGATATTTTTTGGAAGTTAAAAATTAAAGTTTATGGCATGTATTTAGCATTGGTATCATCAAACTTCATACAGTTAAACTACATGTGATTACAAAGAACTTTATACGAATTAAAATGATACTTTTCGTTTATTTTTGCTTTAGGTAGAGCTCGAGTTATAGGCATTGTTTGGACTTTTTTAGGGGCACTGTACAACAATTTAAACCATTCGTAAATATTTAAAATATGCAGCATTAATATAGAAATACATGACATATGTACCATTAATGTATCATAATTTGAAGTATACCTTTAATAAAATATAACGTATGTTTTCTATACTTATTATGAAATATACGGCATGCATAAACGTAAAAAAAATATTTATCCTTTAAATTAATATACTCTTACTTTTACTTTTTTGTGAAGAATTTATAAATCAATCTCTTTTAAACTTTGATGCTGAGATTTTATCTTTAAATTTTGGCTGAATAATTATCAATAATTAGTTTAAGCTGCTCATGTTGAATAAAAACATTTTTTTTGCAAATTTTGAACTTTATTGATCGGTAAACTTTTGCATACTGAGCAAGGAAAAAATATTTCCCTCCAAGACATATTTTGAATAGGCTTGAAATATTTTGACAAGCTTTTTTTCCACAGTTGCCATTTTAATGGAATCTTCTTATTGTAATATTCAGTCTTAGAATTTACATTTTTTGATAGCTCATTTTCATTGTCAAAGCTTATTAAAACGCTTTGATAAAAACACTTTAATATTTTTAAAATGCAGTCTATAGATTAAAAAATTGCGGGTCTAGAATACTAATTTCTGTATAGATATAAAATGAACATAAAGAATAACCATGCACATTAATAATAGATTCTTTGAGAAAAATTTCTACATGCCACAAAAAAAAGTAAAAATTTTCTTGTGAAACGAATATATGATCTGCTAAAATTAAGGAGAAATATGCAAAGTAGGTGTTATATGAAATTCAATTTTTCTTTTTATATAAAATGATACATGTAGGTACTCTAAAGTAAGCAATATGTACACAATATTGAGTATTTTTCCGACATATAATACTTCCAAGTATTTAATCATTTATTCTGGAAAGACATGCCACGACCATTGACATGTTTTTGTGAATTAGCTACACAACTTCCAAGATTCGTATAACTATTTTTAATAGTAAATTTGAAATAGGGACTAAGACGCCAACATCTACATCTCAGCAAATTGAAGACCTTACGTGATATACTCCTGACTGAGCAGAGTTGTATAAAGGGTCATACTTATTGTAGTACCTTGTAGATTCCTTGACTAATCCAGGTTATCGATGACGGATGTGGTGTTGCACGGTATTAGAGAGATATATCTAGGTGGTGACTAATTTTTTATCCAGTTTGCTTATCAAACATTTTAATTTACGAATGTTTCCAGGCTGCATTTTTATGGAATTCATAAAATCCTCACCGAAAATAACAAAATAACAAACTAACAAAACAAATACTCTCATAATGAACACGTTTATCCCATGTGTAATTCTATATTAATATATATATATATATATACATTTAAGGGATTCGTAGACTTTAAAAATGACTAAATTATAAAAATAATCTATTAAATAAAAATGAAGCAAAAATCAATGTTTGATTTAATTTTTCCTTTGATAAATTATCTGGGTCACCTTAAATAAGTACGAGTGTGATTTCAATCTAATTAACCAACTCAATCCAATTCATCAATCAACCCAATCCATCCGATTTTATTTGCAGTTTCAAAATCCCAATTCAAACCAAAGGTTAAAATGTCCCATGCAAAATAAATTTTCTCCAATCCTTTTCGTATTTCTCAAATACTTTAATGGTTTTATTTTTCAACTAAATGTGCATCTGTTTGTAAACCAAAGATTAATTATCAAAGTTATAGTAATCAAAAGTAATATTAAAGGCAAATATCGAAAAAACTTGTCCAACGTGCGTGAAGAAATTGCTATAATTTTAGTAATAACTCATGTCTATCAATATGAATGCACAGACTTCTATATCTTTAACTGCTGAGCTTATTATTCTGCATAATTTTTTAACTGTTTTCCCACAGACAAATGTTATAGTTTATTGGAAAACATACTATACGCACGTTAGAAATATATATTTAATCTCAATCGTAGTTTATCGAGCTTTTAAAGAAAAAGAGAAATTTCTTACTTTGAACGTCCACCACCCCTTAAAAATACTCAATATTAAATTAATGCATTATCATTGCTAATTTTTCTATTTCTTTGTCGTGTTTACTTAATATAAAAAATGTTACACTTCTGTATTTATATCTTACTTATATTGCTACTTATATTCAGCAGAATGTGTCTCAAAATAGAATAATTAATGTATCGATTTCTATTATAACATTTCATAAGAAAACTATGATGTTATAAAACAGGGAGAAATACTGCAGAGAAATCCCATGTACAGAACTATTTTCAAGCGACGTGTCTGGATATACTTACTTCTTTTACCCAACTGTTTTAAGTATAAACTGGTTTCCAAACTGTTTTATTGTTTGAAGTGTGTAGATTCTACTGCAGTTATTTTCTGTAGAACAAAAGTCGAAGAATACTTTTTGAAAACATTTGTTGAAGCTTTGAAAGTTTAAATCTTATTTTGGAGTTTTTTGGAAATAAGTTTATTCCAAATATGCAAGGTAACATTCTATTCAAATATTTATTTTTGTCTTTTACAGAAACATTTAATATTATTTGATATCTTTAATGTTCCGAAATATAAAAAATATAGTTGACAAAAGTTTCGAAACTCTGTTCTATGGGAATTCAGAAAAGATTCACAAAAATAACATAAAACAATTTCAAGTAATTCACGTTTGTCACATGTGCAACACAACATTAAAAATCTATGCACTAAAAAAAAAATAATCAATATTAAACTAACACATTATTTTTGCATTACTAATTTTTCTCTTTCTTTAATTGGTCCTGTTTACTTAATATAAGAACATATTACCCATTTTTTTTTTTTTTTGTTATTTACATTATGGGATATATTCAAAAATTTCCCTCCAAAGGTAAAAAACAAAACAAAAAAAAACATATTCTATAGATCTGTAATGCAACATTTCATAAGAGTAGTATGATGCTATAAAAGACGGAGAAATGCTGCGATAGAACAAGCACATGTACTGAACTATTTTCAGCTGACGTGTCTGGATATACTCACTCACTAGCATTTCTCAAGGTTTTTAAGTGTAAATATTGTTCGCAGTGCGCAGATTCTGCTGCAGTTATTTTCGGTAAAACAAAAGTAAAAAAATATTTTTGGAAAAACATTTGTTGTGGCCTTAAAAGTTGAAATTGTATTTTGGAGATTTTTGGAAATGAGTTTTTTCGAAAGGTAACATTTTATTCTAATACTTTTCCTGTCTTTTAAAGAAACATATAAACATGAAACATATCTGCTATTTTTAGTATTTAGAAATATCAAAAGTAAAGTTGACAATCGTTTGAAAACCGCATTCTACCAGAGTTAAACGTAAAAGGAAATAACAAAAATATCTTTCATTTTTCGCATGTAGAACACTGCATAAAAACATCTATGCGCTTTAAATTTGTTTATATTCAATTATTCCATTTAAATAAACAGATTATTTAGTAATATAGAGTTATATATTTGAAAATTGTTTAGAAGTGAAAAATGAATAAAGAAGATTAGTATTTTCTGTTATTAAGTAAAAAGGACATATTAAAAAAAAACGTGAATAAATTAAAAATTATAGATAATTATCTATAATTTTTCCATTATTAATTTTTAGGTGCGTTCGTAATTATATAAATACGTAGCACCTATATTCATCGCCTGGTCCGTCCGTCTGTCCGCATATAAAAGCGCAAAAACTACCCAACCCAATCGTTTGAAACTTAATATATAGAATCGTTGCAAAATTTTGTCTAGTCATTTCAAATATTGTGAAAATCGAATCAAAACTTAAAAAGATATTAATAAAAATCTTCTTTACTCTATTAAATCCTATCACACGCAATCTATATAATAATAGCGCAAGTCATGTGACTGAGGAATACGGACTAACCACTTCTTTTTACATATGCCAAACGGCCATTTTTATTAAAAAATATTTTTTCGAATAAAATTGCATAAAAGTTACATTTTTAGAAAGAGCGTTCAAAAATATTTTTTTTTGCTTGAGAGATGAGTTACTTTCAAAAATGTATAGATTCTGAGATAACTTCAGTGGAAATTAGGTTAACAGCTGAATACCTCAATCCACTAAAATAAATAAACACAAGAAATTCGTTAATCGTGAGTCATAGAAATATTATACCCTGGAGGTAATCATTCGCAAAGCAAAATCGTCATGAGGAATTTTGCAATTATTATTAATAAACATGATATAGTGGCACAATTTTTTTTGTGTGATATATTTGTTGCCATAACAACTAGTTGCACATAGTCCTAACCCTGTACTAATTGTGGTAAAGCTAGAATTTAAATTTAAATGTGGAAAATGTGAGTTTTGCAGCAAACTTTTATGGGTATTGTTAGTTGTAAACAAAAATAGTTATAAATTAAAAAAAAAAAATTCTGAACATTAGTTTTCATTATGCAGGGCTCCCACTGGTCCGTTTTTTGAAAACCAGTATTTTTTTAGAAAGAAAATTGTGGTTGGTATTTGCAACAATTGCAACTAGAACGAGCTTCGAAATTAGTTTCTATAAAATTTATAAAAACGATTTTTCTTTTTTAAAAAAATGGTGTTTAAAAAATGGACCGAGTGGGAGCCCTGATTATGTTATTTTGGAGGGTAATAAACAACAAAAATCGAAAAACATTTATTAAAAATAATTTGTGCAAAAATTTTACTATTAGACATGGCTGAACTTCTTCACTGTCATTAAACTAGTGCAACATTTTACACTACTTCTTACTTCTGTACCTCCCTGATTGGTTGAATTGGAGAGTGTGAGTTTTGCTGCAAAACAGTTGCTGGATAATGTAAGTTATGGATCAAAACGAGATTTTCAGCATTTTTTTCAACCTTAATATATTTTTTAGGGTTCAAATCACTATTACAGTCCGATTCGCCTTAAAAAGACGAACACGGTGATATGAATAACTCAATACCTTAAAAAAGTGGTTAATGTGACTTTTGTATCTGCACCATTCATGTAAAGAACTATTTGCCAGCGATGTGGCCTGAGCATACCTACTCTCTTTTCTCACCGAGTAAGAAGTAGGTTTGATTGTAAATGTAGTGTACAAATGGTGTACAAATTGTGTCGAAGGTATTTCCTGCAGAACAAGGGTTAGAGAATATTTTTGTGGCTTTAAAAGATGAACTCTTGTTTTGGAGTTATTTGGAAATGTGATTTTTCGCAAGGTAACATTTCAATATTTTGCTTTTGATGGATTAATAAAGTTAAAACTTTGAATTTACACATCATTTTACTGATTCGTTAATTTTTTTAAAAAAAATAACAAAATAAAATGCATTAAATACACAATTGTCACGTGTATAAATCTGTATTAAAAATCTATGCAGTTACAGATTATCTATAATAAAAATTACAATTATAATATAGAATATATATAGAAAATTATAATGTAATGTATAATATTATATTATATATTATAAAAGAAAATTATAATATAGAATATTATTAAATTGTATAGCAGCGAAAAATGAATAAAGAAGATTAATATTTTATGTTTTTAAGTAAAAAGGAAATAATTTGTCATTTAATTAATTTTTTATTGTCACTAATTTTATTTTTTAAATTTATGTGTAAAGTTAGTTACGTTATAATAAAAATTAGATAATTTATATTTTTTTCTTTATGAATGTTCCTTCTTAATTTGTCATTTTTACTTTTAAAAAAAGAAAATGTTACTCTTTTTATATTTATTTCTTCGTTGTATCATGAGGTAGATTCAGCGGAATTTGGCTCAAAAGGCAAAATAATCCATTTCTCTATTATATAGCATCCCAATAAGAGCAGTACGGTGCTATGAAGCACGGGAGAATACTGCAGGATAGAGAAATCGAGTGTACGTGTATTTTCAGGCGGCATGTCCAGATACTTATTTTTCGGAAAACTGTTTTCAGTGCAAATATTGTTCGTACTGTATTGATTATGTTGAATTTTTTTCTGTATGTACTTATAACAAAAGCAGAAGAATATTTTTAGAGAAAAAAACATTTGTTGAGGCTTAAAATATTGAAGTCTCATTTTTTAGATTTTAGAAATACGTATTCACAAGGTAAAGCTTCAATATGTTACTTTTATCTTTTAATGAATCCTGCAATATTCTCTTGTTTTATTGATTAAGTAAGTAAAAATGTATATCTATTTTAGCCATTCATAAAAAATAATTAGCTCCATAAAAATAACAAAAGCCATTCTCATGAATTTCCCATTTGTCTCATCTGTAAATTTATATTTAAAAAAATACGATATTAATTTATTACGCTTGAATTTTCTACATTATTAATTTTACTTTTTAATTTGTCCTTTCAACTTAATAAGAAAACTATTCAAAATTTTTTATTCACTCGTTACATCATGAGTTCAATTCCGTGGAATCTGGCTTAAAATTAAAAACCAATGTATAGAAATATAACATAAAATATCATCAGAGCAATCTGATGCTATAAAAAACGAAGAATTTCTGCAGTACAGAAAAATTCATGTACAGAATTATTCTAAAGCAACGTGTCCGGAAATACTTTTCTGAAAACTGTTTCAAGTATAAATATTATTCGTACTGTATAGATTGCTTTGAAGTTATTTTCTGTAAAATATTGTAGTTGAAATATTATTTTGGTCAAAATTTGTTGACGCTTTTCAAGTGTAAATCTTATTTTAAGTTTTTGAAAAGGTGATTTTGTGCAAGGTAACAGTTTGTTGGAATATTTTGCTTCTGTTTTAAACGTCCAGTTTCTAATGATCACTTTATGGTACAACATATTTTGCTTATAATAAAAAAATTACGCAACCAAGGCTAGGGCCATCTCGTGGCTGCTTGAGAAACTAATGAAAGTGTTCATCTAATCAGCACTTGCTGTTATATGCTTTTTATGAATTTTTCGACGCTGTGTAAGTTTTGTGTTTAACACGACTTCTAAAAGTTGTGCACTGACATTTCTTTCACGATTTATTGTTAGTGTAATAATATTAGAAATCTTGTGTATGAAAACTTAAAAAAATATATTGCTCCAGTGTCAAATACACAACAGCAATTTGCGGTGCTGTGACAAAAAATGAAAATAAATAAATAAATTGCATATATTTATCTTAGTTTGAGGCTAAATAAGAAAAGCAACTGACAAATGAAAATTGCTCGTGTAGATACTATGTAGGAATTGAATGGTTAAGAAATCTATATTATTATCTCTGATCTTCTATGTTTTTGATTTAAAAAGAAAATAAGTTTATATTAGACAATGTCGTTTTCAGAATCTTAAAATATGAACATGTTTTCAAGGCACACATTTAAATAGTTGTTGTATAACATGATTTAAATGTTTTGTTAATAAATACAAAATCAATGTATGTTTGACATGTTTTTGATTGACTCTACTAATAAACACAATCATGTTCAGAGTTTGTTAGAGAAAAAGTGAAATTTACAGAGTATTTTTGAATAAATATTACATAACGAAAAAACTGACCCAGTAAAATTCTTATTGGACCATATTTAACTAAAAATTTGACTGAGCCAAACCATTTTTTTCTGTTTAAATATTTTCCAATTAGAATATTTTCGGAATAATAATATATATTTTTTTATGTTTTTTAACCGAGTTCAAGCAAATGAGATTATTCAATTCATTTCTATGTTTCTTTATGTATGTAAAAACATAACTTTTAAACGGATGCTTTGGATTTTTCAATTCTTTTTTCGTTTGAAGTAACTTGTTCTGTTTGTGGTACCATATTCATTTCACTAGGTTCTAAAATCTGTATGTATGACTTTCTGTTTGTTCTCTAGTCTTTATTTGTTATTTATAGTTTCATATTTTTGTAAAATTTGGCGAATTACCACACAATTTCATTATGTTGTTCATGTACACAGTACTACTTTATAGTTTTAAAATAGTTTTCGTATTGTAAAAATTTTCATACAGGGACATTTCTAAAATGTAATTTGTCTGCGCTTCGAAATGAGCGATTTTGACAACAATGGCTTTTAATGTGTGGGACAAAAATAAAGAATTTCCACAAAACATTTTCTTGTGACAAACCCCTTGCACTAATTTACTCCAACCTGCGTGCAGTATTTAAATATCAGTTGAATAAAGTAAAAAAGAAACACCCTTAAGTCGTTTTTACTTTTTTTAATTAGTTGTTTACAATATCTATCTATCTATCTATATATATATATATATATATTACTTTAATAAAAATATATCAAAGTTATGTGCACCAGGCGCAAAGCAGCTCTTATGATCACACAAACTGTATAAATGTTTCAAAACTAGATCATACATTCATATCAATAGATCTTATATACTCCAGTCATGAGTAGTTTTCCTATACATATTTATTTTATTTGAATTAAAAGGTTATCTTTTCATTAATTTTTCATTAATTTTTATTTACATTTTATCCATTTATCTAAAATTATGTATATATTGTTACTTATTTAATTAAATTTGCAGTATGCAAGCTAGCGGTGAATTGCGAAACCTGATAGGCTCCAAATATTTTTTATATTTTTCTTGTTTATGTATTCGTAATTATTTTTAATCTTGTTATTGTACCTACATTTCATGAAATTTCATAAACAATCATCTAGTTTTGAAATATATATATATATATACCCTTAATCGTTCTATCTATTTATATCTTTTTTTACATTAATAACTACAGTGTATGTAAGTTATCTTAAGGTAAATGTTTCTCTTAATAAAATTGGATTGCAACATTTCTTTTTTTCTATTTAACGTTATATGGCAGCACCAGCTACTTCCTTTTTATAATTACTGTACTCTGTTTTGCAAATGACACAGCTATTCCTAGTCATGCACTTTGGACTTGCACATGGATAATATTTTGGAATCTGAATTAATCATTTCCTCTCTTTAATTTACTGGTTAGTTGTGTCTATTATTATTTAGATTTTTATCTATTACAGTTGGATCATAATTATTTTTTGGATCTGTTATTCTTTTTACATTTTAGGTATTTTTTGATATGTTATAAAGAGCTTAATATTGTCATTTTTAGGCTTAATGCTGACAAAATTGACATAATAAGATATATTTACTATGAATTATTCTTATGAAAGTCCTCTATGACGAATCCATAATGTGTTCATAGTTTTTCATATTTGTCTTTACATTTTATTGTGTTTAATTTTTGGTAGTATCTTTTACTTTGATTTTTATACAATCGCTTCCTTATTGATTTTCTCATATGTGATTTCATTTAATTTTAACTAATATATATATATATATTCAGAAATAGGGCTGAATTTTTGGCTTATCGTTAGCAACAACCGTAGTTTCCAGAGCTAAGACCAATGAACAGACTAGATTGTGTTAGATAGATCAGCTCCGCCTCCGCTCGTCTGAGATGATTCCTAATTTTAATTATAAGTAATATTGTTAATTTCAATGAATTCTCAACTCTTATTTAGAATTTATTTACGAATTTCACTCACACGAAAAATCGAAAAATATCAACTGTCTAGATTGCACGTGCTGCCATCTGTTGCTGTCTTATTGAAGTAAAAATAATTTCTTTTGCAGAAATCTATAATCAATTAGTACAGTAAAATGTCGAACGAAATTTAAACAATCATTGATGATAAACTATCTTCCTATCACAGTTTTTTTAATGAATTTAAGCCGTGTTGTATAATATTATAGGTGCTAGGTGCAATAAGTTTAAAACTAATTATGTTTCCAAGATCATTTTATCATAGTATTTAAATGATTTATATGCCCATTAGTAGCCCCAACTAAATGTATTTTTAGTTGTGTTTTCAACGGAGTTTTCAATCGCTTTTTTACATTAAAAAAATTGTCAGTTTCATATGTTCAAATGATTTATGGTAGTACTTTTTCTGGCTAGAATTATTGCAAAAATAAAAAGGGGCGATCGAGCGAAGCGGTCTCAATGTGAATTGCTTCGCAATTCACGGGGGGTTGGCGAGCGTCAGTGAGTAGGGTGCTGGGCCCCCTAGTATATATATATATATTATCTTTATTTTCCTACTTAAAATTTAATATCATAGATTTTTTTAGAAATTCAAGTCAAAATATGAGATATTTATATTACATTGAAAGTTTAAAAAAAAATGGAATAAAAAGCTTTAATAAAAACTTGTGGCATTGTTATACATATGTGAGACATAAAATACTCGCATGTTTCATTTACATATATTTAAGGAAAGTAACTTTACGCATGATATTTGCGAAAAACAATTATTCTTCTAAAATGTTTTCCAGTTAATTTTTGAGAAAAACGTTTTAGTATTTTTTATATTTCTACATAATTTAAGTTTGTTGTGACTTTCTTTTTCTAATTTAGATTTTTATTTCTACCAAAACTTTATCTTCAGAAGTGTAATTATTTTTATTTCTGTTCAACCTGTAACACGCAACGTTTGCAAAATATTTCAGAAACGACATAAAACCTATGTATGCAGATGTTTTAAACTTTTTAGTGCAAGTTCTATGTATCAGGTCTGATGCTGAAAATTTCTTATCATTTATATTAATATAGGGTTAGCCTAAATGTTTTATCGGGTTTCAAAAGACTGTTTATTTACAAGTATACGACGTGTGATACATGAAAAGTTACATACACTCACCAATTTTCTGGTACATAGTACAAATGTTCAATGTGGTCTCCCTAAGTCACCCGGCACACATCTCAACGGTAATCCAGTTCCGTCCATACGTTTAATAGCATGTTTCTGCCAACGTTGTCAGCAGCAGTGATGCGTTCCTGCAATGCTTGCAGCGTTATTGACATTGGGGTATATAACCTCTGTCCTGTACATAACCCCACAGGAAGAAATCACATGGCATGAGATCTGGTGACCTCGAGGGGGGGGGGGGGCATGGCAACAGATGAACATCACACAGACCAGTTTGCTCTATCCGGCGATGTGGCAGTTCTCTGAATTTTATATGGAGTTCTTTTAAACTTGGTGAGCGTATGTATCTTGTTATGTATCACCCATTTTTGTAGGTCCTGTATACTTCGAAATATACAGTGTTTTGAAACCCAATGAATCATTTAGGCTAACCCTGTATAATAAAGAGAGAACACGTGACGGACTAACTGACTCATGCACGCAGAATTGAAACGACTACAATCAGGATCACGAAATTTCAACAGTGGATTACTGATATGACTTAAGCAAGCAATAAGAAAGGATTTTTGAAAATTCATTTCTAACGTGGTTAAATGGGGGGAGGGGGTCGAATGTTTTAGGTCATTTCGTCATATTTTAGCAGCAGTTTAAGGTAGGAGCGTAAAATGCAGCATAAAAAATCTACTAAAAAATAGTTATACACGTATTTCAGCGATTTTAGAAATTCAACCACTGACGGGGGTTAAATGGAGGGGGGTGGTCGAAAGTTTTAAGTCATTTTTTCATATCTGAGCTGCAATTTTAAGGTAGAAGCATAAAATACAGCTAAAGAAATCTGCTAAAATTAGTTAAACACATATTTCAGCAGTTTTAGAGCAATTTTAACGATTTTTTCGCCAACATCGGCTATGAATCCGTTTTAAGACCTTACTTTGAAAGACTTAAAATGGCTTAATATTCATATTTGGTGGATGTCTGGGTAAAATATTCAAACTGTTTTTTAGAGTAAAAAATGTACGCCTCTTTCTTTTTTCAGTGCCACCTTTCTCAGTCAGAGAAATTCGTGCTTCTAAAAAACTTTTGTTTATATTGGCTGCCGAAGCGTAAATACTTCTTTTATGCTTCTTCCTATTTAAATGCAATTTTCTCAAAATAGTGTTTTTTTTAAACTTGTAGGAATCGTTGGAAATTTAGTAATAAAGATATCCATGTAATTGCTTAGTGAAGTTGCATGAGATATGTACTTATTTGTGGAACCATTAAATTTGTATTTAAAATCTCTTCTTCGTTTTTTTTTAAATTCTAAGACAATCTTTTGCATTATATCTTTACTGTGCCATCTATGCTCCACATTAAAGGATTCAATTGGTGGTTATTTCATTGCGTTATTATCATTTATTTATCTGTAATTTATAATAGCTAAATATTCGAAGACGTTAAGTTTTTTAATAATATTTGTTCACTTATTAATATTTATCGTCTTAAGGGGGCAAAAACACTTGCGAAGTCCTATGGAAAACAGTTGATATTGATGTAGTAACTTTTTCATGGAAAATACAGACGGGATTTTAAAAAAAACTTTTACTAGTTTTGGCAGTAACTAAATTATTCATTGGGGTAGAAATAAAAATAAAAAGTGCAATACTTACGCAATGTAAAAATCTAGTTTTTTGTTAAATTAATGTTATTAAAGATAAATTGATTTTTGAGAAAAATAAAACTATCAAAAATAAGCTAATTTAAATCTAATAGAGTTAATTATAGCTCTAATTTTAACTAATAAAATCTCTTCAAAAGCACCAAGAATAATGTTTCAATATTAGTTGTTTTCTATAAAATTTCACGACACTTTAAGCACCGTTAATTTATGACACCAGTAAGAAATTGCCTCTTAGGTACCTTTTCAGTTGTTAAATTTGTGTCAACAGTATCAAGTTCTCCATAAACCCAGATCCAAATCCTACGCAAAGATTCTTGAATTGATTATAAATTATATTTGTGGAAATTTGTATTATCTGAAAACTTGTTAAAAAGCGTGGGACGTAGAGTTACATCGTAGCACGTGGGCGGATCGTGTTTGATTCATGATCGTTTGATGTAATTAAGAAAACATTATGCATTTAAAGTAAAACAAATTAAATAAGAAAAATATTGGCATTTATTAAATAATAAAGTGCAGTGCATTATATTAACATATTTGTCATATATTACTTCTAGGAAAATGTTACATTATTCCCATACATCTTAGTTCATGATAGCGCGCACGTCCATATTTTTAAACTCACATCAGTAATTATGCATCTGGAGCACAGATTTTGAATTTAACACCGACGTAGATGACTAAGATGTATCAATATTAGTTATTTTCTATACAATTTCGCAACTGTTTAAGCACCGTTAATGCAGTAAGAAAAGCACACAAGTAAGAAAATGCCTCTTAAGTACATTTTTAGTTGTTAAATTTGTGTCAACAATATCAAGTTCTCCATAAATCTAAATCCTACGCAAAGATTATTGAATTGATTGTAAATTATATTTGTGAAAATTTGTATTATCTGACATGTGGTTACAAGGCGTGGGACGTAGAATTACATCGTAGCACGTGGGCGGTTCGGTTTGATTCCTGATCGTTTGATGTAATTAAGAAAACAATATGAATTTAAAGTAAAACAAACTAAATAAGAAAAATATTGGCATTTATTAAACAATAAATTACAGTACATTATATTAATATATTTTTATATATTACTTCTAGGTAAATGTTAAATTATTCCCATACATCTTAGTTCATAATAGCCCACAGGTCCATACTCACAATTCCACATCAGTAATTATGAATGTGGAGTACAGATTTTGAATTTAAGACAGACTTAATGGTCTGAGGATAAAACAAAACATAGCATAACAGCGTTCGCTTCATTTGTATTCATATTCAAAATTAGATTAACATGTATATTTTTTTAAATAATAACCTGACCTATGAAATGTAGTCCATAACTTCCGATAAGAAAACGAAATTATGTGCATGGCAAAATGCATAGTATAGCAGCGCCTTTGTTGAGTGATCAAAACCAAAATTGAATCAGCATAAATTTTAATAATACGCATCTTGTATATAAAATTTGTTAAAATTCCATCCCAAAGATGCCGAGACACATCAATCTTGGAAATCGTGCAAAACACAGCATTACAGTGCCACTTTTTGAGCAATATACACCAAAAAGTATTCAGCACCAAATTATGTCCAACGAATCATAATTTCCATGGCATTCCGTGTGTCAACTACAGCGGCCACAAAATTTTTGTTACATCCAGATGACTGACATTTTTCAAAAATGGTTAAATCGTATTCAAGACATCTTAAAACTTGTAAATCCATCAAAAACCGGAAATAAAAAATGTTAACAAATCAAATACTTTCTTATGAATATAGAAGAAAGTAAAAGCAGAAAGAAAAATACATCAAACAAGAAATTTGCGGGATATAGGTGTACCCCAAAAAGCCTTTCATGGTTAATAATAGTGAAAAGCGTGAAGCTTATAAAATAAAAATAAAATCTGCATCACTTCTTGAAAAATTTTAAAAACTGCAAATTATTAAACGAAATTTTTTAGAGTTCCCTGTTGTGTATTTTTTAATGATTATTTATCTTCATTAAGCTTATACAAGTATTTTAAAAGTTCACTTTCATTTATTATACGAGTAAAAAATTAGATAAATTTTCTCGCTAATTAATCCTCTTTTTTACGTTATTTGGAATTAATGAGTTGATAATTATGTTTTGCTAAACTTTTATACGTGTGTAAGAAAAAAAAAACACTGTACTGGAATTTTATGGTTGACAAAACTTCAGAATAGATATTTGTATAGATCTATAAAAATAGGTTTAGATAAACTAACAGCTGCCTATTGTCAGAAATCACATAAAATAAGTCTTGAGTAAATTACATTTCCTTGATAAAAATATAATATTAAAAACTGAGTATATGTAATATTTTTCGTTATAATGAATTAACAATATCAGTTATTTTTTTATTACCAAGTGATGCATTTTTACTTTATTCTATCTTTACAAGAAGTAAGTATTGGATTCATGAAAATTTTCGACTTCATGAAAGTTTCCAACGGATTTATGCGTTTTAGAAGGTCCTGAACACGATTTGACTGTTTTTATAAAATGTTTGTCTTTGACTCTGTCTGTCTGTCTGTGAAAACTTTCTGTTTTCTGTATGTGAAAAAAAATTTGTGGGCACTCTATCTCAAGAACTAATGCACGGAATTTAAAAAAACTTTATATTTCGTTAGTCCCTAATATAAATTGATGCTGATTAGTTTTTGGTGAAAATCACCCGACAGGTGGCGCTAGCTGTACTGCTTTTTTACGATTTCCGCAATAGCTCTATCTCAAGAATTAAGGCAGGTATTTTCATCAAACTTTCGATTCAGTTAGACCTTGACATACATAGACGCTGATTACATTTTCGTGTAGATATCCCAAAAGGCGGCGTTGCTATACCACTTTTTTCATTATTTTTACGATAGCCATATCTCAAGAACTAATGCACGGAATTTCATGAAACTTCAGATTCTGTTAGACCTTGACATAAATAGATGCTGATTACGTTTTGGTGTAAATAGCCCAACAGGTTGCGCTACTATGCTACTTTTTTCATTTTAACACGATAACTATATCTCAAGAACTAATGCAAGGATTTTCATCCAACTTCAGATTCAGTTAGACGTTGTCATAAGTTATTGTTTATTAGGTTTTGGTCTAAATCGCCCAACAGGTGGCGCTGTTATACTGCATTTTGCAGGATTTACACGATTTTAGTCCTATCTCAAGAACTAATGCACGGAATTTGATAAAATTTTAGATTCAGTTACACCTTGATATAAATTGGTTGCTGATTCTTTTTAGTGTATGCGAAACCTGTGTGAGATAGAAGAAAGTTTTGGGATTGGAACATCCGACTAGTATAGGTATATTCTTGAATTCGATAACCTCCAGTTTCCCGAGTGATCTTTCTTTCGTTTTCTTTGGTTCTTCTTACCTGATCTATTCTCTTAAGATAATTTGTTTTAGTAATATTGTGGATTCCTATGACATACCTGCCAACTTTCAACTAAATATCCCTACAATGTGAGTTAATTTGATCCAGGTTAAAGACGTTTCTAACCAGAAAATATATCTGAAAAATATATTTAGTTTCGTGTTCTTACGTGGAACCTATTTGATTGCATTTCTTAAAAAGAATTCTGGTGTGGAGCGTGTGTAACCTCGGTTAAATTAACCTACATTGTACGTAAGTTTGGAGCGATGTTGGAGGTAGGATATGAGATTTGTGATATTATAATAATGTGGAAAATTAAATGTGCGTTATTTGTGCATTCTGTATTTTCAGTTATAAAGGATGTCATCAGTAAGGGGAGTACTGAGTAAGTTAACCGGAATTTTCATTAATGACTTTATAAATACATAAATTACTTTTAATTCTATTTCTATGGAAATATTTCTACTGATAACACAAAGTGCAGCCTTTTAAATACTTGGAATTGTTAATTTGTTTAATTATATTGTTAAAATTGTTTAAATGTTAGGAAAAAGTTGAAGATAGCTATCAGGGTAGTACAACCTGTTTAATTTTCATTAGCATTTCAAAATAGTAATTTTCGTCTTTTTTAATCGCAGATAAATAATGCGAAAATTACAATTCCGAATTACCGGTAAAATTTTTCAAGTGTTGAAAATACGACCCTCAGTACTGCACATTTGAAAAAGACTAGAATTAGCAGTTATAGATTACATTAAAAAATATATACATGTTTCTTAATCTATAAACATGTAATTAAACCACGGACGAAAATATAAAATAACCGTATTATCCATGATTCCGAAAAGCTTTGTCTAGCGTTAGAAACATCAGAAGCCAATAGATTTTTGATATTTTATGAAGCATTTATGAAATAAAGGCATTTGTTGACACTGATTTTTGGAAACATGTCTGAGTAGTTTTTATATAGTGTTTTAATCACTTTTTTCAAATCGGAATATCAGTTTTTAGGATGTTATCAATTCTCATTTAAACACTTTCAGCTGCGTAATTGATTTTATATATAAAACAGTAACAAAATAATAATAATTTTATAGTTAATGTTAAAATTTTCATGTTTGTCTGTAAAACATGTTTGTTGAACATGAAAATGTTTACTTGAAAACTGTTAGCATCCAAAAAATCTATATTCCGGGTTTAAAAAAGTAATCAACAATTTGGAAACGATTATAGTCTCAGGAAGTTGAAAGACATTATTCGGTTGAAAAAGTTTTGATTTTAAAAGGACTTTAATGTGCTTAATGTTTTTATGTATGTTTTTACGCACCTTCAAGCAATATATTGACATTTAGTTGTATCTTTATCAAATGGCCTTTCCCATCCCACCTTATATTCCACACCCTTGAAGTAAAATGGTTTGTTTCGGGCAAGCTAGAAGACGCGAAGAGACAACAAATCAACTTAACTATCAGTTTTTCATTGATGATGACCGAGTAAGTTCGGTTGAAAACGTATTGATTTTAAAACAATTTTAATGTGATTTTAGATGTTTTATGTATTATGTCAAGCAATATATTTACATTTATTTGTATCTTTAGGAATTTTACATTATTCGGCGTTTTTTCTTTCACTAGCATCGAGTTTCTTTACATTAATATTCAACTGTGTTTTTTTAAACTGTCTTTCTGCTTTATTCCCCTTTTATTATACTTATCTTCAACTGTATTTTTACAAGATTAACTTAATTTTTGCCTCGATCAAAGGATGTGCCAGAGTATAGTATGCATCGAAACCTACCATATGACCGTATCATCTCAAATTTCGCAAAAAGTGGAATATTATCATTTTCTGCCTGACCACTTAATTGGTTTCAAAATTTCAGATTTTTTTTTTAATCAAAATTTGCGGGAAGCCAAAGTCCTTCTGATTTTAAAAACGCTTTCAAAACCTTGGAAATATTATTTTCGAAACCTTATTCCATATGTTTTCTGATGATTATGAAAAGGTCTTCAGAATCTTCGGTAAGTTTGAGGTTTCACTCGATTTTCTGAAATTTAATGTTACATTAGAATTTTTTTTCTACAATTTATTACCGTAATTTTCGTTTATATTAACATTAATATAAACTTTTCCGTCAGTAAAATATCCTATATATATATTGTTTTAATTTATGATTAAATCCATTTGTGAAACAGCTAAAACATATATTTTTATGAGTAACTGTCAGTATTTCGTTTTTTTAACGAAAGGTGTTTAAATTATCAAATAGCTAGTAATTTTCTGAGCATAACAATTATTAAAATTTTTTAGATTTTGTATTTGCAGTGGCTGATTTTTAATTCACATTCAAATCAGTATACTTCCTTTTTAATTCTAATGAATTAAATTCCCATGCATTTATCCAAGAGAGAATAAATTAACGTCAGAATATGTGTCATATGGCTATCACACATATTTCAAATTTTGATGCTCATTAATTTTAATTTTAAAAAACATACTTAAATTATCAAATAAATAAAGAATATAATTATTATTATTAATTTTCTATGTTTCGTATATGTAGTGGCAAAATTTTAAAGCTTTCGCATTCGAATAAATTCTTCTCTTTTTTAATAAAAAGTAATGAGGTGTTAAAAAAATAAATACATGTAATAGCTAATTTATACCATTGAATGTTTAATCGGATATACTTAATTTATTCTATTTTCATATCTGTTTTCTTTATTTACCTTTATTCTTATTAAGATGTTAAATTTATATTCGCTCAAAAACAAACTGCAAAACTGTAGAAACTTTTGAAAATGCGCATAAATGAATATCTTAGTAATCCCATTTTGTAAGAGCAGTGAAATATGTGGACGCTATCGCTGAGGCGAAATGAATAATAAGTAGTTGTAGGCTATTTCAGCCTGTTTTCGCATGTCGAGTGTTTTCCAATATCCGGTTGCCAATCATTAGACTGTTTCGATATCACTGATGACGTCAGTGACCAGTTTGATAGGCAGAAGATAATACATTTTATCCAATACATCCTGCTCTTCCAATCTGATATGCATTTCTTTTTAGACTTAGAGATGCGCTCCAGGTTTATCTCTGTAGAGACCAATATGAATCTCCATTTGCTTCTTAACTTCCAGCACCGATATACACTTTTATTTGTCATCCGTCGTTTTATTCATCTCATAGTCAGTGTTTCTTTCCTTTGTCTAACTTGTACGTTGAATTTTTTAATAGAATCATACATTATTTGCATGAATTACTGCAGGAATTACTCTACTCAAATCTTGAGTAAAGGTTTATAAAGATATATATTAGTATATAGATATTGATATACAGTGAAAGATCACATGGTCCAAAAAGTTTGAAACAGCTTTAATTATTTACTTGTTGGAGATTAGTAGACAATGTTAATTGAAAAAAAAAAGTTTATAAAATTGTAAGAAATGAGACTATCTTAATGAAATAATTCTGCATTAATTTTCAAAAGTTACACTTTTTAATTTTTATACGACCCCTTTTGACAAAATTGGTTATTTATCTTATTTACCCTTTTGCTGCAGCAGGATCATTACAAAAAATGCATATATGTATCTTTAAAAATGAACAAGTTATTCTTAATTAAAAATTGGTCATTCTGAAAGAGGACCATAGCTTAAGTTAGAAATTTAAATCTGGGATATATTGTAAAGGAAACACGGACGATAATGCATATGATGTTGAATTTAAACAAACAAAACAAGTGTTCTTGTAAGAATATTAGTTGGGAAGAACTCCAATATATGTACATAAACTATATTAGAAGAGCTCAGTAATGTATTCGATTGAGAGAAAACACTTCAAAAATACCTTGTTAATTAATTTTTAATCAGGTTTCTAGGATTTAAAACTATCTCTGCCTGTATAGTACTTTATTTAGATGTGTTTGCGATACAGTTTTTTCTGGCCTTTTTAACATACTTTTGATCTAAAGCACGCTATGACCAATTTTTGAATATCATAGAAACTCGACACAGTTTCTCGCCAACGAAAAGAAACTACAAAGCAATGAACAGCAAACAAAAGGAATTTCCTCCAATTGATGCCAAATGATTTTACAAGATGAATTAGTAATCTGTGCAGTTTATATTTTGCGGACTGAACGAAATAGGGTATTGCCATCTCTTTAGTTCGCGTTCTATTTGTCATAAAAACGTATTTATTGTTTCTACGGAATGGGGCCTGCCAAGTGGCTAAATAATCACAAGTTAAGCAGAATCCGGCGGAAGGTTTTTTGAAATTGAGATTTTAAATGTGCAATTTTTACCATTTAAATTATTGATTAGCCCATGTTCCATTGATCCCTACAAACGCTTTGGTACATATTTTTCGCGGAATTCATCATCTCATCTAATCTCTTTAAAAGTCTAGATATAAAATGGGGTGATATTTCGTTCTTTATTTTTAGTTACAGATTTCTCCAAATGCGAAAAAATAGTAAGGGAAAATTTTACAACACTCCATTTTTTTCAGATTAGTTATAGGGATTCTGCCACTAGATTTGTCTGATATTATATAAGTATATATTATCATAAGTATTGCTTTTAAAAATGTTTGAGAATGCACTTTAAATATACTTTCTTAGTTAATAATACGCTAATTACTCATAAAAGTGTGTAAACTCAAAAATTTTCAAGCTGGTTGTGCTTAATGTATTTTTTTAATGTCATAAAATTCACGTATAAAATAATATTATAATGCAGTGAGTTTTAAAAGTAATGCAATCTATCGAAAATCAGCACATTAAAAGAACGTCAAATTTCCTTTTATGTACTTTATGATTCATAAATAATACTACTAATGACAAGACAAATTCAAGCGAAATGCAATGAAATTCATTACATTCCTAATTTATTCATTTTATATGACAACATTCACGTCATTGCTTGAATTTAATATTATTTTGTGAAAATATTTTACATATTCAAATGCATTCATTAAAAACATTCGTTTTACAAGCAGTTTCAAAATGCTTTTTAATCGCAAGCGTTTTACAAGAAGCTATTTCATGCTTAAGAAACTGATAAGAGTACTTGCCCTTGGCATTAAAATCAAAAAATTATATATTCTTTAGTTTTCTTAAAGGAATACCACCGCTACATTCGGCTTATCTTACAGTACATAATTTTGCAGTATTTTATGTACTGCTTTTCAAAATGTTTCGAGGATGTACAGGCGTCAACAAACACCCTATACTATTTATTCACAAAATTTTCGCAGAAGAAAACGAATAAAAGCATTCGATTAATTATTATTTCAGAATATATAATATTTGTATAAATAGGAATTGTGACCGAAATTTTTTTAAACAGAAAAATTAGCTTCTAAAATGCTTCAAATATGCAAATCCAAAATTACTGCTTCCCTCAGGAAGATACCTTCTTTATGTATCATTTGCTTTGAAACACTAAGTATTACCTTTACATTAAATATCCCGCGAGTAGGAATCAGAACGAAATTGAAAGTATGATGTTTAACCCTCTGAGCGTTTTGAAAAAGGGTAAAATTGTAAAGTTGTTTTCTCTGCATTTTGTTTTAAATGCTAAAAAAATATGATTATTTCAGCATTATAAATAAAACTTAATTACATATATGAATGTAACCCTTGAGAGTATTAATAATTCTTCAATGTTTTGAAAATTCATGAAATCTTTAGAATTATATTATCTTAAACATTGCATATATTGCAGTGAAACCTGGAGTTTAGTGAACGAAATATTACGTTCCACACGCTTAGAGGGCTAGAGAAGTTAAAGAAATTTGAAAATACTATAACCATAAGTACAATTCCTAGACAAATTTATAATAGCCGGATAGATTTTTAAAAGCCGGATATATGCTTAACAACTTATAGTACTTACAAACTTATTTTATATTCGTGCGCACATGCTTAATAATAGTCAATGTAGAAAATATAGTGGAAATACGGGTAATGAAAATAAACATATTCTTATAAAGATATTTGACGGCTTTCCATCACAAAGTTTTAACTGTTAATTTCGAACTATTATACAAGGTTTAAATTTTTATTTTAAGTCGACGATTTATGAATGTGTATTATTTAAAGACCAAAAACAGACAAAACACTAGGAATTTTCATTTGAAATTACAAAGCACCCGAGCAAACTTCAACTTCAAACAAATTTCACAATGCTATCTTGTTTTTGATAGTATATTAGCATTTTCAAATAGTATTTATTACTTTTACAAAACAATTCTCAAGAATAAAATATATTTCACTTTAAATGTTGCCAGGCATTATTTCATAAATCATCGGATTGGAAAATTTTAAAAATATATTTAAAAATGAATTTCTAAGAAGATCACATACTTCTTTAAATTACATACTTATCATAAATATTGTCGCTTTTCTAATACAAAATTGTAAAGTATACGAAACGATCTTTGTAAAAAATCTATTTTTGGATGGCTCCAGCCTTTTTAATTGGACAAAATTTACGAACTTCCTTTTAACAATAACGACGTGAAACTGCTCAAATGATAAATAAACTTTTGGCATGAAAAATTAAACGCTGTCTGTTGAGAATTATATGAACAATTTATAGTAAAGGATGTTTTGAAGATAGCAACATTAAATAAAATCGTCTTTTAAAGCCCACTGTATAAGTAACATTGACTTTTGGGTATGTTGATGATATGCAACGCGGTGATACAAAGGGCTTAAAATCTATGAATTCCGAAATTTTGAAGTATTAAAATGGTTGTGTATGGTTTCGTTTTATAAACCAAACAAACATGAGTTTCTAATGCAGTAAAGTTTTAAGACAATGCACTTTGTCAGCACATTCACCCTCTAGTTACCAAAATACAGTCCAGAATGCACATATTTTTTCCACCATTATTCCTGAAAACATTGCCACAGGCACGTTCAGGTCCACCTATTGGCTTCTTGGGGAACTAATGAAGGCATCTGAACAACACTTGCTGTTATAACCGCATGTTTTTAACTTTTCAAATTTTTCCTTGTCCTTTTCACCCACGACACACGTTGTCTATGTTTGTTTTTATCATAACTTGTAAACAGCTGACTTTTTTTTCTAAGATTAGATTAAAATAGAATGATTTAGATTTGTTAGAAGTCTTGTGTAGGAAAATTGTCAAGGGATTATTTTGCCAATGGACAGTGCATTTTGGGGTATAATAACAACCAAATAAAATTCCATATATGGTCTTATTAGAGGCAAAATAAATAGAAACAACTGAAAAAAATGAAAATTGCTTCGGTAGATGTAGATCCTATGTAGGAACTGAAGGTTTAAATGAAGTTCGAACACTCACACAGTATGCTATGATTCATTAGCATTCTACTTAAAGTACTAATATTAATGATATAATATTTATTCAACCAAAATGCAATCACATTCATTACATTACTTAGTTATTCATTTTATATTGTAACTTTCAAGTCATCGCTTGCATTTCAACGTTAGTTTAGGAAAATATTTTACATCTTCAAATGCATACATTTAATGCGTAGCTAATGCGTAAAATAAATGAATGAAATGTTAAATCATCTGTTCTGTCAATAAACATTCCATTTTCAGTTTCTCCTGGTAACAGTGAGTTATAATTGGATGAAATACCAGAATCTAATTAACACCCTGCAAATCAGTCAGATCAAATTTCTATTGTATGTGACTCAGCTGCAAATTGCATTTCCGCTTGGCATTCTTTTCACATGTGCACGCCGTTGCTTTGTTTAAAGATTAATTGATTTATGCAGACAATTATAATCTAGCGAAAAATTATTCAAACTAGATGCTGAAAGGTAAGAGGAATATTAGAAAATGTTCTAGAAAGGTATTTTACTCATGCGATATAATGAAATCGAACAAAAAATACAAGATAAGGAAGACAATGTCAAAACAAATGCAGTCTTATCTTTCAATAAAGATGGTTCTGAAAAAATATTTTTCCTCGTTCAACAGCGCGAACATTTCTGACTAACTTTTATACGTAAAATCGTGAAAATGACAGGCATGGCTATTGAAGTGAAGTGGAATTGAATAGCGTTTTTCATATTTCTATAAATGTATTTATACTTGAGTTATAAGCAATTGCTCTCTCATGGCTATCTTTTTCGGACTGTCTCTTCCTCAAATTTAGTTAAATTACAAACTTTACTAATGTTTTCTGAAATGTTTATATCGCTATCAAAAAATACAAAATGCTATTCGAATTCATAGTTCATAGTGAATAAGCGCACATACCAGCTTCAAGGTCCAATGTTAAAAATAACTTCGTGAAATACGCCAGAATGTAATCGCATACACACTAAATAAAACTGCCATCCTCTCTTTTATTTAAGAATTTACAGCAAGAAAACGTTAATTAGATCACTCAAACTTATGCTTTCGCCGTTGTAAATTGATTAGTTTAGCTAATACAATAATCCCCTCATTTTATCGCTCATTTGGATATATCACTCAATTTTTTTCAAGGATAATAATGACAATTATGTAAAGACAATGCTTTAACGACAGTTTTTAATTACTTTTTACGTATAATGATTACAATAAATTTATTCACTACCGTTAATTTTATTGAAAAATTATAATATGTATTTAAACTAACGTATTGAAGAAAATATAACATATTTATTTGTAGATTGTCATTTGTTGTTTAAAAGATTACTAGTTGAATGCATTCCTGTGATTCACCTGTACTCTACGTGTAACAGCACTTACTATCAACACATTACAACCAGGACTGATTTAAATTATTTTATGTTCCTGTCTAATTAGTCCCCTCCGGGGTCGAAGTAACCCCAAGTGACGGTACATCTTAAAATTACCTTTATATATCTACTAACTGTTAATAATGATTTGTTTTGTATAATAATTTTAAAACCATTCCTTTTAAGGAATACAGTCATTTAATAATTACTTACAATTTTCAGTTTTGTTATCTAATAATGAAAACCTTAATTTAAATAATTCTACTCACAATAATGACGAAAAAGTAATTTAAATAATTTCAGCAGTCAGTTTTTTTAAAGTGTTACATAGTTTATTATATTTTGTATATCGCTAACCCTTTGTGATTCAACTACTTTGATTTGAAAAATATTTATCCAGCTGTTAGAATGCATAATTTTAAACATGTAAAAATATTTAAAAATTTTGAACATAAAAATAAAAATATATTGAATAAATGTTTTTTTTTTTTTTTCACATCTGCAATAAACAGAAAACTACATACTTCTCATAAATATTGTCATTTTTCTAATACAAAATTATAAACTGTACGAACTTATCTTTGTAATAAATCTATTTTGGGACGTCTCCAATCTAATAATGAAGCTTAGAGTCTTAGAATCGTCTTGTTATCTGATAAGGAAAACCATGATTTAAATAATTCTATTCCTAATAATGTCTAAAAAATAATTTAAATTGTTTCAGAATTCAGGTTTTTTTTTAAGTGTTACATAGTTTATTATATTTTGTATATCGCTAACCCTTTATGACTCAACAACTTCGATTTGAAAAATATTTATCCAGGTGTTTAAATGCATAATTTTAAGCATGTAAAAATATTTTAAAAATTAAAACATATACATAAAAATATATTGAATAAAATGTACTTTTTCACATCTGCAATAAACAAAAAATACATATTTCTCATAAATATTGTCAATTTTCTAATACAAAATTAGAAACTAAACAAACCTATCATTGTATAATAATCTATTTTGGGACGTCTCCAACGTTTTATTTTTACAAAATTTACGAAATTCATTTTAGCAATAACGATACAAAACGGCTTAAATGATAAATAAAACTTTTGCATGAAAAATTAACTCAGTATTGCTCTGTTAAGAATTCTATGGTTAATTTATATTAACTGCAGTTTTAGAAGATAGCAACAATAAATAAAATTGCCTTTTAAAGAAAAATGTATATGTAACATTGACTTTTGGGTATGTTGCAGATATGTAAGGTGGTGATACAAAGGGTTAATTTATGTATTTATGTATAACGGTTGATTGATTATCTTTACTCCTTATTGTAGTGTCGGGTTCATTTGAAATTTTAAAAGTTTTAAAGCATGTGATTTGAAAAAAATATTAGTTCAATTTGTACAAAAATTTAAAGGAAAATTTAAACCACTCTCTTTTAAATTTTGCTTTTTACAAAATATGATCCTTGAAGTTGAGTACCACTATTTCCAAATAGTGCATCACTTTATTGCACTTTGCCTTCTTTGAATCACAGAACAATTTCTCACATTTTGCGATTAAATAAAGTGTTACTATTTGAAAATAGTGGTCAATAAATTCAATTCGCTTACGAACCTTATTTTGAGAACTTACATATATTTATTTTAATATATTTGAGGCATAAACACATAAATATGTTCTCTATGATTGACGCCATTAAAAGCGCATAACTCAGTCTTTTTTTTTCAAATACATATTCAGAACTAGGGTATAATTAAAATGACTAAACAATAAGAAGGAACAAATATTTTATACTTCGTCGGAAGTCGGAAATTCGGAAACATTTTAAAAGCACAAGGAAGCATATTACACTTTTTTATTTAACTCAAATGGGTTTTTATACGTAAAGATGGAATTATATAATAAATTTTTCACTCACGTCCTTGAAAAGCTATAATTGTACAAATTATACACACGCGTGTATTTTCTATGACAATACAACATTTTAATATTCTTGTAACTTAATTATAAATTAATAAATTAATTTTAACTCATCTTTCCATTAGCTGTCTTCAAGTGATAAATTGCCAAATATTTTCTATTGTTACAAATGTTTACAAGTTGCATTAAAAAAAATGGAATTAATTATGCAAACCACGCGTTCCCAAGTATGCCGACTCGCTGTGAAACTGCAACAACGAAATATTTTATACACTGAAATTGTGGAAAATATAAATTAAAAAAAAAAATAAAGAGTGTAATATATTTAAAGAAATTGCTCTATTAAAATTAAATAGTTTAATATTAATTAAATAATTGCTATATGTTGATAAAACATTTTAGAAATCCTGAATAGATAGTTTAATAAATGTTTTTATATCTTTCTTGTTTCTATATATCCAAAAAGAAACAGGGAAAAAATTATATATTTTTAAATAATTTCACTATTTCTCGCTTTCTATTAAGCGTAAATCAAAGCGGGTTATCGTCAATAATCTGGTACCACGCCAAATTATCGGAAATACATAAATTGCATTCATGAAATTAGGCATGATTTTAAAACATTCATCGCTTATAAAACAGCGCACAGTGGGGCGTTTTGAAGATCTAGGTGGACAAAATTATTGCGTTGAAGTTTAATTAGGTTTTGCTGGGTTTTCGAATGTATCAGTAATAAAATAACCAAACAGTGATACATATTTGACTTATTTAATTATTATTATTATTATTATTATTATTATTATTATTATTATTATTATATTATTACTTATATTATTATATATATTTTTTAAATTATAATATTGTATTGTCATTGAAACTACACATGTATTCAAAGTTTCAGCTCAATCGGATAATTAAAAGTGGGGAAAATTGACTTGCAAGATTTGAATTAAACACTCAGACGTACACGTCAAGTTAATATAACTTAATGATTTAAAAAAAATGCTTATTGCTTAATAATGCTTAATACTGTATTAAAAGTCAAGATGAAGTTTGAAAACAAGATGGTGCTTATTTCCAAACAACAATAGGTTAAATCGTGTGACAAACATGTGACATATGTCCAGTAAACTCCTGCTTTCAAATAAAACAGAAAAGTCACGACTTGCTTTCGAACTTACAGAAAAATAATGCAACTGTTGAAAGTCTCTCAAATCAACTGCCTTCTTTACGTTCGTATTTAATCGACACATCGGGTTTTTTCGACAAAACTCGTACGGATCTCGACAAAAGAGACATTCAGCTACCAGTATACGTGGTCTTGTTAAATTCCGAGATAATCGGAAAAATGAATTTTGTCCACCTAGATCATCAAAACGCCGCACTGTGTAGCGGTAGAAAAAGGTTTTTCTTTCATTATTTAAAATATATAAAGCAAAGATAAAATTTTTTGGTTCAATCATTTACTGTGAGAAATGTTTTAATTTCGCGAAAATGAATTTTGGAAAATCATGCGTGCATGCTACAAATGAACTTCACTTTAACGGTATATAACCGTACTTACATTACTTTAAAATAAACATGCATTATGCCGTATATGGAGTTATCAAAAGTTCGTTTTACCATAACTTTCATTCTAATCCAAAGTTGTCTATGTAATTTTATTTTAGGTGTTACATTAACTAAATTTTGATGAGTCACTACATAAATCTGTTTTCGTTTATTAAAGGCCCGATTTAAGGGTAAAAATAAATATTTGTGTAGCATTAAATTTCTGTATTAGAATATTTTTTTTTCTGTAAAGAATATCTTCTTTGTTAGCATTAAAAATTAACTTAGCTCTAGCATTTAATTCGGGTAACATTGAAGAAAACAAATATTATTTAACACATGTAGATAACATTTAATCAAAGTATTTACAAGAAAATCGTTTGTTTTATGTATTATCTTGTCAAATTCTGAAATGTTCTCTTAAGGTTTTTTTTGGGGGGGGGGCGGGGGGGGGAGGGAATTTGATATGATATTATATTCCCCAAAGTGCTAGACTGAATTTTAGATAGCAAAATTCTTAAACTGTTTGTTTTTAAATTTATTCCCTGAAGGAAAAATAATGTCGACACAGAGAAAATATAACTATTTTTTTTTATCTAGTTTCATTTTGAAGCTTTATAATAATTTTTAAGAAAATTCTAGATATATATTAATATAAATAATATATCATTTAAAAAGAAGTACACTTATCAGACAATTAAATTTTAAAGTAAAAAAGCACAAATATTTATTAAAAACAGCATTATACGTTTCGGACTTTCCAGAAGCCCCTCATCAGTAGTGTAAAATAAAAACACAAAATCACGAGAGATGATAAACCAACTTACAGAAGAGAGCATGCGTCAAAAGCAATGCAAAAAATTGGGGAAGGGGTAGTGAACGTCTGAATCAAAATAAATTAGAGTATTCGGATGAAACTGAGCTGGCTTCATTAAGATTTTGCTGATTAATCAGCGAAATTTAATCTCAAAATTTAAATTCAAATTAATTATTATTAATAACAATTATAATGCATTATTAAGGCAAAACAAATAACTTTCCCACTAAGTTTTCCTGGCAATTTCAAGGAATTATTTTTTTTTACTTTCTTCATCTTGAATTCGACCGACCATTGTATGTAAACTGTTACTTTATTTGATTGTTCTCACTATATCAAATACATTTGTAAAAAGAAGATGCTTAATTGACTGACATCGCAGAACATAGTAAATGTGAAACGTGGGCAAGGCCACTCAAAAATGAAAGTTACTATCATATTTGAAGCATTGTAACACATGATTTCAAGAATTTTTATCAAGATTATGTTTTTTACAGTGACATAAGAAAATACTCAATTTTTGGATATTTACCCCAGGCTTGGGTAACTATCCAGGTATATACCCAAAATATAAATACCTACCCACTGTGTATTTACCCTTCCCACATCACTGATTGTATATTACATTCATTCATTTATTAATACAATATGACAAAAAAGTAAATATCTAATCATATTTTACTTCTGAAAAAAGAAAAAAGTAAAATGTGAAATTTTTGTATACCCCCTAAGACCAAAGTTTCTAGATTTAGATCCAAAATAGGCCATTTAGCATAGAAGTTAAGAATGATATGCACATTTATGAATCAATGCTACCAGTAATCATTCACAGAATGTCACTGAATCTGCTATTAATACTATTCATGTACTTAATTTTGAACCGTAGCCGTATTCTCTATATTTTACTGAACATTTAAGATACTTGAAGAGTTATGAGAATACAATATGAGGTACTTTTCATTGTATCTGTCCATTTGTCAATAAAATAAGAGAAAAAGTAAATAGCTAAGCATTTTGTAAGCATAACTAAGCTTTCTGGGAAAAGAGAAAACGTACAGTGTTTAAAAAAAACTATATTAAGATTCCAAATTCAGTACCGATTTAAAGAAAGCTATGCACATTTATACATCTCTAAATTGTGATCATAGTACATCACTTAACTGCTGAAAAATTATCCCTATCATGAAACTTAGTAGATAAACGCGCCATTTTAACAGGAACCAAAGAGAAAATCTCGGTATGTTTCCTGAAAATTTAACGTCCTCTCTCAAAGTAGTATATGGATCAACACGCAAGGAAAATACATAGATAGTTTACAATACTTTATAAATTCATATTCAAAGCGTTATCAGCGTAAACAGAAGAATTCTTACCAATGAAATGCCAATCCCTATAACAGCAAAATAAAAAAGTCAGGTTAGATAAGAGGATAGTTTGAGGAAAGCTTAAGAAGAGAAGAACAAATAAGAAATAAAGAATGATTTTCGGAAAGCCCAACTCATGTTACCCATAAGACTTGCAAAATGTTACGGTATGTTTTCCTTGAAATCTGAGATTCTACTGCTCCCTACATCGATCATCATACAAGGAAATACACAAGTAGTTTACAATAATTTATAAAATTATATTAAGAGCACTATCTGCTTATAAAGAAGAGTTCTTACCTCTGAAGTGCCTATTTCAAGGATAGTGAAACAAAAAAGAAAGATTAGAGAAACAAGAGAGAAAGTTAGATAAGAAGGAATTTGAGAAAAGGAATGGGGAATAAAGAAAGCTATCTCAGTAATTCTGAACACTTACAGAAGGTGACAAGCCTGAGGGGAAATAAATTTAATGTATTTTCTTTGTTTGTTCTTTTTGTTTAAACGTTTTAGCTTATTCTCTTCTAACTACATTTTTGATTCAATTAGTAAAAATACGACTTTCAAAATCAATATTTTTTTAATGTGTTATAAACAATTAGTAAAACAAATTAATATCATTTAGATTTTTGAGAAAAATAGAAAACATTTCATTTACTTCAACATTTAATAGTTGAGGAAACGAACACGGTAAGGAACTTTGCAGTGGAAAATAATAATAAGAGACGTTGAAGCCTGATCACATTTTTAAAAAAACAGTAAGTAAACAAGAGAGAAAGTTAGATAAGAAGGAATTTGAGAAAAGGAATGGGAAATAAAGAAAGCTATCTCAGTAATTCTAAACACTTACAGAAGGTGACCAGCCTGAGGGGAAATACATTTAATGTAGTGTGGCATCTAGTGGCCATGTGTAGTGAATTTATACAATCGAGGTTCGACCTCTTAACTTGTTACAGGCATTAGTATTAGTCTGGCTTCTTTTATTTTAGTCTACAGTAAAGAGATATGGGTGAAACATTTCTTCGAAATTTTGTAAATATGTTTTTGTACAAATCAGTATTATACAACTGGTATAAAATATTTAATTCATTAACTTGGCTGATTAGAATTGTTTAGAAAATATTAAATTAGAACTGACATGCTGTTCAGGTGCAAGGTTAAATAACCACTATTCAGTACGATAATTGCCGAATTGAAAGTGGTGGATATCTAGTGTATTACGTGTATATATATATATATATATATATATATATGTATATATGGTGAGAAAAATAACCTGGAGAAGTTGAACTTAAAAACAAACTACTAAACACCATCACTAAAATATTATTATCTGTATATGAGAAATAAACATCGGATTTCACTGATTCTAATTTGTTAAGATGTGTAAAAATGGTATCCCAGGAAAATGCGATTCTTGAATTCAATTATCAAGACATGAGGCAACAAGAGTTCTTTCGGTGCTCAATGATCTCAATTGCACTCTGTCGGATGTCGTGAAACGATTAAAAAACTTGGCTAAAATCTGTACAGATCAAACCGAGGTAAGAGACGAACAACCAACATTTCCGGAAAACGCAATGTGACCATACATAAAAAAAATATATCTAAAAAAATACTCACTTCTGCCTAACTACTCTCGCTAAAATACGCCAACAGTAAATTAAAAGAGCCCATGTTAACCCAGAATTCACGTGTTGAATTTTGTTTCGGCTGTAAAGAAGAGTAGTTCGTCTAGTAAATGAACACTTAAGCATATTTTTTTTAATTAAAAATATTTTAATAAACAGTACCTTTTTTTGTCTGATATTACAAATACATGTATTGTTATACAAATGATTAAAAAATAGTAAAAAGAAGTTTATATTTCATTTGTTTGGGATGTTAGGGGTGTCTTATAGAAAGCTATACAAAAACCAAGTAAATGAACAGTTTTTACCGGTGAATGATTGTAAAATTTTCTACTGAATGAACCGGCAGCAATTAAAAAGACTTAAGTTTCATACAGTGTTATTTATTTTACAACTTTGTACAAATAACGTATAACGCGTTTTTACTGAATTACGTGTTTTTTAAACCCAGCATGATAATTAACTAGTGGTGAGTTTTAAAACTTTATTCTATTAAAATATTTATTAGTTGTTCATTCACTGAGGGCTGTTTGTTTACTGGTCGGACTACCCTAGAGATAAAGGTGACCTTGGAAGCCATAACATGACTTTTTTGCACAATTGCAAGCAAGTGGTTTATCATCAAGAGTCACTTGAAATCATATTAGGTAGATTTCGTAAGAAATATTACCTATTACATTCTCCCCTAAGTTGGAATTTTTTAAACATTTTTGAAGATCTACGCCGATTATGACTCCCAGAACCCAAAACCACCCCCAGTTCAAAACTTTATCTATCTATCTATCTATCTATCTATGTCACTTTTTTATGGACACGATAACTCCAATAATTCTGCACAAATCTCTTCCAAATTGAAACATAAAATCAAGGGGCATAAAATCTCGGTCAAGTTCGTTAATGGGCAAAATCGAACCAATGGAGGGCTTTTTGTGAAAACAGAAAAAAACCCATAATTTCTTAATTATGATACGTATCGAATCTATTTAAAGTTATTATTACTTCTAGGAAAAGGACCGAAAATTTATGTATGACAGATTTTTGATATCATTAAAAATGGCCCGAAGGGGGGAGGGGGGGAAGGGGGGGGAGAAGGGGGGGTTTAGAAGAAAAAAATTCATTTCGTCAATTCACAAGATATCAAATCCGCTTTAATTTATCATAAGTCCTCTAAATATTATCTAAAACTTTTGTATTGACAAGTTTTTTTATAGGACCAACCCTTATAGCAAAAAAAATTTAAAAAAAAAAAATCCCTGCTGGCTCCGCCTGCAAACAAGTTAGGTTTCGAAGTGGGCGTTTCTAACTACCGCATTATGGCAAAAAGATAATTTCTTCCGCAATTCTCAACAAACAGACGCCCCACGGTCTGCGTCTTCGAAATCTACCTGTGCCTGTAGGCCGAGTCGTCAGGGATTTTTTTTTAAATTACTTGTTTTCATTTCTGTGATTAATAGAATAACTATAAGCTAAAATTTCTGTCCCAGTTATATCTTGTCATCTTGTCATTTTCTTATTAAAAAATTACATTCTGTTTAATTGTTATAGAGTGTTTTCTGATCAAAACTAACCAAAAGCATCATTTTTATTTCAAATGTTTACAATTTTTATAACTCTTATTTTACTCAACTGGGTTTTTGTATGTAAAGATGAATATTGTAATATATTTTTTACTCCCTTCGTAATATGCTAGAATTATAAAAAATATGAACAAAGGATTGTTTCTGATGACAATACGACATTTTATTATTTTAGAACTTAATTATAAATGAATAATTTAATTTTAAGCAATTTTTCTTTTAGCCCGCCATAGGTAATAAATCGTCAAATATTCTTTATGGTTAGTGCAACTGTGTATTAGTTACAACAAAACTGGATTTAATTATGCACAAAATAACGCCCCCCCCCCTCCAAAAAAAAAGGCCACCTGGATCTGAAGCTGGAACGACGAAATATTTTAAACACTATAATGAAGAAAATATAAATAAAAATTAAGATTCTAATATTTAAAAATATTAACTTTATTCAATTAATAGTTCCATATAATTTAAATTATATATTTACATTGAAAAGTCAGTTTAGAAATCGTAAAAATACAGTTTAAGTAGTATTTTTTTCCTTTGCTGTTGCCGTATTTAAAAAAAGAGACAGAACAAAAATTATATATTTTTTCCCCTAAATTCAGTAGCTCGCATTTTCCACCAAGCTTAGAAAATAGCGGTGAATTTTCCATAATCGGGATCTTTGCCCACGCCCAAATTAATCTATTGTAACGGAATTTGTTTGGAAAAATCATGAGTTGTGACGAAATTAGCCATGGTTTTTAAGATAAACATTGAATACTTATAAACGCGTGTATTTAAAAAATAATCTTTTTAATTTTATACTTTTTAATATTTTACACAAGTCTGTTAAAAGTTCTAAAAGTGCATACCTGTATATTATACACATAGCTCGTTCTGCGAAAAGTAATCTTTCTTTAATGTGATCTTCTACAGAGGTGGGTGAACTATGCCGCTTTTAAAATATTTATTTAAGACGAAAATCAAGTTCGACCATTATTTGCAGAAACATGTAATGTTTCTAAAAATTTGTCGTTTTAAAAGATGGAGGTGAGTGCGAATTTGTCTCAGGTGACATAAATAGTACAAATGCAATTTTTTATCTACAAATAATTATAATGATTTGATTTACCATATGAATCTTTTAAAAATTCGTTTGGCTTAACATTACTCAGGAGACCAGAAAGTAATTAGTAACTTCTTACCTAGGTTTTCTTCAATTGTTTATGCTTTAAATGTCAGTTTTCTTTTATTAAATCGTGGATGTTATTATGTATAGTCCTGGTAAAAATCACCACCCTTTACTAACTCGGTCGAAAATCATATAAAAATGTGACTGGTACCAATCGTTTAATAATAACGTCTACAATTTAATATAATACTTAAATTTTGCTTAGGGAATCGTCAACACATTGAAATTGTAACAAATTTTCACACTTTACCTACTAACACCTAACTTTGACATCATATTTGGATACCTTGGCAAATTTATTATGATTGAATATGCTACAAAACGAGAAGTCATTCGATAAAGTTCAAAATTTTGTGTATGTTATTATGTATAGTCCAGGTGAAAATCACCACCCTTTACTAACTCGGTCGAAAATCGTATAAAAATGTGACTGGTACCAAACGTTTAATAATAACGTCTACTATTTAATGTTATACTTCAACTTTGCTTAGGGAATCGTCAACACATTGAAATTGTAACAAATTTTCACACTTTACCTACTAACACCTAACTTTGACATCATATTTGGATACCTTGGCAAATTTATTATGATTGAATATGCTACAAAACGAGAAGTCATTCGATCAAGTTCAAAATTTTGTGTATGTTATTATGTATAGTCCAGGTGAAAATCACCACCCTTTACTAACTCGGTCGAAAATCGTATAAAAATGTGACTGGTACCAAACGTTTAATAATAACGTCTACTATTTAATGTTATACTTCAACTTTGCTTAGGGAATCGTCAACACATTGAAATTGTAACAAATTTTCACACTTTACCTACTAACACCTAACTTTGACATCATATTTGGATACCTTGGCAAATTTATTATGATTGAATATGCTACAAAACGAGAAGTCATTCGATCAAGTTCAAAATTTTGTGTATGTTATTATGTATAGTCCAGGTGAAAATCACCACCCTTTACTAACTCGGTCGAAAATCGTATAAAAATGTGACTGGTACCAAACGTTTAATAATAACGTCTACTATTTAATGTTATACTTCAACTTTGCTTAGGGAATCGTCCACACATTGAAATTGTAACAAATTTTCACACTTTCCCTACTAACACCTAACTTTGACATCATATTTGGATACCTTGGCAAACTTATTATGATTGAATATGCTACAAAACGAGAAGTTATTTGGTCAAGTTCAAAATATATTTAATGTAATTATTAAATATTTAATATAATTAATAAGTATCAATAATTTCAAAAAATATTTTTTTTTTCTAAATTAATTTTAGAAAAAAACAGAATAGCCAAGAAATGTTTTCACAAAAATCAATTTCTAGTAACTTCAAATATCAGAATGCAAAATTATGGATAATTCCTCCAAGTAGTTTTTTAATTATTGATAAATAACTGTTTTCGTTGCAATATGTTCTGCAGTGAATAAAAATTAATGTAATATTAGGGAGTTCCGAAATTTAAACCTACATGATTTCTTATGGTTCACAGAATGATTTCCCACTTTGTATCCGAATGTAAAATTTACCGAAGAATCCAAATATGATGTTAAAATTAGGTGTTAGTATTAAATATGTTAAAGTCTGTTATAATGTCTATATATAGACGATCTAAGCAAAATTTAAGTGTAGAACTAATCAGTAGACGTTATTATTAATCGATTGATACAAGTCATATATTTTTGCGATTATTTGCAGCAAAGTTAGTAGTGGGAGGTGGGTGTTTTCCAGATCTGTACAGATAATAGTATGTTTCATAAATTATATTTGATAATCGAGATACATATAGCATTAAATATTATAGAAAATTTGATAACTTAGTGCATTTTTTTATTTTATTTGAAAATGTTTTATTTATTCCCTTAAATATGAAGTGGCGAAAAAGCGTCCAGTGGACCATTGTCACTGCTATTTCAGAATAATAATAGTCGCCTTATTTAATGACAGAAGTTCTACTACCAATTAAGGCGAATATTACTATTCGTAAATTCTGATAGCAGTTGGACCAATAGCACGCAAGTTCACCTACCTACCTTTAAATTTACGTAGCTTTATAACAACGATTATCTGAACTTCAACTACTATACCATAAAAGCACATGTACTATTTTAAATGTATAAAATATTTTAAATTAATATATTAGTTTATGATTTCTGTAGATCATTTGTGTGTTTTACTCCATTAAGATAAAAATGTGAGGCAATTGAACCGAAATAATTCTGATTAAAATTTCATTTTATTGTTGAATAATTAGCATGGAACAGACTGATATCACAAAATTACGCGGCTGATAGAAAACTAACAAGTTCAGTGCAAATAAAGGGATTCATAAAATCCCTTTTAGCTCATATGACTAATGAGAAAATGAGAGATTATAACGAAGATAATGTTACTAATTCTCCTCATCGTTATTTAGTTTCCGAGTCTTAAACGCCCAAACGTTTCATATGTCGCCGCCCTAACAACAGAGAATCATCAAAATTTTTGCAGCTTTATACCTCCTGACGTGAAACAGGAAATTTCATTTGTTTTGTAATGCCTTAACAATCAATATCATTATGGTTTCTGAAATAAATCATAATTGCAAAACCCTAGTTATGTACCATGTCATTTTGATCTCGCCCGTAATTACATAATTACTCTGATTTATCGCGCTGTATTTGAATATCCAAATATTAAATGCAAGCGATATTTAACAGATCACCAAGGTTTGCCAATGATTATTTAATAAGTATTAAAAATATACAAACTATTATAAATTTACATAAAATGCATTTTGCACTAATTACCTAAAATATGTCATAAGTTGAAGTATTTAATGAGATCTGAGTATTTTAGAAATTTCATTTAAATCCAAATAATTAATATTGATGATTTGTCCATATCTTAAAACTTTAGAAATGCGTAAGATTAGTTTGATAATAAATAAAAATTATTTATAAAATTTTCCTAATTACTCATTTTCGTTTGCTTAAAACAAATATTCAATTTATAATACACATTAATCTATATTTGTTTGACTTTTAGTCATTGAATACTCCATATTTCAGTAAAAATGTATGAAAATATCATAGTAATATTTTTCCACAGATTATTCTCTGCACGTGTATACAAATATTTCATTTAGAATCATAGAATGTACATAAAGACATTCAGTGATTAAAACTTTAGTGCATGATTTTTTTTCTTTTTCACAAAAATATTTATTTGATACATTTTGAATTTTATAAAAAAAGTTGAAAATTAAAACTACGATTTTGAATATTACTTTTAAATGCTAAAGGTGTAAAATTAACAACTATAATATAAATTAAAATATCTTTTATTAGTTGTTTTACATGTTTCGACTCTTTCCGAGTCATTTTCAAAAACAAAATGAGAATATTCTACAGCTGCACGGACTTTGAAGTTATTATTTTCATGTACTTTTTTAAAAATTACGCACGTTATCTATTATTTTTTACTTGATTGTTTATTTTCATATCTTTGACCATGGAGTAACTCTAGCCACAGTTTCGGTAAATTAAAAGATGCCGCATCGAATTTACCGAAACTGTGGCTAGAGTTACTCCATGGTCAAAGATATGAAAATAAACAATCAAGTAAAAAATAATAGATAACGTGCGTAATTTTTAAAAAAGTACATGAAAATAATAACTTCAAAGCCCATGCAGCTTTAGAATATTCTCATTTTATTTTTGAAAATGACTCGGAAAGAGTCGAAACATGTAAAACAACTAATAAAAGATATTTTAATTTATATTATAGTTGTTAATTTTACACCTTTAGCATTTAAAAGTAATATACTATTACAAGGTGTTATAATTTATTATATTGTTAAGATTTTGAAGTCGAAATTTTGAATTTTATCGTTGAAACAAAATGCAGTTTGTCTATTCAAACTTTGACAGCTTTTTCAGAAAGCAGAATCAAGTTAATAAGGACCGTATATTAAAAGATATCTTCTTTAAGTTTATATTGTTATTGTTGTTTTTTAAACAAGATAAGAAAATAAATTTTTCTCTAACATTATATTATCATTAATTGTATTTTTGTAAAGCAAAATGCCATAATTAACAAATTATTTCTGTCAAGTAGAGTAGACAAAACGGGTGTCACCTGATTTTATATGTATCACATGACAGCATTTATAGTTTATTGCTCCTGGCGTGTAAAAAAGGTGTAATAATGTGTAAAAAGCATACGGTATCCATAACTAATCATGTTCTATTTAATAACGAAAATTATAATTCAGAATATGATACACTGTTACGAATTTGGGGTTGAATTGAAACAAATTTTGAAAATGGTGAAACCTTGTTCCGACATTTGATGCTCCGCTTAGACCATAAAATTGCGTAGGTTCATGCATGAACTGTGAAATGTTGAACCGTGAACTGGTAAAATTATGAACAAACAGCTAGTAAAATGTTGGACCAGCTGCAACTATTGAATGGTGAAACCTTGTTCCAAATTTGATGCTTCGGTTGAACCATAAACTTACGTAGGTGCTTAAATGAACTGTAAAATGTTGAACAGAGAACAGGTAAAATGTTGGAGAGAGACCTAGTAAAATAATGGACAGAGTACAAGTGAAATGTTCAACAATAAACATGTTAACTGCAGAACCATGTACTCTCCACGATTATCCTTTGAAAACCAAAACTAATTATACCTCAACCTCTGTTTTAAAGTGCAATCCAACACACTATTAACATCTTAGTCAGAATCGGGATTCGGACCTTTCACTTGACTTACAGTCAACGTTCAAAAGACTATAGAAGAAGGCGCTTACGTTCGCACTCTACAGCAACAGGTTGAAAGTGCATAGAAATATTTGTTCTGATTAACTGCTAAATAGCCACATTTTTTGGTGAAACTCTGTCATTTTTAAGGTTGAACCATGAAGATTTTTTGAAAGTTAAGAAGTACGAATTTTAGATTCTTCTAAATATTCTAAACCAGAAAGTGTTTCAGCTTTGAACTAAAATATTTTACATAAAAGCCACCCATTTATAAAATTATTAATTTTATAAAAGCCACCCATTTCTGCCCTAACATGCATCCCGCATCTGCCCTAACATTACATCTCTATGTAAAGATCATACGATTACGTCTGCAAGTAATGAGTGGTTTTGAGGTTTTGATCAAATTCGGACCATTTTGAAGGAAAGGAATAGTAAACTGAAAGATAATCGTAATTTCAGTTTATAAATAGCATAATATATAGAATTTTCTAATTCAAATAAAAATTTTATAAATTTTACAAAACTTATTATTTTTGTGTAGTAAAAAATCACTACAAGTGCGAGTAGGACTCTAACACTGAGTGTTCCGCATCGTCATGTTATATTACCGTTACAAAAATTTCCTTTACAATGCTTTAATTTGGCGTTGGTACTGATTATGGAAATTCATTAGTTAACATGCATGCATTTAAAGTCATGCATTTGCCAAAGCATTGCAAGTCATGCATTTAAATTAAGTTTTGTAGTACGCGTGGTTTAAGTTATATAACATGTTTAAAAATGTTTAGTGTCATTAAACGAATTTATCATGTACTCCATCCTTTACAATGCTTTAATTTGGCGTTGGTACTGATTATGGAAATTCATGAGTTTGTCACGTAAAAAATCGATATAGATTTATAAATTAATGATTTTCGGAGGAAAACGTATAGGATACTCCGGTTGACGAAGAACTTTAAAATACGGCACGAAAAAAAGGTCTTATAGCAAATTTAAAAGAAAAAATTCGTAAATCATTGATAATTCTATGTCTTTTATTATGTTCTTTCCCATAATCGAGATTTCCAAAGCGACTATATGGGCTCCGTTGTTTTCTTTTGAGGTACGAAACTCTGAAAATGCGGTCTAAGATATCTAGTGGCATTTTATAAGAGCTTTAATATTAATTATACCAATTTTTAGTATACAATTCATAAAAAAAATCTGTTTAAAAAATGTACTTGTATATAACATGTACAAGTAAGAAGAATGTGAAAAGGATAGTACGTTTAAAATCTGTATTATTGAAGTTATAAAAATATTATTTTACAAGAAATACTTCGAAATAATTTCAACCTGAGAGACATAATGGATATTTTTCTTTTTTCAAGATATTTTCTTTGGACGTTTGAGGGCTTATTCAGTTCAAGTGAATAAATTAGTTATGAGCTTTTTAGAACTTAAATTATTTAAACTAAGTTTTGTAGTAAGCGTGGTTTAAGTTATATAACATGTTTAGTGTCATTAAACGAATTTATCATGTACTCTATCTTATTTTAAATAATATGAAACAGGCGAGAATTGTAATGATCATTGTGAAGATTGCAAGAAAGTTTCGTATTTTAGAGTCAAAATGAAGAATAATTTTCTAGACATAAGTTACAATTAAATATGTGACTTCCACTAAACAAGTTACATTATCTCATACATTAAATTACTTTCAACTATATAATAATTAAATGAATGGAGTTAGATTCATTAAGAAATAAAAGAAGTCTTTACCTTAATACGAAACTATTTTAATTTTGAATATCATATAAAGTTATATGTGAAATTTATACGCTTATGAAAGTAAACATACTCAAGAAATGTTCATTAAACAATTTAGTAGAAATGTAACATTAATTAGGCAACAATTAAAAGTCGACTTTGTACGTTTTACATAGACTTCTTGTTTTACATATCTAATCTCAACACGTCTATGGTCTAAAGCTGGGGTCTCCGACTCGAGAACATTTATATGGGGATACCGACATATGCACATTTGCGGAAGGTATAGCAACCCACCTAGAAATACTGTCATAGGATGCTTTTCTATACTTTAACATGACATCGATTAATCGTACATGATTTTCGTTAGTCTACATCGGCGCCCGGAAAATGCATTTATATACAATACGCGCTTTATCACCGACATGCAATTTATCGGTGTTTTGTTAGTTAAGTTCGTGAAAAGACGCGTAGTCAGGGCTTCCACTAGAGACTATTTTATATTCTATGCGCATCACTATTTTTAAAAAGTAATTTTTTTAGTATATTTAACTTGCACATACTGCCAAAGTGTATGTGAAAGATTTTTGTTTTGCGAAAGTGATATGAGATAGAATTAAAAAACAGTCGGCATTATAATGTCGTCCTGTAAAAGTAATAGTTCCCCTGCTTAGTGTATATAATGCATTTTGCCTGCACCGATATTGGTTCATGATAATCGTGTATGATTTATAGATGTCATGTCGCTGAATTAGGAAGTGCTCTTCAACAAGCACATCTGTGAAGAAAATCTATTCTGTGTTTTCTGTTGAATTTCAAGAGTTATGCTGAACAGAATACGAATAAACTAAATGCCTAAGAATCTAAATAGTATTAAAAATACAGATATTGCAAACCAATTTGAAATAAATGATAAAAAAAGAAATCATATAAATAAATTGCGATATAAATCCATTCATTCAAGAAATGATATAAATAAATTCTTGCTGGGCGGTAATTGTATTCCTCATTATCGTCAAGTATTTTGTTGTACACAATACATAAAAATATATTGTGCGTATGTTTAAACTCTCTTATACAGGTACTCTAGCAGTAATTATCTACGGCTGACTAACTGATTTGGGCCCGTTAATAGAAATATATTTCCTCTTGTTGTTATTTATAAAAATATATCTTCAAATTATCGCCATATTTCTTTTTCACCCCCGTGAGATCTTGTTACGCATTACCAATAAATGACATTTAGGTGACTTTAATGCAATATTGAGCAACACCATTTGGATCGGTTATCATAGCCGTCAAAATCACATTGCCGTCAGAGTAACCGAATAGACTTTATTTTGGTATGTATACAAAAATCTGACTCCCGTGGTTATTTTGCCACGTGTGTAAAGTTAATACATCTCACATAAATATAATATAACCAAGAAATTTTAGTTGGTAATGTTTAAGTTATATTTCGTTTTCCATTTTTTTAATTTTGTGAAATAAAATTTTTGGTAAGAACATGTTTAATTTAGCTAATCTAGCAATTAAACGATTCGTTCGCAATGTGTAAAACTCAATTAAGTTTTCTTCTGTATTCTTTTTTTGCGTAATGTTTTTTATTTTAATTTTAAAAGACACCATAATATAATATAAAGAGTTATTTTGCTTAAAATGAATTTTCCGTAGAATATTGGCAGAATACCATTCATTTTCTCAGCCTCCTGTCAACATTTTTGCAGAAAATTAAAATATTTAATAAACGAGAAGTCTGGTCTCCCCACTGTTCCACTTACATGCTTGGCAAGGCATAGAGAAGAGTCTAAAATCATGCACGTGAAAAAGTTTTGAAAAAATAATTCTAACTCAATTTTTTCCAATAATCAATAATGGCCTACACACTTATGGTATATCAGTGTCAAGGCATAGAACCAGGATCCGGTGAAGCACAAATTCGACCAATCCAACTATTTTTCTATAATGAACTAATCCCTTGGGCAATCCTTTGGGCAAGATACGATTCGTATGCGGCATATGGTCATTATGTTACTTTATAAAATCTTAAATATTAATGATGTAACATAAAACATCTAAACAAGTGCTGTTCCAGTGCTTCCACGATTGCGTCCGCTCTGTATATTCATATGCATATAACTGTGTTTTACAAATATGTGTTTTACAAATCATGTTTAGTTATTTATTTTTCATTTCTAAAACTTTAAATGTTTTAATAAATAGTTTGTTAATTTCTTACCTTATTTATTGTATCTTTGAGGGCTAAGGATATCATGGAAGCACTGGTAGCGGCGTTTTCTTAACCCTTTTAATTTACGTTATTAATATAAAAAAATCATAATTACTTTATGCAGCAGACAAATCGTATCATGGCCTAAAGCAGAACAATAGTTCCGCCAGTCGATAATAGCAAATGATTTGATTAATCGAATATGTACATACTTCCCCCGTTCTGTGATCCATGGTTAACTAGTGTGGTACACATGATTCATTTGATGAATTTAAGAATACGATGCACTGCTTCTGTCAATTTTTGTATTTCAAATTATTCGATGAGTTCGCACTGTGGCCTTAAAACATAGCTGCCATTAGTTATGTGCAGCATTCGTTTAAAATGACATATCATATTAATTCTCCTTAATGTATTTGTATTATAAATACAATGTAAAACATTATAAAATATAGTAAATTGAGGTTGCTTGGACCCACAATAAATAATAGGTTTATAAAAAATAGGTAATAGGTTAAGTATTGTTTATTGGTGACATAGAAAATGTTTTTAATCAGTGCTGGGTTTACTGTGATAAGAGTATTGACGTGGTTCACTAGTATTTTAGAAATATTACAATTGTCTTGACACAGAATAACCAGCACTGTTCTAAAACCTTTTTTATCAGCCCTAAACAGTTGTCTTACAGACAGATTTTTTTTTCACTGTTTAACTTGTAAATCTCAGTTTAACTGTAGGTACAAGTAAAATTGTATTTCGTTTGAAGCCCTAGTACTATCGCTAGTGACTTCGGAATAGTTAATTATAATTATCACAGTTCTGTACAGGAAGTTTAGCATAGAAACAGTATCATATGAGTTAATCGATTCTTTTATTCATCTTCCGATCAAGAGGCCACAGAAACCGCTAACACTATCTGCGCAAAAATTTGTCTCCCAGCATTTAAGAGTTAAATATAATAAAGAATTCTGTATGTATTAACCTATTCTCCTGTTTTAAATCAGTGCTGCGTTTACTGTGTTAAGAGTATTGACGTGGTTCACTAAGTATTTTAGAATTATTTCAATTGTCTTGACACAGAATAACCAGCAATGTTCTAATTTTCTTTTTTTTAACAGCCCTAAACAGCTGTCTCACAGACCACTACTTTTTTTAATTTTCACTGTTTAACTTGTAAATCTGAGTTTAACTGTAGTACTAGTACCATTTTAGAAAGAGAAGAATTACAGAATTACTATATGATAAGCATTTGATAATTAAAAATTTTAAAGTTAAATACTCTCACACTTTCATAAAAATATATATAACATATTCCTACTTTTAAAATATTGGCTTACATCAAAGAATTAACAACATATCTTTAAGTATTGTTTATTGGAAAATATATGTAATGTTTTAATGGCATACTTTGAGCGGTAGATTGCTTAACATTCTACATGAAATGTCAAAAACACTTGTGACCGAAATGCTGCAGCTGATTTAACGTCAATTAAACTGCAAGAAACTGCACTTCAAACAACATTAGAACGTCACGAATGTCGAATTCACGTTCTTCAGTTTCCAATCTTTAATTAAACCAGTCACTGTCTTCAGAATTCAGAATCAACAATCTCAAGTAAATATTCGATGTCATTTGAAAATTCATTCGGAAAACTTAAAACCAAACTTGAAATTAAACGCAATCATGAAATATTTTGACATCAGTGGTAATATAGTTATGCAATCTATTGGTGATTAAATTCAATAATATATTGTCACACAAAATATAATAAATATTTTTTGTTGACATTGTTTGTTTGCATTGTCAATAAAATTGCAAGGAAAAGAAAATGAAAAATAATGACTGAAAATTTGTAAGTAAATTCATATAATTTAAATTATATTACATTAATATGGAATGATGTGGGCATCAATTTAGAAAGAAAAGTAAATAGTTGGGGGATAGTACATTTATTTTGTATTTGAAAGAGTCGCTTGCATATATTTACCTTATCAACGTAGAGAATTTTGTTTGCTTTTACAAATAATATTAAATAATTGGAGATATTTTCACGTTTAATAAAATAAATATTTTAAGATATATATATATATATGTAGTTTAATTTCTGTTCTTAAGCTTATAATTTACGAATCATTATAAATTTATTCATAAATTAAGAAAGAAATGTTTCATGTTGCATTTTACAAAGAAAACAAAATTTCATGGCATATTGCCTTATTCTCATACTGCAAATCAAACATTAAAATATACTATTTATTGGGTAAAAGAAATTATTTACCTTATTTAAAGTTAAGTTACGAACTTTGTAGTTGAGGTTTCGTGCGTCATTCAAATTTTTCTTGAAAGATGATTAATGACTATAATATTTCTGTTTTTCATAAGTCAAAATATTTGTTTGTTACATATTAATTTATGTGTAAATAAAATTATACTTATTAGAAGAAATAAAACATCGTGTAAATTTCTAATGTTTGTGATTTAAACCTAAACTTGAAACGTAACGTAAAAATAAAATTGTGTGACGTCATTTGTAATATAGACGAGGCAGATGAAAAAGACAGGTGTATTTCGCTTTCGTTCATTTCAAAGACATTCGTCTCTCTTTGGACGCTTTATATCACATTAACAGCATCATGTGATTTGAGGGATACAAATGGAGACGAACGTCTGACTACCGCTCCCTGAATACTAGGCCTACGCGCTGAAACAAAAATGGCGGCTGTCGTAGGTGGATTTTTTTAGTGTTTTTGCGGTTCCATGAATTTATACACCAGTATTTTCTATTGACGTGACGTGAAGCAATCACGTCACGTCACTGCCGACTTTCGTCTGTCTCGTAATGTAAATCTATGACTTAACATTTAACTACTGTGACAGGAATTGTCGCACAGCTACTGTGAGCGGTCTTTGAGACCGCTTGATCGAAATATGAATAGAAGTCTCGATTAACTGTTTATGTACTAAACTTTATGTGAAGGACTCTTATAATTAAAATTCACCTATTCAAACATCTCTAGCAATAGTACTAGGGCTCCAAATGAAAAATAATTTCATTAGTATGTATAGTTAAACTGAACATTGAAATCAAACAATGAAAATAGAGTCTATGAGACCGCTAACAGCAGTTAAGGTTTAATGCTGATTAAATGCCCTTTTTGCAAAATTATATACTGTCATAGAAAAAATTTCGTATTTATAGTAAAATTCTACAAAATAAATAAATAAATAAATAAAAACAGTGATTAAGCCAAAACAATTTACAAATTGGTTGGCTGAGGACCCATTTTTCTTAGGCAAAACGAATAAAAAGAATGCATGTGTTTTTTTAATTATTCTACTAGTATACACATTTTTTTTTCTGTACAACAGCTTCCAACTTGCTATGAAGCTTCACTTTGTTAGTGTAAATATATTTAATGCTATTTTTAAATTTTCCAATTTTTTTCTAACCTTATGTATAGTTAACTGTTAATTGTAAAACTGATTATAAGTTTTGATTATGATAAAATTGCCAGTGCTATATATTATAAATACCAGAACAAAATCCCAATGGTAAAAATGTTACTAAAGTAGATAAAAATTAAAATAAACAGTATACTAGACAATATATAAGAGAAAAATATAATATTGAAAGAAAAAATAGATAAGTGTCTTATGTTACATAATTTAAATGTATTTGATAAAATATTCATTTACGACATTAAAACCTAATCAGTAACCAACCACTTATAAATATATCAAATGCGATTTTTAACCTATAAGTGCATTTTAAGAGAATGGCGACATACGGACAATAAAAGTTGGCTGTTCGAATTGGTTTTTGACAAAAACTTGTCTAACGCATCTAAACGAAATTTGGAGAGTACGGCAAGTTCTGTAATGTGGGTTGTCATTGTTTGGACAAAAATGTCCGAACAGTGTATGCGCCAGTGCATATGTCACTACTCTCTTATAAAGACACAAGAAAAGCATAAAGGGAGGCTCTTTTGATACAGCTTGGTTTTTAGGGCAATTTCGGATTTTTTTTTTTGGTTGTTGTTTAAATGCAGATATAAAATAGATTTTGGCATTGAACTTATTGTACAAGATTAGCATAAATGAATGACTTTATTTAAAAAAATTATATTTGGAAACTATCACACCTTTTGACATTTGAAGGACAGGCGCTTTGAGACCTATAGGTACAAGGCTGTTGTCTCGAATGATCCATGTATTTTTATTCACAGAAACACATACAGGACTAACGACAAATTACATAAATCTTCTTCTTGAAGAGGGTGTGATAGACAGCAGGAAGTACTCAAGAATACAGCCGGCAACTCTACAAAGAGTTTGCAACGGAGTCAACGGGAGTCAAATCCGCCGCCTGTTACTACGCTCTTAAGCGATTAGCGGAGTGGTGTCTTAACCACTCGGCCACGGAAAGCCAACTATCACACATGTTACAATAAGTGATATATGAAAATAAAGAAAACATTTCAAGTTTTTTGTTTCAGTTACAAATGTTCGATATGTGAACTTTTCGTAACACGAGAATCATCTTATCTGTAATGAAGTTCTTTCCACACATTTTGCAGTTTTACACTGTCAACGGTACCTAATGCTGCACTGATGCGTTCTTTAAGTTATTTGAGTGTTTTCGGCAATGGTGGTTCATAAACAAGAATCTTTGATGTAACAACACAAAAATATATCACATGACGTAAGATTCAAGTACTTTGGTGTCCATGTGAATAAGCATAAATCATCGTTACCCGCACCTCTAATCTAGTGTTGAGCGATGGCAAAAAATTTGGAATGTGTTTCTTTATTTTCATATATCCCTTATTATAATACGTGTAACAGTTTTGAAAATGTAAATTTTAAAATCCGTTCATTTATTTATACTAACCCTGTACTTTCGTCTTAGTTTGTGAATATTGTCATATGAAACTGTTGATATTTTAATCGAAATAAACTTTTAAAAAGTTCACAACGCACTGCTTGCACACTGCACAGTAAATCGGTGTAAGTGATTCCGTTCTTACTGATCCTCTAAAACAAACAGAAAAAAACACAGATTTTAAACTAGATGGATGTCAAATTTCAAATGATGAGATAAATCTAAATTTCCTTATGTGTCAGTTTGAAGTTTCAGATCAATTTTTGGTACTAATTTCTCGTTTGCGAAACTTTTTTATAAAACCAACATTTTTAAAAAATGTAATTTTTTGAAATTTTTTTTCCAAATAAAAAATTCTATTTTTTTTTTCAAGCGTGAGAAGGTACACGGATTAAAAAAAAAAATTGCTTCAGAAAAAATGCGTTTAAAGTTTTTGTTCAGCCGTTTTTGTTAACGGGACAGCCTTTTGTCCGTTAGACTGGTTGTAACAAAAAACTGTATTAAAGCATATTTTAGATATATTAAAGGTTAAAAAAAATGCTAAAACAAAATTAATTTTTTTTAAATTTTCCGGATGAAGTCCCTTAAGTTCTATTTTACTGTGCTGACATGAATGGTGGTTAAAAACAAAATATTGAGGAAAGGTTTATAAAAAGTGTATAATGTATTATCTGAAATTTCTAAAGTTAAGTTTTCAGATTATTAAAATTTTCATATTTAAGTTGTATAAAGTTAACTTAAAAAATTTAATTATCGTTCGCATACCAATAACATATACAGATTTTATTATTACCAGTGTTTTATAATCTGTGAGGGGCATAATACAATTGCTGTACTTCCGAAAAACCACGTAGATACCATACGTAAGTGGTTTACTAATAAAAATATATGTAATAAAGTATTACTTAATTTTTATCTGCTGTTAGCAGTCTCACATACCTCTGTTTTTTTTATTAATTCACAGTTTAACTTATAATTTTCATTTAGACTTGTAACTTACAGTTTAACTACAGATAATATGGAAATTTTGTTTCACTTGATCCCTTGTACTATCACTAATCCAGTACATAAATATTAGTACAGAACTGTATCCTAATTGTTATCACTTTTATTGATCTTTCGATCAATCGGTTGCAGAGACAGCTCACATTGGCTATGCGACCATTTCTGTAACAGTAGCTAAGGGTTAACTTGATGTATCTTTTCGTTAAACTCAAAAGTCACGTTTTTTAAAACATTCTCTCGCATTTCGTTAATTACCATTTGCATGCAACAATAAATAACTTACAGATATTAATGATACCATTATTAAAGAAATTGTGATATGCATAGAACATTTGTTTTATCTAGAGTAAATCAGGTAAATTATGTATGTTTATAAAGAAATGCAAATGTAATAAAAAATCGCATAAAATATATTTTCTTTAAATGTCTTTAATTGTCTTTAATGTTCTCTCGCATTTCCTTTTTTTTGAGATTCGCATTTAACAATACATAACTTACAGATGTTATTAATACCAACATACCAACACTAAAGTAACTGTGATACACATGAAGCATACCTAAAGGGAAATTATTTTTTTAAGGATCCGAAAGTCAATAAGTTTGGGAACCAGTGACGTTAGCAATATATGTATGTGTTTTGCAAACAACTGCCAATGTACTAAAAATTACATATCTGAAAATATATTTCCTTGACTCAATTACTTTAGAAAAGTAAAATTTATTATCTTAAAATTCTAAGGTTAGTTTTACAGATCAATAACACACACATTCCAGTTCTCCAAAGTTAATTGAAAATGCTCTAATTACAATTTGCATGCAACATTACATAACTTTCATATATTATTAATACTACTATTAAACAACAAAGTGTAATGCACATAAAACATTTCGACTCTTTGAAGAAAAGCAGGTAGATAACGCGTGTACATGTATTGTACACAATTGCGAGTAAAGTGATACTTGGGCTAACGAAGATAACTCTCTAGTATCACATTTAATCGCAAACATCTTTGTTAGTCGAATGAGTCTAATTAAAATGCAACACAACTGCGTTACGCTACAGCGCGGTTCTAATAAAACGTTTGTTGGCCGAATCTGTACTCGTTGGCTAAATCAAGAAAAATTGCGAAAACAGAATTCGATAGCTGAAACATCCGTTAGCAGATGCACTCATTAGACGAGTTATCACTGTATAATGAAAATAACCTGCATGGTTTTGCATGCAGCAATGCAAAAATTATCGATATTATTAATATGAATATTAATTAAACTGTATACACACAACAGATTTTTTATGAAAATGTATGTAGATAATATATGTTTGTGTATGGTAAACAAATAATAATGCTATGAACAATTATTTTTACTTTGTTTGGTTTACATGCAACAATATATAACTTACAGATGTTGTTAATACAAGTATTAAACCTAAACTGTCATGAACATAAAACATTCGCTCTACTTGGGAAAAAGCATGCAGTAAATATCTGTATGTTTATTTCAAACAATTGCAAATATAATGAACAATTACTTGCTTTTTTGCATACATTACATATCATACATATATTATTAAATCAACATTAAACAAACTGTGATGCACATAATTCATTTTCTTATTTGAGAAAAAAAAATGTAATTTTTTTATATATGTGTTATGAAGAAGTCTCTGAGTTATGAAAAAGTGTTGTGTAAGCCGTGATGAATAATTTAAAACACTGTCGTTAACAGGTCAGTGCAGGTTCCTTAGAAAATTTTGAAGAATCTCTTTTTGGAAGAGTCAGACATGTCATTGGATTTTTAGAAACACTAATTAAAAGGAGATGAAATAGGAATATAGGTGGTGCCTTTAATGAGCGCGGTAACAGTAAGCGACTACATGTTGGAAGGAGGCTAGTCATAAAATGAATGCTGAAAATCATACGCCAAAATTTGTTCATTTGTCTTATTGGAATATTTAATTTGGTGAGAGAATCTGAATCATAAGATATCCTTTATTTGTTAACATAGACAGACTTTTGAATTTATAGGATAAATTTGGTACGTTAGTAGCACTCAAAGATTGCCAACAGTACGTTACAGAAATTTTGGAAACCCGATGAGAAATGCACAGCTAGACAAAATAAAAAGGGCTTAGGCATTATATGATTCAGAAAGATACAAATGCATAACTGACAAATTGTAACGACTTCCAAAAACAGAGCAAGGATATTTCAGTAGCCTTATTGGTTAGGAATTTAATAGTTCAATTTCCCTTTAGTAACATGCGGCTCCGAAATTATTAAAATAAAAAATAAAATTATTTTTAAAGGTTATCTTAAAACCTTGTCACAAGAATAAGTTGAACTAAAACGAAAAGCTTAGTGAAAAATTTATTAAATTGATAAACGTACAAATTCGACATACAATCATGGACAATGCATATGTAGCATGTGTAATCCTTTGTTAAGTAATAGTATTTGTAAAACTTTGTCAACAAGTAGGAACTGCACGTGAATTTATATAAAAAAAAATTATTATTATTAATTTGAAAAAAATCATAAGCACACAAAGTCAAATAAAATTGTTAAACATTGTCAAGACAAATGTAAATACTTGGAAAGAGAAAAACAGCAACCTAATATAAAAGGATAATTCAGAAAGATAATTCATATAGATAATTCAGAAAGGTAATTCAGAAAAAATCCGATAGTATTCAGCACTTACACAGAAACAGGATAAAACACCAAATTCAAGATAACAACAAGCAGCCAGCAAGTCGTACATAAACTCATGAATGAAAAAGGCTACAATACTTTGAAAAATGACGATAAAATAGCATCCAAAGATGCGAGTTTGCCTCTATACCATACTACGAATTCGGATAAAAGTAGAATCCATTTTCATGAAATTATAAAGATGTTGTATCTATGTTGGATATATAAAAATAGAAAACAGAGAAAAAAATCGACCTAGCACGAGTATCAAAATTGTTTATAGAAAATTGTCATTTTGTTTAGAATATTGTAGAAGGAAGAATATGATCTTATAGAAATAGAATTTTTCACATCTCACATAGTTAACATGCCTATATTCTATCCACGTAATCAACCTATTCTTTTAAAACAACACAGTGTCGTCGAACCAAGAAATATTTTGTTAATCCAACACATTATTTGTTCAATATTAAACTAACTGAATTAATTATGTCCATTAATTATGCATATCTCACAGTGAAATCGTAAAGGATAACCCAAAATTGTATAGTGAGAGAATAAGCAGAAAGTTGCGAATTTCAAAAATGTGTCTAATACAAAATAAATACCTAACCTATGTGTATAGTATAAAATCAACCACAATTATTGACATTCTGTATTTCAATTATAGAAAAATAGTGTAACACCATGTAAAAATAAAATTGACTAAAATATAATTAAAACATTATATGTTTGTACTAAATAAAATGTCAAAATATGAAAGATACTGAGAGAGTGATTTACTTCCTGAAAACTATATATTTAAGAGTAAAAACAGTCATTGATTTACTCAAAAAATAATATTTAGTAAATAATTTTGAATTTATTTATATGAAGCCATATTTCAAAACTCCAAAGTGATTTAAAAATGTTTATTCCAATACATTTTTACTGTCAACTTTAAACAGTTATTGAACCTAGTGATGAATATGTAAACATAATTCCAATCAGAAGGCCAAAAAATGAAGAAAATTTACTTCTTTTAATTTGTTGCATATATTTCTGACCTTTCAATGAAATCGCAACGGTAGTACTGAATAATTATAATATGTATTATAGTATATATAGAAAAACAAAATGGTTAAAAAAAGACTCTCTTGTTAAAAAATGTGTTAACCATAATTTACATCATTACAACCAGACAGGTTATCTTTACGAAGGTTATCCTTTACGATTTCACTGTGAGATATGCATAATTAATAGACATAATTAATTCAGTTCGTTTAATATTGAACAAATAATGTGTTGGGTTAACAAAATATTTCTTGCTTCGACGACCATATCTTGTTTTTAAAGAATAGGTTGATTACGTGGATAGAATATAGGCATGTTAAGTATGTGAGATGTGAATGGTTCTAATGATGACATTACAACCATCTATTATTTATTGAGGCGCAATTAAAATGTAAACAGTAGTTCATAATTGAACAACTGCAAATTAGGCAACTTGTAATAAATGAAATGCATTGTAATGGACTCAACATATACAAATTACTTTAGGCTATTCTCAAATCCAAACTCTTTACTTTATGACGTATTTTTAATTCAAATTTGTTCAGAAACGCATGAAATAGACAGGTGTTCTTAATTTTGAAAACTTTGCAATCGAAACACATTTTTAATTTTTTGGTAAATGCAGAAGATCTTTCAGAAAATACTGTCAAAGTCGGCGTTTTGAACCAAATTTCCAACGCTGCAGTCCGATAAGCGAGAAAAACGTCTCGTCTTGTCACACGAATCGCCTATAACTCGATAAGTAATCTATTTATCAAAAGATGAAAAAAAATTCGATTCCAAATCGAATTTTCCCATGCTCCATAGTCAGACCTGCCAATTTGATGCCTTTGTGTTTAAAAATGAGTCATAAAATGTGTCAGAAAGTTTCGCGATGTTCAGCAAGTCAGTTAAGAACCACCTTAACGCATTTTTTAACACTTTATCACAATATATTTCTTTTAAAGTTGCTTCTGTGCTATGGTCGGTGATGAATTATATAAAATTATCAGTCTTTTCTATAATTCACAATTTTTTTTTATCAGATTAGAAGGATATGTTTTCTCACATATTCAAAATTAAAAAAAACCTCTTTTTTATATATTATCTAGCTAGAAACTTCTGTAAGAAGCAGGACATTTAAAAATATTAAACACCCATTACCTTATTTATTTTTTATTTTTTTATTTTATTTATTTATTTATTATTATTTTTTTTTTTTACGGAGAACATAACTTTTCACGGGATATGAACACTATTGGATCATATATTGAAGTCAATTGTTGTTAATAAAACTATCGAATCCAACACGGGCTTCCCGGGTTACAGGACATAGATTGAAACCATTTTTTAATTGAAACTCTAATGTTGTTTTTACACATAATATAGTTTTAGGTTATCCACTAACAACACCAAAAAATATTTTTATATGAAAACTATTAGTAATGTATTAAAATCTTTTACATTTATTAAAAACGGTAATTTTGTATTAACCGCATATCACGAGTTAATAGCCGCAGATATCGGTGAATATTTCGCTACTTACAGCAGAATTTTTTATTCTGGTAATTTCACTGGTTTAAGTAAGTATTCGATTACATGTCTGTTAAATTTGTCTTTAATTTATATTATTTTATTATCGTATTTATTTATTGATGGGGTTTTAATTTCGTTGTGAAATATAAGCCGTAAAGAAATGCTGAACTATTTATATTGTTTTAACTGCAAACGAGTTAATCTTTCGCAATGGGGCTGCACGTGATAGAGATAGATAAAAAAATACATGCTTGGAAATTATTTGAAAAGCCATAAATAATGAGTAAATTGAGATAGAGTTAAAAAAAAGAATTGCTTTTTAAAGTATATTTTCCCATTGTAAAAATTTGAATTGCGCGATGTTTAGAAGTTAAAGAAATGCAATAAAAGCGAAATTTATTTGTCAGGTGTTGTCCCCGTCAAAATGACATCATAGTTATTCACGGACATGTTTTTGATTTGTAATATAGATTATAACTCATTTTAAATATGTAAAGAAAAAAAAAAGGCGAATACGTGTAAAAGTTGCTTCGCAGAAAAATGTAATATCACAGCTTCATGAGTAACACAAAATAAAAGGCACTGAGAATTTTTAATGCTGGACACACGGGACAAGAGGCGAGGAAATTTACTTAATCTATATCACTGCGGTTTTAGAGTAGATTAAAACTGCCGGTACGTAGAGTTAAGCCTATTTGCTGTCAATGATTTACGGCAGAAGACGCCAATCCAAAGAGCCCTCGGAAGGAAAAAAGGTTGGAGTGTCGTCGATGATTGGAATTCTCGCTTCACTAGAAATTCACTCGATATTAGGATGAAAATTCCAGCACAGCAATCCATTGTGTTGAGGATATTTCTATGACACAAAAATGACGAAGAGCATAGAAATTGGAGGTTTCCTAAAATTTCATACCGGCAATGCATTATAAGAAAGTTGGTTAAAACAAATCTAGTCAATATCGAAATAACAGCCAACATTATCCTTAATCGTAATGTAAAATAATAAAAAGTTATTGCATCGGCAAATATCAGGGGTATAAAGTCCATATTTTTTTAAAAATCCGATCAGAACACAAATCCGAAAAAGTTTTATCATGTACGAGTCCAGATTTTTTTTCTATTTTTTCCTAAAAATGGATGAAAGTCCATACGTTTGCCAGACAGAAGTCTAAAAATATTTTATCAAAATATTAGGCGCCACTCAAAAAGTTTAGAAATCCAGAAAGGGCTGAATATGTATCAGATTTATAACGAAGTACCTGATTTAGGGCACAATTTTTAGTTAGCTGTGATGAATAATTTAAAAACAGTGGCGGTAACACGTTAGTGATTTAGAAATGATTAGTCTTTAGAAAATCTTGAAAAATCTCTTTTGGTACGATTAATATGAGTCTGACACGTTATTGGCCTTTTACAAACTTAAATTAAGAAGATATGAAATAGGAAGATAGGTATGCCTTAATCATCCTGCTAAAAGTAAGCGACTACATATTTGCATGAGGCTCGTCAGAGACGTAATGCTGAAAATCATACGCCATGAACTGCTCCTTTGACTTAGCGGCATACTTAATTTGGCGAGAGCATATGAATCATGAGATATCCGTTAGGTGTTAATAGAAGGAGATTTTTTGAATTTATAAAGATAAATTTGGTAAGTTAGCACCACTGAAGGTATGCCTACAACACGTTGGAACAGTCTTGGAAACTCGGTGAGAAAAGCATAGATCGACAAATTCAAAAAGTTCAAGCTACTGTTTCGCCATTATATGATTCAGGAAAAAACAAACGTCAAATTGCAACAACTTCTGAAAGGAAAAATATATATATAGACGAAATATGTCTTCAAAAAAAAAAAAAAAAAACTTATGTGGATCTCGCGTGATGACTAAAGATTAGAATTTGCGTGTGAACGCTTAACGATAGATAAAGTTTAATTATCTCTTTCATTTATTTAGAATAAAAAAACTCAGTTTAAATAAAATTTCAAAAAATTAATCAATGAATTAAAAAAGGATATTTAATAAAGGAAAAGGAGATAATTTAAAATCATATGTGATTTCACATCACATGTGTATTCTAAAAAAATCTTAAAATATAATGGAGAATTATTTAACTTTTAAAACACTTTAGAGAAAATCTTTTTTTTCTTTAAAGGCAAAATTAATTCTTTTAAGAAATATTCTCTTCTATTTCTTTTAAATATTTAATAAAGAGAGTGTCATGATATAAACTCAAAATAATTAAAATGAACCGCCTTAAAAATTGTGCATGTAAAACAATGAAAATAGGGTGTAAAAATACTCTAAACTGCGCTTCTTCTTCGAAAGTAGAGCGGTTTTACAGCGGTATTGATCGTAAACACTCATAATGGTAGGGGTGGAAAGGCTCTTCCTTTTCTCTTGATAAAATTTGTTTTATTTATTTTCCGTTTTTCTCAGGGTTCGATTATTCTATTTAGGACATAGTCGGGGAGGAAAATATATAGCTTAATAATAAACTACTTCAAAATTTTTATTACTTTTTCGTCTAATGTTGGTCATAGTATTTTATAAATTGCCATAACGCTGTTCGTTTAAGTGGAGTTAACTTACCAGTGCATTATAAATTATAAATATAAAGTTTAAATAAATATTTTTAGAGGGAATTAAAGTTGTTTAATATTATGTTTTTATTTGTGTTTATATTAGGCTGTGCAGAAGATAAGGTATTTGCACTTAGTCTTTCATAAATTGCCATGACGCTATTCATTTAAGTGCAATGCGCTTACCAGCATTTAGTAATTTATTTGTATTAAGTTTAAATAAACATTTTTATGTGGAATTAAAGTTGTTTAAAATTAAATCCCTTTTTGTATTTATGTTAGACTCTTTAGCTCATGATGCATTTTGTTCATAGTGTTTTTTTTTTTTGTTTTTTTCGTTTGTGTGAAACATGTTGAATAAAATTGAGCTTTCATTTCTTTATTCATTATGAACCGTATGGTTGATTAAAATTTTAAAAATATGTTTTACTTACGTTGTTATACGTTTGATTAAATTTATTAAAATCTGTTTAACCATTAAATACACGATTTATTTAATTTAATTGCATACACAGCGAATCATTGATGCAATAACTCTAAAAAAATCCCTGACGACTCGGCCTACAGGGACAGGTAGATTTCGAAGACGCAGACCGTGGGGCGCCTGTTTGTTGGGAATTGCCGAAGAAGATGCTGTAGTTGGAAACGCCCACTTCGAAACCTAACTTGTTTGCAAGCGGAGCCAGCAGGGATTTTTTTGTTTTTAATTTTTTTTTTTGCTATAAGGGTTGGTCCTATAAAAAAACTTGTCAATACAAAAGTTTTAGATAATATTAAGAGGATTTATGATAAATTTAAGCAGATTTGAAATCTTGGGAATTGACGAAATTATGAATTTTTTTCTTCTAAAACCCGCCTTTTTCCGTCCTTTGGGGCCATTTTTAATGATATCAAAAATCTGTCATACATAAATTTTCGGCCCTTTCTCTAGAAGTAATAATAACTTTAAATGGATTCGATACGTATCCTAACTAATAAATTATGGGTTTTTATCTGTTTTCACAAAAAGCCCCGCCATCCCCCCTCCCCCTTGGTTCGATTTTGCCCATTAACGAACATGACCGAGATTTTATGCCCCTTGATTTTATGTATCAGTTTGGAAGAGATTTGTGCAGAATTATTGGAGTTATCGTGTCCATAAAAAAGTGACATAGATAGATAGATAGATAGATAGATAAAATTTTGAACTGGGGGTGGTTTTGGGTTCTGGAAGTCATGATCGGCGTAGATCTGCAAAATTTTTTCAAAAATTCCAACTTATGGGAGAATGTAATAGGTAGTATTTCTTACAAAATCTACCTAATAGATCTCACTGTCTTCTGTGACCACTCTCTAGTGTTAGGTCAATGAAATAAGAATATATACAAACGAATACAAAATGCATTTATTGAAAAAATAAAGCTCCTTTTGATATAAGCGAAAGAAATGGTTATCTGATACTATGTATTATAGTGTTAATTTATTTTTCTCTTTTTATAATGTTCGATTATTTTTTAGGGCTAATAATAAACTGCTTCAATTTTTTATTAAATTTTAGTTTACTATTGGTCATAGTATTTCACACTAGTAATTCACATTATTCATTTTAGCGGAATACGCTTATCAAAATTCACTGTATCTCCTTATAGTAGGCTCATGGTGCATTTACTGATACAGTTTTTAAAATGTAATGAAGCTGTTTCAGTGGAACTGGCTTACCAGGATATCACAATTTACACGCGTTATATTTAAATAAATTTTTTGATATTATTAGGCTCATGATGAATTTATTAATATTGTTATTTATCATATATTATATTATACATATTGAATAACAGTATAAAGTTTTAGTTCATTATTCATCATACACTTAGTCATAAATGTAAGTATTCAGACAAGTTGTGACGATATCACTTAAAGAAAAAATATTTACGATCGAATTACATTCAAAACAAAAATTTAGTTCTATAATATTTCTTTAATTTACTTCTATTTTTTAACGAAAATACAAAACGTTGAAATGAGAGATGAATGTAACATAAATTGATATGAAATGCATTGCAGAAAAGTAAATACGCAATCAATGGTAAAATTAAAAAAAAAAACTGTTAATTTTACAATTTTGTTTGTAAAAACTAAACAATTGTAAATTTTATGACATCCACCAAATTTTATCACTACTTATACAGTTAATGTCGTCGAGTGTATTAAAATTGGAGGGATACAAAATGCTACTTTATTTCACTCCTGTAATAACATTCTTGTATTTTCATTCTTATATTAAATGTAGAATTTATTATTTTTCCATCCTAATGTAGTCTACCAATTACTCAATGGAATTACTATTCAGTAATAGGAGGATTTTTTCAGCTGTTTTTGAGCACTTTATGGAAGCTATTCCAATACGAATCCAGCAATACACTGTTAAAACTACAGGTGACACATGGCACCCCTAGAGGTAAAAGTCTTGTCTTACTAGTGACACCTCTAGGGGAGCCAGAGGGACACCCTTAACTAGGGTAAAAGGGTGGCACCCATAATCCAGCGTGCCCCAGGGGGTGAAAGGATGGAAGCCCCGGGGAGTATAATGGAACCTCTAAGCGGCATTCAACAAGCGAAAACATTCCGAGTACATGGTGTACAGTGGCACCCCCACTATCTCTAGCAATTGTATTTATAGTTTTGAATCGTGAAATACAAGGTGTTCATTCATTTTCACATTGAATTCAGTAAGGAAAATGATCAAAAATTCAAGATCACTCAGTATTGTAATTTAAGACATTTGACCACGTTTGAGTCTTTTTAACACTTTCCAACCTAGTTGAAAAGTGTTTATGACTTCGGTTTGTCTGGCCGTCTGGCCGTCTGCCGTCTGGCCGTCTGGCCGTCTGGCCGTCTGCCGTCTGCCGTCTGCCGTCTGTCCGTGCTCTAACTCCCGTAAATATGCTCGGATTGCCCTGCAATTTTTATATGTTATAATCATTATCTATAGCATGTTCCCTATTTCAACGGAAGTATGTAGCACTTATAGTTTTTTTACAGGGACACTCAAAAGAATTCCGTTACATTGCGGTCTATGGGGAAAAATCATTTGCGGTTTATTTAAATAATGTTTCACTATTTTAAACGCATTGAAATTTATATATATCACTAAGGTGCATTAGAAGAAGCTTAATATGAAATAGGGTGTGCATACCACTTATACTTACTTTACAGGGACAGTCAAAAGAATTCCGTTACATTACGTCTATGGAGAAAAATCGTCTGCGCTTTATTTAAACAATGTTTCCCTATTTTAAACGCATTGAAATTTATATAAGGTTCATTACAAGAGACTTACTACAGAATATTGTGTGTATAGCAGTCATCGTTCATTTACATGGACACACAAAAGAATTCTCTACTGTATGTTAACAATAATTCCTGGAAGTGCGTTTTAAGTTACTAAACGCGATTTTAATTTTAAATCGCTTTTTGTCTATTACGTGGTGTGTATAAATTCTGTAGATCCTATACAGGGAAGCACAAAAGTTCGGGAAAACATTTCCGTATTATTTAACTCCAGACGGAGAATTTTAAACTGTGCTACGTGTTTCCTAACTGAACTAAAATTTAGCATCCTATGTAGTATATATACAAATCTATAGATCCTATACAGGGCTGAATAAAAGTATTTGGATTACTTAGATGTTATCTTTTAGCTTATTGAAGAGTATGATTCGTAAAATTATTTTGGAAGCGTTGGAAAGTGTTACATAATCTATGCTTGACGCATGATTTTTCGTTCTTGTTTTATGATTGATGGAATACCATATTTTAAAACTCAGTTTAAGTAAAAATGCCAGTTGTACAAGAAAAGTGGTAATATAGTTTATTTCTTTAACTATAAGATAGAGATAAATAATGTAAACTGCAAAAATGATCATAGGTAGGTAGATAATTCGAATGTTACACTTTAATTCCCGTGGGGAGTATTTAAGAAAAATTCTAAATTTTAATTTTAGTACTGTTCCTTATTCAAAAATCTCCAATCACAAAAATAATCACTATTGCACTCTTATTCATAGCGAAAAGGTTTCGTTTTCATATCTCCAAAAATCACGGAGTTATAGCCAAGTATTGTGACTTTTCAAGTATTGTGACTTTTTTGACGAATTTTTCAAGAAATTCGAAACGTGATCTTGGATTTCATGTTTCGAATTTCTTCGCAAAGTGAAATAAGTCACGATGTTAGACTCGCTATAGCTCTGATTTTTGGAGGTATTCAAATCAAACTTTTAGGGTATGAATAAGAATGGAACATTGATTATTTTTCGGATTTGGCTTTTTTGGATACAGGAATAGTATAAAAATTTAAATTTTGAAATTTTCTGTCCCCATAGAGAAGAAAATATACAATTCGAATATCTACCTTCTTATGAACATTTTTGAAATTTACATTATGTCTCTCTCTGTTATAGTTATTGCTATGTCACTTTCAAAAACTACTTATTAACAAGTAAATATGCTGACTACCTATGCAATTCAATATAATTTTTTCGATATATATATTTTTTTTCATTTATACTTCTTTAATGAGACACCCACAACATGTAACAATGTTGGAACAATATTTCCACTGCTATTACGTGAATTAATCTTTTCTTTAAAATTAACTGTTACACCACAATAAAGGCTTAGTTACTTATATGGGGCAGACAAGTGAAGATGATCCTTTCTGCATCTGCGTACAAAGTTTTACAATTATTACTGATCCACTTTTGAAATCTCAAATTTACTCAATTTCAGAATTCTTTAGTTAACAGTTTTAAGGATAACTCTTTTCATTTTTGTTGTTGATATAATTATTAATTATTTCCATATATATGTAAGTATCGTACTTTCTAAGCTCATGTTAACTTAAATTTATATACAAGGTACAAAGTAAAGTCCTGATATACTCAAATAGCTTGTCAACGGATAAATCTAGTAGATTTGTGTAAAGAATGTATATACCTAAAGTGAAACGTCTATGCGCTGTTATATGAGAATGACTGCAAGGCTTCTAGTGATGAAATTAGATATAGGCCCTGTCATGAAAACTATGAGAGATAATGAAATAAAGGGAATCACATCGTCCTCGATTTAGTATGATATTTATTGTTTTCGATATAAATTTAATGATATGGTTCATTACTTGGAACATTCAGCACTATGTCGCTACAGTCTCTCCCATATGGTAGCACATAATTGTTTTGCAAAAAAATACACTTGTTTCATATTTGTAGCTTAAGTATGTCCTTACTTTGCATTACACTTTCTGTTTACGGATAATTTTCTGTATGGCGATAAAAATGGAATATGAACATCAACATATTATATTTTATAAACACGAGGAAGTTATATTTTTCCACCAAAAGTTTTAGAAAAATAACTTATTGATTTTAGATTCATTTGTAAGGATGCATCAAGCTGGATCATGACCACCCCAATAATGTATTAAGACTGTCCTGCGTGCACGTAGCGAAAAAATGGAATTAAACCATTAATCCTGTTGCAATACATCTTATTAAAATTTTTTATTCATACTGATTTTTTTTATAAATAGGTGACACTGATTACAAAACTGCAAAGAAAAAAAATAGATTTCCTTGTTTAAGAAGCATAAAACGGTACAAAAACACCATATCAGCAAGAATTTTTTTAAAAAAAGGATTAATTTAAGAATTATAAAACGGTGAAAACACTCGCAAACCAAAAATAGTTTAATTATTTAACTCGCACACCACCCATTGACCCCCCCAGATTACACATGTTTGAAAGGACATCTGGACTTAGATTTTAAAAGAATATATATATATCCTTTATTGGGATCTGGAAGAATTTACTTAATCGTTGAAAAAAGTCCCATATCTGTCTAATTTCCCGATATGATACTATACAATTCCAAACTTTTGTACCTCCTTCAAACAAGCAAGGACTTGAGTTGATCTTCTTTCTTTGAATAAAAATGTCAAAAGAAGCAGTAAGTATCATATTTATTATTTTCCTGAATGTTAAAGTTAACTAATTGTTTAACTCATAATTGTAGGATTTCGAATGTGTGATTAATTTTTCTTGCAGTGATGTGATCTTGAACTTGTGTGTCACTCATTGGTGACAGTTCAAATTATCTGCCCAACATGATATTTTTGATAAAAATTGTTTTCTATTGGTATTTTTAATGCAAACAACGCAATACAACCTATGAATTTGAAACAATTATTGATAAGTTTACTAATGGGCGTTGGAGGGTTAAGCAAAACACTCTAGTTTCAATAAAAATACCACTGTTGATCCAAACATCTATTCTCATAAGAAAAAGGAATTACTCAAGAAAATATTGCGTTTTCGTATGATCACCAGTTAATGGATTGATGATAATGAGTTGTCTTCAATTTTCTCGATTTTAAAGAGACACGATACCCCGCACATAGAAAGAAAAATCATACGTCAAGCATAGCTTATGAAACACTTTCGAACACTTCCGAATGCTGTAATATAACATCACCTTTTAATAAGGATAAAGATGATATCTAAGTAAACAAAATGAAATAAAATCACACACACGTGGAGAGCCAGCCATAACATAGGAACATAGGAACATAGCAGAGCATAGGAACTTTTCTCCACGAGGAGAATTTGCAAAACGTATGACTTATTTGAAAACCAATTTTCAGAAATTACCATCTATAGTCTGAAAAATATCCGAATTCTTTTATGCAGCTCTGTACAGGATCGATAGATTTATACATATGCTACATAGTATTCAAAATTTTACTTCAGTTTGGAAACGCATTACACAGTTGAAAATTCCCCTTAGGCAATTTCCATCAGTAAGCAGAAATCTACTCGAATTCTTTTGTGCAGCCCTGTATATTATCTATAGAATTTATACATACCAAGTAAAATGCAAAAATTTAGATAAATTAAAATTGCATACCACAATTGAACACGCGCTTCCAACAATTATTGCTCATAGACAGTACTGTGTAACCGAAATATTTTGTGCGTCCCTGTAAACGTAAGACAGATATTATGCACACCATACTGTATAATAAGCATCTTTCGGTGCACTTCAGTTATGTATATCAATTACACTATATTTGAATTAGTGTAACATCATTAAAATACACAGCAAATGATTTTTCCCCCATAGACCAATGGAAATGAATTATTTTGAGTGCCCCTGTAACCGAACTACAAATTCTACACACTCCATTTTCAATATTGCACGTGCCATGGTTAACCTCAATAACATATATAATTTACATAGCAATCCAAGTATATTAACGCGAGTTACAGTGTGAACAGGCAGAAAGCCGGATAGGCAGCAGACAGACAAACAAAAGACATAAATACTTTTCATCTATCTTTGAAAATGTTAAAAACGACAAAATATCGATATTCCAATTTTTGTTTTAAATGTATTTCGACATATGTTGTTGTAACTGAACTCTTTTGTGTGTCCCTGTAAATATATATTCTTACGAACTCCTTAGAGATTCTATAAATAGATAAATATAAATACTAGGGGATCCATCTCGGAGTATATAGGTCGAAGGCATTGTTTTTCTTTAATTGAAAACTCTAACAGATTTTTTACATTTAATATGTTTTTTAGTAAGTTTACTAACAGCGACAAAAATCATTTTTGTTTGAAAATTAATAATAATGCATTCAAATAAAGTTTTGAAATTCATTAAAAGCGATACGTTAGTATTGGCCGCATGCCAAGAGTTAATAGCCGAAGAAATCGCCAAAAAATTCAGTAGTTACTGCAGCCTTTTTTATCCTGATAAGTTCACAGATCAAACACATAGATCGATTACAATGCTGTTTTATTTGTGTTTTATTTGTATTTGTATTATTTTATTTATTTAATGAAGTTTTTATTTCGTTATTGGATATTAGACCTAAACAATTAATGCTGAACTATTTGTATTTTTAATAAATAATACAAACGCGTTAATCTTTTGAGCTGCACACGATAGATATTGATTTTAAAGAATCATGCTTGAAAATTATTTTAAAAACCATAAAAAATCAGTAAATTGAAATACTGTTTTCAAACAAATGACATTTGAAAGAACATTTTTTCCCTATTCGACGGTGTAATAATTGAAATTGTTCGATGTTTCGAAGTTAATCAATTTGCTATGAAAGCGAAATTGATTATTCAGATTGTTGAAACTGTGAAAATGACGTCTGATTTACTAAGAGGCATGTTTTCGCTTTATAATATAGATAAAAAAAATTACTGTTTCAATATCCCGTTAAATCAAACACAGTAAAAATCTTTAAATTAATTTTTTCTCGGTTTGTGTTTTTTATTTCAAATTATGAGTATGTTCAAAGTGCTAAGACATATTTTTCAATTGAATTAATATTTTGTTATTGTGTGTTTTATAAAATAAAGGATCCGACTTGTAAATATATAAAATATTTATTTAAATATACATATATATTAAGTAAATCGTATTTTTTATTGTTCTTTTTACCCATATCATGAAAAAAATTTTCTTTTGTCTCAAACTAACTAACTTTTTAGAAATCTGGTCGTTGAAGATATCGATAACACCTCAAAAAAATCTGTGTAAAAAATACTCACAAATATTAATACATGTTAGAGATTATTTTATTTTATTTTATTTTACAATAATAATATTTTAATTTGTACCAACCGAAATGTCCCCTTTCTTTTTAAAAAAGTCATTTCCTTTAGAAAATCTTTTAATAACATGCCCAAACGGTAATACTTCATAATTGCTCAAACGGTATCGAGTCCCCTTAGGTGGATGTAATTAATTCTTATCTTTAAAATTTCATGAGATTTACTTATCCAGCTCTACATTGTTAAATTGTTTTAATACAAATACAAAATCTTAAACATATTGCATTGCAAATTTGTTTTTCCTGCACTCATCTTCAAACTGTTTTAAATTCGTAAATCGCACCGGTGGGGAATTAATCGGGAAATAAAGCTTTATTCACCTGACATGAAATCCTTATAATTTATTCCTACATAATTTTACTTAAAGGCGAAAGTATTATGAATATTTATGAGGTAATTAAAAATATTACGTGTTGTTGCATTTCAAATACATGTTATATTAGAATACATGCAATTTAGTTAATTTGGTTATTTAAAGCAATTATGAATATAATAGTTACAGAATGTACTTTAATGAAACATTTAAAACATAGTTTGAAATCATCTTTTACTAAATTAGAATAAGACAAAACAATTAACATAAATCTTTCATGAAACTAACGCTGCATGTTTTGGTATTTTATGATCATTATATTTTATGATAAGTAATTTAGTTGATAGTCTTTTTTTCCAAGTTCAAACATGTTATTTTTTACAGGCTACATTCCTATTTCTTATTAATGCGTCGTGCATCACTTTATGAACATTTCTTTCAAACTAGTCTTTAAAATCGTGTATGTTATTTAGAAATGACTTATAAATTCTATTGTTTTTCTTTTAAGAATAAATTATATTGTATTTCCCTTAAAGAAAAATTTTATAACTATTTCCATTGAGTAGACTGTTTAAATAGTGAGAAAAAGTAGTGTGAGAAAATCGACCAATGGCGTCGTACAACATTTTCAAAATTTTACGTCAAACGTGACAAATGAGGTGCGTTCGTACTGTAACTAGTTACAGTGAAATGAGTTCTATCGTCTGTTATTATGATATGATTAATTTTCGTAATAAAATAAGTGCATTTTAAATCAGCAATATTTTATCTTTTGTTGACATTTACTGAAAAATCCAATTGGAATCTTATGCCTAGCTTTGAAACTTTCAGAACATGAAATCCATATTTAGACTCTTTTTCCATTTAATATCAATTTCTCCGGAAACATCTATCCAAAAAAACTGTCGGTATATTATAGGAATGCTATAATTAAAAACATTTAGTATACAAATTCGGTTTTTAAATTCAGTAATACAAAAATAATATGACTCCATGACGTAATCACTATGACAACCTAGAATGATTACCTATCATGGGATATCACTGAATTAATTACGTATGATATGATTTAATAGAATGAAGAAAACGTATATTAATATCTTTTTAAGTTTTGATTCAATTTTCATAAAATTTGAAATCACTCGACAAAATTCTGCCACGATTGTATATATTAAATTTCAAACCATTCTTTTAGGTAGTCTTTGCGCTGTTATATGCGAAAAGACGGACGGACCAGGCGACGATTGGTCTACGACAGACTAGTGCTACGTATTTATATAATTACAAACGCACCTAAAACAATGCGGCCAACTACGGATTATTAAGTACGCCTGATGTCCCATATGTCCGTTCACATGCCAGATATTTATAATTTCACAAATTACCGTTTAGCAGTGCGATTTGCACTGTAAGATTTGTCAATGTGTCGGATTTTTATGGCAAAAGAAAAGAATGGTTAAAATTTTATTTGAAAGATTTTTTTTTTTTTTTTTTTTTTTTTTACAAAAAGACCGACAACTTTCCAAGTCCTATAGTGCAAACTGCACTAAGATGCGACAATTTGTTAAATTTTTAACCCTGTACTAGCCGAATGTGTATCTCTGTGATACAAGGCACCATTTTATCGTTTTGCACTGTAAAATTTGTCAATGTTTCGGATTTTTATGGCAAAAGAAAAGAATGGTTAAAATTTTCTCTAAAACATTTTTTGCTACAAAAAAGACCTCCAATTTTCCAATTCCTATAGTGCAAACTGCACTAAATGCGACAATTACAAATTGTTAACCCTGGGTTAGTCAAATGTGTATATCTGTGATACAAGCTGCCATTTTCCTTTTGTGAGTTTTGAACCAAATAGATTCGGCACCTGTAGCTCCCTCAACATTCCTCCCACCGCTATCAATATTTCACTGCGGCAGTTGCTCTCGAATCGGCTAATGCATTCAAAAGTGGAAAAATGGCCGCTTGTATCACAGAGACACTCATGTGACTAAGGTAGTGGACTTTTGGGACTCTTCGAACTATTTTTTTTCACGAACTTTTCACTTTTGACAAGTCATGGTGCAAACCGCACTTCGATGCAAAATTTTGCTACAATTGTATGAAATTTTGAAATATGAATTTACTTATGAGTCCACTAAGATATTTAAAAAAAAAACATAAAAATATAAAGCAAATGCCTCATCGAAGTACGGTTTGCATAATAAGAGAAGAGGTTTTTTTTGTGGTAAAATAAAATAAATTATTCAAATTTTCATTGATAGGTGAAGCTATTAAAGGTCCACATTGTTAAAAGACAAAAAAATATTGAGGTTGTTTAATCAGCATTTTTTTGCACTAGAGAAAATATTTAATGATTCAAAAAATAATAATAATAGTTCAAATAAATAGGATTTTAATATGTTTTATGTCTTTTAATAATGTAGACTTTAACCCTTCTTTGCATGAGTTTTTCTTTTACAATTGTGTTTTTTATACATATATTAAATATTAGGCACCAGAAATTTTAAGATAGATTTTTAACTTTGTTCAGCAACATAGTTCACGGGAAATTTACTGGATTAATATTTCTATATAAATATAGTGGTGGCGAAGAAGTTGATTTATTTATTAAAAGTTAAGTAAACAGTGATGGAAATTTACACCACTATGCAATTAAGGGTTAACAGCGCCAATTTTCTGTGAAAGTTTAAACTATTTCACAAAAACTTCGACTTTTGGACAAGTCTCATTATTGTTTTATTATTTTTGAAATGTGAACGGAATTGTGGCACAACAAGTATTTAAATTTGAAAAATTATGCAGAATGATAAACTGATAAGTTGTTTATATAAAGATAAGTTATAACATTAAATTATAAATGTAATTGCTGCTTACAGTTTTTATAAAAACATTGTTGAGAAAAGTATTCAAATTAATAAAACTGCAAGATATAAAAATCATATGTATGTATAATGTGAATTTACTAAGATAAAGAAATAAAAAGAGTATAATTTAATATACAAATTATGTAAAATTCAGGGAAATAGAAATTAACATAAAACAAAAACAAAAAAAGCTTTAAAACATTTTTTTATCAATCCGACTCTTTTATACAGATATATGTAAAAAAAAAAAAAAATAGTTTACGGTTCCTTTACTAATTTGAAACTTACAGTATATTTCCTGACGTTTTAAGTATGATAAATATTAGAAAGTAACACAAATTCCAAATAACACAAAATAGTTTTATCGTTATTTTAACAATTTTAACATTAATTTTAACCTATTTTTAAAATACACTTCTGAATATTAACCCAATCCCTAAACACACATTTATGTAGCTTTCAGTACAGAGCAGTGAAAATTTAGAATAAGCTGATTGAAAATAATAATGAAAATAGGCGTTCATATTTGCATAAAAATAAATATCTAACGTGTCTCTCAACTCAACAGTATAGTAACAGATATAAATAAATGTATAACAAATTAACTTGGATGCAAACAACCTTATTCTTGGACTATTAAAACTGATATTATCGCTTTGCGTTAGATTCTTTTTAATACTGTACGGCACAGTATGGTCCCTTTAAATACAGTTCTGAAAACGCGGAATAAAACCGTTTACAGTTTGTTACTTATAATTTTCTTTATTCTTGTTCCATTGTACAATTTAGCATACATAAACTGTCAAGAAATGAATTTACATTTTTTTCTAAAGTTTGGTCCCTTAAAGTTGCTGACATTATATGTTTGACTACCGATTTGATAACTTAGCAAACGATTATCAGAAATGCACGAAAATTTGTTTGGGGAATTTCTCTTTATGTCGATTATATTGGAAACAAACAAAATGTAGATTTCTCTCTATATTTTTAATAGTTCTATAATTTATTTATTAGCTAATATTTCAGTAATTGTTAAATGCCAAATATGCATGAGCGTTAGGATTGGACTTTTATAAATTATCATAAAAATCAAAATGTAATGGAATACATAAATCTTTCGTGAAGTTATGTCTAAATGACCGAGCTTTTGTTTTGATTGTTTCTTTTAATAATTTAAATCACACTAAGAAACAATTCACATTTTGTAAAAAAATAAATAAATTGTATATCTAGTTTTTATAGAATGTTCAATTTAAATAGTGATCCGAGAGATCCAAAAGTCATATAACAACAACAAAAAAAACTATTTTTCGAAAGCGTACATAGTAGCAAGATATGGGATGTTTTTTACAACGAAATAAATTGCCAGAATAATTATATTTACCATCGACAGACGGAGCTTTAGTTCTGTTGCTGTTTCGTTCTGTTTCGTTTATGCAACAATGGAACAAAATTTACAATGCAGCTAGGAATACAAATGCTCAAGGGGACGATCTCCATTCATGAAAATTTGCAGTATATGATGTCAGAGAGCTTCTTCCAGTATAAAAAAGGACATTGGCTAATCTCTGAACGGCTGTAACTTCAAGTAGCTCCATAATAAAAGTTACAAGGCATAAGGTCTAGAGACAGCTAAAACCATCTTTGATATTGTGCACAGATGTTGTATTTTGACGTCATTTATGACAACAACGCAGATGTTGCACTTTGATGTTGGCATAAATGACGGTCGTCACAGTCAGCATTTGTATATCAAGTTGCATTGTTGAATTTGCTGCATCACTGTACAAACAGAACACAGCTTAACAACAGAAGAACGACAGCACCGTCTGCCGATATTAAATGTATTCAATATTATTTCCCTTACGAAAGAAAACCCTATGTTTTCCTGCGCACTTCTGTGAAAACAGAATCGTTCTACTACCTGTACTTTTCCATTTATTGAATTTTTATTTCGTTTGTGACTGTTGAATCACACGGTATGCAATAAACTGATGATAATGCTAATGGCATTTTTAAAAGTTTGGTTCATTATTTATTATGCAAAATACCTTTTCTAACAAACAAGACTACATATATGGCAAAATAGACTATCATAAATGTCGTTCAACGAATTATTGTTTTTTCTTTTCACGTGCATCAATTAGCACTGAAAATACAATCATTGTTTTGGTTTCCTTTAGCAGAGTACATTGTTTTTTGTTCTAAGACGCCAGATACGAACATTTTTAAATTCATACTTCAAATATTGGCCTTTAACAACGTTTTAGAGTATTTAAATTCCCCCCCCCCCATAATCACCTAAAAATCTTTCACGCCTATGGATTCAATGATCATTAGGTAACAACTTGCACAATTAACACATAACGAATTGAAACTTTTCCTAGTGGAAAATGTGTACAAAACATTATGCCGACAGTCGAGCCCAAGACCTTTACCTTAAATTGCACACACTCTGTCTATTGAGCTACCTGGACAGACAACTTGCCGATATATTTTACTCGGATAACCTTATTGGCAATTACTTCTGGTTTGCCATTTAGACAGCTTAGCAGAATATACCGCAGGTAATGGAACTCTATTAAACAATGGATACTTAGTGAAAATTTATTTTTAACTGTTATTGTCAATAAAGTTATCTGAGTCAGATGTGTTTGTCCAGGTAGTTCAAAACTCATAGCTTTGGGAATTTAAGCCAAATGTCTTGGGTTCGAATACCAGCCTAGACACTTTTTTACTCAGTTGATAAATTTTTAATTCGTATGATATCATTATGACTCAGTTTGAGTTAAAAATAATAAAGTGAATCGTCACCTTGTTATTCCATTTTCTTGAAAAACAAAAAAAAAGTGTACTTTTAAAAATAAAATATTTTGGGAGAAATTACTCACTTAAAAAAATAAAGAGGAAATTTTGGTACGTCAAAAGAAATATATCACTTGCATCTAATTAAGAAATTAATATTCCACGAAAAGACTCAATAAATATATCATACCACCCTGATATTGAAGAAAAAGACTATCCAAAAATAAAAAGTAAATGTACATTAATGTATTCAGAAAATATTCTTCTTCGGAACTTTTTCTACATTTATATGAAGTAACGTGGAAGCTATTCAAAGATTTGTGGAGGAACATGAAGGCCATAAAGAAGAATTCGAGTTCTTTTTGATAGAAAGTGAACCCATAAATTTTTCCTCAAAGAAATTAGTTTTTGGATATAAAGTTAAACATTGTGCATTTCCCTTATTGACAATGAAGAGCATAAAATTTACTAAAGAAACTTTTATGTATTTTTTTTTAATTTGAAGGATAGGATACTTTTAATCGTAATAAAGTTGCAGTGAAAGAGCATCATCGTAATATTTCCCCCCCCAAAATATAACGCAACAAAATCTTTGTTGTTAATTTTCTCACTTTTGCAATGATACTTTTCAATCGAGAAAAAATTTATTTGTTGAAATATAGGAAAAAAGTTACTGAAATTGAAGAGCATAAAATTTATTGAAAATAACTTTGTATATTATTTTAATATGGAGGACAGGCTATTTTCAGTCGTAATCTAGTTATATTGATTAAAGGTTTTTATATTTTTGTTTAATGATCGATATAAAAATTTTAGGTAACAGGAAAGTTTTAATAAATACATCTGGAGTGGGATTCCGCACGACTTTCAAAACATTGGTTGACGTGCCCAGAAATTAATAATAATAATATTAATAATAATAAACAATTTTGACACAATGAGGTTGGATTCGAATGCTGGACCTGCTGTTTTGAAAATGGAGATGTTAGATGTTACCTTTGCGTTGCAACTGCTTGGTTACATCGCCGCAATATTTATCACTTAAACTTGGTCACATTTTCTTGCTGACTTTCCCTATCGGTTTCAAAATGGTTTTAAAATATATTAAATACCTAATCCGTCAGCTGATTTGTACGAAAATCTATACATTTTATGCATCAGTGGTTTAATATTTCTGCCAAAAAGGAGCAGAAGTACCGTTTCAGGAGATATCGTGTTCTTTCTCTCTCTCTCTGTCACACATACACACACACACACGCATACACACAAATCATTGATTACAATGATTTCCTTACATTTCGTCTTCGGAAAATAAAATTAAATTTGACGTAAAGGGATTATTTCTTACCTTATTGCACTGATATTTACTTATTGCGTACTGATTGCATTACCAGTTGCGTATTTTAGTGAGAGCGGTTTAGCACAACGAACTGTTTTTATTTCTACCCTTTATCTTAATCTATATTCATTTCATATCAACTTGTTGGAAATATAGCTCATTTTGACACGTAGTAGGTGAAGATATTCCGGTGTGTTCCCGTAAAAAGAATTATACAAAATAGGACGATTATTTTAAAACCAAAAAAACGTTTTTTGTACCTTAACAACATATTCAAATGTTATTAAAATTGGCTAAGTTTTACAAAATTTAAAGCCTATCAATTTTAAAAAGACAAGATAAAAAATGAAAAGACACACATACCGTACATACCTACCAAACACCCACTATTCTTCCGTAAACTGTGTATTAATTTGAAACAGGTTAAACGCGTTTTGAACCAGAATTTTTTTTAAAGAAATGGAATATTTATGGCAGAAATATCAAAATAAATAAATAATGATACATAAAATAAATTTTATGGTTCAAAATTTATTTAAACCCTCCGTCAGACGCTTGGACTACAGCTGTAGCAAATGAATATAAGGGACTTTCTGCAGTACAATTCGCTAAATATTAAATAAATTTTTATATTACGTAAAGTTAGAACTAGAACATTAAATACACATTTCTTTTAACAAAATATTCATAAAAATGCAACAGGGTTAGGCGCGTGTACTACTGGTGTAGAACTTTGGTAGGGTGGCTGAACAATGGACCATACGAACGGGGTGGAGCACTTAATGCTTGTGGGAAATTACCCGTATTTGATTGACTTTTCTTGAACACTTGTGGTGGGAAATCAGGGTGCTGATTAGCTGTATAAAGAAAAACGTCATTGTGATGTTGGATGATGTCAGAAATGCTTGTGGTCCACGGCATCATCGAGAATAACATGGTTACTGGTGTAGAGAGCAGCACACCAAACTCAGCGAACGAAAGACAGAGATGCATCACTCTGTCTAGAGCCGAAATCGAGGAGCTAATACAGGGCTGGACTGTGGTCGTAATCCACGCGCCTGACAGATGCTTAACATGGATCAATTTAACCCACATTTACCGGAAATGTAGTTGGAGGTTAGCAAGTATGCAAATATATAATTTTTGATACTATTTAAATAAAAGATAAAGGCCCTATAATATATTAGGCCCACCACCAGAACGCGACTTCTAAAAAAATGAATTATGTAAATCGGAGCACCCAGTCAAAAGTTATGCGTAGACATACATTAAAAAATAAATATAAGCAAATTGAATAACAGCTTTTATTGCAAATCTATTAAAAATGACTGTGTTGTTATCTTTCTCACTCAATGATGCTTTTTTAATTTAACAGAAAATTGTAAGTTTTAATTTAACCAGAAGCCATTGACATTGTAGAGCTTAAACTATACAGAATTTTTGTATTCTTAAACAGAATTTTGTATTCTTAAACAGAATTTTTGTATTCTTAAACAGAATTTTTGTATTCTTAAACAGAATTTTGTATTCTTAAACAGAATTTTTGTATTCTTAAACAGAATTTTTGTATTTATCTAAATTTAGAGGATATGATATTTCTAATGGTAATAAAGTAGTTGTGAAAGAGTATCTTAATTTATTTAATTAATCAAAAATATATAAATTCAGATTGGAAAGTGACTGTGTTGCTAACGTCTTCGAATGTTTTACGATGTTTTGAAATTAGTGCAGCATGAACTTCTTTGTTAAAATTAAGTAAAATTATTTTAGAAATATTTTAAAAGACCATTGTTCACAAAAGGTACGTTTCATGTAGTATTAGATGTTGGTTTATTTGTTTCTTATCTGTAAACATTTTTTTTAAATACAAGAAGTCTTGTAGAAACATTTTTTTTTAGTTTTATACAACTTGTTAAATACAAAACATTAAAATTTTATTAGTCAGGTTATTTCATTAAATAATTTTATAGATATTTTTCTGATTACTCTAACTTATGTACTAAACTCTTCTGGTGGAGGCAATTCTTAAACAAGGATGTAAAGCACGTTATGCACTTTTTTAATGAACTCCGTATATCCTCTGGTTCTCAAATGAGCGTATTATACTTTGTAATTGGACAGTTGCTAATAGAGAAAATATATTTCAAGTATTTGAAACAATATAAGAACAGTGGTGTAAACGTAAAAGTAACAGAGGGTATACGCTACAGGGTAGGCTAAGGAAGGAGACTTGCAAAATGAATTTTTGTGCTTTAAGCCATTTGGCAAGTCTTCTCACTTAGCTGACCCTGTAGCGTATACCCTGTGCCTATAGCGTATAACCTCTGTTATTTTTACATTTACACCACTGTTCTTACATTATTTCAAATATTCGAAATATCTCTTCTCTATTATCAACAGTCCAATTAAAAAAACTATATTCACTTCTTTCAAAAATCATTTACAATAACAGCACAACACTTGGAATAATGTCTTGGATTATGGATGCAATTTTTGGAATTAGTGATTGTCTACATATTAACTTTTTTTTCAAATGCTACCACACAACTTTGACACTTTAATTGGGTTAGGAGAATCAAATTCACCCGATAAAGTTTATAGTTTATGCACCTTTCTTAAATCTGCAACCCCTTTTCAATAGAGGGAAATTTCTTGATAGCATTGTTTAATATTCCAGCTCCCAATGCACCCTTCCATGGCGCTTAATTTTTCTTCCATAATTGATTTAAAACACCACAGGCAATTCGAGGCCCATCTATTAGCCTTTTGGGGGAATTAATGAAGGTGTTGATATGTAATCAACACCTGCTGTTATAACCAAATGCTTTTTATAACTCTTCAAACTTCTTCATTACCTTCTGATTTACAATATTTTGACGTTTCCTACGTTTTTTTACCATCATGAGTTGTAAAAATTGAGTACGTTTCTTCCCAATGCACCATTATAGTGTGAGGTACTATAACAGGAAAAAATATATATTTATGTATATATATACATATACATACATATAATAAAAAAAATATTAAACGCTAAAATTCCATATATGTGTCTTATTCAGAGGTTATATCTAAAAACATTTGAAAAAATGAAAATTGCTCCGGAAGATCATATGTGGGAAGTGGTTGACTGGCCGCGTATGTCCTTCTGTGCACTTTATGTCAATAAAAAACAATCAATTACCATCCAAACATTCGTGGAAAATGAAAGATTAAATCGGCAATCCCGATTCAACAGGGAGACATTTCTTGATATTATTATTGAAGTTCCTTCTCCTCTTACATTAAGGCTTTAGAAATGTGTCAGTCTGCTGTAAAATAAAAATTAATGCTCAATAATTACAAAGAAACTACTTTTCCTCAAATTTGTGTTTATATTATTGTGACGATTTACGAGCAAAGCGCCTGCGTTATTATTGCTGCGGGGTTTACCCCGTAATTCCACTGGGACATATTTGCTATGTAAAAGGACGTAGAATTTTAATTTGCCAATTGCATTCCGTCTACTTTTTAATGAATTTTTATTATCATCTGATATTTCGCTGAATTATTTTACTGTTATCGTTGTAATATCGCTGAATTCCTGAGAAGACATTTTCGGGGATTCAAATGATTGAAACGCGTATCATGATTCCTACTTTAAATTAAAAATTACTACTCAATACCGTGAAAAAATAGTGAGTATAAAGATTTAATTTATCATGCACATTGTGATAAAAAAAAAACATAAAAAATGTAAATTTGATCAATTTTAACTGTGTATATATTTTTTTTCAGGTAAGAACATTTCACTTTTATCTATATGTGGATTTGAAGCAAAAAGCTAATCAGGTAAATATTTTATTCTGGGTAAGAATTTTTAATATTTTAAATTAACTCTTTTATTTTCCATGAAGTATTACATAATATAATACAAAGTATTTAAATAAAAATATTAATAAAAATTCACTTCACAATGATATTTGAAAATATTTATAAAATCATTTGTAATTTTGTAGGTAGTTATTCAAAATATATGTTATTCCGAGTTTTGTGAAATCTGTAATAAAGTTGTTTGATTAGGTATATAGTATGAAGAAGACTAACAGCTTTATTTGACAAAAACCGAAACTAGCTATTCAATTGCCATTCAAACCTGCCTACAATTAATTTATTTAAATTTATTTTACATTTCTCATTAAGATTGAAAATGCATTGTCTTTTCTAAACAGCGTGAGGATTGACTACATATATTTTCTTTTACTTGGAATATGAAATATATCGCACGCAAGAAATTTATCACAATTCAAAAAATTCATTTTGCGTCTTATTGCACTAATAGGTTTGACTTTGGTGCTTCTTGTTACAGGAAAAGTGTCATAAGTGTAATTATCCTGAAAACCGCTAGATTAATTTTATATGTCATCTTGCCACTACAGAAGAGATGCTAATTGCGTGGGGGATAAATTAACTCAATCCTCCCTATCTCTTCTACGACTTTATTCGTAAGGGTTTTACGAATTTAGAGCTGCATGTAGAGCTAAGTGATATATATAGTTTTATGTTACAGTAAAAAAATACAAACCTTCTGTCTCTCATATGAAATGGAGTATTTTTGAGTTTCACTTTACTTTGTGAGCGGTATGTAACTGTGACCTAGAAAGATTTAAAAAGAATGTACAGGGTGTCTCATAAGTCAATACCTATTTTATATATTTTTATTTGCATCCTGACCATTAGGTATACGAATTTAATATGTATATCAACATGTAAGCTAGTAAGGCACTTAAATGATTCCCCTTGGAATTCAACATCAGAAACATAATTATCAATTCATTTCTGTAAATTCTTTCATGCATTATCCATGACTTTTCTTAAGCAATGGTGTTGCCTGCGCTCAAAGCAACAGTTATGTTCTACATTTCATTAACACAACCACTGACAAGGGAAATTGTCTCAGCCGTTCATAAAATGTTATCAAACAGGTTAATTTTCCTCCAATACTAAAATGATTCTTAAAAATTCTATACGGTGGTCGCAGTAATTAGGAAAGAGTTGGGTGGAAAGAAGATAATCAAAGTCTTGTGTATGGGCGCTTATATTGACTTCTAAGGAGAATAAATTGCAACGTTAATAAGTTTCCTAAACCTTCCTAAACCTGGTAACATGATTATGGAACGTTTAGTTAGATAACTGGGGCTTGGGTAACACATCCCCCTTTTTACCATTGGAAGGTTAAGAATCCATGGCGAAAGCCCATGTGAAATTTACGTACCTACCTCTTAGAATGTCATTTAAATAGATATTAACTGATATATATGTATAGATATTGACTTATTTAAGAGGTAGTATAAACTTTATAAGAAAGTTGTCTTTTGTATAAACATTTCTTAAGAATATACTGGAAAGAAAATTATGAGGTTTACCTATTCATCAGACGTCAACGACTGGTGATTTTGGGGAGTCATCTTTTGTTTACCGTTTCGTGTTTTACATTGACATTAGGATGCGTCACTGAAAAATATTAGAAAAGGCACAAAAACTGTGTAATAGTAATTTTGATTATTTTTTTTTATTCGTTTCTTTGGAAAATCTTTCTTTTTCTTTTTTTTTTGTTATATTTGTGTCAGAGAACAGATTTTCTATGTGTATTTTAATATGTTTGACATTATTTTGATGGTGGTTTTCGTAATTTAAACTCATTATTCTACTGGCAGCTCTAATTTTCTTCTAGACCCTTTTTCCAACGACTCTATTGTTAAATCATCGTTAAAATCACCAAATTTTCTCTTAAATTTTCATTAATATTCTCTTAAAAATGCTAAGTTATTTATCTAGTAACACGGCTTATCTGTACTTTCGAAGGAGACAGAGCCTGGTTGCTGTAAGAGCAAATTTCTACCATTACTTTTGAATTGTAATCGTTTCATCTTTTTTCAACGCAGAATTTCTGTCATAAATAAAGCAAAAATTTCGATTCGGAAAAAGTGGCGCAAATATGCTCCCGCAGTTATCAGCCTTTTTCTCCCACGAATTTGCGGCATGCTGGCTAATGCGGGGGAATACGGTTATTCCTTGTGTAACTTAAAGAAATTAATTTAAAAAGTAAACCGCAATAAATATTTCAAGTAAACTAAACGATTTCTTAATTTTGATCTCATTAAAATAAAAATAAAAACCACAAAATAATTACATGATATTTTAGTTACATTGCGCCCGAACGTGTTAAGATTGACTAATGAAGTGACAATACTAGAACACAATTTTGTAATTACACAACTGTATTTCCTTCAATCTTAATCGTCCCCAAAAAAATTGTAATATTTTTCTCATTTTGTACGGACATTTACGCAGTACAATATCAATTTTCTTTTTTATCCCATCTTTACCGATTACATTACATATACTTCATATAACAAAGAGAGAGAGAGAGAAATTAAATGAATTCACTTTCTTTAATACAAAAAAAAAAATTCATTAATATTCATAAAAGCAATAAATATCAAAAACCCTTCTTATTTTGAGAGAAAAGGACAGCAATTAAAAAGTATAGAAAGTTCCGGAAATTTCCTAAGATAACATTATCCCAGCTAGGATAAAATAAATTAAAATTACATGCTGTCAATCTTTCCGCTAAAAAGAGGTACTTTGAAGTCTCAGTCATGAGGATACCCATTTTCAGTTAATTATACTAATCATATTAGTTAACCTAACACATCGATAAATTTTTTTGGCTCCTTAATTCTCTAGTGGGCGTAATTTGATAGCTGTTTTATCGACTTTTACTGACAAAAACATGAAAATTATCCAACTCTGAGTATAGTCAAAATGTATTTATCTTTGCGTATAAGGTAATTGTATTAATTAGATCGTTAATATATGCTTGTATATTTTAAAAGATGGATTCTTATAGAAACTATTAATGCAAAATGATGTTCACGGTAAAATTTAACATATTACGTTTCCCTTTCGAAACGGTTTTAAAATGATTATGGTATAGGAATGAATATGAGTTTGAAAACAATTTGAAATTTGAACTTAGAAGTAAATAAGGATTGTGGTATTTGAATGCTTTGTTATAATCATTAAAAAGACATATTAAATGATGAAATCTGTTAAAGTTTTTTTCAGTTTATAATATCTTTCTTCAAATACATTAAATGTAATATTCAAATTTCTAGAAAATATATGAAATTCTAATATTGATAAATTGTATGATATACTTTTGTATACAGAGTGCCGCCTCGTATTGTTGTTCAATATTAGAAGCTTAGTTCCAATTGCAAAGATATTTCAAATGTTATTCGCCATCATAGTGAAAGCCAATTACTTCAAAATAACTTTTTGTATTATAAATATTACGAAATTAAATTTATTATACAGTCCCTTGTCCTACAAGTTAGTTTAAGAAAATTCTCTTCCATACTCTAACAAGTAAAACATTGCCAACCAACAAAAGTCATGCCTATAAAACAAAAAATATACCACGTTAAAATACTTTAAAGTTATAGGTTTTTAGTGTTTTCTGACACTAAAAACGATAAAATGAATTTTTAATGACGGAAATCACTGCAACAATACAATGGCCTCATTATTGTTAGTTTTGAATGGAATTTAGGAGGAAATAAACAGTCGCTTTAATAATTGAATAAAATGCTGACTCTAATAAATCTGCTCTTTAGAGCAGATTATAGCATTTACTGCATCATAAAAATATTCTTCGAAAACATTTTTAAATGTTGGCCGGTATGATATATGTGTACTGTCTAATACAGCAGAATGTATCGTTTTAATTATCTACACAAATGTTTAATAAAATATTTTATCACAATTTCACAGACTGTTCGTATTTGGCAAAGCACAAAGCTTCCCCTTCTAGTTGGCTGTTAGCAGAATAACTGTCAATGCAGTATAACAGAAGATTAGCTACACATAACAGTTGCCGATAAATTTATATTTACTATCGAAATCTCTGACCATCGAAACAGGAGTGTAGGCAAGAAGAATATACAAATTTGTGTAAGGATAGCTGATTACAAGATATTAAAAGGAAAGTTTTCGTGAACTGAAATGTTCTTATATGTGCTCCAAAATGTTTAGAATATGCTTGGTGTTCTTACGTGGGCAGTGTGATAAGTTCTCGTCCTGACACAGAAATGGGACGAGTATGACGCTTTAGATGTATTGTAACCTTTTAGATGAAATGTTGCCGAGTTTCGGACGAGTGTGTTTAGTGGTTATTGCTTGGCGATAAAGTAAAGTAAACAAATTTTGACATTTTCGAAAAATAAAAAAATGAAGTTCGAGCTGTCATAAAATACATTGATAAAACAGGTTTACCCTCCCCCCCCCCCCCGGACATACAAAAAGAGTTACATTCCAACTTAAAGGAGTCTTGTCCTTCGTATTCGACGATAAAAAAGTGGGCTGCTGAATTTAAACATGGTAGGAATTCCATTCAAGATTATGAATGCTTAGGACGCCCAAAAACCGCTACGACCAACGAAATCGTGTCAAAAATTCACAATGCCGTATTGAATGATCGCCGATTGAAGATACGGGAACTTTTTGACATTGCAAACATCTCAATAGACCATGTCCACTACATTTTACACGATGGTTTGGGTATGAAAAAGCTTTCCGCTCAATGCGTGCCGCGCTTTTGAACGCTGAAAAGAAATGCCAAAGAATGAACATTTCTCAGGAATGTTATGAAATGTATTGTGTTGCAAGTTGAAAAATAAAATAAAATATTGTCAAAAATCTTGTATTTTCTTTGTCAGGCCGAGAACTCAACTCGTACAATGCTGCATTAAAGAATTCGCACAAAAGAGTGTGTCTTAAATGTATTGAGTTACAAGGGGACTTTATTGAAAAATAATATGAAATTATGTCAAAAACCTTGTGTTTTACTGTCATTCCGCGAACTTATAAAACCCTCGTATAGCAAGTTCATTATTCGTTGCGAACATTACCTTCACAGACTGAGTTTGTACCAAGACTACGGTCAAGTGAGTCGAACATTGAGGTTAATACTGCATTTCCGACAAATATTATTTGATAGGAAACGTATGTTACTGTGAGTTCTATCATTCCTAACATTTCAATCTCTTATTTAAGGAGCATTTTGCATAAATAATAAGAACTCGAAACAAATTCGAAATTATTTCTACTTCTTTTTTCAACAAACTGGCTCAATAATGTGAAGAAGTAAGAAGAAACTGGCGAACAAATGCATAAGGTATAACCTTTACAAACTATGTAAACATTACTACATGTTTCTACGCTATACAAAAAGATAAATGTTTCCTATCTATGAAAATATAATATAATCGAGGAAAGAAAATGTACAATAACCTTCTTGAGTTACTCATAATTTCGAAAAGTTTACTCATTTACTCATAATTTCGATTTTATCTTTAGAAACCTTAAAAATCAATATATTTTCCAGATTTAAATAAACTTTTATAAACGCAAAGTATCTTTTGCTTTCACTGATTTTCCGAAACGTTTCCGAGTAGTTTTTAGCGTGTGTTAATCAGTCTTCTCAAACCGGAATACCGGAATATTACTGAAATGCTTCCAATTCTCAATTAAACATTGTAGCTGCGTAATTCAATTTATACATGGAAGTTTAACAAAATAAAATTAACTTTAATGTTAATATTAATTTATCACATTTGTCTGTATAACGTGTTTGTTGAATACATAGCGTCCGAAAACCTATATTGCAGGTCGAGGAAACTGATTACTACACTGTAAAAACTACACGGAAACGTTTCCGAAATGTAGAGGCAGCAAAATATACTTTGTTTTAATAAATGATTCTTTAAATATCGAAAATATATTATTTTCCGAAGTTTCTAAAGATACCGCTTTTCGAAATTATGAGTAACTCGGAAAAGGTTATTGTATATTTTCGTTTGCGATTATATTGTATTTTCCTAGATTAATAAACATTTTTCTCTTTTTACAGTGTACAAACATGATAGAAAATGCACTTTGTTCAAAACTGTTTTCATATTTTAAAATTCTATCTTGTATTTGTAATGAGAAAACTGATCCTAAAGCCATGTTCTTAATATTTTCGGTAGACTTATGAATAAAGAAATTTCTCTTAGTTAACCATTAACTAGCGTTGCAGTGCCATTTAGTACCCACTGTTGTGTAATTTCTTTTTCAATAAGCAAGATTTAAATAAAAATAATAAAATATATAAAGGTTATACTTACTGATTTATTCAACTTACAAATACAGTCATGTAAAAATACAATTGCTTTTATGAAAATTTATTTTAATTGTTTTTTATAACTTCTACTTGTGGACAAAATGGTACCATGCCGCAAGTAGTGTACAAAAATTGTGATAAATTAAATCCAAAATTATTCAAATCTTCCTTCTGCAATGAACTTCCAAACTAATACGAACAAAATAACAAGTAAATGCATATAACAGAGCCTTCATACTTTCCAAATGCAAACATTACTACATGTTTCTACAAACATGAAAAGCAATCTACTTTGTTTACAATTTTCTCTTATTTTAAAATTATTATAACGAATTTTTCATCACAAAGATGATCATCTTCTTAATGTTTTTAACATAATCTTTTATGGAGAAATTTAAAATAATATGTTATACTTGTCTTTATCGAACAAAAGTGATAAAGCGTAAACAATTAGGCCCTATTTCCCCTTCAATTTAATTTAGTGGAGAAATATATTTTTTAAGTAACTATTTATTTTGTGACATTAGATAGAAAATGATTGCTTGCTGGCACGAATTCAAATTTTCCTTAATTAGAATTAAAAATTTTCTGTTAAATATATTTAAACCTTTTTTATATATACTCTAAAGTATATGTTTTGTACGATATACGTTTTTCACATTCTTTAAAAATTTATTCATGATTTATAATGGTGAACGGATTTTCATTATTTAAAAAGAAACAATCTGGATGAATGTGGACATAATTGTTTATATTCTTTCATATATAGATGTAGCTATAAAGTATTTTTGAACGTAACCTTTTGAATGTAGCTTGTATTCCAAAGTTTGTTAAGATATTTCGAATTTTTTTTTAACAATTAGATTCCGGTTTTGATTTGCTACGTAATTTTACTAAAATCAATATTTTTATTTAAAATGCATTTTCTTAATAATTTCAGTTCATTTATCTTAAAATAGAAGAAGATATTTATCATGCATCTTAGTATTCAAAATTGACCCCCTGAAAACAATATTGTAAATCACCATTTGCAAATAGAACATCGAAATGAAACAGCCTGTTGGCAAATTGGCCAGTACTTTCAGGTGAGGTGTGACCTTCTAAGCTGTTTGTGGATGCCATATATCTGCACGTTAAATCAGTGGTGTTGAGATTCATCTGGGTGGGAGGTCGGTGGGTTGTCGAGAGGTACCGAAAAGAAATATTCCCTATTCCGATAAAGGTCAAAATTGTGGGAAAACGTTGAGACCTAGGTTACCATTAATCCTCAGTGATGCATGTTAAATGAAAGCAGTACTTTTCGATCCTACGGATCGGGTATGACAGGGAAATTAGAAACAACAACCAAGTATTTAAATCATATTTCATTAAAATATATATTCATACTAGACAGGCCAATATTGGTCCAAAATTTTTAAAACCCACTAAAACCTTGTCTGATGTCAAAAATCAAGCAATATTTAACGAATTACTTGCTTTATTTACAGCAAAATAAAGGTACATGAGGCCAATTTTAGAACAAGAGGCCAATTTTAGAACATAGGAAATACATAAGATTTGCCGTTTAGACAGATGTAGTTAATAATTAAGGTTACCGTATGTTAACGCCTCCAAAATATAAATTGATAAACTGAAGTAAATGGAAGAAAAATATTTTTTAATATGCACATTATCGTTTAGCTATGTTGTTGTGAGAGAAAGGTACCAAAATAAGAGAATCCCCTATTCTGCTAAGGATCAAAATTGCGCAGAAAACGTCAATGCCTAAGTCATCGTCATTCATATGGTGCTCATTAACTTTAGGTTGCAATTCCCGTGCCTTCGGGGCCTGGCTGATCAGGATGAGTTACAAATAAAAACAACAAAATTATATTTTGAAATCATATTCCAATATATGTAACGTTTATCAAAAAACAAATCAGAGCCCATTTCAAGGGATTGTCTCTTACCTTTGTTTGTTTTTTTACAACCCTGTATATTGTTATTCACATTAGAATCCTGCATGGGTTGGGTTATATCCTACCTGAACACCAAATTATATTTGAAGCCAACCAGGGTGGCTCCTTCAACCGGAAACTAACCTGAAATTATGATACTCAATAATAAAAAAATACTGTGTAATTATATCTTTAGTATCAATTTTATCTTTCATGTCGACAAATAAACACACACACATTTAGATTCAAAAGTTTATTTTTTCATGTTAAACAATATTGTGCACTTTCATTTGAAAAAACCGTCCCATAAAAATCAAGTACCAATCCCAAAAAGAACCGAACGGAATTCGAGTTACATCGGGTTACTGGACTTGATGGAGGATTGTAATCTACATTCATTTTAAATTTGATTGTTGTAAATATCGCTTAATTTGACGTGCAGTAGACATGAAAGTGTGACATGAAGTGTGTCTGTAAAAAACTATACACGATAGGACGACAATTATAAAAACGAAAAGTAGAACTGTGTACCAACACAGCAGACACAAAATTCATGACGACTGTTCAATTTTTACAAACTTTAAAGCCTATAAAGTAAAAATAAAGGAAAATAATGCGTCAAGCATAGATTATGAAACACTTTCCAACATTTCCAGAATACTAAAACAATACTTGGCTGATTAATAAGGTAAATAAGATACCTAACTAATCGTTTTTGAGTACGCATAACATATTTGAAAAACCGGATTCAGCAACTGCCGTCCATATCCGGAGAAGTACTTCAATTGTTTTGTGCAGCCCAGTATCTGTTCTATAGATTTGTATATATTCTACATAGTATGTTAAAATTTAGTTTACAACGGAAACGTATAATAGGGTGAAAACTTACCGTGAGCAATTTCTATCAATGGCCGAAAACATAATTAAATTCTTTTGTACAGCCTTGTATATTACATACAGATTTTTTATACACGCCACATACTAAGGTAATTTAATTCAAGAAAAAACACGCTTAAAACTTCTGAAATCCCACATTTAGAAATTATCTTCCATAAGCGGTCATTTATGCATTCTTTGTGTGACACTGTATATGATTTTATTTATAATCTACAAACATATCTTAGGATACTAAATATAATTCAACTTAAAAATGCATAACTAAATTAAAAATTCACGCTCATACACAGTAATGCTTACGATTTATTTTGTATAGTCCTGTATATGATCTACAGCATTTATACATACCACGCAGTATACAAAAAATTAGTTAAACTTAAAAACGCATATCATAACTGAAAACATATTTCGAGCAATTTATCGCTAAGGATATAGTACTCTATTCGAAATATTTTGTGTGCCCCTGTAATTGAACTAGAAATGCTATGCACACCACATTCTACAGCAAGTAACTTATAGTAAATCTCAGTAATGTATATCAATTTAATTATATTTGAAATAGTGTAACATAACTAAAATACGCTGCAAACAGATTTTCTCCGTAGACCAATATGTAACGGAATACTTTTGTGTGGCTCTGTAAATGGATAATAATTGTTTTGCTGCCCATATTGCATAGAACGCGTGTTTTAGTACACTTTATAAATGCATATCAATTTCATTGTGTTTGAAATGGTGTAACATTATTAAAATGCACTTTAAACGATTTTTTCCCATTGACGTTAATGTAACGGAATACGTATGTCAGTAAATGAACTATAAATGTCGTGTAAATGAACTATAAATGCTATACGTCTAATTTTCAATAGTGATCATGCTATAGTAAATGTCAATAACATATTAAAATTACAGAGCAATCCGAGTATATTTGCTAAATAACGGTTAGGCAGACGGCCAGACAAACCGATGTCATAAACACTTTTCAACTAGGTTAGAAAGGTTTAAAAAGGACTAGAAAACAAACAGACAGGCAAACATGTCCATTGAAACAGGACCATATAGAGAAATAAAACTTTTCCAAGAAAAAAAAAGTATGAAAATCGAATCATCCGTTCAAACATTATGGGTGGACATACATAGAAAAATATACAAATGAAATGTATAAGGGGTGCCCAATTTAAATTTGAACAGCTGATGTTATGAAAGTTGCCGAATTGGTTTGTCATTTGATTTTCGCTTCGTGCAGGGTTAGTGGCACATTAGACAAAGTTGCGTCGTTTTGAAAGACGTCGTGTGTGTCTAACTGATGGCTAAAACATAAGATGCACAGGATTGAAGCGTCGAGCAGCGAGGCGTTGTGCGTTTTTTGGTGGCTGAAGGGGCAACGAACGCAGATATTTCTCGCCGAATGAAGCATGTTTATGGTGACCACTTTTTAAGCCGTATAGCAGTGTAAAGCAGTGTAAAGCAGTGTAAAGCAGAGAGAGAGAGAACTGGTGCAAGAGTTTCACACAAGGCAGACAGACAGCCAATATGAAGCGAGACCAGGCAGGGTCCACGCTGCCATCACTGATGCATCAGTCGCCACTGTCGATAAAATGGTAAGTCCAAACCTGTCGCCTTGTGATTTTCATATCTTCGGGCCACTTAAGAAGGCACTCCGAGGACAACGGCTTACTTCGGACGACGAAGTGAAGGATAAGATTCGAACATTCTTCCGAAAACTGCTCCAAGAGTTCTACGCCGAGGGTATCCATCTACTGGTGACACAATGGGAAAAATTCCTCAACAAATACAGTGATTACTTTTAAAGGTGTAATAAAATACTTACTTCTACACTCTGTGTCCACTTTTCATTTGGGCACTCCTTATATCACCTTCTTCATTGGAAGGCGATTAAAAACAAATATATCGCTAGTAGCAAACCAGTATCTGTCCAATTTTTTTTTTAAACCTGCAAATATTCTGATGTGATATGTGAGAAATCTAGCAAAATTCAATGAACGATTTGCTCTATTTACTGCAGAATACAACTACATAAACGATACAAGGGGGCATTTTTAGAAAACAGGTAGTACATAAGATGTTCCGTCTGTCATCTCTCCCAAAAATATAAATTTAACAGGGGAAGTAATCGGATAAAAATATCTTTATTTAGACACTTTTTAGGCGCGTTCGTATTTATATAGATACGTAGCACCAACAGTCGTCGTCTGGTACGTCCATCAGTCCGTCTATTCTCATATAACAGCGCAAAAACTACCCAACCGAATTGTTTGAAATTTAATATATATAATCGTTGCAGAATTTTGTCGGGCAATTTCAAATTTCATGAAAATTGAATTAAAACTTAAAAATATTATATTAATAAATGTTTTCTTCATTCTGTTAAATCCTATTATACGTAATTAATTCAATGATATCCCATGATAGGTATTGATTCTAGGTTGCCATGGTGATTACGTTCTATTTCAGATGGAGTCATATTATTTCCATATTACTGAATTTAAAAACTGAATTTGTGTACTAAAATTGTTTAATTATAGCAATCATATAATCCACCGACAGTTTTTTGGATAGATATTTACGGAAAAATAGATATTAAATGGAAAAAGAGATTAAATATGGATTCCAAGTTCTGAAAATTTCAAAGCTAGGCTTAAGTTTCCCATTGGAATTTTCAGTAAATGTCAACAAAAGATAAAATGTTGCTAACTTAAAATGTACTTATTTTATTACGGAAATTAATCATATCATAATAACAGACGATATAGTTCATTTCACTGAAATAATAACGATGGGTTTTTTACATTGTCTGGTGTTGAATATTTGCGTATAGTATAATTTTAATGTAACAGAATTGTAAATAATTATTTGTACAAGTGTATTGAAACGTAATTTCTTAAAATAAAATTAATATCTATAATATGAAAATCTGCACATTTAATATAAATTTTGTATTCATGCATTTTTGCCTAAGAGTACAACAGCTATTGCACCAAGATCTGAATATTTATAAAACAAGTTATAGTACGAACGCACCTCATTTGTCATGTTTGACGTACAATTTCCAGCTTGTTTGCTTTGGTTATGCTGCTACAAGATGGCTCCCCATTTCTGAGTGGTTTTTAATGTCCCAAAGAACGGACAATTTTAAAATAAACGTATGAACGTAATAAATAGACGTATTGTTGGAATGAAATATTAAATATGCCCCATGGACAAAACATATGACAAAATGTAAATGCACCGTGACCAAAATCAATTCTTGTTGTTGTAATTATCGCAATATTACGTGTATGATTAGTTACTGTGACACTTGGGAAGATTTATTATATCATAGAAGCATCATACAGAATGACTATGCTCTTAATGAAGCTATTTACGTTGAGATTGTTAGAGAACCTTTTAAAAAATCCGATTTTTCTTTAGCTTTAATTATATTTGTTTTGTTTTGTTTTGTTCAGAATATACTTCCTTTTATACTTTAAAAGACAAGAATAATATTTTTTAACGTCACATAACCTTAATAAATATTTTTTTGTTTGTTGCATCATTTCATAATTTTACCTAACATTTCTGTCAGCAATCATGAAAAAGAATCTAATCCAAACGTTGAGATTTAAGACGAATATGAATTATTTTATTTCTAAGAATTGGTTCACAGTTTCTCCGCAGGGCATATAATCGATTTTTCTGAAAAAAGTTCTTTACTAAGAGTGATTGCTTGATAAGTGTGCTTGACTGAGAATGATATCATATTTGAAAAGTGTTTTGTTATTTATTGACTGAAAATTCTTAAGCTTAGTAATGACAAATAGAAGAAAACAAGATTGATTTACATTATCAAAGTGAAATTTATGCTGCAATCGTTAAATTGAAACATTCTGGGAAAATAAGAAATGCAGAAGCGATAAATCAAGGGTTTAAGGCATCCGCCTATCATTAAAGGTGATTTTCTTGTTATATATATATTAAAGAATAAAAATCATGCGTCAAGTACAGATTATGAAACAATTTCCAAAACTTCCAGAATACTGTAGTACATTTACACCACTTACCAAGGTGAAAGAAGACATCTTAAGAAAAGAATTAAAAAAAACTATTACCAACTGAAAACGTACTTTCAGAAATAACCATACCTAGATGGAAATGTATCCAGTTCTCTACGTAACCCTGTAGACACATTTATTTATATTCTAGAAACATAGCCTAGTTTAGCTTAGCTAAATATAGTTCAGATGGAAAATGCATAACTCAATTAAAAAACATTATCGAACAATTCACGCTCATACATGCATTACATACATCCTTACGAATTGTTTTCGGTTGACCTGGATATGATCTGCACAATTTATACATACCTTGTAGTACGAAAAAAATAATTAAACTTAAAAATGCGTACAAAAACTGAAAACGCACTTCCAGCATTTATCGTTCATAGATATTACTGTAACCGTAATTTTTTGTGTGCTCATGTGAATGTAAGATAACCGTTAAGCACGTCAAATTCTACAGTAAGTATCTTTTAATGGATCTCAGTAATGCATATAATTTCATTATGTTTTAAATAGCAAACATTATTAAAATACGCTACAAGCAATTTTTCACCGTAGGCCAGAATATAAACTCATTCTCGTATATGACCCGCTAAATGAATGATAAGTGATTTGCACACCATACTCTACAGAAAGCGTGTTTTAGAGCAGTTCAGAAATCCCTATCAATTTCATTATGCTTGAAAATGAAAAACATCATTAAAATACACCTCAAATGTCTTTCCCCATAGACCATAAAGTAACGATATTCTTTTGAATGATCCTGCTAACGAACTGTAAATGCTACAAACTCCATTTTCCATACACTCTAAATAAAAAAGTGAGACTATTCTCTCCGAACGAGAAAATATTCACTCTATCACAGAGTCAACATTTGCCCAACCAATTTAGAGTGACTATTCACTCTAAGCAAAAGTGGAATTGTTAACTCTCTGAAAGAGTGAATACTCACTTCTGGGAAATGAATATTCACTCTAAAAAGTGGTAAATAATCACTCTTTCAGAGGAGTAAATATTCACTCTTGCAAAAGGAGCTCTTTTTTTCACCCCTTTTAGAAGTGAACAGTCACTCTTTCATAGGAATCACTGTTCACACTTTCAAAAAGACTGCGAAACACGCGTTGTTTCCAGGTGGCCCCCTCCCAAATACTCACCGCGCCTGATGTTGCTTGCCATACGTGATCAGCGAGAACCGGTATTTTCAGAACGGCATGACCGTTGCAGGTTACAAAACTCTTATTACATTATTTAAACTTTGTTGATTTGCATGTAGAACTTAGAAATCTCAAATATTTACGGTGAATCTCAATTGTGTGAATTAGAAAACCTTAATATTTTTTTTAATGATATAATACATATCCGCACATCTGCTATGACAAAAATTCTGTTACAATAAAACAATTATTTATTTGTTCATTCATTTTTTATTGCTAATAATGTTTCCATAATTATCGATTCATTTTTTATTTCAATGGCTTTTTCAGCTGTTTCAATCGTACTAATATACAAACGTATGCGTATCATGAGTGGGCGTATTTTACAATGCGTATTTTTCAATTCTTCCACACACACTTCTATATACTTCTACCTACGTACGTACACACAGACTCCAACCTGAAACGAATAAATCCTCTGACTTTTTTTTTCACAGAAGCCTCTTTCCATGAGATACAAATTTTCGATTTTCCAGCGATCACAATACTTCAACTTTTATGGAAGTAAAATCTACCGTGTCCCCTTAAACATGTTGACATTGAAAAAAAAAATGTAAGAATGAATGATTATTTCGTTTCTCCCAATAAATAAACATGGACAAAAGTATATAATGCCAGGCTTTCACTCTCGTGAACGGAGTGAAATATTTCACTCGTGTCAACGGAGTGAGACATTTCACTCTCGACAACGGGAAGTGAAATATTTCACTCTTGTCAACGGAGTGAGATATTTCACTCTCAACAACGGAGTGAAATATTTCACTCCTTTCTAGGGGGTAGAAAATTCCACTCTTTAAGGAGTGTATTTTTATAATATTTACGCCAAAAAAAGTGAAAATGCCTCTCACTCTTTCAAAGAGTCAACTTTTTACTCCTTCCAATTTTAGAGGGTAGCAAACATGCCATAGTAAACCTCCATAACATATATCGATTAAACGGCAATTCGAGTATATTTACCAGAGTTAGATCACGGACAGACGGGAACTGACAGATGAAAACTGAAGTCATAAACACTTTTCATGTATGTTGGAAAGTTATAAAAAATTGCGTCTTATGTGCTTTATAAATATCGCTTCTATAATAATATCGCTATAATAATCTTTGCGATATGTAAAATAACTTTGTATAATAATGTAAAATAAATACCATAAATACCATAATAAATACGTTGTAAAATAATTTTTTACACGCTACCATCTAAAAAGGCCATTTAATATGTACAATATTCTTAAAATATTTTATTTTAATTTATAGCTCAAAATTCATAAAAGTAGCAATAAAAAAGCATTTATGCAAAATTTCAAAACTCAAATTTAAATGAGGATAGTATATTCGTACCGTCAGTTTTATTACAATTCCTGAAACTTCCTTTAGAAAATTACTTTCCCTTATAAGTATAACTATTAAAAAAACTATACATGTTAACGTTTTAATATACAGAAAATCTTCGAAATGTCCGATAACTTTTACATTGTAACAAAAACAACAAAAATGTAAAAAGAAAAACAATGTAACGATAATCAAAGAATAATATAATCTTAGCCCCAGAGCAACCACCCTTTTCCGCATACAACTGTTTGCCTAATTTAATGACTGAATTTCTGCGATTATATAAGGCAAAAGATACTGTTTAGAAATAGTGGTGACAAGCGATACGCATGCAAAATTGTTGGACACTTCTACCCTATATCAACTGCTTTAGAAGTGTCATGACATAACATGAATGATTCGTAAGGAAAAAACTAAAAGGAAACTATAAAAATAAAAAAATGAAACAAATTAATATTACGACAACTAACATTAAAACATATCTAATTCGAGTTATAAGCAAGACACAAATGGAATACAAACTGATATATAAAACTAAAAAATCCGGTTTTATTGTCAGAACAAAAATAGAAAATCAATTATTTAACCGAAAATTGCGTTTTAAAAAGGTAGGTGGATAAAAGTTGGGCTGCTGCTAAAATTCATCATTTCCAATAAACCTCGTATGATTGATTTTAATTTTATTAAAGTTATTTAGAAAATCCCAAAAGAATAGCTTTCATGTATTTTTTCTTACTAGAAATAGTATAAATATTTAGTTTAAAACATTGTAAAAACAATGTCACTAGATTAAATGTATTTTAAAACTAAGCTAAATAAAACCACTCTATTTTATAAAAAAATAAACGGTAAAAGTATCTTCATCAAAAATATTTCATAAACATTAAAAATGCTGGTATTTTAATCAAATTATTATCGTAGCAATGTTGTTTTTTGAATGCTTCCTTGAAGTAAAGAATTGAGGAAAGCTTTTAATTTTATTCTAGACAAAAAACAGATATTTGTTGTTAGATAATGGAAAATTAATTACATAATGACCATTTAAGCATGAAGTTATTTAATGATGCGAAATCGTAATAAGTCTTTGTCTGTGGGTTCTCAAATATTAATTTTTGATTTATTTATGAGGTAAGTAGAAAATTATTGTTTGACCGAATTGCGTTTTAAGAGGTAGGTGAATACAAACTGACGGCTGCAAAAATTCTACATTTCCAATGAGACTCGTATGATAGATTTTAATTTAATTTATGTTATTTTAGAAAAATCACAAAATAATAGTTTTCATGTATTTTTTCTGACTAGAAGTATTATAAATGTTTAGTTTATAAAATTGTAACAACAATGACACTTGATTAAATGTATTTTAAAAAACTAAGCTAAATAAAACCACTTGATCGTTTTCTTTAAAAGGATATGAGTATGTTGATCAAAAATATTTCCTAAACATTTAAAGTACTGTTTTTTTTAATCACATGATTATCGTAGCAATGTTAGTTTTTGAATGCTTCTTTGAAGTAAAGTATTGAGAAAGACTTTTAATTTTATTCAAGAAAAAAATATTTGTTCTTAGGTAATGGGAAATTAATTACATAATAACCATTTAAGCATGAAGTTATTTAATGATGCGAAATCGTAATAAGTCCTTTTATGTGGGTTCTCACAAATAATTTTTTTGATTTATTTATGAGGTAATGCAATTTTAAACAATGAATGTGAATCTATGATTCTAATGATTTTACTTAAAAAGAATAATGCTTTATATTTTAAAATTAAGCTAAAATAATTACCTAACTCTGCAGAAGTTTAAATAAATTGAAAGTGTTTTATTGATACAATTGTGGGAACGCAAAAAATAAATTATGGGATGAAATTTCAAACCTTCATAATTAAAAAATTATTTTCGGATTAGAAAACGTGAAGATTCAGTACTAATAGGTTTATGCTTAAAAAAATATATATTCTTTGCAGCGAAAAGAGCCTCTTAATATGCATAATTTAAATAAAGTATTCAAATGAATTTTTTAAGTAGTTTCACATTTCACTTCAAGCTTAATCTTAGTTATTCACTGACACGTAAATCTTTACTGTAGGGATTATTTATTTATATTTTAAAGGAAAGATCTCTTTTAGTTGTATGGCAAACAAAAAAAAATAATTTCTAAAACATCACGTTCATTTTCAATTTCGCAATATGAGCATTAATAACACACAGTTTGGTTAATATATTTCAAGTAATGGGGCCGATAAAGCGTGCGTGTACGAAAAAAATATTTTTAGAGTTTTGAAAAGTGCTTCTTCATATGAATAATTTAAATAACGTGAAATTACTTGTATGAATTACTTATATGTTGTTTTACTTTCCACTACACATTCCATGTTTATCACCGAAATTTTCCATTTGCTTACCCAACTATGTGGTATATGTTTATGAAAAAGATGTTTTAATCTGTTCTACCTGAGTAAAAACGGGGGAAATAATCTTTAAATGCTACTTTAAATTTTCAGTCAAAACTTTCAATGCTATCGTTCGTAACATCATTAAATTGATGTAAAATGTACGAATAAACACAGACAAAAAATATTTTTGAAACTGCATTGAAAACATTCTACTTCAATGAAATTAAGTATTGCACTTAAGTGTCACTTTATTTGCTAAAGACGATAGCGGAAATATTTGATTAATCTCTGAGTACACATTCTGATAATCTTCAAAAATTCTTATATTTATGTTATAGTACACAGGAATGGCGCAGAAATCATTACGAAATGGCAGCGATGTGCTTAATGATGTTGCATTGGTGTCGATTAAATGCAACACCAATCCTAGAGTTCTCATTTTTTACCCGGGACATTCTGTGTATAAAATTGTCAATACTGTCAGTATCCCTTTTCTCTATCAGAAACACTGATTCTAATGACTGTGCATGTTGCGTATGCTCTTGATTATAGCTTTTATAGATGGTAGTGAATATCCCCCCCCCTTCTTCTTAAGCCTAATTATAAGAATTCAGTCTTCCTTGCTGTTATGTTTTAAAATTTTTAATGTATTTTATTGAATTTTATATAATTCAGAATCATTTACCATAGTTCGTACTGTTGTAGCCACAGCGTAATTGTTATTTACACACGAATTACATACCTATTTTGTTCTGAGTGAAATCTTCTGAACTAGTTTAAAATCCAATTAAATTTTTTATTTTATAATTTTCTTGCAATAAAAATTTTTAGCTTACGCATCAGCATACAGAAATAATATTGGTTATTTTCACCAAATTGGGTTTTTGTTTTCTCTGAAATCTTTTTATCTTTGTGCTTGTATGTACCAAAGGAAATACCTTATTGCCTAATTTTATAAGTTTTTAAAATCTAAACGTTTAAAAAACATCTACTTAAAGGTTAAGTATTTCTAAGAAGGTGATAAAATTTCATCAAGTGGAAGTTTTTAAGGTTTTTGTAAACATTTAAAATTTAAAGAGACAGTTTTTTTTAAACGCACAATATCGGCATCTAGCTTTTACTTTCTGATACTGAAAACCGTATTTTAATAATTAGGTAATGAGTCATCGCGCTTCTAAGTTTTCCCACTTGTTAACATGGGATTTCGCGATCCGGGAGTTTCTGTGAAGCGGCCCCTTAACTAAAAGCTTGCACTAAATAAATATTATTTGTTTATAGAATAGAACAACATAAATATAGCACTTTAAGGTAATAATAGAAATCCTTTATTAGCATTTGTTAGACAATTACAAATTAAAACACTATTACATGGAAAGCATTCTGTTCATAGAATAACAATTAGATGGAAAATATAAATTTTTAAAATAAAAGAATGAAAGCTGTAAATAATCACTGTATATTAATCTGTACTCATTTTATAAAATTTGAGAAAATGCCTTGAAATCTATTGAAAAAAAAAACCCAAAATGATTTGTGTTCTCCGACTAGACCGTAAGTGATACTCATATTGTAATGCTAAATGGATATTAAAGTACCTAAAGAATATATTTAAATTTTCAAAATCTTCATGTTTATAAAATTTTATCAACTCATTATTCTATTGAATTCACCTACCTAACTAAGCATTAAAAGCTTTCTCAACATTCAAATCACGCTGACACCTCCTGTTATTTCAAGAATTTCTTTATAAATTATCTTTAAAGAAATGAAGAGAATAATCTGTGGGCCAGGCTTAATCCCACTGAAATAAAATGAATTCAAGCTATCCTTTAAATAATTCTCATCGCACTTGCATAAAGCAAGTCCTCTAAAATATTTCAAAACTTCCTTAATTGAAAATCAATGAATGAGTTAACGATCGAGAAAGAATTCACGCTTCATCAGTATAAACAAAGATGAGTGTCAGTTAGTGTCAATGTAGAATACAGCAGGGAGAAAAGTACAGAGATTGAAATCTGATAATTAATCTCACCAAAAGAGTTGATTATAAATTGAGTGCTTTGCCGAGAAATCAGTTTCTGCTCTAATAAATAAAGTTTAAGGTAATCGACGGAAATGGAACTTCCAATATATACTGGGATCTGTTGATGGGGGATAAATAATCGGATTTATTCTCTCAGGTAAATCAAAACTGTTAAAAATATTTTTGTTGGAAACGGTGTATTAGGTTTTATTTACATAAAATTAAGTTACATCAGAAGGTTTTTATGACTATCTTATGTCAGTTTAACAATTTCAATCATCACTCGTTTTCTTTTATGTTTTTTTTATTTCATTAGACTTGAAAGGATTAATAGCTATTGTAATCTGTTGGAGTGTAAATAATCATATTTATTCGCTCAGATAAATCAAAACTCTTTAAAGTATAATTGCTGGAAAGGCTTCATTATGTTGAATTTGCATTTATCTAGGTAATATTATAAGGTTTTTAATTGTTCTAATTCAGTCCAATTTTCTGTAACACCTAAATCATTGTGTTTTTTATGCTTTTCATTTCTTTAAACTTGAATGCTTTAATATGCACTGGAATATCTTGGTGAAATATAAATAATCACATTTCTTCTCCCGGGTGAATAAAAAAATTTCAAAATGTTTATTGGGAAGACTACATTATGCTTGATTTACGCATAGTTAGGTTATATTAGAAGATTTTTATATAAAATATCATATATTTTCTTTTATGTTTTTTATTTCCTTAGACTTCAATACATTAATATATACTGGAATTTGTTGATGAGGTGTTAATAATCAGTTTTCTTCTTCCCAGGTAAATAACAAAATTTCAAACTATTTTTGTTTGAAAATCTGAATTATGTTCAATTTACACAAAGCTAAGTTACATTAGAAAATTTTCAATTATCCCGAGTGAGTCAGAGAATCTAAATCATAATTTACTGCAGTGTTTCTCATTTCTTTAGACTTCGATACATTAATGTACACTAGCATCTGTTGATGAGGTGTTAATAATGAGATTTCAACTCTAAGGTAAATAAAAAATTCAAAATATTTTTGATGGAAAGGCTGCATTATTGTCACTTGACACGGAATGGATTAGTTGAATTTGTTGCACTAGAAGATTTCTAACTATGTTCTGTCTGTCGTAGAATCTAAATCATCATTTTCTTTTGTGGTTTTTATTTCATTAGATCCGATAGATTGCATTAATATATAATGGGATCTGTTAATGTGGTACAAGTAATCAGATTTCTTTGGTAAATCAAAACTGTTTAAAAAATATTTTGGTTGACTGCATTATATTCAATTTATATATATATATAATTAAAAACTAACTAATTGCAGTCTATCTTACAAGTGTCAGACAATCTGAACAATCATGTGCTTTTTCGTTTACGCTTTTACAAAAATAGCTAATAAAATTACAATGTTATGATTTAATTGTAAAGCTGAAATTTGAACTGTACACGTGAAGCATTATCAGTTAATTAAAATATTGACAGATATGTTTATTATTCTGACACTAGACGCAAATACCTTTCGTCACTAGAATTAAAATATATCATTAATCGATAAAAAAACAAATGATATAGACTTTAAATTAAATTTGATTACAATTTTGAAATATAATACTAACACTGAAAATATCTTCTAGTTGAGGACACTATTTTATAACATGCTTAAAAAAGTGTTAATTTTTTTATGTATTTTAATAAAGTAATGATAATTTTTCTATATATTTTAATAAAGAAATGTTTTAACAAGGCAATGTTTTATCATTCCATTAAATGTAGTTGAATTGCTACATTCAACTAATATACAGAGAACAGATTATCTTGACTAAGCAAAATGTTATAATTAGGAAAATGTCTGCGTGTTACAGATTTTGAATCGCTATACAATTGAATATATCTTGCAGAATTTTTTCGTACATGAAATATTATTGTCTAAATTATTAATGAAGATATTTACTATTTTATCTCTAAACGCAAATACGTTTCGACATAAAAATTAAATTAAACAGTTGTACAATTACGAACAATAGATCAAAAGTTAATTTATATATATAATTTCATTACTCATATTTTAACCTGTTGGTTGGGGTAATTGTTCTTTCAAAATGCTTAGATAAGGTATGTTGAAATCCGTTATGATTTTTTTAATAAGATAATGCTTTAGTATTCCATTGAAAGCTACCCTTTTAAAATGTTGCATTCAAATAACAAGATTCAAAGGGATTATCTGAAATATTAGCATCAAACTGTATGAATTTATTTCACATCTATTCTTCAGAGATTATGACAAATTGCCAAGTAAAACGAATATCAAATATTTCTGAAGATTCAAACATGTTTTATTTCCTAATAAAATTTCAAAATTTAAATTAACTTCTGAGACCAAATGTTATTAGTTTTTTAATGAAATTTCTATAACTGTGTCAATCAGGTTGTACCACAGTTGTGAAAAAAGAGGAGAAAATGGGAAGTAATGGTTAATATTATATCATTATAGCTGTCATTTTCTAATAAAACTGTAAAGAAAATTAATTAATTTAAAATTGCAGTGTTTATGATTGTTCTCAAGGGCACTAAAAGTGGAATTATTTAGTGGGTAAAGAAAATATAAAATTCAAAAGAAAGCGTCATTATTTCAATTAAAATATGAAATGTTTTTATATAAGTGCGTGAAAATGACGCCATTCTCAATCCATCAGTTCCAACATTCGTGGCCGAATCTTCAAAGAATAGTCAGATTAGAAAATGACGTCATTAAAATCGGACACTTGCACGGAGGAATCTACAACATTTTACTACCATTGCATCAAAATCACGTAACATGCAAAATGCAACTGTCAGTTAACCTATAGTTAAATATCATTTTAAACTGATGAAAAATCAGTTAAAAATAACAATATATATTTTTTCTTAAATAAATATATTTTTTTTCTTAGATGAATAAATGTTAATTCTTAAATAATATAAAATAAAATTACATTTCTTTTATTTCCTAAAAATCGACAAATCTCATGCAATGCAAATAAAACACATCTGGTTGCCACGTAGGTTTTCTTTATTAAACAAATTGCCATAAATAGAAAAAAAATGTCTGCAAGGACATGTTAGGGATTCGAAAAAAAAAACCTGCGAAATTTTACTATACAATTACAACTATCCTGCAGCATTTTGTATTATTTATATTAGTAATGTGAAAAATATTAACAATGTTGTTCATTATTTTATCACTAAATGCAAATACATCTCGTCGTTAGAATTAAATTAATCATTTATGCAATAACAAGAAATGGATTAGCCGTTAATTTATATTTGATTACAAATTTGACTCATAATAGCACGCGAAAAAGGATCTATTAGCTGAGGTAATTGTTCTTTCAAAACGCTTAGATAAAGTTTGTTAAATGAGTGTGTGGCTCGATTTTGCGCCCACTTTATTAGCATGATCGAGTTTGATAATTAATAAAGTAATTTTATTTTACAACGAAATAAATATTTACTTTTCATTTAATGAGTCTCGTAGTTGTTCAAATTATATTTACACTCTGAGTTTGAGTTAAGAAATATAGTCATTTGCAGAAGTATTTGATTTGGAACAAAGGAATCTATTCTTCTGTTCAGCGAATGTTGTTTGTTTCATTTTATAAGGTAAATATCGTAATTAAAATGAGAGTTCTACGAAAAAATGAAAAAATCAATTATTTTAAAAGAATATAACTCAGTTTAAATCAAATTAGTTATTTTCTCAATGATTTGTATAAAATATATATTCTAAATTTAGATTTTTTGTTAATGATGATTTTTGTTAAAGTATAAAGAAAGACTCCATAACATAACTGCACAAGCATTCGATGTGACGTCACCGTAGTGTCACAAATTATTAGAAGTCTCACAGTCACAATGATGAACAAAAATTGCACATCATTACGAGCCTACATCAGTCACGCAAAAAAACGCGCAAGCTAATGTTAAGTCAATGGGAAGGTTCTTGCGCGATTTCTCGCTCGCATTTTAATATTTTTAAATGATTTTTTTTTGCATAGGATAGCTGAGGTCGATTTCTAACGTTGTTAGTTTTTACTTTTTCGATTTTGGTTCCAGTTTTTGTATATAAGGGTCCTTTCACTTTCCGAACCGGTTCCAACTGGTTCCAAAATTGAAAATGTCCGCTTATAAAAAAACTGTAACCAAAATCTAAAAAGTGAAAACTAAGTTAACAACGTTAGAGATTAACATCAGATATCCTATACAAGAAAATCATTTAAAAATATTAAAATGCGAACGAGAAATCGCGCAAGATACTTCCCATAGATTTAACATTAGCTTGAGCGTTTCTTCGCGTGACTAGCGTAGGCTCTTAATTTGTCACAATTTCACTCTCATTGTCACTTCCTACAATGTGAACCTCACTTCGGAACTCCATTGTGAAGTCACTATGAATTCACCGACAACAATGTCAAATCATGGTTGCGAATATCACAAAATGGGACATATCCACATAACAGTGATTCTTTTTCCATGGCACTTGACGGCAATAAGGAAAGTATGAGTGGGATTTGGTCAGGCTTTCAGAAATGAAAACATTCTATACCAGCCAATATGGTTGAAAAATCGGATTTTCTACCAGTCAGTTGCAAAAACATAAGAGCCATAATTAAAAATGTTAAAATTCGTTTACATTTCATGATTTACGTCTTTTTTAAGCACTATCATTATAAACTTATTACATAATATAAATTTTATTGCCAGCTGTTTGCAATGGAAATAAACTTTTATACGTGGGGAAATGTATTTTAGAGCATCTCTAGTTTTGAGGATACAAATTTGCTATTCATAGATAAGAATTCATGTTTTTCTCGGAGCTGTACTGAAAGGGATTACGGATCTAAACTCCATCATTTTGATAATATTGGGTTAGAATTCTGCATCTTCCTTGCCAACCATTCTAGAAAAAAATGATTAAAAAACATTCTTTCGGCTAAGCCCTCTATAATGTTATTCACATATAATTTAAACTTTACTACCGTATATACTCGCGTATAAGTCAACCCCTAAATTCGAGATGACAGCACGTTCAATACCAGTAATTCAGAATGGTTTTGTACGACTAAAATAATTTTGAATTAAATGAGATTAAATAAGTCGTAGAAAACCATTCTGAATTACTGGTATTAAACCTGTTTCCATCTCGAATTTGAGGGTCGACTTATACGCGAGTATTAACGCCATGTCCTCTTCCCAAAATTTCCAGACTTTTGTCCAGAGAAATAAAATTCCAATAATATGTTCTATCCGCCTTCAAAATTACCGGTAGTAAACTTCTTAATGTGGCAAACAGTTTTTTGTTTCCTAATTTCTGGATATTTTGAGAATTCATCCACGAATAGGTCACTCGCAACAATGGCTGGAATGGATAAAATTTTACAAGTCATACTTCGATTTCTACTCGCTATTTAGTGAGTGTCCACTCGCTAAGCCTGTATTTGTTTCACAGTGCTTTCATATTTTCTGATCACGGTGCTATTAGGATAGTCGAAATAAATTACCTCATGCACCGATACCGATTACTTAATTCTTTTTCAGGCATTAGGCAGTAATTTTTCATGCCAGAAGTATTCATTTGTGGAACGAAGAAAAATATTTTTTCATTTAAACAAATGTTACTTATTTGTTTATACTACAGAATTTAAAAAGTAGTACTAATTTCAGTTTTGTTTATTGTTGTTTCTGTGTAATGGGATAATTCCAAGTCAATATCCTAATTTAAATGATTGTTTTTTATTGTAAATTGTAAAAATAAGTATACTAAACCACTAAATAAATAAATACTCACTTAAAATCAAACAATTTTTTTCCTCAGAATAAAAAAAAATTACACATTTTCTGCTGCAGGTGTAACGAAATAACTCCATAGTCAATATCCTAATTAAAATGACAGCTTTCTGTTGAAAATTGTGAACATATTAAACGAAATCATTTTTTTAATCTTTAATTATTATTTACTAGCAGACTACGCCCGCTGCGCTGGTCGGTTTCTCCAAAAGAACCGTGAATCAAACGAAATATATCGGTGAATTTAACTTTGTATTTTAAAGTAATCTGTACCTTTACCTGGAATATCCTAAAATAACATAAAAACGGATACTTATTTTACTAAGTTATGTTTTTTTTAATACGGTTTATTATTACGTTTACAATTTATTACCTACCGTTTTCTATTGATTTATATGTTTTATAGCTACATTTTTTAATAACGTGAATTAGCCTATATTATTCACAACTAAAAAGAAATGGCGCATCTGGTATTTGTCGAGAATTAAATAAAAATCATGCACTCGTGACATATTCGTATACTACTATTCGTGACATACTCGTGACATATTCGACACTCGTATAATTCACTTTTATATTTTAACAGAATAATACGGTTGCTATAATTTGTGACTCGTGCTGACACATTGCTGTTATTATTATTTTTTTACGCTTGAAGTTTTCGCTATGGTACTACATTTTGAAATTTGGTAATTTTTGAAATTCAATATTTGAAAAATGGCATAATCAGTGGATTTGAAATTTATATCAAGAAAAATATAATTTTTTACCTTTCTAACGCAGTTCTGACAAACACTTTTGGAGCAATTAATTTTTTCAGTAACTTCGAATGTTTCATTTTCCGAGATTAATCTGTGGCAACGATTAGTGAAAATCCCAGTCGTCAGCAACGTATACCTTTTTATTAAAGAGGATATCTCCAAATTTTATCTGTAGTTATTGATATGTTGGAGCTTAAATTTTCTGGGCGTATTTGAATCTAATTTGTAATTCTTTAGTGGTTGGTTTTCCTTGTTCAATTCGTCATTTTATTTACAGTTGAAATTCGTTTTTGTTTTTAATCCCTTTTTGAACCCCAAAGTTGAATTTTTAGACAAAAATCAGAGTTTTCCTTGTATTTCAGTGTATATCGTGTATGAATGGAAAATGATAATTTATATATATATATATATAACAGTGTATTGAGGATTTGAACCAAGTGTTATATAATTCTCCTTCTCGATTAAAATGAAAAATTTCAAAATTTGACAACCTGATATTTCAGATACACTCAGACAGAATGTTTCAGGATTTGTATTTAATCGGACGTAGAGTTAAAAAACAAAATAATTTTAAATTGTCTGAAGAAGACCGAACATTGTCATCTAGATTGGAATTCCTGTTGTTCGTCGGAAATTCAGTAGTCAATCCGAATATTTTATTGGAATATCCGGATCGAACATGAATAGCAATCAATAACCTTTCAACTGAATTCATTCTAAAACAACTATAAGAAAAATTGCATTTTATTTAACCCGTGAACGCAATACTTTTGATCATCACCTGTCACTCTACAATAATGTGACTTTGGACTCTGTAACTTCAACTTCGTATACTTTTATTGGCGATATAATGATTATAAAAAAGTAACACAAGATTCCAATTTGAAATTTAAAGACAAATTGGACTATGAAATCAAATTTTATGAAATATTTTATTTTGTTAATGAAAAATGCAAATTGAGGAAAGCATATGTTTTAAGAAAACACCGACATATTAACTTTCGGACGGTGGGAATTCGCGCCAGTGTGGAGTTCAATCGGTTGAACATAATTTTACACGTGTTATTCTACACACATTTTTGTACTAGCATAATTTTAACAAAATCAAATTGGTACAGAAATCATATGAGTTGTAATTTTTAGACTGGACGAAAAAGTAACAATAGTAGTTCAACAACAACAACAATTAAAAACATTAAAACTTTCACGCAAGTAACAAAGTAAGATTTGGTTCATTAATAAAAATCTGTTTCAATATAAATACTCAATAATAGCCTACAGACAATAAAGTAATAAAATTCTATATCAAAGCCCTGCAAAGAAAGAAGGTAGAATAATGAAACTATGTTTCAGTCGCTTGTATAATATGCTGCAATTCACCTTCAATTATTCTGTGGTAACCACGTCTTAATATTTTCCTGATATTATAAATCTCTATCATGTTATGATTTTTATCATTATAAATCAATTATGCGAAGAAAACCAACATATGAATAGAGTTTGAGTACATTTTTTCAATCATTATTAAAAATATTTAAAAAAAGTTGAATTTAATAAGTTGAAATATTTTAAAAATTTAAAAGTTAGAAATTTGGATACATAATTTCATTATTCTTGTCCTTAAAATATATATAATATTTTTGCTGTAATCCACCAGTATGATGCTACAAAATAAATAACTTTTTTTCTTTATTCAATGCTCTTTCATTTAAAACCCAAACATTTTTTAGTTTAGAACTAATAAGCAAAACAGACGAAATAAGAAACAAATGAAATATTTTTGCAGTAAAATTTTATTAACCTGCATGAATTATGCTTGGTAAATGCGTTTTCTCATTCAATAAGTTTTGCATCTAACGCAGGGATAAATATTTTTCAGCTATTTTTATCAAAAAATCGATTTACTATGCATATTCAGTGGCAAATATTGAATGAATTCAATTCCGTTTTGCAACATCTGACACCTTCTGCCATAATAAACATCAAAAATACTTTCGCTGCGTAAATTATATTCCGTTATATTTTGCTTTTTCCCTTCACAACTCAAAACTTTATTCTGTCTTATGATAAAATAATTTACAAAAAGTTGCCGTTAATGTAAACATATGGAATTTAAGAAAAACTTGGATATTGTTTCATTAATGCAGACGTTCAACGATGTTTCATATTTTATTATGTAATTGGTAAACAATAATTTAGAAGAAGAGAAGATGCTATTTTATTATTCTTTATACTCTTCATGTTTCATTCACAATTCAAAATTTCATTATGGATTATGATAAAATAATTTACAAAAAGTTGGCGTTAATGTATACATATGGAATTGAATGAATGCCGTTTAAATAATGTAGCAGTTTAACGCTGTTTAAGATTTTATTATGTAAATTTCAAACAAAATTTTATAAATAAGGATATACTATTTATATTCATTTATAACTTTCATGTCTTTTTGCAACTAAAATGCCATTCTTTGTTATGATTAATGAAATTATAAAAGCTTGCTATTAATGTACACGTATGATATTTAATTAACATCAATATCGTTCAATTAATATAAAAATTAAAAGCGATGTCTCAGAATTTATTAAACATCTGTTTTTAGATTTATAGTTCTTTTTTGACTATGGCTGTAAACAACAAAAAATATGTTTGATTTATTTTGACAACCCTAGAAGTACACTGCATACGATCTTGATATCACAGACCATTACCTCGCTTAAAAATCCTATGCCATACGTAGTACACTAAAATCTATTGCATACATCCGGTTATGAGTAAAATGATCGCGATATCAGGGCGATAGATATATTAATACAAGAAGCATAAAAACCTAAAACTTACTTTTTACTCGACTTTTAACTTATTGATGTCGGATAGCCAAAATATTACACTACCGTAATTCTTAGCTGCCACCGTCTTTGAGAGTTTATTGAACAAAATTCTTGTAAGGCACAACAATTTTGCAAAATATCTTTTGAAAATGATTTTGGTAAACTCAAAGATAATATGAAAATATTCTAATACCGTAATATATAGTCATAAATTTTTTTAAATTAAAAATAATTACTATATGTTTTGCAAAATATACCACAGGAGAGATTTAACCCTTTATGTACCGACGGTACTTCAAAGTACCATTTGCTTTGCAGTCCTATAGAACATAATCTATTTGAACAATACTGACAGCACCTTCAAGGATCAATTCTTTAAATTACCTTCAATCTCACTAGATAGCAACAACTATCGAAATCTTTCTTTTTTAAAATATTTATTTCAGCGTCTGTCCATGCATTTGAGTCAGCGAGTCAGCCATATTTTCATTTCCTGCTTGCTTGAAATTATTTCAAATCCACGCAAAAATACTGAAGGTACGTGAATGATTATTTTTCTCCACATTTGTTATGATCTTAGAATACAATTTAGGATAGTTTTTAGTTAAGTACTATTTATAATTTATTTACCAAACCAATTTTTGGTTCACGCTTATAAGTACCGTCAGTTCTGATTTACCTGAAATGCCCCTTGTGAATTCACACATAGCATATATAGAAACACGTGAATCTATATCTAATATAGAGTATAAACGTTGTGTCACACTAGGTTTGCTCGTCAAGACAACAGCCGAACCTAAACGAAGATGAAGGCCAAGATCGCTGCAAAAACCTAAAGCTGCTTCAAGTGGAGTACCTTCAGAGAGAGAAAAAAAGAGACTTTTCTGTTTCAAAGACATTCACCTGCAAAATAAAGATGTCATTGGCTAACATTTGTATCGATTCGAGTCCTCTGTGAACTTTGATCACTTAGCAAAATTGAATCAACGCCTCATTAAAAATGCAGCACATGTAAGATTGTCTGTGTGTAAACGGCAAAAAAATGTTTTTTTTAAAAATATCATGAAGGATAGATTTATTAAAAATGTTCCTCTTATAATACATCATATCTAAAAATCATATATAAAAATAAAATTAATAATTCTAAATATTTTAATTCATTTTCAAAGTCTGAATGTTTTTGTAAATGGGAAAGTGGGTATTTCTTTTTTGGCATTTATATTTTAGTTAACACTATATTAATATGAAATAAAATTTCATGTGATTCCTTTTATTATTTCCTAATGTGGTAAATAAAGGGTTAATTTGCACTGCTTTTTTTTTTAAGCAAACCAAAACTCGGAGCAAGGCAGTGACTTAAAATTTATTGAGCTAACCTATGGCATTACGTGAAGTTAACAACTTTATTCTTTAATATTAAAAATATAAATTAATTTGAATTCAGAAAAAATACAACTCAATCGTATTTAACATAGCAACTAATACATACAGATATAATTTAGCAAAAACTTTCGTAGGCTTTGGTTTTACTTTATCTGCAACTCTTGTCGACTTCTGGGCATCTATGAAAGATGGGCTATAAGCTAGTGGCTTAATTTCTTTGCTCAGGTAAATTTGACGCCGCTTTTCAAGAAATGCAAAGTTATCCCATAACATTCAAATTAACTTCGATAATATAATAATACATAATCAGTTAATTACGATTTTTTAGGCATATTTAAATCATTATCTGTTTTTACACGTAAATAAACGACTCGTCCTTTTAATTAAGTCGTTTTCTAACAGAAAACAAAGTTCTTGTTTAGAAAAAATCAAGAAGCATACATAGTTTAACATTCATATTTGAATTTCTGTATACACCAGTAAATCAAATACGTAAGCTGTCATATTATCCGTCCGCCGCTACTCGTGGAACAGGTGTTGCGCACTTGTTCCCCTGTCTTCAAGACTGCCCGGGGAGGTAGTAGACCCGATACGGAAGATTCCACCGGTAAATTTTAAAAGCTAAATTTAACAAGTTTTAGTCATCGACCAGTGGGTCCGGGTGCGCCGTTCTTACATCGGACGACCGCAGCTTCACTTGTTTGTCCCATTTATTTTATTAACATGTATACATATAGATCTTTTTTCGTTTCACAATAAAATGTATGTAAATAAGACTAGAAATAAAATGAATCTTTCATAGTAAAAATTCAAATACAATGAATCTTTCATAGTAAAAATTCAAATACAATGAATCTTTCATAGTAATTGTATATTTTAACCTCTTAGAGATCACTATTTTTCATTTTAAGAACATTGAGGCTAACAGTTTTTGTTTTGTTTAAAAATTGAATGGTCACATTGAATCTGTTTTTTACTGATATTTTAGTTTAAAATAATTGATTTGCATTTAGATATTAAAATAATAGACACTATTAAAATAGACGCAGGGCATATTTTTATATGTTTGATCTGCAAAAAGTTTTCCACAAAAGTTGTATCATTTATGTTAAATTTATTAAAATTTATTTTCCCTGTTATTATTTATTTCATTTTTTAGCCATTCATGATTTAAATATATATATATATATATATATATATATATATATATATTACGCAGTATTATTACAGAATATTTTATTGAAATAGTATAAAAGCATATTTTTCTTCCTTTCTTTTGAAGCTATTAAAATTATTTGTTTGTAATGTTTTTATTACAATATTGCTCTGTTAAGCTTTTCAATTTAGTACAGACTTTAATTGGCAGGAAATATATTAAAGATACTTGAAACATATATTTGTACATTTTACTAGCCACTTTACAGTCTCATTTTATTCCTATTTTAGTGACTAAAAACTTTTTTATTTAAAATGATAATTATGTGACTCTTTCTGAAATCGGTAGCATGGATTCACCGAATATTCTGCCTATTCGACCATACTACCGAATATTCGGTAGTATTTTCCAACTATTTTGTTAGACCGAATGTTAAACTAAATTAAGTCTGCCAAATATTCAGTTTGGCTAAAGTCCTGTCGCGCAGAATCAAAACTGTTTGGAAATATTTATAGGAATAGCCGTAAACAGCGGTGAGTATATTTTCATAATTGGTAATAGCTGCCGGATTACGGCTTATATTTCAAACCAGTTTATACAAAAACATTTTCAATACTATAACACAACAATATTTCTCACGAGAAATAATAATATTTGAAAAAAAAAATCTGCAGTAACTCCATTCGACTTTCCAAACACTTTATATAATACTGCGTATTCAAATAACTTTCTTCAGAATAGAATCAGTTGGATTCGAACTCGTAACTTTACGTCTTGATGCTGCGACGTTAGCTTTGAGCCACTGGGACTTGATTACCAAACTCTATTATATATATTTTCTGTAACATTTCCTTCATGATTTTCCATATAGGAACTGTTCTAAAATTTTTTGAAAATGGTTTGAGTTTATGTGACAATGGTCTATAACATGCCAGTTCGATTTTTGCTCAGTACAGAAGCCCCGTTTTTACTCTATTGTTTTCACTCACGTACTTACAAGTATCGTATAAAACACCCAAAACTGTCTTATCGTAACTGAAAGCATAAGACAATACCAATATAAACATATACCAATATAATTATACATACGAACCTACATACAAATCATTGTAATAAACAGAAAAAGCAGATACAGGGTCTCGTAAAAAGTTAGAAGTTCATATTCGGTTTATTATTATTATAAAAATACTTTACACTGGGAGTTTGGAAAGTAAAAACTATTCCCTTCCTTGGCATAATCCATTTTCTAAAGAAAATTCAACTCTTCTTTAAATCCATCAAACAATTTTTTAGTTTATAGTATAGCAACAGGAACAGTAAAACTCACAAATAAATTAAAGATTTTTGCAGTCAATCTTATTGAGCTATGTGAGTTATTTTTGGTAAATGTGTTTTACCCCTTCAGTAAGTTTTACGTCTAATGCAGGATTAAATATTTTTCAGCTATTTTTATTTAAACAAAATATTTTTTCTATGCATATTCAGTGGGAAATATTGAACGAATCCAATTCCATTTTGCAACATCTGACACCTTCTGCCATAATAAACATCAAAAATACTTTCACTGCATAAATTCTATTCCAATTGAAAAGTCCGTTATATTTTTCCTTTTCCCTTCGCAACTCACAATTTTATTCTGGCTTATGATAAAATAATCTACATAAAGTTACAAAAGTTAAAGTACAGATGCTGTATATAATAAAAACTTGAATATCGTTAAATTAACGTAGATGGTTAATAATATTTAAGATTTTTATGTAAATGGGAAATGCAACTTTCGAAACCCACAATGATATACTCTCTTTTTCTAATGTATAACACAATAAAAAAAATTCTAAGAGTCGGAGAGACTGTGTTTTGCAGAATAATATTTACCGTAATACAGGATTTTTTGTAGCATGAAAATAAATAATTTGTTCAAATTCTTAACAATAGAGATGGTCGCTTCAATGAACGTTTAAAATTTTGAAATGATAGTTTTTTTCAGTGTGACTTACAGCTGAAAGTGCAACGCTGCATTCAGTACTGAGTAAAGTCGCGGAATTATGTCTGACATATCTTGAAACATCAGCGAAAATGGTTGCTATTTCCTGCCGTACACTCTTTTACAATTTTATGTAAAATTAGGGATTTCCTCTATGAACAAATGATTTTCAATACTCCCACAACTAAAATTCAAATTGCAATCACTGTGCTATTTACAACCATATACAGCCATATATTTTAACCAAGTATAAGGTGCTCTTTTGTTTTCTTCCTAGGTATATAGCGCCACCTTTCTACAAATTTATTCACTGATTTATTTTAGTTGTGGAATCGTAACTTTTCATTATAGGGAAACATTTCATTCTAAACCGCATACTCGTACGTCAGTTAGTTGATTTATGTTGAATTTTGAAATGTGCGTGTTAATTTATGGCTACCTTTCATTATACTTCATTCTTCTGCAGCAACATGGCTAATACTGGGCATTGCGTAACGAAATTATTTCATCCTTCTCTTTTAATTGATTTATTTTTTTAATGTAGTTTTATGAATCTTTAGCTTGTTTACAATTTATTATGGCTTTATACGATCTCAAAATATAATAACTACACTAATTGGACAGCGGCTTTTTTTAACAAAAAGAAATTTAATAACAATACGGAAATATTAAAATGAAATGAAATTCGGTAAAATGAATTTCCATATAAATATTAATTTTATTGAATAATTCTTTAAAAGGACAGAGGATTGAATTTCCAAAAATTTTAGATTTTATCTCACGTCAATAATTTTCACTGACATATTATTTAAGCAATTGATGTTCGATATCTGCATATAATTGACATGAGAGAATGCTACTCGCGAGGTTGATTATATCAAAAACGATCTTTTATTCTAAACTATGATTTCAAAGAAACATTATTTTGTTTTGATGTGTTACAATTAAAGTATTTATTTTTTGTTATAGTCAGTGTTTTGATTCTAAATAGTAATAATCAAAATTGTAAATGTTGCTGCATTTTGAATTTTTCTGTCTCTTTCACGTGGCTTAGCTTGCTAATTTTACTCACTGTCTGTGAACATCGAATGAATTTGGTGAGAGGTTTCTGCATTCTTTTATTTAATAATAGAGTGCCCAGCAGGAATCAATTTGACTTCGACCAAATTATTAAATGTTGATTCAAACCAAAAATTTCTTCGTAAAATAGTGAAATATAAACCTAACAGAAATAAGTTAAATAAGTAAAATATTTTATGAAGCTGGAGTAAAATATCCTGGTGATCTAGTACACATACTTTGTCGCACTATGAGCATTTCTCTCCCGCTAGGCTTAAAATTGTGTATTTAATTTAGAAATTACCTTCAAATTCTCTTATTTTTCTTTAAATATAAATTATATAGTATTTCACTTAAAGAAAGATTTTATGGCTATTTTCATTATGTGCACTGCTTTTACAATGGGAGAAAGTAGTACTAGAGAAACACTTACACGCGACCATTGGCGTCGTTCAAAGATACATGATCAATAACGGATTAAGTTTTAAGTAAAGTCTTAATATTACGATTTTGAGAATTTTCGCAACACATAATAAGGAATCCTGGTTGCTTCATTTTAAATGTTTCTTATTGGAAAGAGTTTCCTTTCAATTTATTCGATCTATTAATGTTTAGTAACATGGTACCCAGTATGCTAATCGTAAACTTGACACGCTGGAATTACTCGATTATTTGGTTCGTCTCTTATCTTATTTCTTATGTTATTTTTCTCATTAAAATTCATAAAGATACAAATAAATGTAAATATATTGCTTGAATATGCATAAAAACATACATAAAAACATTAAAAAGCACATTAAAGTCCTTTTAAAATCAAAACGTTTTCAACCGAACTTACTTGGTAATCATCAGTGAAATATGACCGAGTAAGTTCGGTTGAAAACGTTTTGAGTTTAAAAGGACTTTAATGTGTTTTTAAATGTTTTTATGTATGTTTTTACGCATCTTCAAGCAATATATTTACATTCGCTTGTATCTTTGTGAATTTTATTTATTAAACAAGGTGAATTTGCACTGAAATTTTAACTTTTTATTGAATTTTTCTTAATTTTCTAAATTTATTTTTCTATCTTTTTTAAATCCACGAAAAACTTTTGTTATTGTTACACATTTTGTCACTTAAATACTACAATAGAATAGTTCATTAGTTATCTCATGTATTCAATTAACAAACCCCGTTCTATGCGTTCATTTTTTGGCTATATGATAAAAAGAGACCAGCACTTAATAACATAATCACTACAATAGGACATTAATACAAACAAATAATACATTTATTAGTTGTCCTCTTTAAATATTTTATGTAAATTTAAGTTTATTCTAAAACGTCATTTATCATAAAAAATAAAAATTAGAGTAGACCATTAAACAACAAATGGAACATAAGAATATAACTTTCAACCCCATTAGTATCTAAAACCAGTTAATCGTACGTGCATACAAATCTCAAATATTTGTGAAAAAATTATTGACGGTGCTAAAATCGAATTATTTTCGCGTAAAAATTATGTAATTAAATATATTCTATAAAGAATGTAAATTTATACCTTATTTTATTTGTTCTTTATCATTTGAAAATTCGCTGATTGCATGTTTTTTTAGTAAATATTTTCTTTACTAACACAGGCTGCATCAAACACGATTTTCGAAATTTTGGGACTAAACTTGCATAAAACATCGATTTACAGACGAATTTTAACATGAAGGTTTGAAATAAGCATTTCGAATTTGCAATATGTCATACATTTTCCCCTATGTATGATATAGAAAATATTTTATTCGACTAGTTTTATTTGGCGCCTGTCTGAATGTATTTCTTAAGACAATGCATCACAATTTTATATGTATGTTTTGTACATTCTTCTTACTTTCTATAGTAGAATAATGTATCTTAATATTCTAAATACGCATTTAATAGGCATTTTTAAAAATACAGAGCATTTTATGAATTCAATTGTAATTTTCACCAAGATAAAGTATATTTCAAGTTACATATGTCAAAGTTTATTTTAACCCTTAATTGGTAATGTGGTAACATTTAGATCCTAATTATTTTTTTAACTCGTGATTTCTTTATATATCAGCAAAATTCAAATAAATTAATAAAGTATATGAGAAATATACTTACAAATTTAATCAACTCAAAATTAAAGTCATGTAAAAATACCATTGTTTTTATAAAATTTCATTTTTTATTACTTATAATACAGCTGGGAGCGAAATGACAACATATAACGACAGTTTCGCACAGAAATTACACGACACCAGTTAAGGGTTAACCGATAAATTGGGAGATGGGATTTTTGAAAAGTAATTAGTTAGGTTGGTGTACTAACTACTCTTTAAAACTGATGCTTACGTACACTAAAAAAATTAACAAATTTAATTAGAATTTACAGCTAATATTTTTCAAATATTTTACAGATATCAATTATTTTTAAAAAAGCACTTTAATATGATAAATAAATAAAATAATATATAAGTGCCATAAAATGTTCACTTAAGTGGTATGATTTCTCCTATGGTGGGTAATAGTCTGTTTAGTACTTGTGACAATAAACCACAACCAGCAAATCAAACCAACCAAACTAGGGATATTCATCCTCACGTGGACTTCAAAATTCACCAATGCTGCTCCCGTGTTTGTTTCCTGTGTTTCTTGGAATATTCATATTAAACCAATTCCATTCAGGGAATACAATAATGTCTTATTTACATTTCTCTATTATCAAATTATGTTTTTGCGAAAAAAAGAACTCTATCTTATATTCCTCAAGTTCTTCTATCTTTTTTTCATTCGTATAAAATATTATTTTTAAGCTCAAATCGGTGCCGATGCAAAAATTACAGCTAAATGATAATATGACGTCTGATTTCAACTTGCAATCAAATTGCGAAAGAAAACTTGATAATCTTTAAAATGCTTGTTTACAGAACACATATATTACACAGTCTTGACTCGTGTTCCTTAATGGACGAATAGCAAAATAATTCCCATAGAAAAATGATCAATTCGAAAATCAAAACACGAAAAATGGCATCATGGCAAAAACAGAAATATAGGAAACCACTTATCAAGGAAACCGCTATTCAAGGAAACACATAATTTCAAAAAAGTATACAAATCAAGTTCAACTTTTATTATGGCATTTGTTTTTCAAGGGGCTGTATGTCTATTAAAATGAGAAAGTTAATTTTGAAGACGACCCTCACATCCTACAACTTAAACTTCGAAAATATTGCCTTAAGAAGAAGATTAAAAAAATCGATTTTTTTTTTTTTTTACTATCAAAACTTGAACAAATTTTGAATTTTGTAAATTTTAAGTGTTTCCCGATACTAAAAACCCGTATTTCGTCCTTTAGTGCCAGAAAACACTGAAAAATGAAAAAAAAAGAATTGAAATAAGAAAATGGAATTATCATTTCATCCTTAGGGTTCATCGAATTGTATGATGTCGATTACAATATAACTGATATTGCATATTCTGACTTCAAAAATCGGAATTTATTGTAATTTCAAGCAGTGATATTTGGTTTATGCTGACTTGATTAACCATGTTGTCCTGCTCTAATTATCTCTCTCTGGCCTTACTCAGGCCTTTTTGTTTCTTTTGTTGATATAATTTCTCTGTTTACTTCTTGATTTTTGTTTTTCCTATAAACGCATTTCTTTTATGGATAATTTAATATTTTTACTCTTCATTATATGCTTTAGTTAGTGTATTCATTTAAACGTTTTTTATCTACTGTTACGGGCCTGGGGTCAAAATTAATTTTTCTTCATTTATAGGTACTTGTTATTGATTTTTTTTCCTGAAATGTGTCTTTCAATAAAGGTCACTTTCCAGAAAAAAAGTTTTTGAAAACTTTCCAATTTTGTTTTTTTTTATATTAAATTTTACACTTATTTAATTTTTTATATACTCATGAACGACTTGCCCGATTTCATTATTTTTAAGTGCGTTCGTAATTATATAAAGACGAAGCACCTGTAGTCGTATCTGGTCCGTCCGTCTGTCCGTATATAACAATGCAAAAACTACCCAACCAAATGCTTTGAAATTTAACATATATAATTGTTGCAGAACTTTGTCGAGTCATTTCAAATTTTATGAATATTGAATCAAAACTTAAAAATATATTAATAAAAGTTTTCTTCATTCTATTAAATTCTATCATATGTAAATAATTCAATGATATCCCATGATAGGTAATGATTCTAGGTTGCCATGATGATTGCGTCATATTTAAGTTGGAGTCATATTATTTCTGTATTACTGGATTTAAAAACCGACTTTTTTCTAAAATTGTTTAATTATAGCAATTATATAATCCACCGACAGTTTTTTGGATAGATGTTTCCGGAGAAATAGATATTAAATTGAAAAAGAGTCTAAATATGAATTTAAAGTTCTGAAATTTTCAAAGCTAGAATTAAGTTTGCCATTGGAATTTTCAGTAAATGTCAACAAAAGATAAAATGTTGCCAACTTAAAATGTACTTATTTTATTACGGAAATTAATCACATCATAATAACTACAGACAATAGAATTCATTTCACTGAAATAATAACGATGATTTTTGTACACTGTTTTGTATTGGATATTTGCTCATAGTATAATTTTAATGTGGCAGACTTCTAATTAGTTGTTTGTAAAAGTGTATATCTATATTTTAATGCGTATAATTATTTACATACCTATAATTTAAAATATTTATATACGTACAATTTTGAAATATTTTTAAAAATTTCATAAAATAAAATCACTATCTATAATATAAAAATCCGCATATAAAATAAATTTTGAATTCATGCATAAGAGTAAAACAGCTATTGCACCAAGACATGAATAATTATAAAACTAGTTATAGTACGAACGCACATTATACAAATAATAAATCTCTTTTAAAAATAATGGTACTAAAAGAAATAAATCTTTCAACTATGCATTTTGTGCCCCCAAAATAGTCAGTCACGAGCAACTACTGCTTATACCTAGACATGGATTTCTGCCAATAAACAACGAACCCACTATCCATTAGTTAAATTTAAGTAAATGCTATGCGGATGATTTCGTAACTCTGTTAGAATTTTACTTTGAAGTATATGAGTTTAATCTTATTTATAACGTTAAAAATTATTTAATAAAATTTTGAATTCTTAAATAAATCATGAAATTAATAAATAAATCTAATAAAACAAATCTTATTTTTTGTTTAGAAAATACTGCATGTATCTAAATTTATATCCTTACATAAATTTTGAAATTCTGAATAGCCCTAAAATGCATTTTATAGAAACAGTGTTTATTTACTTGAAACTTTAGCAGATTCAGTTTACATTTATTCAAATTATTTAGAATTATACAAAGACTTTATATATGCAACAGTAACTTCTACAATTTCAAAACGATAGAAAATCCATTGAGCTTTGTGTAAACTTATAGGAAAGAGAGCATGGAATATAAGCATATAGTTTCTCTTCTAGAGGACCATTTATTAAATATATCGCCAATATTTGCATAAAATCTTCTAAATAATTCACACTTCATGTATTTATCAAGCATTTTGCTGAAAGCTTACGCTTGCTGAGATTTAAATTCTAAATCAGGCCATTGATTCAATCATTTGTGAAGGTTCAAGCCATATGTTTTCCAAAATAGTTTTTTTTGTAATGTAATATATTCGGAAATACAAGCATAGGCAAAAGTATTGAGCACCCCTTATTTTTAATATATATTTAAAAGTAATAGTTTAAAAGAAATGATTGGCTACACACAAATATGAATTTATATTTTAAGTAATTTTTTCTGTTATTTTTTCATAAATTATACAGTTAAAAAATTGTATCTGACTATTTACTTTTAAAGATATGTTAAAATTATGGTAGTTCTCAATAATTTTGGCAAAGACTGTAATGTTTTGATAATTTCTTTTGACAAAAAGGTTTCTTTTTTTTTTAGATATTTTCAATTGTATTAGAAAGATTAAAACTCTGAAAGTAAAGGAATAAAGCAAATATTTCTATGTTGTTTGATTCTCTGAAATGTTTACTTCAAATAAACAACATTTTTGCTGAAGAAAGAATTGAAATTTTAAATAAGTCTAAGTCATTCAAACTTCATATTTATTTCATGTACTTTAGAGAAATTTTATATTTAGAATAATTCAATATATTTTTTAACGATTTTAGACATATATGTTCAAAGAGATCATTTGTCTTGTAATGAAACGTTTTTTGAAATAACGTTTTGAATATTTATTTTTTTTTAAACAACATATTTTTGAAATATTTTGAATTTTATATGAAAGACTTAGTCTGAAAAAAATGCGAATATATTTCTTTATCAATTCGTTAGATTCTCTAAGATGATTTTTCGATGACTTTTTTTGCTGAAATAAGTAGCTGATATCTGCCTGAATCATTCGCACTTCGTGTATTTATGAAGCATTACAGAAGAAGATTATACTTTCAGAAATTTAAATTCTGAATCAGGCTATTAATTCAGTTATTTGTGAAACGTGTATTTTCTAAGACACAATTTTCTTTCTAAAAACATGTTTTGAAATTAACTTTGCACAATTTCCTTAAAAAAACATGATTTTGAGCTATTTCAATTTCAAAGAGAAAGGCTAAATGCATAAAAATAATAATTGTGAAAAAAGGGGGAAAATGAATATTTCTTTTACTATCTTTTGATTCTGTGAAATATTTTATTAAAATAGAGATTCTTCTTTTACAAAAATTAACCGAAATCTTAAACAAGTCTATATCATTCTCACTTCGTCCACGTTTCAAGCACTTTAGAGAGAACTTACGCTTTCGGAGATTTCACCTCTAAATTATGCCATTAATTCAATAATGTTTTATGATTTGAATCGTATATTTTCTAAAATATCATTCTTCTTTGAACGTAGACCGTTCTGAAATAAAATTTTGATTTTTTACACAACATATATTTTGCGATACTTTTAATATAATTAGAAAGATTAAATCCCATGAAAAAATTTAGATAAGACAAATATTTCTATCACTTCTTTTTTTTTTTTTTAAATGATATCTGATTTGCAAACCTCTTGCTGAAACAATTATTGGAAATGTGAAACGAAACTAAATATTTTATACTTTCTGTAATAATTATGCAGCTTAGAAAATCTTATATTTATTTGCAGAGTTTTAAATTTTTAATCAGGCTATTAATTCGATTATTTGGGACGATTCACACCATATTTTTTCTAGGACATCATTTTTCGTCTAATGTAAAATGATTTTATGTATTCTTTCTATATTTTTCTTAAAAAAACAAATTTTACGCTATTTCAAACTAAATGAGAAGACTAGAAGCACAAAAAGAATAATTGTAAGCGTAAGGGAATAAGGCGAATATTTCTAACGCATTCCTTTGATTTTGTGAAATTGTCTATTAAAACAGACAACCATTTTGCTTAAAAATAGCTGAGATCATAAACAAGTGTAAATTATTCACACTTTATATATTTATGAAACATTTTAAAGATAACTTATATTTGCAGAGATTTAAATTCTAATTCTAGCCATTGATTCAACTATTTTTGACGATTAGTGACATGTATTTGTTGTGATAATTTTCTTTATAATATAACATATTGAACATTTTGTAAAACATTTTTTTTATATTTTAAATTAAACTAAACAGAATAAAGGCACTGAAATAAACAATACAAATATTTTCATCACTATCGTTTGATTCCGTAAGATTTTTCTTCAGACAGATAATTTTTATTATAAAAGTTACTAGAAATCTTAAAACAGTAGGAGTGTACTGGAAGGTATACGGCGGTATACGCCGTAAACCTTCTGGAATTTTTAAAGACACTTCGCTTGCCTCTGTTTCTGATGTAAAGCTATAGTATATAATAATCTCGTATTTTAAAAAAATGCAAAACCATGAAGCATTAATTAGAATTGAATGAAATTTATTCCAAAAACGACCTATATTGATACATGTAAACAATTAAATTTGCAAAGCCAAAAAAAAAAAAAAAAAAAAAAAAACATTAATACATGTCGAAAATCATTCTTGGGTGAAACCACCGTGCGCTGCAGTAAGTGCTTCTACAGGACTAGCCATCGAATCAAACAGATTTTGAATCTGTATCCGAGGAAGAACATGCAATATAGCTTCTATCCAAACCCAGAGTTCCGCTATATGAGCTACAGGACAAGCGTCACCAGCAAGACGCCGACTGACGAAATCCCAGACATATTCAGTATGTAACCTGTCGGGTGAATAGACAGGAAAAGGAAAAATCTGTATCAGTTTTGTTGAAATGAAAGCTTGAACATTCCTAGAAATGTGTGTACCGGTATTGAGCTGTTGAAATACAGCTCCAGGAATGCGTTGAGGAAAGGACACGACCTAGGTCTCCAGAACGTCTCTGATGTACCTGTTGCTGTTGAGATTAAGCACAAAGTTTAGCATCTCAGATCTTCCATGATACGCAATTGCGTCCCAAACAATCATGCTTGGCGTTCGTCCAGTACGCATTCCGGAAAGCGTTCACAGATGTAGCATCTAAAGCGGATGTGGCCATCACTGCACTTCAAATTAAAGCGTGATTTGTTGCCAGTCAACACGCCAGTGTCTATATTGATGGGCACATTGCAGCCACAGGCACCGATGGTTTTGTGTGAGCGGAATCATGTACAAAGGAACTTTTGCACGCAGTCCACGTTGCAGCTGACGCCAGCGAATTGTGGTGGCCAGACAATGTAGCAGTTCTGTAGTGTTCTGTCAACTGTCGAGATGAACTGTACTCTGCCTCTGCCTTCCGTGTGAAATGTCTATCATATCATGCTGATGTAACATTTCCTCTTCCAGTGCCAGATTTCCGACTCTTCCTGTTTTATTGAACCCACTGCTTCCACACTCGTACTGACTGCTATTGCACGATAAGAAAAAAACCCTTATGATAACCGAAAATTTGTCCTGTTTAAACTCCATAACGTTATCATATGACACTCTCTATCGTCATTGAGGCATAGTGACTTATTATGAAACGTTTAAGACTAGCATATTGCTATAGACTATTTTCAATGTTCTGCAACACTCTCTTTTAATACGGCTAAATTAGCAGTACAGAGGGCACTACTCATCCCACGCACGCGCGGTGACTCTGAAACTCTAATCATTTGAATAAAACACCCTACTGTGCATTTTCCTTTCGGTTTCGGATCACACGCGTGATTCCGAAATGGTGTTGGAATTGTTACAAATAGGAGTGTACATAGTGTATACTACACTCAACCTATAGCATATATCCTCTGCTCTTTTTACGACTACAGCACTGTAAAAAAGTATGTTTAATTTAATGTCTATACTACCTTTTGTATGAAGGTTGGATGATTTGGAGCGCTATTGGTAATTTTTGTACACGCAAGCTAAACAAATTTACCCCTTTGTGTCAAATGGAATGCGACACACTACGAACATCCATGGCTGGATTGAAACCTGGCGTCTCTTGAATAGTATCCAGTGCCCTAAAAACGGACAAACGGATAGGTTTCTTTATTTCAAGGAGATTTCAGAACTTGATAAAATGCTTTACAATGAAGTATTAGTAGCAGAATTTCAGAATACTGTTTCTTATACTATTATAGCGGTGCAAAAACATTCATTTTCATAATCTCGTGGTGTTTAACCCCTACGCATTCAAGAAATAAAAAAGTATTTAAAGGACTATTTTCAGAAAGATTTTACAAGGGGCTTCTGCTACATGCATGAAAATTTTAAGATATATCATTAGAACAATTAGTAACTAACAATATGTAATTTAGATTACTAAAAAATATATAATACCTGTGAAGAAGGACGTAATAGTAATTGATGGCACAGTAAATTATTTATTTATTGACACGACAGTAATATAATTTATTTATCTATATCATATAAATGTAATTTTATAAAAATATATAAAAATATAACATAAACTTTATTTATTTTATAAACATAAATGATTTTTTAAGTATGAGAAAATTTAGGTACTACTTTAATTTAATGTTTTGTAAATCCTTAAATCCTTCACATAAAAATATATGAAAATCATAGTGCTACTTTCATTCGCCCTGTGTAGAATAAATTTATAAAACATTAAAATCGGTAGCAAAATAGCAAATTAAAAAGATTTTTTTCAAGTATAATCGAATTGAGATACCTAATTTATTTTTATGTTTTGTGAAACCTAATGCTGTCATTTATATTTCCTCCTATCCCTAATATTAAAATATGTTTATATCAAAATGTTTCTTGTTTTTTTTTCTGAGTTAAAGGTTAGATAAAATATGAAACAAATATTTTTAAAAACACAATATTGGCCACCAAAAAAAATCTATATAACAGTTGCAGTGAACTTAAATATTATATAATTTTATATAAATATAACAGACAAAAAATACACATAAATCTCAAAAATACATAATCATTTCTTAGACGAAACTTCTATGTTCATTTTTATGTTGAAAGGTGTCTCAGTATTATAAACCCTTGTCCTTTGAAAGATATATGCAGCAACATATTACTGTTTTATGTTAGACTATATAAATCCTTACTCATTAATAAAATATTGCTTAATTTTCTGTGCCACAAATCCTTTCCCGCAGCCACGTAGTTGGATATTGCATAGATAATTTGATAATGGCTCAGATAATAACAACATAGAAAGGGATCAAACTTTGAGTGCTTCCCATGTATATTAATCAACAAGTCAAAATTTTATTATGTGAGATCTCTTTGGAGTTTTTCTAGCGTATTTCTAAGCACACTAGATTAATCTTTTTTGCACGAGAAGCTGAAATATTCCATTCGGTTACATGTTTTTGGCATTTACATAAGATTCTTTGGGTATCATAATATTTAATAATACGAAGCTAACTGAAAACTAGCAAGAACAAATTACATATATTTTTATATATTATAACGACATACAACTGAAATGCAAAAACTTAAAATACCAGTCCATTTAAATATTTAAAAATACTTACAATATTTCTTTGCATACATGCGTAATTTTTATTTACAAACTTAAACCTTAAGAATGTGTGTAATCTTCAATTAATTCAATACTAAATAAGTTTAATTGACCATAAAATAGAAAGGTCAACTGTTTGTGATGTATGGATTCGAAATGTTTCATATATTCAAGCAATTATATTCATTTAAGGGGTAACGCAACTTAGGACGACTGAAAAATCACTGATCTTTAATAATTTTTTGTGAAAACTATACATCGGAAGGAAAATTAGTGAAAATTAGAAGACATTTATTATATTAATCTTTAGTATAATTACATATGGTGGTCATAAAAACACTGCCTCGATATATGAACCGCTACAAGCTTAACCGGTCAATAATCGAAAAGAAATTTCAAATATTGTTATTTGAAGGTATGCACTCGAGATTATCATGATTTAAAACAATAGAGCTAACACGGTTATGGTTACAGTGAAACAATTTCGAAATTTTTGAATAGAAACACCCACTTTTTTCCTGCGTAGAATCATTAGCGCATTGAAAAACTCTAAATGACGTTGGAACGATACACGTATGACGAAATTTGCCAGTGTAAAACATTTGCAAAGAAGAGCATTTTAAAGGATTAATGACAACACAGAAAGGAGGTACATTGACGCACTTTGCATACCTCACAGGAGTAGACAGTAGAAGCACCAATCTAAAAACACCATATGCCAAACATTGAGTGCTGAAAACCTTTAATAAGCATTGTGGGAAGATTGTTTTTGCAATCAGGTGTTCAAACGTGTCAACAAGGTGACACTTACGGGGAACTAACGAGGTGAATTGATAAAGCTGTTTTATCTGAACGGGGATAATGCTGCCGAAGCAGTGCGAGTTTATCGGCGAAATCAGTAACTACGATGAGCCCGTGTTCCGTAAAAACTGTACGTGATTTTATCAAAAAATTGAAGAAATTGAATGCACATGTGATAGACCGCGATCCGGACGATCATCTGTTCCTGTTGAAGTTGCTGCGGAAGTGCATAATACGATTTCTGCAGGTCCATTGCATGCTGCAAGAACTGTTATCCGCAGTTTGGATGTACCGAAAACCACAGTCCCCAAGATTCTGCGTTGTGTTCTTCGGATGTTTCTTTATTGATTCCAGCACGTTCAGATTTTCAACGGCGTTTCGACTTTGCGAATTATTTCCTCATCAGATATTATGAAGATAGCAGGTGGCCGCTGCGGATATTAATATGGACGGATGAGGCACATTTCTTCTTAACTGGGAACGTAAACTCCAAGAACTGCGTTCACTGGGCTGACGAAAATCCTCAAGATGTGGCACCAACGCCGTTACATGAATCTAAAGTCACTGTGTGGTACGGCATCGCAAGCATATTCTTCTCGGTCCATTCTTTTTCGAACAGGTCACTTTCACAGGTATGAAAAAGTGCTCCATCACAAGTGCTCGGTATACCACAATGTTGCAGAATTACGTAATTTCAGAAATGCAGCAGCTAAATGTCGATAATGACATTGTATGGATGCAAGATGGTGTTCCTCCACACGTCACCACATTTTTTCGACAAGTGCTGAAATGCACTTTGGTGATAGAGTCAGCACCCGTAAATTTGCAGTTGCCACCGTAATCCCCCGATCTCACTCCGATGGATTTGTGGTTCTGGGGTTATCTGAAATCGAAGGTGTACGCATCAAATCCAATAGATTTATCAGAATTGAAAGATGCCATAGAACGTGAAGTTATACAGATTCCTCCTGAGATATTACGTTTTCATTTTTATCACAATCTCCCTCATGCAATGCGATATCGTCTGAGAAGGTTATCACGTTAAAAATTGCTAATCCCAATAAATGTTTTTTCTCTCTTCTCTCTTGTGTTGTCACTGGTCCTTTACTCCAATGCGCTTTATTGCAAATGTTTTACACTGGCAATTTTCATCATACGTGTATTGTTCCAACGCCATTTATGGTTTTCCAATGCCCCCATGAATCTACGCAGGAGAAAAGTGAGCGTTGCCATTCGAAAATTTTTCACCGTAACCGTAACTGTGATAACCCTATTGCTTTAAATCGTCCCAATCTCGAGCGCATACTTTCAAATTACAATATCTGAAATTTCCTTTCGATTGGTTGAGTAGTTAGGCCGATCACTTTATGCATTGAAACAAAGAATTAAATGTTAAAAAGAGCTTTGAAAGCAAGCAACGGCTTATATGATATAGAATTCATGATATCAAGATAAATTATTAGGTATAAGGAAATAGAAGGTAGTTTTGATTGATATGAAATAGTATGATTCATTCTAACTTAATTTAGATGATGGATAAATCTAGATTACAAATGATATCAAACTGAAATAAAGATGTTCATCACACTTAATAATTATGAATGAATAAGACTTTTGGAAAGAAAAGGCATTGTTTCAATATCTAATAATAAATAAATATTTTTTTACATTTGTTAGTAGTTTTCGGAAGAGACCTTTGTGCGCAGAGGTACGCGATTTAACGGAAATGTACATTTACGCCTGAAATTATACACATCGAAGTCATTTTTCCAATTTTTTATTAGTTTTTTTTAATTAATTAATTAAATAGTTGAAACGTGCCACATCTATTCATTTGTTGTTTACAATTTATTTCAAAAGATGGTGCAAGGTACAAAATCACAAAATATTTGAAGAAAAGTCAGCCATTTTTACTTTCATTATTTCGATTTTTGTTGCTGTTAAAAAATAAAACAAAACATATAAATTCAGATAAATTTTGAAAATTATCCATTTTATTCGCTTACAGCTCACCTGCACAGGATGTAGGTCCAGAAAAAAACTATTTCAAAGTTAGAGTTCGAAACTTCAAAAAAGTAAAGAATGCGTTAAGTTTAGTTGAGCTGTTCATAGAATTACAGATAGGAAGAAAACCCGTTCCTCAGAATGAAGAAACTTTATAAACGAATGGCGTCATATGTATTAGAAGGAGCCTTTACTGCAAGAATAAATAAATAAAACTTCGGATTGGAATTTTTTTTGTGCCACGAGTTTTCAAAATTATATATTTGGAGAACTAATATACAGATTTTTTAATGTTTATTAGTGTTTGTGTGATATCATAGTGCTGTATTAAATTGCGTGTTAAAAATATCAAAATTTATTAACTCGAGGATTAAATGACTGATTTGGATTATTTTTACCTCTTTTTATGTAAAGGTAGGACATAGGAAAGGAAGAGACAGGAGAGTCATGAGATAGGTTTGGTAACTCCTGCCCATTCTACGCTGCCGAAGCCATTGACGCGCCCCATCTGAAGTTTAATTTAAAAAAATTTTCGTTTGAAAAAAAAAGCACAAACATTCGAGGTTCGTTTGATTTAAAACCGGAGAGGACGCAGTCTGCCACGGTGCTATTTTATGAGAGTTTCACGTTTCGAGAACCATTGGCGCAAAAACATCGTTGGCGCGGTGCTGAATTCAATGCTACGTTCAGAATATGTACTCCACCTAGCAGTGTTGAATTCACAGGATGGATCAAAATAGTATAACAATACGAAGTTAGCAATAGAATCAATTGCGTTTTCTCTCTTTTTGCCAACTGGCCAAACAAGGGTCAAAGACGTGAGCATTTAGAACAATGCGCCCGAGAGTACGCGTGTGTGCTGCCCAAGGCAGCGAAGCCCCGAACCCCAGATCTATCTGAACAGAGCTTGAGAATAACTGATCAGCAAAGCGTTTGACGCACCGCTAGTAACGAATGAAATATATTTCGTGCTTTAGATACTTCTTTATCTATGGATTTTAAATTTAATTTGTATCCTTTGAAAAGAAATATCTAGTGGAAAATATTTTAAAATCTTGTAAGTCTTACAATGTTATATGCACATATTCATAACACTTATAAAGAAAATTTCAAATCTTATTTGTATACTTTAAAACACGCATCCAATATGTAAAATTCTTATACGTCTTGCAAAATTTAAAGAAATAAATTCCTTACACTTATTTCGAAAATATCAAATTTTATTTGTGTTTTTTAAAAAGAAGTACCTATAATCAAATATACAAAATCATATAAATATGTTAATATCTTTTAATTATGAATGTACACATAAACAATGTTAAATAAATTTATTTGAATGTAAAATAATAAGTCAACGTTTTTTTAGGTATGGATTCAAAATATTTCATAAATTTGCGTATCTATATTATAAAGGAGAAAAGCGTCCGTGCGTAACGCTGACGTCATTTTGTGAATGGCAACACTTGACAATGAAATTTCGTTTTTGCGATTTTCGCTAGCGTATTTTTTTTTTCTAAATATCGAATTTTTCAATTTTTACACCGTTATAAAGGGAAAAACCTACTTTCAAATTGAATTTGTTTGAAAACTGTATCGCTTTTTACTCATTTATTATAATATTTATGATAGCTCGGCTGGTTAACTTTAAACTTAATAAAAAAAAACACTGATTAAAACTACACAAGGTAAAATGTGAACTGTAAACTTTAATTAAAACGTTAAAACCCTCTTGGTTACACATTTGACAGCGACCGCCATCTAACACACATGAGCTCTCTGCTCTGAACTGAAAACTTACATAAACAATCACTTTAACAGTTAACAAAAAGAAAGAATAAACCAACTATTCAAACTGCGAAATGTCCTTGCATGCAAGTAAACCCAAGATCACTTGCGAAGTCTGGTTCTATGTAAAAGTATGCGGAAGCACATAATCTCTTCTCTAGGTATCGTTCTTTCTATCGAAAATGCTCTGTCGAACGTGTGTCGGAAAACACTGTCCAAAAACATTGTCGGAAAATATTGTCCGGACAATTTAAATTAAATTTTAAGCATGATTTTTTTAAAAATCCATCTATTTTACTTCCAGATGATTACAAAATATTAGTCCGTTTGCATTTTAAACAGTATAAAATCATGCGTAATCCTGCGTAAAGCTGATGTCATTTTGTGAATGGCAACACTTGACAATGAAATTTCAGTTTTGCGATTTTCGCTAGCGCATTTTTTTTTCTAAATATCGAATTTTTCATTTTTTACACCGTTATAAAGGGAAAAACCTACTTTCAAATGCAATTTGTTTGAAAACTGTATCGCAATTTACTCATTTATTATAATATTTAAATTAAATTTTAGGCATGATTTTTAAAAAATCCTTCTCTTTTACTTTCAGACGATTACAAAATATTAATCCGTTTGCATTTTAAACAATATAAAAAGTTCACCTTTTGTTCCCAGCTAATATTCAATAACGAAATTAAAACTTCTTTAAGTAATCAATGAAATAGTATAAATAAAACACGAATTTAACAGAAATGTAATGAAACTACGCACATAAAAACGTGAAATTATCAGAATAAAAAAATTACTGTAGATAAAGCAATTTTTAAATATTTCTTTGGCTATTAACTTCTGGCATAAGGCCAGTACGCAAATTACCGCTTTTTATAAATTTTAAAATTTTATTTGAGTATATAATTCATATCATATGAATTACAGAAATGTAACACAGAAATGATTCACAGAAATGTGATGAAACTACGCACGTAAAACCGTGGAATTATCAGAATAAATAAACTACCTTAGATAAAGCAATTTTTAAATATTTCTTTGACTATTAATTTCTAACACAAGGCCTATACGCAAATTACCGCTTTTTATAAATTTTAAAATTTTATTTGAATATATAATTCATATATTTCATATAAAAATGCTCTTTGGTTTTGTTAGGAGACAATCTAAAAAAAAAAATATTATATAGAAAAATTTAAAATGTAAAAAGTTAAAAAAAATGGTTTTCATATTTATTCTCTATTCCGGGAAGTCCGGGTTGGATTTCCTAGTTTATTTAAAGGCTACATTTATTTTAAGACAACCCTTAGATAAAAAGAATGAGCTCCTAATTTAATCCTTTTCTGCATTCAATGGAATAATTATTTGTTGGAAACACCTTTGAAAGCACGCTAAGATTATATGATAAAGAGTTCATAATATCAAGATAAATTGTTAGGTACGAGAAAATAGTTGTTAGTTTCGAAATATGGAAAGATATGAATTATTATACCCTAATTTAGATGATGGATAATTCTCGATTGGAAAAATGATCAACATGAAATAAAGATGTTCATGACACTTAATAAATATGAATGAATACGCCTTTCGAGAAACATAGAAGCTTTTTCTTTTATTAAATTATAAACTATACGTTTGTGATTTACACACTCCATTTTCTGTGATTTTCAAATTTTATTTGCACATTTAAAAATAAACACCTAGAATAAAATATTTATTCCTCTTCATTTTAATATTTATATCCGTACATTCGAATGACTTATAAAATACCAAATATTATTTCTCTTCTTTTTAAAGAGATACCTAGTATCAAACAATAAAAAATCCCATATGTCTTATCATATGTATATGCATACATTCGTAACACTTATTTAGGAAATTAAGTCTTAAAAATATCTGAAACATGAATATCGTTCAATATATATTAATAAAAAAATGATGCATGCCTGTTTATCTGTATGTTTATTTGTTTGTTGGCAATTACTAGGGAAATCTATCGCACGTAGTGGTCTGAATATGTAGTTGCTGATAGAGGCAGAAACGTCCAAATTCATTAAAGCTTCAGATATTAGATTTTTTTTTTTTTTTGATGTAACGATTGGCGTATTTCCCCGATTTTCCAAGTTCGCCAGGGATTTTGAGCCACTCGTAAAATCAATTTAAATTTAATCTTTTAGCCCGATACAGTATATTTTGTCTTTTTTTTCAATAAAGTTTATTCGGAAGTCGTACAGCGGTTTTTCAATTTTTCGCAATTTTTTAAAGTACCCATTTTGCCGAAAATGAGATGTTTGTTTTTTATCGACCAATAGCTATTTGACACATTATCCATCCAACTTACATATTATACACTTGTATGGAACAAACTTTTGGGGATCGATCAAAAAAATTAAATATATATATATTTTAATTAATTATTAAAGAAACCAAGGAGATCGATTTTTATATGAAATGCAGCGAAGAAAGAAAGGAAAAAATGCCATCGTTGGTTTAATAAGCAATCTTTTTTATCGCCTTAATCCGCTCCCATCTGCTTGGTCCAAAGCTTTTTCATTATTTGGTGATTATTATTATTTTTTTTTAAACAGACTTGCGTAGTGAGATGGAGATATGTTTAAAGTAACCACGGAAAACGATAATTTTACGTTAGCGTTGTTTCATTCAGGAGATGGACTGGGGCGGGGACATTCGACGCAGAGCATCAAAATGACCCCCCCCCCCCCACCGTAAGTTTTGGGATTTTATACTTATTAATGGTATAGAAGTGCAATTTCTTTGGAAGTCTATAGTGTCCCCCTTCCCCTCCCTCGCAGTTGCTAATATCTCTCCCGGAGAAAATGTCTGAATTTCAATACTGTAGGTATATTTAAGGATTAATTCCGGTATCCGGCAACGACGGGCGGGTCAGCTGGTGTTTAATAAATGAAATTGTATGTTAAATAGAAAAGTCAATTATTTGTTATAGATGAATGCTAAAGGTTTCATAAATTCACGCATTTATTTAAAATGTTACATTTATTTTAACAGCCGCTCCTTTAGATAAAAAGAATAAGCTTATAACTTAAGCATTTTTCAGCTTTTAAACAAATACTTATACGTTAGAAACACCTTTTGGAAACACGCAACGGCTTACATGATAACGAATCCATGATATCAAGATAAATTGTTCGGTACGAGAAAATTGATGGTAGTTTGGATTAATGTGAAAATATTATAATCTATTCTAACATAATTTGGATGATGAATAAATGTAGATTGCAAGCAATATCAAACTGAAATGAAGATGTTTATGACAATAATTATGAATGAGTGTGCCTTTTCGCAGAAGCGTTTGTTTCATTTACGAATAAATTATGCATTTGTGCTTTAGAGACTCTCATGATTGTCATTACTATTACAAAGCAAATAAAGATTATAACTGTAAAATAAAACTTTTATTTCACTTCTGCTCCAGGTTTGTGTTGCAGAAGATATTGATATATACAGAATGTTTCATAAAGAATTCTCTAACTTTAAAATTCAATAATTCATCCAGTATAAATAGAGAAATATGAAATAAGTGACATTTTTATCAAGTAGCTCAAGAATTTTGTTTACAGTCATTTGAAAATTTGTTTAAATTCCATCAATAGATAGTGCTGCTCTGTGTAAAACTACAAGAATTTTTAAATTAGAATTTTTAAAATATACTAATTATACCTTAGAATACCATTTTCTACACCGATTGGTACTCAAGTGTACTGTCCGTAGTCTAAGAATTAATGCTGTTTTATATGTGCGTTAGTTTCAGACAGCCATCTATTGGCAAAAATTTGAGCTGTTTTAAAAATTTCTCTATGCTAATTTTCTTCAAAAATAGGCCATACATAAAGGTGTCACATCTTTATTATAGTTAATGCTTTATTTAATTTTAAAGTTAGGGAGTCCTTCATAAGACACCCTGTAAGATTTGTCATTGCTTTGTTTAACCCTAGATGTATAACTGTGGTACTTGGTTTATTGTTATTACGTGGTATTACGTGGGTATTTTCTACCCGATGGCAAATGTATGTTAATATGATGATATATATACTAGTGTATCTTAGGTTTAATGCAAATTTAAATGCAAATTAATTTTATTTTCACAAATAAAATTTGATTATTGTCACAACATTGCACATGCTTACATGAAGTGACCTAAATTACTGGTACTGGTGGTGGCACCCTTGTTTTTAAGAATACTTCTGTACTTTATTATTAGAGTTGACAGGAGGGCTTGGAATACAAACACATGATGTATTTCAAAGAACTAACCATAAAATAAAGGATGTTTAAACCTTTCAAACTACTTTTTTCAAATTATTGGAATCTTGATAAGTATATTTTTGCGTAAAAAGTATTTCGATGAACAATGAATGAGGGTCCATAAATCACGTTTTTAGACCAAACGAATTTAGGGTCATTCTCACGAAAATATGCAAAATAGCAATATATATATATAAAGTATGTAAAAATTTTAAAAATTGCATGGATGTTTTCATTAATCCTTAATAAATAACCTTATATTAGTGGTCAACTTTTCTATTTTATTTTTCACAAGTTTTCGATTTTTTAAAATTCTGATATGGCCACGGAAGCCATGGGAAAGGAAATATACTTTTAAAGTTTTTAAATGAAGATATAATTGTGCAATTATTGGGCGTAGTTAGTGCATGCTTATTTGTTATATTTAAACGTCTCACAGATTAGGCAAAATTGGCTAAAAAAATTGTTTTCAATTGTTGAATTTATAGAATGTACTTTTCTGAAAAACAATGCGCATCAGGATTTCATTAGTAATCAAACTTCTCTTTGTTTTTGAGACTTCCTTACACTGCCCACAATGTTTGATAAATGACAGACAAGCTATACAATATAAAACAAGTTGGAAATTGTACGTAAAACGTGACAAATGAGGTGCGTTCGTACTATAGCTAGTTATATAAATATTCAGATCTTGATGATTTTTAATTCTGTGAAATGAATTATATCGGCTGCAGATTGATTTATGTAATAAAATAAGTATCTCGGTCGCTTGACGATTAAACGTCGGAAGCTCCTATAACAAAAAAGCACCGTATTTTTTTTAAAAAATCACATTTCTTAATAAATGTTTTTATTAATATTTACTAAAGTTTTGATTCGATTTTCCTAAAATCTGAAATGTCTCGACAAAATTCTGCAAAATAATATATTTTAAATTTTAAACCATTCGGTTGGGTAGTTTTTGCGTTGTTATATGCGGACGGACGGACAGACAGATGGACGGACCAGACGACGACAATAGGTGCTACGTATTTTTATAATTACGAACGCACTTGAAAATGAATATAACAAGTTCACGGAGAGGATAAAAATATATTTTGAATTCTTAAGTACTTTGATTTTCAGGTTGCTAAATTGATGCATTTCTGTTTTAATAAGTGCAATGTTAAGGCTCTCTAAAATGTGTATTATAATTATAAATTAGGTTTTTCTTACTTTATTTATGATGGCCACGGAGTATACACAGGGGACTTTGCCAAACTACAACTGGAACTAATAAATTGGAAAAGATTCAATAACTTCACAACACAACAAAGAGTTATATCTAAAAAATAAAATGGCTTTCTTTATATCAAACTATCTCATAATCATTTGGCATGTTCTGCCATTAATGGCAGTTTTTTAAAATTTAATTTCAGTGTCCACGGAAGAAGTCTGTTTTGGCTAGAGACAAATTTTACAAATAAATTCCTCAGTAAAAATAAAAACGTTTAAAATATATATATATATTAAGTTAGAACTAAACTACAGTCTTTTAACTACTTATTGTTGAAAAAGAAATAGTCTAAACAAATTAAAATGTTTAAACGTCAGTGAAATGAACGTCCAAGGGACGTCCAAGGAGGGGACTTTCGGCTTATAGTCATTAAAAAATTAAAGTGAAATATTAAAATTATTTTGAATGTCAGAAATGTACTTGATAAATTACTTAAAACTTAACTATACATATAAATTAAAATATTAGAAAATGTTCTACATTTCCTAATATTTATCTTTTTGCGACCATAAAATGTAAATTTTTTTGAAAATGACTCACCTGTATTTTTTACATGTTGATTTTCTGGAAAATGTGATTAGTGTGTGTGTGATAAAAAACGTGATATCTTTCTTTTTTTTAAGATAGACACGAGGTGCGTACCTTCCTTAGATTTTTAAGCAGTTAATGCCACTGTTTCAGAATAGTAACCTCCCCCTTATGTTATCGAAGTAAATTATTGCGCATTTTGTGATTAAAGAATGCGCAGGATAGTATAGTTATATACAGTGGCGGTCAAAAGTTTCCGACCAGTTAGTTTCTTTGATTTGTTTGCCAGAACGTTTCAGCGAAAAAGAAGCGCAATTGCTCCAAATGTTGGGAATATGCAAATGACCTCTGACCACGTGATCATTTCGATTGGATACTGAAGATACTTGATGCAAAGAGGAGGAATTCAAAATTCGCGTGTGCAAAAGTTTCCGGACATTCGTCAGTCGTTAGTTTCTGCTATTGGTAAAGTGTTTTTTTTTTTTGGCCGTGCTTGTTAATTAATCAACGTGAATAACATAATTGAATAAGTTAGACAATTATTGTTCGTAAACGAGGGGTTTGTTTGTCACTAAAAGGCCAATCCTCTCATGAGATTGCGGCAAATCTATCCATCAGAAAATCTACTGTGAATGATAATTAAAAAAAATATAAAGATGGCCATGGGGCCTTCGGGCCGGGAGACCCCGGAAAACGACTATTCGTGTGGACCGAATAATCAGGAGATAAGCAGTTGATGACCCGCATAAAAATGCTGCTTCAAGATCCCGCGGTTTACGGAGTGAAAATATTGCTGAAATAAGTTGGTCTACCCTGTCAAGACGCTTACATGACGTAAGACATTATGGAAGGGTCGGTGTTAAAAAACCTTTCATGAGTAAAAAAAAATCAACGGTCCCAACTGGGATTTGCCAAGGAACTCAAAAAATGGTCAAGCGAAAACTGGAAAAAAGTATTCTTCTCCGATGAATCGAGGTTCAAACTGTTTGGGAGTGATGGCAGACACTACGTCCGACTACCTTCAAATAAAAGATATGATTCAAGATATGTTATTCCTACAATGAAGCATGGCAAGTTCACCTTGCAAGTTCATTTGCTGCCTTATTGGAGGAAAAATTGCCTTCGCAACTATTTGCTAGCAAGCTCGTCAAGCAGTGGCTTTCGCACAAAAAAATCCGCTTTTGAAATGGAAAGCCCAATCACCCGATCTGAATCTTATAGAAAATCTTTGGAACGAACGTTACAAACGTGTCCGGAATTATAAATATTCCAATTCAGCAGAATACCCCCCCAAAATTGCAAGAATTGTGGAAAAAACTTAACATAAACGATCTTCAACCGTTCGTTGAATCAATGCTACGTCGGTGCGCCGCAGTACTTATTGCTAAAAGTATGACGACAAAATACTAATTATAAATGTTGTTGATCACTGTTATTTAATAATGTATATATTAACTATTATTTAACTATTAAAAATGAGGTAAATTGTACTTGAAACTTTCAATTTTAGAATTATTTGTTTTTGCTGATTTCTTAGAAAATAATTATTTTCAACTAATAAACAATTCATTAAAATGAGAATAAATTATGTTTAGAGATATGTTCTGGTACATGCATAAAATAAGTTTTTATCACGTAAAATATGTATTTACATACATATCGCATTTTATCTTAATTACATTTTCTTCTTGAGTACCTTTTTCAGTTACCTACGTGACAATTAGACTTTCAGAAAACTATTTATTGCTATAAGTAATTTATTAAAATTATTCATTATTTGAATTACAGGGTAAAATATATTCTTGAATCATCAATAATAATAGTAGTTTTTTAAAGTGAAATAGAATTCTATTGACGATAAATTAATTTAAAATGCCTTGTAAAGTCTGAAGAATTACTTCTCACACTTAAAAAGAAATAATAATTTCTCAAATTTTTGGTGAATAATAATGAGTAATCTTGTTAAAAGTTATTTTAAATTTTCAAATTTTCAAGAAACAGCTTTAAACTACAAATTTCAGTACCCAGTTAATCATTCTGAGTACAACAATTTTTTTCTCTACAAAATAATTAATTTACCAAATTTTTGGTCAATAAAAAAATAAAATAAAATCTTATTGCAGACAAAATGTATCACAAATTTCAATAATCTACTTTAAAATATTGAGACTTTAGTACGTATAGAGTTTAATTTATTTTTAAGCTTATTTGCATTCTTCAATTAATCATTTTGAGTATAACATATTTTTTATCTCGACAAAAGAATTAATTTGCGAAGGTTTTCTTTAATAACGTAAAATAATTTTTTAAAAACAAAATGTGTCCCAAATTTTAAAATATTCAATGCACTGTTTTAAAATACTAATATTTTAGTTGTTAATATTTAGTTATTAATTAAATATTACAGTTTAATACATTTTTGGGGTTTAATGTAAATTTCTCTAATATTCATTTCGAGTGCAGCACAAAATTATTTTAATTATTTTCCCCAAGTCCATAAAATAAAATAAACCATGCTTTTTAAAATTAGGCAATTTTAAAATATTCAAAACATAGGTTAAAAAGATAGTTTTCTGTTCGTATATAAATCACTTCAATTTTGGATTTAATATACATTTCGCATTTTTCATTTTAAGTAAAGTAAATATATATATATATATATATATATATTAATTTTATGCATTCATTAGTTAAGTAATTTCGTTTTTTTAAGGTAATTCTTTTTTTTTTTTCAATGAGCTAAATACACTTTCAGGTCTTGCATAAAATGAAATTCCGGAAGTATTTATAGGTATATAAAACAAATGACGCAGTTTTTTCTTTGATATTCCTCTGAATAAAGAATTGCATTTTTACCGCGCTCTGCCATAAATTGTTTATTGAATAAAAGCAAAAAATATATTATTCAACTTAATTAAACTGTTTTATTCATTTATAAAGAGAAAATTTGAAGAAAATAAGCTTTGATAGTTAAAATATTTTTTTTTCTTTAAGCGTTTCTTTCATTTGTAACGAAATTAAAGCAGCAGAAGTATTAAAGTGTGCAAGGTCAAACCGAATTAAAGTATAAGAAAACTGAGTAAGGTATATACAGGATGTGCACAAAGTATATTTATAATTTCAAGCTTTTATTATAAACAGAAATAATCAAATACATGTACGGAAAATATTACAATATTAAGAAAACATGTCGTCTTTATCTTTTTGCATCAATTAATAAATCATTGGTTGCAGAAAGTACGTCAAGGCAATAATCTTCGACGTTTTCCTCTGATACTCTTTTTCGTCTACTCCTTGCTTTATCCAATACTGAGCCGGTCTCCGTGAATTTGCACTGCATTCATGAATTGATGGATGGGGCAGAATAAATTCGTGGAGACCGGCTCAGTTCTGGATAAAGCAAGGAGTAGACGAAAAAGTGTATCAGGGGAAAACATCGACGAATATCGCCTTGACGTGCTTCATGCAACCAATGGTGCACATATAGAGGTTCATTAATTGATGCAAAAAATAACCACAATAAATACTCCTAATATTACACGCCATACACGTATCTGTTCATTTGTGTTTGTAATAAAAGTTTGAATTTAAAGAGACTTTGTGAATACCCTATATAATAAACCCGGCTGATTCAATAGTATGAAAATATACATCCCCCCCCCTTTTTAAACATTTGACCCATTTAGTATTTTAAAATTCTTCACAGGAGATTTATTATTAATTCACAAGAATTTTTTTTTCGTAATGTGGGGTCATTTAAATCAACTTATCCAATTTAAAATATACTACTAAGTACATATTAAAATTTAAAATACTCAATGCACTGTTTAAAAAATGTAGAGACATCCAAAGGTATACAACCGAGTATACTTTTGGATTTAATATACATTTTTTAGTCATTCTTTCCAAGTGCAATACAAAATATACATATTTCACTCATTCATTATTCCATCAAATTAAAGTTTCGTTTTTTTTTTTTTTTTTTTTTTTTTTTTTTTTGTTCCCCACCTCCAAGAACTTTTTTTTTCAAAAATACATTTTTAAAATGAGCTACAAGGATTTTTACGAAATATATTACTTATTAGACTAAGAAAATAAAAAATATATATATTATTACATTTTCATTAAAATACTTTATTATAGGAAATAATGGATTGAATCTCTTCTCGTATCATGAATTGTAATAGTAAATTTTTAAGATGAACTACATTTCTTTACGAGATAAATTCAGTTTCAAAACTTTGTAAAAGCTCGATAATACAGTATTTTCCCGACGAAAAATGTAATTAACAATTTTGTTCTTGTTAAACTGAAGAAATATCTTAAATTAAGAAAAGTCTTAAATTAAAAAAAGAGCACCCAGAGAAAAGTTTTGTTGAATCAACAAATATTTGGTTGGTCCAACAAAACTTTGCGTTTAAATATGGGTCAATGGAAATTTTGTTTGAATCAACAAGAAAAATATTCTTGATTTTTTTTTGCAGTTCCAACAAAAAATTTTGTATCATCAATAAAAAAATGTTTTGTTAATTCAAGTAAAAATGGTTCAATTTTACTTGAATTAACAAAATTCTTTTGTTGAAAGTTTTTTCAAAATAAATATAATTATCTGTTACTTTAAGAGTTCTTTTCAGTTTCGGCAACACAAATTTTTGTTTAAAGAACAATTGTTTTGTATAATTTTAAGAATTTTCTTTCTTTTAACAACAAAAGGTTTTTGTTACAGAAACAATTATAATATTTACTTTAAAATTATTTTTTGTATTAGAACCAATCTAAACTTAACTATTTTTTAATTCATTTTTAGCAGTGAATTACACCTGTAATCCTTGAATAATAACAAGTGAATTTTTATCCTGCTTTTATCAAGCGTAAACCGACAGATTGAACAATGTCCCAAGCCGGGACTCGATCCCGGGTCCTTAGAACAGCACGCTGAGGCTCTACCACCGAGCTACAAGGAACGATAACCAAACTCGAAATTTCTCACTCTTATATATGTCGGACCAGCTGCAACCGCAGCACAAGATGGAAATGTCATCATGAGCACAGGGCCCTCTTAAAACATAAAAGTAGAGGAAGCCGGACGTTACTCTGGGGTCCCCCTCTACCAATTGCTTTGTTATTTACTAAATCCATTTTTGGTATGCTGCAACAATTTGAAATTTTAAGTTCAAAATTTCGAGTTTTAATTCAAAATTTCGAGTAAACAACAATTTAGAAAGAGCGAGCTTCTTAGATAAAAATTTCGTAAGGAAAAAGTGCATTTTTAACTCTGATAGATTTTTTTTTTTGGAAAACGTTATTCTAAAAAATAAATTTGGGAGTACCTTTGTATTTCTTTGGGCAAGCACGGGCTTCCTGGGCCTATTCGGTAAACAGGCCCTGCATGAGCATGCAAATTTCTGCGGCAAACATGAGACGAAAATACAAAGCGCAGCATATGGCAACATATAGTTAATTTTTAATTCATTTTCAGCAGTGAATTACGCCTGTAAAAAGCAGGTTAAAAATTCACTGGTTATTATTCATGGATTACAGGCGTAATTCACTGCAGAAAATTAATTAAAAATTAACTGTGTTACTATATGCTGGAACCTCACAGCGCTATTCTGAGGACCCGGATACGATTCCCGGCTTGGGACATTTTTCACTCTGTCGGTTTACGCTTGAAATAAAGCATGATAAAAATTCACTGGTTATTATTTAAGAATTACAGTAATAAATCACTGCTGAAAATGAATTAAAAATTAATCCGTGCATTAGTTCTTGAGATTTATTTATAGTGAAAATCGTGAAAAAAGTAGCATAGCAGCGCCACTTGTTGGGCTATTTGCACCAAAACGTAATCAGCTTCTATTTATGTGAAGGTCTAACTCAATCTGTAGTTTGATGTAAATCAGTGCATTGGTTCTTGAGAAATTGTGAATCGATTGCAGAAATCGCGAAAATTGCAACATAGCAGCGTCACCTGTTGCGCTATTTACGCCAAAAACTAATCAGCACCAATTTATATCGGGAAGTAAATGAATATAAAGTTTTATTAAATTCCGTGCATTAGTTCTTGAAATATAGCGCCTACAAAACTTTTGTCACATACAGACAGACAGAGTCACAGACAGTCATTTGATAAAAACAGTCAAATTGTGTTCAGGACCTTCTAAAATCCGTCGAAAACCAGAAGTTGAAAAATTTCATGACTCCAATACTTTCTTCTTGTAAAGATAGAAGAAAGTAATAAATGAGATAGGGGGATTTTTAAAACTACCTTGGTCCGTGCCGATTAAAAAAGTTTTAATTATCCAAAAATTATGTTAATCCTTTAATTATGTAGCTATATAAGTCAAATAAACCAAGTTACGTGAGAGAGTTATGGCTACTACACAACAATTTAAATTTTGTATAAATTACAAATTTAAGTTACAAAATTACGGTAAAATTAAAAAAAACAGATTTTGTTAACTCAAGTAAAATTGATGAAATTTTGTTAAATTTTTGTAAAAATGTTAACAATATTTTTTTGTCAATGCAACAAAAACAACTTTTTACTTCAACTAAAAATTTTGCTTGAAACAACCAAAATGTACTCAACAAAACATGTTTTGTTGTTTCAATCAATTCCTTTTTCTGGGTGAGTCTATGTCTTAAATTAAAATAAATATTGAATACACTACTTTTAAATATAGAGGTTTGAGTACTCATATAAATTCCTTTTTTTAATTTAATATACATTTCTGAGTTAATCATTCCGAATGCAGTAAATATATATATATATATATATATATATATAAGGAAAAAGTAATATCTTAGTTTGAAAAGGACTAAATATGGATTGAATCTATTCTCGCATCATTAATTGTAATAGTAAATATTTTAGATGAACTATATTTCTTTACGAGATAAATTCAATTTCAAAATTTTGTAAAATATCGAGAATACATTACTTTCTCAACAAAAACTAAAATTAACAATTTTGATGTTAATAAAGTAAAGAAAAGTCCTAAATTAAGAAAAGTCTTAAATTAAAATAAATATTGAATACACCACTTATAAATATAGAAATCTCGATACTTATATAAATTCAGTTTATCTTTGGATTTAATATACATTTATGAGTTATTAATTCCGGATACGGTAAATAAAGAAATATATATGTATATATTGTTACATGTATTTGTTAGTCTAGACAGGCGAAGCAGTCTCATTTTTTTTCGAAAAGAAAAAGTAATATCTTCGTTTGAAATAAACAAAATATGGATTGAATCTATTCTCGTATCATAAATTGTAATAGTAATTTTTTTAAATGAACTAAATTTCTTTACGAGATAAATTCAATATCAAAATTTTGTAAAATCTCTAGAATACATTATTTTCCCAACAAAAAATAAAACAATTTCGCTGTTAATAAACTGAAGAAATATCTTAAATTAAAGTATATGTCTTAAATTAAAATAAATATTGAATACACTACTTTTAAATATAGGGGTTTCAGTACTCATACAAATTCAGTTTATCTTTGAATTTAATATACATCTCTAAATTAATCATTCCAGATACAGTAAAAAAACATTAGTCAAGGGAGGTGAAGCAGTCTCATGTTTTTATTCCAAAAGAAAAGTCTTCTTTTGAAATGAACTACAATAGATTTACAGGTTTTCCTTAAAATAAAATTATGGGAGTATTTATAGGTACATAGAAGTAATTAAGTGTTTTTGTAGGTATTCCTCTGAAAAAAAAACACAGACATTTTCATAGTGCTTTGTAATAAATTACCTATTGAATAGAAAAAAAGCACTATAGAATCCAACTTAATTAAAGTTTTTGTTCGTTTAAAGAGAAAGTTAGAGAGATAAAATGACCTTTTCTAAAAATTCTTTTTCATGCAGTGATAAAGTAAATAGCAGAAGTACTAAAATGTGCAAGATAAGATAGGAATTAGGTACAGAGTAATTTAAATTTGAATAAATTAACATATATTAAAACCGGATAGTTCAATATCTTGTGATTTCACTGTTGTTAAAAAATCCTTGATTTAATAATTTTAAATTTTTCACAGAAAACATATTAATTCAGAATAATTTTTTTCTGTAGAAACAAATTCATGAATATTCAATTTTGTGTTCAATAAAATCAAGTATCTTTGATCAAAGCATATGGTTTAAATATTTAAATATTCATTACACTCCTTTAAAATACAGAGACTTGTGTGTACTTGTGCATTTAATACATGTGTCTTTTAAGTATTTCGAGTACAGTGCATTTTCGTTTTGAATTTAGTATTAAAGCAGTGAATTAAAGCAGCTCTAAAAAAGACTAAAATAAAATAATAAAAAGACTTCTTTTGAAATGAGCTAAATATATCTCCCAGTATTTCCGAAAATGTAATTATCGAATCGTTAAATGTACATATTTTTTTTTATCTACTCGTAAAACAAAATCCTCATTTTTCTGTATTTCCTCATAAATTAAAAATTAAATAAAAACATGATACTGGATTCAACTCAATCACAATATTGTGTTCCTTCATAATAAAAAAAATTGAAAAAGGGTTAGATAAAATTATATTCTATTGAAAAAGATTTTTATAATAGAGAGCAGAAATATTAAAATGTACAAGGTGAAATAGAAAGCACAAAACATTTAACTTGAGTGAAGTAATAGATATAATAATCCCGGAAAATACGATATTCTGTCATTATACTGGTGATAAAAAAAAAAAAAAACTTCAGTTTGACTTAGAAATTTTACACATTAATATTTCAGTTTTTTTAGAAATTTAATGCATCACACAAAAAAAGAGAGAGAGAGAGAACTATTAATTTTTAGCAAAGCTTTAATACTAATAATTTCCAAAATTTGTTTATAATAAAATCAAGTAATTGTAGTAAAAGCAAACTGTGTATTTAGTTTTAAAAAAAAATCGCGTACACTATATTAAAATATGGAGATTTCTGTACGTATGTAATTTGAAGTATATTTGTATATATTATCGTTCCGAACACAGTGCAATCTTTTAATGAATTTATTAACTTAGCGAATTGAAGAAGCTATTTTTTAAATCAAAATTAACAAAAAGTCTTCTTTTGAAATTAGCTAAAAAATATATCCATGTCTTTATGGAATTGTAATTATGGAAGCATTTAGATGTACATAGCAAAATTATATTTTATTCTTTTTTTTCTTTTGAAATGAAAAAATATTATTTTGAAAAAAAGTAAAAGTAGATTTCGAGATCTTTCTGAAATACAATGAACATACAACTAATAGACGCATTTATAGGTATGAAGAAGAAATTAACTATTTTTTGCACTATTCATCTGAGAAAAGAATCTCGTTTTCATGGTTTATCATTAACTACTTATTGAATAAAACAAGCAATATACCATTCATCTTAATTAAAGTGTTTTCTTCTTAATATAAAATAATTGAAGAAATTACTTATAGATAAAATTTATTTCTGATTTGTATATTATGTTCTCTTCATTGGTAAAAAAAAATAAATAAATAAATAAATAAATAAATAAACAGAACAAATAACAATATATTAAAAATAAAATAGAATAATAGAATTACGGGGCAGAAAAAATTAAATATGAATAAGATTTTATATATATGAAACCTAAAAAAATCTGATATGTGATTAAACTGCAGGTAAAAAAAAAAGAAACATTTCACTTCAGTTTACTAAATATAAATTCGTCATTTAAAAATATTATTAATTTATTATCTTCTCCTTAAATGTTCGGACGTTTCACGAGAAATGTTTTACACATACACATTCATGTGCAATAAAAGAAACTCATCTTAAAAAAAAAAAAAAAAAAAAAAAAAAAAAATCTACCTTACTTTTACCTACTCTGTATTCGAGAAATGCTTTTCTTGGAGGAGGGGTGTATAAATATTGCAATTGATAACTAGATTGTGTTTCATTCTTCCGCCACCCCCCCCCCTCCCTTTTAACCAGACTATCCAGGAAAAAGAGGAAAATGTAATATTGTTTTCTTTGTATATATTTTTTAAATAATAAAAGATGATGATTCCAACATGATATAAAAAATGTAATTATGGTTATAAAGTAATTATGCATACGAACATAATTCTGTATATGATTAATTATGTATATGAACATAATTATGTATATGATTAAATATGCATATGAATGTAATAATGTATACGATTAAATATGCATATGAATGTAATTGTGTATATGAATACTTATGTATATAAACATAATTATGTACGAGCAGGGAAGACCGAGCTATGCTCGGTTAAAATTAAATTTGAGTTCAAATATCATGACCCATAACCAAAATGACCCACTAATTGAATTTTCTCGAACATGTGACTTAGCCCAACAGTTTTCTCGTGCCCGAAAACCATAGGATGCAAAATTTAGTGTAAATTGAGCCGCTTTTCAGATCTTGACCCACAATGACCCAGAAATGACCCACTAATCGAATTTTGTCGAACATGTGACCTAGCCCAATGATTTTCGCGTGCCCGAAACTCGTATTATACAAAATTTAATCAAAATCGTTAGAGCCGTTTTTTAGATAAAATTAATTTGACCCGCTTTGACCCAAAAATGACCCACTAATCGAAAGTTCTCGAACATGCGACCCAGCCCAATTGTCTTCTCGTGCCCGAAAATAGTCGGATACAAAATTTCGTCAAAATCGTTTGAACCGTTTTTTAGATACAATTAGCTAGACCATGACCCAAAATGACCCACTAATCGAATTTTCTCGAACATGTGACCTAGCCCAATGGTTTTCTAGTGCCCCAAAACGGTAGGATATGAAATTTCGTCAAAATCGTTAGAGCCGTTTTTAAGATAATTTTTGCATATATATATATATATATATATATATATATATATATAACCACACACAAGATTTGCTCGTATTAGAATATATGATATTATTAATCATGTAAATGTACATAAACCTTCGGAGTATTAACCATTGATGATTTAAAAAACTATCAGTCATTAAAATTATATAAATTTAAATAATAAGTGCATTGTTGTGAAAACTGCAGATGTGTGAGTGAGATATATCGGGCTTGACAGTGAAAAGGAACAATTTTCACACTAGAATGCTTCTATGAATGGTGCAATACACAGTGATTGAAAATGTGAAATTCAATTTCACACGTTCGTATTTCTTGAGTTAAAAAAGTATTTGGGTGGTGTAAATTCATTTTTATTATACTCACATTAATGTCACATTAAATATATATGTACAGTAGCAGAATGCATTTCACACTCGTTGAAGAATATCTTGTTTCACCGTTTTTACCGCGATCAAATCTATTCCATTTTGTTTTAAACTTTTCTTTCAAATTGAAATTGGTCGAATTAACAAATCTCAATATATAACAAAGGAAAGAAAATTTTATTTTTATTTTTATTTATTTTTTTTTTAAGCGTTTTTTTTTTCTTTATTTCTTTTACATTTTCTCTTGAAACAGAAATATTTATCTCTTTATATTGTTTTTTATACGAGAAAGTGAGAATATTTTATAGAATTAATTCATCACAAAATTTTGAGTAATTCATTCACATTAATATATTTTAAATATCTAATATTTCTTTCGGCTAAATTTAAAACAAATAATTTTATTTATTGAAGAAAGTGTGACGAACTGTAAAGTATACCTCTTTAATACTAAAATATCTTTTCGTCAGTTTAAATTAATAGAAGCAAAAGAAAAACATAATCATTATTACAACTGAAATGTAATAATACATTTTCTATTGTTAATGCTCTTGATTACCCAGAGCAATCAGATTAAATACAGTTATGACAAATCTGTGACTTTTTCTTCTTATTCCTCCTTTGTTCAAATTGATGTTGGTAGTGTAGCAATTGTAAGATATGAGTTTCTCCTGTTTTATTTTCTCTACGTCAGAGCAAACCACGAACACACATATGCAAGATCAATAGCATTTGACAAAGATTGAAATCGATGCTATCCTTAGTTATATTGAAAGAAAGTTGTTTTTTGTCAGTGCTACACTACTTTTATTGTGACACAGATATTTATCTTTAGATTGTCTTTTATAATAGAGAATAGAAATGTTCTCTACAATTTATCCATCCGAAAGTTTTGGGAACTTCATCTACAATACTATATTTAAATTCTTAACACGTCTTTTTCTATAATTTATATTAAATAATTGAAAGTTATTTTTAAAATATCCTATTAAATAAAATTGTTTAAAATGAATACAGTGACACTAAGCATTTTGAGTTATGTGCACCTACAGCATTTTCTCTATATCACAACAATACACAGACATACATCTAAAATCAATAGTCCTTGTCAAAAAATAAAATCAATGACATCCTTAGTATATCAAAGGAAAGGGTATTTTTGGCAATGCCTTGGATTTTCTTTTTAATTATATTCTTTAACTTTTATACTCGATTTTCTAAAAGTATTTCTTATACTATATTTTATATAATCTATGCAATTAAAATCTTCCATTTGAGTACTATACTAGTTAAAATTTAGGATCTTGAGAGCCTGTAAAGCTCCATTTTATACAACGTTTGTTTTCACACAGGTATTGTGCTGGGAAATACTTGATACAAACACCAATAATACTGGCATGATGAAATTTTTAATGATAAAGAATATTTTTTATTTATAATTTAAAATTTTTGATAGTGTCTTTTAGAGTTTGGCCAGTATGTTAAAATATTTCAGTAGCAAGTCAACAAATTTCTCAACGAATATACTTAACTTACCATCAGATGAATACTTGATATCACCGTCGTTAAAAAAATTATCTCTCTTGCATAAAATGGAGGCTTTATATATAATGTAGTGTATAATATTTACTAGGGTTACATTTAACATTGATGTGAGAATCTAAAGCATTAATGTAATTCAGAAAGTCATGCAGTTATTTCGCAAAGTTCGCAATAATGATGAAATACTTACCGGAGACAAGTATGGGAACAATAATTTACATTAACGTTCATATTTGTACTTCAATTATTCGTACTTCAATTGTTCTCGTACTTCAATCGTTGCTCAAAGGGAATTCACAATCGAAATGATTGGAAATCGGCTGCGTTCAGGAATTACCCCCGGGACTGAAAGCCGTGGCGCTCAGCCGTCAACGTGAGGAACTTTTGCAAGTTGGGACAAAGTCGTTGTCTTTTGGTATATAGTATTTCCTACGGAAAGAACGACTCGTTTCAAAGCTTGATCCGAATGCAACGATTTGACTTTTATTTCGTTCAAACTTGTGAAACTGTCTCAAGTGATGGCGTTGCTCAATGGCTTTCTCTTCCGAAAGGGATGGATCACGTCCAATAAGGTTAATGGTGAATACAATTTCAACGTTCTACCAAGGTTTTCATGCTTAACCAGCAATTGAGGTAGATGGTCAATAGTTGGATTAATAATGAGTTTTTAACATTATGTTAAATTTCTCAGAGCAAAAAATATGTTGCAATTATAAATAACTCAAAGGATAAAGCTTGACACCAGAATCAGATAAAAATGAGTTTAAGTTATACAATCTATCATGTAAAAATATTTTACAAGCTGTATCTAATTCCAGAAATTTCGAACGTACCAAAGATGATCTAATCAGGATGCAAGACAAAACCATTAGAAATATCTAAGGAAGACTAGGGAAATATCCTACTATATTTTTGTTCTAGTGCTAGAAAACTGATACATTTGTTTTAACACTTTATCCTATTTTGTTGTGAAATGATTTTACACTCATTACTTTCATGATTCGAGAGTTGTTTTGTGATTATTTCAGATATATAGTAGTAATGAAACTAAACATTTTTGTCTGAAAGTTAAGCAACAAACGCAAAAATGAGGGTATCTAGAGAAAGAAATAATGTCTTACTAAACAACTTGCAATTGTGAAAGTTAAACTCATGAAGAAACTAGTCTGCAGAAAACTGTTTCATAGCTGGACGTGAAAATTCGCAAATTTAAAATATATTTTCATATATTTTTCAATTATTTTAAATGTAGGGAGTTTAGAAAGTAGTAGATGAGTTTAGAAATAGCGTTTATACTAGAAAATTGCCAGATAATATTTTATATCGCATCCATCAAAGTTTGTAAAATAAGTTGTAAAAATGTTCAAATTCATGAACTTCCTGAGAACGTTTCATATTATTGTCTAATAAATAATGTACCTTTCATTAAAAATGACATTTGCACATATCATCTTGGCCTCTGGCTTCATTCCAAGGGGAAAATACATGATGTATATCGTTTTGTATTTCTTTTGTGCTAAAATATATAGCGTAATTTTATGGCAATTTTTTATTAAGCAATATTTATATATATACTAAGAATAATTTCTTTATTTATCAGTTTAAATACATTGCCTATATATATATATCAGTACGTAAGATTACATAGATAACAATGACCATAAAATATAAAACAAGAATTTTATTTTATCTTAAATACTTTAAAACGATCACCTTATAAACTTTCTATCGGCAAATCACAGGGTGTCGAAAATTGATCTAAACGTTTTTAAAAATCAATAAAAAGTAAACAGTGATAGCTATTGAAGTTTTTCTTAAAGGATATTTATGTGTGAAGAAAGGATTATGGATTTCAGAAAAAATACTTCTCTGTGCATAAAAATGTATCTACGGAATTACACATTCAGTTGCAAATATTGTGCTCCTAAGAGAAAGGCTACAAAAAAAGATTAAACAATTTAAAAATTTAAAAATCAATAAAAAGTAAACAGTGATAGCTATTGAAGTTGTTCTGACAGGATATTTATGTGTGAAGAAAGGATTATGGGTTTCAGGAAAAAATACTTCTCTGTACATAAAAATGTATCTACGGAATTACACATTCAGTTGAAAATTTTGTGCTTCTAAGAGAATGATTAAAAAGCGATTAAACAATTTCAAAGTTCAAAAATCTATCTTGAAGTTTTGTCGGGTTTATTAGAAAGGAAGAATATTTTAGAAACGAAGTTTGAAAATTCATGAAAGAATGTGTTATTTAACTAATAAATATTGAATAATGAATGAACTAATGAATATAAGATGTAAATAATACAAATTTTAAAATCAACTTATAATATTCTCATTTGATTAATAGTTACTGTTATATAGTTTAATAAATCTGAAAATTATTTTCGTAATATGTTAATATTTTTTGCATCATTTATAAAGATGATTGCTACGAACGTGAAAGATTTTATAAAATATCACACATTGAGTTACATATTTTATATTCGTAGGAGTACGATTAAAAAGTCCTTCCGACCTGTACTTGGAGGAAAAGGTAGATTATGTTTTGGAAAATTCAACTCATTTTACTCAAACACCAGAAGCTAAAATGCTTGTAACCCTATTATAGAAGATTCAATCCCGATTTTCTTTAATACTGAATTTGAAGTTACAGCATAACAAAAATCAGATTGTTTCAAAATGTCAGCCACCCTAGAATTTCAAACTGCCATATCTCAGCCATTTTATCAGATGAAGCCAAAACAAAAAATATTCTAGAATCCTTGTAACGCAATCTAACACTTAACGGAAAAAGCTTTTTCAATTTATAATTTTTTTATACATCTTTTTGAATTAAATATAATAATTAACTTGCCGCCATTTTGAAACAAGATGTCGCATGAAGCTGATCAATGAACTCGGTCGAGACTTTGGTATGTTCTGGACACATGATCAGTCACATTCATATCGGTTCTTAAATACGAGAGTTACAGCATAAGAAATATTAGATTGTTTCAAAATCTCAGCCACCCTAGAACTTCAAACTGCCATATCTCAGCCATTTTTAAGATATAGCCAAAACAAAAATTGTTCCACAGTCTTAGTATCACGTTCTAAGACATGACAGAAACAAATTTTTCAGTTTATACATATTTTGTGCATCTTTCTGAATTTTTTAAAAAATTAAAAAATTGAACTGGCCGCCATTTTGAAACAAAAGGGGGGATGAAGCTAGCCAACGAACTCGGTCAAGACCTTGGTATGTCCTACACACATACTCAGTCACATTCAAATCGATTTATAAATAAGAGAGTTACAGCATGACATATGTCAGATATATATATATATATATAAATCAACATTTGGACGGAGGGTGGTTTGGAGGTCTAGGGGTCATAATCGGTGAAAATATGCCAAATTTTTTTTTAATTGCTTTCCTCCGAACGGCTGCAATAGGTAGCTTTTTGTAATGAAAGCTAGCTAAAAGCGGAATCAACAATTTCAAAATTCAAAGATCAATCATGGAGTATTGAAGGATTAATTATATTGTTTATTTCTAGAATGAAAGAATATTTTGTAAACGAGCTTTGCAAATTCATGAAAAAATGTAGTATTTATCTGATTAGTAGGAGTCAAATGCAAATTACATACATTTCAAAAGCTACTGGAAAAATATTCTTCATTGCTTAATGAATGCTCTTGCATGTTTTACAAGATTAAAATTATTCCCTTTTGGTTAACAATGCTCAAAATTATTCTGCTTATATTAAAATGACTCAATGGATTTAAACTATAAAATTTAATGAATACATTTGTTTTTCCTTTAATTATTTAGTCAGACATAAAGTGAATCCTCTTAAATTTTTATCAAACATCTTTGTCTACATAAATAAGTATTTCTCTGAGATTTTCTCGTCTTTAATTACCCTATCTTTGTCAAAATGTTTATCGGAAGCAAAATTGGCAAAGGATCTGCATAATTTATACTACAGCTTAAAACATTTTCATGTAACTGTACCGTGAATTAATTCATATATTAAATATTGCGTATGTGTATATTTTACTGTAAAAACAAAATGATTAATTAGGTAAATGTAAAAGTGTGCATAACATCATCTAAATACGAATATTATAAATTTTAGAATTCATGGTTATAAAAAATAACTGAATAACTCTTGCAAATGTGTGTTGAAAAAACATATTTAAAACACAGATTCACTGACTTATGTTTAAGTTTTCATATATGTAAGCAAAAATCATGCACTCTAAGAAAAAACGTCAAAAATTACAGCAAAATTTGCTGTAAATTTATGCACCCCAAATTGCCAGCAAAATAGGTCTTAAATAATATTATGTTTGGAATTTTGCAGCAAATTGTGCTTCAAACACACTAATTTTACTGCAAATATGACTAAGTGTTACAGCAAAAAATGCTGCCAATTCGGGTCCATAAATTTATAGCAACTTATGCTGACATATATGCCGTTTTTTTCTGTCTGTGTGTTTGTAGTCGCAAACATAACATTTTATGAGAAATTTTCGAAAATTTTAAATTTTAAATGACTTATTTTCATTCAAAGTATATATAACTTTATTTTTAAAAAATCTTTATTTTTTTATATCCGATTTATAGTTTAAAATGAAATGAATTCACAAATAAATATTAAATAAAATACTTATATTGTAAAAAATTATCTGCAGAAGTTAATACAGCCATTATAATTTCACGTTTTATTTATTTTTTTTTTTAGATGTAGAACAAAGTAAAAGTATCACATAAATATTGTCAAATAAATTTATAACAAAATTAATAATATATGCATTTTTTTCTGTTTGATGCAATTGTTTCAAAGAATGGTAAAGCAAATAGTGACGTAGGAGTTGGTTTAATCACATTCAGGATCTTTCACATTATTACGTTCGTGTAAAATTACGTAACAAAAAAAAACTGCAAATATAACATTCAATGCTTTCAATAAAAATCTAAAATGTTAAAAGTTCAATAGATTTGTTTTGGATGTAAACTGAATATAAATCATTCGAATTCTTTTAGATGCACAGCGTAGGAATGGATAAGAATAACGAATCTAAAATACCACAATCAGATACGGATTTCATGTTTTCAAAAAGATATGGTGTTATTTTATTTGGCGTCGTTCTTTTTGGCTTATGTTTAAGTTATTTCAAAAGATTTTTGCACATATTATTTTGATGTCCATCAAAATTTATATTATAAAGAAGTAAGTTCCAAGTAAAATTTATATTAAAATAAAACACATTATTTTGATGTCCATTAAAATAATGTGTTTCACTTTAACAATTCGGAGGGATTTTATTCGGGAGAAATACCATTGTATTATATCGGGATTCCCCCCGAATTTGTAAATTAGCTTACTGTATTGCTGGTATCGTTCAGAGTTTTCTCTATATTACTCTTTTTATATGAGTTACTTTGTAAAATTGACTACCAAATCATGAAAAAAAAATTCTGTGGTATAGTTCGCGCATGCGCAGTTTAAATTATTTCATACAAATGCCCGTATATCATCAAATATTCAATATATTAATTTTTTAAATACAGTATACTGTTTCTACTGTTCTTGAAGTCAAACATGTGTTTTACATCCTCCAATTTCAAGTGCAATTTGTCAAATATTTCTGTAGATCTTCTAGAAACCGTGTAAAAAGCGAAAGCGTCCGGTCGCTGCCCCTTAATTTTGGACAGCAGTGTATAGGCATTTAAGATAAATAAGGAGTAGTAGTATTTGTAGTAGTATTTGTAATTTAAAATAGATCGTTCAGATACACTGTACGGTTCGGACGTGTAGCCTTGTGAAATTAAATCCATCTACTTGAATCCAACTTTACTCAGTGCAAAACATACAAATTTTTATATAATCATGTTTATACCGTACATTATCGTGAAGAAATTTTCCCCACAAAAATTTACTTTAAAAATCGAGGTGCATGTGATACATGAGTAGTTGCGATTTGGCTGGTATCTTTATATATCACATTGGGCACTGCAAAAAGTTGTCGGGCAGAATTTTTTATTCAAATTTGAGAAAATAATAAACAACACAATGCGTATACTGTGCAATTTTAACACTAACTGTTAGATTTTAACAGATTAAACCTAAAAAACTAATTCTTTCATCCTTTGGTAAAGGATTGCCAAGCAACAGATTTCTGCTTTTTGGTCTAGCTTTATTACCATAAAATATTTTTGTGACATATTTCTACCAGACATTTACCATGAAGATTAATGTTTGGGGTAGAAAACTGTATTGGTTATAAAAATAATAAAATATAGTTATATGTTGCTACCATAAATTGTACACATGTGCACCATTGGTAATCAATGGATAAAAAATTTTTTGACATGTTTGTCGCAAAGTTTTAATCAGAAATACTTTTCCCAAATGCATCATTAAAATTCATGGTGCGCGTGTTACACGAGGCCACGGCATACGCAAAAAATTACACTACAGAAACTTTAACAACAACTTGTATGATTCAATCATTTCAAATATTAGAATAGTTTTTCAAAAGCAAAAAATGTAGAAAATATAACATTTGTACTATTTCCCTAGTGAAATTTTTTTTTTTAATTTTATACTTCTATTTAAAGTATAAATTGAACACAGCATAAAATTGTTTTCTTTCCTATCTTGATTCTGAAATGCGCACATCCAATACGCTGAAAAAATACTCATGAATAACTATGAAGCAAAATGTATAAAATAACATGCATTATTTACCTATACTTCTAAAATTTGCCATTTTACGTTAAAATGTATACTTTCAAACAATTTACAAACCACTGAGTACTGGTTTAACGTTTCTGAAACTCCACACTTTCCAGTTCAAAAAAGATGATTTTTATGTCAGGAAAATAATGCTTTTGTTAATACTTTGAAATTTGGTTTAAGACCCAGATTCTAGTGTTTCGAATATAAAATATCATATCTGGACAAATAAGCAATAATTTGCCCAAAATACTAACAGCTGTTAGTTTTATAGCTGATAAAAATAAATCAATGTGAAATCTTCAATCTATCGATTATTTGTATAAATTTAAGTTTATGTAAAAAATATAAAATATCCACTTTAAATTAAAAATTACAGGATTAAAATAATCCTTTTCAATTTTCTGAAAAATGATTTTTAATTTTTAGGTGTGTTCGTAATTATATATATGAGTTCGTAATAATATAATCCGTCCTCTGGTCCGTCCGTCTGTCCATCTGCCCGCATATGAAAGCGCAAAAACTACCCAACCGAATGGTTAGAAATTTAATATATATAATAGTTTCAGAATTTTGTCGAGTCATTTCAAATTTTATGAAAATCGAATCAAAACTTAAAATATATTAATAAAAGTTTTCTTCATTCTCTTAAGTCCTATCATATTTAATTAATTCAATAATATCCCATGATAGGTAATGATTCTAGGTTGCCATGGTGATTAAATAATATTTAAGATGGAGTCATATTATTTCCGTATTACTGAATTTAAAAATCAAATTTTTATACTAAAATTGTTTAATATAGCAATCATATAATCTACAGTTTTTTGGAAATAGATATTAAATGGTAAAAGAGTTTAATTAATAAGAGGTTAATGGTAAAAGAGTTAATTATAGCCTTCCTATAATATACCGACAGTTTTTTGGATAGATGCTTCCAGAGAAATTGATATTAGATGGAAAAAGAGTCTAAATATATATTTCAAGTTCTGAAATTTTCGAAGCTAGTCTTATGTTTCCCATTGGAATTTTAAATAAATGTCAACAAAAGATCAAATGTTGCCAACTAAAAATGCACTTATTTTATTACGGAAATTAACCATATCATAATAACAGACGATATAATTCATTTTTTCAGTGAAATAATAACGATGGTTTTTTTTACATTGTCTTGTAGTAGATATTTGCGCATAGTACAATTTTAATGTAACATAATTTTAATTAATTGTTTGTAAAAGTGTATTGAAACTTAATTTCATAAAAAAATAATAATATCTAAGATATGAAAATCTGCACATAAAATAAATTTTGTATTCATGCATTTTTACTTAAGACTGCAACAGTTATTGCAACAAGATCTGATCTGCAAACAATATTAGCCAAGCCAGGATATCATCTCATTTATTCCATCAAAGTGACATTAAAAACTGATCGAAGATAGGAAAGGCAAAAACAAATATCAATCGTATGTTAACTGCGTTAGAGGATGACTTCATCTGTTTCGAAAAAAAAAACATGGAAACTCGTATTTATGAACCGATATGAATGTGACTGATCATGTGTACAGAACATACCAAGGTCTTGACTGAGTTAGTTGGCCAGCTTCATGCGCCATCTTGTTTCAAAATGCCGGCAAGTTAAATTATTTAAAAAAATTAAATTAAAAAAATATATAAAAAATTATAAATTGAAAAAATTGTTTCCGTTAAGTGTTAGATCGGGATACAAGATTTCCAAAACAATTTTTATTATGACTTTATCTTAAGAAATGGCTGAGAAATGGTAGTATGAAGTTTTGGGGTGGCTGACATTTTGAAACAATCTTATTTTTGTTATGCTGTAACTGTCATGCTGAAATTCGCATTCAAGTTCAGTATTAACGAAAACCGAGATTCAATCTTCTATAATATGGTTCTAGGCATTTTAGCTTCGGGTGTTTGCGTAAAATGAGTTGAGTTTTTAAAAAACATGGACTATTAAAGCTACCTTTTCCTCCCTGTACAGGCCAGAATGACTTTTTTTAATTTAAAGATGAATTTTGGAAGTTTTTCCATTATTAATATATTATGTATAGTTTAGTTTTCGAATTTGCTTCAAACAATAAGGAATTTATTTTCCAATTTTTATTAAAAACACCCCTCGCACAAAATCACTGTTATTACTGAGGCGATTTAAAATAAAATACACTGATACGTATAAAAGTATGAAAATTAAATCGAATAAACAATGAAGTTATTCTTTGTAGTTTCAAACCTTAAGCAGATTTCCTGAGTCGTTATACTGCATTGTTCTCTGTGGAATGTGCCATTTTTAAAAAGATTCCATGCTCTACCTCATATTCTTTTAAAAAGTAGTTTTCTCACTTATTTTCTGAATTTGTATCATTAAGGTTAATGATAAACGTTGCACATTTTATAAATGCTAAGCCTTAGTTGCGATTTAAAAGAGCGGTTTTGGCATTTATCGATCAATAACATAATGTAAAATCTGCATAATACCAATTCAGGTCGTAAGGGACAAGAATTTTACATTCACTTTTCAAAATAATTTTCCTTTTTTTTTTTAAGATGCAAGTTTTTTCTGAATAACAGTAATATTGTAAAAATATATGTGTAATCTCTAAAGAAAATGCATCAGCGGGAAAAATTCAATTTTAAAATTTAAATGTAGCCTTTTAAATTTATATATCAAGTAAATATGACAAAAATTCTTTACCTATCTATATTATAAAGCAAAAACATATCCGTAAGTAACGTTGACTGCACCTAACTAATAAATTTCGTTTTTACTGTATTTTTTTTTTTACTATTTAAGCATCGCACAATTTCAATTTTTACACTGTCTAATAGGAAAAAATGTTTCAATTGCAATGTTTTTTAAACTATATCTCAATTTACTGATTTTCAGGGTTTTTAAAATAACTTTCGAGCATGATTTTTTTTTAATTTATCTCTATCCCGTGCAATCAAATTATGCAACACTAAGCCTGTTTGCATCTAAAACAATATAAATAGTTCAGTTTTTGTTTCCGGTCAATATTCCAAAACGAAATTAACAATTCACCAATAAGTAAATAAATTAATAAAATAATATAAATAAAACACAACTATTGACATTATCAGAATCGAAAAGACTGCTGTAAGTAACGCAATATTTACCAATTTCTTTCAATTTCAACGCTATTAACTCTTGGCATGCGGTTAGTACGAAGATATCGATTTCAATAAATTTTAAAACTTTATTTGAATACATAATTGGTATTTTTAATATAAAATACTTTTTAGTGTTGCCAATCTGCAATCTATATTAAATATAAAAAATCTAGTACAGTTTACAATTAAAATAAAATTGTTTTCCTCTATATTCTGTAATCCAGGAAGTCCGAATTGAATACACTATATATATATATATTTTTTTAAATATTTAAAACTAAAGTTGAAGTAAGAGATGTTGGAAACATAAATATACCTCAAAACCGGGAGACATTACTTTGGATCCTAATTATGTGATGAACAAAGTAAAAAAAAAAAAAATAATAATAATAATAATAATAGATTTTTTTTCTAGGAAGTGTTGCAGCAATATAGAATACTAGTGCTTGTCAGGAAACGCAAGGTTTATTCAGTCCCATGGTTAGGATACCAGTTATATAATGATGAGCCTGGAGCGATTTTCGCGAGTTTGAAACCAGTGCAGTTTTGGTACTGCAAACTTGTACTGCAGTTGTTCAGGGATTTCCTAGTATGAGAACGATAATTTGTCTCACTTTCCCTTCAAATGTCCTTTCTGAAGACATCGCTCCTATAGCAATATGACCAACTCTAGCCGATGTATAACAAAATCCCTCTCTTCCTCCAGGGAAAATACAGGGTGATTTTTTTTAAAGTTGTGAAAGTAAAACACTATAACAAAATAACCACTGATCCAAATGACCTAAAATTTCACCAGTATGCTCCCAAAGCAATGGGAATTTTTTTGGCGTGGTTAACAAAACTTAAAATCGCACCGACAGATGTCGCTGTACATGCAGTAAAGTCGGGAGACGAACTTGCGCCCGGCACACGCACATTGGCGATAAAAACGTGAAGTACGCACATCTCGTGTTCATTATTCTACGGAAATCCTCGCAATGACTGCGCCATTGACGGACACTATTGCGTTGTTAGTGAAACTGTATTATCAGAATAATGACAGCGCAGAAATTTCTCTTAGGAGATTTAGGACACTTAAGAATTTAAGAAAAGGTCCAATGACGACAGGGGGTCTACGGAAGATTTTTTCTCAAAGTACCATCCATTGTTTTCCTCCCACAGACGATATTCATTGTTTCTGCTACCTTACAGCGCCTTCTGTCGGTGCGACTTTAAGTTTTTTTAACCACGCCTAAAAAATCCCCATTGCTTTGGGAGCATACTGGTGAAATTTTAGGTCATTTGGATTAGTGGTTCTTTTCTTATAGCGTTTCACTTTCACAACTTTAAAAAAATTCACCCTGTATTTCTTATTTTTTATTCTACTAAATGGAAATACAGTAGCAGGGGTTACATTTTTGTAGGACAAATGTTAAATTAATATCAAAACGGTAAAAAATAAGTTTTTTAGCTATCATAACAGATTTATTAAACTTTTACAACTAATAATTAGATTAAAACAGATACAAAATATGCTACTTATGACCTTTAGTATATTTAAAGTTGCGTCTGTAGTCATTTAGACAGCTTAATTTGACAGCTAAAATAAGAGAAATGGATCTAATTTACAATAAAATAAAAGTGGGGGGGAAATTTGGTGAAAATTGATTTTATTTTTTAAGACATAACATAAAGAATATTATTTATATCTTTTAAAATGAAAAACAAATTGTGAAGGTGATAAACTGAAGTTAAAGTGGTTTTACACTCATGTAAAATTTTTTTTAATTCTCCAAAACGTTTATAAATACTGGCTATATTTGTTATTTCCATAAAAAAGCGGCATATACTGATGCTGTAGTTTAAGCTATATTCTTTAGCAATGTTAAAATATTCCCTTTTCTTTATAAATAAACCTCAAATAAAAAGTTATTCTTGTTAACCTATGTTTTTTTTATTTTTTTTTATTTCCAAATTGTTTACTTAGAGATCATATTTCACCTTATTAAACGAAAAAGATATGTAAAATTATTTTGGAAGTATTGGAAAGTGTTACATAATCTATGCTTGATGATTTTTCTTTTTTGTTTCGCTTCCATTTAATATAAAGCAAAAGTCTTTTAATGATAATGTCTGAATTTTTTCAATTTTTTTAAAACAAATTTGAGTAAATTTGATTTGAATAATGTTGAAACGTTGAACGGTCTATCAAATGAACTTTCGGAAATGGAAGTAAGTGATTAAGAACTTTAGTGATTAAGAAATGATTAAGAAATTTAGAAATTTAGCGCAAAATGATGATAGAATTTGAAACTAAACAATCACTATAGCGAAAATCAAACGAAAATTGAAAAGAGCCTATATAAAAACCTACTATAAGAAGATTTTTATCTGTATACTGTAGGTACTATCCGAAATATATCTAAACCGCAATATCAATTACCGAATACCAGAAGGCCCACCAGCGACTGACAGGTGTTGCTCTCAATGCTAATTGACGGGAGGAGTTGGATTCGTACCCAAGTCGCGGTAGTTCACCTAACCGTTCGGGTTTTCCATAGTTTTCTTCTAATCTTGCATAAAAAGGGAATACGTTCCCTTACCAAGAACCCCAATGGTGGCATTCACCCGCACCTACTTGGTCTATTTCCCTCGCGCCGATATTCGGCCGTAGCAAATACCAATCGCCACCAACTGAATATCAGAAACATTTACAAAATACAGTGAAACAGTACAGTTTAACATTAACAGAGTAACATTAACATTTACACAGTGTACAGTCCTACAAAGCCGTATTTTATACGACACGAACCCGCAAATTCTATTTAGCCCTCCGCCTACCAGACGGCTCCAATGGATTCGACAAGTACAATCAGAATGACTATTTGAACCAGAATTTGTTTAATAAAATAAGTTAAATATAAACCACAGACAACTAAAGTAAATAAATAAGTTAAATAGTTTTAAATAAAAATTCTGGTGTGAAATGCTTTGATCAAGGTTGAGTAAAATTTCCGGTAGTTCTAGGGTTAATATCAACACGAATAGAATCCAAGGAAAAATTCTTCATTGATCCGCATTTCGACCCCCCACGAATGCTAATTTTTTTCCCTTGATACACATTCCATCCCCAAACCCGAAATCAAAGAACAGCTATTCACAATTTTATGTAAATATGGCAAATAGTCTATAATAATATCTCTAATATAAATGTTATCCTTTATGTATTTGCATGTACATTCACTCATATTCAAATTCATAGTTTTATTTTTTTATAATTTAAAACACTATTTTGGACTTCAATTTAAAAATCTCCTTAACCCGAACAACGATCCGTGACAATCAAAATTCAACCCGAAACAATTAAAGTCATCCTGACCAAACGAGCAACGTTACCGCCAACACGACCCAAACCAAACCGCGGGTACACTCGGGTGCGTGTAAAATCGGTTTAGCCAAGCCGATTCTGGTCTCTACCTTGCAGTTATATTCGATTCCAGAAACCTTTCCTTTACCTTTAGAAATCACTCGGAGAAGCATATTTGAGACACATCAGAAAACAAGTGGTTTATGAGATTTAGGGAAACTTCTCCAAAGTAAAAGTGTCTTCTTCTGCAAATAAATTTCGGAATAAATGTTCTAATAATTTCTTAAACCATATTGGTTTCTGACGATTCTGATTGTATCATCTCTCAAGAATTTCTGAAAATATAGGAAGGTTTCCAGATTTTTGTATAACTAAGAGATTACGCTGATATATTGTCAGCGTACATTCTATATTAGGAAGTGTTTCTGATTTTTTTTATACTTGGAGTTTAAACCCTTATATTTAGTATTTCAATATCTAATCAGTAAATAAATTTACATTTCTAATTTAAAATAATGTATAACTATTTTTTACCATTCCACAACGCGGTATCAATCAAAATTTATCTAAAAAATATTTAAAAATTACCTTTTATATGTCATGCATATAGAGTTTGTATAAAAACTTATTAAAAAAAATTACTTTTTTTGATAAATTTCAAATCAGATGAAATAAAAGTTTACTATAATCTATATCATAAGGTTGAAAAGTTCATAAAAACTAAACGAAATTTATCTGTGAGTATTTTATTGCGAAAATAAAATAATTATGCCACAAATAAATATTTCCGCCTGTGTAAAACCTTTAACGACAGGCAAAATAAAAATAATACAGTAATGAAAAACAAATATCTAATATGTTGTGCACCCACCATTGCTGTTAATTACATAGATACATTTTGTTGACTTTTACATTAGTATTTCATCTTTATGATCAACATTAAATTTCCAGTTCAATTATCACATTTTAAATTTATCAAAATTTCTACAATGTTTTGCTGTCCATAAAGGTTTTACACGTACAGTATGTGCTATGTCATGCATGTGTCATACTGCACTATTATTTTTTTAAAGATCATATATTTCGTTTAAATTGTAAGACAGTAACTAAGTAACTATATGTAATCTATTATAGATTTTTTCATGTACGGTCCCCTTTTAATTTCTACACAAGTTTGCTTTAATTTTGTGACTTCTTTATTTTGACGCTAATGAATATTTTAAAATGTTTGCTCCATTTATGTTGACTCATTATATATAAATTTGATATGTATTCCAGAAACATAAAAAAACCAACCATCCAATCATTCATTCAAAAATGGACAAATACTTTAAGGAATGGCTTCCCAATATTCTAAATAGGCACATCCTTAACAAAAAGCTACTTAAAAACTATATTTTTATGACAAATCTCTCAAACCTCACCTAATAGTCATCAGCTGACACTCTCAATGCACAACTTAGACTCAATCCCTGCCAACTGTCGTGTAGGGGGTCTTTCCCTGGCAGGGCCAGCTTATATGCGATCTGGTCTTTGACCATAGTTTGTTTTTATTGTATTTTTTTTCTAAACTTACTTATTTTAAGTCCCACCCTTGTCGCGTCTCCGGCTAAAGATTGTATTTTTTTAAGACTTTAATAAAGGGGACCGGGAGGGACACTAGTCTGAGTGGTCCCTCTTAGGCTAACGAATATAAATCTTTAGCTTTAAAATTCAGCACTGCCAATTTTTTTGTATAGTTCTAATTTTCTAAAACTTTTGATTTAAATATTTTTATTTAGAATGTATTTAACTAATACAATATTAAGAAAAATTCATTACTTTTATTTTAATTTTTACAAATACGTTATATTACTTAATTATAACTAATATAACGTATAATTTTAATATTCGTTATAATTTTAATATTTGTTATAATATTAATATTCGTTATAATTTTAATGTTTGTTATAATTTTAATATTCATTATAATTTTAATATTTGTTATAAATTTAATATAATAAATTATTAAAATTATAACGAAAGCTTCATAAATAATTGTGGTACATTCCGAAAGAGATTATATTGAAGCAAAAATTGGGCATATTCATTCAGCCAAATTGTAAATTATTTTTACTATATCATTTTTAATAGATAATTGTTTGTAACAATTATTGAAAAAACTGCCTGTTGAATTAACTAAAATATGCAATATGTGATTTGAAAATGAAGCAACAGAATCTGATTGCTTTAACGGCAAATTGATTGCCGTTAATAGAGTTTCCACAGAGAGACATGCATTTAAATTGAGGTCAAAATAGCTTGTCTAGACGTCGAGCCAAAATGAAGTGATAAATATTTCGATTTCAACATCTGTCAGTATTTGGAGATTTATCAATTACTTATTTTGCGTCACTTAACTATTTAAAACAAATGTATCATTTTAAATAAACTGTTTGAAAATAATATTTTCAAAGCAATAAGAATTAATATTTGTATTACTAATATTAATGTGTGTCAAGTATTTTCCATATTTGACGATATATAATCAAATATAGTAATCTTCATTTGATATGGACGTTCAAGATTTATGTTATTTATCAATAAGCAGGCAACTACATTTTAAATTGTTTGAAAAAATATAGCTTTATTGCAAGATAATCTACATATTGACAATTGATGTAAACATTTTACTTATCTTCCTTCGAATACGGTTTTACTACTCTAATTCAAAATATTTGAATAACGAAAAATTACATTTCATTGTCATATAAAATGCATGAAACCTAAAAATTAAACATCGGAGATAAAAGAAAAAATTATAAAGTGTTAACAAAAAATTCATGTATGTGTTGTTCCCACGGGCCTAAATAATTCATAGACACTTAATAAAAAATATTTAAAAAAATATTCAAAAAATTAAAATATTTCAGAGGCATTTCAAAATATTTGTACAATTTTGTGATTGTTCAGCGGTGATGATAAAATTTACATAAATGTCGCCTTTGTAGAGGTAGTATTCATATACAGGCTTGTTTTGACATCAGCGTTATATAGTTGAGAGTTCTAAATTGGCTGGGCGAAAGATATACCGAACTCTACAAAGACTGCGATTGTGACTCTACTCAATGAAGTACTTACTCAACAGATGATTGCCGAAAAAGTGAATTGTGCTCAAGGAACTGTAAGTAAAGTTTAAAAATATTATTCTTAAAATCAAAATTTAAAAAATGATCATGCAAACAGTGGTCGTAAATGAGTAATCACACTAAGACAAGACATAATGCTGAAACGTATCGTGAGTAAAAACGGCTTCAGGAGCTTGAGATTCATAAGTAGAAAGTGGTGAGAACAAGGGATGGATGCCTTAACTTCTACCACACTGACAAGGTAGGTCTCCATAAGCGCATACTCAGAAAATTTTGAAAAAATTGCAGAATATTCTTCTCATGAGGATATACACGTTTATAAAATAATTTGCTGCGGCACCTCGATATCACGTCAGTAAAAAAAATTATGAAAATTTCGTGTTTTGGCGATTTATCGCTGGGTTGGCGACACAATGAAATTTAAAAAAAAACATTCATTTACGATAAATTCACTTTTATGAAAAAAGTTTTCTACTCTTTATACTGAACTAGTTAACGTAAGTTTAACTTAAATGATTTCACTTTATAACTACGGTTTTGCAATATATATTTATATGTACATCTAAAAGAAAATTAATGATCGCATTCTACGGTTTAGAACAAAATTTGAATTGATTAAAATTGCATTAAACTAAAAATTAATTGTGTGATTCTGAGCACTGTCAATTTGTCATCGGTATTGTTAGACAACTGGAGAAAAGTCTTGTTGCCGTGGAAACAATGACTTATTCAAAGTCGAAATGTATAATGAAAGAGTGTTTAATCGGACATTTACTGTTAAAATACACTTAAAACTTAACCAGCCTTCAAAACTGTATAAATATAAATAGCTTCAGCAATAGTTAATTTGTATATGTATTACATAACTTTATAGAAAAAATAATAAACTATTTAATCGTTGAAGTTTAAATACATAAAGTGCTACGCATTTAAACACTCATTTAACCAGAAATTTTCAAATACTATAAAATCGCTTGCATTTGGCGACGAAAAACTTTTGCTCGCCAAATCGCGTCTTTTTGCGTCAAATACTCGAAATTATTTTATTTTTGTACAGATTTTCTGCTGGGATTCCGCAGCTAAATTTGACTGATCTCTTTTTACGTACATGAGTAGCTTCATTAGCATTTTTTTCAAAATATTCTGAGTATGCGCTTTAAGAAGACCTTCCTTGTGAGACAAGTCCACGAACTTGATTTTCAATCACGTGTGTCTAAGACAAAGCCGCTCCATACTTGTAAACAAAAATGAGCCAGATTGCGGTAGTACAAAGACAGATTGCAATGGGGTTTTCAGGACTGGAATAACGCCCTTTTAAAGGATAAATTGCTGTTTTGCGTTTCGTCCAGTCATCAGTGTATCAAAGTTCGGCGTTGGAAGCAAGAAGTTTTTAATAGAGAGTGCTTGAAACGATCGGTGTAGTTTAACATTTCTGTCATTATTTGGAGGTGTACGAGTGCTGATGGCTTAGGAAAGCTGTGCATTTTGACAGGAAGGGTAAATTCCGAAGTGTACATGAAGGTACTTTAGCATTTTATGCTTCCATTATCGAAATATACATTTGAGGATGATTTTATCTTCCAACAAGACTCTGCATCTTGCCACACGTCAAAGCGCACCACTGCTTGGCTTAAGGAAAATAAAATGAAATTACTTCCTTGTGATCAATCAATTTTTATTCTCATCAAAATAACGAAAGTATTTTTTTCCCCTGTACTCTATTAAAATGAACGTTAGAAACTGATATGACCTTGGAACATTAAAAAAACATTTTGAGATGGTTTGTGAGATAAAATCTTGCAGGTTGTTGGTGGGTTTCAGTAATGTCACACACTTCCCGTGTCCCCGCGGTAGGGGGATGTTTAAATAGGAGATAAACAAACGCTCCCTGTAAAGGAATTCAATTTTAGTCAATTCAGGAGTACCGGCCAAACTCATACTTGGGAAAATTTTTTGATTAATTGATTTCTAACGTTAATATGTTTTTCTACCGATGTTTCTCTTTAACATTAACTAGAGAATTTGCTAGTTTTTGTCGAGATGATATTGTGTGAGTCTCACCACATGACTACTGTTCATTTACCGATGAATTTTACAAAAGGCCGAAATTTAACCGATATCTCTTGCTGTTTGAACACGACATTTTCTGGAGAAAATGGATGAGGCTGACAAGAGATTCATTTTATCTTTTTATTTAACATTTTCATTTTGCGCGATCGCATATATCATGTGCTTGCTAAACATTTCATGTATGCTGAAATTTTATCAGAAAATACTCTCTTGCGGTAATTTTTTTTAATTATTTATTTTTACTAAATGTCTTTCGCATTCCTTTTCTGATGAGTAGTTTTGATTACAGACAGCTCTGAGTAGGTGAATTTCAATCATGTACATCCCGCATCTATAAAAGTTTATCAGATATTTAAAAAGCGATATTTTTCTGTATAGTTTAATTAAATTTATAGCGATATAAATCAACAAAAATGTCTGGACACCCCAAAGCTTGGAACAGTTCTCCCTGAAAGTGTCGTAAAAAACACCATGCGTCAAAATGTAAAGTTCAATGTAAGAACTTAATGAATCACAAGAAACGTAAATAAAACTAGACATATAGAGTGATATGCGGATTCGATACTTTCACCGTAAGATATAAGTTTGTACGATTTGAAATATGCAGCCATTAGTCTTCAAACTATTAAGATAATTCCAAATTGCACATGCAGATTTTTTTTTTTTTGGAAATGTATAATATGTCAAATAGAGTATTACGAGATTATATTTAAATTTAATGTCAATATTATTTTTTTATACATTACTAATATTTGCGCATATCATTTACATCACCAACTCTCACTTTTCATTTGATTTTTCTTTGTCACTTTCTTTTGTTCTGATTTAGTAGTCCGAACTTCATTACCCCAGTATCCATGCATCATATTAAGAACGGTATAAGAGTAAGTATTCATTTACACACACATAGTATATATATATAAAAAACTTCAAAATTTCAATATTGTATTGTTACGTATGAAGTCATATACTATGCGTATTTTAGAAATAATCTTTAAGTTAGAACATTGCCACATAACATTTTATATCGCATCTATCTAAGTTTATTCTATAAGTTATAAAAAAATTTTAAATTCATAAACTTTCTGAGAACATTTCATATCATTGTCTAATAAATATTGCGCTTTTGATTAAAAATGACGTTTGTTCTTATCATCTTGGCCTCTGGCTTCATTCCAATGAGAAAAAATGTATGATGTATATGGTTTCGTATTTCTTTTGTGTTGAAATTTATCGTATAATTTCATGGCAATTTTTTTGCAAAAAATCTTTAGACACACACACACACGCATATATATATATAATACTTTCATTATTTATCAGAGTTTAAATATATGGCCTATCTCAAAATCACCACTTGGGAATAAACGCTGATAATAATGTAATATATATATATATTAAAAGATACCAGACGGTTTGATCTTAGTCTTAGACACTACTAATCGCCTAATAAATATTGTAACGACAACATTTATTCCCTGTTATTATTATTTGGAAATTGTATACTACATTATATACTATTTATTGTATACTACAGTGCGCGAAATAATTATGACCCTTTTGCTAATTTTAAGCAAACACAAAAAATATAGTTACCATTTAATAAATACATATGGAATATAAAATATTATAATCCATATTATGTGCAATGAACATCCAAATCTCGTATGCTCAAAACTAGACTCATACAGGCTTTGCACTTGTTTAAATGATACATAAATTGCGAAATAATTTTGGGCTTTTTTATTTAAAAGTCTCCTATAATAATTGTTGACACAAGAAATCTTTAATATTTGTTCCACCCGCCTTTGGCATTGTAGCAAACTTCCATTCGACGTGAAAGTCTTTCATATAAGTCTTGAATATATTTCATATCAGTAGAGTTCCATACTTCATTAATAGTTGTTTTCAAATTGTAATTGTACGTAAAATGTTGGCCATTTGCATAAACCTTTCTTGTCATTTTATACCAAACATTTTCTATTATATTCAAATCAGGCAATATGGCTGGCCAACGTTCTAGCAGTTTATTTTTGTATTACTTGAACCAATCCTTGGACGTCTTTGACACATGAATTTTGCAGTTTTCCTGCTGAAACAACCGGCCGTTTGAAGTCCATTTCGAGGAAACTGCTTACTTAGCACGTTCAGGTAATCAGAATTGTTCATTTTGCCATGTAGAAACTCAATATTGCTTTTCTTTTTACATCCTATTGTGTCCCATATCATTATAAAACTCCCTCTTTGTTGTCTAGTGGAAAATACTATGGTTCTTTTTTATTATCCTTCCAATAGCTGTGAATAACATCTGGACAATCCAGAATCAACTTTTTCTCATCAAAGAAAATAAATTTTCGCCATTCAAAGCTTCAACTTATATGGTTGCGAGCGAATTCTTTCCAATTAGCCTTATGAATTGCAGACAACATCGGTTTTTTCGGGAATTTCCTCGAGCTAAGTCTAAATTTATCATCAACTATTCTTTTCGACGAACAGTACCTGGCAAATTTATTTAATTTCACAATTGTCGATCTGTTACAATTTTATTTGATGTTTTGTGCCTCAGACGACAGACGTCCTTATTCGTAACTGAGGGTAGTCTGCTCGTGCTCTTCTTCTGTCCATACCCTGATGGATCTTTAAGGTAATTACGAACTACTTTTGAAATTCGGTAAATAGTTCGGGAAATAGCTGCAGGATCCATATTCGTTTCTGCTTTTAAAATATCAATTTTACCCCGTTCGATATTAAAAATTCGTGAGTCAGATGGCATATTAATTATTTTTTAATATAACGCTTTAAACAAATTATTTAGTGAATGTTCTATTTAAACTGTTGTCAAAAATTTAAAAAAAAAAATGTTTCTGCTGAACGACACGATACAGATGACCTTTCCATTGAGTAAGGCCATAATGTCTTCACTTCTGAAACCCAGATTTCGCTGATAAGCTTTCACAGCGCATGCTCAATTACTTCTACAGTCACCAATGCATACGTGTTTACTTTGCATGTTACAACGGAGGAAATAGCACACGATTTTTTTGTCATTACAATATATCAGCTAAAATTGTGAGAGGCCATAATGATTTCGCGTACTGTAGTTGGATTAAGTAAAGGGAGCATTATCCGAAGAATCTGGGTTATCATTTATATCTGCTTTTTTTAATTAAAATAAAAAAAAAATCATATCTCATAAATTTAGTGGAAACATGATAAACACTAATAAATGCGTCTCCTTTATTTATTACTATTATTTTTATTATTGCTAGTAACTACATGAAATTATTCACAAAATTGTATTAAGTATCATACTTTCTAATCACTTATTAATTAATATTCAGTGTGCAAATTAACTGGCACAACATGCATACACTTTTCAAGAACATTTTTTCTTCAATTTCTAGAAAAGTATTAGACGAATTGTTCTTCATATTTTGTCATGCACAGAGGATGCTGTAATATATACGTCCCAGTAAAACTTCAGTAGTGTCGAGAGTATTTAGGGTATCAACAACAAATTTAAAAGAAAAAAAAAGCAATGTTTCTGATCATCTTGTATCATAAAAAATAGGAATTGATCTGTAGATTTTACAAATATTTTTCTTGATATGTGCAACGTTTGTATATATTTCTGTAAAAGCAGAAGTTATATACACGGAATTATAAAAGATTTTTTTTCTTTTTTCTTTGCATTTATAATAGGCAGAGTTTTCAATCAAATTTAAAGAATATGTAAACTCGACAACTTACAAGGGAAATTTTATGGTGAAATTTACAATGAATAAATTGAGTATTCGATGAGATATGAGTAGTTAAAGGTATTTGAACATATTCAAATGCGCTGGTGCAAAAAAGGATGACTCTTTTAATATTTTATAACTCAGTAGCAAAAAGTGCAGGAAACTCATATAAAAATTACAGCTACATATGACGATAATACAGAAAGATATAGGCGAAATAGGGAGCTGAATTTCAGGTACTTTTTAATACACTTTGTTGTTAAATTTGTTATTGGCCCCCTAAATGTATTCAAAACTGAGGCTTGCGAGCTCAAGTTGGATTCTCACATGGCTGACGTTAAAGAGCAATTCGCCACGAAATTCGAAAAAAAAATGTCTGAAATCGAATGTTTCACAATTTTGTAACAATCCATTTGCATATTACTATTCATACGGATAATTTTGACGTAAGTCACTATTAATTCAAAATAAACGTATTCCATTTTGTAACAACAAGTTAATCATACCTTTTACAGCTTAATGTCTTTAGGAAAACGGAATATTCTAACATTATTTAGGCTGGATCTCAAAATGAACATGACTCTACCATCCTTGCTTTTGCATGTCCTTGTAAACGAGAAATAAGAGTTACATACTTGATTCACTAATTTATTCAAGATACTTCCAAGATCAATACACTGCCCCAATCAGATTCCAACTAATTCAGTGTTTTGGACAATATCGTGATAACAAATTTTACATGTTATTTTGGGTTGTTTGTCCCTGTATATAAACTAGAAGAGCTACATACTTGGTAAACGATCTGATATAGGATACTGACTATATAAATACACTGTCCCAAATAGGTTCTAATTGGTTCAGTATTTTGGACGTTATCGTGATGAAAAACTTTGCATGTTTTTACTTTTGTGCAATTAGATATGAATTGATTCAGTATTTTGGATGTTATATCGTGAAAAGATTTACAGTATTTATATATATATATATATATATATATATATATATATATATATATATATATATATATATATATATAAACGAAGTCATTGCAATAGGTCTATCCATAAAGAAATCAACCTAATATTCTTAATTACTCTGGTTCTGTTGAAACATTACAAATGAAATAGACTATGAAAAATACTTAAAAGATTTTTATTTTATTTAATTAGTTATTCAAACATAAAACAGATAACTTTAAATTTTTTATAACATCATCTTTATTTGCATTAACAGGTATTTCTTAGCAATTTATGCACAATGAATTTTCTCATCCTTTTAAAAATACTTTATACTTATCACAAACAAAATTAGCAAAATAAAGCATTAAACACCTCCTTATATTGCCTAGAACAAATAGAATTGGAGGGAAACATTACGCACATAAAATGGCTCCTTATATTTTTCCGAAACTAAATGTAATATTCAGAGTTCATTTGTACATCTATGAATGTAAACAATGAACTACGAAAGATGAATTTCATATTTTTGTATTTTTTTATTGTTTATACATGCCTGCCAAGTATCTCGTATTTTGAGTACCAGTAACCTCGAAAAAAAAAATTCGCTTTATTTAATGTCAGAAGTATGACATTGAGGCAAATATATCTATTAAGAAAAAAATACTCAAAATACGAGAAACATGATAAGTATAGTTTATATATTACTAGCTGACCCGCCCGGCGTTGCCCGAGCCCTTGTAATAAACTTAAATCTCTTAAAAAACGGAACTCTGGCCACGGTCTACGATGGCTTCGGAACCGTATACCCGGCATGCTCGTACGCTCTAGAAAATCTTTTATTTCTCCCTACCACCGCCAGGGGAGAATTCTGTTCTAGACAAACCTCTTTCCGAACGAACTTCTGAGACAGGTCCCCGCTGCCTAGGTTACTGTATAGTAGGCGCACTACAACATTGAGCTGGTTTCGAGAAGACTGGAACATTATTAGCCCAATTATTTCAATAAGGCACAGTTAGAGAAAATAACCTTGAGTGAGGTGCCGAGGGGAGGGGATGTTCTAGTGTCCTTCAGAAAATGACTAATTAGGAGGCCCACTATGCATGCATAAAAATTCGTTCGTTTTGTTAAGCTAGGAACTTAATTACAAATTTGGCTTAAACTCTTATTTGTAAATAGTGGTAACCACTACTCATAAATTTAATTTAATGTTATAAAGGGTGACTATTAAGTTAAATATAATGTTTGGAATCACTTGCGTTGAAATCGGAAAGATAGCTGCTGATATATAGAAACGGGCATAGTTAGAGAAAAACCTTGAAGGAGGGGCCGGGGGGGGAGGGTTGTTCATGTACCCTTCAGCAAATGACTAATTAAGAGGAGCACTATGCATCTTTCGAAATTCGTTCGTTTGCTTAAGCTAGGAACTTAATTACAAATTTGGCTTACCCAAGTATGCGGAAATAGTGGTAACCGCTACTCATAAACTTAGTTTAATGTTATAAAGAGTGACTATTAAGTTAATTATAATGTTTGGAATCGCTTGCGTTGAAATCGGAAAGATAGTTGCTGAGATATGGAAACGGAGCATAGTTAGAGAAAAAACCTTTTAAGGAGGTCCCGGGGGGGGGGGGAAGGGGATGTTCAAGAGCCCTTCAGCAAATGACTAATTAGGAGGACCACTATGCATCTTTCAAAATTCGTTCGTTTCCTTAAGCTTTGAATTTAATTACAAATTTGGCTTAAACTGTTATTCGTAAATAGTGGTAACCGCTACTCATAAATTTAGTTTAATGTTATAAAGGGTGACTATTAAATAAATTATAATGTTTGAAATCACTTGCGTTGAAATCGGAAAGATAGTTGCTGAGATATGGAAACAGAGCAGAGTTAGAGAAAAAACCTTGAAGGACGGGCCGGGAGTGGGGCGGGGGTTGTTCAAGTGGCCTTCAGCAAATAACTAATTAGGAGGATCACAATAATCTTTAATGATTGATTCATTTGGTTAAGCTAGGAACTTAATTAGAAATTTGGCTTACACTATTAGTCGGAAATTCTGGTAACTGCTTTCTAGAAATACACCTTGAATCTTAAATGTAGTTAGACCCTTGCCCCTCTTCATTTCCGCAAATATAAAAAAGAATCTGTTAAATAAAGTTTTCTGTATTAACAATCTCCTATGAATAAAGTTTTCTGTATTAACAATCTCCATCATAATAATAAATGCCATGTAAAAAAAAAAAAACTTAAACCCGACTATTTGTCATGAAGAAAAATGTGTCTGGAATATATTTCAATCAGTGGGACGTATGTGTAATTTGTCATGTACAGGTGGCGCGACAATCGCATGGCTCCTCTACGCTGATAACTTCAATCCATATTGACACTATTTAGTTAGAAATCCTTATTTATGCATCGCTACTCTGGTTTATTTAATTACTTCTGTGACCAGTGAACCAACCAACCCAAGAGAATAAAAGCGTATTTTTAATGAGAGTTCTTTGTGCATTTTAATTAATATTTCAGAAAGTAATTAAAATATTAAAATTCTGACGCTCAGGTACACCAGGAGAGGGTTTGAACTACCTAAATCTAAATTTACAGACTTCTAGGTGCGCTAAATTTTCCTAGCCATCGCCAACAGACACACACAGACCGACACACAGAGCGAAACTTTATTTTATTAGTATAGATTAACTGTTAAAGTTTACTATTTTTTGCACGTTGAAACTGAGGTTTGCGCTCTTCAAGTTGATGCAGTTTTAATCTGTTGTACAAAATCAATATCCATTAATATGTCACACATTACCCTAAAAAACGGGGTAAATAAACTGGCATTATAAGGTTTTTAATTCAACAAAATGTGCTGCCATCTATGAAATTTGTAAAGTTCTTCCTTAACGTTGAATTATTTAATTACATGTTTTTGTTTTTTTACACAATTCCGTTAAGATGTTTAAAATACCACACATTTAAAGTATGATTATAAAATTTCTGTTCTCTCTGTGTGGATGCCACATACCTACATGAAAATTCAAGGGTATAGTAGGTAAGAGTTCTACCGTGTGGAAGGTCCTCTCCCTGAACTGTTGGTAGGTGGGAGAGCAGCATTTATCCGAGGGAACGCCCCTCCCAATAAGGATAAAAAATGTGGCGGAAAATTTTGAAGCCAAGTCAGTTTTGCTACCCTCTAATACCTGTTAGGGTCATTTCATAGCTTTCGTAAGCAAGTCGTACTGAGATAGCCGTAAATCCTTTCCCTTCGCATTATTATCGAATAATTTTGTGGTCTTTGAGAAAAGAAAAGAGGAACAAAATAAATGGGTATTTTTTGACCTGTGAACGGTTCCCACTCTTGCCCTATGACCTTTAGATAATCTACGAAAGTCATAAATGATGAAAGGGAGCGCTTGACCACACAGGAAACAGCGCCCACTTAGATTGATATCTGTTTGGACCTTAAAAATGGAATTTAGACCTTCCTTGCCCAGTATCTTTGGGACCAGGACTGCCATTCCTGTCTATCACGGTGCAATAGAAACTGCAAAAACAGTGAAGCAAATAATGTGCCTGATATTTGTGTTGCATATAGATCATTGGGAGGAACCAGATAAAATGACGGAAACATGAGTCAATACATCTGAGTCAGGATCAAACGTAATAGATAGATAATAACAGAATATATATTCCTTAAAGAATTGAGTAAAATAATTTGTGTTTTTTAAAAATAAAGTTAACGATTTATGGAGAGAAATTATTTGGACCAAGATTGAAAATATTGACCTTATTACGACCGAGTTAGCGCTAGAAATATTTTATTCTTACATTTAAATGATTTTGAGTTGTTACAGTATTTACTTATTTGGAAATATCAAAATGCCTTCTATAATATATGCTGCAATTAAAATAACCATTGTGAAATACTTTTAACAGCAACGAGAACAACAACAAAAAAATTTTTATCAAGCATCTCAGTATCTAAGTTTCCAAGTGAGCAATGTATCAAACAATGTTAACTTTAGAAACATTCTGTGCCTGAAACATTTCAAGAACCATCATAAAATGTAGTTCAACAAATAGAAAGGCTGTACTTCACATTTAATATTTTTAAGAGCTACTTTTTTAGAATCTTTTCAGGAGAAATAGAAAACTTTTAGAAACTGAATCTTTTGTTACTAAAGTTAAAAAATAAATAAATATAAAAATATAAAAATCAGAAAAAAAAGTTTGGTCTAAGAAGGGTACAGCAATAAAAAAGGCAGATGGTATTCACAGATAGGGTATTAAAACTTAAAATGAAATAAAAGTTGTGTAATATGAAATGATTAAATAACCTAGCAAAACACTTTATCTCCAATGTTTTTGTTTCGGTTTATTCACGACTTGAATATTTGAAAGCAGATTACCTTTGAAAATTTTACTAAATTAAACTTAAAGCAATAAATACTATTATTGATTAATATAGTGTAACATAATTTTTATATTCCTACATAGCGTTCTTGATTTTCCAAATATACAATCTGTCTAAAGATAACTGTAATTTAATTTATTATATTTAACCTTTTTGTAGACTTACATGTAGTACACACAAAAGTAAGTATGCAAAATAATAGCGAACTATTTTAATAACAGGAAACTGAATTTTATTTCAAAACAAAAAAAATCACAAAATACAAATATTTGAAGTGAAAGGCAAGATTAACTTAAAATGTTACGAAAATTATATCGGAAAAGTAAGTATGCAGACAATGTAAAAATCGGAAAATGATCATTTTTACAATTTCGTTTTGATAAAACTACAAATTAGTCATTTCTAGGATAGTCACAAGGTTTTTTTCATTTAATGTCTTTGAGTTCACTAATTTTTGAGTAACAGAAGATGTTAATTTCTTTCAGTCTTCTAATAGTGTTATTATAAGTGTACACTTATTTTTAGTATTTTATTTTTTTATTTGTTGACCAAGGTAGTCTCACTATTGGTAACAGTTGGGTTAGTATTTAGCAAGTGGGAATGGTTTTTGAACTGTTTCTGAGCCTTTTATCACAACAATTTCTGTACAACTCCAGCAAACATGTTATGAATTATTACCCGATTAAAAGATACTAGCCCCCCCCCCCCCAATTAGCAATACAAAAGCTCCTTGGCTTTGATACCCTTTCAGAATATTTAGATAGCTGTAATGAATAATATTCTGATAAGTATTGCTAAATTGCCTACTATTTATTGATGCTGATAGAGAACTACAAACCATCCTCATGTTTTATGGATTTTCTCATATTCTTTGTTCTGAACATTTCAATTTCAATTTCTTGATACTTTTTGGTATTCAGATATTACGTAGATCTTGAATTTTTTCTTTAATGGAATATCATGGAAATCAAGTCTTTGAATATTGTTATGTTTGCTTAGGAACAGTGTACTTTTCATATTCCAATTGTGATATCCCATCTTATTGGATAACACAAGGAGCATTTCAAAATATTTCTTTAATTCCCAAAAATTGTTTTCCACATCAGTTATAAATTTTACTGACAAAATATTAGATAATCACGAGAAAAGTTTATCAAAAATCTAACTTTCTTGATCCGTGAATAAACAACATTGCTCTAATTTTGTCTTGTTTTCAGAACTACCTTTACTTTGTAGATTTTTGATGAATTTCCGGTTACAAAACTTGCTGATAATATTAGAAATCTACAGTTAATTCTTGCTCTCTGTACAGAATTTTCTTATAAAATCCATGAAGTCTTGTGAAATAAGTTTTTCTCGTAGATCCATAAGTAAAATGCAAAATCACTTACAGTCTAACTTTCAATGATGCACGAAAAAAATCCCTTTAAAACTGTAAAATTACTTACAGTCTAACTTTCAAAGATGCACGAAAAAATCCCTTTAAAACTGTCAGTACAATAAAGTAAATGTAAAAGAAATTAATTCAGTTCTTTTAACAGATCATATTCTTTGAACTTTCAGAGGGTGTGCTTAGTTTTATGACGTAAATTTTTGTGTTCGATAAGAAAATGAGCTGTGAAATATACAAAGAAAAGAAAAGTCTGTAAACTTAAATCTATTTGAAAATATTAACTTTATGGTTATAAAAATATATTTCAACAAAACACTTGTCAGAGAAAAAGTTCCTAAATAGATTTATTATATGGGGTACATACGTACTTTTAAAATATGTAATCTTAAAGAATAAGTACAGTACGTGAAAAAAAATCCGAACAATCATTTGAACGAATAATGTATCTAATAATTTATTTAAAAATAATGTTTAGAATTAACTGTCAGGAAATAAATATTTCACGTTTTTTAGATAAAGTATTAGTAATAAACTCTGTATAATTCTCGCATGCAAATAATTCTGTCAATTCTTGCATGCGATAAGGAGACTTTTTCTGGCATTAAAGACGCAAAAATAAGTGCCACAAAACAGGCTGTACATTCACGAAATTATTAGTAACATTACTCGGTAAGTTTCAGACTGGCGAACATGGAGAGATTTTTGCTTTTGTACTAAATATGGATACCGATTTTCTAAATATATCTTACAGGAATCAATGATCGTATAAAAAATTAAATTTCGTTACATTTTAAAAATAACTTTTGGGATTTAAATGGAATTTTATATGATGATGAAAAGCACTTCAAACATTTTTGCAGTTGGAACAATGCCTCTAAAACTAACGCTTTACACTAACTGCGATTTATCGACAATAAGAAGGGGCACTCTGTATACTAGTCTTATAAACATGAATCATTACAAAAAAACCTTTCATTTTGAGCTTTCATATAAAACGAAAGCATTTTGTAATAGTTTTCGATATCCAAATGATTTTAAACAAAATTTTCTATGAAATGAAAATTTAATATCAAAATTAAGTCTAACTAGCTATTATAAATGCAAATTATGTGTTTCTAAACAATATGAGGAACTTAGAGGAATGAGAAGATTAATGTTAAATATTAAAGTGAAGCATTAAAGTCAAAAATTTTATTTGGTTTGAGTTTTTATTGTTATTTCTGTTCGTATACATATGTATGCTCACATACACTTTAGATTAGTAAAACAAAATATTATCAGTTATCATTCTCTTATCTCTGAACGTGTGATTATGTTACGGTTATAGTATTTTCAATATATTTAAACTATGTATCATCATGCAGTTTTTTTGTGTGTGATTAAGACATACAAAAAAAAATCTTAAACATATCTAGAAGGAAAGTTTACAGTTCCTCACATTTTTATGCATAAAAAACTACCAGGCATCGAAAATGCATAAACCATGTAGAAAAATAATTACAACTTCTAAACTTTTAGATTGGAAATATGCATTGTTTTTCAGATAATGTAATCACTTCCGACGAATAATTTAGATATGGATTCGATAGAAATGTAAAATGTGATATTAACAAAACTATGATTGAAGCATTTTAATACTCATTAAAATATTAATAAAAATTTGCACAAATGAAAAAATAAAATGAATAAGTCAAAACAAGTTTGGTAAAAATGGTTCGTAGTTGCAGCCACTTAACTTGAAATATTATTTAATAAAGACTATCTATGTATTTCAAGAATGATACTTTTTACTTAATTAAAGTTCAATATCAATCGACATACTTAATTAAACAAGGAACAATAAAGACTGTTATAGGTATAATGAATTAGGCTAATTATTGGATAGAAATATTAAAACTAAACTGAAATTGCAGGTAAATGAATTTGACAGCTATTTGAATCAGAGAAAAATTTTATACTCAATAATAGGATTCATAAACATTCACAAAAGAATAAAATACAATTAGCGAAAACAATTTTTCATTAACATAGTTCAGCCTTGCAGCTACTTGTATAATGTATTCCGTGATAAATTTTCACTATATTTCAGGAATGATAAATTTAATAACTTAGAGTTCAGTAGCAATGATCCTATACAGGCTGCTTACAAAAAAAAAAAAAAAAAAAAAAAAAAAAAAAAACTATCCCGATTTATGAGCCCTTAGCTATCATACTGTTCACAGAACGTGAATTAAATTGTCGTTTAAAGTATTTTGAGGTATGCGCTCAAGAATCTTATGAAAAACAACAGTTACGGTTACAGTGACAAAATTTCGAAAACTTCAAATGGCAACGCCTACATTTTTTTTTTATTGGAATGCGATCTGAATAGTGACAAAATATAAAAAAACATTGGAACGGTACCCTTAGCACGAAAATCGCGGGAGCTAGACAGACTAAGATGAAAAGTGAAAACAACAAATAAAGGACAGAGAAGCAACATAATGTAAAACATTTTATTGTTCAGTTCTATCCACCATCTGCCACTTGCAAAGTGTCATCGTGTGTGAAGTGGAAAAATTTGTGAAACACAATAAAATGTTTAATTTTCTGTTGCTTCTCTGTCCTTATTGGTTGTTTTCACTTTTTTCTTAATCTGTCTAGCGTAAGCAATTTTCGTGCTACAGGTACTGTTTCAACGCGTTTTATATGTTTTTTTTCACTATGAAGATCACATTTCAATAAAAATAAGTAGGTGTTGCCATTTGAAATTTTCGAAATTCTATCACTGTAACCGAAGCTGTTAGAATTTAACAGTTGTTTTTCATATGATTCTTGAGTGCATTTATCAACATATTTTAAACAAAAATTTCATTCAGTTTTCGTGAACGGTATGATAGTTACGAGCCCATTATATCGGGATAGATTTTTTTATAATCACCCTGTATATTTAATAAAATGCAAGAACTGTAAAGACTGCTTTAAGTATATCTAACTATACTAATTATTGAATAGAAATTTTACAAAAGAATTGAAATTGAAATTTATTTAATTTAAAATGAACCTGATCAATATTTACCCTTTTGTATAAAGTTCAAACCGTGAGGAGTCTGCAGGCGTTTGATATTGAATATCACTTTTGTATTAGCTACGTATCTTAAAATCTAACAGAAAAATTAATCCAATAAATTTTTCTTTTTAAAGATTCTTCAGACGGACAAAATCTTTATGATCTCATCTTTGAATTAATTTAAAATTCGTTTAAGCATTAAATCTGAAGTTGATCGTAGAAATATGCAAAAGCTGACATTTTGTAAAAATGGTGAAAATGAAGTGCATATTTCATTTCTAATTTGACGATACATTTTTTTTATCAGTACAACATACCTAATCAGAATATCTGAATTTCATTTTAAAACGCTTTAAAGATTTTTTTTAATTCTGTCGAAATATGAATAATTAAAATAGAAATACAAAAATGCTTTGCTATCGGATGACTTTGAAGATTTTAATTCTATCTTAAAGATTTGATGTTCTCGGTTAAGGTGTCACGTCACGTACAGTACTCAAAAAACTGTTTATGATTTCAGTTCTGATTAACGCAAAAATGAAAGAAAACTACTTTTCAATTCGTGTAAAGTTCTTTACGTTTTAATGGGGTTTATGTTGTCATAAAGGGTGATTTACATATTAAAAATTGTAACAACTTCATTTTTTTAAATGGTAATATACATTTTTCACACTTTAATAGAGTTGTTTAAGGGGAGGGGGGGGGGGCAGCCCGAAAAAGTTTTTTTTTAATTTATGCATTACAGTTCTTTAAATTTTAATAGAGTTAGAAAAGGTTAAAATTTGAAGATGCTAATGTTTAATGCGCGTGACAAACTCTAACTTATATCTTTAAAAAAAATTACATTGAATGGACTAAAATAAAATCTAGGCATTTTTTAAATCCAAAACCACGTTTTTAAAATTATAATTATTTATGAATTCATATTCAAAACTGTGAATTATGAGCTATATTGAATTTACATAAAAAGAATAAGCACTGTCAAAAACCATCGCTATGCATGTTTACAGTTAATATCGCTTCGATTTATAGAAAAAATACTGTTAGACTGTTTAAGAGGGCTGTATGTGTCACCATTTGCATCCACAGAAAAAAAAAACATCAAAATTTGTGGGATTTTTATTTTTAGATAAAGTTATTTATTTTATATTTAGATTGTCTATACAATTTGTCTGGTTCATGATAGAATAATTCATGTATTGTTCTTTGTAAAAACATTTATTTGATATGTTTATGGGAGAAGCCGTAATACATTTATTTTATATCTCTAGCTCAAACCAAATCTCTTTGTTTTTGGTTTCTTATTTTTTTGACAGATGTCACAGTGTTTTACATATTGAGTTATGTCTATTGTCATATTAGGACAGTAATAATTTGGTGTTATTAAATTTAACATTAAATTTTCTGTATGCCTGAATGTCTATAGTTGCCATGTGCAGTATGTGATAGTTTTCTTCGTAAAGCTATTGGTACTACAATTTTCCGAAATTTCTCTCTTTTTAGAATAATGATTCCGTGATCTTTCCTATATTTTTTATCATTTACATTTTTTTTCTTGCATCTCTATGATCTCATCTCTATCTAACAATAAACTTATATATTGATTGAAAAAAGATACAGGGTTCCTAGACCACATGTCGGCTTCGACATTTGTTGAACCTTTTTCCTACTTTATTTCGTAATCAAACATACTTAGTTTACGTGACCATCTAAAATGTCTTTCTCTCAGATTTTTTTATACTTTTCAACCAAACTAGAGGTGCATGGTCAGTATGGATGATAAATTTGACTCCATGAAAATAATGGTAAAAGTTATCTAAAGTTTATCAACAATTAACTAAACATTCTAATTAGGTTGTGATATAGTTTTGCTCATAGTTCTTCTAAATTCTTGAATGATAAGCAATGGGATGTAAAAAGTTATCCTTATCTGTCTCTTTAAGAACCGCACGTACTGCCACTTGTGAGGCGTCTACAAATATATAAAGGGGTTTGTTTGGATCATAAAGTTTTAGAAGAGGTTTAACAATTAGAGCATTTTTTATTTTGTCAAAAGGATTTTGGCAGTCTGCATTTCACTCCCATATTGAATTTTTCTTAAGTAGATTATTTCGAGGATATCTTAGTTCTGCATATTTATGTATAAATTTATGATAAACGTTAATTGATCCTAAAAATCTTTGCAATTGCTTAATATTGGATTGTGGCTTTAATTTTTTAATGCTTTCAATATTGGCATTAGCAAGCGTTAAAGTTTCGTTATAGATTTCATAACCTAAGAAGTTAGTTTTATTTTGGGCCAATTTACATTTGGATAAATTAAGTTTAATGTTTTCTAATTTACAAATTTCGAAGATTTTACTTAGATGGTTAAGATGTTCTTCTAGAAAGGATGAGAAAATCATGATGTCATCAAAATAATGACAAGCAAAGTCTATTTTATATTTATTCAAGATTCTTCTAAAAGTTCTATTAAATATTGGGGGGCGGACTGTTTTTATACCGAATGGGAGGGCCAGCCATTCGAATAAACCAAAATTGGTAGTAAAAGCTAATTTTTAGGTATCAGGGGGATGTATGGGTATGTGCCAGTAGTTAGACGCAACGTTGTCCAACGTTGAAAAATACTGAGCATTACTCAATTTATCCAAGATTACATCGATACGGGGCAAAGGCTCTGCATCATTTTTTATTATTGAATTTAGTTTTCAACAGATCTACACAAAGCCTAGGATCTACACAAGGCCTAGACTCTTTTCATAACTAAAGTGACAGAAGCTAAATAAAGGCTATTGCTTTCTTTAATTAATCCTTCGTCTAATAAGGCTTAAATTTGAGTTTTAATCTCTTTTCCCTCTAAATGTGAAGTTCCGTAGGACCTCAAAGATAGTTATAGGTCAGAATTTAGAAAAACGCGTGGTGGCTCAATATTAATTCTACCCACATCATACTTATGTTTTGCAAAAATATCAATAAAATTTTGGACTAATTCCCTCAATTCCCCATTTCGAATTAAATTTATTTCCCCAATTAAGTCAGAATTATTTATTTCACGAGAATTTTGATGAACCATGCGTCTTCTAAATTCTGGCTGCAGTTCATAATCACTACTAAAAAGTTCTGAGTATTCACATCATTTTCATCAATAGATGGTAAATTTTATCATCATTATAGTTCTCAAAATTTAATTTACTATCTTGATCACAATTGTTTCTGAACTTATCATTTTCATATCCAAAATTTACATTTTCATTATTACTCTGTTGTTTATCAGTAATATTAACAATATCAAAATGAAGAGCTTTCTCATTGTGCATGGATTCACCTCTGTTTATAATTTGTCTCCCCTGTTTTATTGTACAAGGTTTACAATTTATAATTAAATTAAATTTAGAACATTCTTTTAACCCCAAAATAGCATAGTTTAAATCAGTATTACAAACCAAAAAGCTAACATATTTACTAAATTTCTCAACCCTAATAAGAACTCTACATTTTTTATTAACTTGCAAAAACCCCTTTGCTTGACCAATAGTAATAGTAGGTATAATTTCAATTTGTGCATTAAGTTTTGATACAAACTTAAAGGCAAAATGGCAACAGTGCAACCAGTGTCCACTACGCATGGTAAATTATAATCAGGGGTATACCCGTACACTATTAGTTGTCGAACACTATTAGAATTACATGCAGAAGAATTTGTAAGAGTATCAGAGGGAATAGAATTATTTCTTAATGTACACTCTCTCTCCCAATAATATGCATTAGTTATGCCCCGATTTGTGCAAATTCTGCATGGTCTACTAGGGTAAGGACTCTGAAAATGATTATTCTGTATCTGATTTCTGTAATTGGGAAGTCTTTGATAATATTGTCGAGCTGGCAGCCAATTCCTAGGGGCATGATCTTGCCTAAAACGGCGGAAAGGCTGAAACTTTTGTCTATGAGGTTGCATCTGAAACCTAGGAGCAGAAAACTTAGGTTGTTTGTTTACTTGTGAAGCGGGAACTTCAACAAATTGCTTCACCAGTCTATACCAATCCGTTGTATTTTCCGAGGAATTAACATTTATAGCATTCTGATACTCGGGTTTTAACCCATTAGTTAATCCCTGCAATAAGATGGTCTCACATAAATGCAACCTTCTACCTATCTCCACCTTTTTACTAAAATACTCCTCTAATTCGCTTAACTTATCCAATTTCAAAGTTGTGAAATCGGAAAACTTGGGACATTTTAAATCAATAAATTTCTCAACAAGGATGTTAGCAATCTCTTTATAATTCTTACAATCCAAACACTCATTGATGTACACTTTGAGCGCTTCCCCCTTTAAATATTGTGATATTGAATTGAACTTCAAATCATAATTTTTGTTTCCTTTTTCACAACTCTGATCAAAGTAACTCCGCCATTGCTGTATTTCCATACCAGAATCGGGATCAAAAGCAACAAACTTAGATTCAGCCATTTTTTGATGATTTTTATGAATTTGAATATAGGATGTACTCCTGCTATCTTTAAAATATTCAGATCTCACCAACATTTAACGAAAATATCCCCCCATCAAAAATTAAGAATATAAAAATTGTGACAAAAGAAATTTACTGCATACAAATAAATCATAAAATCAAGAATAATTTAATCTAAAAACGTTATATTTCACCCATATCAAAAACTGAATTTTCAGAATCTGGTATCTTTCTTACGACTTAAATGCTTAAATTTTAAGAACGAATATAACTTTTTTAGAATAAGATATTTTTAACAATAATTAAATTCATTTCTTCAGAACAACAATAATAATAATAAACTCTATGAAAATAATAACAATAATAAAATAAATACGAATCAAAACATTAAAAAACAACAATATCACTTATATTTTGGTTTGTTTTTCCCTGGCCCCACTTCAATACCTGGCATGCCGATCGGGTTTATTTTTGTCACCATTTAATAATTCGATCCACCTATTTTTTATTCTCTAGAATTATAGATCTAACTGACACCTTCACCTCTGAATGCGTACCCGAGACCCTGACCACCTTTTGTCCCCTTTGCTATCGTAGAATACTTGAAAACAGGCAGATTTGTTTCACTGTCCACATGAATGTAGCTAAGAATACCATTAATCTTCACGACAAATCCTGTCGACTTATTTCCGTACTGTCACTATTTAAGGATTAAAGATGATGTATTGCAGTAGCAGTTACATTTTTATAGAAATGTTTTTCTAGATGCTGGATGTCATTTTGTGATACTCAGCCGAGTTTGGTTCCACGCTAGGAGTTTCAAGGTGCAGTCGTCGTATTCATAGCAGATGTAGGTGTGGATAGACAGAATAAATACTCGAGAAAATCACCAAAAGGCTTTTATTTGCAGCTTAATAGGCTAGGCGGAGAACCTCTTTCACAGTTTATCCGTCCTTTCAAGATCTTAAGACAGGCTCCAATTATTTAGGACGTTATAGCAGCAGCTTATTAGCTTATTCAACTCGAAGACAAAATAAAGGCATTAAAAGATGTTAGAATTAATCATACTTAATCATCAATTAAGAAGCAGTATCCAGGAAAATATTTGATCTCCCTTTCACCAATACCAGCTATGTATTCGAATGATTTAGGAGCTCGGACGCCAAACAACACTCTTGGGGTCTTTTTTTCGTCTGCCGTTTGAAAACACGGACCGCGATATATGGTTTCGACGAGAGTATGAACACAGAAATCACGTGACGGCCAATTTTCCAATGGGGGACAGGGATTCTTTAACGGGAGAGGTCAGAATTTCAGGGAGAAACGGTTTCCTGTCCAAAAGCGCGCCAACGAAATTTCGAGATTTTTCCATCATGTTTTGTAGACTAGCTGTGCACCGGATGTGTTTTAAGATAACTGATTATTGTTAATTACTGAATCGAGGCTCTGGAATAAATTTTACGTTTATGAAAAGGAAAGAAATAAAAATAAGAGAAATGATTTATTGATTTTGGATTAAAGCCAAAATGGAATTCGAATAAAATGTGTTACATTTTAAAATAAGAAAAATATTTATGATTTTGAGAGGTACATTTAATATCGGAAATTATTAAAATAAACACACTTTTAGAGACTTTTAGGAATTTAGAAATATAAAAAGGAAAGAATACGGGTTTTTAGAGGGATAAATATTGGGAAGCTTTTATAATTTAAAGATAAAGAGGCAATTTATTTAGTTAACTACTCGCCATTATATATTGAAATTAGATATGAGGTTTTTGGAATAAATATAGTTAGGATACATTAATAAACGTAAAAATAAAGGGAATAAATATTATAGAGTAATTTAGAATAGGATGGGATAAAAATAATTTAGCGGATCGCGATACATTTAAAATTTGTTATATATATATATATATATATATAATAAAATAAAATAAAACAAATAAATTTAAATATACTATTATTAAATTATAAATATTTAATAAAAGAATTAAGAGTTAAGAGAAACGTTTAAATCGTCAAACACACTTCTTTAATTTGACGCTTAAAACACAATTTTAATCCTACTTAAGATTTTTTTTTAATTTCTTTTAACGAAAAATTAAAAATATGCAAGCACAAACACCATACATTTTTATTTTACATAATTGGATAAAGATATATAGTACGGAGTAAAAGTATATTTTTTTAATCTAAAACGAAAAAAAAATATTTTTATTTCATGTAACAATTTGTTTCTCAAACAATTAAAATTCATTTCTGAATAAAAAGAAAATGCTAATTTTTAGCGAGACCAATGATTTTGTATGTGATCTTAACCAATTAAAAAAATGCTAATCTAAAGACGTATTTTATGCTTTATCTTACAATGTCACTATTAATGAGTATTTAAATTTTTTATCAATTCTTTGTTGTCATAAAGGATTTAGTTTACACTTTAATAAAAACTGCACATTTCCCATTCCGTATGTAAATATCCTACTTATTTAGTTTTTTCAGGGAGTATGTATTTTTATAGGTAAAAAAAAATCAACGAGGATCGCTTTTGAAAATGTATAAGGCATGAAAGTATTGTTTAATTTGTTTGAAAAAATATTTCTAATGTTTTATGTAGTCTCATTTCATATTAGTACCATAAAACAATGTAAATCGTTCCTTAGCAGCAAAAACATACTAGGTCAATATTGGCTACATTTTGGCTAAAGATGAGACATTAATTAATTATTGGAATTAAATGTTGTTGAAAAAATAGGGTGTGAGCATACTAGTTTTATTTCAAATATTGGTTCAATATTGGCAAGAAATATTTACCCATTATAAAGCTTATATATGTAGCAATAATGAAGTTTCATTGGAAAAAGTTCCAATGTAAAGCCTTTCTTTGCAATATTTGCATTTCAATGGAAATATTTTCAAAGTAAAGCCAATATTTTTGCAATATTGGCATCACATTGGAAATATTTTTTTGACGAAATGATGATATTGACCCAATATTTATTTTATTGGTTGTATATTTACTAAATATCTCTTGCTAATCATGGTACAATTTTGGCAAACATCAACAGCACAATATTTCATCCCATGTTATGCAATATTTGTCCAATATTGGGTTAACACTAGGGATAGATTCGGGATATACCACTTATTATCGGCACTAGTCTATACTGAAAAAGTACAAAAGTACTGGAAATAACTCATATAAAGTTGAAAAATATATTTTAATTCAGCAGAAGAAACAAACTCTTATGATTAAAAAATTGTGAATACAAGCATTATTATTCAAATGGATGGATTTTCAAATACCAACAGTTACGAATTTTAAGTAATCGTCATGTTTTAAACAGGAATGACAGCCTTTGAAAGTCCTTTATAAATGTTATGACGTGATTTTCAGTAGCTTTTAGAAATTCGCAGTAATGAATTAAATATATGTTAGAAACGTAACGGTTACTCTAAATCCATTTTGGCATTTTTTAATTTTTACTTTTAGTCTAAAGCTGAAAGCGTATTCAGCTATAAAATGTAGACAGATCTGTTTTCTTTTTACAAATTTACAAATATAGTTGTTTGAAAAATCAAACACTTTCAATACGTCATACTAATAATATTTGTAAATATCTACAAAAATACTGTCGGAAGTCGAATCAAAGTAACAGTTTTTTGTTCCTTGGCTGTAATGTGAATATAGAAATTAATAATTACTACTACTAAGAATATTTCGCTATAATAAAATTACACAACGTAAATACAGAAAACAGAAGGACGAAACTGAACTGATTCTGAAACATAAAAATATATATAATTTCGTAAAATATTACTTTTTCATCTTCTTCAATCTAAATCTGAGTGGTATCTAAAAGAACTAAATTCAAGCACAGTGGAACCTCATTACACGGAATCCGTTTTATGCAGGTTTTCCTCTCATTAGCTACAATATCTTTGAAGGATGAATCATCTTCCTTTCATAAAGAAACTGAAATTTTTTCGTTTAAAGCTGGATTCCTATATATGTATTGTTTTTTTCCTTTAATCGGGTAAAATTATTCTAAATCACCCAGGTTATTAAAATAGCGTAAATATGAATTTCCATTAAATAACAGAACGCATTGATTGCAACGAAATATAGTGTTATCGTTAAGTCAATGGTTCGTTTACATCTGCTGTTTTTATCAATAATTTTCTAAATATTCTCTCTCGTGGATTGTAAATGAATAAAATTGAGGAAGAGGTACTTTCTTACTAAATAAAAAAAAATACAATGATTCAGTTTCTTATGATTTGCAGAATTCTATGATTAAATAAAGCAAACTTTACTATTCAGAAATAGTCGTACTAAAAATTAGGATGTCTCTATGTATCCAGTTTTAATGTAGAGTTGCGGGAAAACGTAGCACCCCATCCTATTGTGAGAAGCATTTTTTGCAGTGGAAAATTAAAAACCCCAGTCAATAAATAAAAATGGCTTCTATTAAATTATATGCATGATATATATTTTTGGGAGTAGTCTACATCGTAAACTTACCATTTTCCCCCCAAATGCATTATTTAATTATATATACTAATAAATGAAAAAAGTTTGTCTGTCCGTGTTGTGTGTGTCTGTGATGAATAGGGACATCTGCAGCACGTAGACGTAAGAAAAATTGGATGAGGTAGTTTCCAAGTAATTCCAAGGCAGGTCCGAATGCACCTAAAGCTCATATTTCTTTTTTATATATAATTAGCCGAGATATTAATTAAGAAGAACAACGAATACTGATAAAAATGTCATTGTTTTCTTCAAAATAGCGCGCGGTGGCCAGTCAGGAGATCGCAAAGCAAAGAAGCTACGAAAACTGCTCTTTCTTTCGCATTTTTCAAAGCCCGTATCGGCTTAACGAGTAAAAAAATAGGGAAATAACAAATAAATATACACTCGACTATCGTACGCTAACCTTTCAAACGGTGTAATCCGTTAAAAAGTAATAATAACAACTCTTTCAAAAAAATTATATTCGTAACGTCTTTTTCGTTTTCTTCCGCGTTTATTTTTAACCACCAATCAGCTTAGCTATTTAAAATAAAAAACAAAAATATATCCATTTAACCATCGTACATTGTCCTTTAAAAGGACATCTTTGGTTTAAAACAATATTAATATTAACCCTTTAAAAAATTCGTTTCCTAATATGACTTTCAAGGTTTTCGGTGTTTCAGCATTGTTTAAAAATCTACACCGCCTCTGTAAAACAAAACACAGAAAGACAAATAATATCTACGTACATTTTCCTTAAAAATGGCGTAATTCGTTTAAAAACTTATTAATATTAACCCCTTCGAAAAAAATTATTTTCGAAAGTACATTTTGCGACTTTCGTTTTTTCTGCACAAATTAAAATTCTGCGTAGGCTTTGAAAACCAAAATAAATGAGAAAAAAAAAAAAAACATACCCACTTCATTAGCATTAAGATTCCTTTCTAACTTCGTCTTCAGTTTAAAAAAAATATCTATTACTAACCCATTCAAATAAACTTCTTTCTGGGAGTCACTTCAGTCTTTTGACATGCATTTCGCGTGTTAATACGTTCTTTCTATTAGAGCCGCCTTTTTTACCACGAAATATCAGAATTTTAACACAAGTTTTTTTTTCTTTCTTTCTTTTTTTTTTTTTTTTTTTTTTTCCAGAGTCATTGAATACATAGTTTATATAACACTATAAGGCGCTGTTTTATCCATTATTTATGTTTTCTAAACGAAAAATTGGTAAGACTCGAAAGTGCAATATTTCTATATGTCCGAAATTAAATCGGCTATCACTGTGGCAGGACCCTTACGGGCCGATTGCTGACACCACTGCTGTCACAGGGTGTGTAACAGGCGCAGCCTGCCCATTCTATGCGGCCGAAGACAGTGGGGTCCCTAACCCTAGGTTCGTTTGGAAATATTTTAGTTTAAAAATAAAAGCGTTGTAACAAATTTTAACAGCATAGTGCCATCTATCGATGATACTTGGAATTACAACAAGAAGTATACTTAAAACCTAATCCATACATTAATTTTCTGCAAGAATATTTTTTTAATATTGATAATGTAATTTTAAATGTGACTAACCTTTAATGTTTATTATTATTATTAATTCTTTAAAAAAGATTGCCGAAATCTAAACATTTCGTCTGCATCAGAAATTGCAATATTATCTTAATATATTGTAAATATAACTATGAAATTATTTTTCGTGTGTTACATACAAAATTATTAAAACGCCATTTTTAAAAACCTTTATTTCCTTAAGCTAGAGACTATTACAACGGAGCTTACAGCAAATTATTTATTTTGTTACTTGTTACTCTAGGAGCTTAGACAACCGTTAGAAAATATTTAAAATAAATCCAAATATTCTTAATCTAACAATGCTCTGAGTATTCAACATGTTTTATTGATCGAGAAATACGGAACTGAAGGAAGTTATTTTAAGGATGAAAGAGTTTAGATGAATTATTGAATGCTCTGAAATATTCCGAGATAAAATATAAAAGAGGTTAATATAACAGGCATAAGTTTTGCTTAGTAATATTTCTATAAATTAATTTATTTAAAAAACAAATAATTTCATTTTAATTATAATAGTCTCATTCTCATAATTTGAAAACTTACTTAAACTTTAAATTTTAAATAACATAAAATAATTCAGGAAACAAGCAAAAACTGTTTTGTGAAACTGTTAAACCTTTACTTCATCGTGTATCATATTTGATACATGGATCAGTCAACTAGTATTTGCACCAATTCCGGTTTCTTATTAAAAAAAATATAAATGTATTTAAATCGATTTTAAATCTATTCATTGTAGTTTTTATTTATCTGAAGAACAGCTAGAACATTAATCTATGATTTAGCAGTGCGAAATTTCGAAATATTTTTTTTTCATTGTATTGGTGACAGAACAAAACTTTTTGAACTTCGTTACACAGAACACAAATATGGTCCTTAAAAAAATTGTCTCAGATTCAAAAATGTGCTCTGCTGGTTAGCGTATCAAAAACTTTTCTTTATTAAGAAACATGCCAAATAAAATTTTGATTTCATTATTTTTAAATTTTCAAAAACAGAAGCCCGGCCTTACTTGTCTTTGTTACAAAGAATAATTCATTGATTCGCATAGAAATAACTGCTACATCTTTACCCAAGTACTACAAATTTACATAAAATGAATCTTCTTCCACGTGAAGAGTAATTAGATGTATCGCATGATACCAATTATTAATAGCTACTTATATTCTAATTATAGAACTGCATTTTAGAACTGCTATGCTAAATATTCCATTCTTTTTTACAAAAATATTATTCGTGAGAAGCAGTATTTTTTTCTATTGCTATGTATAAATAATCAAAATGTAAACCTGAAAAAGTATCTGGTAAATGTAGGGTCTTTATTAATTTGAGTGTGTTTTGCGCCATACCTGCCAAACTGCTTTGAATAGCTCTATCGCATTTTATGCCACTTGTGTAACGAAATTTTTGTGGAAAATATATTTCAAAGGCGGCAAAAATTCAGCTACTTTGATAACTCTGTTGGTACAAAACGCATTCGAATACGAAATTAAGAATTTTTGAAATGTGAACCGACTTAAAGAGCATCCTGCATGCCGGCATTCGATATTCTTGTAAATAATATTCGTCAATATTCAAGCTTAATTTTTATTTCGTCAAAATTCAGAACGTTGGATAACTCTGTTGGTGCAAACCGCACTCGAATACGAAACTATATTAATATTTTTAAAGAATTTTTTAAATGTAAACTGACTTTTAACCCCTTAACGGTCGTGCTCGATAAGCGTTGGCTACTTTTTTAAAATTCAAATTGTTTGATTGTCCCTACTGTTTTGAAGTTGAAATATTCACCTGATTTAATAGCAAATGCAATAATGACAGAATAAAGCCAATTGCACTGTTTTAAAAAAACTGGTGGGAATCACGCAATCTGAATTTAAAAAAAGTATGCTACACAGCCCGTGAATATCACGGGTACGACCGTTAATAAGTTAAAGAACATCCTGCATGCCGGCACTCGGTATTCTTGTAAATATTATTCTTCAGTATTCGAGTTTAATTTTTATTTCGTCAAAATTCAGACCTTTTGGATAACTCCGTTGGTGCAAACCGCACTCAGATACGAAACTATATTATATATTTTTAAGAATTTTTTTAATGTGAACCGACTTAAAGAACATCCTGCATGCCGGCATTCGATATTCTTGTAAATATTATTCGTCAATATTAGAGTTTAATTTTTATTTCGTCAAAATTCAGACATTTTGATAACTCTGTTGGTGCAAACCGCACTCAAATACGAAACCATATTAATTTTTTTAAAGAATTTTTGAAATGTGAACAGACTTAATCCTACGCCTACCACACGGGTTCAATGGACCCGACAGGTACTTTCAAAATAAGTACTTGAACCAGAATTTGTTTCATAAAATAAGCTAAATATAAACCACAGAAAACTAAAGTAAATAAAAAAGTTAAATACTTTTAAATAAAAATTCTGGTGTGAAATATTTTTATCAAGGTTGAGTAAAATTCTCGGTAGTTCTAGTGTTAAGGAACATCCTGTATTTCGGCATTCAATATTCTTGTAAATATTATTCGTCAATATTCGATTTTTATTTTTATTTCGTCAAAATTCAGGAACTTTGATAAATCTGTTGGTGCAAACAGCACTCAAATACAAAACAATATTAATTTTTAGAATTTTTGAAATATGAACCGACTTACGGAACATCCTTTATGCCGGCGTTCGATATTCTTGTAAATATTATTCGTCAATGTTCGATTTTCTCATAAATAAGTTTTAGCCGTCAGTTTCTTAACACGACTGGCTTTTTTCTGTTGTATTCTGTGTATAAGTGGAATGTTTATTTACTAATAACTGATCTTTGACTTTTTTGTGTAATTTACATGAACACAAATTAAACATTCAAATAAATGGGATGTGCAGAACTTTGATCTCTAAACTCATACTTTTGGTTTACCTATCCATATTAAAGGTATTAAAAGTTAATAATGAAAGTTGACATTATTCGTCGGCACTCGATATTTCTGTAAGTACATAATAACCTTCAAATTTTTAACATAATTGCTGTCTTTCTAGAAAATATTTAATTATTACTGACAGATCACTGAAATTATAGGCCCAATTACTAAGCGATAAATTTAAAAATTCTTCTAACTTTGACATGATTCCATTATTAATATTGGATAGCAATCTGACAAAGCAATAATTTAAGGGTTAGTAAGCTTCAGGCTTTAAAAATAATTTTATATTTCAACAGTAAATTAGAATGTTAATTGTTAGCTGCTTGTAGACAAACACATTGTTCAAGGTTTAGAAATAAAATTCTAAGGAAAAAGAAACATAGAATGGCTAATTATTAGACAAATATCTGAAAATATTTTCCTAAGTTCCACGCATTAGAATTTAACATTCATTTAAATGATAATTGGGATATTTTCATTATTAATATTTATACATTGTTCTTATAAATACAACTGAAATGTAAATGAGATTCATGTTTTAAATAGCTTAAGTTTTAATAATGAACTAAAAGGAGAATTATCGGAAGTTTAATTGTAGATGTATTTTGAAATGTTTTTCTTTAAATATAATGAAAAATGTACTACATTCCAAAGGTCTTTTAATTCATAAACTGGAGCCAAATCAATAAAAAGATCGTTTATTCATCCATTTTTACCAAAATCAAAAGAAATGACAGATGTTTGTATGATGATACGTTTTAAGAGTGTTTCGTAAGAGAAATCAAATAAAAAAGTAAAAAAAAAAATACAAAGATTGGTATAAAGCCAGTAAAAAGATCTTTCATTAATCAATTTCTTTAAAATATAAAAAAAATACTGTATATAATAATGATAAACTTTTTTTTAAACAATTAAGATAAATGCTCAATACAAATTAAACTTTTTTATGAAATAACGTAGAAAAATTTCATCATTAATACTGGATAATACAGAGCAGTAATTAAAATTTTTACGAACATTAGGAAAGAAATAGCTTTATTTGTATTAGCAAATTAAAGTGACAGTTTTAGGATATAACTTTTCAGATATACTTTTTTAGTATTTCGTAATGGAAATCTAATGAAAATGTACCTCGCAGTATAAAGATAAAATTTAGCGTCAGAATTTGGTAGAAAGTTAGTTAGAAATCATTTATTCATTCATTATTGAAACAGAAAATGAATAAGACATGGAAACTATAATAGATTGAAACTATAATATATTTAAAGTGATAATTGTCTGACTTTCTATACGGATATATTTTTTACATGTTCCATAACAATAATCTAAATCTAAAAGCCATTCTAAAAAATTATTTTTGAAGCAGAAATTTCTACAAATTTAGCAAAAAGATTTTCATTCCCCAATTTTTCTGAAAGCAAAAGAAATGACAGATGAAAACTAGATTGCACTATGTATTATTGAAAAAATAACTTTTCAAAACTATTGAAATAAATACACATCCCAGATACACTCGCCAACATGACTTGATGTGAAATATCCACTTCCCAGAACTAAACTTTTCTTCACGGTTTAAAAACTCCTTCTGATAAAAACCCCAAACCTCCCTCCAGCCCAATAGAAAATATTCCGCATGGATGATGCTTGTTTGGCAACTTCAAGCTAGAGACATATTGATCGCTGTGTAACCAGGCAAGCAGATCCCCTACCTTATACAAAGATTCGCTTGATTTCGGAGACCGAGAAACGTTTTATCGTCAATTTGAGATCTGCAGAGCGAGATATTTCGAGAACAATCATATCAAAAGGAAGTTTGCTTTCGGGCAATCTTGCTAATAACACTGAGTTTATTTTTTCTCCTGATTTCTACGACAGTTGTAGCATTTTTGTGTATTTATAGCTCTTCTTTCATATTAGTACGAAGATTTCGTGCCATTAATTTGTTCATTGACCAGTATTTATGAACTGATATCACATGCACATATATACATATATTTACAATTTTAGATGTAGACTAAAGAATGTTCCGGGAGATTTTTTTCCTGCATTTTTATTCCAAAAATATATTTTCAGAAAGAATTTTATTTTATTAACCCTTAACGAACGAATTCTGCCATATTCACGACAACCAATTTTTATTCTTTAAATGTGTTGTTTACAATTATTATTGTAATTTTTGAATTATTTAATTGCTGAAATTTTGAGATTAGATAACTCGAATTTTTCTCTGCAATAATACTGGTGTCCAATTACAAACAATATATTTGGACAATAAAAATTGGTTGTTGTGAATATGGCGGCATTCGTTTGTTAAGGGTTAATTGCAGTTCTGAAAAGGAAAAGAATTAAATGCATGATAATTAACAAAATGTTTCTTGATTTTGAAAGCATAAAACATTTTACCGTTCCTTTGAGACCTGCAGTGAGAGACGTTTCCAGAACAATAATATAGAAGTAAGGTTTGCTATTGTATAATCTTGCTATAACATTGAGTTTTTCCTTGAATTCTGCAATGGATTTAGACTATTGTACTTTATGAGCTATAGTTTCATTTTAAATTTTGCAACTCCAATTTAATAACTCCACAGAACACGTAAATTCTTAGTGATGTTCGTTGATTTTAAATGTGCTACAAAATTTCACTTATATTTATATACCATACTAGTTGATACCCGTGACTTCGTTCACGCAACATTTACAGAAGAATAAATGCATTAAGTAAACAAAATATTTCACTCCCGATAATTAAAAACGTAAATAATTAACTAACTCTTTAACACATTTCATAGGAGACAATACGGTATTTCTATGTTATAGGACCTTGAAATTTTGTGCTAAATAATCGCGAAGATGAAATTGCAACCAATACAAAAAGGAGGTCCAAATAATATCATGGAAATCGACAAATTGGGTAAAATCAAATGTCAATTATATTTGATAAACAATTTTAATTTTAACGCCTTTGTATAACGTTTTAACACACTGTTAAAAATTTGCAGCAAACTCTCCAGTCATTTGACCGTTTTTGTAGAAAACGGTTACATAACAGTAATTTTACTATATTCTAACCGTATTATTGCTCATTTTATGGTCAGAATATATTTAAATTGCGGTTATGTAACCGTTTTCTACAAAAACGGTCAAATGACTGGACAGTTTGCTGCAAATTTTTAACAGTGCAGCCATCATTCAAAATAATGAATTGGAAATAGTATATGCTTTTCTTTATATTCAATTCTGCCGCCTTAGTTTAATGAACAGCTGAAACGAATTTTATATTCAAATGACAATATGTTGACAGACGATTTTTGTTCCGCAGAATAAATTGATTCATGAAGTTTGAATGTGTGAAAATGTGTTTTTATTTTCCGGTTAATTTACTGAAATCAAGATGTTGTTTTCACCATCTATTCAAATTGAAAATAAATTCTGTTTCACAGTTTTAATGAGAAAATGGCATAAAAAATATATTGATCTGTTTTATTTCTCCTTTTTTTAATCCACAAATATGGAGTAATTTATTTGCTGTTTTTAGAGAAATTTCGTTAAAATTTACAAAAAAAAAAAAAAAAAAAAAAAAAAAATTACATTTCGGAATCTAATTCAATTTTTGAAATTCTGAGAGTTTGTGTGACATCCTCAGATGAATTATAACCAGTGTTAAGTAAATCGCGTTGCGTTCGATAGTCTAATAGAAGTAGTTGCGAAATACAAACAGAGAGTCAGATTTTAATATAATAGATTCGTGATCCTTTTTCCTTTCTTAAAGTTATGATGTGATTTTTAGCAGAAAATTCTCATCTGTATGTAACTGATACGCATGCTTAATAATCAGTATCTATATAAAAATTGATTTAATGTTTTTGTTTTAAATATGGCGTGTAGCCCATCTACTTTCTATACATATTGATTCTTGTCTTATTATTAATGTACGGATTGATTCACGCTCCTTTTAAAACATATTTGAAATTTCCCGTTTTATTTCAAATATGTCGTCACTTTTACCCTCAAGAAATCTCTTTTTATTGATATTATTCTTGTTAATTTTCTTTTCCTGACTATCATGATGTAAATTTTAGCATAAAACTCACATCTGTGTGTAACTGATATTCAATCTTATTATTAATCAGCATCGATAAAAAAAAATATATTTCAGTTTTTTAATCTTAAAAATAACACGTCCATTATCTTATGTACTGATATTCATGCTCCTTGATTCATGCTCTTGCTCCGAATATTTGAAAATACATGTTTTATTTATGACGTCATATTTATCCATATTACCTTTTCATAGTTCCACGGTCCAAGCGAAATCTTTTCTTAATAATATAATTATTGTTCATTTTCCTTCTAATTATCACTCAGTCTTTGACAGAAAATCTCTTCTCAACGTAACTAATCTTCATACTTCATGTATAATAACAAATACTTCATATTTTCGTTTCAAATATCATAGCAATTTTTGAATTCTTTTGAATTCTTTTTTTACATGGAAATCGTTCAATTAAGAAATAATCCTTGAGGACAAATTATTATTCCAAGTTTTATATTTGTTGGCAACGATAATGCTTAGAAACGTAAAAAAATCCATTGATTCTCTATGAAAATAATGAAATTTTTAATTATTAAGAAGAATATTTGAAATAAATAAATAAAATCTAGCCTATATTCATTTCTGGGTTATAATCCAAAGATACAGGGGCATTAAATCCTCCGTTTTGACGTTTATTTCAGTCAAATATTCACACACACAATCACATTTATAATATTAGGATTTACTCGCGTAATTTGCACCCCCGCGTATCTTACGCACCCCGTACTTTTGAATGAAATTTGCGTAAAAAATAAAGATTCGCACGATTTCGCATCACGATTATGGGATAATATGAGATAATAAAACTGCATGTATCCTCATAGATTTCATTTTTCCATATTTCAGTTTAGTTATTTAAAATAAAATATACTTCTTTAATTATTTTCCGGCGATATCTTTCCTTCAGCTGCAGCACAAATGTGTGTAGATGGTATTACAACGGATAAAGCAATATCATGTATGATATAATCTGCAATATTATCTATGATATCATTTGCAATATCATCTGTGATACATAAGTGCTGATTAGTTTACACTGAAATTTTCTTATTCCTGGTAGAGTGTTTTGTTGCATATAACAGTAAAATGACAGATGGAGGAGAATTTGGTGTGAATATAACACTTATTAGCTTATAGGGTAAATAGTAATATACGTTAATAAAAATACATAATACTGAATTTTCTGGCCGCGTATCTGGGAAATAAATCTCATAAAACATGTTAAGGTGTTTTCCTGATTCAAAGTATAAAAAAGTTTTTTGCATATTTTATTGTAGAATATCACCCAAAAATACATAAAAAAAGATTATATTGTCCCAACTCAAAAATGATCTATGAACTTTTAAACTGTTATAAATTTTGTTTAGTTTTAACTGTTCATATATTAAAATGTTATAGTCATCCTTATTGAATGTCATTTCTCTATTTTTACTGAGATACCTTTCGAGATAAAATAATTTTATAAAAACAAACTCGCATATTTTTCGCGCCCCCATCCCTTTTAGAACAGAAAAATGGTGAAAAAAAAAGCGCAAAATACACGAGTAAACACGGCATGTATTTGTTCGTATATGTGTGTCTATATATATATGTATGTTATGTAGTATATCATAGCTGCCAACATTTACGCTTTTTTTCTTACTACTAAAATTTAATCGTAATTTTTGCATTATTTTATAGCCAAATCTTCTATTAAATAAAGAAGTAAAAGTCTTAAATTTTAGTGGCTTTCCTAAGAAAAACAAACATATGATCACATTCATTCCAAGCAAATTTTCAATACGATTAAGCATGTCGAATATTACATTCTATATTTTGAAGTATTTATAAATGTAAATAATATTTTAAGCTACCTATAAAACAAACATTCTATTGCTTTTAATCTTCAAATATTCTACGCATTTATTTAATTTACTGAAAAGAATAATATTTATAAATAAATGCAAAAATCTTTTACTGAAACTTTTTCGGAAAACAGAACTTTTATCGCCAATTTGAGATCTGCGGAACGAGTTATTTCGAGAGTTTGCCTTTGGGCAATCTCGCTAATAAAACTGAGAAAATTATTTCTGATGTATGACAGATTTAGTATTTTTGTATTTTAAGAGTGCTTTTTTAAAGATCAAATTTCGTACTATCAATTGATTCATTGCGTATCATTCATAGTGCACTGATGCCACTTGAACATATACAGGATATCCTATAAAGCTGTTCATATTTCAAAAATTCATAAAAAAATTATCAAATATTCTTATCGGAGTGCAATTTAGACTATAAGACATACTAATATGTCGGGTGATTTGTGGAGAAAAAGTAGTTAAACTTTTTCTATTATTTTTTCTACAAATATTCCAAATATTTGCAAGTTTTACCGTGCAAATCACACTCTTAAAATGTGGTTTTAAAATGTGTTATAAGTTTTTAAAATGTGAACGCACCTATGGGACTCTTTGGCCTTTTTTTTTTACGACAGAATTTACATTTTGAGAAGTGTTATGGTGTAAACTACACTCGATACGACAATGTCTTAAATTTGATTGAATATTTTAAATCTGAACTTATTTGTGGGTCTAATTGAATTTTTTTTCTATTCTCAGAAAATATCCAAATCTTTGAAGTCTTATTGTACAAACCACACTCAGATGTGTTTATTTATTGTGAATTATTGAAATGTGAAACTTATTTTGAAGCATCCTGTATGTGCTTGCAATTTTAGTTGTCTCGAATAACATTTTAGAATAACTATATTTTCTTTATTTTTATTCAAAATAATTTTAGAATTTTTTGTATGATAATTACACTAAAAGACAAATAGGGAATATGGCTATTTTCTAAAATAATCTAAGATTTTCTAGGGAAAATACCATGAGAACAATCATATAAAAATGAAGGTAACCTCAGTAAGTTTTTGCTTATAGCATTGAAAGATCTTTTTAACACTTTCCAACCTAGTCGAAAAACGTTTATGACTTCGGTTTGTCTGGCCGTTTGCCGCCTGGCCGTCCGTCCGCGCTCTAATTCTCTAAATATACTCGGATTTCCCTGAAATGTTTGTATGTTATTCACGTTTATTATAGAATGATCCCTAATAAAAATGAAGTTTGTAGCACTTATAGTTTATTTAGAGGTCCTATCAAAATTATTTTGTTACATTACAGTCAATGGGGAAAAAATCTTTTCAAGCACATGGTCACACAAAAGAATTCTGTTACACAATGTTCTATTTGGGGGGGGGGATTGCTTGCAGCGTAATTTAATGATATTTCACTATTTCAATCAGAGTTGCAATTTATATGCATAACTGAGGTGCACTATAAATTGCTAACTGAAAAGTATGGAGTGCATTGCGTTTATCGTTCTTTTACAGGGACACACAAAATAATTCGATTACAGTCTTAATGCGATAATTACAGTCTATATGTGATAAGTACGTTTTCAACTTTGGTTTGCGTTTTTAAGTTTATAACTAAATTTTTGCATAGTACATGGTGTGTATAAATTGTTTTGATCATATACAGAGCTACACAAAAGAATTCGTAATTTTTACTGACTGTAAAAGTAAATTTATTAAGGGTATTTTTAATTGTGTTACGCATATTTCCTGCTGAACTATATTTAGAAGACTTATAAAAGTTTGTGCAATATAAATAAATTTATATACAGGACTACGCAAAGAACAAGATACATTGTCGTTTATGTTTGGTAATGGCTGGAAGTAAGTTTTAGGCTGCCTTAGGCGTTTTTTACCTGAATTAAATTTTAGCTTAATATGTGGTGTGTACAAAACTCTTTAGATAATATACTGGGATGTACAAAAGATTTCGAATACATTTCCATCGATTAGCGAATATTGCTAGATGTGAATTTTCTAACTGAACTAAATTTTATCATGCTATGTAGTATATCGTCAAATCTATAGATCATATACAGGACTGCACAAAATAATTAGACTATTTTTTCACTAAGAAATTTAACTGATAAAACTGGATTTTAAAATGTGTTATGTTTCCTAAACTGTTTACTACATATCTTCTTTTACTTATTTAACGGTGAAGTTTCGTTAGAGTTTTCTGGGTGTGTTGGAAAGTGTTTCATAATTTATGATTTCCGCTTGATTTTTCGTTTCTATTTTATTTATACGGCTGTTTTACCTTTTTGTTTAAAGAGTCGTACTTTGGTATATAGATTTCATACAATAATTGGTTCATTGGTTAGTATTACGAACTTATGGTCTATGAACTTATATAAGTTTTCAGAATTAAATGTTCCCTCGAAAAAATATTATTAAAAAAATCTTAGAATTTATTGTCTGATAACTATATTGGTTATTTTCTAAAACAATGTACATAGAAAAATGTCAAAATAATCAATTTTTCTAAGGTTATCGACTAATCTTTTTATTCGTGATAACTTATTAAAAGTATTTAACCAATGATAAACTAACATCAATTTTTACAGTTCCAGGACTATATTTGAATGTGAAACAGCATCCAGATTGTTGGCTTCTATGCTTCCATATATTTATATTAGGGTGGAGCGAATTTTACTATACGAAACTATACTACTAATACTAATGTTTTAAGAATTAACTATTGGTGAACAATAAGAAATGACATCCTGTATAGAGCTAATGCTATCAGAAATAAAGCACGCCAAAATCCAGTAAAAATCATTTTAACATCAAAGAAAATAATCATTTACAAAACAATCCAAGGAGGTTTTTGAGAAATATCTTTTACAGATCTTCTCTGTTCACCCCCCCCCCCCCGTCCTGAAGCGGAGTCTAGTAACAAAAGAAGCAAACCTCCACCACTTTTTCTGAATAGTTATTGTCTCCTCATTTAAAAGCAGAATTAATAAGGCAATAGTTACTATTCAGAAAAAGTAGTGGAAATTTGCCCCTGCAGTAATTGAGCTCTAATCTTATTGTGGTTTAGCAAATTTCGTAACTTTCATCCTTCATTGTGCTACAATTCTCAGAAATAGACAGATAGACAGACAAAATAAATGCTATAATTTATTGTTACATAGTTTCAATTTTACGACAGTTAGCAGTATACCAGTGGATAAAACAATTAATTCGCGTATATTATAACCTTAAAACCCACAATTGTAGATTTTTATTCGAGATAGTTTTGTTATAAAATATTGCTGTAGAACGATATGATAACTCCATGTTACTTTAAAACCATACACAGTAATATACACGTTATGAAAAGTTAATAAAAATCCATTTATTGAAACAAATTACAAACATTAACAGTAGACAAATAACTGATTCATGCAGATTATGAGTCTAAAGTTTTATTGTAGATATTTTTGTAAACACATTTCTTTAAAAAGACATGAAAATTGCATGCTACTTTAAAACCATGCTTAGTAGTACAACTGTAATAAAAAGCTAATAAAAATCCATTTTATAAAACAGACACATTTATATTATATTAGAAATGTTTTATGGTAGTCATCAGTGAAAAATTACAAGAATTATTTATAAAAAGGACAAGAAACGAAACATTTCCAGTTCTTTAGATTTTTTACGATGTTGACATTCGAGAGTTTTGCAATGAAAAACCTTAAAAAGACCAAAATGAAAGAGGAAGTAAACATTAAAAGAGCGAGAGAGAGAAAGTTATCTTCAAATAACATATCTATCATGAAAAACTAAGTTGAAATTACTTTCTTAGAGATTTTATCATTCCAAAGCATTCAGTACCATAAAAAAGGAATGTGTGCTTGAAGCTATTCAATTTTTAAAGGGTACTTATTTTGAAAACTACACAATATTTGAGCTTTAGAAACACATTTTCTTGACCAACGCAACTGCTAGAAAAGCAAAATTCTTAAAGCATAAGAGAATGGACTTTTTTTAACACCTGAAGGAATTTTTTTTATAAGGTAAATGTTTTGTAAAAACTTACAATTTATTGTCTCCTTTAAAAAAAAATAATATCTCCCTTATTAGGATAGGATATAATTTAGTAATAGTATGTACAATTTGAAATGTGTATGCTTATTTTAATTACATATGAAATGCTAAAAAAGCAGAGTCCAAAATACATAACTTCCCACAACAATTGTCTGTTTATTAACAGCTGAAGAGCTTCTTCAAACAAAAATATTGCAATAAATTTAGATTTTTTTAATGATAGAATTTTAAAATATGACTTATAATCGAAATGTATGCAAAATTTGAAAATTTTACAACAAATTTCACAGAAAGGAAATTCATACGTCAAGCTTAGATTATGAGCTTCTTTCCAACGCATTTAGACTACTGTAACAAAACTTCACCATTTAATATGGTGAAAGAAGTAACCAATTCGAAAAATACATAACACATTTGAACACACATTATCAGTAAATACATTCTATCGTCTGAAAAGTATGCTGTTTTGTGCCAGCACTGTATATGATGCAACGTATTTGAATATATACTACATAGTGTGCAAAATTTTAGTTCCGTTAGGGAACGCATAACAGAAATGAGACTTTCAGTTCAACAATTTCCGTAAATAAACAGGAATATAATGTGCAGCCCTGTAACAGATCTATAAAATTTATGCATACCAAGTAATATGATAAAAAAGTTAATTTTAAGCAAAATGTACCACAATTAAAAACGCGCTTCCAACATATATAGCTCATGGACAGTACTGTAATCGAATTATTTGTGCGTCCTTATAAATGAACCATAAACCAACTCCATATTCTACAAGAAATATCTTGTAGTGCACATCAGTGATGTATATCAATTTCAATATGTTTGAAATAGTGTAAAATCATTTAAATACATTTTAAAAGATTTTTACCTCATACCATAATGTAACGGAATTCTTTTGAATGTCCCTGTAAACAAACTATAATGCTACACTCTTAATTTTCAATAGCGAGAATGCCATAGTAGATCTCAATAACATATATGAATTATATGTCAATTCGAGTATATTTATAAGCATTACAGTTCGCAGACAGACAGACGGCCAGACAAACCGAAGTCATTAACACTTTTCAACTATGTTGGAAAGTGTTAAAAACCATAATCTGTTTTACAACATCTGAAAAAAAATTATTAAAATCCATCTGCTAAAGCACACATATATTACATTAAGTTTTTGTTTTACAGCATGGTTCTGTAATAAATGAAAATATTTAATTATAAAACCAATTTGTTTCTGTATAACACTTTCCAACATAACTGAAAAGTGTTTACGATTTTGGTTTGTCTGTTTGCCGTCAGTCCTCCGACTGTCCGTATTCTTATCATGTAATTGATAAATGTTACTGTGTTTTACTGTATGATGCTCGATATTGAAAATTAAGTGTTTAGCATTTCTAGTTCGTTTACAAGTACACTTAAAATAATACCATTCTATTACGGTCGATGGGAAAGAATCATTTGCAGTGCATTAAATGATGTTATACTATTTAAAACATAATGCAATTGATATGAATTTCTCAGTGGAACTAAAACATGCTTTCTATAAAATATGGAGTGCAAAGTATGTATCATTCATTTACAGAGTTACACAAAATTGCCTTCGCGGAAAAATCGTTTGCATTTTATTTCAATGATGTTGCACTTTTTTAAACAAAAAAATCCTATACAGAATACATAAAACATCTATTGAACATTACTGTCTAGGGACGTTAATTTCTCAAATGTTATTTTTAATTGTGTTATACATTTATCTGCTTAACTATATTTGGTATACTAAGAGAAGTTTGAAGAATATAAATAAATTCATATACAAGATACACCAAAAACTGGATACATTACTGTCTGTCAATGGCAATTTATGGAAGTGAGTTTTTAGATGTGTTACGCGTTTTAACCTGAAATATTTTTTCTCTTAATATGTGATCAGCATGCAAATCTGTACATAATATACAGGGCTGTACAAAAAATATCGGCGATTATTGGCAGAAATTAGCCTTTGTGATTGACATTGTAATCTTTGGCAGTTAATTTTCGATATTGAGGGGTCTCCTTCCCGAGTGGTCCTTCCGGACATCGCTACTTAGGCTGGGGTCTTGCCGTATAGTACACAAACCTGCTGGGAGGGGCTAGTTGAGCTTAAACCAGAAGGTAGACTTCCCCACCCGGTTTGATCGTGACCTTGTTTACTTTGATAGTCTGTTTCATCTTATTTAACGGTGAAATTTCGTTACAGTATTTTGGACGTTTTGGAATGTGTTTCATAATCTATGCTTGATGCGTAAGTTTTCTTACTCGTTTTTAATTCCATCTTATTTAAACTGAATATTGAATTGGAGTATGTTTTGCAAAATTTCTTAGCTATGAGTCTATCACCATAGCTCATCATGGTCATAGAGGCACACAAATAAACGCTTCATTTTGTTATATATATATATATATACAGGGTGATTCATAAAAGATGGGCAGAACTTTAAGGGGTTATAGTACACTTAAAGACAAATAATATTAAATAGGAGACTAAGGGTCCCAGACGTATTCCCAAGGAGATAGGGGGCATTAAAGTTTAGGGTCCGAAATTTCAAATGATTATAAAACATGGAAAAATTGGTCGATTCGTTTGCGGTTTTTGCAAAAAATTTTCTTTATGCCAGTATTTTCTTGAAATAAAATTTTAAAGTTCAATTTCAAAAAATGCCGATAGGGGGCGCTTTAGACTTTGGAGTAACAAACAACTATTTTTTAACGTTATTTTTTGTATTTCTTTAAATGATTTCGAAAGCTTAGACTTAAACTTAAATTTTGATCTAAAAATCTGAGTCCTAACGAGTAGTTAAGTAGCGTAAACTGAAATTTGAAATTTGAAACCCTTCTCCCCCCAGAACAAAAATCAGTTATTCCCGATCTTTGTGTCGTAGATTAGGCTCTAACTACTGCCGCGTTTTGCTAAAATTATTCTTTATGTCAGTATTTTCTTGAAAATAAATTTTAAAGAAAATTTTCAAAAAATTCCGATAGAGGGCGCTTTAGACTTTGGAGTAACAAACAACTATTTTATACCGTTATTTTTTGTGTCTCATTAAATGCTTTCTAAAGCTTAGACTTAAATTTTCAGCCCAAAATCTGAATCGTTAGACGTGGTTAAGTTTCTGGGGAGAGGGGTTTGAAATTTCTACTCCTGAGCACAGTTCAGTTTACCATGTCCACACATTGTGTGCTGTGATACGAGGTAAAAAGACACAAATTAGGATTATGTTACCAAAGCATATTTATTAACATGTAATCACAATAAATGTTCAAAATTGTGACCACCAGAGGTTATGCACGCAGAACAACGGCGACGAATGGAACGGCGAACATTCGCGAAAACATCAGGCTTTTCGAGCACTTCCCCTACAGCGGCGGAAAGTCTGGCGACCAGTTCCTCGGGGGATTCAATGGGTGTCTCATACATAAGAGCCTTCAATCGTCCCCAAAAAAAGAAATCGAGGGGTGAAAGATCTGGCGAGCGAGCAGGCCAAGCAACAGGACCACCTCGACCAATCCATCTGTTCGGAAATGTGATGTCCAGATAGTTGCGGACGTCTCGTACGTAATGGGCTGGCGCTCCATCGTGCTGGAACCACATGACCCGCCGGATGCGTGGAGGAACAACGTTTAACAGGTCTGGCAGCACATGTTGCAGAAATGTGAGGTATGTTTTACCGTTGAGGCGTTCAGGAAGAAGGTACGGTCCGATTAGGTGGTCTCCGAGGATTCCTGCCCAAACATTGATGGAAAAGCGTCTCTGATGAGCATGTGGATACGTAGCATGTGGATTGACATCCGCCCATACATGTGCATTGTGTGTGTTAAATGTACCTTCACGTGTGAAGGTACATTCATCGGTGAAAAGCACAGTTCGTCCAAAATGTGGATTTAGCGCGTTCTGCTGCAGAAACCAGCGGGCGAATTCAATACGATTTGGATAATCCCCTGGAGACAGTTTCTGGACTCGTTGCACATGAAACGGGAGCAAATGTTCATCCTTCAGTACCCTCCAAGTCGTGGACTGTGAGGTATCCACCTGGCTAGCCACTGTTCGTGTACTTGTACTTGGCTGCGCCGCTACTACATCCAGAATGGCTTCTGCAACAACTACTGATTCGTCCTTTTTTGCACGACCTGCATTCGACCGGGAAGCGAGAAATGATCCCGTCTCACACAACTGTCTGTGCAAGCGCTCGAAAGTTTTGCGGTTAGGCAACCGCCTGTTAGGAAATCGCTCTCCGTACATTCGTTGTGCCTCTGCACCATTTCCATCTGCCGCTCCGTAAATTAAATGCATCTCAGCCTTTTCCTTATTCAGCTTATTCCTTATTAAGGGCACCATCTTCCGATTCATTACTACAGCGACTTACACTTGACTCACCGTTCAGTGGTTTTTATGCCTGAATCGTGTCGAAATTTTGCATACGTGTTCTTCTTCTTCCCCATTTGACATTTGCATACTTTCTGTTTCCTTCTTCACCCGGTGACTAGCGTCAGGAATGGAGCTTTAACGTTTGCATGAGCGACGTTTCCAACTGTGCCAGTGCCTTTATGAGTGAATTCCGACTATGCAGTCCTTGACGAAAGTTGTATTTTTGCCTCGTATCACAGCACAGAATCGTTGGGCATGGTTAAGTAGTGCAAACTGAACTATGTTCAGAAGTTGAAATTTGAACCCCCTCCCCTCGCTACTGAACCACGCTCAGCGATTCAGATTTTGAGCTGAAAATTTAAGTTTAAGTCTAAGCTTTAGAAAGCATTTAATGAGACACAAAAAATAACGGTATAAAATAGTTGTTCGTTACTCCAAAGTCTAAAGCGCCCTCTATCGGAATTTTTTGAAAATTTTCTTTAAAATTTATTTTCAAGAAAATACTGACATAAAGAATAATTTTAGCAAAACGCGGCAGTAGTTAGAGCCTAATCTACGACACAAAGATCGGGAATAACTGATTTTTGTTCTGGGGGGAGAAGGGTTTCAAATTTCAAATTTCAGTTTACGCTACTTAACTACTCGTTAGGACTCAGATTTTTAGATCAAAATTTAAGTTTAAGTCTAAGCTTTCGAAATCATTTAAAGAAATACAAAAAATAACGTTAAAAAATAGTTGTTTGTTACTCCAAAGTCTAAAGCGCCCCCTATCGGCATTTTTTGAAATTGAACTTTAAAATTTTATTTCAAGAAAATACTGGCATAAAGAAAATTTTTTGCAAAAACCGCAAACGAATCGACCAATTTTTCCATGTTTTATAATCATTTGAAATTTCGGACCCTAAACTTTAATGCCCCCTATCTCCTTGGGAATACGTCTGGGACCCTTAGTCTCCTATTTAATATTATTTGTCTTTAAGTGTACTATAACCCCTTAAAGTTCTGCCCATCTTTTATGAATCACCCTGTATATACATATATATATATATAATGAAGTGTTTATTTGTGTGCCTCTATGACCATGGTGAGCTATGGCGATAGACTCATAGCTATATATATGTTACAACAGGATTATTTTCGTCGTACCTTTCTATTTATGTGCATATATGAAGCAGGTTATAACAACTTTAAACTCGACCATGATTCAAAGCAGAAGTAAACACCATCAAGCCAATTTTATTAGGTTACTAACATTTTATGCAGTCGTCACCACGTTTCTATCTGTTCTTAGATGAATCACACTAAGATTACTCACACAAAAAGATAATGATACGTTGCAAGAACATAAGATTCTTTATTTATCAGATGACATTAAATTGAACATTGACTATTATTTGTTCGATCGACGAATATTTCAGCAATAAAACAGTAGCTATTCTTTCATGCTCTCAAACTCAATATTTCTTATATTAAACTTGAATCACAATTTCAAAATATTCGATTTTCTTGCTCCCAGCAAAACATCTTATTTTAGCAACCAAAATCACAGAAATCTAGCTCCAGAACTCATGTTTTCTTGTTTTATATTCCAAGGTGTAGGTTTTTCTACACCAATGTAGTGGTAGGAATTAACCAATCACAGCGTTTGGCTGTGTTCGAACTCTTTACGTATGGCCGCAGAAAGTTGGCGTGCTTCGTTCCTTGCAAGAAAAGGCGCGATTTTGAGCTTTTGGAATAAAAATAAGAAAAAGAAAATGGTATAAAATGAAAATTTTACATAGAATAAATTCGGCTTTTTAAGAACGGGGAAATAAAAAAAAGGTTTTTCAAGAAAAATACTTACGGGAGGTGTTTTTAGAATATTGAAGGGAAATAAAATATTAAATTACGCATTTTAAATAAAAATAGATTAAAATAAATGAAATAATTGGAATATTGTTTAAGATGGGAAGTAATTTAATAAACTGGGGTTGTAGTGTGAATTTAGAAGGGAAAAGTTTTATGGAATAAATTTAATAAAGTGCGGAATTTTGAAATTTGTAATATATATATATATATATATATATATATATATATATATATATATATATATATATATATATATATATATATATTACCTTAGCGGGAGATTTTGCAGTTGACAAAATAATTTGTTCCCGTAGGTGTCAAAAATAAGAAACCTTAGAACACGCAACTGTAATGTTTCATTTGGATATATTGTATTACAATATTTCTTTAAACAGAGATGAAACTTTCATACTACTCTGAATCCACACGATAAGGGTATAATCAAGTATTGTGCATACCAATTCTGACGATTTTGAAATATATATAGTTCATACCTCTAACAATTCCAGAAAGGGTTTTCTTTAATAGAGTCTTAGCTTTTAGGATATTGGAGGTTAAAGTTCAGCATGCGTTTTAAGTATCTAATCGTCTGTTCCTATCAACGTGTTTTTTGTGATTTTGGGGTATTGTGCTCTCTTTCTGATTCAGACGATGAGTGTTTCATCCTATATTGTGTCCTTTTTTTATTTTTTTTGACACGTTACAAGTTTTATGTACATGTGTGATATGCGACAACTTTAAATGTTTTTCTAATTTCCTAAAAATATACATTTAAATTTTGAATTATGAATCAAAATTCATACTTTTGCATAATTTCAAATTAATATTTTTTATTTGCATCGTAAATTTTAACGTTGCATCTGCAGATGGTTTTTGCTTTTCAAATTGACTATTTGTGTTAAATTTGACGTCGACATATTTTTATTAGTTAGAATTAAAAATACTTTGAATTTTAATCTGTCAATTTTTATTCTTGAATAGGAAAAACGATACTGCGTTTGAATTTTACAGATAAAATGGGACATTGAAAAATTTTACAACTAGGAAAACTATGCATATGAGCATTACTATTTGAATATTCTATTACTGTTTTGAAGTTATGCTAATGGAATTATATAACCGTTTCCGAAAGTGAATATATCTTCATAAAAAATCCGCAAATAAAATTGAAAAAGTAAAAAACGGCGGTTGTAAAGAATGATCTCAGCTATCCACTTTAGAAAATCGTTTAAAAATATTGAAATGCAAACGAGATATTGCAAAATAACTGCCCCATAGGATTAACATCAGCAAGGGGGTGTTTTCGTTTGAGGCACAGGATGCTTAAGGGTTTAAACTCTACAACGTATTTCAAAATCATCAAAATCGGTGTGCATGATGTTTGGTGTTCCCCTTCTGAATAGAAGAACTGTCATTAACAGCTATAAAAATCGAATTCTTTAAACAAACATAATAGTATTTAATTAACAGCTTTTATGATGGTCTTCAGTGAAATTGTTCAAGAATATTTTTTATAAAAAAAAGGTAAACAAAATAATTATTGCTTCCTTAAAATGTTGATGCTGGCATTTTTGCAACAGAAATCATAAAAAAAATGAAAGAGTAAGCAAGCAATAAAAGTTATCTTAAAAATAGAAGATCTATCATAAAAAAATGCGCTAAAATTACTTTTCAACACATATTATCATTTCAAAGAATTCAGTAACCATAAAACGTAATATCTGCTTCAAGCTATTCAATTTTTAAAGGGTACTTATTTGGAAACGACACAATTTTTGAGAGCTTTTAAAAGACATTTTCTTGACCAATGCAACTACTAGAAAAGCCGAATCCCAAAAGCATAATTTTACATATGAATGGTCTTTGTATTCGTTAAAATATTTTTGTAAAGAAATTTTGATTTATTATTTCTTTTTAGAAGAATTTTAATGCATGCTTCATTAGCATAGACATGCAATTGTACAATGTAAAAAATATATATTCTTTTAATGAAACGATCAATGAAGAACCAGAAAAGCTTCTTTTTCGTCGGAAAAAGCTTTTGTTATACGTGGTGTGATTAAATGTTCCCGAAATATATATAAACATATTCAGAACTAGAAATTTTATTAATAAAAACAACTCATTCCTTTAATGAACATATTTGACTTCATTTACTTGACAATGTAGTCAATTAATTTTTCTGTGTTAAAACAGATTTATTTGATCCGTCGTTTATGCTAAATGCATTCTGATAACATTTGTATGACTCCACGTATGTAAAAATATATGTTAAAAACTTAACCAAATAGATATTTCTTTATATAACAGGATAAAATGCGCCATGTTGTAATTAAATTGTTCCCATCAAAACAAATTATTTTCGTGCACAATGTTATGAAGTTAACTAATATTTGCAGCTCAAAAAAAGAGTAGTGGTAAAAATAGAAGTGCAACTAAAAACTGCACCTTGTAAAAATGACAGAACTGAAGGATAGAACTAACAGGAAGACCGAGCTACGCCCGATTAAAATTAGATTTATGCTCATATTTGTGTGTTATATCATGTATCTCGCCTCCTATTGGAAATTTCTAGAAAATTCCTTCAGATTCTGAAAGCCAATTTTCACACCAAATGTCTCCAAAATTTGGCAAAAAGATTCTTTCATTTGGCGCCTAGAGTGTGTTTTGGCATTGCTAATCTTGAAAGTCGATTTTCTCGTTAAATATCGCCAACATTTCGCCGAATTTGGCGGACTGTTGCCAACTGTGCGACTTCGTTTACTACCAATTGTTCAACAACTTAATAACTGTTTCAACCTGCATTCCAATTGAAATACATTGACCCGTAGTGCCCCACAAGACCCACTAATCAAATTTTCTTGAACATGTGACCTAGTCCAATTGTCTTCTTGTACCCCAAAACGGTAGGATAATTTAGTCTAAATCGTTAGGGCCATTTTTTAGATAAAATTTGCATATATATATATATATATATATATATATATATATATATATATATATATATATATATACAGGGTGTCCTTAATTAAACGACCCTACTTTAAAGTTGTCTACAGACGAAACTATTAGTCAGAAAGTTGTGAAATTTCGTGAAGGACATATTGAAGCAATGGGAATTTGTTTAAGCGAAAAAAAAACAGTTCAAAATTTCGCCACCAGATGGCGTGTTTAATGAGTCAATCGCATTTGAAACGTTTGGTAAGTCATGATAAACCAAGAACTTTACCTGATCTTAAAGACATGTTCACGACATGTTGTTACTATTTCCCATAACACACTGTTGTCAACTGTGGAACATGCTATCCTACGATTCCATATGGTAGCTGAACATGATGGCCGGCATATGGAACACGTTTTGTTGCAATAAAATATGTAAATTATCGAAAATGTATGTTACATGTATAAAACATTAAACGTTCTTGATTTGTCATGACTTACCAAGTGTTTCGAATGCGATTGATTCATTAAAAACGCCATCTGGTGGCGAAAGTTTTGAACTAATTTTTTTTCGCTTAAACAAATTCCCGTTGCTTTATTAAGTCCTTCACAAAATTCCACAACTTTCTGACTAACAGTTTCGTCTGTAGACAACTTTAAAGTAGGGTCGTTTAATTATGGACACCCTGTATATATATATATATATATATATATATATATATATATATATATGCATGCAAGATTTGCTCTTATTATAATATATGATATTTGCTATTATTGTACATATTCAAGTATTAATAGCTATTCCGATCTTTACACTAGAACAATCCTGAAATACACAACACCTTTCATATTCCATCAAGAATAACACCACCTCTAGTTTTGCTAGAATGGTACGATTGGCAAATTCATTACTTCGCAGATAGATGCAAACATTTCAGAAAAAAATGACTTTTAATCTGAATTTCAATAACATTTAAAATCTGGAAGTGACCACAGTTGATTATAATTGAAATGAGAATTAAAAGTTTGTATCATGTGACTGTAAAAAAACCTTAAATTGATAAAAAATTAGCTTTTACATTTTAATTTTAGCAGGTCATATAGACTGTTCAGTTAAAATGCCAGTGTATTTACCATTGCACATAGTCCTCCTACATTATTACTACTCGGTTCGATACACTAGAGCAGGGCTGTCCAACGCGGCACCCACGGGCATCATGGCGCTCTTTGAATGTTCTCTTGACGCCCCTTCGAATGATTCATTTTTCTAGATTTCTTTAAAACAAAATATCCTCCCCAAAGTTATGCCTTAAAATAATTAATGTTTGCATGTTTTTTTTGTTACAGCTGTTTAGGGTTTTGGCTCCTTTACTTGCAAAAGTCCTTGAGATTTTCCCCTCCCAGATCATCCCCAAAACTTAGTAAAATTTAAATTTATTATGATATGTTTTTGTTAAATTTTTTAGATGAGCCACTTTCATTGAAGGGTGCCAATGATTACCACTGTGAGATAATGTGTATCCTGCAGACGTGTAGGTATCGCTATCATTGGGAAGTGAGATAATATTTTTGCATTTTTTGAATCATGTGAATAATAGAGCCCTTCATTATGTGCCACAAGCTAAACTGCGCCCTTTCTTACTGAAAGGTTGGACAAGCCTGCACTAGAGCAATCCTGAAATATACAAGGTGATCTAAAAGTCACAAAAGAAATAAAAACTCAATACTTCGAAAAATATAGACAGTTGCACGATACCCTTTTTTACATAAAAACACAAAAATGAGATCTTAATAGAGAAAAAAATTGTCAGCTGAACTACATTTGTCAATGCACTACCTTAATCTCAAAGCGGTGCCTATTGCTATTAAAGCCATCATGTGATATGAAATACAGCAGAAATCCTTTTTAATTCTCTCAGACAGCTAATCTAACTAACAGTAGTTTTTGGTTAATAAAAGAAAAACTAGAAAGATTACATTGAACCCAAACGCATTTTTAGTACTTTGAAACAGGTAGAAAACAATATATATTTTGTAAATATTTCTGAGTGTAAGTTTTAGTCTGCATTATATTTTAAATTACATATAATGCAAACTTGTTGTTTTTTTATCCTCAAATGTGACATTTAATTTTTTGTTTATTAAAAAGGGTGTAATATTTATATGAAAATATTTTATTGAATATTGTTACATTGTGAAGATACAGAAAAATATTTTACAAAATGCTAAATGTAATATTTAATTATTCATTAAAATGCATTTTTCTGAAAGAAACTAACGCAACTCGTCAAAACATCCTATTTATAGATTTATATGTAAAAAATCGTGTTTGTGTTGTAGCTTTTTGTCTCCAACTGCCGAAAAAATACATCATTTATGATAACGATATCCAGATCATGGAAAGAAACCGTTGTTGTATCAATTGCTGTTTTATGCATTAGAATTATAGAAGATTACTCATTAATCACTATTACTTTCATTTCTTGAATAAATGCTGTTATATCTATTGTATGTATTAGACACCGACCATGGAAATATAACATAACTTGTACTGTACAGATTTCAAAGAAATTACACCGTAATTAACACAGTAATTACACAGTAATAACTTAAGTAATTTTGTAAACAGATGTTTCGTATGTCGAATATATTTTTATGGTGTTTTTTAAAGTTATGGCGATATTTCTGAGGTTAATTTTAGAAATATTATACAACTGACATTTTAACAAACTGACAATCACAAACTTTCGTCTAGCCTCAGTAAAGGGTCCTAAAATCAAGAAATTTTAAAATTAGACGCGTCTTGAAAATTAGATACCCACAAAGTGGAACATTTAAGAATAAAACATAAAGATAATTACAAAATTACAAAAGTCTTTATTAATCTTAATCATATATAAATAAATAAATATATCCATAAATAAAATCTGTCAATAAGCAAATTTCCCCTCCAATCGATTTGCAGAAAAATTGCGTTTTGTGATCATTTGCTTTTGATGCATTTATTCCGGTCCCAAAACAATATGTTAATTACCATCAAGTGATACGATTCACCTTCTGCAGTCCATTTTTCTACATCCGGAAATGATGTGCACAAATAATATTTCTTCAGAAACTTCAGATGATAACCATCTTAAGGGCTGATATTGCAATCACAAAATACAGCATAAAGTGAAGCAAAAGATGAAAGTCCGTGTGAAAAGAAAGAAGGGCGAAGAAAATGAGAAATATAGTATAGGAAAAAAAACATTTTGATCCCCCCTGATCTCCTAAAGAAAGTGAATCACGAAGCCCTGAAGGATATAAAACAAATCTGTGACACTATTTCATATTATACCTTAGTATATTGAAAAAGAACAATAATAATGCTTGAGACAATGAGATTTTACACCTCTATGAACTTTGTTCACATAGCAATATAATATTTAAACTTATATATTATAGGATAAGTTATCGTTAGATAGCAAAATCCTCAAAGTATTTTGTGAAATATATTTGTAGGTAAATTACGTTTGTGTTCCATATGCACCTGATGCAATTAATGAAGTAAAATTGCACCATGTCAGTTACGTTCAGCTGGTATGATTCACATTTAAAAATGCAGATATGTACTTATGTAGAACGGACGTGCGTGGATAATATATTTCGCGAAACGAGTGTTTTGGCTAATAACTTCCTTAAGAAGCGATATCCAATTCCAAAAGTACAGCACAGAACTGAAGTAAAATAAAACATATCCGTGCAAAAAGAAAGAAGCGCATAGAAAATAGGAAAAGAAATTGTAGAAAGAAAAGAAAGATTTGTAATCCATTGATCTCTTAAAAAGGGTGATGCCTGAGGCACTAGGGAAAATAAAACAAATCTGTCGAAGTCTGATATAATATTCCTTGGAATACTGAAAAAGAACAAATAATGATGCAACAGAAAATGAGGTTTCACACCTGATTTAACTTTGATTGCATAGAAAGGAAAGCTTTACGCTTATGTATTAATGAACGAATATTAGAAACTTCATAACAAAGTCGTAGTGTGCTAGATGTTGAAATAGTCAGAAAATTAATTTGTACAGTCTTAAGTGAATATATTACTTAATATATTTTAATGAAATGAAAATAAGATTTTATTTGTTGCTTACAAATATAAATATTTAACGCTGAGTTTATACAATTCACTAAAACATTGCTAAATTTCATTTGCTGGCTAAAACTGAAATCAAGCAGCAATATCAAATTCAGAAATTAAAGCACAGTGATTAAGAAAAAATGAAATTCTATACCAAAAGAGAGAAGCGTAAACCGAAAGAGGAAAGGAAATTATACGAAGAAAAGAAAAATTATGATTCCCTTGATCTCTTAAAAAATGTGATTTCTGAGGCCACAGGGCAAATAAAACAAATCTTTAAAACTCTCAAATAAATAAAGTTTGGGAAAAGTTTTACACCTCAACTAACTATGATCGAATACAAAGGGAATCTTTAAATATGTATTAATGGTTGAATTACCGTTAGATATCTTCAGAACTATATCGTAGTAAGTGAGAAATTGTAATGTTTTGAGAAATAAATTTAAAAAGTATTAGGTGATTAATTTTATAATATACTAGCTGATCCGTCCAGCGTTGCTTGGAAATCAGTAACTTTATTTTGCGGTTTCGATAAAAATAGTCAATTTTGGCGCGCATTCTATTCTAAACAAATCTCTTTCCGAACGAAACTCCTGCACTCCTCCCCGCTGCCCACGGCATTGTATAGCAGGCGTGGTACGCACGCACTGCAATATCGTTCAGTTTCAATTTCCACCGCCAGGGGGCTCAAAATCATCTTACTGAGTTATATGTTGTAATTAGCTCATGCTAAGTTGAATGAACTAATTTTCGTTGAAGAAGATTCCAAACAATTTTTAGAACACTTTGATCGAAATATAAACATGCCCTAGGTCGACCACTTTCAAGCACCATGCACTATATCTCCCACACTCCCACAGCTACCGACATGCAACTACCATAGTGTACGATGGGAGACTTGAGGCTACTACCAGCACAAACGCCAGTGGTCTGGGCTCAGTAGTTGTGGCTGCAAAGTGAAATATAGGGACACACACGTCTATGTATATATATATATATATATATATATATATATATATATATATATATATATATATATATAGAGAGAGAGAGAGAGAGAGAGATTTAATTACTTCGAAGGCAAATTTTTTCTTCTGTCTTTTACGATGTACAAACGTAAATATTCATCGCTGAGTTGATACGAGTCTGTAAACTATATGTAGCCTATTTAGAAAAACACTGTAAAAACTCGAAGAGCGATATTCCATTGCAAAAGTAAAGCACAGGAGTAACGCAAAAAAAAATTAAGTCCAAATAAAAGGAAACGACGAAAATGTTGGAAGAAAAAAAATATTGTGATACCCTTGATCTCTTAAAGAACGCTACCCCTGAGGCACTAGGTGAAATAAAACAAATCCGTCAAACTCTTATACAATATTTCTTTGAATGGCGAAAAAAGAACGAATGAAGATACTTTGAGAAAATAAGGTTTCATACCTCAATTAACTTTGATCTCATAGTAAGAGAATATTTTAACTTATGTTATTAATGAATGACTTGACGTTAAATATTAGGATTCTCAGAATCGCAGTAGGTGAGATGTTTTAATATCATATATTCTAATACGAGCAAATCTTGTGTGTGGTTATATATATATATATATATATATATGCAAATTTTATCTTAAAAACGGCTCTAACGATTTTGACGAAATTTCGTATCCTACCGTTTTGGGGCACCAGAAAACCATTGGGCTAGGTCACATGTTCGAGAAAATTCGATTAGTGGGTCATTTTGGGTCATGGTCAAGCTAAATGTATCTAAAAAACAGTTCAAACGATTTTGACGAAATTTTGTATCCGACCATTTTCGGGCACGAGAAGACTATTGCGCTGGGTCACATGTTCGAGATCTTTGGATTAGTGGGTCATTTTGGGGTCAACGCGGGTCAAATTAATTTTATCTAAAAAACGGCTCTAACGATTTTGATTAAATTTTGTGTCCTACGAGTTTCAAGCACGATAAAATCATTGGGCTAGGTCAAATGTCCGAGAAACTTCGATTAGTGGGTCATTATGGGTCATTGTGGGTCAAGACCTAAAAAGCTGCTCAATTTACACTAAATTTTGCATCCAATGGTTTTCGGGCACGAGAAGACTGTTGGGCTAGGTCACATGTTCGAGAAAATTCAATTAGTGGATCATTTTGGGTCATGGTCAAGCTAATTGTATCTAAAAAATGGTTCAAACGATTTTGACGAAATTTTGTATCCGACTATTTTCGGGCACGAGAAGACTATTGGGCTGGGTCACATGTTCGAGAACTTTCGATTAGTGGGTCATTTTTGGGTCAAAGCGGGTCAAATTAATGTTATCTAATAAAAGGCTCTAACGATTTTGTTTAAGTTTTGTATCTTACGAGTTTCGGGCACGCGAAAATCATTGGGCTAGGTCACATGTTCGAGAAAATTCGATTATTGGGCCATTTCTGGTTCATTGTGGGTCAAGATTTAAAAAGCGGCTCAATTTACACTAAATTTTGCATCCAATGGTTTTCGAGCACGAGAAGACTGTTGGGCTAGGTCACATGTTCGAGAAAATTCAATTAGTGGGTCATTTTGGTCATGGGTCATTATGGGTCAAGCTATTTTATCTTAAAAACGGCTGAGACTATTTACACTAAATTTTGCATCCTATGGTTTTCGGACACAGAAGACTGTTGGGCTAAGTCACATGTTCGAGAAAATTCAATTAGTGGGTCATTTTGGTCATGGGTCATGATATTTGAACTCAAATTTAATTTTGACCGAGCGTAGCTCGGTCTTCCCTGCTCGTAAAGAGAAATAAATGTGAAAAGACTTCAATGAATATATTTTTGAATTTCTCTTTTTAATGAAAGGAAGATTTAAGTTGTGGCTTTTATTATTTACAAACGTGGCACTTTCTAAACGGACTACACCTCACAAATCGAAAATACCGCCATACCTCACATTAACGAGCGGTATCAAAATCCGAAAGTAAGGCACAGAGGTTAAGGCAAAAATTCAAAGTCAATACAAAAAGATAGAAGAGTAAAGGAACAGAGGAAAATAAATTGTAGGAAGAAAAGTGAGATTGCGATAAACCTTGATCTCTTAAATAAGGTGATCTATGATGCCTTATGGGAAATAAAACAAATCTGCGAAACTTTCATACAATTTCCCTTGTAATACTGAAAGAATAACAAATAATGATACTCGAGAAAATGAGGTCTTACACAGGAATTAACTTGGATCGCGTATCAAAGGAATCTTTAAGCTTAAGTATTAATGAATGAATTACCGTTAGGTATTATTCAGAACAAAATCGTATTATGTGACATTATGTAATATTCAGAGAAATAAATTTGATAATGCTTACAGATATATTTTTAAATAACTTTGATCAATTTGAAAAGAAGATATCACCTGTGGCTTTTAATATGTGAAACGTAAATTGTCACTTCAGTTAGTACAACTTCCTAAACGGAATTCACAGCACACTTTGAAAAACAACAACTGAAATTAAACCGTCGTTGTTCGGGCTATGAGCATTTCTATCAACGTGGGCTCAGAAAGCGTGTATTTCATTTATCAATGACCTGCACATTCCATAAAATCAAATTCCCTTGTTTTTGTAAAATATAAATTCTATTGCATTTTACCTAAAGAAAAAAAAATATGACTAGTTTTATTTCGTGCATTGTTTATACCATGGGAGAGGGTATTGTGAGAAAATGCTCACGCGCTATCAATGGCGTCGTTCCAAAAACGCGACCGGTGACGAGTTTATTGATATCGCATTGCGAAAGTAAAGAACAGAAGTGAAGTAAAAAATAAAAGTCTATACAAAAAGAAAGACGTATAAAGTAGATCGGGAAAAATACAAGATGAAAAGAAAGATTGTGATACGTTTGATCTGTTTACTCGACAACGCCCATTGTCACCTCCATGTGATACGACTTTGAAAGAACCTCTAGGCTTAGATTTTAAGTGAATATGTACCGTGGGGACTTTAATGGGATCTAGAAGAGTTTATGTAATCATAGAAAATAGTCTCATATCTCTCTGTTTTTCGATCTGATTCTAAACCTTCCAAAATTTTGTACCTCCTCCAAACAAATAAGGACTATTCTTTTTGAAGTCTTTTTGAATTCTATTAGAAGTTGGTCTTCTTTTTTGGAATAAAAATGTGAAAAAAACGGCAGTAAGTTTCATACTTATTTATGCTTGAACGCTAAGTTTAACTAAATTTTCAATTGGTGTTTGAAGGATTTCGCATGCTTGATTAATATTTGTTGTTTTGAGGCGATCTTGAATTTGTGTGTCAACCCTATGTGACAGTCCAAATTATCTGCCCTACATGTACTTTTATTAAAAATTGTTTTTTAATGCTCCTTTTTAGTGACAAAAATACAATATAAACTATTAATTTGAAAATATGTATATATAAGTTTACTTATGGGCGTTGGAAGGAAGAAGATGATCCCTGTGGTACTACGGCAAATAAAATATATCTGTGAAATTCTGATACAATGTTCCTTTGAAAACTGAAAAGAGAACAAATAATGATCCTTCTAAAAATTATGTTTCCAACCAATAATTTCAACTAATAACAATTTAATTAAATTTAATCCTATAACAAAACAATCATTAAGCTGATGCATTAATGAATGACGTGCTTTAAAAAAGGAAATCTTGAGAATGAAATCTCTCCGTATATGAGATGTTATAATATTCAGAAAAACAAACTTCAGAAGATGAGTATATCTGTTCATCTGAGTATATCTGTTCGCCATGAAAAGTTGTAGAGTAAAACGTACAACCGAAACATAATTTTTTATTCCTTAATATTTGTAATATGGTTAAAATCCACCGCTGATGTAAATTAATGAGTTTCTTTAAAATTTATAAATAATAGGCCAATTATAAATAAGTTAAGGGGCCATTAAATTCTGAGTATATAAGAGAAATATTCATATTTGAATTTCTTTTAAATATGTGTGGAAGAATCATAAGAACCCGCAGGTAAAACGTTTAGTATCTTTTAAATTTCATTTTGAAGAAATATGAAAATAAAAGTATGAATTTTAATATTTTCGTCATGTTTAACGATCTATATCATGCATTATATTTTCTTCGAATGGTGGTCTTCATTTTGTTCGCTAAGAATAAAACTTCCAAAGAAGATGATAAAAATCGATGCATAATCCAATAAGATATACTGTGGAAATTTAAAAAAATTATTTAGAATTGTTCGACAATTTATAAATCGCATGAGAGATCATTACATTCCAAGTATTAGCAAATAAGAGCAATGATGGATTACTTTTCCACTGGACATAATTTTTTGTACAAATTAAACTTTGATTATTCTAAAGTTTATATTCTGTTCTGCTGCACGGAATATTATACAAATGGGAATATTCCCTGTTAATATTTATCACTTGACTAAGAAATTTTATCACATACTTTTTTGCGCACGTGTATGTATTGCACCTAAAATGTGTCTCAAAAATTTCGCGTATAATTAGATCGGATTAAATTGGAATGTTTCTAAGCAAACATTAATATTTTAATTTGTTCAAAATGTAGAAATACGTCGTGATACACAATTAAATACTAAATAAAACTTTTAGTATCGTACAAAAAAATGTAGTATTTTTTCAAGCATTAAAAATGTAAAGTATGAATCGCTCAATATGTTCGTCAATTAAAGTTGTAGAGAAAAACGTACGTGAAAAAGTACCCCATATTATTTTGAGAACCGTCTGTCGATGAAAGAACACGTGCCAATCGATTGGCAATATCTAATTTTTTAACCATTTTTAACACTTTCGAACCTAGTTGAAAAGTGTTTATGACTTCGGTTTGTCTGGCCGTCTGCCGTCTGTCCGTGCTCTAACTCCCGTAAATATGCTTGGATTGCCTTGCAATTTTTGTATGTTATATTCATTATCTATGGCATGTTCCCTATTTCAACTGAAGTGTGTAGCACTTATAGTTTTTTTACAGGGACACTCAAAAGAATTCCGTTACATAATGGTCTATGGGGAAAAATCGTTTGCGGTTTAATTACATAATATTTCACTATTGTAAACGCATTGAAATTTATATATATATCACTAAGGTGCATTACAAGAGGCTTACTATAAAATATTGTGTGTATAGCAGTCATCGTTCATTTACAGGGACACACAAAAGAATTCTGTACTGTCTGTTAACAATAATTCCTGGAAGTGCGTTTTAAGCTGCTGAACGCGATTTTAAAATTAACTCACTTTTTGTCTATTACTTGGTGGGTATAAATTCTGTAGATCATATACAGGGCAGCACAAAAGTTCGCGAACATATTTCCGTTTATTGACAGAAACTCCAGAAGGAGAATTTTAAACTGTGCTACGCGTTTCCTAACTAAAATAAAATTTAGCACCCTATGTAGTATATATACAAATCTATAGATCAATACAGGGTTGAATAAAAGTATTCGGATATTTTTCCGAATATTGTATATGTTGGAAATTCCTGAAATTACTTTTTTAAATATGTTATGCGTTTTTCAAATTGTTTACTTAGATGTTATCCTTCATCTTATTCATCTTATTCACTATATTGCCACAGGTGACCGGTCACTTGCGATTTTAGACGTTTTGTTAACTATCTAGAAAAATACATGAGGAATTAACCTGAAACTGCAGTTGTGTAAACAGTATAGTATAGGCTATATATTTCCGCGGAAGATTTTTTTCATGAAACCCCATAGGAGACTGTCAACAAATTGAAAAATAACGAATATCTTTTGGATTACCCTGTAAAAACTAATGTAGCAAAGGCGTTCAAACTCGAGATTATTAATAACTGGCTTATTGTAATATACTGTGTTCATTTTTATGAGGATAGCATGTATACTCGTAGAGAAATTAAGGTTTTTATAAAAACTGTCCCAATCTTCGCCTAGTTTTTAACACTTTCCAACCTAGTTGAAAAGTGTTTATGACTTCGGTTTGTCTGGCCATCTGCCGTCTGGCCGTCTGGCCGTCTGCCGTCTGTCCGTGCTCTAACTCCCGTAAATATGCTCGGATTGCCCTGCAATTTTTATATGTTATAATCGTTATCTATAGCATGTTCCCTATTTCAACGGAAGTGTGTAGCACTTATAGTTTTTTTACAGGGACACTCAAAAGAATTCCGTTACATTGCGGTCTATGGGGAAAAATCATTTGCGGTTTATTTAAATAATGTTTCACTATTTTAAACGCATTGAAATTTATATGTATCATTAAGGTGCATTAGAAGAAGCTTAATATGGAATAGGGTGTGCATAGCACTTATACTTACTTTACAGGGACAGTCAAAAGAATTCCGTTACATTACGTCTATGGAGAAAAATCGTCTGCGGTTTATTGAAATAATGTTTCACTATTTTAAACGCATTGAAATTTATATAAGGTTCATTACAAGAGACTTACTACAGAATATTGTGTGTATAGCAGTCATCGTTCATTTACAGGGACACACAAAAGAATTCTCTACTGTATGTTAACAATAATTCCTGGAAGTGCGTTTTAAGTTACTGAATGCAATTTTAATTTTAAATCGCTTTTTGTATATTACGTGGTGTGTATAAATTCTGTAGATTCTATACAGGGAAGCACAAAAGTTCGGGAACACATTTCCGTATTATTTAACTCTAGACGGAGAATTTTAAACTGTGCTACGTGTTTCCTAACTGAACTAAAATTTAGCATCCTATGTAGTATATATACAAATCTATAGATCCTATACAGGGCTGAATAAAAGTATTCGGATTACTTAGATGTTATCTTTTAGCTTATTAAAGAGTATGATTCGTAATATTATTTTGGAAGCGTTGGAAAGTGTTGCATAATCTATGCTTGACGCATGATTTTTCGTTCTTGTTTGCTTATAATTTGCAGAGTTCTTAATATAAAAAAAAGTTCTTTTGAGAAATTATGACAAACAACATTGTACATAATACTCTGCAAACAGAATTAAAAAATAATAAAAATTGGATGAAAAATGAGCAGGTTTATTAAAAAATGTTTCACTGCGCATGCGCGAATTCAATCAAAATATAATATGCATAATGTATTAGCTAAGTATATAGAGCAAATTTTGTAAAAGTCTCAAAATCATAGCTTGAAAATTCTGAAAATTATCGTTGATAGAATAAACGCCAAGATAGCGTACACAATATTGCACGGACTACTATATTTGGATACAACCCCTCACATTTTTGCTTCCTTTTGGGAAAAACGGATTTCGAGCTTATTCTATCGACGATAATTTTCAGAATTTTCAAGCTATGATTTTGAGACTTTCACAAAAGTTGCTCTATATACTTAGCTAATACGTTATGCATATTATAATTTGATTGCGTTTGCGCAAGCGCAGTGAAACATTTTTTAGTAAACCTACTCATTTTTCATCTAATTTTTATTATTTTTTAATTCTGATTGCAGAGTGTTATGTACAATGTTGTTTGTCATATTTTCTGAAAAGAACATTTTTTTTATATTAAGAACTCTGCAAATATAAGCAAAAAATTAGACGAAATTTGGGACTGTTTTTATAAAAACCTTAATTTCTCAACGAGTATACATGCTATTCTCATAAAAATGAACACAGTATATTACAATAAGCCACTTATTATCAATCTAGAGTTTGAACGCCTGTGCTACATTAGTTTTTACAGGGTTATCCAAAAGATATTCGTTGTTTTTCAATTTGTTGACAGTCCCCTATGGGGTTTCATGAAAAAATCTTCACGGAAATATATAACCCATACTATACTGTTTATACACCTGCAGTTTCAGGTTAATTCTCATGTATTGTTCTAGATAGTTAACAAAACGTCTAAAATCGCAAGTGACCGGTCACCTTCGGCAATATAGTGTATACAAATCTATAGATCAAATACAGTGCTGTATTCGGATATTTTTTCGAATATTGTATATGTTGGAAATTCCTGAAATTACGTTTCTTAAATATGTTATGTGTTTTCCAAATAGTTTACTTAGATGTTACCTTTCAGCTTATTAAACGGTAATGATTTGTAAAATTATTTTGGAAGCGTTGGAAAGGGTTATATAATCTATGCTTGACGCATGATTTTTCGTTCTTATTTAATTTTTCATAGGAGGCTAGATACATAATGAAATCCACACATACTTCATTTTTTTTACTAGTAACCCCTAAATTTGCTATAAAAATTCTACATTCTTTAATTAGTTTACAAATTTTCACGAAGTTTTTGAAAAATAGTTTCAGATTTATTAACTCTGTTATAAAAAGCCTATGTAGGGTTTGCTTACAAATTTAAATACGGTACTTATGTTCAAGTATATCCCAGGTATCATCACCTAAGCCCATATCACCATGATGTTTTGTAATGACAATTAATAAAAGAGGAGGAAGAATTTAAAATTTTGTATATGTGGGTCTATGTAGCAATTATTAATGGAGTAACAATTTTTATAGTTTATAATTCATAAAAGTTTCATAACGCATATTACATATTTAAAAAAATATGGGAATTACATAAACAGTATACTAGTACAGTATTTAAGAAGTATCTTATCTTACTTATAATAAAATCCAAAGGCGAGAAAGTGTCTGTAACCAATCCGGGCTGGACCACCCTGATCTGCAAATTGACCGTAGTTAAACGCCATGTTAGGCTTAATGAAGACTCTGTTCTAACATATAACAACTAAACGATAATTTATCCTACTTGAAATCACGTCTTTCAAAATAAATTCATGTTTGTGAGATGGCTTACATTAAATTATGTTTATATTCTGAGATAACTTCAGTTGAAATTAGGTTTATTGCTCCATGAAAGTAAACAAACAAATGATTCATTCGCCGTGAACGTTTAAAATATTAAACCCTGAATGCAACCGTTCGGAAAGCGATCGCAAACGGAGGAAGTTACTTTCCTCCATGATACTCGCTAAACTACTTCGTTCATTCGTTGTGAGCCTTTATCGCCATCTATCGGAGATTAATATAAACAAAATTTTAAATTGAATACAGTGACCTCTCACTTATACGCGATACACTGTAATTATTTTTCAGCACCAGTTCCTTTAAAAGTAATTTTCTCCTTATTTAATCGCAGAATTTATAAATCGAATTTTACTGTTTTAAAATAGTGGTACAAAAAGTAATTACTGAACATCGCGTATAAGTGAGAGGTCACTGTATTTCTTATAAAATGTAATTAGAATATAAGGAACATGTAACAGTAATACCGTGTACTACATATATTAATTATATCAATGAAATAAAAATTTGTATTTTAGCATTGTAGAAACTTTGTAGTGAAAATAAATTTATAATTTAATAAGAGAATTAAAAAAAATACTTATTTTATAAAAGATGATCTTTAATGATCAAAATTTATCACAGATTTCTTTAGGCATGTTTATAAAAAATCAGAATTTAATTTCAGATAAACTTTTTAAAATTTAAGTTATTTAATTATTATTTTGGCAAATAAACTTTCTGCCGAAATTGCACTTTGTTCTGTATTTAATCAATTTTGCTTGCATTGTAAATAAATGAATATTTTATATCAAACATAATTAAAATATAAGGAATATAATGTAATACTGTGGTACAACAAGTATTACTTATATCAATGCAGATAAAATTTTGAATTTTAACATAATAACTTTGTAGTGAAAAAAATGACCAGTCATATTAATACAATTAATAGATGCGATTTAATCAAGAAATAAAATAAAAGAAATTATTTTAATCATCGAAATTTATTACAGTTGTGAAATCGGAATTTGAATAATGAAATGCTTACTCTGATATAGCAGGGCAGTTTAAAAGGTCAAAACGACATAGATTGCCAAAATAACTCGAAATTTTTAATGTCGCTTAAAAATATGCTTTGCAGCGCTGCCTCGTGAAGTATTAGAGCAGCTTCTTACGAGGTTTGTATGCAAGGCACTGCCTCTATGTAATTAGGGGGCCGCTAGCGGGCCCGGAGATGTGTTAACCCAGCAATGGGTGTTTAAGCAACTTAGTTGATCAAAATAATGTTTTGCAGATTTTATCGTTCTTAATCCTTACAGAATTTTTTTATAGTGAAATCTTTCAACTATTAAAGTTCAATCAAAACAGTTCCTTCGGAAAAGGCGTTGTTTATATCAAAGAATTGAATATTATTTCATAACATCTTAATGCTGTTTGTTTGTATGAAGTCTTATGAAAATTAAACATAACATTCCGTCATTTTTGACGAGGGTTATATGCTAGTGTTCGTATAAAATATCAGCGTCAGAAGGTAATTATTTTAGGAATTATAAATAAAAATATGAAAAGGAATTTCAAAGTAGAACTCTAAACTTTGAATAAATGTAATTCAATTGCTCATATGATTTGAAATTTGTTACCTGGTCAGAAATTTTCACGTAGATTACAAATATTTTGTCTAAATTTTGTGCTGCTATTGAAAATTCAAACTAGTTCAAATATTTATATATATAGACTTCCCCTATATTAAATCCTGCATATCACTTAATAGCAGACATGATTATCTACCTATTGGTGCTTTATTCCTTCTAACATAAACACTGTTCAAAATATCCTAGGATGTTGCGAATTTGTTTCTAAAATGCACAATGATTTATATATTGTATCATGGTCTTCACTCTCAGAAAAAAACTGTAAATTTATGAGCGTTTGCCCTTCAATTTTCACGCGCAACAGCCTTATTTGATGAAAAACGGTTTGATCCACTAAATAAGCGGCCTTATCCCTTAGATACTTAGAAAATTAAGAGCAATCCACCTATTCTTACAGTTCTAGCCCATATGTTAGCAAAAATACGGTACGACTCCATACATTGTCCTCCGCTAGGGTCTAACCCTTCATTTTACTCGTGTTTCGAAAATTTTCACCCGCCAAAACAGCGATTCTGTGATGATTATCTAACGTGCTACGTGCTACGGAACAGTAAGTAAAGTGTTATTGTGTTTTAAGTGCATTATATCTTGTGCATTATAATGCTGTATTACTTTGCCCCGTAAAATTACGAGCTGCACAAAATAATGGGCATTGATTATTTTTTTTTTATTTTTTTTTTTATTTTTTTTTACGGGGTATGACTGGAATCTCTGCTGCCGGCCTCTGCCCGTAATTTTACAGCAGTTTGCTTTCTGTGTGTTTCCAAATTGCGTTTCACATTTTCTTCGAGGGGATAAATGACTATGTATAAAAAAAGCAACGTACACTGGCGAAACTCAATAAGGAATTTAAAAAGTCATAGACAATTTATAAATTCCATGCGTGGGAAAAATCCCATGCCCAATTTGAAATTACACAAGTAAAAGCAATAATGAATTTAATAAATCTCTACTGCTATAAATCATTTGTAAAAGCAGTTTAATTGTTTACAAATCTTGAAATAAACTGCTGTAGTAACAATAGTTTATATGTTTTTTTTTTTTTTTTTTTTTTTTTTTTTTTTTTTTTTTTTTTTTTAACGGAATACTATAAAATTAGAAAAAAAAACTCGCAATTTCTACTAGATAAAACTGGAAAATTTACCTGTAAGAAACTACATAATATAGATAATATTGTTTTAATCTTATAAAAAATGGCTTCCAATCCTTTTATTTTTTCAAACATTAAGAACAAATAGTAAGTTTTGCTTAATATACTCGTCACGTACAGAGTTTTATATCATGTATCATGATCTTTCCAAATGGTGTTTCTCATTTTGTTTCAGAGAAAATATACTTCCAAATTGCATGATAAAATATCAATGTATAAACCAACAACGTACACTCGTGAAACTTAATGAGATGCTTTTAAATTCATAGACAATTTATAAATCACGTGTGTGATCATTACGTTCTGAGTATGATTTTGAATGTACAGTAATAAAAGTAATAATTTATGTTTTTTCATCACTTCTAAAAATCTTTGAAAAGAGTTTTCGGAAAAAGTTTTAAAGAAATTGCTATTTTCCTGAAAGTTTATACGATTTTCTGTTGAACAAAATATTAAAAAATTTGAAAACATGCATTTTACCTTGTAAATGTTTCTCCTATGTTTAGAAAATTTGATCACGTACTTTAGGTATTAGGTAATGCTTGTAAAAGTAAGTACGACTGACAAATGTTCTCTTTTAATTGTTGTTCCCATTAGTAGTTATGTGTACAATTATTTATTTTTATTTTTATTTTGTCCATTTTAAAAATATTTATGCTACTTTGGTTTTATTTACATATTTGTTTATATTTTTGTTTAGTTATTTCTTTGTGATTTTTTTCTTTGCATTTCTTTGGCCTGATTAGGTTAAATATTTTATCGAACATTTCTTAGCTATGCCCCTTACCCTTTTAATGAATACTATGGTATCCCACGTGGGCTTCCAGGGTTATAGAACATAGGTGAAAAATGATTTTTTGATTAAAACCCTAATACGTCTTTTACATTTAATATATTTTTTAGATTGCCCCTTAACAACATAAAACATATTTTTTTATTAAATATATCCATTATATATTTAAATAAAGTTTTGGAATTTATTAAAAGAGATATTTTCGTATTAGCCACATGGCAAAAGTTAATAGCTATTATGTATTTTGAAATGTATTAAAAGAGATACTTTCGTATTACAGGAGTGATTGTGTTCCGGTATTTTGTACACCACTAAATTTATATAGCAATATTTTTCTTCTTTAATCGATATATTCTGAGATGACTTACTAAGAATATTGCTATATAATATAAATTTAGTAGTGTACAAAATACCGGAACACAATCACCCCTGCGTATTAGCCGCATGCCAGGATTTAATAACCGCAGAAATTCACAAGGATAGCTACTTATAGCAGCCTTTTGAATTCTAATAATTCCATCGATTTAAAGCGCGTAGTTGGATTACATGTATGTCTATTTAATTTGTGTTTAATTTATATTATTGTGTTACTTATTGATGGAATTTTACTTTTTTTACTGAATATTAGCCAGAAACAAACACTAAACTATTTATATTATTTTAAGTTCAAACGAGTTAATACTTCGTAATCAGACTGCACGCGATATATTTTAAAGAAATTATTGCTTGAACATTGTTTTAAACACACACACACAACAAAAACTGTAAATCAATATAGTTTTCACACAAATTACATTCAAATGAACATTTCCCCCCTATTCCACGGTGTAAAAATTTAGAAGCTAAATAATTTGCAATCACTTATTGGGCATGCGTTGCCAATCTAAATATGATATCAGCGTTACTCACGGACATGTTTTTGTTTTATAATATAGATTTAACAACCTGAATCGTTAATATCTGAAATTCCTCTAAATATAACTGGAAAATTTGAACCACCATAAACTTTAAAGAGAATTTTTAGTATTACTTGAGTCTTAAGAAAAGAAAACTTTCTGTACTTTTATTTCAAACATTAAGAACATAAAACTAAATTGCTTAACATGTTCGTCACGTACAGTAGTGTATATCTTGTATCATAGTCCTTTCAAATAGTGTTCTTCATTTGGCACGATTGGAATGGTGTTTTTTAAAAACATTATAAAACATCGATTTATAAACCAACAACATACATGCTGAAACTTAATAAGTTTTTTAAAATTCACAGTCAATTTATAACTCGCATAAGAATTACATTCTGAATTCTATTTGAAAAGTATACGAACAATAAGAAGAATTTAATCCTTATCACAACTTATGGAAAATAAGCTTTTCAATAAAGTTGTTAATCAGTTACATTTTTTTTCAAAGTTTATAATCTTTCCTTTAGAAATGGGAAAAATTTGTAATTTACATCGTAAATTCTTATCACTTTGCTAAAAAATTTTATCACGTACTTTTCCATGTACCTGTAAGTATTGAATATTATTCGTATCACAAATAATGCATTGCTTTGGCGTTTTTTCTCATTAGTAATCATGGGTATAATTAATTTTAATTAATAATATCTGTAATTATTAATATAGGTATTATTAATATTTTTATTAATTATTAATATCTGGAGGGCATAATTCATCCAGTTAACCTTATTGATCAAAGCATCTGGTCTGATATTTTAATCAGCTCAACAGAAAAGATCGCAGGTAAAGGAACTTCAGAAAACGCTGGATATTAAATGGCTTTAAATTATCCAGCGTTTTCTGGAGTTCCTTTACCTGCGATCTTTTCTGTTGAGCTGATTAAAATATCAGACCAGATGCTTTGATCAATAAGGTTAACTGGATGAATTATGCCCTCCAGATTCAACCGGGATAGCTCAGTGGTAGAGCGTGGCGGCTTCAGCCAAGTGATCCCAGGTTCGAATCCTGGCCCGGACATTTTTCGTCCAGTTGGAAATTTACAACTTGATTACTTTACCAATTTGTAATAATTGTGTTAAAAAAAAAAAAAAAAAAAAAAAAAAAAAAAAAAAAAAAAAAAATCTGGTGTATTAATATCTGTATTTCTTCTAAATATTCCTGGAAAACATTAAAAGGAAAATCTCTAAGTTAAACTTTTAATATAGTTTTAATCTTTAAAAATAAAAGCTGTCACGACTTTTTTCCAAGTCATAACAGATGTTGCTGGTGCAACACTCGTTAACTTAAGATAAGTTTTGTAGACTTTGGAGGAAAAAATACAACTTATTTCAAACCAAAAATTACCATTACGTTAAACAAAGTTTAAACAACAAATTACCTACAAATAAAATTAAGCACCAGAAAGCACTGAACAAAAGAACAATTTCCAATCCACCTTCTGACTGGTGGTGAATGCAGATTAGCAACGATGGGCCTGAAGCAAACATGCAATGAATAATAAATTAAAAATTAAATATAGAAATATAACAAACCATTTTTAACAATATATGTAGATATATATTGATAACATTATTATTATTGTCCTAATTTTCAAATGAAATTTTGGAGAAAAAGTAAGTAGTTTTTCAAAGCCGCATTTCTGGGGGTGGGGTGGATGGAATTATAAAGACAAACTTAAAGGCTGAGCAGATAAGTACGTGTCTCATGAAGCTTCACTCCATATTTGAGGTTGATAGCTTACTCACCAACTTTCTCACAATTATCGCCATTTCAAAAAGCATCATTTTGAAACATAAAGCGCATCTAAACATTTTCTAAGTGGTATTGAGTCTTTCAGATATGTCGTAAACAAAAAGCCCATTTCTCCCTAACTGAGCGCTCAGCAAACCGGCGCCCGGCTTTGTAATCGAGCAGATACATGGAATTATTTTGGCTAAAAAGCATGCATTTTCGAAATGTTTTACCCCGACATTTCCTCCCCACACCCCCATTAATCCTTTTAGGTCCAATTTTTTTTTTCAATTTTTTGAAAACATTACTGTTATTTTAATATTAAAAATAGCTATCCAAATCACAAAAGTCAAGATTTACTGAAATCTAACGACATAGTTATTTTGCGTACATTACAATAAGCAATGGAAGAATTTTGGAAGATCTTTGGAAAACGGCGTATTACAACAGAATTAAGAATACAACATTTTTCTAGTACTTTTTATGTTTTATTACAATTTATGCAATCTGAAAAGTAGCACTTATTTCATATTTAGCGAGTGAAACATGTGTTTGAAATAAAATAATAATAAACTGTGAGAGAAAAAGGGGAAATAAAAGGAGAATTAAGCAAAATTTCATCAATATTATTATTACTAAATGCTGAAACATAAATGGAATCATAATAATAAATTTATAGAGACATACTATCATTACTGCTTGCAGATAATAACAAAAATAATTGTTAATACACAATAATAATCAAGGAAAAGACGTCTTATTAACGTCAGATCCGAACGAAAGCTTAAAAGTATGATTTTTTTTTTTAATATGTCCAACACGTGCACTGTTTTATATTATTTATTAATTTATTTCCAAATGATGTTCCTTATTTTGTTTCAGGGAATAGACAATCGATATATAAACCAGCAAATTGCACTGGCGAAACTCAATAAGTTTTTTTAAATCACAGACAGGTTATAAATCATATTAGTGGTCATTAAAATCTGACTTTCATTTGCAAAGTACAAGAGAAAGGGTAATAGTTTAATACCTTTTCACAACTTTTAGAAAATATTAAATATAAATATTTTTGAAACAGTTTTTAATCAACTGCTATTATTCATAAGATTTATATTATTTTCTTTAAGGAATTGGGAAAACATGCAATACAAAGTAATTGTTAGCACTTGGCTAGGAAATTTTATCTCGAGTTTTAAGTAATGCACCCCAAAAAAACATGTCTCACAAATTTTAAAATTTTGTTTTGAGCAGTATTTATGAATTCTCATTAACTACTTTCAAATTGCAGACATACATTTAATAAGAAAATTCATTGAAATCGACAGGATTTCAAATAATTATATCTAGTTTTTTCGACAAGTTTCATTTCTAAGCGTATGTTTACTTACATATGACTATGGCAAGATAAAATTGTATATGGAAAAGCAAGAAAAGGAGCAATTTTCACTTTAAAGTAGATTTTTTAACAGTGCTTGTATAAAAGGATTTTTTCCGTTTATATATTTCCATTCACTGTGCTATCCTAGTTCGTGCTATTATCTACACAATGTATATTTTCATACATTTTTATCTTAAAGATAATGCAATCTAAAAATTGAAATATACTGAAAATATACTCTTCTTTTTTACAAATAAATTTTCCTAATTAAACTTATTTTAAAAATTAAATATCCGCTTCGTTATTATGGAGAAAATTCGGTTTAACTTTATTCAATACAATTTTTAATATGTAGTAAAAAGCTCTTTCCTATTTCAGCATGCCATAGGAATCGAACAGCAATTCTTTTATAATTAAAAAATATTTTTAAAAAGTAAGCGAATGTTATCAAAATGTAACTGTGGTCGTTATGAAAAATTAAGTCAATGCATTTTGCTCACTTAGCAAAGTGAATTTTTCAATCAAAAGAAAAAAAAACTATCGATATGCAAGAGCCACTAATAAGGTTTAATGTATCAGATATGGATTGTATCCGATTGAACAGTGTCCTTTAATATATGAAAGGAGAGCAAAGACATAAATTAAAATATACTATGTTGACACCAAAAAGCGCAGATGTGCTATGTTTAACCGAATCTGACATTTTGGCAAAATGTGAATCCGTAATCAAAGTTAGAGGAAGACTACAAGAGTTAAGTCCAGTTTGTAATAACAAAATGGAAAAATGGAAAATGCTAGGAAACAGAAAATCAATTTTCGTTCGTTCACTCTTTTACTAAGCCCAAGAATACACACATGTCTAGTAAAAGTCTAACATCACCATTATAATTTGAAAATAGTGGTATTACATTTTTTTAAATAGTCACCTGTGGCAGCCCTGTTCATTAAATATTGAGTATGTTGTGCTCTATGCAGATACATGCGATGGGCAAAATTTAAACAAGAATTTATTTTTGCTGTATTTCATACAATTAAAAATGAATTACATAAAATAATGCAATATATATTCTTGGTAAGTTGAGTCTCACTGACGTGTAATTCATGGGAAACGACCAGGGTAGCTACCAGGAAACAGATAGCATACGTACAACCACTAAAAAGATCAGAAAACATAAATATATCTATTTGTCTAAATTCTCTAACAATAATAAAACACAGGCAATTTAGACTATTTTTAAATAAGACACGGTAAACGCGCGAGGAGAAAAGCAAAATTCACAATATTAACAAGTGAAACAAAAAATAAATTTTTGTAATTCATCATTAAATTGCAGATCTATGTCCAGTTTGTTCTTAAATATGGATATTTTCGAATACAATTTAGGGACTCTAATTTTATTTTATTTTATTTTATTATTTATTTTTTGTTGTTGTTACGAGTAATATTTCGTACATTAAACTCTCTGAAAATCTACATACGCAGTTTTTCATACAATCAGTTTTACAGAACTAAAAACATAAATATTAGATATATATGGAAAAATTAAAATATTAAGTAAAGACCTATTTTTTTAAAAATTTATCAATGAAACAGTGTTAATCAGAAAAAAAAACTTTTCAAGCATGCTTTTTAAATTTAATTATCTGATGGTAAAGTCTAGATGCGGGAAGTAGGAGGAGCTTGTGCAGATAGGAGTTCAGACAAAAAATTTTCTGAAGTGTAATTTATAACCTCCCTTTGGTTTATTCTGTCCAACTGTTTCAAGTAACAGACCAGATGTAACTACCAAATGGTTGTCTGCGTGAACTGCGCAAGTTAGTATGTCGGTCATATACCTCAACTGGAAGAGCACTGGCAATTAAAACCAAAGGTTCTGGGTTCGAGTACTGCCCATATTTTCGCTCAGTTGCAAAAATTACTACTCGTATAATTTATAATCTCCTTTTTTTCTGATTGTACTGGAAGAACTGCTAAGTCATGTTGAAATAAAAGTTTCATTTCAAACATAATTCATAATTTATTTAATTCTGTTGATTGAAATTTTACCTTGTCCTGTACCAAATGTGTAAGTTTCTTTCTTTTCAAGGAAATCGGTTTTTAACACTTTCCAACCTAGTGTAAAAATGTTTATGACTTAATTTAATCAAAATATCTACTTTCGGTTTGTCTGGCCGTCTGTCCTTCTGACTTCTGGCCGTCCGTTCTTGCTCTAACTCGCGTAAATATACTCGGATTGCCCTGAAATTTTTGTATGTTATTATCGTTTACTATATAATAACATAGATTGAAAACAGAATCTATTGACGTCAGTTCATATGGTGCACGTGCGATGACGGGTAATCGTGAAGGATTCTTTGCAAAAAATAAAGAAGTTGCTCACGCAGCTACATTTTTCACTACACCTGTCACCGTGAAGCTCTAGCCTCGAAAGAAATGAATGTCAGTTTGAGGACAGTACTAAACCAAATGTTAAAATGGTTAATTTATTAAATGGCGAGCAAACGAATTGGATGCTTTTTTCTATTTAAAAAAAGTGTAGAGTGCACACGGCAAACTGCTGTTACATACAGAAGCGCGATGGCTCTTGCGAGTTAATGTTTTAACTCTACGTAACTTCATACAGAATTTCAAATGTTTCTCCCTGACAGTACTTCAGATTAAAAATATTTTTCTGAGATAAATTTTGGCTTTGCCGACTAGTGTATTTGGCAAATAAATTTTGTCTACTAAATACACTAAACAAGAGTCTTTAAAGATTGCATACAATGCATTTTTCAGTATACGACAAAACAAAAGATTTGAGAATAAATCTGTCCATATCCATAAATGATTAAAAAAGCGAAGTGCTATTGTCGGTTAGGAATTTTCATGGCTAATAGTTAAATTGTAAAAATACCTCCAGAAATTGCAAGGGATATAAAAGAGCACTGTGAAAGTCTAATAACATATATTAAAGAATTCCTTCCTGAAAATTTTACGTGGGACCTTTGGATAATAATTTCGTTTCTCATAGGAGTCATACTGCCACTGTCTCTCAGGAGGTAGGAAAGGAACTTATTAACTCTCCTGTGGTGAATTACTGGACTTCACGTTCAAAAGGATAAGTGTAACAGAATTTTGGTTGGCGGGAAAAGTAGAATAACCTCTAATATCTGCAAAGACTCTAAAATTTCTGCTTTTTCTTAGCACAAAACATCTATGTGAATATACTTTCTCTTCAAAATTTTATACGAAAAATAGATACAGGAATAGACTAATCATCCTATATGATTTACGACTAAAACTATTTAATATTGAATACGACATCAGGAAGTTGTATTTGATAAAGCAAGCACACACTTTTCATTAGAGATACAAGGTTATTAGTACAATCAACCTACCATAACGACAATATGTCTTTAAGTATTGTAGCTGCTTTCTACTAAAACAATGTATTTAGATATTGTATGTCTTATTAAAATGTAATGTTTATGTACTAGTTTTTATGTTAAGGTTTTAATAAAGCAGTCAACATAAATGCCAATCTATTTAATGAAATAATGCATTTTTAAATACCGTAAAAACTGCTAAGACGTAAGCACAAAAGTCCGAATAAATATTCTGCTTTAGACAGGTTCCGTTTTTAAATTTTTTTCTGTATTAGTTTTATATTTGTTACTTAGTGGTACGCGGAAGTATGAACTTCAATTTAGTGGTATGGCAGTCTAAAAGTTTGGGAAACAGTGCTATATATGATATAACTTTATTTTCTCATGAAAAGGATACCTGAATGTTACAAAAAATTGACGTACCTGGTAATTCAGATCTTCACATTTCTGACAGTTTTGTGTTTGCTGGGTGTTTAGTGATATTTAAATATTTTCAATTATTTTTATTTCGCCTATTTGACATTTTATAATTATAATATTTTTCTTGAAGCCGTATGATATGCCTTTCATTTTTACTAAAGAAATTACAGTGTTAACTCATTTTATAAATTGAATGATCTGTTTTGTTATTCAGAAGAATGTATGATTTATTACATTCAATAAAACTCGTAACATATAATTAACAAAAAAGTTATAATAAAAGTGTTTCTAATTTGGCATGCGAAAGGAATTCAATAGCAATTAATTTAGATTACAAAAAATGTCTTTACAATTAAGACACTCTTAGAAAAATGTAACTATGAATTCGGTCATTATGGAAAATTAAGTCAGTACATTTTTCTTGCCTAGTAGAAAGAATTAACAATGCATTAAAAAAGTCGGTCGATATATACCAGTCACTAATACACTGTAATTAAATAAAGAGAAATTTTGTGCCATTAGACACTTTGTTTTTTTTTCCCACAGAGAGAGTTCAAGTAAATTAAAATTAATAATAGTAAAGGTTTTAAAGGCTTTTTAATAATACTTAAATCTTAATTATTTTCATCTCACCTATTTCACATTTTTAATTATAACATTTTCAACTAAGAATTAAATGAAACCATAATATATACTTTTTATTTTGTAAAGGAATTCTTCGTATAAACTTTATGGTGTTAATTTCTTTCACAAAAAATTCTTCCTTTTGTTATTCACAATAAATTATATTGAACTTCATTCAATACAACTCGTCTTATATGATAAAAAAAATATATAATTTAACATGCAAAACGAATTGAAAAGCAGTTTTTTTAGTTTACAAAAAATTGTATTTGCAATAAGACAATCTTAAACAATGAATTGTGTATTTGGTTATTATGGAAAATTCAGTCAATGCCATTTTCTGGCTTAGTAGAACGGATTTTCCAATTCATAGAAAAAATCGGTCGATACATAGCAGTCACTAATATAATGATATAATGTAATTATGGAAAAAGGAATATTTCTTAATTGACATTTTGCGTTCTACATTTTTCATATAGAGCTTAAAGTATAGTAAAATAAATAAATGCTTCAAAACTTTATTTAGTATCGCTCATATCTTATCAATAATCTTCATCTCAACTACTGAACATTTTATAATTATTATACAGGATGTTTCTAAATGAATATCGGGGTTTTAACGCTTGGTAATATTTATTACATAAAATTTAAATTATAAATAATACATAAAATGAAAGAGCAACTCAAACAGTTTTACCTACAAGCTTACAAGTGTTCAATGTGAACACCTTTCGTCACACGGCACACATCAAGTCTAGATATCATCAAGTCACATCACTATCATCTAGTCAGTTCAAGCTCAGTTCTTCCCAAACGGTAGTTAGTGTTTGTAGGTAATTGTTGCAACAGCTGCTTCAATTTGGGGGATCACATCTGAACTTTATCCAGAACGCACGTTGCACAGTAACTACAGATTCGGTCTTTGCAAACTGCAGAACACAAAATACTTTCGGTTCACTAGTCGCCATTTTTGCTACTAGCGCTTTCTAACAGATGGCGGAGGAAACATTGCGTACGCATGCGCTTGCGTGGGTACCAACAAACTGTTTGAGTTGCTCTTCCATTTTATGTATTAATTATAATATTAAGTTTTATATAACAGAGACTACAAAGCGTTAAAACCCCTATATTCATTTAGAAACACCCTGTATAACAATTTCCACTAAGAATTAAATGAAAACATAATATAGGCTTTTTCATTTTACTAAACGAATTAGTAGTAAGCTCTTTATAGTGTTAAATCCTTTTAGAAATTGGTAATCACTTTTGTTTTTCAGAAGGAATTATACTAAACTTCATTTAATAAAATTCGTAATATAAAATTAAAAAAAAAACAGTTTTTAATTTAGAATGCGAAAGGAATTCAACAGTATTTCTTTTATATTACAAAAAAAATGTCTTTATAATTAAGACATTCTTAGCAAACAGTAATTGTGAGTTCGGTCATTATGGAAAATTAAATCAATGCATTCTTCTTGCTTAGTAGAACGGATTTCCCAATACATAGAAAAAAAATCGGTCGATACATACCAGCCCCTAATTCAGTATAATGAGATAAGCAGGGATTATGTTTCATTAGACACTTTGTTTTCTTAATATCGGCATAGAGATTGTTAAAGTAAATTAAACAAATTATATTAGAAGGTGGAAAAAACTGTTTAGTAATACTTAAATCTTATCACGCATTCGACATTCTGTAATAATTATAACAGTTTCAAAATATTTGAAGACTTTTTCCTGCTGTTAAAAATAATTTAAATATAGTTTAAGTGTGTTTTATCTTTTTCATATTTGTTACAGATTATGATTAAATCTATTTCAAAATTTAGGAATTGTTATTTTAAAAAATATATTTTTTCGGATGCCTTAAAGTTGCTTTTCTAATAGCTATAAATTTAAAGTTAGGAGAAAATATAGTCTTAAGTTTTATAATTGTGCATGAACATGAAAACCAAGAATTTTTGACAAGTAATGGTTTCTCAGATATAAGAGTTAAAAAAGAATTGTTTTAAGATGTTTCATGGCAATATTTGTTTTCTCAAAAAAAATAATAAAATAAACTCATATTCTTTTATTACTAGGCTTCAATTGTAAAAAGGTACACTAATCTTCATTTATTAAAACTCTTAATATGTAATAAAAACATATTTTATATTTTGGCATGTGAAATTAATCGATCAGAAATACTTTTACATTAGAAAAAATGTTTTTTTTTTTGCAATTAAAAGTAGTCTTATCAAAATGTAATTGTGAAAAAATATCAAAAATTAAGCCAAGCCAGAGCCTATTTTCTCTCTAGGTAGAACGGATTTCATAATACATCGAAATAATTTGGTCGATACATACTAGTCCCTAATACATTCTTAAGCATCCTTAATACATTGTTAGTTTTTTTATTGTGTATTAACAAGAATCAAATTACTTTAGACACGCGTTTTTTTTTTTTTTTACATTTCTTAGATACCACTGTAAAAATTATGTTTTTAATTTCAAAAACTGTCTTGATGTTTCCATGGCAACATTTGTTTTTTATTCTGAGGGAAAAAGAAAAAGACGTTATCATATTATTTTATTACTTGGCAAAAAGTGTACTAAACTACATTCAATAAAACACTTAATGGGTAGCAAAAACAGATTTTCTATTGTGGTCTATGAAATGAATCGAGCATCGATTCTTTTACGTTAGAAAAAAAGTCTTTGCAATTAAGGCAGTTATATCAAAATGTAATTATGTGTTCCGTCATTATGAAAAATTAAGTCGATGCATTTTTCCTGCTTAGCAGAACGGATTTCCTAATACATAAAAACTGGGTCGTTACATACAAGCCATTTATAAAGTATGAAGAGATAAACAGGGATTATGTCCCATTGCACAGTTTGTTTTCTGAACACCCACATATAGATTGCTGAAGTAAATTAAAAAAATATATATATTCGATGTTTGAAAAATAAACCTGTTTAGCAATACTTAAATTTTATCACTCATTCAACATTCTGTAATAATTATAACAGTTTCAAAATTACTTGATTACATTTTTCTACTAATAAAAATAATTTGAATGTAGTTTGTGTTTTTTTTATTTATAGATACTACAGATTATGATTAAATATATAGGACTAGTTAGTTTAAAAAAATTATTTATCTGATTCCTCGTAGTTGCTTTTCTAATAACGTATTTATAAATTTAACATTATAAATAAACACATTCATAAGTTTTATAATAATGCATCAACTTGAAAACCAAGAAATTTAAACAGGCGTTAGTTTCTTAGATATCAAAGTTATTATTATTTTATTTTTTAATTTCGAGATATTTCAATGGCAATTTTTTTTAAAGAAAAACAAAAAGAAACATATTCTTTTATTACTAGGCAAAAGGTACAGTAAAGTTCATTCATTAAAACTCTTAATATGTAATAAAAACAGATTTTATATTTTGGCATGTGAAATGAATCGAGGAGAAATTCTTTTACATTAGAAAAAATATTATTTGCAATTAAATGTAGTCTTATTAAAATGTGAGATCCATCATTAAATCAGTGCATTTTTCTAGTTAATAGAATGGATTTACTAATGCATAAAAAAGATAAAAAAAGATCGATACATAACAATCTCTAATACACTGTTAAGCATCCTTAATGCATGTTTATGCTTTATAATTATGCATTAACATGACTCAAAGTACTTTAGATAGGCGTTGGATTTTTTAAATTTCCAGATCCCAGATTTCTCAAATACCACTGTAAAAATATTTTTGAATTTCGAAAAGTCTCTTTATGTTTCAATGAGAATATTTTTTTCTATTTTTAGGGGAGGGGATATTTATATTATTTTGTTACTAGGAGAAAAGTACACTAAACTTCTTTCAATAAAACACTCAATAATTAATTAATATGTAAGAAAAGCAGATTTTCCAAAATGTAATTCTGAGTTATGCCATTATGGAAAATTAAGCCAGTGCATTTTTCTCGCTTAGTAGAAATTATTTCCTAATCCATACAAAAATACCGGTCTCTAATACTGTGTTATTAAATAGAGAGAAATTCTGTCCTATTCGTCACTTTGTTTTTATAATATTGCCATACACAGCCTTCAAGTAAATAATAAAAAAAATAATTGCTTAAAAGCATTTTTAGTAGACTTTTTAGTATATTACATTTTTAGTAGACTTAATAATTGCTTAAAAGCATTTTTAGTAGACTTTTTAGTATATTATATTTTTAGTAGACTTAATAATTGCTTAAAAGCATTTTTAGTAGACTTTTTAGTATATTACATTTTAATAGACTAATCTTATGAGTTATTTTCATCACACTTATTTGAAATTATGTAATATGTATAGCATTATAAAACTATTTGAACACGTTTTTATGCTTCAAAAAATTATTTAAAATAGTTCAAGTGTGTTTGAATGTTTTTAGCTTACATGTGGCATAGAATGTGAAAGAATATTTTTCAGTGTTCGAAAATATTTATGATTTGAGATTGGCCATATGGTATGGCTAATGTCATACCGATGCTGTTTTACTCATGCAGCTGTATATTTAATGTACTAAATAATGCATTGACACATTATATAACTGTATTTCAGAATAGAACTATGGATAAACGTAGGTTTTCATGAAATTTTTATGACAAATACCGTTTAAAAAACATCTTACTATTTTAAAATGTTTATTTGTTCGGGAATACTTTTTTTTTTTAGGTTTGATGAACATAAGTATTTGTTTTTTAATGATAGCTATAAATTTAATATATTAAGTTAAACACATTTACAAGCTTTCTTATTATTTGCATATTTTTAAAACACTGGTGCTTTGGTTCTGGAACACAATTCATTCCAAAGAATTGTTCGTGAACCGAATCAAATTTTACCGTAAGAAATAATGAAAATACTATTAATTGGTTCCCTCCTCTCAAGTTCTATAGTTACTTATTTCAAACAATACACTGTACATTTCAATGTGGTAAAATATATAAACGCATTACGGTATTGTACATTACATGAGACAATGATGATTTTATAATAAAATATTACATTAATTCAAAATAAAAAAAAATAAATAAATGAAAATTTACCAATAGAAACAATGGAAATACGATATTTTGGTTCCCAACACAACAATACATATTTAAAATAATATATTTTTTTTAATTTATTTAAATTTGTTAATCCACTTTTACCATAAGAAATAATGAAAGATTAATTGGTTCCTACATCCCAAGTTAAGTAGTTTCATAATCAAGTAATACACTGTATAGTACAATACGATTAAATATAACAGCATATATCAGTACTACACAGTATATAAGAGAATGACAATTAGGTAACATTTTAAGAAAAAATTAAGAAAACCAGTATTTGTACTTTAATTGTAAACTTTAAATATCAGAAATTGAGGGGAAGGTGAGAGGTTTATATATATATATATTAGCATTAAAACCACTAAGTTAAGTTGCTGTTCTTGAATCTCAAAATGCATGAAATTCGTTAGCCTCGGATCACTTTAACGTATTCGTGATTTTGGCCCATAAAAACCAAATAAGGAAAAATTGTAAAAGAAAAAATAAAGTAAATAAATCTTTTTTAGATTCTGCTCACTTGCTGTAGAAGAAACTAAAAATGCTGGAATTTCATTAATGCTATGATAACTGCGCTCTGTGACCACAAAAAATGTAATATCAATTCGGAGATTTTGTTCGATTAAGATAGATTTGTCGACTACACTCTCAGTGTTTGGTAACTGAATCAAATTTCACTTGAATTTGTTGTTCGTGAACAGAATTGTTGCATAACTAGGGCGTTCCAAAACCTAGGTTCTACCGTACCATACTTATAGCATAATGATCAAAATATGACTAAAATTGAACACGCTGTAACAAAGATGTAACTCTTATTGCAGACAGTGTCATCACGTTACTTTAAGTTTAGTCGTACCCGTTTCACTATAAAGTCGATATGTGTTATTTTCTAACGAGTTGAAAATTAAACAGTGAGTTATCAGTATTTCACACTGGTATCATCAAATGACTATCACTTGAGATTCGCTATGTAAATAAATAAAGATATCGCATTTTGATCGCGTTATGAGTATGTAAATCTTGATCTTATGTGACGTCATCGTGACTTTAGTTCGTCTGACTGTGCTATAAAGGATATACAGTAACCCTTCGTGATATAGCACCTCGGTATATCGCGCATTCGGCTAATTCGCTCTTTCTTAGTTTTTTCCGATACATTTATTTTTTCGAAAAAAAGCACTGGCGGGTCCCTCTCCGTGGTCCTGACCCGACTCCTTTGGTGGAGGAGGTGACCGGGAGCGGAGCATTGCGCGGACACACCGTCAGGTGACTCCGAATCGGCCCTTTGAGTAGGGAAGATGACCGGGCGCCTATCATACGGAGTGTTCGTCGACACGACGGGGACAGGAGGTGACTGGTCTGGGTTCCTCATCGCGGTCCGCCAGTGGGAAAGGAGTCTCTGCAGGGCCAGAGTCGCCACGCTATGACCCATTGAGGCTCGCCCATTTGGGTTGTGGGTTCGTGGGTCTCCTCCTCGCAAGCGCAGGTTCTCTGCGACGCGAGCACAGCCTGTGATCGGATTCTTCCGTAGGTGGCAGGCAGACGACTCCGTATTCCAATCCCAAGGTTCACGTGGATCTTGGGCAAAGGCTAGCAAATGCCAGCCGGATCCCTCCAAAACTTGACTAAGGAATTGACGGAAGCACGATCGATCTCTGTAGAGCACGAAATCGTGATGACTCTGTTGTGCACCGATCGTCGGGAGATACGGCATGCAGCAACTATCTGCGACGAGACGGAGGCAGAGGTGAAATAGTCCCAACACGAACCCCCATACTCGTGGAAAAGGACCTCACGAAATCCACTGCAGCTGGAGAGTTGTGAGCCAACCTCAATGGTCACCGCAGGAAGTGCCTGAATCGAGGAGACGGTCACCATCCGAAGGCGGTCAGCCAGAGACGCCAGGGACGCGAACGTTCTCTTCGAGGAAAGGACCACCCTCTTTCTGCCATGTGATTACGAGGAACCGGGCCGGAGGCTGCCGACTAACGCGGCATCGATCAGCCGAAACTCGAGACCTTGGTCCGAAACCCAGTCCGAGCACGTCTCTCGTGCAGCCAGGAATTTCCACACCTGGCGGGCGGACTAGTGGCACGCCTACTAATTTTCTCGTTACTAATCTCGATCGGGCCCGTCTCTTTGGCGCGCTCAGAGGGGGTTTCCACGTCCTCTGGAGTCCGATAGTGGTTCTTTAGGATTATTCCGTTATTTGAGTGTAATTATATGTGGATGATCTCGTAGTTCTGGAGTTGTCGCTGGGTTACCGGCTAGTTTCGCCTAGTCGGGTTCAACCTCGCGCCAGACTGCGTAGGGACGACCTATCCGAATCCCGTCTATGGGAAAGAACCGAATTTCCTCGTGGTTCTGGGTCGGAGAGAGGCTTCTCCTGCTTTTTTTAGTGCATAACATGTGAACCTCACGGCCGATGAGCCCAGTAGCTTGCTCTTCCGTGCATGTCTATGATCGGAAGCCGTGGGAAAGCAAGAGCCGTCGGAGTAACTCGACATATGACCGAGGGACCGTTTCCCCCTATGGGGTTTCGCGAACGAGGCCGTCGGGGGTTCTCTGGCGGTTCATCAGGTGTGTGTTCCACGCGGAAGTTTCCCCAGAGCAGGGTTACTGCCGCAGCGACTTATGGGGTCGATACCTGGTAAAATGGTCTAGGGTTCGCAGAGGGGCGGCCCATGACCGATCGCAGCGCCGGGCGAGACAAAGCCCTGGTGCGTTATAAGCCCTTTAGAGGCTTGGGCACGATGGTCGAAAGCGTGCCGCGGGCTACCCCCGAGGGCTCCTGGCGGCGCAGGATAGTTTTTCTCGAAAAAGCATATAAAACTTTTGAAATGTCGAAATCTAAACATATAATTGAAATGCGATTAGTTAATTTTTCGTTCTTTAATTTCCAGTTGCAAGCAGATAATCAAGGAAAATCAAAAACAAACAATTCTGGATTCTTATTTTCAGAAAATACTATAAAATGCAATACTATAAAAATGCATACTGTGTATGTACATTTACGGTTTTGTATTTTTTTAAAGTTTTACCATCTTTTTTCTGTTGAAGTTGTAGCTTTTTTGAACAAGTATTAAATCGAAAACTTCGTAGCTTAATTTAGAGCTCTTTATTTTTCATTTATAAACACTCTTCTCGCCCCTCTCGTTATATCGCTGTCCTCGGGATATCGCGCTTTTTTGTATCCCCCAAGTAGCTAGATATAGCAAGGGGTTATTTCAGTAAGAACTCATGCTCATATACTGATGATTAGGGGTTTAGTGGAGGGTATACTGTGGTATACTCCGAATATATTTTGGATTTTTTAAAGAAACTACGTATACCCCTATTTTGCAATTAAAGCTATAGCGCATATTCTCTGACGTGTACCGTCTGTTTATAGCGTAAACACTCTGGTATTTTCACGACTAAAGCACTGCTGATGACGCCTTATTACGTATTATATAAAATCAAAGTTACTATAATAAATGATGAATAAGATGAATGTGAGATCTAGTCTCAATTTGGATGAGAATATGAATTCATTAACATTATGGAAGCAAAATAATTAACTTAGATTTATCCTGTAACACGCAATAATTACTTATGTGATTAGGTAAGAAATTTAAATTTAATGAAAATTAAATTTTATGGAATATATATCATTTATATTCTTTTGCTCCAGCGTTCATTATTGACTATTCTCTCAATACTAATTTTTTCAAAAACCGTTTTGTAACGTCAGAAAAAAACAAACATTTGAGTTAATTTAAGACAATATAATCTAGATTCACTACATGGGTTTGTTAATGTACATTGTTTACTCATGTTGAGTTTGAATTACGTAAAGATAATTCAATCCATCAGACAATAATAGTCAGTGAAAGCTTACTGTATTTCCTGTATTAGGTTTTGTCATGTTTATGGGCGCTCACTGACCGCGTAATAATACAAGTCTGTAGCTTCTACTTTGTTTCCTTTGAGAATTATTTGAGAAAAGTAATATTTCACATGACAATTGTTTGGAGCTGATTTCTGAGTTAAGACTTAAAGAATTAACTTCACTTTGAACATATTGTATTTTTCGTTGCTTTTAATTTGGTTTGCAAAAATGTTTTGATTCAGATTAAAAGACCAAATATACTTAATTACCAAATTAAAGTGATATTTTCTATTTGAAAATAAAATTAGTTTATTAATTTAATTACGTTTAGTTTCAAGATGCTTAAAATGTATTTTTTCATCTTACTTAATAGTTAAATTGTCCAAGGGGAAAGCCAAAAGAGTTCATAAAATAAATAAATAGTTCAATAAATAATGCGTAAAATACGTTTAGTTATAAAATCAAAGTAACTTTTTCCTATTTAAAAAAGAAATTACTACTCATTTGAAAATACGTAGAATTTTTTTTCATCTTGTTTAATAGTTGAATGATCTATGAGGGAAATCAAAAGAGTATGTTTCATCAAAATGGAGAAACAGATACGATTTAACGGTAAATAAAAAGTATTGTCATGGACTGTAACTATTTAAGAGATAAAATACTCATTTACAAAAATATGAGATGGGATTATTAACCCTTTGATTACGACCCAGTTTTTTATTCAATCGTACCACAATTAAAAAAAAATTCTTTGTGGTAGATTTCTCTGGGAAATATCCTAGTATAAGTGTATGGGAGAGATTACTTTTCAAAAGGTGGTACAAATAGAATACAAAAATAGTCTTCTGGGACGTATATGTCTCGACCCATAGTCAAATGGTTAAACAAATCCTAAATTATTACATAACTTTTAAATTTAGAATGTGGTTATCTCAAGATTTATTCTACTTTAACTGTTGTGGTTGTTTTCTATTATTCTTTAATTTATTAACAGAATTCAAAAAATAAATCAATTCAAAAAGGAATTAATAAAAATATTAAACAGTACTTGGGTAATTTATGTATTCATTGCATTGTAATTACAATATTATAACTATTTTGACCACTCTTTTGAGAGAAAACAATGTTTCATTATTAGGGATAAATCATTTACCTTTCAATAGGATTCGAAATATGTTCCAGAATTTATTATACTCCAACTCTAATTATAGGTAAGACAATTGTCAGTTAGAAATTTGCATTCTAAGACAACGTTGTGGGCTATTTATTTCTATACTGAACAATTTTTTTAGAAAATGCAGCTTTGTCAACGTACAAGTGTGTTTTTTGTCAAACTTGCAATGCATTTCCAGTGTTATCAAGATCCTTAAAATTTTTCTCATTAGAAGTAATTTTGCACTACATGTAAAATATACCAGGTGTCGTCATCCGATTTCAAAGTGCTTCAATGAAATTGCTTGTGGCTAGAATTGCAAATATGTTTTATTTATATGAACAATACAAACTTGCTGCAAAATATAAAATAATTATAATTATATCAAGTTTTCAACGAAACATTCTCAAATGTTTAACGTGGCTTCCTCCAGCCACACGGCACACATCGAGTTGATAGTTGATTTTTCCTCATACTTTATGTATTGCATTTTTACTCAATTTTTTATGGTTGATTGGTTGATTTTATGACGGCCGATTATCTACACGAGGATATAGGCCCTAGGGGAGAGTGCTCTCCATGGGGATTTTTCAAAAGGATCCTAACCCGTATTTACGGCAAGTTTACAAGATAACCCCAGAAAACTCCGAACAGTTAGATCTATGAGCGTGACAGGGGTTTGAACCCAGCACCTCCCGTCTACCAGCATTGAGCGCAGAATATCTCAGCCACTGGTGGGGCCATTTTTATTACGAAATACTTAAACCTTAGACGCTATAATCCATTACCAATCATGGCCTACAGTACTCAGTCTTGTTTTCTTGACCATAGGCCCTGAGGTGCTATACAGCATATGTCCTGGCCAGGTGGTCAGCCTAATGCCGGATCCTCAGTATTTAGTTCCCAAGCAAGCTTCGTACTCTTCTTATCGACACCGAAGGGGTGCAAGGCTGAGTGAACCTTGCCCAGTCCGCTGTCCGGATGTCCGGAATCGAATCGAACTGTGGTCCTGTAGCGTGGCAGCCCATTGCGCTGCCCACTAAGCTACTGTGCTTCATTATGAAATACACTTTAGTAAATATTTATTGAAGTAAACAAGAGGCCGAAATGGCAGTATCATGCAGAATTTAACTAAGCCTAATCATTGCCAAATTTTAACCCACCTCAGAAAAGAAGTCATAAAAAAATGTGAATTATAAAATTATTCTTAACAATTTATATAGTTTTGTTTCTTTTTATTTTCCTCTATTAAGCTGTTGCAAAATCTATATATTTTGTTAATTTATAAGGAAGTGATATTAAAACTGTGTTTTTAACATCACATTTTAATAGGCACCATGCAAACAACGTAAACAAGATAGTTTCCGCATATTAATTCTGTTGCTAGATCGTGAAATTTAATAAGTATATAATATAATATATATAATAAATATATAATAAAATATATATAATAAAATATATATAATAAATATATAATAAAATATATATAATAAATATATAATAATATATATATAATAACTATATATAATAAAACAATCTATGTATGTATCAAACTTGACAGTTAACAGTTTTAATCTCATCCAAAGTATTCGGTAGATGAGGTTTCTACACTATATATTATTTAATAAATCGTGGCCACGCGGCCACATTGAACATTTATAAACAGTTCGTTGAAAACATGATATAAATACATTAAATTGTGTTTTGTAGCATACTTGTACAGTTTATTTGAAATTCAATAATACTATCACAATAAGAAGTCAAAGTCAATATAATGTATGTTATATATTTTAAAAGCAAGGTGCGTAGACTCTTTGGAATTTACAATGAGTTTGGCACCACAATCTGGCCAAGATTAAAAAATATATATTTAATATTTGAAACGAAAAATTCATACTCACCTCGTTTATTAACATAATTTGTTATCTATTTGTACGGTAAAATAATGCAGTAAATTTTATTAAAAAATTGTGGTAAAACTGTATCTAGCCTGTATGAGCTAATGTCTCGTGAATGCAACTACAAATTTAAATATATTTTAAATAACCAAAAATTTTTGGTATATAATACAAAATAGTTAAAAAGTTATTTTGTAACCCCCTCCAAAATACAGTAACTTGACTCTATTAAGCTCTTAACTATTAAAGGATAGTATTAAATACTGCTGTACCTATATAGGTTTAAAATGTAAAAAATATATAATTCTTGTGTGTGTGTGAGATTTAGCTATAAAAACAGCCTGTATTCGCTAAAGAACATCAGTGGAAAATTTTGGACTTCGATTTAAACTTCAACTACGCCGGTTTTTTAAACACTTGATGTGTGTTTGCTGTACTGAATTAAATATTTAAATGCACTCTCAGTTAGTATTTTAAAAGAATTCTTACCTTCGAAAGGCTAAAATTTTTTCAAATGTTTTGAAGTTGTTTAAAAATTGACTATTATAACCAGTGCTCGAAAAACGCGATCGACACTGGCGACCAAAATATTTTAACTGGAGATTATATTTTCGGTACCTCAACTTTTGTATTTTAATTTTTTTTTTTACAAAAATAATCTTAAAACGTATGTCTTATGACAGTAACCATGCTAGAATGAAATTTGTTATACTTTTATCTATGGTAAAATGTCCTAAGGCTGTCGCTTTAGGGACATGATCTTCAGTGTTTTAGCTAAGAAATGACTTTGGAAGTAATATTTTTTACAAAATATTTTAGTAAGAACGAATGTTTTTCTGATAATTTGGTTAATTTATTCGTTCAAATTTCGTAATATGTACTTCGTTTATTTCATTTATAATTTTGATGAGTTTGTTGAAAAACTTAATTTATCTTTTACAATTATTTTATTAACTGGGGTAAAGAGCAAGGCAATTCAAGTAAGAGGTACGGCAATTCAAGATTATACCATTAATATTTTCGAGATTATTCTTTCTCAACCAATTCATAAAAAACACTTTTTTGCTTTCTGGAAATCTATGATTAAAGAGTAAAAAAATTGACAAAGGCGGAGGTATATGTGTTGGGAGGAGGGGGTCATTTTTTACTGGCTACTTGATATTTTTACCAGCTACCAAAAGTTTTCCATTTTGTAAAGCCCTGATTATAACACATATAACTGATTAGCACTAGACAAGTCCTAACATGCTTTTCTGTCGATCTCTCTCAAAAGCGATCAGATCTTAATCGCTTAGCAAGTTTGAGATTGCTTTTAACGTCTTTATAATGTCGATATAGAAAAAACTTTAAAATTTGAAAAATACATTATTAACTTTTTGTGGAAAAGGCTGTAAAATGCTCAGACATTTTTTAATGTTTATCTGCATGTTTAACAATTTCTAACGAATAAAACAAATTCTAATTAGCTTCTTTGATATTTTTAGCGTCTTCTGTAGTAGCAGTATAAAAAAGTTCGAAACATGTAAGTACTTTCAAAGCAGTAGAATCATACTAATTACCTGAAATGTGAGATCGCTATAAAAATGCCAGGATTTCTCTCAAATCGATAATTGTTATTAATAACACAGTATTATGTTGTTACATGAGAATTCCCAGAAATTTGGAAGCCCTCTTGGTTACTGAACTAATGATTTATTTTATCATTTATAGTAAATAATCTTGTAGTCAACTCATTTATGATGAAATAAATATATTTTCAATTTACTTTTACTGCATTTTCATTAGTAAGATTTACCATTATTTACTATTATATTATTATTATTTGCTATTATATTTTACCAATTTATCAAATACGAATTGCACTTGTTTTTTAAATCTCATGTCACAAAAATATTTATACTGCTTTTTTTATTTAATTGTAAAATTTTTCTTAGATACATTATTTTATTTTATAGGTAAGAACATTTCTCTCTCATTTTATGAATACAAAGTATCTTCAAGTTATTCAGGTAACGTTAATTTCTATTTTGCATGATAACAATTTTTATACATGAAACATTTTCCATAATATTTTCCTTAATTGTTTAAGTTTCCTAATAATAATTTATAACAATATAATTTGCATTTTAATTATATATTATCTAATAGTAATGAGTCGACATTCATGATATATAATGAATAATAATCAAAGACATTAAAAACATAACTATTGAAATTTGCCTTTTCACGAAACACAGACATGGAAACAGAAAAAAAGGAAAGTTCCCAGTTTAAAATCCAAGTACTTTCTAGCTCGGTAAAGAAGGCATTTAAGCTAAAAAGATCCCTTCGTTACGGTGGAAAAGATAGTTAGTATGACATAAATGGTGAAGATGAGAATATTTTGAGACCAAAGTGGCAGAACATGTTATGTTAGATTTTCTAAAAAAAAAACAACTTTTTATTTTATGAATGAAGGTGTTATGACGTAGTCTATCATATGGTAAGGCTAAAATACTTAATTTTCTAATTATTCTTGAAGATATGTAGCATTCATTTTTAATATTTAATAATTTAAATAATAATTATACTTTTTAATATTTAAAAAATAAATGTTAATAAGTCTTACTGAAAGAGTTTAGTGCCACCTGTTACCATTTTAACATAAAGCAAGGTAAAGCTAGGAGAGTCTGCGCACAATTCAACAGAATAATAAAAAAATATATATATATTAATTTTTTGCTAAACTATCCATAAATAATTTAGACTTCATTTGTTTTTATGCATTTAAATTGCTATTTTGTTGTTATGCTGTAATTTAACAGAACAGTTGTAATAAAACCAAGAAAGCTATTTTGCGCAATCTGCCCTTACAGGGTTGGTGTGATTGCGCACATGGATAGGAGAGATTGTTATTAATAATAACTACGATTAAATTGTTAACAATAATAATTACAGTTAAATGGCATTGTTTTTTGTAAATAAAGCATTTTTTTTGTAAATAAATATTATTGTATTAGGAGTGAATATTTCAACCTAATGAATAAAGAATCAGAAAAAGGAAAGAATTTTAAGAACAATTAAAAAAATTAATTACAGAAAAATTAAAGAATCAGAAAATACAAGCCCAGATAAGATTACAAAATAACATTAAGTTACCTGATAACACGTTTAACGTAAACTTTGTTATTAACCATTTTCATTTCCACAGTTTAAAGTTTTCTTGTTTGAAGACCGAAGTTGTCGTCGGCCACAATCCATTTACTTATTGGTTATAAATGGTGCAGTTTTCGTGCAACCACCTGCCACAAATAATGCATTGAATACAGTCAGTGCTCGAAGTTGTCTCCTGGTACAGTTTCAGACATTCAGTGCACTCATCCTCATTGCCCAGTATTTTGTTTATTTCAGATTAATTTATTGCCAAATGTAGTTTCGATAATTATGTGTTTTTCAAAAATTATTTCAAAATTGATTTGATCATATGTTTTACATGTAATTTGCAATTTATGCAAATTTACAAATAAGCTGCGTAATCTCTCCTAGCATGGAAACTAATGGGAACAATACGCCATCTCTCCTAAGTAGCAGATGCGCAAACTCTCCAATTTCGGTAGGAAAATTTCGGCGGACTTTGATTTAAACATGGCCACTTCTAAAACAAACCGGTGGTGTACGCACTGTTAGTCTAGGTTAGTAGATCATAAGATATAGTTTACGTTTAAAATATTCTGAAATACTGACACTATATAGAAATTCTGAAGAATAGTTATGAAAATTCAAGGACTTAATTAGTGAAAACAAAACAAAATATCAATGTTTTATCCCAGACGCTCGAAACAATCAATGTGCACATTCAAATAGACACCCCACCACTGTTGTTGTCCAACTACCTGTAATCGCTGCACGCGGACTCTGCTCCTTTTCCCTAACCCTCTTTGTCCACAATCTTTCCGACCTCACCATCTCTCCTGGTTTTACCTTATGCTACCAAAGAGAAAATTGTTACATAAAATGTTTTTCATCTAAGCTCTTCATTTAAGGTACTAAAATCTTGTCTATTTGTTACTTTATTCGACGAATAGATTCTTCTAAATCCACTCGATACTCGCGCTGACTAATTGTAGAAATATAGTGATGAATCAATATTGCTGCAATTTTGTTCAAAATGTTGATATAATCCGGGGAATTTTCTTCACTATTGCAACACTTTAGAAATATATAGCCAATTGCCTGCCAATCTTCATCAAATGGATGCTGAATGTCGAATGCAATAGAAATATTTTTTTTTAAGTTTCAATAAAGGTAAACTCTTTGGATTGAGCAAATAAATATTTTCTATGAAATGCTAATGCTTTCACAAAATTGAATTTACGTACTAAATATTTTCATTGAAACCCAAACTAAATTACTCATGTGAAAGTTAATAAAAATAATATCGTTAATCTTACTAACATCTTATAGGCCGGTCACGAGTATACTCGTGTTTGTATAGTTGTCAATTTTTACGATTTTTTGTTACAATTATATTTGAATAATAATGTGTGCAATATTAAATCGTAAAAAACTTCGCTTAAATAAGGCAAATATTATTATTTAAAAAATAGTGGTAAAATAAAAGCGCAAAATTTGGCAGCTAAGCAAACACGAGTAGGGTAAGTCCGGGAAAGTTGCTCTACTTAAGTCTCCTTCATTTTCTTTTGTATAGAAAGGATTTTTGTAGAGTACATGTAACCTATCTACTCTAAATTTTATGTAGAACATCATAAAAATATTACTTTCATATAAATACCATATAAAACAGTGTTTTTATCAAAACACTTAATCAATGCTTTTGGCCATTTATCCCGGAGTTTCAGGTTTAGACACCCCACTTTACCGGGATAGATGCCTCATTCGTAAAAGAATAGGAAGTATAGGTAATTAACCTTAATAATTCAAAATCTGGATTTGTACTTGACTTAATATCCTATGTACATCCAATTTACAATTTAAAAAAAAAAACAATTGATCTGACAGGCTCTGTATACTAATTCTACATTACACTCCCACATTAAAAGATATTTGCTATTCCCAATTCTTCGAATAAATGGGTATACACATTTTGAAGCCAATCGAATAATTCTCACAAAAGCTAAAATTGTTTAATTTAAATTAAGAAGGATTACTCCCACCTCCGCTCTTCTAATATTCAATGCGCACAAACTCTAGAAAACAGTTCGGGAAGCAAATTTAATATTCTCAAATTAAATTCGTTAGATCATTATGTTTCTCAATAAACTAGTTCAAAATATTTTATATATTCCATGGAAGGTTCAAATTATGTAATTTAAATTAAGGGGGGGGGGCAGAAAACTTGCCAACAATAAAATAAATATTACTTAAATAAATAAATAAGCATAATGAGTGATTACACGTGTAATATAGCACCCCGGTATATTTTTTCCGAATTTCCTGTCAGAATGATATATTTAAGGGATTTTAGATTTCTATTTTGTATTTATATTTATATTTAGCGCTTCTAAATATATTCTGATATAAAGAGAGGAAAAGTTCGGAATGTGTGAATTAAAATGTTCTGAGCACAGCTATGATCACCAAACACTTAAATATTTTTCACAACAAATGTGTGGACTTGCAATGTTTTGAACTAATTTTCTGAAACAAATGAAAATTTTAATCATTGCCTAAATTGAGAATTTATCACTACTAACACCGCCCCCTGATTTGTTAGGTAAAAATCTCCCGGAAGGGTCATGTTCAACCAAAAGAAGAAACAATTGTTTTTCTCACAATCCTGAAGATTTAAAAATAATTCTCACGCAACAAAGTTATTTTATAATTATAAATATGGCGTCTTATCCTGAATCGCAAGTGAAGCATATATCCCTGATTCATGTGGGGCATGTATCCTTTTAATCCGGGACAGATGCCATAGCCAGTAGATCCGGAAGTAGAAATAAATATGGCTGCAACAAATAACTAACACATTATTCAATACCTGTTTCAACAACATTCATTAAATATTTCATGAAAATTTTCTTCAAGTACCTTATACTCCAGCTTCTACTTGTCTCTATCTTACAAGAGCATGCGATAACAGCCAAACGTACCTTTCATTGATGAATAAAACATTTATTTGAAGAAATATGTTGCTGTAACTTCGTCTACCACACTTTTTTTTATAACGATTGATAGTAGAAAAACGTAACTAGCTCCGACAGACATCGAATAGCTGAAATACAGTGACTTGAGCAAATAACCCGATGGGGCATCTAAACTGGATTTACTCTATACTCGTGACCGATCAGCAATTTTTTAAATCTTTGGAGAATAGTTAAATTTTACTTAAATTTGCACCCAGAAAAAGGAATTGATTAAAACTACAAAACGTGTTTTGTTGAGTACATTTTGGTCGTTTTAGCAAAATTCAAATAAAATTGAACCATTTGACTTGAATTAACAAAACATTTTTTGCTGACGATACATTTTTTTTTTTTTTTTTTTTGGAATTGCAAAAAAAAATTTTTTTTGTTGATTCAAACAAAATTCTCATTAACCTATATTTAAGCAAAAAGTTTTGTTGGGTCAACCAAATTTTTGTTGCTTCAACAAAACTTTTTTCTGGGTGTGTATTTTAAGGACTTATGTTTATTTTGATAAATTCCAATAACTTTTTACAAAGTAGGGGTTGTCCTAGACATTTTACCAGGGAGGAGACATGAACAATTACAAATATTCTTTTCAGATTGTATGCTACTTGGTCTAAATAATGTTAAATATAAATAATTTCTGTTCATTGCAGCATCTTAAACTTACCTACTTGTCAATAAGACGTTCCGAAGTCATGTTTGATTTGGATAGATTGAAACATGTTTAGACTTACTCAAAGTAAAAATTGTTATATTTTCTTATTTTCTCATACTTTATTTATATTTTGAGGTGTTTATATAGTTTAATTATTTTAGAACTCTTTCATACCTTATCAAACTATATACCGATAGAATTTTACTTTTTATTCGATAATTAAAAGAACTCGAAGTAGCACCGGGTAGGACATTTGGACCACGTTCGGAAGGGAGATTTGAACACTGGTTATACTCTTTTCATATGCTATATTAATTTTTCGTTAATTTTGCCCAGCTAAAAGAGCTACCGATTTCTTAGTACCATTATTTCCGAATAAAAATACTCGTTTTATTTAATAACAATAATTTGGGATTTTAATAAGACAAAAATAACTATTATTAAGTAGTGGTTCTCAAAATTTGGAAGTTTTGACAGCTATGATCTTAATTTAAAATTATTTTCATTTGTACTCAGACAAGAAAAGCCTTTTCAATGTAAGCCGAAGAAAATTGCTACAAATAATGACTTTTACAAAGTTGCAAATTTTCATTGTATTAGAAATGTTGAAAAGGGATGTCATTGTCGTCGTCTTACCTAATATTAACATTCTGAGATTATATAAAGCATAAATTACTATCCGGAAATAGTGGTACTCAAGAAAAAAATTACCGCTATTCCTAATATATTCGTAAAAAAAAATAAGTACCAGTACTATTGTTTTATTGTTTTTTTTAGTTGTTACTCAAATAAAGCATTTCCTATTCCCTTTCTATTACTTCTTTTATTGACTTTCTATAGTATGGCCACATATTCCGGTCAGCCGATCGTCCATTTTCAAGTTTTTTAGAAATACCCTCAGTACTTTGTTTATTAATCTGCAGAAACATGTATTTTATATTTTTGGGCGAAGCAACCGTGCTTTCAGTATACAGGGTGTCTCTGAACTCATGTGTCAAATTGTAAGGGGTGATAGACCACGCATAGACAAGCTCAAAACACCATAAAATGAATGATCACTCAAGCAGTGACGCGCTACAGGACGCTTTCTTATTTTAGAAAGAACCCTGTTTACTACAGAATTACGACTTACAGAGCACTCTTAACAGCAGAACCATTCATGAAATGCATATCCGCACTTTTTCTGATTAGTAAAACCTTCCATTCTTTTTGAAATCCACTGTAGAAATGAGGATGGGATGAACAACCAGTGCTTTGTTCGTTTAATGACAGAGTCATATAGAGGTTTGCCGCTTGCGATTACGCTCATGTATTGTATAAAAATAGCTTGTTTAGATGTGTTCAAACAACCCTTATAGATTTCCCCATGAGTTAGGATTCACCTCCAACGTCTCTGAAGGAAATTTGGTCCAATTTAAGAGACACCTCCTCACTCTCTTGAGCTACTTACTTTTAAATTTCTTTATTTCTTCTTCTAATTTTCTTTCATATTAGCATCCTAGTTAGTAACACTATTCCTCGTCAGTAAAATCAGCAATCATTTGTTAGATATAGTGTAGAAAACGAGGTTCTGTCCGCACTCAGAAAGCATCCTGTAATCACTTCGCTGCTTTAGTTACGACTATGCATTGTATAGTGTTTTGAGCTTGTTCAGGCGTGATCTATCAGCCCTTACAGTTTGGCCAATAAGTTCAGGGACACCCTGCATATCGGTTTCATTTCACAAAATGGATTACAAAAGAAAGTATATTCAGTTTTATAAAAAGCTGCTCCGGTCTCCTAATAATGTTGCGAATTTCAAAGAGAAATGTTTCATAGTGTAGTATTGAAAAATATTGGCTACATGTTCTGTATAATATTGTGCAATATACGCAAGCAGTTTTTTTAACTATTAAAATAATATTACAGTGTGTACATTTGAGATATATAAAGCCCATTGTTATGCGTTATTGCGTTATTTTTCACATGGTATATCAAATATTTCCAATAAAGCTCTAATACAGATAATATAATCATCTTAAATAATTAAAATGTTTCCAGTGGAGTGGTAATATTTTTACAAAATCGAAATTACTTCATTGAAAACCAATAAATACGAAATTGACCCAGAACCAGAATGTGAACAACAAAGGAAAATATACTCCAAAAACATCAAATCTAAACTCGCTAATTTCTGACATTCACGAAGTCACTTCCATTCTTAAGCGCATAACATTTTCTTGTTTTTCGTATTCAGATATTAAGAAATTGAAGAGCGCTTTTAATTTTCTTAGAAAAAGCATCGGATCTTTCAGAAAATGGTAAAAAAAAAAAATTTCAATTGATTATTGGAATACGGCAATCACGGTAAAATCGTCATACAAGATGAACCAATAACAAATCAATATGTAATTCTCGGGTATGTAAGTTCGATTTCTGCAAGTTTCATGCATTTACGTATAAAAATGTTTTCGGGAATGGGCAGAAAGGTTCACGTTCTTGAGCGAAGAAAATAAAAAAATTAAAACTCTTTTAAAAATTACTTAAATCTCTTTTTTTTTGTATTTTAAGTCGAAAAAAGTCACGTTTTTCTTGAAATTTGATTACCAGTTGTTCATATATAATTCAAAAGGTAAATAACATTTCTATTTCATTATTCATGAAAGCTTTTCAAGTAATTAGATATTCTACTTAGAAATTCAAACTCTGGGAAATTCTATATTTTTTCAAACACTTTTATTCACTGTATAAATAAATATAAATAAACACTTTAAATAAGCAAAAGAGAGAAAAGATAAATAAAAAATAACATTTAGGGTTTCAACTTTTACTATTTCTTTGAAGCGAGCCATATTGATCGAATTCAAAAGGAAATCTTTTGTTTAAATTTAGACGAAATTTCATACTTCCAAATTTTATTAATTGTTAACTTATTTATATAACAGAAAAATACATTTAACAGTTAGCGTGTATAATGCATATGATTTACATGATATTTTTTGAAGTAAACGTTCAATTAAAGGAAAGCATTTAACCAAAATGAATAAACGTGCGATGAATTACAACTTGTTTAAAAGGTTTAAAATGTTTATAACAAAATATGTTGAAAATTAATATTTTATTACAATAAAAATTATTTATCGTATTGTAAATTAAATAGTATAAAATATATGTTGCAAACAATTATTACATTATGAAACATTTATCTCATTTTCACAACCTCTACACCTGTCTTATAATTCGATATATTTTTAGATAAAAGTTCAATTAATTCGAGCAATTTACCTGAATTGAATAGACAAGTGATGAAATAAACTTTTTTTTAAATGTTTAATTTATTAGAAAAATGTATTTGCAGTAGAAATTATTCATAAAAATTAAATTACGAAATAATTTTTAAACGAAATATAAAACCGGCATCAAGTGATTGCTTTATAACTTTTAAAGTTCCTTGAAATTTTGCAAAAGTATTCATGTAGGGGAAAGTCGGACAAAACCGGGTAGGTGGATAAAACAGGGTTCTAAGTTTTATGGCTTGATTTATGGTGGTACCTAGCGGAAACTTCTATAATTACTTCTAAGCGACCGGCTTAATAGCACCCAGTAAACAGTAGTCGTGTAAAACAACTCATTACGCAGTGGTGATTTTTTTTAAGTTTCACGTGAAAAAGTTTAAAATTCGGCGTCTACAATATTACGTTACCAATCCTAAATGCCTAAGAATTTAGTTTATGTAAGTAAAACGTATGATAGCCCATTATTTACTTGTTATTTTAACGTTTTTTATTGGTGTCTGTGAGTTGTTTGAACAACGCTAGAGTAACATTTCATGAAAATGGCGTGGTCGGACAAAGTCGGGATGCGGGACGTCGGACATAACCGGGATGTTCCCGGTTTTGGACAACTCATTTATTTACGTGATTGAAATGGAATTCACTTGTTCAGTTATTGTTTTACGATCTATAAATATTTAAAAACTATACAAAACGTATTATTTACATTAAGTTGTTATATAGAAAACTGTTTTTTAGTCATTTATATTCTAAATTAAGTTGAAAAAAAAATATTCTTTACTCCTGCTGAGACAACCAAGAGGCCCATGGAAGTGGAAAAGAATCCTTTGGCTGAATGTCATGTATTGCTTGAACAACAACAATATCCTGATGTAGACATGCCTGCAGGAACCTATAAACCGCAGCCTGAGAAAGGGATTGGGTCTATAGAAAAGCTGTCAACGCCGACTTCGAAGGCTCCAGTTCATGTGCAAGACGAAGACGTCGGCTTGCAGGCTCTTGTGCAACCGTCTACGTCTTCTCAAAGTCTGGGAAGAGATATTAAGCGTCATTTTGCAGTCTCACCACAGGATATAAAGCCATTTCCAGTACAAACCGGCCTTAAGGCCATTAGGAAATCCGACAAGCGTCGAGGGAAAACTGCTATCCTTACTTCAACCCCCTACAAATTAGAACTCGAACTAGAAGAAAAAGAAAGGATGATAAACAAGAAAGACTTCGCCATGAAGCGAAAACTTTTTAAGATGACAGAAAAAAAAACTGAGTTAAAAAAAAACTAAAGAAGAAAAGAATCTTGACATCAAACGAGGAGAAGGATGAAAGTGAAGAATCATGCATCTTTTGCAAAGATTTATATGAACAATCTCAAGGCAACCCAAGGAGAGTTGGATACAATGCCTTCACTGGAAAGGGTGGGCGTGCAGCAATGCAGATGAACAAGATCAAACCTTCATTTGTGATTTTTGTGCCAAACAAGTTTAACTCTTAAGGCATAACTTATATCATTGTTATTTCATGTAGATTTGATATAGATTCAAATTCTATAAGTATAATATGTCATATCCTGCAAGTTTCCCTTTAATAAGTAGTATTATTGCAAAGTTACCATGTGTTTTTAATTATTATATCCAGTTCCCCGTTTTGTCCGACCAGGTCGGACAAAACCGGGAACTTGCACACTTCTAAAAATTGTGCTTTTAAGATCTTAATTGCTATTGTTTGCGATTGAATGAATACTTTTTTTCTTCACAAGGAATCAGTTTATCGTTTTAATGCAAATTTTGACTGTTTTGTTCACATAGTGAATAACAATAAAAGAAAACCCTTAAGGGTCCCGGTTTTGTCAGACTTTCCCCTAAATACAGTTTTTTTATTTATGTATTGCACACCAGTGGGCATATTTTAGGGAGTATGGTTTTAAGAGGTAATGCTTTATTTTTCTACCCATTCCCCTTAAACCATACTCTTGCCAGAATCCCTTATGTTTGACGATTATATATTGAAATTTTGATATGTCTTTAAGAATAAACAGTAGGCTATATTATGGCTATTTTCAGAATCTCTAGCAGTGCTCCTTAAAAACAAGTGTTTAAATGGAAGTTAAAATTTGGTGGCAATAGATCAATTTTATTGAATGCTTCAGTAAAACTAAACTTTGCGAACCACTTCCCAAACCTTCCCCAATGTACTCTTAAAATTCTTGTTCATTCATATCCATTCTGTGGTATTTGAGGAAATTGCGGACAACATTCATACATAAACGGATGAAAACAGTAGCTTCAAGTCGTTAAAAAATATAAATCTGTATTATTTCAGATTGTACAGTTATCTTTCCATTTAGTTTTATACTCCATATATATATAATGTGTCCAATTTCATTTGCGCATCTCTGTATATGAATTTATTTATAGTCTACAATCATATCTTAGTCTACAACCATCCCTTTAATAAAAAAATTTCAACAGGAGAATACATTACATATTTCTAAAAACACTTTAACTTTTTATTGATGTTAGTGGTCTCACAGACTCTTTTTTTTAAATTCAGTTTAATTATAGATACTAGTCAAATTTTATTTTGCTTGTTTTCGATAGTCCAACTACTGTCGCTTGAGACTTCTGAGTGGATGAACTTTAATTATAATTTTATATGCAAATTTTAGTAGAGAATCAGTATCCTATTATTCTTCTTTCGTTAGCATTCACAACGGTGCTAATAATATCTGTGCAAGAACTCCTGTGACAGTAATTAAGAGTTAAGCAATTCGCGCTCATAGTTTTTAATGCTTATAATTTTGTGCATCACTATATACTATAAGCTATAGAATTTATATACATGACGTAAAACAATTAATACACACGACGTGATATAATTTAATTAAGCTTAAAAATGCACAGCACAGCTCAAAACACATTTCCAGCAATTATAACGTATAGAAAGTTCTGGAAACAAATTATTTTGTGTGTCCATGTAAATGATCGATAAGTGCTATGAACACCATATTCAAGTTCATTATGCTTGATTCAGTGTAACATCATTAATACACACTGTGAAAAATATTTCCCCATAGACCATAATGTAACATGCTTCTTTTGGGTATCCCTGTAAACGAATAATAATCTTTTTCAATAGGGAATGTCCATTGGTCAAACGCAATAACAAATAAATATTACGCAAAAATCCACGTATATTTACAAAAGTTCGAGTGCAGACAAGCGGTAGACAGACTATCCGAAATCATAATCCCTTTTCCACTATGTTGTGAATCATTAAAAACGCACAATTAAAAAAATATCTTTCAACAAAGACGAATAAATTTATTTTATAAAAATATTTATAAGATAAGACCGGTGATCTTTTTGTAAAAAATTAATTAAATTCTCTGCAATAAAACGCAAAATGTAAAAAATAAAATCACATAGTAAACAATCAAAGTCATTTAATTTTAAATTTTTAAAAGAAGAAATTTTCCTAATCGGCTTAAGTTATTATTAATCAACTTAAGTCGAATTCATTTAAATCTTTATTTTTAGAGAAATAAATTCTAAAAATGTGTCAAATTGAATAATATATAAACAATGAATTAAGAATATTGCAAATATTTATATTCTACGGGATAATTTTTGGTAGAGTTAATGCTTTTAAATATTAATTATTTGCGTATTTTAGAAACTATTGTTTACAAAATTACTACAATTATTCTTTTTAAATAATTTTTGGTTCTGATAATTTCTATGATACCGTTATGATGCTATGATACCATATTTTAAATAGATAATAAACTAAATTAATTCTTGACAAGTGGTTTTAAACATAAAATATATTATTTTTATTCAAGATAAATATAATTTATCTTGAATTTATTATTCTTTATCATTTACTGTAACCTGAAAATGAATAATTTTGTCTTAAGAAAAATTAGTTTAACATTTTAAGTTTAAATCTATTTTAAATTAAGTTACTTTTACAGTGATTAAATTGTAAATGTCGGTAATTAATAGCAATTTATCATCCTGAACCCGAGCAACTAATTTTTAAGAAAGAAAACAAAACGAAGAATAACCTTTACTGTATTTTTTCTTACTTCATTGCACTGATGTTTATTTCTTGTATGCATTTGTCGTATTTTAGTGAGAATGGTTTGTCAAAACTGTGTATATTTGTGGCTAAATTTTATTGCTAGTCACATTGACTTGAAATTTAATTGTTGCTAATATCGCTCATTTTACAGACTATTTTAAAAGCATAAATTAGTACTACAAACAAATTAGTACTACTTAACAAATTTGAAATTTCACAGGGATTGGTCATTTCTTACAAAAGTTCTACACAGTAAAAAAATTTCGTAAAATTTCAGTATATACCGTAAACTAACGGCACTTGTACCGTTTTCATTCTTTACGGTATGAGTAACGTACTTCTAAGGTATATTAAGAGTAAAAAAACCGTATATGTGCCATTTCGATTATAAACGGTACTTATACCGTAAAATGATTGTTTTTCAGTAAAATATCACTATTTATACCGTAAATTAACTATTTTTCAGTAAGGAAAAAGCTGGTAGCCCCGCCTCGGTGTACGGCAACTCCTGAAGTAATGCTCTTGCTCTTGTTGCGTAACGCGTGCAGGCCTCAGCAGAGGGGGTAGTGCAGCCGGTACATATGCTTTAAATATTTTACGGTACATATACCATGCAGGTAAATTACGGTATATATACTGATCACAAAGTTGCCAGTATATGTACCGTAATTGATGATCAAAATTATTTACAGTGTAGACCAGAAAGTCAAAAAAAGGACAAGAAAACGGACAAACATGCCAGTGTAGGATAATTATAAAATTTATAATGGGTCCACCACCAAAACGAGACCCTTTATACATAATAGAATTTATCAAAAGCTAAGAAGTATCCGTTCAAATGTAAAATATATCTCACTTTCTACACTACTAAACAAACCCCTATAAATTAAAATTTATCTAAGCAAATTAAGCCTTACTTTAAAGTAGATTCTCAATTATATTAAATTTAGTCGTCATTTTACGGGGTCATGTAACTTTTAATTTGATTTTTGGTATATATGGAAGAGCAATATTTTCTGAACATTTCAAAACAAACCGCTCAAAAAGATCTATAATTACGCTAGTAATGGCTGAAAATGGGCCAGGTGTTCTCAATTAAGCAAAGATTAAAAACGATACTTCAAAGTAGTTTATCTCAAAATGTTAAAAGATGCTTTCTTGTGTGCAGGATTTCTCTTTAACTACTTAATATATTTAAAGTCATTGTGCCTAAATGCGACGCGATTTCACATAGTTTTGTCGCATTTAGTGTATATTTGGCATTTTATTAAATACATATTTTTTGAAGCGAAAAATGAATGAATACTGTGGTTTTAATTCAAAACTAACTTGTTTTATAGAAAATAAATCATTATCTGTAATATGTGCAAAGAATATACGGCTATCGCATTTAGATCAATTTGTCGCATTCACAGAAGTTAGAACCTAAATGAGACGTCCAAAGTCCTAAATGCGACAATGCATTTCATACATGTCAGTTCATCTAAAAATATGCATTTAATTGCTGAAAAGTTTTAATTACTTAATAAAGATTTGAAATACATAAAATTGAAAGTTGAATAGCTGATTATTGAAACAACTTAATATACTAATAATTTTATTTAATAATAACTTAAATAATACAAAACGTAACTGAGATAAATAATCATGAATATATTATAATTAAATAATGCATACTTTACGAAATTTAACTTTTAGATAGGTAGGTAGGGCAAGCAACCTTTAGCAACCTGGCTGTCATCCCGAGTGAACGATATCCAAACAAACACAAACGGCAGCTCTGGTGAAAATCAAACAGCTAGAAGCAATCAATGCTATGTAGAAAGTTTGTTAAAAGTACGAAAATCGCGCGACAAACGGAAATGCCTAATAAAACCCACAAAAGAGCAAAAACTCTCTCTATTTGAAACACTACCATCCCAACATCGCCTACGCTGGGCCTGGTTCCTGATACAAGAAAACAAAATGGGCTCCAAGCATCTGGAACGCATACTTTACGCAGTTTAACTTTTACCATGGAACGAACAAGAGGAAAATAAGGAATGACTGATACAACATATCTTTTACCAAATCTCTCGCTTCTCAGTTTGTTTTTAACTCATTTTTGGTTTTCATATTCCGCGTAAGCCTCAATTTTTACTTTTTATTTCCTGAATGGCATGAATCTAGATGGGTTTGCGCTTTAGGCTTCTTCGTAACTTTGGTTTCTGCTGCAACTTTACTTACAGATTGTTTTAGCGACTGACTTCGAGTTTTTGGCAAATTCTGTTTTTGAAGTGCTGTTTTTGCTTTTTTAAACTTTAATTGTTCTTTCTTTTCCATTTTGTGTCTTTGTTTTTGCTGTTTCACTTCATTATCCTCTTTTAATTGCTTTATATATGCTTCAGTTGTTAAGTATTCAGCAAAGTTTGATCATTGTGCTTTTCGGTTTTTGGCTGGATTTTCATTTGTAAGTGTAACTGTTTTTAACAAACAACTTTCAAAAGCATGAGATGGATTAGCTTCAGGAAGAGATATTTGTGAGCGTGACTTTAAATCCAGACTGTTCTTGAATAGAATCTGATCTGGTTTTGCACGCTAGATTTTTAAAATATAATTCAAAATGTTCATTATCTATATTTCTATGCAATCTCAAATTTGTTTGACCAGACACATCACACATTATCTAAGAAGTTGTATTATTACTTTCATGGTTCTCTATTTCAAAACTTGGGCTTGCAGAACAGTCAGCACTAGTTGTTAAGGTAACCTTATTTATCAAACAATGTCTAATTTCAAAATCAGGAAACATATTGCCATCTTTCATCATTCTTAATACTCGATTCATTAACATGCAAAAATCCTCAATAAAAATTGATTTATTGGCAGTAAGCAGGTCAATGCACGAATCATTGCTAACAGCTAAATTGTTGTCAGCCAAGCCATTGGTGGGTATGACTGGTATTTCATTCATTTAATTCATATTTCTGATTTTGTAAATTTTTATAGCGCTGAATGCCATTGGGATGGAATGATTATTCTGGAACAGCACACCGACTGAATGGAAAAATACTATTTTTTTTATTACATATTTTAAATACATGTATTTTTTTCTATTTTGATCATGTAAAACACGTATTTACTCGGCGAAATGAAAACACTATTATCGGATCATATTGAAATTCCTAATTTATTAACTCAACACAGCTTAATTAAACACAATATCTTCTTTAAACATCATTTTAATACAATATAGGAAAATACCATATAAACTTACTGCAGTTAATCTCCTAAAAGTCTCATCGCATTTAAGGCATTCAGTTAGTTGATAATAGTTCCCTGAAGAAAACCAGCCACCAAAGTGAGTAAAATATTTTAAAACTCTAATTTGAAAACCTGTCGACATATCCCGAGCTTACACTGTAGGTAAATCAAACACACGTTGCATCCCTTGACGTCCATAAGGTTTTTTGATCTTCAATCAAATTTGTAAAAGAAAAATCGTGAACTATTTTTTCGTCGCATTTTGGGAATATGGAGGCGCTGCATAGTAAACAATGTATATTGTAATAGGGTATTTTTTTTTAAGAAAACGTTTTAAACGCAGAAAAATCCTTCGTATTTTGTTCCTGAATTCCGGATGTCTCATTATATGCCATTTATATACGATTAATGCGTTAAGATTTTAAGTACAAAAACATTATCTCATATATTGGTCGTCGAGTTTTAGCATAATGATCTTACATGAAATCTTTTAGACTGTATCTAAATCTTAAGACCGAACTTATATTTGTTCATTATTCCAGCCATAAAAATAACTGTGTAGAAAACTACGAAAATATATCCAATTGTTTAATCTTTATTTTAAAATTAGAAATCTTGCTTGCTCAATCTCAAAACGTGGATATGGATATAACCTATAAATACGTGGTGATACTATGTAAAATATTAAGTATTTTTAGAGAAATCTCCACGCAATTTAAACAAGCACGTAATAAAAACCATGCTTGCCGCATAGATTATGAAACACATTCCAACACTTCCAAAAAGCTGTATCGAAACTTCAACGTAAGGCGAAAGAAGATATATAATCAAACAATGTAGAAAACGCATAATACATTTGGAAAATGTATTTTAGCAATTACCGTCCATATTTAGAAAATTACTCAATTTTTTTGTGTAGTCCTGTATATAATTTATAGATTTATTTGAATACTGTGTAATGTGTTGAAATTTAGTTTAGTTAGAAGACGCATAGCATAGTTAAAAATTCACATTTAGCAATTCCTTGCAAAGACAAAAATCTTTTGTAATTATTTTATAATCTTTTATCGAATTCTTTTGTACAGCCCTGTATATAATCTACTGATATACATAATTTAATGCACTATATGCCACATTTTAAGCTATAATTTAATTCATGTAAAAAACACATAACACAACTCCAATCGCACTTTCAACAATTACCATCTATATAAGGCAATGTATCCAGTTCTTAGCATAGCCTTGTATATGATTTTATTTATGTTAGACAAACATATTTTAGTATACTAGAATAGTTCATCTGGAAAATGCATAACTCAATTAAAAAATACCAAAAAGTATTTCATGCTCATACACAGTAATGCATACGGACTTAAATTTAGCCGTGTATATGAGCAAAAAATAAACAATTTTATAAACACATAACACATTTGAAAGCGAACCCTCATAACGCTTTGGGAGACGTTTGCGTGGAAGTGACACTAAACAAATTCCTTTTACGCCCTCTCTCACTGCACGCATTCGTGCTGCCATCTAGCGAGGCTTTGAGAAGTTATTTCAGTTTAAAGTTATACGTTAATCAAAAGTCATCCTGTATGTTGGAAAGTGTTAAAAAACACGTTTTTAACATTTTGAGATAAACCATTTTAAATATATTTTTTAATTATTTTTTAAATAAAGATCACCTGACACAATTTTTGCCATAACTAGCGTAGTTGTAGAGTTTTTTTATACGGTTTGTTTTAAAATCCTCAAAAATTATTGTTCTTTCATATATACTGCTGTTTTTCCGTAATTATCTCTTTAATTTATGTATTTTTTTAATGATGCTTGCAGATACTTTAATTTATATTTTGTAAAAAATTAAATACTTAAACATTGTTATTTTTCTTTTTATTGTTCGTAATAAAATCCTAAATATATTATATCAATGATATCCATGAGCTATAAATCTGGTTCCATTTGTATTTCGAAAGTTGCGAAATTTATAGGAAAGACTAAACGCAAATGCTTGTAATGTAACATAAAAGAAAGAAAAAAAATACAAAAAACATGGGAAGATCTCTGTAGACATGGTAAAAACTTTGTGTCTTTTTTTTTCCCTAAATTTATCTTGAAGGCATTTTTTGCATCAAACAAATTTCTTCCACGTATCATTGTAGTTAAAACTATCAAGCAAATTTATATTATGTTGAAAACAAAATCATATTTTCAATAATCAGAGATAAAATAATTACAATTGCTTGATGATAACTAATACGCAAGTCTCAAGATGAATCACACAGCTCAAGTTGCATATTTCATAATAATTTTTTTTAAATAATAGGAAAGTTTTATCAAAGCATACGTCATTACAGATTAAGGGATATGGTTTTAATAAATAATTTGTAAATTATTACTTTAATCATTAAGTTATCTGTAATTAGTAAAGAAGATGCTACGCTAGAGTGTGTGACACTTTTCTGTGCAGCATTTCAAAAGTTATTTCAGTAATTAGAAACAACAATTGATGTCACTTCTCAATTTCATACAAAGAGAACATCTACAGAAAATGGAATTCTCTACATCAATTTTAATTATTTAGAACGAGTAAGAATTTAAAAGGATCGCTAAAATTTCTCTTAACTTTTAAGGTACTGTTATACAACTCTTGACATTTTCAAGGCTAAAATATCAAGTTTTAGATTCAGTAGGATTTAACAGAAATAATTATCTCTAGAATATTTACAGCGAGACTGGTGTCACTTCTGCGTCACATCTTTTAGCTAGTGTAACATTTTAAAGCCATAATTATTTAAATTTTCCTTTTAAAAAATTTATCATTAAGTATTTTAAATGTACTCTAAAAAGTTATTTTATATGATGGCAGTAAACATATAGCTTATAATTTATGAATTTTAACACTGTTAAATGTTTTGGAAATGAGTGATGATTGCATCATTGAATCTCATACAAGTTGTTTTGAAAAGGACTCTCTAACTTTAAAATTCAATCATTTATGAACTAAAATAAATATAAAAGTTAAAGAATCTTTATCAAATAGATCATAAATATAGCAGTAATTTTAAAATATAGTTCAAATTTTGTCAAAATACGGTGATTCGCTGTTTCATATTCTAAGGATACTCGAACTAACGTGTAAAACTGCATAAAATATCACTCACTTGTTTTATTTTTTTTCTAGTTAGAAATGGAGAAATACGCAAAAAATGTTTGTACTTTGAAATTTTGAAGTTAATGTAAAATTTCAAGACTTAGTTTTAAATTTAATTTGCAGTTTGAAATAGTGCAGCCCAATCGATTGACGAACAATTCAGTTTTTGAATTCAACTGTTTAAGTCATACGCTAAAAATGTAATTATCATTTATAAGTCTTAATTAAACCATTCAATCGCTGTAAGATTCATTAAAATTGTTCAATTAGTTTCCGAGGTTTTGAGCATTGAAAGATTGGTTGTTTAATTCATTAATTTTCCCGGTTTTTTAACTAATTTTTCAAAACCTATTTTAGGTAACTTAATGCTACAAACTGCATTTTGTAGCCAGGAACATTCTCTGTCCGCTACTAATAAGTTAAATCTTTGTTATGCGGCCGTTTCGGACTCTATTCCCGACAAACCGACAAAAAAAAAATATCAAAATGTTATTTCTGTCTATACGTCGTCAACTGGTCTGCCGAGGCGCGTTAGTTGAGAGCCAGTCATCTATACTTTTAAAATTACAGAAATTTTAATTTTTTGATTACTTTAGATCACTTGATACGTGATTACTATTTTTAGAGGGAATCTCAGACTTTTTAAGTATTATTTTAATGTCACTGGCATGTAGTTGTCAAAACTATTTGAGACAACATTTTAGTTATTTTTAAAACTTTTCACATTTATGTATTAAAATACATGGGAAGCTCGGTATATTTATTTTCTTTAACATTTCTAAGAAGATAAATATTTATTATAAGCATATTTCCATGAAATTTCAACTAATAAAAAATAGTCATAAGAAATATATAATGTTTGTCGCTAGTAGCCTTTGATTATTATAAATTTTTTGTAATATTTTTACGGTGGAATGCATGTGATATGCATGCTGATGCACTTTTCCCGTATGATCCTTAGAACATTTCTTCAGGACTTTAAAAAATGATGTTCGTTATTTTATATCGTGACATTTATCTTTGATGTACGTGAAGGCTTTCCTAATACTCACTCGCATATTTATTCCGCTGGGAAAAATACACGGTCAGGAGGATATATACTACTAATAAAAATAGCTAATATTTTTATTAAATGTTGATGTTGATGAATAAATACATAGTTTCTAGTGTTCGAGATTGCAATGGAGGAAGTCTTTTTCATATAGCTCAAAAACTAGTTAGCGGAAAGAGCTGTATTTTTGAATTCGTATATTTTGAAGCTTCTAGAAAACAATTACTGTTAAAAATTTCATAAGTTACATTTCGAGGTTTTTTTGTAAATTAATTTCAATATATATATATATATATATATATATATATATTTAAAATTAATTTTTGAGAAAAATATGATTTTTAATAAATGATTTTTATAATAGAAATCAATTTCTAGAAGCTTCAAATATAGCAATATTCGGTTAATAAAATTACAACTTATTCCACCAAGTAGTTTTTGAGTTATGTTTAAAAAGCGACCCTCATTGTAATCTCTCTCACAATGATTAATAATGAATTTACAATAGGAGTTCCAAAATAAAAACCTACATAACTTTTAAACTACTTGACCGGATGATTTCCAGTTTGGTATCCGAAGTTACAATTAACCGAAAAAGCCAAAATTAATGTCGAAATTAGGTATTAGTAATGAAACCTGCAAGTTTGTTACAAGTTCTCTATGTATGAGACTTCTAAGCACAATTTAAGTACAGTATTAATTAGTAGATGTTATTACTAATCGATTGTTACCAGTCACATTTTTATATGTTTACATGCATTAAAGTTAGTACAGGGTAGTGTGTTGTTTTCCTGGACTGTACATTAGGCAAAAAAAAACCTAAAGAAGAATGATTGTATCCTCAATTCTAATTAAAGAATGATATAACATTGTTTTAATTCGTATGAAGTCCTTCTTAATTATATGTTGTGTAGTTTGTCGTAAGCGTAACTGTCAACGTATGGCACCATTTTTTTGGCACCATTATTTCCAAAAAGAAATTTTCGCCTAGTTTAATCACATAAATTCTGCTATTAAATAACCCAAATTTTACTATTTAGAAAGACTGGTACCCAAAAAGCGTAGACGTTGACAGACATGAGTGAGATGTCATCTACATATTACCTCTGAACATAGTTTTTAAATATTCCATTGCAACACCATAATTTTATTATATATTTAAGTTCAGCATATAAAAAAAAACCCACTAAAATGTAAATTGAAACAATTTTGAATGCTTATTTAGTGACATTTTAATAAAAAATTGTAAAATGAACTAGCTAAATATTAAAGAGATAAGACATAGTATGAACAAAAAATACAGATTTTAGTATTTTTTGTTTTATATCATAGGGGTTAGGAGATTAAGATTACGCACCTAGTGAATTTATCATTAAATTTAGAGTTGAAAATTTAGATCCTTGGAAATATGTATAAGTGTTGTCTACATAGTAAGTTTTCTCATTCAAAATTTCTATCAGAATATCCAAATAGTATTATTTGTTTTCACTCGTCATTAAGTAAAGGAAAGACAATTTTTTGAACATTCTGATGGATACTTTAACTAAAAATTGCGCTCAATTGGCTTCACTGATCAGCACAGTCACCGACATTTTTTAATCTACTATTGTAATAGTACTATGGACTATCATAAATAATGAATTTTGGTTCAAACATATTTACTCGGTCACTTTTATATCAGGAAAAAGTGACTTGCTTTCTGATTTTTCCTTATTGCCTGCTATTCATCGACTTTTGAAAAAGAATACAGGAATATTTTTCTAAATATCGACAAATTCATCTATATGGCGCAAAGAAACATTGTTGAATTTAAAATATCTCAAAATTAAAGAATGCCTACTTACATTTGTCTTAAAGTTCAAAGTTAAAACTATTTCGGTAGTACAAGACAAAAATTGTTCTTAAACAGCATTTATTATTTTATTACTTTTTGAAAATAACAATTAACATTACTTTTATTCTAAAGTTTCACTAATTTAATATGGGATTTAATAAAATTTAGTTGATCTACTATTGGATATTATTTGGAACTGCGTTGCTTTGAATTTTTCTCTCTCTTTTTTTTTCTTTATTTAAATAAAAAATATTAATATTTTAGGCATTTATGTTTAAATAAAGTTATATTTAAAATATTTTTTCAGTAAGCTAAAGTATAATCTCCTTTATAACATTTAAATTAAAGGGAAACCTAAAACAATCTGTTAATTATTTGTGGAATAGTTTAAAACAGAATAACACGAAACATAGAAGTTAATCATTGATTTTTGGATTCCCGCTTCCAGATAGAAAAAAAAATCCGAGATTTTTTTATGTTTTAATATAACTTAGGATCTATATTTTCTCTGATTGATTTTCATTATCAGAAATGTAGGTTTATTTAAAAATATTTAACTATATCGATTTTTCTAACTCTCATAACATCATCGTTGTTTTACATACACTTTGTTTACAATAAAGTTAAACACATGTAAAATACTATACGATATTATTATGAGAGCTCCGTACCAAAAAAAAGAAGACATGTTGACGCTATATTGGGGGGGGGGAGGCAAAAATCAAGGCATATCCATCTCCTTTCCTATTAAAATTTTTGGAACTAAAATTATTGTCATTTAATATAGCAATTAAAAATTCCATTCTTTGACGCATCAAAGATGAACCCCTCACAAGACATGATAAATCCAACGCCATAGCTGCCAAACTTTCGATGTTTTCAAGCCAAAAGACATATATTTATGGTACTATAAACTGTATTCAATAAAGTTATTTAACAATGTGGCTTATTTCCACGTGGTTTTTTTTTTTTTTTCATTTCTTAACTAAACGTTCGGTTACAAAATATATTTGTTTGATTTATAAAACCCGACCATTTTGACAGCTATACAACCCTATTAAAAATTACAAAAAGTGTGTTATAAAACGTTATTAAAATGCGCATCTCGTCAAAAACATTTCATTAACCCTATATTGCCCATGATAGGATATTTGCCACCATGCTTTAAACACTAATTTTTTACAGCAGAAACATTACGAAATGTAGTTTTCACTATATTATTAATTGCACTTTTAGCCTATATTAGTAGGAAATTGGGTAGCAAACATGCTACCACGGCCATTTGTGTAACTAAGCCGACCAGTTAGTTCTACAAATGGAAAAATACTTTCCAATTGAAAGTTTGATATGTTTTGTACCTATATTTTCATAAGTTTGCTAATAATACATCCTTAACTATTGAATTTTGTAACTTTAAGGCTTTTGAGATTTCTAAAACGTTGAAAATAAAGTTTTTGTTACTTAAAAAATGAACAATAATTTGAGATGATATTTTAAATAAATATAATCCTCAAATTTTTTCACATAAATGGTTTTAATAAATGATCATTTTATTTCTTTCAATGTAAAAAAAAATTGTGTGACATATTTTTCAGTATTTTAAATAAATTCTTGATATTTTTAGGCCTCTAATTTAGGCCAGTATTTTCAGTTTTCACACGTAAAATTCTAAAAAGAATCTCTAATTTTTTTTTTCTAAATTGCAAAAATCACTCCATGTACTCTAATCTGCCCATTGTAGCATATATGTTACCATCGAAAAAACATTACAAACATTTTCATAATTTTTAATCGTATTTTTTTTTTATTTAAAAGAACATTTTCATAGAACAAATAATTTTTGTTTGGAAATTTCGAATAGTGGTATTGAGAGGATTAAATTAATAACCACATATCTATGTTATGCTTGATCAATGTGTAAGACGTAGAAGTAATTTTCATCTATAAAATTACAGCTTAATGTTAACATAGTCGCATATCTCGAATACTGTCATTTAAAAGCACCAAAAAATTTATTTGTGTAGCAAAGCAGATGAATATTTGCTTAAATGATACCAGGGGGTCAAATTTAATAAAATCTTTAGAAATTTGTGTTCGATAAAAATTGTTTTAATTACGTTTTTCAGGAATTCCATTTCATTACATTTGTAACTGATTATGTATGTGTTCTAGATTAATATGCAAGGCGTATAAGTAAATTTGATCTATATTATTATACTTTGGATGTAAAATATTTGCATATATTAAATAAGAAAACTGATACTTTCTAAAAAGCGAAAGCTGAAAACAATTTTAAGAGTTTAAGCATAAACAAAACATTATTTACTAAAAGATAACAGACGGATATTTGTTTAAAGATACCATACATTCAACTTTATTAACGAACAACAACAAAGGTTTCATAAAAAAGTTAATAAAATGCACTTTGAATCAAAAAATATTTCATTAAATCATGAACTACTTATTAATAATATGCTGAATTTGAATAGATAGAAGTAAATTCCCTCTATAATCTTACAGTTTTGAGTTGATATATTCACATATATCTCTAATATTATAATATTATAATTCATTCTTTTTTAATAAATATATAAAGATCCAAGAAATACAAACTTTATTTATTGCAAAATAACACACGAATATTCCCTGAAAAGCTACCACACATTCCACTCTTACAGAATTGGCCGTTATTGTTCTTTATTTAATATCATTTGTTTTGTAAAACATCATTAAATTACGCTTCAGAAATATTTCATTAAAATAGTAGTTTATCTATGTTATGGTGGATTAATATTGAAGACATAGAAACAAATTGCATCTATAGTATTGAAATTTGGAATTAACATTACCGCATATCTCAAGTACGAAAATTAATTCTTTCTAGAAGGTCAAAGTTGAAAACATTTTTCAGCATTAAGCAAACTAAGTAAGATACAAAGACCGAAGAAATCATAATTTCTGCTTTTAACTAAACAATGTTCTAGATTGGGAAACAACCAGGAAGCTGGAGTATAATTAATCATCTGTTATTGATTTTTATTAAGGTTTTGGTAGTAAAGAGCGGAAATCCTCTTTTATGTGGGTGAGTTGTATTTATGAAGAAGTACAACAGAGATTAATAAAATCTATTTTTAATAAATGGAATAATAAGAGGTTTCAAAACCAGAAAATACAGTGTGACTCAACATAAGGAACTCATTTTCATGCGTATGTACAGTCGTGGAAAAAAAAACCTGAACACCCCTTACTAACTCTGCAACAAATTATTGTAGAAGAAAGTTGCTGGTACCAAACGATTGGAAATAAAGTCTACCTTTAAATGATGTATATAAAATTTTCTTAGGGGGCCATCTACATATAAAAACACACCCAAACTTTGTTTTTTTCAAAAGCAAGACCCAAATTTGACAAGATATTTGAAATCTGCTGTTCAAACTATGCCTAGATACCAAATTTCATGAAATTCCTACGATTAGTTTCAGATAAATTAATAACTTTATAATGAGCATATTTTAGGGGCTGTATCCAAATTGAAGTTCGGTACTCGATTGTTGAAATGCTGCAGAATGATTAAGTCACTTCTTTTAATGTATTATGTTTTAGCCTTATGACCATTTTACTCACTTAATAAGTTTCGGTTATTGTTATATGCGGTAAAATAGTGTTTACAAGTGTTGAATTAATCGATTTAAAAAATATATAAGATTATTTGTAATTAAAATAGTTTTAGAATATGTAAATGTTATTGTAATTTTACAGGTGTTTTTATAATGCTCTTTTCAGATTTTTCATATATTTAACTCGCTCTTTTTAAAATTTATTGGCAGAAACATGAATAATATTGGCAAATAAAAAATTTAGAATAAAAAAAATAGTATAAAGCAGCGTAAGGAATCCAAGTAAAAAAAAAAAAAACGCAGATAAATTGCTTTTTAGTCTGACAATAAATCCCGCTTTTGCTTTTTTGAGTAGGAGGGGGGGGGGGGGGGGGGCGTGTCTTGTTTTGAGATATGTCCGCAGGATTTATATTCCGATTTATTTGAAAAACTGAAACTAAATCTATGTTATAAAGACATATAAATAACTTTACATCCGTTATTCTCCTTCGGAATAGGGTTAATAATTCTATGATTAAACCTATTCTGGTAGTTCATTTGAAATTTTACAATTAACTGATTAATGCCTCTATTGAAAATTTTCACTCAGTTCTGTAAAGATGGTGGAAAGGCGTGTTTTATCGCTGTCGATATGATGTGTGCCAAAGCTGACAAGTTAAAGGATTTATATCTGCACACCTGTCATAAAAAGAATCTTTATTGCGATTAAAAATAACTAGTTATTCTTTAAAACCAAAACTAATTCTAATGTTATGGCATAGCATATACATAAAGTTGCATTTATAAATATTTTCTTAAATCATTTAATGAAAGAATCAATTAACATTCTAGAGCAAGCAGTGATAATTCGGATTTGAATATTGAAGCGGATGGGGGGGGGGGGGTATTGTTTTGGGAAAATATATTGTGGGGCCATTTTGTTTCAGCAAATACATTACGCATATGCATTTATAAGAAACCTCACTTCATACATATATAGTGCAGAATAAACAATATAGCTTTAATTAACTGGGAAATAAGCTATCAATTCATTTGAAGATAACAAAAATGATTAATTTTTTTCTAAGGTAGAACTGTTCATATTTTTCCAAAACGAGCTTTATTAATTTATCAATACAAGCGAAACTATTTTGCATAAATGACGTAAACATACATCTCATGCAAATACGTTTTACGTAATTTTAATGAAAAATTTAAAAGTAGACATTGAAAAAGATAAAAGAAACATATATATATATATATATATATATATATATACTAATCAAGGCTGGGATGATTCTAGTGCCTCGCTATCTTACATCTTACTCCAATCACATGTCATTGTCAGGTTTCTTGTGCTCGCGCGCGCATTCACTTACGCATCAGTTTAAGCTAGTTTTTAAATTAGTCTAAGATCGCGAAGCACTGAAATGCGGTTTACGTATTGTTTATATCGTAAGACAGACTTAATCTCTAAGTTTATCAAGTCACTGTAATCCCAGCCTATGAGTATAATATTTTTTCAAATAGGGATGAGAGCGCTCCGTCCCAAATGTCCGATTTTTACCACTAAATTTTAATAGTATTCTCCACCGTAACAAAATTCAGAAATTCTGTCCTTGAATAAGGTGACAAATACTATTAAAATTTAGTGGTGACAATCGGGGATTTGAGTGGGAGCGCTCTCATCCCTGTTCAAACTATGCTTTAATGCACATCATAGACGGCCCCTTAAAGCAGCATCTTGCCGTTTTTTAAGCATAATTTGAAAACTACTTGGAAGAAAAATTTGAAATTTTGAATACGCGTAAACCACGACATAATAAATATAAATCCATCAAAAAAATTGTAGGTTGCAATTCGTAATATTTTTCGAATATTAATTTCATAATTCATAATTCATATTATAAAATTATAAATATTACAAATTTTACGTAGTTATGTTTGGGTTTTTGAGTATTATAACCAAACAAAACATTAGCACATTAGGATTATAATTTCAGGAGATATTAATAAAAATATGAAAATATAATTTAACATTAGAAGCTCTAAAATTTGAATGTTTATAATTCGAAAACTTATCATCCAAATGACTTAAAATTTAGTATCTAGGCATAGTTTGAACCAAAAATTGAAAATATCATAAAATTGGGTGTTACCATTGAAAAAAATAAAGTTGAGACTGGTTTTATATGTAGATGGCCCCCTAAGCAAATTTTATATACATAATTTAAAAGTAGACTTTATTTCCAATCGTTTGGTACCAGTAACTTTCTTCTACAATAATTTGTTGCAGAGTTAGTAGGGGGTGTTCAGTTTTTTTTCCCACGTCTGTACTTCTTAATCAATGCAGTAATAAAAAACAAAATTGCCCAGTTAAACTGAAGGCATTGAGCTCATAGGCTATTCACACTAATTGCATATTATACTCTAATTTCAAAGAATTTGAAATAAGCCCTTCAAAAGATGAAGAATTCGACAATATATTAAAGGGGGTTCATCCCCCCGTTTCCTCCTAAAATTAACCAATGAACTCCTATAGCTAATCAGAAAAGCGCCTTATTACAATGAACATATATAGAAAATCTGAAGAAATCGCATAATTCTGCATGAAAAACTCATTTTTTTAAATTAAGGGGGGATTAGCCCCCCCGTATCCTCCTTTATACTTAACCAATGAACCCCAAAACTAATCAGGAAGCGCTTTATCACAATGAACCTATATACAAAATTTTAAGAAAATCGGATATTTTTACATGAAAAACCCATTTATCTAAATTAAGGGGGGGGGGGGGTTAGCCCCCGTCCCCCCTTTATACTTAACCAATGAACCCCCACAACTAATCAGGGAAGCGCCTTATCACAATGAACTTGTATACAAATTTCGGGATGTTTTCGGGGATGTTTTTAAAAACATGATCTTTTTAACACTGACAAAGGACGTGAATTAATTTTCACTTTGCTAAACAACGCATAACCAACACAGTGAAAAGTGTGTCCAGACCGGGGATCGAACACAGATACCTTGGTATAGCGCACCAAGTGCTTTGCCATTTAAGCCATTTGGACGACATCCAGTCTGGCATTTTTTCGCTTATGTGTTCGCAAGGCTGTAACTTTGCAGCGCAAGATGGAATGTCAAACATAAGCACAATACCCAGTGGCGTACATAAATTTCCAATATTTTTTATTTTCAGAATTTTACGATGCTAATTTATCAATAAAATTTTATATTTGTCTCGGATTTATCAAACATGTTGCAATTTATGTTTTCTATATAAAAATCTCAGTTTATTTGGTAACGATAAATACGATTAAAAGCACAAGGAGAAACTGTTTTTCGTCGATTCTACATAAACAACGTCAAAGCGTCGCGAGTCAAAAGGGAACGAGGAAGTTTGAAATGATGTAAAAAGTACCTGGTTATAACAACAAGTTTTAATTAGATGTAAACACGTTCAGTATTTCTACAAAAAGTTAATAAAGGGGAATGAACTAGCCTGTAGCGAGTTATTCAAGAATCCAGAAGGAAAAAAAGAGGTGCAACCTGGTAAGTTCAATGGAAGCTGGAGGGTTTAAAAATTATTATTTTTAAAAAATGCGAATACATATATACTGTATATTCAGGCGTTTAACGCACGTTCAAACAAACATATTTGAAATTAAAAATTTAGTGTGAAATTAATAAATAAAGTTAAATACGTACTGCGCAGAAATAAGTTTTACTTAATAAAAATAAATTTTATTGAATAAAATTTCTGGGTCGAAATGTGTTTGTTTGAGCCTCGCGTCATACACAGGAATATACAGTGTATATAATAAAATATTACTACTCTATTTTACGTATTACAGTTTTGAAGGGACTTTTTTAAATAAATAGGCATATACAATTCGGAAATAATTTTTCTAAATAATTCGATCAGTAAATGTTCATCACTACAAACTTAGGGATCTATATGGTATGGCAAATGTATCGAATTCGTGTGTGATTATATCTGTGTGGTTTTGCTTACATATTTTGTAGCGAAGTGATGTTTCATGAATTTATTTGGAAATAAAAAGTTAAAAATAACCGAAGTTATTTTTGAGTGTATACTTCGTTTTTACTTTCTCACACATGGAATACTTTTAAATGAATGAACAATACATTTTACAATTAAAATTGATTAAAAATGAATTATTAAGAACAAATAATGTTGATTTTTTATAAATCTTACATTTACTACAAAAGTAAAAAACAAATCTCATATGACGTTTTCAAGCACTACATATTTATTATTAACTAGGGAATCGAACCCGGGCTTCCCGGGTTACTGAACATAGAAGAAAACTATTTTTTTTTTTAAATTCTAATAGATTTTTCATATTTAATATATGTATTTTAAACTGATTCATTAACAGCGCCAAAAAGAAATTTTATAACAAAAATATTAATAATATATTCAAATAAAATTTCGAAATTTAATAAAGCGATTGTTTTGTATTAGCCGTATGAAACACGATTACAAAATCTTAACCTGATAATGTGTAACCTGACGTTTATGAAAAACCTCAGTCATGAAGGGAAATAACTATTAATAACTCTTTAATATAAATCATAGAAAATATTACCACCGCATCTAAACAAATAAAATACCTAACTATATTAATGAATTGCTATAAGATATAGCTGAAGTTTACCATCAAAGTATGAAATAAAAAATAGCTACCGTTTATTTAGTCAGTTTTGACGTCAAATTGAAAACCTATAAGGGAATGTGACGTCATATCTATCAATCATGTTTCTTTTTGCTTTTTCCCTAAATTGTTAGAGATGAAATTGAAACATCTGTTTTAAAGTATATGTTTAGCTTCAAATAAATTTATATTAAAGTACTACATCATTTTAAAGCACTTATCATTTTCAAATTATATTTGAAAAATGCCCATTTTTTCCTTATAACGACATCGATTTCAAAAGAGAAAAAATATAGCGATTGATTCTGAATTTTTATTAGATTATAAAAACAAAGTATACGTGTTATTATTTTTTCATTTAATTACTGTGCCGTTTCTGATGTGGCAACAGGAAAGAATAATTCCGGTAGAAATTAAAAAGAAATATATTAAAAATTGATGCTTGAAAATTATTTTAAAAGCCATAATAAATCAGTCAATTAAGATACAATTTTCACACAAATTGTATTTGAAAGTAGATTCCCCCCCCCCATATATAACGGTTTAAAAATTGAAAATGTGCGATGTTTATAAATTAAAAAATTGCAATAGAAAAACCGAAATTTCATCGTCAAGTGTTACGCACGGACATTTTTGTCCTTTAGAATATAGATAGTTATTAAATAATTTTGGGGGATAATATAAAATTTGCATACAATAACAGAAAATAGAATGTTAACAAGCATATTTGTTCATGTTCTTCTTTATATTCCGCAACATAAACTTCTTTCATGCAAACAGGTCGTTGGGGGCCACCATAATACTTACCCATCATGGATATGCATAATATAAAATATAAAAATAAAACATGTGTAAACTATATATATAAGGCATTGCAATTCGAATAAAATCGTGGCTTGATGATGCCATAAGCTTTAAATGCTCTGTTACTGAATTGCGTTAAAGCAACATCCTTATAACTACAAAATTGATAATCATATTAACTAACGGTTTACTGCGTCGGATTAAGCGTCTCATTTCCAATTAAAATATATCTTTGAATTGAAATTTGAATGAGATACAGGGTCAGGAAAAATCGAAGAGTGTGCAAAATATGAATACAATTATCTCGGCAACTCATTATAAGATCGACTTCATTTTTATGCAAAATTTATGCTTTTTTATTGTTTTTATATTCATTCCTTAAAATAGACAATTTCGAAAAATTTTATATACCTTTTATCAGAACAAATATTTCGAGAGTCCAAAAACAAATATTTCCGGATAACCGAGGTTACTGAAATTCAATAAGTTTTTCCTATCATTACATACTAAGTACATACCAAATTTCAAGTCTCTATCTCAGTTTGTTCGAGAGATAGAGTGTTTACAGACACACAGACAGTCGGACGGCAATTTGTTTTCTCTAAAAATATGTTTTTCGGAATCTCCAGTGTCTGAAACGTGTAAATCCGTCAATTTTTTTTCGATTTTCAAAACGATTACAAGACTTACCCTTATGCTACGTATGATGAGTAAGTAAAAAGAAATAAATGTATCAATGGGGCAATTTGCAACTGATATTTCGAACAGAAAAGGGTTCTGCCATCTACTGCCGTATTTCATAAGCATTATTGAACTTTATATGAGATTTCTACATAAGAAATATGGAACATAAACTATGAATAGTTCTCTGTGGACTGCATCTAAATAAAACCTTTTATGGGGATACTTTGCATGATATGGATAGATTATATAAATTGCGTGTTTCAAAAATTTAGTCGTAAGTATCTGCATCAGTGAGATTTCGAGTTCTTCTGGTTAATACTATACCTATCGCTGCGTGATCCATTTGTATTTTTAAAATATCTCCTTCGGAAATGTGTATTATTCTTAAAGAATGTTTCTTTCTTTTTTAGTTGTCCAAATATTTCTAAATTATATACTAAATTTACATTTTTATGTGTTAAAATCTTCGCGAAACTGACAAGGGAGTGTCACTTTTGGTGCAGACCTGGTGCATTTTAAAGCCTTATATTACGAAGTTTGAGAATCGATACAAATTTTCTGTTAAAACCATATTTTTGATTTTACAGCGGCATAACTTTCTAAAAATGCAATTTTCGAGACCACTAATCGTACTATTAACAGAAAGAACTTTTTTTTAAAAGCAGTTAAAAATAATTAGTAGTTAATAATAATTAGTTAATAATAAATAAGTATAAAATATTGAAAAAAGTTTTAAAATTATTGAAAAAAGTTTAAAAATTCCTTCATGAACCTACGAATTTCATTTTGAAAAATTACAACATTATAATTGCATTTTTGGCGTGGAAAAAGTTGGCTTAGTTCGATACCATAGAACTTTTCCCGGCAATCTTGGCCGAATGCCATAGTCGTCTGCTTGCTGTGTGTGACGGATTTGTAGCACCATATATGGCGGATTAACTTACTTTTGGCTTAAAATTAAAAATTAAAAGTCCAATAATAAAAATTAAAAGTATAAAAATATATAAATATGATTTTAACAGAGAAATTGTTTCGGTTCTCTAACTTTTATGTATAGGGCTACAAAATGCAGTAGGTTGTTAGGTGCGAGCTATACCAAAAGTGGTTCCCTTGTCAGTAAGATTTTAATATTTCACATAAAATTAAGTATATATTTTAGAAATATTTTGACAGCTGAAAAAGGAAACATCCTTCAAGAAGAGTACATAGAGTGAGAAAGTTAAAAATATAAATTTACTGAGGGGATATTTTATAAATACGAATACATCACACGGCCATAGGTTTAATATTAGCGAGGGGAATTTGAAATCTCACTGATAAAGAGCCTTAAGTACTCAGTGCTAATAATAGATGGAAAAATACTCATATATAAAAATTAATGAAATTTTCTTATTTTTAAGTAAGTCTTTTTAACAGCGTACAAAATCGACGGAAATCCCTTACAGTTTAAAAAACATGAGTCGCTTGGTTAGATTTTTTTTCAGTTGTTGCTTTATATATATGTACGACCAATACCTGACATAGTTTCCGCATCACTTAATATTGCAGTGCACCAGCAAAGACCTTATCAAATCCCGCATACTCTTGATCAAATCGATCCATTGTAAGGAGGAATTTGAATATCCTCGTGGAAAGCACGCCCACTTGTTGAGGAGACGTGCTCGATGGTCAAAAGCCATCTTGTTTCCCCTAAGGTACATTAAATGTTACAAAGTTAAACAATCTGGATTTCAACTAGTACCATTGTCTGCAAACTTGAAAGGTGAAACTAGAGTGTGCAAAAGGCTAAGTATCCGATTATTAAAACTAATAACTTAGAAAACATACCATTATATTGTTAATTTAACTGTCATTTTATTGTTAATCTTGTAGAAATTTAATTCATCTATGTTGGGTTAAAATGTCTAAATTAGTTTTTATGACATGTGCATTCTTTTTTTGTAGGCCGAGATAAGCACACATGAACTAAAACTTTCTATAATTATCTGAACATATTCAATCAACAATAATGTAGCTTTATGGTATATTAATTATCATTAAATATACAAAGTAAGAAATTTGTGTTTCCACTTTTTCTAATCATTACTTTAACTTGACACAAGGTGCGTAAATGATCAAGATTTTTTATATTAACCTGATAACAATCGTCCTTACCCAGGGTGCGTACGGTTTTTATTTTCCACAAATACTTCTAAATAATAATCGTCACTTTATTTAATAGGACAGATTTTTTATGAATTTTGTGATACAATAAGCAGAAGATTACTTTTCAAAAAAGTGGTGGCAAATGTAAAAACCACAAGAAACCAAGGTATGTCATATCTTGCGTCAGTGTTTCCAGGTTAAAGTCTACAAGTCAGAAAGCATACAATAATATACAGTTTATATGACTGTCATATTTTTGGTAATAATATAAAAATATAATTTATGTACTAACATTAAAATGACTTTTAATAATTTTTTTCTGACCCATATACTAGATTTTATAGAATAAGATAAGCATTTCATATATATGTTTTGACTATGAAGTCCATTTATGCATATTTGCATTTCCTTAATTACCCGAATATGTACAATCAAGAACAAATTAATTTTGTTCTGCATAGCTATGAGAATTTTCGTGTCCTTATTTTATTAAAGTTACCAATGGGTGCTCAACAGACTAATAATCGGATGTTCCGAGGTTGGAAACACATAATGCGGAGAACATTTGAGTATCGAAGAGTACAGTTAGTATATAAATATATGAAAACCATTAAGTGAATACCCAAGGGGTCTGGATACGTGAATACAGTAGATTAATTTTAACACAATTATTCAAATTGGTAAAGAAATCATACGAGATGTAATCTAATTAATCTAGTGTAATCACGTAACCCGCATTTACTGGAGTTCCATTACCTGCGATCTGTTGTGCTGATTAAAATATCAGACCAGATGCTATTATCAATAAGGTTAACTGGATGAAATATGCCCTCCAGATTCGACCGGGATAGCGCAGCTGGTACAGCATGGCAGCTTCAGCCAAGAGATCCCAGGTTCGAATCCTGGCCCGGACATATTTCGTCCATTTGAAAAATTACAACTCGTATATGATGGTAAATTACGCGTCAAAACGAACGATATTGGCAACAATATGATTAAAAAAGAATGTGGACAACAATAAAGTGTTGCTATATAAAACAACTTATTGTACCAAACGATCGGTAAATTATTGCAAAACTTTTGGAATTGTTTTTAATAAGTTATAGGAAAAATCAATTGAAGTGGGATTTTTTACCGCATTAAAAATTACTTGTAAGCATATATTTGCGTTTTCCGAGGTACAAGATAAACAATCAGAGAGTTTATCAACCATTTGACATTATTAATAAGTATAAAAGCGCACGATCGCTTACACGCTTCTTTAATCTGATACTTCCTTAAATGATTAAGATTTAAATGATTGTCTACAACCATTCTCGGTAGCTAAACGTGATTTATTCTGAAATGATTTAATATTGGCAGTATATAGGAAAATTGCTGCACAATATATTTCAAATAAGCACAACTAGATTTTGGACTCGTGTAAGCAACATTGTAAACTGCCGCATACCAATTATAGTAAAATATCAAAACTTTGAATTAATATCACAACTTTGAAAGTAATTCCAGTGTAACACAAAAAGATTGAAATATACTGATGAAACATGAATGTTTATGCAATGTTCTATGTTTCTACCTATTTACTTGTCTATATTTTTAACGCTAGGTATTAATTGCTAAAAATAATTAATCCATAAGCATATATAAAATCTCTATCGCTTTTTAAGATTATCAAGTGCAAGAAAATTGACTAAAATAATACCCAAATGTTTGTTTGTATATGAGTGTTTATTTTAACTTTTGTTCACTTATCTCGCTTAGGATACATTTTTATCCAACACATTTATTTTCTTACTTATTTAAATCGACAGAATAATCATTTTAATATGTTTTCTTTGTGGGTATTTTGATATACATTGTATCCTTTGTAAAATAACACTTTTTGTAAATATATTTACGCCTAAGGAAAATGAATATATTTTCGCCCTTCGTAAAAGATATTTATGGTTGATTGATTAGGTTACTTTTTCACTGATTGGATTTGCATGGCTGAGTAGCACAAGTTTTTCTAAAGTTCTTTCAAAATTTATTCTTCGCATTTGCTAGTTTTTCTACGAGAAAATGAATAAATAAATTCTTCAAATATTTTTTATTCCTACAATATCGTCTGGATTACTCTATTTATTTTAAAATAGGATTTCCGTTTCAGAAATGCCTTTTAAAAGTTCCTTGCTAGATTCAGTTTTTGAAAAAATATTTTAAAATCTATTCATTTCTTGTAGTAATATCAATACAAACGATCATGTAAAAGTGAAAACACACAAAACCCAAGTGTGAAGTTACAATGATCTTGCATATGGTCAAAAGTTTTACTGTCACAATATTACCGAAATGTGATTTTAGAGTTAGTCACACTACGATTCTCAAGTTATTGTCATATATTGATTCAAATTTAAAATCGCCGTGGCAGATATCTTCATCCTTTGCGTCACAAAATAGGAGTTATCGAAGGCAGGACGACTTGGAACGAATCATCTTCTACTTTACACAACAAGTCACATTTTGATCATGGTGTATTCAAAATTTCATGATGTTTTGTGCTAAGAAACGGTGCTGTCATTTAGTTTAATTTCATTTTACTCCTCACGATTAAACATTTTTGTGTCATAAACATTGATTATACCACATATTTTTTGTGAATGGGTTCGGATAAAGAAAAATGCAACTTTTTAAAATTTACATCAGCCACATAAAGCACTTTAACAGAATTTAAATAAACTAATCTTTATGTTATTTATAGCAAAATAATCATTTTCCGTTAGGGACTTTAACCATTATAAACACACTTTAAATCCTACTGCTGTCCAGATATATCAGACAATGCTGTATGGATAATCAAAAAGATAAAGTCAATTCAAATCATTCTCATTATTAATACTTGTACTACAATCTCCTCTGAAATTTCAATGATTAGAATTTCACTGAGGGACGCTCTTGGAATGCGACATTACAATGAACAAATTAATCAATATGTATAAAATGACGTTTCTAATTTATTTCCCTTGAGGAAATTAAAGTTTTGAAATGTCCCTTAGGAACTTTAGATGTTTGTTACTAATTTTGAAATTCCAAAGCATTCGTTATCGGAATTTTTCTGGTGCGTAACTCTTTATTGTACAATAGAAAGATTTGATGACTTTGAGTATTATTCAGCCTAAAGCTAAAGGATGATAACTATTACAGCTGCATGCAGTATATCTTTATTAGAGAGTATCAACATACGCACAGGCGCATACTCAGATACGAAGAATTTGTCCAAACCATGGCAACCTATATTGCAGAGCTTGCCGATTGTCATTTACAGGAATTCCCCTATGAAAATGTTTTGAGATTCAAGACATATTAAATACAATTTAAACCGTAAGTGGTGTTGTAACACATTATAAGGTTAATTTTTGGGACTACGCTGTTTTCGTCATAACGTTTTCACAAAACTGTTCTAAATACAAATTTGAAAAATTTTGTATTAATCAAAAATATGTTTCATTTTGTGTTAAAATGGACATTTTAAGAACTTTTGATACTTTTTAAAAATGCATTATATGTAAAATCTATATTAAAAGAAGAAAGTTTTGCTCTGTGTCTGTGCGTCTGTCTGTTTGTAACAGCATCTAGAAGTCTGAAAATTTGAGTTAGAATAGTCCAAGGACAGGTCCAGATGCACCTGAGGCTTATATTTTTATTTTTTATACTTAGCCGAGGTATTAATTAAAAACTCATCAAAACTCATCTCTTTATTTCCGAATCGGCAAATGCGCTCGCGAATGCTCAGAACCCGATTTACGCATCGAGAGGAAATGAAGAACGGAACGCGTGTTTTTTTCTGTTATTTCGTAATTATCTGTTAACTGTTCGGTAGAGTTAAAATTGGAAAACATATTCGGACTCTTACGTCTCAAATGCAGCAACCACTTTGAAAAAATATCGTTGTTAACCCTTTGAAAAAATAAAGGGCGTTTTCCCAAAGGACGTTTTCATCCTTTTGGCAACGCCTCTCCAGGGCGCAATTTTAAAGGTACCGACAACCCAAAAACATGTTCTTAAAGCTAAAACCTTCTTCTAATCTACGGTGAATTTTTTTAAATACGAATTTTAACCCTTTCAAAAAAACTGGCCAAGTAACTTTGTGCCTCACGGAGATATCTTTTTTCTACACTAAAAAGTAACTATACGTCCGTATTTCGACACAATATTTTTAGAGCATCTCGATAGTGTAGATTTATATTGCCTACAAAATTTACAAAAAAAAAAAAATGCGAAAAAGTTCGGTGTTTTGGCGTGGCTACAATCTGCTTCAACTCATGTTTTTACTACTAAAAATACATATTTTTTCACGAAATTTTAAAGAGAACTTGGATACAGTTATATTTATAAGCGATTAAATTGTCAGAGAGTTCGGAAGACGATAATGACTTTTTTATTGTTATGTTACAAGGCCGACGCGAAAACAAACAAAAGAGTTAGAAGAAAACAAATTCCTTTTACAATTAGATAACAATACGTTATTACGTAATTTTTACACGGCTGTAAAATCGTTATATTTATAACCGATACAAATTTGAAAGAAATTGGGCAACAAGAACTTATTTTTAAAAAAACTATGAAACGACCCAACCTGAAAAAACAAGAAAATGTTTTCTTACGAGCTCTTTTACTCTTTAATATCAATATTTTTTAACGACTTTTTCATTTAGAAATATAATTTCATGCAAAATCGGGTTGCATATATAAAATCCTATAAACTTACGGTTTGGTTAAATTAATTATCATCACAGGCCCGAGCAACGCCAGGTGGGTCAGCTAGTGAATAATAATAGACAAATTCGTTAAAAAATTGTAAAAGAAAAAGAAAACTAGGATAATAAGCTCATTTTTTTAATATTAGTCTGTATAATGGATGTCCTATGAAACTTTTATGACTGTTTGAGCAGTCATTTATAAAAAAACATGTATCGAATCCTTAAAAATACATTTTGAGGAGAATGATTTTTTCTGTCTCGTTAAGTGGATGGGATTCAGGATTCTAGATGCAGTTAAAAAACAGTAAAAATGCTTCTAATTATTTTAGAGATAAATATAAGATATTTTTAGAAATGTGTCTTACCAGATTACTCAAAGATGCAAAAAAATTAAATCGACATATTTTGAAGATTTTTGGTTTCAAATGCTCCTTTGGGTAATGGTACCAGTATTCGACAGGTAAAGAGTGCAATCACACCGTTTCGTTCGCATTTTCTTGACTGTCTGAAATGGAAATTCCTATTATACTTTCTCTTATCAACTAGAATTTCATTTAACAGGGCGTTTCAGAAAATCCCGAAAACATTTATTAATAGTCGAAAAAATTAGATTTTTCGAGTCTTTTTCTATATCAGTAGTTTAGATTGTAAAAAGGCGAAAAAGCCCGTAGTTGAATTGTTAGAAAATTGGACTCCATTGAATCAACAAAGTTAAAATAACTCAAAATACCTTAAATTTACAAATCGAATAAATTTCCTTGAAAATTTCACCTTCTATTTTGACAAAATTAGGGAGAGCTCCGTTTTCTAGCAACTAAGGATGAAACACATTAAAACTTATTCATAAAATATAGTCCCACAATTAACCTACAGGTTCTGCTGTCAGAAATAGTAGACGGGAAGTGCTGGGTTCAAACCCAATCGCGTCCGTCGGCCTAATCTTTCGGAGATTTCCGTGTGTTTTTTTTTTTTTTGGATAACCTTGCGAAAACATGGGTTGGGTTCCCTTAGAAAGACCCCCATGGAGGGCACTCCCCCCACACGGACCTATATCCTTTGTGCAGATAATCAGCCGTCATAAATCACAAACCAATAAAACTAGTCGTTGGGGGCCACCGTAATACTTACCCATCATGAATATGCAAAATATAAAATATGAAAATAAAACGTGTGTAAACTATTTATAAAATGCATTGCAATTCGAATAAAATCCTGGCTTGATGACGTCATAAACTTTAAATCGAGTCAAACGAAAAACACAGGGTACCGCGGTGCATTCCACTTATCTTTTTTACAGACCGTCAGAGTGACGTGATGCACTTTTCTTACACCTGCATTGGTGGATTCGAGCATCACGTGACTCCCGTGGTCTGTAAAAAAAGATACGCGTAAAGCACCGCGGTAGCCTTCCTTTTTCGTTAGCCGCGCTTTAAATGCTCTATTACTGAATTGCGTAAGATAAACATCCTTATAACTATACAAATGATAATCCTATTAACTAACAGTTTACTGCGTCGGATTAAGCATCTCTGTACTAATTGAAATATATCTTAGAATTTAAATTTGAATGAAATACAGGGTCATGAAAAATCGAAGAGTGTGGAAAATGTGATTACAATTATCTCGGTAAATAATTATCCGATCGACTTCATTCTTAATGCTAAATTTATGTTTTTTTATTGTCTTTTATATTCACTCCTTAGAAAAAAAAATTCGAAAATTTTTATATACCTTTTATCAGAACGAATAATTCGAGAATCCGAAAAAGAAAGATCCCGATAATCGAGGTAACTGAAATTCAATAAGCTTCTTCTCATTATTACATACTATGTACATACCAAATTTTAAGTCTCCATCTCAATTTGTTCGGGAGATAGAGTGTTTACAGACGCACAGACAGTCGGACGGCAATTTTTTTTTCTCTAAAAATATGTTTTTCGGAATCTCCAGCGTCTAAAACGTGTAAATCCATCAAAAAAAAAAAATTCGATTTTCAAACCGATTACAAGATTTACCCTATACTACGAATGATGGGTAAGTAATAAGATAGAGTTAATGCATCTCTTTTCCGATCTTCCTATACCCATGTAGTGTTCGCTACCGTAATGAAGTGTTACGAATATGATATCGCAAGTGCATTCTAAACAAGAACGAAAAATCATGCGTAAAGCATAGATTATGTAACACTTTCCAACGCTACCAAAATAATTTTACAAATCATACCGTTTAATAAGCTGAAAGATAACATCTAAGTAAACAATTTGAAAAACGCATAACAAATTTAAAAACATAATTTCAGGAATTTCCAAAGTATACAAAATTCGGAAAAATATCCGAATACTGTTATTCAGCCCTGTATATGATCTATAGGTTTGTATATATACTACATAGGATGCTAAATTTTAGTTCAGTTAAGAAACGCGTAGCACAGTTTAAAATTCTCCTTCTGGAGTTTCTGTCAATAAACGGAAATGTGTTCGCGAACTTTTGTGCTTCCCTGTATATGATCTACAGAATTTATACACACCACGTAATAAACAAAAAGTGAGTTAAATTTAAAATCGCGTTCAGTAACTTAAAACGCACTTCCAGGAATTATTGTTAACAGACAGTAGAGAATTCTTTTGTGTGTCCCTGTAAATGAACGACGACTGCTATACACACAATATTCTGTAGTAAGTCTCTTGTAATGCAACTTAGTGATATATATAAATTTCAATGCGTTCAAAATGGTGAAACATTATTTAAATATACCTCAGACGATTTTTCTCCATAGACGTAATGTACCGGAATTCTTTTGACCGTCCATTTAAATTAACCATAAGTGCTATTCACACCCTATTCCATATTAAGCTTCTTGTACTACACCTTAGTGATATATATCAATTACAATGTTTTTGCAATTGTGTAACATCATTAAAATAAACCGCAAATGATTTTTCCCCATAGACCGTAATGTAACGGAATTCTTTTGAGTGTCCCTGTAAAAAAACTATAAGTGCTACACACTTCAGTTGAAATAGGGAACGTTCTATAGATAACGACAATAACATATAAAAATTGCAAGGCAATCCGAGCATATTTACGGGAGTTAGAGCATGGCCAGACGGCAGACGGCAGACGGTCAGACAAACCGAAGTCATAAACACTTTTCAACTAGGTTGGAAATTGTTAAAAACGTGATAAATGCAGTTCAATGACATGCACAATGCAATATTAAATGCACATTGAAAATTAAATTAGATAATAAATGACGTAAACAAACATTATATATTGGCGATAATGGCACGGAACATACTTTCACCAAGTTTCAACTGATCAAATTTTACTGCCCATAGTCGCTATTTTCTAATTCTACACACTTTTTTAAAATACCCACTTACGTAGGTTAAGCGTGAAAATATCCATGCTTATAGCTTAATCTATCTTTAATGATTTTGATTATCCTTAAGTGCAAAAGAAGATAATCTTCAAAATACCTGTTCAACTAAGAAACTATAACCCAAGTTATAAAGCTGATTATAACATTTAATACATTTAACTTCATTTGCAGTCTTAGAGTAATAAAAGTTAATTTTCCTTTGCTAGTAATCTCATCTGCTATTACCGTTTTAGCAGATGTTTTTAAAGTGGGCTTTCTCTATTTAAGTTTTAATTAAATAACATTAATCCCTTGAATAGAATAAAGATTATCTTTCTTTTTAAAGATATCCTACGTATATAAATAAAATTACAGAAGAGTGTTTTTATGAGAGTTAACGAGTGTATAACGAGCCTAGAAGCAAAATTTTTTAATGATTCCACGAAATAGCATTTTCAGGTTAATGAACTGTAGAGTAATTAGTTGTAACATTAAACCAAATATCGAGTCGCAAAAAGTATTTGAAAGTGTCTATTATTCTACAACCATAATGACATTGTAAAAATGTATTTTTAACACTAAAACTACCATATGACCATGTAGTATAGTAGATTGTGTGCATAGCTACAAAATTTCACCAGTGTTTGTCACCATCAGTTTCGAAAAAATAAATCTTTGCATTACACAATCACAGAAATTTGTGAATATATCTGTTATTAAATAAAGTGGTGATTTCTAATGTATAGTGGTGACAAAAAAAACGCGCAAATTTCGACAATGTAATAAACAGGCCTACTAACTCCACCTCGGTTGGCTGAGTCTTAATATTTTTATATTTATGTGTAGGTGATAAATATGTATGAATTGCATATGAGAAAAATACAGAGTATATCAGAATCCTTGATATCTTTAAATATATATGTATGAGAATAAAGGCAAAAGATGGGAACTTTAAACAAGCAGGTTTGTCCCTTCATATTTTTGATCAATAGTTAATTCCAAAACCGTTAGATTTAGATGTGTAGTTCTAACTACAAAAATGTTTCAAATATTATTTTTCATTATAACAAAAGCCATTAGGTCAAAATATATGTATTTTTAAAAAGTTACAAAATTAAAATTTTTACAGGGTCTCAAGGTCCTATAAATTATTTAGAAAAATATTATCCATGCTCTAACAAATAAATCAGTAATCATTCTATTCTTCTACGTACAAAAATTATCGAGACATTTTTTATGAATGTTCTGCGTTCTATGGTACTGAAAACGCGTTTTTTGTTTTAGTGAAAACGTTGAAAATTCATAAATTTGAAAGTATTATAATTCGGAAAGTTTTAGTCATAGAAGAATAGAATTTTTACTGTTTTATTTCTTAAAACACGAAGAAGTATTTTATACGTATATGTTATAGAACACAGGCAGAGGTGCCAAGCTCTCACTAATCTTCCGTAATATGTGGCTAATTTAACCCAGATTTGATACGTTTCGCAACAGAATTTGTTTTAAGAAATGAAATTAAATGTATTCCATGTAGAAATCTGAAATTAACTAAATAAATTCTTTTGGTTCGAAATGTTGTTAAACTGGGTCAAATTAATTCACATATTACGGACGATTAGTGAGAGCTTGGCACTTCTGAACATTTAAAATCTGCATAAATATTTAAAATCCGTAAATTTAAAAACCACTATTTTGACGTAAATTGACTCTCGTATTAAGAAGAAGAGAATTTGGAACATTTTTGTAATTGGAAATTTAGCTCTAAACCTAACGGGTTAGAAAATAACAGTTGGTCAAGAAGGTACACATTTTATACTTAAGTATATTCGAGACATTTCAATGTGTGCACTTTTTCTTACTCGAAGAACATCTAACCGATATTCAATTTAATTCCATGTACAGTATCCAAAAAAACCAAAAAAAAACCATACATATTCATGTCCAAATTGTCACAAGAAAAAAACAGAAACTGTCACTCGGCTGAGATTAATTTCTTTTTTAATTTATGCTGTAAAATTAAGCTTAGGGGGTTGTACTCATAGTCAAATTGTACCGAACTCTGAAACTTTCAATACGAACACATGATTTTGATATTTTATTTACCTATTTAGGTAAATTTTACCGCAGGATACAAAACGGGAAGTCATTTGGATAAGTAGTTTAGGAGTTATGCTATAAAAATAAGCTTAGGGGCTTGTATTCATAGTCAAATTGTACCAAATTCTGAAATTTTCAATACGAACACATTATTTTGGCATTTTATTTCCCTATTTAGGTAAATTTTACCTCAGGATACAAAACAAGAAATCATTTGGACAAGTAGTTTAGGAATTATGTAGGTTTAAAGTTTAGAACTCCTAACGTTAAATTTATTTGTAGTCGTTGCAAAATAGATTGCAATGCGGGTAGTTTTTGAAATATACTAAACAACTATTGGATGGAATGAGCTGCAGTTTTGGATTCGCATATTTGAAATTTCTAAAAATCGGTTTCTGTTAAAAAATTCATTGATCACATTTCATATTATTTTTTTTTTAAATAATTAAAACAAATATATGTATTCGAAGTAAATTTCCAAAACAGTACGAATATTTTTTTAACGGATATGATTTCTAGAAGCTTCAGTTATGCGATTCTAAAATTACAGCCTATTCTGCCGGATAGTTTTTGAGTTATGTTTTAAAAGTTCTCCACATTGCAATCTGTTTCTTATGGTCAATTAATTTTAAGCGTACAAATTAATTTAAATTCGAAATTTTAAACCTTCATAATTCCTAAAGTACTTGACAGAATGGATTCCCGTTTGGTATATTTGGGTAAAATTTACCAAAAAAAGAGAAATATGTTGAAAAAATAGGTGTTCATATTAAAATTTTCAAACTTTGATACTATTTCAGCAGGAAACTTACTTTTATAACATACATTGAAATAAGATATTATTTCCTGACGAATGGCTATTTCCGTTTCTTTAGACAGTTTTGTAATTAAAATGTATGGGGCATTCTCTTTTATTTTTTATTTTATTTTATTTTATTTTATTTTTTGGTCGACTATACGTTCCAATGAGACTTTATATTAACACAGTCAATTGCAGTAATTACGTCTGGTTTTCGCTCTTAATTATTTTTCATCTTTGATGAATAAACTTTGTCTTTAACAATTTCCCAATTTAAAAAAGTCGTAGTTGTAATATTCGGAAATTTGAAACCAAGTCGTATGATTTTCTCTGGTCGGTTGGATTCTATATATCCATAATATTTCTATTAACTGTTTTCTTTTATATAATCACTTCTTCCTCTGTCTACACCGAATCCTTCCTGACTATATTTTATTCTCGTATGCCAGTTTGCTCAAAAAATGATTTAAACTTTAAAATGATGTTGAGATTTCTATATTCTTATGTGTATTTCATACATTTTTTCCGTTATGTTGTGTTTTGCGACAACACACTAAATATTTGATTTCTGGTTAATGTGTGACAACATTTGCACAACGTTCTAAACAATGTAAATCACACATTATACTAGAAGCTTTAAAAATGGCCCACTAAACAGCTTTGAAAAGCTATATAAAAGAACTATGTTTCTAAATTTGAATTTTATGCAAAATTAATAGATTTTTATTATAATTATTTCTGTATAAAATACTTTACAGTAGAACATTTTTTATAAATAGCGCAGGGAATATATAAATAGAAGTAATTAACATATTTACCCGTAGACAACTTCTTGAGGAATTAATTACATCATATAATTAATATTTACTTGTATTATGTAGTCATGTGCATATGGCGTTACATTAGGCGTACTTTTTAACTAGAATTGCAGAGACTAACATCTAATCTATTAATAATAGTTTATATAAAGGTAAAGTCAGAAAAGTAAACATCGTAATTTTACTAGGTTAAATCAAATATTCTTCGCAACCATTCCTTTTCCTCATGAAAAAATTAACAAATGTACTTTAAATCGATTTTAATTCGATTTTAAATCTATTAATTTTTATTTTTATTTATCTGAAAATTAGCTAGAATATTAATTCTGTGCTTTGGCAGTGCCATATTTAAGATATAATTGTATATATATTTCTTTATCTAGGTAACATAGTAAATAAAACTTTCTGGGGATGGTAGCCTAGGATACGCATATAGATTTTAATGAAAGGAAAAATTGTCTTTGGAACAAAAAAGTGCATCGCTGATTAGATTGGGTATGGCGGATTTGTCCAGGATAGCTTAACCCTTTGTGACTCAACAACTCCGATTTGAAAAATATTTACTCAGATGGAAAAAAAAATATAACATAAAAATAAAAAAGATTGTTGACTAAAAGTTACTTTTTCACAGCTACAATAAATAGAAAATTACATACTTTTCATAAATATTGTCAATTTTCTAATAAAAAATTGTAAAGTGTACGAAATTACCTTTGTAAATAATCTATTTTTGGACATCCTCAGCCTTTTCAAATTTGCAAAACTTATGAAATTCATTTTAGCAATAACGCTGCAAAACTGTTCAAATGATAATTAAAACTTTGGTATGGAAATTTAACTCAGTATAGTCATCTGTTGAGAAGTCTATGAACAATTTATATTAACTTCTGTGTTGAGAGATAGCAGCAATAAATAAAATCGTCTTTAAAAGCGCGCTGTATAAGTAACATTGATTTTTGTGCATGTTCCAGATATGCAAAGCGGTCATACCAAGGGTTAATTGGCAGCTTGAGTGAAAAGTTCGTTGTTTTGAATCCCGCCGTTGACGTCATGTTTATCCAATTGGAAATTTTTCAACTCATATAAACATCTTTATATAAACTAACGTCTCAGTTACGGAGGTCAAATTAAAATGTTCATAACTGTAAATGCTCCATATTTTTCATAAATACATTTTTCTCCTAAAGTAATTTACAATAATAACTACATAGTATATATAAAAAATCGTGTGAAGAGTGCACTTGAAGCATAAAGAAAAGAAACGCGATCTCTAGATTCCTTTTATGAGCTAAATTAAACAGAAAGCTTCTTTTGTTTCATTTCTTACTGCCAATCTAAATTGTATCATGTAACAATGGCCATGCTACATATCTAATGAGCTACAACAAAAAAGATGCTATTTGTATAGAACAATGAGTATTGTTTATGAAATTTAAATTTACGTGAAATACTTTTAATTATCAATATCTCTTTATAAACAATTTGATTTACGTAGGGTATTTAGAATCATTATTACGATACACGTTTATATTTTAATAATTAATTTACAAGAAAATCAAAATTCATAAATATTGTATTAAAAGTTCTTTTGATTGAATCCTGTTATACATGGTGAAACATTGATCGTTCATAGTATGGATAATCGAATAACAATATACAGAGTGTTACAGAAAAATCTTAATAATGTTAATGGATTTTTATATTTCCATTTACGTTTTTTAGATATAATTTACATGGTAACTTTTTCATAATCTCTGAGTCCATACATATTACGAATAATTTTGTATCACTGAGAGTTTGCTCATTTATATTATTTTTTATTTCTATATACTAAATACGCTTTTTGGATCGCCCTTTATTATGCAGAACGTTTAGAAAAAAGTGCACACCTTCTATTTGTTTATGCACAGGGAGATACTTTTCACGCTCGAAAGTTATCGAATAATGTGTTTTAATTTCCAAATTTTCGGTCTTTAAATTTTTTTATTTATTTCTGTCTTGATTGCACTATGCTCTTGTTGCATTTTCGTTGTAGTTTTCCCTTGAAGGGCGGCGGCAATTCTGCATAAGCCAATATTACCCTCTATATCAACTTACACAGAACTGTAAAGCTCTAACAAACGACAATCGACACATCATTATGTCGAATAATGTTCAAGGATGTCACAGATGTTATTAAAATTTTAAAAGAGGCAGTGGCGGTGCATCTGTTTAATTCCCCAAAGTCAAAATTTCATAATATTATGCAAGTATAAATCTTGGTTTAGTTAACATTTTGAAAGGGAGTTTTTTCATGAATACATGTTAAAGCATGACATGTGCTGCCACAGTACCCGTCAAAATGTTAAACTTTCACCTACGTAGATCAAATACATTTACGTGCAGCGATAAAACCCAAGTATGCAATTAAATGAACTCAAATCTCTAATGTCTATAGTAAAACTGAACGTTTCTAATTAATCGCTGAATATATATTATCACGAAATAACATAACACAGATAGAAGTGAGCAGCCACTAAACTCCATCCTGACATATGACGAAGCGAATAAATGAACGCACATAATTTCTTAAATTTTCTCGAAAAGCTAAAAAGCTTATACATTTCCGTATGAATACTTAACCTGGATGAATACTAAGATCGAATCTTCTCCACCGATGCTAAGTGATTATCGAAAAATAAAGTTAGAAGAAATGTTCGCATTCACAAGCGAATGCGATTACTATTACGAAAATACTTGCTTGCGCACGCGTTGCAAAATATTTTGTTCCACCTTCCGCGGCCAGGGGACCCACTCTATTCCAAGCAAACCACGTTCCGAAGGAAACTCCGGCACGTGTTCTCGTTCCCTCCGGTACCGTATAACTGAGTGCTGCGCACGCGCTTCAAAGTTCTTTAGTTCCAACTTCCACCACCAGGGGAAGCTAATTTTTTCTATACGAACATCCGACACGGGTACCGATTATATCAAAGGAGTTGAAGAACCAATCTCGTCAAAATCGGGTCCATAGAACTCGAAAATGCGCCTTCTGGCGGTGGAAGGAGGAACGAAAATCTCTAACGTGATCGAAAACCAAGTCGATTTATCCAAACCCCGTTGTGATCGGGCTCATAGAACACGAGATAAAAATGCACAGTTAGAGAAAAAATTGTAGGATTGTCCGCCAGGGGGCGCTGGGTCAAGTACAAAACAACAAATCACTTATTTTGATTGTTGGTATGCATCAAGTGAATCAGGTAGTGTACTTTTATTAGGAACATAAATCTAATTTTTACAAAAATCGTTATTTGAAATTTCCGGTATTCTCCATATGTAACGTTTACAAAACGCTACGAGTAAGGCTAAAAATGTTAAATTTCTTAAATGGAATTTGTTTTGTCTAAATCAGAGCAATACATTTTTTATTATTAATAAGAGTTTTCAATTAATGAAAAGGTCGCCACCAGGTTCCGCTCGATGCAATACAGTAAATGCGATACTAAATAAAAAGGCGTTACCATACAACCTCTCCTCATACCCGCAAGTATAACAAATGATTTTTTCAAGAAATAACAGACATCTCGACTGCTAAGCTTGATCGTAAAAAAAAGAAAAAGTAAAAGAAAATCACGTTAAGTTTTTTTTCTGCAATCAAATTAATGCGAAATAATAAATATCTTCGGTTCTAAGAGTCGGAAAAATCTCAATTTTTACAAACTTGTAATGTGGAAACAGAGAGGATTTGAACGGTGTTAATTTTAAATCGTAGATTAATTAGAACTGTTAAATTTGAGTCACCTAAAAAATCTCTTACTACTTCTTTCTTTGCGGTTTCATAATCCAGACACCTGTGGTGACTCACATTTTTATCAAAAACGTGTTGTTCAATGTAAGATTAAATTGCTCGAAAAATTAAAAATTTCTAATTACTATTTCTGAAAGTTGTGGATGGAATGTTTTGAAATTTGTCTTTTTGAATTCGCGATTTGTTTATCTAGATCTGCAAATTTTCGAGTCGAAAGACCTAATAGTTTCTGTTATTTCGACACGTTGTAAAAAGGCGTAGTTACATGTCATTGTGGTAACTCGACCTTTTTCCAGTAAACCTAAAATCTTTCTTGCCTCTCCCAACACACACATCATTTTGCGGTTTCACATTTCTTTTGCAACATTTTCAGAAAAAGATGGCATGTTAGAAGCGATGGTTAATGAGATTCTAATTAATATCTTGGGTAATTATCAAAAGATTACAATTCTGAGACTCAGGTGCACATGGCCAGACTTTGGACTATTCACACTTCAATTTTCAGATTTCTAGGTGGGCTATATTTTGCTAGCCATCGTCAACAGACACACAGAGCTAAACTTTATTTTATTAGTATAGATAGTGATACAGAAAGCGCTCATCTACAGAATTTTGCATTAAAATGCGTGTCGTGAACGTATGGGCACTATTATAACTGGTGCGTTAATGTGCTTCACCTAGGTGGACTGGGTAGTGTGTGGTGTGACTGGGGTCTAAATGAAAATTGTTTTCCGTTATAGCATTGTCTTCTTCGTCACTGTGTGCTATATGTTTTGAGGAACTTTCAGCACCAAAGATTTGAACGTATTAAAAGAGATTATCACGGCTCTTTACACAATATGTAGAAAAAGAATTCGATTGTACAAACCGTGTTAAGAACATTTGCTGTGTAAATTGAAAAGATGAATATTCATTTATTTGAGGTCTTTTTCAAAATATCTTTCGTAAAGGGGGGTACTGATTGTAGAAGTAAACTAAAACCTATCCTATTAGGAAGCAAGAAATGTTGTAGAAACTAGAGCACTTAAGCTTATAGTTTTATATTCCAAATTGGGAAAAATGTCTTCTAACATTTAAGATAGTTTAAAAACATACAGATCGACATGTCTACCTACTTCTGATTCTTCTAGTCATTGTCTTTCATTCGATTTGTTCATCTGGCAAGTCCGATGTCTTAAATCAACATTAAACCATGTAAATTAAAATCGAAATCTCGAAAAAATATTGGTATTTAGCGAAAGTACGGGACCGGAAATACATAAAACAAGTTCCGAATTTTGGACACTGGACACATATGCATTTTGTTACCAATCTTTGCCTTATATAATCGGATAATTCTGCGATTAAATAAGACGAAGAATACTATTCTGAATTCGTGATAACATAATGCATATGTTGTGCATGTTCTAAATACAGCCCGGCCGAAAACACATACATAATACCAAAACAGATGTGTTTTCTTTGATGTGATATGTCTTCACTCGTTTGATCTTGTATGTGGATATAGATAATTATACATAAGCGACTACCACAAACCTTTAGACCAATCTTAGAAATTCTCATTACTTTATTTTTAATTATTTCTTTCTTCTATTTATCTAGCTAGGTCTTACATTTTCCGACAACTGAAAAACAATATTCCGTTTATCACGTGCCGATCATTTAAATAAGTCTTGCTGATCTGATCATTATATAAATTGTTCCCAGATTTAGAACTTTTATTAAGATCTGTTTCGTATTTATGATTTTACTTAGGCTTAGTTGTTCTTAATTTTAAATGTTTTAAAACCCTAATCAAAATGTCTATCGGTTTTGCTTTGTTAAGGGTGTATTCAAATCCAAACTGCTTATTTTGAGACACATTTGTAAATTCATTTTTGCTCTAAAATGCATCCAATTGGCAGGTTCTCTTATTCAGAAAATTTATAATGTCCGTATTGTCTCGATTTTTTGATAAAAGCAGAATATATTTCAAAAACTGCTGTCAAATTGGACATTTTGAACCGAATTTCCCAAAGCGATAGCGCAAGAAGCAAAAAAAAATGATCGTACTGTGAAAATAATTGTCTGTAAATCAATTTCTAATTAATTGAACGAAAAATAAAAACATGGGGCCCTTATAAATGTCTTTATAAATCACGCCGCCAAGTTTATTGTTTTTATTTTTAAAAATGAGTCTGAGAATGTGTCTCAAAATTTTGAGGAGTTGTTGAGCGTGGAAATTTTTTTTTTGAATACCGCCTTAATGGCCTCACGTCGAAAATCTCAAACCAATAAACGAAATCCTTAATTTGTTTAGTTTATTTTCTATTTTATCTACAAAAGATGCTTCTTTGTACGTTAAATTATTTTAATAATTCTGGGAATTTCAATGATTTTCTGCATTATATAACGAAGTGAGAAATGTTTCCAATTTAGTACATAAAATAGCATACGGCTCAGATCTTCCTTTTTTTACTAAAGCTAAGCTGAAATTTGATATTAAATATCGCGATATGTGTTATTGCCTACAAAACTACTACGTGTTGCTTAAATAAATATATATATTTCTTTCTTTTTGACCATTGGAGGTTCAGTAATAGATTGCTAGGCGGCAAAATGGGCGTTCCGGGTTGGATTACCTATAATAATAACTGTGTGCGCATCATAAATAGTTTTTAAATTATTTAAAGATCGACATAATAATCTTTATGAGAATGTACACGGCTATAAACTCGTCTCATCAATGTGCAAAAAATTTAAAAATTGTAACATTTATTCAATCGATGTATAATTATAATTTTTTAATAAAGAAAATAAATGAAGAATTTTTAAACAAATCATTATTATATTATTATTAGTAGTTTTAGTAGCTTTTTTTATACTCTTTAAATTTAACAGACAAATTTATGTTTTTGGTAAATAAATACTAAACAAATCGTAGAAGTTCACTAAAAAAAAATCGATAAAACTGTAACAATGAGGCCAGAAACTAGGACAGGTAACAAGAATTTTCTTGTTACTTTAGAAGAAAACAAAGATTTGAAAAAGACAAATGACCGCCCTACTTTAAAACACTGGCTGTTGTATCCTGGTTTTTGAGATTAAAAAACTAGCCCAGCCATTTTTACGGTATTTAGATATAACAGGCTTTTCTATATTCTATGAAAACACAAAATTGTTAAACCTTATATTAACAAAGAACTCTTCATATTTTACATTTTTATTTCAAAACTATATATTTCTAGTACCATATATCTTGAATTTTGAAAATCAAAACTTCAGGGATTACTGGAAATTAAAACTACAGGAATTTTGAAATAAAGCAATTTTTCTGAAAAGTGTAAAATTCAAAATTCCTTCCCACAACGTAATCGGAAAATATGGCAAAAAAAGAAAACTTCTCTACACTGTAAAAAATGCAAATGTTTCTGGATTTATCAAAATTTTGCAAAAAGATAATACATCTTACGAATTATTCACGATTGCTAAAAAGCGTTCCTTTATCTTCAGAAACCGTTAGAAACAATAAGATATCCGAGATAAAAATAGCATTTCAGACACAAAAGTTATTTTTTGCGACCGTTTCCAAAAAAGAAAAATCGAAAGATTTCTGAGTAGTTTTCATAGTGCTTTATAGTGCTTTCATAAGTTTTCTCAACACGAAATATCGGTTTTTCTGATTCACAAGTAAACATTTCCATGTTCAACAAACATGTTCAAGAGGCGAACATACTAGATAAATAGGATTACTATTAAAATTAACGTTATTTTGTTACGCTTGCTTGTATAAACTCTTTTACGGATGTTTATATGAAAGTTAATAGCATAAAAAACCGATATTTCGTGTTCAGAAAACTAATTAATAAATTTTAAACATAACTTGGGATTGTTTTAGATATTTCGTTGTTTTAAAACCGGCAGTTAAACATTTGTTTCAGAAATGTACCTTTAAATCTCGGATACATATTGGTTTCTGAGGTTTCTGAACATAAGGGAATTATGTTCATAAATATACTTTGAATCGTGTACAAAATTGTAAAATTTAATGAATTATGTTCAAAGTAATAACAATAATAGTATCTAATTTAACTCGGAAAAGGTTATGTTATAAATATTTTCGTAAACTTTTACTAGATTAAAAAACATTTCTCTTTTTTTACAGCTCAGATCCTCAATCTGTACTTCCAGCTCTGAATCACAGTGCTGGAAATATTATGATTTGGAGAAGAGTCGCCTCTAATAGAGTTGGAAATCTAAAATTTATTGAAACAAAAATCACAGATTTCAGAAGTATTGATCTGTCTCACCATTGTTTATTGAGCCGTGCTAGGAAATCAGGCTAAGATAAAACTTTCCACTTCCAGCATTGAATGATTTTAAACATAATTCTGCGGTCACATAGACATGATTGCTTTACAATTCTCGAAAACGACTTCAAACTGTACCACAAACTATAGAACGTAATCCAGAATAACGCCGTGGTTGCTATTGGACAATGAAATTAAACAAAAAATCAGTAGTAAAAATAATTTAAAAGAATCTCTCGTGAAAGCATGGAGACAATAGCAATAGAATCACAAACAAAAAATAATGGAATATATGCCACAACATATAAAAAAAGATATTAAAGCCAAAGAACATGAAATAAAATATTAATTTGTTTTATTATAATTAAATTTGTATCAATGCATATTGGAAATTGACAAGTGCGTTTTTTCATTAATATTTTTGCCTTTTAAAATGTTCATGTATTGAGATTATACAAATACATTAAAATGATATATTACAATTCGTTAAATTAAAATTAAAGTTTTTGTTTATTTTGTTAAAAATGCAGAAAAATAGAGGGGTTATAAATAATAATTTTCTCGGCTATATTAACAAAAAATAGATAAATTCAGACATTAATATTCATCTCTTCATGTTTCGCAATATTTATTATTATTATTATTACTTCGAAAATATTTCATTTAATTTCACAATTTTGTACACGATTCAAAGTTAATTTTTCCTTTGTTAAGGATCTTTAATTAAAAAAAAAAAAGAAATTAATGATTAGTCAGTTTTGGTGTTCATTAATTTAACCAATCAGAGACTCCTCTATTTTCAACAAAAAATATTACAAAAATTTTCAGGATACACATTGATACTAATGAGTATTTTAAAAAATATATAAAATGAGTTACTAAATGTAAATTTCACCTATTGATATTTGATGAACAATATATGCAAGTTGTTGAACTTGTTCATCACACCAAAGTACGTGCATTGCTAAGTGTACTTTTTGCGTCATTATAAATTGCATTTATAAAATATTTTATTATATATATACATGCATATTATATTATACTTAAGAAAGAAACATCCCAATTCCTTCATGCAAATTTGAATTTAATTGAGGTAATGTAATATGTTTGTGACCAAAAAAAACGTTGCTTTTGACAAATTATGTGATAATTGAAATTTTTAGTCTATTTGTGTTCGTGTTTTTCTTCAACAATGATTATTTCTAGGCTATTTTTTTAAATGATAATAAGTGCATTTACATTACACATAAAATAAATTACCCCGAAGCCTTTCATGCGAATTCATTTTCAGCCAAGACAAAATGAATTTTTTGGAAAAGAATATTTCTAGAAAGACACATTTATAATGCCTTTCGTTTCCATCAGTGTATAGTCAGCTTACGATAACATGGCCCATAATCTTGACAAACTTCGCCATGCTACGGGAAAAGAAAGTTTTTAACCGACATAAATGGTGCAAGAAATGCCCTATTTAATTAAAAACTTTATTCTGTTAGTTGGTAATAGTGATTAAAGAATAAATTAAACAAAATTTTTGTTACGCATCAGCTACGTTATCGTCAACGGATTATAAATGCATTACTAAACGTATTTTTAAGTTATTCCAAGCTGCTGTCTTGAAGAATAAAATCATTTCCTTTTTTTATTACTAATTATTTTTTATTGATTTTTATTTATTTTTTGTTGATTTATATTTTATATCTATTTTCTCATTTATATTTTATGCTTTATTTTTATTTTATATTTTATATTTGATTCATATTTAATTTTTTGCTGTTTTAGATAAAGAAAATGAATTGTTATGGTAAAAAAAGAGCTTTTCCGTTTTTATCAAATCCAAAAACTTTATTTTTAACTAAACACATAAAGACGTTCAATCAATAATTTTCCCGTTCAATTTTACGACTTCTTATGTCAACAATGCTTTCGATATACCGGGGATAGACGTCAAGCACCAGAGATAGATTAGTTAATGATCTTGACACAAAGAAATCGTCCAATCAAGTTTTCAATTTATCGTCAGTATTAAAAGAAACTCTACGCATATTGTTGAAAACGATATAAAAGAATAAATACAGACAATAGGGAGAATGGTACAATATTTCCTACTCCACAGTTTGGATGGCGGATTTCTGTCAAACTCCCTACATGAAGACGAGCATTGTCGTTTTGCCAAATATCGCCATGCACGCGATCAGGTTGTATTTGCTGAATAAAGCGTAGAGCCAATGAATTTCTTGCACATAGGGATCTGTATCGACCCACTCGTTGTTCGGGAGGAAAATTTCATAATAAATGACGCCTTTCCATGTACACTATAACAACAACATGGACTTCCGAGGATTCTTGTTTTTCTGGTTATGTTGCTTGTTTCGTGTTTATGAGTGATTCCTTGATGTAAATGCACTATTTTTTCAATTCTGGTAATGATGTCTTACATAAAACTATGGCCATAAATAGCTTTTTTTCATTACCTCTATCTGAATTGATATTGAATCACAACAAGAGTCACATACGTTCATTTTTCCTAACTGTGGCATTGGCATCCCTTTATAATAACCTTAAAGGAAAAAGAAAATTAGATACACAATAATAAAAATATAGCAACAAAAGTAAACAGCAATGACTTATTCTTCAAACCAATGCATTTATTTGTATTACACTTGGAAAAAAATCACTCGGAATTCTAATATGTAAATTTGATTTCAGCCAAAACTGAATAGTATTTTCAGAAAAAGACATTTCTAGAAAGTTTTATTTATAAGTTCTTAATTGTGTGATTGTAACGTTCTTAATAAATTCAGTGCCCCATTTTCTAATAACAATGACATACTCATTGAATACAAAACAACGAAATTCAAGAAGTACATAACAAATAATAATAATTTCAAAAACTTATTGCTTCATTAATTTTCCATAATCTAATTTCTTTTCATTTTAAAAGATCGTCGTTTTTTCATTGACATCAATGGCTTGGTTAAATTATCGTTTTTCCAATCTAGACTTTTTCAATAAAGACGCGATGATCTGAATTTTCAATGGAACAATGCATAGAAATCCTTAGAAATATGTTAGATAATCTTAAAAAGTTATCTTGATCATTGATCTATGCTAAGTACTAATCAATACCACTTTCTGCATGGAGCCAGATATTGTTATCGTTGTTTTCACTCTGTAAAAACCTTTATTTGTGAAACATAAAGACTGTTTAACTTAAACAAAAACTTATTATTTATTATGCATGTATTTATTCAGATAATTTATTTAAAGTCATTCATTTAATTATTCAATTTGAATTTAGAATCAGGCAAGTGAAGAGCCATATACAAATAACATTACATAAAACTACGATATTCGTTCTTTATGCGTACAATAAGATATTTTCATGGTATATTGATTAAGGATATTGCTTTTGTAGCTACGGTTATTCTTCATTGTATTTAATTGCTTAGTCTTACGTGGACAGTTAAAAACCCAATGCTTAAAATAGCAATTAAATGTTGTTTAAAATCATTCTAAGCCTGATATTTATGCTTTTATTGTTATTATAATCTTGAAAAACTTTTACTTTAATTATCATTATCTACTATGCGTTTATTTATTCCTATTTTATTTCAACGCATATATTCAAAGATTTTATTTAAATTTAAAATCAAGCAACTGAGGAGACAAACAGAAACATTATCTTAGAAAATGATATTTTTCTGTATGAATATAAAAGTATATTTTTATGTTAGATTAAGAACAGTGGATAAGGTGGTAATGTGGAACACTGTTTGAATGCAAGCAAAAACGACCATTTAAAATATAAAAAATAGTACAAATTACTTTTTTGTTAATCTAAAAGTCAAATCTGGGCAATGTTTTTATAAATTAAAGTTAAAAAACAGTAGAAATTTAGTTATTTTTAAACTCACTTAAGAAGGAGTTTTAAATAAGGCTGGTAATATGGGCCACCACTGAAAATCTTAGAAATTAGACATTAAATTCTAAAACTAATTACGTAATCGTGAAGATAGGTATTATCACGAACGATGAGAAAATTCCATATAAACATAAACTTACCTTTAAAACTTTCAGACCGGAGACAAAACAATTTTAACCCGTTATCCTGAAATAAACTAACTACTGAAGTTTGATCACTCTAGAGAACGCTGTGGAGCCAAAACGTAGACCGAATCATTGGAAGAATACAGAACAGGTAGTGTAGTAAATCGTGTTGTTCATATTACAACCCTGGTCCATATTCCCACTTTCTCCCCAATTCAACTTTAGTTGCGTTCATGCTTCATTATAATTATTTATTTTGTCACATACATATGTTAAAAGTAAAATGCTTAAAATAGTAATTAAATATTATCAAACTCAGTTGATATTAAAGCTTTTTTTGTAAAAAAAGAAAATAATTATTATTATTGCGTATTTAGTTATAATTTTATTTAAAACTGATTAGTTTTGCAATTTTGTATTAAGAATAATATACTAAAAATCTTCTAACATCATTTTTATATCATAATAAATTACAGGTAAATTAAATATATGAAAATAAAACAGTCCTTCAAGTATATTTATTACCGATTTTCAAACCCCACCAAGCCATCTCTCAAATGTATCTTGAAACTACTGAATAAAAGAAACTTTTTTCAATATCTCAATGTTTGCAAAAGTGAAGCTATCTTTAAAACAGATAGAATTTGCATTAATTATAATGCTGATCAATTCAATGCATTGTCATCTAGATATTACGATAATTTTGCATCATATTTATGTATTTAATCAAAATGTTTAAATTGATCTTCCTCTACAGGCAGATTAATAACTCATCATTCCACATAGTACATCTTTAATTCACTTCATTATCAGGATTTCCTGGGATAAATCTGGATTATGAAACGTGTTAAAATATCCTATATATTACTGGTGCGATAAATTGCAAATAATGATATTAAGGCTTATGGGAATGTCAAAAAATACCTTTTATAGGGTTTTTAATGTTCAATGATTTAAGTAATATATACACTTTTGATTAGTTGATGGTTGAACTTTACTTATTACAAATTCTTAAATTTATCTAAATATTCCTATTAAACGTATCTGATATATTGAGTAAACTAAATGATATTCTCATTTTTACCTAATGTTTTAATTATTTAACTAAACCATGCTCATTATTATTTATTATTTTAAAAACAAAACCGCATTATTAAATTAATAATAATACAGCAAGAAAGACATAGATAACGCGAATAAATGAAATGCTGGTATAGTATGCAGTGCTAGCCATACACAGTGACTATATTTTAATACAATGTATTTTGAAATGTTTATGTTGTATTGGAAATTTTTCTTTTACTAACTTTAATGAAATGTAAACATGATTAAATAGTTGTGATTTACTAACTATATTTTGAAAATATTTCTATGTAATTAGTATGTAGGATGGGGATAATTAGATAAATATTTGTAAAAAACTGCTGAGATTTGGAGATATATTTTAGTAATAATTTGTTATATTACAGTGTGAAGTACATAAATGTAAAACACATTTAATCAACCAAATGTTTACGTCAAAAAAGTTTAATTTCTATAAATTATCTATTTTTATGGCACAGAAATGCATAAATTTATTTTTCTTCTAAAGACAAATCAATGCCATGTTTGAACAGTTATTTGTAAATCTTTTTTTTTACCATTTTTTCTTTTATAGAACTTTTCCTCAAATATTTTTCTTTTCTATCTTATTCTATTTGGCGTAATAAAGGTTTAACATGTTGACTGCCAGATCAATGTCTATTAAAAGATGTTCTTCTATCTCACTCAGAATTGTATATTAAATAATTTTTTTATTATTATTAAAAGGTACATGCATCAGAGTTAATACAAAATAAACAGATTTTTCAAGCTCTCTCTAAATTTGCTGTTTTGATGATAAAGGTGATTTTCGGGGAAATTGTAAGTTAGTCTTACCAAATTTAAGTGAATAGATACGAGGCAATTATATAAAAAGTTAAACATTTGTTTAAATCACAGTTCTTTCATCGCTCGTAAAACGGTCCAATACATTCCATAGAAAACTTTTGTGTACCCCTATGAAGGAACAATACGAGCAACATATTTAATTTCATTTCTGAATCCATTCAAAATACTTGCAAGGTCAATACACTGTCGAAATTAGGTTTGAATTGTTGCAGTATTTAGGATGTTATTGTCATGACGAATTTTTAATATTTTTTGCATTTGTGTGTCCCTATAAACCCACTCTAAGAGTTACATACTTGATTAAAAAACTTATCCAAAATATTGGAAGATCAAGACGAAAGAATGCAATAAGAAATAACGCAGCTTTTTGATTTTATATTGACTAAAATGATTTGGCGAACGTTTAACTTGCGTTTAGAAAACAGTGTTTATGAATTTGATTTTCGTTTTTGTAGTTGAAGTATTTGCCTTCTTTAAATACATTTATCTAATAAGACAAAGTAACATTCAAAGTACAATAACTCTAGTAAACACAACTTTTGGCATTTGAAACACTATATTTCAAACGCAACATTTTACGTTCAATAGAATATAATAAAATTTTTCCTATCACCCACAGTTTTATACGATGACGTTCATGTAATTTAGTTAATTTTAATAATAGTTTTTGTACGTAAAAATATTTTTAATTCGAACATAACATTTTACTATTATGAAGGTATTAGCTATGTATTTCTAATTACACACAGTAAAAGAACAGGATGTTTCACGCACCATTGTGTCGCGACATGGCGTCACACATCTCTGTACTGCACCTACAAAATGTTTCTATTTATAAACATGCCAATATTGCACAGACATTCACCCATTTAGATTTTATTATTTTTTGTATACCCTTTTATATCTAGTGCATAAGTTATTTGTTTTAAATATTGAGCAAATTTATAAAGAATTGTCTAAATCATCCAGATAACTTTTCTATACATGTGTAAACGGACATTTAATGATTAAAGGTGAAGTTTTACTCCACTAGTTAAAAAATATTATGAACTATATTTTCGTTGCAAATTAAGAGAAGTTAACAAGATCAAGTTAACAACTGGGATCCTTATATTTGCTGTGTGTTTTGTAATAAACCTCTAAGAGAATGGGCAACGGGTTCTCGACTAATGAAATTTGTTTTAACCATGGTGTGATGTGAACCACAAGATGTTATTTTTGCATTACAAAGTTAAATGGAATTACTAGCAAAATCAAACCCAAAGTAAAATGCATTGTCATCTTCTATGAAGCGTGTACCTTATAGGGATGTATTACCTGTACCGAATTAACCTATACCCATATTAGTTGTAGGTGATGAATCAGAACAAAAGGATGCTATCAAAGTTCAAAATAAGGAGCATGATGACCTTACCTTTGAAAGACGTATCATATAAACATCATATGTTAACGCAAGGTTGGTTGGTTGGTTGATTATTGACGGCCAATTATCTACACTAGGGATATAGGCCCGGGGGGAGTGCCCTTCGTGGGGGTCTTTCTAAGGGAACCTAACCCGTATTTACGCATGGATAAATCCACGGCTCGAAGAAAACCACGAAAACTCCGAACGATTAAGCCGACGGGCGCGATTGGGATCGAACCCAGCACCTCCCGTCTACTAGCTTCGAGAGCACAACCTCTCAGCCACTGGTGGGGCGTTAACGCAAGGTAATTTAAATGACCTCGATCAGGATTTCAATTTGTTTAAAAAACAAACTGAACTTATGGGTTCCAATCGGAAAATTTAGACTATCTTTCAGAAAGATGCTAAGGTATGTTTCTTTCATAACCGTCAAGAATTTCAATATTTTTATTCTGTAAAAAAAATATTTAGTGTATTGTAATAATTCTTCTGATTTGATGGATGTACTAGATCATGAACTTAAAGTAACAGAAAGAAGACTGTTCATATATTCTCTAAAAATTTGTTTGAAAGCTGTACTATTGCACAATGTGAATAATTTATATCTGTTCCAGAAGGTTATGTAATTTTGAAAATATGAAAATCCTGTTGTAAAGAACTCAGTAAGACATATGTTGTTGGTTCAGATACTGTGATTTCAAAGTCGTTGTATTGTTAACGTATTTCAAGCTTAGCTATTCTAGATTTCGTTGTTTTTAGTGCGAATGAGATAGCAGTGAAAAGAAAAATGATTATATAAATAAGGAATGGCCAAAGCGTGAAAAATGTATGCCTGGAGAAAAAAATTTGTATATCCTCCATTAGTAAACTCTGACAATAGTATTATATCTCCTCTTTATATAACGTTAAGACTTTTAAAACTTTGTTAAAGCAATGAATAAAAATTTTACCGGACTTTGTTATTTGAAGGAAAAATGCGTAAGTGATGCTAAAATGTAGGAAAGAATTTTTATAGTATCCAAAATAAGATTCCTTATTAGAGAGGGAAAATTCAAACATCTATTAAGCCAAGCTCTAAACTCAACTTGGAATTCATTTGAAAAGTGTTATTAATTTTTTAGGAAATCATTAAGCATCAAACTACCGCGAGATCGTGGATCAACTGCTACAGTCATAAAAAAATATGAATTGCAATATGTCCTTCAAGAATATTTCCTCGGACTCTGATCTGTATTTCTTCTCTGACAATCAGAAAATTTCATTATTCAGAGAAAATTGTTGAAGAAATTTTCTTCAGTGATAAACATGGTGAGCGTTTTCTTCAAGAAATCTAAGCTATGGGAAAGGGGTACCATAGGCAATGGAATGCAAGAACGCTTGATGATTACTGTTAGACATTATAAAGGATATTCAGTGGAGAAAATCAATAACTGCAACATTTTAGGTATGGTGACGGTATTCATGAGTAATAACTAGCTTACTCGTGTAGGCGTGAATTTTTACTCATATTTTTTACAATTAATGTAGGTGGCACAAACAAATATGGCAGATCTAGAAAAGTACCTGAATATTTAAATTTAGTGTAAAAAATTCTATTAGGATATTCAGGTATTTTATTTCGTATGGCAAAAAAAATTGTTCGCCAGTGTAATCAGCTTAATACGTTAAAAACTAGAATAATGCAAAAAAAATTGTGGCTGGAACAAAAAACTTCAAAATTCAACAAACATTATTTTTAAAACATAGGTTAAATGTAGACAAACTCTACTGTATTTACTCATCAATTTCAAAATGCTACAAAATATGTTTATCTAACAACACAAAAATTTGAACTTCAATAATCAGTTTACAACCGAAAACAATTAAAAAAAATATTTAATTTAATAACTTGCTAACTTTTTAAAAACTCGACTAAAAATACGTTTAAAGCAATACTTTTTTTAAATCACATATGAGATGGTAAGAAAAGTTATCTATAAATGACAATGAAACTTTCAACAGAAGCTTTACATTTTTTGAAGAATTTTGTTACTTATGCATGAATAGACATCCAAATATAAACAATTAAATTTTCTGAGCTTTGGCTTGCACGTTAATTAACAGGGAAAAACTTTCAAAATCATTTTTGCATCTGTGATCTTGCCTGCTAGTAATCTATAAATTCGTAAGTAAAGGTAAAATAACATAATTACCAAAGACAAATAAATATTACTTATTTGAGATAAATACGGTCATATATTGTCATTCCCACTACGAACAGTCGAAACTAAGATGCTTTCTGAAATATGATTGTTTAATAGGGTATTGACGTAATTCAATAGCATATGGTGTGCGTGATTTGCGATGTGATATTCAGCCAAGTGAACGAATCAATTTCTGGTTCGTTTACAGGGTTGAAGCAGTTATCCGATTTTCAACTGGAGATATGTCAAATATCTGAGTTATTTGAATATAACTCATCTCTAAAAAAATTTTGTTTTTTCACAATATTTGAAAAATCTAAATCTATGCAGTTTTATTTGAAAAAATTATTTTGCGAAAAAAATGGCTCACTTGTCGTCTCTATTGCCATTTTACCACTTCTTCGACCCTTAATGATCACTTTCAAACAGACATGGGCCGTTATTTTAATGATGATACTTTCTATTTTACAAGCCTTTAGAGAGTTATTAATCTTGCGTAAATTTATGATTTTTCATTATTTTATTTACAATTTTTCTTTGTGTAAAGGAAAATTAATGTATTAGAATTATATTTATTTTCAAACTAATAGTTTTTGCCGATTCCTGTTTTTGTAGAAACCTTAATCGTCTAAAAATCCGATACTTTTTATCACAAAAGTAATTACAGGTTTACTGAATATCCTAAAATCCCACAACACATCAAGAATGTTTGTCACCCATAAATATTAAACCACATCTCAAATGCATCTTGAAACTATTGATTACATGAAACACTTTTCCAATATCTCAATGAAAACAGCAGATCTTGAAAGCAAGCTATCTTTAAAACAGATTGCATTTACATTAATTATAACGCCGTTCGATTCAATACACTGCCATCTAAATATTCCGATCATTTTGCATCAAATTTCTAAATATGCTTAGGTCCTCAATCATAATGTTTAAAGACATGTAATGTATATTCCCTTTACAGACAACTTAGTAACTCATCATTACACGACACATAAATCTTTAATTCACTTTATTATCGGAATTTTCTGGAATAAGTTTGGATTATGTGATATGGTAAAATATGCCATAAATACAACTGGTGCGATATATTACAAATAACGATATAAACAATAATTTAATCCCTTCGAGACGAGCAGATACGTTTTTTTTTATTTTACGCATACAATTTTCCGAATAATAATTTTCGCCTTATTTAGTCGCTGAAATTTGTTTTTTAGAAAAGACGAAAATTATTGTTAAAAATGATGGTGTTCAAATTTAAAAGTTTTACGTACCTTCTACGTGCCGTCTACGTGTCGCTCATTGCAAAGGGGTACATAAATATAAATAATATATTGTATGAGGCTTTAAAATCCGGTGACATAGTTTGTTTAAGTTAAATATATTTATGCTAGAAACTTTGGACATTTAATCAACTCTTAGTTTAAAGATTTTATATATTTTAATTGTGAAAACTTGTGTTTGTTTCTTTTAGACGTTGTTTTATATTTTCATTCAATGATTTTAATTATACATTTATCATCATATCACTCTTTTTATTTAACTGTATTATTTTCATTCATCTTGTTTTTATGACAAAGTTTTAAATCAATTTTAAATTTTAATTTTACGCTCTTAATCTAATCTTTTCTTTGGCGCAGCATGTCCCTAAAGGGACTTTGTGCCATAAAACCCCAGCCAACCAACCGGTGACTTAGTTGATAAATAAAATTTTTCATTTGTCGATTAATCAACATATATAAAATTTTAAAAGTACAAGTAGGAAAATATTATTATTAAATGTTAAATTGAGTTAGTGAATAAATTCTCATTATATCTAATGTTTTAATTATTTAATAAAACTATTAACATTATTTAAAATAATAATACAGCTGAAAAGGACGAAAATATCAGAATTCATGAAATACTTGTGTGTCATAAAATGTGACATTTTGGATTAGTTAAAGCTTTAATAAGTTACTAATTTTGCTAAAATATCTGATTTTTTAAAAAATTTTATTCACAGTTATTCTCTGCACACTTTTAAATGTAGGAATATTAATGTATAATTGAATTATCCTTTCTTCGAAATTCATCAATTTTGTCGATTCATATTATTTCTATTTACCTAAACCGACTAAAAATTAGATATTTTTTATAAATCAATGGAGAATTACAGGTAAATTGAATATTCTAAAATCCCTGAACGCGACAAGATGTTTGCCACCAAGAAATAATAAACCATCTTTCAAGTTCATCTTGAAACTACTGATTAAACAAAACACTTCCCAATCTCAATGAAAACAGGAGACCTCGAAAGCAAGCTATCTTAATAGATTGCATTTGCATTAATTATAACGTTGTTTGTTTCACTACACTGCCATCCAAATATTCCGATCATTTTGCATCAAATTTATGTATACGCTTAGGTACTTAATCAAGATGTTTAAAGACATCTCCCTTTACAGGAAGCTTAGTAACTCATCATTGCACATACATCTTTAATTTACTTCATTATCAGGATTTCCTGGGATACATCTGGATTATGGAGTATGATAAAAGATCCGAAATATTACTGAAGCAATAAATTGCAAATAATGATATTAGGGATTATTGGACTGATAGAAAAACTGTATTTTATGAGGTTTTCAACATTGAATTAGTTATTTAATTAGTGAAGTTTGTTGACTAGTTGATGGTTCAACTCTAGTTATTTCAAATTGTAAAAATTATGAAAATATTCATATTAAGTGTATGTGTGAGATAGTAAATTGAGTAAATTAAAAACCTTCATCGTTCTAAATTTAATTATTAATGTTTAGAGTGATTTAAAATGATCGATTATATTTCATCCGGCTATATTTCCTTAACAATATTGATAATTCATTTTCAATTCCAGCTCTTAAAGTTCTAATTCATTTATTCTTAATATTGATTGTTATTTATTTTCCTTAAATTTATTTTAAAATTCTTGTATTCCAAGTTGATTTTTAGTGTGTTTGATGTCTCTGTTAATTTTTTTCTGTTAGAACATTCGTTTTTTATCGAAGTATTTTTTCATAATTTGAATTACACAATACAGAGACTGTTTCTTTTAACCGATAAAATATAAACACTTTACATTTGTTTTTAACACTTTCCAACCTAGTTGAAAAGTTTTTTTGACTTCGGTTTGTCTGGCCGGATGGCCGTCTGCCGTCTGGCCGTCTGCCGTCTGGCCGTCTGGCTTCTGCCGTCTGGCCGTCTGGCCGTCTGGCCGTGCTCTAACTCTCGTAAATATGCTCGGATTGCTCTGCAATTTTTATATGTTATTGTCGTTATCTATAGCATGTTCCCTATTTCAACGGAAGTGTGTAGCACTTATAGTTTTTTTACAGGGACATTCAAAAGAATTCCGTTACATTACGGTCTATGGGGAAAAATCATTTGCGGATTATTTAAATAATGTTTCACTATTTTAAACACATTGAAATTTATATATATCACTAAGGTTCATTACAAGAGGCTTACTACAGAATATTGTGTGTAGAGCAGTCATCGTTCATTTACAGGGACACACAAAATAATTATCTACTCTCTGTTAACAATAATTCCTGGAAGTGCGTTTTAAGCTACTGAACGCAATTTTAATTTTAACTCGTTTTTTTTTTATTACGTGGTGTGTATAAATTCTGTACACTGTAAAAAATGACCGATGTTTTTATTTTATGAAAATATGCTATAACCACGAACGAAAATATAATATAATCTTCTGAGTTATCCGAAATTTCAAATAGCATGTTACATTGTCTTTTGAATCCCCAGAAACGAATACATCTTCAAAATTTAAAGAATAATTTATAAAAACAAATTATTTTTAGCTGCCCGAATTTTTCAGAAACGTTTCCGAAGGGTTTTTATAGTGTATTAATTAATGTCCTCAGCCTGGAATACTTGTTTTTCGAATGCTATAAATTCTGAAGTAAACATTTTCATGCTAAAAAAATGTTTAACAGACAAACATGCAAAATTAACAGCGTTAACAATAACATTAAAATTAAGATTATTTATTTACTCTTTCAAGTATAAATTAACTTATGCGGCTGAAAACGTGTACTTGAGAATGGATAACATTCGAAAAACAGGTATTCCAGCCTGAGGACACTAATTAATACACTATAAAAACCGTTCGGAAACGTTTCTGAAAAATTCGGGCAGCTAAAAATAATTTGTTTTTATAAATTATTCTTTAAATTTTGAAGATGTATTCGTTTCTGGGGATTCAAAAGACAATGTAACATGCTATTTGAAATTTCGGATAACTCAGAAGATTATATTATATTTTCGTTCGTGGTTATAGCATATTTTCATAAAAAAAGAAACATCGGTCATTTTTACAGTGTAGATCCTATACAGGGAAGCACAAAAGTTCGCGAACACATTTCCGTTTATTGACAGAAACTCCTGACGGAGAATTTTAAACTGCGCTACGCGTTTCCTAACTGAACAAAAATTTAGCATCCTATGTAGTATATATACAAATCTATAGATCATATACAGGGCTGAATAAAAGTATTTGGATATTTTTCAGAATATTGTATGTGTTGGAAATTCCTAAAATTATGTTTTTAAATATTTTATGCGTTTTCCAAATTGTTTAATTAGATGTTATCTTTTAGCTTATTAAACGGTATGATTTGTAAGATTATTTTGTAAGCGTTGGAAAGTGTTACATAATCTATGATTGACGCATGATTTTTCTTTCTTGTTTCAATATGTCTAAATGTAGCTCCAGCAACACTATTTGATTGGATAAAACATATGCAAATCGTTGGAAAAGAGCTTGCATCCTCCTTGGAAATGACCTTCCTTGAAGTATTTCAGTTGTTAAAAAAATTGCTTATAGTCCATCTTAAAGATCTATTTTTCCGTGGCCCATTTCCTGTTCTTGGACAATGAGTTTAGTGTTTTTAGTTACAAAATGTGTCAATGAAGTTGACAACTTCAGTTGCTAAAAACGTCAATTTAAACAGCAAATGTGGGAATGGTTTAATGGTTGGAAACCATTTTTAAATTCTTTAAAATAATATGCTTTTAACATATGAAGTCGAAAAATGAGCTGATAGGTCTCTGGTCCTGCTGTTCATCATCGATCACGTGATCAACTTTGAAATCTGAAACAACTGAATAGGGATCCATTTTTCTTTCCATTAATGTAAATATTTTGAAATTGAGTAATTCGAATTTTAAATTAAATTAATTTTGGTAAAATGGTTAATTTTAATTAATGACATAAAATCGTGATATGGCGTCGCTTAATTTAAGATACATGTGTTCAGAAGATTTACTTTAAGAATAACGTAAGAGCACCAGTGGTACCAGAGTATTCGACCGGGAGGTTCTCTTGCTCTTGGTTATAACAGGCAGGAGCAAACCACTCTTTGTGGCTTTCGCATTGGGCACCGTAGAACTATGGAATTTTCTGATGGCACCAAGTTCTTTCAAATATGCACTAAGTGGTTCACTGAGCTGGCCTCCCCTGATCATATTCTTGCGTGCCTGGGGCTCTCCAAGCAGGATCTTGCTGATGATCCCTTGATGGTGCTGGATTCCCTTAGGGTGTATAATATTATGGACCTGGTCTAGGCTTACTGGCCCAAAGGGATGTTCAACAACAACAACTTTAAAAATGACACACTGTTCCTTTTTCATAAATCTGCGTAAATGTCTAACTCTGAAATTTTGTTAAGAATTAAAATCGAAGGTATTGGTAGTAACTTGTTATTTACTTTTTACAATAAGAATGTTTGGCAAAAATAATATATAAAATTAAGTAATGAGTTAGTAAACTTCTATTTTTATATTTAAATTTGTGAAAATATATGTTTAGAAAGAATTATGTATAAAATTAAGTAATTAGTTAGTAAACTCCTATTTTTTTATATCTAAATTGGTGAGATATAGATATGAAAGAATAATGTAAAAACTCATGTGTCTATGACTTTTAACTTGAGGGTTGAATATATATCTAGAAAACGTAATTCAAATATTAAGTTATGCTATGTCTTAACTAAAATAAAGATGGAATAGTCTTACCTATATTTTAAAAGAGAGTATGAGCTTGGCAGAAAAAGTAATTTTAATTCATTTATAGACTGTAATATAATGACAAAACTCGACTAAAATTAAAACATGGGAAAACATAGAAAACATCAATTAATCACATTTTTTCCTAAAGTTCCACAATAAAATTTTCTAAGTTTTGAGTATTTTTCCGTATTGTAGTTGTCTAAAGGATGCAAACTATCACCTTACAAGACAATCAAACGTCGAAACTTGTGTAAAAATTGATAAAATTCGTCTTTTTCCATTAAATTCGTCTTTCTTCCGACAGGCGGCATTGAAATCGAAGTTGGTAAAAATGTTTACCAATAATTTTTTTACATTAAAAATGTTTTTTTATGTGTGATTTCTAGCTATTAATTTGTTTAAAAATTAATTTGCTTCGATTAATTATTAATATTTCTAGGGGTGTCGGTCTTTTAAGGGTAAAAATCACGCAAACTAATGTTCTACAGTACAATCAAACCTGAAAACTTGTGTAAAATTCATTAGTCACCTTTTTTTATTTAAAAAATTTTATTTTCCTTTGTTTTGCCTAATTATTAACAGTAATTAAGGTGTTGGTTGTTCAAAAATTAAAATATATAAGTTTAACATTTATCTTATAGTTTGAACCTCATCGTATAGTTGAAAAAAATCTAAATAAATCACCTTTTTTCTTGAAAATTGATAATTTTGTTTGTTTGTTTAATTATTAATACAAATTAAGGTGTTGGTTTTTCAAAAATTAAAATGCAAGTTTAATCTTCATCTTATAGCTTGATAACCTTAACCTATAGTACAAAAATCATTAAAAAAATAATTTTTTTCCTTAAAAAACGTCATTTGTCCAGCTAATAGGCGTCTGAATAAGTCTTGAAGAGTGTACGGGAAGCGGAATTGGAGGGTGCATGGGGATATGGACAGACGACTGCACATGCTGCGGTCGGAGGGGCCGGGAGAAAGCACGGTGCCTACGTGCATTCTACTGTCCTTGAACTCTCGTTACTGTACTACTATTGTATACTAATGGAAAATAACGCTTCATTGTTGCTGGATTATGGGCCTATTTAATTTGCGAATGAGAAAATATTAACCAAACTGTGCTTAAATTCTTGTTCAGTTTTTGTCAGATCGTATTTTTATCCTTATTCACATTTTCGTTAAGTTTACAAATTAGAAACGGAAAATGGTTATACTACTATGAAACAGTAAATTTTGTAGAAAATGTATAAATAATCATTGAATATATTTTTGTACTTTATTTTTCATTTAAATTTAAAAGTAAGTGCTCATTTATGAAATAAAATTTATCATTTTGAGTGATTCGCTTTTATTTTTTTTCTATTCTAAAAAAACAAGGTGTCAATGTCATTATGAAACGCTATAAGATACTTTTCATACAATATATGGTTACGATTCATCTTTTAAAATCATCCTTTATTTGAAAAATTACCCGCGATGAATTGAAAAATATCATAAAATTAGTTTGGATACATGAGTTATTTTGAAAAGTTAGTTTGAATACGTGAAAAGCTTCTGTGTTACAGTTGATTGCATTTTCAATTTAATTATATCTTAATAAGTTGCAAATATTTCCAAAATTTATGATTTTTAATTGAAGCAAACATATTTTCTGCGTACTTTCAAAAGTAGAAATATTAAAATGCGTTAAAACTACATTTTATCTTGAAATACGTTGTTTTTTATGCTATGTCTTTTGTGTGTATGACAGTAGGCACAGTAGTTTATTGAAATCCGATGTAGCATGTCGAAGTAATACTGCTTCTAATTTTCATCATTAATAATAAAACTCTTTCAGACTCTTATAAAATCTCATTTTAAGTTCGAAATTACATAATAGACTTATTTAGATATATTTTCTTATTCAAACACTCTAAGTTCCGGCGAGATATGTACGGATATGTAAAAACAAATACTTTCTCATAGAAAGCATTAAACTCTCATCAATGCTTTCTACCACATATTTTTACACTGCTTCAAAAGTCCATTTCATTGAATCTATAAATATTCAGTCTTTATGAAAAAAGATAAGGCTTCTCCAAATCTTGGACGAAATCTATGTTTCCATTATAGTTTTACGGGAAAAAGTCTGCACGAAATTTCTGAGCATTGATCTTTTCTAAACGATAATCGATATTGATTCGTTTTATTGATTATTCAACGCCGAAACTTTGTGTAACGTCATGCATACATGGTCATGCTGATAATATTTTTTCAAAATAAAAAAAAGAGTATTTACTTTGCTTGTTTACTGTCACATTCTCGGATGTTTCGTAATCGAAAATGGGTGGTGCATTGGTAAATCATTTTCATATACGCGATTAACCACAGAAGTATATTTTATCTACCAATTTATGTATCGTTTGAATTTAACTTGATTTAAAACTTTAAATCATCGCAAATGAAAGTAGAACCATTTGAATATTTAATAAAAAGGCATCGTTAATATAGAATTTTCCAATAGCTGACTTTAAGAAGCTATACCAATAAAAAAAGTTTTGTTCTGTGTGTGTGTATGTGTGTATGTGTGTATGTCTGTCTGTTTGAAATAGCTAGAAAAATCTACCACGCGCAGAGATCTGAAAATTTGTATGACGATAGTCCAAGGCAGGTCTTGATGCACCTCAGGCTCAGATTTTTAATTTTTTGATAATTAGACGAGATGTGAATCAAAAATTCATCAAAAACCGGTCTTTTTTTGCGAATCAGTGGATGCGTTACCGCGCGTGGTCAGTTCCTGATGCTTTTCCGCGCGGATAGAATGGACAAACTAAATGCTAACTTATGTTGGCCGTTTGCGTTAACGTACAGTGTCCGAACCGTTCGTGATACGGAAAAAAAGAAGACATGTTCGTAAATTTTGTACTTTTACATGTTATACGCCGCAATTAGTTCGGAAAAATAATGTTGCTAACCCTTTGAATTTGTTTTCAAAAAGTGTCACTTTTGCGATTGATCTTTTCACCTTTTTTGAGACGCTGTCCTAGGGGTCAATTTCAGAGTTACCAATTCATTAAGATAACTATTTAAAGCTGAGACCTTCTTCATTTCGACGGTACTATTGTTTTTCGAAAATACGAATTTTAACTATTTAAAAAAATCGTCACTTTGTGCCTCCCAGCGAATTTCTGTTTTCTTTGCTAAAAGTAACTAAACGTCCGTATTTCGACACAATTGGTTTAAAGGATCTCAGCAAACTAGATTTACATCACCTACAAAAATTTCGAAACTTTCGGTCGGGTAGAAGTATTTAATAAAATAAAATAAAATAAAAATCCGATGGAAACGGCAAAGCGCGAGCTGTTTCGGCGCGGCTTCGGCTCATATTTGCACTACTAAAAATGCATATTATTCAAAGAAATTTTAAAGAGAGTTTGGCTACAGTTATATTTATAACCAATAAAATTTCAGAGAGCTTGGACGAAGAGAACTATTTTTTTTCTTATGTTAAAAGACCCGACCCGAAAGCCAAAAAAGAAAGCGAAAAGGAATTTTTACAATTAGATAACGATATTTTTTACACGAAATTTTTACACTGGTTGGAAAACCGTTATATTTATAACCGATAAAAATGTCAAACTGTTCGGACAACAAAAACTATTATTTTTTAACTGTGAGACTATACTTGAAAAAATAAGAAAATGTCTTCTTATGAGCACTTTTACAACTAAATAACAATTTTTTTTTTGCGATTTTTTCATTTAAAAATATAAATACATCCTAAATCGGGTTAACCCTTTCCGGCACAGACAAAGTCTGTTCGTAAAATGAGAAATCACTGACTGACACCGGAATTTACAAACAACTTTTTTAGAAAATAAGAACTCCTTATTTTAAGCTTTCATTGTAGAAACAACATTTTATTAAATATTCTTGGTGTCGAATGCAAGTTTGGAATAAAAATTAGGTGTGCCCGGAGGGGGACCACTGTGCCGGAAAGGGTTAAATATATAAAATCATACAGTTTTGAGGTTTATTTAAGATTATTATCATGGGCAATGACAATGCCGAGCGAGTCAGCTAGTTAGTGAATGAATCTTTTGTAGTAAAACTAAATTCTAGCTCCCAATTTCTGAATACTTTGAACGTAACTTTGTTTCCACCTTTTAACATGATCGCAAATAAACTAGTACAACTTGAATATTTAATAAAATACGTCTTTTATCACGTGTGTCACAAAAATGTTGAAACACACTCATATTTTTAACTTGTTGGAGATAAGTAAGCAATGTAAATCGCAAAGAAGTTAAATATAAGTTAGGGGAAAGGATTTCTTTAGTGAAATGGTCCTCCCTTTAATTTTTAAACAGTTGCCCTTTTTTAAAGTTTTCATACGCCTCCTCAAGATAAAATTGATTAAATAGATTTTTTTTTCCTGTTGCCCCAACTACATCATTAAAAAGCACTACATATCTGTGTCCTTAAGAAAAACTGATTTACCTACAATTTATGAGAGTATTTTATCATTACAAATAGGGACCATTCACAAATTGATTATAGCGTTCTTCAGATCAGAAATATAATAACGAGTGGGAAAAAAATATTTATTTTGTATTTTAGTGCAAAAAAATCTTAAAATTTCAAGTACACAAGTCGGTACGTTTTGATCGTAAATGAATAGGATTTTTTAATGTCCTTCATAGACGTTGTACAACATTTATCGAAGTATAAGATTTTAGGAAATGGGAGAAGTATAAAAAAATAAGTTTTGTATTTTAATATCCATAAGGCCTAAAGCCCATTGTGTAACAGATGCTATATCTAAAATATATATACTTGATTTGTGTACTTTTTGTAATTGGAAATGTGTTTTTATTATAAGTAGTATATAAGTAGTATATTCAAAGAGAAAATAGCTATTACATCTATTTAACCACTTAAATCGCCCAGCATATCTGAATCCACAAATCAGACTCAAGTTACAGAACATGTGAAAAATTGTCAAAGCAAACACACGTTATAAAACACGTTTCAAGTTGTCGAAAATCACTGAACTTACTTTTAAAATACCATCAAAAAATGAAATTACTCCTGAAAGACGCCTTAAATTAAATACAAGCGATTGCCTTGAAAAATTCAACATCAGCTAGGTACAGAAAATATACTACAGTCCCCGAAATTAATTTTTAAATATCTTTCAGTTGACCACTCACACTATTACATTCACATGTTTGAACTTACATGTTTGACGGCATTTACTCTCCGAGCTCACTTGTTCTCAAAACGGTCGAGGTCAATATTAAATACTTTATTCATTCACAATATTAATTATTCAATTTTTGGCTGATCAGTCGTCGAAACATAAGAAAAGTTCACTTCAGTCCACTCTAAAAAATGTCAATAGTAACACCGTGGTTAGCACTATAAAATGCCACTTCAAAAAGTACAATATCACTATGAAGGGAACTCCGTCAATTCCAAATACTAGTTTATTTGAAATATTGAATTTTTAATACCTTAACACGCTGACAAACTAAAAGTCGAAGATTTTACTCCAAAAATAGCTCAACCAAAAGTTTCACTCACTTTACAGGTCGTGAAAGCTCTACTTTCAGAAGCATGAAGCAATGAACCAGGTATGATGTACCACCAAGAACGAGATGTGACTAAATCTGCTGTGTCTGATTTCTACCGCTATATGAGCAGCTAGACGGTCACGGGAAACTAGTTATCATATCATTGCACAAAATAACAATGACAAGTAATATAAAAAAAAAAATAAGTCAATTCCTACTTAGGTCAAAAAGAAATTTTTTTCCAACGATCTACACGCTTCGCCACTGACGGTATTTAACCCCTAAATTTATATCCTGCAAAATATCTTATATAAGAGAATTTGTTTTCTCCCATATAAAACTAAAATTAATTAATTTAATTTAATTATTGAATTAATATTTGAAAAAACTGTATTAACATCAAGTGTCATCCACTACAAGTTTAAAAAAAATGTATTTGAAATTGAGAGGATGAATAAAAAGTAGTTTATTAACGATTGAAAATTTGAACAAAATATATAAATATATGTAGGGAGAGTGTGAACTAATAGTAGGAATATATGTAGGAATATATTTATAATATCACTGTAAAAAAAAAAAAAAAAAAAAAAAAAAAAAAAAAAAAATCCTGAAAAAACGGAAATTGTAGTGGCAATCGGGACGCCAGTACTATTTCCATATTTTAGCAGAAAAAAAATCCGTAAATTCCAGGAAATTTTCCGTGATTTCTGGAATATCCGTTTTTAAATTTCCGTTTCATAACAGATAGCTTCCATATTCTTTAGAAATTTTTATAATGTTAAATTAAACATTAGATGACCAAAAAAAGTTACTTTTGAAGAACAACCTAGATATATTTCTGGTTTTTCTTTTTTCGCATTTCTGAGTGAATTTTGTGTAACTAACAAAACCTTGCCACGATGAGAATCGAACCCACAATCTTCCGTTACTAAACTGGAAGTTCCGACCACTACGCCATGACTAGATATTCCGCTGTCTTAAGCGTTGCTACTTATTTTAGTCGCTTTTTATGATGCAAAAACTAAAATTAATTAATTAAATTTAATTAATGAATTAATATTTGAAAAAAAACTGTATTAACATCAAGTGTCATCTACTACAAATTTTAAAAAATGTATTTGAACTTGAGTGGATGAATAAAAAGTATTTTATTAACGATTAAGAATTCGAACAAGATATATAAATATATATAGGGAGAGTGTGAACTAATAATAGGAATTTCAAAATAAAATTCCTGGAGATTCAGACACACTTTGCGAAATTTAATGAGTGACAGAATAGGTAGTTCATTCACGCATAAATGTTAGAATTCAGTATACCACGATCACACGTAAAACGCAAAATCCACTCGCTCATCGACTACCTTCATAAGATAGTAGCTAGGCATTTATGCTACAACTTTACTGAAAAAAGTCTTACAAATAACATGCATTTTACATTTTATTAATTTGTCATGTTGCCATAGCTGTCACTAAATGGAAAATCATTATATTTTTTCTTCACCGCGAAGATAGATAGATACATCTCCCCCCACTTCACCCATTTTAGAACGTGTTTTAGGTAGCTTTCAATACAGAAAGCTACCTATTACAGCCGTTCGGAGGAAAGCAATTCCAAAAAATTTTGTTATATTTTCACCGATCATGACCCCCGGACCCCCAAACCACCCTCCATTCAAATGTTGATTTATATATATCCACACACATATATATATATATATACCTGACATATCTCATGCTGTAACGCTCTTATTTATAAACCGATTTGGATGTAACTGAGAGTATAGGACATACCAAGGTCTCGACCGAGTTTGTTGGCCAGCTTTTTCCACCATCTTGTTTCAAATGGCGGCCATTTAAAATTTACAAATTGAAAAAAATTGTTTGTGCTAAGTGTTAGAACGTGAGAAAAAATTTCTGGAACATTTTTTTTTTTTTTTGCTATATCTTAAAAAATGGCTGAGATATGGCAGTTTGAAATTCTAGGGTGGTTGAGATTTTGAAACAATCTGATATTTGTTATGCTGTAACTCTCGTATTTATGAACCGATATGAATGTGACTGATCATGTGTACAGAACATACCAAGGTCTCAATCGCGTTCGTTGGCCAGCTTCACGCGCCATCTTGTTTCAAAATGGCGACAAGTTAAATTCTTTAATTTTTTTTAAAAAATCGAAAAAAAGTATAAAACATTATAAATTGAAAAAAATGTTTCAGGTAAGTGTTAGATCGTGATACAAGTATTCCGGAACATTTTTTCGTTTTGGCTTTATCTTAAAAAATGCCAGAGATATGGCAGTTTGAAATTCTAGGTTTGCTGACATTTTGAAACAATCTGATTTTTGCTATGCTGTAAATCTCATGCTGAAATGTGCATTCAAATTCAGTATTAACGAAAACCGGGATTGAATCTTCTATAATAGGGTTCTAAGCAATTTAGCTTCGGGTGTTTGAGTAAAATAAGTTGAATTATTAAAAACATGGACTATGAAAGCTACCTTTTGCTCCAGGTACAGGCCGGAAGGACTTTTTGTTCTTTTGCACTGCTTGCGGCAACTTCTTATGCAGCAACCATAAGTATTTTACTATGATGCTTGGTGGTATTTATGTCCATATGACTAAATTTGTTTCGTTTATAAAAAGTTCTAATGTTTTAATAACCACATTTTTAAGCTACCAACTAGTCAGAAATTCTGAATTTTTGTCAAAACTGCATTTTTGAGTATTTTCTCGAAATCAACCTTAACAAGATTAAAAATCGTTCGTCAAGCATAGTTTATGACACAGTTTCCAACACTTCCAGAATACTGCAACGAAACCCCACCGTTTTAAATGGTGAAATAAGATTATAGCATTTACCCTCTATTGATCTTGAGGTGGTCGAATTATTTTGTACATCCCTGTGAATGATCTATATAGCTTTGTATATACACTAAATAGTGTTCTATTTAGCTTAGTTACAAAACTCATAACATAGTCGGAAATTCACCTTCAGCAATTTCCGCCAGTTAGTTATTAATATTTTACAAAAACCTCCAATTATAAAGTTCTAGTTTAAATTACAAAAGGCCAGGGACTTGAACGGTTTAAACGTGTAAAAATACACCGTTTGCGAAAAAAAATTTCAAGAAAAATGCATTTAATGTGTTTGATCAACCATTTTGTCAGCGTGACACCGATCTGTTCAACTGGTTGTCTCGACTTAAATATTATATGGATCTAAAAAATCTTTTGAGGGTATATTCTAGACACTTTAAAGGTTGTCTTCAAAAAATGAAAAAAAAATTGTTAAGTTTTCCGGGAGAACCTCCCCTTAATGAAAGGAGGACCATTTAAAAAAATATCTTTAATAACTACTAAAATATCATGTGAATTGACAAAGGAATACAGCTTCAGGAGACTAATAATTATGATTTGATTTCCTATTACATTATTGTGAACCATCAAGATAAATTTGGATATTAAATCTATTCTATTGATTAAGTTAATCTAATTAATTAAATACACTTGAATACCGTTTGTGTTATATTAAATTTATGTACCAGTTTAGTTAAATATTTATGATAATGAACATCCGTAACTTTTAGCTAATGCTATGATCGTATCATTCAGTGAACTAAAGCCTGATACCATTACATCAGCTGGATATCGTGGATATTTTCAGATTGTCCCATCTAAATAATTTACTTTTTGTGGTATATAGAGATTAAGATATGTTGATAATCACTATCTATGTCAATAATCCTTGTTATTATTTCCAATAAAGTGCAAATACCTAGTATTTATATATATCTAAGAGATTTGTGAACGGCTTATGTAAATAATAATGGTGTTAATTGTGATAAAGGTATGAATATAAATTACATGACTATTATTTAACTATGTTTAAGTGGACTACATATTAGATGTTTAAACAATTTAATTGCATTTTAACGAATGAACTTCCGGGTGATGCCTAAGTTACTTGCTAAATAAATTTAAATTAGGTAGAGATAGTTTTTTTTTTCACACTACTGTTTCATTTGCAAAAATATAACTTTTAAAGACTTCTAATGTTATAAGATGAGATTTATTAAAATATAATTGTTAGAAAGCTGTCAGTGTTGTCTGCATTTTACAATTTCACTTATGTATTTTTCGAATTCCCTTCAGTCCTTATACTACAGTTAATTGCTAATTTCACCTTTCAAAAACGCTTGGATATTGCGCTTTGCAAGGATTTAAGTTAGAAAATTGAAATATTTTCTGTACTTTAAATATTCACTTTCTATTGTATTTGCAGAAATGGATATCTCAAGCATGCCTGCATATCTTATTGCTAAAAGAGATTCAATGAAGTAGTACACTACATTTAAATTAAGAATACTTTACACTGCTAATAAAAGGGCTTTTTAAACTGGTGTTCATCTGTTTCTGCAAACTCTTTAAAATGGGTTTAGTTCGCTCAGTTTTCGTTTGATTTTGAATCTTTCCTTTGGATTTAGAATTTTCAGCATTATAGAAGACATAGAATATAGAATAACATTCTATGTAAAAAAATCGTCTGCTTTTCTGAAAACGGCGGCAAAATTTCTTAGCATAATCATAGAAATTATATTCAACTTTTCAGACGAGATGGCGATTTTTTTTTTATATTTTGCATAAAAACCTATTATATGTTAATAAACGCACAAAATATAAAGAGTTTCCCCAGAGTTTCTCTTTCTTATTCATTGGAGAAGCTAAGTACTACGCACTCGCCGTTGAAATACATTTCCCCGTAAAAATTTGAATATTTTCTATTTCGGATGTTGGCCTTTAACCCTTTGCACTCTTGGAAAATTATTAATTCGAAATTTCCAATCTTATCTTATACTACATTATCTTTATATTGATTTTTATAATATTATCTTTATATTGAAAACAAAAGCATAGAAATGTTATTATTATAAAAACAGCTATTAGAATGAAAATATTTGTAATGAAATGCCAATACTGCAGACATATTATTAACATTACATTGGACATATTCTCAATAATATGGCAAAATATTTCTTGCCTATATTGAACCAATATTTAATAAAATTTAAATACTCTAATGTTGGGCAATATTTTGTGCCAAATTTGACACTATTAGCCACGATATATCCAAAGTAATTTTTAACGGTCCAATATTTTTAAACTACTAAGTTAATATAAAATAATATATATATATATTTTAATTTATCGTGACATTTTATGAATTTAATCAAGATGTTTTGAATATATTTTTAAAATAGTTTATTAAATTGTAAAAATATCTGTATAAATTTTATAAATATCTGTAGTTTTGAAAAAAAAGTATAGTGTTTCATAATTGAATCAAACAACTTTCCAATTTACGAAATACTAAATTTTGTTTATATATATCATGGAATGGATTCTATCTAAATAATGTCTGAAATAATCCATCTCTTATAATATATCTGTATTAATATTTTAGGATTTCAGATAAAGTTTGAAAAATGCATTTGATTTTCCTTTTATGTAATAAAAATGATGAAATAGTATGAGTTTCTTTCATTTAAGAACTACTTTCAGAATAAAATATGCATGTTTCCTACAATAGAGGAAAAATTATGTGATTTTTCTTCAGGTTATGTATTTTCCAACTATTTTCTATTACGTTGATGAAAAGTCCAATTTTCAAAAGCGTGCAGTCTTTTTTCTGCGGCACTTAACAGGATTAAAGTTCCTACACCAGAATCCAATGGTTGTAGTATATCTGCTTCGCAAAAGATGAGTTTTGGAAATTTCTTTCTAAAGGATAGTCTTTGCGATAGAAAATATTTATAAAGTATTTCTTAATTATTCTTGTCGGTATAAAGTTTTAAAATCAAATATTTTAATCTCTGCATGACTTAAATTAAATTATTATCAAATTTTAATAACTATGTTTGCAATTATTTTTCATATTCATCCATTAACAACTTCGCGTGTTCTTTACATCTCACACATTAATACTCTTTTATCGGTATTTTTAAATACCGATAAAACCGATAAACCGATTTTAAATACCGATATTTTTTGTTATTTCACTTCGTTGAGGATTTTTTCCTTATTTAGTCTCTGAAATTCCGAAATTAAATAAGACAAAAGTAATTATTCAAAATTATAGGTTGGGAAATTTAATGAATCTGAACATCCTATACATTTTGTATACTTGATTTTCTTTGCGAAGGTGTTAAAGAATACAAAGGAAATTTTAGTTTATCTCTGCAGTATATAATCACAATTGTATTTGCAATTATTTTTCATATTCATCTATTAATAACTACTAAAAAATTAGCTAATCTCTGTGCAATATGCATTATGTTATTATCAAACTTTAACAATGTTTGCCGACATGCATAGTCGTGCATAACTTATTTGTCATAAAATGAAAGTAATTTTTACATAGATTATGTTCTTATTACACTGTTGAAGCTATTGCGTATACAAGCCTGCGTCAAATAAAAAAAATCAATTTGGTCATGTAACACACTTTGAAGAAAATTATGCAAAATATCAAAATATAATCTAGTTTTCTGATGGAACAGTATATTATGTTACAGAATTTGCATTACCATTCAATTTAAGGAGGATAAAGCATGTTCTATCATAATGTAAAGTAAGCATTTACTTGTAGTACATAAAAATTTTGCTAAATAATTGGAATTGTTCAGTCCATGTGTCAGATTAAAAAATATCATAGTTAAATATTTCTAGAAGCAATTTATCTGTTTAAAGTAAATGTTACCCGCATTTAAGGGAGTATTAATTAAGGTAGTATTATTACTTTAGGTAGTATAATTAAAAATATATATCTATTATTACCGACTATGCTATACTATGTAACTATACCGACCTATCGTATAAGTACTGTGAAAAGACTTTTTAACAGACTTTTTCGTCCATATTAAATCCAAGTTTATTAATAGAAACTGTCTATCAAAGAATATTTTAAACAATCATAATTTAAAAATATTATTCCTTATTATCAACAAAATTTATGATAAAAAATAAAAATAAATTTTGAAAAAAAAAACAAATATTATTTAAACTACACTTTCATATTCTTTGTAAATCACAAAAAAAAATCGGATTTGCAAAGCATTTTTATTAATTAAGTTAATTTCATTCTGTATTTTTTGATTTTGATAAATTATCAACATGCTTTAAGTTTTCTAAAATTTCTTTGACACACCATATTAAAAAAACTAAATACAGTTCGTATGATTTTCATGAAAATAACCATAACTGCTAACATAGTAGAAAACTGAAAGTACAAAATAATGTAGTTAGCAATAATTTCCAAATACAAAATAGCCTACTTACATGTAATCATATATTTTCCTTCGTGGAAATTCTTTGTTTATGGACAAATTGTAGATAAACGAAACTATTTTTTTCTCCACAAAAAATTGTCTCAGATTTTGTGATTTATGTTTCTTTCATAGATGAATATCCCAGTTTGAAAAGGACTTTCTATTAACGAATGTCCTGAATGTCTGAACTTCGGTTTTTTCAAGTGTATAGTTTTTGCTGTGATAGACTAGATATGGTTTTAACCCAAAAAGCTTAAAGTTCTCCGCATCTGCGTGTTATTCCAATGAAAAGTGTACATCAAAATCAATTATTAGATTTCAGGGCTGAAATAGACCAACGCCCGCTTTTGATAGGTCAGATTTACTAAAATAAAAAAATATATATGACACACCTGATACATTCTCATACACTATAAACAAATTCAGCGTCTTCAAAAACCATTAAGAGGAGAACCAATAAAAAACGAACAAATCTAATACGTTTCTGAAAACTAGGGACGAATAAAGAGGCGTTTAATTTTTTATAAGTCTTGTCGAATACTTATTTTTACATACTTTCTTTTAGCTTACAAATATGTATGTAGCAATCAAATCTTGTCACTCATTTTTCACCCACTTGCTGTTGACATAGAATTTTGCAATTTGGAATATATATGTATTCCTGAGAGCAATACAGAAATTGGACAGTAATTTTTTTTTTAATTCGATCCCTAAGGGGGAAGGGGGAGGGCATCATCGGCACAGAACTTGCATTTTCCCAATGGAAATAACGTTGCGCTTGTTTAATATTAATTGAAAAAAAATAGCTCCCTTGTTGCAACATTCATCTATTTTAATTACATTGTTGCCCGCATCATTTCGACGTCAGCATTGATATGAAATATATATGAATGAGTATGTATTGATGAATACATATGATGACAATGAGTATTTGTTGAAAAGTACTAATGACACAGTAGAGCCAAACACAGGTTAGCAGAGTAGCGCCAAATTTTAGCCAACTTGGCGAAATATTGCCAAATCTGGTGACAAAAATTGCTGGCTTATTTAGCGAAATTCCCATTTAAATCCATTAATCTTCCATAATTTTCTTTCATTAGCATTGCTTAGTATTTTCTATTAAGTGCCATAAAACAAAAAAAAAATTAAGAAAGCATGATTTTTTTAAAGGCTATTATACTTATTTATCTTAGGTTCCTGCTTGCTCGTTCTCCAAATAGTTTCTGAAGACATGAAAAAAAATCTAGTATCGTGGGTAACATTGAATCGTCGGGTGCATTGAATTTTGTACCTATTTTTTTATTTCTTTTCAGAAATATTTTTTTTAAACATTAAAACAATTGAAGTTAATACATTTCTTCCTTTTGGTATTAACTGAAAATTTTAAAATGAACCCATGTTTAGTTTAGGATTCTCTGTGGTAAGAAGCAAAAATAACAAAATTTTAAAACAGAGCCAACTAAAATTTACCAGAAAAAAAATTCTTGAAATATTCCTGAAGTGATTCATTAAAATCAACACTGGCTATTTTTCTGTCGTATACGAGTTGAGAAACATTGCTTAGATTTATAAGATATATGCTTTCTAGTTCGCAAATCAAAAACGGATCCAAGCAAAATAAAAAATCTACCTAAATTTTCTATATATGCTTTCATGATTTTTTTTTAAGTAATCAAACTACAGAAGTTCAGTTCAGTTCACATTTTCAAGCTTAGGATCTGGGGCCAAACAAATTAGACTTTGAAGTGAACACACTTCGGCTTTTGTATGGTGAATTGTAAAAAAGAAATCTAGACAAAGTTTTAACAAGTATACTAAAATTTAAAGGAGTTTAATAGTTTTAAGGTTTTTCTGAGGCTTTCTGACGACACATTTTGTGTAACAATATATGGCGCTATTAAAAAGGTCTGTAAAACACGGAAGATAAACAGAGTTTTTCGGTAAATTTACATCTGTTATCCATTATAAACATTCCATTATGTGGCTCTATCATTAGTTGACACGTTTTCTATAGATTTAAGCTAAGAAATTAGTGGTTGCACCAGACATTTTGTACAGAGGGATTCGGGAGCTGCTTCAATCCAATTTACTGTACCCATATTTTTCAAAACATTTCTTGCTTCTGCTGTAATGAGCCGGTACGAAACACCCCATTACATTATGTGAAATGAATTTTTAGAGTCTCAACAGCAAAACCATCAACCAACTTCTGTTTTTATGCATGTAAATTTACAAGGTCTTGGATCTTTTTATAGATGGAAATATGCAGATACTATCGAAAATTTACAGAATTGCTTCGCTGTTTTTAACAGAATTTTGACTTTCAGTTGTCTGTAAATTTACATCAGATTTAAGACGCATGATCACAAGTAGATTTTCTGTTATTTCACAGAAAGGTTTTTAACAGTGGTGTTGAGAAACATTTATCAGACAGGAGTTTTTCTTTCTATTTAAACGAATATCCGCCTTTCCCGAAAGATCGCCTTCAGCACTGGAATATATCACTAGTGAGTCACAGAAGTAAAATCTACCTAATTTTCATCTATAAAATTTAAACTAAAATATTTTCTCAAATCTTTAAGATTTCTTCTCTTAAAATATTTTTAGACTAATCTATTTCATTCAATTTTATTCGACTGATAACATGCTCGCAGTATTTTCCTTCGTGCGACAACGCTGCGATGTTTGTAGTTTATTTACTATTTATCATCTGTCATATTCATTACTTGGTGAATTGTAAATTTTTCTCATTTAAAGAAAGTTTGAGTTATTTTTCTGCTAAATATATATAGAAAAGGGAACACTTCCAACATATTCCAAATTTTGAGTTTAACAAACAAGCGAAGACAGCTAAAATGGCTCGAAATGCCATCTACGGAAAGGAATTAAAGAAAGCGTGGGAAGAAAAAAGTTATGTAGTTTCAAATATGGTCACTTTGAAGTAAGCGATTTTGAAAATTTGGAAACAACACTGGGTGAACACTTTCTAAATTCTGGATATAATACATGATAAATTACCCCAGATTCATAGATTGTGGAAAGGGTTTATTTGATGAATACATTCCGAAACCTGGAATTCTTACACGAGCAAGTACCCCTGCCCGGGGAGATAATCATAGACAGTGGCGAGAGATCTACCTAGGATTTGATGACTTGAAGTTTTGCTGAATCCTGAAATCCATACGCGAGAATTTACCACATCAATGGAAGGTAGTCATAGATAGTGGAGAGAGTTGATTTCATGATCTTCCGAAACCTAGAATCCACCCATCAGAAATTACAACAGCATTTGGAGATAGTCACGGATAGTGAAGAGAGTTGATTAATTTATGTAAGCTATTTATATCGGATGAGACATTTTAGTACAACTTTTGCTTCAATGTAATACATTTTCCTGATTAGAAACTGTTAATCACTACATTTATTTTTCCTTTTCAGTTTATTAAATAATACCATTTATGAAATACAATTTATTACTTTCTGATTACAGAATTTGTTCTATGTTCAAAATATGCACATATATTAACAGATTTCTCAACCTTACAAATTTGTTATAATTGCTTTATCTAAGATATTTCCCTGAACATATATCTTTTATTTATTATAAATCTATAAAAAATGCTAGAATACACACTATATCATGTAAAATTCAGCAGATGCTTCAAATAATATTCATGCTTTAATCTTTCATCATATGTAAATATGTTACCACTCTAGACACCTACTTTCTTTAATTAAACTTATCTCTTATAATAAATGCAAGACAACAATTTATTTAATAAACAGCTTCTCCGAACACAAGGAAATTTTTAATTTCTGGCATATCTGCTCCTGCAATATAGCTGTTTCTCCTGAATCTACTAATAAACACGCTGCTTCATTAATCAAGTACATCAAGGTACTAATTAAAAGACTGTCACTTAAATTAAATTCTAGTTGCCGTAGATGAATTAATCGGTTTACTCTAATTCTAAAATTTCACTCAAACTATCTATTATAAAATTGAACAGAATAGATAAGTAAAAGGTGAATAAAATATTAAAATATTTTTTAAATAGAAAAAAAAATGTAGTTTTCTAAAAGAAATGGCATTTAAAATACATGTTACAAAAAACTCAGATGGTATGCCATATTATAAAGCATTAATGCAAATGCTTGAGCAAATATATATTATTAAAGGTGGAAAAAAGCAGAATGTACTCATTTTTAGCGTTCTTTTTATGGTTATAATGCATTTAATTCCCAATTTTGTAAAATACAAATACTAATTTTTTTCTTTTGTGTAACTACGCTTTTAGGAATATTTCCATGATAAAGCACTGCGCCACAAGAAAAACAAATCCATACACATATAGACACATATAGGCACGGATTCTATACAACCACTATACGATATAATTCGTAAGATAAGTAAGATTGAGCAAATTTTATTTCAGAAACTATCTAGACAACCTCTTTCTAAATAGAACATGCACATTTATTTAAAAAAAATAATCTATAGTGTGTAACATATATTAATATAACATTATATTTTAAAGTTTTCACGTAAGAAAAGTTAAAATGGTTACATGTATTTAAGAATGCTATGCGCTTGCTTATCATACTTAAAAAAATAAATATATCCAAGCTCTTATTAATAGAATTTTTAACAGTGTATGAATGTACTGTAAGATAAAATAACATATACTGTAATAACTAATGTAAAGGACTTGTATTAAAAGATATTACTACAGATACACAAGAGAAAAATATGAGTAAGTGATAAGAAGGTGTTCCATTGCATATTTGAAAATTTTACCAACTAATCAATTTTTATGTACCATTTTTATAATAAAAATACACTGAAAAAGTTTAACCTATGCAAAATATGATATGATAAAATATGGAGTTTACAGTTAAAAATTAATGATAAATTGAATTTACTTAGAAGAAATAGAGAGAAATTTTTACGTAAAATGTTTTGTGATCTTACGGTGTAATGTGTTTCTGGCTTCATTAATATTAACACCCCTTGCTGTATGCTGAGTACGTTAAGATTTTATGGTAGATGGCATACTTCACATACTTTTCCAAGGTAAGTTATTATAACTAACTGAACTCTGCTGTTTTATAATGTATATATGTATGAATATATATATATATATATATATGAATATATAATGTATATATGTATGAATAAAACTTTCTAGGGGTGAAGGGGGTAACTCATTATTATTATTATTATTATTATTATTATCATTTTTTTGCGATAGCTTTTATCTTTTCTAAAACTTTTATTGAAAGTTAAAGCACACTCTTTAAATATATATTATTTTCTTTGGTAGCTTTGTTTGGTAAACCTGTAATGGAAATAAATGTTAATAAACTATAATAATCAAAGTGTTGTAAATAGATAATAAACCGATGTTATAGATACATGCTGTAAAACTTTTAATATTGCAAGTTTATATTGCGGGTTTCTTTTCAAAATTGTCTTAAACAAAGATGATGGACATTATTCTGATGGACAAAGAAAGAGGAAATTATTCACTATGAACAATTTCCATACTATCTTAGGTTGAAACTTAATAATGTTTAAAAAATTATTACATTGAGTCTTAAAATTATGATAAATTAAAGATTATCAAACTATTTTAAAAAACTGTTAGTTTACTTTCGAAAAATATTAAGCTAATATTGGTTTACTAATGAAATATTAACTAATATTTATGTAAAAAATACTTTGAAAATATTTAAAACAGTCGATTTAATCATTAGCATAATGTTAAAAATCTATTACTACAAAATTATATATATTTCTAGTACACTAACAAGCTTTGAAAAAAAAAAAAACATACTTCCATTAAAATTTGCAAAAAGGTAAACTTATATTATAAAGCACAAATGTGTGTGTCGCGCAATGCTGACGTCATAATAATGCGGACAACAATGTGGTGAAAATGTTTGAATGTTGCAACAATGGAGCTATTTTTTCAATTAAACAATCGTAACGTAATTTCTATGGGGAAAATGCAAGTTTTGTGCGAACGTTGACCCTCTTCTGGATCGAATTTTTAAAAAAATAATGTCCAATTCGTGTATTGCCCTCAGGAATACATATATATTCCTAATTTTAAAGCTCTACGCCAACAGGAAGTGAGTGAAGAATGAGTATCAAGATTCAACTGCCACATACATACTGAAATGTAAGTAAAAAAAAGTATGTAAAAAATCCTATTGATGAAATTGTATTGATGATTGATTGATGATTGTATTGATGAAATATTGACAAAAATAAAACTTTTGTGAAACGTGTCAGAAATAGCATTATAAAAAACACTCAATATTTTCCATGACAAATGTCTTCGCAAATATTTCTTCGTGGTTTCCATATTTTCAATCAAAAATGTTGAATCGTAGTTCAAGTTGACACCCAAAATATCTGAAAAATCTCTCTTTAACAAATTTTTATACTGAAAAATTGTATCATTTATCTATAATTTCAAAATACATTAAATTCAAAAAAATGAAAATTTCGAAAGCAACACTTTGGACTGAAAATTGTAAATTTTTACATATGAATGACAAAGAAATGATTACCATAAAATATAATAAATGGTATTGCTTAGTGGAAGAAATATTTAAAAAGTTTATCTTCTTTTTCAAAACATTTTTTCTAAAAACTCAAAGAAAACGCATAGAAAAGAAAATTTGAAACTATTAATATATTGATGAATATGACATACTTTGATGAAATTTAACAAAAAGCTATTTAATTATTAGCATAGTGTGTAAAAATAATTACAAGGAATGTATTATATATCTTTCCATTACTCTAGATAAAGCGTCTTAGTAGGAGGATATATTGATGAAACAATGACAACAATAAAACTTTTTCGAATTATTTTAGAAACCGTGTTTTGAGAAACTCTCGATAGTTACAATATGACATAAATTCATAAACATTTGTCAGTGGTTTCAATATTTCCCATCTAAAGTATACAATCGTACTTCAGGTTGGAAAATAAATTTCTGTAATATATGTCTTTATTTATTTATTTACTTATTTTTTTTTTTTTTTGAGGAAAGCGGATTTGTATCACTTTTCTATGATTTCATTACGAGTGATTGAAAAATGTTTTCTAAATCTGGATGTCGAAGAAATGATTAACTTAAAATAAAACAAATGTTAGTGCTTAGTTCAAGGAAAATCTTACATTTTATTATTAGTTTTTTAATTGTTTTAATACCAAAAAAAAAAGGCTGATAAACGAGGCTGATATACCGGGCTTGCTCATTCATTCTCATGGCGTCACAAATAGTGGCTGGCCGCGACCAGCGATTGGTACCCATCGTTTTGTGCCAATCGCTGTTTGTCATTCGTCGCGGCCAGCCACCATTTGTGACGTCATGATAATGAATGAGCAAGCCAGGTATCTAGTGTTTCCCTGTCAAAAAGTAGATTAGAAACTACGAATATTTTGCTACGTAACATACTTTCAAGATATTTAAGACACGTTATTTAATCATTAGCACAATACATAAAATTAATTACAACAAGGCTATTTATCTTTCTATCTATATCTACCTGTACTTATATCTATCTATATATATATCTATATATATATTATAATTATTATTAATGTGAATTAATAATAATTAAAAAAATACAATATACTGAATTCTATTAATGTTCTTGTATGCGTCATTGTCGCTGTTAGAAGAACTAATTTGAGGGCTCCACTAGTGTTCTAACAAACACTAATTTAGGTCTAGAAGTTCCAAAGGGATTTATTTTGATCTTCGTATAGATATAGTTTTCTCTGTAACATTTTATATGATTAGACGACCTTCAGTATATCCTATGGTCAAACTGTATACAGATCACATCTCTTTCAAATATGTCACATGCATTCCATAAAAAATTTCTTCATTTTCTATCCAGAAACTTACATTATTTTCTGTTTTTAGTAGAAGGAAATTAACATTCAAATTTTGATGTGAGTAATATTTGGTACTGAAATTACGAAGCATAGTAAAGAAGTTACCGACTTTACACATGACATCCATAAATGCCTTCAAAAATAACTTCAATAACTGTCAATTCTTAGAAATGTTCAGTCCATTTAAGGATACCCTGTACATTGAACTATGCTTTATAATTTTATTTCATGATTCAAATATACATAATTCAAATTGTAATATATATATATATACAATGTATTTTGACTTATATGAACACTGAAAAATTAGTCAAGATGTAAATTTATTTCAAATTTTATGGTTTTAAAACACATCTATTGTGATGTTTAATCCCATATAATTAAATATATTTAATTTTCCCTAATTAATAAATACGTACATAATTTCTGGTAAATTTAACCTATAATTATCCTAGATTTCATTCAAAAGTAAAACTGTAATATGAGTTCTATTCTGTAATTTTAACTTCTGTAATACGATATATTTTAGCTCTACTCGGTTTCTCATCCCTTTCGCCTCAATGCATATAGTAAATAAAACAAGTTGGAAATTGTACGTTAAACATGGCAAAAGAAGTGCATTCGTACTATAACTAGTTTTACAATGTAAAAACATCAGCGTTTTTATTTCAGCGTAATGAATTATATCGTCTGTTATGAGCGAAATGTGCATGCCTTTTTTTTCTTAATATGTACGCGAATTTATTTTCCGAAACCAGACAGCGATGCAAAATTCACCATGTAGATCTTGCTTTGCGAATGATTACCCCTCCATGGTTAAATATTTCTATGACGCACGATGAACGAATATCTTGTGTTAATTTATTTTAATGGATTGTGCGATATTCAGCTGTTAACCTAATTTCCACTGAAATTATCTCAGAATCTATACATTTTTCAATGTAACTCATCTCTCAAGAAAAAAAAATTTTAAACGAACTTTCTAAAAATGTAACTTTTATGCAATTTTATTCGAAAAAATAATTTTTAATAAAAATGGCCACTTGGCACATGAAAAAAGAAGTGTTTATCCCGTATTTGTTTTCATCAGTCATATGACTTGGGCTTTTATTATATAGATTACGTATGATAGGATTTAATAGAATAATCGAAACTTTCATTAATATCTTTTTAAGTTTTGATTCTATTTTCATTAAATTTGAAATGATTCGACAAAATTCTGCAACGATTATGTATTAAATTTAAAACCATTCGGTTTTGTAGTTTTTGTGCTGTTATATACGGAAGGACAGACGGATCACACGACGACTATTGTTTTTACGCATTTATATAATTACGAACGCACCTTAAAAGAGTAACTCTGTATATTGTTTGCAATTAGCTATCTCAAACCTTATACGATTCGTTATGTACATTGTCAAGCATTTTTCTTATGATAAAACCAGCCAGACTCACTAAGATACATTTACATGTTATTCAATAATTTTAGTTTAGTTTACGCATTCCAGTAATATTCGTTATTAACGTATTACTTGGCATCTTGACCTATATGCCATTATCTGGAAGCCTGTTTGAAATTTGAAAATCTGTAGATATCAAAGCCTAACTGATTTTCTGCATAACTCACGTGATTTGGCATTATTCGCTGAATGCGTTTACCAGATTAAATGTCAGTCAACGAAAACTTTCATTTTTAGTCCAGTTGTCTTTTAATTGTTCTGCTGTAAAAAATAGCTTTCTTGGTTACCTCACGTAAGCATCTTTCCAATGGATATTTCGCTGGTTGTGCACCCGAGAGGGCTTAATTAAATTGCATTAATGAACATTTTAACAAGAAATTATTTTTAGAGCCTGTGGATTATGTTTAGTTAAATACAAAATTAATTTGACTTTCATGGCCTTCAACTTCTTCAATGAAAACGTTTCTATATTTGTACTATCAGAAAACCGCTTATTATTAGTTGTTTATAATGAGCTTAGATTTCTGAGCGCATATTTTATGACTTATGTATCTTCTTATTCAATGGAACAGTAATTCTGATGGAACGTATTCATTTTAAAGAATATTTTTCAGTGCTATATCTCCGTAAATGCTTCAGTATTCACTAAAAAGATGCAAAAAATTCCTTATAACTTATGTAATTAAAGATATGACACACTTTATATTTTCGAATATAACACTAGAGAAGCCTTAACGAAAGCATATGTTAATCATTTACATGAATTCAACATGATCGATATTTTCTTTTTAATCAACAGATTAGACTCGTAACTCATTATGAATTACGAGATATGCGCTCATATTCATGCGAATATGATAAACATTTGCGGAAATATTGAATACAGTAAACAAGCTGAATAAGATTGAACTAATTTTGCTTCTAAAAATAAAGTAGCATTGTGTTGCTTATCAATCACAAGCATAACTATAATGATAGTTCTAGCTAGTGCTTAATTATAGTGAAACATTAATCATAATTTGTTGACTGATTCTGCATTCCTTAGAGCTATAACGAAAATAAATTAAATATGAAGGATTCTTCATATGTTTCATTTTCTTTGTTCAATTTTGAATAATATTCTCTTGAATTTATTATTTAATTTAATAAGATGGGACATATAAAACAATATACAAACTACATATGTTAGTGATAAATTTTGTTTTATAACTGTTTAATTCTACCAGCTATATAAAAAAAATTCAGTTTCAGTCGAAGCTCCGAGAACAACACCCAAAGAATTGCTATGTTACATAACATTCTTTACTTTGTACTATGAGAACCATGAGGTACTGTGAAAATAAATTGGGAAATTGAGACAAGATGGATGAACGTGCGATTTCAGCCATATTTTTCGAATTTCTTCTAAAGTCCCAAGGGTCATCATTTTCAGTCCTTTAAAGAGCTTTTTTAAACTCACACATTCTTGTGAAAACTTTTGTCTTCATTGCATTTAGGAAGCCAAGAACAAATTTAATAACAAATAAGTTTAATAATTAAGTAAATTTCATCTACCTATATTGCCGATTTCTTTCAGAATTTCCATGATATTTATATTTATTTTTTATATAAATTATTTCCATAAATTGTCCTATACTGTAGGAACATTTACGGAGGAAGCAGAAATTTTCGCATGCTTAAATAAATACGGAGGGGGAGCTAAACGTGGTCAGTATCCCCACACCTCAAAAGTAGAATTAATTTAATTTTTAATCGCAAAATGGTGCTACTGAATTGTTAATAATGTATCTGAAGTGCACGTGGCTTAATTTAAACATATCACATTGATCCTCCGACATTTTATGCTGTGATTTCACTTTTGAGGAGTAGTCGCTCTAATTTCCAGGTAAGAAGATGTTTTAATTTAAAAGTGTTTAAATTGTTAGTACTTTGAGTTATTATACGTTTTCTGAAAGCTTATTTCTTTCTCTTTAACCCACATTTACTTCAATTCTAAGACATTTATCAGACTAACAATTTTACGTCGTGGAAATGGTGACCATATGCATGTTCCCAAGGTGTCCACCTTAGAAAACAAATGTGGAAATCAGTTTAGTAAGGGTGATTTTCAAAATTTCTACATAAATAGCTCAAAAACTTATTACAATTATTTTTAATACCAGAGATCACTCAAAAGAAGTCAGTAACTCCCAGAAAAAAATCCCTGAACTACCATGAAGAAAAAGTGCTTCAAGGTATTTCTGTGTCATAAGATAAGGCGATTAAGACGAAAATCTCGAAATATATCAAAAGACAGAAAGGATCATCAGAGCATAATAGTAAGCAAAATAGTTTATCGAGTGCTTTTGCCAAATTCAAAGTGATTTAAATACATGGGCCACCTTTGGAACACTATGCGCCAAAGGTGGCCCACAAGCTACAATTTCAAATTGTATTATAAAAGTAATTACATTTTATTTTACAAAGAAAAGTATACTTGATAAGTGTTAGAGATAAGTGTAAACTTTTAGAAACAAAAATTCAGCCACATACACCCACTCAGAAAAATATAAAATATACTCAAACCTTAACTATGGCCACCTTTGGCTCACCTACCTTATGTTTTCCTGTAAATGTACATATCTTATCAAATATTAAATGTATTCATCGCAAATTTCAACATAAGGTTTCTCTTGTAAGTTGTCAAATTTTCTCAAAGTTTCGTGAAATTTGGTTGCAAATTCTCCATGTTTTAATCCAAAAACTTGAATTTTCTTTAAAAAGGTTTATATGTTTGTGAATATACCTACTATTGTTACAGTTATGTATACAAATATTGCACAGAACAAGAAAAAGTATTTGAAAAAGTTAACAGATGAATTGCAATTTTCTTTTCAATGTGATCAGCAATATTCTTTTAACACTTTCTAACATAGCTGAAAAGTTTTCATGAATTCGGTTCTGTCTCCCATGCTCTAACTCTCTTAATTGTATTTGGAGGCCCATGTAGTTTTAATATGTTATTTATGTTTACTAAAGTTTTGTTTGGCATTGAAAATAAAGTGTGTAGCATAGTTCGTTTACAGGTACACACAATAAAACTTTGTTTACATTATAGTCTATGAGGCAAAATCCTTTCCCATGCATTTTAATGATATTTTAATACTTCAAACATAGTGAAATTGATATGCCTCACTGAAGTAGACCAAAGCATGCTTTCTGTAGATTAAGCAGTGAGTAACATTTATCTTTCATATACAATGACTCACAAAAAAATTCCGTTGAAGGACGGACAATGATCAATTTTATACAAAAAAAAATGAAATTTCTATTTAATATTCTGTTAGTGTTGGAAAATGTTTCAGAATCTGTTCCTGACGAATGATGCTTTTTTTTTTTTTTTTGGTTCATTAATTATTTTCGAGACCGTGGAAATTGTGAGTTCAACCACCCTTTCTACATAGCCAAATATGAAGGATTCGTCGTTATTATTCAGCTTTGGAGCTTCCAAATGTAAAGGGAGTAAACCTAAAGGCCATTAGAATATTGTAGACACATTTCCGAGAAAGTACGCAAGAATGCGCCTTCACTCATTAATTTGTTAGTTTGATATACTTATGTGTATTTTTAAGATATTTTCCTTGTTAAGAGCCACATCAGTCACGCGATAAAACGCTCCGTCTATGGGAAGGTTATCCCGCTATTTCTCGCTCGCATTTTAATATTTTTAAATGATTTTTCTGCATAAGATAGCTGAGGTCGATCTCTAACGTTGTTAGTTTTTACTTTTTCGATTTTGGTTCCAGTTTTTTTATATAAGGGTAATTTCACTTTCAGAACCGGTTCCAACCGGTTCCAAAATTGAAAATGTCCGCTTATAAAAAAACCGTAACCAAAATCGAAAACGTAAAAACTAACAACGTTAGAGATCGACCTCAGCTATCCTATGCAAAAAAAATCACTTAAAAATATTAAAATGCGAGCGAGAAATCACGCGATAACCTTCCCATAGACTTGACATTAGCTGGAGCGTTTTTTCGCGTGACTGATGTGGCTCTTAACAAGGAAAATATCTTAAAAATACACATAAGTATATCAAACTAACAAATTAATTTGTTTTGCTTCTGTTTTTATTCAGTATATACAAATTACTTAGATTTTGTAATAAACTTTAAGACTGAAGGCGCATTCTTGCGTACTTTCTCGGAAATGTGTCTGAAATATTCTGAGCGTTTCTTCGCGTGACTAGCGTAGGCTCTTAAATAATGAATTATATTTAATATTTAATTGATGCGGCAGAAAATGTTGCATAGCTGTTAGGAGCGAGTATCTGAGATCACTTCATTGAAAAATGAATAAACGCCCGATTAACTCATAGGATACTAAATTTTCTGTACAGGATTGTTATAATTAAAAATCAAATATTCAGAAGTCCTCAGAGATATTACAAGGGCGCCAAACGAAACAAAATTTTACTAGTATCTATAGTTAAACTGAAAATCACAAGTTAAACTTTGAAAACTTTAAAAAGCAGTGTTCTGTGAGACAGCTAACAGCATTTAAAGTTTAATTTTGAATAATCATTAAACTCATCTAAATACCAATATATTTTTAACCTTCTCAGCGCCGTGAACTGATCTATCCGTTCACTAAGCTGTAGGTTTCACTGCGATAGAAGCGTTATTTAAATTAATATAATTCCACAAATATAATGTAATTAAAAAAAATTAAGTAATGATTAATAGTCTCAAGGATTATATTCATATACGGAATTAAGTTTTCTATATCATCAGACCTGCCAAGTCTCCGGCTTTTTGGATACCAGTAATTTAGTACAGAAAATGTTGTCTTATTTAATCAGAGCATTTTGCGATTTAAGAGAACAACATTTTCTCTAAAAAATTACTGGTGTACAAAAACAAAAATATTTAAATAAAAGTTCCCTTTTCATTTAAAACAAGTTAAAACTAGTCGTTGGGGGCCACCGTAATACTTACCCATCATGTATATGTATAATGTAAAATATTAAAATAAAAATGTGTAAACTACTTATAAAATGCATTGCAATTCAAATAAAATCGTGGCTTGATGACGTCATAAAAAGGCTCGATTACTGAATTGCTTGAAAGAGGTTTTTCCTTATAACTCCAAAAATAATACTCCTATTAACTAGCGGTTTATTGCATCTGATTAAGCGTCAAATTTCCAATTAAAATATATCTTTGAAGTGAAATTTGGATGAAATACAGGGTCATGAAAAATCGAAGAGTGTGGAAAATAGGATTACAAATATCTCGGCAACTCATTATCCGATCGACTTCATGTTTTATGCAAAATTTATGTTTTTTTATTGTTTTTTATATTTACTACTTAAAATAAACAATTTCGAAATTTATATACCTTTCATCAGAACGAATATTTCGAGAGTCCGAAAAAAAATGTTCCGGTTAATCGAGGTTATTGAAATGAAATAGGCTTCTTCCCATTATTACATACTAAGTACATACCAAATTGCAAGTCTCTATCTCAATTTGTTCGGGAGATAGAGCGTTTACAGACACACATACACACACAGACACACACACAGACACACAGACGGACGGCAAATTTTTTTTTCTAAAAATATGTTTTTTGGAATCTCCAGTATCTGAAACGTGTAAATCCGTCAAAAAAAAATTTTCGATTTTCAAAACGATTACAAGACTTGCCCTATACTACGTATGATGGGTAAGTAATAATGACTGACATAATAAAACTCATTTATTTCACCACAAAATAATAAATCTCTATAAATGTCAAGCAAGAAACGACGAAATGTAATCAAAATATTTTTCTTTCCCTTGTGCAAAGACTTTAAACGTATTTTCTAATTCTACATTTGACATTAAAATTCCTAAATCAAATTCTTATTGGTTTTCTCTTCCTTTTTAGACATTTCAATCATAATTGTTTTGTAAGAGGAAGGGACTAGTTTGTTTTTGAATGATTTCTTATGCTGTGTTACATAACATTGAAAATGTCAAGTACATGTCCGTGTGAAATACAGGCAGGATGGTTAATGGTTTAATTTAATCTGCAACTGTACAATCGACACTAAAATTAATAAATCTAATTCTTACTGATTTTTTTCTTCTTTTATGACATTTTTATATTTAAGTTTTGTAAAAGTTATGGTTTCTTTTGAGTAATTTCTAAGCTGGACGTCATAATTTTTTAAATATTGTATTTATTGTGTATGCCGTGCCCTCGAGAAACACATGCACCATGATTTTTAATACTTTATTCGAGAAAAATGATCTCGAAGAACGAATAGCAGAAAACATCTAAAACCGTTTTCTGGAAATTGGTGCTGAAATTACACAGTATACACAATGCGTTGCTTAATTGTTTAGTAAATTTAAATACAGAAGTTCTTCCAAACGATTTTATACAGTGACAAATAGTTATATATAAATAGAACAGACAAATCAAAAACTTATATATCACGTGAACTTATACTGTATTATATAACTTTGAAAATACCAAGTACATGTCGATGTGAAATACAGGCAGGAAGGTTAATGGTTTAATTTAATCTGCAACTGTACAATCGACACTATAATTAATAAATCTAATTCTTACTGATTTTTTCTTTTTTTATGAGAGTTTTGTACTTGATATTTTGATACTTTAAATAACATTTTAAATGAATAAACACGCTGCATACACGACAGAATACTACATTAGGTTGATTTTTTAGAAGTGCACTTATTGTAATCACTTCGTTTATCTATCTATCTATATATATATAATTAAAAAAATATCACGATAACGTTTGAAATACTGAACCAATTCGAACTAAATTGAAACAGTCTGCCAACTTTTTTAGATGATTTCATTATTCAGGAGAATTGGTAATTCATTCGAAAATAACGGCTCTTAGAAAATTCGAATAACATTACTGTTAATGGACATAGCAATGAATAAGCTCAAAGCTGCGTCGTTAATCCGATGTATTAAAGGCCCCAATCTTCCCGTGCACCCTGGTCGGGAGCAGGACATTTCGGTCCCGACACTTCGGACCCGGCGTTTCAGTCCCGACGTTCCGATCCCGATGTCATTTCGGTGCCATGCCATTTCGGTCCCTGGCCATTTCGGTGCCTTTCTATTTCGATCCCTCCACCCTGTAAGTCAGACTCTAATTGTTTTAGGCCCACAAAATGTGTATGGTTCGACATCATGAGGAGCACCACACATATTTCGTATGGAAAACGCAATCGTTTTAAGGGAAGGAGAGGGGGGGGGGTTGTGGTTTTTTCATAGAAATCCCCTATACTTTAGTGTATCCTAAATATAAGGTTCCGACAAATTAAAACACTACAAATTCGAGCTGTTATTATCGTAGAACACTCATATTTTGTATGGTAAACGTAATGTTTATAAAGGGGTGGTCTTTTTTTTTTACTGTAGCCCCGACATTTTAGTATAGAGTCAATATAAGGGTCCGATAACCGCAAACATTTATAACTCAAGTCCAAATTGTCGCAGCTCACATTAATTTCGTAAGGTAAACTTAATCGTTTTACGAGGAGGGAGACTCTGCGGATTTTTTTATAGTAGGCCCCCATATTTTAGTGTATCATAAATATAAGGCTCCTACAAATTAAAACCCTTAGAATTCGAGCTGTTATTATAATAGAACACTCATATTTTGTATGGTAAACGTAATGTTTATAAAGGGGCGACTTTGTTGGTTTTTTTGCTCCCCTAAATTTTAGTATAGCGTCAATATAAGGATCCGATAACCACAAAAATTTATAACTCGGATTCACATTGTCGCAGCCTACACAAATTTTGTATGGTAAACGTAATTGTTTTATGGGTAGGGCGTCAGTAGATTTTTTATGATTAATGCCCTCCCCCATATTTTAGTGTATGCTAAATCTGTTTAGCGAGGGTGTCAGGTAAGCTTTGCAGACTTGAAAGAAGGTATAACTCTGCATGTGAGAAGCATCTCAGTTGACCACTTACGATCCAGAGTTGTACAAGCTGACCACAAACTGCAGATTTTACATCTTCAAGAAGGGAGCCATATTGAGCAGAATTCCCTGAGTCGATAAGGTCCGTGTCACATGAAAGTTTGGTACATTCATATAAAATTTGTTTTTGTGTCTTTTCTACATATGCCCAGTTGTACAGCGCCATCTATCGGTGATTTCTAGAACTATTTGTTTTGCATAATCAGTTTCCCCATGTCTTGAATAATATGTGTTCAAAAAATGAAGCTTATACGTTGAGTTGTTCACCAAATAGAGAGGTCGGAGTAGGTTTTTCGCCACCTTGTATAAAGTCTTTATTATGTTTAATTTGTTTTACCGTGAAATTGCTCGCTATACAACGTTAAGTCTAGTTTAACAAGAATAAGACCAGTTTCTATAATTTGTATTAAATCTCATGTATGTAACTTAAAAAATAAATAATTCAACCTACTCTTCCGAATAAGCCGGGTTTTTATCAGTGAAAATGTCTTTAATTAAGAGTAAAGTTATTCATTTATAAACGTGCAAAAATTTATTTATTTATTTATTGTCACATAAACAAAATTTCCTATTAGCTATTTCATGGTTTCTAAGATTGGAATTACATATTTCGAAATTTTTCTTGAAGATATATTATTCATTTTTTTATTTCTTTGTTATCTTTCTGAAAAATCTGTTTACTTTCAAGATTCATTTTGAAACCCTTAACAGGAGCCAGAATATATATGAAGCCATTGGAACGGAAATATTGCATGACAATACAAAATCTCTTGTCCTTCGTTTCGTTCTTCTGAAACATAATATTTTCGTCAATATTTATATAACGTTCAAAACATTTTATAAACTCAATTTTTTTGTAAACTAATCTAACAAATATTTATAAAAGATATTTGTTTCGTATACTTTACTTTTCGAAGATAAAAAAAATTAGAATGCATATACCTAGAATAATGTAAGATATACAAACAACAGAATGTTATTTATTTTATTTATCATTCTGTTATATAAGTTTTTTATTCTCTTTACTCTTATATTTTAGTTACAGCATTGTAATATGTTTGGCTACAGCTTTTGTTAACACTTTACAGATGGGGCTTTATCAAAACTGACGGCAAAATTCAGTCCATGGATTTTACTTTTTAATATAGCATTTGTATGAAAAAAGTATATTCTTTATTTATCTCTTTCGAAATAATGCATGCACACAATAACAGTAAACATTCTTGTTGAATCATTGATTTCCGTAAGCTTTTACTGCTTAATTACAAATAATCTTCTTTTTATTGCACAATATACAATACATTTTGAGCGGATGACGCCCATAAAAAAAGCTAAGGAAACGAACAAGACGAGAATTCTCGTTATATGTCCGCGATGTAGCAACATTATATGCCTAAAGTTTATATCCACACATCCTCAAATGAACAATATTGAACTAACCCAATTTTCAAAAAGTAATGTTATGCAAAATACTACTTCGCAATCATTTACGCTTATTTAAAGATTTTCATAAAATAAAAGCAAAGATGATAAAATATAAAATCTAAGAAATATATAGGAAATTTTGTTAGATTTATTTAACAACAATGTACAAACCCAATTTTCCTGATGTTATTAAAAATATTATTTCGCAATTATTTACGCTTAGTATATAAAGACTTTTATAAAATAAAAAATAAAAGAAATATATACGTAATTTAATTATATATATTTTATAAGAAACAGTTTATCAATCTCTCTGACGTCTTGTTTTAAAGTTAAAAATTTTCTTGCCATTATTATATATCCAAATACTGACTGCAATCCATGGTGCTACAATCTATGAAGCATAATGGGCTGTGGTGTTCAATTCCGCTTTCTTAACACCGTGTCCTGAAGTGTTAGAATAAATGAATGAATATAGTACAGGGTGCTTTTTTTTAAACTGACGCTATTCAGAGCCGCCTGTAGCTCGTTCTAATAACTGGATTGACACACAATTTTGTGAATGGACTAGGAAAACCATGGGAAAAAAGATTCCAACAAAAAAAAATTAGTTCCAATCACCACCGATAGGGGGAAATGTGGCGCTGTGGTAATTTATGCAACTGAGAATTAATATAAAATACGGGCAGTAAATGAAAATGCAAATTTTTACTTACGCAAGCGACAGTAGCGCCAATAGTTTAAGTTATAAATGCATGCGAAAAACACCGAGAAACAAGTTCAGCGCAGGTTGAAAATGAAACTCACGTTACCGCAGCGCGCGTTACTTGTGAAGTTCTATTATTGTACCCAGTGCAATGCACCAGCCGCACTTCGTTTACTTAGAACACGCCATAAACTGCGCAAAGGATCTTTATCCGTTAATGTATTGAAAGCAATGATTCTGAAATTCGAAGAAACAGGCTCGCTAGCAGTTCGGTCTGGCAGAGGACATAAACCGGTGGCAGAAAAGGTGATAATGGATGTTTCAACTGCGATCAACGAAAGGGAAAGTGTAAATGATGAATAAAATATGGCATTTTATCCAAATTATTAATTTTGTCTGTTTCTGATGTTTTTTTTTCAATGTACAGCGCCACATTTCCCTCTATCGGCAGTGATTAGAACTAATATTTTTTTTGTTAGAATCTTTTTTCCCATGGTTTTCTTAGTCCATTCACAAAATTGTGTGTCAATCCAGTTGTTAGAACGAGCTACAGGCGGCTCTGAATAGCGTCAGTTTAAAAAAAACACCCTGTACATGTTCCGATCAAGTAGTCATCATGACTCGGTACCCATTACCCTCCCAGTGTTTAATTACTAAGCACGCTTGATGTTCTTTTTATCGACTCCAAAATAATGACAGATTTAGCGAACCTTATCCACGACCGGAGACGAACCTCAGACCTATAGTGTGTCATCGCAATGAGCTAAACACTAAACTACCTGGTATCTTTCAAATTGAAGCCGTGCAAAAGATATGAGATAATTGGAATTTCTACAATCATTCGATAGGCTACATGTATTATGGAAAATACAAGCGGAGATTTATTTATAAAAAAAAAAAAATTGTATTAAATTACTCTTCATCTTCTTCTGTTCATTAAAGATTTTCCTCAAGGATACTAAAAGTATCAATACTAATTTTTAAGAGTGTCAATACACGTCCAAATAAACAACTTTTGTATAGAAAACCAGGGTCGCAAACCAGGGTTATTGCATGAAATATACAAGGATATCTGACTCATAGCCCAACCCGTATTTTCGTTCAAAATTTTTACAATAATGAAGATATATAAGTGAAATTCACTTTTAAGCTAACTGCATGTGGAATGTGATGATATCACGAGAAGTTTGGGAAGTGCAGTGTAGCTCGGTCATTGACACATTATGTACTGTCAGCTGCTTTCTAAATTTTAAAGCGTCTAATTCTGTGTAGTTAGGATGCGGACGATGGTAATTTCTAGCACTTCTTGTGACGTCATAAATCTGTTGATTTTTTTTTTTTTTTTTTTTTTTTTACAATTTCTTTATTATTACTAAAGGTAGGAACCGAAATCAAATATCGGCTTGGAGCAACAAACTTCACTTTATAGATGGATTGCGACCTTGGTTTCGTATACCACTATTCACTGTCCTTGCCAATATTATCACTCCTAAACATTTATACTAAGGATTTTCATATTTTTTGTAAAATAATATCAATGGATGTAAACCCGACACCTATAAATTTCAAGTAATTTATTAAAATAAGGTATGTAAAATAATCCAATTTTTTTACGTTCACCTTCCATAATTCCGATTTGTTTTAATTTGCAAGGCCACGTAGTACATGAACCATGGTTAATTAGTTTTAACATTCACTTTCTAAATTGATAATACCAAACATATTTTGTTCAACCACTAAATTTCGGCGTCATGTTTTCTGTTATCACTTTAGAAACTGTCTTTTTTGACATCCAAAAATGTTATATTTACAAAATGCGGACCTGATACTGTAGACAAAGTAGGACGATACCTGTCAAAAGAAAATGTTTTATCATAAGAATATTTTTTAAAATAATAGTGCTTTTTTTCTTTGCTTTAGACTTAAACATCTGATGCAGCTCTCCTATACATAAAAAAATGTTAGAAATTTAGCTAGCATAATGCTAGCGTAAATTTATTTTCCTGATATGGTCATTCTTAACTAATATGAAAATTTCGGGTCACTATTTTCAATATCTTATTTCGAGACCTTTTACGATTTTACAGTCTTATATGCCTTGCGAAGCATTTAAGTTTAACGGTCACGTAACCAAGCACGTACTTCACTAAATATTTTAATTTTCTCCAAAACAATTGTCACAAGAATAAGGTAACACCCAATATAATAAGGATAATGACAGGTTGTGTCATATTGCATGAAAAAACATTTTAAGTAAAGTTAATCTACATAATATTATGTGAAATTCTGTAATAAATATAAAATATTTTACACAATAAAAGTAAAGAAAATTACAATGCATACAGAAATATCATCTGAATAACGCTTTACGAACCACATTTTAGAAACCTCTCTCTGACGCGAGATAATATTTTAAGTATATGTAACAGTAATTGCTATATTGCACATATTTGGTCAAAAGCAACATCACGTTATCAATATTTATTCTTATCAATATTTCATAATTTGCTCTCGTAAAATTTTACCTTTTTTATAATGCTAGTTATCTTCGATCATAGATATTAGTCAGCTTTTTCATGCATTTTGATTTGAGTATTGAATTTATTATTTTTTATTTAATAAGCAAATGTCCTACTATTCTTATTCTATATTTAATTCTATATATTTTATTAAATATTTATATATAATAAAATATAAAATAATAAAATTTTCCTTATATTAATTTGTCTTTTTTTTAGAGTTTTTTTGCAAGTAACATACAGTTTTGCATTCACTTTTTCTTTACTATCATATGTGTGAAGTATTTGTTTTTAACACTTTCCAAACTAGTTGTAAACTGTTTATGACTTCGGTTTGTCTCCCGTCTGGCTGTCTGGCCCTCTGCCGTCTGTCCGTTCTCTAACTTTCGTAAATATACTCGGATTGCCCTGAAATTTTTGCATGTGACTGGCACTTACTATATCATGATCCCTATTAAAAATGAAGTGTATATCATTTATAGTTTACGTACAGGTGCAGTCAAAAGTATTCAGTTACATTATGATGAATGGGAAAAAATTATTTCAAGTGCATTTTGATGATGTTACGCCATTCGAAACATGATGAAATTGATATACGATATATGATAATTGATGATTGTAGCACACTAAGACATGCTTTTTCTAAAATATGGTGTACAAAGCATTTATTATTCATTTACAGAGTCACACAATGTTCTATAGAGAAAAATCGTTTGAAATGTAATTTAATGATATAGTATTGTATAATGATTATTGTCTATTCAAAACATAATGAAATTTATATGTATTACTGCAATGCACTATAAATTGCTCCCCGAACAGTATGGTGTGATTGTGTTTATCGTTCATTTACAAAGACACACAAAATAACTCGGTTACAGTCTTTGTTCGATAATTACAGTTGATTCCATTACTGTAATAAGTTCGTTTTCAACTTTGGTTTGGATTTTTAGGTTTGACTAAATATTTGTGTATAAATTCTGTTGATCGTATACAGGGCAACACAATGAAATTCGTAAGTATTACAGACTATCGGAGTGAATTGTTTAAGGGTAGTTTTTAATTTTGTCACGAATTTTTCCTGCTGAACTATATTTAGTAGACTTATAGAAGTTTGTGGAATATAAATAAATTCATATACAGGGCTACGCAAATAACAAGATACATTGTCGTTTAGGGTTGGTTATTGTTGAAAGTAATTTTTAAGTTACCTTATGCGGGTTTTTTTTTTGGCTGAATGAAATTTTAGTTTAATATGTGGTGTGTACAAAATCTTTATATAATATACATGGCTGTACAAAAGATTTTGAGAGCATTTCCATATATTGGCGAAAATTTCTAAAAGTGGATTTTCTAACTGGACTAATTTTTATCATGCTATGTAGTATATATCCAAATCTATAGATCATATGCAGGGCTGCATGAAGTAATTTGACTATTTTTTTAGTATGAAAGGTAAATGCTTAACTGGAATTTTAAATGTGTTAGATATTTCCTAAATTGTTTACTACATGTTTTCTTTCACCTCATTTAACGGTGAAGTTTCATTACAGTTTTCTAGATGTGTTGGAAAGTGTTTCATAATCATGCTTGACGCATGTTTTTCCGTTCTTGTTCTTATTATTCCTAGCATGGATAATATTTTCTATGAAAGTTTAATCAATGTAATCTGATAAACGCAACGTACTCGCTATATATTTTATAACTAATTTATTGATGAATTTATTCCATTAAAATTCATCTTCTTCCTAGAAACAGTCTGATTATGTAAATCCAAACTAACATTGCTCATTTACTTTTCTAAATTAATTTCAATGTCCTGTGTAAAAATTTTACTAGTTAACTAAAAGTGATTAAGAAGTAATTTCCTTTGAATTAGCAAATGTATAAACCAATTTTAAAAAGTAGTGAATCTTTATAAAGACTAAATAAACAAACTGTTGCTGCAAGATACTTTGAAATGGTCTTTTGTATTCTAAAATACACATTTAAATTAATTTTAATGTATTTATTTTGTATTTAAAAATCTTTAACAGTAAAATAAAATACTGTACACAGTTTTATAAATTATATCGCAAAAATTGTAGAAGAAAATTACTGATATAACTGAACGTTTCCGGAAATTTAATGTAAACATGTAGGTACCTACGATTTTGGAAAACGGTCCATTATCTTCCGAAATGATATGAACCAATCAGAAATCTTGAAAACAATAGATTTTGGCGATTTTCAGAAACGTTTTCTTTACCCGTCAGCACACGCGCTGGGATAAAATCTACCCCAGCTCACTATTACTTAAAAATGTGCGAAAATCGTTCGTGATCATTCTGAGCTTTATAGTACCTTTCAAGTTGAAAGATATCACGATGTGGCCAAAAAGAATTTACCTCCGGTTGTGGATTCTCCATTCTTTTGTTATAAAAATGTCACGTGGGAGGAAATTTACCCCACGCGTGTTATAACGTAACCCAAAATGATAGAAAAATGTTAATGCAAATGTTTATGCAATGCAAATAATAATATAATTGTTCTTTTAAACGTTAACAACTCTTGCACGTACAGTTTCTATATATCAGTTTTATATATTTTTTGCATTTTCATGGCTGAATTCAGATTGTAAAAGCTTTGTATGTAATGATATGCAGAAAAAAAATCTTTGTGCTTGATTTTTTTTTCTTCTTTTGCTTATACAAAAGAACTTCTTATTTTAAGTTAAATTATGTTCTTTATTTATTTACAGTTTATTTCAAAATATAAACTTTTGTTTATAATCAAACCGGGGGGAAATTGACACAGGAAAACCCATTGGGGTAAAATTTATCCCGCGCGCGTAGTAACGTAATGGAATGGGGCGCGTGTTCTGACGGGTTAAATAAAAGGGGCACCTTTTCAAGCCATAACTTTCGAAAAAATGTTTTGGTTAATTTCGGAAAACATACTTGGTTCGAAGAGGTCTTCGCCTGAAATGTTTTCGAAGATAAGGGAAATATTTTCAGTAACTTGCTCAAATACGACGGTGTACTGAATATTTTATACATTTCTTGTACATGAACAAATTTTTCTGAAATTTTTCACATTTTTCACAGCGAAGTGTAAAGTAAATGTTTTTTTGTTTTGTTTTGTTGCTTGCTTTGTTTCTTGCTTTGTTTGACCACCTTCTCCTTTAATAATTCCTAAAAATATTTTTTCTAAAAGCTCAATCAATTAAATATAAAAAGGGAAATAACTGCATTAGCTTTCTTCAAAATATATCTCGTAACGATATGAAATGCATGGAACATTTTGATTTTATTTATATTCTAATAGCTAAAAACACAGCCATTTGACTGCATAAATTTTTCTTTTCATTCACTAAGTTCCCTTTTTTGTCCAAACCCAAACTCAAATAAAATTTTCCAAAAGCGCAATCAACGAAATCAAAAAAGGCCATTAACTGCATTAACCTATTTGAAAGTACATCACGCTATCTGCATTTGAAAAGAGTTACAAATTAAGATAATTTAGTTACGAAGAAGAATTTATTACACTTAGCTGACAACTATAACAATAATTAACCTATATTTTGAAAGATGAATTATGCCTTTATGAAATCATCTTCTGTAACAGAAGCTATTACTATGAAAATGTAACAGGTAATTTAATTCCTAGTTTGAAAGGAAAAGTTATATTGCTTTCATCTCTATTTTGTACTTCAGAAGCATTGAAGTAAATTGAAAATTGGATCAATATGCTAGTATTTGTAATGTACTCCAGCCTACGTAATAAATCTGCAGTTTTAAAATTTCTGTTTTCTAAATATTTTTTAGTTATAATATATCAGTGAAATATTGAAAAAATTATGTTTAAAGGTGCAGTGCATTTAGTACTTTTATATTTTTGTAGATTTCTTATTATTTGATATTAATGATAAGTAATGATAAGTAAAATCATAGTAAAATTTCTTGAACATCACGTTCAGCTTTTTGTAGGGGAAATTTTAAAATCAACTTTCTTTTTATTCAAAGATGCAATTTCATCACCTTCTTTTTGTGTAAAAATGAAAAAAATGCGTTTAGATGCATTTTGTAATATGATAAACGTAATATAAGAAATCTGTCTTTTTTTCACTTTATAATTTTACTCGCCCAAGGTTTATTGGGATAATTCTGATTTGAAGTATATTGTAAAAAAAACATTTCAAGGTGTAACTGAAACATTTGCGGAAATTTAATGTAGTCTCTGAATTACAAATGATTTCGAAAATATTTTCCTTATCTAGAGAAACAATTTGATAAAAGACTAATATGAAATATACAAAGCAGCAGGTTTTCACGATTTATGAAAATAATTCTGATAGAAAAATGCTCTGTTGCTGCCCATAAATTTTTGAAAAGACGTTTATTGCATATTTTGGAGAACTCTTGTATTCTTAGATTTCTGATTGGTTATTGCCCTAAATATTCATAAACATAACGGAAATGTTTCCATAAACGTATGTATTTCACGGCTATCTACGACGTTTCAATAGATTTTCATACCCGTTTCTTGTTTATTAGAAAACGTTTTTTTTTTTTTTTTTTTGTACATCTATAATGTCATAAATTAATTCAGATTAATAATTTATTTGGATTTAAGATTATTGGAGGATATGTGATTCTTTTAGTCCAATACTTTTTGAGGGTTTTTTACAAATTGACTTCCATTTGCTTTATTATTTTTCTAATAGTATTCGCTTGTGGAAATACACATCTTCATTGTGGTTATAAATTGAAAGTTGTTTATGTTCATATTCCATTCTTATCGATTTGAATGAAAGTTTTGTTAAGTACATATACGATACAAAAATGCAATTATTAGAAAGCATTCTGGTAATGAATTCTGCTGGTAACTAAGACTTGTAAAACAGTAGAACGCAGATAATACGAGCCCTTTTATACCAAGTTGTGGGATACATCGAATTTTTAAAAAATTCTTTCATATCGAAACATACTGTAAGCATATCGGTTATAATGAAGGCCGCATATAATGAATACATTTTGTGGTCCTTTCACTTTCGTTATAAATGGTTTCCTCTGTAGTAATAGAAATAATAAATGGAGCTTTATTATTACTGTTCATTGTGATTCCCCTAAAGTCTAAATAAAAGTTTAAGTGAAAAAAATATATATGATAACCAAGATTTTACTAATCGAGAGCATCTCCGTAACAAAGGTATTTTCTGGAGATTAGGGACTGCTCTTAATGTTACTTAATTTGAGAACAAAACGATATGGTGTCTCCACCTCTGTAAATTATTCTAGCAATTCTCTTTTTCGAAACAAATAGAGAGAAACGAAATTCAAAGTATAAATGTCTAAGAATGGTAAAATAAACAAGATAATAAGTGACACACTACTGATTTTTTGCATGAGTGAAGTAACTGCTATAGTTCTTCATTTTCTGAAGATAATTAAACTGTGTGACGCCAATTTAATCATGATCATGTGATACAATTATTGTCACGTGTGTAACATACAGTAATATCGGATGACAACAATGTAATATATTAGCAATCTAAAATTCTCCTCGGGTTGAGTTATACCCTGTCCGAAATCGAAAATTATTCTCAAAATCAACACACAACCCGAACTAAATCCGTAATGACAGAAAGTAATCCAAATTTTAATGTAATTTAGGATAATAAATCTTAGTTATATGTAAAAAATCAATTTTATCTTTTACTGGACGTGCGGGCCGGGAACAACGATATATTCGGCAGCGTATATCCGTGCTTCGCCCCTCTATTTAACAGACAACTGACAGTGCGAGAGGCTATCTTCCAAACGAGCCTAACGCTGGGGGCCGCAATGCCTTCAGGAGCTTATACCTGGCCTTCCATCTATCTATCATACGGCTAACTGTGTTATAAGCCTTTATGATTTTATAATTTTAATCGAAAATTATATACTCACTTATATTCAGATACATTTATATTCAAATAATTTATATTCTCTAAAACAATATTCTGGATATCTTTGAAAATTCGGGTACATCCGAACTTGACCCAAACACTTATCTGCATAAAAGATTGCAGCCAACCCGGTTCGTGGATCGAGTTGTGTTCAGATAAAATACTATTACCCGACCCGATGCAGAACTATCTGAAAGGGATATTTTCTAACCACAGTTTAATAGTTTTGTTATGCATTAAAACTATAAAACTACATATGTACCAAAAAATTATATTTATGGATGTCACTTAGCTTTAAAACCTTAAATTTTAATGCTGTTATTCCCCAGAAATATTATCCTAGGGTATTCATTAAATTGAAATATTTTTTGCTGAGTCCATGTACTTTCAGGCGTTCATAATACACTGTTTAAGATACCAAAACATGCCATCAGAATCAATAGAACAGAAAAACAAAATATTAGAGAAAAATTAAACAGTATATTGTTTAATGTAACTTTTTAGAAAATATAGTTACATTCAGAATTAAAATAGAACATGGATGTTTTATACATATCGATTTAAAATTGATGACACAATAAACCAATACTTTTTCAACAAAGATCCGATAAAATATTTTGATTAATTTTAATTCACAATGAACTATAAAGAAAATATTCATTCAGAAAAATGTACCTTTTATAGGATTTTTTAAATATTTTGTAAATATACCTGAGGGATAATTTTTTTCAGTAACATAAATATTATATGAACTTATTTCGTTCATTTTATTTAATACTAGCTGACCCGCCCGGAGTTGCCCGTCCCCGTGTAATAGACTTAAATCTCTTTAAAAATGAAACTGTTGCCCTCGTCTCCAAAGGCTTCGGCACCGTATAACGGGAATGCTCCTACGCACCTGTCCTCTTGAAATAGAAATAAAAGGATTTTCCGTTTTCATTAATAAGTTTTTTATTTATATTCCGAAAAGTTACTCACTGATTTTTATCAATTTCGATTTTTTGAAATCGCATTTTTTTTTTTGTCTATGCGCCTAATATCAAATTTATAAACGTAATAGTTTTATAAAATATTATTACGAAACTCAATAGATCTCAATGTTACTTAAAAGGTGACATGTAAAGACATAAAAAGATGTAAAAAGATGTTCAAAAAATCATCCAAACACTTTCGGTTCGCAACCGCAACCATCCACAGGAGAGTGAAATTCTTTTCTTCTTCCAACCGAAAGTGCTTGAAGGATTATTCAAACATATTTCAACATATTTTTATGTTTTTAAATGTCACCTTTCAAGTAACTTTGAGATCTATTAAGTCTCACAGTAATATTTTGTAAATGGCGTAAGGTTAATATGTGCATTTCGCCCTATGTTTTTTGTAATAGTTTTTTTTATTTGAATAGGCCCACACAACTGTGAGTTGACTTTCAATCTGGTAGGTCCCCATTTGCAGTAACCATCCTTTCTGGCTGGGCCCAATTCTTAAGTCTGGTCATTTTTTTGGCCGAAATACATAAAAGTTGCAGTCCGAGTTTCACAAAATTCGCATTTTTTAAATCAGAAAAATAAACTACAGGTGTACTGTGTGTTTCGAATCGATATCTCTAATAGTTTTTGTAATAAACGAGGATAAGTGAAAATGAGAATAATTCGTTGTCTGGAATTATCAAATGGCAATTTCTTTTGCTGTTACGATAAAAATAGCCATTTTCGAAGCGCAATTTAATGAATATTCTGATGCGATGATTAATGGGTATTTAACTAATATCTAGGTTAGTTTTAAAAATATTAAAATTCTGGTTCGAAGGTGCACCTGGGAAGATTTTGGAGTATCCTCACCTAAATTTTCAGACTTCAAAATGCGCTAGATTTTCCTAGCCATTGCCGGCACACAGACAGACGGATAGAGTGAAACTTTCTTTTACTAGTATAGGTTTCCATTAGCATCTCAGTGTTCATTTTATGATTAGGATAAGGTGAAATTTGTTAGCAGTGGCCAATTTTGGCCATATTGCTACTGGGGTGATGCCTTCAATTTGGATTTTTGAAAAAACTTTTAAAATCATCTCGTTCAGAACAAATTGGTTTTGGACTCACGAACTTCGTTTCAAACTCCATATTTCTGGGCCGCATGCTCACCACCATTTTAGCAACATGACCCTAATGTGACAAAAATGTCACAGCAGAATGACCTAAGAGCCATTTTTATTGTTTACGTGCCATCACGTGTGAAATGAGTCATAATCACGTCACTGTGAAGTCAATGTTCCATTTTGCGACGACGTGCAAATGACTCAAAAATCATTATTTATGACTCTACATTGGAGTGACAAAGTGAGGGTCATCTGAGAATCCTATTGGGACTAATAAAGATGCTACCTTTTTGACAACGTCGTGAATGTGAACATTTGCTGCGCTATTTCTGAAAGTCAACAAACATCTGTGGCTCAATGGTGACGATTCGAAGCTAGCCTATTCCATTTTGTTATACAAAGTGAGAACACTAAAAAAAATATTTTCATTTATTCATTCGTTTCCCATTCTTAAATTTTATCTTATAGGAGTTCCCAGAACATTGTTACTTGTTCCAGCAAAAATTTCTGGAATATTCTACAATTGTATAAAAATGCATTCTACTTCAGTCTGGGGTATTTCTATGGCATTTTAAGCTTTGAAGAGAGTTTAGTTGCTATAAATCTGAATGTGAGATTAATCCCTGTAATTGTTTTACTATATTGATGTCACATCGATTCTCTGTACTATGAGGAAACTGAACTGAGCTATAATGATCTCGAAGCCGCAGTGGTCGTTGGAAGTATTAAACACCCACCTGCCCAAATCCCGCTGGTCGGTGTCTTAAACTTATTGAATTTAGCTTTTAAATTTTTCCGGTGACATCTTCCGTGATTGGGTCTGCCATTACCGTTACGGTCAACAAGTTTAAAACGGTATAGAATTGTGCACGGTGACGTGACGAACAGGTTTTTGCTGCTGCTGTAAGACAGATATCGGTACCTTTATTAATGCTTTTTCTACTTGTGTGTCCTACAGCTTTTTCAATGTTTTACGGTAAAAGTCACGTGATGTGAACTGTTCTATAGGGACCTCCTATTCCGCGATGTAGCGCGAATATTCTACAATATTCTACCCAGTATAGTAATCGAAATCAAAAGCTTGAGTTGGTATTTCATTATTTGATGCAATATTTTATAAGCTGATTGTCTTAAACAAATATATTAATATGAAAATACACATTCATATTTCAAAATTTTCTGTTATGTCCTGCAAGTGAAAAAATTATTCAGGTAGAACGCGATATTTTTAAAACATTTTAATAATTCTAAGCTATTGCAAACTGCTGTTAATTTGTTTGTAAATAAAAACAAATTTAAAAGTGGATTTAATTAGTGTATCATTACAGTTTTACCAATAATACTTTACAGATAACGTAAAAAAATGTAAGATTTATAATTTTCAAGGGCGAATTAAATCTAATTTGAAAAAGACTCAAACTGGATCTTATTTTAAAAATATACTCGTGTTAAAATGTTCAACCTGTAGACGACCTCTTACATAAAAATTATTTCATGTTTGAAAAGAAGACTTTATTCAAAATAGTCGACTATATCCCTATTCCAAAGGTGTAATTACAGTGTAAATTACACCTTTGTGGCTATCTTTTTGTTGAAAATTAAAGAATAAAACAGGTATAGTTGTTTCTAGAACAGGACTATTCTTTAATTTATTTTAAGATAATAGTAATCGTATCATAAAAACTCCAAGTATAATATATAAAATTTTAGCTTATATAGTTGAAGCATAGTCGTAAAATACAAATAAATATATCTTTATATGACTATGAAATCAGTAATCCTGGATAATTTTGTAAACATCGATAGTATGTTCTGAAAGGAAGAATTAAGATATAATGAAAATGAAATTTTATAATTCCTACATAATGCGTTAAAGGAATATTATACTTATCAGTGAGAAACTACTCCAGAATAAACCAGAATAAAGCAAAACGCGGGTGATTTTATTTTGGTAAGGGGTGTTTAACTTATTTATTAAACTGAACCTTTTAAATTATTCAAATTTCTTCTTTGAAAAATGACTAAATTAACAATATGAAATTAATTTTCTTCTTCACGATTCGAAACGCAAAATTAATGTAGATAGTAAACCAAGATGATAACTTAATTTCAGTATTATTATGTATTTCCAGATTAATATCGTGATATATCGTGATAACGATATTGCAATTTATAGAGAAACTAAAAGAATATATTCACTAATATTTCTACATAAATAATTTTGCAATTATTATTATAGTTTACGTAATTTAAATATATAAACTGTAACAAGATATCATATAGCGTTCATTTTAATTTTAAGAAACACGAGAAAATATTCTACACTCGCAATAGCCACTAGGCTATTAACCCCCAATTTTTTTAAATCTGTTTGATAGACAATATAGCATACGACCAAATTGAATACGAATATGTTTTACATTATTACTGTTATTACTCCAGTTATACAGTTATTTGCATTGTTCACATATATATTTATCTGGAATTTTTTATATCGTTATCACGATTTATATTTTAGATCGAGTTTAAAATTTTATGGATATATATAAATCATCCCTTTTAGAGATCTATTGGTATGTAGTTTCTCTATTTCAAACTTTCTTGCAATGAGACCCTTTTTACTTTTTATTAAGAATAATTATGGATTTCGCTTTTTTCCCAGTCAATAGTAAGTCAAATAGTCAATATTATTCAAATAGTCAAATCAAATTATGTCAATAGTATTATAATAGGTATATACCTACATGAAAGGAAGATGAAAAACTTGATCCTAATATTTGTAAAATACTGTTTTACATATATTACATTATGTATAAAAGGTAAAGGAGTATACATTAATTAGCTTTAATAAATTTGTAATGGAAACATCAGAACTCCAGGTGTAATTTATAAAGTTTTATCTCATATAGTTGTAGCTTATATCGTAAAATCCAAATTAAGATATCAAGAGATAGCCATAAAATCATCGACCACTATCCTCGATAATTACGTAAACATAATCAGCATACCTAAAGGCATATATTAAGGTATAATGAGAATTTCATATCTACTTCACGAAGTTTAATATTTGATACGTAACATTATAATGAACTAGGGAAATGCTGAGCATGTGACCGATAAAGTAACTGGATAATGAACTAGAATAAAGTGAAACATAAGTGAATTTTTGTGATAAAATTTATTTATGTACTAAACTAAACCTTTCTAAAGCTTTAAAATTTTCTCCTTTGAAAAATTTATTAAAGTGTTCGTATACTGTTAAAAATGGGTACAAAGAAGTAAATAAAACTTAGCCATTTTTAAATATATTCATGGCTTATAGTAACTCCGAGCATCTAAATTTGAACTTTGAAACACACATGTAGTACTCTTTCTTTTGAGTAGGTACAGTCCTGGAAACAAAACGCATCACACCCTACTAACTCTGTCGCAAGTAATCGTATAAAGGTTTGACTAGTACCAACCGATTAGTAATAAAACGTCTACAAATAAATTCTATACTTAAATTTCGCTTAGGGGGTCATCTACATATAGACATTTTACAAATTTGAAATTTTTTCAATACTAACACCTAATTTTAACATCATATATGATTTTTCGGTAAATTTAACTTTTGGATACTAAACAATAAGTCATTCGATCAAGTGGTTTAGGAGTTATGTGGGTTTAAATTTTTAAATTCATATTGTTAAATTTATTATTAATCTTTCCAAAACAGATTGTAATCCGCGTAGTTTTTTAAACATAAATCTAACAAAATAATTGCAGAATGAAGAAATTTTTAATTCACATATTACTAATTTTTAGAAAACTATTTCTGTTAAAAAAATTCGTAAACACAATTCGTATTTGTTTGGAAAAAAAAATAATTTTCGAAAACAATAAAAATTGGGCAAATTAAATTGGAACTCCTAACATTAAATTCATTTTTAATCCTTCCCCAAATTTTAAACCTTCACAATTCCCGTGCTACATGTCCGAAAGACTTCCCGTTTGTTATCCGATGGGAAATTTACCAAAAAGTCTAAATACTATGTCAAAATTAGGTGTTAAAAATGAAATTTTAAACGTTCGCTACAATTTCTATATATAGACTATCCCTCTATAAAAATTTAAGTATAACAAATATTAGTAGAAGTTATTTCTAATCAATAGGTACCAATTAGAATTTTATTCAATGATTTTCGACGGAGTTAGTAGGTGAGTTTCTTTTTCGAGACTATATATCGTGGTCATATAAATATAATCAGCTGCTAAATAACTGCCGTTTTACTCCCACGATATATAACAATGTGCTATCAAAAATAAAAATAAAATAAATCACATATAGTCACACAGGGAGTCAATACATCATCTTTAAGATATAGTTTGTTAAGTTTGAAGTGCGCAATTATTATTTTTCAAACACTTTTGACGAAATATTTCCGAACTGTACACGCATATTTGTTAAACAATCTTTATAAAAATTTGTGTAAAACGGAATGCGAGATTATATTTATCGCTAATGTTTTAAACAAGAATGTATGGTTTCTTACATTTGAGCTTGTGCATACGCTTATGATACATTTGTACTTAAAATACGACCACGTTCAGGTTATTTTCCTGAGTTTTTTTCTTTCATCAGTGTCAGCTATCGCATAACCATTCGTTTTCAGATTTTAGAAAGCAAGAAAACTATTTGAGTAGGTATCAACAAACAATGAAAAATGGCAGAGAATTTTATTTATTAATAAATTTATTTTAAATATATGAAGGAATAATGCAAAGTGATGTAACATAGTTGGGGAAGCAAGGAGGAAAATCAGTTGAGAAGTAAGAAATTGTGATCAGTATTTCACTGATACAGTAACGCAACATTACACTTGAATAAGCCGAAACACAAAACCGTTGTTTTTTAAGTTAAAAAATACTTGCTAGATAAACTAAACAATTTAAAATCTTTAAAAATTCCGTCGTTTAAAAACTGATTAATGTAACGATACGATCTTGATTTAATCCTTCGCTTTCACACTTTAACAACAAGCAATCTAAGAGGGTATCTGAAAGAATGAACGAGAAAATACTTGATAGATGTGAAAATATTTTAAAATTTAATAATGGAATACACCAAAATTGTCATATATTTAAAGATTTATTAAAGAATCCTTAAAATTTCTTCTTTTAAAAACTGATTAAAGTAACGATACAACAATGATTTAATCATTCTCTTTCACACTTTGACAATAAGAAAGTTCTGTCTAAGAAAATGTCAGAAAGAATGAAAGAGTATAAAAACATATATTTCTTTTAAATGCTAAAAGGTGTAAACTAACAACATAATATACAGTAAAATAACTTTTATATGATTGTTGACATGTTTCGGCTCCCTCCGAATCATTTTCAAAAACAAATGAGAATATTCTATAATTGCACGGTCTATGAAGTAATTATTTGAAATGCTATCATTTAATTTTCATGTACTTTTAAAAAATTACACGCGTTATCCTTAATTTTCACTTGGTTGTTTATTTCCATATTTGTAACCATGGATTAACTCGAGTCACGATTTCGGTAAGTTAAAAGATGCTGCACCGTTACATATTGTATGTTTGCGTTTTACTATCTTTATGGTTTCTCTTATTATGGATGGATAGTACAGACTGGAGGGAAAATTGATTTTACATTCATTGAAATTTATTTGGATGGTTTCTTCTTGATATAATCTTACCAGTGCTGTGGTTTTTTTCTTTTATATTTAATATCAGCTATATGCTCCATTTTCAGAAACTAAATTTCCTAAATTTCCATGTCAATATAGTGATTCTTAGATGCTTCTTCGTTAATAAAAGTTATTTCATATACTCCTGAATAATATGATAATAGATGTGAAAATATTTTAAAATTTAATGATGTAATACACAAAAATTCTCATATATATAAGGACTTAAAATATGTTGATAAATAGAAAAAATTCTGTTTTTGACAAATAAAGTAACTAAACTACAATAATGTGAAACGCATTAGACTTATTTGGTGAATTTTATCTTTATAATAGACTAAGCCTTTTTCAAGTTTCAAATTTTAGTTTTATAAATTTGAAAAGCAAGCAAACTATCCAAGAAGGCGTCTAAAACAAAGAAAATAGCTTGAAAAATATATAATATATGTCAAAATATTATAAAATTTACAAATGGAATAAAAAAAATTATATAGCTCTGGAACTATAAAGACTGATCATATGTAGAGAAGCTCAAAATGTAACTCCATAAAAAACTACAATAAAGTTAAATACATGTGGATTTTCAGGTGAAATTAATTTTTATAATATATTAAACATTTAAAACTTTAAAAATTTCTCCTTTGAAAAACGCATTAAAATAACGATACGACTGTTATGTTATCATGCATTTAGAAACATTTTCAAGCAAGCAATCTATCTATAAAAGAATCTGATACTACAATTAAAAGGTCAAGTAATCATTTATAGATGCAAAAGTAATTTTTAAATTACAAAGAAAATATAAGAAAATGACTTTATCTATATGTATAAAGGAAAACAAGTTGAAAAGCGGGAAAATGTTGAGTATTTTATTAATAAAGTAACTCGATAAAAACAACAATAAAGTGAAACACGAGTAATGATTTGGGTGAAATTTATTTTTACATTAAGCTAAACATTTTAATCCTTAAAAATTTTCTCCTTTGAAAACTCATTAAAGTAATGATACGACTATGATTTAATATTTTTCTTTCAGACTTTGAATTGCAAGCCATTTTATCTATAAAAATATCAGAAAGAATAAAGAAAGGTGAATATATATATATATATATATATATGTTTAATAAAGTGAAATGCAAGTGATTTCTTGGTTGAAATGTACTTTAACAGAAAGTAATCTTTTTAATTCTTTAAAATTTTCTCCTTTGAAAAATTGATTAAAGTACTAGCACGACCATGATTTAATAATTCATTTTAATTCACTTTCAAACTATTTGGCAGCAAGAAAGCTATCTGAGAAAGTATCAGAAAGGACGAAAAAAACAGGAAAGTTATTTATAGATGCTTAAATATTCTAAAACTTACAAAATAAATACACGAGATTGTATAATATGACTAGGGAATTGAGAAGAAAAACAAGTTGGGATTTAGGGACATTTTCAACTCTAATGTGAGTGGGATCTGGATAAAAATAAAGAGTTGCCACAAACACAAATGTAAGGAACAATCCCTTGAGTTGGTTTATTCTTTTTATTAAAAATTGCTTATATTTTTAATATAAATATTTATTTTCACCTAATATTTTTCTACTTTCCTGAAAGTGAAATTGTTTAAATATTTTTATTCTTCTTCTGCAGGTGGTTTGTTTGATACAGAAGATGACGAACAAGAGTTGGCTTTTCGGATCGCTGTCGACAAGATCAATGGAGACTCAGGTGTCTTACCAAGATCTCGACTTGTTGCACAAGTCGAAAAAGTCGCAATCGACGACAGTTTCAGGGCAACAAAAAAAGGTAAGTCATTGACTTTTTAAGCCGAATGCTTTCAAAATTGAAAAAGGAGAAAAAAAGTTCATTTAAGCTGTTCCATGAGACAAAATTTTGTTTTTATTTATAAATATATTTTACTCATTGTTTTGTTGTTGTTGAAATGTACATTTACATACAGGTATCCTTAGCTTAGTGCGATTTCAGCTAGTGCGATTTTTGGTTGATGCAGTAAACTTCTTTAGATGCCGTCTCGATTAGTGCGCAAAGCACAAAATGGGTGTTCCTTTTTTTTTTCTCCGGCAAGATGACGTCGAATTTACAAAAAATGAAATTTGCAGAAAATTTTGAAAATACAATTAACAGCAAAAGAATTTTAAGAAGCTTTTGAAAAACTGTAAGTCTTCGGACAGCATTAGATAGATATATACAAAGACATCAGAAGTATGCAACTGCTGCGAGGATTAGAAAATCAGATTTTGTGTTAACGCAAGATGAATTCCAAAAAGAAGTAAATAATGTGAAATAACGGTAAATTATCTAAAATAAATAAGCTAAACAATTGTAATGCAGAATTAATATTAAAATTGACTTTTCAATGTTTCTCAATTGTTACTTATTAAATTAGCTCACATGTTTATGTTAATGAAAGTTCATGAAAATTAAAATTAACTGTTCTTACAGTTTAAAATCATGCAGTAATATGTACTTTCTAACAATAATACATAAAACCAGTTATCGTAGTACATTATCAGATTGTCTATTTATGTAGATTATGTTTTTCAGAAAGTTGCTGTGGATCCATACAATGTATGTTTCGAATAGCGCGGTAACATCATCGTAGGATTACTTAACTGTACAAATCCAGAGAAACGCTAATATATATGCTTTTCAAATTTAAATTGTTTTAGAAGATTTAAAATTTAATTTTTAAAAAGTAAAAATTATTAATTTTACTCATATTTAAAAATTGATATATCTCCTGACAGAAAAATATTTTTTGCATACTGTTTTAATATTTAGTTCAGAAAACATAATATTGATTTTTCGTCAGGATTAAATGAAATATTTATTCCAAAAAACGTAATTTTATGTTTCATTTTCTTAAAGAAGAAAACGTCAATTTTTATGAGTACATTTTACTAGGACAATAATATTTTCAAAACTTTCTCAAATCACAAAATAATTCCGAAGATGGTTTAAAAAATATAAGGTCATTGTGCCTAAATGCGACACGATTCCTCATAGTTTTGTCGCGTTTAGAGTATATTTGGCATGTTATTAAATAACTACATATTTTTTAAAGCAGAAAATGAATGAATACTGTGCTTTTAATTCAAAACTAACTTGTTTTGGAGAAATCGAATCATTATCTGTAATATGTGCAAACAATATCCGACTGTTGCATTTACAGTAGCTAAAACCTAAATGAGACGTCAAGAGTCCTAAATGCATTTTATATATGTCAGTTCATCTTAAAATATTCATTTGATTGCTAAAAATTTTAATTACTTAATAAAGATTTGAAATAAATAAAATTAAAAGTAGAATTGCTGAGATTATTGAAACTATTTAATATACTAATAACTTTATTTAACAATAACTTAAATAATACAAAAAATATCTGAGATAAATAATCTTGAATATATTATAAATTTAAATAATGCATACTTTACGCACTTTAACTTTTACCTGGAAAAAAAACAAGAAGCAAATGATAAATGGCTGATACAACATACATTTTACCAATTTTCTTCAGGTTTTTTTTAACTCATTTTTGGTTTTCATCTTCCTCGTAGGCCTCATTTTTTTTCTGAATAGCAGGGATCTACGAAAGTTTGAATTTTAGGCTTATTTGTAACTTTGTTTTTGCTACACCTTTACTTGCAGATTGTTTTAGCGACTGACTTCGATTTTTTGCCAAATTCTGTGTTTAAAGTGATGCTTTTGCTTTTTTAAACTTTCATTGTTCTCTCTTTTCCATTTTTCGTCTTTGTTTTTGTTCTTTCACTTCTTTATCCTCTTTTAATTTTTTCATATATTCTTCAGCTGTTAAGCATTCAGCAAAGTTGACCCTTCTGCTTTTCGCTTTTTGGCTTCATTTTCATTTGTTGGTGAAACTGTTTTTAACAAACAACTTTCAAAAGCATGAGATGGATTAGCTTCAAGAAGAGATATTTGTGAGTGTGATTCTGGTTTAAATTCTGACTTCTCTTGAATAGAATCTGATCTGGTTTTACACCCTAGATTTTTAAAATGTGCATTCATTGTTTGCAAAAATTCAAAATCTTCATCATCTATATTTCTATGCAATCTTAATTTTTTTTTTAACAGACACATCACACATTATTTTAGGAGTTGTATTATTACTTTCATGGTGTTTTGTATAAAACTTCTGCTTGCAGAACAGCCAGCGTTAGTTGTTATGTTTTCTTTAACCATATTTATCAAATCATGTCCAATTTAAAAATCAGGAACATATTGTCATCTTTAACAGGAATATCGTCCTTAAGACTCGCGTCATTAACATGAAAATCCTGAATAAAAATTGATTTATTGGCAGGAATCGGATCTTTGCACAAATAATTTCTAACAGCTAAACTGTTGTCAGCCAAGACCTTGGTGGGTATGACTGGTATAGAATCATTTAATTCACATTTCTCATTTTGTAAATTTTTATAGCGTTGAATGGAATCGGGATCGAATGATTATTCTGGAACAGCATACCGACTGAATGGGAAAATGCCATTTTTCATTACAAATTTTAAGACATGTATATATATTTTTTTTATCATGTGAAACACGTATTTATGTAACTCGGTCAAAGAACACTCTATTGGCTAATCATATTGAAATTCCTAACTTATTAATAGAACATAGCTTAATTAAACACAATATCTTGTTTAAATATCATTTTAATACAATAGAAACTTATCAAGTTGATCTCGTAACCGTCTCGCCGCATTTAGGGCATTGAGTTCGTTGCTAACAGATCTCTGAAGAAAACCAGACACCAAAATGAGTAAAATATATTAGAACTCTAATTTGAAAACTTGTCGACATTTCTCGAGCTTACACTTTAGGTAAATGAAACGCACGTTGTAACCCGTGACGACCATAAGGTAATTTGATCTTAAAAGTTAAAAAAGAAAAATCGCGAACCATTTTCGAGATTTTTCGTCGCATTTAGGGAATATGGGGGCACTACATACTGAACAATGAGCATTAAAATGGGAATTTGTTTTGTAAGATAACGTTTTAAACGCAGAAAATTGTTTCGCGTTTTGTTTCTGAAATTCGGATGTCTCATTACATAGCATTTATATACCATTCATGCGTTAAGATATTCAGTACAAGAACATTGTCGCATTTATGAGTAGTCGCATTTAGGCACAATGACCTTATAACTGAAAATAATTGTATGAAGTCTCATACCTTTTCATACAAATTTAGGTATAGCAATTTAAGTATGAAGAATTTTGAGAGAGTACTTTCTGAGATAAATGGATTTATAGTTTTAAGTATTTATTTCACAACCACAGACTTTGCAACATAAAAATACCTTTTAATGAAAGTATTGTATTTACATGGGGCTGTCGTAATTTTAATCTAGGAACTCTACATTATTTTTTAAGCCAAAAAAGTAAATATGTGATATTTTAAAGATTTTCGCACCACTTTAAAAGTAATACTGCAAACGCACAAATTAATTATTATAAGGCCCTATTTTAATACAATTGGGAGTGAGAGTTTTCATAATCAGTATATATTTAGATATCATTTTATTATCTAGGGGGCAGGATACATTGTTTACATAAAAATACGTAATTTTAAAATATATATAAATATAAAGTTTAATGATAAATCTAGGCACAAATATAAATTATACATTTTTTGAATAAAATAAATCTTATTTAGATTTACAAAATGAGCGAGATGATTTCCTAAGAGAACGTATCAGATGAGATGACTGGATGACGTAATTTCTGAATTCTCCAGATATTTTCTGAAACAGAACATTATGAGAATTTTTATCATCTGTAAATATTTACGCATAAAGTAGATTAGAATATAAAATGTAATATAAAAATAATCTATGTGTTTTTCACACGGATATATTTCCTTTATAAAGATGCTTCTATATATGTTTAATATTATTCTATTCTAAAGTACGTAGATACCCTTTCTTACTATTTTAAACTCAATATTATGTCAGTCTCATAATTTAGTAATCATGAAACACTTTTGCAATCTTGAATAAAGTGTTTTAGAAAAAAGAGTAAAGTTTTTATACTACTAGCAGCTGGTTATCAATGTATTTTTACTACAAAGCTACATTTAAGTGTGTACCAATTTTTATCATTCTACCTTTACGGACTTTTCATAAAAACAATCTAAAATAGTTCCTATTTTTAGCAGAATACTTTCTCTTAATTTAGAAATGCATGAAAAATCGTAAGACCATTTAATAATTTTATATAACCCATTAAAAAATTATGATATTTTTGTAGAAGAATTAAACAGAAGAAAGGAAATTCTATATCCAAACTTAAGGACAAATATAGAAAATTTCAGAAAACCTTGGTTGATGTCATGTTATTTCAACTGCAAACAGAAATGGCAAAGATGCAAATAGAAGACAGTCACTCAGTTTAATCATTATTGTTGCCAGCTATATGCCTACAAGATTAATGACTGTGTTTAGATCTTCTGTCATACATTGCATTCTCCTCGTTTTATTACAGTGTTTTCTTGATTTCTGTAGTTGGATTTGAAGATAGAAATGCGTTATGAAAATTCTATATGCACTAAACCTAACACATTATTTAAGATATAGACCTACACTGTAGAAAAAAATTCCGTCAATTTACGGAAAAAGGAGTGGCGGCAGAGTTGCCGGAATGTTTCCGTTTTTGAGTAAAAATCCGTCTTTGTAGTCCGTAAAATCTGTAAATGAGCACGAAGGTGTTGAAGCGCATGCGTGGCGATAAAAAAATCTGCAACTCCACTGGATGATATATTTTTACAGTAATCATTCCGTATTTGAAACTCTGTAATCTTAAAATGGCAACAGATATACGGGAGAGATTCCATTTTTCTAACAAAACGGAAAATTTCTGATCAAAATTCACGGAAGACAACCTGTCAGTAAACGAAAATTTTTAACAGCGTACCTTCATAGAGAATTTTTCACCATTGCCTTCTTATATGCATATGTAAATTATAATTCTGTAAACTTATACATGATTAAAAATAAAAATATACAAATGCAAGGCGTAAAATGTTTGCTTTAGTAGCAATTTCGAACTTTGGATTTTAACTATGCACTTGGGAGATTTGTGTAAAATGTGGAATGATGGCCACTAAGCCCTGCATGCATAATTAAAAAAGAAATTAATTTTCAGAAACACGTTATGATGTATTTAGTGCAGGAGAAAAGAATTTCTCATATCATACATAGGCACTTGACTTACATATAGTAACTTAGTTAATGAAAATGTTAAAAGAGTACCATAATATAAGTTTCAAAATGTGATATCACGCCATATTTTTAGACACAACTTTCCCCTCTTTTCATTTTGTTGACTTTTTTTTTTTAACTTTTTAAAAGTTACTTGTGTAAATCTTCTGTTACTCTATCTAAAGAAGATTTCTTAACAGTAATGTGCAACTTTAGGAAAATAAAGGAAGAAATGGAAAATAAAAACAATTTTTAAAGCTTAATATTCATAAACATCTTATAAAAAAACACGTGTTTTTGAAAACTTTTTTTTCTTGTAATTCGACTACATCAATATTACATAATTATAAAGTTATAACGATAAGAAGTTTAGAAAATTAAGAATGTTTTAGACATTTTAATTTTCGTCTTGTATTAATTATCATCGACCTTCTTAACTCTTTGTTGACCGGTAATTTAATACGAAATCGTTTTTTTTATTATGCTTTACTGTTACGACTACTTTTAAATACAAATCTTACCTTATTTAATTAACTTATTTAGAAATCTGTGAATAAATAAGACGAATATTAAGGCGAATCTGTTTATTTAAAAATATGGTAATAAAAAGTCGTAAAAGTTTGCTAATGTACAAAGACGAGTTTACTCGCTACGGGTCGACGATGTGTTTACATAGTGCAAAGTATGAACAAACGTAGCTAACTTCTTAATTTCTTGAATACACAAGTAAAATATGTATCTTAAGATTAATTTTATATTAAACATTATTAAAAAAAACGAGTTTATGAATGTGTTTTCTTAATCCTGCTACATCAGTATTGCATATTTACATGTTATAAAGATAAGATAATTGTATAGATTAATAACATATTTGCCCTTTTCATAACTTCCGTCTTGGTTTAATCCTCAACTATATCCATAATATAATGAAACCTGTATTCAAAAGCAGCTTAACTTCTTAAAATTTTAGAATGCAGAAATAAAATTTCTTAATCATAATGCTCTTATAAACTTTACAACAGGAAGCAAGATTTCATGAATGCGATTTTTCATAATTTGACTAAATCAACATTTCAGATTTGTAAGCTATAAAGGTAAGAGTTTAAAAATAAGTATATTTTATAGTCTACAAATATTCCGGATATGATGTTAAGTTTCGTCTAGTGTTAATAAAACTGTACTTCCTTAACATAAAACAAACTGTATACAAAAGTAACTTGATTTCTTAAGTTCTAGACAGCTCAAGTACCGTGACTACCGTAAGATAAATTATTTTCATTAAACTGGGAACACTGTGCAATCACCAATAGTGAAACAGGATTGCTTCCTGCCGTAGATATGAACTTTATTGAAAGAATCTATAACATTTGCTTCCGATAGTTAGTTGCTTTATTTGTTAGGTTTTAAGAAATTATGTTATGCATTACATAATTTGTGTCTAACAATTTTTACCATCATACAGGTTACTAATTTTGCAAATGCAAGCCTGATAATTAACGTTTACGTATAATGACATCAAAGTATGTTGTAAATAATGGGAAATAGGATTTCTAAACAACATGACAGCTTCGATATTCGTTCATACATTTTGGTATTTCACTTCATAATCAAATATTTTTAATTTTAATGATTATCTAAATATTATAACTTTCAAGTTGATTACACATTTAATCAAAACTAAAGCTTCAGGATCAGTATAAACTTTTGCTCATGGAAACAGTAACAGTATTTATCTATAGCTTCTAATATTGCTATTCTAATTCAGTTATTGTATAATTTTTCTCCTAATTTCCTAAAACTCAAGAATGAGAAGCAACTGGATATAAAATGTTTGATTCGTCAGTTTGTTTTAAAACTGCATGTTTGCATTTAAACGTTCAAGCGTTGCATTAAATTTGAGCTTTTAAAACCACTATCGAATATTCTTCAGGGTTAATAATTTAGTTATAAGGAAAAGAAAGTTAATAAGTAATGAACCACAATCTACATTACATTTAAGTCAGAAATTCAAGACCTCTTGTTTTTTATAGCACTTAGAAAACGAGTATGCTCATACTTTCTTCCCTCTTTAAATTTTAGTCATAATTTTGATTATGATTTTTTATCTCTGTATCGCTTCCTATGTGTTGTAGTGATCACAGCATTGCCACTGAGAGATAAGTGCAGGTTCGTTTGTCAGAATGGGTATTTGTAATGTTTCAGAATACACTTTAGCGGGCTGCTCATTCCTAGTGTGTAACTGATGAGCATAGCGCTGCAAATCAACACAATTTTACTTTCGGTGTAAATAGTTTCACAGCATTTTTATGATATAACAAGAACATTTACGAAATTTCATTGTAATAGCTTACTTAATATTGTAGTAAACTTTCCACTATCTTCAGAAATTATTTGAACAAGCAACAATCGAAAACGTTAGAAACAGTTGATTTCACATATTTGCGGAAACATTCCGGAAATAAAATGGACCTGTTGCTCTCCGAAAAAATTCTGAAAAGTACTTTCTGTTAATTCCGGAAAACTATTACTTTCTGATGTTTCTGATTGATTGTTCTTCTGTTCCTGGATATATCGGAAAAGTATTCCAGTCGTGAGTAACTACGAGATTACACAGAAAATTTGCAAATGCTTTTTTTTCATCGGGAAAAGATCCTGCAAATTTTACGATGTTCTTATACCAGTTTTAAAGATTTAATATAAGACACAATATCACTAGGTTTAATTTTATCCCTCTTTCTCGTTATTGCTTATGTAATTGTATTGTAGAAATAAATTCACTTTTAATTGTTCTTTTAAACGTCTTTGTTTTCATTTGTCCACCTTTCATTGAATTTATTTTGACCATTTTAAATGAATTTTTGTTTTATTTCCGTCATTACTTATTCAAATACTTTTAATATACTATTTGTTTCTGAGTATTCACTTAGTAAACTACAAAATCATTGAGATTGTCATATTTTTTTAATCGTATCCAATTTTATCTAATGCAATCATTTGGAATTCAGTCATATCTGCTAATTGAATAACGTAGGTAATCTTTATTCATTATTCCATTTACATTGATTGACGACTGTGGATAAAATTTCAATAAAATATTAATTTTGAACAATAAAACTTTGCGTGACATTATTATTATCTAGATTTTATACTGTGTATTTCTGATAATATTTAAAAAGAAATGTATTTCGAGAGTCCAAAATATTAAAAAAATTAAAGGATTTATTCTTATTTTCTTCCAATCGTATCCACATTGATCTAATTCAACAATTCCATAATAAAACATATTCGATGATTACATAACGTATATTTAGTTAATCAAGAATTATATTACAGTAGATTCGTGAATTTTAAAGAAAATTCTATAAAATAATTTTTCATAACAAAATTTTGAGTTACATTACATTGAGACTGACTAAACACAAAGAGAGAAAGATCGTGTTGGAAGAAAGCAGCATCATCCAAGAAGAAGTTTCTGATAAATGTGCGTAAATGATCGCCCAGTACCATACCCTTGCACTCGTTAAGCATATATCCAAAATTATGATAGATCATAGAAATGCCTCGTGAACATACCTAACACTGTTACATTACCCCTCCCATCCTACAGTATAACCGCCTGGCATGTAGGTCACATCATTTCAAGAGGTTTCTCACACACTCGCACTCTACCATCCGTATAACAATGTTGGAAACTTGATTCATCTGACTCACACAACACGTTTTCAATCATCAACGATCTAATGCAAAAGAGATTTTGCAGAGTATACAACCACAAAATTGTGTGCCTTCTGATTGGAAGGGGGAAGCGATGCTGTAGCCATCTGATTATATTCAACATTTGCCAAACTTCAGTGAATGTACATGCATTTATATAGAGGTACCTGTACTAAAACTTGCAGTGATGTGTTGCAAAGACGCCTCCTTGTTCTGAGATATTATGGGACAGAGTCTTCGTTGACCTTACTAATTTCTGGTTTATTGTCAAACCTGTCCTAACCAAAACCAGATTTACCACATATCACATTTTATTAGTTTACCCTTTCAACGGTATTAACCCGTGAACTACACACTAGTGCAAATTCGCACCAACCGTAATTTCAAATGTCGGCGTTTTTTGAAAACATGCTTTCATTAATTTGCATTTTTCCTAAACAAATGAAATTTTGGATATAATAAAATATCACACTACGATTCCTCATTGAAGTTCATATATAACAACGTGTTATATTTCATTATCACTACTTCCAGCATTTATTGTTATATCATCACATTTCCTATAAAAAAAAGGTCAGCCTGATTTGAAATTCTTTAAATTATTTTTATTAATATTTAAGTTATGACTGAATATTCTGGTTCCGCTTAGAGTATAGAAAAACCTAATTGTTGATTTCTTAAGGGAATCGCCATTCTAAGTTTCTTTTTTGTTTGTTGCTGTATGTCTGATTTGATGCTTCCTTTTCCTGCGATATTCTAGAATCCCTCAGTGGTTAGCTAAATACACAATAAATGCCTTTTTTTGTCTGTGATGTTTGTTCTTTTGGTACATTAAATAAAACTAGGTAATAGAACAGTATTTCATGAACCAGCATTTAATTTTTTTTTGCAACTTTTGCGCAGCACGAATAGATGATATGTTTGTTTACACTATAGCAGTAACCTCAACACCTTTAAACCTTTAATAATCACACTACAAGCATATTTAACAAGTGTATGGGGTTTACTAGTGGACACTAAATGATCGTTTAAAATGAAACGAATGTTTCGATAGATACACATCAAAACTACGGTTCTTTTGGTAAATTTAGAACAGATAATCTACCAATGAACTGAAAAAAAATTCATTTAATTGCAGCATAGAAGAATATACAAAATCGTACTGGAGTGATCAACAGTAGTAAAATAGAAAGAATTACCTGCTGATTTAATAAAATAATCAGCCATTAAAAAACTGCATATATCCAGTTTTTTTTTTTTTCAAAATTTACTTTTATGTTCCACACCTTGAGTCCTTGAAGTAGGCTCACATATGTGATAAAAATATTTCATATTTTTATTTATCCTTTGCCACCCAAAAGCCGCTGTAAATGTGTCGCTCATATAAAAAATGGCATTAGGATTAGACCATGATTTATTCAGTTTTTGAAAGTATTCACAGATGACGTAAGCGCTTGGTGTCGAAGAAATCATGAATATGACTACGCGCCTTAATGTCAATCTCTAAGTTGTAGACAATAATGATTTTTGTCTATTTTGTGAAATATATAATAAAAATATGATTACCATGATCTTTGTATCAATTAATTTTTGTATCGAAATATTGGAATGCATATATATCCTCTTCTAGAAAATACAGGACGTCCAAACATTATTGTAATTGTTTTTTCCATATTAACCACTATAAAATATAAAACTGATAACCAGCTTATAAAAAGAATTTAAGAACACAAAAAAGGTCTCAAAATCTAGCATTTGGGAAACAGCATTGGTTTTGTTGATTCCTGAAAAATTTTCAGTCTTATGTAGTATTTGAAATGATTGATTGAAATAATTTTTCGATTCGAATAAAAAGTTCTGGCCACTGAATATTTTAATTAATTAATTGAATAAAATATAATAAAATATAATGGAATCATTATGAAAATCTTTCTAGGTATGAATAGATAAAAATATCGAGGTATGTAAAAAATTATAGGTATGGGTTTTTTAATGTATTTAATCAGCTTTACAAAATTCAGCAATAACGTTTCACGATTTAGCACTCGATATAACTTTAATAATAATTTTAATTCATTATCTAGAGCAACATGTGAAAAAGGATATCCTCAAGTTTTATAGTGAGAAAATTATGACTTTAAATTTTATCGATTGGCAAAGTGATATAAAACATATATTTTACCAATTTTTATGTTAATTTTAAATTAAAATATGCAAAATATTTAGGCTAAATTTATTTCTAATTGCTATTTAATTAGTAACTTAAAAACCACTTGTGAAACTTTTCATTGAATTACTCTCAAAATTTATGCATTCCGAGTACAGTTATTAAAATGTAGCTAAATATGAAGTCACATGCTTATAAGTTTGATATATTAGTTGCCAATGTCTAAATGACGTCGGTCATTGCTTTGGAAAATGAAATTTTCTAATCTTCGTTAATCGATTTTGAAAACACGCTCAGTGACACTTCTTACCTTATTTTCTAGAAATATTCCCAAACTCTAATGACAACAATCCTTAACATTCAATAACATTGCAAACATATTTTGGTCACTGCCGTGATGATTTCATTTCCAACAGATACAAATTTTAGAATTTTCTATTTTTTATTTTGTTTTATATCTTAAAAACCACTTATGAGACTTTTCATTGAATTAAACTCAACATTGAATCATTCAGAATATATTTATTAAATTGCAGTTAAATGTGTAGAAACATGCTTTCTTTGATTTAGTTAGAAATGACTTAATTACCAAGTTCTAATGACGATTAATATATTGGTCATTGCTTCGGAAAATGTAAATTTGTAATTCTTTTTAATTGAATTTAAAAACACTCCGAGTAGAGCATTTTTCCTCATTTTTTAGAAATATCCATAAAATCTTATCACAGCAATCCTTTATATTTAATGATACTGTAAATATATTTTAGTCACTGTCATACTTATTTCAATGCAAAATTAATTGTATCTAACTTTACAGTGAACGATAGGTTAGTAATAAAGTTTAAAATAACAGGCTCATTTCCGATAGCTACACATCAGAACTGTTGTTCTGTTGGTAAATTTCGAACAAGTAATTTGCCAAGAAACTGCAGTGAAAATAGCTAGTGTAATTTGAAAATGTATGGGTTTATCTAGCCCAAAAGCAATGCAATTCGCGAAGGAAATACTAATTACAACATTGAAATACGAAAACTTTTGTAATAAATTCCGTGACTAAAGCTATCATACGATTCTAAATAACTCGTTTAAAAGGGTTCATAAGCCACAGATAACTTAGGAAACATGCAACAGATATTTAATCTTGATACGTTTCTATCTAGATAGTTTTAAATAACACAGCATTGCGTATCTAATCTTTTCCATTTTGTTACGTGTTGTGTATTGCTTGAAATATTGAATATTGTAGAAAAATTATGCAAAACATTGTGCAGATATATTTTTTCAAACCATTCATTATGTAATTTTGTTTTTAGAAAATACAGTTGCATTTGTATTAAATGATTCTTTACTATTAAATGATACTCAATACAGGGTAATTCCTAAAGTCCATTTCTCCTTAAATAACTAGTAATTATAAACTATGAATTTGGTGTCTAGGTACAGTAAAACATGTATTCTCTGCACGATAAAGCACATGTCAGTGCCCCCTAGTGGTTAATTACAGAATTATATAACTCTCTTGAAACTACTGGCGATACGACTAAAAGGTCAATGAAAAAGCTGTAGAGTATCAACCATTTATTAAAAAAGCCAATAATTAGTTCCGTGTAAATGCGAAATTATCCGATATTAATAAGATATATATTGTTTAAAAAAACTGCAGAGGATAAATTAATTTTACTATAGTGTAAACGGCCTGTTTTGCAAATAAAAATGTTTTGCCTAAGTTCTAAAAACTGATCTTATTTGAAATAAAAAAGTAACACACGGTTCGTTTTTAACACTTTCCAACCTAGTTGAAAAGTGTTTATGAATTCGGTTTGTCTGTCTGTCTGCCGTCTGTCTGTCTGTCTATCTTTCTCTGCGTACTCTAACTCACGTAAATATGCTTGGATCATCATGCAATTGATATATGTTATTGAGGCTTACTGTGTCATGTTCGGTATTGAAAATGAAGTGTGTAGCACTTATAGTTTTTTTTACAGGGACACTCAAAAGAATCCCGTTACATTGCAGTTTAAATTAATGATGTTACTCAGTTTCAAACATATTGAAATTGATATATATCATTGAGGTGCACTACAAGAGACTAATTATAGAATGTGATGTGCATAGCACTTATAGTTGCTTTACAGGGATGCTCAAAATAATTCCGTTACTCTACGGTCTATGAAGAAAAATCATTTGTAGTTTATTTTAAAATTATTTCACTATTTCAAACAATTCGAAATTTATATATATCACTAAGGAGGAATACAAGAGGCTTACTGTAGAATATTGTGTGTATAGCTTTCATCGTTCATTTACAGGGGCACACAAAAGAATTCGGTTAAAGTACTGCTTATTAATAATAATTGCTGGGAATGCTTTTTCAGTTGCTGAACGCGTTTTTAAATTTAACTCATTTTTTGTATATTACTTGGTGTGTATAAATTGTATAGATGGTATACAGGGCAGCACAAAAGTTCTCGAGTACATTGCCGTTTATTGTCAGTAATTGCAGAATGGAAATTTTAAACCGTGCTACGCGTTTCCTAACTGAACTAAAATTTAGCATTCTATTTAGTATATATAGAAATTTATAGCTATTATACAGGGCTGCACAAAAAATTTCGGATATTTTTCCGAATATTGTTGGTAATTCCTGAAATTGGATTTTGAAATATTCTATACGTTTTCAAAATTGTATAATTAGATATCATCTTACACCTTACGGTAAATATTTGCAAAATTATTTCGGTAATTATAGAGCGGAGTTTATAGAGTTATTCAGTCGGATTTATAGAGCGAGTGTTACATAATCAATGCTTGACGCATGATTTCTCGTTCTTGTTTTAATTGCTTTTACTACGTTAAGATAGAATGATATGCCAAAATAATTTTTTCAGGATTTACGATAGCAACGGGACCATTCTTAGTGCATTTGTCTCCCGAAATAGAGTTTATTCACTAATGATTCATTTGGGAAGTTGTAAAATTTAAAGTGTTCCACCATTTTATATAAAAAAATCAAAATAAAGTATCGTACAGTCAACATTGCTTTGTGACCAAAATCTCCATGTTAGTGAAAAATGACCCCTATTCCTGGCCGAAAATAATTCTGTTCACTACTTATTTGAAGCCAAAAGGAATTAACGGATCTACTTGTATAACACTTATTATTTAAAAAGATTAAAAAACCTAATGTTAAGTTCTCAAATATGCAATAAATATTTAATATTGTTCAATTTAAAAAGACACTTTTAAATAGCAAAGAACTGCTTTTCTAATCTGTTGTAAGGTCAATCGGGTTTATTATGAGACAAAATTCTCAACTTTTCATACTCACTTTTGATCTGTTGACTCTAGTAGTCCTCCCCCAAAATACACTGTAATTCGTGTTTTTGTTTCCTTTATCTGTGTTTATGGATTACAAAATACTGCATGTCATAAAAAAAGGCTAAAATAATTTAAACCCTTGTCTCATATTAGCTTCACAGAATGGGGCTAATATGAGACAGCTGTGGGCTAAAGCGACACATTATTTTTTGGTGATTGTAAGGACTAAGAAATTGAGAGGACTGTAACAAAATATCCCGGGACCTAATTTTTCAGCACTATCTTTCGTTATTTTTCTATCATTTTGCCTAAATGTTTGGACATCTTCCATGCGTCCATTAGAATACTGATTAAATAAATCCCTGTAAAATACTGTGCCTTAACCATTTTAGTGCCATACATACTTTACCAATATATGCTAAAAATGCCAGTAAAAAAGCGCATTTTTATAGATAATTAATATGAACAAGAGAAATATTAAACATTTCCGTTACAATACACCAATATCCATAATTTTTTCAACATTCTCTTCAGAAGATTTTATAATATGATAATAAAAACACAGAGCGAGAGCAGCGCGACGGCGCTCCTTGGCACTAAAAGGGTTAATAAATTTTGAAATCGTAATTTGGGAGTAAAAAAACTAAGAAACCTATCTGCAACGCTTAAACTATATTTTACAGTAAATTTACAGTGCTACTACATCTGTTATTGAAAAAGAAGAATTCAAAAACGTAGTCTGCGATCTTAACTCATTGAGTTAAGATGAGTTAGTTATTATTTATTAATTGTTCATTATTATTATACAGCCAAGACCATTCAAGTAGTTTTCTTGATATTTAATGTAGTTTTAGGGAAAGGCAAGAGAGGAACAATATATATAATATCCGCTGCAAACATTTCATCTTCTTTATTCAATAAATCAGTCCTTAGATCGACCGTTAGAATACCTCAAACACAGGACTATTACCTCACCTTCGTCTTCATCTGCTACGTTTTTGAGAGAAATGAATTTATAGCGAGTAGACTTTCTAATTCTACGTTTAATGTCAGCTAAAAGAAAAGTTCCTTATTTAAAATTATCTTTAAATATGGATGTGTCGTAAACAACTGGATCAATTTCTTCCCATGTGGCATTTGCAATTAAATCTCTCACTAATTCTTTATCACTAACTTGTAGAGAAAGCAATTATTCACTTCATGTTATGTTTCCTTTGAGCAATTTATAAATAAATGTATTTTCTTTTATTTTTTTATTAGGTGTTTTTAATTTTATAAATACTTCTTTTTCCAATGTAGTCTACCGGTATCTCATCTACTATTTGGGTAATAATTTATTTGCTTTTGCAATACTCTGCATCTTTCATATGTATAGTTTTCAACACTTGTATATTCTTTCCTCTTATAGTAACATAATTTAATTTGTCTTTCATGTGAGTTTTTCTCTTGTTTTACTTCACTTCTTTTGCTCTTTTCATTCACTGTACTTGCTAAGGGATTTAAGTTATTTTGATTTTGACTTTTCTTCTTATGGCAGATTTTTCTTAATTTTTCTGCCTCACGTAACTAATCTTCACTTGTAACCACTTTTGTACTTGCATTTATTCTTTTATTTTCTCATTTGCTGCAACAATTTTATTTATTAACTAAGAAATTGACCAATCTTTGATCGCAGGAGTTAAGATATGAGTGGCAGAATGTGAACTGGTTTGCATTGGCATAGATTTATAGCAGAAAAACGATCTATCAATTTGAAGATTTTCATCTAAACAGCGTAATGATTCAGAATTGAATGTCCCTTTTTCATTCATCTAAAATACTTTGTGGATGAACTCTAATACTTCAATTTTGGTTTGTAATTACGCTCCATTTTCAATGTTCAATTCATTTAGCTTGGGGTGTAAAACTAAGTTATAAAATGAACTAGCTAGCGCTTCATATCATTCAATTAAAAATCTATCACAAACATGGAGGAATATACTATATTTATCTTTGTAGAAAAAGGAAAAAATAACTGGCATATGAAAACAAAAAAGACAATCAAAGATTAATATATTCTGCTTTTATTTGTGGAGGATATTTCAAGCCATGTGATAGAAAAGTACAGGGTGTTTTTTTTTTTAAACTGACGCTATTCAGAGCCGCCGGTAGATCGTTCTAATAACTGGATTGACACAAAATTTTGTGAATGGACTAAGAAAACCATGGGAAAAAAAGATTCCATAAAAAAAAAAATTAGTTTCAATCACCACCGATAGGGGGAAATGTGGCGCTGTGGTAATTTATGCAACTGAGAATTAGCATAAAATACGGGCAATAAATGGAAATGCAAATTTTTACTTACGCAAGCGACAGTAGCGCCAATAGTTTAAGTTATAAATGCATGCGAAAAACACCGAGAAACAATTTCAGCTCAGGTTGAAAATGAATCTCACGTTACTGCAGCGCGCGTTACTTGTGAAGTTCTATTATTGTAACCAGTGCAATGCACCAGCCGCTCTTCGTTTACTTAGAACACGCCATAAACTGCGCAAAGGACCTTTATCCGTTAATGTATTGAAAGCAATGATTCTGAAATTCGAAGAAACCGGCTCGCTTGCAGTTCGGTCAGGCAGAGGACGTAAACCGGTGGGAGAAAAAGTGATAATGGATGTTTCAACTGCGATCAACGAAAGGGAAAGTGTAAATGATGAATAAAACATGACATTTTATCCAAATTATTAATTTTGTCTGTTTCTGATGTTTTTTTTCAATGTACAGCGCCACATTTCCCCCTATCGGCGGTGATTGGAACTATTTTTTTTTGTTGGAATCTTTTTTCCCATTGTTTTCTTAGTCCATTCACAAAATTTTGTGTCAATCCAGTTATTAGAACGAGCTACAGGCGGCTCTGAATAGCGTCAGTTTAAAAAAAAACACCCTGTACATTACAATCCCCAAGCACTGTCTCATATTAGCCCCATACACTGTCTCATATTAGATCCATACACTGTCTCACAGTAACCCCCTAAGTTTGATTGTTTGTACCTCAGGATACGTTAAACATACTCTAAATTTTAAAAGATAAAAATATTCACCGTGTCATCCTGAATAATGACCTATTAGAATAATTTACCTAAGTTTTTATTTAAGTGTTGCACGTTAAAAGTTTTTTTTTTCATGTATACCGCTGACCAGGCCCCTACCTGCCCGGCATGAGTGCCTAGCTTAAAGAGTTAGTACCTGGACGCGGGGCGATATTCGCTTTATTACAGCATGGCTGTGATCCACCTTACAAGAGCCTTGTAGGCATCGCTCTAGTGGTTTGCTACAGTTTTCTTCGTTTGCCGCTTCATGGTGTCTGACAGAAAAGTTTTTCTTATAAAAAAATAAGATTATTTAATGTATATATTTTTGGATTTTTCTTTTTAAATTTTTAGTGAATTGGTAATTTATATAAGTAAAAGATGTATTGCTTACAAAATAATCACAAAGCCAATTTCGTTACTACAAAAATTGATACCATTTTTGTGTCTTAATTAGCCCCTTTTTCGGGGTGTCTCATATTAGCCCAGAATGACCCTACGTTATTTTCAGAATTCAGCTATTTCTGTGATTGTTATTATATTTTGGAGAAATATCAAAATGTGTAATTCTTTTAAAGCGTTGAGTAAGTTCTCTTAAATTTACAAGAGTTATAGTTTAATCTGCATACGAAATCATAGTGCTTTATAAGTGATGCAAGATAAGAAGTAACAACGTTTTATTTTGTAAAAATGCACATTTATTAATTTTTCTGATAAAAATCACGCATACAAACCATATGTTTATAAGAAATAACTTTAATTTGCTATTTAAATTTACACTGTAAATATCTAGGCTGTTAGAATATGTAGACTATTTTTAACTATAGACTGGTGAAATGTGGAAATTTGAAAAATATTTATATATAAATCTTCCATACTGTAAATCTTTAAAAAACTTTTATATTTCAACTTAAATTCAAGGTTTTCAAACAATTGAAGAATATCGAGTAATATGTGAAGCATAAACTATCAGAAAACAGAAGAAAAAGAAGGGATATAAAAGATAAATCTTAAGCCGGATTAAAAGGAAAACTTATATGTAATTCAGGAACATTGTATATGGTATTTTTCTTAAATACGTTTTTTGTGGTTGAGTTCGGTTTTTCTGTATAATATGACACTAAGAAACAAGATAAGTATTTAATACTATTGTTAAAAAAAGAATTTCGAATCTTAAATTTCAAAAGAACATACTTTATCGACAAAAAGTGTCAAATAAAAATGTTATAAATGTAACACTCATTCATATATTAGATGCGTTAAATATATTAAATACATTTAAATCAATCTTTTTTTAGCACTTTCCAACATATTTGAAAAGTGTGTATGAATTCAGTTTGTCTGTCTGTTTGCCATCTCTGTCTGTACGTGCTCTAACTCGAGTAAATATACTTGGATTGTCATGCAATTGATGTATGGCATGTTTACTATAGCATGCTGGGTATTGATAATGAAGTGTGTAGCACTTATAATTCCTTTACAGGGACACTTAAAAGAATTCCGTTTCATTACGGTCTATGAAGAAAAAAATTTTTTGGTTTATTTTGGTTTGTATTGGTTTGTTACACTTTTTAAAACATATTGAAATTGATATATATCACTGAGGTGCGCTACGAAAGGCTTAGAATGGAGTATAGTGTGCATAGCACTTATAGTTCCTTTACATCGAAACTCAAAATAATTTAGTTACATTATGATTTATGGCGGTAAAAACGTTTGTTGTTCTTTTTAATAATGTTTCACTATTTAAAACATATTGAAAGTAAAATATATCACGGATTTGCATTATAAGAGGCTTACTTATTATATTCTGTGTAAAGCCTTCATTGTTCATTTACAGTTACACACAAATGAATTCGGTTACAACACTTCCTATGAACAATAATTGCTGGCAGTGCGTTTTCAGTGCGGTACGCGTTTCTAAATTTAAAGCTTTCGCTATTATACTTCGTGTGTATAAATTCTACAGACAATATACAGGGCAGCAAAAAAAAAAAAAAATTCGAGTACATTTCCGTTTATTGACGGAAATTTCAGAAGGAGAATTTAAAACTGTGCTGTGTGTCTCATAATTGAACTAAATTTTAGCATTCTATGTAAGTATATGTACAAATCTATGGATCATATACAGGGCTGCACAAAATAATTCTAATTTTTTTTTCACTATTGTTGATAATTCCTGTAATTGGGTTTTTAATTATGCGTTTTCCAAAATGTTTACTAGTACTTAGACATCATCTTGCGCCTTATTAAACAATAAAGATTTGTAAAAGTACTTTGAAAGTGTTGGAAAATATTGCATAGTCTATGCTTGATGCATGATTTTTCGTTATTCTTTATTTTTACACTCTTTTTACGTTTGTAATTTGTTATCTTATTTACAACTTTAAATACTGAAAATTTTATTCAGCTATGATTTTTTTGTTTATGCATATTAGACCAAATTTCAGGCGGCATTCTTAATACCTAAGTAAGACCTTCAAACAAGAAAAGTGTGAAAAAATATTCAGTGCACCACTTTGCTAACTCTCCCTCTTAGACGCCCGGTTACATTTTTTTTAATATAAGCTATAGAAAAATAGAGGCGTATAGAAAATTTTATTTGTATTTTAAATCGTTTACTGCCTCTTGTAAAAGAAATGCCATATCTAAAATATATACTTGATTTCAATACATTTTGTAATTGAAAGTACGTTTCTACACTGTTAAAAATTTGCAGCAAACTTTCCACTCATTTGATCGTTTTTGTAGAAAACGGTAACATAACCGTGATTTAACTATATTCTGACCGTATTATTGCTCATTTTATGGTCAGAATGTAGTTAAATTACGGTTATGTAACCGTTTTCTACGAAAACGGTCAAATGACTGGACAGTCTGCTGCAAATTTTTAACAGCGGTTTATCTATGGTTTAGGAGTTAATAACCATAATCTCTATTTTTAAACACCCCCTTATATACTTTAATAAATTTGTTTCTTTCAAAAATTATAAAAAAAAATTAACGTAATTAATGCGTAATATAAGGAATTCATTCTTATTACAGTCTTTCAATATTTGTCATTTTTTTAATATACGTTCATACAGTTAATGTTCGCACATGTTTAAAGTCATGCGTTACTTCAAATAAATATCAGCTTCAAAGTGGCCGAATATCTCATTTGGAAACCTCTTTTTTTTTTTTTTTTTTTTTTTTTTTTTTTTAACAATTGATGGGAATTGTTTTCTTTCAGTGAAAAAACTTCTAAATTGCGTTTCTTTTTAAAAAATTGATTTTTCTTTTCTAAGTGATGTATGTATGGCAGCGATTTAAAGAAATAAAATAAAAACAATTGCATGAAAAACATGGATGACATTTTATTTTGTAGAGCAGTACTTGGAGAATGTTAAAAAGTAACACGAGGAAATTTTAAAAAGAAAAATTAAGTACAGCGAAATATTATGATGCATTTCTTTAATTCATCTACAAGTTATTTTAAACGAAAGCTATATGATTTATAAGTAGTGTTATACGTCTCTGAAGACGTTAGAAAAAGATGTAATAAAGAAAAGAAGCATAAAATATTTTTTTTTTTTTGAAGTCGAATTATTTTTTGTATTTTCACAGTTAATGTTGTTTTTCAGAATATCCGTGTTTCAAAATCTAAAATAAAATGTGAAAATGAGACAAATTCTTACAATCTATCGTTTTTGTAACTTCAATTATTTAAATCTGCAGGAGTAATTAATTCGTGCAGAGAAGGCAGTTTCCGTGAAGGCAAATATAAATTGAAATTCACATATTCTTCACAAATAAAACTATAAACAAATCATTCCCTGAAGTAACATAAACTGTTTAAATTTTTGTTTTGACAGAAAATGTTTTGACATAGGTTTGCAATTCACTTTGATTCTAACAATTCAAAGTATCTTAAGCTAAAGAATTGAGATGTTAGTTCTTTTGGCATTTCTTTTAAAAAAACATTTTGAAGCTACATTTGCGCAAAAGACTCAATGCGTACAACAAGTTTTTGTTCGTAAATGTCAAATCATAAAATACATTAAAAAATATGCATTGTAAACAAATCCTTAAAAATATTATAATTGTACTGACACACCAGTACAATTTCGTACTTCTTCAAAAACAAATCCAATGAAAAATAAATCGTAACTGTGTTAGAAACTAGCGAATATGGATTAGAGAATATTCTTGACACATAACAGAGCTAAAAGTCTATTTGATTTGTCCTTTTGACTAAGCAAACATATTCCGTAAAATATGGATATTGTACTACAAACCCAATTGCAGTATAATTTTCAATATTATTTCAATATTGCTTTTTCAAAAATAAATCTAATGAAACTTAATTTGTAAAAGTGTTAGAAACTAGCGAATATGGATTATAGAATATCCTTTACAGATAACAGCGCTAAAAATCTAATTGAATTGTCCTTTTGACTAAGGAAACATATTCCGTAAAATGTGGATATTGTACTGCAAACCCAATGGCCAGTATTGTTTTCAATATTTGTGCAGATTTTTTATTAGTGAGAAGTAATTAATTATATAAAGGGCGATTCCACGGTCACGTTTGTGACAATTAGATTAAATTTACAAGAATATTTTGCAATTATGAAATTTATTTAAGATAAAAACTTGTTAAATTAACATTTGTAATTGATTTTACAAACATGTTTTATTTAACATTTATTTAAAATATTTTAACACAATATATCTGTCACGTATAGGACACTGTTGGACAGGACATTTCAAATGTTTTGCTTCTAACAAGAAATCCTCTGAATCTACTATGTGTATGCATCTGTAATTTCTTTTTAAATACTATATACTTTGATTCCTTTCTAACTATCCATTATGATGCTATTTGTATATTGATGCTAATTTTGTAAAAAAATAATTTTCTTAATAGATGTCACGTGCAGGACATTCGTGTCATGTGTGGAACAATGCGTGAATTTCTGATTTTAAGAAAAAATAAATAAATTGCTTATTAATTGACAAAATCATTCAACATTCATTGAACAAAATCTCTAGCATGAAGAAACAACTATAAAATACAAACATTATACTACTTTAAACCAAAGTTTCAAGAATAGAAATTGTATGAAAAAACACAATTTCAACAAATGAATAAAAATAAAGTATTAATGGCAAAAGCTACACTAAAAATTGGCCCACTAAAAAAAATCTAAAGATTATCTTAAAAAAAATATCTGTAGAAAATCTGTAGGTATTTGGCCCACTTTTTTTCAAATCTTCAAAATGTCTGCGAAATGTCTTTAAAAAATCTGCAGATTTTTTAAAGGTAAAGTTAAATTTGCAAAATGTCTTCAGATTTCTGTAGAATTTCTGAAGAAAGTGGTACTTTCTTAAGATAATCTTCAGATTATTTTTAGTGGGGGTTTCGTTGTTTTGTTTCAGAAGTTGAATACATATATATATATATATATATATATATATATATATTGAAATTTATAATAGCTTCTACTGTTAGCAGCAATAGGTGCAGAAACAACTTTACTATTTCTTCATGTTTATGCGCAATTTTATCTCCATGGGGGAATAAGAACCTCGGATTTTTTATTCTTCCATTACATTTACAAAAAAGTACCATTATCTTTTTAGTAATTTCTCCTGGATAGAGCATCTTTTCATAATTTACAATAACTCATTTTCCACAGTTTAATCTTCATTGGAAATTAATGTTGTTGAATTTTTAGATTCAAATGGAAAAGTTTATTTCGATAGTCAGTGAATTTGACAATCTCTGTTTCTTCTCATTGGCTGTATGATATGAAAGCTTGAATTTCCTTTGATTTCAGTTACATTTTTCAAGGATTTTCTTTACGAATGTTTTCTTCAATCTCATCTTTTCCAATATAGAATATCTTCGTGTTTTGTGAAAGCTGGACTGCTAAGTCAGAAAAATCTTAGGCAGATTGAACTGTGTGCATTTCACTATTACTGATCATCTTTTGCCGCATAAGTTTTTTTATATTACCATCCACACCATCAACTATTCCTTCTCCATGAGAAGTAGCACAGAATTACAAATGGTATTTTCCTACATGCTTTTATTAACTATGCAAAACAGCTTTGCCATGTATTTATTTTTAAATTCAGAGGATGGTCTATCAGTCATTATAATTAATTTTTCTGGATTATTTTTGTCCAACTGGAAAATTGTTTGATAAAGAAATTCAGTAGAAACAAAAATAGTATAAATGTCTTTATTTGTCGTGTCTGAGCATATAAGATAACTCTGACAGTTATCATTGAAATAAAGCTGCAGTAGTGAATATAAGCACACTTGCCTGAAACCACAAAATACTCCGTACTTCATTCTGATACTCGCTGGAAAATGGCATTACAAAGTCAATTTTCAAAATTCTTATATGCTTTTCTTTTTATCTTTCTCAAATTTTATGTGTTAGATTCTTTTAATATTTTCACGATTTTGAAATTACAACTATATCTGAAATGAAAAAAGTTGATTCTGACACATTCAAATTACCTTAAGATTTCAAAGTGTTTTCTTTTGTCATTAAAAATAATATGAAGCTCTACATTTCATAATATGTAATATTCACAAAAAATTATTTCTATCAGTGTCTTAAATTAAATGAAGTTGCTTCTAATAAGTTCAAAGTATCTATGGGTAAAGAATTCAAAATATTCTTTTTTGTTATTTTTTCAAAAATTTTAAAGCTCTTAGTTTGGTAGTACATAATTTTCATAATCGAAAATAATTTAAATCACTTAAAATGTATTCCTTAAACGTATTATATCTGAAATTAAATAAAATTGATTCTAATACTTTTAGAGAACCTTAGGCTAAAAAATTCAAAAGCTTTTTTTTTTTTTGACATTCTTAAAAAAAAATTTAAACCGTACATTTCATATTACGTAATTTGCATAATCAAAAAAGATCTAAGTCGCCAAAAATGTGTCTTCAAATGTATTCTATATCATATATTAAATAATGTTGATTCTAACACTTCCAAAGTATCTTAGGCTTAAGAATTCAAAGGCTATTTCTTTTGTCACTTCTTTCAATGTAAAAAATCGAAGTTGCATTTACACGAAAGTCTCCCACGGCTGAAACCAATCAATTTTTTTTTCGAAATGTTCCTTTCTCAGGAGAATCATTTTTTTTTTACTTTCTCCAGTTATTTTCTTATATATATATATATATATATATATATATATATATATATATATATATATATATATATATTCTCCCTATCTCTGCAATAAACCTCGCAGAAATGAGAAAAGCACTGAAGCCCTGAAATTCCTCCGCAGTAGTTTCTTCTGATCTAACAATGAAAACTTTTTAGACTTCGAAATTTAATGTTACCTTTGAGCATTTTTCTTTGCGAAAACTAGAGGTAGGGGCTAGGTAAGTACCTTTATTTTTATATTATATGCTTTTATTAGAGAAAAGAGTTTAGTCGAGAAGTGTAAACTGGTTCTATTTTACAGTCAATACAGAAAAGTAACATTTTCAAACAGTCAATGCCAAAAAATTCAAATTTTAATTTAGAGACTGCAAATAATATTTCATTTATTTTACAATCAAACTATTTTTTTAGATTCGTCAAGTGCTTAGAGTAAGATGATACACTTTTTTATGGAAACACATGGACATAAATTGATTATTTTAGTTACAACATTTATGGTAAAAAAGTTTTTTAAAAATGGTCATCTTAGTGAAAATTATTTTTTTGTGAATTTGGAACTATACGATACATAAAAAAATATGAAATAACGAATCTATAAATATAAGTTTTTATTTTCAGGCTGTAAAAAAAATTTCGAAATTTGCTAAAAGTCCATAGAAAACACAAATCTGAACGTATTAAGATATATATTTAAAATTAGGTACTTTCCATAATCAGAAATGATTCTTCACCAAAATTGATTATCTTCTTCTATAACAAATATTAAATAAATTTGATTGTAAAACTTTCAACGTACCTTATGCTAAAGAATTTTTGTCTCTTCTTTGAATAAAAAAAAATAAGCCCCGTTTACACGAAAGTCTCTCAAGGCTGAAATAATTCAATTTGTTTTTTAAATGTTGCTTTCTCAGGAAAATATTTTTTCACTTTATCCAGTTATTTTGTCTATATTCTCTCTATCTCTGATATAACCCTCGCAGAAATGAAAAAGTATTAAAGCCTTAAAACTCCTCATCAGTATTTTCTTCTAATCTGACAACAAAACCAGTATCTAATTACGAAACTTCAAAATTTATTGAAACATTAGAGCTTTTTTTTTTTTTTTTTTTTTTTTTTTTTTCAAAAACTAGAAATAAAGGGTAGATAAATATATTTATTTTTATACTATGAGCTTTTACAAAAGAAAAAGAAAACATTTGGTTGAAAGAACTATAACTGATAAGTGTGTTTTACAGTCAATATAGAAAATTAAAATTTTCAAATAGGCAATACCGAAAAATTTAAATTTTGGTTTTGAAGTAAAGACGATATTGCGTGTAATTTAGAGTCCTTTTTTAAAACTAGTATTTGTTTTTGCTTTTCAAAATACATAAAGTAAGGCGATCAATATTTCATGGAAATTCGGGGAAAGCAATGATTTTTATTTTTGTTTTAAAAAGTATAATAAAGTAATTTAACATTGACTAAGCTGAAAGTGAATTTTGTCAGTTTTCTGTGACATTAAATAGCGTTGATATTTAGAACTACAAATAATATTGCGTTTATTTTACAATCATTATTAAAAAAACTTTTAGATTTTCTAAGTACGTAAGATAAGACGATGTATTTAAAAAAACATAAAAAAAGGAACACATAGATATATTTTTTCCCGACTTTAAAAATGTTTTCGAAATTACTAAAATTACATACAGATTACAATTATGAATGTTCTCGGGTATAGTATATATTATTAGATAATTTCCATAATTAAAAAATACAATTTAATTCACTAAAAATGGATTACCTTCTCATATTTTGTATATTAAATAAAGTTCATTCTAACATTTTCAAAGTATGTTAAGCCAAAGAATTCAAAGGTTATTTCTTTTGTCACTTCTTTCAATAATAAAAATCGAAGCTGCATTTACACGGGAGTCTCTCAGAGCTGAAACCAATCAAATTTTTTTTCTGGAGATGTTCTTTTCCCAGGAGAATCATTTTTTACTTTCTCCAGTTATTTTTCCTATATTCTCCCTATCTCTGCAATAACCCTCACAGAAATGAAAAAAGTATTGGAGCCCTGAAATTCCTCAGCAGTAGTTTCTTCTCATTTTACAACGAAAACTTTTTAGACTTCGAAATTGAATGTTACCTTTGAGTATTTTGCTCTGCAAAAACTTGAGGTAGGGGCTAGGTAAATACTTTTATTTTTATATTATGTGTTTTTACTACAGAAAAGTAAAAGTTTTGGTCAAGAACTATAAGTGATAATGAGTTAATTTTATATTCATGGTTGTTATAATGCACCCGTGAGCCCTAGATCCGATTGAGATGAGAGATTTTACAAATTAACCTATATTTACTTTCAGATGCAGAAATATATAACTATGTTGTAGTTAAAAAATTGTAATTTGTTCTTATTCATATTATATTTCTATCAATATTCTGGAAAATCATTGCTAATTATATAAATTTAAATCAAACGTGATAACGACACCAGGGCTCTCAGCGTTCCTAATTTTTTCTACATTTTCCCACCACTATTTTAAAACCAAATTATTCGTGCTAGATTCCTTAAACATCTGCAATAGACATACACCACAAAGTTTACTGCTTTATAATAGTGGTAGCAAAAGTAGAAAATTTAGAAACGCTGTGAAGTTTGGCAATATAGTAGGTAATTCTAGAAAAAAATCATTTTACACTGAGACTGTTTAAGAGACACCCATGGAACCGAACGATTGTGTCGTTTTAAACGGGCTGAATAAATGACGGGCTTTGACGTTACAAATAAATACATCTGCATTTGTCTCTAGATTTTACTCATCCGTGGTAAAAATCAAAGTAACATAAATGACATTTCAATACAGACCTTTTTTAAATTTTATAATGAATTTGTTATTATCGTGGAACTCCAAAGGCACAGTTGTTTTTTGTGAAGTCCCTGGTGAAAAACACTGCTCTGGATGGCTGAATAGAAAATTAAATTACAGTTAATTAAGTTGGTGTAATGAGGTGTAATGTGCAATATAATTAATGAAATGCGCATAATCAATTGTTATTGTTGTATTAATTAACTGATAAATATGAAATAGTTACGTGTTCATTGTGTTCCAAATTTTTACGAACATGAAAGGGAAGGACCAAAGAGTAAAACAAAATATTACTACGATATATGTTACCAATATTGCTCATATATCGTTACTAAATATTTGAATTATGTATTTATAATCTGAATATTTAGCTATTATTTTAATATTCTACTTACTAAACATGCCAATATATTACAGCTTTGGATTAAATATGGAAAATGTTTTTTTCCTATATATTTCAAATAAACATATCGGTGCAATATGTTCATGGTGACACATTTTTGCTAAAGTTAAGCCAATATACCACTATAATTGATTTTCTATTATTTATTTAACATTTTTTTTAACTGGACAGTCCATGACATTAATAATAATAACTGTATCTTTAGATCAGTATGCCTTTTGTGTTCCTTTACATAATATTTCAAGTAATTTTTTTTTCCTTTTCTTAGCTTATGTTTTCAACTTTTCTTTATATCATCTAAACCAACCGAAACATTACTCCATAAATTTATGCTTACAAGCATAAATGTACTTTACCACAATCTTATCAACAACCGAAAATTGTCAATATATTAAAAAATATAAACAAACTGGTGAAATATAAACATTATTTGGCAATATTTGCTAAACTTAAGCTTATATATCACCAAATAAATTTACTATTATGAGTTTAATATTGCTATTTATCGTATGTTTTAATTAGTATAAAAAATTGGTTATACTGATAACAAAAACCTTACTTTTATATCAACATATTTATTTTCGGCACAGATGTCATATACGTTGGCGCGATTTTCCCGTCCGCCAATGTGGCGAAAACTTTGTTTTTGAATATTAGTTACAAATAGCATGCAATAATAGCACGTGATTTTTTATTTCAATATAAAAATAAAATAACGTAATAAATGAAATAGCTTCTATTATTTTAAAAGGAAATTAAATAAATAAATGGTAGTTTGATATAAATAAATATTGATATACGTAATAAAAATAATTTATGGAATTAAAATAAAAAATAAAAATAAATAAACAACAATTCATTAAAAAAGGAAACAACAGTTGAACCAATAAATAAACAGTTATAAACAATAAACATAATAATAAATATAATAATAAATATAAATATCACAATAAATCGTAAATATTAACACTTATAGCAATGTAAGTTTTAACAAAGTTTTCGCCAAATTACCGGGGGAAATTAATCGCACGAACCCGGTGCGTATATGACATCTGTGCCTTATTTTCATTTACATAACTATTCAAAGTAAACTTATTCTCTGTTTAGCGCGTTTTTCAGCTTTCTAGTATAATACCTGAAATTTGATCTACCAAAACTTTATTCCATACACTTTCCGAATTTTTTCATTTAAACCTAAATATACTCTACGTCACTCTTACTCAAAATTATCAACAGCAATATAATATTTCAAAAATATCAACACATTGGTGAAATATATACATTATTGCTGCAATATTTTGCTAAAATTACTCCAATTTATCTCAACACTAATTTTCATTCAACTCAGGAGGGAAATTAGATCGAAATTAGGAACAAATAGGAATGCCCATTTCCATTTGTATCTAAAAAATCAGTTATACCAATAACAGAAACTCTACAAATTATACTTTTATATCAATATGACATTTATGTTCCTTTACATAATGTTTCAAAGTAAATTTATTCTCTGCTTGGCTTATGTTTTCAGCTTTCCACTATATTAGCTGAAATCTAATCTACCAAAACCTTATTCCATACACTTTCACAAAAAGTGCTTACAAACATAAATGTACTCTCCCTCAATCTTATCAACAGCACATTACGCCGTTTCCTCTTCAGTAGTCGCAAACAATATAAAGAAATGAAAGAGAAAATAAAACGTATTTTATTCTTTTCTCGACTAAATATTATGAAACTTGTTTTAGTGGCAGCTGGTTATACGTGTGTACTGCTACACATAAAGGGAAAATAGCTTCGAGATGTTTTCCCATTTGCTTTGGGATGTTCTAAATTAGCCTTTTTTAATGATCTTTTAAGGTACATCGATTAATATAATGTCATCAAATTACGAGAGCAAATTTCCTTAATCTATTTGGTAAAGTTTTTTTAAAGTTAAAAAGTGAGCGAAAAATAGTTATATATTTTATAATGATTATCTATTCCGCATGATAATAAAACAAATGTCATAAAACTCATCAAACTTAGTATCATTAAGTGAAATTTGTTTTCTTTCGTTTTGTTTTACAGAGTTCATTCAACCAGGGTGTATTACCATTTGAAAATGAACTATGAGAATTGATCACAAATTTCTCAATGAACTGTCAAAGTAAAAATAAATCAGATGAAATACTTATTAAAAATATACTTAAAATGGTGCTGAAATGAAACAGACATATGTATAATATATTATAACATACTTTATTCCCTCTCATTTCAGCACCATTTTAAGTATTTTTTTAATAAGTATTTTGTCTGTTTTAACTACAAGGTGAGTTTATCATTCTACTTTAAATTCTTTTTGAATTTTTTCTGTTAAAAATTAATCACTTATGCATTGATACTGTAGAAAAAGTAAAGTGAAATTAATCTTGGCACCCCTAATTTATATCACAACGCCTATGGCGAGGGAAACTTTAGCGTAAAATTGTGCTTTTTTCTGAAATATTAATAATATTCTGCATAAAAGTAAAGTAAATGTAACAAAATTCAATTAACTTAAATATTAATAAATGTCAGAAAATAACAGTTTCCTTTTACAATATTTATTGTACTACAGTTTATTGCCATTTGAAAATGAGTTATTAAAACAGATCAGAAATTTCTTACGAACTATTAAAATAAAGAGTAATTTTAATTATTGTATAGCTTCCAATCTTTCTGATAGTGGAAAAATTTGCCTTATTTGATCCTGAATTTTTTGGGATTAAAAATGTAAATTTTTCTGTTCAAAATTAGTGGTAGGATAGAAAGCATAACAGTTGGCAGATATGCGATTGTTCAGTCGAACAGATGGAACATTACGAAACAGATGGATTCTGCATCATAATTTAATAGGGGAAGAATTCGTATAAATTAAAATAATAAAAAATAATAAACACTAACATTAAAAGAATTGTTTTCACTAAAGAAATTGCCAGAGTACGGTATTTTTTAGCAATAATTTTTTTTCTAAGTTGACGATCGGGTTGAAATTTTCGCTGTGAAATTTGTGGTCATTGTAGTAAAAAATTTCTAAAAACAATCATCGCCGTTTCTATCTTTAGAAATTTCATTGGCAACATTCGCTCTGTAATTTTTTCTATATACCAAATTGATTATTATATCATATAAGGGATCCACCGAGCTTCTTATTGTTCTTTTATAATCACCATCTTGCGCATACTTTCGAAAGATGCAGTGCAGTTGGGGCTCTCTGTCGATGACATTTTTAACTACAACTTTTCTTTAGCCATTTAAAAAACCGCATCCCGAAAATGCTTTTAGTACAATGCTTTTTTCTGTATAATTATTTTTCTTTTTTTATGTATTTTGAAAATTTTACGGCATTTTTGCCTGTTTTTTACTTCTAGCTGCAAGCATACTCTATGCTTAATTTTCAAGTATAAAGTTAATTAGATTTCATTCATAAATTTAATATATCTAAATATAAGAAAGTGAAAACGCAATTGGGTAAAAAAATATTTTTTTTCACTAATTACGAGCCTAGACGTCGTATATTACCAAGTTATGCATTTTTAGTATTTTATTATTATTATTATTATTATAAAATTTATCTCGAATTCTTATATGCGCTAATTAAAAATAATGATTTAAATAAATTTAAGATTTTTTTTTTTATTCAAAGGGATGCATTCATCTTTTTCTATTTGTGTATATTCTTAAAAGTAAATCTACACCTCTACACGTTTTAAATAAACTATAACATAATGTATGCATGCACACAAATAAGGTAAGATTTTCTTTGTAATCTAATAAAATTTGTTTAAAGAGAATAAATATTGTTGATCCATCAAAATTCCGTTTCGACCAGAAACAGAAAATTTTGTTTAGTCAAACAAATTTTTGTAGGATCAAAAATGATAAATCAAAAATTTTCATGACACAGCAAAAAAATTGTTTTGCTGAACAATTTTTTTCTCTTTAAACATAGTCCATTACAAATTTTGCTATACCAATAATATTTTTTAGAGTGGTTAATTTCAAGAATAACGATGAATCGGGGAATTACTCTAACAATGAAAGAAACAAAAATGTTGAAATCTAAATCGTACTACGAATCTATTCTATTAAGGATATTTGTAACAATAATCTTTTAACTTGATTTTATAACAATAATAATAATATACAAAAAATTCCTTTTTATAGGGCATTGTAAAATCTTAAGAAAGTGTGATTTCTTACCAAATATTACAAACAATCACGAAAATGAAACAGCGAAAAATTAAAAAGTTTCTAATCTTATATTTATTATTTTTGTAGCCATAAATATTTTATTATTTGTTACAATATTATCTTGCTTTTTTTAAATAAATTCTTTCTCAGTTTTTGTATTAATTGGATTTTCAATAGCTTTCGGATTTGATACATTAATAGTTATTTTAGTAAGATATGTAATAATATATTAGTGTTTACGTTGGGTTTGTTTTGACTTTGAGACATTTTATGCGCACATTCCTGCGCACTGCCCCCTTTTCCTAGCACAGTCAGCCTGCGAGCTCAACGGAGAATAGAATTGTTGTGTGCAGGTCTGTAAGATATATTCCTGAGTAGAATATAACAAGCCATGCGGTGATCAGGCGAATATCGCTCCGCGGCCAAGTACTAACTCGTCAAGCTAGGCACTGATGCCCGAGAGGTAGGGGCCTGGTCAGCGGTATACAAAAAATATTATGTTTATATATCAAGTGTTCGTCCAATAAAAGTATTATATCAAGATCTACGATTCTAAGTGAATATAAGTTACATGAAATGGAATTTAAAAAAACTGTTTTAAATGTAAATAAAGATTTCTAGAAAATGCTTTTAAAAATGTTGCTTTTCCCACTAAATTTAATCTTGACGTTCTCTCTATAGCGCCTAGACGACTGTCAAAATCCATATATAAAAAAACTGTACTTCATGAAGGTTTTTTAATAGCGCTTCTCAAAATTTAAATGGGAAATCAAAATTTTTAAATTCTACAGGATAGAATATTTATATAAGACTTTTTCTATTTATATGTTTACGTGTTTAATTATAACTTAATATAAAAAAAAAACACCCACATTCTTCATATTCTATCAAAAGGGTTTTAAAATAATCTCTTTTCAGTCTCATTTCTTTATATTGTTTACCGCATATCCGTTCTGTTTGATTAATTTCGGTGATAACGATAAATCACCATAAATAAAAATTAATGAACGTTAAAATTTGTATCATATTAATGTTGTAAAATTCAATTAAAGAATTATTTAGAAACATTTGCTTCAACAGTAATATTTAAACTGGTTCTAAAGCTTTATAACAAAGAAATCTATTATAATTATTCTGAACTTTTTTCTTTTTTTAAATTTAAAACATAAATAAATTTTTTAAAATCTTATATATGCCCATACAAAAAAAGAAAAATAAGAAAATAATATTAATATAGAAACATATAACAAGGTTAATTTTATGGATAAAGAAGAATCAAAGAATTATTGTAAAAATTAGTGATGCACGTTGAAATGTGCATTATTTTAGTGTTCTGTAATACTACAAAAACGCATTTATAAATATGCGCAACAGAGAGGTTTTAAATTAGTTTCGAATATTTATAAACATAAAAATATATACAAATAAATTGTTGAATTTTGGTAATACAGCAGTATCCCACTGATCCGTGCACATCTTGTCCGAAAGTCCGGATAATCAGAAACGTAATTTATTTGAATATTTAAGAAAAACAAATAATGTAATTATTGTTAAAGTACAGAAATAATACCATAACTAGTAATAAACACTAGTAATAAAAACTAAAAATATGTTTTAACATACGTATTATTGTAATCATTAAAAATATATACAGAATGGTCATTAAAAAAAAACTTGCTGATATATCAGCCCCTACCCCTAGCAACCGTACTGGTCAAGGAAATCGGATGTCCTTTCTTATGTGGGTATTCTATGTCATGGGCTAAAGAATGGTATAAAGAAAAACAAAATAGAGCTATCGGCAATTACGGTTACAGTGACAAAAATGCAAAAATTTTAAATGTTAAAACCCAATTTTTTCATCGCAAAATGATCTTGACTAAATAATTTTTACTAAGGACTTTTAACTCCATTCAGGGGGGAAATCATGAATGTAGTTTTAAAAAAACTAGTTTTAATAGTCAGTGGAATTGGCGACATAAAACAAACGCACAGAAAAACCGCTAAAAAACAAATACGCCCCCATAGATGATGGAATTAGCGGGGTTCTGCTGTATTCCTTTTCAATTTTTAAAAGACAAATAGAAGTTCCCTGATTCTACAGGATTTAATTTATAATTTACGTAAACTTTTTTCTATTAGTATATTTAAGTACTAAAGTATAATACAGTATTACAAAATCCTACATTCATGATATTCTATCGGAAGAATATAAAAGCATTTTATTTTCTGTCTCGTTTCTGTATTATTTCCAGCTTACTCAAGAGGAAATGTCGTAATGCATTTTTAAGATTGAGTGCGAGTACATTTATGTTTGTAAGCACTTTTCTGTAAGAGTATAGAATAAGATTTTAGTTGATTAGATTACAGCGAATACTATAAGTTAAGCAGAAAATAAGCTTACTTAAAGCAAAAGAATTTTATTGTCCATTTTTTAGCTATTTATTTATTTATTTTATTTATTTATTTATTTAATATTTTTTTTTTTTTCAGATAAAACCATTTTAGTCTATCTATATAAATACACAATTGTATTTTTCTAATCTTTAAATAAACGTTTATTAAGACAAAGTGTGAGACAAAGGGATATAATAAATTATAAGCAATTCGATAAACCTGAAAAATCACTTAATCGTTTCAAAATTTTAGGACAGTATGTCAACAACATAAAGGCATTTATATTTAGGAATTATAAAGCATATAATATCATTTTTTAAGAAGCAGTGACATAAGATTGGAAATATATTCAACGAAATTCAGGTATTGTTTAACCGTTCGGTTTAACCACATTATTTATAATAAAATGCCAATATTTCCAGAATATTAATGCTATGTTACGAGTTCATCCAATACGAAAGTGACTTTTCTCTATCATTGGTATGTTATAAATACATCTAGTACGATTTCGACTTTGCCATGCTATTGGTATTATGTCTTGGGAAAAATTGGAACCCAATAAATGAAAATCCAATAAATACAAAATCAATGCAATAGTATCCAAATATTATTCATAATAATATATTTCCGCAATATTAATGTTCTTTTATAAATACATCCAATAATAAATCAATTTTCTACAGCACTGGGAATTTTTCTCGCATCGTAATATTAGGACAATTATTCAATATGTCACCAACATAAATTATTCATATTTAGTAATATATAACATATATTTAACATGTATGTTATACTATGTATGTATTATATTACTTAAATATATATGTTATTATATAACATATATACGATTACAATTATGTAATAACATGTATTCCAAAAATATATATGTTACTATATGACATATATATATATTACGAAAGAATGTCTATCAACTGTTTGAGATGCAATGATATAACTTTGGAAGGGTATTCGATAAAACACCGATAGTGTTGGGACATTTCATTAGACCAAATTATTTTTAATAAAATTTCATTATTTCTACAATATATATACGTACTAATATTATAAATACATATTATAGGAAATTTAATTTTCAAACCTTTAATATATTATAAATACATATTGTAGGAAATTTAATTTTCAAACCTTTAATATATTATAAATACATATAATAGGAAACTCAATTTTCAAACCTTTAATATATTATAAATACATACAGTACAAATTTTATTTTGCCGTATCATTAGTATTTTATCCAAGTATTCCCAATGCAAATTCGATAAATAAAAAATCGATGCAACTATACACAAATATTAATCACAGTAACGTATTTCTAGAATTATAAATACATCCAATAAGAAATGGATTTTTCTTGATTGTTGGTATTTGTTCTAGGCATATCCATTAAGTACGCATTCGATACAATAACAACCTAATATTTTTCATAATACGACTTTAATATTTCTGATATATTGGTACATACACAGTCTATAAGTACTTGATTCGTAGAATTGTTTTTTTTATCCAGATATTCGCATTGAAAAATCGCTTAATTCTATATTGATGCAATTATAGACCAATATTATTTATTACCATTTATTTGAATAATTATTATTTTCTGAATTTATTCCTACAGATTTCTTAGAAATTATGTTATAATGAAGCAGAATAAGGGAATAAATTATATTAAAATAATAATGAAAGTAAATGCACATAAAAATAAAGCTTATGTTTTGTTTATTAAAATATTTTCAATATAAATATTTAAACAGGAATGTAACTATTTTAATTAAATGTAAAATTTATTTAAAGTACCTTGAAAATTTGAAAATTATCTGACTCGAACAAGAATATCTTTATATTTTATATTTCACGGATATATGAAATCTAATATTTATCTGTAGGAATAAATTCAGAAAATAATAATTATATATAGATAAACCCAAAGTACAAACAATATTATTTTATATATTCGAAGACAAATATAAATTAAATTACGCATAGATAATATTTCTATCAAGTACTTATTATAGCAGTTATTTTATGTTATTCCCAGGAAAATATCGAGTTTTGCTTACCTAAGTAAAGTATAAGCCACTTTATCCTAGACATGCTTTTAGTTGCAATTATTCCTTTTCAGTACGTTCTTAAATGATATTTCGGTCGATCATTTGAGACATTAAGGAATAATGTATAATTTGATTTTGCTGTCAAAGCAGATCGATTATTTCTGATAAAAGATACCTTCCGAGGCTGATGCGAATATATATTTTAATAACAATAAGCATCTGGTAACTGAAACTGCCTGAATTCTAATAAGCATAATTTTTAACTAGTGTATTTCCGGTATGTTCGTGTGCATTCTTACTGTTAAATTTTGTTTGTTACAATAGTAAGATTCACATCAAATATAAAATATCACCTTTTCATAGTTCGAGTTTAATTAGATTAAGTAATAATGTTTAATAATTATTCATAATCTTCCTATTTCTCGTGTTTGACCAGATTAAGGAATAATGTATAGATTTTTATCTATGATCGTTCATAATGTCATTTTTAACATAATTATTCTTTGTACTACCTATTTTCACAGACATTATTTTATTTTTAACAACATAAACAAGCAGTGTACATGTCTGAAAGTCTTAAAAAATAGCCTTAAAACTTTACAAAACTTGTCAATCTTAAACAAGTTCACTAGTCAAATTAGCCAATTGTAATAATTTAAACTACGCATTACAGAGGGAAGCCATAGTAATATGTACATCAAATTCAGAAACATGCAATGATATGGCCCACGCCAAAATAGATTACAGATGGCGCCATATGTTATTAAGTAAAAGCAAAATGGGGGGTTTGAACAGACTGACTGACGAAGCATAAAACATAACATCAGTGGCTGAAGATGCCTGAGAGCAACAGGTGAAAATATTTTTACTCTTTTACAATTTTTAACAGATTGACTAGTTTTGTGTACTTTTAAGAATATTTTAAAGACTTTTAGACATGTATACTGCTTGTTTATGTGGTTAAAAATAAAATAATATCTGTGAAAATAGGTAGTACAAAGAATTATTAGGAATAATGTATAATTGAGGAATGAAGGCATAATGTTTAGTAATTTTAATATTTTTGGCACTTTAACTATCAATTAATGTATATTAAGTGTATATTACTACATGAAATTAATTAATAAGTTATACAATTATAGCATTAATATGTATTGTATAATTTTATTTCGTTGAGAAAATCAATCGATTATTTCTAATAAAGGGTATGATCCGAGACAAATGGAAGTATTTGCTTTCAAAGGAGTAACTATCTGGTAACTGAAACCGCCTGATTGCAAATAAGCTTAATATTTTTACTGGAGTTTTTATGGCATATTAATCTATATTATTACACTTAATGTATAAGTATCTAATAGTGAGATGCATACAAAACTCCAAAAAGCAACTTTTCGTTAATCGTGTTTGATCAAATTATGGATTAATATATCTTTAAGAAATAAAGGAAGGACGTTTAATTCAAGAATGGTGAATTAATTTATAATTAAGAAGTGAGGGAATAGTCTATAATTATTCTATTGTTACAAAGATATAACATAACTACGACACCCGAAAAATCAATGGGTTTCCTTTGTTTTTTCGAAACCTATACTTCGGAATGAATATTGGTATGAAGATACTTATTATATTATTTAAGGTTATTATTTAATGTCATCAACATATTTATTTTATTATTGAACATCCAAATATTGGCGATTGAAATGTGGCAACATGTTGACACCAAAAAGTTAGCTTGCAGCATAACCTAAAAAAAAAATTCATCGAATCGCCTCTAAATTTTAACCACATATTCTCACGCCTTTTCTCTGGAGAGGTACACAAGATTATTACAATTGATAAATTATTTTTATTTCTAAAAAATGTAAAAAGACAAATTTTTATACGACAAATCGTGCCCATTTTTAACATGTTTGCCAATTTTATAAATATCAACTTATTTAAATGATCCTATGCACTCCTCTGACAAACTTTACGTCGATTAACAGAGAACGATCATTTTAAACCATTTTAAGTAAATTTGAAAACCCAATTTGGACAAAATATTTTTAATCTACGTTAAAATTTGTGCACTGATGCAAAATTTCAAATCATCTGGAACAAAAGTCTCGGATTTACAATTTTCCAACGTTTTTATTATCTAATGTTAAATTATTTTATATTCTTTTATTTATATTTTCTAAAATAATAATAATCTGACCAGACTGGTTGTTTGTATTCACGCTTTGCTTAAAGATCCAAACAAAAATATCTTATTTTTGTAAGTCACATAATTTTGTTAGACGTAATATGAATTTTTAAATCATATTAAAAATATATCAATTATAATCTATAAACAAATTATTGCTTTTGACTTATAAATGATTCTTATACGCTTATGCAAATTTTTGCCCCCCCCCCCTCCGATTTAAAATAAGCATCACAATATGGGCTTGAAGAATTATGCATGAGATATACTCAATAATCTCTATAAATATCAAATTCCCAATTTGTAGAGAAACTCGGAGTTAATAACCATCAATATAATTAATCGTAGAAACATCGTGAATTTTTGTGTGCAGCCTAATTGAAGGTTGTAAAATTTTTTATTAAACATCTACTCAAAAATAATTAAATTTTTCTTAAAACAAAGTATGCGTGTTTTTCAAATTTGAGATTTAAATACTCAAAACTATTATAAGACGAGATAATACTAAAATTGAATGCATCTTTACAAAAACTATTAAATCTACTCAAAAATGAGTACTTTTGGAAAAAACTAACGGGCGCGAGGTTTTATTTAATTGGAGACTTAAATTATCGGAGCTTTTATAAGCCGACATAGTTCTCAAAAGAGTGTGCATTTGTCTTATTTTTAAGTAAACTATATACTCAAAAATGAGACCCTAAACATTCTGGGAGGTTTTTTGAACAGTATAGTGTTATTCACTGCTTTTAACAATTTCTTCACACACATATTAAAAACTTCGTTTCATGAACAGACATCTTAATGGTAAAATTTTTTATGTGTGTGTGTGTGTACATTTTCTACTTACACACGCTTTTTTTCTTAAATATTTCACATTTCCAGGGATTCAAATCTGAGTTTTTTGGCAACAGCGCAATTCCTAATTCTCGCTTTTTGTCTCTCATCAGTTTTCTTGTGCACTTTTAATATACTCAACATTTCATTTGAAAGTATAACGGATGATTCACTCTTTAAAAAAAGTTATAGTTTAAAAAGCTTTTAAATGTAATTAAATGGTGTTTTAAATGTAATTAATGGTAATATTCAATGGTTGTACTACACTAGACAGAGGTTAAATCCGAAATAAGATATAACATTTTTAAAGGTAAAATAAATTATTCGGATTTTTTGTTATATTTATTTGTATTTAATATGCATTTAATATTTTATGTTCTGCTCTGAAGTACCTTTTTAACACTTTCCAACATAGTTGAAAAGTGATTATTGCTTCGGTTTGTTTGTCGTCTACCGTCTGTCCGTGCTCTCTAACTCTTGTAAATATACTCGGATTGCCCTGGAATTTTTGTATGTGATTGGCACTTACTATAGCATAATCCCTATTGAAAATGAAATGTGTAGCATTTATACTTTATAGACACTGTACATAAACTGTAAATGCTACACACTTTTCACTGCCCCTGTACATTGTACACAGGCAGTCAAATGTGTTCAGTTACATTACGGTAAATGGGAAATAACCGTCACCGCGACCACTGTTTCCTTAGAAATCCTTATTTTTGCATCGCTACTCTGGTTTATTTAATTACTTCTGTGAAGAATTGATGCAATAAACCAGTGAACCAACCAACCCAAGAGAATAAAAGCGTATTTTTAATGAGAGTGCTTTGTGCATTTTAATTAATATTTCAAAAAGTATTTAAAATATTAAAATTCTGAAGTAATGTTGCACCAGGAGAGGGTTTGGACTACCTAAATCTAAATTTCCAGCCTTCTAGGTGTGCTAAATTTTTCTAGCCATCGCCAACAGACACACACACAGAGCGAAACTTTCTTTTATTAGTATAGATAACCCGGCTAGTAAATTTTACGATAAATGTGATTTTTTTAATTGTTCTCAAATTAGGCACCGAATCTATAAAAAGGTCATTGCTATTCCTTAATTCTTTAATTCTCATCCGAATAGAACCGAAATCTCTAATTTCCAATGCAGTTTGTGTGCATTTAAGGAAATTTTAATAGCACGGCGTTCTTTTAAGTATTCATATTAATTAATTATTTCACGATTTATTTCTGTTCTGATGTAGTTAATATTAGTTATGTTGAGTTATATTTGTTTTACACAGTCAAAAAAAAAATATTTAAAATTTTCGCCAATATGGCTCTAAACTAGAAAAACGGGAATATATTCAATATATAAAAGGGTGGATCAATTAAAAACGGAACAATGGCGATAATTTTTTTTTACTTTTGTATGAGTGTGGTGAAACTTTGCGTGGTGGTATGGCAGGAAGTAAGGAAGGTAACCCCTACTGAGGAAATAAACTTGCCCTAGGTAGTCATACAGAAGCACGTGATATGTGCTGGCAGTGGGCCAACACATATCACTGGACACATATCACTGGACAGTACCGTCCAGCCGCCAGATCAGTTATTGTTGTTATTCATCTGGAACAACGGAGTGTTTGCAAATAAAATACAGCAACACAGTGTTATTCTTATTTAGTTAGAAGGAGTTGGATTCGTGAAATGCATCGGTGAGTCTGAATAAAGACAGTGTACGGAGAGCATCCACTGCCATTGACTCGTTTGCAGGACGGACACAAAGGCGGTGATCGGGTGAAGTTTCGGTGGACAGTGTTGGAATACAAACCGTATATCCCAGATCTTTTGCAATGTGACTTTCCCATCTTTGGTCTATAGAAAAAAGCCTTGAAGTGTCTCCGCTTTGTACTCGGACAGAGAAGTCATAGACAATGTTCGAAATTGGTTCCGATTTGAGCTGAAAGACTTCTATGAGCAATGTATTCACCACTTGGTGAAACAGTCGGGCACGTTCTTGTGTAGCTTTGGCGATAATGTTTGAAATAAACTCTGCAATTTCATTCTGCGGCTTCTGTTCGTTTGATGTGATCCACCCAAATATATCTAACGAGGATCCAGAAGAATCAGTTGACGATATACATTTATATATTTGTAAGAATGAAAATACAAAATGGCTTAAAATAGTCAAAAATGAAACATTTTACATTATCAAAGTTTTTGGTAGCATAAAACTACTTGTAAGACTATTATCATTACTATTATTATTATTATTGAAAAATATATCAGATAAAAAGGGATACATTTTGATAAAATATATAATATATATTCTTTGTTATCTTTGTCTTCTTGCAATAAATATTGCTCGATATATATTTTTCTGAAATACTCTTAATTTTAAATCATTAATAAATTGGTACCTTCTTTAATAATTGGTTAAAAAATTCGCTTAATAATTGGTTTAACAAATGTTTAATTAACTTGCTTAATATTTCTTTCTTTAGACGTATATTTCTGGATTTTTTGTCTGCATGCAGATATTAGTAACATTTAATTTTCTCCGTTGATATGTATAATGGCTTATATAACTCATCAAATAAAATTTCTTGCATTTGGTAATAGCACGTGTGTCGAAACACGCGTGTCTTAAAAAGTACAAAGCGCGTCCGTTCGGGAGGAAATATATATCATACCCAATGAAATGTTAAACTAAAAACAATGAAGTGTAAAATGTACCTTTCTTTCCGGTTTTTAGATTTTAATATTTTATAGACGAATATATGTTTTATGAATTGTGAAATAGATAAATGCTTCTTCATGAAACTTCAACTTTCATTACGTTATATATATATATATATATATATTTGTTTTGCTTACATAAAATATTTGTCTATTTACAATGCATTTTAGCTTTTTGAAATATTTTTATATTTTGATAGAATTGTTTTAACTCTAGTATTAATACATGTTTTCTGCATCATATTACTCTTTCTTTCATTATTAAGTTAGAAATATAACTTACAAAATAAAATAGAATTATATGATATAAAACTTTAAAATAATAGTAGACAAGGGTTATATTTTATGCCATTGTGAAGTTTTCTTTATTTCAATATTTTAGGCAAATACGCTATGCTAACTAAAAAGGAAGAAAATTCGAATGTATTTTCTATAAATTAGTTTAACTCTCTGTATTTTATCATTTGTAACATAAACATCTGCGTCTCAATAATGCAATGTATTTATCTTGAGTAAATAGTCAAATGTATTCAAGAATTTTGAAAAACAAACTTTTCTGGAGAACAAGTAAACTTTAAAGTAGTTTAGAAATCTATGTTTGATTAAATTTTAGAATATATTTTAATGCAGAAGTTAAAGGATAAATACAATGCAGAACTAGTATATTTATCCTTTTGTAGGACATAATTTAACTTGTTTCACTTGTGTATATAGTTCATACATTTCGTCTACTTTTTAAGAAAACTTTATTGATAACAATGCAAAAACATTTAAGCATTATGACAAAAAAAATTCTGTATTTCAGTACAGAGTCATACGTCAGTTAAGGAAATAAATAGTTCATTCTAATATATTATTCTTAGAAATTCATTTTTTTTTTAAATCAAATGCTGCTAATTCTTAAAATGCACATATTTTCTTCAAATTTTATGTATACATATATATATCATAGTAACCAACCTTTCGTTTTCATTTAGGTCAAAGAAACATATTTTTAACTGAAATTTTTCATTAAGGGGACGGGATTCGGTACGAAAACATTTCTTTTGTAAATAAAACCTATATTAAATTTTTTGGACCATGTTTCAATAAAACAAAATAATTACAGATAATAAAATGCCTTAAATTGTTAATACATTATTTTTTAATTGATTTATTTTTTAATGTAACAATTATAAAACTCATTCTTCTTTTCCAGTTTTGTTGTTTCAATCTAAATTTTCTTATATTATAGTCAGCGTACTTTGTCCTACAAACGTAAGTATCTGATTTTTTATACAAAAAGTATCAGAAGAAAATGATTAGTAATATTAGGTATATGGAATAAACCTATGAAAATCGCAGTTTCTTTTTAAACAAAAATTCCAAAGATATAAAAACAATCGATGCTTAGTTATCTCTCATAGAATCTAAAGATACTTTTAAAATTTTTCAGACAATGTGCTAAATTATTTTGGAAGCCTTAGCATTTTGATTAAATAGAAAATAGGAAAACATACGAGCTGAGAAAAATGAATTTAAACAATTCATTTACACAGAAAGATATATTAAACGAGATACGTAAAATTAAATATATATCCTTTACTCTTTATCAGATCGTCAAGAAATCTTGAAACAATGTTCTAGAGATTTTGAGATTCATTTCAGGAAAAAAATCTGAAATTTGACAGTTTTGTCACTGTCAAAGTGAGAGATACTGACCCCTTAATAAAATGAATCATGTTTTACGTGTCAGTCATTTTATTTCATTAAACAAAAGAAAATTCTGGTTGAAAATATGTTTATTCGGCTTGTAAGAACTTCAGTATTTTTTTTCTGTTTACATTGATCGCTTTTGACAGTTAGATTGTAGGATTAGAGGGGCATGTAGATAACTATACGTTTTGCAACTATGTGTGTCATTCCTGTAAAAAAGATGAACTTCACAGGCCATAGAGAGTTTGATAACGTGACAAATGTGCTCCAGTATACAAATATCATCCTGCAAAGGTAAAAATTATATAGATTTCTCAAATGGTATAAACATTATATTAAGCTTCTCCTAAAACTATTTAGGAGACCATCTCTTGTACATGTCGCTGTATCTCAAAAAGTCAAACAATTGTGAATGTCTCCGAAATGTAATACCTCGAGAAATAGACGTCGTATAAAAAAACAAAAGAATACGCGTCGAATATTTTTTAAAGCTATTTAATGGTGCCAAAATTAGTCATCTCCACCCCCCATAGGAGGCGGAGGGGGCAAATTTGAAATTTCAAATGGGAACCTCCATTTGTTCGCAGATTTGAATTCTACGGAAAAAAAGACATTGCTTTTTATATACTAGTTTTATTAGGGATATTTGAAAAGTACGGTTTACAAGGCCAAACCCTACGACACTGAGGAGCTGAAAGAGAGAATACGCAATGTTTCCAATTTAATAATATCAAAGATATTGGAAAATTGCCACACTGTCAAGCGCACGGTGTTAGTCAATTTGAAAATCTTACGGCAAGTGCTTCAAAGAGTGCTCAGTGAGAGGCGAGGGGGACTCACTTTAAACAAGCACCCCAAATGGAATAGAAAACTAGTACATCATTATTCTTGGGTTACGCTTTAAAAGCAGTGATTTTCCTTGAGTTTCCGGAGACTAATTACTTTGAGTGAAGTAATCAGAATAATGGAAAAACATTCTTTTCCCTCAGATGTAAAGTGTTTTTTTTTTTTTGGAGACTTTCTCAATATTTTAACTTTTTAGTGATTACAGTGCCATCTGCAAAAGATTTATTAAAACTTTATGGATAAAATTAATCTATTTTGTTCCGTAGAATCCGAATCTGCAAAAAAATAAAAATTAATGGGAGTTCCCATTTTAAATTTCAAAGTTGCGCCTTCCTCCACAACTCTATGAGGGGTGTGGTGGAGGTGCCTATGTTTGGCATAATTAAATAGCTTTCAAAAATATTCGTCATGTATTTTTTTGTTTATTTATACGACGTGTATTTATCGAGACATTCCACTCCAGAGAGATTCACAATAGTTTGACTTTTTAGCGATTACAGCGCCATCTACAAAAGATTTCTAAAAAAATTATTTATAAAATTAATGGATTTTGTTCCGTAGAATCCGAATCTGCCAAAACAAAATGGGGGGTCCCATTCAAAATTTTAAAGTTTCCCCTTCCTCGAACACATAATGAGGGGGATGGTGGGGGTGCCTAATTTTGGAACCATTAAATAGCTTTTAAAAAATATTCCACGCATATTTTTTTTTGTTTTTTTAAACGACGTCTATTTCTCGAGATATTACAATCCTGAGACGTTCACAATAGTTTGATTTTTTGCGATTACAGCGCCCTCTACAAAATATTTTTTTAAAGTTTATGGATAAAATTAAGGTATTTTGTTCCGTATAATCAGAATCTTAAAAAAAATGGGGGGTTTTATATGAAATTTCAAAGTTGCCCCTATGGGGGCTGCCTAATTTTCGCACCATTAAACAGCTTTAAAAAATATTCGACGTATTTTTTTTTGCTTGTCGAATATTACATCGTTCCGGGACTTTTTATTCACTTGATATAATAAATAATTGGAAACGTTTAAATATCATATTATTTCAATACTTCATACTAAAAAAACACGGAAATATTGTATCAGATTTTAATTTGTGCCTTTCTTTATTATGGATGCGCAGCTATTGTAGTATCAGAACGAAGCAAATACTGTTATAATTTTTTTAAATATTTTTTATACATGCTAGTAAGTATTAGTAAATATAAAAATTGTCAAAAAATTAGAAATAAAGTTTTGATTCAATGCCATAACAGGATATCTTTGCCTCGTTAAAAATTTCCAACAAGTATCATCTACAAACTTAGTTTCATTCACAGTGACACTTTCTGGAAATATCATTTATTTGAAATGGTAGACAAGATCTGAAAAAAAAGACACTGAAGAAATAAATCCAATGAAAGAAACGTAGTAAAATCACCGCACATTTGGAAGCTGACTTGAGTAGAATAACAATGAAGTTCACTGTACGACGGAAGGCTGTCTCCTCAGAATGTGAAAGTAAGGATCCTGAAGAGAAACTTTAGTGTAGAAGAAAGTCATTAAATCCGATAAAGTCGGTTAATGTTTCACTGTAACATTTTGACATTACTATATTACACATAAGTTTTATACTTTAAAGAAGATTTGTTGTAACCCGATAGAAATAATATGTATATATACACTGGAAAAATTACTTTTAGTGAACTCTCTTCTGATATAATACAATCGATTTGAAATAATTCAAAAAGCTGTATTAAACCAACTTATCTTAAACTAACAAAAAGTTATTTTCTGAAAGAAAAAAAAAATATGCACAATATTTTTTATGAAATGTATTTAATTTTTAGTTCGAGTAATTTTTCTGTAATATAATTTAAAATTCATCATTAAAACATACGTTTCACAGTACGCAGCATTTCACATTACAATCCGCTGTAACATTTTTAATTGACTGGATTGCACATTAGTTTTACACGTTTAAGAATATTTGTCGGTTTATTTATTCGAATAATGTATACGCGTATGTCAAAAATTATTTTTAGGGAACTAGCTTCTGATAGTTTCATTGTATATTCAAACGTCCTAAAAAAAGTTAGTTTTTGTTAACAGAAAAATATTGTGTGGTTTTGTAAAAATGTATTTTAAATTTAGTTTAAATTAAATCCAATAAATTGGTTAATATTTCACAAAATTGGTTAATATTTCCCAGCAACATTTTTAACTAACTGTACTGCATGCCAGTTTTATAGTTTAGAGAGTAATTGTAGGATCTTAATAGGTAATATATATATATATATATATATATATATATATAAAGGAAAAATCAAATATGAAATACTTTGAATGTCTTATGGAATCTTCAGAGGAGCATGATAAGAATAATTCATAGTAAAGTTACGTTATTTTATCAAATATTGCCAGCATTATGCCTAAAAATGACAATATTAAGCTCTTTATAACATATCGAAAAACCAAAATAAGGTAAAACACAAGAGATCGAATATATATATATATATATATATATATATATATATATATATATATATATATATATATATATATATATATATATATCCTCTTGAGACCCAAACTCACATTTTTTGAGCAAATTTTACAATTTTTGAGATTTATGTTTCTTTTGAGTCTAGAAAGCAATGCATATTTTCATTTATATAAAAAAATTAAAAATACTTTGTTTTTTAGCATGTCCAATAGAATGGACATTGGGTCTTAGTCCTGTAAAAAACTTGCTATTGAATTAGATAAATCCATATGTAAAATTCTTAATATTTGAAAAGAAAAAAATGACACAAAATTGAATTCTACATAAAATAATGATGTAAAATTTAATTAGGCACCGAATAATAATAATAATAATAGTTTTAAAAAGTTCATTACCCGTAAAAAATAAATAGATGAACCTGAAATTCAGTAGTTTATAAATGTGCTTCTGCAAGTTAATTATTAATTATAGTTAAACGAATATACGAATACAACTTGCATTTCATGCGCACAACGTTATTTTATATTATAATACTTATCAACTAAGATAGGATCGCTACATAGGCTTAAAAAACAGATTTTTAAACAAAATACTCAAAAAACCGCATCAAGTTCTTATTTCTACAAACTCTTCTCTCATCAGAAGTGTGTTTTTTATCGTTTATACGTCACTTCTAAATATCGCATAAATTCAATTTTTGCATCATTAAATAGAAAAAGTGTACTTTAAATACGAAACTTGTTGATCAAAGTACTAATTTTCAAAATAATAATAATAATAATAATAATATTTTACATAATATTACTGATGACAACATGATAATGACAAGTACTAGTTTTTAATAATATTTTATTTTGTTTTTTAACTCTTCTCAACTCCAGTCATTTGTCTGTTAGAATAATGATAATGAGTGGCACAGCTACCACAATTGACAAGTAAATGCCAAGAAGAAATGTAAAAGAAATCAAAATGAGCTTATTTATAATCCTATACTGTTATCTTTAAATATATTGACTTTAAAATTTTGTTGTTATTTAAATATGATTAAATTTATTGATTCAATTATGAATAGCGTAGTAACAGAAAAATAATACCAAAAATAGTTACAATGAACAAGACTAACACATAATAAAAGCTTAATTCTAAGTATAGGCATTTACCAAATGCTGCAAAAAAATATTTGCCTAAATATATTTTTAACACTTTCCAACCTAGTTGAAAAGTGTTTATGACTTCGGAATTATTAGAATTCCGTTATATTACGGTCTATGGGGAAAAATCATTTGTGGTTTATTTTAATGATGTTACACAATTTCAAACACATTGTAATTGATATATATCACTGAGTCGTATTACAAGAAGCTTAATATGGAATATGGTGTGCATAGCACTTATAGTTACTTTACAGGGACAGTCAAAAGAATTTCGTTACATTACGTCTATGGAGAAAAATCGTTTGCGGTTTAATTAAATAATGTTTCACATTTTAAACGCATTGAAATTTATATATATCACTAAGGTGCATTACAAGAGGCTTACTACAGAATATGGTGTGTATAGCAGTTATCGTTCATTGACAGGGACACACAAAAGTATTCTCTACTGTCTGTTAACAATAATTCCTGGAAGTGCGTTTTAAGTTGCTGAACGCGATTTTAAATTTAACTCCCTTTTTGTCTGTTACTTGGTGTGTATAAATTCTGTATATCATGTACAGGGCAGCACAAAAATTCGTGAACACGTTTCCGTTTATTGACAGAAACTCCAGAAGGAGAATTTGAAACTGTGCTACGCGTTTCCTGACTAAACTAAAATTTAGCATCCTATGTAGTATATATACAAATCTATAAATCATATACACGGCTGAATAAAAGTATTCGGATATTTTTCCGAATATTGTATATGTTGGAAATATATGTTGGAAATTTCTGAAATTACGTTTTTAAATATGTTATGCGTTTTCCAAATTGTTTACTTAGATGTTATCTTTCAGTTTATTAAATTGTAAAATTATTTGGGAAGCGTTGGAAAGTGTTACATAATCTATACTTGACGCATGATTTTTCGTTCTTGTTTTTATTTATTTAAGAAAACATATTATCTACTTCTGTATCTATTATTTATTTCAATACTGTCTTGATTTTTAAGTAAAAACTAAGGCCTTTCTTCAGTATACAACAAGAGTCTAATATGAATAAAAACAACTGATGAAGACCCAACGTCCAATAGAATGGAGATCAATTTTATTTTGGTTTATTCTCTAAAATATACATTAAATTACTTAAACCACGATGTCATTTCATTGATACAACATTTAACATTAGATTTGTGTAGCATTAATATAAAAATACTTTAAAAAATATATATAAAATTTGAGTTAAAACTGTCTGCTTACCTTCAAAAGTCTTTGTCTTGTTCTCTGCCACTTTCAAATGATTAAAATACATATTTAGCTGCAATTTTTTAATGATTTTGGTACACAGATATCAGCACTAGACTAACTAGTACAATGGACAGCAAGTATTTACAAGTTCGAATTGAAATTAAGTATATATATATATATATATATATATATATATATACCAGCAATCGATATATATATATACATCGCAATATATATATACATCAATCGATAATATACCATAATGTAGTGGATACAACCCACCATAAAAACAAAGAGTACAAAAGATTAAACAAGATTTGAAATATTTTTCAAGCTGGTCCATTTCCCATCACCAGGAAACAGCAGAAAACTGAGAAAGACTTAGTCATGTACCAGGAAGAACGATAATAATAGAAAAAGAAATTGTGTAGTGCTGCCATCTATCATTAAATAAAAAAAGAAAAGCTGAAACTACAAACTGTCTTTAAAGGAAATTAAAGGAAGAATTATGCTCCAATGATCCTTATGAAAGTTACCTTTGTTAAAACATATGTAACTTTGTCAATATTCAAATTTAATTAATTTTTCAACCATAATTTCTCAGTAAAATAACAATAAGTAAATAGTAGAATTATTCTTCCCATGATCTTGATGAAAGTTACAAATCTCTTTTTAAAATTTTATATAAGAAATGACAATACTAAATCAAAAAGAAATTAAACTTTCACTACATCCAACAATATCATTGTAGTAGAATCTTTGCAGGGTCAAACGTTTTAAAAAAAATCTTTAGTTTTATTCCACACAAATACTTTATTTGCTAAAATATATAAAATACATTTTCTTAGTACACTTTCTTCACATCTTTCAAGAATTATAAGAAACTTTTGACCAGATTTAAGTTCTAACAAGAACACCTACTCAATAAAATACCCTATATAAAAATAAAAATTACACTTATTTTTCCAAATTATTTTAACTAATTTAATTATTTTTAAAACTGTATTTTAATATCATACCAAAAATTTTTTCTCAACTACTGAAGCATGTTTTCAGAGACAATTTTAGTATAATAACTTAAAAATATACTTAAAATCCAGAATTAACATGTTTTAAGAACATAATAATAAATTAATTTAGAGTAAATTAATAACATAAGAACAATAGTAATTAATCAGCAATTGTCTTATATTTTGAGACGATCACACATTATTATGGTATAAATTCAACTTCCTTAATTTAATACTAGAAATAGATTTTTCAAAACCAGATCTTAATAACATAACATTTAAAATAAACTATAAAATTAATAACTTTAAACTATAATAAACTCTATTAAAATAAAACCGTAACAATAATGTAAAAGATAACATAAACAAATAAAGAAAGTATTTAGATCAAATAACTATTTTCAGATCTATTTACTACGTCTCAGAATTTTTTTTTAACATTATGAATAATATTAAAAAATACTAATGTTAAAATATCAATCATTTTTTTAACATGCTTACACACATTGCAATTATGCGATAACTATTTATTCTCATTTTTGTTCAAATCCTCTGGAGTGGACATCAGGATGGGCAAGGGTTAATTTTTTGGTCGTTATCACATTTCACAGCATTGCACTATCCATGCGATATTGGAAGTATTGCACAAATAATAACACGGATCTTTCCGATTCAGATATATTAACACAGATCTTTCCGATCCTGTCAGACTTTTAATTGTACCATTTCATGACTTCGCTACAATATCCCAAGCTTTGGTTAAGATGAAGTGGTGATGAGCTCTGATAAACTGTAAACTGTTATACACTGCCATATCAATATAATTTATTATTCGTGGTGAGATCACAACCTGAGCACACTCGACCACTCATTGCGGCTAGTGTAATAAGCAATAATCCTCTTAAAACTTAAGATTTCTCATTGGCACACACATAATTATAACCAGTTACGAAAAAGCATATTTATTTAGTAGTTTACTCCATCACAATAAAGGACTCTCCGCCCTCTGATGGTGCGCAAAATCAAATCAACTGGGATCTGTGACATTATTGTCAAACAAAAAAGAGAAAAAAGTTAACTACAAAAGAATTTTAGCAGAATTCACTAGCCCACGGATGTCTACATTGTTTTAAATTACAAGAATCCACAGAAAAGTAGAATATCCAAGCTGGTGTAAACGTATATAAAAACTCGGGAGTAAGGCTACGAAAAGGAAACAATTAGAAAAAACGCAGAAAAACAGCGCGAAAAAAACCTTCTAAGATATTCTAGAAAACCGTAGGAAATCCGAGATAAAAACAAACGATAAAATTAAAGGGAAAATTTAGAAAGGCGATTTTGAAAAAGGAAGAAAATTACTGGAGGAATGACAAAAAGCAATAAAGACTCATAAAAAACAATTAGATTTATAAAGGGCAGAGGAGAAAAAGGGATTATAGAATTTAAAGACTACATGAAAAAATTAAATGGAATAGATTTTAAGATAGGCTAAATATATATATATATATCTTACGTATCTATATCACACACATATATATATAAAGTTATTCATAGTGAATTCATTCAGATGGTTTCATATGTCTTTGAAAAATTTAGAAATCTGAAAAAGAAAATACATTTTGAAGAGACAAAATATTGCAGATTACTTTGAATAAAAAGTATTGCATTTTTACTTCGAGCGATTGGACACTTTAATATAATTTTTAAAAATAGTTCTATTTATTAACTTATTACTTACAATTAATAAAATTTTTTGTTGTTTTATTTTACATTTCAATACTAATTTGTACTGTGAAATAAATGTAAGTTTTGTTTCAATGAAAATCAGAATATTTTTGCTCCATTTAAAATGTACAATTGATATCATATATGACAAGTTACCTTGGAATTACAAGGCTAACTGCCAAATTAAGCTGCAAAATGAGGATATCATTTTCTGATAGTAGTCTTCTCTTAAATTTCAATATATACACAAAAATGCATCCTTACTACTATTTCAAATCTTCTAACTACACTGTTGCCTATGGAGAAATGAAATTTTAATGTCATTTCTCAAAAAAAAATATTTAAAGCATCTAAAACTTTGTCATCCCAACTTACCGAGCTTTAGTAACATAAAAAGAATGAATAGAACGAAATGTTTTTTATTTTTAATATTATTTAAAAAGATATTGAAACATACAGCATTGTGAGCACTTTTTTAAAAGAATTTGTATATACAGTTACTGGTATCAGAAAAATACAACAGCGACTACAAAATGAAAAAAATATGAATCAATGGAGAGTTTTGATATATATAAAATGTACCAGTATCATATACAATTTCAGTTACAATCATTGGTTTACAATAAATAATTGACAATTGCTTAAAATGGTGGATGAGATCCGAAATTTTTTTGAAAAAATAAACCCAGTGAAAGAAACGTAATAAAATCACCGCACATTTGGAAGCTGACTAGACTGGAATAATAATGAATTTCACTCTACGATGGAAGGCTATCCACAGAATGTAAAAAGAGGAATTTTGAGAGTTAAAATTAGTACTAAAATAGGAGAAAGTCATTAAATACGATAAAATACTAACCGATTTTATTAGTTGCTTCATTGTAAGATTAAGGTAGGTGAGGCAAAGGATGCCATAGTTAAGTTTTGAGGATCATTTTTATAATTTTTTGGTTGGGTGTGTGTGGTTAAATTTTTGTTTGTAAAATTTTACACTTATTTCTAACGCATATAAAGTATACTTTTCTTTGTAAAATAAAATTGAATTAATTTTATAATACAATTTCAAAGTTGTAGATTATGGCCCTTCAACGCATACTGTTCCAAAGGTGGCTCATGTATTGAAATCACTTTTAAAATGTGAAAAAATACAAACTACATTGTCATTAAATACGTCTATTGTGCTCTGATGATCCTTTCTTCCTGTGATATATTTCGAGTTTTTTCTTTTTAATCTTCTTATCTTATGACACGAAAATACCTTGAAGAACTTTTTGTTCACGGTAGTTCAGGGATTTTCTTCGGGGAGTTACTGACTCCTTTTGAGTGATCTCTGGTGATAACAATAAATGATAATAAGTTTTTTCATCTATTTATGTAGATATTTTGAAAATCATCTTTACTACACTGTTTGCCGCATTTGTTTTCTAAGGTGGCCACCTTGGGAGCATGCATATGGTCTCCATTTGCACGACGTAAAAGTATTAAGCTTATACATTTCTGATAATTAAATTAAATGTAGTTAAATAGAAATAAATAAGCTTTCGGAAAACATATCATAACAAAATATTTTAAGAATTAAAATTCGTGTAAATTAAAATATCTTCTTACCTGGAAATTAGAACGACTACTTCTCAAAAGTGAAATCACTGCATAAAATTTCAGAAGATCAAGGAGATCTCTTTAAATTCTGTCACGTGCACTGTAGATACATAATGGACAATGCAGTAGCACCATTTGGTTATTAAAAATTAAATTAATTCTACTTTTGAGGAGGGGGCTAACTTTGGAACACTGACCACCTTTGGCTCACCCACCTTATGTCTTTACTGCATTCCACATTAGTATTACATTTTAAAGAATTTCTTTTAAGATGGAACCTCATATGATATATAAAGCATTCATGTTGAAAAATGTATATGTTAATTGACAGATAATTTGGAAAGCTTTTATTCGTCTCATATTCATAGACTATACAGGATGTACCTTCTTATCATTGACCAATAGCTAATTACTAAGCCGTTTGGTTTAGAGGCATAGTTCCATTTGCAAAATATGTTTAAAGTGTTTATTTCTTCGTCATATGAAAATCAGTTTACGTCAAAATAGTTACACGGGACTAAAACGCAGTTTTAGTAACAAAAAATGGTGAAATTTATAAAATGCAAAGTAACTTAACTCGGTGACATTCGGTCGTACAAAATTTTTTTATTATTTTACTTGGGAAAAGTTTCTCTAAATATAACTTATAGGACCCAGAGACCGTATAAAAATTTTTATTTCGGAATTTTTCAAAATACTATTTTTATATTATATGGTTAATATACCTGTAAAACTAGCGGTTTAGGAATTGGTCACCGATAACAAGAGATACCCTGTATATTAAAGAAACTACAAAATTACTTAGAAAATCTATATTTTGTGCATTATTTTTATTATGGATGAACAATAGTTGTGATATCATAAAAAATGAAAAAAAATGTTACAAAATTAAAAATAATATTTTGATTCATTGCACATGCCAGAATTTATTTTTTGCTTCAGTTAAAAATGTACAAGTGTCATCAACACTTTTATTCGCGTTCATAGCGACATTGAAAAAAGTCATTTACTTGTAATGGTATAGGACATCCGAAGAAAATTCTAACGAAAAAAAATCCAAGGAAAATCACCGCACATTTGGAAGCTGACTGGAATAGAATAACAATAGTGTTCACTGTACAATTGAAGACTATTCACAAATATGAATATAGAAATCCTGAAGAGAAACTTTAGTATCGAAGTTGAAGAAAGTCATTAAATCCGATAAGTCTGTTAATGTTTCATTGGAATATTTTGACTTGACTGTATTGCACATTATTATTTAAACTTTAAAGAAAATTTTTAAAACATGAATACTCACCAGATTGATTATACTATATTTTCAAAAACTACAAATTTATTGAACACATTACTTTTTGCGAATTTTTAATTATGAATTTAGAGCTCCAGTAATATCTAATAAATAAAACAGGATGTTACGAAATTTAAAAGAAAGTAAGAATGTTTTCTTTCAATGTCATATATAGATATTTTCGGTTCATTTAAAATTTACAAGTATTCTCTACAATTTTAGTTGAGTTCCTAGAGATACTTAAAGAAATGTCATTTACTTGAAATAGTGCAGGATATCTGAAAAGAAAGCCTGAAGAAATGACAGAACAAGTGACAAAAACAGTGAAGTCACTGTATGTTTCGAAATTGACCTGACTGGAATAACAATGGATTTCACTGTACGACGGAATGCTATCCACAGAATTTGAAAGTAGCGATCCTGAAGGAAACGTCAGTATCAAATTCTGAGATAGTGATTAAATCTGATGAAGTTTGTAATGTTTAACTGTATAACATTTGACGTGAAAATATTGTACATTAGTTTTATACTTTAAAGAGAATTAAAATAAGATAACATCTTACAAGATAGATAATACAATCATAGTTTTAAAAATGGTACTACAGGTAATTTGAAAATGTTTTAGCTTTAAATTTTTATTTTACAAATTAAAAAAAAAAAACTACAAATTATATTATAATTTATATGTATTGTGAGCTTTTTTTTATGGATACACATTAATTTGTTTGATAAATATTTTTTTTATTAAAAAAAAAAAAAAAAAAAAAAAAAAAAAAAAATAGATTCGATGACATAGATGGATATGTACGCTTCACTTAAAATGTATTAGTATAATATACAGTTTTAGTTGTATTGATAGTCGCACTTCGTTTGTTTAAAATAATAGACGAGACCGTAAAGAAATAAATCCCATGAAAGAAACAGTGAAATCAGTGCACATTTAGAAGCTGACTTCTAGAATAATAAATAAGTAAACTGTACAACGGATGGCTATCTACAACAGTGTATGAATGTCGGAAACCTGGAGAAAACAGTTAGGATAAAGAAAACCGTGTTTGAAAGGTTAAGAACTCAATCACATTATTTTGCTCACATTTTTATGGATGATTAAACTTGAAGTCCCTATTTTTGTTTTCCTTTTATCAACCAGAATTTACTTTAATAAGACGTTTAAGAAAATAAAACCATTCACTATTAAGGCGTTTCAGATATTAATTAGGAGTTGAAAAAAATAATAAATAAAACAATTCTTTCAAGAATAGATTTCTCCAAAGAATTTTTTTGCAATAGTAGTTGACACTGTCAAAAAGTCAAACAATCAATAGCTGATAGGTGAGAAACCGAGATTAGATAAAGAAACAAAAATTTAAATGAACAATAAAATCTTAAAATCAGTAGATAAGTATGAAACAAAATTATTTGCAATTTTTATCTTAAAAGAAAGGAAGAACTCTCTCCGTCAGTAACTAAACATGAAACTTATTTACATTCCAAGTAGTCTTAAAATAAATTGGATTTAATCAATATTATTCCGATCCTCCTGTACTCTACGTAGTTGGGGTGCTATAAGGAATATATGATGAAATTCTCTTATGTTTAAAAATCTATGAACGTTGCAGTTATATCAACGTGTCGAATACTGAATCACATTCTGATAAATATATTTTAGCAGTCGAAGACCTCTCATACCTCAAATGCAAACAGTGATGAAACACTGGTGCACTATTTTAGCGATTGACACCACTAAATTTTAGTAACATCCTTTGCCTCAAGAAATCTCAGAAATTCAATCCTATATTAAGACTATATTAAATAATCCTATATTAAATTATTATCCTATATTAAATTTAGCGGTGTCAATTAGTTCTCTGGTGAGCCACTGTTCCATTCAGGATTAAAAAGCTGTATTCGATGGGCTAAATACTGGCAATGGAAAACGGTAAATGTTTATATGTTAACATTAACTTTGCAACGGTAAAAAACGAATTTCAACTTAGTTTGCTTAACTTCAATATATTGTATCTTTCAATTGACCGACAGGAATTCTTGACTTATCGTTGAACCTTTCGACGTAATTTTTCCCAAATCAATCTAAGGAACCATTCATTTTCATACAGTTGTGATTAAGAACTGTAATATGCTTGGAAAAATATTCTAAAATATTTCTTCGAATTCTCGAACTGGCAAACAAACGCAAGACAGACAAAAAATGTAACACGCCATTAAATCCGAGAAAATCAATTAATGTTTCTTTGTAATATTTCCGCTTGTGTGAGGAGGAGTACTGTAATCTACATCAGTTCTATATTTTCAATTTTTTGCAGTTGAATAGAAATAATGCATACATATATGTCACAAATTATTATTTCTGAACTCGACTCGGATTATTCATTGTATCTTGTTCCAATGCCAGATATACTATGTTACAAAATAAAATGAATTTTTCAAAGATAAAATAATGTAGTATATATATATATATATATATATATATATATATATATATATATATATACATATATATATATATTACAGAAAATGTGTTATTTTTATGTTTTAATGTGTTATATTTAAAAGTTCTTTTCTATTATTTAACTTAAATATACAACTTTTCCAATTTTGTAGAAAAAGCTTATTATAATATAATTAGAACATTTAATATTAAACAGTAATTTACACATAATACACATATACTTTTTGTATTTCTTAGATTCATCAGTTTATTATATTCAACATTTTTAAGATAAGCAAAAACAGCATTATTCGTGACATGTATGATCTTCCACACACTTAATAAAGGATATTAAACTTGTGTCTTATTTAAAATGTATGTATTATTAATACGCAGCAATTTCTTTTTCAGAAAAGTACAAAACTTCTAACAAAATAACAAATACTATTTTGATTTTGTGTTATAGCAGAATTTTTTTCCTCGTGTAGCCTATACAATAAGGATCATCTACAATTGTAGCTACAAAGTGACAGTTAAATAAATGTCATTCACTTGAAATGGTAGAAGAGATAAAAAAAAATAAAGAAACTACAGACACAAATCCATTGAAAGTAATTTAGTAAAATCACCGCACATTTGAAAGCTGACTCGGGTGGAACAACATTGAAGTTTGCTATACGATGAAGTGCTTTCTACACAATATGAAAGAGCGAATACTGAAGACAAACATTAGAGTCGAATTTAAAGAATGTCTGTAAATCTGATAAAGTCGTTTAAAGTTTCACTGTAACATTTCCATTTGTTGTTCTACTGCACATCTGTTTTATACTTTAAACTTAAATTGATGATAATAATGTACACATGTAAGTTGAAATTTATATTAGAGAAATCGCTATAGGCGATTTCATTGTAACTTTGAAAATGTTAACAAAAAAAAAAAAAAAAAAAAAAAAAAACTAACGCAAAATTGTTGCTTGATTTTTTCAGTAATAAATATTCCATTTTTACTCAGAGTAACTGATGGACTTAAAAGAAGTGATTTTAAGCGAAAATGCTTCTCTATATAGAAATAAAATAAACATATATATATATATATATATATATATATATATATATATTATATATATTATATATATTATATAAAATGTCTATGTAATATATTATATAAAATGTTTCACTGTAACATTTCCATTTGTTGTTCTACTGCACATATGTTTTATACTTTAAACTTAAATTGATGATAATAATCTACACATGCAAGTCGAAATTTATATTAGAGAAATTGCTATAGGTGATTTCATTGTATCTTTGAAAATCTTAACAAAACTAAAAAAAAAAAAAAAAAAACTAACCCAAAATTGTTGCTTGACTTCTTCAGTAATAAACATTCCATTTTTACTCCGAGTGACCGAGGGACTTAAAAGAAGTGATTTTAAACGAAAATGCTTCGATATATACAAATAAAATAAAAATTCAAATAAATCAAACGTTTTAATGCTTATAAGCAAAAAGAGTAGGTGTGCACATATTTTGAACTCACGGTTGAAGAGTTTTTTTTTTTGTCATGACTAGTATTATCCCCCCTTCAATTTATGGACATCTTTCCTGTTACACATTATGTAGTTATCCGTCAGAATATCCATTTATAAGTAATTAGAAAAATATAAAAATGTATTGATTCCTAAAATGTTAAATATATTTTTCGCTTGAAGAAAAATATTAGCATATTTTAATATTACACGACGCATATTCTTTTCAATATTCTTTAAGTTGAATAATGCAAATATTCTATAGAAAGTATGGTATAAAATTAGTTTTCGTTTCAAATATTTTTTTTTTACTTGTACGATATTATGCACGCCGAAAGTCTGCTTTTTCGTTATTTTAATCGAAATATCTTTTGAAGTAAAAAATTAAAATGGCGAGTGTAAATAAAATGTTTCTTAATAATGATCGCTTTTCTTGAAAATACATTTTTTTTGGAAACTTCATTAATGATATTTTAATACATAGAAACTCGTCTTTTTGACGTTCAGTTTTATAATATTGCAAATATTTAAAATGTGGTGCATATTGTATAAAATTTTAAGTGCATAATACGTTAGTAAGTATAATATTTAGTGTATAATAAATAAGTACAGTCCTTCAAAAAACTCAAAACAATTGTCTTTTCTCCAATTCTAAAAATCGCAGGATAAATCTGTTTGCAAAAAAGTTTCATTTTTTATTTTCTACAATCCTATTATAGTGCCATTTCCTTGATGGACCGTGTACATATGGAAATTTTGTTAAAATTTAAAATTTTGAATACCAACAAGTATTTTTGACTTCATATCTGGCTTCTTTGGTAAAATGTACGCTCAGATACCAAACGGGAAGTCAGACCGATAAATTATTTACAGATTTAAAATATGGAAATCCCAATGGTAAATTTCATTTTTAATCATTTGAAAACAGATTACAATGCAGATAGTTTTTTAGGCATAACTCAAAAACTACTTGACAGGATGAGCTGTAATTCTGGATTCGCATATTAAAAGTTTCTAGGATTCTACTTTTCTGTAAAAAATATTATAAGTTACAATACATATTTTATTCGAAATTTCATTTCGAAAAGATATATATTTTAAAATTAATTTTCGGAACAAATGTGAATTCTAACCTATGGATTTTTAACAGAAATCGAATTCTAAAGCATCAACTATGAGAGTCCAAAATTAGAGCTCATTTGTCTAAGTAATTTTTGAGTTATGCTTCAAAACTAACCACATTGCAATCTATTTTGCAATGATTAAAATGAATTTAAAATTAGGAGTTTCGAAATTTAAATCTATACAATTCCTAAAGTACTTAACTGAATGACTTGCCGTTTGGTATCCGAAGGTAAAATTTACTGCAGAATCCAATAATGTTAAAATCAGTATTGAAAGAATTTAAAGTTTGATACAATTTCAGTAGATACTACCTTATACAGTTACAAAAGTACAAACTACTAGAAAATGTAACGACTACACTAATTCAATCCTTGTACCACCCTACTTTCGACCACTGATTACAGCATATACTTGGTATATCAAATTTATTAGCACAATTTACAGGTAATAATACAGGTCATTATAAAACAAGAATGATAAATCATGTGTCAAGCATAAATTATGAAACACTTTCCAACGCAGCCAGAAAACTGTAACGAAATTTCACCTTCAAATAATGTGAAAGAAGATATGTAAGTAAACAGTTTAGAAAACATGTAACACATTGAAAAATACAGTTTTTGAAATTACCTTCCAGGGTCAAAAAAGTAGTCGAATTATTTTGTGCAGCCCTGTATATAATCAATAGATGTGGATATATAGTATGATAAAGTTTAGTTCAGTTAGACTGTTCACATTTAGCAATTTTCGCCAATCTATGGAAATGCATTCGAAATATTTTGTGCAGCCCTGTATATTATCTGAAGACTTTCGTACACACCACCTATTAAGCTAAAAGGCAACTTAAAACTCACTTTCAGCAATTACCAAACGTAAACGACAATGTAACGCTTTCTTTGTGTAGGCCTGTGTATGAATTTATTTATATGCCACAAACTTATATTAGTATACTAAACATATTATAGTTCAGCAAGAAAATGCGTAACACAATTAAAAACTACTCTTAAGCAATTCACTCCCACAGTCTGTAATACTTACTGATTCCCTTGTGTAGCCCTGTATATGAACAACGGAGTTTATAAACCCACACGTACTATTAAAAAATTTAGTTAAACTTAAAAACGCAAACCAACGTTGAAAACGCACTTATCACATTTTTACACATGCTACAGATACACACATGTTACACATGCACAAGAAAAATCATTGCTATAATCATAATCCACTTATTTAGTAAAAATACAGGGTATCTCCAAAAACCCCAACCCGATTGAGGATTTCTCTTCATATCTTTAACTGTAAATAAAACATTGTAATGATACATTCAATATACTTTAGCAGACATTTTATTTCTGCGAAATATAACGACAACGCGAGAAATGTCCGAATAGTCTCCCTTTTGGACAATTCTCGTGTTGTCGACAACACGACAACGCTGCGCTAGATGCTCTATAAATCCCAATGTTGTCAGACAGAATATACGATGTTACTGGCCAAAATATACATCTGGCATTTCACTCTGTACCATTTAATACGAAACAAAGTTACTATTTTATAAATTTTGCTAATATCTTCACTATTGTTATAATTAAAAACGTAATGATAACGTGAGATTAATTTTCGTTTCGGAAAATGGACAATAACTTTAGTTTCTTATACAAATTTGTTTTTCTAAAACTGTATTATCACCATTTCATCAAATGTGACTCTTTCCTCTTACACCCTATGTAATATTTTTTCATCAAAATAGTTATTTTCAAGTAATTAGAAAAATATAATAATGTAACTTTTCGAGGAATATTAAATGGCCTTTTTTATTGAAAAAATTATTGTCATATTTCATGTTGTTAACGGAGTTTCGTTCGAAATTCATTAATACACAATGTCTATATAAAATGTCGTCTAAAATTTGTCTTTTCTTTTGCATATTTTTTTTTTCAAAATGTTATATTCGGCGAGTAATCTTTTAACGTTATTATAATGTAAATATCTTCGCAACTAAAAAATAAGAACAGCGAGTGCAAATAAAATTAATCTTACATAATGATCGCTCTCTTTAAAAACACTTTTCTTGGAAACTCCGTTAATGATCTTTTCAAATTCGGAATTTCCTTTATTGAACATTTACATCAAAAATAACGATATAATAAATATTTATAATGAATTGCATGTTGTATTAAGCAATAAGTTTTCCATGCATTATATAGTAGTAAATATACAGACTGTCTCAAATACGATTTTTTTTACTTATTTTTTGGAGATAAATAGCTAATGTAAATACTTTAATATAATACTTTAATGTAAATACTATAATGTCCACTTTTTCGTACCATTTAAGATTCAATTTCATCTGTACAAATACGTATTTTACAAGAATTGAAGATGGTATGGATTTTAGATAAAAAATATGTTAAAAAGTGCGAAAAATTTCATTGCAAATACATCTAAATAAAGAGTTACGCAGGCAGAGATCGTGCAAAGAGAAAAAGTAGCTTTAAATCAAACAAACTTAGAAAAACACTTCACAAAGCATTCTAAAAGTGTCTCCTTTAAAGTTCATTACTTTACTTAGCTTTTATAATAATGCTTCTGTAAATATTTTAGATTCCTCTGCCACTAATATTGTTGCAACCAGCGACTATCTTTTGTTTAATGTCAACCGCAGATATATTAATGTTTGTGTTTCTTCTTTTTTCAAATATCACACATATTCACCTATCCGATTTCATAAATGGTGAAGGTTCACAACATGCAATCTTCAATTAAGCATAAATTATTCAATTTTAAAGGCACATGTATGGTGTCTTTGCAATAATCTTGTAACAAAAGGAAAAAAAATCGAAGTGACCAATTTTGTCTATAGAAATCTTGTAAAAATGTTAAAATACACGGCGATTTTTTTAAAGTTGTGAAAGTAAAACCCTATAACAAAATCACTACTGATCCAAATGACCTGAAATTTCACTAGTGTGCTCCCAAAGCAATGGGTATTTTTTATGCGTGGTAAAAAAAAAACTTAGAATCCCACCGACAGATGGCGCTGTATATGCTGTAAAGTCGGGAGACGAGCTTGTGCACAACACGCGGTCAGTGGCATTTAAATCGTAAAGCACGCACACCTCGTGTTCATTATTCTACGGATATCCTAACAATGACTGTGCGATTGACGGACAGTGCGTTGTTAGTGAAACTGTATTATCAGAATAATGACAGCGCAGCAATTGCTCTTAGGACATTTAGGACACTTAAGAATTTAAGAAAAGATCCAATGACGACACATACCTACGGAAGATGGTTTTGAAATTTGAGCAGACTGGTTCACTTGGCGTAAAACCTGGTAGAGGAAGGAAACCAGTAGATGTTAACTTACAGCGCCATCTGTCGGTGCAATTTTAAGTTTTTTTTTAACTGCGCCTAAAAAATTTCCATTGCTTTGGAAGCAGACTGGTGAAATTTCTGGTCATTTGGATCAATGGTTCTTTTGTTATAGGGTTTTACTTTCACAACCTTAAAAAAAATATCCCTGTATAAAATTTCGAAAATTAATAACTTGAATATTTCAGATCCATAATCGTATTTTCTACCTTATTTTTAACAATTTGCAATTTACTTTGTCTACTTATCTGCAACAGGTAAAAATTTTAATGCATTTCAAACTTTTTGGGACATCCTGTATATCTGAATTTTTTTATTATAACGGCTCCAATAAATGACAGCACAGATGAACATTTCCTTATAAAATAAACGATTTTATTTTTCATCTGTCTTTGCAAATTGGCTCCTAGACAGTGTATTCAAAGCTTAAGAAATTTTCATAATTATTCAACTCTGACACTTTACAGTAAAACATAACAGAAGAAGGAGGTTTGTAGATAATGGTTTTGTTTATTCAAACCATTAAATGTAAATTATTTTCATAATTATTTAACTCCAGGCAAGTTACAGTAAAATTTCGGTAATGAAAATAATAGTTTATTTACCAAAAATAGATAGGTTAAAAAAATAGTCATTTTCACAGCATTTTTAGATATGGCATAACATTTTATTTCCTTTCTCTTAAACTAATAAACAATATGGAAGCCTGATCCTTACAGTTATAGGAAAAATATGTAATGTCTAATGTCTAAGAAAAATATGTAACGAACGACATTTTAAAATGTTCAAAATTGTAGAAGTAAGTTTTTAAAATATTCGAAATTTTTTTTAATTATTTTTTTTCAAATTTTGCTACAAAAATTTCATTTTTACTTGGTTAAATAATTTCACTTCATGAAACTATTTAATAATATTACAATAAGATATTATAATGTACTAAAATAAGAAAAAATCACACCATTTTGTAAAAAGATTCTTTTGAAAGATATCATTTTGAATGTATATTTTCTTTAATATTCAAGCTATCAATTATTAAAAGTAAAAGTTTCAAGTTTCGATTCTAGAGTTATTTTATTTCTTTATTTTTTTCAAAAATATCGCTGAAGTTTTCAAAAATTCCTTTGCAAATCTGTAACTATGTAGTAGCCAACTGAAATATGAACTTGTTTATAAATAACTTACATTCACACAATAAAAAAAGGAATGTCTCTAAATACGCTAATAATCTACAAATGCTCATTTTTTTACTGTTAGTTCCCTGAGTTACATAATTAAGAAAAAATTACATTTAAGGGCCTACATCAGTCACGCGAAAAAACGCTCAAGCTAATGTTAAGTCTATGGGAAGGTTCTAGCGTGATTTCTCGCTCGCATTTTAATATTTATAAAAGCTTTTTTTTTGCATAGGACAGCTGAGGTCAATCTCCAACGTTGTTAGTTTTTACTTTTTCGATTTTGTTTCTAGTTATTTTATATAAGGTTACTTTCACTTTCAGAACCGGTTCCAACCGGTTCCAAAATTGGAAATGGCCGCTTATAAAAAACACTGCAACAAAAATCGAAAAAGTAAAAACTAACAACGTTGGAGATTGACCTCAGCTATCCTATGCAAAAAAATATATTTAAAAATATTAAAATGCGAGCGAGAAACCACCCAAGAACCTTCCCATAGACTTAACATTAGCTTGAGCGTTTTTTCGCGTGACTAGTGTAGGCTCTTAATAGCTTGAATAAGCAATATGATTACCTACAAAGCTTCTTCTTCTTTTTTCTTTTACTGTAAAGTGTCAGAGTCTAATAATTATAAAAAAAAATTACTTACAGTTTTGTATATGATGCCTAGGAGGCATTTTGAAAAGCCAGATCAAAAAGAAAATCGTTTATTTTATAAGAAAATCTGCATCTATGCTGTCATTTATTGGTGTCGTTGTAATTAAAAGAACCTCAACTATACAGAGTCTCCCCAAAAGTTTGAAATGAATTTCATTTTTTTACCTGTTGCAGAGAAATAAACAATGTAAATTACAAATTGTTCAAAATAAAGCAGAAAATATGATTATGGTTCTGAAATAATCAAGCTATGAATTTTCGAAAGCTTATGTTTTAAAAAATTTATATGATTTCTGTAGACAAAATTGTTCACTTATATTTCTTTCCTCACTCTAAAAACGACATTTTCAAAACTCAGCAAAAAATACTCAAATCTGAGTATGTCGCATAGTCAAAATTGCTACGAATCAAAATTACTCAAGTTTGAAACATGTATATACTCATTTCTGAAAATATGCACACACTCAATAATAAAACATCATGTGCGCATATTTGAGTATGTGCATGTTTCAAAAATGAGTTGAACTGACTTCTATGTGCTCATTTTTGAGTATTTCCATGTTTCAAAATTGAGTTTGAACTGCTTCTAATCATTTTTGAGTATGTCCATGTTTCAAAAATGAGTATGAACTGACCTCTATGTGCCTCGTTTTGACTATGTTCACGTTTCAATATTCTGAATATTTCTGGTATTTTAGAATTGAAAGCATTGGGTCATCATATTTGAAACAAAAAGTTTCGTAACAAAATAAAAACATCGATTTATTCAGATTTGAAAGTGTCATTTCTCTTAGTGCTTTTGCTACAAGATTATTACAAAAACTCCATGCATGCACCTTTAAAATCGAATGATTTATGCTTAATTGAAGATTGAATGTTGTGAACATTCACCATTTATGAAAATAGAAAGGTAAATAAGTGTGATATTGGAAAAAGAAGAAACACGAGCATTAATATGTCTGCGGTTTACATTAAACAAAAGATAATCGAGGCTTGCAACTGTATTAGTAGCAGAGAATTCTAAACTATTTCTTGTAGCGTAATTATAACAGCTAAGTAAAGTAATAAATTTTAAAGGAAACACTTTTAGAATGCTTTGTGAAAAGTTTTTTCCTTAAGTTTTTATTATTTAAAACTACTTTTCTCTTTGCACGAGCTCTGCCTGCGTAACTCTTTATTTAGATGTATTTGCAATGAAATTTTTTGACTTGTTAACATATTTTTAAGTAAAATCAAAACTGTCTGCAATTTCTATAAGATACGTATTTTTAAACATATTGTTAAATAATTTCTTAAAAGAAAATTATTTAATCAATAAAAATGCAATTTTTGAAGCAAAATTTGAAAAAAATTAATTAAAACAAAATTACGAAAAATTTAAAAACACACTTCTACAATTTTTAACATTTTAAAATATCGTTCGCTGCATGTTTTTCTTAGACGTGTGCCTTATAACTGTAAGGATCAGATTTCTAAAAAGTTTATTAGCTTAAGAAAAATAAATAAAATGTTATGAAATATCTAAAAAATAGTGTGAAAATTACTATATTTTAACCTTCTTTTTTCTTTTTTCTTTTTTTGTAAAAAACTATTTTTATTACTGAAAATCCGCTCCTTATCTTTACAAAATTCACCTTAAGGATCGTTCAAAAAAATAGCGACTAAATTGAAAAGTTTTGTCACTTAGAACGTTATGATATATTGAAAAAGCACAAGGTGAGATAAATGATTTGAAGATTTCAACTGTGAATCATTTCCATTGAAATGGATGGAATAAAAATCCTTTTCTCGTACTTTTAATTATCAGACCTTTACAGCCCTTCGTGAGAATGTACTGCGGATGCCTAAATTCATTTTAAGCCAAAAGTTAGAGAACTGATATTCTCTAAATTTTTCGTGAAATGAAGGGTACAATGTAAAAATAGTCGCATATGCCAATCCCAAAACTTTCTTCTATCTCATACATGTTAATACTTCGAAATTCGCTATCACACCGCCAAAAGAAAAAAAATCAATATTTTTTGTCATTCTGTTGTACGCGAGGCTAACGAAAAAGACAGGTTACCGCGGTGGATTCCACTTATCATTTTTTACAGACCGCTAGAGTGACATGATGCACTTTTCGTACACTTCCATTGGTGCATTCGAGCATCACGTGACTCCGGCGGTCTGTAAACAAAGATACGCGTAAAGCACCGCAGTAGCCTTTCTTTTTCGTTAGCCTTGGTTGTACGTCAGCGGCTTGCGAAATTTCGAGTTACCTAGATGCGAGCAGGCGATGTATTATACTAAACTACGAAAAGCCCGTCTGGCCTGTACTGGAAAGGTAAAAGATAGCCTCCCTATTGCTTGGTTTTGAGAATTTAGCTAATTCTACTGAAAATACACGAAGCTAAAATGCGCGGAACCCGATTCCCAGTTCTCGCCAATATTGAATTTGTATGAGAATATCGCCAAATTAGACAGACACAGCCAAATTGACTTCATATATGGCAACGTATTTTTATCGACAAATTTGGCAATATTTCACCAATACTCGCCAAGTTTGGTGAGAATATGACGTTGACGAATATAAATATATAGTGTTAAGCAAGTAAGTGTTGAAATGATGATTACAACAATGAACGAAAATTTGGCGAAACCATATTCACTAAAACTCATAAATTAAACCCATTTTAGAGGAATCTTGCTGTATTGTTTCAAAATTCCAGCCACTCTATAATTTTAAACTGCTATATCTCAGCTATTTTTTTAGATAGAGGCAAGACAAAAAATGCTCTGGAATCTTTGCATCAAGGCCGAACATTTAACGCGAAATCTTTTAGGATTTCTAATTATTTTGTACATCATTTTCAATTTGAAATCTTTAAATGGCTATCAGAGCACCTGCACCAGGCGCAATATCTCCAATTTAAACTGGGACCTGTAGACCACAGTCAAAAACATATACAAAAAAATTAGAGCAATCACCTGCACAACTTCATACACTTTTCGATGGTACAATAGTGAAAATGGAACACAAATCGCCATCACAGTGCCCCCTTTCGTCGAAATATATAAAAATTCAAGTGGGACCTGCTGGCCATAGCCAAAAATTCAATCTGAAGTACAACTTCATACACTTTCCGATGACCCAAAGAGGACAGACAGACGGACATACGGACAGACGGACGGACGTACAGACAGGCATTTTGTAAAAACATGCTTTTTCTGAATCTCTGACCTCTAAAACATATAAATCCGTCGAAAACTGGAAGTCGAAAAAAAATTTCGATTACAATACTTTCTTCTATTATAGATAGAAGAAAGTAAAAAGACAGAAAATATAATATAACCACGGACGAAAATATATAATAACCTCTTTCGAGTTACCCTTGATTCCGAAAAGCGTTCTTTATCACAAATAACTTCAGAAACTAATATATTTTCGAGATTTAATGAAGTAAATGTTTCTTTTGCGTCCACTGATTTTCGGAAACGTTTTCGAGTAGTTTTATGGTGTATTAATCAAATTTTTCTACCCGGAATAAAGGTTTTTCGGCAGCTATAAACTTTCGAGTAAACATTTTCCTGCTCAAAAAACATGTTTTATAGACATGATAGATTAACAGCATTAACATTAAAATTAATATTAAAATTATTTTTTTTTGTTGTTGTTGTTACTCCTCCATGTATAAATTCACTTACAAAGCAGAAAATGTTTTTTTGAGAATTAAGAGCCTCTTAAAAACTAATATTCCGGTTTGGGAAGACTGTTTGATGCATTATAAAAACTACTCACAAAAGTTTCTAAAAATCCGTGGCACTAAAACTTCGTTTTTATAAATGACTCTTTAAATCTCGAAACTATATTGATTTCTGAGGTCTCTAATGATAAAGGATGCTTCTCGGAATCATGGGCAACTCTGAAAAGGTTATTGCATATTTTCGTTCATGGTTATATTACATTTTTGTACATTAAAAATATTTGCTTTTTTCACAGTGTACTGAGTCCCCCTTAAAGACTAACATTTATTGAAATATGCCAAATTTTGGATTCATTTTTCCTCGATGTTGGGCGGACAGTAGCCCGCTTAAATTTCTCTCGGTGATTTCATCTGGAGCCAATGAAACAAAAAAAAAACCCTTACATATATATATATATATATATATATATATACATAACCATAAGTAAAACATTACCATAACACCAACTTAAACTATGAAATAATGATTTAGTATGTAATAATTAGTTGACAATGAAAGTATCCCGCAACACTCTGAATATAGATATGTAACACTCAGAAACAATGGGACTAGTGAAATTCATATAATGAATCGTGTTATGAAAATAATGAATCAATTTTTGGAAATTCCTATAACGAGGTATCAGATATCTACAAAGTAGAAATATACACACACACACACACACACACACACATATATATATATATATATATAAATTTCTAATCCTGAACCGATGAGTTGTTTAAATTTTAATTTTTTTTCACAAAATGGTGGACTGTTAAACTTAATGTATGAAATTTGTGTTTTTTATAAAAAATGAATTTGTGTTTTTTATAAAAAAAACACTCTGAATTTGTGTTTTTTATAAAAAATGAACGAATTAAAAGTTTAATAACAGCATCGCTTAAAGATTAGAAAAATATCTATGGTTCTGTTTAAGGAAAAAATTAATCCGTTGCCGATATATTCTGGTTACCGACTTATAAAACGTTGTTTAGAGAAAATCGTTTTAATTTAAAGTTTTGAAACATGCAGTGTGAAAGCCCTAATTCTTGACACCCAACCAGTAACTGACACTTCAGCAGATATCTAACTCAAATAAGCATTTTTTTTTTTTTTTTTTTTTTTTTTTGTAAAATTCTGCAAAGTAATGTCATCTAGTGGTAACTTATTTAGTCTTAACTGTTATAACTTATTTTTCAGGTAATGGTTTTTCAAAAAAGGGATGGTATCAGTTACTGGCAATATTGACCATATTCATGACAAAAATTTATTTTTAGTAATTAAAAAGTATAATTTTTCAAAATTTTGTCAAAAATATTTTTTTAATGTATCTTTACTATACTTTCAAAAACAAAGATAAGTATAAAATAGATTTAAAACTTTGTAATAGTGATTTGAACAAGAAAAAATCCTTAAAGTGTCACTTACTGGGGGGTTTTCACCCTATCGCTCGTCCGCACACTGTGCGACAAGAATCGCTGTATCTTAATTATGTAAAAAAAAAAGAAAAAAAAACGGTTTCGAGAAAAGTTTTATAAAAATTCAGACATTCAGATAATGAAATAAAAAATCATTTGTTTAATCTATAAATCTCACAAAGCACCTTAAACAAGGGGGACAAAATTTAAAAATTGGATACATTGCTTTCACTAAGAAGAAAAGTTGTAGAATGCTGTAGAATGCTGTCGCACCTTTTAACTTGATAGACGACAATGTTATGCATCATGATAAATAAAACAACAAAAATCAAATAAGAATTGAGTGCATAACAATGTTATGCAGTGAAAGCAGCATTATACCTTTTCACTTTCCTTATGAATCATTGTTCCCCCATTCGCATCACTCCGGGTTTATTTACATAAGCTTCATAAAGACTATTTGCTTAAAAAGTTCTAGTTCTAAATGAATTTTCCGTTAATTATTTTATTTTATTTATTTATTTATTTTATTTACTTATTTTATTTATTTATTTATTTATTTATTATTATTATTATTATTATTATTAAAGCAATGTGAAATTATGCACCACTATCTAAAAGTGTTACGATATTTAGAAGTTATCAATAATGTTATGTAATATTGTTATTAATAGTGTGTTGCATTATGTTAATTAAATGTTATATTTGATGTTATGTTATTAATAATATTGTTTATAATTGCTTCAAATAATAGATTACATTAGAAATTACATCTGAAAAATTAATCGCATAAAACTCTTTTTTTTTTCAAAAAAATTAAAAAATACTTTTTGTGAACTAATGAGTATGAGCATCAATATTTTATCAAATGCTACATTTGTGGAAGGAAACTTAAAACAATACTCTCTCTCTCTGAGAGTGGGATAAATAGACAAATTTCGAACTGAGGCCCATTTTAGATGCTCATTCGGCTATCTAGTTTATTTCTGTGCTGTATAATTATTTCTGTGCTGTATGTATCATAAAATTATATAGCAATTTACATATAGTAATTTACGTTTCAGATAGCCACATACGATGAAATATGTGACAAATGTATCAAATTTAATCTATTGAATAATTAAATGATTAAATGATATAATTCACTGTGCGATAAACATCTGATGAAATTTTCTGAAAATTTGTAATGTGTTGTTATTAAACTTAAAAGTCGATTTATAATCGAATACATATTCTGCTTCTAAAATTTTTAATATTTTTTTTTCTGATTAAGAGTTTCTTGAGCAAACACATTTATTTGGTAGAGAAGAAAAAAAAATAACACGATATAATTGAATAGAAACTATTATCTTTGTTAATATGAAACAAAATATGTAATAAGGTAGAAATGAAGTGGAAATGAGTATGGTTGGATTTGAGAGTTTGGACACAATAAAGATTTAAGTATTTTTAGATGATGTAAATTTCAGGAATCGTGCTGAAAAGTTCATTTAGTATATATTATGAATTTTGTACAAAATTTAAAATAAATGTATCAAGTCAGTCGAATTATATGTCATATCATAAAGTTCATCTAAAGATTTGCTTTTTATGTCTGATTCTTTTCCATATTTGTCTAAAGTGGACGTATTTTTATGTTAATGTAGTTTTAAAAATGATAGTCTAGTACACATTTCTAGCAAAATGAAATGTAAAATAACGTATTTCAAAACTTCATACAAAAATCTACATTGTACAGAACGTCTGAAAGCTTCTGTTCTAATCCTCTTTGAAAAGAACAGATTTCTAATAGATTGATTTGCAATGTCATACAGACTCCATACGGTCATTGAATTTAACTACTATTATTTACGAATACTATCTTTTTGCATATTTAAACGAAGAATTAGTAATAACTTCCTGCCATTAATTAAGGCTAAAGTTACTATTCGAAAATCGCGGTACTCAATATCAATAACAATGTGAATTCAATTTAAATTATACGAAAATTGAAAAATACAATTCTATGAACAGAGTTAAAAAATTATGTAGCGTTTTAGCTTTTCAGCGAGTTGCACGAGTTTTGTTTTTGCACGAGAGCATGTGTTACGTTATTACAAATACAAGATTTTCATAAAAGTAATATGAAATATTTTAGAAGAATAATTATATATATCAATAGTTAAAATTGAATTTTAATGCCATTATTTTTATTAATTTTGATGCCATTTATGATAAAAAAATTTTGGAAAAATCACGGTTGTCGTAAAATTTGCGACAGTGTGCTCCCTGGAAGGTTCAAGTTAAAATATTTTAAGAGGATTCGTTAAAAAAATAGCAGCATAAAAGGAACGTTACTTACTTGGAAGCTACAATTCATGATTTTTAGTTGAAAAAGGGTTGAATTTTTTTCTACAATAATAACAATCTTTTATCTTTAGGGTATCCAAAAGTAAATTCGGTTTCTAATGCTTCATTTTAGAAATTTGATTGTGAATATAAAATTTTCATAAAATTCTATCTCAGATTCAAAAATTTGCTTATTGTGCAATCGTAATTGGACAGAAACACGTTCTTGTATGTTTCATGTCAGTTATTATATGATTTGCACATCTTAAGCTATAGTTTTTAAAAACCCGTATCTCAAACATGGCAGTGTGAAATTGCCGTTCAATTAATAATCGTTTTTGTTTTCCCAAAATATTGCTTCTTAACTGCCTAGTTTGCAAGATAAATAAATTTAGCACAGTTCTTATTAATCAAGTTCTTTTATTTACTTTGAATAGTTTGGAATAGAATATACCATATTTACTCGTGCATAATGTGCGCCCAGATTTTGATTTAAAAAAATAAATAAATAAAGGAAATATATCCTCCCCATCCTCCTGAAACAATATATACATATAATTTCGCACCGTGCTGTTTTAATGACAGAAAATCCGGAAATTTGAAAAAATATATCTGTAGTATTCCTGACATTCAATATGATTTTTTTCAATCCAAATTAACGTATTAACTATATATATTTGACCAGGACCGCTGGTACGGTCAGGTTCGGGTAAATTCGAGTTACTCAACCAACATTAATTTTATATCTCATCACTGCATATATTGTCGCAGAGTAGACGATGATTTTTAAATTAATTAAAATTAATTAAGTATCGCTATAGAAAAAAATACTCGATATGACGACTATTTTTAAAACGTATAATTGCGCTATGTACCTTAACATCATATTAAAATTTTGTGACGATTGGTAAATTTTTACGAAAGTTAAAACGTATAAAGTAAAAAACAAGGTTATAAACCCAAAGAGCGAGGTACATTCAAATCTTGAAATATATTTTTAATATAAAGAAAATTGTATATTTGTTTGATTGGATCATGAAATGAAAGGGTTCATTTTCTAGTAAGCGTATAGTGAAATACTCTAAACATTTGTACTGCGTTCTAAAGTTATTTGTAAATTTATAAGCTGAAACATATTTTGTTTAAAAAATTTTAAGATACGTTACCTGTATTAATACTATCTTGCGAAATATACAAGCAAAATATTGCTGTCATAGCTACTGGAGAAACTTACAACAAAATAAAATTTGAAAGAAATTGCTCTTCTTCTTTAATAGGAAAGAGAGGTAGTAGCATGATTGAATTTAGCAGGATATAATAAATATCCTTATTTTCATATGATGTGGATTTCTCGGCATATTTTTTAATTTATTTTCACTTTTCCTATGAATAACAGTAAAAATTTTATTGCATATTTTTAGAAGTACAGCTTTTAAAACATATATTCCAAGGCATTCACGTTCTGAAACTTTTAAAATTTTAGCTTTCATTTAAATGAGGATTTTTAAAGTTTTGAGTTATGTATTTTACGAAGCACGAGCTAATAAAAAGCATCAAAATAAAATAAGAAATAACGTAATTCAGAATTTCTCAGAAATATGTATATTGATTAGAATGGCTAAAAGCTTTTGTTTTAAAGCTCCTTGAAAGAACTTCGTTTTAATATGAAGATTTGCTATTTCAAATTGTTCGGAAAGTACGAAACGCAATTCTATGCAATCTAAAAATTTTCTAGCGTTTTAAAGTTAAAATATACTTAAAAGTAATCGTGAAAAGAAATGTAGCATAAAAAGAATTTCGTAGCTGCAATACTTAATTCCCAACAGAAAAAGGATTGAAATTTCTACTACAATGATCGTAATATGTATATCCTTAGGGTGTCAAAATTGAAATCAGTATCAAACGCTTCATTTGATAACGTTGATTGTGAATCTCAAACTTCTCATAAAATTGTGTGTTAGAATAAAATAAATAATTCGTTGCATACTTTTTAATGCTTCGAGACTATACAAGAATTAATTCACGGTCCCATTTAAACCATCTATAAATATACAGAATTGCTGAAATACAAATGAACCATTGATTTCAAATGGATATACTCATAAATAATAGAACATAATCTATTCCAAATTAAGCGAAAAATATTTTATTATAATGATGTGACCTTTTTTATTATATTCAAGTATCGCATACATGGAGGTACAAATGAAAAAAGATTGTTTTCGTGTCCAAGGGACGCGCCTTGGTAGTCGAAATATTAAATGGAATGAATATTTCTTATAAATCTAACCAAATAATTTTTATGCTTCACATATTTTAAGATATGTTTCCATAAATTTGTATTTCCACGATCGCGGTGTGAAAGTGTTATAAATGATTCCTTAATGCTTTAAAAAGTATTACAGCTAAATTTTGAACTATGCAAAATAATATCAAAAAAATATATAAACAGAAACAGTTAGGCACATTTAAATCCTGAAATACATTTTTAATATAATGGAGCCTGCTTATTCAAATACATCACTTTCTTTGTGTTTGCCAAAAATAAGAATTTCCATCTAAATCGAACATTTTAATAACTCAATATATGTCATAATTACCATAAGTGCAACAACCTATTGTTAATTTTATAAAGAGTTAAAGATTTTAAACTCCGTGTTCTAGAAGCAAAGAAGGGGGTATCGTAAATTAAAAAGGAGAGGAGAATTTAGATGATTTATTAAATCTGTATTCGTATTTCAAAGTATCAAATAAAACAAGTAGTACAAAATAGCATTAAAACATGGAGCGGAATTAAAACAAATATAATAAAGATTAGGAATTTTTCAGATTTGCAACACCCAGATTATGATGATGATGATGATAAAGGTGTAAAATCATTAAAAAATAATCGTAATTGTTTTAATTGTACGCCTCAACTCGCAATTTATTTAATTACACTGATTTTAATTACGATTGATTTAATTTCAGGATACCCATTTGATAACATTTCTGAATGAAAAAAATTCTCTTTTGAGCAGCAACGAGATAGGGTTTCTGTTTGTGATACGTTTGACCTTACAAACAATGGAGCGAATAATCTGTGTGTAGCATTGGATTCAGCATCACATAAATGGTTGTACCTGCGGCAAAGATGCTCAAAGCCTTTAATAAAGAGCAGTCCAAATGATACAAAGTTTTCTAGAGAAGCAATTGTTAATGTAAATTTAATACACAAACATATTTAATCATTTTATAATCATTTGTAATCATTTTATTGTACTCTGATACGTGCAGAGTATTTACGCTAAATTTCACTAAATTCTGCTGGAAATTCTGGCTTCAGAAAGCAACTAATAATAAAATATATGATTTTATCCTTCTATATCATACTTTATTACTAATTTTAGAACCTTACTAAACCAAAATTTAAAACCGATGAAAAGATTTAGTGGTGTGTATCAAGATTGTTTTTGCATACACATAATGATAATTTTGAACAAAAATTAAATGCACGGAGTGTTTAAAAGATGTAGCTTGCAAAAATATTTTTTTTTAAAGAAAAACACATTCTAAATGACATGTTTTTTTTTTCATTATTTGCAATTAATAAGTATGAAAACATTTTCTGCCATATTATGATATATACATTTCCAAATGATTTCTTAAATTTTAAAAGTTTAGTAACACAAATAAAATTTCGTAATATTTTTTTCAAATTACACTTCCCCCTTAAAACATTCTAATATTTTGCACCAATTAAAAATGTCTTAATGAAAATATAAGCACATTATTTTCGTGACTAGGGGAGAAACATACCGTAAGGCAAACTTAAAAAGAAAATATAATTCCTATTAAGCAGAAAATATAACGAAATAATAAAGTAGTATAGTTGGATTTGTCAAAGCACAACGACGTTTTGTACTTTTACTGTATATGCTCTAAACTTCTGGAAATGTTCTTATGCATATCCTATGTTTTCTTATGCATACCCTCATATTTCTAAATGTTTCAAGTTTAATACAAATTTTTAAAAAAATATTCTAAGTCACCTGTATTATGTTTTATATTGTAAAATTGGTCTAAACATTTTTAATTTTAAGTTTCATTTCCTTGTATATTTTGAGTGATTTCATATTAATATACATTATTAAAATGAGAGTTTGATAATTATGTATATCACAATAAATTAAGAAATAAAGTGTTATAATCCGAGAAATATGTACATTGCAGTGAACGGTAAAAGCATTTGTTCAAAAATTATTTGTAAAAAATATAATTTTACATAAAACTTTATTATTTAAAACTATTCAAAAAGTGCTAAACGTATTTCTATGAACATAGTTCCAAAATTCTCAAGCGTTTTAAAGTCGAAATATCTTTAAATGTAATCGTTTAAAAGAATAAAAGCATAAAGAGAGTTTCAAAGTTACAGAACTTATTTCTCGATAAAAAAGGATTGAAATTTTTACTTCAATAATCGAAATCTTTATATCCCTTAGGGTATCAAAAATGAAATTCATTTCAAATGCTTCATTTGATAAGTACGCTTGTGAATCTGAAATTCTCAAGAAATAGTTTCACAGAATCATAAAGCAGTCTATGAAAATTCTTAAAAGAATTGAAATATCTTTTTATAGATTGATTCAATGTCTTTTATATGTTTTGTGTACCTTATAACATGGTCTTGAGGAACTTGCTACACCAGCTTAGCGCACAATGCAAAATTGTATGAGTCTAGTGGAACTTAATTATTGCATATGGATAGAATGCGTTTTTGGGTTATTACATATACATAACACCACATTTTACGCTATATATCACCGTTTGTTTTGGAATACAGGATAAAAGATGTAGTTTAAAATTTGACGGTCTCGGCCTAATTCTTAAAGATAAATTAGTAACTAAATTAGGAAAAATGAGATATATCTGAAAAGAAAAATAACACAAAGACAAAACTCGCATTTTTACGCTGGGCAGTTTTGGTGATTTTAATAAATTAGATGTCTAGCTTAAAATTTGTCGTCTTTAAATCGGGTTATGACACACGGCAAAAGTGCTGCATTTTGAGGTTGTAACAAGTTTAATTAACGATGTACCTTCGTACGTCATGAATCTCATTTTAATTTCAGATTGCAATATTCTAACCAATTCGCACCGGAAAATTTTATCATTCAGTTTTTAGACATTATTTCCGATATCTAATGTATAATAATTGACGGGCATAATTTTCCGGTACGAACTGGTTTTCTCAAACGGACGGAACTTTCCAAATAACCCAATATCTGGTATTCAGCATGCTATCACTAAATTAAATATGGTGCTTAAGGGGTTAATAATCTATGGCTTACCTTACAATACACAAAATACTGGGAAAATACGCGAACTATATACCGACAAATATACGGACACATATCATCAATGACGTCTTCTGCTTTATACTGGACCGAGTGGCCGCTTTCAGCTCCCTCTACTAGAATTATGCGTGGTAACTGACTAAACTACCATTGTAAATGTTCAACAGGGACAGCTTACTGTCAAAATTAGGCATTAGTTGTGTAAATGTAACTTTGGAAAAATGAATTAAATTTCGCTAGGCTTTTAAAATGTCGTACTGTGTGGTGGTGTGAAATTTACCATTCAGAAGTAACTTCTTTTTCCTTTCAAAAAAAATAATACATCTTAATTGCGTAGTATGCAAGATAATATGAAAAAAGTATATAAGAACGCGTATTTAAATCCTGAATATAATGTTAAAATACATTAATTTGTATTTGCAACAGGTGATACTGAAATAACACCCCTCAGTGACAGATAAGCTAACATATCAGTACTTAATAATAAAAATTTGTGGTTTTCTCATCACATCAAGACAATTACCTGGAATAGCTCTATCTGTTTACAAAAAATGAAAACTTTTCGTGAAGTTCTTAGTAAGTATTCATTATCATCGTCTTCGTCAAACTCGTCAGAATTATATTTGAAGATAGTCTGAAATTATTTAAAAAAATATCAAGCAAAAAATAAAAAAATAAAGTAGAGGTAGCATTGTAAATTTTTAGGTAGAAATTTGAATTTCAAAATTCTATGCAAAACACTTTCGAATAATATTATCCAAATGTTATATATTTTATTTATTTCTACCATTCATTTAATAATAAACATTCTTTTGTTTTCAGGTAAGACGTCCTAAACCAATCATCTTTATGCATTAGACTGTTCAACTGTTAGATTAACTAAAGGTATTTAAATATGATTTTATACATTAATTTTTCTAGGATATACAGTGTTTTTGTCCCCACACATTTCTATTTAATTTTATTATTATGTTAATTATTTTGTAAATATAACTTGAACTCCTTTACTTTACGTTTTCCTTACTTTAAGCGGTCCATTCGGCAACATTTGTTTACCATTTTCAACGGCTTGGTTGAGTGGTTTTTTGTTGCGTCACGGTCGTGAACCGTATTCGGTAGTTTCATTTGCGATCGCATCTGCCAGTATTGGAAGTAAAACATCGTTGGAGGGCAGTTAAGATTGGTAGCTGAGAGGATTCTAGGCGTAGCTGGAAGTCAACCATGCAATTGTGATTGGCGAATGAAAAGGTCATCAGCTGATTTCCATTCAAACAGCGATTTGTGAATTTTTCGCGACTTGTTTTATGAGATTTTTAGAGTTTTTTCATGAACGTGACATCACTTATGTATTTGATTTCCAAAATTGGCAACGATAAGTTACTGTATTTGTACGTCAAAACAAAAAATCGTCATTTTGTTTCTGTTTCAAAAGTAAACGATAATTCCTAATGTTATAGGTAGTTGGCTAAATTTTGAGGTGGGAGGGGACTGTCCGGTCGTAATTTACGAACTAATTAAGATATAGATAATTAATTAAGATTCAGATTTGTGCCACCTGGTGGTAAAGAGTGGAACTGAAAGTCTTTCCAGCGCGTGTGGAGCACGCCTTCTATACGATGTCGTAGGCAGTGGGAACACGTGCCGGAGTTCCGATCGGAAAGAGTTTTATTTAGAACAGAGTATGCCCTCTATCGGTGAGAAATGGACCAAAAAGATTTTGCATTTTAAATTGGTCTGACTCAAACAAAATATTTTCTAACATTCTTCTCAGGTCTCCCAAGTACTAAATAAACTTCGGTATCATTTATAAAGTCATTAGTTACCACCATTTATGAATATTAATCTTCAGGGGGGTGATTTATTTTCTCGGATTCTATGGCCCAATTTCAACGGTATTTGGTTCATTCAACTTCACATGAACTAATTAAGATATAGAAAACTAATTAAGACAAAGATTTTTTACCCCTTTGCGCTAGAAAGTGGAACTAACAGATTTTCCGTGCGTGCACGGCAAGCCTTCCATACGGTGCCGTAAGCAGCGGGGACGAGTGCCGGAGCTTCGTTCCGAAAGATGTTTATTTAGAACAGAATGCTCCACCTAGTGGTGAAAACTGGAACTAAATAACTTTGCAGCGCGTGCGCAGCACGTCTGCTATACAGTACAATAGGTAGCGGGGACATGTGTCGGAAATTTGTTTAGAACAGAATGCATCCCCTGGCGTGAAAATATTTTCCTCTGCGTGCGCCGAAAATATCGATTTTTATCGAAAATGTGAAAGAAGGTTACCGATTTGATAATCCCAGACAACGAAATATTCTCATTTTTATTCATCGTCCGTATTAAGAAAAGTAATGGAGGTATCGATTCGAAACTCACAGTATGTACGTAGTTTATTTTTTTTATTCCAAAAATGCAAAATTTGTGAAAATTGGACGGTAACATATTTTAATTTCGAGCAAAAACTAACCAGCGTTGAATCAAATGATCCAGACGTTTGAGGAGGTGGTATTGAATTTACTTCCGCTTCGGGGTCCGTCTCTCTATTTAATTTCCTAAAGACAAAATGGTTGCCAGAGGAACGGTTTCGTGCTGCGACTTCTGGAGTGATTTCGCATTTCGTACTATTTTTGACGGAACCGGGCAACGATGGGCGGAACAACTAGTAGAGCATATGACGAAATAATTAATGAAGTAGTATAGTTGGATGTGGCAGAGCACAATAAAGATTTACAATTTACTATACTATAAATTCCAGGGTATTTTCTTTAACTTTCAGCAGTATACAAGGTCGTATTTAAGATTTGTGCAGCATGTGCATTTTGTTACTAGTATTTCCGAATAGTCGTACTAATAGTTACCAGTAATTTAGAAATAATACTTCGTCTTATTTAATCGAATAATTCAGCTATTAAATAAGGTGAAGGTTACTATTCTGAAACTCTTTTAATAAAATCACATGTTGCAGAAGCCTTTAACTACAGCCCTGGCTTTATATCGAAAGGCAGCTATGATACATGTTTGTAATACAATAATTAACTGTATTTTTGATTGCAATTAAACATGGTTAATGTGGATATCTGGATTTTAATTACTAATTACATTTTACACTGTTTCTTAACCCTTTCAAGGGCCGTGTTTGCAAGGCGCGAACGCTTAATTTTAATTCCAAACTGCCAAGTGACACCCAGAAATTTTTAATGAAATTTTGCTTTTATAATATACGCAAAGAAAATCTTTTAGTTATTTTCAAATAGATTTGATCGTTAATTCTGGTGTAATTCAAATATTTCAACATTTTAGTAAAAGAAGTCCTTTGCCCTTGAAAGGGTTAATATATTAATATAGTTATGAGCCATAGACAGGATATGTACCAATAAGGCAGTGCTTATGCAGAATTCAAATTTACGTTAGGTTATTATGAAAGAAGAAGAAGGTTTTATAGCGTGGCGATAAATTTTGATTGTTAAAATAACAGAACCTAACATTTCCCTAATAATGTTCGTAGAATAGGAAAGCTTTTCCGCTCCGCAAATCTAAAGTACACGTCGCTTTCATATCGATGCTTGAAAAGTGAGTCTTGAAATGTAAATTTCCAACTATGAGTTGTTGAACTTAAAAAGTAGTCTAATGTCCTACTTCTTAACCGATTTTAATATATTTTACGTAAAAATACATCTTGATCTTATTTGTTATATGTACATGATGTATGTACGAGAGTTGTAAATAAAATCATGGGAACGCTGTTGACAAACTGACAACTATCGGTAAACATCCGTACTAATCGAAACACTTGGTGAGTGAAGGTGGAGCTTTTCGCATCTTTCATTCTTGCCAGTGTGGTGCTTGTATTCAGAAGTAACAACAACTGTGGATTGTTACGTGGAAATGGACTGCTATAAATATACTGGTGTTTTCAAGAATTGAGCAGAGTCCATGGATTGGGATTGTGGTAGATATTTAAAGAATGACACGTGTTAAAGCAGAAATCGCATGGCAATGACAAATTGCCATCTCGAAGTGTGAGTTTATGCTTAGGCTTCCAATAAAGGACTTGATAGTAGGGAGAAGGTACCACATACATGGCATTTGGGCGTAGATGTAGCACACATTAATACAATTGCTTCTGGAGCAGATGGAGAAGAAGTTCGCAGTAGAGTTTGAAATAATTCCCAAGACTTTGTTGTATGTTTTGCAAAACCTGTCGGGATACTGCAAATTCACATTCCGGTGGGTACTGCATCACTGACATATGTTTAAAATGGACACGTTGCACTCTTCCTGGCGATCATTTGACGTTTTACAACATGGAAGACTATGAATTTCTGAGTCAAATTATTGTCAAATGAAAGCTGGGCCCACTCATACGAGTTCTATGTTAAAGAGACTGTACAATGGCACCACCCATCATTCACTCAACCCCAAAATATGCGCCGTGAATCAAATGTAAAAATGTTGCTGATAGTGACGTTGATCAATTTTTCAAATTCAAGGAACACAGACAGGACGGTGTTTACCTGCCAAAAACGTGATCGTGCAGGCAATAGGACTCTCTTTTACAAACATTCCTAAAATTTCAACTGCTAATGATGCCCTGTATCTTCCAAAACTCTATCAGTGTGACACAAATATAAATCGGTATTGCACTGAGGAAATGTATAAATTTATACATTTTATAATAAATGGTTAATAAGCTATGACAACGTTTCCATGATTAATTCTTCTAAAGTAACGTGGCCATAAAATAACACACGTCCAAAGAACTTATGTTTCTCCTTTATTTAAAATGTTTCAAAGTTATTTTCATTTCGATTACATTTCGCCAAAATATTAAAAAATAAATTTTTTATAGCACCAAAACCTTTTAAAAATTCAAATATACTTTCAATTTAAAGTCCCAAATAAAAACTAAATTTCTCCCTTTATATTTCTCCCATTTTCTAAAGCTTAAAGGAAAAATTTGCATTTTTCCGGTTGTCATAATACTTACTTATTTTCATGTCAATAGCCATTTTACTGTCAGCGGATAAAAAAAAAAAAAAACAGAAAAGAAAATATCATCACCCAGCTTTTTGACTGGAAACTTTTATAAATTCTTTATTAAATATACCCACGTAAGATATTTGTCTTAAACAAAATGAAGTGAATTTCTTTCTTGCGCGCCACATATCAGAACTGAATTAAAAATATTAAATAGATTACGATCATTATTGTATTTTTCATATTCAAAAAAATCAGACCAATGGTTTAATTTCTCGTTTTGCACGTATATTTTCAGCTCGACCTTCGCCATTTTGATTCCAGGACACACAAGCAAAATAGCAATGTAAATGTTTCAGGTTTTGGTTTCACTAAAAGGAAATATTTAAGAAAATTTCTTTGAAAAATCCCTCTCTAATTTATTCTTTCTAAAGTAACGTAGCCATAAAATAATACATGCCCGTAAAACTACCATTTCTTCCTTATATAAAATATTTTAAAATTATTTTAATTTGCATTACGTTCCGACAAAAGCTTAGAAAATGAATTTTCTGTAGTATTTTAAAAATTCAATTATATTATCCCTTTAAACTCTCAAATAAAAAAGAAAAATTCGCTTTTATATTTCTCCCATTTTATAAAAGTTTAAAGGACAAATTTACATTTCTCCACATGTCATAATGTTTATTTATTTTCATGACAATAGCCATTTCAAAGTCAGCGGATAAAAAAAAAAGAAAAAAAAATACCAACACCTACTTTCTCGACTGGAAACTTTTATAAATTCTTTACATAAAAAATTCACCGCTTAAGATACTTGGCTTAAAAAGAATAAAGCACATTTCTTTTCCAGCGCGTCCCATGTTACAATTGAAATAAAAATAGAACATTTTCTTTTGTTGCAGATAAATCATCTTCAAGCGTGTTCGTTTGCAGATAGAAATGTAGAATGCACTGTATTTTTCATTTTTTTTTTACTTTTATTCCTTCTTTTACGCAAACGTGACTGGGTTTGAAAAAGAAAAATATAATACTTTTCGGAGTTTTTTACGTGAGCTTGAATTCGCCTATATCTAGTTACATTGGTATTAATAATCAAAATGCTAAGTGCAAATGCAATCGCTGCCGAGTCTGTGTAGAATTTAAAGTAGGAGACTACATGGTTAAAAAAAAGTAAAAAAAGCTCAGTGAAGGAAGAACGGCGATTTATTTAAAGTAAGTTAGATCTGCATAGTAGAGATAGCATTACAAGATAAATCCAGTTTTCGAAATAGTAAATTTAACCCAATTTCAAAGCGCCTGAAATTTTCTCGCCTACACTAGTTTTTTAGAAAAGACAACTTTTAAGTCTGAATAATTTAAATGTTCAATTTTAAAGTTGTTGGAACATGGTTATCGTTATTCTGTTCATTAAGGCAATGGTGACCTTTAAAATGAAATATATACATATATATACACACGAATTTGTTTTGCCTGAAAATTTCTTGTTAGATTTTTAAAATATCAACATAATGCCCTATATTTGGCACAAGGTGTGTTTTCACATTTCTTAAAAATAAGTAATGATAATAACATATCGTAATGTATTTTAAACGTCAAAACAAATTGTTTACAGTCTATACACGTATATAATTTGCTTCATGCGTTTTAATTATTATGCGATTGTATAAACGTTAAAAGACAAAATGTTACATATTGCAACAAATATGTGCAACCTAATGTTGGTGTATTAACAGCCTACGCCGGTAAAGCGAAAACATTCGTAAGCTAATGTTAAAACAATGGCCGTTTTCTTTTCAAATTTGTCGTTTGCATTTTAATATTTTTAAATGATTTTATTTTCATAAGATATCTGAGGGCGATTTCTAACCGAGTACCTTCGTACTCTTTTGATTTTGTTTAAAATGTTTTTTTTTTTTTTTTTCAGAGGACATTTTTACTTTTAGAACCGGTTTCAAAAATAAAAATGTCCTAAAAAGTAAAAAAAAAAAAAAAAAACTGCAAGCAAAAACGAAGAGTACGAAAGTACCCGATTAGACATAGACTTCAGATATTTCATGGAAAACATCATTTAAAAATATTAAAATGTAAGTGAGGAATTTGAAATGGATGATGTGATTGGTTTAATATTAGTTAGCGAGTATATTTGTGTAACTACACTGTAAACAATCTGCAGCAAACTGTCAAGTCATTGAACAGTTTGTATAGAAAACGGTTACATAACCGTAATTTATCTCTATTCTGACCAATGAGGACACTTCAAATTATGGTCAAGTAACCGTTATCTTTAAAAACTGTTAAATGACTGGAGAGTTTGTTGTAGATTTTTAACAGTGTAGTGTAGATCCTTATTGTCCTCAAATTAGTAATAAAGTCTTTTACTTTGTGAATTTTTAATAAAACTTTGGGTTTTTTTTCCTTGAATAAATGTCTGTCTGATGAAAACGTAAATACATAAATTATGTAATAAATTCCTCTTAAGCAATTAATTGACAAAAATTGTGAAAATAGTTTGAAAATTGGAATGCATAGTGTTTAACAATATTTAAACTAATCAAAATTATTTTTTAGGAAGCTGATATTTTAAATATATATATGTATTGTGTTAACTGTGTAGAACACGTTTTTGAAGATATTCTTGTAGGAATAATATTAATAATGAATAATACCTCCCTTTCCGAAATTGTACAGAAAAAACTTACGCGTCTTTACACTAAAATTAAGATATAGCAGATTTTGCACTTGAACAACGCAATGAACATCAAATCTGCATATTATTTCGTACTTTTGTTTTTCAAGCAATCACTGTTTAAAAAGAAACCTTCTTTTAAATAAAAAAAAATAACTTACTAGATCTTTTTATAGTACAATTGTATCTAAATGAATACATGGCATGCTCAAATAAAAATAAACATGCGTACTTTAAAATAATCTTCTCAGGTAAATATGATCTCTTATTACTCCTTTTTAAATTCCTACTATTAGCTCACACTCTCTCTATATATATATCTTGTTGGAATTTTCAATCGTTAATAAAATATTTTCTATTCATCCATTCAAGTTCAAATAAATTTTTTTAAACTTGTACTGGATGACAAATGATGTTAATACAGTTTTTTCAAATATTAATTAATTCATTAAATTTAATTAATTAATTTTAATTTTATATTTCATTTCTGTTCAAAAGTATAGACTCACTCCATATTTATAGTCTCACCTTCACACGTAAAAAGATAATGGGGCTGTTCACGGACGAAGATCAGGCGGCTCGCATGTGAAGGATACTATAACTGTGGAGTGAGTCTCTACTTTTGAACGGAAATGAAGTAATAAAATTAAATAATAAAATTTAATTAATTAATAATTGAAAAAACTGTATTATCGCTAACTGTAACATCGCTATGGCACTTTATTGTGAAGTTTGGTAATTTTTGAAATTCAATGTTTGCAAAACAGCATAATCATTAGATTTTAAATTTATATCAAGAAAAATACAAATTTTTTACCTTTCTAACGCAGTTTGTCTAACAATTTTGTGAGAAATACTGTTCGAGCTATTATTTTTTGGTATTTTAGCTATTTATTTTTTATTTAATTTTTAATACATTTCAAAAATTTCTCTTATGTAAGACATTTAGCAGGATATAAATTTAGGAATAAATACTGTCAGTGGCAAAGCGTGTAGATCGCTGGAAAAAAATTTCTATTTGACCTAGGTAGGAATTGACTTTTAAAAAAAAGTTTTTATATTACTTGTTATATCATATAGTTTCAAGAGAAATTGTTTAATAATGGACATACACAAATATGAACAATTCAGTTCAAATATTTAGAAGAATTAAAGTTCACACTTAAAACTTTACGAATTATCTGTATGTAAACATATTCATTTCTACGATCGCAATTAAAAACAACTTTACTCAATTCTATCTAAATGTATGCACAATACACCAACTCAATCTCATCTTACGTACCTATGTAAGATCATCTAAAATGTACTTAAACTTATAAATGTGTTGTATATATTGTAATTTCTTTAAAATTTTCAATAAATGTTTTCCAGCGGTCGGGAAACTAACTGCTCACCACCTCCCGTGTCTCTCAGGATTTGGCTGAGGTCCGCCGGGTGAGAGGGGCTCCTTCCCCTATTGTTTTTAAGAGCCCGGTCTCCTGGCTGTCGTTCAGGTGGTACATAAATTTGTGCTCTGCTCAACGACATTGCACTAAAACTTAAAAGCAATTCCCAATGCATTCCATCCTCTATCCTCTGTCTATGTATCTATGTAGAATTGTTAGAACAGGTTTATTTTTTTCCGTTCAATTAAAATGTTTGCATTAAAATAACTTGGTACAATATTCTGTACTTGAAAATGCCTTCAGTATGCACTTCATGCATAAAATTTCAACTTGAAATTGACATATTAGCGCGTATTTGTCTTTCCTGAGTCAATCTTACAACAATGCATAAAAAAACATGAATATGAGTGTTACTTAATTATCTGTGAAAAAAAAAGTTTATGCGTCTGATAAAGATTAAAGAAGCTAGTTTGTAACCGCCAGAACTTGACGCCCTATTTACTGATTATTTTAGAATCATCATCGCTACTAACTGCTGCTCGGTAAAACAGGTTCATGGCAAAATTCTTATAAAACTGCCACTGATTCACAATTTTAGTGAAGGCATCAAGCCTGATTTCGAGATGCCTATTATCAGAAATAGAATACAGAACTAAACGCATTTCCCTTGATAGGTATAAATCAACCTTCTATTAATGATAATAATACATGCCAGAGCATTACATATTACTTATAAGTTAAATGATTTATTTAAGTACAGGGTGTCCATAATTAAACGACCCTACTTTAAAGTTGTCTACAGACGAAACTATTGGTAGAAAAGTTGTGAAATTTTGTGAAGGACATAATAAAGGAATGGGAATTTGTTTAAGCGAAAAAAAATTTAGTTCAAAATTTCGCCACCAGAGGGCGTTTTTTAATGAATAACACATTTAGCATACATTTCGGATAGTTTGCATACTTCATGGCAACAAAACATGTTCCACATGACGGCTATCATTTTCAGCTACCATCTGGAATCGTAAGATAGCATGTTCAACAGTTGACAGTAGTGTTTTCTGGGAAATGCTAAAAACATGTCGCGAAAAAAGTTTTGTTCAACATGTTTTGTTGAAATAAAATTTGTAATCTATCGTAAATGTATGCTAAATGTGTAATTCATTAAAAAAGCGCCCTCTGGCGGCGAAATTTTGAACTAAACTTTTTTCGCTTAAACAAATTCCCATTCCTTCATTATGTCCTTCACGAAATTTCACAATTTTCTGACCAATAGTTTCGTCTGTAGACAACTTTAAAGTAGGGTCGTTTAATTATGGACACCCTGTACTTAAGATGTGCATGGCAAAATAGCATTACAATATAAGTCCAGTTTTTAAAGTAATAAATATAACACAATTTTCAGTGCATTTACACTTTTCTCGCCTGCAATATAATTTTTTAAAAATGCAACTTTTCACGCCTGGATGTTTACAATGAATCGTTATTTTGAATGCTTCAATCTAAAATCATTTCAACATCGTTTAGTTTCTTCCTTGGTTGACTGTAAGACGTTTAAGGATATTCGCAATATGATATGTTGAACAGTTTGTACTTAATACATTCAATATACAAAATAAATCCAGTATATGGACCATCAAATGTAACTCATTTTCGGAGCCTCTAAAAGATTCTCACCTCCACATTTATTTTACAAGGGTAGCTTTTAAAACCGAAATATTTAGAAGTAACATTTATTAGCCGACTTACAACAAAGGGGGTTATAGAATTCGTTTGTATATTTATTTTTTATGTATATCCGCGTATAACTATTAAACAGTTCTTTGATTAGGTTAATATTTTTTGTAAAGGGCTAATGGTTGTTCCCTATCAATTTGATCAGGGTCCAACAATAGAATGTTTGTCTATCTGTCCGTTTTCCTGTCTCTTTTTGAGTTTATAATCTCTAGCTTTCGTAAAAGTTAGCCAATTGTCATAAAAATTGAATATGGTGTTAAGGTACGCAGTACTACTTTATGTTTGTAAAACATTCGTCGTATCATGTATAGTTTGTTTGTTGAGACACGTACAAGTTTTTAAGATGATTCAATGATCGTTCACAGTGCTTCAAAATGAGTGATACTGACAAAAATGGAATTTAATGTGAATCTGGAAAACAATAAACGAGTGTCACAAATACATTATGTTGCATCAAACCACTCTTTAAAATGTGCCAAATGGTGTACAATAAGTAAATATCAGTGCAAAAAGTTAAGAAACAATTCTTTGGAGTGGGTTTTATTTTTTTACTTAACAAGCCATTTGTAAAAAAAAAATAAAACTGACTTCAATGAGTTGTAATTTTCCAACTGGACGAAAAATGTCCGGGCCAGGATTCAAACCTGGGATCTCTTGGTTGAAGCTGCCACGCTCTACCAACTGAACTATCCCGGTCGAATCTGGAGATTATCTGGATGAATTATGCCCTCCAGATTCAACCGGGATAGCTCAGTTGGTAGAGCGTGGCAGCTTCAGCCAAGAGATGTTAGGTTCGAATTCTGGCCCGGACATTTTTCGTCCAGTTGGAAATTTACAACTCGTATGGTTTCTTTACCAATTAAAATTAATCTCGTGACTTCAATGGATTGTTGTTACCTCCTTGCACTGATATTTATTTATTCCACGCCAGTTGGCGTACAATAATTTGGCCCAACCGCATGCTTTAATGGCAACTCCTTACAGTTATCTATAGAGTTGCAAAGAACGAGTTTATTCCCTGGTTTATTTCCAATAGACCAGGTATAGTCCCAGGTTTATTTCCAAAAGACCTGGTTTATTCCCAAAAAACCAGGTTTATTTCCAAAAATCCCGGTTTATTCCCAGGTTTAAACCGGGTTTATTCTAGCCTTTGCAACTCTAGTTATCTATATTAATTTTAGATCTCATTGTTACTAAGACGACTCATTTTGACGCGCAGAAGATAATCATTTATTACAATTTTGACATGTTCCTGTAAGAAAAACTATACACTATACGACGGATATTTAAAAACATAAAGTAATACTATGTATCCTAAAATATAATCAAATTTCGTATTCGTATCAATATGACGCCCATTGCCAAAACTGGGGGCAGATTTTTCAAAGAGGAAATGTTTCTTTGTGGAAATAACATCATTTAAAATGTTCATTCACTTTTAGTATAATTGCATCAAAATCATGTACTTTTAAAATTGCGATTTGTGTCATTTTGTGACAAAGTTGACTTATCTTAGGACCTATAAAATCGGAAAAGGATAAGAAAATAGACAAAAAGACAAACATACCATTTTCGTATTAAAAGAAATCGATACGGACCGCAACCAGAACAAGTCCTTTCTAACAAAAAAAATTATCAAAATTGAAGCATCCGTTTTAGTGTTATGCATAGAAATACATAAAAGTATAAATATGAAACTAATCCTATAACGTCCTTTGTTGTATGTTGGTTATTTGCTATAAGTATTCCATTCTACAATTTTGGTAAAATGGATGTTATTTTGTTCTGCAATTGGATATAAAATATTTCAGAATTATATAACAGAAAATTTTGCACTTGGATAATGCATTTAATACACTTCCTGCATAAAATTGAACTTTAAATCTGAATATTATCGAGTACTATTGTTAATACTGCAACAATCAACACTATTAGAATCTTATTATACACATGTCTGTATGTATTTCATATCCACTTCACAATGAATATGATTAATTTCGAACAAAAACGAAAATAAATAATTTGTAAAGATGCCAGATTGTTATTTCCACTCCAAACTTTGGAAAATAAATTCATTTCCGCGATATCATTTTTTTTTATTCAATTAAATTTAGGTAACAAGTTCAAATAATGGCAATAGGGATATTCCATTGTTATTAGAAAACAAGTTGGACAATGTACGTCAAAGGTGGCAAATGAGGTGTTTTCCTACTATAACTACACTGGTGTGCAAAACTTAAGCAACAAACACAAAATGCTAATTTCTGAACATGTGAGTACTCAAAAGAAAATTCTATAAAGAGCAAGTGTAGAAAACAGGTATTACCCTAACAGCACGGCTAGTCGATGCGAAGTCCCCTTGACGTCACACATGGTTAGAAGTGTCACAATCGCTACGGTGAATCAAAATATGGGATATTTCACTGTCTCATTATTACTCTCAAATGATTGTTAACACTGAATTCACTGTGACTGTCGCTTTGTGATGAGTCACCATGTGACATTACAATGAAGTCACCTTGTGATTCTCAAGTCACTGTCAGTTGAAGACTGAACTTTGAAGTCATTGTGAGCATTGCATTGGGATGAGTCTCCAAATAATGTCACAATGAAGTCGCATGGTGACTTTTCGGTGATCGACACTCTATTGTGAAGCCATCATTGCACTCCTTTGTGAAAAGTCACAAGATGATTTCATTTTCTATCACTTGGGAACTCGTCACAGAACAGCTATCATAATGACTTTACAATGGAGTGTCAAAATGATAGTCACATGAGAGTCACAAGACGACTTCATTGTAAAGTCACCTGCTGACTTGTCAAAAAGCAGCAGTCATGGTGACTGTTCAGTGGAGTGACCAAATAAGAGTAAAAATCAGACGACTGAAAGATATCACATTTCTGTTTATTGTAGTGACTGGGACAATTATGACCATTTGTGATGTCAAGAAGACTTCGCATCGACTGTCTGTGCTGTTAGGGTAGTACATATTTCCTACACTTGCTGTTTATAAAATTTCCTTTTGAGTACTCACGTGTTCAGAAATTAGCATTTTGTGTTTGTTGCTTAAGTTTTACACACTAGTGTAGTTTAATAAATATTCAGATCTTGGTGCAATAGCTGTTGCACTTTTATGCAAAAATCTATGAATACAAAATTTATTTCATATGCACATTTTCATATTATAGATATTAATTTTCTTTTATGAAATTAAGTTTCAATACACTTTTACAAACAATTAATTACAATTCTGTTACATTAACATTTTACTATGCGCAAATATCCAATACAAGACAATGTAAAATAATCATCTTTATTATTTCAGTGAAATGAATTATATTCTCTGTTATTATGATATGATTCATTTCCGTATTAAATAAGTACACTTTAAGTTGGCAACGTTTTATCTTTTGTTAACATTTACTGAAAATTCCAATCAGAAACCTAGCTTTGAAAAGAACCTACCTATGAACCTAGCTATCGGCCTAGTTTTGAAAATTTCAGAACTTGAAATCCATATTTAGACACTTTTTCCATTTATTATTTATTTCTCCGGAAACATCTATCCATAAAACTGTCGGTAGATTATAGGATTGCTATAATTAAACAGTTTTAGTATACAAATTCGGTTTTTAAATTCAGTAATACGGAAATAATACGGCTCCATCTTAAATATAACGTAATCACCATGGCATCATAGAATCATTACCTATCATGGAATATCATTGAATTAATTACGCATGATAGGATTTAATAGAATGAAGAAAACGTTTATTAATATCTTTTTAGGATTTGATTCAATTTTCATAATATTCGAAATGACGCGCCAACATTCTGCAACAATTATATATATTAAATTTCAAACCATTCGGTTGTGTAGTTTTTGAGCTGTTATATGTGGACAGAATGACAGACGAATGGACTAGACGACGACTATAGGTTCTACGTATTTATATAATTCCGAACATACCTACAAATGGAAAAGAGGGCATAAGTGGGGTTATTGGGATTGATATATTTATTGTTGCCGTTTTCTTATTAAAATTTCAAAGAAAAAAAATAAATATGTGTTGCTTAAAATTGTCCTCAAAGGCATTAAAAGTAGAATGCATTCGTAGACGAAAATTTCAAAAAAACACATTCATGCATTTAATTCATAGAACTGAAATATCTTCTTTTGTAACGTTGTCAAAATGACGGCCATTTCATTTCACCATTGCCGAAACTTGAACAGATTTTTTAATGGGGAAATGTTTCTCTCTGAAAATAACATCATTCGAAACGTTCATTTCATTTTAGCATAATTGCATTCAATCATGTAATTTTCAAATTGCAATTTATATAATTTTAACTTAACCAACATTATAATTAAGTTTTTCTACTCATTACAAGAAATTTAATAAGATAAATACAGTGAAACTACAATTGTCAGGACTGCGTCCTGGGCTTAATCCGGAAATGCGGCAAACCGGATAAAAGGTAATCCTTAAAAAAGAGTTTACATTGCAAAATTACGACTTTTCTTAAAATCATTTCTGTTTAACGGTTAGTCTATTCAACTTATATTAAGCATACTTTTTAATACAATCACTTTTACCTTCAACAACAATAATAATTTGAATAAAACATACTTATGTATATATAGATGTATGAATTAAAATGTCCAAATTAATTTTTCTGACGTAAACTTTAAAAACAGTCTCAGAATTATTCTAATGTAGACTTCTAATATTCCAATGAAATATAAATTTTAATAAAAATTTTATTTTTAAGCACGAATACCTACACTTTGCAGTTTTTTCCCCTTAAGAGCCTACGCTAGTCACGCGAAGAAACGTTCAAGCTAATGTTAAGTCTATGGGAAGGTTCTTGCGCGATTTCTCGCTCGTAATTTAATATTTTTAAATGATTTTTTTTGCTGAGGTCAATCTCTAACGTTGTTAGTTTTTACTTTTTTGATTTTGGTTACAGTTTTTTTTATAAGCGGATATTTTCAATTTTGGAACCGGTTGGAACCGGTTCTGAAAGTGAAAGTACCTTTGTATAAAAAAACTGGAACCAAAATCGAAAAAGTAAAAACTAACAACGTTAGAGATCGACCTCAGCTATCCTATGCAAAAAAAAAAAAAAAACATTTAAAAATATTAAAATGCGAGCGAGAAATCGCGCGATAACCTTCCCATAGACTTAACATTAGCTGGAGCGTTTCTTCGCGTGACTAGCGTAGGCTCTTAAATTCATTTTTGTATTTCCTCATATTATTCCAGATATGTGGTGACTTAGATAGATGGAATTCCGATATGTGAAGTTTTATTTTAACGTAAATATTTTCTAAATGTAGCATCAATTAGATTTCTTTTTTTTCTAAAACAACACACTGGGTTACTACTCAACCAGTGTTTTATAAATTATGTTGGAAAAGACATAAGGAAAACCATCACTTTTTCATCCCTAAACTAGAATGGTGCATTTAAAAGAGACTTTAATAACAATCTTACGTCCTTTTCGATATTTCTTTCTTTTTCTATTGTGAGAAAAGAGAAAATACAAACAAAGAAATGAATATGTCACGAATTTTTTTTGTGCAATCGTATGATAATCTGTCAAAAATGACAGGCATTTTACAGAAATTCTTCTGAAAAAAAATGTTTGTTCTCAGAAAACTTTTAAAAATTTTATTCAATTGATGTGGAACTATATATAGGGTATCCGAAAAAGGTTGGACAGATTTGAAAAAATCATAACCCTAGAAGTAATTGAGTAAACGCAATTATTTTCTTTCCAAAGTACTCGGAAATTATCCAAGATTTGTTAGATGTAACTGTTTTAAAGTCGTGACATTCAGACGATGCATTGAATCGATGACCTGAAAATGCAAATCCCACTACACATTTGCAATTTTCTTCGATGTTTCCGGTGTGCAAAGCGTATAAGTCTAAAACTATTGGAGGTATGGGAAAAATGACAATTAGAAAGTTCTTCGGCAGCGGCGATTTAGTAGAAAAAAATCAACTATGTACACGAATAGCCTAAGCAAAAAGTGAACATTGCGAATGTGTGGCGCGATTTGCATCACAAAATTCATCATAAGATATATATTAACATTTTACATTGAAAACATCTTATGATTCATGCGCGAAAGCAAAACAACTAATTACCGTGTGCATGATAAAATAAATAAATAGGCGTATTAAAAAACTTTTTTGGTCAAAATAAATTTCTACCACTTTAAATTAAAAAGACAATATTTGGATACAGATTTTGATTCATTTGAAAAGTTACTATAAATTAAAAAAAGAAGTTAAAAAAATCAAATGAATTTTCTTGTTTTCATAATTTTACTTTAGTGTTTTAGCATGTAGAGTGTCCAAGAATGTGTATATGGTTATAATTTTATGAACATTGTTTCAGAGGATTATTGTGCGCCAACTCGGAGTTTGTTAAAAGAAAAATAACTTTAAAAATGTAAGTTGTAATATAAATCAATAGCAGAGTTTTGTTTAAACGAGCTATAACTGCGGTAATAATTCTGTTTTTTGGAAGCCCCGGGAAATTGAAAGGTATATAATATATTGTGTAGTACATTCGACATTATCAGCAATGACTTCCTAATAAATGGCTATTCATAGAACCTAGATAAATCTCTCCTACACTCTAAAAAAAATCGCCAGAAAACGTAAAATGTTTGGCAGCAAGTTGGCGGTACACATCTGTGATTGTAGAAGTATATATATATATATATATATATGACTATCTTACCCGCCCGGCGTTGCCCGTGCCAACAACCTTAAATGTACCTGAAATCAGTGTTGAACATTTTTTTTTTATTTTTAAACAAATCTAATGTTGGGGGCCCCACTACCTTAGACAGCAAACATTGGGCGTGTCATACACACTCCCATATATTACCGTAAGTCGAGTCTAAAGAGCCATACCCCTTCATAATCCAGCCCATAGAACCAGAGATAGAAAAGCACCCCTGGTGGTGAAGATAGAAAAGCTCTATCTATGTAGAGTCGAATGAGCCATACCCCGTCGTGATCCAGCCTATAGAACGAAAGTACCCCTTGTGGTGAAAATCCGAACTAAAATCAGTCAGCTCTATCGATGTCAAGTGGAAAGAGCCATACCCCATTGTGATCCAGCCCATAGAAACAGAGATAGGAAAGCACCCCTTGGTGGTGAAATTCAGAACTAAAATAGGTAAGCTCTATTGATGTTGTGTCGAATGAGCCAAACCGTGTCGTGATGTGACCCATAGAACCCGAGTTAGCTTCAAAATCCTTTAGTTACACCTTCCACCGCCAGGGGGCACAATATGTTCTATACGAACATAACTGAATTCATTAAGGTTATCGATGTCGAGTCGAATGAGGCATACCCCGTCATGATCCAGCCCATAGAACCAAAGATACGAAAGCGCCCCCTGTGGTGAAAATCCGAACTAAAATCAGTAAGCTCTATTGATGTCGGGTGGAAAGAGCCATACTGTAATGACTTAACGAACTCCAGTAATCCAAGGTGATGATTAACATCCAGCACTTTTTATTAGGCATCGTTGATACACAAGTTAAAATAAGATGAACAATTAAAAAACATTACACTCTGCCATCAAAACCCCAGCGTACACAACCATCATATACTGTTCACGCCCACACATCATTTTCCGCTCACCATCGTCTGTTCAACTCTCTCTGCATCTCTCTTAGCTTAGCTCGGTTCACTTCTTTTTGACCTGCCAACTAACATCTCTTGCAGTCTCTTTGCATATCGAAAACTGTCCTTTCAATTCGATTACACGAAGATAGGCGACAAAACCATGGATAAAAACTGGACAACTCTAGGCCAGCAACTCACGAGTCAGGTTAGGCCATAGATTTCTTCGGTCGTTACACTGCTCTCATTGGCTGGCTGCTTCGTTGCCGAGGCTATTTCATGGGAGGAGCTTGAAATAGCCTCGAACCCAAAATTCCATATACACGTTTGATTTTTTTTTTAAATCTAAATTAAAATTTAAAAATCCGGCCGCGAGGTATACTATCCGGTGACAACATCTACACATGACAAAAATTTCTGAGTCCTAGGTGTTATAATTACGGAGAAATCCGCGGGCAGGCAGGCAGACAGACACTTACTCTTTTATAGAGATAGAGATATATGAAGACCCTTGATATATGAAGAAATTTCTGTCTTTTAACTGGCGAATTTCAGGAATATTTGAGCTTAGATTTACGAATATTCCGTTTTTCTTTAAGAGCATACGTAAAAATTCCGTTTCTATTACGAAAAGTTACTAAGTTGCAGGAAGAGTCCAGTGATTGGACGAAAATACAGCTTTAAATTGATGGATTTGAGGTAATTCTTACGTTATATTGGGAATTTTTAAGTATTTGGAAGGAAATTGACCACAACCCAACGGATTAGTTTCGTGTTTTAACGAAATATAATCAACGGAAAAGTCCGTTCTATATACGGATTTTTCGAGAGGATACAGCAAAGGAACTTCAACTGGACGCTATATAACTACTATACGGCACAATATTGTTTGCATTTGTGAGTTCAGCAAGATTTTTTTTTGGGAAGATCGTGAAAAAAAAAATAATATTACTATGTCTAGAGACAACTTTAGTTGACATAAAAAATCACATGTGTATGAAATTAGCGACGCAATTCATTCTTCACCAGGTGTAGAATGGATTCAGCTACCATATAGATATTAACCATTTACATGGAAAAGGCACATTAAGCATCTATAAAGTATAATTGGAGTATTATTAAATTTATTTTACATCATTCACGTACACTACATAACTCAGCAAACACAAATGACATTGAAAAAAGCATTTTGAACCACCCTGTATTTTTCAGTAACTTAATATTTTTCAGAATAAATATAGTTATTCAGTCATCGAAATTTAATTAAAATCAAATAAGGAATTAATAAATTTATTTATTTAGAAGTATCATAAACGCATGGAAAAAGATTTTTCTTTTATTTTTTATCTAGACAGTTAAATGATGCCTTGGAGAAATATAAACAGACAAAACAACTTCCTCTAAATTATGCTTACGAACAGTGACTTGAACCACATAACTAAGTCACCTGAATGAGGTGATTTATTATTGGAGCTTGCCTTTGGAGTACGCACAATAGGGAGAGTAATAGAATACACAACTTTTTAAACTGGAATGAAGGAATTGAAAGCATCATTCATTCAGCGGAGAGTTTAATCAACGCGCATGAGCTTTCATCAATGAATCGCAAATAAATGTCTGCAAGAATGTCTGATAATATATTTTCCATTGAGAGTGTATAAGATAGTCTATGAAGTTTATAAATCAAAAGATTTAAATTTAAAAGGAATTTGTTTAATGTACAAGCTCAGATAAGAAAGGCGCATTAATTTCTTCAGGTACACAGGGGAATATTTTAAAGCTGTTGTCATCAATTTCAATATTTCCAAAATAAATTGAGGTATTCCAGTTGCTGGATTATTGGCAGATTCTTGAACAGTTACATTTGTCAATACATATTTTAATACAATTGATAATACAGCCTAAAATTTCACAGAAATGCTATTGAGTGGATTGTTAAACTAATACAAGATATAATATGTGTATAAATAAGGAAAAATCAGGAAACAAAATTAATAATTATATTGGTTATTTATTTTACAAATATAAGTATGAAATTTACATGTACTTTTAAATGCAATTAAAACTGAAAAATATTTATTTTATACAGGGTAATTCGAGTGAACTCAATTTCGTATGGTCGTATTTTCTGAAATATATATTTTACGTCAATGAAATAAATTATATTTAATTAAACTCACATTAGAGTTTAGAGATTTTCAGTCCCACCCCCTCAGCTGCACAGAAAACTTATAAACAATCACCAACTTCTAAGGGGTGTGGTTTATATTAGGTTGCCTGACCTACAGTGAAAGTTCAAGAAGGTAATTTTTCCAGAATATACTAAAAATAACTGCCTCTCTATTCCAGTGTTATATGAGTAGTCAGCTCACAGATGACTAGTAATTACTAGGGCAATAGTAGTAGTTCAGTTCAAGCTATCCAAGCGGTTTGCCTTAGGCTTTTTAGGTTTATTTTATACAATACTTTTTCTTGACATATCTCTCTGTCCTTGTGTTTGCAATAGTACTCTAGAAAGTCTGTTTCTTTCTGAAATTCCCTTGAAATAAATATTGTGTCACCCTAAGGACTGTTTTAAATGACGTACTATGTACACGAACTCCGCAGTCAGAACAAGATATACAGAGAGTCACTTCTTATAGTTGAACGATACCTAATACCTAAACCATTAGTTTTAGAGTTAGAGTTTAAATTATAAAAATGTTTCAAATGTGTGTGTTGTTTTTTGCCACATGAAAACCTATTTACGTCAAAATAGTTATTTTTAAAAATGTTATGAGATTTAATTTTTTATACTTTTCCTTAGATCTCTAATCTATAATAGAAAAACTTTCTCTATGCTGTATTAAGTAAAAGAGTAAAAATTAAATTCTTCTACGACTAACACGTACCGAGTTATGATACTTTAAATTTTCAACATTTTCTTGCTCAAAAAATCGAAAAACTCGTTTTTAATAATAATAATAATAATAATAATAATAATAATAATAATAATAAAAGAATATTAATAAAAATTTAACATACCATAATTCTGTAAATTTTAGTTGTATAATAATGCAGTTTTTTTTTTGTTTTAGTTGTTGTAGCATGGAGAAAGCTTTTCTAAATATAACCTAAAAGACCCAGGAGCAGTATAAAGATTTATGTTTCGTATAATTTTAGAAAATAACTATTTTCTCGTAAACGAGTTTTCAGGTGATAAAAACAACATTCGATTTTTTTTTTTTTTGCCATTTTTTGCCATATTCCTAAAATTAATTGTTTAGGAAATAGCAATTGGTCAACGTTCAACAACAGATGACCTGTATAGATTGGTAGATAAGTAGGTGTAGGGAGGAATAATAATTTAGGTAGAAGTTTTTAGTAGAGTCGTTATTATTTTTTTTTTTATGGTCTGTCTGCCTGTGACGTTTATGTTTGAAAAGATTGAATTTAAAACAATTCGTTGAATAAACTATTTCGATTAATAAATACTCATTTATTTTCAGAAGTACACAGATAGATTTCAGCGATAAAACGTCAAAGAATTGCCAATAATTTCAATATATCTTTATAAAATTAAAATATTCTAGTTTGAAGCCTGCTAACAGTTTCCTAATTAGTTACATTTCTTAATAAATATTTTATTTAAATTGTAGTTTTTAGGAGAAGTAATACTAATATTAATTACAAAGTACATTAGTTATAAGAGTATGGAAAAATAGAGCAAGGAATAATGCAAAAACAATTTTTGATAAATTTTAAGTGGTTTTTTTTTAATTTCATGGTGAAACATGGTTAACAGGCGTGTTCTGTTATTGGATATACACATTTTTTAACACTTTGTGGATCAACAACTCCGAATTGAAAAATATTTAGTCCCATGTTAGAATACATCATTTTAAGCATGTAAAAATTAATTAAAAAAATTTAGTACAGAAAAGAAAATATTGACTGAAAGGTATTTTTTCACATCTGCAATAAACAGAAAATTACATACTTCTCATAACTATTGCCCATTTTCTATTAGAAAATTGTAAAGTATACGAACTTACCTTTCTAAAAAATGTTTTTTGGATGTCTCATTTCTTTTCAATTTTACAAAATTTACAAAGTTCATTTTGGCATTAATGATGCAAAGCTGCTCAAATGATAAATAACACTTTTTGCATGAAAAAATTAACTCAGTATCGCCGTCTGTTGAGAATTCTATAACAATTTATATTAACTGCTGTGTTGGGAGATAGCAGTAATAAATAAAATCGCCTTTCAAAGCCCACTGTATAAGTAACATTGACTTTTGGGTATGTTGCAGATATGCAATGCGGTGATGCAAAAAGTTAAGGAAAAGTTAACTGCTCATGAAAAAAATAAAGATTATTTTTTACATTTTTTGAAATACCTATAACGCGTAAAATAAGCCCCTAGGACGGTTAGGTGAAATTCGAAATATTTAAGATGTTACAGACAATTGAAAGAGAGCTCGTACGGGCTGAAAAAATATGTATACAGGACACGGCGGGACACAGATGCACACGTGCTTCCTTTGCCTCGTACTGACAGGAATCGCAGACTAACTGTAAGTTGCAAAATATAACAATTAATAAAATATATTTTATACTCTTGTACTTTCGTAAAATCTTTAACGCGTTTTCCTTGAAACATCAGTTTACTGCGTGTAAAGTAGTGTTTAAATTGATCAACCAATCATCTTTTTTCGTTTTGGAAATGAAAGAATATTTATTTTGTGGGGCTCTGAGCCTTTCATATGTAAAAAAAAAATAAATAAATAAATAAATAAAAATGTTTTAAAACATGGTTGACACGTTGAAGTTAAAGAATAAAGGGCGAAAAAAATTACACTTTTTTCAAACGACCAGCATTTTACCTCATTTCGTTCAGTTTCATTAAAAATAATGGATCCTCAAATGCAATATGTTTTCTGAAAAGTTTTATTTTCTTTGTTTCAGATGACTTCGAAAAGCTGTGCACTACACGGCGCAGGGTGATGCGCGCACAGCATACCCATATGTAACTGACAATATCTCTAGAAATTTTAATAATTATTGTATAATGAAATATTTTTTTATAATAAAAAATATGATAATATGTGGGTAAATTCAATTTTTATGTTACTTTATTCTTTCTATGAAAAACAAACCCCCGAAGTTGACCTACTTTTCGGGCCAATAAACGGGAACCCCCCCCCCCCTTCCTTAAGGAAGTAGTACAATAACAAATTTAAACAAGAACGAAAAATCATGCATCCAGCATAGATTATGAAACACTTTCCAACACTAACAGACTATTATTAAGAAATTTAATTTTTTCATACGATGAAATTAGATATCTAAATAAGCAATTTAAAAGATACATAAATTAGTAAAAATCCATTTTCAGCAATTGCTGTCCATATTCGAAGTCTTTCGTGCAGCCTTGTACATGATCTACACAATTTGTGAACAACACGCAGTACACTAAAAATTACATACAATTGCATATTACAGCGGAGAGAGTCATTACCGTCACGAGTCATTATCACTTCTAGTCATTACCGATCATAGTCAGTCCTTTAACAGAATTATCTTGTGCGTCTCTGTACATGAACGGTAAATCATACGCACTTCATAATAAATTGAAAATAAGTTGTATTGAACCTTAGTGATTCTTTCAAATGTCATTTTTCCAGTCACCCGAGACAAACATACACTCAGAAAAAAAATTGTAGTAAAATTACGGGCAGAGGCCGGCAGCAGAGATTCCAGTCATACCTCGTAAAAAAAAAAGTCCATGCCCATCGTTTTATGCGGCCCGTAATTTTACGGGGCAAAGTAATACAGCATTATAAAGCACAGGATATAATGCACTTTAAAACACAATAACACTTTACTTACTGTTCCGTAGCACGTAGCACGTTAGATAATCATCACAGAATCGCTGTTTTGGCGGGTTAAAATTTTCGAAACACGAGTAAAATGAAGGGTTACACCCTAGCGGAGGACAATGTATGGGGTCGTACCGTATTTTTGCTAACATATGGGCTAGAACTGTAAGGATATGGGGATTTCTCTTAATTTTCTAAGTAACTAAGAGATAAGGCCGCTTATTTAGTGGATCAGACCGTTTTTCCTCAAATAAGGCTGTTGCCTGTGAAAATTGAAGGTCAAACGCTCCCAAATTTATAGTTTTTTCTGAGAGTGTAGAGCTCGAAGCCGCAGGGGTTCGTCGATAGCTTCAGAACCCCTAGCCAAAACCTTCTCGCATTTCGAGGTGTTTAATTTGTTCATTTTTGTTTTTAAATTTGTCCGGTTTCAATTTTCGAATTTTTTTTCTTTCTACCTGGCTTTTGCAAGAGTCTCGGTATAAAAGAGACGTAGCAAAGAACCATTACGGTATAATACCGCCGTAAGTGCCTTTCTACCTGGCTTCCGCAAGGGTCTCGGTATAAAAGGGACGTAGCAAAGGAACATCACGCAAAGCTCCGCGCTTCTCGAATTCTGTTTTCAAAATGCACCGCAATCGACTTTTTCCTATAGATCATAATGTAAAAGAATTATTTTGTACGTCCCTGTAATTGAACTGTTAATGCTATTAATTGTATACTCCGGTAAAAGCATGCTGTAGTCCACCTCATTAATGCACGTTAATTGCATTATGTTTGAAATATCGTAACATCAATAAAATGCGCCGCAAACGATTTTTCTCTATACACCACAATGCTATTTAATGGAATTATTTTGTGTGTCCCTGTAAATGAACTATTAATTCTACACACCTTAATTTCAATACCGAGCATTCTATAGTAAAATGCAATAATGTATAAAAATTTCGTGATAATCCTAGTATATTTACGAAAGTTAGGGCACGGACAGACAGACAACCAAACCGAATTCATAAACACTTTTCAACTATGTTGGAAAGTGTTAAAAGCGGTTTTATATTCTATTACGAATTATATTATAGTTAGCACTCAACAGGCATAAAAAGGTAATGACTCTAGTAATTTCCATAAAGAATAGCATTTGTCAGTCATAAAATTTCAAAATGCACTTGTAACTCAAGTTTTAGCATACATTCAAATAAATTTATAATTTATGATTTTAGTTAATGAATTTAAAGGAATTTTTCGTAGTCGTATACATAAAAAATGTGTTTGTATATAGGGAAAGTATACAGAAGTGGCCTCTAGAGAATAATAGTAAATAGGTTTCAAAAGGGCTTTACGAACATTGGAAAAACGTATCAAAGAAAAATCAAAAATAAAATATTTAAGTTGTAATGCTTAAACGCCATTCAGCTGTATTAGTCTTAATATTAATTTCATAATTTTTGGGATAGAATAATATTCTGTATTTCTAAGGAGTATAAAAATATATTTAATATTTATAAAGACGTATGATAAAGGCTTAGAGTAGATATTACTTATTTGCGTGAGGTAATGCCAGTGTAATACAATTTAAGACAAATTATAGCTTCTTTACTTTTTAAAATGACAAAAATTAGAAGCATACAAACACTAAAATAAAGCTCAAAGAAATGCAATTTGAAACTAAACCGCAATACAAAATAAATTGTATAATATGGAATGTTGTATGTTAAAAGTAGCGATGCATCTTCATTTTGTAAACTTATACACAGTCCGTCCCAAAATTTCCCGGAGTGGTCCAATTACCGACTAATAAATAGCGCTGCGTGTCCGCAGGTGATTTCGAAAGCACGACTACACTTCGTCTTGTAAAACCGTACAATTTCACGTTGGTATCTGTTGTGTGATACTAAGTGCATCTGGTTTGTTGTAACAGGGAAACGTGGACATGTCGGAGCTCACGAAGGTCGAATAACGAACGAGCATAAAATTGAAGGTACTACTGTTATTGAGCGTTGCTATTTAGAAGTGTTGAAGTATTTCATTGCCTGAGTACGCAAAGTTCATCCTCGGTGTCGACAGCAAGGTATTTCTTGCGCGAGAACGCACCAGCACACACTTCAATCATTGGTGGGAGTTTTTGGTATCTAAAGGGGTCGTCGAGCTCAACCTTCCTCCTCACTCCACAGATTTATCTCTCTGTGACTATTTCCTGTTCCTCAAGTAGAAATTGAACCTAAAGGGGTCCATCTCAAGCGACTGCGACCGATTGTTTGACGCACATTGCAAAGACGGACTTACATAAGTGTTTTGATGACTATTAGATTAAACAAAAATAAATGAACAACGTAAAATAGCACAAATAAAAATATATAAAATGGCAAACAGCCCCTAAAGCTCCATCATCAGTGCAACATTCAAAAGATTAAAACCTAATCAAATGTTTAAGCCATGTAAATATGCTTGCATCTCTTGCACGCGCCAAGATTGAATGGCGTTGAGTTTTTCAAAAAAACAAAACAACAGCGGAGTCAGGAAACACATGTGACGCAGGAAACCAATAGGAGTGCCCGCCCACAACGGGCGAGTTTAAGTACGGAGGACAAAAAGGGGGGAAACGAAGAGAATGAATTGAATGAAAAGAAGCCAGACATTTAAAAAAATTTGGTGTACTGGACATATCATTAACTAAGTTGCATGAATTCTACCATATATGATAAGCCTCCCAAAAATCAAGGTCGTAAATAGATGAGCATTTTTGAATTATTGAACCCTCTGAAAAATTAAAACTGTGATTGCCAGACTAACAATGGTGAGCGATCGCTGACCGTTTAGGGTCGCAATTTTTAACATAGTTTTTATGTTCCCCCAAGCGGACCTTAAGTGGCCGCTTGGTTTGACCTATGTACATTATATCACACTCGCAAGATATTGTATAAAGTCTACAATGTGAAAATCTGTCAATTGGATGTCAACTTCATTATTTACATATTTTAGAATACACTTGAAAAAAGCTTTTAAATCTAGCGAAAATTTAAGTTTATTCAAACTTTTTATTTTTCCTTTTTCGTGTAATCTGAATATTTCCAATTTTTTTCATAACTCAAGTTATAACTTGAAGCATAAAAAGGACTTTCCGAGTATCTTATCAAACAACTTCGTGAATACTAGATTAAACTGAGTGGAGTATTGCTTACATTATTAGAACCTAATACTTTACAGAAACTGATACATGTTTCCAGATTTCATTTCCTCAGATTTTACTTCTTTTCTGCTACATAATAACAGTTGACTTATTTCTTCCAGCTGCATTTTTTATAACACAAGAAGTGCTTTTTCACCATCAATCATGATGATAATGAATTCCTTTCCGATCTTCTAAAATACACTTTTGATTTTCTTTTCTCTTGAAAAAAACCTTCAAACCACATTATGATAGAAATATTTGTAATGAATAAACAGGGTATCTCAAAGTGAAAATATGCTCATATTGTGTTGAATAAAAAAGAATATTTAAGATCTGAAATAATGAACACATATGAAATTAAACAAATGATTTTGAATAAGATGTTGAAACGCTGGTATATAAAATAATAGGAAAAGTATAAGTGTGTAATGAAGATTTTTTTAAGATCTGTAATGACCTTTGAAGACCTATAATGAAGATCAGAAAAAATATATAACATATATTATTATATTACAAAAGTAAAATCATGACATACCGAGGTTGGGCAATTTAAAATAATATTTTTATTCAAGAAATTGTGTAATGATCTTTAAAAGCGTACCCATTAACCCTCTAAGCGTGTGGAGCGTAATATTCCGTTCACTTAGCTCCAGGTTTCACTGCAACATATGTAATGTTTAAGATAATATTCTATAGATTTAATGAATTTTCAAAACATTGAAGAATGATTAATACTCTCAAGGGTTACATTTATATTTGTAATTAAGTTTTATTTATAATGCTGAAAGAATCATATTTTTTTAGCATTTAAAACAAAATGCAGAGAAAACAACATTACAATTTTACCCTTTTTCAAAACGCTCAGAGGGTTAAAAAAAATTTTTTGGCAATGTAGAATAAAAAATATAGAAGCAGTTTCTTATTCCTTTTATATTGATAAAACAACATCTACACTAGAAAATGGAAACAAACTGCCATATAGCAGAAACATTTGAAACATTCAATATACTTTGGCATTAACGAAAACCTTTTCGTTATCTTCTGAATCTGTTTAGAGACAGATCAGTCGTAAACTTCAGAAAAGAACAGGTTTCCAAAGTTTACAGAAACATTTCAGAAATAAAATGGTCCCCTTTGTTGCCCTGAAATTTCGGAAGAGACGCGTCTGGTGGTCTCAAAGGGGGCTCAATAGTAATAACTTACTAGTTTTTGAGAAATTTTTCTGCCAAACATATTTGCTAAGTGACATAAAGGATTTTTTAATCAATTTTAAAGCAATTAATTCAGCATTCAAAATTCTCCGTATTTTAATTAAAAAATATTTGTTATTTTTCATTAAATATGCGTTAAATATCATACAATATGTCTCAAAATCAATATTTAGAAAACATTCTGTAATCTTTTTATATATTACCACTTTTCACATACAAGAATCATAATGAAACATTATTCTGCAAGTTTTTGAGAAATTTTTCTGCTAAAGATATCTGCTAAGCAACATAAAGATTTTTTTTAATCAAGTTTAAAGCAATTAATCCAGTATTCAAAATTCTCCGTATTTTAATTTAAAAATATTTGTTATATTTCATTAAATATACAATAAACATCATACAATATGTCTCAAAACTAATATTTAGAAATCATTCTGCAATATTTTTATATATTACCACTTTTCACATATAAGAATCATAATGAAACATTATTCAGTTATCTAAAAAATTCTAATTATAAATATTTTCTGCATAAATATTTTATTCATAAAATGGCATTGCTTTCTAAACATCAAAAGATCTTCTGCAAGTCTATATGAAAGTATATATAGTATGCATTAAAAATGCATTCCTATTTAAATGAATAGGTTCTTATAGGGGAAGGTTCTTATTAAATTTAAATAAGTAATATAGAAAATGATTTAAATGGTGATGGTCTCCTAAAACCGTAAGAAAATTTACGAGTACAATCAATAAATCATTCTTTCTCAATTAAGCATTATACAATTCCCGGTATGGTTGATAATTAAACGTTTTTAACTATATATTCTATTGAATATACATTAAATAACATAATATACGTCTCAAAACATATATTTTTAAAACTATTTATAATATTTTTATATAGTATTACTTTTTACATAGACAAATTATAATAAGAGATCAGTAAGTTATGTGAAGAATGATTATTATAAATATTCCTATTTGCGTAATTTGTTCGAAAAAAAGGGACTTATTTTCAAAATACAAAAATATTTTTCCTTAAGTTCATCTGAACTTACTTTTTGACCTTCAATTACCCTATCTTCCATTGAATGTGCTTTAAGTAGCATAAAGTGTGTTTCAAAATTCATACCATGAAACAATATTTGTAATGATGTAATACATTATTTTTCAAATATAAAATGGTACAAAATATTTGTCGTTCTACAAATTAAGCTTATTGTAAATACTTGTTATTTTTGGTCATAAAGGTATACTTTCAAAACAGCAACAAAAAATGCATTATATTTTATTGAGTACTAGCAAGCTACGCCCGCTACGCTGGTCAATTTCTCTTAACGAACCTTTAATCAAACAAAATATTGACATTTCATAATTCACTTTTATATTTTAACAGAATAATAAGGATACTATAATTTGTGAATCGTGCTATAGTCAATATACACGTCAGGACACGTCGCCCTTATCATTATCTTTTTACGCGTGAAGGTTTCGCTATGGTACTCTATTGTGAAATTTGGTAATTTTAGAAATTCAATAGTTGAAAAATCGCAGAATCATTAGATCATTTTTCTTTAGAAATTGTTCTTAGAGCGCATTTAGATCTTATAAATAACAATCATGCCGAACTTGAAGTTTCTAGCTCCTTCAGCATCGCAAAAATCGCAATTTTAGAACGTTTTTCGCTTCTGCACCCCCCTCGGGGTAGTGGCACCGACATAAAATATAGCCTATGTTGGAGCAGGGATTGTCACCATCCATTTGCCACCATCACTTTTGAAATCGCTTTAGTAGTTCCAGACATTCCATACAAATTGTAATTTATAATGTTTTTAGAAAATTTTTTGCTTATTTCAGCCTTTTAAATTTCGAATTTTTTTAGATTTTGTTCTTATAGCGCATTTAAATCTTGTAAGTAACGACCATACAAAATGTCAAGTTCCTAACTCCTTCATTATTGAAAATATCATAATTTTGGAACGTTTTTCGCTCCTGCACCCTCTGCGGGCAGTGGCACCGACAAAAAATTTAGCATATGTTGGAGCAGGGACTGTCACCATCCATTTGCCACCATCACTTTTGAAATCGGTTCTGTAGTTTCAGAGATTCCATAGAAATTGTAATTTAGAATGTTTTTAGAACGCTTCTTCCTCATCTCACCCTTTTAAATTGCGAATGTTTTTATAATTTGTTCTTAGAGAGCATTTACATCTTATAAGTAACTACCATACCAAATTTGATACTTCTATCTCCTTCAGTACACAAAAAATCGAAATTTTAGAACGTTTTTCGCTCCTGCACCCCCCTGGGGGTGGTGGCACCGACATAAAATATAGCCTATGTTGGAGCAGGGATTGTCACCATTAATTTGCCACCATCACTTTTAAAATCGCTTCAGTGGTTCCAGAGATTACCCCCTACAAACAAACAAACAAACAAACAAACAATCTTTACTACTTTATATATTAGTATAGATAAGGGGGAATTAGCCCCTTGTTCCCCCCCTTTATACTTAACCAATCAATCCCGAAAACTAATCAGAGATGCGCCTTAACACAGTGAACCTATAAATAAAATTTGAAGGAAATGGGATAATTCTGCATGAAAAACCCATTTACATAAATTAAGGGGGGTATTAGCCCCACGTTCCCCCCCCCCTTTATGCTTAATCAATCAATCCCGAAAACTAATCAGGGAAGCGTCTTAACTCAATGAATCTATAAACAAATTTTGAAGCAAATAGAATAATTCTGCATAAAAACCCATTTATATAAATTAAGGGGGGGGGATTATCCCCCCGTTCCCCCCCCTTTATACTTAACCAATCAATCCCGAAAGCTAATCAGGGAAGCGCCTTAACACAGTGAACCTATAAACAAAATTTGAAGGAAAACGGAATAATTCTGCATGAAAAACCCATTTATATAAATTAAGGGGGGATTAGCCCCCCGATCCCCCCCCCTTCATACTTAACTAATCAATCCCGAAAACTAATCAGGGAAGCGCCTTAACTCAGTGAACCTATAAACAAAATTTGAAGGAAAACGGAATAATTCTGCATGAAAAACCCATTTATATAAATTAAGGGGGGGATTAGCCCGCCCCCGTTCCCCCCTTTATACTCAGCCAATCAATCCCGAAAATTATCATGCAAGCGCCTTAACACAGTGAACCTATAAACAAAATTTGAAGGAAAACGGAATAATTCTGCATGAAAAACCCATTTATATAAATTAAGGGGGGGATTAGCCCCCCGTTCCCCCCTTTATACTTAACCAATCAATCCCGAAAAGTAATCAGGGAAGCGTCTTAACCCAATGAACCTATAAACAAAATTTGAAGGAAAACGGAATAATTCTGCATGAAAAACCCATTTATATAAATTAAGGGGGGGGGAATTAGCCCCCGATCCCCCCCCCTTTATATTAACTAATCAATCCCGAAAACTAATAGGGAAGCGCCTTAACACAGTGAACCTATAAACAAAATTTGAAGGAAAACGGAATAATTCTGCATGAAAAACCCATTTATATAAATTAAGGGGGGGATTAGCCCCCCCCCCGATCACTCCCCCCTTTATACTTAACTAATCAAACCCGTAAACTAATCAGGGAAGCGCCTTAACTCAGTGAACCTATAAACAAAATTTGAAGGGAAATGGAATAATTCTGCATGAAAAACCCATTTATATAAATTAAGGGGGGGGGGGATTAGACCCTTGTTCCCCCCCTTTATAGTTGACCAATCAATCCCGAAAACTAATCAGGGAAGAGCCTTAACTCAGTGAACCTATAAACAAAATTTGAAGGAAAACGGAATAATTCTGCATGAAAAACCCATTTATATAAATTAAGGGGTTGGGGGGGAATTAGCCCCTTGCCCCCCCTCCCATTTATACTTAACCAATCAATCCCGAAAACTAATCAGGGAAGCGCCTTAACACAGTGAACCTATAAACAAAATTTGAAGGAAAACGGATATTTCTATGAAGAGTTATCGCATTACGTACGTACATACATACATACAGAACCGGCTGCCAAGCTCTCAGGGCTTGACAGCCAGTGTGATAACTGAACAATCGCAATTTTAGAACGTTTTTTGCTCCTGCACCCCCTGGGGTTAGTGGCACCGACATAAAATATAGCCTATGTTGGAGCAGGGGTTGTCACCATCAATTTGCCACCATCACTTTTGAAATCGGTTCGGTAGTTCCAGAGATTACCCCCTACAAACAAACAAACAAGATTTACTCCTTTATAATATTAGTATAGATTTATTAAAAAAACACAAACAGTGTATCAAATTTTATAATTAAAAAAATATTTATAACACACTTCTATATTATTATATTTTTGTTTTCATGTATAAAAATTATAATAAATTATTAGTCAGCTATGTAATATAGGCTTATTGTAAATATTTCATTTTTTGTCTGTAAAACATATTGCTTTTGAAACAACAAAAACATTTCCCTTAATATCCGTCTGAAATAATTTATTGCTTCTTCAATTACATTTTCTATTATTAAATATACATTAAAAAACAGAAAATGTGTCTCAATATTCATATAAACTTTTTGTAATATTTTTAAGCATTCTTACTTTCCAAACATATAAAATATTAGTCAGTTATGTAAAATAAGATTATTGTAAACATTTTCTGTCTTTGTTTGTAAAACTGCTTCTGAAACAACAAACAAATAAACTATATTTTATTGAATATGTATTAAAATGTCCAAACTATGTCTCAAATTTCGTATTTTGTAAAATGGTTCTAAAGCATTTATGTATTAAGACATTTGTATTTGATATATAAAAATCTTAATATATGATCATTCAGCCACGTAAAATATGCTGATTGTGAATAGTTGCTATTTTTGTTTCTTAAAACGCACTGCTTTTGAAATGACAAAAATATTTTCTTTAAGGACCATCTGAAATCAATTACTGTACGTTCAATGACCTTATATTTTCTTGAACATACATTAAATGGCCTAATCTGTGTTTCAAAATTCAAATCTTGAAAAGTATCTGTAATATTTAAAAAAAATTATTACATTACCCGTATAAAAGTTATAATACAAATTAATGAATTATACAAAATAAGCATATTGTAAATACCTGCTGTTTTTGTTTATAAAAACTCCATGCTTTCAAAACAACAACAAAAAAACATTATAGCCTAAACTGCGTCTCAAATGTAATATATTCAAAAAATTTTATAATTCATTTATATAATATTATTTTCCGCATATATAAATCATTAGAATTGAAAAGTCACTCGTATAAACTATGCTTATTGTAAATATTTGCTGTTTGTGTTTATAAAAACTCAATGCTTTCAAAATAACAAAAAAAAAGACATTATAGCCTAAACTGTGTCTCAAATGTTATATTTTCAAAAATATTTATAATTCGTTTATATAATATTACTTTTCACATATATAAATCATAATAATTGATCAGTCACTCATGTAAACTATGCTTATTGTAAATATTTGCTGTTTTTGTTCGTAAAAATATACTTCTTTACAAACGACAAAAATATTTTCCTTAAAGTCCATCTGAAAGCATTTATTTTATGTTCTATAAGAATGTATTCTTATTAAAAGAAGTACCCTAGAAAATTATTTGACTGTAGATAGTCTCATTAAGCCCCCAGGAAAAATATAATCGGTCTTAGTCTTGGAAAATATTCTTTTTAACTGTTTGCCGGATCTTCTGTCTTTTTGAAATCACATTTGGAACATTTAAGCCTCTCGAATCGTCGTTTTGTGTCTGGCTCCTCTCCAGGCTATGCCGATTAATTTTTCTTTTAAGATATCATTCATGTGGAATATTCCGAGTATTTTCCGTATACAATATGGAAGAATTGTATTAGATATAAATGAAATCTCTTAAGAAATTATTACAAAACAGTCCATTAATATTTACAATGACATATGATAGTCTGTTATTTTATATAAATTTCGAACTATTGTCTCATAACTTTCCCTAAATCAGTCGAATTTTTAAAAGAACATTAAAAGTTAATAATATTTAAATATAAATAGAGCCTCTTGTTACTAGACATTCGTCATTAATATTTACAATGACTTGTATTTTATATAAAATTAGAATAAACGTCTCCTAACTTCTTCTAAATTAGTCGCAATATTAAGTACGCGAGTGTTTAATAATATTTAAATATAAATTAAATATCTTCAGAAATTATTACAATGCAATCTTCATTAGTATTTATAATGAAATGTGATGTGGTTTTCTATTGTATAAATTTAGGGAATTTGCCTCATAACTGTCATTATATTATTCTCAGCATTATAAATATTTCCCAGGCCACTCCCTGAATTTATGACTGTTTAACATAATTTATCAAATAATTTCTTACAGTTACTGACAATAATAATAATAATAATAATAATAATAATAAGTGTTTTCGTTCATTATTATTCACTGTTAAAAATTTGCAGCAAACTGTCCAGTCATTTGACCGTTTTTATAGAATACGGTTACATAGCTGTAATTTAACTCTATTATGACTATAACATGGGCAATAATATGGTCAGAATAGAGTTAAATTACGGTTATGTAACCATTTTCTATAACAACGGTCAAATGACTGGACAGTTTGCTGCAAATTTTTAACAGTGTTCTTCGTATCTATCGTTCATTAAATATATATATTTTTTTAATTTTTAAATTAGTAATAAAATGTATGACAAAGCGGTTTTTGCTAATTCGAGGCCCAGACCGAGTAGTTATTCTAGCCTTACCCATAAAACGGTACTGTTAATACTATACATTGAAGATTAAATATCTATATGTAACTTAATTACTGAAATAAAGTTTCTTCAATGATCATTCTGATTAACTAATGACATTTAAAACAGACATATATGTTGATTTATTCATGAAACATTCATTCTGAATAATCAAAGATACGCTTCCTTGTGGTCGAGTACAATATTGCGTGCATGTGACTCTAACATACAGTTAATACTCGTTTATAATACGATTAGCCCTTTACATGATTTCAGCGTTGATGAGTAAATCAGTTTACAATAATAAAGGAAGCGCGTACAATGCATGATCAGTTAATAACTCAAGAAATTTATTGCCTTTAATAAACCTTTTAGGAAGTTGGTCTTAGCAACATAACACAAATGATGCTCCGTATAGTTTATAATTAATTTCATTGCTTGAATTCTATTAAGATTATTGCCTTAACTTATATATTTATAGAATACTATAGTCTATCTACAGAGTGATTATAAAAAAAAAACTAATCCAACATATGAGCCACTAACTATCATACCGTTTAAAGGAACCTAATTAAATTGTCGTTTAAACTATTTTGAGGTATGCGCTCAAGAATCATATGAAAAACAACAGTTAAATTCAAACAGATTCAACAAAATTTCAAATGGCAACACCTACTTTTTTTTTATTGGAATGTGATCTTCATAGGGAAAAACCATAAATAGCGTTGGAACGATACCTGTAGTACGAAAATCGCCGGCGTTAGACAGACTGAGAAAAAAGGTGAAAACAACCAATAAGGACAGAGAAGCAACAGAAAACAAAACATTTTATTGTGTTTCACAAATTTTTCACTTCACACACGATGACACTTTGCATGTGGAAGATGGTGGATAGCACTGAACAATAAAATGTTTAACTTCCATGTTTGTTAAGATCACATTCCAATAAAAAAAAGTAGATGTTGACATTTGAAATTTTCGAGATGTTGTCACTGTAACAGTAACTGTTAGAATTTAACTGTTGTTTTTCATATGATTCTTGAGCGCGTACTTCAAAATACTTTAAACCAAAATTTCATTCAGTTTCTGTGAACGGTATGATAGTTAGGGGCTCATATGTCGGGATAGTTTTTTTATATTCAACCTGTACACATGATTAAAACTTCAAAATCAACAATTTAATATAAAAAGTTTACAAGCTTCTTAAATATTTGAAACATCTTATTATATACAGGGTGATCGTAAACTATCTGACAAAAGTTTAAATGGTGGTAGAGTTGACCAAAATAAGCATTTTCTGTCATAGAATGTGTGTCTGGAAATAGCGTATATAAGCACCATCTATCATTATATTATAATACCAGCATATCTTGTGTGTGTGTTTGGTTATGCAAATTTTATCTTAAAAACGGCTTTAACGATTTTGACGAAATTTTGTATCCTACCGTTTTGGGGCACCAGCAAACCATTGGGCTAGGTCACATGTTCGAGAAAATTTGATTAGTGGGTCATTTTGGGTCATCATGGGTCTGTGTCAAGCTAATTGTATCTAAAAACGGTCCAAACGATTTTGACTAAATTTTGGATCCTACCATTTTCGGGCACGAGAAGGCTATAGGGCTGGGTGACTTGTTCGAGAACTTTCTATTAGTGGGTCATTATTGGGTCAACGCGGGTCAAGTTAATTTTATCTAAAAAACGGCTCTAACGAGTTTGATTAAATTTTGTATCCTACGAGTTTCGGGCACGAGAAAATCATTGGGCTAGGTCACATGTGCGAGAAAATTTTATTAGTAGGTCATTTTCGGGTCATTGTGGGTCAAGCTAATTTTATCTAAAAACGGTTCAGACTATTTAGACTAAATTTTGCAGCCTATAGTTTTCGTGCACGATAAAACTGTAGGGCTGGGTCACATTTTCGAGAAAATTTGATTAGTAGGCATTATGTGTGAAGCTATTTTTATCTTAAAAACGGCTAAGAGAATTTGAACTAAATTTAGTATTCTACAGGGAACGAGAAGACTATTGGGATAGGTCACACGTTCGAGAAATTTCGATTAGTGGGTCATTTTGGTCATGGGTCCTTATGGGTCAAGCGATTTGTATCTTAAAAACGGCTCTGACGATTTGAACTAAATTTTCTATTTTACGGTTTTGGGGCACGAGAAAATCATTGGGCTAGGTCACATGCTCGAGAAAATCTGATTAGTGGGTCATTTTTGGGTCACTGTGGGTCAAGCTAATTTTATCTAAAAAACGGCTCAGACAATTTTGATTAAATTTTATATCCTATGGGTTTCGGGAACGAGAAGACGATTGGGCTTGGTCACATGTTAGAGAAAATTTGATTACTGTGTCCTTTTGGTCATGGGTCATGATATTTGAACTTCAGGCTAATTTTGACCGAGCATAGCCCTGTCTTCCCTGCTCGTTTGTGCTTATAATACGCTGTCTTTCAATCCATCTTTCACATATTTCGTCGTCACCAACGACGAACGCGTCATTATGGGACGCACATTCTATGACGAAAAATGATTTTTTAGGTTCCCTCTACCTCCCTTTAAAATTGTCCCAGTTATTTCCCGATCACCCTGTATATTAATGAATTGTTCACTTTGTGATGTCTGAAGAAACAATTTGTCATTATAAATAGTTTATAATGCATAATTTCTTTTAAGATAATTTACGCTACACAGAAATGTTTATAAATGAAAATTACGAAACAAAGCATACACATATTTGTTTATATGCTCCACTAAGGTTTTAATTTAGTTTCACATGTATTAGAGTAAATAAGTATCTTGAAATGAATAAATCGAAACGAGGAGTGCTTTTATCACAGTATTCGACTACTTTTTATATGAATATATGCACGGTTGGCTTATTTCCCTGCTGAATTAAATTTTATAACATCTAAAATTTGCACTAGCAATAATGCGTGATGATAACGCAGTTACAAATTTCCCATAACTATGCATGAAAACTTATAATAATTCAATTAACGCATAACAATAATATCAGTTAAAAATATACTTTTACTATATAGTGATAATAGTTATTCCTAAGTATCATATATTTGAAATATGTTTTGTTCTTTCTAAACGGCAATTAATATATTTTTAATCCTAGTAAGGCGTTTATCATCAATAGTCTAAGGATATTAATCTATCATGATAATTCAAATCCTTATAACATACTTTCCATAGCAAGTTATATTAATTCTAATTACTTATGTCAAACGCTTACATATACGTTCGATTGTGAAACTAAATATATCTAACTATGTTCAAATAACATATTTTAATTTCTTAAACAGCATGTATTATCTATTAATTGTCCAGACACAACAATTTACCATGCTACCCCAAGCCCTTATATAAAAAACCATCCTAATTCTTATTACTTAAAATAAAATCGCTGAAACTTTCACATATCCGTCCCACTTAAACCCTAGTCCGTCCTACTCTACGTCATACTTTACAAAATATAACACTATAAATAGTTTATGGACATAACCTAATCAATACGATTATTGTAACATTATGGTAAATTTGATAAAAATATTAAAACTATGATACGTTTAAACATTACATTAGCGGGAAATGCATGTATTCATAATATAAGTATATAAACTAATTGACTCGCTCGTCTTTCCTAGGGCCCGTGATGAAACCTTAAATGAACACCAAATAAAAAATACTGATAATTAGTGATAAAAGGGCTCGTAAAAAAACATTTAAAAAAATCTTCTGTTGTCCAAATCCTTTGAAATTTTTCATGCTTATAAATATAAAGGTTTTACAGTCCGTGTAACAATTACATCAGAAATATTGTCATCTGGTTGTAAAATATATATGTTTTCTTCCCGTGAAAACATCCCTTTTTCAAATTCTATAAAAGGGGTGAACTCCTCCCCCACACGCATTTCCGTTTCCATCCTTCAAAAAAATGAAAGCACAATTCCTCCTTTTCCCTTTTGTTTATCCCCCTCTCAAACAAAGCAGGGGGAAGAATGGATACTCCCTCCAGGAAGGGGGAATAAAAATAGTACGAAAAATTTAGAAGGAGGCTTCCGTAGGGGTAGGGTTGTGAGCAGTGAAGGTCAATAGGCGAGGTATTCCTTCCCCAACCCTCTTGATTTTTAAAAATTTATTTCCTGTTTTTTTCACCCTTTAAAAAAGGTTGAGGTCGAATTTGCACGGAAAATTTAAGACTTTTGCTTATCGCTTTAATATATTAGATATAACATAATATTGACAATAATGTTATGTTGTTTTACATCGAATCAATAATTATAAATTTTTTAAACATGCATTTTGTGCCTCTTTTCTTTTGAGAAGTGGCCTAATGAGAACCATGTTTAGTTTGCAAGATAAGTTAAAAATGGAAATAAAAGGTTATTCGCTATTTAAGAGTTTAAAAAAGATAAAAGCTTAAAAATATAGTAATAATGTAACCACCTCACGCATACTGGCATCTAATGATGCCACATAAATAATGTTGTCATAAAGTTTTAATTGTGATTCTGTTAAATTATTAGAATGCATAGAAGCAAATCGTGACCTACGACAGTTGATGCATTCTTTGCATGGTCAAGCTGTCATTCTGAAATTATTACCAAACTTTATTTTCATTTTCAATTTTTAAAAGCTTTGAAAATCAAAGGTCTGAAAATGTTTCGACACAAAACAGCACATTTACAAAATAAATCAGAGAGACGTTTCGTGCTGTAATAGAAATGAATATGACCCCGTTGAAACCTCATATTTGCCCATTATTCTGGAAACATTCCCTTAATTTCAAAAATATTTTGGAGAGAAAAAATACTTTAGGACTTTTAGTAGCCTATAGGTTTTCTAAATTTACGGGCAAAAAAAAGTTCTTTTATTTTATTTTTTTCGTAAACCTCGGAAAGCTACTTTTTACCGAGAATTTAATTGAGATTGCTTTAAATGGTTTCTGAAGACAAGGAATACGTTTCTGAAATCGTGGGTAATTACAGTACTATATTGAATTTTAATAAATCATTCTGTTCTGTTAAGAAATTTTCAGGTATAAAGGAATAAAAAGGAAACATCATAATCTTCAGAAACAGCAAAATAATGTGTTATATACATTGTGTGCTTTCAACAATTTGCATCCTATGTCGTAAATTCTTCTTGGAATTGAAAGGTTAAATTTTTTACTAACCATCTTTTTACATAAAAAATAATGCTGAAAAATCATAGGTATAATTAGAAATCTGTATGCTAATAAGTCAAAAGTTAGATATGTGATGCTAATCATGACACGCTATGTAACTTTCAATTATGAATAATTGACATTTACTATATTGATATTTTGACTTAAGGCTATTTTTTATTGTAAACCAAATTTTCAAATTAACCAATTAACCAAAATCAACAAATTTCTCTTATATTTCGTCCTTTCTTTCCTCTTAAACCAAATCTTATTTTAATTTGTAAAGGCAAATTTTCAGTTGTCATTTTTGTATGTCAAAAGTGTTTCTGAAAAATCATAAATACATAACTAGCACTATGTTGATAAATCCATAAATTTGAAATTTAATGCCAATCATGACACGCAATTTATCATTCACTCATGAATCACCAAACTTAACTTTTATATGGATTATTTTATTTAAAAATGGTTATTTATTGTAAGGCCCTAATTTCCGTTGCAATACGTGTATGTCAGAAATAATTCCAAAACAATCATGGATATAATTAACACTCAATATGTTGAAAAATCAACAAATTTCAAATATTACAAGAGATTTCTCTTTAATCCATTAATCAGCATAATAAATTTTATGAGTAAAATAACAAATTATTATATAATGTAACACAATGATTTATAAGATTAAATTAAATTTATATACTCAGACTGTTAAATGAAGCAAAGCATTTCCTTTCCATAGAAAAAATAAAATAGGCATGATACATTTTAACACTTTCTAATAATCCATTCTTAATATAAGCGAGATCACATCTAATAAATGTATCGCGATTTTTCTTCTCAAAATAATTTAAACTGCTAGATTCTAAAATGCATTTGTTAAAAGATTCGTGCACAACCGTGAAAAACTTTTAATTTTCTCTCAGTTTTCCAGTTCGCTGCAACTTTATATGTTGAATTCTAATCCCTGTATCATTGTCCCCATGAAAATTAGAAAATGATAGTTTAGTGTTATAAATCAGACTTTCTTGACCTGACATGATTTCCCACGCTTCTTTAATTTGACCCTCATTTGCAACGGCAATCAATCAAATGTAATGTAAAACTCGGTCTACCTCTTAAAAGGTTCATTTGATTGATTAATCGCAAAGGTTTTCCAAAGTTATGGATTGATCGTCGTCCAAAAAAAAAAGAATGCATAAAAAGTTTGGGATCCATTTGAATAAATTTACATATGCTTAAACGTCAATTAGGCTTTGAAAGTTTCAAGAAGGAACTTAGTTAATGGCGGATTGGTATTATTAATGACAAAATGTCTCGAGTTTTTTGGAAAGGGCGGTCAAAGTAAGGTATCTACATGAAATATAATTATTTCCGTAATTAATTATTCTGTCGGGTTTCTTTTTTCGTTAATCTAATCATCAGTATAAAATTAGAAAAATAATATTTTGAAAGTTGTTTAAAAAGGAAATATCTTATGTTCTTTTCATCCTACATTACTAAAGAACAAAATAATTTAGATGATGTATGGTTGTTAAGAAAAACAACTATTTTCAATGCTTTTTGGTGAAAAGTTTATAAATTCTTTTAGTGACTTTAGTATCTTTAAAGGAAATTTTCTTTAAAAAACTTTATGAAAGAAATGATGGTCGGTTTTTGGCCGGTTCTTGTGTAAATTATCTTAACTGACAAATGCGTAAATAATGGAAAATACTTGTTAATAAAATTTCAGCTTTTTAATATTTTCAGTTTTGTTTATTGGCAGAATGCTTAGAAATTATTTTAGCTATTTCAGTATTTGGGATCGAATTTTACTTAAAAAACTCTACACTGTAAAAAAATATATATATACAAGTAAAATTATGGTGAAAAATTAGTAGCAGATATTCCAGGCAAAGCCCATTTTGTACGGGTTTTTGTCGTATATAAAATGGTTTTGCCAGTGGTTGCTTCCGATGCGATACGTATTTCAGTTACACATTTAGCCAATATACGTATATACGTATAATCCGTGTATAACTAATACGCATACCTTAAACTAGGCATTTAAACGTATCTAGATATGTAATAGCGCATATCAGTTAAACGTATAGATCAAGTACACGTATAAGTCAAGTATACGTATATTTCAAGTATAGTATTTACTTTAATACCAATGGATCTCATCAGTTTTACGTCGCTAAACGGAGAACAAGCTGGAAATCTGTGGCGTTACCGTAGTAATCTGCATAATATGTTTCATACATAGACTCTTGTTAGTTTTCCCTATAAATGATTATTGTAAATATATAACGAATGTAAACACTTTTTGAGTAAATGAGAAGAATATACATATTTCAGATTTATTGTCAATCCTTATTAAGTGTGGTTTTTCTTTTCTAATTTTTAAAAAATGCTTTATTTGTGTGCGCGTATGCTTAAGGTGGCGGCCGGATGCAAATGTTATTCTTTCCACGGCGCTAAAATGTTCTACTCTGTGCTAATGTATAACACAAGTTAAATTTTTTAACCATGACACTCCTGGTATTTTCTTTACAAAGTGTATGGTCATTATAAGATTTTAAGTTTAATATTTTTGTTAATCTTGACAAATTTCATTTTTGTGTGTGAAGTACCTATAAATTTTGATTACTTATAGCCTGACAAATAATCGTTACTGAATGTTTTAGAACGCAATCACACATGCTTAAAACGACATGCCTTCTCTTTTCTTTTTTACTGTAAAATGTATTTTACAAATATTTTTAATATGAGAAAATATTTTTAAATACAATAAAAGCATGATTATGAGACTTCCCCGGAGTTGGATTGATAAATGTCATTATAAAATATAAAGGAAATGTAAGTCTGTGTTCCGCAGCTGTATGCAAAAATAATTTTTCTTTCGAAATGTCCACGTCATAAATCTAAAGAAGCTATGTGGGTTGCGTGTGTTACAGACATGCGGAAGGTAGCTTCAAAGCTACCCACTACGCGATAGAAACATTTCATAATTAATAGTTTAGTTCTGAGGAAAAAGCAACCAAAATCTAAACTGAGAAAAAATATTCAGATTATTTTGTTTTTGTTTTTGCAAGTACCCGGTACTTGCGATCACTATGTCCCCCTATAAACCGCGGGAATGCACTCTAGCGGGTGTTTCTTATTGTCTCTGATCCTCAGACCAGCAGATGAACGAAAACCGTTTAAACATTTATACGTTTAACTGTTGGGGTAAGTTCCGTATATACTGTTTTGTATAATACGTATAATCGCCTTAGTCGTATCATACGTATCCAAAATCTACAACCCGTATAATACATTTTATACGTATATTGTATAGACGTTTAATAGAGAGCACTAATATAAACAAACCAGTATTGTACAATTATACATCCACGACTAAATATACGAGATTTGACTGTTAAGCTAAAAAATGCATTCACCGTAAAATTTTACGATAAAAACCCACTAATTTACATATATTTTTAACAGTGTATTAAAGGATTGGTCTTTTGAGTGGATATTAAATAAATTGTAACTGAATTGAATCTAAATTAAAAAGAAATAATTGTTAATACAATTTTAGCATTCTTTAAAAATATATATAATTTTTTTTTTCAATCACTGATAAATTGTGAAAATTATAAAGCGAAAGTTCCTCTTGGCTAAGAAAATGGTTCTGGAATTTAGGCTCAAGTTAAAGAAAAACCCTGTAAATATAAATGTGAAAATATAATGCATACCAAAACTCCTTACGTGATATGACACAGTTGTGGGGTTATTAATGTTAAAAATTATACATAGTGAAGTTTGAAAACAAGCTTCAGGATTTGCCTAGTTCTAAGCACAGAAATAAGTCTAAGTTGAGGAAATTACAAAATGAAATATATTTTTCTACTTTCAAAATTTCATCGACGAATAAATTAAAATAATAAACTATCACATTTTAACACTTTGAACAAAAAAAAAAATGCAAAGTATTTAATGCAGTGCATTAAAAAATGAAAATTGGTACACCTTTTAAATGCAAATTTCAAGAGTTCAATCCCAGAAAATAATTACTTCGTGTATCCAGTTTTTACATTTTAAGATGTATTATTCTTTAATTGAGAGTTTCTACAAATTTATCAGTAAGAAGATTATTACCACAGTACCATTAGTAAATATCACAGTAAGAAGATTATTAGGCAATCATCAACTAAAAGTAATTATACGTTGATTATAAATAAAAGGGTTTTGTTTGGAGTCCATGAAATTACTGAAAACCAATCTTTATCTATGAACTAAATCTGATTGAAACACGTTTCAGAGCATCGGAATTTTATTACAAAACATGATCTGGAACACTGGTGCTATATATCCCGTCAATAAGCATATCTGCATGCTAAACAAAAGAAGAAGGAAGCTGGGAAAGTGTTTTCTTAATAGACGTTGAAGTACAATATATCGAATTCCACTTGTAGTTGAGTCTGAATAAAGTTTATTTCATTATTAACCAATTATTACTGTACCCTTAGCACTGGTTTTCATTTGTAAGCACTTTGAATACCACTTTTTCTATCACAGTGAAATTCAAGTTCTTTGAAACGTACTTCAACCAAATTTCATCACACTACCCGACATAAATTTAAGACTCCGATTCCCGAAAAAAAGCCAGTATATTAAATTACCAATTGGGTCCGTTGCACTCATATTCAAATATATAGGATTAATAAAATACAAAGGAGCTATAGATTTATAATGATTATACTAATTAATAACACTGCATAATCTATACAGAAAAGAACTATATTGTAATTATTCTGCACTTATTTTCGTTATCCTCAATTGCTGTGTACACGATGTAGAAATGAACAAAGTTGGGCAAAGTTATTGCTTTTGGGTCGTGTTGGTAGTTGGAAGGTTAAAGTTTTCGGACTCCAAACAGCTTTTGTTATTTATAATTACTTTATACATTAAAATTACACATTAAAAATGCATGAAAAATTATCTACGTAAAATCCATTTCAAACAGGACCTGACTTTTATATATAATATGAAAAAGGTTCATACCAAGAAAACAGCAATGAAATACATCCAAAGAAAAAAAATATGGCAATGAACGTCACATAAGTCTTTAAGATTATTTCTCATAATGAGATTTCTTTACCAAGTAATGTAAAAACTAATTCTCTGACTCGTAAAATAAATGGTAATGAAAGATAATGCAAAAACAACCTCCGAAACTGAACTATTCTTTGGGAAATAACATCGCGGCAAAGGAAATGGTGAGAAATACCACAGTAAAGGAATAAAAAAGGAAACATATGTATACAGTATTTATTGTGTACATATTTTAAGACAGTTGTTTGATTCTTGCATCCAATATTTTTCTGTTGGTTAAGATTTTTATTATGTAAATATATTAAGTCTAAATAAGTTACCCTAAAACAATTGAAACATATAAATAAAATTAATATACGAAAAATTATAAAAATAAGTCTTTTTTTAGTGCATATCAGCTAAAGTAATCATTTCTTGCGAAGTTTATGTAATGTTACGTATTCTTTTTGATACTGTGACGTGTTATGCATAAAAAATATGGCAATAATTCTACGCATTTTTGCTTAATATGAAAGTAGCGCTTTGTACATTTATTATGAATATCTGTCCAAGCTCTTCAAAGATTTCTACTTGGCACGTAAATTACAATAAATTCAAGTAAAACTGGGAAATACATACAAGAAAATCTGGAAAATAAGATTGTCAATATACCAATTGTATAAATGTCTACTGCTGTCAAGTATTTCAATTCCTTAATAAAACATTTTATTTTCTTTTGTGTTCCTGAAGAATGTTGAAGCTAAAACTAGATTTATCTTAAAATATACTAGATACAGCCCGTCAAAACTTGACGGCGATTTACGTTCCACAGAACAAAGGTTCATAACATTATTAAAATGTCCGTATTTGTTAAAAATAGTTAAAAGAAATAAAAGTATCTCCTTCTATAACCAGGCTGGGGACTGGTTGCATATTAACTCTCTTTACATGGATACGGAAAACAGAACATTTTCCAGAGAATTTAATTTTCAGATTAAAACAAGAACGAATAATCATGCGTCAAGCATAGATTATGTAACACTTTCCAACGCTTCCAAAATAATTTTACAAATCATTACCGTTTTATAAGCTGAAAGATAATATCTACAATTTGAAAAACGCATAACATATTTAAAAAAGTAATTTCAGGAATTTCCAACATATACAATATTCGGAAAAATATCCGAATACTTTTATTCAACCCTGTATTGATCTATAGATTTGTATATATACTACATAGGGTGCTAAATTTTAGTTTAGTTAGGAAACGCGTAGCACAGTTTAAAATTCTCCTTCTGGAGTTTCTGTCAATAAACGGAAATGTGTTCGCGAACTTTTGTGCTGTCCTGTATATGATCTACAGAATTTATACACACCAAGTAATAGACAAAAAGTGAGTTAAATTTAAAATCGCGTGCAGCAACTTAAAACGCACTTCCAGGAATTATTTTTAAGAGACAGTAGAGAATTCTTTTGTGTGTCCCTGTAAAAGAACGATGACTGCTATGCACACAATATTCTGTTGTAAGCCTCTTGTAATGCACCTTAGTGATATATATAAATTTCAATGCGTTTAAAATAGTAAACCATTATTTAATTAAACCGCAAACGATTTTTCTCCATAGACGTAATGTAACGGGATTCTTTTGACTGTCCCTGTAAAGTAACTATAAGTGCTATGCATACCCTATCCCATATTAAGCTTCTTGTAATGCACCTTCGTGATATATATCAATTACAATGTGTTTGAACTTGTGTAACATCATTAAAATAAACCGGAAATTATTTTTCCCCATAGACCGTAATGTAACGGAATTCTTTTGAGTGTTCCTGTAAAAAAAAACTATACGTGCTACACACTTCAGTTGAAATAGGGAACATGCTATAGATAACGACAATAACATATAAAAATTTCAGGGCAATCTGAGCTTATTTACGGGAGTTAGAGCACGGTCAGACGGCAGACGGCCATCCGGCAAGACAAACCGAAGTCATAAACACTTTTCAACTAGGTTGGAAAGTGGTTGTCTTTTTTTAACACAAAAAAGAGCAACCTCCAATTTTTTTCCTTAACATTTTTACAAATAAAGAAATTTTTGAAGTTAAAACTTTATTAGTTTTCACTAATTTAAATATGTAAGTGCATCACAATAGAAATAGATGTCACCGCATTTTAAAAAAGTATTTTTTTCCCTATTTCTGTTCTCTCTCACTCTTTTTTTTTTTTTTTTTTTTTTTTTTTTTTTTTTTTAAGGAAATTAATCGCTTACTTTTCTTATTATATATGAGTTATCGATCAGTTGTAATAAAAAATATGCCCGAAATTGTAGATAATTTTAATTTATAAAATAGATAATTACTTGCCAAAAAAAACTTCCAATATGAACTTTCCAATATGAAACGCAAAATCATTAATTAAAAAATATATGGGGAAGGATTAATTTTTACTTAATGATAAAGTAAAAAAAAATTGTGTAACTTTTCCACCTGAAATAAAATAAAATTTACATTATTCAACTCAGTTATCCGAACATTAACAATGTCGGAAAAACATCTTACGTCAAGAGCAGGGTTCGAACCCGGGTTCACTTCCATTTCCTCTTTCTGGCACCTTAGACCACTCCGTCATATTGAGTTCTATCTACTTTTCTCTGAAACTAAAGAACTTCAAAACATGTTTCCCACTCGGTTCAGCTACAGAAAAGCACTCTAAAATTCTCATTGCGCATACTTAGATCAGCCGAAATCGGTTTTAAAAATTCAGCTTTCCATTTTAAATACAAATATGTACTTTTCCCTCTTTTTTAATGAAATGTTCACCAAGTAAAACTACATGTATTATTTATTATGTGCTGCATACGGCAGAAGTATAATCAGATAACAGTACATAATAACGCTTATAACTTTACTTGACACATTTTACAACTAAAAAAATGTAAATAAAAATTTAAAAATATAATTTCAGCTTCAATATTATTCAAAAAATGAAAAATCAAGAAAAACAAGCAAATAATTTATATATTTATTCATTGATTGCATCTAAATTATTTTATCAATTTAATTATATTTGCCAGAATATTTTTTCGTCTCAATGATGAATATGAAATCAATAATATAAATTTTACTACTGAAACTAGGTTAAGGTGATGAGAAAAATAAAATTTTGTAGGTCATCATACTCAAACAACGTTTATTTAATTTTTTAATCCCTCATCATTATAATGCGATTCTTATATGTTAGTTTTATATTATAATTAGGTAGTACGTTACAGGTAAAGGTGATGCTGACTCATCGATTCTTGATTTTTTTAAATATGGCACGTACTTTCCGACTTTTGTATTACCGGAGGCTTTTGAACTTTTTGACAAAATAAATTCAAGGTTACTCCGATCAGGAACTTTTTGAATAATTATCATTAGACTACTGAATACACGAATAACGAACATTCTGAATGCTTAAGTCTTGGTAAATGTGCAATATGTTTGCAAATTATATTACATATGTTATGTATACATATTGCATAGAATATTGCATTTGATAACATTCATTAGAGCTAATTTTATCCTAAAATTTCTCATGTAAATCTATTCACATTTAAATTGCTTTTGTAACCTGCGCATTTAATGATGTAAAAAGCTAAAACTATTAGATATGCATATACAGTAGTAACCTTTGTTGTTGCGACGCAAACTATTCCATGTTCTAATTGACATAATTGCATTAATAGCTTAAAACTCTGATAAAGTGTTAGCTAGAAAGATTATTCTGAAAACAATTAGGATAATAATGATTGTTCCATGGAAATATATAATATTAGTGAAAGGGGCTTATTTCTTTGAAAAATAATTTGTAAATTTATATGTTTGCATATTATATTAGTTTTATAAGTTTGTCAATATTACAATGGGTAAACATCAGTAGATCTAATTTTGTCCTAAAATTTGTCATGTTTCAATTCATATTTAAATTGCTTTTGCGACCAGCAGACTTAATGAGGTATACATACATAAGTTACTAGAACTACATATGTTGTAACAACTTTTGTATTATGTGTCGCAAGCTATTTAATATTCACAATTATAGCTTAGGAACTTCATAAAGTTTTGGTGGAAAATGTAATTCAAACAACATTTATGGCAGTAATGATTGTTTTTTGTAAATATATATAAAGTATTAGCGCAAGTTTGTTATTTCTTTAAACCCACTCCATTCCAAATTATTTTCGTCTTGTTCTTGAAAATGTAGAGTAAAACCAGAAAAAATATAAATAAAATGAATAAGAGTTTTTATTTACATTAAAAAACACCCCATTAAAAATTTTAAAATACGAACATAACAGAAAAATAACAACAAGAAAATGATTTTATACGTAATTTTATATATTTTATACATTTTTTAATAAAAAGCTTCCAAATTTTTGTTACCTTTTAAATTTTTATAAAAATGCATCTTTTATTTGTTGAATGACCCTTGTATTTCTATTCACGCTACAGTGTCTCATATGATTTGTACAGATGAAATTTCTTCAGAGTATATCTAATACTAGATGTCTTCTGAAGGTGGATAATGAGAAATGCATAATTAGGAATTATTGACCTTCGAAAAATTCTTAAATCTCCAAACAGGTGTAAAATAATGGGATAGGTTCATCTTCAAAAAGCAAATGTATGTCTTGAATCAATCATTTTGCTGTCTAAATTTTGAAATACTTTGATACTTTTTTTCTTTCTACTTACATTGTAAGTACCCATGTTATTTATTTTAAATGTAAATAAGCGAATTAAAATGTGAAGTGTCATGCAGTTTGGGTTAATGTTTTTCATCTTGATGTTAATAAATTTTACATTGATAAATAGCTCGTCGGAAATAGTAGCCATAATTTGTCATAATTTACCAAAAAGCGTAAAAATAAAGTGCTGTCTTTCGAACAGCCTGAAAAGCATGTAGTGCAGATAAATTACAATACCATTTACTTATATTTTTTATTTGATGCAGCCTGAAATTGCAATTTCCATGTATGTATCGGTATATAATTTCAAAATAAAAGTGAAACGAAAACAGTTAACGTTCATTATTTAAGGTGTATTTTTAACAGAAATAATAAATACTAGATCAGTGAATTTAATAATGATGTGGAATGGGATAAAGAAATAAATGCAGAACAGAAGCACTTACTCTCATGAAAGTCGCTACAGAGCTAAATTAGTCTTTCTGAACTAGGGGATGTTGAAAAAACAAAGACTTTCTCAAAGAAATCACCTACTTAAGTAATACTCAAACAGCCGCGAGCAAAATGTTTCCTTTATCAATTAATAAAAAAGAAAATTAATAAAAAGAAAAAATGGGAATTAATAAAAAGAAATCACCAATATAAAATTATAAAAATATCTAAGAGTTACCTCATTTCACTGGTATCAAAGTACTTCGATGACATATGACGAAGTACTTCGAATAACATATAGTTACTAACCCGTGGTAATATATTTACTTTTGATGGAGAATTGAAATTTATCTTCAAGCATCAACATCACAAATACCTAAAACATCCCAAAACGTATTGTAAGAGTTACTGCCATAAAATTCTTTAATATCTGTAAAGTATTATGTTTGTATCCAAAAATGATGGAGAACTTCTATATTTCCATATTTTTTTATAATACTTCAAAAAAATTGTTGCTATAGAGTTTACGTTTCTTACGCTTCTGTTGTTTAAATTTTAAGGTCAACTATAGATTTTAAAATTTGATAGCAACTAAGTGTTTTACTACAGTCCATTATCCTGATTAAATGAAAATGTCCATATATTTAATATTATTATTATTAGTCTTATTTTAAGTTAATCGACCTCTAAGTTATCAAACTATTTGTAACTTATTCCGTGCATCTAGAACACACTACTAAATATTTCGTACACTATTTAAACTTTGTTGTGTTGTAGTAGCTATAGCAATAAGATGGTGAATATTTTTACCATGTTTGTGTACTTTATATGAACCATAGAATAGTATACTTTTGAACAATAATTTTGCTTTAAGTTAAACTCTAAATTTGTGTAGTTTGAAACATGTCTAAAATACTGAATTATAAACTTGATAAAAGGTTGAATCAATAATTGGTAAAATGTTGAAAAAGAAACGTATAAAATATTGAATCATAAAGCAGCCAAGTTTATACTTTGCAAGCTAATCGGACCGGAATGGACCTCTTCCAAAAGGGAATCCGACACACTGCAACACCAAAGACTGAGCAAGGATTCTTATAGCCTGCGTTCTAACCACTAGACAAGAAAACGAATAGACTGCTCTAAAAGCAGCATATTCATAGTATAAAGACCTATGTGTACTGATTAGCTGGCACATAGCTCCAAGTTTAGTTAAAAGTTAAAATCGTTTTCGAGATTGAACCATGGAGAAGATTTTTGAAACTTAACAATATAGTGATGTATCTTATTATTTGACATCATGTTTAATTTTGAATTGAAATTTGTAACAGTGTAATGCACATAAAGTGTTTTCGGTAATACTACGTATTTACATACTTAAAGTCTTTGTCTCTATTTAGTGCCACTAAATAGAGAATTTTGGTATTTAAAAATCTTTCATTCAACAAATTAATGCATCTAAAACTTTAACAACGTTTAGGATTTCCACACTTAAAGATGAAATAACGGAATCTATATTGAGTTAGTGATAATAAACAAATTTGCAGCCGTAATTTTACCTTTTATTTAATCATTTTAAAATTACCTGAACCCAAAGTTAAATTGACGGTGAAAGTTAAACTCCCCACAAGTTAAAATAATGCAGTAAATGCGGCATTAAAACATTATAAAATGAGTTTTCGTGAAATCATGTTCATTGTAGTTTTTCAAAAATGATAATGACAAGATATTTTAACTCAGTTTATTCCAGAGTGTTGAGGAAGTGCTTATTTTTTACTTTATTCTTTTAAAATAAGTATTCTTAATTCTCTGCTAACAAACTCATTTGAAACATTTTCTATGTATCAGGAATAAAATACGTTACAAACAGTTGGCTTCTTGGATATCTTTGTACTTAAATGTAGTTTCCATTCAAAAATACAAAACATGAAAAGAAAAATTCAAAAATTCAAACATTCAAAAATTTTTTGTTTAACTTAGTAATGACTCAAACGCTTTAACAAAAATTTCGGTATACCGCACTTTAAAAAATCAATGGTCTTTTCATTGAACCAAAGATAATAAAGAAGAAATGACAGAATTTTCCCACTTTATTGAATCATTCCCAAAACGTCTCGCGATCAAAGTTAAAATAAAATTCCTTATAAGTACGAATGCGAAACACTATAACTTTATAAAGTGAACTTGTATGAAATAATGAACTTTATAATAGTTTTGCAGGACTGATAAAGATTATATATTTTTCACAGACAATATCACAATGTGAAAAAAAGGCGTTTAATGTGTTTTTCCTTTATTCGTCTTTAAATAAGCACCGTAACGTGCAGGGGAGTGTTACTTGGGCCCAAATAAAAATTGATTTTAACCAGCCCTGTAATGCTAGTTCGTGCTATTATCTATAGAGTATCAAATCAGTACTCTCAACACAACCGATTCATTACTGATTTTAAAGACTTATTTTGTTTGGGTTACGTTACCATAATTTATGGTAATATTACTCACTATCAAACTCACCTGTAACGCTTTCCATATACCAAGAATAAACAACATTTACGAACAACTGTATTTTGAATATTTATGTGCTTAGATATAGAATTTTGACATTCAAAAATATGTTGCTTAAGTTACTTAATGTCTCAAAATATTTCATAACAGTTTAGGAATTCCGCACTTTAAAGAAAGCCACAAAAGAGAATTCTCATAGAGTTGAAGATAATAATAAACCTTCCCATTTTATAGATTTATTTTCAAACATCTTCCGTCTAGAGATAGAAATGACAGCAAAAATGAAATATTTGAGAGGTAAAAATAATAAAGTATGCGTATTGAGTGATTATAAAACACATTTTCAGTAATTATTTTTATCAAACGGTAGTGAATACATTTCCAGTATCTTAATCAAATGCAAATTTCTATAGCATAAAGTTTCAAATGTGATTTTTACGCAAACTGTAGTTTTTAAAAATCATAACGATTAACCCTTCTTTGCATGAGTTTTTCTTTTACAATTGTTTTTTTTATGCATATATTAAATATTAGACACCAGAAATTTTAAGATAGATTTTTAACTTTGTTCAGCAACATAGTTCTAGATTATTATAGTTCTAGAAATTTACTAGATTAATATTTCTATATAAATATAGTGGTGGCGAAGAAGTTGATTTATTTATTAAAAGTTAAATAAACAGTGATGGAAATTTCCATCACAATGCAAAGAAGGGTTAAATATTTTATCACACAGTGTGAAAAAAGGTGTTTATGTAATTTTTAATTCGTTTTAAAGAAGTGCCTCGATTTCTGGTCTATCAATCTCATCTGAAACTTATTCGTCGCATCTAAAGAAATATGTATTTATGAACACCCGGGATTCTTAATATTTCCGTACTTAAATAGAGAATTTTTCTATTGGAATATCTTTCGCTTACCTTACTAATATTTTAAAGCCTTTAACAGCAGCTTGGGTATACCGCAACTTAAAAAAAGAAATTTCCATAGAGTAAAAGATGACCAGAAATTGACTGCAACAATCCTCTCAATTTATGGAATTATTTTTAAACATCTGGCATTCATACACAGTATTAGTGGTTAAAATGAAATTTTTGAAAAATCAAAATAATATCTTAATCAAATAATAATTTGCATAGCATAATGATTCACATACAAATTTTACGCAAACTGTCGTTTTTGAAATTGATAAAGATTAAATATTTCACTAAACAGGGGGGAAAAAACGGGTGTAAATTAATTACTTTATTCATCTTTAAACAAGTACCTCAAATTCTATGCTTTCAAACTCATCGAAAACTTATTTCACGCATCTAGAAAAAATTAAGAATATATGGAATCTTAAGTATCCCTTTACTCACATAGCTATTTTGGTTTTCAAAAATATTTCGCTTAACTTACTAATGTTTTAAAGCTTTTAAGAGAAGTTTAGGTATACCGCACTTATAAAAAGCAAAAAAAAAAAAAAAAATCACTGAGTTAAAGATAATAACCAGAAATTGATCGCCATAATCTTCTCACTTTATAGAATTATTTTCAAGCATTTGGCGTCCAAAGATAGAATTGTCGTTAAAATGAAAGTCCTTAAAAGTCAAAAGAATAGACTTCGTGCGACATTGAGTGATTATAAAAAGCATTTTTGAGAAATGATATTTTTTACCAGACGTTAGTGAATACATTGACAATACATGAAATGCAAACGATTACGGAGTATACACCCAACATATTTAATATACATTTTTGAACATTTGTAATCTTAACAATTTCCGTGCTTAAAACGATAATTTCGCTATTCAAAATGGGTTTTTAATATTAATGTCTTAACACTCGATTATTATCCTCAAAAAACTTTCGTTATTTCTTTAGTTGTAACTGTGAGATACACGACTTAATTTCTATATTTGTACAATTTATACAGTGATATTTCATGAGAAAATTAGTAATTAACTACTAGAAATGAATGTTCTTTTCCCTTTAATCACACAAACTGAAAAAAAGTATGAACATAATTATAAAAAAAATATGACTAACAAAACTTAAAATAAACTTATCGTAACATTAAGCCTAAACCTTGCATCGTACAGATAAAAGAACAGTAATCGAGTGTTCACTAACAGTATAGGTATATCAAACTTTACAAAGTTGGAATTTGTACGTCAAAAGGGACAAATGAGGTGCGTTCGTACTATAACTAGTTTTATAAATATTCAGATCTTGGTGCAATAGCTGTTACACTCTTATGCAAAAATGCATGAATACAAAATTTATTTCATCTGCAGATTTTCATATTATAGATATTAATTTTATTTTATGAAATTAAGTTTCAATACACTTTCACAAACAATTCATTACATTTCTGTTTCATTAAAATTATACTATGCAAAAATATCCAATACAAGACAATGCAAAAAAATCATCGTTATTACTCGTATGTCAGTTAAATGAAATATATCCTCTGTTATTATGTTATAATTAATTTCCGTAATAAAATAAGTAAATTTTAAGTTGGCAACATTTTATCTTCTGTTCACATTTACTGAAAATTCCAATGAGAAAATTAAGCCTAGATTTGAAACTTTCAGAACTTGAAATTCGTATTTAGATTCTTTTTCCATTTAATATCTATTTCTCCGGAAACATGTATCCAAAAAACTGTCGGTTAATTATATGATTGTTATAATTAAACAATTTTAGTATACAAATTCTGTTTTCGGATTAAGTAATACGGAAATAATACGACTCCCTCTTAAATATGATGTAATCACAACGGCAACCTAGAATCATTACCTATCATGGGATATAATTGAATTAATTACGTATGATAGGATTTAATAGAATGAAGAACATTTTTATTAATATCTTTTTAAGTTTTGATTCGATTTTCATAAAATTTGAAATGACTCAATAAAATTCTGCAGCGATTACATATATTAAATTTGAAACCATTCGGTTGAGTAGTTTTTTCGCTGTTATATGCGGACAGACGGATGGACCAGACGAAGAATAAAGGTGCTACGTATTTACATAATTGCGAACGAACCTAAAAAGGGAACAGAAATTTTCTCTGAGTAAAGCTAATAACCTGGAATTAACTGCTATAATCTTCTCTATTTATGGAATTATATTCAAACATCTGATGTTCAAAGATAAGATTGGTAATAAAAACGAAATCCTGAAAGGTTAAAAAAATATACTACTTACGGCATTGTGTGATTATAAAAAAGCCTTTTCCAGAAATGGTGATTTTTAACAGACGACAGTGAATACATTTCCAATATACCAAATGCAAATTTTTGCACAGCAAGAAGTTTAAAATACAATTTTTAGACAAACTGTCGTTTTCTAAAATGATAGCGATTAAATATTTTAATACACAGCATGAAAGGAAGGCACTGTGAAAATTCTGCTCTGTCAAGCTCACGTGAATCTTATCCACGCATCTAGAGAAATATACATTTACAAACATCTGGAGTCTTAAGTATTTCCGTACTTAAATAGAGAATTTTGGTATTCAAAAATGTTTCGCTTAAGTTACTAATGTCTTAAAGCTTTTAGCAACACTTTAGGTATACCGCATTTTAAAAAAGCAACAGAAGTTTTCCATGATTTAAAAATAATAACTAGAAATTTACTGTCATAATCGTCTCGCTTTATGAAATTATTTTCAAATATTTGGAGCACAGCATTGATCTAACAGTAAAAATGAAATTTCTGAAAAAGTTAAATGGCATTGAGTAATTATAAAAACATTTTCGAAAAATGATATTTTTTTATATGACTTTAGTGAATACGTTTCCCTAACATCAAGTGCAAACTTTTACAAAGCATAAATATTCAAATACGATTTTACCAAAAATGCCGTTTTCGAAAATGATAACTATTAAATATTTTATTAAACAGTGAGAAAAAAGTGTACTATGCTATCTAGCTCACTTCAAAGTTATTTGGCACATCTAGAGAAATATACATTTACGAACATCTGGAATCTTAAGTATTTCCGTACTTAAATAGATAATTTCAGAATTAAAAAATGTTTCGCTTAAGTCACTAATGTCTGAAAGCTTTTAACAACACTTTAGATATACCACACTTTAAAAAAGCAACAGAAGTTTCATTGAGTTAAAGATAATAACCACAAATGATCAGCCACAATCTTCCCATTTTATAGAATCATTTTCAAACACCTGGTGTCCAAAGCTAGAATTGGTGGTGTAAATAAAAATTCCTAGAAGTTAAAAATATTGAGTATGCGCGGCAGAAAATCATTATAAAGATAATTTTCGTGAAATATTTTTTTTTAAACAGACGTTAGTGAATTCATTTTTAAGAACGCTATTAAAGTTTTATTCTATATATATATATTTTTTTTTCTTTTTCTTTCTTTCTTTTTTTTTACGCAATCTGTAATTTTTGAAAATTATCGATATTTTACTGTAATAACTTACACAGTCTGAAAAAGGGCTAAAAAAAATATTTATTATTTTTTAATTGGGTATTGCAATTCCGCGGCATACCAAAGACTTTCCGATACCGCGAGAATCCCGCTGCGGATTCCACAATCCAATACTGCGGTTTTCGGCCACGGTATCTATCTAATTCCCAGTCAATGAGATAAAATAATGATAAGAAAACTTATTTTTTGTTGAGAATTCAATGTGATTTAACAAATAACTTATACACAAACAACGAAAATTTAAATTGATCGAAACGTTGATTTTGTTTTGAAAACAAAAAAACTTGCAATGTTTAAATCAACAATACTTTATTTTTTGTGATTATTTGAAATTATCAGAGATCCAATTTACTTATGTAAAGTCAAGTTGCAACTTTATATCATTCTCTAGCACGATTTATTTCCAATTATAACTATCTTAACAATACTTCACAAAAGGCAAATTCAAAAAGTTAAGATAATATTGTGAACAATGCAAGAAAGAAAATAATTTGTAAATTTTGTTAAGATTTAAGAAGAAGAAGGACATAATAGGGAAGTAGTGGTATAAAAGATTTATATTTCTCTATTATGTATGATTACATAATTTACAAGCACGAACTAGATTTGAAGCCAAAATTGCTCCCTTTATGCTGCATTGTTAAATCTATAAGAACTTTCGATAACAAATCTGAATACATTTTGTTTTTGATATCATATTTTCATCACAATAAAAAAATCTGAATAACATCTTGTAGTCTGTGATTATATGTTGTTGAATTGTTATAGTGTAACTAAAATATAGTTACTGTATCTAGATAACTGTACATTTTCCCTTAACTTGACACAAGAATGTTTTGTTTACTTAAGAATTAATGACCTATGATGCCTATTATATTAAAACTATATAATCGATGTTTATTTATCTCTTTTAATAATTAAAATTGTTTCAAAATATATTAACTTAACTTTTTTTTTTTTAATTTACATAAAATAATACATAAATCATTTAAAAATACATTTTTTTTTTTTTTTTACAAATAAATTTCAGAAGGAAATTAAATTGGATAATCTTGTGGGATCCTGCGGTATCCCGTTGCGGTCGATAGGGAACCTGAGGGATTGGAAACTGAAAGAGATAGCAAACTTCTATTTTTAATAAGTAACTCAACTCAAAATGTCTGCCAAGAAACTAACGTACAAAGTATAGCATGCTTCTGGAATAATATGCATTTACGAAATCTGGAGCCTTAAGCATTTCCGTCTTAAACGTAGGTTTTTATCAAAAATCTTTCCTTTATCTTTGTAATGTCTCGAAACCTTTAGCAACAGTTTAGATATTCCGCGGTTATTTTTTTTTTTCATTGAGTTAATATTTAAGTTAATATCCAGGAAATGTCAGCCAGAATTTTCCCACATTATAAAATCATTTTTAAATCTATAAGAACTTTCGATAACAAATCTGAATACATTTTGTTTTAGATGTCATATTTTCATCACAATAAAAAAATCTGAATAATATCTTGTAGTCTGTGATTATATGTTGTTGAATTGTTATAGTGTAAATAAAATATAGCTACTGTATCTAGATAACTGTAAATTTCCCCTTAAGTAGACATCAAAATGTTTTGTTTACATAAGAATTAATGACCTATGATGCCTATTATATTAAAACTATATAATCGATATTAATTAAACTTTTTTTAATAATTAAAATTGTTTCGAAATATATTAACTTTATTTGTTTTTTTATTTATTTAATTTGCATAAAATACATAAAATTATTTTAAAAAACTTTTTTTTTACAAATAAATTTCAAAAGGAAATTAAATTTGATAATCTTGTAGGATCCCACGGTATCCCGTTGTGGTCGACAAGAATCCTGAGGGATTGGAAACTGAAAGAGATAGCAAACTCTACTTTTAATAAGTAATTCAACTCAAACCATCAAACTAACGTACAAAGTATCGCATGCTACTGGAATAATATGCAATTACGAAATCTGGAACCTTAAGCATTTTCGTCTTAAACGTAGAATTTTTTGAAAAATCTTTCCTTTAACTTTGTAATGTCTCGAAACCTTTAGCAACAGTTTAGATATTCCGCGTTTTTTTTTTTTTTTTACATTGAGTTAAAGTTAATATCCAGAAAATGGCAGCCAGAATTTTCCCACATTATAGAAACATTTTTAAACATCTGGTGTCCAAAGATAGATTTGGCGAAGAAAATTAAATTCCTGAAAAGTTAAAATAATGGGGTACTTGAGGCATTAAGTTGGACCAGAAATGTTTGAAATGACGAAAATTGACTGGATTTTGATCGTGGATTACGGAAAGTGTAATTAATTGAGATTGTTACTTATTTTTTCCTTTATTTATTTCTGTTTTATAGGAAAATATTTTTGTTGAATTGTAAAAAACAGTAAAAAATGTTTTTATTTTGTAGGACAAAATTAATCGTGTAAAGTTAGTTTTGTTACGATTTTGAATTCCGGTATCATATTTTTTTAGTCGTAATTTTCTCTTTGTACAGGTTATTGCGTTGTCTCTCGATTATACCTGACACAAAAAGAATTAAAAAGATACATTATAAAAATTCCAAAATATTATTCATTCATTGATATTTTTTTTATAACTTACACTGTTAAAAATTTGCAGCAAACTGTCCAGTCATTTGACCGTTTTTGTAGAAAACGGTTACGTAACTGCAATTTAACACTATTCTGACCATAAAATGAGCAATAATATGGTCACTATACAGTTAAATTACAGTTATGTAACCGTTTTCTACAAAAACGGTCAAATGACTGGACAGTTTGCTGCAAATTTTTAACAGTGTAGGAAAAATATATTGTTTTTCAGGTATAACCAAGAGACAAAGTAATAAGCAGTATAAGGAAATAAACAAATGAGTAAGTGTGATCGAAGATCGCACAAATGGTTTCGTTTAATATTCCTTTCAAAAAACATTATCATTTAATTAATAATTCAAAATCATTACTTTATAATTATCCTTATCATTTATTAGTACACTTTTTCGATAAGAACATAGATGGTAGCACCATTAAATTTAATAATAAAATGATAGCAAGAGGTATTTTTTAAAATCAAATTAAAAATATAGAAAAACTACTTTTCAGACAATTGTAACAGGATATTTTTGTATTTTGTATATATGAAAAGCATATTTGATTATACATGATTTAATTTTAGCTTAACAAAAAAACTAAACCCTGAAAATGGCAAAAAAAAAGTTATTTCTATTAAATCCATCGGACAATGAAATGTAAAAATCAAAAATTTCAATTTCCGTCGGCGAGAATAGAAACCTTTGGGTTGAGAGGAAAACGTGTTACCGCTGAACCATCTAGCCTAAGCTAAAAAGACTGAAATTAAGGTTCTGTTTAAGATCTATGAAAATCGCAGAAATGGTCGGAGGTCATTAAATTAATTAATTTATTTAAAATAATATAGGACTTTATAAAATTTTATCATTTGCAGTGTAGCAGGATGTATTCAGCTATAAGTGTGAAACATTTCAAGTCTCTAACATATGCAGTTTCGTACTACGTACTCTGTGACAGACAAACAGACAGACAGAGGAGTGAGACGAATAGGGTTTCGTCAGACGAACGAAACCCTAAAAATGACGTCTCAAATCACAGAACCTAGACATAAAAATCGTAGCAAACCTAGTCTTTAAGGATTAATTTTGTTGTACAGAAGTAAAACTTTTAATATTGTTTTTTTACATTTTAACAAATATCTTTTAATTCTGTAAAACATAAATAAGTAAATCCAAAGAGACGTAATAGTCTAAATTAATTACAGGCTTCCTAATTCACGACCGTACTTCACTGAATTTTCGTTATTTCAAACGTTTCTGGTCCCGTTAAACCACTTAAGGCGGTATTTAAAAAAATATGTTTCCACGCTCAACAACTCAAAATTTTGAGACACATTTTCAGACTCATTTTTAAAAGTAACAACAGGAAACTTGGCGGCGTGATTTATAAAGACATTTATAAGGGCCCCATGTTTTTATTTTCGTTCAATTAATTAAAAATTGATTTACATACAATTATTTTCACAGTACGATCATTTTTTTTGTTTCCAGCGCTATCGCTTTGGGAAATTCGGTTCAAAATCACTTTGACAGCATTTTTTGAAATATATTCTACCTTTATCAAAAAATCGAGACAATACGGACATTATAAATTTTCTGAATAAGAGAACCTGCCAATTGGATGCATTTTAGAGCAAAAATGAATTTACAAATGTGTCTCAAAATAAGCAGTTTGGATTTGAATACACTTTTTTAAAAGATAAAATGATGTGTTTTATATTTTATGTTTTTTTATGCACTTGTTCTGTGAATGTTAACTCCTTCGCTCCCAGAGGAAATAACTCTATGGAACATACGTATATCCACTAGTGGATACACTGAGAGTGAAGGAGTTACGGACAACTACATTTTATTCCATGATACACCCGAGATACACACTGTTTCAGTATCACTGCGAAAAATGGTAGTAAAAAGAGTATACATTTACGAACATCTGGAATCATAAGTACTTTCTTCTTAAATAGAGAATTTTGGCATTCAAAATGTTTCGCTTAACTTACTAATGGTTGGAAACCTTTAACAACTGTTTAGGTACTCCGTACATAAAAAAGCTATAGAACAGACACTCTCGTTGAATTAAGGATAATGCCCAGAAATTGAAAGTCAGAATTTCCCCACTTTATAGAATCATTTTCAAACATCTGGCGTTGAATCATCGACCTGATGGTGAAAATTATTTTCTGAAAGGGAAAAAGAATGGAGAATGTGGGACATTAAATCATTATAAAGAAAATATTCGTAAAATGTGTTTTTAGAACACACGCTAGTGTTCGGTTTAAAGAGATCTATGAAACAATTTTTTTTTTTTATGGTACAAATTTTCCAATTCAGTTTTTACGCAAATTCAATTTGGAGTCAATATATTTTAGATGGAAAACATTTATAACGCTAGACTGTAATGCTAACATACAAGCAAATTACGTTTGTATTTCAAAATGTATTTATTTAATATGCTTGTATTCAGCATTAATACATATCAAAATAAATTTTATAGATGGAAGTTTTCTTTCAGCATTATTTTATGACTAAACATTTTTATGTATCTGCCATAGCTTATTCCTAATGGCTTTATACAAATCAAGAACATTAGAAAATTTTCTGCTGACACCACGTCATTTCATAAAGAATTCTACTATTTATTCTTTTTACAAATGTTTCTATTCAGAAACTGGTATAGAAGACATAAAACATTTATTTATTAAGACATAATTTTTTTAAATTAGATCGTTTTCGTCATATTTATAATTCATTTATCATAAATTTATATTGTCAGTAATTTAAGTCGATAGTATGTAACATATAAAAGAGTCGGGTTTTTATTTTATTTTGAAAAATACCTTTTTTTTTTTATTATGATATTAGCTGTGATTATTTTTTCTATGAATTTTCAAGAAGTAAAGTACCCGAAATACTAGTTTACTATGTTTTGAATTTAATGACACTGATAAAAATGCGCACTTAAAAAGAAGACAGTTTTTTCTGCATTTTTTTTTATATTTTAATAACTTCAGTTATTTAAGTCTGACATTTCAAAAACTCACATATTCATTTTTAATATGTATTTCACTTTTGCTCAAGTGTCTATGGGTGGTCATTGTATCACCAGATATGTAAATTAGTTACAAACAGTCACATATATGATAATACCGACATATGATAAAGTACATTAAGTTTGAAATATGCTACTTTTATTTTCAAACACTTAGAGCAAAATATTTCTGAATTTTATATGCGCGCATATTAAACAATTTCATTATAAGTCGCTTGAATACATAAACTAGAGCAATACGAGATTATAGTTCTATTTCTAATACCTTTTGCAAGATTATGTTTATATATAGTACTTCAGAGAAAATCAGAAGGATGGCAAAACTTTAAACTGTAATTATTATAAGAAAAAAAAGATACTGTTTTAATTCGGATGACCTTCTTTAGTTTGTATGTGATTTATTTTGTAATAATGGTAATACATATTAAAATTTAATCTAATTTTTAAAAATACAATGTGAACACAAAACTTTGATTGCTTATTTAAGTTCTCTATTCCAAGATATGAGGAAATAAAAATTTACATAATTTTGAATAATACGTTAACGGATATAATTTATTGAAAAATAAAACAATCAATGTTAAAAATAAACTTTCTTTATTTAAGTATAACTCGAACATTAACTTAAATGTTTCATTACTTTATCTTCCTTATCATACTTTGTGAAAGACCAAACATTATTCGCTTGCAAATTTTTTAAAAATATGTATTTGTAACAATAAATATTAATAAATAATACGATCATGAAAAATTCCTAAATAAAAAGATGTATTTGTTTCGTTGCCATTAGAATCCCCATGGTCGAAAACCTCCCAGTTTAATTTTCTTTTCACCTCTTCCCATTAGTTTTCATATTTTAAGTAGGTATGTAAAATAGAAAACTTTAAGATGTGATAGTTATGATTAAACTTTAAAATATGTTTTGTTCTATTTTATGCACGCTAAATATAGCAATTAAAGAATACATTTATAGCTTTGTTGGTGAGTTAAAAAATGATCGTTACATTATTATTTTAACACATTTAACTACAATATCACGCAATTTTCAAAATTAGTTTCTTAATATTGACACAGTCCGTTAACACTCTTTAACTTATATTTCGTGTATTTTGGAAGATAAAACAATGCTAATTTGTATACAGGGTAAATGAAGAATGAAAAATCGAAAGAAATGAAGAAATAGAGGGATTCATTTGAGATTTTCAAAGTTCATAAAATATAAATATACATATGGCCCCCAAAATTCCCACCATAAAAGTATTGTAGAAAATAATAAACAAAGAACTGGTGCAAACAGCTTCATTCTTAATCATTTAGAATAGGAGTTATAACTATCGTACGTGTGGTTGGGAATTTTTTTTCACGTACTGTATGTATGGTTATTAATGTATGAGAATGTCATGCATCTCGCTTATGATAAAACTGTACTTAAATGAAGTAGTTTTTTAGTTTAAATTTTAAGCAGATGTTTATATTGGAATATGAAACTGGAACGCATCTACATACGTACAGTTCGTGAATGGGCCATTCTCAGATAAAGGTAAATTTTATGTCCATGACTATGTTAATTAATCATGTCAACCTTGGATAATATTTTTTTTGTCAACATTTGATTTCAAGTAGAACATTGCGCACTAGTTTATATATTTAAAATATTAATTTCAATATTAAAAAAAAAGGAAAAATTTTAAATTTCATAACCAAGACTTGTCCAAATTTTAAATATATTAATTAAAATTGTTATTTTTTTAGAATTGTAAAGCTTTAGAACAAATACACCGAATATCTGGGTATATTTCATTTCTCTATTTCTATATATTTGACACCTTAGACATATCAGAAAACATTTCAATTCATTATATTTATTTAATATTTGTCCCTATAGATAGTCGTCAGGTGCAGAATGACTTTTCGAGCAGTTCTCTAACAGATGGTGTTTTCATATTGATAACTATCTTAGACTATACCGTTCCACATGCTATTACAAACAGTGATGTGTTTTTTGTTTAACTATTAAGTACAACTTCTTTTGTTTATCTAATTCTAACATTTTAATCAGTGCATGTAACATTTGCCATTACCAATTTTAGTAATGCTGAAATACATATTTCATCATTTAATTTTGCTGATTGAATTATAACAATAGTTTGAGACTGTTTTCGGAATAAGTATACCATAAGCTTTCAGTTGTTATAGTTTAGCCCTTAAATAGGCGTAGCATTAAAAATGTCATTGCTGGTTATTACCGAGGCTTTTAGGAATTTATGCGAGGCTAACGAAAAAGACAGGCTACCGCGGTGCATTCCACTTATCTATTTTTACAGACCGCTAGAGTGACGTGATGCTCTTTTCGTGCACCTGCATAGGTGCATTCGAGCATCACGTGACTCCGGCGGTCTGTAAAAAAAGATACGCGTAAAGCACCGCGGTAGCCTTTCTTTTCCGTTAGCCTCGGAATTTATGGTAATGACGTTTCAGGAACTTAGTAATCACAATTTAGATATTCTCAAAATATAATTACTATTCCTTAGATAAAATTTCCATCATTTTATTATATGTAATTTGAGTTAAAAATTAGGAATTAAAACAATATTTTTCTATGAAGCCAAATTTATCATTATATGTGAATGACAAGAATTATACCCAAATCGACCAATCCACATCGTCCTGAAGCGTGTCTCAATATGAGCAGTGGTAAGTTTGAGCATCTTCTCATGTGTACATCGTATGATATCCCATGTGCATTAATTTATGTTCATTCTTCTACTAAAACTTATATTCGAGGCATCACATCTGAAGTCAAAATTTTCCTTTCGCTTAAAACTACGGATCGTAGAGATATGAATTTTTTGATCACTTTTTATCTATTCTGAGCAAATATTCTCTCGCTTTAGAAGTTATGTGGTTTTGTGTTAAAGTTTTTCTGTAAACCGTCTACAGAATCCCGAAAGAATTCTTTTTTTTGTTACATGAAATACTTTTAGTTTTTTTTTATAATGTAGCTTTCGATTAATTATTTTAAACTTTTTAAATAAAAGCCCCATACCAGTTTTTTCAAAGTGCACTGCTCAAAACAATTAAAGGATATTTGAAGTTTTATATAAAATAAAGATATAAACTAAATTTTTTTTTGCCGAAAATAGAAGAAGAGAATCACAAATGCAAATTTTTCTGGTTTTCAAACTGTGGAGTATGCAAATTTTGAGTTCGACGTCAAAAACGTCACTTCAGCGGCAGCGAATGAAATTTGACTTTCAACTGGGTAAAAGAGAATGAAGACAAGGATGATCGGCATTCAGTGATAGCTTTGTTTCGATGAGTACGATGTCTCAGCGAAGTCATTTGACAGATTCAGAAGCTTGGAGAATTGTTGCTAGGTTAGAAGGGGGCCAAACTCAAGCCGAATTAGCGCAAGCCATTGGAGTGTAACAAAGTGTCATTTCCAGGATCTGGAACTGTTTTTTGGAGAGTGGATGTGCAGGCCGAAGACCAGGGCAAGGTCGTAGACGGGCAACAACGCCCAATGAAGATCGGTATTTAGCGTTAACAGCTCGGAGACACCGAAACATGAACGCTACTCTTCTCCAACAACACCTTCGCTCGGCTACAGGCACCACGATTTCAACTCAGACTGTCCGAAACCGGCTCCATGCTGTAGGAATGTATGCTCGCCGACCGATGGTATGTGTTAGATTAACATCAAGGCATCGTCGCGACCGCAGGGAGTGGGCAACCGAGCATGTCAACTGGAGGAGAAATGAATGGAGCAATATTCTGTTTTCTGACGAGTCCCGTTTTTCTGTGCATCTGGATAATAGGCGTATTTTCATCTGGAGGGACCGTGGCAGTAGGAATAATCCTGCGTTTGTGCCCGAAAGTGTCAGATTTGGCGGTGGAGGAGTGTTGGTGTATGGTGGCATCTCCATTGACGGGCGCACTGACCTCTACATCATTCGAGATGGAGCTTTGACTGGTCGCCGATATAGGGATGAGATCATCAGACCTATTGTAGTCCCTTACGCTGCAGCAATCGGAGATAACTTCATTTTAATGGACGATAACTGCAGGCCACATCGTGCAAACCTGGTGGAGGATTTCCTTTTCGAGGAAGGAATCGTTCGAATGGAATGGCCAGCGTGTTCTCTAGACATGAATCCAATCGAGCACGTTTGGGACGCTCTAGAAAGACGAGTTTCTGGCCGCCAACAACCCCCACAAACTCTCCAAGAACTGGAAAGAGCTCTTCTGGAAGAGTGGGGCAGAATACCCCAACTCGTCATTAATAGCCTCATTGAGTCCATGCCTCAAAGGTGTTCAACGTTGCTGGCTGCCCGTGGAAACCATACCCCCTACTGAAAATGATTTTTTTTTAAGAAAACAACTTTTTTTATTCTTTTTTTCTCATATGCACAAATTGTGTTTTTTTCCTTTTGTACACAAATGCGCAATAAAATGCATTTTTTTCTGCCAAACATGTGTAATTTATTCTCATATAACCTACTATGTCTGTTGACCATGTATCAATCAGCTAAAAAGTTTCCCAGATACAAAATCCACCTAAAACTGCAATATCCTTTAATTGTTTTGAGCAGTGTATTTTATGAAAAAAAACAAAACATAAGCGCTGTTTCAAAAAATCTAAATAATCCCAACAAAAGCAATCCAGGTCCAATAAAGCAAATTACCTTCGGGTTCAAGCCTTTCTAAGAAAAATAGAAACTAATGTCTCGGAAAATTAAATATTGATTTCTAGGCATGTGCTTCGCCGCTGACACCTCCAGTAAATAAGATTGGAGGATTTTCTTCAAAATCTTTAAAGAATAAAAAAAAGAGAATGCTGAAATTTAGCCAGCTATGAAGACGTAAATAATATTTGGTGTTAGCTAAATTTAAAAAAAATCCTATTTGAAATGATTGATAGGTAACCGAATTTAATTTGGAAATGTTTGCAAATGTCAAATATTGTATGCAAATACCGAATCCTCACCCTTTAAAATACATTCATTAATAAATAGAACATATATAATAAAGTGGATTCGTAAAAAGAATATTTATTTATTTATTCGAGCATTTTAAGCATTTAAAATTGTACATTTATATTAAAATAGAAATAGAAAATACGATGACGCTTAAATTTAAAAATAGCATTTCCTTTGTTATAAAAATTTATATTCAGTTGGGCGAGTTTCGAGCAAGGGATATATCATTTATGCAAAATTTTATAATTATACATAAAAGTCCGAAAAGTTGATTGTCTGTGTATATAAAATTAAGAAATAATAGATTATAAAATGTCATCAGATATGAAATATAAGAAAATAAACAAATTTTACTTTCAGCAGATTGATAATACACTACTGTAAAAATCTGTTGTACTACCATTAATGTTTTGTAAACTTCAATCGTAAGAAAAATTCCTATTGGCATTATCTCTAACTGATAAATTTACGCATTAATCGGGTTTGGTGTACTTTAAGGTAAAGAGTATGGCATCTCGAAGAAAAGCAGTATTGAGTTGAACCCAGTAAGTTGGATGTTGAATTTGAGATTATCAAAGAAAGGTAAATCTTATCGTGGAATTACTAAATTTATAGGACGAATTTATACCAATGTCCAGAAAATTATTGAAAGGTTTAAAATATCTGATCTTATCAAATATAGTAGTAGGATATGAAAAAAATAAATTTTGAATACAGTTGCAAAAGGATAAATACTGAAAGAAATCAAGTTAGATTACAAAATATCATTAAGGTAACTGCAGAAACCTCTACAATAATTGATAGACGCATCATTTTCCCAACTGTACGAAATGTCATTACAAAATGGAGGTGATAACCGTAGAGTAGCAGGACAGTAGCTACTTATCGGTTTAAAAAATGAAAAATAGTTTAGAATTTGTTAAAACACACCAATTAAAGACTCTAAAGTTTTGCAAAAGTCAATTTTTAGCGACAAGAGTAATTTTAATGGAGTTGCACGCCAAAAACGAAGCAGAGAAACTTATTTTTATAGATGGTATTATGAAACACATGATTTATTTAGATATACTCAATAATGATATGAAAGAAAATACTATTAATTTAGACTTGGGTGGCGTTTTCATATTTTATTAAGACAACGACCCCAAACATACCATACATAATGTCAAAATATTGTGATTTTAATAATGTAAGCAGCAATTACATACTTCCCTCTAATCCCCAGATATCAATGTGGTGGAAAAATCTGTGGTCCATCTTCGAAAAGGCTGTATAAAACATAAAATAATCAACAAAGATAATTTGAAACGTGCTATGCAAGAAAAATAGAATAAGATATCTTCAGATACAACTAAATATATAATCCAGTCTGTACCGCGACACTTGCAAACAGTAAGATTAAAAATTAATGGACATGCAACAAATGTATTAATAGATTATTATTAAAAATACCAGAAATGCTTTTATTGTATCCTTAAATTTTCTAAACAAAACTCTGCCAATGATTAGATAAATTTTACATGTATTTGTATTTGTAGGTGTTTTTACTTCAGTATTCAGTATTATGGCCACAAATTAAATTATCCATTAGGTGTATGAGTAAAAGTGTTATTACACTTATTAGTAATCGGTTATTCAGTTTGAAAATTTTAGTTATCGAAAGTAAGTTCGTCATAACCTCAGTTGTTGGAGTCGTTCAATATTTGATAATGAATTTGCGTGAAGTAAAATCAAATCGATGACATAATTTAAATATTTTACGACCATTAATTCTACAAGACTATTTTTTTCATATACAATTTTGTTTAATTTTTTTTTCTCTCTGAGGAAACATTACTCAAGCATGCAAACTCAAATCCTTTTTAAATAGAAACATGTAGTCCCAAAAGTAATGCACGATTGCGAGATGATAGACTTTCATTGTGAATTAACACAGAGAAAAGAACAAAATGTACAGGATTAATTCAACACATGTTTAAAATAACCAACACGACAAGTACAACACCCATTTACATGTTCAAGTAGGAATTTCAGTGTTACAATCAACATTAACTTGATACCAATGTAGGTAATCTTAGTAAAACAGATATATTAAAAAAGGCTATCAGCTTTAGTCACAAATTATCATATTTAAAACGATAATATTTTATATTAAGCATTCTACTGGAGAAAACGACGGCCTGACTTTTAATTTTACCATTATCTAGTACCAAATAGTATTGATGCATATTAATCAGTGCCACTTATGTTTCGCTGGATTGGTGCGCCTGTGAAAGCGTAGCCAGGGTATATACAATATATAGTACTGCATTGTAATTGTAATATTATTCGAGTGTTGGTGAAATTGTCATTTTTGGAAAAGGTCCTATATTGCAATTGCTTATGTTTTACTTCTCGCAATGGAAGTAAGAAAATTTAACAAAGAAATATCAGATAATTCTGAAACATTTGTCTTCGCGATCACAGTTATACACTTTCTTTGCTACAATGAAACAACAAAATAATGATGTTCAGAGTTTTAATGTTGTAAGTTCATTATTCATTCAAGTTTCCTAACGAAAACAACACTTGTGCAGAATTCACAATTTTCCGAAATGAAATAATTTTATTCAGATTACAAAATTTTTAAGTTTTTGCCATCATAGGCGATGACACTCCGCATGTGGATAATTGTAAGCAACTAAAGAATCATGGCATGAAAACATTTATCGCATTTAGTGGTATTACTGGTGTCATACGCACTTAGTAGATTTGAATCTTTACCTTGAGTTTTAAATACGCCAAGAAACAGAAACCCATTAAAGTGTTATCATGGTAACCACGAAAATGTGAAATGCAGATCGATGACAATATCACCAAAGTGTTCTTATAGCACACGTGATGCACTAAATAAATTTTATTGCGTTTGATTTAAATCATCTTTTCTAGTACTACAAGTACCGTTTCAACGTCATTTATGGGAATGGGGGAGGGATTTAGTTTTGTTGGTCACATTTCTATAAGAAGGATGCCTACAGTGAGGACTTTTGAAGGGAAAATTACCTAAATTATCGTTCTTGTACAAGTAAAATCCTGAAAATCTTACAGTCACCCCCATCCAGATCGCGTTGGTATCGAAACCGCGAACTTCGGCACAAGCTTTTCATTTTGCGGCAAGCAAGCTAACCACTGGTCTGCGTCATTTATATTTTTATATTGTGAAGATAATAATTTTCCGATACAAAAGTGGGTACTGACAGTTGAAATTTTCGAAATTTTGTCACTACATCAGTTATTGTGGGAGCTCGATTCTTGTCCTTCACTGCTTTATCGAGCTCATGCCGTAAATTACTAATATCCTAAATGTCATACTGTTTCTTTCAACGGCATGGTGTCTAGAAGCTCATGTATTGTTAAAGTATTTTTATGACCACAATGTACTAGGTAGCTTTTAGCAATAAAGTTTTAGCAACAAACCATTTTCTTCGTCAACTTTTCTTAATATTTTTCGTTAAATTAAATTACTTAATATATGCATAAAATCTGATTTACTATTTTATTGCACTTCATTTTTCCAGAAGGATGGTTTATACAATCTGCAGTATGTTCCAAAAACTAAGACCGAAAATTAATTAAAATTTTTTTTAACTGTAATAAATATAATAATGAAATCAGCAAAATATTTATAAAGAAGTTCGTAAAGGATCAGGGTCCATAAGCTGTGTTTTTGGTCCAAGAAATAAAACTAAAATTCGATTTTGTTATACTTAATTATTTCACTTTTTAATGTTACAAGGTTTATCCTGTAAGCTCTCAATAACAGTTTTTGCATTTTGTTCGGATTTATATGACTTACACAAGCTCAAAGTTCGAATTATTCATAGTTTTTTATGGAAAATACGCAATTTCACCTAATTTTACCTCAGTTATTTATATATGAGCGCAATCGTGCAACATTTTCTTCTTTACATATATTATAAAATACATCAAAATGTACAATATATGTAAAAATAAAAGTTTTGCAAAGCTGCGCTCATAGTAAAATATTATAAATAGGGAGTTAAGTAACTGTATTCCCTCACGTCACTAAGAAACTTTAAGATGCAGCAACGTGTTTAAACGTGCCAAAATGAACGTAACTATTGCTAATGGGAAGGAATGCAGTTATTAGCAATAGTTAGGTTCATTTAGTCATATTAGTTCGTTAGTAGTAATAACTATTAAAAATTTAATAACAACCTTTTAAAAATGTAAATTTTTTAATCTTTATAGTTGTCATAGCTTGAATCATTGAATTCTAAGTTCAGGTGCCCTGTTCGGAAAACCACCCTCTAGGTGTAGTAACAACATTTTATTCATGCAAATCTTTCAGAGTAACTACTTTATTCTTAAAATTCCTTTAAACTTTGGTAATAAATTTTGCCATTTCTAAAACCTAATTGCCTAAAATAAGTTGCTTATTACAACCAGTTTTTTAGCTTATTACTTAAATAGAAGTTAGATTGTTATAGAAAATCAATACCCATTTCCGAAACAAGACGCATCAAATAATTTGGAAGCTAATTATTCTCAGCCATTATTCGTTATAGGATTTCTGTAATTCATTTTAAAATGTTGACAAAATGAATAATGATAGATTGTGTGTTATAGGATTTCCATTAAATTAATAGTGCTACTTTTCAATTTCACGTGTTTTACATATGATTTCAACTCTGTTACCACCATCTTAACTATTTTGTTCTTCAAATTCTCGTAATTTTTTGGTAATGATTTTTCTCACTCTTCAAACTTGATTGCCTAAAATAAATTTCTTGATACATTATTTTTTATTGTTTAAGCATACATTATTTTGTTATAAGAAATGAATAGAATTTCCCGAATAAGGTTCATAAAATAATAGGGAATGTTATGAACCACTACTCGTAAAAAAAAATTAGTAATTCATTTTAAAATATTGACGGAAAATTACCGATAGATTCTGTGTTAAAGAATTTTTATAAAACTTATAGGGGTACGTTCATCTACTTTTAGTTGACAGTTTAGAAAATCTTTAAAAAATATATTTCTCATAAAGGAAATGGGCTTAAAAAAATGACCCACAGATTCAGCATTAAATGTCTATATAAGCTACATGGAAAACATTGAAATACTTTGATGTATATCTTTTAACATAATTAATAATTTGATAATTTGAAAAATTATAATTTGAAAATTGATAATTTGAAAATTGATAATTTGAAAATTGATAATTTGAAAATACTTTTTGTACGATCTGCTAATCCTTTTTGAATGTTTCTAAAATAGGGGGCATCAAGATCGCATATGTCAACGTACCTGTAGAATAAAAACAATTGTTACAGAACTAGACATAGAAAAAAAACCGTTCGTAACTTTGATATCACATTATCAAACTTTAAAACCAGTTCGATTTACACGGATTAAAATTTGTAAACTTTTATAAAACCCAGTCAGTTTGAAATGTTTTGATTTATACGAATCTTTAAACTGCTTTGATACATTTTTTGTACCGCGCTAAACATTTTTTAATGTTCATAAAAAAAAGTAGTACATCAAGATCACATAATTTATCATAATCTGTGAGTTTTTGCAGCATTCTTGCACAATACGTAAAAACTCACAATAAGAAGAAAAGTAAAAAAATAAAATAAAAAATAGAAAACACGTGACATTCGCAGTAAAAAAAATCCACCAACTGGTCGATGAAATTGTTCATATTATAAGAACATATATAGAACAAAAATGTTTGATTACATTGATATAATATTGTAATAAAATAAAACAAATTTTAGGTATAAGCATTAAAATTTGTAGACCGCAATTTTTTTATTGGATACAATGGAAAAAAGTTCGGAATGTCTTGAATTATATTAATCTTTAAACTCCTTTTATATATGGTGATATGAAAATTATTTTTTGTACGCCCTCCTAATCCTTTTTGAATGTTCATAAAGACTGCTGTACACCAATATCACATAAGTCATCATACCCTGGGTGTTTTTGAAACATTTTATAAAAGATGTAAAAAAAAAACTAAAAAGGAAATGATGAAATATCTGACATTCACAGGGGAAAAAAGTCACAAAAAAATAAGAACATAAAAAGGAAGACGAGCTTGATATTATAAGCTTCACTATTTTTCTTTAATCTTAGATGATGACAAATAAGTTGAATGTAAGAAAAAAGACAAATCGATGATCTCACAAAAGAACCTAAAGTAGAAGTCATAACTAAAATGTTTTTCTCATTCCATGGTCATAAATTAATAAGAAGACTCGTTGCAAACGGATTTCAATAAAAAACATTTATCCATGGTGACATTTAACTCATATTTAAAGTTTTGTTTTTGCTGTAACAATAATTGCAAATGATAGGCAAAATAAAAGAATTTGCGACACATAAAATATGACTAATGTAAGCTAATAAATGTAAAAGATGTTTAACTGTTTTTTAAGATTATAATTTTAAAACTGTTAGACGTAAACGTGAAATAACGAACTTGCAATAGCGTAACTCGTTCAAGATACGAAAATAACTTTTAAAAATACAGACTGTTTCAAAATGATGAATTTAATTTCATACAGTATTTTCTGTATTATACAGGGTGTTTTATTTTTTAAGTTGTGAAAGTAAAACCCTATAACAAAAGAGCCACTGATCCAGATAACCTGAAATTTCACTAGTGTGCTCCCAAAGCAATGGGTATTTTTTATGTGGTTAAAAAAACTTAAAATACCACCGACATATGGCGCTGTATATGCAGCAAAGTCGGGAGACGAGCTTGTGCACGACACACGTACAGTGGCGATAAAAACGTGAAACACGCACACCTCATGTTCATTATTCTATGGATATCCTCGCAATGACTGTGCTATTGACGGACCGTGCGTTGTTAGTGAAACTGTATTATCAGAATAATGACAGCGCAGCAACTGCTCTTAATAGATATAGGACGCTTAATAATTTAAGAAAAGTTTCAATAACGACAGAAGACTTACGGAAGATGGTTTTGAAATTTTTTTACAGACTGTTTCACTGAGTCTAAAACCCGGTAGAGGAAGGAAACCAGTTGATGTTAATTCACAGCGTCATCGGTCGGTGCGACTTTAAGTTTTTTTTTTTTTTAACCACGCCTAAAACATTCCCAATGCTTTAGGAGAATACTGGTGAAATTTCAGGTCATTTGGATCAATGGTTCTTTTGTTATAGGGTTTTACTTTCACAACTTAAAAAAAATCAACCTGTATATAGCATGTAAATAATGTAAATTATGTGTGATTATACTCGAATTAAAGAATATGACTATTTTATGTGCCCTCCAGATGCAATAATAGCATTTAGGCTGTAGATTCATTTCGCACTCGATGAATGATATCTTGCGTGATTTATTTCCCAACAGCTGTGATGCTGTTTTTTAAATCATCCAATATTTTGCTTATATAATTATATAATTGCTAGAGGTGTATAAGTGTTCTTTTAACGAACACCCCACTAAAGAAAACCATGGTTTAACTGAGCCCACGAATGCAAGCAGACTTTGTGTTGCATATAATCATCTTTATTTCAAATGAAGCTGAAGAGAATCTAAGTGGGATTTAGAAACTTTCTAGCAGTAGTTCTTGAAACATTAGCACATCCACTTTCAAAGGATGTGTGGGTTAATATAACTTTTTATTTGCTTTTCAAAATATTTTTCGTTTTTTATTTAGGCTACAGATTTTACTGAATAACAGCAGGATTATTTAAATATAATCTGGCACTAGCATACAAAAATTGGAAATCTGTGTACCACCAGTGGTACACGTTGAGACGAACGTGTTAATAACCTTATCACAGCTGAGGTGAATTTAAAGGCGCAAGTTTTTCTGCATCAGTTATGGACAAAACTCAATATATTTGATTGCTCACGATGTTTAATGAAATTGTTTCCTTTAACCATTACATCTGACTTTCCATAGCAGATCAAAACTGATATTCATTGTTTATGTCGAATTGTAGCTGCTAGCTGCAAGAATTTCTTTATAAAATATTTCAACAACTGATGTAACTATACATAGCGATAGATTGATTCGTTTTGCTTCTGAAATATACACTGAAATAACATTAAAAATCGTAAGCTGCTTTAAATTTAGAATTCCTAAATACCTGCAAAGAGGTTATAACAGAGGTATAACAATAGGTTATAACAGGTTATTAGTTATATTTAACTTTTCTAAAACGCCCTCTAAAAGATTTAATTATTTTTGCCATGCCTTTAATATATATTTTCCGAGAATCTTTTTAAATATTTCTGCATATTGAATCGTAGGCTCAAAAATAAATTTAAATATTTATTAATCTGAATTTTGACTTCAAAAATTTAATCTAATTCATTCAATAAAGTAATGTTAAATAATTTCAGCACTAGAACTGAAAAAGTTGATGTAAAATCCAGATCAGCTGATAGTTGATTATCTTTGAGGTAAATAGCAAGAAAAAGTGATGTAGCTCAATGTCGAATTTAAATATTTTAAAGGATAAAAACATTTATATTTATTCGCATTCACTTTTTTATCATTCAAAAGCTGTCCAAAATATTTCGCGGTATAAACAATGAAATTTTCTTTTTAATATTATTGATATCATTTTTTGCGATCTAAAAATACATAGAACTAACGGAATTGTGAATTTTACGTAATAAACTACTACCATAATTTTTAAGATGTGTTTTTCTGTATCAATGATTTTTGCATCTAAAAATGCTATAGATAAAAATAAAACTAACATTATTGATATAATATGAGTGTTCCTATATTCAGCTAGGCTACCTCTAACAATCAAATTCAATTAGGTAAAATTATTTGCAAAAAAATTATTTTTGTTTCAATTTCAAATATTTTAATTTCGATATGTGTAGCCATATTGCACATGTCCTTGGCCTTCACCAAAGAATCGTAAATATTTTAATTCAGCTAGTAATCAACCATGTATGTCGTATTGTTGTAAGGATGGCTGTCGGCCTTAATTCTGTGACTAGTGGAGCATTTATCCTGCATAGTTTTACAGAAAATAATTAATTCTTGCATAAAATTAAATAAATTTAATCGTATTTATTCAATCAGTCTAAATTGCTTAATTTTAGTACTCACACTAGATGCACATGATGATGTGATATCTGAATTAGCTAACAGTTTATTAGCTTCGATCACTAGATTCATTAAATATTCAGAAAAGAGCTATCTTAACTGAACTGCGAATTTAAGACACGAGTGGAGGATGTTCAGTAACAATAATTAAATTTCAAGAAAATTGAAGTGAAATCATTTTGTTGTATATTTTGTAAATTATTTTCTTCTTGAAAGCATATGTTTAAAATGGTAACAGGTGTTACTGAATACTCACAGAAAAACTTTTATTTATTAATATTATTTCATTATATACTTATATTAAAATTTATTAGGATTATTATTTAAATTATTAAACTTAAAAATATTAAATGTTAAAAAATAATGCCTAATATTTCCTAAAGTAATTAGCATATTACTATTTTAACATTACTATATAACATATTAACTCATAACAGTTTCACCCTTAAAATAAAAGAATTTCTGAGAAAAGCATGATATAACACTTTTTTTCACTGGTATCTTGAATTAGTATTTGATGGTTTTGTGAGTATCTTATCAATTTATTCTGATCTATTTGCATCCATCTATTTATTATTCAAGAAATGTCTTAAATAATTGCTGAATGCTGCAGAAAAATTTCTTTTAATGAACATCGGTGTTATTTTGAGATATAAAAAAAAATAGAAAATTATGGAATTTAGAACTTTTTGAATTCATTTTAATAATGAATTTTGTTGTGAAACTAATTTTGGTACACATATTCAACCAATTTTCAATAGCAGTTTACCATTTTTTAATAGATATTAAGATTAAAGAAACATTTTTAGAATAAAAATGAAATAAATGTATTTATTTATTTAAACATTTTGTGAATTTAAAGGCATGAGGCATGCTTAAATATTTATGTATACTTAAAGGTTTACAGAAAAGAAATAGGATGTTAGATACATACGTTAAATATTATTTTATTTCTGTTGTGTCTTTCTTTATACATTCTTGTTTAATTTTAATTCTCCGAATCATATAATGCATTTAAATTGAATTTTAGGATATGCATATATATTATACTAGCAGGCTTCGCCCGCTACGCTGGTCGGTTTCTTAAAACCAATCTTAATCAAAAGAAATGTTTGTCTTGTATTTTAAAACAATGTGGACATTTACAGAGAATATCCTTTCTTATTGCTGAAACGATACGAACGCCATTGCGCGATTATATTTTCTAATTTATCAGACAAAATTTGAGCTGATAAGGACTTTAGATGATCATTTACAGTAAGATTTGGTAAAGGACGATAGAGCGATATCCAATACACGAAAACCTTCCCTGAAAAATTCCCTAACAAATCAATAAAATTATTTTAAAAGGCTAGTGTTTTATAATAGGACTCCCCTGATTATAGAAATTTCCCTCATAATTCTAGAACAAAGAAACGCAGAACGATATATTATATAACCTTTCCTGGAAAATAATATATCTAACAGTGCCTAACAGTAATAGTCTAACATCAAAATCCATTTAACAGAAGCGTTTTAAAAGGGTTAAACTTTCCTAAATGTATTCCTCTCACATATAATTATGTAAGTAAACAGCGTAGAGCGATTTTATATACAAACAGCTTCCCTGAAAAATTATCTGACTAACAGTTCAATTCGCATCAAAATCCATTCATCATAATGTTTAAAAACGGCTATCTTTCATAATGGGGCTTATCTGATTATAGAAACTTCCCCCATAAATCTAAGTTCGTCACATTATGTTATAACGAAGACAAGAAGTCCATCGCCTTTTATCGGCAGTTTGAATTTCTTCCGTTGCTATAATAAAGCGTATTTTTAGAAATTATCGTTTGTAATATTAGAATTTTGAGATTTTGGTGCCAAAGACATCTCCAAATTTGAAAACATATGCAATATCTTACGAACTACCATACTTAGAAGAATGTACTTGGTGCCATTCGATTCAGGATTCAAAAATATATTATAATATGTTATCATTTGTCATATAACTATAATAGCTGATATTTAAGGAATTTTTTTAAAGTTTGATACCATTTTTACCCCTTTGGTGGTGAATTTTAGAAAATCGTTTCTCAGCGCTTCTCTACATCCTAAGAAGTATTTTCTCTCTAATTTTCGTGTGTCTGGGTTCAATAGATAGGGCTGTGCATTGATGATTTCCCCAGTCAGGATTTTCTTTTATATATATATAGAATAACTGTTTGCGGGAATAGATTTCGCCACATTATCTTGCAACGATGAAAAGAAGTCCCTCTCTTTTAGACGACAGTTTAAATTTCTTCCGTTACTATATTAACACGTGTATTTTTAGAAATTATCATTCGTAATGTTAGAATTTTGAGGTTTTGGCGTCAAAGACATTGCCAAATTAGAGCAAATATGCAATATCTCACGTACTATCAAACTTAGAAGAATGTACTTGGTACCATTCGATTAAGCATACAAAAATACATTAAAATATGTTATCAATTGTCAAATAACTATAATAGCTGATTTTTAAGGAATTTTTTTAAAGTTTGTTCTTTTCTTTACCCCCTTTAAGTGTGGAGTTTTTAAATATTCTTTCATAGTGCACCTCTACATATCAAAAAGTATTTTCCCACCATTTTCAAGTTTCTGGGTTCAGTAGTTTGGGTTGTGCGTTGATGATTTCCCCAGTCATGACTTTCTTATATATATAGATAATATTATAATTAGATAATTTTATCATATAATTTTTATGGTGCTTTTATATGAAAACACTTCTTATTTATCTGCTAGACATAATTTGCCGTGAAGCTGTCTCTTTTTTTAGTGTACCTAGTATATTGATTTCTTTGAAAAACTGCAGTATTACTGAAAATGTACTTCTGGTGCTTTTTCAGGCATCTCAACAAAATGATATGGTAAATTTTATAATAAAAAAGTCATGAAGAAATCATTCGCTTCACTTCCAATATTCCCACGATACCCTTTACTTATTTAAGTTCATATATCCCAGATTCCCTTATTCCTTGAGTGAGGGCAAACGCTAGGGGAACGGACCCGTACGATGTAAAAGCTAAAAATTTTGCCTGGGTCTGGCCCGGTTCGATCCAAGCACAAGTCATCGAAATCAGGCCCCTAAACTAGCCGGATTAACTAAATTTTTTTAAATACCGATTTCTTAACAAATATTATACAAAAATTAATTTTTTAAGGGAATATTGCATGGATATACTATACATAAAAGTTCTAAAGCACAGCATTTTTCAGATCGTATTGTTCGCAAACCATGGAATCCGGAATTTCATATGTGATCACTTAGGCAATTATATTTAAATGAAGTCACATAAGCAAATTAATGCATTTTAGATGGTGAATAATCATAATTATGATGCTTTATAAAGATAAAAAAAATTCTTTTCAATTTATTAATCCACAATAAATGTCTAAAGATTTTATTAACAATTAAACGTTATCACTACTATTTTTACAAAAAAAAAAAGAAAAGAAAAATAAAATCCAGGCCCGTCTCGTCCCAAATCTTCAGAAATAAATATTAAGCCCGACCACGACTAATAGCAGAAAATTGGCTCATGTTTGAGGTGGAGAATACGTCCCTTGGTGTATGCATATGTGAGTATGTGTCGATTGGTGGTATGCCTGTTATAGTATTTTGCGCATCCGTGAAGGTTGTTTTGTAACCTCGTGAGATTTGTAAGAGAAACATTCGTTATTTTGAAATCAATTTTCTTATTGCTTGTTTTGTTACGTTTCCCCCCCCCCCATATGCTTGCCCCGTATGTTATTATTTTTCTCTACTATAGTGTGATACCATATTTAAAGCATTAAGGTGCTAATACCCCATGTTTTCGACGTCATTTTTAGTGAGTTGTGGTGAAAAGTTATAAGTTTTAGTTTAAGTTGATGCACTTGTGCTAACCAATTTTGATACTTATCTATTGTTATGCCTAAAAGTTTGAGGTATGGACATGGTGGACGCTGGTGCCACTGACGCTAATGATTGGGTTTCCTACCACGCAAGGGGCGTGGTTTTGCGAATGCCAGTGCTTGAGATTTGCCTGGTGAGAGTTGTAGATGTAGGTATTCCAGTAGATGGCAGAACACAGGGAGAGCTGAAGCTGCCTCTTGCTCTAAATTCAGACGGTTACGGCCCGAGAAAATAAAGGTGAAGTCTTCCGTAGAGGAGGAAACCTCATTTTTCTAATTTCTTAAGGTTTAAATTAACTAGTAGCTAGTAGCCATAAAATGGGTCCGAAGCAAGAGCCTTATAGTAAACCCTTTTCCAAATTGTGTGTTGAGGTGCCTGAACCCCAGTTCATTAGACTGCTGCGTTGTCATAAGTGAGAGCGGATTATTCCAGCAATATTTCTCGGGCAGTTGAGTTCTTGTAGCTGTTGTATGATGTCACGCACGCCATTCCACGTTGTCCACGAGTCGAAGGCCCCATGTATATAGAGTGAGATGAGGGTAGTGTAATTTTCACGGGCGATGCTATCAACCCTTACGAAAATAATTCATAGAGCTGTATAGAACTCTATACAAGTTCTATACAAGTTCTATAGAATAGCCATTCTATAGAGTTTTGAAGAGTTCTATAGAATACTTTTTCTAAAGAAAATGTTTCTATAGAAGTTCTGTAGAATTGTTTTTCTATAGAACAGTTTTTCTATAGAGTACTATAAACCTTATAGAATTAAGTTCTATGGACTAATGATTCTATAGATTAGCTAAGCTTTGGGTTGGTTGATTTATGACGGCCGATTATCTACACGAGGGATATAGGCCCTAGGGGGAGTGCCCTCCGTGGGGGTCTTTCTAAGGGATCCTAACCCGTATTTACGGCAAGGTTCGAATAAAACCACGGAAAACTCCGAACGGTTAGGTCGACGACCGCGACAAGAGTTTGAACCCTGCACCTCCCTTCTACCAGCTTTGAGAGCAGTACCTCTCAGCCACTGGTGGGGCGCTAAGCTTTGGGATTAGCCTGCTGTCTGCCATCTTGTTTTTTAAATCAAAACATATTTGTTTTGTTTCTCACTTCCAAAACAATTTTCATCCATATTTACTTATTGTTGACACTTTATTTAAGTTTATTGACTAATTTATATATATTTAATAATAAAAGTTAAAATATTTTGATTTAAAAAATGAGATGGCTGACCGCGGGCGATAAATTAAAACATTTGTTTTGTTTCTGACATAATGAAGTTAAATCAAAACATTTTAACTTTCATTATTGCATATAAAAAAATTAGTCAATAAAACTAAATAAAGCGTTTATAATAAGCAAATATGGATGAAAGTTATTTTGGAAATGAGAAACAAAACAAATATGTTTTGATTTAAAAAACAAGATGACGGACAGCAGGCTAATCCCAAAGTTGTTCCTTTTTAATGTTAATGTATAGTTATAAATAAATTTATTTATAACTATATATTAAAATTAACAAATAATAATTAATTTTGTAATACATCAGTTTAATATATAATAGTACTCCATAGATTTAATATGATTATATATATATAACTTAATTCAATTTTAATACATTGTGCTTCAATTGTCAATGTAATAATATATCAGTCGAACTACTGAATTAAATTATGATTAATTAATTTCCTTATAATTCCTTAATTTGTTGGTTAATTTTATAATAATTCATTAATTTGTTTGTTAATTTTATAATAATTTATTAATTTGTTGTTAAATTTATAAAACCATCCATCTAATTTAATAAACTTCATTCACTTTAATAGTATTGTAATTTTTATTCAAATGTTTTAATCTGAAGTATATTTAAACAATTGTTTCAGTTTTAACAAATAATTTATTAGACTTTTAAATATTTTACAAGACTTATATATGATTGGGAATGCAAATCACAAAAAAAATAAAGTTTAAATAGTGTAATAAGAGTTATCGGATTGTCAATGGTTGTATCGTACTGAAAGTATTGGAAAGTATTGGAAAGTATTGTAAAGTTGGGAGGGTGACCACCTGGATTCTATATATATTTTTATAGAAGCTCTATATTTTTCTATAGATATTTTTATAGAAGCTCTACAGACATTTCTATTGAACTTCTATAGACATTTCTATTGAACTTCTACAGATATTTCTATAGCTTTAGATTAAACAAGCTTATAGAAAAACGGACCATAATTCTATAGGATTCTATAAAACATTTTCTATAAATATTTTTTATAGAATTCTTATAAGAAATTTTTGTAAGGGAACGCAGGAAATCAAGATAGCATGAAGAGCTTATTTGCATGATCTGCCCTATCTGAATCCAAATTGTCGCGGGTGCAGGATATTGTTAGTTTCTAAACAGAAGGTCAATCGCTAGACCAGGAGCTTTTCAAGCAATTTGTCTAGCGTTGGTAGTAGACAGATCGGCCGGTATGAGCGCGGTTCAGAGGACGACCTCCTTGCTTCAGGAAGTATACAACTTCCACTCTCTCAGGAGAAATTGAAAGTAATTATGAGAGAAACAAAGGTTTGCCCAGCCTGTGAATAGTTGTGGTAGAATTTTGAAGATTCGTTTTGACAATCTGAAGTCTATACCATCGGGACCTAGTGCTTTTGTGTCGTTTAGTAAATTAAGGGCCGTTCTTAATTCAGCCTTTTTGAAGGACTTGTTTGGTACTGCTGTGAATTCTATATCCGTATTATAGTGTTGTGAGTATGCTGTTTTGCCAAAAACCTGTTCTGTCAGTAATTCTAAACTGTGTTGTCTGGATGCTTCGCTGGGAGGCAGTTCAAGCTTGATTTTATCAGGAGTGAAATACTTTCCTGTGAAAAAATTCTGAGATGTGCATAAAGGATTGGACTAACTGCTACAGAAGTTCCTCTATGCTGCATTCTTGGTCGATAGGACACTGCGCTTGTACTGCGCAGCAAGCTTCGAATATCTGACACCCAAGACCTTCAGATCTTCCACATTTGGGTCAAGTTCCAGACCAATTTTCTTTCATTACCTATGTACACCCATTCAAAGCTTTAATGCTCTCTACCGACACGTATATCTCATAAATAGCAGACAAATTGTTTTGTTCACATGGACATTTTGTATTAATTTACTTCCGTAGTATCAATGAACTTTCTTACATTATTATTTTATTTATGTTCCCTGAATAAAAAAAAAATTGATTCAGTTTTAAGATATGTATATTTTCTTTTAAATATTTTTCCTGACTTGTTCAACAAAATAATTTGCTCAACTCGTAAGAAGATACGATAGCTGGTTGCTTTAATATGAAAACAATATTTTTCAATGCCTGCAAGCAAGAATTTACAATGGAGCTGTCGCCTTATGGTACATCAATTTAGTTTGGAGTCATTTGTTTAATAATCTGCATTACATGCTCCTCAAAAGTATTTGCTTTATGTTCATATTTAATTTATATTCTCATAATCATAAACTACTCTTTAAATTTAATTTTATAATAATTGCTTGCACTTCCAACAAGTAATTTGCTGAACTCGTAAGAAAATAAATTGGACGCTTTTATGATGAAAACAATTGATTACATTAAATAAGTTGTTGTGAAGCTCTCCCCTTTTATTTTTGTATCTCGGATATGTATTTTATTTCAGTCTTCATCTTTGTTTTATAATTTGTTATATTCTTTATATAACTATTTGTTTTATATTCTTATTTGATTTATATTATGAATCAAAACACTTTTTTAATTTAATTATTGGCTGTGTATATTTACTTAAAAAAACTGCAGACATCTCTAACTACCTAATTTGCTTAACTCGTAAGAAGATAAATAAGCTAAATGTTTTTATGTGAAAACAATTGTTTACTGTCTACAAGAAATAGTTTGTAAAAAAGCTTTCTCTTTTTTTATGTGTATCTGGATATCGATTTCGCCTGGAGTCTATTACTTTAATATATTTTTTTACATTCTTCATGCTCTTATTCAAGCTCTTATCAAGCTATATTTCTTTTAGTTTCTTATTTAATTTATATACTCAGAAAAAAAACACATTTTAATTTTATTTTAAAATGTAATTTTTTTTAACGAATTTCATTTTGTTTTGTTTTGTATTGTTTTTATTTTTAATTTAAATTTAAATTAAAGATATTTGCTGACACTTTTAGCAAATTAAATTGCTCACTTCGACAGAAGATAAATTATATATGTGCTTTTTTATATATAAACAATTGCTTACGGTCTGCGAGAAACAGTTTTGTATGAGGCTATCTTCTTTTTTACGAGTAATTGGAATATCAAATTTGTTTGGAGTAACTTTTTTAGTAATTTTTTTTTTACATTTTTTATAATATTATTTTTTTTTACATTATTTTTTAATTTATATTGTCAGAAATAAAAAACAATTTTTAATTTAATTTTAAGATATTTTCTTTTAAATATTTGCTGACACTTTTATTAACCTTGTTTTCTCAACTCCTAAGATGATGAATTAGCTAGATGCTTTTATATGAAAACAATTGTTTACTGGCTGCGAGAAGTAGTTTGAGATAAAGCTGTTTACTTTTTTCCGTGTATCTGGAATATCGATTTCTTTTGGAGTCATTTATTTTAATAACTGTAACATTACCGAAAATGTGCTTTAGATACTTTTTGAGGCCTCTCAACTTACTAATGTTGTAAATTGTATAATAAATAAGTATACTCCTCCGTCATATAATGAAATCATTCGCTCCGCTCCCATTATCCCTACGCTAATTTCATTAGAAATAAACGCAAAAGCATTCTTGAGGGAAATTGAATTTTCCCTAGATAATAATGTGTTCACTTACCTCCTCATTCAAACATTAACAAATAAAATTTAGCCATAATTCTTTCTACTTTACTCGTTGTGACATGATATCTCACGGTTTAAATGACATGTTTTCTACGTATAAAATAAACAACACAGTGTATTTTATATTTTCATATGAAATTCACATCTTAAAATACACATAGATTATTATTTTTATGCATTGTCAATTAAAATAAAAAGGGCTTGGATGTTTTTCATAAAACTTTGCAGATTTATTCTATAAACTTTCGTTCCCGGCGCTAATATGTAATTATTTTTGTATTGTTTTTAAAGGTATATGAAGAATACATTTGTGGAAGAAGGTGTTTCAAAAAAGTTGTTTTACTTTATGAATGAATTTTTTGTAATCGATTATATGGTAAAGCAAAATTATTAAAATTCTAATTATTCTTAAAGATATGAAAAATGAAGTTTTAATATTTTTATATTTAATAACTTCAATAATAGTAATACAGTTTAATATTTGATAAATAAATGTTAATGAGTTATACTGAGCGAGTTTAATATCATGTGTTAACTTTTTTAATTTGTTTTCATTCCCAAAGTAAAATGACAATTCAGATAATAAAAAAGTACTTATGTTTCTAAAATGTTGAAATCGTTGAGTCACACCGGGATTTATCAACAAATTTATTTTAAATTAACTAAAAGCCTTTCTTCACGTATATTACAAAAGCAAAATTTGATTCCAAAATTCCGGTGCGATTGTGGTGTTTGATAATTCAATTTAAGTAGGATATAACACATGGGCTGATAAGTTACCGGTCTGGCACACAGATGGCGCTGCAATCGCCGAACCGATGTTTTTTTTAGTAAATACTAACCTTTAAAAGGTCATGACGATTCGCCATGTGGATAAAAGGTTAGAGTGGTTTCAGTTGAACGACTTTGTTGATAAACAAAAAAATGGATAAACAAGAATTTCAAGAATTGTTATTTGATGGGAAAAAAACACCGTTCAAACAAAAGCTTGGCTTGATAAGCGTTATGCGGACACTGCACCAGGTAAATCAACCATTATTGACTGGTTTTCTGAATTTAAACGTGGTCGTACGGACACCAGTGATGCACTACGCAAAAGAGGTGCTTACTCCGGAAAACATAAAAAAAGTCCACAAAATCGTTTTGGGGAACCATAAAGTGAAGTTGCAGGAGATAGCTCAGACTCTGAAGATATCCAAGGAACGTGTAGGTTTTATTTTGAATGAACATTTGTCTATGAAAAAGCTGTTGTCAAAGTGGCTGCCGCGCGTGATGACTTTTGACCAAAAACAACAACGAGTCGATGATTCCAAGCACTGTTTGGAGCTTTTACGTCATAAAATTATGTTATTTATTATTAAATTATTATTATTATTCATTTATTAAATTATTATTATTAAATTATTATTATTAAATTATTATTATTAAATTATTATTAAATTATTATTAAAATATTATTACTATTAAATTATTATTAAATTATTATTACTATTATTCAATTATTATTAAATTATTATTACTATTATTAAATTATTATTAAATTATTATTACTATTATTAAATTATTATTATTTATTATTAAAGTTATAAGGTTATAAAGTCATAAAGTTATAAAGTTTTGTTAAAAAGTTGCGTTTCCTTTATTAGACCGGGAACTTCCCATGTGTTATTATATCCCACCGCCCTTCAAGGGTTAATACACGAAATGCTAAATTATTCCCAATGAGCTGATAATAATTTTTCCTGTGTACTACGTTAGATCCAACTCTGTCGAATAAAGAAGATTATGTTTAGGTCACCCCACTTTTCTTCAAAGTGAGATTTGTCTATACAAATACCTCCAAATAAGGAAGACACTAATGCGATATTATCCAAATAAGTTCCTGCATTATTTAATCTCCTGTTCTCTTAATAACTGGTTATGTAAACTGACGTTATTGGAGTTCGTTTAGGCAAACGCCTATGCCTGTAAATGAATGTATATAATTAGATGATGTCAGATCCTGGGACACAGCAATAATACTCTATCAACTATATTTAACTGCATTACATTTTTTTTTTTTAATCTAACAAATGTTTACGAACAGATAACACTAAAACATAGTTTCATTTTGAGTCACCTTAGTGTATTTATTAATAGAAAAACTTAATTACATAACATTTTAACGATAGAAAATAAAAGTTCGAAAATGATAACTTTAATTTTAATTTGATTTAATAATTATAGCTTCATATGTTTTCTATTAGATAAACTACTTTTTTAAATGTATGCGTAACATAAATAATTAAGAATTGCAATTTAAGTCTACGTCGGGTGCAACTGATCTGTGCGATCAGGAAATCACTTTTCTGTTTGTTATTCGGCACTTTTTGAATAAACCCACAAACTTGCCAGTAGCTTTCTACTCCCTCCCCTCTACCACATACCTACGAGTGGTGCCCGTTTTTCAACAAAATTCTCCACCTTATAAAAGAAAAAAAAATCCAAAATGTTATACCGATTTCTCCGATGTATTGCACTCGAAAATTTAAGGATGCATTTTGCTCCCGATGGATGATTATTTACAATAGTCTTTTGGTTTTCCTATCTAAACCATTAACTGAAGAGGACAGATAAATATAAAAATGGGATAACGCAGAACAACCACGAAAATAGAAAATAAATGACGAGCTTTTATATTAGTTAGAAGAATTGTACATTATTTTAATTTATATATTTAAAAATAAAAATAATGATTAAATACAGCAACAATATTTTATTTTAATATTTATTGAATTTTTTTTTATTTTGGGTTAAATATGGATGTCTTAAGAGAAAGAAAGGAGCAGGTTTGTTGCAGTTTTTTTATAAGTGGACATTTTTAATTTTGGAACCGGTTGGAACCGGTTCTGAAAATAAAAGTACCCTATATAAAGAAAACTGCAACCAAAATCGAAAAAGTAAGAACTGACAACGTTAGAGACCAACCTAAGCCATCTAATGCAATAATATCATTGAAAAATATTAAAATACAAGTGAAAAATCTTTAAAGAACCTTCCCATAGACTTAACATTAGCTTGCACGTTTCTTCGCATGACTCCGACATCTGCATATCAAATTCTCACATATTATCGTCATGCTTCAATGCAGCCTCTTCCGAAATAATATACTACAGCAATGTAAAAAAATTATGAGATTTGAAATAGGTACTTTGTTATAGATCATCACCTTCCATCAGTTATAACACTTTCACTTCATTGATAATTGAAAAATGTGTAAGTATATCTGGTCCAGAGAACATAGTTATTCGTTCCTGGAATATAGTTTAGGAAACACCGCTGGTAAACTATAATGAATGTTGGATAATACGAAATGTCGAATAAGCGAAAACTAATTCTGCAGATCAAATTCTCACGTATCGTTATCGTGTTTCAGCGATTGCCTTTTATTCTTTTTAAAAAATACACCGTATGACAAAATTCACTTCTGATTTTAGATGTTTTGTCCAATATCTTTAGACATACTTGACGAATAGTTCTTGAACTTCAAGGTTGTAAGGACAAGGTTTCACCTTATATCTGTCAGTGACAATTTAGTCTCGAGGGCAATTAGGGGACCAACAATAATATTAATTAAAAAAATCATATTCCCGATTAGCATAAAATATAAACTGCTCAAATCTGTAAGAAATGACTCGGTGGCCCCTGTACGTTGTTTGTTTCCATTTGTGTAAGAATAGCAGTAATATTCATGGAGATAAGAGCATTTTTTTTTAGAAAATTTTAAAACATTCTTCATGTTACTTTAATTATTTCATGTAGTGTTTTCAAACAAATTTAACGTCACTTTTAGAAAACATTACAAATTACATTTTAAAAAATATGTTGTAATCAGACAATGAATATATTGCAAATTTCATGAGATATGAGTATAAATTAACTTTTAACTGCATATGTGCGAACAATATCAATTTTTTACATCATTTCATAGTCAACTATATCAAATCAAAAACTTATATAAAACAGCCACTCGAATATCGTGAAAAATTAGGAAGGTTTCTGAGATATAGTAAGCTGAATTTCAATTGATTTCTAAAAGCTAGTGGATGATAAGAGGCATCCAACAATTTGTCATTCTAACACACAGACATAACCTTTTTGGTCCCTGATTTAATGTATACAGGGCTGCCACTGGCTACTATTATTTAATTTTATCTCGCATCACTTTCTCAAAACAAAAATCTTTCACATATACTTTGACAAAATGTGCAAGAGATATATTTAATAAAATAGTGCTGCGAATAGAATATAAAACTAGTCGCCAGTGGCATTCTTGTGTGTATGAATGAATCATCAGAATGTCCAACAAAAAATAATTATTAAAATCGAATCTTCATTCAAAAGTAACATATGTACATACGTTAAATACGGAATACTTTGTTTGAAGTCCTTTAATAAAAAACTGAAGTGTGGTAAAAATTCCTTATCATCCAGCTATTTTATATAGAAACTGAATTCAGCTCAGTGTATCGCCGATATCTTTCTAAACTTTTTCGATATTCGACAGGCCTTCTTGCATACGTTGCCCTAAGTAATTGATTACCGAATTACGAAACAAAATTTTTTTATCGTTCGTGCATGCGTAGTTAAAAGTTATTTCATACAAATGCTCATATTTCATCCGATGTTCAATATAGTCATTTTCTAATTGCAGCATAATGTTTCTAATGCAACTTGTCAAGTTTTCTGAAAATGGCGTTATATATGGTTGAAAACTCTGCATGCTATAAATAAAAAACTTGTGGAATTTTTGTATTTAAAGAAAACTTTCATATTTTCATTCGAGCATTTTATATTACATATTAATCCCATATTTTTTTATTCAATTTATTGGCTATGCCCTAATTGTCGTCGTGATTCAGATTCACTGAAAAATGTGAATTCAAACATATTCTTTACATCCCGTAAGTTCAAGAACTCTTAGTGAAGTATTTCTCTAAATATTCAACAAAATGTATAAAATCGAAAGTGTCCGGTGAGTTTTGGTCATATAGCATATATATTAACAATTTTCAATTTTGTATGATGAATGAAACTTTATTAAATAGGTATTTTTTGTAGATCCTGAACTTGCCTCATTTAAAAAATATATATTTATTTAATAATTGAATACACAATGTGTGTCTAGTTTAGGAAATCCGAAGATTACCTTCTAGGAGACAGTTTTTGAAACACCGATAGTATATTACATTTGGAAAAAACGAAAAGTCGGATAAGCGAAAACCAAATAATCAAAACTCTGTTGTATATTTATAGTTTTAACATAAATCTTGTTTTTAGATAATTATTTGTCCCTGCACCTTAGTGAAACACGATATTATACATTTATTACAAAAACAAAATCTTAGTTACATCAGTAGGCAATATCAGGGACTGTCAATACAGAAAAAAATCGTTATTTAGATTTTACATTCTAGCATTTTTATCTGTCTACATTCGAGGATTTTTAACTATCTACCCATTAACAACACTATTAAAAATGGTAACCTAAACATAAGTAAAATATACACCTTTTTGCCTTTATTTTCAGCTTATAATAGGTACGAGTATTTAAGTCCCAATTTTGATAAACACGCGCATTATTTTGAGTTCATATTTCACATTTATATAACATCACTTCTACAAAATGTGCTTTTACGAATGTGTCCATAATAAATCAGTCTGCTATAAGATGTATAAAAAAATAGAGACACTTAATGTCACTCATCTACCATAATATACAGTTCGTTAATTTTAATTTGCGCAACTATTATTCTTCACATTATTCTGTGAAAATATTTCCATATTGTACATGCACACTCATTAAACAATTTCTCTTTCATCTATACTATGTCTAATAAATCTACTCTGATGTCCAAAAATTAGAGGGCAGTGATCGGACGCTTTCCCTTTTACACGGTTTCTGGAATATCTACTGAAATTCTTGACAAATTGCTCGTGACCTTCGAGGATGTAACTCACATGTTTGACTTCAAGAACAATAGAAACAGTATACTGCAATTTAAAAATTAACATATTGAATATTTGATGAGATATGGGCATTTGTATGAAATAATTTATAACCGTGCATGCGCGAACTATACCAAAGATTTTTTCATGATTCGGAGATTCTATAGAGTAACTCATATAAAAAAAACAGTCAATACCGTTAAAACTCAGAAAGATGCCAGCAATACAGTGAGCTAATTGACAAATTCGGGGGAAAATCCCATATAATCCAATATTTATTGGCAAAGGTTTATTTCTAATTATAGGAGTTGTTACTTTTATTTCAGCATTTAGTGCACTTGTTTATACACAGTTTCACCTTAAAAGAGAGGAAAAGTTTTAGGTTCGCAATAGTATTCAGAATTCCAGTTTACAAATTTCGACTATTTTCAAATAATCCAATATCCCATATAATCCAATGGGAGATATAAATCCCATATTATCCAATATTTATCGGAAAGGTTTTTTTTTTAATTATAGGAGTTGTTACTTTTATTTCAGAATGTAGTGCAGTTGTTAATGCACAGATACACCTTAAAAGAGAGGAGAAAGTTTAGGTTCTCAATTTTGTGTTAATGTTTTGACAGCGTCTTTCCATAGTTTTCCTCAAATATGAATTTAATGTTCTAAGCTATTTATGCTCTCAATAGTGTTCAGAATTCCAGTTTACAAATTCCGACTATTTTCCAATAATCCAATATCAAATATAATCCAATGGGGTATAAATCTCATATAATACAATATTTATCGGCAAATGTTTATTTTTAATTATAGGAGTTGTTAATTTTATTTCAGCATGTAGTGCACCTGTTAATGCACAGTTGCACCTTAAAAAAAGAGGAGAAGGTTTAGGTTCTCAATTTTGTGTTTCGCTTTTTGTGTTTCTTGTGTTTCTCAATGTGTAAATATTTTGACAGTGTCTTTCCATGTTTGTCTCAAATATTAATTTAGAGTTCTAAAGCTATTTATGCTCTCAATAATGTTCAGAATATCAATTTACAAATTTCAACTATTTTCTAAACTCTTCTACATATGCATGCAGAACTCGTTCAAGATTAATAATATTAAACATTACGTATGTTTTTTACCGTCATTTCCATTCCAAAAATAAATAAATATTTACCATAAGATATTTTGAAAACAGATGCAAAACTCATTTTCTTAATTAGTTTTAAGATAATTCCATTAAGTAGACGTTTAAAACAGCAATTTCCAAACGAGCCATCTTTTACCATTACCTTTTACAAAGGTATTTTACTCTAAAACTTCATGATATTTTGTTGTTTTTTAACATATTTTTTTATTACAAAAGAATTTCGAAAGTTAATTAGATGAATCTTCTTTGATGATAAACTCTTTTAATTTTTAAAAACTCATGTGTCATTCCAAACCCTTCATATCATTTAGTATCTTATATAGATTTTATCTTCATTTTTCAAAAGCACTATATTTTCTACCTTGTAAAAAAATAAAGAAATTCCAGAAATCTCTGTTGCTAATTTGGGTGCATTTCGGTAGTAAAAATTTGCATGATTACAGACATTTTTTCAGTAAACAAATAAAAATAGGGGCTTTTTAAAATTCTTTTTTCTGTACGTTTTGCAAGGACATACGACTCAAATTCTCTCTGCTATACAAAGAACATTTTACACAGATGTTGAGTGTATGCGTAATCAAACACACGAACTTGAAAAGAATATATTTTGTTCAGAGTAAAATTGCTGGAAACCGTCCTTATATAGCATGAAACTTTAAGGGAATTTAATATAACCTCGTATTTAAAAAGAGTTTCATAAACTTTTCCGTTATCATCAAAAAACATACGGAGAACGAGCAGTCATAAATCAAAAAATAGGCTTTTAAAGTTTTCAGAAGCGTGCACGAAGCCAAAGCACCCGTTTGTGTACACTAAGTTTTGGAAAATGTGTATCTGTTAATATCGGATATCAATATGTTTCTGACTGGTTCTTCACCTAACGGATTTTGAAGATAAGAGAAAATATTCCAGTATCGTGGGTAATTTTTGTAAACGTTTTTTATAAAACAAGGATACTTTCCGTAATTTTTTCAGCATCTCTGACCAATATGTTGCAGAATTTTCTTAAACATTAATAAATAAAAGACAAAATTTATTTTAATTTAATTTTAAATGCTTTATACATAGCTCTAGTATTCTATAAATATGTAATCTTTTCTTACATCTATTTTGCATGTATCATTTATTATAATTTATTACCAAATGTATTTAATGTATAAAAAATACATGCATTTAGTTATTTCATTTCAAAACAATTTATATTTATTTAAACAGAACGTTCAAACCTATTTCTATCTTCATAAATTGAAAGCTGTTTCATATATTTCTCTTAGATCAGTTTTGATATTTTTCTAACGCAAATCATTTGTAAATCCGTAGAAGCATTTTTCATGCGCTATCTCCTTACAAAACATTTCCTTTTTTACTTCCGATAATACGGCATAAAGCATGAAATATCACCGCGCATTTAATTGACTGGAAAAAGCATACGGCACTTTGTAACGCTGTCTACGTTCACGTCATAAAGAGCCAATCGATATGTATAACCATATGTTAAAATGAATTAATACGCGTAGTTAAAATTTAAAATTGTAGTGTTTCTGTTACTTATATAAATAATTCGAGAAGAGTGAGCTTTGTTTCTCCATGTCTTTCGCATATGTGGTTTACAAATACTTGTTAATTAGTGATATTTTAGAAAATAATTTTTCGTTTTAATTACAATTTACAATTGATCAGTGAGTGATGAAAACCTACACAAATGTAGGCATATTCACACTCGCACATTTACACGTGCGAATGCGCTGCTGTAATCATGTAACAATTACTCTTATTAGTTACAATTTGAGAGTTGTAACGATTCCATTAGTTGCATAAATAATTTTACAAGGGTATATTTGTGTACAAACACTTGACTATAATAGGTACTTTAGAAAGTAATACATTATTTGGTTCCAATTGTTAATTTATCAACAAAACGTAAAATCCGACACGGAATTAGCCATGTCCCACAGCAAATGTTATAAATATGAAACAATTATTGTTATCTATTGTATTTTAAGAATTGTAATATTTGTAACACGTACATAATTATACAAGAAAGTATTTGTTTATGGTTTTTGCACATGTAGTTTTGAATCATTGACTTTATTTAATAGTTTAGAAAGTAATGCATTAGTTTATATGGAATATTGGATTTATCAGAGATGATCAAATCATACATTAAAGTAGCCAAAGCAATGTAGCTACTATGTATAGTAGGCTAATGCTATAAATTTGTAGCAATTATTGTTATTACTTGTAGTTTAAGAGTTGTACTACTTCGGTTGCATAATTCATTACACAGGTCAACACAAATCTGGGGTTTGTAGAATATCTCTTTTTTCTTAGTAAATCAGTCACGCTGATCACAAATATGACATTAGTTTTTAGCTATCACCCACAGTTTTTCCACAAAACAAAAAAGGAAGAGGTGTCTCTTAATAAAATTAATGTGTAATATTTATTAAATAAAATACATTCTTAATAAAAACAAAAATTTATTTCTCAGTAATATGACATTAATAAATGTTAAAATAAAATACTGCACTAAAGCAGGGGTGGCCAACCTGTTTGGGAAGAGTGCCACTATCTGAAGAAAAAAAATATGCGTGCCACTTCCAATTTTTCCAACATACTTAAAATATCAAAAGGCGATATCATGTTATTTATAAGCTGATTATGTGATTTTTACGCCAATACCACATTTTTTCCCTGTAATTCTGAGTAATGGAGATTTAAAAAATAATATAAATAAAACAAAAATATAAACTTAGGTTTTTATTGTTAATAAACATTTTTAAAGGTTCTGCCAGATTATGTATTAAATAAAAATGAATAACTTGAAACATTTAATTCTAAATAATTATTAAACAAATAGTCAGTATTTACTTAATGTGGCTTTTGAATTTTTAGCTTTTTTACTAAGTCATCTATATTAGGATTAATTTTTGAAGACGCTAACAAAATTAGGTTTTTTAGGTGCATATCAGTTAATCTTGAACGATATTTTGAATTTATTATGTTCATAATAGAAAACATTTGTTCACAAACATATGTTGATCCAAACCTACAGCAGTATCTGACAGCCAAATCATGTAAATTTGGAAAATTACTTGCCGGTACAAATTTCCAATATTCAATATAATTTGGATCACTTGCAGCTGAAATAAGTTCCTTATATTTGCTTTTCAGTATAGCATGGTTCTGTAGGTCAATAATTTCGATTTGTATTTCAGGTGGGTAATAATTAATTTCTTGCAGAGAAATTGAAAAGGGATTTGTGAATAGATCCACATTTTTTTTATCAGCTTGAAAATCCTCAAACCTAGCACTGAATGAATCTTGCAAAATAGATATTAAATTTTTAAACTTCTTATGGTTCGGAGAATTATTTACTTTAGTAGCTAGTTCTTTCATTAATGTGAAATGTGTTAATCTTTTTTCTCCAAAATCGAGATGAAAAAGCGAAAGTTTGTTTACAAAAGAAGATATATGACCAACTAGACTAGGAAAAATACAATCTTTTCCCTGTAACCTTAAATTTAAATTATTTAAATGTTCCATAATATCAGTAAGAAAAGCTAAATCCCATAGCCAATCTGCATTCTTGAGTAGCAAGCACTCACTGGGTAATTCATTGTTTTCATCCAGATATTTTAAAACGCACTCCTTCAACTTCCAAAATCTCGTGAGTGCACTTCCTTTGGAGAGCCAGCGAACACTACAGTGAAGGAATAACTTGCCTTCCTCTTCCGTTTCTTCCGGGAAAAGCTCACGAAATCGTCGTCTATTTAGAGCACGAGCTCGTATTTTGTTGATACAGCGCACTACAGGGTCGACAACAGAAGACAGGTTTAAGTCCTTGGCACAAAGAGCTTCTTGATGAATAATACAGTGATACTTAAAAACTTTTCTTGCCAAATAATTTTCAAGCAATGTAACAAAACCTTTTATCCTGCCAGTCATGCAACGTGCTCCATCTGTGCAAACACTATCTAATTTTGTCCACTCTACTTTGTTAACTTCAATTACATTTTTAATCGCAAGTGTGATCCGACAGGATATTTACTATTAAAATCACTATGTAGTTGTGTGAAATGCCGCTCCAGATTAAATTTTTTCGGCACTGCTACACAAGTTCCACATATCAAACAAACAGGCTTGGAAGTATTTTGATTCGTAAACAAAAATTGTTCTTCCCAGACAGTTCTAAAATCACGAATTGCAATATCGTCTTCATATTTTCTTTTCGATGTCGAAGATTTACTCATAGACATAATGAAAAAATAAAAAGTTTTAAAACAACTATGCCCGAGGCTACAATTTAAAAACAATTAAAAAAAAAGACTTAACACTTTGCTTGGCAGTTCTACTAGCTTCCCGCTGAAGTACTGTTGCCAATTTCTGCATGAGGAAAAATTCATTCTTCCGTTTGCCGTTTGCTGATCAAGAGTGCGGGAAAAGAAATATCGTGAATTCAGACGAAACGGGGGATTTGTGGAGTAGAGTACCTATATATTTTTAGATTAAATACACTGCAGCGCTGTTAATGTTTTTTTATTGGTGATTTCAGGCGCTTATTAGATTAATGTAGTGACTTTTTTTAAGTTTATTGCGAAAATTAACTTTGGACAGTTAATAAAGAACATTTCTATCTGGATTTCTGCCTATTATTTTTAATTTAAAAAAATTCAATAAGTCTTCGCGTGCCACTGTTAAAACTCCGCCGTGCCACACTGTGGCACGCGTGCCGCGTGTTGGCCATCCCTGCACTAAAGTATGTGAAATATAAATATAAATGGCACCACTTTATGTGTTGATATTTGCCTGAGAAGGAGCAATTTTCTCTCGCGCATTTGTAGTGAGAACCTACGTTTATTTTGTTCGTTTATTGATATCATACGTTTGTTTTGTCAGTTTCTGTAAGCAATATGGCATCAAGAGGTTGTATAAATAACCGGAACTCATTTTGTTGCATCTGTGATAGATACGTAGTCAAAAAAAGGCAGCGGAACGTAACCGAGTTCGTTAAAAATACATATTATGCTTACTTCTATATGAAACTCGGTGACCATTAAAAGAAATGGGCCCCACATATAGTTTGTCACACGTCTTGAACATTAACGGAAATGGACTCAAAGTAAAATAAAATCTATTCCTTTTGCAATTCCATTGGTATGGCGAGAGCCAGCTAGTCATGAGTATTGCTATTTTTGTTTAACAAAAATAAAAGGCTACGATAGCAAAAACAAAGCAAATATTGTGTTCCCATAAATTATTTCAGCTATTAAACCTGTACCGTACGGTCCAGATTTACCTGTGCCTCTACCTCCTACATCTCTTTATTTATCATCTGATTCTCAAGAATTGAGGAGTGATGAAACCGAAATCTTGTTCTCAAACCCAGCAACTGATGGTGAACCACAAAAATTCATGCAATGTGAGTTAAACGATTTAGTATGCGATTTAAATCTTTTGAAGCAAAGTGCTCAAGTTTTAGGATCTCGACTTAAGAATAAAAATTTACTTGCTTCAGGAACATTTTCTTGGTACAGAAATCGAGAAAAAACTGTACAGATATTCCTGGACTTATGACTCATTTATTTTCCACCCCTGATCATGATCAAGTGGAGACTATTTATTGATTCTAGTGAGAGAAGTTTAAAAGGTGTCTTACTTAATAACGGTAATGTTCCACCTTCAATTCCTGTAGCTCATTCAGTAATTTTTAAAGAATCATAAGAAAACCTTGATTTTCTCATCAGTAAAATAAAATATCAAGAATTTGAATGGCAAGTCTGTGGGGATTTTAAAATTTTATCAATGTTATTAGGCCATCAAGGCGGCCATACCAAAATGCTATGTTTCTTATGCGAGTGGGATAGCCAAGCTAAACACCAACGCTGGATAAGAAAAGAATGACCTGCAAGAAAAGATTTAAATCCAGGATCGAAAAATGTGATTCGGCAGAACTTAGTTGATCCAAAAGAAGTCCTCCTGCCTCCCCAGTACATTAAATTAGGGTTAATGAAACAATTTGTAAAAACCTTAGATAGAACAGGAGATTGTTTTCGATATTTAAATGAAGTTTTTCCACATTTATCGGAAGGTAAAATCAAAGAAGGTGTGTTCTTCGGCCCAGATATAAGACGGTTAATGAAGGATGAAATATTTGAAGAAAAAAGTGAAATCAGTCGAGAAAGATGCATGGGTTAGTTTCAAAGATGTTACTCAAAAATGTTTAGGAAATTATAAAGATCCTAACTACGCAACGATCGTTGAAAAAATGCTTCAAAACTTTCAAAAACTAGGTTGTAACATGAGTTTAAAAATACATTTTCTGCACTCCCATCTTGAATATTTTCCTGAAAATCGTGGTGAAATGAGTGAAGAACAAAGTGAGCGATTTCACCAGGACATAACATGCATGGAAAAATGCTTTCAAGGACACTGGGAATGTCAGTATGTTGGCAGATTACTGCCGGGGGCTAAAAAGAGACACTAAACCAGCTTCAAAATCTAAAGGACACAAGCGTTATTTTGATGATAAAGAAAAGTAATTTTACTGTATATATTAGAATATAATTCCTTATAAAACACACATTTATATATGTATATATGATTTTATATATTCATCTGATTTTTTTGTACATTTTTTAATAAATGTTGTGTAAATTGTATATTCTCAAATTCCAAATTCTTAGCTTCTTAATTGTAAAACATCCTGACGTGATACATAAAAATAGATATTATTTTTTAAATAAGCAGATTTCTTACTCATAGCAGATTTCTTACAATTTACATAAATTCATGAAAACCCCAGACAAAAATTTTGTAGGCCTGTGTTGTATAAGAGCGTGCTTGTTTGTTTATGTTTCACGCACTTATAATTTATAACCACTTGACCTTAATTAATATTGTAGAAACTAATGCATTATTTTAATTGCAATTAATAATTTGTCTGTGAGATATGAAATCCAATTCAAAATAAGGCAAGATCACTGCAATTTCTATGAATGTCTCAGAATGTGGAAAGTAATAAATAGTGACGTTTTAAAGATACTTTTAATACGTGTTACTGATTGTGTTTCTAACGCAAAGCATATGAAAATCATTTGAAGTAATTTTCATAAGCAGTCTCCTCACAAATTATATCATTCGATAATATATAATAAAGCATGAAATGTCATCGCGCATTAAATTGACTGGAAAAAACTCATGGCACTTTGTAACGCTCTCTACATTACATGATAAAGAGCCAATCAATATCTATACCCCTGTCTTAAAATAACTTAATGGGATTAATTGCTATATAAAAGTTGTAGTGCCTCTGTTCATACAATACGAGAGCATGCTTGTTTGCCAATGCTTTTCATACCATTAGTTTCCGAATACGTGAACTTAACTGATATTTTCAAAAATAATAAAACAATTTTTAGTTACAATTTAGAATGTATAAGTGAAATTTGAAATCCTGCAAGAATGTAGGTAAGTTTCTTAAATTGCCATTTAAAAAATTTTGTGTTTCTCCTTATTACAGTACATAAAGAATTCTAATTCTACAAGAGAGTGCTTGTTTGTCTATGTCTTTCACACAAACACTTGGCTTTAATTGATACTTTAGAAAGTAATGCATTATTTTTGTTTCAATTTATTATAAGTAGCACTTCAAGTGCTACACGGAAGAAAACAGCTCCAGGAAAATTGTTGTAAATGTATAACAATTATTGTTATTAGTTGCAGCTTAAGGGTTGTAGAGTTTTTTTAACTTATCGTTACAAACATATTTATACAAGAGAGTGCTTACTGCCTATGTCATTTGCACAAGTAGATTACAAACTGTTGATCTTGCCGTAATAGCACGCAACCTATAAAGACGTTTTAAATACGATTTTAAACCGATATATCCACGTTTTCAACGTGTTTGCCAAGTTGCGCAATTTTGTATTTGTAAACAATGTTATATATTTTTTTCAAACAAGCCCTATGTTGTTGTCACCACCGTCTTCGGTGGCGTACACCCTGTAATTTGTTTGATTTTATATTATTAAACAAAACTCTAGCCATACGAACCTAAAGTTGGGGGCCCCACTGCCTTTGACAGTGTACACTGGGTACTGCTACACACGCTTCGATTTTTTTTGTAAAAAACCTCGAATTTGTATATTTTAAATTTATTAAACAAAAAATTTCCAAACGAACAAAGTGAACCTCGTTATAGTGATTTCGGATTTAATTTCGTACATTTAGATATATAAAATTTTAATTCTGACCAGACCCTGAGAAAGCCCAAATAATATAAAACGCGCACCATTCCCCCATTTTTTTAAAAGCATAATTATATCCAAAGCACAATTCTCTTAAACGGGAAACGATATCTTCAAAGGCACTGAGAGAGAAAAAAACATCTGGCGAATCTTTAAAACGACTGCAAGAAGATATTTTTTTAAATAGTAAATTTTAATATTTTTTAAAAACAAAGATATCGTTAGAATCAGAAAAGCATCGTTAATAAGCGTTTTGTATTTTCGTCCGCATACAGGAAGTGCTATTTTATAACTGGAAGAAAAACGGAAACGAAAAAAACGAACGCTAATAATCATCCAAGAAATAATTTTTTTGAAATAGTAAATATAAATATTTTTGAAAACAAGAGATCCCTTTAGAACTGTAAAAGTAAGTTGAATAAGTGGGTATTCTGTGTTTTTTTACATTTCTGCCCGGGGAGCAGAAGCTGCAGTTATAAAATATAGAAAAAAATAGAAATTTTAAAAAGGAATCGGAAAACACAAATAGAACTTCGGAAAATATTCTTTTTGAAATAGTAAATATTCATATTTTAAAAAATACACCTGTAGAAAGGGAAAGGTGCCCCAAATAAGTGGTTAATTTGTTTTTGTACTTTCGTCCTGAAAGTGGATGCGACAGTTTCCAATTGCTAAAAAATCGGAAAACTTGAAAACTGATGCGAATCGAAATACAGTAACAATATTTTCAATATAGTAAATACTAACATTATTTTAACGAAATATAACATTGGAATCCGGTAGGTAAGGCAAAAATTTTTCATATGTTTCTTTTGCTTGGAACTCAACGGGGGACACGGCAATAGTGATTTGAAAATGCACATAAAACCGAACGCTTCCTTTTCGTCTGCATGAAGAACTATGAAACGTCCGCAGTTGGGCCGGCAAAATCACCAGAACGATGGAAGCTCGCCATTATTCGATTTTCATTATGGATTTTAATTAATATCTCTGCTAATTATCAAAAAATGAAAAATCCTAACCTTGGGTGCAATTAGACCTACGTTCGTCTATCCTCATACAAATTTTTAGACTTCTACGTGCGGTAGATATCCCTAGCCATCGCCATCAGAAACACAGAGAGACAGACAAATATATATATATTTTTTATTAACACAGATAGAAATTCTCTTGATTTATTTATTTAACATTTCCGTCTCACAAAGTATTTTATTTCAATTTTGGAAATATATTCGGCAAACAAAACAAAAACAATGATATTTGTACATCAGTTCTAAAAACAGTAAATATCCAATTATTTCTTTTTGTTTTTCTCTTTGTTTTCGAAAAAGGAGAAATTTTTTTGCCGTCATTCTAAAAAAGCCCTAAAAATTTAGAAAATATTTAATATCTCGAAAACTAATTAAAATTTTAAAATTATGATAACTATTATGGCATCCTTAGATCCATGCGAATAACTGTCGAACGTTCTATATTTTAAGAGCTGTAGTATATTAAAATACAACCAGACCGTCAGATTTTAATATAATAGCTAAAGAGTGTCCTGAAAGGGACTATTTTTAAAATTCATGAAAGAGTAAACAGTGACAGCTATTACATTTATTCTTGCAGGCTTATAATATTTGAAGTTAGAAATTTCTTCCCTAAGAGGTTCCCTGGTTTAAGTTCCATATATCACCGATAGATGGGCACTGAATTGTCTCAAACCCAAATACTTCTCAAAATAACATTACAATTTTAAAACATAAGTCATTTTTTTAGTCTTTCAACAGCTAAACAGAATGAAGGTTAAAAACAGAGTGAACTGTATTTTATATTTATACTTTAGTTTGAGCTTTCTAACAGTTTGATACATGGCAGAGCCATTTAAGTGATGTTTGGAATGAAAACAAGCAATAGTAGTAAATGAAGTCCTGATTCACACATTAATCTCCTGCAAGAATTACTTTGATAACTGCCGCCGTTTTACTTCTTATTGAATTTTTAAAACATTCAGTCTATTTTGAAACAACCTGTGTAAAAGTATTTAATACTCCTCCTAAAATGAACTCTTCCTACTTTTTAAATACCAAATTTTTAGAATTTAAATTCGTAAATATTATTTGAATAAAATGTGGTAATAACCTAAAGAGGAGGAAATATCTCACAAGGGAATCTGTCATCTTACAAGGGAAGTATTCAGAAGTGCGAGTTCAGTCGTGGAAGACACCTGGATTTTAGAAAATAGGCGGGCAGTTGACTCCGGTACAGAAAAGCTTTTTGACTGAGGTTCGTACGTGTAAGATTTGTGAGACTTCAAAATTCCTATAGCACTACATTTTAATAGAGTGCAACACTTTACACTTTAGAAACTATTCGAGATATTTGCATGTCCGTAGGGTAGTGCTTGAAACATAGTAAATCAATTCCAACATGCTCGTAACAATATGAATTAGCAAACTGGGCACATCGCATGAGAGCAAGTGTGTCTCTATAAGATAGTAGTTATCAACAGTATTGCACTGGAGTAATGAACAGCGTAATTATATCATCTATTTATTGACACTTGTAAAACGCCTAATTAATTGACTACTAAAAGAGAGAAGAAAAACACTGGAAATGCACAAGTATTTTCAGTTTGTTAAAGTTATCTTTAGGCCATATATTATAATACTAACTATGGCATTTGTGACATCCAAACTTTTATGAGATATGTTCAATCAAATGTGTTTATTTTGCAAATTCGTAATGATACCAACTCGTTGCAATTGGGTCACACTATTGCAAACCATAAGCTACGAACTCTCAAATGTCGTAAATAACTCTTATTTATAAATGGCATTGTAATTCTATATGACGCGTCATAACTCTTACATGCATGGACGTCACCCGAACAGGATTTCATATTGGGAGTTGACTAATGTGCCTACTTTATAAGACCCAATTCACATTACACAACTCGACTTACACCCCTTACAATTCTTTTGCTAGATGAAAAAGATTTTTAGAGACTTTTCTCATATTCAAGCATCCTTCAAACAAAATCGTATAAAGTTTAAAGCATATTCATATCTATTCTTGCTATACTATCTTCTGATTTATCATTCTTAACTTTCAAGAACATTTAAAACATAAACAAAAACGACAAAACTTTTTTGACGAAACATTTCTCTTATTTTTTTCACAAGTAAGCTACTTAAACATGAACTATTAAGAAAGTTTTAAATTCAAGTTTCTCAAAACTTTTTCACGTGTCACGATATACCTCCTAAGGTGACGATATGTGACTCATTTTTATTCTGAATTCTAGTAAGAAATAAAACGAAATCTCTTCATACTTCAAATTCCTTGTCAGAAAAAAAAAACGCGAAAAATTTGTTATGATACAAAGTTTCACTTTCGTTCGAATAAAAATAAATTATTTTGTATAAAACTGTAATTCTGCTTGGGTATACATTTATGTTCTTTTATAACATCTATCATAGTACTAAAAAATGCTGTAAATTTGAACTATTATCGTTCATTAGAAGACTATAAATTTATTTTAAAAAAATCGTTAAAAAGAAACATTGTCAAGTTAATATTAGTATAATGATAAGAAATAGGATTTTCTTTTATATTCCAAATACTATTCGTTAAATTGAAATATTTGTTAAAGTGGCATTCGTTGTAATGAGATTCTACTTTGCATATATATTAATTAATCTTAAATAGTGATGGCAATTTTTTTAAAAGGCAAGTATTAATTTATTTTTTATTTATTTTCTAAAATTATCAGACTCGAATATTAGCAGGGTAAATAAACTAATGTTTTTCAGCATAAAAAGTAATTAAATTTGTTGGTTTTAATTAATTTTCATGTGGCCGACCATTGGGTATTAATTTTTCTTACATGTCCTATAGTCGGCCACCAGGAGCTTAATACTGAATACATAAGTTATTGTACTTTTTTGAGTTTATTTTTCATTGTTTGGTAGATATAACTTTATCTCTACATCTATACTAATATTTAAAAAAAAAACGTTGTTTACGTGCTTATTTGTTTGTTTGTAGGGGAAACTACTGGAACTACCGAACTAATTTCAAAAGTAAAGGTGGCAGTCTCTGCTTTGGCATAGACTATATTTTACGTCAGAGCCACATTTCCCAAGTAGATGGATGAGCAAAAAAATTCTAAACTTTCCCTTTTTGTGATATTAAAGGACCTAGTAACTTGGAATTTGGCATGATTCTTCTTTTCTAATAAAATTTAAATTTAAAAGTGTGAAATAAGTGGAAAAAGATCTGAATTACAATTTGTGTAGAATTGTTAGGAATATAAACCTAAAAATTAACATGTCTGTTACTTTTAAGACATAAATTCAGGTTCATGACAATTAAAAAAAGGGGGAAATTTAGAAAATGAAAAAAAAAACTGTGAACATTCTAAATTGCGATTTATATGAAATTACTAGGGATAGAAATTTAAAATTTGCCATTTCTGTCATTTTTAATATGTAAACGCTGGTACAAAATAGATTCTTTAAAAAAAACGAAATTTCAAATGGTACAGGACCAAACCAACGTTCTAAAGTTTCGAAATCTGTGATAGGTTTGGTGCTGGAAACTTAAAACTTGGCATGGTGATTAATTTTAAGACATAAATGACCGGCTAAGAAAGGTTTCTAAAAAATTGGAAATTTAGAATGCTGAAATGAGAGGAAAATGTTCTGAATTATGTTTTTTTTTATAAATTTTAGAATAGAAACTTGAAATTAGACATGGATAACCTTTTGAATACGTAAGTGGTCGGATCGTACCCGAACAGTTTAAAAAAAAATCGAAATTTAAGAGGTACTAAAATTTTCTAAAATTGCAGTTTCTGTGATACTGTTGGGTTTGAAACTTCAAATTTTGCATCGTGGTTTCTTTAAAGATGTAAACTCTCGCAAAGAGTACTTTCTATAAAATTCGAAATTTAAAAAATTGAAATTATCAGTAATTGTTGCTTATGATTCTAAATTATGATTTATTTAGAATTAATAGGGATAGAAACTTGATATTCAAAACCGAGGTTACTTTTAAGTCGCAAATGCTCGCACAGAATAGCTTTTTCTTAAACAAAATTCTAAATTTAAAATGGGGAAATGAATAGAAAAGTTCTACAATCCAAATTATTTTTGACCCACTAAACCGAATCCAAAATTTCTTTCAGGATAACACTGTCACTCAGGAACGTAAAACACATGATGATTTGTGATTATGGTGTATTTGGAGTTGATAGGGTGATTGCTAGATACATGAAATTTGACATGGTTTTTACTTTTAAGATGTAAATGCGCCGGCAGATCATATTCTAACATATTCGAAATTTAAAAGAATGAAATGAATAGAATAGGGTTTAAAATCACGATTTCTTTAGTACTACAGAAACGATTTCAAATCTTGTCCTGGGATAAATATGATGTCGTTCTCCACTTAAAAATAGGCTATATTTTATTTCTCTACAAACGACCTGACAAAACGAAAAATGTTCTAAAATCCCGTTTACTTTGAATCTGTTAAGACTAAGAGCAAGAAACTGCTTATGGTGATGGATTTTAAGACATAAATGCTCATTAAGAACGTTCATGAAAGTATTTGATATTTAAAAGAAAGAAACTATTGGAAAGTGCTCTATAATTATGATTTTACTCCCAAACTGTTGAGGCTAGAAATTTTAAATTCGACATGCAAGTTTCTATGGGACGTGACGCTCCTAAAGATGCCTCTGTTTTAAAGATTTCCAAATAAATGAAATGGGAAGAAAACGTTCTACAGTTATATTTTTACTATGATTTCTCAAAAAATGTCAGTCTAGAAACTTTAAATTTGGCATAGAAATAACGAAGACATAGATGCACAAGAACAATATTTGTCTTTTTAATTTTTTTTATTTAAAGGAAAAGGAAAATTAAATAGTTTTTCATACCATGTTAGGAACAACGTTTCTGAGCAGTGGTGATAAACATAGGTACGAGCAAACATTATAATTAATTCGAATAATAACATGATAATAAAGAAACATGATTTCCAATAAGGAAAGGATGTATTTCATATTCCGCCTTTAGCTGTACACAAATGACAATTAAATATAGTAAACTAATGTTTTCCTCTTATTATTTCTCGGTGTTTTGATTTTTATGGTGCATAAAAATAGATTAATATTGTTAAAAAATTCTTTGATTTTTATAGAAAATAAATTCTGAAACTACTGAACTGATTTTAAAAATTCTTCCACTAAACGATAGCTTATAAACAGAGTTTCCAAATACACTGCATTGTATTTTCTTAGAAGATGTGGAATCAAATGCGTTGCAATGACGATTTTCTCATTATTTCAAGTCTCACATTCACCTAATGCGGTACAAAAATGGCATTTATTCAAATTGTGGCTTAATTTAGTAATATTTAAATTATTTCCAAAATAGACCGGGAGGCGGCAGCACAGATAATCACCTCATCGAGTTCACGGATGAAATTCTAGGATTAGTTAAATCTTGATTAGCATATTAAAACGCAATCGTTCTGCCAAGTCATATCTTGGTGGAAAACACCTGAAAACCCGATTTTAGCGGTTGACTCGTATGTTTGCCATTGTGTTTTCCTGCTCCCAGTCGTCCATGTTTTCATACCATTCGGTGCAGGAAAACACAATGGTAAACCTACGAGTCAGCCGCTAAAATCGGGTTTTCAGGTGTTTTCCACCAAGATATGACTTGGCAGACCGATTGCGTTTTAATATGCGAATCAAGATTTAACTAATCCTAGAATTTCATCCGTGAACTCGATGAGGTGATTATCTGTGCTGCCGCCTCCCGGTCTAAAAGTATAATGTCTTCTAATGTTAATTGGTACACAAATACCACTTGCCATATTTCAACCATGCGTACAAAGTACAATTTTGATAAAAGAAAAACTTGTTACCTGATTGTTTTATCCAATAGTTAGTCGCTCTATTAATAAGAGGCTATCTACTGGGATTTAGAATCCTTTTCGCAGCTTCTATTAAACTTAAATAATAAAATAAAATAAAATAATGAAGCTTTCTGTGTGTGTCACTTTTAATTGAACTGCCACATTAAGATTTACATTACACAGAAAATCAATTTGGTTGAAATGTAAAGAGGTATTGTGTTATTAATTTCTCGTAGTTTAATACTCATAAAGTAATCATTTATGATATAATATCAAAAATAAAAACAAATTTATGATTGATGATTTTGATTGACATTACTTTGAAAAATAACACTTATGAGAAATAACTTGAGATTCCCAGAAGAATTTCCAAAAGTTTGCATTTATACATGGCACTGTTAAAAATGTTTTGCTGTTTTTAAAAAGTTCTACTTTAAGTTATTTACAACCATCTGGGAAGACCGAGCTATGCTCGTTAAAATTATCTTTGTGTTCAACATGATATAACAATAAATTCTCTGTACAACATATAACAATCAGTTCTATGTACCCTGATTGGTTAAATTCTGTTTTTTAGAACGTTCGGTGGACTATGATTGGTTGAATCATTTATCCTCGCTGTTAGTGGGAATTTCTAGAAAATTCGTTTAGATTCTTAAATCCAATATGTTCGCCAAATGTCGCCATAATTTTGCAAAAATTCGGAAACTTGACACATTCTTTCATTTGACGGTAAGCATGTGCTTTGGCATTAGTAATCCTCAAAGTCGATTTTCCTGCTAAATCTCGCCAATGTCAAAAAACCTTCACCAAATTTAGCGATGTTGGCGAAATATTGCCAACATTGCAACTTTGTTAACTGTCAACTGTTCAACAACTGTCTCAACCTTCATTCACAATGAAATACATTCACTCGTAGTGACCCCAAAATGACCCACAAATCGAATTTTCTCAAACCTGTGACCCAGCCCAATGTTCTTTTCGTACCCCAAAACGGTAGGATACAAAATTTGTTCAAAATCGTTAGAGCCGTCTCATTAATAAAATTATCTTGACCCGTAGTGACCCCCAAATGACCCACTAATCGAATTTTCTCGAACATGTTACCCAGCCAAATGGTCTTCTTGTATCCCAAAAAGGTAGGACACAAAGATTAGTCAAAATCGTTAAAGCCATTTAATAGATAAGACAAAATTACCTTGACCCACAGTAGCCCCAAAATAACCCACTAATCGAATTTTCTCAAACATGTGACCCACCCCAATAGTTGTTTTCGTACCCCAAAACGGTAGGATACAAAATTTAGTCAAAATCGTTAGAGCCGTTTTTTAGATAAAATTTATTTGACCCATAGTGACCCCCAAATGACCCACTAATGGCATTTTCTCGAACATGCGACCCAGTCCAATGGTCTTCTTGTATCCCAAAATTGTAAGGTACAAAACTTAGTCAAAATCGTTAAAGCCATTTATTAGATAAAATAAAATAAGCTTTACCCGCAGTGACCCTAAATGAAGAACTAATTGAATTTTATCGAACATGTGAGATAGCTCAATCATCTTCTGATAACCGAAAATGGTAGAATGCAAAATTTAGTCAAATTTGTTAGAGTCGTTTTACAAGCAAAACAAAATACTGAAGGGGCCGACAATTGGTGCAGTGATGGCTGAACATTAGATTTAAGGTGGCCGACTATTGGTGAACTTGCCTTTTTTTAACTTAACTTTGTCTAAAAAAACTATTAACGTGTTTTTTTTAAATAATTGCTGAAATATAATAAGAAACGTATGTTTTAACATATATCACTGTTAAAAATGTAGTGTCGTTTTTTTAAAATCCTACATTAAGATTTATATATAAGAAAGCAGTTAATTGGTACATTTACCCAATATGTAAGTTTACTTATGGGTGTTGGAGATTTAAAGCTGGAATTAGTATTTTGTTAATTATATGCTCCTTACGTTCCAATTTTCAAATTATTTCGGTGATTTTTTCATTTTCTTTTTAGTTAAAAGAACTTTATCACAAAAATTGTATATCCGTTTTTAATCTAAAATACAGTTATTTAAAAAAATAAAAAACTGGCACGGAAATAAATTTTTATTACAAATTCACATGTTACTAGATTTTATTAATAATTTTAGGATCTTAATAAATCTACATTCATAAACGGGTGCATAGATTTGTTGTAGCTTGTATCAAAATTGTTCCTTCACATATTAAGAACTTAGGACAAAACTTTAAAGATAATAGACATTTTAAAGACAGATAGACTGTGAAAAATGTTTGTTTTGAGAAAGATGCATAAGCAATACATTGTGATGCATTAATTTCATTCTTACCATTTTAAGGTGTATGAAAACACACTTTTTGCCAAATTTCGGTCAACATATTGATCGCATGATCACTTTATGTCCATGAAAATAATCATTTCAGTTTTTAAATATATATGATTGAGTCATATTTTGAGTATTTGCTGGAAATTACTATCGTATATTCATATAAGAATATCTAAATCGGTTATCTATTTCACTAGTTTGATAGGGTCAACCAAATAAGGCAGACCCCTTATTAAGTCTTAAGGCAGGATTTCGAACACGTATGCCAATTAGCCAATTGTCACCAGTATTTCTTAACAGAAATCTTCGCCTTATTTAATCACAGAATTTCCATCAATAAATAAGACAAAAATTACTATTTTGAAATTGTTGTGAAAATTAGTTTGCTGGCACCCGGGTTCGCCACCTCTGGTTTAAGGCATTTAAACCTGACTCGAAAGCATATCGACTATTCTTTATACAGCCATTATTCCGTGTCAGAGTCTGATAGCCTCTCACGATAACTTCGCCTATGATTAACGCAAATTTAGATTTTATTTTCGTTTCTTAAGGTAAGAATAACTACTAGCAACAAGCAGAATCTAGTTTTTTATTAATTAATGCATTTTTCTGCACCATTTATGTCTGTTAGCAACTTTACTTAGGACTATATATGGTATGTGATATATCGCTGTCTTGGAATGACAAGATACTAAATGCAAATTATTCTAAAATTAAATCATTTTTACTTGTTTTTATAACATTAACTGACATTAAACGCCTTCAAATGAGTATATAGAATAATACCATGCTATAACTATATGGTGCTAATAGTGCAGCTAAGAAAAAACACAATTTTCATCTCATTTTTCTCAAAATAATAGTCGAAACAATTAAATCTTGTCATTCCAAGACAACAATATGGGAATGTAATTTTGAGATATATCCTTATTACATTTAATCAGCGACATGCGCTGCATTATTCCATAAAGAAGGTTCGCTGTCTTAATTACATAAGATAACTACTGAACATCTGATATTTGCCTAAGCTTTCCATTGTGAAATGTTAATAACTTTTAATCTTTTATGTAGTGTAAGTAATAAAGGTGGCCCCTACAGACAACGAAACGATGATACTCGACAAAATATGTGACCTTATGATGTAAATGATCTGTGATTGGACTCAAAAAGATGCATATTCTTCATCTGAAAGTTTTGGGGGCAAATTAGCAGCGTATCTTCCATTCTCAAGGCAGTCCTAATAGCGCTGTACTGCCTTAAAAAACATTCTCCATTGATTCAACAGTCTTTAAATATAATTTGTTTTACCTGTAATTATGCTTTTACATCTTGTAATATTTATTATTTATCTTAATACATTGAGGTAAAGTTAAAAGTATGTTTCTAATATTAAACTAAAAATTTAACAACTTCTTTCTTTCATTTTCTTTTAGGTAAGTTCTACTGTTTTAATCATTTCTGCTTAAGCTACTTAAAGATTATAAGGAAAGGTATGTTTTATCTCTTTACTCTTTAAAAATATATATCCTTTCGTGATATTTTTAAAATTAAATTATGCATCTTCAGTACCATTAAAACGCTACATTTTTTTAAAAATATATTATTATTATCACTATTATAATTATCATTATTATCACCATCATAATTTTATTCAACATAATCATGCTTATGTTGTTTACATAATTGGATTAATTACTTGGACAGTTAAATAACTTTTAAGACTTTGATAGTTTGGATAATTGAAATATATTCTTTTATGACATTCTCGTTTTTAACGTCTTCGTATCGCAAGCATGAAAAAAAGTTGTTATAGTTTAAAAGTTGTTATTCTTATGAGTTTGCATGATTTTATTTATAGATAATTTATTTTTGGCTTGGAAAGGTTTTAATTGACTTCCTATAAATAAACATAAGAACAAAAAAAATATAACTAACGTTACTTTAATCCGTAAAAAAAATATTTTTCCGTTGCGAATTGGTTAAAATGTTATCTCTTAAACTTTATCTAATTAGTTTCTGTATTGCGAATTAGTCGCTCTATGGGTCTCACTATTCGTCTCTCTAGTGCGAATTGACAAAAGTGTTATTTCTTAAACTTTATTTAATTGGCTAAAATCGATCTATTATTCCACAAAAATTTCATTTTCCGAATTAACTCCATTCATATAAACGCTAATAACTGCCATTTTTATTACTTTTCATGGCTAAAGTAAGCAGCTTCGAAAACACTGTACTTCTGCTAAGAACATTTTAACAAATTTTGAATGTTTTCTACAACATTGTGTCGAACATTCTTTTCGCAGATTTTCAAGCATATTTTACGGTATTTAATCACATTTTAACCATCTACACAGAAAATACCTTTGTGCTATATAAAAACCATCTATCGTGAGATGCTTAATATATACAGGGTGTTCCGTTAAAGGGGTCCAATATTAATAGGGGTAATAGAGGAGATCACATGGAGCATAAATCAGTATATAAAGCCTGGTCGGATCTCAATAGTTTTCAAGTTACAGCAAACAGAATGAAAATTCGGAAAATTGTAAAAGAACCCTCATTGCTAAACTATCGATAATGCTACATAAAAACGAAGCACATATTTAGAAAGAGCAGAAAAAAACCTACAAAATGACATCAATTGTATTAAAATAGCAATATTTATTGACGAGTTACAAGCCCTGAAACAGTGAAAAAAGTACGAAATCCAATATACATCAAAATAGTTAATCGTTAATTCCAAAAAGACAACTCTAGCTACAACAAGGAAAATGTAGTAAAATTCGGTCCATTCCGAAAACTTTCGAAAAAGCTTACAATGAACCATATCGGTTTAATTGTGTGAGAGAAATTAATCAGTTTCTTAGTTACAACTCCGCTTTCTTTGACACTAGCAAAGGTTAAACTCCGCCCATCACGATTGGAAACACCGCCTTTTTAATTACTCTCAACTATACATTTTCGATCATGCTTCTTCTGAGATGCAACATTTTTAATTATTCAAGAGTTGAATGAACCAAAATAACTTTACAATAATAGTCTACATTTTAAAGTGGTCTTTTATTGATATAAAGCTTAAGTTAAATTCCTTAAAATTAAACTGGTGGTGAAAATTCGGAAATAATTAAAAATATTGCGATTTGTAACTATGCAAGAAGTTTCAGTACATGTTTTACATGGACAATTATTGTATGTATATGTGCATCATAATTTATGATAGGAAATAATAATAACAAATAGCATAATAATTTTATTAATTATAAATTTAAAAAAGACACTAAATTTTAAATTAATTCATACAAACTTTGTAATTTACAATTTGAGTACACCACAGTCTGTGACTTACAAAATACTGTGCCAAAAAGTGTTGAAAATAAAAGAAAAATGACAAATAAAGAATTACATTCCACGTACTTTATGACATATGTGAAGCATAGTCTTCTGGCCTGTGCTGCACAGTTCAATGTCGGAAGGCAGACGAACGGACATTATTATAATAGGTGTTCGAAGTTGCGCCCATTAACAGAATCGCACAGCCGACAGCGACGTCGTAAAGATTGGCGAACACGCCGAAAAACTCCGACGGAGTTGGGAATGTCTCCTGCAGCGACAACGATTCGCGCTAGTAAATCCTCCGGTGTATCCACAGGCGTTTCATACACCAGCGATTTAAGGTGTCCCCAAACAAAAAAGTCTAACGGATTGAGGTCTGGAGAGCGTGCAGGCCAAGCAACAGGTCCACTGCGTCCAATCCATTTCCCAGGATATGTTGAATTGAGGTGATTGCGAACACCTATGAAAAAATGTGCCGGTGCGCCATCGTGCATAAACCACATATTGTGGCGCAATGTTGCTGGCACATTTTGCAGTAACTGCGGTAAGATATCCCGTAGGAAAACCAAGTACGTACTGCCATTGAGTACATCTGGGAGTAAATATGGTCCTATGAGATAATCGCTGAGGACACCTGCCCATATGTTCACACTGAACTTTTGTTGTGCGTTCGACGGGAAAACAGTGTGCGGATTTGTATATGACCATGTGTGCATATTGTGCGTGTTTACCACGCCCTCTCTCGTAAATGTTGCTTCATCAGTAAATAAAATATTTTCCAGAAATTGTGGATTATTTTCTGTTACATTAAGCAACCAGCGTACGAATTCTGTCCGCTGAGCACAATCTGTTACTGATAACAGTTGTACCCGCTGCACATGAAAGGGGTGCATGTTTTCTGCACGCAGAACACGCCACACACTTTGGTGAGAAACACCGACTTCAGACGCAGCAGCTCGTGTACTCGTGGAGGGGTTATCTTTAAAAATATTCAGTACATCTTCTTCCATTGCAGGTGTTCGTACATGTCGAGGTTTCCCTGCATCAATGCTTGCTGTATTAAACGATCCAGCCTCCCGTAATCGTCTATCGATTTTTATGAAGAGTTTCGAACTTGGGCAACGTCTCCTTGGAAATTGCTCACGGTACATGCGCTGTGCTAGACATGCATTTCCATGAGCTTGCCCGTACATCAGATGCATGTCCGCATGTTCTTCGTTAGAGTATTCCGGCATAATTATTATACATCAACTTACTACAATCCCACTTACAACAGCCTCCCTTTAACATAACGCCCACTGATGACTGCTGTTTTATTACACTTTTCTTCCTATACACATAGAAAATTTGCATAAAAAGTACTTCTTCTTCATCCTCCTGAAAGTTCATGGAGGAAACGCAGCAGTCACGGAGTTAGCTTTAAGACAAGGCGAGAGCTGCACAATATGTCATTCACTTGACCAGACTGAATAATGAAAGGGTATTGATAGAGGTTGATCAGAAATGTATAATTGAAAGATATTAAAACGGGGTGTTTACAATCGTCATGGGTGGAGTTTCGCTCTTTCCGAGCGTGCAACAGTACAGAGTTGTAACTAGGGAACTGCTTGATTTCTCCCATACAATTAAACTGATATGGTTTATTGTCAGCTTCTTCGAAAGCTTTCGGAATGGACCAAATTTTATAACATTTTCCTTGATGTAGGTAGAGTTGCATTTTTGGAATTAACGATTAACTATTTTGCTAAATATTTGATTTTGTATTTTTTCACTGTTTCAGAGCTTGTAACTCGCCATTAATTCTCAATATTCTAAAAAAACTTATGTCATTTCGTAGGATTTTTTCTGCTCTTTCTAAATATGTGCTTCGTTTTTATGTAGCATTATCGATAGTTTAGCAATGAGGGTTTTTTTACAAATTTCCGATTTTTCATTCTATTTGCTGTAACTTGAAAATTATTGAGATCCGGCCAGGCATTATATACTGATTTATGCTCCGTGTGATCTCCTCTATTACCCCTATAAATATTGGACCCCTTTAACGGAACACCCTGTATATATTTTGTTTATATTAAATTCTGTGTGTTTGAAAAGACGTGTATTTTTTTTTTCACTTTGAAAACTTTGTTTAAAAATCAGCTTTACCCTACTTACATTTAAACTTTCTTCTTTTGGAAATTATAATTTTTATTTCAGTTATTACATATTTATGATAATGTGCAAGAAATGAAGTTTGATTAATTACTTATGAAGAACGCTACAAAAATGAAAGTAACATTATTTAAATACATAAAAATTGCATATTCCTATTCACTCCATTCATATAAACGTGTATAATGGCCATTTTTATGCCTTTCGTTGATAAAGTAAAATGCCTTTAACATGCAGTGATTCTACTTAGATCATTTTAAATACATTTGAATGTCCCTATAGAATCATATGAAATATTATTTTTACAGTTTTTCACACGCAATTCATTATACTCAGTCATATTTTGACTTTCTTGACAGTAAATACGTTTGTGAGTGAATAAGCTGAATAATACGCAAGAATGCATGTTGCTTTGATTATATATTAATACACACGGAAAGCTACAAATGTATAACTAACATTATTTAGATTCATAAAAATGTATTTTGCTATTCCAAATTGGTTTTATTCATGTAAACGTGAATAAAAACTATTTTTATTCTCTTTCCTTGGTAATATAAGTACAATGCTCTAAAAAGGCAGTTATTCTATTTAGAGCATTCTAAAAACTTTCGAATAATTTCTATAATATTATATCAAACAGTATGTAGACAGTTTTCCAGGCGTATTTTAAGGTACTCAATCACATTTCAATCCTCTGGACAGTATACTCACTGGTAAATAAATCATACGAGTAGTAATTTTCCAACTGGACGAAAAATGTCCGGGCCAGGATTCGAACCTGGGATCGCTTGGCTGAAGCCGCCACGCTAATATTAAATTCAATGGCTTTTGGAAAATATGTTTTCATTTGTTTCGTTTCTTATTTTTTAAAAATCTTTTTTGAAAAATAACTCTAATTTAGGTTTTATTTGTATCGGAAATCATAATTTTCATTTTAGTTTTGAAATATTTAGGTAATATGAAAGAAATTATGTTTTTAATTGCTTAAAAAAGCATAAAATGCTTTTTTAAGCAATATCACGCTTCAAAAATATAACTAACCGTATTTACATTAATAAACATTGCATTTTATGATTCTTCATTAAATCTATTCATTTGAATCCAAGGAGCGTACACTCACTGGAATTCCGAATGAGTCTGACACCAGTATTTTAGATTTAAAAATTTCTATTTACTATTTCATTTGCACAATTCGCACAATTCACAAACATTTCGGCTAACCATAGAATTTGGAACATTTTTCTGGCATTAAATCAGGCAAAAAACTCTCTAAAAAATTATTTTACAACTGAACGCACCATGGAACCTCAATAAAAACAACTTTTATAACTTTTCATTAATAAGTGAAAAATAGTTTGTTTTTATAAGTACGAAAATAGTACAACCGTTTCAAATATTTTAAATGCTTTCAAATTTTCTCTATGCATGGTTACATTATTAAATTTTCTTCTTGCAGTTTTAGCAGGCATTTTTATGATGTTTAATCCAGTGATGGAACAGTAGCGCACCATTTGGGCGATTGTCACCACTAAATTTTAATAATATTCTTTCCCTTAAAAAAAAAAATCTCAGAAATTCTTTCCTTAAATAAAACAAAGAATACAATTTAATTTTAGCGGTGTCAATTGGTTCTCTGGTGCGCCACTGTTCCATCACTGTTAATTGCATTTCGACTTTCTTGACACTAAATATTTCTGTGCATGAAAATCTATGCTAATATGAAAAAATTCATGGCTTATTGATTACTTATGAGTAAACGTAATAAAGCTAAAATGTTATAACTAACATTATTTAAATCAATAAAAATTGTGTTTTTCAATTCCGAATTCACTTTATTCATGTTAACGTAAATAAAGACCTTTTTTATTCCTTTTCGCTGGTAAATAAAATGCTCCGAAAATCCAGCGTTTCTCTTTGTTTAAAACATGCTAAAATTTTAGAATAATTTCTATAAAATTATATCATCCTTTTCACAGTTTTTTAGACGCATGTTTAAAGTATTCAATTATATTTTGAACATCTTGATTGTAAATACCTTTGTGAACTCACAAAAGCCATACAAATGCTTAATGTTCCCACTATAATATTCAAAGCGTCTGAAAAGACGTATTTTGTTGTCTCATTTCTTTGAAAGCCTTTTTTGAAAACCAGCTTCGTCCTATTCACATTTAAATGTTGTCTCTATTGGCATTTGCATTTTCCCTTTTCAGCTTCTTAAGTCATCTTTTATTGATTCTGTCAATGGAACGTTTTATGTTAATCTTGCAACTCTTTACAATGCTTCATAATAAGCACAAGTCTTTTTGTTAAAAAAGGACTTTACATGCTGATCACAATGAATTTTTGTTAATGTGTTTAAAGACGCTGATTCCAAATAAAACATATTATGATTGATATTTTTGTTCGAATACAATCTTTCGGAAATAAAAGATGTTTTCGCCGATGCAAACCATTTTCATTCAGACATCATTTACAACGAAGTTGCTATTTCTTTTATGAAATATATTTCTGCTTTGTCGTACTTTATGTAGAACTTGTAGCAGTTACACATAAATGTCTTTAATTTTCACTGAAAGCAAAATTATGCATTGAACACGGCCATTTTAAAGCCTTCTAGTACTCGCGGATGATATATCAATGCTCTCACTGGTCCGTTTTTTGAATACCACTTCTTCCAAAGAATAATGTATGTGGTATCTTTTTACAACTTTTGCAATAGAAGTACACCAGGAAATTTTTTTGGAAATGCTCCTATTCGAAAGAAAGGGAGACCAGTGGAATCCCTCTATACACTTAAGTTCTTTCACACTTTATGGTAATGATATTCACAATTAACTTCAACGCATAAGTACCATATTCCTTGATTGTTAATTTGACTTTATTGCACAGCCTTTACTTTTGCCTGTAGCTCTAGGAAGAAATTTCTTTGATTGTAGAAGTTTCCTTTGTAGGTGTGTCAATTTTCTTCCGTGCTACTCAAACGCCAATTTGCCAATTTGAGGGATATTTTTCTTATTTAGAAACTCCGAATTCATACCAGAAATTCCGAATAGTAATTTCCGTCTGTTTAATCGCTGAATGCCTGTTTTTAAATAAAGCAAAAATTACTATTCAAATATTCTGGTATGAATTCAGAATTTCTAAATTTAAAAAAATCGCTAAGTTGGCAACACTGCTTGGACGCCTTACCGAAGTTTTCCAGTCGTTGGGGGCGTCTTCCTAACACTCAATTCAACAGGCTATAGCTCATTTGGTTTGGTAGTTTGCAGGTAGAAATTGACAAGTTTCCCTAATGGATTGTGTAATGTCCAGTATGAATGCTACCTTCCTTTTGTTTTTTTACATGGGCGCGAAGCTCACATACATGCGTTTTATCGACCTTGGCATTACGGGATTTCTTGTGTTTTAAGGATTACTATACAACGAGGCTGATGCATCCAGTGATTTTTTTATATTTTCATGGGCCCTTTGCGCCTATACATGCGTTTAATGACCGAGGCATTACGGAAATTCATGTACTTATTAGATTCCTGTACAGCGAGATTGCTACATCCAGTGAACTGTTTTCACTGCACCACCTGTCTCACACTCTTAAGGGCGGCTCTGGCTGCAATCCACATATTCTTTAAGAAATACAGGTTGTCTAAAAATCCAAACCAAACTTGAATATCAGAAAATCGTATAGCAAAGTTATCAATATAGTTTGATTGTGAAATGTAATGATATTACAAGAAATGCTGGAAGCTTCCACCATCAACAACTCAAACAACAGTAATCTACACGATCCTATTTCGAAATGTATAACTAACACTACTTCACATATCACTGACTAAACTACTGTGCACTTCTTGTATTTCTTTTGATGTCTCTAAATTGTACGAAAGACAAAGAACGTTAATTCAAAACACGGTTACATTGTTTTCAATGTTGTTGAAGTTATGAAAAATGGTTTAGGTATATTTATGACGGCACAAGGGATCTAGGCCAAATTTGGAATGTCCTTCGTAGAGGGTCTTTCTAGGGGAACCGATTCCGTATTTACGCAAGAAAACCATGAAAACTCCGAATGATTAGGCCGACGGGTGAGATTAGGTTCGAACCCAATCTTTATGAAAGATGACTTTATGAAAGAAAAATTGAGTTTAGCTTGGAGTGTACCTTCTATTTTCGACGTAATAATTTCATTGCGACTTAATTATATGATAAATATTGTTCTCCTTGATATGTAGTATCACTTCTTTTTTATCATAAGAATTTGTTCATGTAAAATTGGTATTTAATATTGTGTTGAAAATCTACTGGACATTTAAAACAAAACAAAACTTTTACTAATTCAAATAACAGATAAGTACTTGATTTTTCTTCGATTCCATTAGAGTTCTGCAAGGGCCGGGTTATACCAGACCAGAAACGAAGAAAAACGGTTTCGACGATTAGTAAAACGAAGAAATTTGACCTGAAATATAGCCAAAATCCAAAAGGAAGAAATATTAATACCATATTAAAATTCAATTACAGAAATATAGTATATAACCATATCTTTAATACCTATTTCATCTGTTATGAAATAAAATATATATAGATGGATTCAAATATCATATTTACATGAATTTTACTTCTGAAAATATTTTCTGAGCTTTCTGAAATTTCGGGTACGCTCTGATCTCAACACAGAAGTGCAAACCGCTACTCGGATATGATCTGTTATTTCCAGCTCATAGTTTATTTGCATGAGCATTGAAATTTTACTTTTTATATTTTAAATGGTATTTTCATTGCCATTTCCTATTTTCCTTTACCTTTTACTAAGCATGATTTATTGATTCTGTCAAAGATATGTATTGTGTTTACCTTAAAGTTCTTTACAAAGCTTCATAATAATCAATAGCCTTTTGTTAAGAAAGAATTTTACATTATGATCACAATGATTTCAGTTTAATGTGTTAAAGACGTTGATTCGGAATAAGACACATTAAGATAGTTTCGTTCAATTATAATCATGAGTAATGAAATGAAAAGGCTGATACAAAATATTTTCTTCAGTACATAATTTACAACGATGTTGTGACTTCTGTTATAAAATGTTTTTTGCGAACCTCTGCTCTCGTTTGATTTTATTCTGGACGTCTGGAAATTCTATCAAATTTTTTAAATTTTTGCTGCTGGTAAAAGTGTTTTCTAAATTAAAATTTGTAAAAGAACATGATTGCTGGATGTGTTTCAATGTTTACCTTAACACAAGGTAAAGAAAACATAATTAATTCAAAGGAATATTGGATATTTTTTGTATATATGATTATTGTAAATTTTGTCGTTTTCTCTATTTTACATATATTGTAATGTGCCTATACGATAACGATTCGAAAATCTATAAAACAGTTAAGATAATTTTTTTAATAAAGCATCGAATAAGGTTATCATAAAAAGTGATTGATTTTACTTACTCGCATTAGCAATGAAATGAAAAAAATATACTTTTTTCTTAATAATATTTTTACTGAGATTTTGCTCTTCGCTTCCTTTCTTAAGTATATATAGTCTATTGATTTTGACAAATTTACATTTTATTTTCACATTTATACTTTTAACAAAGTTTCATTATAAGCACTTGTTATTTCTTAAAACATATTTCACACGTTACATCACATTGATTGTTCTGTAAAGTATGAAAGACAGAATGAAACATAATTCAGAATAAAACATGTTTCAGAATAAATCATATTCAAATTTTCTATTTTTGTATAAATATAATCCTCAGAAAAAATGAAAAAGCCGATGCAAAACATTTTCTTTTAAACCTAATTTACAGTGGTGTTGACATTTATTTTATAAAATATATTTCTGAGAACCTCCGCTACTGTTTTATTTTATTCAAAATGTTTGGAAGTTAAACAAAAAATTTTATCTTCACTGCTGGTAAAAATGCATGTTGAATGAATATATTTTTTAAGAGCATGACAGCCAGCTGTTTGAACATGCAGTAATACAAATTGAAAAAAAAAAGTAATTGAAAACATTTTCGGTTAATTTTTATGCGTAAGATCTTTGTAATTTTTTTCCAAAATGTTTATTTTACATGCATTTTTAAACTAAAAAATATTTTAAACGAAAGTTTTCTTGTAATAAATCTATAAAAAGAACTATCTTTATCTCGTTTATTTCAGTTTGACGTCCATTTTACACTATTGTGATAATTGCGAAGAACTTACAGAATTTACACCTTTCATTTGAAATTCACATGTATAAACACATTTTACTACATAAAATAATCTTTTGAACCACTGCTATCTAAAGTTGTGTTTTCAAAACTTAATGTTATAAAAAATTATCCACAACTTACCACAGCATCTTTATGCACGCAAATATCTTTAAAACTATAGAGAATTTTAAACGGAAAAGGAGCATCAAATAAGCCTAACAGAAAATGTGCTTGCTTAAGCTTAGCTTCCATCTCATAGCTTAATTCAAACGAACGTAGAAAATATACGCACTTTATTTTAAATGCAAGTTTCATTGACATTTGCTATTTCTTTATACCCTTTCTAAAGTAAAATTTATTGACTCTGTCAAAGCTACGTTTTGTGTTCACCTTGAAGCTCTTTACAAAACTTCATAATAAGTACTAGTCTTTTGTTAAGAAAGAATTTTACATACTTATCACAATGAACTCTAAGTAATGTACTCAAATACGCTTATTCGGAATAAGACATATTAAGAATTGATATTTCTATTTGAATATAATGTTCAGAAATAAAATGCAAATGCTGATGTAAAATATTTTCTTTAAAACATAATTTACAGCGGTGTTGACATTTATTTTATAACATATGTTTCTGCGAACCTCTACTCTTGTCATATTTTATTCAAAACGTCTGGAAGTTACATAAAAAATCTTTAATTGTCAGTGCTTTTAAAAACGTGTATTAAAGTTATGTTCTTTTAAGAACACGACAGCTGGCTGTTTAAAAATACGTTGTGGATTAAATTATTTCAAAGCATTTTCAGATACATTTAGTACATAGGATTTTTGCGAGTTTTATCGCTGTGTCTATTTTGTATATGCGTTATAAAATTATAAAGCAGTTAAAATAAAAATTTCTTACCGCGACGTTTTAAAGAGCCTATCCTAATGCTATCTATTATGATGAACTTATATCTGGCCTATCTCTGGCTGTTCTACAACTTAACGTCTATCGCAATATGTTCTACGGTAAAATTACATTTTTTCAGTGATAAATGTTTAATTTGTCTGACATTTTCTAAGCTCAAATATTAGTATTTAAGACAAACATTTAAATAGTTATTTCCAAAAATATAGAAATATGCAAAAGTATCGTTGAAAGAAAGTGCTGACTTATTATTTTGTTGATTTATTTGTGAATAATAATATTACAATAAGGTAAAGTTTTTGATAGTATGTGCATTTAAAGAAAATATGCTTCAGAAACCCCTCCATAATAACACTGTGACACAAATGTGACCAACATCTGTGAACATCGTGACCCAAATGCAACTGTTTCTGTCAACAGTATTGTCACATGACGTGTAAAATGAGTCAATGTAACATCGTTATGTCCCATTTTGTGACGAATTCCTAGAGGTATGGTTTTAAAGTCGCTGGAATATGCGTGATTAAGAAATCGGTCACGGTGAAGTCACAAAATGACTTTCACCTGAGGGTCATAATATGACTCATTAGAGACATAACATTTTGGCCTTCTTTATGATTGTGAAACCTGTGATCATTTGTGACGTAATTTACAGTTCATCGACAGGATACATTAGGGATTGTTATTTGGACAATACAGACTTTACGTAAAAGTTTCTTACTATTGGATGATTCCAAAATATGTGTATCGCGGTCAAATTATTACATAGTAACAAAAAGGTCAAAATATTACATAGTTTTTCAGTAGAAAAAACGAAATAAGGCTTACATCACTGTGGCTTTCTTGTCTTGATGTGAATATCGCAATCGAATTTCAGCAAAATATTTTTGAAAGAAAAGAAAATTCACCTATCAGTTGGATAAAAGATTGAAAAAAGATTAATATTTCGTATCTTTTACAAATACTAGGGATACGTTTACCGATCAATTATTTCATGTACTGCTTCATTACATTAAATGCTGCTGTCTGCCGATTAATCTAGAAGACAAGCTTTTCCACATGACTTTCCTCTCTCCTGCATAGTTTGTTTTAACAAATTCATCCATGATAAATCTCTTCGACAAAATATATGTAAATAAAACGATACCGATGTAGTCACAAACTAATTCAATACATTAGTCGTCAAATATATTTCATTGATTTTAAATTGTTCAAAATTTTTCCTTCAAACCATCCGGACAAAATATTTCTGAATTTTACGTTCTCATTTAATAAAGAATCTCTCTTTTAATTCTACAACCAGATGGGAGGACCGATCTATGCTCGTTTAAAATTAGCTTTGTGTTCAGCTCAATATGACAATAAATTCTCTGTACAACATATAAAAATCAGTTCTATGTACCCCGATTGGTTGAATTCTGTTTTCAAGAACGTTCTATGGACGCTGATATGTTGAATCATGTATCTCGGCTCCTGTTGGGAAAGTCTAGAAAATTCTTTCAGATTCTGGCAGCGAATGTTTCCGCCAAATGTCGCCAAAATTTGGCGAAAAGTTTAAAACTTGGCAACATTCTTTCATTTGGCGCCAAGCATGTATTTTGGCAATGATAATCTTGAAAGTCAAATATCTCGCCAATGTGGAACTTTTCGACTTTGTTTACTCCCAACTGTTCAACAACTTAATAACTGTTTCAACCTTCATTTACCTTGAAATGCATTGACCCGTAATGACCCCAAAATAACCCATTTTCGAATTTTTTTTTAACTTCTGACCTAGCCCAATGGTCTCTCGTACCTGAAAACGGTAGAATAAAAAATGCAATCAAAATCGTTTCAGAAATTTTTTACATAAAATTAGCTTGACCCTGACCCGTAGTGACCCAAAACGACCCACTAATTGAAATTTTTCGAACATGTGACCTAGCCCAATGGTCTTTTCGTGCCCCAAAATGCTAGGATACAAAATTTAATCAAAACTGTTTGAACCGTTTATTAGATAAAATTAGCCTGACCATAGCTTCCCGAAATCACCCACTAATCGAATATTCTCGAACATTTAACCTAGCCCAAACTTCTTCTGGTACACAAAAATGGAAGGAGTAGGATAAAAATTGTAGTCAAAATCGTTTCAGAAGTATTTTAGATAAAATTAGTTTGACCTGTAGTGACCCACAATGACCCACTAATCGAATTTTTCTCGAACATGTGACCTAGCCCAATGGTCTTCTCGCGCCCGAAAACGGTAGATACAAAATTTCGTCAAAATCGTTAGAACCGTTTTTAAGATAAAATTTGCGGACACACACACAGACACGAAATAGTTGTCCATATTATATGATATGTAAAATGAAGTTATACGAGATTTTATTTGTATATTAACAAGGGTATTTATAGTGTGTATATTTACTTATATTTGAGCATATCATGCTCTTATTTATTAATGTTACGACTGTACTTTAAAAAACAAGTTTCTCATTTTGGAGTAAACATTTTTTAACAGTAATGAAATTAATATTTAAGAAATACCAATAGAAAGTCCACCTAAAAGTTTTTTGAGACTTTCAAAATATCTATATTCCAGCATGACCAATAGACAGTTTTACCTCAACATAAATGTATAAATAAGGCTTATATCACTTTGGTTCCCGACTTTAGTGTACATTTAGCTATCGGATTACTATTTCTTCAAATACGTTGATAGATTAAGAATATTTAGAAAAAAAATGAAAATTCACCCATGAAGAACGATTACAAATATATCCAGTATCTTTTCTTTTTCAAATGTATGGATATGTGTAGCGATTAGCTACTTCATGTAATTTATCATGACATTAAGTGCTGCTGTTTGTAAATTAATCCAAAGGACATATTTTTCCTTATCCCATAAAGAGAATTTCAGAATTCGTAAAAGCTTTGTTGTACAGTAATAAAATTATATAAACACGAAACATGTAAATATATGACAATTCTGAACTCCCATAAATAATATACTTCAATAATTGCTAAAATTTGTAAAATACCATAAACAAAGTAAAGAACGTAATTAATGATTACCATAATAATGTGTCCAATGAGATCCCCTATTTCATTTTTATTAGCTGAATATACCTAAAGTTTCGTACATTTAACTTACCCCCACACACACTTGCTTCAGGTATGTTGATAATGATTTTAAAATTTGGCAATATAATCTTGAAGGAATTAACATTTTTATAAAGCATCTAATTCAAAGGATAATAAAATAAAATTCACTGTTGAAATTGGACATAATAAAAACCTTCCTTTCCTTGATGTATTGTTAACCAGAACAAACAAATCTATCGACAGATCAGTTTTCAGAAAATGCACGGCAAACCAATAGACTGTAGCAAATAATGCAAATTCTCCATTTACCTATAAAATTTCAGCCTGCAGATTTTTCATAAAATGAGCCTTTTTGGTATTTATTGAAAATAATTTGAATAATGAACTAGATAATATTCGTAGAATTACTTTTAATAATGGTTTTAAGGTAAAACATATTAATAAATTAATCCTGGATATTGTCCATAATAAAAAGTCTAAAAATAAATTTAAGTTAAAAAAAAAAAAAAAAAAAAAAGAATTCAGTATTTTCCAAACTTTTTGGAGAAGATAAAATATAGTCTTAATTGATTCAATATCTACTTAATAGTCACAACCCCTCCGAACTTAAAAGCTATCATTTGCAATAAAATTGACCCAATACATTTTGAAAAAATTTCAGCAGTATATGTAATCTCATTTATTAAAGCTAACGGATAAAAATAAATATTATATTGGCATGACTAACAGAAACTTTATCTGTAGGGAAAAAGAACACATAGCTGATATAAAGTGTAATAGAAAAACTACAGCACTTGTAATATTATATCAAGAAGAAGCCATCAACATAAATTTCAATGAAAGTAAAGTAAGTTTTCCTTCCAATCTATACTATCTATCCATTAGAAGCGAAACCATTCAAACTGCAACAGATAAAAGTTCCGTATGTAATGATACAGCATTATTTAACTTGACAAAATTATGGGTTGAGTTACCCCAGGGTTACGATTATGGAAATAAACATCAAAGTAGAAATAAAATTTCGTTAGTTATCTGAGATAGAACGTGAATAACGTGTACGATGACTTTTCACATCATTGAATTATAGAACGTTCAACTATAGAAAATTCTCATTTGTCTTCAAAAAGTCTTCGATTATTCCGAAACATGTAGACAGTTTATATATAAAACCTTTTATACTGTTTTCATGGTATTTATTTATCACTTTTTATAATTTAATGAAATAGGAAATACATACTTAAAAAATGTGTGTATTTTAATTTGAGAATTAATTCTTCGGAGATACTTTGAGTAGTAAATATACCAATATACTGAAAGTGAGTACATTTTGCCTTTTTTAAGTATCCACTTTTAATATTGTATAAGATTCAATAGTATAAAATTTATTACTCTATGAATCAATATTTCAGAAATATAAATAGAGACTTCGTATAAAAGTTTCTGGACTTTTTGAAACTTTGAAACTATCTATATTTTGGCAGTACCAACAGAAACTTTCACCTCAGCAAGAACGATGAAATAAAGCTTATGCCACTATAGCTTCTTTCTTTGATGTGTATTCAGCTATCGAATTTTTATTTCTTCAAGTATGTTGACACAGTGAGAACATTTAGAAAAAAAAAAGAAATTTCGCATACGAAGAAAGATACAAATATATTAATGTCTCGTATCGTTTCACAGAATCTACAAATAAGTATACTGATCTATACTTAATGTAATTAAAGTACACTTTAATACGTAAAATAAGCATTTAATAGGCTTGAAAATTTTTAAATAAAAAAAAACGTGTAGAATTGCGTTTATTTTTTATGAGATTTCTTTAAATAAATAACATAACTTATATTTCTTATAAAAAAAATTCAGAACTAAAATTGTTTTCATGTAACATGAGAAAAGATTCAATTTATTTAACACGTTTAATGTATAATGTTCCTGTCAGGTAAAGTGTATAGCAATATGTGACTTTAAAACAATGAGTATTTGATAGAAACCAATGGAGACGTTGCGTAAAAGTTTTTGGACTATTTGAAACTTTAAAAATATATATATTCCATAAAGACACATATAAACTTTCACATTAGCAAAGAAAGAAAAATAATTCTTACAACATTGTGGCATTCTCCCTCTCATGTGTATTTAGCCGTCGAATTTCTATTTCTTCAAGTATGTTGACAGAGAGAGAATATTAAGAAAATAAAAAGAAAATTCACCTACGAAGAAAGATACAAATATATTAATGCCCGTATCTTTTTACAAAAACTACGAATAAGTGTACTGATCACCTACTTCATGTAATGTATCATGACATTAAGTGCTGCTGTCTGTCAATCAATCCGAAAGGCAAACTTTTCCCTACACCGTAATTAGATTTTACCGACCACATCTATTTGCAGATCCAATTAATTATCGGAGAAAGTTTTCTTCAAAAGCGTCCATATCGAAAAGTCCTAAAGATCTAGACACCAGAAGGAATTTATTTCTGATAAATGGTCTTTATTATCTCCTTTAATATCTCTAAAGGGAAATTGATCATTGAGAAAATATTTAATAATTTAATTAAATATTAACTTATGTTGCGATAGGTATAAGATGTATAAAGTTTTTTTGCTGAGTGTTCCGTTATTATCTGGCATAAGATAAAAAAAATAATACAGCATTGCTGCAGAAATTATAGGTAAAAGATAATATAAATTGACAAGCTTAAAAGTTTTTTGGACTGTCAATTTACTCATTGCTTTCAATCACCGGAACAATATTGCATTTTTGGAAAAAAATCAACCCAGTCATGGAAAGATGTTCTACTATTGTTGTAATTCTGAAGGATTCATTTTCTATGCTATTCACAATAAAAATTCATCTCCAAAATTTAGCATTACGAACGTTTTCTACAGCTTAATCCATTTTTTAAGTTTCAGTTAAATGTGTTTATGAATGATTCTTCAATAGTATTATTACATTGATTTGTTAAAAATAGGATTGTTACATCTACTCAATGCATTGAAAGTGGTTGTTTGCAAATACGTACGTACATTATAAGCTCAATTTAAGTACATAACATGGATGTACTAAATATGTAAGTAAGTAAGATGTATATATGAAGGCATGCCAATAAAGAAATGGTGTATGTAACTATGGCAATAATGTATTAAATATGAAATATTCAGCCTGAAATTTTTAATTTTTAATAGTATACTTTAAAAAAATAAAAAGTATTATTTAATCTAAACTACATAGGCTATAAAAATCTGCCAATAAAGAAATTTTGAAATATAAGTTTATGCAAAAGAAAATTCTATTCATTTTAAATGTGCCCATACGTTCATAATAATATGTTATAATAAAAAGTATTAGTAAACACTTTTCTGTCGTAAAATACTATTTTTTCTTCCTTCTTACATTTGTGTAACTAAAACTAACCATTAGGAGTTTTGATAAGACCCAATAATGTACTTCCAAGAATCACCAGGATATGCAAATTGCATATTTCATATACACAAACATGTATGCATGCATAACATTTTGCATTATTTTCAAATGTATCAAATATCGTAAGCAAAGCACTTTCAAAATTAACTCCAAAAAGAACAAAAATACGCTTCCCTACATTTCTTCTAAATTATTCAGTTAGGAATGCACCGAGATTACAGCAGTAGCACGCTTCCAGATTTATCATTAGGTTTCTGTATCCTTTCGAATTTGTTATTTAGCATTCCCTTACAGCTTTAGTCACGGCATTTATTTCCGAAGTTTTCGTATCGCCATGAAATAATTAGTTTTCCATTTACGAGCTTCATTAAATTTAAACAAAATATTCCAATGCATTTTTGATTTTTCATTCTGTGTAAATAATCAAAATATTATGTTTCATTTGTTTTTCTTTTTGTGGAAGTGGTGGAAAAGGAAATAATTTCATAAGAAGAAAAATTTCATAATTCCATAAGGAAAGAATTACATAACGGAATGACTCAAAAAATACAGATAGTTTGTTCTACTAATTAAAGAAAACATGCATCCAATTACGTTATATTAAAAATATACCGTAACTAATTTTTGAGAACTTACTTATGAGAAAAAGTTACACAGATATATGAGGTTTATTCTGAAATAAAACCACATTGAACGACAGACGCATAAACATGTCTATCCACACATGCTTTAAATTTTTGGTTTTTCTACTTCAAGTTCAAAACAATTTAAAGGTTTTGTTAAATTTTACCTAATTCAGTAAGACAATAAGGTAAAATATTAAGGACATTGACGTTTTAAAACAACATTTTAGGTATTAAATCAACAAAAGTTAATCATCAGTTAGAAATCCAAAGTATAATCAAAATATTAATCAAAGTATAATCCAAAATATTATCAAATTATAAGAAAATGGAAAACTGTTCGTTTTATGTTGCACACTGTTGTTCCTTCACTGATAGTTTTAATTTGATATTTCCGTGATAATAACGGATCAACCTGACTTTGTAATATTCTGAAAATAAAAAAAATACTTACTATTGGCAAAGCGTAGTTTTCAAATGCCGCGCATTATTTCTTTTTTTCTCGGCAAAATTCTTTAAGGAAAAATTCGTGACTCGGGATTCAGGTGTGGGTTCAACAGTTGAAACACATTTGATCGGAAAGTCGCACAACCAAACTTAAAAAAATATGCAATATCCGAAATTGGTAATGATGTGGTTATATTACTATAGCTGCCAGTACCATACTTTTGAAAGTCATATTTGGTAGAAATTTGGGTTGCAATTCATGCTTTTACATATAAGAACCGTTTGTTTGATGCAAGATGAACGTGAATTTTTTCGAAGCAATTTTTTTTTATATTGAACATTATTTCACAGCAACATCTTTCATTAAAGTAATTGAAGCGTTCAGAAAGACATTGAAGAATTTGAATCTAAATGAAAACATTTTTACATGGTTTGCGCGATTTTTCGATAACCCGGTACAAGCCATGTGCATACACGATAATCAGTACGTGTTAAAAACTAAAAGAGTTCGACACTGTCTCTTCTCTCAACGATCATATTTGGCACCTTATCCGGATTATGCACATTCTAATTTATATTTCAGCTATGTATTACTGAGGAAAAATGCATCTTCTCTTCTGGCAACGATAAAATTTGGCATGGTGTAATACCTAATGAAATTCAGACATACTTCGGCTGTGAACTACTGATAAAAAGTAATAAGCTTTCTTCTGGCAACGAACAAAATGTGGGGCCCTTTATAACTGCTTAAGCGTCTTCAGACTTTTATTTAAAGTGACACTTACATTTTTTTTCTTCAAGCAATACTCAAAATTTGCGATTTGTATATGAGGTTTTGAAAATTCTGCCTTATATTTCGACGATAAATTACTGACAAACAATGACATATTTTCTGGCAACTTTCAAAAAGTGAGACACTTTATAACAGCTTATTCACATTGTGACATGCAGTTTGGTGGAGAATTAATGCAATGAGATATCTTTGGCATCTTAAACTTTACAAATAACTTCACCAAGTAGACAATTTACTGAAAATGTATAAGCGAAACTTCAAATTATAAGATTCAGTCGTAGCCTAACAACATTTTTTTCTTAGTTTTACGTGAACAAAGTTATTAAATTTAATTTTATTAACGAATGCAGCTAGTATGATACTATTAATTTTCTCCAGTTTGGATTTAGTTATAAGATTTTTATTTTGTTTTCTTAATGATTTATTAGTTTCTGAAATCCTTTGAAAGCCAGCACTCATTTGATATTAGTCGTTGCTGGAACATATTTGAGCATGTATTCATTACTGATTATTTAGTTTTCATATGCATGTAGGTTAGTTTTCATCAATGTCGTATGGTTTCATATTTTTAACGCAATGTAATGCACATGTTTATCTAAAGAAAAATACATTAAAATATACATTAAAGTACCGAGTACAAAATAAATTTTCACTCATCCTTAATATTTCCGGAAGAACAGCGAATATCTGTTGCTTATTTCTATGTAGCCTCTCAGATCAGTGAAGATAAAGTAAAGGAACCTGACATTTAAATATTGAATAAATGAAATGAATACAATGTAGTTAAGTTAGATGAATTTTTAATGGGTTTGAATAACTGTATATATAGATGTTTGAACAGCTTTACCTACAGAATACAGATATATAAGCCAAGTCAAGGGTTATAAATTTGAATGGAAATTAACACGTTGCAACAAATAATACTCAATTGTTTTGTGAAATGTTTAAAGAGGGACCTGATATGATTAATGTGTAATTACATAAAATAAGGGGTGGCTATATATATAAATGTATTCAGCAGCCAATTCTTTGGAAACTACAGTGCATAACCTGTTGAAATTTTGTTGACCTGCGTTTTAGATAATGCAAAATTGATTATTTAAAATAATTACAAAATACAGGAAACGTCAACGGTCTCTGTACTAAGAATGATTAAAATGTAGTTCGAAAAACCAACGAAACCAACCACTTAAGCTGACAAACATTTATATTTTTGCTAAATTAAAAATAGATTTATTTTCTTTCCTTGCACTTCATTTAAAGCAGGATTTTCAAAACTGTATTTACAACTGCGGAATGCAGCATACGGGAAAATGTAATCGGACTACATTGTAAAAAAGTAAAATGTTTCTAAATCTAGATAAATATAATGTAACCACGCAGGAAAATACTCTTCCGAATTACTCATGTTTCCGAACAAAATTCTTTATCTTTAGAAACGTCAGAAAAGGATATATTTTCAGGATTTAAAGAAGCCTATATAGAAACATATTTTATTTTGCTGCCACTTATTTTCGGAAACACTTCCGAGTAGTCTTTATAGTGTATTAATCAGTTTTCTCAACCCGGAATATAGGTTTTTTGACCCTATCAATTCTCAAGTAAACATTTTCAGGTACAACAAACATGTTTTACAGCCAAACATGATAAATTAACATTAAAGTTAATTTTATTTGTTACTTCTGCATATATGAGTTCAATTAAGCAGCTGAAAAGGGTTATTTAAGGATTGATAGAATCCTAAAAACCTGTAGACTGGTTTGAGAAAACTGATTAATACACTAGAAAAAACTGCACTTAAACGTTTCCGAAAATCAGTGGCGGTAAAAGAAACTTTATAAACGATTCTTTAAATATCGAAAATATATTGGTTTCTGAGGTTTCTAATGATATAGAACGCTTTTCGAAATCAATGATAACTCGGAATAGGTTTCTGTACATTTTCGTTCCTGGTTATATATACTTTCGTAGATGAAGAAATATTTGTCTTTTTTTACAGTACATTAAAGTTAATGATATATCAAATTATTCTTTATAAACTAAGATTTATAAATACTCTCACAGATAAAGTCGAAGGGACTGAAATCTAGTGAAGAAAGTCGCCAACTTTGTTAGGAAAGGATTTGCTGACTATACCATCTTCAGTTCAATTCCGATATAGGAATTTGCTGTGTTATCCTTTGAGTATAAATCTTGTAGCGTTCTGAGAAATTTTATATCATGATTATTTTCCCCTACAAAGACTCGTGACGTCCTACTGTAATGATTGTCGAAATATTTTTTCACAATCTGATTTCCCTGATTGAAACATATCCGTCAAACTTCTTTATTTCAAAATATAGATCTTTAAACTACGTCCACCGTGCACAATACTATTTTTTGCATATTATAAAATCTTTCAAAGTTATTTTTTCAAAATTTCAATAACCATTTCAATTCCATTTCTCATTAAACACTCGAATACCTTTTCTTTAACAATCTAAATTCATTAAATAATGTTTCAATAAGTTAGAAAATACTTAAAATTACATTGTGATATAATATTTAAAATTATTTCAATATGTTTCAACAGGTCTACTGTCTCAATGTCAAAATATATTTTTAAGAAAACTTTTAATAACTTCTAACATTTATTGCGATCCTTTATATTTGACTATATTAAAATTGGAAGTACGAGTTTGATTTTTACTGTCTATTGAATGGCATTATCAGAATCGTAACAATAACTTCTTAAAACTCAAGAAATGCTTGAGATGGTTTAAGACGTTTTTGTTACAAAGGATTTTACCTCTAGGTCTTTTGTTGTCATCTTACTTTGAGAGGTCAGTAAGCCCATGTAATTGATTTATGTTCTCTATGGATGGCCAGTAGTTGAGAGATTTATGCAACAATGGTTTTGGTATAGACATATTTTGAAAGGTACTTTATCATTTAGATTTTAAAATATATTTGTATAAATACTTTTTATCTAGAAATTCAAAGAGTATAAATTTCTTGAAAGATTTTATAAATTTGTTGTCGTGATATATGAGATTATTCAACAGTTTAGAGGATGTAATAAAAATACTTAAAATAACTTCTATAACAAATGAAGTTATAAGAGACTGAGTACATATTATTATTGTTTGTTGAAAAAAGAATTATTATAAAAAATTATAATCTAATCTAATAGCTGAAGATTTATACTTATTAGGATTTAGTTAAATGAGCATTATGGTAGATGCCACAATAGCTACAGGGTGGTCACCATTACTTTCATCTCTTGAAAAATATTGATGTATGCAATACATGTAATATATGTATTGTACATATTGTAAGTAATACGTATTTTATTTATGTGGTTTGTATTACAAGTTGTTGTTCGAATGGATGTATGTATGCTATAAGTATTGTAATATTAGATTTATGTATATTGAAAGATGCAAGTCACTTTGTAAGATGAATGGATGTATGTAAGTAAGGGAGTATGTAAGTATATATGTAATAACTGGTATTAGTCTGTTATTTCAGTATGTAATTTTACATTAAGAATGAAATATTAAGTATAGAGTTAAAAAGTATAAAAGTAAAAAAGTATAATGGTAATATTAAAATTTAAAAGTATTTCGGGGAAAAAAGGAAACATTTGAACTTGGGGCACATGGACACAACGCACATTTCTTCTAATAAACTTCCGGTTAAAATGTCACAAAAAGTATGAACAGTTGGCAGTAATAATATCATCTATTTGTCAGTCATGTAAAGCAGTCATCTATTTCGTTTTGCAATCAAAGAAATTTATTTGTTTTAGGAGGTGTGTTGTAACTAAAACCTTCGAAGTTGCTTAAATGAAAATAAGCTCAAACGATTTTATTTTTTTAAAAATCACTATTGGAAAATGTGGAAGCATTAATTACCTAAGATTTTGATAGATTATGTCTTGTTATTTTAGATACAAATATTTTATTTTGGCAAGTTATGCATACCTCTATGGACGGGACACTTGTAAATAAAACATTTGGGGAAGATGTGAACGTTTGATAAGTGTTAGAACTGCACTAGAAACGTTCTGTTTGAAACCCAGTATGATTTTTAAGAGAGTGTTAAGGTTTCATAAGATAAACATTGAGCCCAATAAAGTAATGGCCTCAGTTCCATCAGAGGATACATTGCATAGAATGTTTGCAGCTAGGTAATCGTTCGCCAATTACCAAGAAGTCACTCTAGAAACTTATATTTATCTCATGAATATTTCTAAACTGCATTATGGTTCAAACAAGACTCATAATTATGCAAAATATCTTAGTCTTGGGGAAAGGATAATCTGGTGAAATTGAATGCATAAAATGCTTTGTGAGAAGACAAAAATTCTTATTGAAAAACCCAAAAATACGATTTGAACAAATGAATCAGATGAACAGTCTTAATAAAAAAGGAAAAAAATTATAAAATATGCTTCCTAAAAGGAGCAACCTCTGAAAGTTTGGGCTTTGCGTACTCAGCAAAGCGAATGGCATTCCTTTAATTTCAAAATATTTTTTGTAATGGAAGTAAAATATGTACTTAAATATAAATACTTTACTAAATTTTATAATTTCTTATTGTGTATTAGAGTGCAAATATATACTCTTAATTTGGAAAAGGAATATTGTTTTTTTATGCTTTGTGCAAATGTGCCTAGAGTATATTCACAACTACCCCTTATGTGGAGCACTTGTGACAATTTTAATGACAATAAATCATATAAATCAAAAATGTTAATGACAATAAATCATATAAATCAAAAATGTTAATGACAATAAATCATATAAATCAAAATTGTTAATGACAATAAATCATATAAATCAAAAATGTTAAAAATGTCTACATGTGTCCTTTTCTCTCTTACTAATCTTAGCCATTCTGGCGCATAAATAAAAACTGCCGACAAGACAGATTTTTAAAAATATTTTATTGTTTTCAACGAACATGGTGTTTTTCTTTTCTTAAGAATTTTTTTGATAAAAATTTCTAGTAAATTTTTAAAGAACAAAATTTTATTTGACATTAAACCTCAAATAATTTAGTATGTTTGAAAATTTGAATATTATTCCTTTTTTGTCTTTTTCAGAAATATGAGTAAGTTACTAAAATTCACTGAGTGTCGTATATCTAATTAATTTTAGTAAAGTTGTATGTAATTTAATGTTTGAGAAACATTATTTCCTTCTCGAAATTTTAGAAGCCTTTTATGCATATTGTAAAGTAGTCATATTTTCTCAAAACTAAGGAAATGTGTGATAGTTTATGAAATTTTGGTTATAAAGGATTTAACTTCTAGGACTCTTGTTGCCATTGGCTGTGAAGAAGCTTAATTTATATGCAGATTTAAATGGCCAGAAATGGAGAAATTTAGGGAAAAATAGTTTTCCTATTGCCATATTTTGTAATGTACATGTTCATTTAAATTTTAAACTATATTTGTATTAAAACAACCTGTCTGAATAAAAAAATAAAATAAAATAGATTTCGTGGTGTTTTTTCTTTTTTTCTTTTCGTATTTGTTATCACGACAAAACAATTTGTTTCAAAAACAAAAAACTCTGTTTGAACTTAGAAATAAACCGGGTTTTGGGGGATATACCGGGTCTTTTGGGAATACACCTGGGAGCAAACGGTGTCTTTTGGGTTTAAACCTGGGAATAAACAGTTTATTTCCAATTCTTATCATGACATATCAGATTGTTAAAAAGCTGGGAGGCGGTTTACTTATTTAGTTTCATTTATTCTTTAAGAAGTCGTAGACTTAGAATTACTTAAATGTAGTAGTCATTCTTCGATCATTCTTTTTAGAAAAAATAAATGAAATTTTCTGTTTTGCATAAACAAAACTGCATTTAGAAAAGGTTAGAATGGATAAGGCGATTTTAAAAGTGGAAATATTCATGAAAATTTTACAGTATATCATAGAACAATTACTAACTGTCAATACGGAATTAAAATTATTTAAGAAAAGATAAGCATATAATAAGCATTGGTGTCAAAAATGACCTAATATAAATTGATGCTACAGTAAAATTATTTATTTATTAACACTACAATAATGCAATTTATCTATTAATATTGCACAATTGAAAAGCTTATTTTTCAAGTATGAGCGAGTTAAGGTAAAAAATGTATTTTAATTGTTTAAAAATCCTTATACTCCTAAAATAAACAAATATCAAAATCAAAATGATACCTTTGTTCGCCATGTGTAAAACAAAAATAGATAAATTTTGTATAAAAATAATAGAGATATTAAAAATAGTCAAGTTTGGTCACCAAAAAATGCCTTCTTTAACAATTGTAGTGAACCTAAATACATTAAATATATACAGGGTCATTCATAATTCCCTCCGGGGTTTCGAAACGTTATAGTAAAAAAACGAAGACGAATATGAAAAAAAGAAACATATGAAATTATTCCGAAACTATTCAAGTTTTACTTACATACATTACAGGTGTTCTATGTGTGAACCCTTGGTCACACGGCATACATCCATGCGATAGTCCAGTTCCTGCCATACTCCGTTTCTTTAAATCTGAATCAGTGGTGTCAGTTCAACGGGCCTTTCGTAATAAATATCGAAAACAGGGACCAACTGACAAAACAATTCATGTGTGGTACCGGAAATTTAAAGAAACGGAGTATGGCAGGAACTGGACTATCGCATGGATGTATGCCGTGTGACCAAGGGTTCACACATAGAACACCTGTAATGTATGTAAGTAAAACTTGAATAGTTTCGGAATAATTTCATATGTTTCTTTTTTTCATATTCGTCTTCGTTTTTTTACTACAACGTTTCGAAACCCCGGAGGGAATTATGAATGACCCTGTATAATAATCAACTAAAAAATTATAATAACATTTTTAGAAGGAACTTTTATGTTTACTATTCTAAGGGGTCGATTTCATAGTTTAATCCTTTATCGGATTCGCAAACTCTCGAAATAGACGGTACAATGCGTCGTATGTCAGCTCAAATTGTAGACACACTTAAAGACACAGCAGATGCTGTCATCTCATTTTAGTTTGTTTTCTCACTTAAAACCTTTTCATTCAAAGATAACAAAATTAAATTATTTAGTTATTTTTTCTTGTGAACACTTACTTGTTTCTTATAAAAATTTGGTTTTTATAAATTTTCACAGAAAATTCAAAGAACGCAATTTAATGTATCCTTAAAATTTAAATAAAGTAATATATTTGAAAATGGAAATAATTTCCATTTCTGTCTCTTTTAGAAATTTAATTAAATTTCTAAACATTACTGGATATTAGGTATGCAATTGATTTTAGTTAACCAGTAAAAACAAGCACTGGTAGATCTCACCCTAGTCACATTTTTTCTTCGAGCAAAAGAAGCGCGATTTTTTCAGAAACTGCTACAAAATATTTAAATAATAAAAAAAAGTATGATTTTATTCCCTAAAAAGGAGTACTACTGATGCATTTTACAATATACGTCAGTAGATTTGTTTTTTAAACGTATTTAGTCAAATATGTAATTTGAGAAAAATGGGGTAAGATTTACCCCATGCGTGTGATAATGTTACAAAAATAGGCGCGTTTGCTTATGGGTTTTAAAGTTAGAAGTAATATATTGATAAAAGAAATACCTTTTTTTAAACATTTTAGCCCCTTATATTCATGGTACAGCAACATTAAATAATTTCTTAAACTAAACAAATATTAAATGTGTTTTGGGAAATTTTTGCTACAAATGACTTAACCTCTAAATCTTTTATTGTCCTCTTTCATTCAGAGTTCAGTTTAACATTTGATGAATGTTCTTATTTGAATGGCCAGCAGTGGAGAAATTTATGCAACAATACTTTTCGGAAAGACATATTTAGAAATCAATCATTTAGCTTTTAAAATTTATCTGTGTAAGTACTTTTTCTCCAGCTGAAAGATTTAAGATTTTTTAAGAATTTTTGGTATTTTATTATCACTATATCTGATTATCCAAGATTTTCAGTGATATTAAATCCCGTAAACTATGTTCAACTCCACAGCATACGAAATTATTCAATTTTTTCCTTTAATAATAAAATATAGTAAGTTTTAACTAAAATTAAAAAATATATTTTCTGTGAGAATATTTAAGATTAATAATAAAACATTTCAATTTTCTGACTGGTCAAATCTGAAATTGTATTCGTTTTCACTTTATCTTAGGTGATCAAAAATCAGTGAATTTTGCCAAAATTTGGGAACGGATGTCACGTAGTTCATGAAATTCGCGCAGTTTTGGATTTAAAAACCTATTAGAATTTGAAAAGTTAATAAATTCGGAACCTTAAAAAAAAGATAAAGCTTAAAAGGGAATAAATTCTAAAATTCTGAAGGCTTTAAATTTATGTCTTGTTTCAAGATATTATCACATTATCACAAGCTATTATCACAAAAATGGTAACTTTGATATCCCTAAATAGATTTTTCAAAACTATTGAACATACATTTTTCCGTTTTTCAATACGATGTATATTTCTCGAGTTATTCGAGCGTTTCCAGACATTGCAATGGTAACGATTCTCACAGCATTGCACTCGATTACAGCGCCACCTACAATGTTTCGAAGAAAATGTTCAATACAAAAGTTACGTATTTTTTCCCGTAGAATCCGAATCTGCAATAAAAAATGGGGGTCATCATTTAAGATTTCAAAGTTCCCCCTCCCCCCCCCCCCCCCCGGGTGGGCAAAGTTGGGGAGGCAACTTTCATATCCCTAAATAGATTTTTCAAAAATATTGAACATGCATTTTGCCGTTTTTCAATCCGATGTATATTTCTCAAGTTATTTGACCGTTTCCAGACTTTTCGGACACCCTGTATATCTGATAATTCGAGTCATTGGATAACATTAAAATTCATAAACTGTAACCAACTGTATAAACTATTAGGTTATTTGAATTATTTATTTCTTGGTGAGACATAAAAGGAGTCTAAACACTTAATAAAATATTTTAGTCATTTATTAAGTTACTCAAAATATTCACACCAAATATTTTTTATGTTTTGTGAAAATTTTGAATGTATAACACAAACTACTTAAAACAGTCTGCAAATAATTTTGAAATTTTTACATAGAATTCTGAACACTACTTTCACATAAATTATGTATTTTTATATAAGGATGAATTAATGTAAGACTTTTTTGAGAAAATTTTGATTTCGTTTTATTCAGATTTTTATGAAAATGTGGCTTTATTTCGAAATTAATGAAACTGATTCTTAATAATTATAAAATATCAGCTTAAAATGTTAAAATATTTATAATAATCAGTGTTTGATAAATATATTTTATGAGGTTCTTTTTTAATATTTGCGTAACAATTTCTCATTAATTATTTACGTCTGTTCTTGAACGATATAAAGTAGTTTAATAATATTAAAAACATATATAAGGAACACTTATAATTACACTGTGAGCGAATATTTATTCTTATACATTTCAATAGCTCTACTACCTCAATGTCCAAATATATATATTCTTTTAAAATCTTCATCAAAATTAGATTTTCTTCAACAGTCTAAAGTTATTTAATAATATTTCATGAAGATTAATATTTCATTATATTGTGACTGAATATTTACAATTATTGCAATTCAATTTAATAAGTCTACTACATCAATGTCAGAATTTATGTTTTACAAAATCTTTAATAACATTTAACTTTCCTTCAACAATCTGAAGTTATTTAATGGTATTTAAAGAAAATAAAGAAATAATTACATTTTGACAGAAAATGTAAAATTATTTCAATATATTTAAACACGTAGGAAAAGTAGTAACTTACTACTTCAATCAAATTATACATTTAAGAGTAAAATTTAATAAAATTTTGATTTATAGTGATGAATTTTCTAACTAATATTAAATTGGAAGTACAGCTTGATTTTTACTGATTGGTGAATTACATTATCAGAATTATAATACCTTCTTAAATCTCAAGAAATGCTTGAGATGTTTTAAGACGTCATTGTTACAAATGATTCTACCTCTAGGCTTTTTGTTGGTACCTTAATGTTAGAGGTCAATAAGCCAATGGAATTGTTTTATATTCTCTTATGAATATGGCCCCAGCTTTGAATAAATTTATGCAACAATAGTTTTCATATAGATATATTTTGAAGAGTACTTAACAATTTAAATTTTAAAATATGTCAATATAAAACTCTTTTCTCACATACTGAAATACTATAGATTTCTTAAGAGATTTTTGTATGCTTCTTGTCGGGATATATGAGATTGTTAAATGTTTGTGCGATGTTAAATTCAAGACAGCTCATTCAAATCAAAAATATAATTGAAATATAAATGAAATTATTTATTTTTTGTTTGGTTGTTTTTATGTGGTCATATTAGAAATGCATCACACAAATTCGTTAAAATCTAAATCTCTTCGTTAAATTTTTCGCAATTTTCTATAGGTTTTTCAGTATTATAGCATTTACATAAATTATAAACTTTCATAATAAGTTGAAATAATATTAAAAAAATAGAATAGAATTTTAATTCATTTTTATTTAGCCGAGATAGCAATGAAAATTACAATTTATATGAAAACGTGCCTTCACTTTTAAATTTAACTCAAAACTGTTTTTGCTAAAAATTGATTTTGCATTAAGAAAAGATAATCATTTTTTTACTCCTTCTTTTCATCTCTTCTCGCTCAGAATATTTTATTAAGCATTTATGAATGTAAAAAAATATATAAACAATAATTTTTAAAAAACTTAAACTTAACTTCGTCCTATTAAAAACGTGTCACAGAAACTAGTACTTAAAGTCTTCTGCAAATAATTCGCAAACTATTTTACGATTTAACATCATATTTACATAAATTATAAAGTCTGATAAAAGTTGAAATAATATAAAATTCTTTAAGAAAACATTTTTATTTATGTTTATTTAGACGAGTAATAAAAACACGATTTATATGAAAACGTGCCATTTTTTTGAATTCCGCTTAAAACCTCTTTTGCTAAAAATTGATTTTCCATTAAGAACACATAATCTACATTATGTTTTCGTTATTTATTTCCTTTATGCTTCCGCTAGAGTACTTTGAGTAAACATTTTAAAATATTCTTTTAAACTATGGTTTAGGTAATAATAGAATTATGATAAAATCCATTTTAAAACATAACGATCATTAAATATTTTCGTTATATCGAATTAAATTATAATTACATAAATTATAAACTGGTGATATATTGAAATAATATTTTAAAAATTAAGAGAACGGTTTAATTTATATTTATTTAGAGGATTGAGCAACGAAAACACGGTTCATAATAAAACATGCTTTCATTTCGGAATTCCGCTTAAAAGAAGTTTCTGCAAAAAATTTATTTTACATTAAGAACACATAATCTACATCACTTCTTGGTTCCCCCTTTTCTTTATTTTTTAGACAGAGTTCTTTGAGTAAGCATTTATAAATATTATTTTAAATTATTGTTTCGGTAATAATAAATTTATTTTAAAATTCCTTTTAAAACATAACAATCCTTGAATCGTTTCTTTATAGTGAACTATCCGGTCTTCGCCCGTAGAGCAGGTTGCTTCTGAGTGGGGCCCAGAAAATGCATTTTACATGCAAACAGGAAAATATAAATGAAATACTTTATTTTAAACTATACGAAAATAAATAATAAAAATATAAAAAAAGCATGTAAATAAATAATTCGCGACATTAAATTTTTTTTTTCATGAGCCCCCTAACAAAGTACTGCTGGGACCTGCCCGTGATTATCTAGGGTGGGCGTAGAGCTTTCAGATAAAGTAAATAAAAGATTGCCTATGATACATGGCGATGATTGTAAATGGGCACTGTGGTTTTGTGCCCATAAATTGTTAATACGGTGGTCAAAATAACGGGGCCCTGTGTATTTCTCAGCAATACTATATACTATGCAGCGATCACTACTGGTTCAGTTATTTAGCGTGCATAAATCATTAAAATGAAATTATTTTAACAGGGCCCATTCGGTTGTACGCCTGTAAACTGATTATACGGCAATCTCTATAAGGAAGCATTGCGCATACCATAGGCCATAAATATCAGTATTTAAATCGCAAATCTTCACTTCCAAAAAATGTATTTTGAAAAGAGGAGGAAATGTATTATATTTTGTATGAAAATTTAAATCAGATCACTAAAAGACGAAAAGCGCAAAAACAATTTATAAAATATGAAATTAGAAAAAAGAAAACTCTTCCTTGGAAAAATGTTGCGCAAAATATATAATAATACATCAACAATAGTTCTCTTATAAGTCTAATCTTCCATAATCGGGTTCATAGCCAATGTTGCCCACAAACTCGCCAGCACTAAAATCGTTGAAATATATGTTTAATTATTTTTTAAGTAGATTTCTAATACTGAATTTCACGCTCCGACTTAACAGTGCTGTTGAGATATGGCAAAATTACCTAAAACTTTCGACATCCCGTGTAACCCTTTGGCGGATTAATACCTAAAATCGCTGAAATACCTATTTAACTATTTTTTTTTCGTACATTTGTTATCCTGAACTTCACGCTCTTACCTATAATTTCTACTGCGATATGGCAAAATGACATAAAATATTCGATCCTTTATTTAACTCCTCTTAGTGGCTGAATTTCTAAAATTGCTGAAATACATGTTTAACTATTTTTTTAGTAGATTTGTTATCCTGAATCTCACGCTCTTGCCTAAAAATGCTGCTGAGATATGGTAAAAAAAAACGAAATGACCTAAAACTTTTGACCCCCCCCCCCATTTAACCCCCTTAATTCGCTGAAATATGTGTTTAATTAATTTTTTAGTAGATTTTTTATCTTGAATTCTACGCTCCTACCTAAAACTGCTGCTGATATATGACGAAAAAACGAAATGACCAAAACATTTCGAGCCCCATTTAACACATTTAGTGGTTGAATTGTTTAAATCGCTGAAATACGTGTACAATTATGTTTTAGTAGATTTGTTATCTTGAATTCCACAATTTTAAATGAAACTGCTGGTGAGATATGGCGAAAAAGTGAAATGACATAAAACTTTCGACACCCATTTAATCCTCTTAGGGATTTTATTTCTAAAATCACTGAAATACGTGTTTAACTATTTTTTAGTAGATTTGTTATCCTGACTTTTACTCTCTTACCAAAAACTGCTGATTACATATGGCGAAAAGGTGAAATCACCGAAAACTTTCGACCCCCCGTTTAGCATCTTTAGTGGTTAAATTTCTAAAATCGCCTGAAATACATGTTTAACTATTCTTTAGTAGATTTGTTATCCGAATTTCACGCTCCCACCTCAAATTGCTGCTGAGATATGGCGAAAAGACGAAATGACCTAAACCTTTCGATCCCCCCATTTAATACCCGTAAGGTGTGAACTTTCAACAAACCTTTCTTAGTGGGTGCCTACATTGTGTAAAGAACATGTCTTCCAAATTTCATTGCCCTAGGACCAACGGTTGAGGCTCGGTGTTGATTATGAGTCAGTTAGAACATGTTCTTTTATAAGTATAGATACATTATATTACATAAATTATAATTCGATTCATGGGTTTTTCGACGAGTGAGCAATGGTAACACGATTTTTATTAAACGTGTCTTCACTTCGGAAATCCGTTTAAAGCAGTTTCTGCTTAAAACTGATTTTCAGTTAAGAATATATAATCTATATTACTTTTTTCGTTGCTTCACTTTTAACCAGATTATTCTGAATAAGCGTTTTTTAATTTTAATTTAAAATTTAGTTTAGATAATAATAGAATTGCAAAATCAATTTTAAATTATTGCGATCATTGAATATTTTCCTTATATTGAATTACGTTATCTATACTAATAAAAGAAAGTTGTTTGTGTGTTTGTGTGTCTGTGTGTCTGGCTGTGTACGATGGCTTGGGAAATCTACCGCACGTAGAATGAAAAATTGGGTGCGGATAGTCCAAGGCAAGTCCTGATGCAGCTGATCAGATTTTATTTTTTTAAGATTCGGGCACCCTGCGGCCTTTTAAACATTTTTTACCTTAAATTTTTTACCTTAAATACCTTTAATTTACCTTAATTAAAATTTTTTACCTTGCTCCATTTTAATCCGGTCTTTTTCGTTTATAGAATCTTTTCTTCATTTAATTATCCCCATTTCTACATTCCAGTTAAGACCCGTGTCTCCTGGGGCCCGCGGTCCGGGGCCCCTTGAACTTATTGTGCGCCATGCATTTTTCACCCCCTAATTGTGTCACCCTCTATATGCATAACTTTAAAGTTGATTCTTGGACTCCTCTCCCTGGGCCACCACCTTCATATTTTTATTGGGGTCCTTTTTTAAGCATTTCTTTAAAATTTTATTCTGATGATTAATTTATTCTCTTCTTGATTTAGTCTCTTCTAGCCCTCTTAGGGCCCTCCTCAAAACTGTCAGTTGCATTAAAAATTTTGCATTAAAAAGGTTTATTCTTTCTTTCACTTTTTAGCCAGTATTTTGAGTGAGCATTTAAAATTTTTATTTTTAACTTTTGTTTAGATAATAGTTGAATTATGGTAAAATCCATTTTAAAACATAACGATCATTGAATATTTTCCTTATATTGAATTACATTATTCTTACATAAATTATAAACTAGTGATAGATTGAAATAATATAACTTTTTTATGAGAATGGTTTCATTTATATTTATTTAGAGAAGTGAGCAATGAAAACAAGGTTTATAAGAAAACTTGTCATCATTTCAGAATTCCACTTTAAAACGGTTTTCTTTTTTCGGAAAATTGATTTTGCATTAAGAACACATAATCTGCATTTTTTGTTGCTTCTTTTTGTCTTTTTCAGCCAGAATACTTTGAATAAGCAATTTAATTTTTTTAACATATTATCGAGATAATAAATGAAGTATGGTAATGTCCATGCTAACCTTTCATTTCACACATCGGATCTTCCATAGCATTTTCAATTTTCAATTTTCTTTTTATTGTTTAGTATCGAAATAAGATTTATATAAGCAATTTTAATGTTTTTTTTTAATTATTTGTTATAGTAATTCCCACAGCAGTGTACGTTGAACACTGGAGCAACAATTTCTTGACAATTTTTATAAAGAAGCCTTCTAAAACTATCATATACTAAAGATAAATCGTGCAAAAAAAATTGTCAGCATTCACTTTTTTCAGATATTATTTTTAAAAAAATCCTTATGCAAAATCAATGTTTGGCAAGTCTGAATCTGTGATGAATTTTGGAAGGTTATAAAAAACATCTGGTAATAACAGCAAGTGTTGCGTAGATATCAATGCATTCATTAACTTCTGAAGAATCAATAGAATGGTCGGAATTTGTTCGTGGTAAGTTTTTTCAAGAATCACTGAGAAAAAAAAGAGTCGCACATTGGAGGATGATTGCGGACTGAATTGTTAAAACAAAACAATTATTGAATATTTTCTGTTATAAGAATTGATATATAAACATCTAGGAATTAATAATTTTGACATAGTAATGAAATGTACAAAAATGGCACTGTAATGTCATTATTTTTTTTTAAAAAGGGAAAAATTATAACTATTTTATTTTTCCTGAAAAAGTATGGGCATAAAACTATATTTTCCTATTCATAAATAAATTGAGAGAAGTAGACAAAAATTATTGAGTGTGTCCGAAAAGCCTTAACCTGATTACAAAATTTATTCTTATCCGCTATATATATAAGATAGACATGTAAAAACTGGTGCAAAAAATGTTGTAAAAGTAACCAAGGTTTTTGTTGCAGGTTTCCGTAACGTGGCTGTAGATTAGCAGTGTCAGTAGCCAGGAAAACGGACCACGTACCGAGAACTGGCCGATCATCAGCTTCAGTTGAAAGGGTGAAAGAAGTGAGACCCAATAAATCAGTATGCACAGCCTCACGTGAATTACAGATGCCAAAAAGTTCTCCTGATTCCAGAGGACACACTGAGCTTTTTCCTGATTTCTGACCCTTTCCGTTTTCCTGGACACTGACACTACTACACTACAGACACGTTACGGAAATCTGCAACAAAAAACTTGGTTAGTTTTCCAACACTTTGGCAACAGTTTCACACGTCTATCTTACATATTGCGGATATGGATAAATTTTCTAATCAAGGAAAGATTTTTCGGACATCCTGTATATTTTTCATTATTCTGTTATTTATTTGTGTTCATAATTAATAAAACTACATCCAAAATATTTATTTTTCGTAAGTACAGTAGGGTTTTTGTTTGTTACTATAGTAGGAGCGCCTTTAGCCTTCCTAGAGGCACATGATAATTATTAAGTAATTGTAAGGTATCTGTACCTTGATAGGAATTATGCAAATATCAATTATTGGCCTTAAGATGAAAAGCCAATTTATTTTTTGTTAATTACTTTCTTTTACTATTGAACACATAATTTCTCTGTAGAAATAAATTAAAGGTAGTACATTATGTATGTCATACCTATTACTTCTCCTTATACCAACCACTATAGTTGTTGGTACGGATAAAAGAAAACATCCATTATTATTGAATGTATTAAAGAGACAACAATGGGAAATTATCTACTGTACTTATAACTATTGTGTACTGATAGCTAGTACATTGCTAAAAAATGGTGATTTTGGATATTGTTTTTTGATCTAAAAGTGGAAAATATAATCTGTGCTAAAAAAAAATGAATCAAGTTCAATTCCCAGTATCAGATTCACTAAAGTTTTCTTCAAATTTTACTTATATATTTTGGTTATCTTATTTACTTGATGATAAATTTACCACAAGTGATAAGTATGATATATAATCCTTAAATAACAGCTTCAATATAATGACATTACAGGCATTTTTTGTATTGACTAAATCAGTTTTGTCAGAACTCGGAACTCCCCATTTTACAAAAAATGACAATACTACCAATTTTCAGTTTTTAGCTTAATATAAATTTAGACATGCGTATTATAGTCTGACGAAATCTCATAAAGATCCGAAAATTAAAATTATGGTAAAAAGACTTTTTACTGCATCCATTTCCCTTCAAATGATTCACAGTTGCGAACGTAACCCTTTATAAGGCAAATTAATGCAGTTGCTAGAATTTTGAAATAATTGAATGCCACCAGAATTTAAGAACAAATTGATTTGAAAGCAATTAAGAGCTTTTCGTCACGTACATTAGAAAGCAAAATTTTATTTAAAATTTCTGGTGCAAATTTGGATTCTGATAATTAAAATTAAGTGGGATGTATACTCTGTCATAGAAAGGGTTAAATTCATTTTTCTCTTTGTTCTTGTTTTTTGATTTCCAAGTATATCTATATGATAAAAATGTTAAAACTCCAACATTTTTTTAGACTCGATTTTTTTAATGAACGATCCTTATGATGTTTTTTATAAAATTAAGATAGAATGATTTCCAGTAATATAAATAGTTTATTTTTAAAAACAAAAATGTTAAATAAATAGTCATTTTTACTGTATTTTTACGTATCCCATGACATTTCATTTATTTTTATTTTTAACTAATTAACTTTTTGGAAATGTGGTTCTTACAGTTAGTACATTTGTAAGAAAAGTTTTGAAATAAACTGCTGCAAAAGGTTCAATATTTTCCGGGAAGAGTGGTTGTAAAATTTTCTTTTTTTTTTTTTTTTTAACTTAATTATCAACTTTTACTATAAGACTTGCATTTTTTATTAAATCACACACACACACATTTTCCTGCATTAAACAATTTAATAATATGGCAAAATGGTATTATAAAATACTGAAATAAAAGAAATAGTTCAAAGGAAACAGAGTCCCCATAATACACTATAATCTACTTTCTGAAATCAATAAATTCGTATATTTTTCATGATATGTTATAAATTTTCATGCAAATCAAAGACATTAAGTTCAACGGCAGCAATTAATTTAAAATAAGTAAAGAAAGCAGAAACTAAGCGAAAATTTAAATCTTAAAATAAATCTGCTTCGTCTTCCTTTTTTTTAATCAAAAGTAAAAGTGAACTTTGGAAATACTTTTGCCACATCATTAACCGATCTTCACATTTCATTAAACTGGCTTCCTTGATAAAAGTGCAGTTAGATATTTCATGGAACTTGAAATAAATAAAATAAAATTTTACAGCGTGAACTTTTGCAGAGTATCTTAAAAGATGATTAGTGAAATATTTCTGGAAAGACAGAAAACTTTTTTCTTATTTTTCATTGTACTTCAGACAAATGTTGTAAATTTATTACCTATGTAGATTTAGGAGATCATGCATTTGATTTAATCATTTGTTTTATGATGCCTTTTTTAAAATTTTTCTTAAATTTCACATTTCAAGTTATACTATTATTTTTTAATAATATATTACCTCTAGTTTTAAAAGCAAATAATTTTCTTTTCTAACTTTAATATTTAATATTAAAATCACATTGTTTTTACTTTATCACTAAGATAACTAAAATATTTTTATTTTGTTGTTTTTTAAAGCTATAAAAAAATTTTCTTACTCCATTATTTTTTAAACTATTAGAAGCGTCTTCTTATTTCATTGTAAATTTATTACTTAAGGCGGTATTCAAAAAAAAATATTTTTCCACGCTCAACAACTCAAAATTTTCTGACACATTTTCAGACTCATTTTTAAAAATAAAAACATGAAACTTTTCAACGTGGTTTATGAAGAGATTTATAAGTGACATGTGTTTTTATTTTTCGTTCAATTAATTAGAAATTGATTTACAGACAATTATTTTCACAGTACGAAAATTTTCTTTTGCTTCCAGCGCTATCGCTTCAAGAAATTCAGTTCAAAATGTCCATTTTGACAGCATTTTTTAAAAATATATTCTGCCTTTATCAAAAAATCGACCAATACGGACATTATAAAGTTTCTGAATAAGAGAACCAGCCAATTGGATGCATTTTAGAGCAAAAATGAATTGAAAAATAATTCACAAAATCACTAGGTCAAGTAGTTCAGGATTTATGAATATTTAAAGTTGGAAAACCTTAATATTAATCTCATTTGAAATTTTTGCAATGCTGGTAGTTTTTAAGTACAACTCAAAAATTACTTAGCGGAATGAGCAGTAATTTTGGATTCGCATATTTAAAATTTCTCGAAATAAATTTTAAAAAATGAATTATAATCTATGATTTTTGGAAAAAAACGATTTTTAAAAATTTCAAATATGCTATTCGAAAATTATAGCCTATTCCGCCGAGTAGTTTTTGAGTTATGCTAAATCTACCCGCATTGCAATGTGTTTTGAAACGTTTGCAAAAAAAAATTAACATAAGGAGTTCTAAACTATAAACCGTCTTATTTCCTAAACAACTTTACCGAATGACTTCCGTTTGGTGTTCTAAGGTACAATTTACCAAAAAGTCCAATATGATTTCAAAATTAGCTGTTCGTATTGAAAATTTCGAAGTTTGTTATGATTTCAGTATGAAAGCGATTTCCTAATCTTATTTTTTAACATAAATTGGAAGAAGATAAAATTTCCTGTTCCATGGATATTTCCGATTACTTTTTTTCTGGGTAATTTGGTTGTCAAAATTATCGGTTGTTCTCTATTTTATTGGGTTTTTTTAGCGACTATACTTTAAAATGAAATAAAAATAATCGTTTTACTCCGAAAGGTGAAAACTTTGCAAGACATCAAAAAAAAAAAAAAAAAAAAAAAAAAAAAACTTAAATAGCCATAACATGGGTAGATAATTTTAGGTTCTTAATCAAGATTAGATTTAGTTATTTAATCAAAAGATAAATCAAAATATTGAAATGTTAGGGTTCCTTTGCTTATTTGTTTCTGTCTGTAAAACACATAAACAAATAAGAAAATAAAACAGATTAACAGGCTAAATGATTATTTTTTTATATAGTTGTGTAATTATTTTCAAAAAAAAAATCAAATATTATTTAAACTCTTTCTAATATAATAAAATATAATCTAAACATTATTTAAAGCGTTTATTCTCACAAACAAAGGTGATTTCTAGCGGCATCAAATTTAAGCCCTGTTTAAATTTTCAAGTACAGCCGGACCCGGTTAAGACGCTCACGGTTAATTCGCGATTCCGCTTAATACGTGGATTTTTTAGGTTCCTTGAACATCGCCCATAAGACTAGTAACGCAAAAATATCATGTTTAATACGTGATCCTGCTTAATACGCGAATCCATAGATCAAGATGCAAATTTCTTCTGTCTTCTCCAGTGTTGCCAGTTTAGTGGGATTTTTTTATTCATATATCCCTATTTTAAAATAATTACATGCGGCTTACCGAATGATAGATCAATTAAGCAGAATATTAATATTAGGAAGTAGTTGTAGCTATTTGAACATAAAAAACTCGCTAAGTTAGCAACACTCGGAATTCGTCTTTGATCTCGCGTCTTAATATTCTTTGTCCCTCGCTTCGTTTCGTGTATGTTTTTACTGAAGAAGAGAAAGATAGACGAATTTTTGTCGCTTTTTTAGCTCACAGGCTATCAAAGCCTGAGAGCTTATGTGCCCGCCGGTTCTGTATGTACGTACGTATGTATGTATGTACGTAACGCGATAACTCTTGATAGAACTAACCGTTTTACTTTAAATTTTGTTTATAGGTTCCTTGTGATAAGGCGCTTCCCTGATTAGTTTTGGAGGTTCATTGGTTAAGCATAAAGGGGGGAAACGGGGGGCTAACACCCCATAATTTAGATAAATGGGTTTTTCATGCAGAATTATCCCATTTTCTTCAAATTTTGTATATAGGTTCATTTTGATAATGTGCTTCTGTCAATAGTTTTGGGGGTTCATTGGTTTAGCATAAAGGGGGAAAGGGGGGATACCCCCCTAATTTAGATAAATGAGTTTTTCATGCAGAATTATCCGATTTTCTTTAAATTTTGTTTATAGGTTCCTTGTGATAAGGCGCTTCCCTGATTAGTTTCGAAGGTTCATTGGTTAAGCATAAAGGGGAGAAACGGGGGGCTAACCCCCCATAATTTAGATAAATGGGTTTTTCATGCAGAATTATTCGATTTTCTTCAAATTTTGTATATAGGTTCATTTTTATAATGTGCTTCTGTCAATAGTTTTGGGGGTTCATTGGTTGAGTATAAAGGGGGAAAGGGGGGATACGCCCCCTAATTTATATAAATGAGTTTTTCATGCAGAATTATCCGATTTTCTTCAAATTTTGTACATAGGTTCATTGTGATAGTGTGCTTCTGTCAATAGTTTTGGGGGTTCATTGGTTAAGTATAAAGGGGGAAAGAGGGGGGTAACCCCCCTAATTTAGATAAATGAGTTTTTCATGCAGAATTATCTGATTTTCTTCAAATTTTGTATATAGGTTCATTGTGATAATGCGCTTCTCTGAATAGTTTTGGGGGTTCATTGGTTAAGTATAAAGGGGGAAAGGGGGGCTAATCCCCCCTTAATTTAGATAAATCGGTTTTTCATGCAGAATTATCCCATTTTCTTCAAATTTTGTATATAGGTTCATTTTGATAATGCGCTTCTGTCAATAGTTTTGGGGGTTCATTGGTTGAGTATAAAGGGGGAAAGTGGGGATAACCCCCCTAATTTAGATAAATGGGTTTTTCATGCAGAATTATCCGATTTTCTTCAAATTTTGTATATATATATTCATTGTAATTAGAGACTTCCCTGATTAGTGTAAGGGATTCATTAGTTAACTATGAGGGGGGATGACCCCCCCTTAATATATTGTTGGTTTCTTTATTTTTCGAGGGGCATATTTCAAATTCTTTGAAATAAGAGTACAATATACAATGAGTGTGAATAGCCTGTGAGCTCAATGCCCTCAGTTTAACTGGGCAGTTTTCTTTTTAGCTCACAGGCAATCATCAAAGCCTGAGAGCTTATGTGCCCGCCGGTTCTGTATGTACGTACGTACGTATGTATGTATGTATGTATGTATGTATGTATGTATGTATGTATGTATATACGTAACGCGATAACTCTTGATAGAACTAACCGTTTTACTTTAAATTTTGTTTATAGGTTCCTTGTGATAAAGCGCTTCCCTGATTAGTTTCGAAGGTTCATTGGTTAAGCATAAAGGGGGGAAACGGGGGGCTAACCCCCCTTAATTTAGATAAATGGGTTTTTCATGCAGAATTATTCGATTTTCTTCAAATTTTGTACATAGGTTCATTGTGATAGTGCGCTTCTGTCAATAGTTTTTGGGGTTCATTGGTTAAGTATAAAGGGGGAAAGAGGGGGGTAACCCCCCTAATTTAGATAAATGAGTTTTTCATGCAGAATTATCTGATTTTCTTCAAATTTCGTATATAGGTTCATTGTGATAATGCGCTTCTCTGAATAGTTTTGGGGGTTCATTGGTTAAGTATAAAGGGGGAAAGGGGGGCTAATCCCCCCTTAATTTAGATAAATGGGTTTTTCATGCAGAATTATCCCATTTTCTTCAAATTTTGTATATAGGTTCATTTTGATAATGTGCTTCTGTCAATAGTTTTGGGGGTTCATTGGTAAAGTATAAAGGGAGAAAGGGGGGCTAATCCCCCCTTAATTTAGATAAATGGGTTTTTCATGCAGAATTATCCCATTTTCTTCAAATTTTGTATATAGGTTCATTTTGATAATGCGCTTCTGTCAATAGTTTTGGGGGTTCATTGGTTGAGTATAAAGGGGGAAAGTGGGGATAACCCCCCTAATTTAGATAAATGGGTTTTTCATGCAGAATTATCCGATTTTCTTCAAATTTTGTATATATATATTCATTGTAATTAGAGACTTCCCTGATTAGTGTAAGGGATTCATTAGTTAACTATGAGGGGGGATGACCCCCCCTTAATATATTGTTGATTTCTTTATTTTTCGAGGGGCATATTTCAAATTCTTTGAAATAAGAGTACAATATACAATGAGTGTGAATAGCCTGTGAGCTCAATGCCCTCAGTTTAACTGGGCAGTTTTCTTTTTAGCTCACAGGCAATCATCAAAGCCTGAGAGCTTATGTGCCCGCCTGTTCTGTATGTACGTACGTACGTTTGTATGTATGTATGTATGTATGTATGTATGTATATACGTAGCGCGATAACTCTTGATAGAACTAACCGTTTTACTTTAAATTTTGTTTATAGGTTCCTTGTGATAAGGCGATTCCCTGATTAGTTTTGGAGGTTCATTGGTTAAGCATAAAGGGGGAAAATTGGTGGCTAACCCCCCATAATTTAGATAAGTAGGTTTTTCCTGCAGAATTATCCGATTTTCTTCAAATTTTGTATATAGGTTCATTTTGATAATGCACTTCTGTCAATAGTTTTAGGGGTTCATTGGTTAAGTATAAAGGGGGAAAGGGGGGATAACCCCCCCCTAATTTAGATAAATGGGTTTTCATGCAGAATTATTCGATTTTCTTCAAATTTTGTATATAGGTTCATTGTGATAATGCGCTTCTCTGAAGAGTTTTGGGGGTTCATTGGTTAAGTATAAAGGGGGAAAGGGGGGCTAATCCCCCCTTAATTTAGATAAATGGGTTTTTCATGCAGAATTATCCGATTTTCTTCAAATTTTGTATACAGGTTAATGGTGATAAAGCGTTTTCCTGATTGGTTTTGGGGATTCATTGTTTAAGTATAAAGGGGGTAAAGGAGGGCTGCCCCCTTAATTTAGATAACTGCGATTTTCATGCAGAATTATGCGATTTTCTTAAAATTTTGTATATAGGTTCATTGTGATAAGGCGCTTTCCTGATTAGTTTAGGGGGTTCTTTGGTTAAGTATAAAGAGGGTAAAGGGGGGCTTATCCTCCCCCCTTAATTTAGATGAATGTGTTTTTCATGGAGAATTATCCGATTTTCTTCAAATTTTGTATATAGGCTCATTGTGGTAAGGAGCTTCTCTGGTTAGTCTTGGGGTTCATTGGTTAAGTATAAAGGGGGATACGGGGGGGGTAATCCCCCTTAATTTAGATGAATGGGTTTTTCATGCAGAATTATCCGATTTTCTTCGAATTTAGTATATATGTTCATTGTAATAAAGGGCTTCCCTGATTAGGTTTGGGGGTTCAATTGTTAACTATAAGGGGGCGGGGGAACGGGGGGATGATCCCCCCTTAATATATTGTCGATTTATTTATTTTTCGAGAGGCTTATTTCAAATTATTTGAAATAAGTGTATAATATACAATTAGTGTGACTAGCATGTGAGCTCAATGCCCTCAGTTTAACTGGGCAGTTTTCTTTATTTTGTTAATTATTCTTCTTTCTTTGCGCAGTGTATGTTGTCAATTTTTGTTTTTTTTTCTCTCATACACTGTAGTAAATAAAGCCTGTCTAGTATAGTGTGCTTTTAAACGAGTTTGGAGAGAAATGGAGACGTTTTTTCTTTTTCAATTCTATTTCTTCTTTACTTCTTTACTGATTCCTGCCTTTTCCTGTTTTATTCACGTCCGGTGAATTACTTGCATCATGAATTTCATGGACACAAATCGTCTCTGATTGTGTGCATTGAGTTTTAACAAATTGTCTGTTAAAATGCAGTCATAAAATGAAAAGGAATGTGTTACTCATTATCTCAAATAATAAATATGGTTTTAATAACTGGGTTGTTTTGCAAAGATTTATAATTTTTGATTGTGCTAAAAAGAAAAAAAATAAGCCAGCAGGAAAATTATATCAGTTGTTTTATTTTTGGTTGTAATGTACATGTTAAAGTCATATTTGAATGCATATTTTTTTCTGCTATTTTTCAGTCGGTTCTAGAAAAACACAATAATTAATACTTGAAAACAGTCAAATTTATCTCTAAATATCCGTAAAAGACTCTAATTTTGACCGTAGACTTATAATAAAAAGCTCTAAATTGCATTTAGACGATTAGATGTGTAAATAAACTCAGTTCCCGCAATATAATACAAATCACGATTAATACGCGATCCCGCTTTATACGCGACTTTTGTCTAGTCCCTTGAAACGCGTCTTAACCGTGTGCCACTGTAATTTAAACAATTTAATTAATGTATAAGATGTAAATCTTTTGAGAAAAAAAACGTGCAAATAAAAAGATAAGTATTACCGCCTTTTTAAAAAATTTTAAATACAAAGTGCTTTTGAAATATTTTAATAGATAAAAAAATCTTTAACAAAAAAATATTTTTTTAATCACAATTTTTCCAAATGAAAGTAACTTTTTACACGCAGGCTGAACAGCATCTACGATTAAAAAATATTTTTAATTTTACATGAAACAATGCGATAAGTAAATATTTTGTGATAAGGTATTTTTCATTTCTTGATCACAGGTTCGATTTCTAAGCGAAGATATGCCCAAAAAACAACAACAAAAATTTTTATCGGAAAAAGAGCTTATTTTAATGGTCTGATTTTATTACAATTTTTTCTTTAGAAAAACCGTTTTACATTTTTTTTCTTCTCATTATTTAAGCAATTGTTTTATTCATGAGAATTTTTGTTTCGTTGCTCGTGTAAAATGTGTATTAATTAATCGCTCTAGCAAATAAAATTGAGAAAAAAAATGTAAATCTCGAATAGCCTGTTACAAGAATTGTTATTACTCTCTTATGTTATTGATTAAATTTTAGCTAATTAAGAAAGAAATGTGATAATAAGAAACAAAACTTTTGACAAAGGTAAAACTATTTTATATTCATTAAAGCTAAATATTTCTTGCAGAGCAGAACATAAAGAATTTAAATTTTTTGTAGGTTTTTCATTTTTAATTAGGGAATAAATTAGAAAATGTTTATTTTAATGCATTTCAAGAAGCCTAATTAATTTCGAACGAAATGTATATTATTGCTTTTTGTAGTAATTAACGTGATCCTTTCGATTTAATTTTCTGATAATTTGTCCTTCATTTTTAGAATTCTCCGTATTCTTTTATTAAGTTTAAATTTATAAATAAAATTAAAGGAATTCAAATGCATTGAAAAATTTGTAAAATATAAAGGGTTACTTTTAAACTTTCGAAAGAAATAATTTATTTTATTTATGTTTAATTTATTTCAGGTTACGAGATGTGTACAATTTAGATGTGAAATACTTTGAAATGTAAACAGATTTTTTTTTTCGTTCAATACAACAATCAATTATGATAAATGTTTTGGCGTGTTAAAAAGTCACGCCACGATAACTAGTCTATTTAGATTAATGATATTTATTCATAAAATTATTTATTTTAATTAGAATCCAAATCCTGTACATTAATGTCTAATTTTACTTGAATTTAAGTCAGGATGAAATTAATTAAAAGCTTTTTGAAATGATATTTATGCATGGAAATAATTTGTATATCTTAAAAAACAGAATTTAAGGGGAAATTTATTGTAATTTATTCTAAATTATAAAATAATTTTAGACAAATGGGAAACGATGAGAAAGTATTTTAGTAAACATTATGTAACCTTTAAGCTGCTGTTTGTTAGGCCTCTAATGCTACGTTTACATTAAGAGACTACTTCACTCGGGCGAAAACACCCGCTCGCTAATGTTAATCGTATGGGGGAAATAATTCTCGTTCGCATTTCAATATTTTTAAAGATTTTTTTTTTCATTGGATAGCTGATGCCAATCTCTATGCACGCTCCTCTGTAGTTTTTCGATTTTTGCTGCAGTTTTAGGTAGATTTTGGATTATTTTTGGAACCGGTTTCGAAAGTGAAAGTATCTTGTGCTGCAAGGTTGTAGCCTATCCATATAAGAGTGAGAGAATGCTTGACCGGCTGGCGTCCGGATGGCTTAAATGGTACAGCACTCTGTGCGCTATACCAAGGGATCCGGGATCGAACCCCCGTCTGGACATTTTTTCACTCTATTGGTTGTACGCTGTTTAGTAAAGTGATAATTCACATCCTTTGTATTTTATGTATATTTGTATAACGTTGCATCTACGTAGTTGAAAATCGACTCTGCATTCCTTACAAAGGGGTGTTTTGCACTTTTGCACCTTTTATGAAGGCTCTATCGCTGTCTATATTTTCTGTAATTTAATATACAGCAAATGATAACAATAGGTTTAACATTTATTTCTTTGTTTTGGGAAAGCTACGCGTGCCTTAACTAACAAATTTTATTAAAAAATAAAGAAACTATTGCCCTAAATTTCCAAATTATTATTTTGGCATTTGTATTAGAGGCCTGTATATTCTGCCTATTTAATTTCAGAAGAATGTTTTGCGAAATTCAGCACGACTGAACGTTTATTTTCTAGCACACATGCAATGAAGAGTATACAGTTTAAACTTTTACTTCTTTAGTTTGTAAAAAGTGGAGACATACAGAATTACAAAGAGGACGACACAATCGACAAATTCTTTAATTATAACTCATCGCTTGCTAAAAGTTTTAGAAGTATATAACAAATAAAATCGCTGAATTTCACCTTATGATCTGAAACAAGATATTATTTTTCTTTACGTTCTATCGGATGCATAATCAAATCTCAAGATAAATAGAGATTGAACGTTTTATTTTTGAAGTGGACTTTAATAGAAAAAAATTTGATAGATTAAAAAACACTCGACGCTTTAACTGCAATTGCGGATGTCACTAAAATCAACATCGCAAACTCAGCCGATAGATTAAAATATTTTAACTGGAAGGGAGTTTCCCTCTCCAATATTTGTAAATAAGACGGATCGCAAACTGTTGATAAAGATAGAAAATTGCATTACTATTTGGTTACCTCTCCTACTTGCTCACTCACTATGCCCAAAAAGTATTAAATATGTAGATTCTATTCAGTACAACCATACATCAAAAATAAAGATTTTCAACGAAATAGTCAAAGAAGCATAAGAGCTCTTTTTTCATAAGCAATGAACATACATAAATATAAAGTCACCTCGTACATAGCTACTAACTTTTCCAACAATTTTGGGATAATACCAAATTTTAAGATTTTGGTACTTCCGAAAAATTTACGGAATTGCGTAAGCAGGTCAACAACCGTTTCGAACTCACATGTAAAACAGCTGGCATTGGTGGGGGGGGGGGGGGAAATCACCCCGTACCAACTCTACCTCTGATCATCGTATAAAAAATTGACTGGTATCATTCTTATACTAATAAAATCTGCCGTTTAATAATTTATCAGTTATACTTAAAAAACTACCCTCATTGCAACCTGTTTTGCAATGTTTAAAAATGATTTCAACATTAACAATTTCAAATTATAAACCTACATAATTCCTAAAAATACCTGGCGGAATGACTTCTCCTTTGGTATCCGAAGGTAAATTGTATGGAAGAATTTAAATAATAATATTAACGAGTAGACATTTTTACTAATCGATTGGTACCAGTCACATTTTTATACTATGCTTTTTGGAAGAGTTAATAGAGGTGATTACTTTTTCCCCAGGACTGTACACTGTTTATTCTCGGATTACTTTCAATCATTAAATAAGATGTTTGGTTCAAAGTATATTTTTTGTAAAGCGAAAGGTTGGCAAATATGGTTTACGGTCATTTCATACAAATACAATCCCGGTAAAATTAAATACAATTATTTTAAATCTTGTATTTTTTTAATTATTTTAGATTTTAAAAATAATTCTAAATCCCTATATTAGTACAGATGAACCCCCATTAGTTCAAACCTTTCAAACTTTTATATTCATATAATTAATTATTTTAAATCTTGTTGTTGTTTTTTATAAAATTATTTTAGATTTTAAAAATAATTCTAAATTCCTATATTAGTACAGATGAACCCCATTAGTTCAAACCTTTAAAACTTTTATATTCATATAATTAATTTAAACTCAAACGTTCATTCCTTCCTAAATATAAAAAATAAATAAATAAAATTATATTAAAATGTATCATAATAACCTCCCTAAGTATTAAAATACAACATATTTACGCTCCTACCATATTAATATTCACTACCATACTAATGCGAAAAATTACGTATAATAACTGTAGTCTTTCAATTAAATTAATTTAGATTTTTCCAAATGACCTTAATAAAATAGTTTTATTATAAACAATTCACATTATTTCAATCCTTTAAAACTTTTTATATTCATATATATATTTTAACCTCAAATGTTCATTTTTTTCTAAAATAAATGCATTCAGATGTGACGAATTTTTGGTCATTCCATATAAATGCCTCCACGTAAAATTAAATACAATGACATTTTCAAGTTTCCAAACAAATCCAATTCTTAATTTCTGCGCCTAAAGTTTATCTGCAAATAATCATACTATCTCTGTTTAAATCCCATTTCTCTGCAATTTGCTCTTATTGATTTCTCACTTGTTAAAAAATAAAACTGGATCAGCGAGTGGAGTTATTTAACTAGCAATTGGTTGAGAATATGGATGAAGTAAACTGTCTCGAATGACTTTCTGGTTTGTCAAAGAAAAGAAAAACTTTATTTCTTTTTTTCAGTTATACTGTGACACTTAAAATTTATCATTCGCTTGCGAAGTAGGATATTATTATTTTTGCTATTTCTTTGTCAATATTTGGATTAATATAAAATGATATTTTATTTTCCCATCACTTGTATTTAATGTTTTTAAAAAGTCTACCTTAGAAGAAGCATATTTTTATCGCTAATATACCAAGTTTCATTTAATTATAAATTGTTTATTCTGTTATAATAGTTAATCCATTAATAATTGAACCCAAATTTTAAAAACTGAATTCATACACCAAAATTATATTACAGATTTCAAATTCAGCATGAAAAAAGTGTGGAAATACATTTTTTGAGTTATTAGTTAGTGAGATATTGATGAAATTTTAAAGCTTTGATGCTAGTCCAATTATTAATTTCTGCATCCGAAGTTTATCTGCAGATAATCATACGATGTCTTTTAAATCTCATTTCTCTGCGAGTTTCTTTTATTGATACCGCGTTTGTTAAAGGTAAAATGTGGAGCAGCAATTGGAGTCTTTGAACTAGCATATAGTTGAAAATGCTATGAAGTAAACTGTCTTAAATGAATTTTTAGCTTGTTAAATGAAATAAATTCAAAATATAAGTACTCTGTAGCTTCATTTCAGTTAGGCTATCACAGACTTCTGAAATATTTGTTTCTTTACTTTTTTTATCAATACTGGTATTAAGGTACAAGTGATATCTTTTTTCTCACTTGCATTTAATGTCTTTATAAGTCTGCCTCAGAAAAAGAAGCTGATTTATCTATAAGATAACAGTTGTAATTCGTAGAAAATCCTTCATAATTGTATATTGTTTATTTCGTTTATAATATGTCATATCTACACATTAAAATTGGACCCAAATTTTAAAAAGTGTAATTGCAACATCACAAATTTATTGCACATTTAATTCAGCATACCAAAAACGTAGAAAAATATTTTTATAATGTCTAGTTAGTGATATAGAAATTATCAAAAAAGGAACCAATCAAAGAGAATGTTAAAGAGAAATAACGGTTATTAAGTCACCATCAAAATTAAACGCAATGAGATTTTAAAGTTTCAAAACAAATCCAATTCTTACTGTCAGCGTCTAAAGTAAATCTTCAAATAATCACACGATCTCTTTTTAAATCCCATTTCTCTGCGATTTATCCTTATTAATATCTCGTTTGTTGAAAAATAAATCTGGAGCAGCGAGTGGAGTTATTTGACTAGCAATTGGTTGAGAATGTATATAAAGTAAACTGTCTCGAATGACTTTCTGGTTTGTCAAAGAAAAGAAAAACTTTACTTCTTCTTTTCAGTTACGTTTTAGCGCTGAAAATTTATCATTCGCTTGTGAAAAAGTAGGATGTTATTATTTTTACTTTTTCTTTGTCAATACTTGAATTAATATAAAAAATATATTTTATTTTCTCATCAGTTGTATTTAATGTTTTTAAAAATCTATCTTAGAAGAATACGTGTGTTTTTATCCGTAATATATCACGTAGCAAACAAAGTTTTAAAAACGTTGAAAATATAGATATATCAGTTTAACTTATTTTCTGAAACATTTAATAATGTTTTGTTTTACTAGTGAAAGCAATGCACATTAGTATTTTTTATAATTATTTTAGTATATTTTTAATAGTTATAGAAGGCTGAAGATAACGTAACTATAGATTCGGAACAAAACTTTATGGTTTATTTTTTTTTCATTTAGCGAATATATAAAGAATGGCGTTATAAGTCTTTATAAGTCTGCCGCAGGAAAAGAAATTTATTTATCTATACGATAACAGTTGTAATTCGAAGAAAATCTTTCAAAGTTGTATTTTGTTTATTTCCTTTATAATATGTCATCTAGTACATATTAAAATTGGACCCAAATTTAAAAAAGTGTAATTGCAACATCGAAAGTTTATTGCACGTTTAATTTAGCATGCTAAAAACGTAGAAATACATTTTTATAGTGTCTAGTTAGTGATTTGGACCAATCAATGTTAAAAAGAAATAACGGTTATTAAGTTCCCATCAAAATTAAACACAATGAGATTCTAAAGTTTCAAAACAAATCCAATTCTTACTGTTTGCATCTAAAGTAAATTTTCAAAAAATCACACGATCTCTTTTTAAATCCCATTTCTCTTCGATTTACCCTTATTAATATATTTTTTTTACATAATTTCCATATTTGTTTAAACATTTGTCATAACGTTCTACAAGCTTTTGTATCCCTAAGTCATAAACATCTGCGGCCTGCGAGGATAACCAATTTTGTGCAAAGTTGTTCTACCCACATTCAGAAATTCCAATGCTAAAGTTGAAATTATGAATCGACGGTCTTCACGAATCTTTTCGTCCACGGCATTGACCAAATTTTCTGTGATCACTGATGGTCGGCCTGGTGGCGATTCATCATGTATATTTTCCCGTCCGTCCTTGAAAGCCCTCACCCACTTTATGCACTTTGCTGTCACTCATCGCATTGGGGTCATATACTTCACTTATCTGTCAATGAATTTCCTCTACTAAAACGTTCCTTGCTATCAAAAACCGAATCACTGACCGTATTTCACAGTCCGCAGGCTGATCAATTGTTTTAATTATTTTGAACTGACATTGTAAACAGCACACTGCAACAATATCAATGCCAATCAAGTCATTTGACGAGCAAGGTATGCCTAGAGCTCCTATACTACAAGCTGAATCATTCCGCCATATAATAAACCACCAGACCAAACACCAAGCTAAAACCGGTTAGCTTACCGTAGTATTGGACGGCGAGAGACAGTGACAGGGACGGCAAACACCTGCTCCGGCGGTTTCCTAACGCTGAACTGGGTTACAATATGGCGGTATTATTTTGGGAAACAAGATGGATGTGCGTCAGCTCCCCCTTATAGGAAGGACTCTTAGGTCCAGGAGTCGGTTCGCATGCGTGTTTCAATGTTCGAGCGATATTCGACTAGCTACGGTGATTTGGACCTTAGTTTCGAATAACCCTTGTATTACACATTACAAATTCAACATCGAAAAACCGAAGAAATAATTTTTTTTAGTGATTAGTTGAGGAGATGAAAAATACTGAAAGGTCAACTAATTAATGTTAAAGAGAAGCGTCAGTTATTAAGCTACTCTATATGCAATGAGACTTTAAAGTTTTGAAACAAATCCAATTATTAATTTCTGTGTCCAAAGTAAATCTGTAAGTAATCATATGATCACTGTTTATTTCCCTTTTCTGTGCGATTTTCTCTTGCTGATTTCTCTCATTAATAGAAAATAAAAATATAAAAACAGTGGAGCGGCAATTGGTTTAGAATTAAACTATTTAACTAGCAGTTGGTTGGAAATGTGTACGAATTAAACTGTCTTGAATGACTTTCTGGTTTGTCAAATTAAACAAAAAACCTTTACTTATTCTTTTCGGGTGTACTGTCGCGCTGAAAAAGTTACCAAGATGAATATTGTTACTCTACTTCTTTTCCTTTTTACTTTTTGTCAATAATGAATATTAAAGTTATATTTTATTTCCCCATCATTTACATTTCATGTTTTTCAATGTCTTCCATACACTGTAAATAAAGACAGTTGTTTGTTAATCTAAGGAAAATGTAATATGATGACGAACGAAAATATACAATAACCTTTTCCGAGTTGTCCACGATTTCGAAAAGCGTTCTGTATCTTTAGAAACTTCAGAAACCAATATATTTTCGAGATTTAAAGAAGCATATAGTAGCATATATATATATATATATATATATATTTGTACTGCCACTGATTGTCGGAAATGTTTCCGAGTAGTTTTTATAGTGTACTAATCAGTCTTTTCAATCCGGAATATCAGTTATTAGGATGCTATCAATTTTCAAATAAACATATTCATGTTCAAGAAACATGTTTTACACCACACAAACATGATAAATTAAAAGTCTTAACATTAACTTTAAAATTAATATTATTTTGTTACTTCTGCATGTATAACTTTAATTACACAGCTGAAATTGTGTAAATGAGAAGAAATTACATCCTTAAAACCAACAATTTTCTGGTTTGTAATACGGATTAATATATTATAACAACGCTTCGGAAACGTTTACGAAAATCAGCAGCAGCAGAAACAAATTCGTTTCCATAAATGATTCTGTAAATCTCAAAATTATAGTGGTTTCTGAGGTTTCAAATGATAAAAAATATCTTTTCAAAATCACGGGTAACTCTGAAGAGGATATTGTATATTTTCATTCGTGCTTATATATTTTTTGCAGAGTAATTAACATATGTCTTTTTTTACAGTCTAGGCGTAAAAGCGTATTTTTTTCGAATAGTATAATCAAATATTATAGATAAAATTTTGTTGAAAGCTCTTTGAACTGTTAAATAAAACTATTATATATATGATAAATCATTTATGGCAAATTATTCTGAAATTATGTAACAAAATAAAATTGAAGTTGCCCTAAACATTGAATTTCTAAGAAGAGAAAAGGGATTTTATTAAGATGGAAATTATTTAGTTTCAATTCTAAATGCTTTCGTTTCTTGTTTTTAGAAAAAAATACTCAGTGTGTTTTAGAATTTAAAAAATAACATTATGGTGTGAGCTTGCATTAGAAATTTCTAAATAACTTATGCAATAAAATAAAAATAATCGAATATTATTACTTATTTCTGTAAAAATTTGTTACAAATATTTCATTAATTGCATTTTTCACATTCATTAAAATTCTTTCTTTTATGTATTTGCAGTTAAAATTTTTGTACAAATTGGAATTTTCTTTCTCAAATTCTCTCACTTCAAAGACAAAGCGCGAATATTTTTTTAGTGGCATAAATTGATTGTTTGGAGCAAAAGAGCAAATTATTCTTTAGAACAGAAAACTTTTGTGTATTTTTGTTCATAACTGTCATCTTCGGGTACGCAAATACTATTTGAATTTCTAAAACAAGGAATAGAGCTATATTAAGATTGAAATCATTTCATTTAATTAAATAAGTTACCTTTTCTTGCTTTTCAAGAAAATGTTTCCTGTGTTTTTAGAAATTATTAAAAAAAAAAACATTACGGTCTATTTTTTAGTTAAAGATTCTATTTTTTTTCTATTAATAGCAATTAAATACAGGAAAGGGAAACTCTTATCTCTGCGATGAAACACTTATGATAAAATAATTATTACTTATATAACAAAATAAAAAAATTATTTCGGAAATTAATATATATTTCAGTATCTGTGTTACAAAATAATAGTGTCATATTAATTGCTCATAACTTATATATCAAAATAAAAAATTCATTTCGATGATAATTACACTAGTTTACAAAAAAAAAAAAAAAAAAAAAAAATTTCACGAAATGAAACATATATTTCTTATGTAGGCTATGAACGGTAGTTAAAAAAAGTATTTTTTTTTATTTTTTACGTCACAATTCTGAGATATGAAGGTCTTTGTTTTTTATCTACCCGCAATTGTTTAAATACGTTTATCGTTTTATTTTGTAAACAACTGTGTGATTCAAAAGTCTTATTTTTATATAAAAATACCATCTAGAGTGTGTTAACTACATCCAAACCGATTTTGTTATGTTTGTGGCAAAATTGTTCAGTTAAATCGTGGTTTCCCTATAACAAAACCATTGCAAGAAGCCTTTTTACATTATTTTGGCTTTCCGGTGACAAATCAAGATAAAAATTGGGTTCCTCATGTGAATTGCACTAATTGTAGATTGGTCCTCAGCTCCTGGTATGCAGGTAAAAATAGATCACTGAAATTTGGTAAACCAATGATATTGAGAGAGCCAACTAACCACATAACCGATTGTTACTTTTGTTTAACAAAACTTTTGGTTTTAACTCAAAAAAATAAAGATAGCATAAAATATGCAGACGTTCCATCAGTGACTAAGCCGGTCCTTCATTCAGAGGATTTACCAGTTCCCACACCACCTGGCAGAAGTGACCAAACTCACACAGATACATCAAATAGTATTACAATGCACGAGCATAGTGACAGTGAACAATCAAGCTCAGACAACTTTGTCGATGATGACAGTCCACATTTAATAACTCAGTCTGAAAGCAACAATCTTATAAGCGATTAGCAGTTGTCTAAGCCAAAAGCGGAATTACTTGGCTCCAGGCTGCAACAGTGGAAATTGCTTGCTGCTAGTACAAAAGTTAATATTTATAAAGATATTGTTGAATATTTATTGCAAAATTACGAGCGTATGGGTGTAAATATGTCACTAAAAATTCATTTTTTGCATTCCCATTTAGATTTTTTTTCCGAGAAAATCATGGTGGTATGAGTGATGAACATGGTGAGCGATTTTACCAAGATTTAAAATCATTTCAGCAAAATTATCAAGGTTTTTGGGACCAAAATGTGCTACATGACTATTGTTCGTCTGTTGTGAGAGATACAGATGTAAATATTTATAAAAAAAAGTGCAAAAATTACCCATTTTTAACTGTCTATTGTTTATTTAGATGTAGTTTTTTGTAAAAATTTTCTTAATAAATATTTCAAAAAACTGACGTGCTGGATTTTTAATTTTTTTTTTTTTTTACCTAGGATGTACTGCTTTATGTATTTGCAGTTAAAAGTTTGAACAATGTGCAAATCACTTTTTTTACTTCCTTCTTTTAAACACTTCAATGAAAGGGTGATTTTCTTACTTCTGTGATAAAATTAAACGTTTGATGCAAAAGAGCAAATTTTTCTTCGAAACTGAACATTTTTGTTCCTGATTATAATCTTTGAGAACGCAAATAGTAATTGAATTTCTGGAACAAGGAATAGAGTATAATAAATTGAAAATTTAAAAATTATCTTTGCTTGTTCTTCAAAAATATATTTTTTGCGTTTTCCGAATTGAAAGCAAAAGCATGTTAACGCCTAAATGTTATTGATTTTTCTTATGTGTAAAAATCGAAATTTTTAAACGAATAACATATTTAATACTAGAATAGAAACTCTTATGGGTGAGATAAAATAATTGCGATAAATTACTCAGAAAATATAAGTACATTATTATAGATTTCAAGAAATATTGAAATTCTAGATAACTATATGCATTTTTACATTTAGTAAAGTTATTTATATAGTGTGTTTGCTCTTAAAAATTTTAACTGTTTGGAAGTTCCTTCTTAAGTTCACCGCATATGAAAATTGAAACTACATGTTTTCCTTTTCTGGTACTCAAATTAAATAATTAGAGTAAAAGAAAAAAAAATCTTGAAAACACAATATACACTATATGGCCATTAATGACCGGAAACTTTCAATTTTAGACATTTTGTCGAATATTTAAAAATATACTTGTCAGATTCTTCTGGAATTTTAGGATCCAAAAGGACAGGTTTGACTTCATATTTATCATTGTTGATTTGATAAGGAGGACAAACAGGGGACCAAAAAAAATTAAAGAATAAAAATAATACTTGGGATCACACTGTAAAATAAAATGCACCAAATGATCTATCGCTACAGAATATACATAGGCAGATATTGTACAATATGTGCATCCATTTGTGTAAGAATAGCATGTATAGTAATAGAAATATAGCGATTTTTTTTAAAAATTAAAAAAATTCTTCCACGTTTTTTGCTTATAACATACAGGGTTTTTAACCAAATTTAACGCCAGTTTCAGAAAAATTGACAAAATGTAGTAGAAACAACATAGTGCAATTGGAATATAAGCAATTGGAATATATTAAATATTTATGTGGGAATATAGTGCAATTGGAATATATTAAATATTTAAGGAAATATGGGCAGTTGTATAAAATAATTTTTATCTGCGCATGCGCGAACGATAACAAGGAACTTTTTGCATAATTTAATAATCAACTCTATGGAGCAACTTATTAAAAAAAATCAGTCAAATATCGTAAAAATTCAAAGAGATACCGACGTTAGAGTGAGCTGTTTTTCAGTTTCTCACTAAAACTCCATGAATGATAATGGATTTTCCACAAATTGTCATTTTTTATTTTATACTACTTTCCAATTTTTAATGATACTTTAGTTCTCTTTGAAAACTACCCTAACGAGCTTATTCGAACAAAAAAAGAATTATCAAAATCAAAGGATCCATTCCAAAAGTATTATAACTAGGTGCAATAAAGTTTTGCAAGGCGAACTAAAGTAGCAATAAAAAATGAAATATAGTATAAAAATTAAACATGACAATTTTGGACAATCCCTTATCATTTAGAGAGTTTTAGTGAGAAACTAAAAAACAGCTAACTCTAACGCCGATATCTCTCTGAATTTTTACGATATTTGACTGATTTTTTTTAGTAAGTTGCTCCATAGAGTTGACTATTAAATTATGCAAAAAGTTCCTTTTTATCGTTCGCGCATGCGCAGATAAAATATATTTTATACAACTGCCCATATTTCCTTAAATATTTAATATATTTACATTTCAATTGCACTATATTGTTTCTACTATATTTTGTCAATTTTTCTGAAACTGGCGTTAAATTTGGTTAAAACCCTGTATGTTATAAGCAAAAAACATGCAAGGATTTTTTAAATTTTTTTAAAAAATCGCTATATCTCTATTACTATACATGCTATTTTTACACAAATGAATACACATATTGTACAATGTCTGCCTATGTATATTCTGTAGCGATAGATCATTTCGTGCATTTTATTTTACAGGGTGATCCCAAGTATTATTTTTTTTTCTTTATTTTTTTGGCCCCTTAATTATTCTCCTTATCAAATCGACGTTGATAAATATGAAGTCAAACCTGTTCTTTTTAATTCTGGAATTCCAGAAGAATCTGACAAGTACATTTTTAACTATTCCACAAAATGTCTAAAATTGAATGTTGCCGGTGATTAATGGCCATATAGCGTATTTGTTTATTACTTTTTATGAATATACTCTTTATTTACATAATTATGATTGAGTTTCATCAACGAGGAAAGGTATTTTATTAAGACTGAATTATTTTCACTTAAATTCTAAACGTTTCTAGTTCTGGTTTCTAAAAAATGTTCAAAGTGTTTTTAGAATTGATAAAATAACCTTAAGGGCTAAGCTTTCACTAGACATTTTCAATGAAATAAAAAATGTTTCCAATTACTAGATATATGTGTACAAATTTGCCACTGACAATTAATTAATTTGTATTTTAACATTTAAAAAAGTTTTTTTTTTTTTTTTTTTTTTTTTGGTATTGGTAGTTAAAATTTTGAGCAATTTGGACGGTGTTTTAATTACTTGTTCTCCGAAACATTTCAAAGACAAGGCAAAAAGTTTTGATTTTTCTCTGATAAAAATAAATTGTTGGAGCAAAAGAGTAATTGTTTCTTGTATTTTGTGCATTTTTGTTCATGACTTTCATCTCTGTGTACTCAAATACCATTTATGAAATTCAAAAACAGGGAAAACTGTTCTATTGAGATAATGAAATAGTTTTGCTTTAATTCTAAATGTATATATTTTTTATTCTTTATTGAAAATAGTCCTCGTGTTTTTCGATTTGGAGAAATAAACCTACCGGATTTTTTTTTTTTTTTTAATCATTGATTATTGTGCAATTCTGTAAAATTTTAAATTAGAGACGATTAATTCATTTGCATTTAAATTATGTTACACGTTGTAAAAACATATTCGACAATTTTTACATATTTCTGTAAAAATTTGTCAGAGACATTTAATTTATTTGCATTTTGACATTTTTATTTGAATAATTTTTTTTTCCGTTTGTATTTTCATCTGAATTTTTGAACAATTTAATAGTTCCTTTCTTAAATTATGTCTCTGAAACACGTCAAAGGGGAAGCAATTTTCTCTTCTTATTCTGCAGAAAAACTAAATGTTTGGAACAAAAGAGCGAGTTGTTGTTGAAAACTGAACATGCGTGGGCATTTTTGTACATGACTTTGATATTTGTGAACGCAAATACTAATTGAATTAATAGAACTAGTAAAAGGGTTTCATTAAAACTGAAAACATTTCTCTTGCATTATAAACTTTCTTTTCTGTTTTTAAGAAAATTCTCAATGCGTTTTAAAAGCGAAAAAATAACATTATGGTCTGAGCATTCATTAAACTTTTTTAATGAAATAAAAAATGCCAATGATTACTACATATCTCTGTAAAATTTGTAGATACATTTAATTACTTTGCATTTTAACGTTTAAAAAAGTCTTTTCTATGTATTTGAAACTAAAACTCTGACCAGTTCGAAAGTCTCTTTCTTAAGTTCCCTCTATGAAACTCTTCAAAGAGGAAGAGAAAAGTTATGATTTGTCTGTGATAGAAATATATGTTTGTAGAAAAAAAGAAACTTTTTCATGAAAACTGAACATTTGTGTGCATTTGTATTCATGTCTTTTAAATTTGTCTACACAAAAGTTAATTACATTTTTTAAACACGGAAAAGTGTTTTGTTATAACTGTAACAGTTTTGCTTAAATTATAAATGTTGATTCCTGAAATTTTAGATTTGTATGCATAGTATTATAGTCTAAGTTTTATTGTAATTTTTTAGCTCACAGGCTATCGCCCGTTGGTTCTGTATGTGCGTATGCATGTATGTATGTACGTATGTACGTATGTACGTAACGCGATAATTCTTGATAAAAATAACCGTTTTGCTTCAAATTTTGTTTATAGGTCCATTGTGATCAGGCGCTACCCTGATTAGTTTTTTTCTTTATTTTTTTGGGGGGGAGGGTTCATTGGTTAAGTATAAAGGGGAAGATGCGGGCTAATCCCTCCTTAATTTAGACAAATGTGTTTTTCATGCAGAATTATCCGATTTGCTTCAAATTTTCCATATAGGTTCATTGTTATAAGACGATTTTCTGATTAGTTTTGAGGGTTCATTGGTTAAGTATAAAGGGGGGTAACTGGGAGGCTAATCCTTCCCCCTTAATTTAGATAATTGGGTTTTTCATGCAGAATTATCCGATTTGCTTCAAATTTTGTATGTATGTTCATTGTAATAAGACGATTCCCTGATTAGTTTTGGTGGTTCATTGGTTAAATATAAGGGGGAGAACGGAGGGATGATCCCCCCTTTAATATATTTTCGATTTCTTTATTTTAAAGGGGCTTATGTCCAATTCTTTGAAACAAGAGTATAATATACAATTAGTGTAAATAGCCTGTGAGCTCACGTTTAACTGGGCAGTTTTCTTTATATTATAAATTCTGTAACAAATAAAACAAGTTCGTTGATTATTATGTAATTCTGCAACAAATTAAATCGGAGACAATTAATTCATTTGCAGCTTAATTATGTATCTAAATAATACATAATTTCGTCGATTATTACATATTTCTGTTAAAAAAAATACATATTAACATATTAAAATAATGTATTTTATATTATATATATAAAAGGTATTAAATATTTAATTTTAATTTTATTATCGACAATTATTACATATTTCTGTTTAAAAAAAAAAAAAATCTAAATTACGTCTCTAAACCATGTCAAAGAGGAAGGTAATTTTGTTTTATTTTTCTGTGAAAAAAACTGTTTGGAGCAAAAAAAACGAGTTTTTCTTGAAGCTCCACATTTGAGTGCATTTTTCTTTAAGACCTTCATTTTTATGCACGTAAATACTAATTGAATTTCTGGAACAAGGAAAAGTGTTTTACTAAAAGTCAAATCCTCTCGCTTAAATTTTGAAAGTTACATTTTCTTGATTTTTTTTTTAAGAAAATGTTCCCTTTCTTTTTAGAAATAAAATAAAACATATTATGATCTGAACTTTTGCTGTTGTTTTTATTTTGATTATTCTAAGCTTGTTAAATTAATAGCAATTAAATAATGGGTTGGGTTGGGTTGATTATTGACGGCCAATTATCGACACTAGGGATATAGGCCCGGGGGGAGTGCCCTTCGTGGGGGTCTTTCTAAGGGAACCTAATCCGTATTTACGCATGGAGAAAATCCACGGCTCGAAAGAAAACCACGAAAACTCCGAGCGATTAGGCCGACGGGCGCGATTGGGATCGAACCCAGCACCTCCCGTCTACCAGCTTCGAGAGCACAACCTCTCAGCCACTGGTGGGGCCAATTAAATAATGGAAAAAAGAAAACTCTTATAATTTTTGCGTAATTTGTGACAAATTATAAATAAATTATGAACAAAATACAAATAGTTAATACAAATTATAAACTTACATTATAAAGTGAAATTTCAATAAAACTATTTTCAATTATTGTTTATTTATGTAAATATTTAAATCGGAGATAGCTAATTTAATTGTATTGTTACATTTATTAAAGTTCATTCTTTTCTGTTATGTGTTTGCAATTAAAATTTGGAGCAATTAGAAAGTACCTTTCCTAACCTACTACTCTGAAAAACTTCAAAGACACCACATGTTTTCTGTTTTCTGGGAAAACTAAATGTTTGGGTAAAAGAATCAATTATTATTGAAAACTAAATTTTATCATGTATTTTTGTTCATGATTTTCATATTTATGAAGTCTTGACAAGTGTAATTGAATTTCTGGAAGAAGAAATGTTTAGCCCCTGCCTAGAAGAAGTGTTTTAGTAAGACTGAAATCCTTTCGCTTAAAATAAAAAAAAAAAAATTTCTTGATTTTTAAGGAAGCATTCGATGTGTTTTGGAATTGGAGAAATAACATTATATTCTAAGTATTTTAATTTTTTAAATATATTTTGTGATAAATAAGAACAAATTCTCTGTTATTATGTAATTCTGTAAAAATTTATATGAGAGACAATTGTTTCATTCCCATTCAAATTATGTAGCAAAATAATCCCAACCATTATTGCATATTTCTGTAAAAAGCTGTCAGAGAAAACTAATTAAAATATTTTTACCTTTATTAAAGTCCTTTTTATTTATTTGGGGTTAAAATTTAACAAATTTGGAAATTACTTTCTTAATGTCCATTTCTGAAACAGTTTAAAGAGAGAGCAATTTTTTTTAGGAAAAACTTAACTGTTTGCAGCAATAAACCAGTTTTTTCTTGAAAACTAAATAATTTGTATTTTTTATGGTTATCATATTTATGTACATTGAATTTCGAATAAAAATGTTTTATCAAGGCTACAATCATTTCGCTTAAATTCTACATGATTCTTTTTTTCTTTGTTTTCTTTTTTTTTTTTCATTTAAAGAAAATGTTTCCGAAGATCATTATGGTAATATATCATTATGGATTATCATTATGGTATAATAGATTATTGTAAATTTTTAAATAACTTGTTCAAGAAAATAAAGTAAAATTCATTATTATGTAATTCTGTGAAACATTGCAGTGAAAATCATTCAGTCCATTTACACTTAAGTTATGTAGCAAAATAAATAATTATTTCAACGATTATTATATAGTTCTGTCAGGGATCATTTATTTGAATTTTTAAATTTATTTAAGTTCTTTTTATTTTGTATTCGCAGTTAAAAATTTAAACAGTATGGAATTTCTTAATTTGCCCCTCTGAAACACTTTAAAGTGGGAGTAAATGATTTGCCCTTTCCTTACTGCAATTAAATGTTTACAGCAAAATATAAATGCTTCATAAAAAACTTGTTTTGTATTTTTTTAAATAATTATCATCTTTGTGTACGCAACCACTAATTTAATTCCTATAATAAAGATAAATGTTTTGTTTCGTCCTTTCAATTAAATTAAAAAAGTTTCCTTTTCTTGTTTTTTAATAAAATTAGAAATTTAACATTTTGGTCTTTGCTTTTATAAGAGATTTTATTTAAGCTCTTTTTTACAGTGTATTTGCAGTTAAAATTTTAAACAGTTGGGAATTTCTTAATTTGCCCTCCTGAAACACTTTAAAGTGGGAGTAAATGATTTGCCCTTTCTTTACTTCAATTAAATGCTCAGAGCAAAATATAAATGCTTGAAAAAAACTTGTTTAATATTTTTTTTAATAATTATCATCTTCGTGTACGCAAACACTAATTTAATTTCTAGAATAAAGAGAAAAGTTTTGTTTCGTCCTTTCAATTAAATTGAAAAAGTTTCTGTTTCTTGTTATTTTTTTAAGAAAATTGGAAATTTTACATTTTGGTCTTTGCTTTTATAAGCGATTTTCCAAGATTTTATGATTCTAAACCTGACGTATTAAGTATACTTAATTCAACTCTCTAGAATTACAAGAATGTTAACCAATTTTCATCATGAAAAACCTTCATTTAAATTTCTTCCCTGCCAACCTTCAGTTTGTTTTTTAAAGTCAAATAAATATAATTTGAACTTAAATTTTTTTTAATGAAATCTTTCTATGTAGCTATTAATTAACTTCTTTTATTTACTTAAATTTCTGCTTTTATTTGGCTTAAAGAACTGGAAGGTTTGCAGCTATGAATTTATCTATCAAATACATGTGCTACAATTACCTTTATGCAAAAATATAATGCAGAAACATATTTTCGGTTTCTTTTATCAACTAGAAATTTTTTTCATGGTGACAAAGTTTAGTAGTATTTTTGCATTTGCAACCGCTTGTATAATGCGCAATGTCTCAAAGAAGTATACCTCTTAAAAAAACATTTTTATCACAATAGTAACTTTAACAATCTTTAGAAAAAATTATTTTCAACTGAAAGAAGTTTAGTTTTTTACAACAGCTGCAGATTTTTTTCTTTGTAATAACTTTTTTCTGTTAAATGTTTTATAATTACTTTTACACTGTTGAAATGTTTGAACATAAACCATTTTAACATAGATTTAGAGACATTAAAATAATCTTGAAATATATGAAGTCAAAAATAAACCGTACTAAAAAAATGATGGTTTTCTGTTCAAATTTTCCTTTACATTTTCTCGTATTTGTCAATCTTTCAACAGAAACTTTTAAAGTAATCAGATGCTTGTATTTTTATATTTGGGGATTTATATAACTCCGAATGTTCTCTTTCAAAAAGATTTCTTTTCAATGTATTACATAATAAATTTTCGAATTCTACTTTCAACATACGTCACTTACAGATTCAGAGACATTAAGCATTTTTTATTTTAATGATTTATAATTTGTTTTACACACTTTCTCGAGCTATTCATACGGTAAGCATAAAAAACGTCGCAAAATAAGCGTAAAGAAATAAATAGTTTGAAACAAAACATGCACCCTAACATATGCAATCTTAAATAAACCATATGAATAAGTTATGATTTTTCTTCAACTTTCATTAATGTTCTCTGGCATATTTTAACCCAATCTTTCAATAGAAACTTTTGAAGTAATCACATACCTTTATTTATATTTTTGTTGATTTATATAGCTCCGAATGTTCTCTTTTAAAGGATTTCTTTCTAATGTATTACACAAAACAATTTGACTTGATTGTTTGAAAATGACACTTTACTTACTCGATATGTCACTTAAAGATGCAGAGACATTAAGCAGTTTTTATTTTAATGATTTATAATTTGTTTCACACACTTTTCCGAGCTATTCATACGGAAAGCATAAAAAACGTCGCAACATAAGCCAAAAGAAAAAAATATTTTGAAACAAAACACGTACCCTAACTTCTGCAATCTCAAATAAACCATACGAATAAGTTATGATTTTTCTTCAAACATTCCTTAATGTTCTCTGGCATACTTTAACCCAATCTTTCAATAGAAACTTTTGAAGTAATCACATACCTTTATTTATATTTTTGTTGATTTATATAGCTCCGAATGTTCTCTTTTAAAGGATTTCTTTCTAATGTATTACACAAAACAATTTGACTTGATTGTTTGAAAATGACACTTTACTTACTCGATATGTCACTTAAAGATGCAGAGACATTAAGCAGTTTTTATTTTAATGATTTATAATTTGTTTCACACACTTTTCCGAGCTATTCATACGGAAAGCATAAAAAACGTCGCAACATAAGCCAAAAGAAAAAAATATTTTGAAACAAAACACGTACCCTAACTTCTGCAATCTCAAATAAACCATACGAATAAGTTATGATTTTTCTTCAAACATTCCTTAATGTTCTCTGGCATACTTTAACCCAATCTTTCAATAGAAACTTTTGAAGTAATCACATACCTTTATTTATATTTTTGTTGATTTATATAGATCCGAATGTTCTCTTTTAAAGGATTTCTTTCTAATGTATTACACAAAACAATTTGACTTGATTGTTTGAAAATGACACTTTACTTACTCGATATGTCACTTAAAGATTCAGAGACATTAAGCAGTTTTTATTTTAATGATTTATAATTTGTTTCACACACTTTTCCGAGCTATTCATACGGAAAGCATAAAAAACGTCGCAACATAAGCCAAAAGAAAAAAATATTTTGAAACAAAACACGTACCCTAACTTCTGCAATCTCAAATAAACCATACGAATAAGTTATGATTTTTCTTCAAACATTCCTTAATGTTCTCTGGCATACTTTAACCCAATCTTTCAATAGAAACTTTTGAAGTAATCACATACCTTTATTTATATTTTTGTTGATTTATATAGATCCGAATGTTCTCTTTTAAAGGATTTCTTTCTAATGCATTACACAAAACAATTCGACTTGATTGTTTGGAAAATGACACTCCACATGTCACTTACAGATTCAGTATCAAGCGTCTTTTTAAAAAGCTTTCTGGTTTAATGGTTTATAATTATTTTTGCACATTTTATCGAACTTTTCATATGATGAACATAAAATAAAAGAATTGTAAAATGAATCTAAAGGAAAATTTTAAAACAAAAGACAATATGCGGACGCAATATCAAATAAACCATACGAATAAGTTATCATTTTTCTTCAAACTTTCCTTAATGTTCTCTGGTATATTTTAACCCAATCTTTCAATAGAAACTTTTGAAGCAATCACATACCTTTATTTATATTTTTGTTGATTTGTGTATCTCTGAATGTTCTCTTTTAAAGAGATTTCTTTCTAATGTATTACACAACACAATTCGACTTGATTGTTTGGACAATGACGCTTTACTTACTTCACATGTCACTTACAGATTCGGGATCAAACATCTTTTTAAAAAGTTTCTGGTTTAATGGTTTATAATTATTTTTGCACATTTTATCGAACTTTTCATATGATGAGCATAAAATAAAAGAATTGTAAAATGAATCTAAAGGAAAACCTTAAAACAAAAGAGAATATGCGCACGCAATCTGGCATAAGTCATACGAATAACTTTTTCTTCAAATTTTGTTCCATGTTCCATCTTTCAACAGAAACATTTGAAGTAATCAGATACCTTTATTTATATTTTTCTTGATTTATATAGCTCCGAATGTTCTCTTTCAAAACGGTTTCTTTCTAATGTATTACACAATAAATCCTCGATTTGAAATTGTTCGGAAAATGCCACTTTACTTTTTCCATATGTCACTTACAGATTCAGGGACATTTAAATGGATTTTAAAGCAGTTTTTACTAAAATGGGGTTTTGGAATGTTTATATCAATTTCATTTAAAAACTGCAGCACATATATGTTTTGTCAGAGCAAATTCAGACTCTGCGTAGACAATTTCATGGAAAATATTTATTTTTAATATTGTTTAACTAATTTAAAATTTTGAAACTTCACTCAACGTTAGAAAAAATTAAACAATATTTTTTAAATACTTTTACTCTTTTAAAAGTAAAGTGTAGAATAAAAATGGTTTGTTTTATTGAATCATGAAAGTTTTTATATTAAAAATATTTTATTATACATTACATTAGATATTTATCGGTACGATGTATTTTATTAGAGTGAATTCAGACTTTTCGTAAAAAAAAAAAAAACATTACAGAGAATATTTGTTTTTAATATTGTTTAACAAATTTGAATTTTTTTAAACCTCAATAAAAATTAGAAAAATTAAGCAATTCTTTTTAAATATAGTTAAATAAGTAAAAATTTTAACTGTTGCATAAACATATTGCTTTACTGAATTCTAAAAGTGTTTTCATACATAAAAAAATTAGTAGACACTATAGATATTTACAACTAAGGGAACATGGTTGTTACATACGTGAAATTTCTAATTAAAGTTATACCTCTAAATATTTTCTTTAAATTTTAAAGAAATGATATGAAACTGTATACCAAAAAGTATGTAAATTTTTAATATAGCTTATCAAATTTCATACTTTGAAATTTCAATCCAAATTGGAAATTTTGAGAAATATTTTTGAAGTATTTTTTACTAAATAAAAAGCAAACATGAAAATTTTTGTTTTATTGAATTATGAAACATTTGTCATATATAAAAGTTTTAGTAGATACTATGAATCTTTTTCATTAAGTAAATATAATATTTGTAAAGATAAAGGAAGTCCTGATTTAAATTATCGTGTAAATATTTTACTTGAATTTTAATGAAATTTTAGGACAGCGCTTTCATGTCAAAAATGCACATTAACTAAAGATTTTCCTTTTTATGTAAATGCGTATTTAAATAAAATAAAAAATTGTAATTCAAACTGCATGCAGTAGGGAGAGAACGAAACAATTGAACCAATCTTTATAAAAATTAATAGTTTTTAAAATTATGTTTAATATAGCGAAAAGGGATTTTTATGTAAAGAAAGTATGGTGACTTCGCTCCAAAATATAAACTTCATGTTTTTTTTTTCTAAATTACTAAACACAAGTACTGCACTTTTTAAATTTTGAAAATGGCTCAAATGTCCCTCGTGTGTGGAAGATTTGAACGAGTTGACGAGGAGATATGACCATACCAAAGAAAGTCAGCAAACAGTAAAAGCAATAATAAAATTTAAGTATCAAATGCCTTTTAGAAGTCTTTCATTGTAGCACATTCCTTTGTTTTATATTAGAAATGTATTTTTTGTCTGAAAGCAAAAAATTATATATATATTTTTTCAAAATTGTCTATAACATGTGTATACAGTTTTGAACCATTTTTAAAATCTCCCTCCAGAACATGATTCATATCTCTCACCTGGCAGAACTTTGCAATTTTTTTTTACTAAAATAAAAAGTAAAATAAATATTTGTAAGAAAGAAATAGTTTGAAAATAACTAAAAGATTACATTATACACATATTTCATAATTTAAATAAATGACGAGCAAATAGCAAAAAAATAAAAAGGTTTTCTTTGAGACCTCAAAACATGTTTCAGTCGATTTAAATTAAACGTGACTCCCGAACGCAATTTTGCCACGTAGGTCATCTTTTGTTTCTGTAATGGACATGATGAATTAATCATCATCCAAGTAGCACGAAATCTGAAAAGAATATTTGTGGTGGTTCATGTATCCTTCCTGGTCAAATGTCCCGGACTCTCCCTACATATATTTTACTGAAATGATGCGCAATCGTCAAATATTAACTTTAACCTTTTTTTTTTTTTTTTTTTTTTTTTTACTTTCCTAAAACAAAATCATCAAATAGAAAACGGAGACTAATTTTATTGTTTTCAACAAATGATGCAAATATTGTACGGATTCATCATTATTTTGAATATAAGGATGGCAAATAAAATGTCACTTTAAACCTTTAAAATGCTGTTTTCATAATTATTGAAACACATTTCTAAATTTTGTTTTAATGACTATTTTCGTGTCTCTTTAGTGATTAAGTATTCACTCTTTTATGACTTTCATATGAAATTAATCAATACCAGTCATTTTAAAAATATTTTAAGCTGTGTATTTTGTCAGTTAATATTCAAAATTATTTTGCATGTATGTTTAGTCTAATATTCCATCTTCTACATTACACTTTTTCGAAAAAAAGAATTTACTTATCTTCATCGGGATTTACACAGCTTAAAATTTAAAACACCAGACGGAGTAAAAATTATCTACGCATTCCATTAAGAACTTATAAATTGAACAAATATCACACAGCATTTAAACTGCTATTCATTATTACTGAAAAACATTTCTAAAAATTGTTTTAATGACTGTTTGTGTCTGTCTTTAGCAATTAATTATTCATTTTTTAATGCATTTCATATAAAAATAATAAACACTAATCATTTTTGATAATGTCTTAAGCAGTTTCTTTTGTCGATTTGTATTAAAAATGCTTTAATATGCATAGTTAATATAAAATTCGATCTTCTATTTTACATTTCTTCTAAAAGAATACAACCTCGTTTTATATACATGACACAAAATTCATAACACTAAATGGAGGAAAATATTGCACGAATTCGTTATTATTAAGAATTTATGATTAGCAAATAAATGTCACTTTATCCTTTAAAATGCTTTTTATATGATAGGTGGAAAACATTTCTAAAATTGGTTTAAGCGATTATTTGTGTCCCTTTTTAACGATTAAATAGTCATTCTTTTGTCAATTTCATAAGAAAATAATGAGCACTTATTATTTTTAACAATGTCTTAAGTTGTTTCTTTCATGAGTTTGTAATAAAATTCTTTTATATGTATAGTTTATCCAATATTGCTTCCTCTGTATCATAATCTTTCGAAAAATGTGCATCTTTATTTAATTGACACAAATTTCATATGAGATCAGATGAAGGCATACATAAAGTAAAAAGAATATTTTTAAGACAGTTGGAAAAGCTGTTGACATAATTTAGTCTTTTTAATCCAGAAAAATTTAGAAAAGTTAAATTTTCAATGTGAAATTTCAAACGTTTTCGAAATCCCAATGTTTTAAATCATTATTTATGACATTTTCCAGACATATTTATCATCAACGTCTGTGAAGAGTTTGCGTTGCTCATAGTATTGTCATCTAGGTTAGCGGTTTCCAAACATTTTGTCTTTTGCACCCTTTGCTTTTGCTTTTCGTATATGATTATTATTTCTCTCATGGGACTCACCCCCACCAAGAAAAAACGTTTCTTTACGTCAGTAATGCTCTTGGGTTATCTAAACTAATTTAACGACATTTAAAGGCTTATATTTTTTTACCTTACATTTTACAGGTTACTTTTTTTTAATGATAGCCTCAAATGACATCAAAACCGATACAAGCCGCATTAAAAATTTTTATTCACATTAGTTTCTAATAAAAGTTAACAATTATTCATTTTGATGTGAAGGGTTTTCAAATCAGATTCAATCATCATTCTTTTTTTTTCTATTCGAGAGTAGCCTATACATACGTCTGTCGTTGTGAACCTAAAACTTTGTTTTTGTGTTTACTTTGTCCTTTATATTTTGTGTTTTCCACCATTACCAATATTAATTTAGCGTGCGCCCAATTGATCCACCGTCTAGGGTACGCATAAAAATATTAACTTAGTATGACAGTTTCGAACACTTACTCATTGCCGTACCTGATTTCAAATGTAGTTTGAATAATTACTACTCTTTAGAGCCTACACTAATCACGCGCAGATACTCGCAAGCTAATGTTAAACCAATGGCAGCTATTTTTCAAACTTCTCGTTTCAATATTTTTTAATGATTTTTTTTTCGCATAGGATAGCTGAAGTTGATCTCTAATCAGGTCCCTTTTTATTTTTTATTTTTATTGCTAATTATTTTATGAGGTCACTTCAATTTTGAAACGGGCTCCAAAAGTGAAAGTACCCGCATTAGAAACAATGTAACAAAAATTAAAGAAGTGAAAAAGGACCCGGTTAGATATTGAGTACAGCTATCGTATGCAAAAAAAAAAAACATCTAAAAATATTGAAATACAAATTAGAATATTCAAAGGACGCTGCCATTATTTTAACATTAACTTGAGAGTGTCTTCGCGTGGGTAGTGTTGGCTCTTGTCTTTTCCCCCCATTTCACGATTAGCCTATTGGACTTTCACGTAAGCTTCCTCTTGTAAACCAAAACTATTTTAAGTATTTTTCACTATTATCAGTATTTTGTATCTCAGTTATTATTTTCACTCTTTAGCGGAAAATTTTAAAATCATAAGATCCTTCACTTTTGACCGACAAATTCGCAAATACCAGAAAAACTGTAAACAAAAAATGGTCTCGTACAAAGAACTTCCTGTAAATTATTCCACTTATATCAGAAATTCTGTAAAGAAAAAGTCATTTCATAAAAAGAAATCTTTTATAAATAGACAAGGTTCTTGTTATGCGACACAGAAAATCTCTGTATCTATTGAACGTGATTGCAGATTCTATTAGACGAATAGATGTTCCAAATGATAAATCCTTAAACGGTATTACCTTGTCTGTAACAAGGAGAAATTCAGTTTCATACTGAGAAAATCTTTACCAATTTGTACGTATTTCTCTGTACGAATTACAGGAGAAAACTGGTAACACTGCTTGCATCATTTTTGTTCTGTAAAATCAGCATCATTTGTTCACAGGAGTGCTTCTGTTTAGCTGTTAGACGACAGAAAACGATGTGCGTTTTGAAATTACAAGTGTACTCTGAGCAGTATTAAAGTTTGAGACATTGCAGTGACGTCTATCGCTGATATTTGGAACAAAACACGAGGAAGCGTAGTTCAGAAATTCTTGTCTCCTTTCATTATTCTCCTACAAGAATAATTTCCATAGCTCTCACTCTTTACTCATTTAAAAGTTCAATATTGTAATATTTCGTATTAGTATTTAATTCCTAATACTGCTTATTTAATCAAAACAGTCATTTTGTATTTCAAATCACTTCCAAAAACGGATATTCAGAAAGCAAATGTAGTCTTGAAAATAAATTCTTCGTTAAAATTGTTTATTAATGCCATTTGACATTTTGAAACATTAACTTGTAGTGTTTGAATAGAATTATTTCAATAAATATACTGAATACTATTTAATACTTACAGAAAATATAAATATGTTATCATTCATTTTAAAGTGTTCATTAAATAAAGATAGTTTGGTTTGTATTTTGATATCCGGAAAATGTTAATAAACTTTCCTTTTATTAAATATTTATTTTGCAACGTAATATTCAACTCGTGAACATAAAGATGATAAAATATTGAAAATTCATCCTCTTTGAATCAATAATATTTATTAAACAAAAAAGTTGGGATACATTTCTGAGTACAGCTGAAATTAAAATATCCTTTCAATAAAGTATGGTAGCGCAATTGAAACTCTTAATATATGAAATCTGGAGGAAAAGAAAATCAATAATATTTGTTATAATTTTTATTAGTTTTGATTTTATGATTTACAATATTAAACATATTTCTAAAATTGCCGGCTTTGTTACTAAAATAGTTATTGAGAAGGTGATATTTATTTCAAAAATGTCTACAATTTATGTATACAATATCAAAAATTATGTAAGAAATATCAAATCTATTCCAGGAACTGAGAAATCTAAAGTTAATAATATATTGATATGCTCAACATTCCAGTTCCCAACACGCCCTCTAAGGTGGTTCTTTTTTTTGTGCCGTAATGCTACAAAACATTCTCACAGGTCAGTTCAGTCACATTTCTTGGCTTCTTGGGTAACTAATGAAGATGTTGAAATCCAATCAACAGTTGCTTTTATAATCAGATTCATTTTATGACATTCAAAACAACCTCGTGAATTTTTGAATTGCGATAATTCGAATTTGCCTATGTTTTGTGTTTACCGAGTCTTTTTTGACATACCCTCCAGGACTGTTCACTTAAAAGGTATCCGAGTGGTGAATCGTAGCTCAGATTTTAACAAAAAAGAAACTGTTTTATTTATAATGATAACAGGAATATTGACAGTTGAGCGGGAATATTTAAATATAGACGATCAAGAAAAGCTCAAATTTACTAAAGACTGAGAGAGGGAATCCTTTCTTAAAAGACTTATTAACATTCAACTCATTTAGTTCAAACCGATATGGCCTCACAGTTCTTTCCTGCAATATTCTAATAAAATCTCTGTAACAGCCAATGTCACTATAAAATGGAAACCCGTCGATTCCAATAACTTTTTATTTGTGTATTATTATAACTTCTAATCACGCTAGCGAAAAACCTCACAGCCACAGACTTTATCTAACACAGCTAATAGAGAACTCCGCTTGAATTCAACACTTGGAGAACTTGAATACCAAGAAGGCAGGATGCGTACAAAACATTAAAGTACCTTAATAGCGAGATGTGTTCCAAATTCATCTCCTACCGCATTATATGTAGCAACTACACAGCTCCGGATACCTAATTATCATATTGCAAAAATAACCGTGACAATCAGATTCCTGGAGATTCACGCGTACTTTTCAAAACTTTAAAAAATGGCAAAATAGGTCTTATTCACGCACAAATGTTAGAAATCAGGACACCACTATTGCACGCAAAATTGCAAAACTCACTAGATCACTATACTACCCTTACAAAAGAGTATCCAGGCGTTAAAATACCCTTTTAAAAGCTGAGCACTAATATTTTTTCAAGGTTTATCTTTAGTAGATAAGTTGTAGAATCCTTTGTATGAAAATTGTCAATGAATTATTGTCCCAGTACCCGATCCATTCTGCATTGCAATAAAAACAAACGGAAAAAAAAACATTTAAAGTACATACATTTGTCTTATTTAGAGGCCAAATAACTAATAACAATTTATAAAATAAAAAATTCTCTAGTATATCCTATGTGGCGATTGAAGGATTAATCTTACCAAAGTAGCATTATTTTGTAATTCAATTCAGAATAGGTGGAAATTAACTCCCTAATGAAAACTTTATATAACTTTTTAAATCCTTAATTAATTTTCATGAAAGAAAAGGTAATTTATTCTTTACAATGATCGAATTGATACGCATTGCTGAAATTCCACATGAACACCGCCCAGTGTTGCCAATTTAATGTATATCTTCATTCAGATATGTATTAGAATTTCCTAATAGTAATATTCGCCTTATTTAATCAGTCATTAAATAAGGCGAAGATTATTATTCAGAAATTCTGGTAGATATCTAAATGAAAAACACTAAATTGGAAACAAAGGCACAATATTTTTGCACCAATTTCCGTAAATGTTTGGGAATGTTTGAGACAGACGTCAGCAGTACGTTTTCAATAACTTGACCAATTCGCTCCTCCACTTTATTATATATTTGGGTTTGTACGATAAACTTTCTCTTTCATCCACCCCATGTCGAAGAATTCTCAAGGGAACGGAATGCTAGCTGAATCCCCTCATGCAAACTTAGATGTTGCACCATAGCCATCTCTAATACCTACAATGACACATTTCAGTTATCATGTAATAAATTCAGCTAATAAATATAAAGCTAGAGGAGACATATTAAAGTTATACGGGGAGGAAGGTGAGGGGGTAAAATTTCTAGGACCGTTTTAAAATTTTATTTAAATAAAAAATAAAGAAATTAGTTTGCGGTTTAGACAGGGGCGGATTAGAGTGCGGTTTGGTCGGAAATGATTCACATAATCTAAATTTTATTTCTAATAAAAAGATTGTTCAAAACATTTTCCATGGATGACGTTATAATTTCAAATATGCAAATAAAACATCAAAAATCAGTTTAAAACCTTTTTTTGTACAATCTACTGCTATACTGCATAGTGTAGGGTGAAGCTGAGTATCGTTTGGATGTGTTTTGAGCTACAAAGGGCGCACACATTTTTAATATTGTTTCAGATTGTTCAAAAAAATTGTATGTAACTGCTTGAGTTTTCGAAGCTTTGAAGGTACAGTACCATGTATGGTCAATTGTTTCAACTATCGTTTTGTTTAAACACAATTCTCCATCATGATAAGAATATTTGTCCAAACAGAACCCTCGTATGCCAATTGCTTGGTTTTTATTGCATTTTAAAATGTGTCAAGAACTTTTGGCTCAGCCTGTCTATATATTTTTTTCATGGGAATATAACCAAATGTAATTTACATCATGAACACATAATTTATAGTTAAGTAAATACAATCTTACGAAATTGAATCTACCATTTTATTTACCCTGTATTTTCCGCAATAGTATTCTTAAATATACACTGTAAAAAAATTCCCGTATATATATAGAAATTTCTATCTTTTAACGTAACCTTTTTTTGTTTTGAGTGAATATCGTACACTTTCCTGGAATAAACGGAAAATTTATTCTTACTCCTTGAATGTTAACTCCTTGAATGTTAACTCCTTGAACAAAAATGTTCCTTCGAAGACAGACAAACGGAAATGTTTCTTATCAATTAAGAGATAACAGAAAATAGAAAGTTAAAATTTCGTAATAAATATTTTGTCCTAGAACCAAGTCGTTGGATGTGGCCAAGTGGTGTAGGGAACAGAGCATTCATCCCCTAATGATCAGTACCGAGCTTCTAATCCTCACGAGGGCAAGGCGATAAAAAACGTATGTGATCATATCCAATACAAATACTACCTGTTTCGTATTAATGTGCATTAATATATAATTATTATATATATATATATATATATATATTTAATATTGCGCTATTATTCATATTTATTTGTAAAAACAGAAAATTCCCGTCTTGAAAAACGAAAAATCTGGAGAAAGGAGGAATTCCGACACTGAAATTTGTTTAAAAAAACTGAGAATAGAAGGCAACATCGCTTCCATTTCAATTTCTGTTTTTTTTTTCAAGGAACTTTTCTTAACAGTGTAAATATTATAAATTTTCCCTACTTAAGTCCTTTAAAAATAATTAGAGGCTACTTTTAGCAGAAGTAAATAATAATCTGACATAGAAGCGATATATTGATTATTTTACACTTTATTTTACAAAGAAACCGTTTAATAAATCAAAGATACATTTTACTTAAAATTATCCGATACTTTCCTTTTCCAAACTTTTTAATTTATCGGCCTTTTTACTGGAAAAGGTGGAATAAACTGATGGAATAAAATTGCTATTTTTTCTTTGGAAAAATATTCGATAAAATAAATTTTCGGATACATTTTAAACTAAGAAAAAATTAAAAACAGTTCTATATCACACATTTTTAATTCTTTCCGAATCTTTTGAAGTATTAGATGTTCGAAAAAAAACACTATGTATTGATTGTCAGTTGAATTTCTACCAGATGACGCTCAAATAAATTTTAAGCCATCCTCCAACTTTTTCTTGGAAATCCATCGAACATACGATCAATAATTTGCAATAATACTTGCAAAAAATGCAGTTTCTATCAAAACTTGAATTTCTTTGCCGCATGTAATATTTTTAGAGAGTTTTCTCCGACAACTACACTTCAAATAAAATATCGATCTAAAATTCCACGAAGAAATATTCATCTCGGAATTCCTAACTTTAAAATAGTTTTTCTGTAGCAACGAAAATATGAAAAACACAAAGTGTGTGTGCATGCCTGAACGAATTATTATTTATAAATTTTGGGATTACTTCATACTATTACGATGCACGGATTTTATGGAATAGAATTTTTTGTTCTTTATTATTTTTCACTTCGTTCCTTCGACACGTGACTTCTATAATTTAATGATCTTCTTCATTTTTCTGAATTATCAGTACGTTGGAGATTTTATTTTGCCGGAAGATTAGAATCATATTTTAAAGAATGTATTATTTAACTCAACACTGAAAAAAGGTATTGTTGGAACAATAAAACTCGTATAACAACATATCATAAAGCGGAAAATTTTGCTGAGCAAAGCACACTAATTGGATCAACGATGTTTTTTTTGTTTTGATCATTGTCAATCAGGTAAATTTGTATATCTCATCAAAATGTTTAGTTTAAATATGGTCCAATTGAAATTTTCTTGCATCAAGCTTTCTTTGGTGAACTGTTTTTGATAAATCAGTACCGTTATTTCCGGTGTATAAGTTGAGGCTCAAATAAATATGTTTCCGACCAAAACTTTTATTTAATAAAATGCAATCTTTTTCTGCTTAGTATATATTTGACTTTATTTATTAAATATAATTTCTGGTTTGAAGTAGACTTATTTTAGCCACGGCTTATATGCCGGAAATCACGGTAATATTATGAGATTACTAAATCTGTAGCGATCTCCTCTCACTTGAAAAGTATAAAAAAACGAGTTACTAGCTTATAGTAACTCGGCTTGGCATTTTGCTTGACGCTAACGTTCTCGCCTATTGTTCTTGAAATCCTGGTCCAACTCCCACCGGCACCAATCTCCTCATTGGTGACCCGTGCAAACACGCAAAATTCCTTCAACAATAACAATCAACTCATCTCATAACCAACAGAGGGCAGCACTAAATAAATCATTCCCTGCAAGCAAAGTCTGTGAAATGCTCACAGCATAAAGCCTGTCAACTCGCACATCACATATGCGTACGACAGTGTCACTCACGAGTGCATATCGCTCGTCTGACGTCAACAAGACGTCTTCCTCACTGGGGATGGAGTGTGTAGCGATCTCATCTCACTTGAACAGAATAAAAAAAAGAGTAACTAGTTTAGAGTAACTGGCTTGGTCTTTTGCTTGACGCTAACGTTCTCGCCTACTGTTCATGAGATCCCTGGTTTGCCTCCCACCGGCGCCAATCTCCTCAAATCTTATATAATGATTTTGTTCACACACACTTCATAACTTTTGATATCTCGCTCGGACAAACAAGGATATAGTATATTTCTCTCTTACACATGCACATACACAGTTGCATGCTACTATAAAAACCTTCATTTCCATAGAAATGAATCCCCATTAGTGGGTTATCGAATAACTCGAAAGAAAAAAATGCAATGAAAAAAAAATCAGTTTCATATACATATTCGCAACACTAAATATAATAAACAAAAAATTCACCTCATTGAGCCCCACCAGTGGCTGAGAGGTTCTGCTCTCGAAGCTGGTAGACGGGAGGTGCTGGGTTCGATTCCAATCGCGCCCGTCGGCCTAATCGTTCGGAGTTTTCGTGGTTTTCTTCGAGTCGTGGATTTATCCATGCGTAAATACGGGTTAGGTTCCCTTAGAAAGACCCCCACGGAGGGCACTCCCCCCGGGCCTATATCCCAAGTGTTGATAATTGGCCGTCAATAATCAACCCAATCCAACCCACCTCATTGAATATTTGTTATAGTGAAGATAGACTGCATACAATTTAATATTATTTTTCTCTGGAAACTACCATTAAGCATATCATTCTAAAATTCCACAAAGAAATATTTATATCAGAATTACTAAATTTAAAATAGTTCTCCTCTAGTAACAAAAATATGATAAACATGAAATATGTGTGCGTGCTTGAACGAATTATTATTTTTAAATTTTGTAATTACTTCCATGATTTTATGGTACATAAATGGTCATGAAATAGAGAATTTTGTTCGCTATTAATGTGCACCTTGATTCTTTTACACGTTATTTTATAATTTAATATGCTTATTTTTTCCGTGTTATTAGTACGTTGGGGATTTGATTTTTCTTGAAGTTTACAATCCTTAATTTAAAAAAATTCATTACTTAATTCAACACTGAATTACAAGTATTTTTGATATAATAAAGTTCCTATTACACCATAAAGCAAATACTTTTGTTGGACCGGACAAATTTAAGTTAGATAAACAATATCTTGATCATTATCGATCCAATAAAATATTATATGGCCCAAGAAAATATTTTGTTTAAATATTGTTCAATATAAATTTTCTTGTATCAACAATATATTTCTCCTGTGATCACTTTTCAACAAATCGCTAATATTATGAGATTAATAAATATTATGTAATGTTCTAGATCACACACATGTTATAACATTTGATGCCTCGCTGGGCACGCAAGTGTGTAGTTTATCTCTCTCTTATACATATACATATGCATACACATACACAAACATATGAACAGTCAAACACCAGTACAAAATACATGGAATTCCATGTAACGTGAAGACCCACAAAGCAAATGTGGATTATAAAGGAACTCCGGATGTGAGCAGGGACACGAAAAAAATTTTTGTTTTAAACCAAAAATGTATCCATTGATGATTTGTTACAGCGAAAGTTCGAATGTATATAATTTAATATTATTTATCTTCAACTATTATCCTTTTAATAATATGTCCATTTAAAATTCACCAAAGAAATAGTCGTCTTGAAATTATATATATATATTTTTTAAGTAGCAACGAAAATACGAAATACTTAAATTGTTTGTGCATGCGTAAACGAAATATTATTTACAAGTTCTTCGATTATTTTTATGTTTTTATGCTGCATCGTTTTTAAAAAATAAATTTCTCTATACCATCTTTCATTTAGTTCCTTCAACACGTGACATTTATACTTTAATATTACTGTTCTTTTTAAGAACTACGTTGAAATCAGTAAATTGGGTATTTGATTATGTTAAAATTTCAAACACTTAATTAAAAAGTGTTAATATATTCAAAAGAAAAATATTGTTGATCCAACTACATCCTCGTTGGGCAATACTTAAACGAAACATTTTGTTGAGCCAAACAAATGTTGTTGTTTTATCAATAATTTTGTTCGATCATTGTTGATTAAACTAAATTTTGTTTGTCTCTAAAAATTTTCTTTTTAAATATGGTCCAATATAAATTTCCTTAGATTAACAATATTTATTACAACATTTCTTCCTTTTCCACAAATCTATAAAATTGTCAGAAAAAATGAATTCTTATTTTTTGTACATTACGTAAATAAATCCAAACAATAGCTGTAGCTAGAGTTATAACTAATGCAAATATAAATAAATAAGTAAAAGAACCGCTGTAAGTCGAATAAATTATTTATAAATGTATGTGGTTTATTTTGTTATAAGAGGTCTTCTACATATTAAAAATGAACCTAACATTCAAGCCTAATTGAAGTTAAAGTTCTATACCAACAACATAATTTTATTGAATATCTAAGTTCTCATGCAAAAACTGTGGAAATACAAATTAGTATCGGTTTTGAATGATAAGTTAGTGAGATACAATCAGGTACCTAACTGTTTTCCTTTGTTGACAAAAGTCTAGAAATGCGGAAAAATCGGAACACCCCACAAAAGTGTTTGGGGACATTTGTGCTATCGAAAAACCACTCTCGTTGCCACAGAAAAATTCTTCTCTATTTGGAAAAAGGCGTTTTCTAGGACCGTCTGAAATAGTTCCAAATTTTTTTGGCAGGGTAAAACCTGGTACTAATCAAAAATTAAATTTTTACACTTCCAGTAATAAAAAGCTTTTTTGTAAATAAATTTTGAATCAATCTTTAAAACATCAGGTCAGTAACTTTTTTACAGGTTTGTCATATAATGGCTATCTCAGCTTTTACTTCTCGTATAAGACGCACTCCTCATGTGCCCACTCTTTGAAGACTGATTATTGTATGCATCCTTCACCACTTGTTGAGTGAGGAAACAATTCTTTGGAAAAAGTCATTGCAAAACCATGGGTACCCGCTTTTGTCCCAACAGACGACCAAACATTAACATGGTCGTTCTCCTGGATAGATGGACGTACACACTTCTACTTGGCATCACAATATCGTGTGAAAGCACCAGAAAACAGTGGTTTACATACTTAAATCGATCCGTCAGGCTGGATTTATTTGAAGAGCAGAAAAGGCGACAAAAAATTAAAACTTTTGAGGTGAATTTCTTTCCAATAGCACTGCATAGGTACACATAGATTAACTCACTTCAAAAGCCGATGTGCACTGCTAGGAGACGCTAATGGATGTCATTAAGACTGGTGCTGTCCACAGAGAAGCACCCATCAGCGACAAAACAGGGTTCTCGGTTTTAACCCATTCTCCCCTACATATATGCAGTCGAACGCCAATATATAAAAAACAGTCAATTGTATGTATAGTAAAATAGTTTATTGTTGCATAGAATTCCCATATACAGGGAACGAAATTTTTGTCCGCTGAAAGTTGTTATAGCGAATTTCAACTGCATATATTACTAAAAATATTTCTCAATAAAAGAGAAAATGATTGATAGCCAACTAAAATTACTTTTTCATCATTAACCCTTGATACATTTTACATATTCATCTCCTATTCATCTTATATACTGTGCCAGTAAATTATATTTTTTTCGTAGTAACTGTCAACAATATAAATAGATTACTTGTAATACTTTGCTGTCACGTCATACAACAGTACCTCTCGATAAACTTATTTATAAGCAACAATGATAAACGACGCAATAAACAGATCGGCTCGGTGAGTTCATTTTTATAATATACTAAAGGGAACATTAATACAGAGCTCTGATTAATCGAACTACTTCATAACTAAAAATTTAACAATTTTCAGTATCGAGGTTGAAAAGATTTTGTATATCATATTATTTTACCTATTTATTCTATTTAACAAGTTTGGTGATGTTAGAACGGTTTCATGATATATTGTAATATTCTAAAAAAATTCAATTACTCATGTGAGACTTATTGATAAGTGAATAATCATTTCAATTAGGGGTCTTCAACCTGTTGACTTCGGCTCACCCAGCTTCAACTATTTTACAATAGAAAAAAATTACTAATTTAATGACAGAAACTATGCGATAAAATAAGGCGAAGATTAACTTTCGGAATTTGTTGTCACAAATTTCTTTCAGTCAAAAAGCTTGAAGGCACCCTATTCTAAAGATTGAATCCTTTGATATTCTTTAAAGCTATTCTCAAATCCAAACTCGCTACTTTTCGATACATTCATGAAAACATTTTCACTCTTAAATGCGTGAAAATTGCAATCACTCATATTCAGATAACGTGAAAGCGAATAATATTTTTTGTTTTCTATAAAAGTAACAAATCATTCAGAAAATGACGTAATTTGGTGTTTTAAACCAATTTGCGGTGTATGGTTGTGGCGGAATGGTGCTCGTTGTACAGAAATCAACTATAACACAAGACCTATCGTATTTATAGCTAAAATTATATTTCAAAAACTCTGCTTTATTTTTAGGAATCTGACTGTGGATACCTGAAATATTTGGACACGTATGAATAAAAATAAGTTTGTAAATATGTTAGAATTATTTACGTTACTGAGCGGGAAAAATACAAATTTCAGACAACCTTTAATACAATCATGCGATTTTTAATTTTACTGTGTACATTTTCATTTCATATACTGAATATGTTGCATCATGGAACTTAAAAATCATCATACATTTTTATTTCTCCATCAACACGCGCTAGACAGGTTTTTCAAATAAACTTATTGTTAAAAATATTATTCTCTGAATATTTTATAATAAGCCTAATGTGACCAATTTTTTTTAAAGTTTCAACTTCAAACTCTTGAAAACTTTAAAATTTATAAATGTTTAAGCTTTACCTCTTTTCAAACTTCACAAATTTATAAGTATATTTAAACTCAATAAGTATTTTAAATATAAAAGCTGAGGCTGACTCTTTGGGTAACATTTGGTCACGTTAATCAAGCCGTTTTTCTAAAAAATTTAGATCAAACGCAGGAGTCATACTGGAAATTCCTTTTAAAGAATGGCGTTCGTCTGAACAGGATAGATATCGGCATGGTCCGCACTTAACTAGAGACCCTTTATTAATTAGACTGGCAGTTAATGAATTTTCCGTCATCTTAGTTCCAGAATCAACGGATCGCCGTTGAACGTAATGAAATTTCACCAACTTCTGACAGTTTTCTATCTGTTAAAATTATGAGAAAATCTATTTAGCTCTTTAGAAAGATATGTAGAACAGAAATATATATGTAATTTCGCTTTAGGGAAAAATAATTCTATCAAAAAACCTTATTTTTATTTGGATAAATTGCAGAGTTGTCATTTTGAATCTTTTGGCAAGTATACGAAAGTGTTGAAAAATTTCTATACATTTTAGTACTCGAATCATAATGGAGCAATACAAAGATGTACTTTATTGAATTCATATTTTTAGACCCTCTTGTAACGATAGATTTTCGAATAAATTAATATTAATTTTACAGGCCTCGGAGCGCTCCACCGGTAACTTTTTAATTATTTTGGCGGTAGATTTCTACAACAGTTGCAAGAAAAAGAGCTTCAGGAAGCGAGTTTATGCGGCATTTGCAAGATAAATCTAAACCGAAAAATTTCCTAAGGAAATAGTGGTGGGCAAAAGTTTGATTTAGTCTCTTTTAATAGAGACCGCTCAGAGGCCTGATTTTATTATAGATTTTTCATTTATTTTGTATATTAAGTAGGAATTTGTATGCTTTATTTATTAAATGAAATAAGTTAAAATTTAATGTGTTAAATAAATGAAATAAATATTAATATTAATATCTTGAATAAATAAAATAACTGTTGAATTTTCCTTTAAAGAATGCCCATCTTTTCGTCGATATAGTTTTGATTTGGTTCTCTTAACGACAGTGCCTTATTCAATTATATATTTTTAACAAAATAATTCAACGTTTTATTAACACTACTAATTCTGATACTATATTTACCAGATTTCCATATTTAATGTTTTTTTCAAAGAGCAGTAATAGCTAGAAATTAATTTAGATGATAAAAATGAAATCTCTTCAGTCTAGATGTTATGTCAACCTTCAATCATGTTTTTTGAAGTAGTGATGCATTGTATGCTCAAACTTGTTTATTTTTAAACTTTTTCAATCACAAGTATCAAAATTTTAGTAGCTACTGTTATTCCGATCTGTATAATAAATAAAGGTTTTTGGGAAAAAATAGTGTCATAGTTCATTTTCTAGATGATGATAATTTTATATAAAAATAAAAAAATCTAAATTTATTTCGTCAAAATATTGTGAAATTAAAATTAAGTTCAAATTTGCTTCGTTGTAACAATTTTCAAGTTTTATGAGTAATTATTTAAAAATCGTTTAGAGCGCAATTAAAATTAGAAATATATATGTTATTATTCGAATAAATAATAGTAAAAATTATTGTTTGAATATGTTATCTTAAAAATTCAACTATCGAGTTTTGCCATTGTTCTTGTATATATATATATTATTTCTGATGTCTACATCTCTTTTTTTTACATATGAAACGCACAACGATGAATGAAGAATCACTATAAAGGTTCTTAAAAAAGCATTTGACATAGTACAGTAAATTCCGGATTATCCACTGGATTACATGCCGTAGTAACTGCGGATGATAAGTAAATTCCGCAGATAAACCGCAAAAAGGCTGAAAAGGGATACAAATCCACACAAAAATGATTTTGTGCTGTTTTTATTTACAGTAATGAAATAAAATTGTAACTTAATAAACAGTATTTTTCTGTACTTATACGTTTTTTGGTTTACTTCTTCACACACAAAAAATCTGTCATCTGTATTTGTTTTTTCGTATTCAAACACTTCATTATTTGTGATTGAAGTTTTTTTTAAAGATTATTTTGTCACGAAGTGATGCATCATTTTGTTTCTCCTGATATTAAATGATCCACTCAATATGTGCTAGAGCTGTGTCATGGCTCACTTGCTTCTGCGTCTGATACTCCTTCTTCTTCATTTCTCTTCTCCAAATCCATACCTAATCCATATCCACCTACAATTTGTTCATTAGTGAAATTCTTGCAGCCTCAGTCATTGGCATCACAATTAAACCACTCAACAACGGCACGAAATTTTGCGGTGCTTATTATGGTTTAAATTAATATATAAGCTATTTATCAAAAAATTAAAAATCTGAGTTTCAGGTGCATTTAGACCTGCTCCCTTCGTCTATTCTCATCCCTTTTTTTTTAGATATCTAGGTGCGGTAGATTTCCTTAGCCATCGCCAACACACATATAAAGACACAGAGACAAGCATCTTTATTTTATTAAAATAGGTTATTATATCCCCCCCCCCCGAAATCTGCATGTGTTTTGCTATTTTATATAACCTTCCTTTGATTTTCTATCCTTCTGTGTTTAAATATTTTATTTTCATTAATTTTTCCATTTATTTTTTCAAATGTTATTTCATTTAAATTATATCAGCGTTTTAATAACATTGCTGCATATGCCCATGATATTATGAATGTTGTTTTAATTTTTTTAGTTATATAACATCTGTGCAATCTAACATTTTTAATGGTACTCTTTATATCAAGTAAACTCTAAATTTTGCTTGATATTTCAATATAGCTTATTTTTAGCTGTTATTACAAAATATTCTCAAATAATAAACTTACTCAAAATATAGCACAATTTCATGCGTAAAATTAAATAAATTTACACTTGTATAATTGGTTACACATACAAAATTTTCACAAAATTATGGTTCACAATACGAACATGCAATAACACATGGAAACTGAAATTGTTTTGTTTTTCAATAAACATAAATACTTTATATAACAAATAACGGTATGCAATTTTGTTGCCACAGATGTAAAAGATTTTTGGATAAATTTTTATAAATTTTGGTTCAAACTTTTGCGTATCCTGCATACAATTTGTTTAACATTGCTTCACAGTAATTTGTGTAGACTTTTTCAATTGGTGCTTCAGAAAAATCTTCTATTGGATAACACTGATGCAAAATTGTCAGATTTCAAAAGATAATGTTTTGTCAATTGGCGATAATCTTGGTTTTTGTAATTAGACGAAGCTTTATCAAACTAAAGCACATAATTTTGATCCGAATGGTAATTTTATAAAAGAAGAACTTAAATCTTATAAAAGCATTGCTTTTGGTAGAATGTTAATAATTGCCAAATCATTAGACTTGAAATAAGGCTTAGAATCCCTTAACACGAGACAATTAAATAAATCCTCACATTTCTTTTAAATTTCTTTACTTTCAATTTATATTTTACGTTAGGAGTTGCATTGTGCCTTTCTGAACAACATTAGATATAGTTTCCAGGCATTTGGGATTTAAAAAAGATAAAACAACTTTCAGCATCTAACAGGAATGATTTTTTCCTAAATTTTCTTATCATTAAACGACAATTTCATTTAGTGGATTTCATTTGAGCATCTGTATATGATGCGCTGTTTTCCTTTTTTCCATGTTTAATACTGATGGAATTTAATGTTTTGTACATTTATTGATGTGAATTTGCGGCAAACAAAACGTTTCAGAAAATGAAAATTTCCATTTTTTTCATATAGTTTTAGTGTATTCGCTATGTAAATACTATACGACATATTTTTTTACATAATTTGTATTTGTTTACATCATAATTTGCAAACGACTTTTGGCTTCTACATTTTAATGTTAAGTTGAGATGTGAATAAATTGCAAAACATTGTTAAATTGGATGTCAGATATTTTTCTGTATGGTTTGATAAACATTCTGCAGATTATTTAGTTGTAACCCGTTGTTTACAATGCAGCAAAAGTGGAAATTAACATCTATTTCAGAAATTATATAATGAATTTTTTTTTCAAACTTCTAAGACATTTAAATGAGGGGGTTAGAATGACAGTGGAGTAAGTCAATATTTGGTAATTTGAGAAATGTAGGGTTTTGTGAAACTTGTCGTATTGTTGTTGCATTAAGTAGTCCAGTCCAACTTGTTTTGCCCTCTAGAGACTCCCTAAGTGAACTATGACTTATTTCACTGCCACATTGAACAGATATTAATATATTTTTGGTGAAAATATGATTATCTAGATTTTTCAAATTTTTGACGTACTCCACTGTTATTCTAACCACCTCAAATAGCAGTTTAAAAATTTTTTTTTTAAATGCATATTCTTTTTAATCACTACCTAACTCACTACAAATTTATTGATGAAGTAACAGTAGATAGTACATTATAGTCAACTGCAGTATCATTAAAATACTTACTTTGTCAATTAATTACAAAGTAAAGCTGTCTCAAACTTCCAGCAGTGTTACAAATTTAAAAAAAAATCTTTTCCTAAACAATTAAGTTTAAGAATATTTCTTAAAGAAATGTTTTGACAGGTATTAAGCAATACTAATCTTAGATCAATTAAAATTAAGGAACCATGGCATAAAATGATTTATAAATTAATAACTTCTGGATAATTAATCTTTATGCTTTTACTCTGACCTACTCATCATTAATCATGAATACATGAAATGGCTTTTAAATTAATATAAATTGATACATGTTGACTAATTAATCATATCAGTATATCAATATATTGTATCGCTTCAACATTTATAATATGCATAATGTTCTTACCAAGAAAAAAAAGGTAACAATGGCTACACAGAATTAACTCCTTTTTTTACAATAAATAGAATCTGTTTTTTCGCAATTTTGAATAAATGCTTCTCTTTCAATACAAAGTTTTCTGAGATAGGTAATCACAATTATGCACATTAAGTGTAATTAAGGAAAGTCTTAGAAGGGGAAGTAGAGGGGTATTAAAAAGCTATTTTCGTGTTTATGCAAATGTAATCATCAGAATTCTGCTGGAAGTATGGAATACATTTCTTATGTCGCATATGGTTATTCAAATTGCAATGGCTCTTAAATTAATATAAATTGATGCAGATGGCTTAGTTAATCATATCTGTATAATTACTTGATTATAATTGCTGCAAATTTATAATATGCATAATGTCCTGAACTATAAAGAAATGTAACAATAGCTTCAAAGAATTATTTTTTTTAATTGTTTCACAATGTATATACAGTGTTGCCTCGGTTCTCGAACATAATTTTTTCCAAAGACTTGGTCGATAATTTAATAAAATTTTACCGTGCGGAACGCAACCAACGTCAGAAACATACCGCGATATTTCCAACCCACTTGGCAAGAGACTTGAGATTGAGGAGAAGGACAGAGGTTTGCATTCTAACGTTTTTAGATCGTTAGGACCACTAAATTCACTAATCACAAATGCATTAATTTCATTAGAACTGCGATCACTACATCACAAGCTTATATTGCTTATCGGTCCACTACGAGAGGGAACCGTGAGTACCTCTGTAGGTTTTCACATCCCTAAAGTTGTGGTAGAGCAAGTACGGGTTGGAACATCCCGACTTAAGGCCTAGAGCCTGGTTCCCTTCTGGGTTTCCACCTCCGAAGCTGTTGGGGGACGCCGGCCCGTCTCCAAGTGTCTCGCGGTGACTTCGCGTGGTTTCACCGCGTATCGCAACGGCCTACGTCGTCGATACGTGGGTTCAACGTTAGAGGATCCGTATTGGATCGGTCCTCTGACCGGCCGAAGCGCCGTAGCGAGTCAAAGCTACTGGCGCGATAAAAGTCTTTCAGGTCTTGGGTTCGGTGATCGTCTACGGTGATCGTCCCTCATGGGCGACTGCAGCGCAGCTTACTTTTTATATTGCGTATCGCGCTCATTAAAACCATGGAAAAGAAAAAATCAACAGACTCAACAACCTCGCTGTACAGTAATCTCGAAATGCACGAATTCCATTAAGGCGACGATCTCTGTTCCTGATGTGCGCTTTGTGCGTCCAAAAAAAAGAAAAATCATATTTTATTACGTTTTGACATTCAGTGGGTTTGGCGTCGACACTCTCAATTTTTGACAACCGAATCAAACTTTGTTCGAATTTCTTATTCAATAACAGAATTTTCCAATAACTGGAGCGTTCGAGAACCACGATATAGTTAACTTTAAGTGTGTTTAAAGAAAGGCACAAAAAGACGGTGGATGTGTTTTAAAATTAATCTCCGTTTTTATGCAAGTGTACTTATTAGAATTTTGCTAAAAATTACGAATAACATTCTTAGGTCATCACCTTGTTAATGAAAAGTGCTCGGCAACATTTTTTAATATTTATATATTTTCTGAAGTTAAATAATCCCGATAGTGCACAGTAAGTAGAATCAATGAAATTCCCAAAAAAGAAGGTGGAAGGATATAAGAAAGTTAGTTTCATCTTTATGCAAATGCAACTATCAAACCTTTGGTGGAAATTTTCAATACCTTTCTGAAGTCACACCAGAGGCAGAAAACATAGAATGGCAGAATAGTGCCACCAGATACAAATGGGATAATAAACGTACATTTTCATGCATGAAACAGAAAACAATTACTATAATTGCGTCAAATTGACATAAGTTTTCACTGACTTTCCATTCCACGGACTTTCCATTCCACGGTGTTTAGGATCCGTGGTTGTTCAAAATTTAAATGTTTCTTAAATTAATGGAAGTTCATACATATTACTTAATTAGTCATATCTGTATATTCATATATATTCTATTATTTCGATAATAAAATTGTGTATAATGTCTTTAAATATAAAAAAAATTAACAGTAACTTTACAAATTTAATTCTTTTTTTTAATCAATTGAACAAAAACAAAAATATTTACATTTATATTTGTAGGATTCTTTTATTTTGCTATCAGTTTTAAATAAATACTTATTTTTTCATGATTCTCGAGCTTCTATCTTTCTAATATAGGTAATCACAATAGTTTATTTACAATGCAATTAAACAAAGCCTCAAAAGGAAAGATGATGATGTATAAAAATGTATTTTCGTGTTTATGAAAATGTAGTAATCAGAATTTTTCAGGCGATTTGAAAAGCTTCCTTAACCTTCTAATGCCCATGGTAAAATGTATTCTAGAAATCCGAAAGTTAGGAAAATCGGAATTCACACCAGAAATAATAACTATTACTTTTCGTTTTCTTTTTCATCAGGAAATGTTTGTACTTAAATAAAGCAAAGATTTCTATTCCGATTTTCTGGTATGAATTCGGAATGTCTGAATTAAAAAATCCTCTAAATTCGTAACACTGATAGTAGCATATATGCTACCATGGGGCATTAGAGGGTTAAGTCACATTTGTTCATTCAAAAGTACGCTTCCATATGCTTTATATTTAGAAGTTTGTTTATACAATAACATAATGTCTAACAGTTCTTTACTTATTTATGTGAGCGATGGCACCGGTACCATACATCCATGCACTATTATAAGAAACACCTCACATATTCATATCACTGAAACACAAAAATATGTAAAAAGTTAAAACACTAGAAGAATAACAGCATTAAAATATTCCAAATTTGGCTGCCAAACTGTATCTTTATGATACTGGAGAAACTTATTGTACAGAATATCTTTGTTTCTTATTTATGGAAACCACTGATAGCTTGGCATCATGATCTGTTTTCATTTTTATAAGTCTTTTTCAAAACTACAAAGGATACTATTTATACGGTGTAGCTACGGTTATAGGCTCTCGATATATAATACCTAATTTCAGTCATTGATTTATACTTTAAGCAACGATTTAAAATACTTTCTAATTTTCATTCTTTTAAATGCAGTTAAGATGTGAAATATAAATTTTTGTTTCTTTATAAAGGCAAATTTCATAGTACTTAGAATACAATTAAAATTGAAGAAAAATAAAACGTGAGTTCCTTTTAAAAAGGTTACAAGCTTCTTGTTTTATTCCCTTATGCAAACTTAACTTTAAATCTGCGCATTTTAAATCTAGTTATCTTAACAGCAATATATTTCTCCAACCATATTTGTTTTCATCTGTCACCCATAGGTTTTAGAATGGCCTAAAATATTCCTATGAAATATTGTATTGACACTAAAATTGTCAAAATTGGTAAAATGCCAATCACGGTTAAAAGTGTCAACGTTTTTCTTTTGTTTAACAGTGGGGGGGGGGGGGTAATAAGATCCAAGTTGAAAGAAAAATACCTCGAATATCAAACGTAGTTAAATTCTTGTCACATTTAAAGGTAAAAATTTTCTTTATTTTTCTTGGCATTTTTTCTTCTGGAATATATTTTATGTATGCTTTCTCGTATATTTTTTTATCCTATCTAAATTTGCCACATATTTTCTTTTACGATAAATGAAACAAAAAAGATTTTGTCAGCTTTGGAAATCTCCTATTGTTTAAAGAACCAAATGTATTTATTTTTGAGAAGAATTCTAAACAAAAATTTCTGCTTTAAAATGAGTTAAAACGAAACTGTATTTAGGTCATAGGGGAAGTTCGGGACACTTGACTCGGGAGGAATCATGAACTACCACAAATATTTTTTTTCGGATTCCTTGCTACTTGGATGATGATCAATTCATAACGTCCATTACAGAATCATAATTCAACTCGGTGACAAAACTACGTTCCGCAGTGATATTTAATATAGATCGACTGAAACATATTTTGATGTGTCGAAAGTAATTTTTGTTGTTGTTGTTGTTTGCTCGTCGTTTATTTAAATTATGAGGTATGTATATAATGTAATATTTTAATTGTTTTTAAACTCTTTGTTGTTTCATGCCTTATCGATAGTTTTACTTAAGGTATCTGCAAGTAATATGGCCACCCTAAGGTTAGATATTTTTAAACAGTAGTAATAACTGATTTTAAAAATATAATAGTAATTGACTAAGAAAGTGGGCCGTTTTTAGCACTGAAAAAATATTTTAAAATTTAAAAGTCAAAAACATACACCTGTTGCAGTTTGTTAAAAAAAATGACAGTTGATGAAGGTAATATAGCCATATGCAGGTAATATGTCCATAGGCGTCATAAAATGGAAAGGTCTGTCTTTAACACAGAAAAAACACCAATTACTCAAAAAATTATATTTTGAAAATCTATAAAATAATAGAAAAATTAATATAAAGTAAGTTTAGGCAAAAATAAAAAAAATTAAATAAATTTAAGGAAAAAAGTATTTTTAATTTGTTTTTTAACTCGTAGAGCAAATGAAAACTTCTGTATCTTAACTGGTAAGGCCGACACACTTATCATGCTCTTAATTACGACAAATAACACATAATCTCATATCTACGTACAGCTTTTTCGCCCATTTGGCCATATTGCGAGCAGAAACCAATTTTATAAAAGTGTTCGTAATTCTGTCTCCGCACTCCGATATTGAAATTCGTTTATACAGTTAAAAAGAGCATTAAACCAGCTAAAATATTATGTATAACAGTAAATACAAATACTTATAAATAAGAAAAATAAGAAAATACTTATAAATAAGAAAAATAAGAAAATACTTATAAATAAGAAAAATAAGAAAATACTTATAAATAAGAAGTTTAACTAAGAAAAGTAACACATTTACCAGAGACGAATTTATAATATACCAACGCAACTAACAACGAAACAACAATGACTGCCCTCCCGTGCACGTGATAAAGGATTGCAGGCAACCCGGTACAAAACTATGTTCTTCTGACTTCCGGTGACTAGATTCAAGCGCCATCCTTTGGATTACACTTAAATTAATAACATTATTGCGGGTTGGCCATATTACCATCAGATACATTATTTTATTTTACTTTTTATTGTATAAATCAAAAATCTGGAAGTTGTTCCGTGTGGGACTTTTGAAACACGTTGTGGACGAAGATTTGAATAGTGGCTCAACTCTGTCTGTACAGATTATAGAATTTTTTTATAATATAATTTTTTATTTGCTTTCAGTCAAAAAATGACTTTCCAATATAAAACAAAGGAAAGTGCTTCAAAAAGAAACACTTCTAAAAACCAACAAATTTCCAAAACAATAGCCAATGTTGCAAAATGCGTGTCATTGAGAGTTACTGCTAGGAAGTAGGATATCGATAGAACTACACTATGCCGTCTTTGAATTAGAAAATTTGCTTTGTTTTTTTTTTTCAAATATTATTTGTTGTTTCAATTTTATTATTGTTTCTGCTACCATTTTTTGGTATGATCATATCTCCCGGTCACCTTGTTCCAATATTTCACACACGACGGACATTTGAGTCATATTCAAACATTTCAAAATACAAGAATAGCACTTTTGTTTATTCATTTAGACAAACATGTATTTTATATTTTTTAGAGAAATATCCGTATTTTTTTTTTTTTTACATACCGATTCCATTTCTCTATATTGAATACATTTGAAAAAATATTCCTTTTTATAAAAAGCGGTGTAATTATCCCGGTCGGCGGTCTACCCCTATAGGTCTGTCTTTTTTATGTAGCCTAAACGCCAAATTTGAAAAACAATCTTTAAAAATCTTTATTTGTATGCAATATTTTAATTTCATTAAAGAATTTTATATGATCTGCATTGAAAATCAATATACCGTACATTCATTTCAGTCACATTTTGACAGTAGGTTGGATTAAAATGATACTTTTGTAAAGAACTGAAAATAATTAAACTCTCTAATATTTACTAGTTTCACTTCAGTGTAGTTGTGACACGTAATATTTTATTTATTTATTTTTTTTTATGCTAATAAATTATTCTCAGAATACAATTAAAATTGTAGAGAAAATAAAACCTGAATTATTTTTAAACCATTTCTTTTTTTTCTTTCTGGTATGGAACATAAACTAAAAATATCTTAAATTTAGTTATATTAACACATAAGAGGGGAGGTGAAAAATAAAATATAACAGGAGACGTGTGGTCTTAGAATTTATTTACGGATAAACTAAAGCTTCCTTATTTAAAAATTAGCATGAAATTGTACATATGTTTATTTCCAACATTCAACTTACGATAGAAAGGAAGGGAATTTCAGATTTCAAGGAAATTTTCGCATACACGATATTTTTGAAACAATGTATATTTTTCTGCAGAAAATCTCAGTAGGCTTAATCTAAATAGCACTTGCCTAATACACCGCAACCTCACTAGTTTCATGTTAATAGTTCAACATTTATCCAACATATTTTTTTTTTTCATATGTCACTTTTAAAAGCCCTAAAGTATTTCTAGCAAGTATTCTATTCACGGTAATAAGTGTCAAAAAAGACATGTTTTCCAAACTTATTTTTCTTTTATTAAGAGGAGGTGGGGGAAGGATGATACGATCGAAAATGAAAGAAAAAACTGGGATGTCACCAGTTTTTGGAATTCTTGTCAAACATAAAAGTAAACACACGCATAGATATTTTCTTCGTCTTCCTTGCTTTTTTTCAGTAGGAATTATTTTATATCTATATTTATAGTTGGTTTCTAATCTAAATCTGCCACAGATTTGTCTTTTATTATGACTGTAACAAAAAGGAATTTGTCAATTGCGGAGATAACCTACGGCTAAAAACCCAGTTATACTTTTTTTAAAGAACTACTGTAAATAAACAAAAAAAAAATAAGTATGCGTTACAATGAAACTGGCATAGGATCTTATTTATCTGTCATTTTAATGTCACGTAAATTCCAAATATAAACGTTATTTTTATGCAGTATTTCACTTTGATTAGAGAATTTTATCCGAATTCAATAACGAGAAGCTCGCTTTCAAAAACTCTATTATTTAGACAGTAGCTTGGATTTTTAAAAATATCTTTGTGAATAAACTGCAATAATTTAAGGCTTGTAATTATCCGCACTGTTATCTTTGAATATTTGTTTATACTTTTTTTCATTATTTTTTTATTAAGTGCAATTTTGAATCCAACAACCTCTTTTAACGAAATGTGACTATACTATATCAAAAGCCTGTTCAAAAACATTTTGTACAATATCTCATTCATCGTTGTGCATAGAAAAAGGGATGTTGACATATATATATACAGTGTTGCCATAATTAAACTGACAGTACTCAACGTGTTCTGTAATGCGATCTAATTGCAAGAATGTAACCAAATTTTGCAAGATGATTAAACAGGAAGGGGGACGAAGGATACGAAAACAAATTAGTTACAAAAGTAACCACTAGAGATATGCGACGCTGTTTTTTGCTTCAAAATCCTTCATCTTTTAATCATCCTACCAATTCTCCATTCTCGCAATCACATCGCGCTACAGAACACTCTGAGTACTGTCCATTTATTTATGGCCACCTTGTATAATAATAACATTTATATATGTTTCATGATTTTTTACATGTGTTCGTAATTATGTAAATACGTAGCACCTATAGTTGTCGTCTGGTCCGTCCGTCTGTCCGTCCGTCCGCATATAACAGTGCAAAAACTTCCCAACCGAATGGTTTGAAATTTAATATATGTTACCGTTGCAGAATTTTGTCGAATCATTTCAAATGTTATGAAAATCGAATCAAAACATAAAAATATATTAATAAACGTTTTCTTTATTCTATTAAATCATATCGTACGTAATATATATAATAAAAGCACAAGTCATGTGATTGAGTAAAACAAATACGAGCAAACCACTTCTTTTTCATGTGCCAGGCAGCCATTTTCATTCAAAATTATTTTTTCGAAAAAAATTGCATAAAACTTGCATTTTTAGAAAAATTGTTCAAAAAAATTCTTTGCTTGAGAGATGAGTTACATTAAAAAATGTATAAATTTTGCGATAACTTCAGTGGAAATTAGGTTAACCGAATAGCTAAATCCATTAGAGTAAATAAACACAGGCGATTCGTTAATTATGAGTCATAAAAATATTAAACCATGGAGGTAATCATTCTCAAAGCAAGATCTCCATGGTGAATTTCGCAGCGCTGTCTGGTGTAGAAACGAAATCGCATTTGCAAACGTGGCATACGTAATAAGAAAAACAAGTTGGAAATTGTACGTCAAACGTGACAAATGAGGTGCGTTTGTACTATAGCTAGTTATATAAATATTCAGATCTTGAGGATTTTTAATTCTGTAAAATTAATTATATCGTCTGCAGATTAATTTCTGTAACAAAATAAGTATCTCGATCACTTGACGGCTAAACCTCGGAAGCTCCTATAACAAGAAAGCACCAATTTTTTTTAAAAAAAATTCAAATTTCTTAATAAATATTTTTATTAATATCTTCTAAAGTTTTGATTCGATTTTCATAAAATTTGAAATGTCTGGACAAAATTATGCAAAGATAATATATCTTAAATTTCAAACCATTCGATTGGGTAGTTTTTGCGTTGTTATATGCGGACGGACGGACGGACCGACAGACAGACCGACAGATAAACGGACGGACCAGACGACGACAATAGGTGCTACGTATTTATATAATTACGAACGCACCTAAAAAGGCATGCTCATTTCGCTCATAGCAGACGATATACTTCATTTCACTGAAATAATATGTATGATTTTTTTACATTGTGAAATTAATTATAAAACGAACGCACCTCAGATGTCACGTTTAACGTACAATTTCCAACTTGTATAATATTCACTCGCTTGAACTGTAGTTCTAAACTGTAAATTTTTATTTTATTTTTCTGGGTATAATTCAATTGAAACTGAATTAAAAACGTGATTTCCTTTTAAAGACATTTCAATCTTCTTGATTTATTTCCGTATGCAAACTTAATTAGGTATAAAATTAATAGTTTTTAGTTATATTAACAATCTAATATTTCTCCAACATATAAGCTTTCATTTATCATGCCATTGGTGTTTGATGGTCACAAAAATATTTCTACGAATTATTCTATTCACGGTTAAAAGTTTTCAAATTCACATGATTTTCCAAACATTTTTAAAAGGACGCAAAAAGTAGTAAATTCGAAGAGGAAAGAAAAAAAAATTGGATTGTCAAATGTTTCCTGAATTCTTGTCACACTCAAAGGTAAACACGCGATATATATTTTCTTCAGTTTTCCTCGCTTTTTTTCATTGGGAATATTTTTTTTTTATATCTGTATATATTTGTTTTCTGTTGCCAAATCTACCGCAGATTTTTCTTTTACCATGAATGTAGTAAAAAATGTTTTGTGAGTTGCGGAGATATATGTTACGGTTTAAAGATCCAAATATACTTCTGTTTTAGGGTCATTATTTAAACTGTCGTTGTTCGTGCTATGAGCATTTCCCTCGCGCTAGGCTTAGCGTGTATTTAATTTAGAAATCACCTTCAAAATCCTTTGTTTTTCTTTAAATATAAATTATATTGCATTTTATCTAAAGAAAGATTTTATACCTATTTTCATTACGCGCACTGCTTGTACATTTCGGAGTGTACTGTGTTAGAAACGCTCACAAGTGACCAGTGGCGTCGTTCAAAAAGACGCGACCAACGAAGGGTTAAACAAAACATTCTGCTTTATGTATGCGTTAAAATTAATTAACCTTGGAATCTATCTGTGTTTTAATGTCATTCAAATGCCAAAATCTACAAATATTTTTATTACATGCAATATTTTAGTTTTATTGAAGAATTTCATCTGTTCTTCTTCGAAAGTCAATACATTACAAATTCATTTCTCATTGTGAAAGTATTAGGATCATTTATACTTTTTAAAGCATTTTAGCATTAATTTTTAAGGGCGTTTTTTTAAAAGAGGGATGTTAAAACTCTTTAAAACATTTTTATACACCCAATATTTCAGTTATAGTAATATATTTTTAAATACATCAAAATTATTGTACTTTCTACCATTTACTATTTTAAATGTAATCTAACTATGAAATATATCTTTTATGCTGGGAAATCCTGCTTAGAAAGCAATTAAAATCGGGAAAAATTTAAAGTCAGATTACTATTAAAACATTGAAAGTTTTTTTATTTATTCTCCTGTGAAAACGTAACTGCAAAATTACAGATTTTAATTATAGTTACCTGAAAAAAAAAAAAAAACAGCATTTCTCGAACATGTTTTTTTTTTCTTAATCTATCACACTCGTTTTGGTTGGAACCTATAAAGTCGGTGCGGAATTTGATATTCTTGCAAATTTAGCTTTGCAATTAAAATCAGAGAAAAAAACATGCAATCCTGTAACAAGGAGTTGACAAAGTTAATTGCAAAATTATACTTTTTATACCTTATTTTCTTTAGGGAAAGTTACCGTCCATGGAAAAAATTTTTTTACATTTTTTGAATTTTTATAGTGTGTAGAACGATTAGGTGAAATTCTAAATATTTATATGATATATTATTATGATAAATCATACATAATTGTTATGATACGATGTCAGTTAATGCAAAATGCAATTATATAGACTACACACTTTTCCATCTACTGATCCGATAACCATTTTGTCATTATAGTGCATCTAAATACAGTTTGTGATATAGTAAAAAATTAGCATTCGCCACTCGGCGAGTAATACTACAAATTTGGCGATTAACTTTATTGCCAAACTTAATAGTCACACTCGCCAATTGCGACGATTGAATAGAAAATCACATTTTTTTTCTGCTGTGGCTTGACGAATTTCAAAGTGGGGGGATGGACACGGAAGATGCATAATATGATTAAGCGGTCCCAGACCTTCCTAACGATACATCATATGAGGGGTGTGTTCAAAATTTAGAAAAGTACCCCCTTGGGGGGGAAAGTGGGGGATGGACACGGGAGATGCATAATACGACTAAGCGGTCACAGTCCTTACCAACGATATATAACATGAAGTGTGTGTGACATTTTTTTTAAAAGTACCCCCTTGGGGGGCAAAGAGGGGGGGATCGACACCGGAAATGCATAAAACGATTAAACGGTCAGAGACCTTTCTAATAATATATCACATGAGGGGTGCGTGCAAAATTTAGAAAAGTACCCCCTTGGGAGGGGCAAGTGAGGGTAGGGACACCGTTGATGCATAATTTGATTAAGCGGTCACAGACTTTCCAACGATATATGACATGAGGGGTGTCAACAAAATTTAGAAAAGTGCCCCCCCTTGGGGGTGGGGAAGTGTCGGGATGGACCCCGAAGATGCTTTACATAAATAAGCGATCAAAGACCTTTTCAATGATATATCCCATGAGAGGTGTGTGCAAAATTTAGAAAAGTGCCTCACTTGGGGGGAAAGGGGGGGATGGACCCCAGAAATGTATAAAATGAAAAAGTGGTCACAGGCCTTTCAAATGATATATCATATGAGTGGTGTCAGCAAAATTTAGAAAAGTCCCAGCCCCGTGTGGGCAAAACGCGCCCCCCCCCTCCCCATAATTTTTGACATGGCCGCATTTTTAAATTTAATTCGCGTCCCTCCTCTCCCGCAAAAATATTACAAATATACAAATGTTTCTTAATTACATCAACGGTTTTGATCTGATAAGTTACATGTTTAAAAGAATGCACGATAGATGATACACCGTAGAACTCAGCGCCTACACATTTCGCCCTTTACAATTCAGCCAATGAGTTGACGGTTGTTCCTTTCCAGAATCGTCAGAAGCAAAACAATGATTCTCTAGGATGAATTTCGTTCGTTCGATGCGCAATGGCAGAATGTGTGCGATGCACGACGGGCGTCACAGACTTTTTAAGGCACCTGCAGACTATAAAAATATAATCAATCTTCGCAGAAAAAAAAATCACTGATTTCGTCAAATGATCGCGCGAAAAACACGAATTTCATCAAAAGATCATGGGAAAATGTGAATTTCGTTAAAAGACCACAGAAAAAACATGAATTATGCAAAAGGATCGTGAAAGCTAAGCAAATTTTGTCAAAGAATCGCAAAAAAAAATGAAATTTCACCAAAAGATCGGTCTCTTTTACCAAATTTCGTCTAAAAATTCCAGAATAAAATGTATTTTATGAAAGAATCGCTGGGAAACGCGAATTTCATAAAGGATCGCTGAAAAACGCAAATTTCGTCAAAGGATTGCTGGAAAAACATGAATCTCGTCAAAAGGCAGCAGAGAAAGTACGAATATCGTCAAAGGATCGCGAAAAAAGCAAATTTCGTCAAACGATCACAGAAAAAGACAAATTTCGTCACAGGATTGCGGAAAAAACATGAATTTCGTCAAAAGATCGCAGGAAAAAGGTGAATTTTGTCAAATGATCGCCTAAAAAAACACAAATTACGTCGTAGGTTCGCTGAAAAAAACATTAATTTCATCTATCGGCATATAAATATAATGAATTTCGTCTATCGGGTGCGTACAAATCCTTAATTTCGTCGGTCAGGTGCAGAAAAAAAAAAGTTCATCAATCGGGCGTGTAAAAATCATGAGTTTCATTTATCGGTCACCAAAATTCACAAAATTCTTCAAACGAGCACATAAGAATCAAGAAATTATTTGATCGGGCACGTAAAAATCATTAATTTCCTTTATCGGCACATAAAAATCATGAATTTTGTCTATCAGGTACATAAAAATCCTTAATTTCGTCGGTTGGGTGCAGAAAAAAATATTTCGTCAACCGGGCGCGTAAAAATCGTGAGTTTCGTTTATCAGGCATGTAAAAATCCTGAATTTCGTCAATCGGGTGCATAAAAATCTTGAATTTTGTAGAACGGGCACGTAAAAATCACAAATTCGTCAAGTGGGTGAGTGAAATCACGAATTAGTCAAGTAGGCACATAAAAATCACTAATTTCTTCAATCGAGTGCATAAAAATCATAAATTTCGTCCATCATTTGCGGAAAAATCATTAATTTCATCCATCGGGTGAGGAAAAATCATGAATTTTGTCAAACGGACGCGAAAAAATGCAAAGGGAAAAAAGAAAATCAGAAAATCCTGCATTTGGCCAGTTTTTTCTGTATTTTTAATGGCCTGTTTTTCAAGTTTTATCGCCGAGTGCTTATTTTCACCTTTAGGTGGCAATAAAGTCAATCGCCAATTTTCAGTATTACTCGCTGATAGGCAAGTGCTAATTTTGCCCTATATCACAAATACTGTATTTAGATACACTATAATGACAAAATGGTTATTGTATCAATAGATGGAAAAGTGTGTAGTGTATATAAATGAATCCTGCATTCACTGATGTTGTATAATGATAATTGTATATGATTTATCGCTGTTGTGCCAATAAATGGGTGTGTCAGATTGCATATTGGAGACACGTGAGGACAGTTCTGTCACTGGGGTTTGATGGAGTTTTTAAGTTTCAAGTTTAGATTACTATATTATTAAGTAGTTTTTTATTTTAGCTTTATTTTATTTTGTTGAATTATTGAAGATAGAAACAGATATCTATTTCTGTGTTCATGATTGAGTTCTTTGGATATGTTTTGATTCTTCGTATATTGTTAGCGAAATTATTTAGTGCGCGTAATATAATTGTAAAGCATGCTTTATATACATTCTGGTGTATTTTTTCTTCTTTTTATGTCGTATGTATTTTGCTACATTAAATTTTTTAAAGTTAAAAGTAATGGTCGAATTTTTATTAGGATTTTTTTTTGAAGGAGTTTATTTTCCACTTGGAAAAGCTGAAATTTCATTTTTTTTAATATAATATATCAGATGTTTTAATAGTTACATTCGGCTGTAAAATATTGAAAAGTTTTCATTATATATAAAAGTTTGAAAATGAGTTGCCACTTTTTTGTTGTTGTTTATTGATAGACGATATTGATTTTTGCTTAAATGATGTGCTGTAAGTGTAACCCCCAGCATCACTGTCAATGTATGGAATCCTACTTTCCAAAATAATTTACAGAGGCAGTATGTAGGTTACAATATGAATTGCAGATGTACACCCTGTATTATGCAAAATTATGTACTCAACGAATACTCATTGGTTGTAAAATTTTACTTTGTTTTGTGGCGTTAAAACAAAAATAAAGTACTACACATAGCGACAATGTTGTTAGTATGACAGAAACATACCATAATGCCCCCCTCCCCTGAAAATGCTCTAATTTTGAAGTTGAAATTTAATTTTTTAAATGTTTTATGTAAATTTTTTGATCAATTGTGCTTTTTGTGATTCAGAGAATCAATCGTATACTTCTTTCATATTCTGAACTGGTTTGTTTGATATTAGTAGAATTTTGCTACATTTTTTCGAACGATTGTTGAATCAATAAATTTCACGATATTTTATAATGATTAAACTATGAATTTTGTTATTTTTATATATATATAAACACAATTGGCAACACAGAAATTTTCTGGATTTGTCCATGCTATTGTCCATGTATTGGGCGAGTAGATGGTCAAAATTTGGTTAAATTCAGATTATTTTATACATCTGTATTTCATATTCACCAAAAGTACGCAACTGATTCTCTAAATGAGATAAAATACAATTGATCAAAAAACTTAAATTGATAAAAACACCAGAATGTAGTTTTATAAAAATTTATAAAACATTTAAAAAATGAAATTTCAATTTTAAAAATTAGAGCATTTTCATGGGAGGAGGGGCATTATGGTATGTTTCTGTTATACCAACAACATTGTCGCTATGGGTAGTACTTTATTTTTGTTTTAACGCCACAAAACAAAGTAAAATTTTACAACCAATCAGTATTCATTGAGTACATAATTTGGCCCAATACAGCATGTACTCTAATTCATACTGTCACTTACATACTGGCTCTGTAAATTATTTTGAAAAGTAGGATTCCATACATTGGCAGTGATGCTGGGGCTGATGATACTTACAGCACATCATTTAAGCAAAAATCGATATCGTCCATCAATAAACAACAACAAAAATGTGGCAACTCATTCTCAAACTTTTAAATATAATCAAAACTTTTAAATATTTTACAGCCGAATGTAACTATTAAAACATCTGCAGTGATGCCGGGTATGCACTATAGCGCATCATTTAAGCAATTTAAACGCAAAAATAGTACATGTTGTATAAAATACATTAAATCTGTCTTATTTCTAAAAGAGGACCGTCTTTTCTAAAGAAGGACAGATTTTTAAAAAGTGTCTGGGTCTCAGGGACCCTGGATTTCAAAAGCCTAGCCGCATCACTGGATCTGAAATATTATATTAAAAAAAATGAAATTTCAGCTTTTCGAAGTGAAAAAAAAAACCTTAAAAAAATATATCCTCATAACAACTTGACCATTACGTTTAGATTTAAAATATTTAAAGTAGCAAAATATATACGACATAAAAAGAAGAAAAAAAATACACCAGAATGTATCTAAAGCATGATATCGCGTACTAAATAATTTCGCTTACATTATAGGAATAACCAAAACATATTCAAAGAACTCAATCATGAACGCAGAAATAGATATCTGTTTCCTATGTTCATGAACTCAATAAAACAAAACAAAGAAAACTAACATGAAAAAATACCTAACAATACAGAAATCCAAGCTTGACACGCCATCAAACATCGAACGAACGACATTCATCCTTAAATAATCATTTCTTTTTTTTTTTTTTTTTTTTGGCGTTTATGAAGAGGAACATCCCTTTTCTTTGCCTTAGCTCATCGGCTGATGGAGGTAGATGTGGGCACCGAGTAAGCAGGAACATTTTCTGACGCAGGCGTATTGGACACAATTTCATGTGAATTGACGAAAAATGACTTTGCTTTTTAATATATAGATAGGTTCATGCACCCCCACCCCCGAAATTCAATATGTTTTCTAAAACATTTAATTTTGTTTGCTTCAGATTACTTTCACAACCTGTGCACAACACTCAGGGCTGCCGCTGGCGACTATTTTTACATTCTATTTGAGCTACGAGTTTTTTAATTAAATTTTGTAGTATGTTTCTCTTGCACATTTTGTCAAAATGTATGTGAAATATTTTTGTTTTGAGAAAGTGGTGCGAGAGAGAGAATTAAAAAATAGTCACCATTGGCAGCCCTGTATACGGTGCTGGATGATACAAACACAGCATCACCAATATAAAACTGACAAGATCTATATCAATTTTAATAATTTTTGTATAGTAAAAATAAATTTTATAGTAAAAGATATGAATAATACATGGATAAATTCAATTTTCTGTTACTTCATTTTTTCTATGAAAGAAAATCTGGAAGTTGACCTGCTTTTCGGGCCGATGGACGCTTACCTCCTCTTAACAGTTCAATATTTTTCCCAACTTACGTGTTTTCATCTGTCACCCGCTGGCTATTGTATTAATATATTTCTATGAAAAAACTTATTCACGTTACAATATGTTTATTTTTTCAAACCTTTCTTACATTTTTCTAAGAGAACATAAAAACGTAACAGCAAAATTATATATTTTAAATCTAGTTACCTGATCAGTCCAACATTTTTCCAATATATTCGTTTTTATCTATCACACTAGTTTTGGAAGGAACATATAAAATCTCTACTAAGTTTTATATTCTTGTAAATGTTCCTTGGAATACAATTAAAATCGGAGAAAATAAACCCATGAAATCCTTTGACGTTGCAAGCTTTTTAATTTATTCTAGTTAGAAAACTTCACTCCAAACTGTACTTTTGTTTTCTTAAAGTCCGATATTTCCCCAGCATATTTGTTTTCATCCGTCTCCATTGCTTATCGAAGGGCCTTAAATTATTTTTAGAAAATAACTTATTCACGTCAAAATCTGCTTGCTTTTCTGAACCTTTCTTATTTTTTAAGACGTAAGGGAAGAGGGTGCTAAGATCGAAGATCAAAGGAAAAAAACTGGAATGTCAAAAGTTTTTTGAATTCTTGTCACACACAAAGTAAAACACGCGGATATATATATATTTTTTTTTGTAATATTTTATTTGTTGTTTTTTATATTTGTTTTTTGATCTAAATGTCTCACTCATTTTTCTTTTAGCATGAATGTTACAAAAAAGAGTCGTTATATAATAATTTTGTTTGATTAAAGAATTGTAACGGAATCCAATAATGGATTCAGTTGGTTTCAAATTAATTAAAAACTGTAATTTTTTATGCCAGTATCTCGAATTATAGCAATATTTTTGTAAAATACATATTAATTATTTAAGCTACTCTATAAAATTTATTTGTTTCAATTCAGTTAATCTGTGAGACATAAATATTTTTTTTTTATGACTTCACTTAAAATGCAATTAAAACTGAAGAGAGAAATCGTGGTGAAAAACATTTCAAGTTTTTTTTTATTATTATTTATTTATTCTTGTATGCAAACTTAACTAAATATCATATATTCTAATACGAGCAAATTCTTGTGTTTGTGCGTGTGGTTATATATATATATATATATATATATATATATATATATGTAACCATATATATTATATTTATATATATATATATATATATATATGCAAATTTTATCTTAAAAACGGCTCTACCGAATTTCACGAAATTTTGTATCCTACCGTTTTGGGGCACCAGACAACCATTGGGCTAGGTCACATGTTCGAGAAAATTCGATTAGTGGGCCATTTTGAGTCACCATGGGTCAGGGTCAATTGTATCTGAAACACGGTTTAAACGATTTTGAATAAATTTTGTATCCTACCATTTGCGGGCACGAGAAAATTATGGGGCTGGGTCACATGTTCGAGAACTTGCGATTAGTGGGTCATTTTTGGATCAATGCACTATAAGGGTCAAGTTAATTTTATCTAAAATACGGCTCTAACGATTTTGATTAAATTTTGTATCCTATGAGTTTCGAGCACGGGAAAATCATTGGGATAGGTCACATGAATGAAAAAATTCGATTACTGGGTCATTTTGGGTCACTATGGGTCAAGCTAATTTTATCTAAAAATCGGCTCAGACTATTTAGACTAAATTTTGCATCCTATGGTTTTCGGGCACGATAAGACTGTTGGGCTATGTCACATGCTCGAGAAAATTTGATTAGTGGGTCATTTTGGTCATGCGTCATTATAGGTCAAGTATTTTATCTAAGAAACGGCTCAGACGATTTGAACTAAATTTTATGTTTTACCGTGTTTGGGCACGAGAAAATCTTTGTGATAGGTCACATGCTCGAGAAAATCCGATTAGTGGGTCAGTTTTGGGTCACTGTGGGTCAAGCTAATTTTATCTAAAAAACGGCTCAGACTATTTTGACTAAATTCTGATATCCTATGGGTTTCGGGCACAAGAAGACAATTGGACTGAGTCACATGTTTCAGAAAATTTGATTAGTGGGTCATTTTGGTCATGGGTCATGATATTTGAACTCAAAGATAATTTTAACCGAGCGTAGCTTGGTCTTCCCTGCTCGTTAAATGTATACTTTTCAGCGTTATCTTAACAATCTACTATTTCCCCTACATATTTGTTTTCATATGTCACGCATTGCTTTTGAAGGGTCCTAAAATATTTCAACGAAGTATACTGGTTCATGGTTGAAAGTGTCAAAATCCACATGCTTCTTCAAATTGTTTTTCCCTTTTTATTCAAGATGAGATAGGAAAGGGCGTTTTGAAGATCGATTTTTAAAGAAAAAACTTGAATTACAAAACTTTTATTAATTCTTCTCACACACAAAAGTAAACACGCGTATATATATTTTCTTTACTTTTCCTCAATTTTCTTGTATTCGAAATAATTTTTAAATAGGGTAGTCCGACCAGTAAGTGAACAGCCCCCAGTGAATGAACAATTAGTAAATATTTTAATAGAATAAGGTTTAAAAAACTCCCCATTAGTTAATTATAATACTGGATTTAAAAAAACCCGTAATTCAGTAAAAACGTGCTATAAGTTATTTGTAAAAGTTGTGAAATAAATAACATAGTATGAAACTTAAGTGTTTTTAAATTTCTCTCTGTTCATTCACTGGAAAATTTTGCGTTCATTCACAAGTAAGATCTGTTCATTTACTTGGTTCTGTATAACTTTTTATTAATACACCCCTAACATCCCAAACAAATGAAATATAAACTTCCTTTTATTATTTTTTAATCATTTGTATCTGTCAGACACCAAAAGGTACTATTTATTAAAATATTATCAATCTTTTAAAAAAAAATATGCTTAGGTGTTCATTTACTTGTCGAACTACCCTATCTGTTTGTAAATGTTTTCTGATCTAAAGCCATAGATTTTTTGTTCACCTTGAATGTAACAAAAATCGTTTATTGTCAGTTGCGGAGAGGTGCTAGGGTTTCAAGGATCAAATGTATGTGTGTTTCAAAAAAAATTGTCAACAAATAATGCTTCTTTAAGTATGCATTAAAATGTCTTTAGAACATATCTATCTGCCATTTTTTATGTCATTTAAAGGCGAAATCTGTCCAAATCTTTTTTATGCCGCAGTATTTTTCTTTGATTAAAGAATTGTATTTGTTTGGTTTTGGAAAGGTTTTGGAATGTTTGCAAAAATTAAGTACTTTTTTTTTCAAATCGTATAATAATAAATTAATTTATATAAAATGGATTAGAAATGTGTTCGACATTGTTTTATCTAGGTTCAAAGGTACAGCGTTAGCGGAAAATAAGATAGCTGCTTCCATTCTATTGCTATAATTCAGACAAAATGTAAACTGCAGTTAATTCATATGATGCGATAGTCATTTGTTAAATTTAAAAACTAGTACAAACATTTGAAATAGGTGGCACTGTATAAATCAATAAACGTCATATAGTCTTTCTATTACATAATATACTTTCACTTACATGTTTTAAATACTTTCACTAACGCAAAATTCTTTGTGTAAATATGAACATAATCCAAAATATTGATACTTCGATACTGCTCATAATATATATATATATATATATATATATATAATGTCGTAGGCTAATTGAGAAATCCGGCTCTTTGAAAAGAGCCGAGATAATCTCGTTTCTCTAATCGCCTCATATTTTTCAGGCTTATTGCAAAGAGAATGGAGAGCGTTAGGCTAATTTTAATATGGCTATTTACTTCGCAATTAGCCTTTATTTTTAGGCTTATTACAAAGAGCCTAGATAGCGTTAGGCTAATTGAAAAATGACCACTTATTTCTCAATCAGCCTGATTTTTTCAGACTTATTGAAATTAGTGTATGCACTTTTAGACTGATTAGAAAATGACTAGCTGTTTGTCTAAATATTGTGTTGTACCTGAATCTAAACTAAAAATTCCATTTGAAGTCAACCCGAACAGAACCTGAGAAAAAAATTCCACCGAACCGCAACCCGATCTAAAACCAACAAAATAACGTCCGTCAACACGCAATCCGACCTGAACCTGAAAATCCCTTTTGAAATCAACCCGAAACCCGACGAAAAAAAGCTTCATCGATCCGCAATCCAATCCGAACCCGACAATATAAGTTCCGTCGACCCGAACACAAAATATTTCATCCCGAACCCGAAATGCTTCAATGTGAACACTAAATGAAAGGAAATTAATTCAACTTTTAATGCAATTATCAAAAATTGTCTACAATTATATCTCAAATAACAATTTTATCTTTTGTATTGAAAAATGAGCATATCTATATTTTTTAATATTCCAATTTAGTAAAATACCTTAATAGCGGACGCCTCAGAATCGAGTAATATTGTCCTGCATCCGATCGGGTTGTCCTAATTTTCTTTTTTTCAGGTCGGCGTGACTGTAATTTTCTTTCTCTGCGTCGGGTTCACTCTAGAATGTTTCTTGCGGATCAAATTTAGGTTTTTGCATCTCGAGATGTTGGATTTTCCACAAACAAATTAATGAAAATACGCAGAACAATGTCTCAGATGAATTGAGTTTATTGTAATTAAGTTTTCAAAACGTTTGCTATATATAATTAAAGTTTTAATTTTATTCTTATATATTATTAGATACCTTTTGATTATTAAAAAAATATATTTTCCAGTTTTAAACGAATGATTAATTTCACCTCTTGAAGCATTAATGTAATGCTACTAATTTATTTAATATTTTGAGAAAAGGTTTTCTTTAATAATATTTAATCGAACTAGTAATTTCATTTAATTTTGGGATCGGATGTAAGTGTGTTGGGTTTGGGCCGGGTTGCGGGTCGACGAAAATTATTTTGCCGGGCTCGCGTTAGGTTGCGGGTGGAATTCAAAATGGATTTTTAGGTTTCGGATCGAATACAATCCGATCCACGCAGGATTCTACCCTTGAATTTGTTCGCTATTTGGAGGTTTCCATTATTCAGAGTAAAAGTTTTCAAATATATAAGTGTTGGCAATTAAAAAATGTTCGCTAAATAGAGATGTCCGCTATTGCAAGGTGTTCGTTATGGAGGTTTTATTCTATATACTTTTTTCGCCTGAAAAAAACTAACCTGAAACTGACCCGAACGTGAAACAATGAAAGTCAATCCCACCCGCAGCAAAAAAGTTGAAGTTGTCTCGACCCGAAACGAAAACATGTAGCGTCAACCCGACCCGAAGTACGGTTCTGGCCTTGTTCGGGAAAAAATCATGTTACCCAACACAAAGAAGATTATAATCCAGGCTTATTGCAATACATCCAAAGTAGTAAATGATTATGTACAATTTTAATATAAAAAGTAGGATCGGGAACTTAAAATGCTCATAAAGAATGTACGTAGAAAACAAGATTATTGACGTATTTCATTTACGCGACTGGGAGTCCAAGGTTAGTGATTACTTAGTTTTTATGTTAATGGTATATTTTTCGTAAACTCCCAGTGAAGAAGTATTAATAAAATCTGCAGATAAGCCAGATTTTTATTGTTTTCCCAACATTGCGTAGGGAAGAGGAGATGCTGAATTAAAATAAATATATAAATATGTAAGAAAAGTGCTATGTCAATGAAATCTGCAGAAGAAAATACTTTTATTTTTTTTCCCAGCATTAAGTATAGAAGATGGATCGTTGGATCTCTGGATGAAAATTATTATAAAAAATATATAAGAAAATTTCTGTATCTATGAAATATGCAGATAAGGCAGATTTTTATTGCTTTCCCAGCATTACGCAGAGAAGATGGATTCTTAATAGCAATAATTATAAAAGATATATATAAGAAAATTTCTGTATTAATGAAATCTGCAGATAAGGCAGATTTTTAATGTTTTCACAACATTACGTAGGAAAAATGGGTTGCTAATGAAACTATTATAAAAATATGTAAGAAAATTTCTCCAATAATAAAATCTGCAGATGAGGCAGTGTTTTACTGTTTTCCTAACATCATTTAGAGAAGATGGTTTGCTAATGAAAATAATTATAAAACATCTATTAGAAAAATTGTATCTGTGAAATTTGCATATAAGCTAAATGCTTTATAACTATTTTCATTCAGTAACACATCTTCTCTACGTAACGCTGGGAAAACATTAAAAATCTTCTCTTGCACAGACTTCATTCACGCAAACGTTTTCTTACATTATTTTTAGTAACCTATCGTTTCTACGTAATGCGGGAAAAAACATTAACAATCTACCTTATCTGCAGATTTTATTGAACCTTCTGCACGGAGTATTTGCGAAAAATATACCCTTAAAATTAAAATGAAGTATTCACTAACCTTAAACTCTCAGTTGCGTAAATGAAATCATTCAGTTTTCTGATACATATTTAAAAAGCATTTTAAATTCCTGCTCCTATTTTTTATACTAAAATTATGCATGATCATTCGATACCTTGGACGTACTGCAATAAACCTGGATTAGACCTCTTTATTGGGTCGGGTAAACCGATTTTATCCGAAACCGACCTGACACGCGGTTCGTGTCGAGTGGTGTTGGCATTACATTTTCTAGTTTCGGTTCAGATTGACTTTCATTTTTTGGGGTTCGGATATGTTTCAGTTTAGATTTTGACTGTTGCGGAACAGGTAGGGGTAAGAGTAAGTTTTGAAAAGAACGTCCAAAATATTTTTTTAGGTAAAACCTCTGTACCGGACAATCCTCAATGGCGGACACTCTATTTAGCGAACACTTTTTCAATTCCTCACAGTTATGTATCTGTAAGCTTTTACCTCTGAATATTGGACTTCTCCAAATAGTGAAATGACTACATTGTAGAATCCTGCGGGGGGGCGGGTTGTATCCGCTCGAAACCAAAGTATCCATTTGAAGTCAACCGGCACCCGAGCGAACCCAAAAAAATATTTTTCCTAGACACGCAACCCAATACGCATTAATACACTGTTTAAAAAAATATTTTGAAAATCAAAACAGGAACCTACACCTTTTTTTCCACAATTGTATCGCATCATAACATATTCAAATGTACGTACTTAGAAATAACCTTGTCAATAAGAATAATTTTAAGCTTGTATTACTTTATATTATGTGTTATAGATATCAAGAGAATTATTTTAATAAATATGCGTGTGCTATTACAAAGTATTTCGTCCAAAATGATTAAAAAATGTAAATTTACAATTTCAGACTTAATGAATTAAATCTTCTGACAGATGTATCGAATCTGTATATTACGAGTCGTGTCCAGTTTTACTTACATTTCGCATGGCGCAGAAATATATCATGGACGTATTCGTAACTGCGAACTAATATAATATCGATAGTAACACTCGTTAACATTTACTGATTTACTGGATTTTCTGAACCGATACGTCAATGAGTGTTTTATAAAATATTTTTAAGGGTTACATAGAAAGTGTAATAAAAAATTTTCACGCCACATGTTCTAATTACGTAACTTTAAAGATCCTTATTATTGTTTCATTTTTGGCACATAATCGACACGATCAAACAAATGGTTAAAAAACAAAGGATTATCCACACGATCAATAAATAATAAGTTATCCACCCGGCATCTACGAATAACTCTTTAACCGATGAGTCATCCCCAAGGAGCCTACTTGAAATCATGACCTCTGTCAATCGGGATAAAGCCACTGCCGGCAATGGTTGTGTGTGGTAACCCTTGTCAAATTATGTTATTTCAGTAGGTGCCCTGTATTTCTTCCAGTTACATAAGTTTAGTTAATTCATTTTGTATCACGTGGGAATTGGTCTCCAGCACGCACACCACTCATCAACACTATCTTATTTTTGTTCCTATCCTGCCTATTGTCTCGTTCGGGCTCAGGCCCCGTCAGACATGATCTATTACGTTCTTGGCGATTCTTGTTCAAGGGCATAGTTTGTTTTCTTACTTACTTGTTATTTACTTACTACTTTCCACCCACCCCTGCCGCGTTTACCGGCGGGTTGAGCTCCGGCTTAAAATTGTAATTATTTTTTGGTTTTGTTTAAGGCGTCAATAAAAGGTACCGGGAGGGACATCTGTGCTCTATAGACTTGGGTCTCCTCATCTAAGCAGTCCCTCTTAGTCTGTCAATTTCATACTTTTCCAGCTGTTTATGAAGGTTGCATAACAAAAATGTGACGTGTAATGGAGAAAAACTGACTTCATTTTTAAATTCGGCTTCAACAAAAGCATAAAATTCAATTATTGTGATTTCTGTTCCGAAAATTATTTTTCAATTGGTAGACTCGTATAATTAATAATTAAAGAAACGATAATCACTTCGAGCTCTAAAAAACATGTTTTGGAATTCAGGTTTCTTTAAGATGTATCGCATAATCCATCACCGTATGTTTTATCAACTTCATAAAAATTTCATTTATTTCTCCAGCATAAACGACCGTCATTGTTTTAATAATTAATTTTATAAAATTCTAATAAAGTTCTTATTAGGAATTTAATGTTCATATTTGTTTACCTTATTCATAAATGTAAAAATCATTATAAATCTTTAATTTGAAAAGTTTCCAAAATTTAGGTACATATAAATATGATAATGTAATGTTATTCTAAACAATTCAGAATTAAAATGCAAATTTGTCGAATTTCTTGAATCAGAAAAAGAAATTAATAATACTTCCTTGCTTATTAACCATTTTAAAAGTAAAACATTTATATTTTTTATACGGAACTTTCCATAAATGTTTCATACATTACAAAATAACTCTTTCCAGCTTTACATTTAATTTTATCTTTTACTTAATGAAGAACTTTTAAAACTTAAAGTAGAATTTCTGTTTCTTATATTCGTTATTCATGTCATGCAAAATTACTCCCCTCCTCATGGCATGCAATATTTCATTTAACGTCATTCATATTAATTTCATTCTTTTACACTATTTTTTGAATGCCTTCATAAAAAATTGCTTTTACTTCAACAAAATCTTTAGAAAATTTATCAATTTTATTCCATACTGTTTATTCGAATTCTTTGAAAAAGTAATATTCATTTTCTTTGCGATTCTTCTATATTCATATAATGGGGAGATAAAACTTATATTAAACTTTTTTACAGATCATTTTTATATAAAAGCACGAAACATTTTTATGAACACATTGCTGACGGGAGACTTTTTTTCGACATGTGTAATTCTGCCCACGGGTAGTACTTTTGCATTTTATGTGTTACAACATTAAAAAAAACACACACACACACAAAATTCGCGTTTTTACATTTACACACTATGCATATAAATATTAGAATCAACACCAGTTTTTATATACATTCAATTTATAATATAAACATGAACAGAGAATATCTTTTTATTAAATAATGTACATGCTAATTAAGCGCTCACAGGCGGAATAATATATATATATGTGTGTGTGTGTGTGCGTGTGTGTGTGTGTTGGTATACAAATGATTAAAAAATAATAAAAGGAAGTTTATATTTCATTTGTTTGGGACATTAGGGGTGTCTTAATAAAAAGCTATACAAAAACCAAGTAAATGGGTAAATGGTAAATGGTAAATGATAATTGGGTAAATGGTAAAAACGCAAAATTTTCCAGTAAATGAACAGGCAGCGATTTAAACACTTAAGTTTCATACTATGTTATTTATTTCACAACTTTTACAAACAACTTATAATTCGTTTTTACTGAATTACATGTTTTTTAAACCCAGCCTGATAATTAACTAGTGGGAAGTTTTTCAAACCTTATTCTATTAAAATATTTACTAATTGTTCATTCAGTGGGTGCTCTTCACTTACTGGTCGGACTACCCTACATTCAGAAATAACTCTTTCCAGCTGTAAAAGTAATTATATATTTTTCATTAAGACGAAAGTTTAAAACTAGAAGTGAAATTTGTGTTTCTTACTATCGTTATTCATGTCATGTAACATTACTCTTTAATCTTAACCTCACCGTTGCATGCAATATTTCATTGTAAGTCATTCTCCCCAATCCTATTCTTTTAAACTATATTTTAACGCCTTCATAAAAGATTGTACTTTCTTCAACAAAGTAACTTTAGAAAACTTACTTGTTTTATTCAACTTAGTTCATTCGATTCTTTGCCAAAATAGTATTTAATTTCTTTATGTTTCATCCATATTCATAGAAACGGAAGATAAATCTTACTATTGAAATATCGAGATTTATTTAAAATCTTTTAAAATTTTTGCTTCTATGAAAGCTCTGTACATTGATTTTCCTAGCATATGCAGAGTAATTTGAGAGTTACTGATTTGCTTAACAACTGAGTTGAGAGTTACTGATTTGCTTAACTACTAATTTGAGTTTTATTGATTTACTTAACTACTGGTTTGAGAGATGGTGATTTACTTATGCTGGACAAAATGATAAGTAAATCAGTTAATATACTTTAACATTCGTCAAAAATACACGGTGCCTCATTTAAGCTAAACCCGACACTTTGTTCATAATTTTAAGGATAAAGAATGATATTTTCAGCAAATTTTCTTTGCTGTGTGTGAAATGTGATTACAAAACGAGAAGTACTGCATGTACATTGTAATTCAGTCAGTGATACTATACATGCGGACAGCAACATTCCGAAATGTATTGCGTCTGGCTCAGTGTTAACTGGATACGGATAGTTAAATTTCCATCACTTATAGAGATGTCATCACATTTCTTACAAAGCAAGGTACGTTTCATGATTTTTTTTTTTTGTTTAATATCTTAAGTAGCTACTGTTACATTTAAGTAAGAATGTTAAGTTTTCGGACTGGCGTGAGAAACCTTCTGTTTTTGATTAAAAGGCAATTGTAGCACTATGTTATCATGTGATTTTAGTTTTTTTTTTCATAATGTGTCCTTTCCTTTTTGAAAAATATGTTGGAATGTTCCTGAATATCAGAATGATGATCAATTTTTTTTTTTAAATCACAATTAAAACAAAAATTAATTTAATTTTCTTCAATCGGAAAAAAACATCTGTTTTAAACATTTTTCTCCCATTAAAATCTATATTGAAGGTAAAATATTTCTGTAATTTTTTGAAACAAATTTTCTCATAAATGATTTAGAATATACATGCATTCATACTTTCAGAAATAACTCTAACCATCTGTATAATTAATTTTAGCTTTTACGTCACAACAACCATTTAAAACTTAAAGTGTAATTTGTATTTTATACTTTCGTTATTCATGTCATGCAACGTTACTCTCTAATTTACCCCTGAATGTTGCATGCAGTATTTCATTTTAAGTCATTCTGTAATCCCATTTTTTATTCTATCTTTGAAATGTCTTCATGAAAGATTGTACTTATTTCAACAATGTATGTTCCGGAAGTTTACTTATTTTATTCCACTTAGTTCATCCTATTCTTTGCAAATATAGTATTAATTTTGTTTATGTTTCTTTTATATTCACAAAGCTCTCATAAAGTCTTTTAAAGCTCATATCTACACAAAAGTACTAAACATTACGTTTTTCTTTTAAATATATATATATATATATATATGTATATATATATAATAAAACTTTTGTGAATAATAACCATCAAATCACATAAATAATCGACAATATAACAACCAATAATTATAATAAAATGCAAAGAAATATATCTAAGAATGTGAAATTCTCAAAATGAAATAAATAGAAAAAAAATAGTGTTATAGAAAGAAAACATCCGATATGTATAAGGTGAAAAAAATGACACACACACATATATATAGTAGGTCTAGGTACAAAATAATAGTCATGTTTACTTCCTGACCTTAATTTTAAAATGATTATACATCTTCAAGTTGCTGTAATTTCAACATGTAGGTATATATCACCATATTGATCTAATGTTCTTTAAAAATATTCTTAATAAAAAATTATCAAATCTCTTCAAACTAAAAAAACATTTTTCTTAAACTTAAAGCCATCTAAAAGTACAATATTTATATTTTTTAATACGAATACTTTGATAAATGTTTTGTAAATTCTGAAATATTTTTTTCCAGCTATAAAATAAATTTGATCTTTTACTTCATCTGAAGCATTTGAAACTTTAAAGTAGAATTTGTGTTTCTTAGTTTCGTTATTCCTGTCATGCAACATTTTTCTTTATTCTTCCTCCCACCTTTGCATCTAATATTTTATTTTTAAATCGCACTCTTGAATACTATTCTTGAATAATATATTTTTAATGTCTTAATAGAAAATTATTTTTACTTCAACAAAATATCTTTAAAGAGTCTGCTTGTTTTATTTCACTAGTTCATTATATTTTTTAAACAAGTAATATTCGTTTTGTTTCTGTTCCTGCTACATTCATGAAAAGGGAACATAAAACTTATATTGAAGTCTTTTAAAGTTCATATCAGTATAAAAGGGCTGAACATTACATCATTTGTTTAAATATATATATATATATATATATATATATGTAACTGCAGGCAAATAAAAAGTGCCATGTTTACTTGGTTACCTAAATGTTAAAAAGAAAAATTATTATTTTCAAAAGTACCATAATTTATGGCGTATAATCCGCGGATCAAACAATCATGTTTCGACCCAGAAATTTTGTTTTATAAAATGTAAGTTATTAGATCGTTATAAATATTTGACTTCAATTATTGAATAAAATTTTCTGTGTCGAAAAAGAATTGTTTGATCCGCGGATCATACGCCGGAAATTACGGTAACTCTGCATCAACATATCGATCTAATGTTTAAAAAAAATATGTATGGGAAATATTTAAAAAAATTATCGAATTCCTTTAAACTGGAAAAAATATATTTCTAAAACTTTTTCCATTACCCATCTTATAGGTAAAGTTTTAAGGTAATATGTTTATCTTTTTTTAATCCGAATCTTTTCATAAATGTTTTATACATTCAGAAATAACTCTTTCCAGCTTGAATTTTATATTTCACATCACGACGAATATTTAAAAGTTAAAGTATAATTTGTGTTTTAGTTCCGTTATTCATGTCATGCAACATTTCCCTCCATTTTTCCTCTCACCGTTGCATACTATATTTCATTTTATGTCATTCTCTTTAATCCCATTCTTTCATGCTATCTTTTTAATGCTTTCATAAAAGATTGTACTTACTTCAACAAAGTATCTTTAGAAAGCTTACTTATTTTATTCCACTTAGTTCATTCAATTCTTTGTCAAAGTAGTATTCTTTTTATTTCTGTTTCTCTTATATGCGTAGAAATGGGAGATAAAATTTACTAGTGAAATTCTGAGCTTTACTTAAATTCTTTTAAAGTTTTTGTCTCTCTAAAAGCACTATACACTGATTTTTTAAGAATATACAGGGTTATTCCATAATACCTGACAAAAATAAAAAATACAAATCAGGAGTAAGGAAGAAAACAAAAATCATATACAAACACAGGGTCGCAATTCACATACTTAGTGAAAAATGCAGGGTGCATCATTCATATCTGATCCCGATTTTTCGTTCAGCACTTTTAAGATAATAAACAATATTTCCAACTGATTTTCTTTGTTAAGTGTAGAATGCGATGACAACGCGAGACGTACTGTATGTACACTGTAATTCAGTCATTGATCAGTGATACCATACATACTGTCAACTACATTCCAAAATATAGTGCGTCTCGCTCAGTGTTGCCTCGGTACGTATGGTAACTATTTTCAGCCCTTATTGAGATGTCGTCACATTTCTTACAAAGCATGGGAAATGATGGAAACTCCTATAAAATATCTTCATTAATGTTACAGTTATGAAAGAAGATTCAGGTTCGGATTGGAGTGAGATACCTTGTATTTTTTATTAAATAGGCAAAATTTAGCCCAATATTCACATGTGATTTTTATTTGTTTCCGTAATCGTAATTTGTCCTTTTCTTTTAACCAAATAAGTTTAGAAAGACCTTAGTACATCAGTATGACGATAATCAGTATATTACATTTAAAAAAATGTAATATTAAAAGAAAATTTAATTAATTTCTTTGAATCTGAAGAACATATTGATGAAATCTTTCACTTCAATTAAGCTATTTTAAATTAAAATATTTCTCTTTTTTTAAACCGAATCTTTTCAGAAATGTTTCAGAAGTTACATACATTCCCGCATTTAGAAAAAAAAAATACACTTTTCATCTGTACAGTTAATTTCATCTTTTACGTCACGGAGAACATTTAAAACTTAAAGTGGAATTTATTTTTTACATACGTTATTCCTGTCCTGCTACATTATTCTCTATTCTTCTCTTCACTTTTGCATGGAATATTTCATTTTAAGTCGGTCTCTTTAATCCCATTCTTTAATGTTATTTTTTTTAATGCCTTCATAGAAGATTGTTCTATTTTCAACAAAGTTTCTTTACAAAGCTTGCTCATTTTATTCTACTTAGTTCATTCGATTCTTTGCCAAAGAAATATTCATTTTGTTGCTGATTTTTTTACGTTTATCGATATGGGAGTTAAAACTTATTATTGAAAAAAATGAGCTGCAAAATTTCATATCTGTATTAAAGCGATAAATATTGATGCTTTACTTACATATATAACTGAAGGCATAAAAAACCAGCAACCAAAATAATTTAGTCATACATTGTGGTTCAAACGTTTGAACTGAAATTTACAAGGCTACACTGCTGAATCATGCATTGTATGTGAATGACTGACAAATCATTTGAAAGAAGATATCTATAATTTCAAAAGTACAGTTAGATTGGTACTAAATATCACCTACGGTACAGCAGCTGAAATTGTGTATAAAAGGCTAATATACAGCTTCAAGCATTTTAACATTCGTAAATTCATCAAAACCTTGATTTTTTTCTTCTTGGGGTTGGTAAAAAAGCATTTAATGTACTTTCTAGAAGTAACACATTTCATGACCTAAACAGTATTACAGTTTCGTTGACGGGTCATCATCACGGTCACCCTACTTCATTGGGTGCAAAATCAGGTGCAAGACATTCTTCATTGATGGGAAATAAATTTAATTAATGTCTAGATGTTTTTTGTGCAGCTTGAAGTAGGGGGGGGGGGCATTTAACATGTATAAATTTTATTATGAGTATCATCAAATATAATTTACATTATTCATATACATTGTAGAGTTCAAGAAATACAACTGCGTAAAATTGTGTCCATCATTGTAACTAGCGATAATTAATGAGGAATCTCTCTTAATTATAGATTTTAATTATGTAAAAAATCTAGTTAAGTTTGTAAACATCACCTATGCGCTATTGATAATACCCTTGAAATAATTAATGAAACTGAATTTCCTAGTAGCCCAAAATCTTTGGACCAATGCTGTTTAATTGTTGGCTTATTACTGGCCCACGTTGGCCTACAGTAAGAATTGTCCTCCTTGCCATACCATTAGACAACGAACCATTTGCCAAAAAAGGCCCAGCAGTGGTTCAACCGTAAACTGCTCAGATACGCTCTACATTTATAAAATTTCTCTGTTTTAATTAAATTAAATTAATTTAATTAAATTACTGTTTGTTTATTGTTTGAATATCAACAATATCATTTCCCATCTGTTTCTCCAAACTGACAACGATGGGTCAACAATTTGTGCTACCTGCAATGACATCATACGTGTAATGATTAACTCTAGATGACGTCCCCTCCTTAATGCAAAATCGTAGATTAATAAAAAAAATGTTCTTTAATTCAGGCGATTCTTTATCTATATTGATGCATCTGTACAAAATCAAAAATATTTTAGTAATAAAAATATTTTAAATATGTTTAATTGTTTAATTTTAATGTATGTCAATAGGTACAGTTTAAAATATTTGTATGAAACCTTCATTTTTAAGTCGAAGTCATTTTAAGTCGAAAATATTTTAGTAATAAAAATATTTTAAATGCGTTTAATTGTTTAATTTTTAATGTCTGTCAATAGGTAATGTTTAAAGTATTTGTATGAAACCTTCATTTTTAACCTCCCTACATTTATGTGAGAATATAATATCAGCAAAAAACATTAACTCCATGGTTAGAATTAAGTTGAAAATATAGATCATCTATATTTCTTTACATATATCTTATAAAACATTGGAGTTTTCTCATTGGATGTACTGTTAGAGGATTTTGAAGATAAGAAAAGAGTTTTAAAAGTTGAAGGTAACTTCGAATTTACACTGAACTTTCGCAGATATTTCTTTTATATCAGGAAACGTTTCCGTTATTTTTTTTTACAATGCATGAAACCAGTGAACGCCTAAAAATGAGTCCTTCTATGTAATAATCTGTTAGCATAATGTGTAGAAGTTATATAGTGGTTCTCGTGTTATAAAATTAACTTAGCACCCATCCATTAATATATTTTATTCAAATTACCTTAATTTAATAATCTTTGAAATTTCCGTTAGATTTTATGACATGTTAATGGCATTTAAATTGCAACAATATAAAGGTGTAACCACATTCAAAATGACTGTAAATTAAGATCCATTTGACTCATTTGTGTGGAATAATATAGCTGCTAATATTAAAATCGAAGTAAAGCAAAAATTAAAAATGTCCTAACAGGTAATATGCATGTGAAGTCCCAATTTGATAGATTGTTAAATACAAGTATTATAACTTAGTTCGGTTAAATTATTCCTTACTTTTGGCTTCATTAAGTTTTAATAAAACTATCCATAAAAAATGCAATGTAACTCAATTCTTACTCAGAATTCTGGAAATCCTTCCTTTATCTTAAGAAATAATTTGTACATAAACTCATCATAAATTTGCCAACACCGTGGCTAAAATATGGCCAATGTGTGAATGCACCGTGAATACAATGCAAGCCATTGCTGTACTCATTCTACTCAAGTAACTTTAATGTAGATAAGTCCTATTGTCTCATGAGTTCTGTCTGCGCCTCGGGATTGCACTATTACTCTAAAGGATAAGCTGAGTTCTCAAGGTGGTCATCCCTATCCCTATCTGATGAGTTCCAAATAACTAACCATTCAGTTATGGCGGCATCACATTGCAATCGTCAAACGACTATCGCTTGATAGACGTGATAACACGAATTAAAAATGTTTTATTTCAGTTATCTTTGCGACACTGACAGTTTGACCGTTTGTGACGCCATAGAGACTGCACATCAACTTGTTGTGCTATTAGTGAAATGCTTCGTAAATTCGAACAACGAAATATCTTCCTTATTAATATTTTAATAGCTTTCCAAAAATATTTATTAGATAATTAAAGCAATAAAGTTCTGTCTTATAAATTAAAGACAGTGAGGTTAAAAAATGTGGAATATTTCTTATTTCAATGAATTAATAACTTATGCCAGTTTGGTAACCTTAGAAATGAAACTAAAAAGTAAAGTAAATATAAGTTTTATTTATTCCCGGTAAATACCAGCCGACCTTTTCACTGCTGTGCTTCTATTACTTACGCCTCTTTTCTTTCAACAAGTAACATATAAACCTCTAATGTGTATAGTGGTGGTATCATTAATTACTACTTTGTAATTGCATTTGTGAGTAATTCTGTAGAATTTAAATTTGCAAGTATAATAAATCACATCTACAACCCTATTCCGAAAATTATCTGAAGGAAATTAAAATTCATAGCTTTAATATTTAACTAGACCAATTTCTATAAATTCTCCTTCGGAGTTGCAGTTGATTTCTTCTATAATCACAGGAGTAGGGTTTTCTAATTAAAGAACGATTCGTTACGCTTTGTTTTCAGAAGTATCTCCTAAACTAAGAATAAGGATATTAATCAATATATTGTTAAATTTTGTGTTTGTAATGGAATTTAGTATTTTTATTCAAATAGTTTGCGAACAGTAAAACTGAAAGACTTTAAATGTAAGTCATCAATGTTTAGTGATATATTTTATCCGTGTGCGGGTGTAGATGTGAGAAAATATTTGAAAAGACCACTGGAAGGAAGAGTAACGGTTTCGTTTCCGGTACTTACGCGTTATCTGGATCAGGGTGGTATACATTCAATTTAATTGTTTTCTGACAATGATGAATATTTTTAAAAACTGATTTTATGTTAAAAATTTAGTGCGTTTTCTCCAAATTCACATAAATACTAACTATACACATCTATTCATCTTATATACATTTTGTTATATATGTTTACTTACGTAAATTAATTTCCATTGATAACTTAATACATTACCTTCTTACTCGCGCACCTCCTTATTTACATACTTATACACATATATCTTACTACGTCTATCCATCTTGTATGTTTACATACATCTTTCAACATACATGCGCTCAGCTGTTACAATACTTGTTATTATGCATACACAACACATAAATACTTACTACACACATATATTCATCTTATATACATTTTGTTATGTATGTTTACTTACGTAAATAAATTTTCATTAACAACTTAATACATTACCTTCATACTCGTACACCTCCTTATTTACATACTTATACACATATATCTTACTACGTCTATCCATCTTGTATGCTTACATACATCTTTCAACATACATGCGCCAAGCTCATATGTTACAATACTTGTTATTATGCATACACCACACATAAATACTTACTACACACATCTATTCATCTTATATACATTTTGTTATATATTTTTACTTACGTAAATTAATTTCCATTAATAACTTAATACATTATCTTCATACTCGCGCACCTCCTTATTTACATACTTATACACATATATCGTACTACGTCTATCCATCTTGTATGTTTACATACATTTTTTAACATACGTGCGCTCATCTGTTACAATACTTGTTATTATGCATACACCACACATAAATACTTACTACACACATTTATTCATCTTACATACATTTTGTTATATATGTTTACTTACATTAATTTCCATTAATAACTTAATACATTACCTTCATACTCATGCACCTCCTTTTTTACATACTTATACACAAATATCTTATTACTGCTATCCATTTTGTATGTTTACATACATCTTCCAACATACATGCGACAAGCTTATATGTTACAATACTTGTTATTATGCATACAGCATACATACATACTTTCATACAACAATTTTCAATAGGTATAGGTACCATATATAACAATATGGTAACCATAAATAATAATATGGTAGCATACCATAAATACAAGATAATACATATTTCAAATAAATTAAAAATACAATGCATGTTACATTGCGTACAGTACATACTGCATCAGTAACTAAGCAGTTGCTGCTAAAGGTTATTGTAATTAATGCTATATAGACAATTGTTAGATATGTATCTTCTTGACCTGAATAATAGATAATAAAGTACATATTTATCTTTGGATATAAAAAATATCCATACAGTTTTGTTTATATTGTACGAATGTGTATTTAAAAAATTGAGTCAATTTGAAAACTGTAAAACATGAAAGATTGTATGTCCGGCGTTGTTTATGATCTTCAATTACAGCTTTAAAAAATTCTATAATTCAACTAAGTCAGTTTAATAAATTATTAATAACACAAATTACATTTTTTCGGATTCATTCATTGTATTGGAAACTATTATTTCGTAGCGTCTAATAACAAAAAGTATTTTCTTATATTTTTTTTAATTATTTCTTAAATATATAAAAAAAGAAAATTATATAAAATTTGAGGTGGTGTAGCTTTTTATATGTGGAATCCCTTATTTAAACGGAATAACTAACTTATTTCATTTTTGATTTCCTCAGAAATAAACTTATAAATAAATAATTAATAAAAAAAAAAAATTTCATGGGAAACCCTAGTTTATATTCTTCTCATACTGAATCATCCATTCTTTGAACAAGCAATACATAAAAGTCTCTTGGGGAAACTGGCGTCATCATAAATTAATACTTTAAAACGCATTTGGGAGTAATACGGAATAATTTAAATTTGCGAGGATAATAAGTGTACTTATCACTGCTGCAATCCTATTCGGAAAGTCTTCTGAATCAAATTTCATAGCTTTAATATTTAACTTAACCAATTTCTAATCATTTTCTTTTGGAGTTTCGATTGATGTCATCTTAGAAATCGTACAGAAAAGGTTTTCTCATTAGAAAAAAATATTTTGCTTTATTATCAACATTGTCTCCAAAACTACGAACAATGATATTAATAAATATATCTAAAAATTTTGTGTTTGTAATGGAATTTAATATTTTTGATAAAATATTTGGCCACTGTAATACTTACCCATTATGTATATACATAATATAAAATATGAAAATGAAACATGTGCAAACTATTTATAAAATTCAGTGCAATTCGATTAAAATCGTGGCTTGATGACGTCATAAACTTTAAATGCTCTATTACTGAATTGCGTAAAAGAAACATCCTTATAACTCCAAAATTGATAATAATATTAACTAACGGTTTACTGCGTCGGATTAAGCGTCTCATTTCCAATTAAAATAATCTTTGAATTGAAATTTGAATGAAATACAGGGTCATGAAAAATCGAAGAGTGTGGAAAATAGGATTACAAATATCTCGGCAACTAATTACCGGATAAACTTCATTCTCTATGCAAAATTTATATTTTTTATTGTCTTTAATATTCATTCCTTAAAATAAACAATTTCGAAGTTTTTGTATACCTTTTATCAGAACGCATATTTCGAGAGTCCAAAAAAATAGTTCCGGATAATCGACGTTACTGAAATTCAATAAGCTTCTTCTCATTATTACATTTTAAGTACATACCAAATTTCAAGTCTCTATCTCAATTTGTTCGGGAGATAGAGCGTTTATAGACACCCACACAGACAGACGGACGGCAAATTCTTTTTTCCAAAAACATATTTTTCGGAATCTACAGTGTCTGAAACGTGTAAATCCGTCAAAAAAAAATTTCGATTTTTAAAACGATTACAAGACTTACCGTATACGTATGATGGGTAAGTAATAACAACTTCCGAGTTACCCCGGATAAACAAAATGTGCCCTTTATTAAAAATAAATGATCAACGTAAAATAGCTCAAATAAATTTAAATAAAATGGCAAACAGCTGTTTCGAAGCCCCTAAAGCTCCATCATCAGTACCAAATTTAAAAGATTAAAAATATAAATTTGGCACTGATGATGGAGCTTTAGGGGCTCCGAAAAAGCTGTTTGCCATTTTATATATTTTTATTTGTGCTATTTTACGTTGATCATTTATTTTTAATATAACGGCACAAAGTTAAATCCACCTATTTTAAATGCGCTCTTTATCTTTAGAAACCTGAGAAACCAATATATTTTTTACATTTAACGAAGCATTAGTAAAAACATTGGTAAAAAAAAAGTTTCCTTTGCTGCCATTGATTTTCGGAAACTTTTCCCAGTAGTTTTTACAGTCATTTAAACAGTTTTCTCAAACCGGAATGTTGGGATTTAGGATGCTATCAATTCTCAATTAAACATTTTCAGCTGATTAATTGAATTTATACTTGCAAGAGTAGCAATATAATATAAATGTTAATGTAATGCCGTTAATTTATCATGTTTGTCTCTAAAACATGTTTGTTGAACATGAAAATGTTTACTTGAGAATTGATAGCATTCGAAAAATCTATATTCCGGGTTGAGAAAATGGATTAATACAGTATAAAAAACATTCGGAAACGTTTTCAAAAAATCAGTGGCAGCAGTTTTTTTTATAAATGCTTCTTTAAATCTAAAAAAAAATATTGGTTTCTGAGGATTTTAAAGATAACGAACGCTTTTCGGAATCGTGGGTAAGCCGGAAGAGCTTATTGCACATTTCCGTTCGTGGTTATATTATATTTTCCCAGATGAAGAAACATTTGTCTTTGCTTTACAGTGTGGAAAAAAACATTTTATTTTATATATATAGAAGGAGATTTATACTTTTCCCTTTTTTGTTTAGACAACACAAATTTGTGTTTTAGTTTATAAAATTGAGCCCTTTTTAAAAGTGTAAAATATAAAAGATTGTAAATCAGAATACTACAACGAATTTTAAATCTTACTTCTGTATAAGACTTTAGGTTCTAAAATGTAAACCGGGGTAAGTTGAAATGCTAACATCTTTCAGTAGATAGTAAAATATCTATAAGTCAACAAAGTCTATTTCATATATATTGTAAACCACACCAATTATATTTTTTCAGTGTTATTTATATCTTCAAATCTAATGTTTATTTGTTTCAACGGGGTTCCTCCAGGTCAGGAAATTTCCCTGACTTTAGGTCAGATATACACCAGTTGACCTTGTATAAGACTATACTTAGAGAAAAACTCTTATGATTAAAAAACCTTATGTAATCGCGCGATTACGTAATTCTAGTTTTTCTATAAGAAAATACTGGTATTTCACCTGAAACTGTAGGAAACCTGTTCAAATAACAAGAAATTTTGGAGTAATTTTCAAAAATGATTTGTTACTATCTCCTATAAAATTCCACCACCGAAAAAAATAAAGTTGAGGAAAAATAACTTTAATAATGTAGAATTATTGTTAATAAAAAAATAATTACTAACATATGCCATTTTTGCTTTTCTCAGAAATCAAACTATAAAAAAAAGTCCTTTTCTTTTTTTTACATTGAATTCCATTTCAAGTTTTCACTCCTGTGTAACCTCACAAGTAACATATAAACCTCCCATGTAGAAATTGACGGTATCTTTAAATTACTACTTTAGAAATGCATTTGTGAGTAATTCTAAAGAATTTAAATTTGCAAAGATAATAAATCACGGTTACAATGTTGTTCCGAAAATTATCAGAATGAAATGGAAATTCATTGCTGTAATATTTAACTCGACCAATTTCTATAAATTTTCATTCGGGAGTTTTCATTGATTATTTCTATATAGTCGTAGAAGCAGCCTTTTCTAATTAAAGAACAATTATTTTTGTTTCGTTATCAGCATTGTCTCCAAAACTATGTATAAAGATATTAATCAGTATATCTTTACATTTTGTGTTTGTAATTCAATATTTTTAATCAAATAGTACGGCAACAGTAAAACTGATTGACTTGAAACATAAGTCATTTGCATACGTACGCGGGTATGTATGTATTTAATATTTGAATAGTCCACTGTAACGAAAATAATTACTTTATTCTTTGAAATTAAAAAAGCCTCTTACATTTTCATTTTTTTTGTTACAAAAATTTATTTAATTTATAAATTATAAATCATTTCCCTTATTAAGATTCCCTTATCATTGTTTCCCTTATGAAAAATGTAAGATATCAAAGATTGTTCTTTCGAGATTGTTCTACTTTTTCAATTCGAGATTTGATTTTTTTTAAAAATCTATAAGTCAATATAATAAATTTTAGTCACACGAATTTCTTCCTTTTTTTTTCTTTTTTTTTTTTTTTGTGTGTGTGTCTTATTTTTGGATTCATTAATGATAATAGAAATTATTTCTTTGTACAGTCTAATAACAAAAGTTATCTCCTTATTTTTCAAAAATTATTTGTTAAATATTTAAAACAATAAAATTATTAGAAAAAAATGAAAGGTTAGGTGTGTTTTAATACGTGGAATCCTTCTTACTTCAATGAAATTATTAACTTATGCTATTTTTCATTCTTCAGAAATCCAATATTTAAGAAAAATCATTTCTGTTTTTGTTTTTTCCTGAAAATTCCAGTTCACGTTTTCATTCCTGTGCATTTCATACGAATTCCTGCTTTCTTTCAACAAGTACTATATAAATCTTTCATGTAGAAACTAGAGTTATTGTAAATTACTACTTTAGAAATGCATTCGTGAGTGATACTGGAGAATTTAAATTGGTAAAGATAATAAATCACAGCTGCAATCCTATTCCGAAATGTATTTGAATTAAATTGAAATTCATAGCTTTAATATTTAACTAGACCAATTTTTATCAAATTTCCTTCATAGTTTGAATTAATATCGCCTATAATCACATAAGCAGGATTTTCTAATTAAAGAACAATACTTTGATTTGTTATCAACATTTTCTCCAAAGCTACGAATAAGAATATTAATCAATATATTTTTTGCATTTTGTGTTTGTAATGAAACTCATATTTTTAATCAAATATTTTTTCAACCGTAAAACTGTTTTACTTGAACCATAAGCCATCAATGAGTAGCAATATGTTAGGAGCAATGCAGTTATTTGTAAATAATTGAAAAGATCATTGCAAAGAAAAAAACTCGATATAGAAAGAATTCCTTACTTCTCTTTTTTGCTTTTACAACACAAATTTGTATTTTAGTTTGTAAAGGCGAGCTCTTTTTAATAATATAAAATGTAAAAGTTTTTACGTAAACGTTGTAAAATTTATTTGAATTAAGATCGTGTGACTGACTTGTGTGTAAGATTTATGTATATACTTCCTTCTGGGTTTTAGGGATATCCCCGGTTTTAAACCCAATGGATCGGTCGCCCAAGCAAGAAAATAATATAAAATTTGAGATGAGATAGTGTTTTATATCACTACATAGTATAAAACAAAGTCGCTTTTTCTGTCCCTATATCCCTATGTACGCTTAAATCTTTAAAACTACGCAACGGAGTTTGATGCGGTTTTTTTTAATAGATAGAGTGATTCAAGAGGAAGGTTTATATGTATAAATAACCATATGTTTTGCTTTGTAATTTCAGATAAATCATTACATAGTATAAAACAAAGTCGCTTTTTCTGTCCCTATATCCCTATGTACGCTTAAATCTTTAAAACTACGCAACGGATTTTGATGCGGTTTTTTTTAATAGATAGAGTGATTCAAGAGGAAGGATTATATGTATATCCATTAAATAGTGGAGAAATACTGTTATTTTTGAGGTTTTTAATGTGATGTCGTAAATAATTTCATTTTTTCCACTTATACATTGCAAACGCAGGCTGAACCCTACAAGATTTATCAAAATAATGTACTAATTATTGTACACATTAAAAAGGTCTACAGAAAACACAAAGAGATGAAGGTTTTCAAGGTTAACCCGAAGCAAAGCGAGGGAGGGCACGCTAGTTACTTATATTTTGTTTGATGTGAGGCAATGAGGTATTTTTTGAAGGCGTCTCCCATCCCTTGTATAGGCCTGTGTGTGATAACACTTAAATTGGAGTAAATTGAAATTTTAACATATTCTAACACACAGTAAAAATTTTCGAAGTCGGTTAATCTTTATGTGTGATAAAATTGAAACTGGAGTAAATTGAAAGTTTAACATATTCCAACAGACAGTAAAAATTCTATAAGTTAGGTAAGCCTTCTGTATAAGACTACATATAATAAGATTTAATCTGGAGTAAATCGAAAGTTTAACATCTTCCAACAGACAGTAAAAACTCTATATGTTAGGTAAGCCTTCTGTATAAGACTATAAATAATAAGATTTAAACTGGAGTAAATCGAAAGTTTAACATCTTCCAACAAACAGTAAAAATTCTGTAAGTCAGTTAAGCCAATTTGATATAGTCTAATCACACCAATTTTATTGTTTCAGCTTTTAAGATTTGAAAACTAATGCTTCATTGTTTTAAATAACAAGACGTTTCTGGCAATTTCTCAAACAAATTTTGTTAAATTCTACCCGAGAAAAAAAATTAAATGTTAAGGAGAAGTAACTTTAAAATATGGATTATTTTTTATTTAAATGAAATTACTAACTTATATAGTTTTTGCTTTCCTAAGAATTTAAACATAAAAATAAAACTTTATTATTTTTCCTTATAAGTTTCAATTCTCTTTTTCACCATTATTCTTTTCATAAGGAAACCTTCTTTGTTTCAACAAGTAACATATAAATTTCTTACGTGAGAACTGGCGGTATTATAAATGGCTATTTTAGAAATGCATTTGTGAGAAATTCTTGAGAAATGATTTTGCAGGAAAAATAAATCGTGGCTACAATTCTATTTCGAAAATTATCTAAATAAAATTAAAATTCAGTTCTTTAATATTTAAATAAACCCATTTTTAGAAAATTAACTTGTTAGTTTCAGTTTACTTCTTCTATAATCACAATAGCTGGCTTTTCTAATTAAAGAAGAATTCATCTTGCATTGTTTTCAGTACTGTCTCCGAAACTAAATAATAAGATATTAATCAGTATAACTTTAAATTTTGTTTTTTGTAATATAATTCAATATTTTTAATCAAATATTTTGCCAACAGTAAAACTGATTGTCATCAACCATATATCACCAATATTTAGCGATATCTCGTGTTCCTCGTGTGTGGATGTTATAAAAAACTTAATCAATCATTAGAAAGAAATAAAAATGTCTTTTTTATATATCGAAGAAGGCGATTTTTATATTCTTTCGCTTTTCTGTTTTGATAACATAAATTTATAATTTTGTTCATAAAGTTGAGAGTTTTTAAATAGCATAAAAAGGTAAATAATTTTACGTCAATCTTGTAAAGATTATTTTAATTTAGATCGTGTGACTGACTTGTGTATAAGATTATGTATGCTAAAATGTAAAGTGGAGTAAATCTAAATTTTAACATCTTTCAGACATTAAAAGTTCTATTAGTCAACTATAACCGAATTTGATATATCCTAAACTGCACCGATTTTATTCTTTCAGTTGACTTGAAAATAAAGTTTCGTTGTTTCAACTAGCAAGAAATTTCTGACTAATTCTCAAAAATCATTTGTTAAAGTCTATCTAATCCTAATGTTCAAAAGAAAATAAAAGTTCAGGACAAATAACTTTTACAATTGTGGTATTTTTATTTAAAAGGAATTACTAATGTATTCCATTTTTGCTTCTCTCAGAAATCAAACTTAAAAAAAAAAAAAATCTTTCATTTTCTTTCTAGTAAATTCTAGTTTACCTTTGCACTCGTATGCTCCTGATATGAATTCTTCGTCTCTTTCAATAAGTAATATATAAATCTCTCATGCGGAAACTGGTGGTATCATAAATAAATACTTTAGATATGCATTTGTAAGTAATTCTGGAGATTTTAAATTTGCAAGGATAATAAATCACAGCTACAATCCCATTCCGAAAATTATTTCAGTAAAACTAAAATACGTTGCGTTAACAATTTTCTTTTGGAATTTCAATTGTTTTCTTCTATCATCATAGAATCAGGCTTTCCTAATTATAAAACAAACTTTTACTTTGTTATGAGCATTGTATTCAAAACTACGAGTAAGGATATTAGAAAATATATCTTTCAGTTTTCTGTTTGTAAAAGAATTAATTATATTTAATCAATTATTTTGCTTACATAAAACAGATAAACCACAAGTCATCGTTGTTTACCAGTATGTTATGAGCATACATGGGAGGTGTTGGTAAAAATTTAAAAAGTAGTTGGAAAGAAAAAGTATGATTTTCTTTCTTTGGATACAGAAAGAGCTCCCTACACTTTCCCTTTTCGTTTCGATAACACAAATTTATATTTTGTTTTTAACCTCTTGAAGGGCGGTGGACTATTATACAGGGTATCCCAAAAGTCTCCGTACAACTTCAAAAATTTATTACAAAAAAAATAATAGGCCTACAGCGAAAATAATTACAACAGTGCAGAGAGTAACTTAAAAAGTGTTTTTCTACTGCTTTAGTAAACTTCAACATGAGATCCTTTAGTAGCACGAAGAATATCAAGATGATATTCCAATTCAATCCACGAACGTTTTTCATGCTAACATCAACAGTAGCTACTGCTGTATGGATATTTTGTTTCTATTCCATGAGACTATTAACTTTTGTTCAGATTTCATCAAACAGTTGTAACTGTTGTTGATTTTAGCATGCTGAAACGCACGTGGATGGAATTGGAATATCGACTTGATATTCTTCGTGCAACGAAAAGATCTCATGTACAAGTATAGTAAGGTAGTAGAAAAAACTTTTTAAGTTACTCTATGTACTGTTGTAATTATTTTTGCTGTAAACCTATTATTTTTTGTAATAAATTTTTGAAGTTGTACGGAGACTTTTGGGACACCCTGTATATCCCACTTAATTTTTATCTCCAAATGCCACATGCCACCAGAATTTTGGAATAAAATTTTGCTTTTATGATACACTCAAGAAAAAGCTTTTATACTTATTTTCCCATAAATTTCTTTGTTAAATCCTGGTGTCATTCAAACATTTAAACATTTTAGCAACAGAAGAACTTTGCTCTTGAAAAGGTTAAAGATGAGCTCTTTTAATTTATGTGAAATTTCAAAGATTGTTCGTCATCGTATTTAAATGAATTTTAATTAAGATTGTATGACTGACTTGTGTATGAGACTATAGATGCTAAAGTTTAAACTGCAGTAAATCAAAAAACTTTTAAACCTTTTAAGCGAAAGTAAAAATTTGATAAGTCAACCACGCCAATTTTATACATTAGAAACCAAATCAATATTATTTTTTAGCCTTAATTTCGACTTGGGAATTCATGCTTCGTTGTTCGAAATAACAAGAAGTTTCTAATTATCAAACATTATTTATTCATTATTATCTTTAGAAGAATTACATAATTATATCTTAAAGAAGAATTATATCTTAAAAGAAGAACTATATCTTAACAGAAGAATTATATCTTAAAAAAATAAGAAGTTGAGGAGAAATAACTTTAAAAATGTGGAATTCATTTTATCTATAAGGAATTACTAATGTATGGCAATTTTTGGCTTAACTTAGAAACCAAAATTTAAAACAAAATCCTTTATTTTTTTCCAGTCCAAATTATCCTTTCTGTGCGACTCATATAATAAATTTCTCCTTTTCTTTCAACAAGTAACATATAAACCTATCATCTGGCAATTGCTTCATCATAAATTGTTATTTCAGAAACGCTACTTTGACTAATTCTAGAGAATTTAAATTTACAAAGATAATAAATCACTTTACAATCCTATTCAGCAAGTTATCTGAATGAAATTGAAATCTATTGCTTTAATATTTAACTCAGCCAATTCCTATACATTTTTTTTTCCGGAGTTTCAATTGATTTGTGTAATTCAATATTTTTACTCAAATATTTTTCCAAATGTAACACTGATCGAACTAACAGTAAAAAAAAAAAAAAAATGTTTATCATTATGTTATGAGCGTACGTGTGTGATTAGGGATAAATATTTGAGACGGTCGCTAGAAAAAAAAAATATTATTATTAAAATTATTACTATTATGTATTATGTCTTATTAATATTAATGTTAATATTTTGAGGTAAAGTATAGGAAAATCGACATTGTTTTTTTTTCCTTTTTTTCTGTTTTGGCTCAAAATTTTATGTATTAATTTATAAATATAAGACTTTTGGAGTAATATAAAATATTGTACAGAGCCGTTTATTAACGCCCTGACCGCCAAGCAAAAGGGCAAATTTGTAATATTGTTTTCTCTGTAATTTTTTAATGCTTAAAAAATCTGAATTTTCAAACTTGAGATAAAAAACTTAATTACGTATATAAGTATAATCCTTGAGCGTATCAATCATTACTTGATGTTTTAAAAATGCACTATATTTGTAGAATTATATTAATTTAAACAAACCTTGTATTGCTGTGAAATCTACAGCATAGTAAACGGATATATCAGGTTGGGGCGGTGAGAAGGTTTTAAATAAGATACACCCATCATTAGTATGAGTAGCCTGCAATAAAATCATAAAAAAAATGATATTAGTCTAAGAATGGTTTTCAAATGTAAACACATTTTTTCATAAAAGATCTACATGTTAAAATTGAACGAGCTCATTTTTTTTTCAAATGATAGCACCAATTTGGAGAATTTTTTTAATACCGTGTATAAATCACCTCTGAAAAAAATAATTAACTGTCAAGTGCTTTGGTATTTACATAAAAATAATCAACATTGTAAAAACATAGGGGTGTGAATGTACAGCAATTTTGTGGTTTTTGAAACAAAGAAATTTTGAATTTCGGTTAAATTAAAAGGTCATCTTCTGTTACTGTTTGCAATCCTAAAAAGAAACTTTTTAGTAAAACGATAAAATGAAGTGAGCGGATAAAAATAAACCATATTATTATTCTATGCGATCTTAACATTACTTTCCAAAATTTATGGATCCCCGTTCACCCACACTACCCCAAAAAAGTGTTTTTTTTTTTTTTTTTTTTTTTTTTTTTCATTTACTCTATTTCTACTTATGATTGTATTTTCGCGAAATTTTGTATTTTCGAATGCAAAGCAACAAATATTTTAAAGGTAAAATATTGGGTAGGGGAGACCGGGGCAAAATGAAGAGTGGGGCAAGATGACGAATGTCTTAATTTTTCCGTTTTCCGCTAGGTGGCAGCATCAACCGGACACTACTGGCTCTCCTATCGGCCGTCGTTAAACAATACTATAAAAACGCTGAAACGCCATTTTTGTGTCAGTTGTGAAGCTTTGATTGTTTTCCGCTGCCACGTTATAACTTTTATGCATGTGTAAATAAGCTCTGCCACAGATACAGGTAAGATATATCGTTTCTCTTTAATATTTATGAGTAACTTAGTTTAAATACTACCTATTACCATGAATAAATGTCAATTAATCGCCTTCTTTCATGGCAATGAAAACGAATATTTTTAAACAGGCAGTCCGGGGCAAGATGGCGAGCTCGTCATCTGGCCCTGTGTTTCGGAATTTATTAAACTAACTATGTTGTCCATTCTATTTAAATCCTGTAAACGCTTGTTTGTCTGTGTGTTTGTTCGCACGACCTTGTGCTTCTATCTCCTCTGGGGCTAAGGGGCGCATGGGATCGGGGCAGGTGTCGTTCGAAAGGGGGCGACCAGAGGAAGACATTTTTGCTATCCGCTAAGCCCCCCCCCCCTAGCCTCCCGAAAGAAAAACCCTATCGGGGTCCGTATCTCCACTTCCAAGCGTCAAATCGGTACGAGGAGAGTACCGTTCGACGGGGTCAAGACCTCCCCCCTCCCCTGCTGCTCCCCCTCCTCCCCAAAAATTCAAAAAGCGTTTAAGGCCAACTTCCGGCATTGTGACCCACCAACAGAAGAATGGATCCAGTGCTGTAAATGCCAAGAGTGGTGGCATGAGGAATGTTCCAATTATGAAAATGGCATTTTTATTTGTGACTATTGTTAGCTGCACAACTAAACACTTCAAAATTACGTTACAATCAATGCATTATGCTTAGTTTGATACTTAGTAAGATGTAAAAACACAGTTATCATTTGTTAAACCATGTAACATATTCAAAAGATAAAATATGTTCAACCTTTTTCAGTGTTGTCATCTTGCCCCAAGGCCAAAGTCATCTTTCCCCAGTTTCGGGGCAAGATGACAATTTATTAATGTTATGAAAAAATAAAATTATCCTTTATTTTTTTTATTTGAAAAATTAAATGGTAATGTATTTAATACTACAAAGGTATACTCTATCAGTTCATGTAAAATTAATTTTACTATTACTTCAAAATAAATTAATAAACAACAAAAATTCTTAACATAGTCATCTTGCCCCGGTCTCCCCTACTGCTATTGGAAAATGTAAATTTAATATCGAAACAAATAGTTAAATGACCCATTATTCTATCGAAATATTAATATTCTGAAAAAAGTCTTTATTTGAAATCCAGTGATATCGCTTTCGGGATTTTTCAAAGAAGTAAAAAATGAATTGCGTGGACAATATAATCTCAAATATTTTCGTAAAGCTATCTTAATTTTATTTTTCTAAATCCATAAATGGTCTCCAAATGCTTTTTTTTTAATATCTTCTTAAGTTTATATTTGATATTTGCCCGAAATTTTGCTGATTTAGGATAAGTGCAACTTGACAAAACCTGTTACAGTAAAAGATTACAATACTGCTATTTGAAACTTTTCTGGAAACTTTTACCTTGTCTTCAGAAACATTCTGGAGAATGTCTAGTCAGAAAAGTCGGAAAACTATAGGTTCTCTAAATTTTACAAGAACGTTTCTGAAATAAAAAGGTCACTTTTCTGATCGCAAATTTCGGAAAATGTGTTTCTTTAAATTTTGGAATGCTAGTGATTTTTGGAATTTTTAATGTACTTTTTTCAACATGTTTCAGAAGATGAGGAAAAAACATTCAGAATCGTGAGTATCTAAAAATTTAAAATGGATTTTTGTTAACTTTTCTTCTATATCAGAAAAAGTTTCTACAATTTCTTATTTTCAGTCGACATTTTTGTAGAGCTCTATATGTTCGGTTTATTATGCAATATATAAAATCCTTCTTAAACCAGAACATCCCAAAAAACATCGAAAGTAAACTTAACATAAGTATCTAAAAGTAATACTTTTAGACGGTTTTTGTGCTTCTAGAAGGGTTTTGTAATTGCCATTTCAAATCAAAGTCTTGATTGAATAACGCTTCGAATTTTAAAATCTATATGCGAATATTCTCCACTTTTTCTAATTTTAAAAGCATACATGACGCGGAATATCTGATGTAGTCATGTATAACTCGTACATAAATATTTTAAATTGAATCACATAAATCTACTGACTACTTTTAACCAGTAGCGTGATTCTAAGAAAACAACAATTACCTTGGAAATTAAACTCAATTTTCTCATTAACTCAATGACAAATCTTTTGATTAGAGCGTTTATTTTGTCTAAGGACAACAATTTTCAATTAACATGTAACCTTATTTTATAATTTCCACCGTTTAACACAGAATGATTAATTTTAAAAAAAATAGCCAAAATAACACAACATTAACCACAACATATAAAAATTGCAGTTAATTAAAAAGCACTGGCTTTTTCCTTGATGCTAAAATCACGTGTTTCCGATATATTCGTTCTTTAACTAATTCACTCGTCTTATTTAAATAATTTTGTAATTTTATGCATTTAATTTTCTATATATAAAAGAATTACACATATAATTAAATTTTTTACTGTAAAACTTTGACTTTTTTTCAATTTTCTGTATGCATGAACCTTTTCCTAATGTAATCTGAGCTCTTAATTCTTTTTTATTGTATGTATACAGGGCGCAAAGTAATATCCGGTTATATTCAAATACTTCCTGATTGGATAAAGCTTGAATTGGGGAACAAGCACATGCAACCGCATAGAAATTCCTTACTGTAGATGGACTAAAACAATGCTTTATTATTAATATAAATTTTAACTTGCTTCCACGTGATATATCACATGGAAGCAAGTTAAAATTTATTGTTAAATGTGCATCAGTGTTATAATTCTACACATTTATAAGCGATTAGTGAGGTATTGAAGTCGGAGATTGGTAATAAGAAAATCACCTTTTAGGGATTCTAATAAAGTTATTTTTAGACGCAAGACATAATTTCACACTAAATCGAGGCCGCTCTACATTTTTGTAGCTGATTTGCTTTTGCTATCTCTTATAGTTTTCGAGGTAGGGTTGATAACTTCAAAATTCTGCCACTAGAGGACTCTGAATTCATTCTTATATGATAGCCCATAGACCTTTTATATTAGATTGTCACTTTTTTTATAATCCTTGCTTTATTCGGTCAATATTTATTTGACTGTATCCGGACTTCTCTTTGAACCCTCTGTATATTTTATGCAATTATAAATTATATAATTAGAAGTAATTTATGACATTGTACAGTAAGAGAAATATTTGTATTCTTTATTTTTTTAATTAATTTTCAGAAGTCTTAAATTTAATCTTCTAAAGTAATATATTTCATTGTAGTTACTTTGGAATTTGTTGCGTAATATTTTCAAAACATTTTTTTACATATTTTTCTCTTTCTTTATATAAATGATAAATAAAAAAGAAATGCGTTTCTCAGAAATAAAACTTCATATGCAGATAAGTATTTCTGTAAATAAATTGCGAGTTGTCAAATTTATACTTATAGTGATAAGTAATCTGTACTTTGCTGTTAAATTTGATTAAATTCGAGAATCCAAAATGATCAAACAAAGTCATTTCTTCCTATTAAATATGGTATGAAGAAAAAAGGAGGCTTATCAAGCTCTCTTGCCTTGGAGCGAAAAGAAGATTAAGGCGGATTCTTAAGCATTTGCTCCGTTGAAAAATAATAAAGTGATTTTTACTAATACTTTTTCCGCACGTATTCTCCATACTTTCTCGATCCTGTCAAATTACATGATTGGAAAATGGTGTTATGTATTCTTACACTTCCTAAATGTATTTTAAATAAGCTACAATTTTACGTAAGCTACTTAATCCATCGAAACAGTTAATTTATATGATAAAAATATTTTTATAATACTGGATGCATAACACGCTATCGATAATGAAAAAAATAAATAACTTTAGAAGGGGGAAAAAATTTTATTTCAAATTTTCAGGATTTATATATGAGAATAAAGACATTTAAATGACGACTTTTTAAAAATGTTTTTCATTTGAAGAAACTACGAAAAGAAGTTAGTTGTTAAGTTAACTTCTAAGTTATAAATAATCATTTAGAGTTGATATATTGAAACTGAACTTATCACACTTGTTATTGATGTTTTCAGGTTTTCTTTTGTTTTTGTTTAGTCCCTGCAGTCTTTATCTTTAACATATCCCTATAATAAGAAGTCAAGGGGCAATGAATGACATATAGTTTGGATGGGCAAGCAAGAATTTCGCTAAAGCGATATGCTTCATGATGGAGGATGAATGACAGCTATACTTTGAAGGGACAAGCATTTCGCCAAAGTGATAGGGAATCCTCTTGTGGTGACACAATTTTCGTAGTGACTTCTGAATGTGTTTGTTTTTTTAACGTCACATATTGTATTTTAAATTAATTTATTGCCATCCTTTTACATTCATATTTCAGTTAGAAAACATTTCCAGCATTTTTCCCTTTGCTAAATTTAATCTGTTTTCATTTTAAATGCACCCTTTATTCCATTTTATCTTGCAGACAGAATTTTCCACCTGAAAAAAAAGACAATAGAAAGGAAAGATTCAAGCTATCGCTTCCTTTATAATCTGCGTATTTAAGCTTCTTGAATCATTATTTTCCCTTCTGATGCATAGTAACAGTAGATATATGTTACATGCTTCCTACCCAGCTGCATTTCTCAGATTCCAATAAATTTTGTATTCATAATAAATATCATGTATACATTTCACAGATATGTCTGTTAGCACACACAATCACACCTGTAACGGCTACCCGCTTCATGTCGGGGATGTCTTGTCTTTATTCCTATCTTTGGCGGTTTTAAACAATTGACACTAGACTCTTTTAAAGTTACTATAGGTAAAAGGCTAACGTTCTCTCAACTTGTGACTCTGCCCATATTATCTCGCTAAAATGATGTTTCATTTGGCTATTTTTGTGTCTGTTAATACGCCCACCCTTGTGACACTGAATGAGAATGCTCTCTGCATTCTTGTTAAAAAGATTACCTTTGTGGCTCTTGTAACCACGATGGGTACCTCCCTTGACAGCTATTTTCATGACTATTTTTTCAAACTACTTTTCTTCGCAGTAAATGATAACTACAGATATTTAAAAATTGGATTTCTCCTTATGTTTTGTTTCTGTTATTTTCCGAACCTAGACTCAGATATATCAACTCCAGCTTCATAATTCTCAGTTTATCATAATATCGTTTATAGTGACCAAATTCAGGACGCCGCCTGTTCAGTGTGAAAGTGTTCTATATTTCTCAAAACATCAATATCTCAAAACATCTATTTCCTCTAAAAGAACAGTGTCATCTATAGATTCAAACAATATCGTTGTTCTTCCGAATGAGTCTATGCACATAAAATACTGTCAATGGCATCCAAGGGGAAAAAAATTTCCCTTGGATGTCATTGATCTTATTTTATTTAAATCCCCTAAGGTCACTTGTTCTGTATCTGCAAATAAGGATTTTTAAAAATGTTGTTGTATTACCTTATTTTCCAAAAATCGGTGCTCAAATTTCACGTATATTCTCAATAAGTTTATTTTCAAAGTTGTCTTTTCTCCCGTAAATAAAGTTGCTTTCTCCCTTCTCAAGAATTCGATTCACAGTCATAATAGTTGGGATATTTATAGAATTTTTTGTGAATTTGGACTCCCTTATATTGGGCAGACGAAAAGGGATCTTAGATTTAGATTAAAAGAACATTGAAATTATGTTCAAAAACAGGAATTAGATAAATCTACAATAGCAAAGTATTGTTGAAATTCGAACGATCAATTTAACTTTAACGGGGGTAAAATTATCCAAAAATGCAATTCGGTATTTGATCTTGACTTTTACGAGGCTTATCATATCCGTAAACATACAGATTCCTTGGTTAATGACATGACTAACACCCCTTTTCTCTCCCTTGTGTGGAGAGATCCTGCGTAGGGATGACTGTTTTTTCGATGTTTTCCTGTCAGGTACGTAACTTCTGCTTTTTCTGGTATATAAACACTTGTCTTTGTCATTTTTGGTCAATTAATAAGCCAGTACTCGGCGCTATAGCCGAGAGTGGTTCTCTGATCAATTTTAATACTTTTTCTGTTTTACACTTATGAAGTGGACCTGAGTTATCCTTGAAACGGCCGTATGTGGTTTTAATGTTGGGTTAGTTTGAATTTGTGTGTTTCAAAGTTGTGAAACTCATGTCTCTAAACCCACACAAAGTGAACATGTTCTGGCTATTTGAAAACATTGTAGTAGATTTCTGCAATCATTAAATAAATTTTAGAATGTTTTCATTTATTAAATTTTAATCAACTAAATCAGTATTTACAGGGATTTTGTAGACTATTTACAACTCTACCCAAAGCATTTCTTCAGGATACTGTTTTTAGCATTTTATATTATTAGGAAATATACAAATGTAATAGCCATACATATAAACATATACATTTTTCAGAACTGAAATTTTCTATTAAATGCTTTTAACATAAAAAAAAAAAAATGCTGAGCAATTACAATTGAAGAAAGAAAATATCCATTAAAAAATATTTTTGTTTTGTACAGTGAATAATGTTTTTCGAACATGATAAAGTAAAGCACCTGCACTGTAAAAAAAATCTGTAATTTTGACAAACAAATATTGTATTTTTTACAGAAAAAAATTGTTCTAAACAAAAGCAGTTTTTTTCCTGTAAAACAATGTAGAATCTGTAATTTTTACAAAAACAATTATATTTTTTTTTACAGAAAAATCTCTTTTAATGAAAATATACAGATATTTTCTGTAAATTAAACGGTTTTTCACTAGCACCAAAATTGAGTTTTTTTTTTTTTTTTTTTTTTTTTTTTTTTTTTTTTTTTGTCAATTTGAGAGGGTTTTTTTGTTGCAGTGTAGAACTCATGCTAACTTTCATTATTGCCAATAGGTGTGTTACATAATTTTTATAACAAGTTTCTTTTAATAGTACTTTAAAGTACCGACGGTGCATAAAGGGTTAAAAAACATATCGGTTTATTTCAGCGCAATTTTTTTTTTGATTTTGTAAATAAGTTTCATTTTGGCTCCTGTGCATACGCATAAAATTTGACGATACCAGTCCCTTTCTATTATGATCCTACTAAAATATTAGCGATGCATATCAAAGCACCCGACAAAACTAAACTAGGAAAAATTGGGGTGATATGCCGTGTCACGTGGTATTCCTAGGCGCAGGCACTATGGGGAAAAGCCACTCAGTCGTGTAGAAGTGGCTTCCCTACTGATAATTTAATTCCAGTTTGCGTTGTTTTATTTAAGTTTTAAATAGTGCTTCTCTATTGTTATTTCGTCGTTATAACTCGTATTACCTTTGGTAAGTGTCCAAAATCTTTTACGCTCTTTCTTTATTATTTGCTATGTAGTTGGCCATCTTACCCCAAGATTGGGGTAAGATGCCTTAATTCAAACATTTACAAAAGCAAATTTTTTTATTCTGTCTATGACATTTGCAAAATGAAATACATTTTTAAATCACAGATAAATGTATCAACTTTAACAGGAAATTAATGAATAACAAATTAATAACAGGCGATTTTATAAAAAAAATTAAATCAAAAACTACGACATATTCACCCAATCTACCGTATAATTATTTTACTATAAACTTATTTTAATATATTTTATGAGAGGATAAAACTACTTGTTACATGTTATACCTATGTACAGGGACAACGAAGAAAAGTTATCCACATCAGAGGACTCTGTTGTAATCCTTTCTACAGCTCCGAATAAGACGAAAATTAAACTGCAGACAATTCAAATGATACACATTAAAACAATGAAGGCGGATATAGTGAATATTTATTGTAATCATGTTAAACATTTATCTGAAATCATATTAGGCATAAAAATGTATAACCCTACTTAATGTTTATTTGAATGTTACAACAAAAACCATTCAGTCAATTTCTGTAAGGAAAAGTTTTATTTGACTAATGGACAAGCGCATCATCTGAGTTATCTGTAGTTTAAATGACATCTTTTTCAAGATAGTGGAAATCATTCCAAATTCCTCTAAATTGTGTAACATATTTTTAGATAACTCTGTAATTACGAAAAAATAGTATAGGTTTTTGTGTCCATTATTAAAGAATATTACTGCTACTATAAATTTTTACAAGTATTATACCAATATTAACTATAAATATTGTTTAAATAGTACATTGTTATCAAATTACTTACTACGCCATAACAATAAAACTACGAGTTAAAGAGTATCAATTATTTATTGCATACATGCATATGTATTATTAATACGATATCATAACTTTTCGCAAAAATTATGCCATAGTATCTACAAATTCTGCTTAATTAAGGAACTCTTTATATAGAAATTAAAAACTACTTATTACTAAATTTTCTGATGTGTATATTAAATATAGCTGAATTAACAATATTCCTTTCAGTAATATCGAAATTTCTTCAATTCTTATTATTAACGTAAAACTATTTATTACAGTATAACAATAAAACTATTAAATAAAAAATAGAGTAAAATTTTGTATTCATCCTTATAAATTATTACTGCTATTTCAGAATATTTTACAACAATTATTCTAATATTATCCATAAATATTTCTTAATGTAATAGTCAACGTACAATAAATAAATGTTTCCAATGTTAATGCTTTTCATTACAGTAAAAATTACCCAACGGTAATTAAATTGAGAAACACTTTAGATTAATTTTTATTCATTTAATGCAATTTTAGAAACACACTCATATTAAACAAGAAATATCCATTCATTGCATTGTAATTAGCCTCTCATCTAAAATTGACAAATAATATTTCTATTTCGCATTTTTACTTTTTGAATATTTTAACGAGTTATCGAAACCCATAATTAAAACATTTCCTAAATAAATTTTATTGTTACAACTCATAAAGAGGTATATTTATTTCATACATGTTTTATTTACCTTACTTAATTGAAAGTCATGTTATTGTACGTATGTAAACTGTATTTAATGTAATCACTGTAATTAATGCAATAATGACGTATAAAAACGATTTTCTTTTTACATTAAATAAAATTATTGGAAATCTTGATTGCGTTAATGCAACAAATAACTTAAATTTCAGGCAAGATAATTTCACATGAAAATACGTTTAAGTATAGCTACCAAACCTTCTTACTTTTGAGTACTGTTTTTTTCGAATGCTAATTATCGTCTTATTTATTCCCAAATTTCTGTCATTAAATAAAGTAAGTATTCGAAAATAGTAATATTGAGATATCGGAAGATTTGGAAGCTATGGTTTGCAACTACAAATACATTTATTCAATTTAACACATTGACGGACAGTAGGAACAAGTGAAATTCGAAAATTGACACTATATGTTTTTGTAATTTTTAGAATATTAGAAGTATAGTTTTACTCTTTCTGCTTAAATAAACTTAATTTTGATAAATTCAGCACCTTTAATTGGGTTGCACTACTCCCTTCACAACCACGTCAGGGTGGCTAGTGTTCAGGGAAAAATACAGTCAAAAAAAGTGATAAACACCAGTATATTCTTATAAAAAATTTATCTTGATTATTCGATCAAATAATCAATTTGAATTTTTCTATAAAAATATACTGGTAATTATCATTTTTTTACTGTATTTTTCCCTGACCACTAGCCACCCTGCACGTGCATACTGAAGCTGTAACTCGTATAACAGGTGGAAAACGAACTTCAACCTAAACAATTGTTTCCAAAACATGACACTGGGCTTCTACTTGTACGCCGGTAAATGCATATTTGTGCTGCTATAGCCGTAGTGTCTAAAAACGACCGTTTCGTTTTGGGCGGCTATTGCCGTCATGCCACATAGTGACTTCGCTTTGACGGCTATAGCCGCAAGTGTCCGTCAACGTGTTAATAGTGTTACAGGAGTTAAAAAATACCTATTACTAAATTTTCTAGTATGTACACTGTTAACATTTTACAGCAAACTGTCCAGTCATTTGACCGTTTTTATAAAAATGGTTACATAACCGTAATTTAACTCCCTTCTGACCATATTATAGTCAGAAGAGAATTAAATTAGGCTTAAGTAACCTTTTTCTATAAAAACGATCGAATGACTGAACAGTTTGCAGCAAAATTTTAACAGTGTATATTAAATATAACTGAATTATCAATATTCGTTTAGTATAATATCTAAATTCCTTCAATTATTAATAGAAAACCAATATTTATTATGTTGGTTATATTGGAACCGAAATCTACGGGGATGCACCAATGTTGATTAAATATCGGTCTTATACTGGATATATTAGCAATGAAATGGCGAAATATTTCTTGTGAATACTGCGAAAGATGTATTCAACATTGACCTAAAATTGTTTTGATATAAGTTTTTTTTGTGTACATTCTTATAAATGATTGCTAAAGTATTATAATATTTTCAAAAATTATACCATTAATAACTAAACATACTTAATACATTATTCACGTATTACCATATATTTATTATATAGTATAATACATTACTCAAAGTTCAACAAATAAGTTCATCATATTCTAATATATTTGCTTACAGAAATTTTTTCCAGTGGTAATTAAATTGGGAAAGCCTTTACATTAATCATTATTCGTTTAACACTGTTAGAAGAGCATGCATATTAAACAAGAAATATTCATTCATTGCTTTGTAATTAGCCTCCCATCTAAAATTAACAAATAATTTCTTCTTCGGATTTTTATTTTTTGAATATTTTAACGAGTTATCGAGCCCTTAATTAAAATATTTCCTAATTATATTCTATTCTTACAACTCATAAAGAGGTATATTTATTTTATACATGTTTTAGTTATCTTACGTAATTGAAAGTCATGTTATTATTAACTGTTTTTAATGTAATCACAGTAATTAATGTACAGTAAAGAATTTAATAATGGCGTATAGCATTTATTTTCTTTTTGCACTAAACAAAATAATAGAAAATCATTATTGGATAATACAGAGAATAACTTAAACTTTGTGAAAGATAATTTTTTAATAAAAATCAATTTACTACCACTGGGTAATTTATTTATTTTAAAATGGTTACAGGACATTTAAAAAATATCTGTTACTCTTTCTTTATATTATATTTACGTACAGGGTGTCTCGAAGAGATTGAAAGTGCTTTAATATTTAACCTGCTGGTGAAGGTGCCATTTTAAAGGTGGGCAATTTAAGTTGCAAAAGTGTTCAAAATAAGGTGATAATTAAGATTAAGTTGATAAATTAGTCCTACCATTAACTTTTTAAAAGTTACAACCTTTTAAATTTTTATACGGTCCCTGGATCCTGTAAATTATATATTTTTTTCATTCTCAGACAAGTACGATAGTAAAAATTCCATTCTTCTACGACCAAAATTCACTGAAATTTCGTGTTTTCCGGCACTAAAAACGAACAGATGATTTTTTAGTGCCAGAAGGCTCCGAAATCTCATAAAATTCAATGTATCATAACTCGTGAGATTTGGTGGAATTTTTACTGTATACTTATCAGAGCATGGAGAAACGCTTTCTAAATATAACTTATATGCACCAGAGGCCGTATAAAAGCTTAAAAGTGTAACATTTTGAAAAAATAATGCAGGGTTATTTGATCGACATAATTTCAATTCCTACCTTATATTAAACACTTTTGCAATTTACTTTACCTACGTATTTTTAACAGTTAAAAAAGTAAAGCACGTTTCAATCTTTTGGGGACACATTGTAAAACTGAACAATTAATGTCATTGTAGTAATATTTAAAGTTCTTCAAAATTCTTATATATAGGAATTCCTATTTACTCACGTATTTATTTCTAAGTACAACGATTTTTCAATAAAAAATGTCTGTACTTTTAATCACTATTATTCAAAGATTCTTAGATGCGTTATCAATATGTTTACTTCTATTTTCCTAGAGTGTCATAGATAAAATTTAGAGCTTTAGAATGCAAAAATATCTACGTTTTTTTAGATCAATAACAATTTCAAAATACCGGGTATCCCATAAATCTGTTAACATTTCAAAAATTCATAAAAGTGGAAGGATATAATCGGTATGATACGTTTTGTAGGAAACTTATTCCAATGACGAGAGAATAGTATTCTAACAAGGGAACCACTTTTGGTGCAGCTCGCACCTAGCATTGAGACCTGGTGCATTTTAAAGCCCTATTACGAAGTTTGAGAATCGATGCATTTTTTCTGTTAAAATCATATTTTTTTATTTTACAGCAGCATAACTTTCTGAAAATGTAAGTTTCGAGACCACTTATCGGACTATTAACATAGAAGTTTTTTTTTTCTTGTTTTTTTTTAACAAAAGAACTTTAAATTACAAATTAGTTATTAGTAAGAATAAAATATTGAAAAAGGTTTGAAAATTCCTTTAAAACCTACGAATTTCATTTTAAAAATGCAACATTATAATTTCATTTTTGGCTGCGCGACATTGGCTGTAGAATTTTTCCTGGCAACCCTGGCTGAATGTCATAAACTTCTGTGGTGTGAGTGAGAAGTGGTTTGGATTTGTAGCACCCTATTTGCCGACTTAACTCGCTTTTGGAATGAAATCAACAATTAAAAGTCCAATAATAAAAATGAATAGTATAAAAAAAATATTAATATAATTTTAACAGAGAAATCTTATCGGTTCTCTAACTTTTATGTATAGGGCTACAAAATGCACCAAGTCTCGATGCCAGGTGCTAGCTGCACCAAAAATGGTTCCCTTATAAGTATCATACAAAACTAATTAAAATTCTTGCTAATACAGGCAACTTAATTAATTAAAAGCAGGTAATTATGTGATAAACATAGTTTCTTTGGGTTCAATTAAAGCTTTTGAAGCATTTTACACCACCCGAATGCGTCCGCAACCAAAAACATACACTTTGCAGTCGAGTAAGAAATTTTTTAATGAAGCATGCAGCGCATGCGGATGAATGCAGGCAATTTCGTGATTAATGACGTCGAAAAAAAAAATACGGCCTAGTGTCTACATATTCGGGACGTTTTTTTAGTAATAGACTCAGGTGTACACCATCAGTTGTGTTCCCTGCATTTTATATGATTTCGATTTTCAAATTGACTGTGATTTGGATGTTTGAAATATAGACAAATATTTCAACAAAAAAATTTTAACATATTAATATCTTCCACATTCATTAGAATAGCTTTTCCGCAAACCGCATTAATTACACCAATTCCTTCCATTTTTATGAATTTTTGAAATGTGAACATATTTATAGGATACCTAGTGCAATGAAAAAAACCTTTTTGAGATTTCTAAGTTTATTTATAGGCTTACTGATACGATTCATGTTCGATTTAATTGTATTAAAAAATAACCTTAAATTCCGTAGTAGCAAATCAATATTTTTGTATTGGTTATATTGGAACCCAATATTGTATTCATAGGAGTTATTTCAAATAAAATGTCTTATATTAGTTTAACATTGGATTTACATTTGAAATACAGGGTGGACATAAATTAGTTGGGCAAAAAGAGTGATTTATCATGCGCAGTTTTACAGTCAACATTACAGCATACATGGTTATAAAACAGTGAAACACACAACGGTTACCTTTTTCTACAACTTCTGTGTGGCTACCCTTTGTTACTCTGCGAATGTATCATAAGTAAATTAGTTCTTACTGTAAGTTTGTGAGAATGTTCTAGTCGATCAAATCCAGTGCATTGCTGATTCGTGATTTCAGTTCAGGAATGGATTTCTGAAACTGCGCACTTTAAACCTATTACAATCATGCACTGTAGAAATGAAAGGAAGTGGTGGTCATGAGTCGTGGTGATCATGGTGGTCCGATTGTGGAGGAGATGGAATAATACCTCCGAGACCAATCTAAACTGAGAATTCAGCGCTGATGTAAAAAATATATCCACAAACTTTGATACAATGCTAGTAATCTGCCATTGAACTAGTAATTAATCTTTCGCAAGTTATTCAGCCACAAAATTACCCAATTAATTTTTGTCAACTTTGTATATTTGCAATGAAGCACCAGTAGTGCAAAAAATGTGTCTTTTAATTGAAAATACTGACAATGAAGGGGGAAATATTTCTTGCTAATATTGTACAAATATTAGCAAAATGTAAATATCTCGATGATGGGGTTATACTTCATGACAATACTAGCTAATATATAGCCAATATATTCTAAGACCCTACATTGCTTCAAATAAAAAACTTTTAATGTTTCGTGCATTGATTTAAAATTTTGAGATGTGCAACGGGTGATCAATATAAATCCGCAAAATATTAATCTATTTATTTATTTTTATTAAACTCAAAAACTAAAATAAACAACACATTTAAATTATAATATTAAACAAATACTAATCATAAATCAATTTGACTCGCTTCAACAACTCCATTTATATGGATAAAATCAATTCCTTTTTGGTGTCAGCTACAAGTCTCTGAACAAGGTTTAAATTGATTTCTTTTAGAGAATATCAAATTCTATTATACTGCTGGTTAATCATTTCATTCCCATAAATTAACTATTTGTGTTAAAATTCTGAAATTTTACGATTAGAATTATTTTATGCTCAGGATAAGCAATATATATATACTTTAATGTTTTAACTTGTAGCCAGGTCTTGATGCAATAACCCAATGATGCCAAACGGAATCGTAAAATTTTCAAAGGATACCAAGCAAAATTCTTTAAACAATATTTATATAAAATAGATAAAATAAAATATTTTAGCATATTTTAGCACAATATGAAAATTCTGAACATATATTAATGATAATGTCTATCAAAAAGAATCATATTCATGCCTCTTTTTGTGACATTAACTTAATCTTATTGAAGAGATATTCAACTCATTGATCTGATTAATTCTGTAATCAATCGGTGAGAAACAAAATTATTTATCAATAGAGAAATGTATGTGGCTTTCATTGGTCAATTTCAAATCAGTTAAGGTTTCCGGATATAGAGAAAGAAAATAACGAATGTGATGAAGCCATTTGAAATCACTGGGAATGAAAGGGTTAATACTTTTTGCCTTCCAATATTTTGCATAAACTTTCCGGTTTAAAAGTGATACAAAAACCCTCGATGAATCTCTCTTCCAGAAAATTAGATCGGTTATAAACTTTTTTCATAAAATTAATTGATTCTTGATGCAATAATCTACAACTTTTTTCGCATAATGGGAGCTTGCTAAATCTTGCCAAATTATATAATTTAATTGATAATTTGCCTATAAGGAATTAAAAGAAATTAACCGTTTCTTACTACATTTGTTAAGATAAATAGCCTAATTTATTGCTAAATTTGACTTTCTTATGTAAGGTTGACTCATTCTTTTTGGCTCTACCGAATCTGAACAACAACTTTGCTTTCATTTTTTTTTGTTCCATGTTTTATATGTGAAGGAATATCTAGCATGTTTGAGGAATAAAAGCTATTATTACAATGTATTGGAGAGTGTGAGAGAAGAAAATATGATTCATTGTCGAGAAACCAGAATCGTTTTCAACATTTGTAATAGATACGTCCATGCTCTGTTTTTGCTCTTAACTGTTGGGTTTCATCTAATTTAGGAATATTTTCTTCTTTCATCAACTGATATTTGATATCGTACGAATATAATTAATCACAGGTTATACTTTTTTAAGCTTTCCTCTGAGAAATTCAGTCTTTGTGGTCAAAATTGTTTTACAGCACTTCCGTTTTCCTAGAAATTAAAATTTTTGAGTCTCTTTCAGAACCATGTTGACGTGAAACAGGCAAACCTTTTCCAAACGCTTAAAAATGTCATAAATAGTCCGTTGAGATAATTTTTCTTTCATATAATGCTTCACAGTAAAATATTTACCTAATGTAATAGTTTCAGCATAGAACTTGTACATTCGAGACATTCTCATTTAAGTGCCATATTTAAGTAAAATAAGGACAGGAATATAGAGATAGAAAAGTAAATAGGCTGCCATATAAATAATAACAAGTGATTTAGCACTTTCATTGTTTAAATTCATTCTGCAAATTATTTAGTTTAGTGTGTATTTTTATTGTCACCCGTTATTACTTACAAGATACTTTATAAATTCGATTTCTTTAGAAATCTAGTGTAAGTATATATATGATGCAAAATAGCATCGATTTTATAAATCAATGTGATTCGCGCCAACAGAATATTTAGAAAAAGAAACACTTTTTTAAATATCATGTTTTCTTTTGCGTAATTATTTGAAAATATATCTATATTTTATATCTAGACTTTATTTTTACATTTTGTATGTATCAGGAATTTAAAATACGTTTTTAAATATAGCATTTTTGTCTAGTTCCATGTGGTGGCTATAATGCTTTTGCCAAGTTTATATATCTATTATATATGTTTTTGTATATTAATTATGGAAAATATTTAAAATGAAGATATCTGTTTGTTACATATTGTACTTATTACAAATGCATTTATTGTAAAATAATTGATACATTATACAATCAATATTAATATGTGGGTTAATTTTGCCATTTTTCCGTATAGAGTGCGGGTCAAAAACATTGCTTTGAAAGTAAATATGATAGGCATTCTAATTTTCATTCAAGGAATGTCATATTTAGCAGAAAATATTTTTTATCAGAGCATGTAAGATAAGCAGCGCAGTATATAGAATGGGATACGTACAAAATGTGCATTTTGTTACCATAATTTCATAATGAAATTAGTCTTATTAATCAAAGAATTGTTCAATTATTCTGTATTCAACTATTCTGTAATGGTGATAACAAAATTCGCATGCCCTAAATACGGCCCTGAAGATAAATGTTCGTAAAATGCGGGGGTTTTATGTGAATTGTACATGTTCTCAAAAACTAACTCTATATGCGTAGAAAGAACTCTACCCTATGAAGGTCTTCAAAATTTCCGACGTCGTTTGCGGTCGGCGAAGAGATTGTTTTCGAAGAAAACTATTTATCATAATGAAGTTTGTTATGTGGTCGTCCAAATCCGTATTTAAGAAAAGAGGGCCAGGATTTCAAGGGTGTTTTCTGAGCAACATCTCAGAAACTATTGTGTACTGATTTCTAGATTGTCTGAAGTTTGGCAAGAGGTTAATTATCTTACTTAAAATAAAGTTATTTTGGACTCAAAGAGCTCTTTTCAGTGACGTTAAAACGTGTGTTGTTGTGAAAGTCTAGTTTACAGCAAATAGTTTCAGTTTAACTAAGATCGAGATTTAACCGATGTTGTAATTTTAAGTATTTAGAGACTGTCTAATAGATTGTCTCATCTTTATGTCCTACTTGAGTTTTGAATAAAACAGTTTGTGTTTTTACATTAATTTTTAGTTTGAGTTAAATTATGAATCGTACTGACCTGTCTGCCACAAGCACTGTAATCTAAAGGAAGTTTCAGCTTGTGATACAATTTTAAGTTAGGTTATATAGAGACAATGGTGTTTTTATATTAATTTATAGTTTAACTTGAGTTAAATTATGAATCGTACTGACCTGTCTGCCACAAGCATTGCAATTTAAAGAAAGTTTCACCGTGTGATACAATTTTAAGTTAGATTATATAGAGACAATAATTACTGCAAAATGGATTTTTTTTTAACGAAAATGACAAATACATACATATGCATTATGTCAATATTTTTCTTTAAATATATTGAAATCAATAACATTCGTGAATCATCAAGTTAACATGTGCAATAACTGGATTCGGCCGGTACACATGCAAAAATGATAAATCGTGTTAGTATATAATAAGTATGAAAAATGATATAATATTGGAAATTGATACTACAGTAAAACATTTTATTTATGAACACTACAAAAAATATTTTATTTTTTGATATTACCGAAACATAATTTTATATTAAAATATATAAAAAAATATATTGAAATATAATATAATAATCTTGTACAAAAAACGTTTTTCTCATGTATGAGCTAATTGAGGTACTAATTTTATTTTAATACTTTTTTATTTCTCATAAACATATACAAAACTCAAAATGGTATATTTGTTCACCGTGTAAGTAATAAACAGATAAAAATAATTAAGAAATAGCAAAAAAAGTTTTAAATAGCAAAGTTTATCACCCAAAATAATATATTTAACAATTTAAATAAACCTAAACATGATATTATATTGAACAGATATTAATATACAAAGATCTGACTAAACAATCATAATAACACCTTTTTTAGAATAAGCTTTTATTTTACCATTGAAAAGGACTATATTCGTAGTCTTATTGAGCCCAATCCTTTACCAAAAAATGCAGGTTTCTGATTGGTTAATTTCCTTTTGCAACATAACGTAAAAATGTATCTGGACCCCTGCCTAAAATCTGTAATCACACACTCTCTAAATAAACATAAGTTTAAAACAATTTTTACTTCCAAACAGAACGCTGAGAAAATCCGAAATTCTAGACCTATCAATTTAATTTCAGTCGCGAATTCAAAAAATTAAACACTAACTTTTAAACATTATAACATGCAACTTATATCAAATTTACTTATTTTTCTCCCTAACACGGTGAATTTATCGGTTATTAATCTTAAGTATCTGGGAAAGTATGAATTCTTTTCATCAAAAAGGGTTGAGTGGTTGTAAATCTCTCTGTATTTTTAAACCCAGACGAAACTTTGTTTAACGTTAAAAGTTTTCAAAAGTTTTGTAATTATTATGTGGAAAACAGTCATATTTATGCAGTACTTAGAAAAAGTGATTGATTTATGACCCGGAACGTTAGAAATTTTAAGGCTCTTTATAGTCTCCAAGTTCTTCATAAAATATACTAAAAAGCTTTCATAGTTTATCACGCTATTATTTTTGCTAATCAGCTGTTACATAAAAATACAAGCGTTTATTTTAAACAGCATTTTTTATGTATTTTAAAAGCGTAATTCAATATTCTATTGTAAATAAATAAGATTTGTATTAAAAGTTATGTTAATTTTATATAAATGAGTAAAACTGTAAGGTATTGGATTTTTTAATGAAAAAAATTGCTGGTAGTTTTTATTGCAAAATATAGCAGATATATTTCTAAATTATTACTACTGAAAAAAAGTTAAAGTAAAAGGGAAAATGCTTCTCAAAAGCAAATATATTTTTCTAAATAAAATAGATCATATATTCATTTATATTTATTTAAAATAAAGTTATTAAAGGGTCAGTTCTCTGTGAAATTTTAAATGTTGGTTAAATTTAAAGATAGTTTTCTTAAAAATTATTACACGCATTTTCACAAACTTTAAAAGAATTTTTACTAAGTAATATACTAAAAATATGCTAAAAAGCTTTCATGATTTCTCATGCTATTACTTTTTTTCTAATCAGCTGTTGCATAAAAATACAAGCGTTTATTTTAAACAGTATTTTTTATGTATTTTAAAAGTGTAATTCAATATTCGATTGTAAGTAAATAAGATTTGTGTTAAAAAAATATGTCAATTTTATATAAATGAGTAAATCTGTAAATTATTGAAATATTTGAATGAAAGAAATATCTGGTAGTTTTTATAGTAAAATATAGCAGATATATTTCTAAATTATCATTACTGGAAAAAGGTTAAAATAAATGGGAAAATGTTTCTTATAAGTAACTATGTTTTTCTAAATAAAATAGATCATATCTTCATTTATAATTATTTAATATAAAGTTAAAAGTTTATTATTAAAGGGTCAGTTCTCTTTGAAATTCTAAATGTTGGTTAAATTTTAAAGATAGCTTTCTTAAAAATTATTACACAAATTTTAAAAGAATATTTACTAAGTAATATACTAAAAAGCTTTCATAGTTTATCACGCTATTATATTTACTAATCAGATGTTAGATAAAAATACAAGCGTTTATTTTAAACATTTTTTATGTATTTTAAAAGCGTAATTCAATATTCTATTGTAAGTAAATAAGATTTGTGTTAAAAGATATGTTAATTTTATATAAATCAGTAAAACTGTAAGTTACTGGATTTTTTAATGAAACAAATTGATGATAGTTTTTATTGTAAAATATAGCAGATATATTTCTAAATTATTACTACTGAAAAAAAGTTAAAATAAAAGGGAAAATGTTTCTCAAAAGCAAATATATTTTTCTAAATAAAATAGATTATATATTCATTTATATTTATTTAAAATAAAGTTATTAAAGGGTCAGTTCTCTGTGAAATTTTAAATGTTGGTTAAACTTTAAAGATAGTTTTCTTAAAAATTATTACACGCATTTTCACAAACTTTAAAAGAAATTTTACTAAGTAATATACTAAAAATATACTAAAAAGCTTTCATAGTTTATCATGCTATTATTTTTGCTAATGAGCTGTTACATAAAAATACAAGCGTTTATTTTAAACAGCATTTTTTATGTATTTTAAAAGCGTAATTCAATATTCTATTGTAAGTAAATAAGATTTGTTTTAAAAGATATGTTAATTTTATATAAATGAGTAAAACTGTAAATTATTGAAATATTTGAATGAAACAAATATCTGGTAGTTTTTATAGTAAAATATAGCAGATATATTTCTAAATTATCACTACTGGAAAAAAGATTAAAATAAAAGGGAAAATGTTTCTTAAAAGTAAATATATTTTTCTAAATAAAATAGATCATATCTTCATTTATAATTATTTAATATAAAGTTAAAAGTTTATTATTAAGGTGTCAGTTCTCTGTGAATTTCTAAATGTTGGTTAAATTTTAAAGATAGTTTTCTTAAAAATTATTACACACATTTTCACAAATTTTAAAAGAATTTTTACTATGTAATATACCAAAAAGCTTTCATAGTTTATCACGCTATTATTATTACTAATCAGCTGTTACATAAAAGTACAAGCGTTTATTTTAAAAAACATTTTTTTATGTATTTTAAAAGCGTAATTCAATATTCTAGTGTAAGTAAATAAGATTTGTGTTAAAAGATATGTTAATTTTATATAAATGAGTAAAACTCTAAGGTATTGAAAGTTTTGAATGAAACAAATATCTGACAGTTTTTATTGTAAAATACAGCAGATATATTTCTAAATTATCATTACTGCAAAAAAGTTAAAATAATAGGGAAAATGTTTCTCAAAAGCAAATATATTTTTCTACATAAAATAGATCTTATCTTCATTTATAATTATTTAATATAAAGTTAAAAGTTTGTTATTAAAGAGTCAGTTATCTGTGAAATTTTAAATATTAGTTAAATTTTAAAGATAGTTTTCTTAAAAATTATTACACACATTATCACAAACTTTAAAAGAATTTTTAAATGACATTTGATTTTTGCATCTTGAGAAAGTAAATATATTTATCTTTTTATTAATTTTAAATTATAAATAGATGCATTCTTCTAAGACTTTGTGTACTCTGCACAGGCTAAAAATCACATAACTCAGCAATATGAGCTAATCTTTTTTTTTTTTTAATAATTAGACAGATCAATATATTTAAAACACAAGGTTGTTTTTTTAGTCTTTTGCCTTAAACTTCGGTACTGAACCAATTTGATAATTTTTTTTTTTTTTTTTTAATGAAATCATGTTAATTGTAGATTTGCCCGCACTACCTAGTTTTTTTTTTTTTTAATATTCCCATTTTTATATTTTAATTTTAAAAGTTTATGAAATTTCTTCACAATAGTGGCAATTGGGTTACTTCCATTTTTACAGAGGAAAAGGAAAGAATGGGAATTACTATATTTTTACTGATGTCATTTCCTCATTACAATTAAAAATGTATAAATTTGTTTTTAGGTGAACAGAAAATGATGTTACGTTTGAAAAAAAAAAAAATCAGAAACTTTCCTGGAAAATAATGGGCAGCTAATGTGCCTAATTTATACCAGTAACATTTCTGTCAAAAAATAGAAAACTTTTTTCTAGAAATTCAGAAAAATTAATATTAAAAGTCAGTAACTTTCCTGGAATTATAATGGTCAGGTTTCTCAATTCTTCAGAAAGGTTCCAGGCTTAAGTCGGTAACCTTCCTGGAAAAAAAATTAAAATACTAAAATCTTCCCAATAAAAGCCAGTAACCCTCCTGGAATAAATCAGCAATTTTCCTAAAAAAATTAGATATGTTCACACCCTGTCATCTTCTTGGTAAAAACCAGGAACATTCTTTAAGAATTTAGAAAATTTCCGCAAAAAGCCAGTAATAGTACTTGAAAATATAATGAAACAGCCTATATATTTCAGCCTATATATTATAATATTTTAAAATATTTAACTTATAAAAACTATTTTTTATAATTTAATATTTATCTTATAAACATATTTGTTTAATTATAACATCAAATGATGTTAAATATAAACTTGTTTTTAAGATAAATATATGTTGTTTCATTTTAAAATTGCATAATGTTTTCTTTTTTAAGTTAAATATTTTGAAAATTCATGAAATGCATTAAAAATTAATTTACGGGTTCAGAGGTTATATCTATGTCTTAAGATTGGGCCAAAATTTGTTTATAATTCCAAACACAGAAATAAAAAGCATAGATAAACTCCGACAAAAATATGCACCCTGTTTAACTTTGTTTTTAAACAGAAATTTTGCTAAAATATACACAAATTTAGGTTCAGTCTTAATATAATAAATTCACAAGGATTGCAGATAGAAACATTAAATAATTTTATAAAATTATTGTGCACAATTTAAACAAAGTACGTTTTTAACTTTTTGAGATAGACCACTTTAAAGTATCCTTTTAATCACTGCTTACAGTGAGAACAACAGGTGTATTTTTTTCGTGTAAATATCGGGATTTTTTAATACAGGTTATCTTAAAATGCTCAAACAATGCTGTTATTTCGTGTTTTTGTTTTTTTGTTTTTTTTTCGAGAAAGTTAGTTTTTTAAAGATTAAAATTTAATTCCTTTTAAAAAGCAGGCATACTTCAAATATACAAACATAGTAATATTTTTCATATATGAGTAAATGTACATTTTAAAATATTATAATCCTTGCAATATAGGTTTAACTCCTCTTTTTTTTTAGACTGTCGGGTGATTTTTAATAGGACAGAAAAAGTATTTTATACACTTACATTCTGTTGCTCTCAATATAATAATAATAATAATAAATTATTATTATTATTATTATTATTATTATTATTATACACTCCCATTTATGGATTTTATTTGGTACAAAAAGTTACATAAACAACTTTAAAAGTCAGAAGCATGAAGAAAAATAATACTTTTAAACAGTTTGTAAATGTTTACTAATTTTATATTGTAGAAATTAAAAGCTTGTAGCTTAAAGGAAAAAAACCCAGAATTGTGAAAAAATTGTCCATCAATTATTGATGTAAAATATTTTTAATTATATTAAATTACGTACATACATTTTTTGTCATCCAACTGTTTTTTCTGGTTAATCGTAAGAAGATTATTATCCAAGAATGAAGATTAATTACTTAAATAAAACTAAAAAGCGACCGGGTGGCATTGATGGAAATATATAAAACACTTCGCAAAGACAACCCAGTATTTGACTAATTATTGCATGAAATTAGGTTAAAATTATATTTTAAAATATTTTCGCTAGCCAATTAATGTACGTCTACCGGCTTGTAGTTGAAAGAATAAAATGGCAGGTTTTTGACAGTGTCCATTATGGCAGCTGATTTATTCCTTGTTTGTCTTCCGCAGATGATTAGATTACCGCCTCACTTCCGCAATACAGTTTCCGGAAAGTTTTCATTTCCTAAGAAATCTCAATAAGAACCTCTTTCAATAATATATTTTTTAACTCAAGACCACTGTAAGCATTGGTGCAACTGATCCAAGATGGCGGAGGGCGAAAGCTAATAACAGAGACGTTGCCACGCAAAAAAGATTAATCCCTTAATTCAGGAAACTATATGCAAAATAAACTTGTTTTTCTCAGGAATCTGATAGAAACCTATGAAAACACGGAACGTTACTGGAAATAATTAGTGACGTTGCATAGTTTTCTTACAGTGCACATTTTTCCTCATAACATTGTTACATTTCAATATTTATTCATTCCGCTGATAGTGAGTTTCAGATGTTAATATCAGAGGGAACTGAAATGCTTCAGTGAGTGAAAATGACATTATAGTAAAAAAGAAACTAATATTTTCTTTGATAAAACTAAATATTTTACTACGAATGCGTCTAAAAGAATAACTTTCTGTATTTCGCAGGTGCTGAGATTAGAACCACAAGTCAAGAGTGCTAATGATCCCATGCAAAGTTGTAGCTTGGAAATAAATTTATTAATAATCTATTGTACGCTAAAATACTTTTTAACCCTCTAAGCGTTTTGCCCGTATTTTTCCGTTTCCCAAAAGCAACTTAAATCAGCTCTAGACAAAAATCTTTTTAAAAAAAATTGTATTTTAAGATATATGTAAAATAAAGAGATAGGAAGTGTATTTTAGAAACAAACGGGGAAAGAAAATTTAAATTATTTTAAGTTTTACAAATATTTTTATGAAAATAAAGGAAAGCCCTCAGACGCTCAGAGGGTTAAAGAGTGAGTATGAATATGAAAATACGCATGCAAATTTTGAGACGGCGAAAATGACGTTATGTTTAGATTTTGTTGAAAAATAAAATATGATTGCTTCAAAGTGGCGCAATTTTGCAGACTTTTTCTCAAGATAAATGAACAAGCTTCAACTATTTTTTTATAATAAAATGACTTTAAATACCAGCATTCGTTATGCTGTATGTGGCGGTAACTAGAGTTTTGTTTAAATAATGTTTATTATAATGCAAAATTTGGACTGAGGATTTGTTTAACATATTACAATTTAACTCAGTTTTAAAATTAGCCATGTAATAAAATAGATTCTTTGTTTGATTTGTTAGATTAGATTTTTCCCAACATCCTAAAGTGCGAATTAGATAAATTTTGTATCAAGAAATATGGGTGAAACCAATTTTACTTGAGCTTTAAAATATATGTATTTTTCGTCGTTGTTTAATATATATATTTGGCTAAATAATAACTTTATTGCTTAAATGTATGCGTTTTTTCTATATAAGAAATGTTATCTGTACACCCAGAAAAAGGAATTGATTAAAACTACAAAACATGTGTTGTTGAGAACATTTTGGTTGTTTTAGCAAAATTCAAGTAAAATTGAACCATTTTATTTGAATTAACAAAACATTTTTTGCTGACGATACAAATTTTTTTTTTTTGGAATTGCAAAAAAAATTTTTTTTTGTTGATTCAAACAAAATTTCCATTGACCTATATTTAAACAAAAAGTTTTGTTGGGTCAACCAAATTTTTGTTGATTCAACAAAACTTTTTTCTGGGTGTACCAACATGAAACAAACTGATTTTTTAAATTAAAATACAGTTTATTAAAAGTGTATTTAGAGTGAAAATTGTAAAAGTATTGTAACAAAAATTACATTTTAAAAAAAACGAAAAATCGTGCATTTGGCATAGATTATGAAACACTTTCTAACAATAACAGAATATTATTACAAAATTTAATTTTTCATTCGATGAAATGAGATATCTAAATAAGCAATTAAAAAATACATAACTCAGTAAAAATCCATTTTGAGCAATTGTTGCCCAAGTTCGAAGTCTTTCGTGCAGCCCTGTATATAATCTTCAGGATTTGTAAACAACATTTAATACACTAAAAATTACATAAAATCGGATATCACAACGGAAAGAACACTTCTAGCATTTTTCGATCATACCCGTAAGGCATGGTGACGTCAAGTGACGTCGATGTGAAGTCACTGTGACCTAAATGTGAAGTCGTTATGGCCGTTTTCAAGGCTTTCTGTGACCTCACAATGTGACTACTTTGTGAAGTCACCGTGCGACTTCAATGTGAAAAAAGTGACGAATGTGCATCGGATAGGGTGACCAAATTTTACCCGAATCCTATCCGGATTGTTCGAATCGACATTTTTTTATACTACATGTTTGTGACGTTTCTGACGACACTGCACTGGGTCGGGTGACCAAATTTTACCCGAATCCAATCCAGAAAGATCGGATCGATCTTTTTGGATTTGTTTGGGTACAGAATAGATTTGGATTAGTGGTCGGGTGACCTGATTTTCGTGAACCCGAACTGACCCGAGTCGGGTATAATGTTTTTACTGTAAGTCTTGTTCGGAATAGAATCTTGAATACGACAGAGTAACCAGATTTTATCAGAAATTGTGTTACGACACAATTTCTGATGTCGGCTCGGATTTAGAGTCATGCACGAATCCGGTTATATACTTCTTGAACATGGTTGAATGTCTACTTGAGCATGAATGATGATTGACTGAAATTATATTTTGATTCAACCCATATTCTTACCCTAACCCAACAACAGCAACAAAATCTGTAGGCCCACAACCCGACCGAACCTGATAAATGATTTCGTATAGATTCGTATAACAAGATTTTACCAAATCCGGATAAGATCAACGATATTGATTGGATCGGCAATAATTTTTATTGAGACAACTCGTATTCAAATTAAAACTTTGCATCTGATTGGGAAACCGGCTAATGTAGCCGTTAAGCAAGACAATTATAAATGTAAAAAACGCATACTAATATAAAGATAATAGATGAATCCATTAAAAATTACAATAAAAGTAAATATTTCAATAATATGAAATTCTATTGTGCAAATAACAACTTTTTAAATTAACTTCTATTTCTATTTGTTTTATGTAACCACGAAAAATATTGACAATAATTAAAACTATGCTGATTTGCTGTTAAGTATTGAAGTCTTTAAATGTGTATACTTTGCCAAATCTCCCATCTCTCAGTATCACGAAGCTTTCTGACACATTTATGAACAAATTTTTAAACGCATGGCACTTGCATGCCTGATTAAAGTTAATTGGGAATGAATAGCGTTTTCCATTTTTTAGACGTTATTCCATTTTTAGTCCTCCTGTAAGTACCAAAATATGGCATATATATATATATATATATATATATATATATATATATATATATATATATATATTTAATCCTACCCTAGCTTTGATCGACACATTATCAAATAAAATGGAATCTGTCTGACACTCCAAACATTCATATGCATTGACTGCATTCAAGAAAAAGAAAAATCATTATCATCAACCTAACCAAATTTTACTGTTTTTTCTGATTATTTGGCTATAATGTTTGATAAATTAATTAGAATTGAACAAACTGTATTGCCTGATATTTTTGATTAAATTATCTTTCCAGTGGTATAAAGCTTTTATGGTATAACAAAGAAATATTGGGTGTTATGAGCCATCAAATTTCAAAGAAACATTGTTCCCAAAAGGGATCCACAATTTTGGCCACTAGATAAGAGATTCATTGGCGATTTCAGCTGTTATGTGACATGTTTTGTTATTCTAAAATCATCACATTTCTGGAGGATTCAGAATGGAAATTGAAAAAAAAAACTATGGATTTTTTGAAGGGTCCTATGTTTTAAGGTGAAAAAATTATAAAGGATTTTTTAAAGGACTCAAGTTCTTGAACTGCTTACATATCATATTTTCTATGTTAACATTTTAATGGTAGACACTGAACATGAAAACATACAAAGAAAAAAGTATCAGAATGCAGTCATTACATTTTGAATATATTATTTTATAAATTAAATTTCAATTTTCCAATTTGGAAAAATTGAAAAATACTCCTTCGGAAAAAAACGAAAAAAAACCAGTTTTTTCTCAAAGTTTCCGATTTTTTTAGTATTCCCATCTCTAATCTTATATATTTAATTAATAAAAATATCAACACTATGTATTCTCTCATATTATTCATATTCTGGGGTCCAGGTTTTAGATGATATTTAAAAAAAATAACGATTCGTTTAATTTATTAAGGATGATTTTTGAAAAATATTTGATTAAAGTTGCCATTTTTGAAAGAGAAAAACAAAAATTTAACCTACAGATCAAAATAGACTATTATTTATAATTATATTTTAACCCTTTGTGGCTCAACAACATCAATTTGAAAAATATATACTCACATGATAGACTACATCATTTTAAGCAAGTAAAAAAAATTTTTAAAAATTAAATCATAAAAATAAAAATTATTGGCTAAAAGAGTCTTTTTCATATTTGCAATAAACAGAAAATTACATAGCTACTTCTCATAATTGTCATAAATATTGTCATTTTTTAATACAAAATTCTAAAGTGTACGAACTTACCTTTGTAAAAAATCTATTTTTGAACGTCTCTGGACTTTTAAATGCAACAAAATTTAGTTTACAATAACGGGGTGAAACTGTTCAAATGATAAATGAGACTTTTATATGAAAAATTAATTTAGCACTGTTGTATGTTGAGAATTCTGTGAACAATTTATATTAACTTCTGTGTTGAAAGATAACAGTAATAAATAAAATCGCCTTTTTAAGCTCACTGTAAAAAACTGTGACTTTTGGGTATGTTTACAGATATGCAATACCGTGATATAAAGGGTTAATTCATTTTGCAACAGGGTTTGAATGCAGTAAAATATATTACTTAAAAACAATATTTTGGTTATTAAAAATATAATTTTATTAATTGATTGTCAAATTTATAATTTTATTTATGAAATTATATACTTGTATAAGTAATAGATCTTACTTGGGATTATTTTTTGAAAACACAGATCATTAATTGTTTATAATGACACAGCACCGCACCTACTCTGTTTGGCGTCTAATGCGAGTCATTTTTTAACGTTTTACTGCAGAGTTTAGATGCATCGATAGTGATACATATATGTATCATATGACGCCGAAAAAGAATCTATCTGGTTTGATATTTGGTGACGGGACAGTAACCACAATAACCTTCTGTAATTCTGATATCACCATCAATAGAACAAGTAGATTTGACAGAATCTGAATACACAGAATATGACAGAGTATGATAGTTAAAAATAACATGCGCCTGTTAATAATAAATGTTTAATAATAGTGCATAGATATTTTGAAATTTATAACTATAAAATGATTCAGGAAATGAAACAGTAACATTAATCATTTGATTAAAATCGTTGACATACTGCTATTTATTTAAAAAAAATAAACATTCGAAATTTAATAAACTTTATTTTTATAAAAAAATAAATTAATGAAATATATAGCTTTTGTAAAAAAACTCATATGGGATTAACTGAAAACGTTATAATTTAATAAAAATATAACAAGTAAAATAATATTTCTTCATACCAATTTTCCTTTGTCATCATCTTCAATATTCTGTTTTGATGTAATCCACATAACGAAAGCTTCTTTCGGCGAAAATAATTCGTCCAAATCTGGTAGAGTATCATTGACCGGAATCAAATTTCACCACGCCAATAAATACTGTACCTTTCTCGAACGTAATTTTCTATCAAATATGTATATGCGAAGTTCTGTGCAGATTTTTGTTAAATTTTAATTCCACAACCATTATACAAGTCTATTGTCCAAGTACTTCATTCACATCCCACTTCCATCCCTACACTGTTATGTTTTACTTATTAAGAATTTCGTACTCTTACGTAGATCTGCAGACGATATTTTCAAAACATCTGCCTGCTAAGAAGGGCAGATGATTTTTTTTTTCTTGTTATATAGTTTAGGTTAGAGTAGAAAGTTAAATACGGAATATTTTTTTGAGACTCTCTCCAATTAAAATTTATTATTTGAAGAAGTATTTTTTATGCATTTGATCTTATTTTTTTTCGATTAGTTTCACAATAATTTCAATTTAAATGATTTGTAAGTTCCTTTTTTGTAAATTGAAACAATGATATTATAATATTTATGGCATATCAAATAAAACATTGTTTAAATTTTGGAGTATATAATAAATATTTTAATGGACAATAATGCAAGATCATTTAACAAAAACAGTAACATTTGTATCACGCGTAATAAATGCAAAATATGATCATAAACAATAGAAAAGGTTATCGCGGGAGAGGGGAGAAGGCATTTTTTTACTTTTTCAACCTTTCTTTTTTTATTTATTAATATCCTGTAGAATAAAACAGCTTGTAAAATAGCAATATTTTTTAAAAATAAATTTTTGATAAATGAAAAGGGAAAAGATAAATAATTATTTATGTCATGCGTTTTGCATACGTTTCGTATATTTCATTTTATCTTCGGAAAATATTAAATTTATTTAAGAAGTATGAAACAAGTACCAAAATATATATTGGCAGAGGTACTTAATCTACTTAAACACTAACAGAAAAACAATTATTATTGAAAATATACAAGTGTTTTTATTATAATAAATGATTGTTTATCACAACTTACCTACCTTCATAAAAACAAATATTTAATTACCCCATCTGTATATTATTTTCTGCCGTAATTTACAATTGACACAAATAGGGGATCCAACCCGGGTTCCTCGGGTTATAGAATATAGCATATATATAGATATATATATTCTTAAATTGAAAATTCTAATTTTACATTTAATACTTTTTTTTTTTTTTTTTACATTTAATACATTATTTTAGATTGTCCACAACAACACCAAAAATAATTTTCATATGAAAAATATCAATTATGTATTTAAATAAAGTTTTAAAATTCATTAGTGATACTTTCGTATTAGTCGCATGTCAGGTTTTAATTAGTCGAAGATATCGCCACCTGTATATATATATATTTTTTTTGTTTGTTTGTTTGTTTATTCTAATAGTTATAGTGGTTTAAGCGAATAGTTTAATTTTATGTCTATTAAAATTGTGTTTTAAAAGAATATGAATTCCTATTTTTTATGAAGTTTTTAATTTCGGTGTTGAATATTAGTCGGAAATAAACGCAGAATTATGGAAAATTTATTATTGTAACATTTTGTATTTAAATGGAAACGTTTTAATATGATTTGATTGGAATGCCCTCAATAGAGATATTTAAAAAAAAACATGCTTGAAAATTATTTTTAAAACCATAAAGAATAGTAAATTGAAGTACAGTTTCAAGCATATTGCATTTGAAAGAACATTTTTTTTTTTCCTCCGACGATTAAATATCGAAATTGTGCAATGTTTCGAAGTTAAAAAAAATCACAGTAAAAGCGTTATTTAATGTTCACTTGTTGCCACCGTCAACATACCGTCATTGTTACTCTCATATATGATTTCGCTCTATAATAGAGATTGTTGTTCCAATTTTTAAAAAGTTGTTAGTTTTTCACATAATATGAAAAGCAAATGAAAATGTGTCTTAATTTTAAAAAATTGTTCATGGAGTACATGCAGAATTATGTTTGTATTATAATTTATAATTTCATATTGATTGAAATTTATCTATTTACGAAGTATTTTCCTGTAGGTCGATAAATAAATAAATAAATAAATTATTTTTTAGAGGTCATAAAAATCACTCAGAATCAGACCTTTTAAGTGCATTGAGGCATTCCTGATTATATAGTATATTTCTCCTCTTTTTCATATATATATTTCAAATTCCCAATTTGGCCAAACTGTGACTTCAAAACATAGTGGTCTTTTGACCACAGAGGTGACGTAAATTTGTGACTTGCAGTAACGTCACAGTGACGTCACAAAAATAAAAAATAAATGTCAGAAACATGTTTTTTACATTGAATATTTATTTTGTAGTGTTTTTTTTTTTTTCAATTTTTTAAGGTTTCTAAGCAATTCACATTTTAGTCACAGTGTGACTTCACTGAATGGTGGTATTTCGGTCACATATGTGACGTGACGTACGTGACTCACAGTGACGTCACTGTGACGTCCCTGTGAACATACATGCTATACGGGTAGTCAGATCTTTAACCGAATTATCTTGTTTCTCCCTGTACATGAACGGCAAATCCTACGCACTCCATAATCTATAGAAAATAAGTTGTATTGAACCTTAGTGATTATTTTAAATTTCCTTATGTTTCAAGTATCATAACATGTTCCAAATGCACCGCAAACTATTTTTCCGTATAGATCTTAATGTAAAAGAATAATTTTGTACGTCCCTGTAATTGAATTATAAATAATACCAATTGTATACTCCGGTAAAAGTATGCTGTAGCCCACCTCAGTAATGCATATTAATTTCATTATGTTTGAAATATCGTAACATCAATAAAATGCACCACAAACGATTTTCCCTATTGTACCATAATGCATTGGAATTCTTTTGTGTTTAACTGTAAATGAACTATTAGTGCTACACACTTTATTTTCAATATCGAACATTCTATAGTAAAATTCAATAATGTATAAAAATTTCATGATAATCCGAGTATATTTACGAAAGTTAGAGCACGGACAGACAGACAGAAAGACAACAGACAAACCGAATTCATAAACGCTTTGCAACTATGTTGGAAAATGTTAAAAATACAATTTTTATCTTTAACAATTTTATACAAATAATTAGATTATTTGTTTATATGAACTTTCTTTTTTTAATGTTATAAAAATTTAAAGATCATTTTATTTTTAAAAGAATATGATTGGAATAACAAGAGTTACCGTAATTTCCGATGTATAAACCGCGTATCAAACAGTTCTGTTTCATCCCAGAAATTTTATTCAATAATTGAAGTCCAATATTTACAGCGATCTAGTAAGTTACATTTTATAAAATAAAATTTCTGGATCCAAGCATGATTGTTTGATTATAGGCCGGAAATTACGGTACAAAGAGAAAATACACCTACCTCAAAGCCTACAGGTATAGTGCTTTAGATTTTTAAAACTGAGGACTTAAACTTCCAAGGAGTGTGTCAGCACTGTTTCAGATTAAAATCTTCGCCTTATTTAATCTCAAAATTTCTATTATTTTCTGTGATTAAATAAGGTAAAAATTCCATTCGAAAATTGTTGTAGAATTGTCTGCAACTTCAATTCTAAACATGTGATGATCACTGACAAAATAGTCCTAGGTTACGCTATTAGGAAGTATTTTCTGCACTGCTGATTAATAGTACTTTCTGGTAAACAAAACTCTTTTTACTTATTCTACTAAATCAGAAGTCGTAACAGGTGTTACATTTTTTGTGGATAAGTTAAATTAATTGCATGCAATTACAGAATAACTATTTAAATTAGCCAGAATAAATTTATTAAACTGTTAAAACTGTTAATCAAATTAAAATAAATTAAGAATGTATTTCTCATGATGTTTAGATATATAGTAGTAGATATATAGTAGTTTAGATATATAGTAGTATTAAAGTTGTTGACATGAAAATCTTAAGTAAGATTGGTCACACTCTATGCAATTTTTTACATAAATGGAAACAATATAAAATGCGATTCTTTCGCAGTGTGCAAGGTTTTAAATATTTCGGACGGAAAAATAGATCTGGTAATTTTTATAGTAAAATATTGCAGATATATTTCTAAGGTGTCGCAAGTAAAAACAAGTTTTCTTCAGATCTAAAAACGGTATTCAAATTTGAAAAAAAAATCTAGATGAAATGTATCAGAAGATATTATATATTTACTGCAAGATTAAATATTTATTATTAATATCCATATGAGCAAGATGTATTTTTAAAGCAAAACAAATGAAGAAGATTGTTTATATAAGTGAAAACTATGTATCAAGCATGAAAATAAAATGAAAATAATTTTCGAAATACAGTAATCAAAATCTGCCAAAACGTCGTCTCTGGGTTGCATGTTTATAACTTAAACGATAAAACAAAGTTTAAAACATAACAAAACATTTATTGTAATTTAATAATGATCAAATAATGGTGAAGTAATAACTTTAAAGTTCACTTTAATTTCTGACAGACTGTCTCACAAATAATTGCATGTTTATAACTGCAAAACATCAAAAGTAAGTTTACAACAACAATTATTTTTAATTTATAAGTGCCAAAAATGATGAAACAGCAATTTTAAAAGTCACTTAACGTTATGAAAGGCTAGCTCACAAAATACTAAAATTATGCAAAGCATACACTCTTTTAATTTCAAGAAGTATGGCAGAACTAATTTAGATTAGAAATTTTTCTATTTACTATAGAAATCGCAGAACTCGTAATCACTTTAATTTAATTGTAAAATTTGTAAGATTTTTGTGGATAAGGTTAATATTTCTATCAAAAAATTTTAGTAAAACTGTACGCACACTGCTTATGCTTTTATTAAAATTAATTTTCACTGATTTCTCTATCTAAAGCACTATAACAAGAATTACAATATTTATATAAAGATGTATGGATTCCATGATTCGTAAAATAATATTTATTTCAGAATTCTATAAAATATTTCTTACCAAGCGTCCTAAAACTGCTGCAGCTAACTTAACTCAAGATACGAGGTATCCACTGCAACAAAAAACACCAACGAACACAATGATTTCTCCTTCTTAAAATCTTATCTGAACAGTCACTTGTAGTTTCTACATTTTTATAAATGTCTTGTTTAAAAAAAAATCACCTTTCGCCAGACTCAATCAATACGTTTATAGTTAGAGTACCTTTATAGGAAAGAGATTCCATTTACGCATGCAGAGTTAGTTTACGAAGGCTATACCTTCACATTCATGAAAACCGTTCACATTCTACGAACGATTTCATTACAAACTTAATAAATAATGTCAATTCAAAAGATAATTACTAATATTGATATGAGCTGCGGTACAATTATTTATTTCACGAATTTTAAGTAGGGAATCAGACAGGCAACAAAAATAATAAAAGTAATCTAATTCAGTTATTTTTAAAGGTAGGTAAATAATTTTTCCATAATAAGTTATAATTTTTTTTTTGGTAATTCAATCTATTACTATATGAAAATTTTTATTTTGTGAAATGCATCGCTTTATGAATAAGTACAGAGATAAAGACTATAATAAATGGGGCGATATCGTTCCGAGAGAAAACCTTAGATGATTTTGAAAATTTAGTTGCAGCGTGTAAATTAGTATTATAATTCATCAAAACGTAGAAAAGGCCTTTTTAATGAAGTATTAATAGTAAGAATTCGCCTGATTAGAATATTTTGATTTAGAAAAAAACGGAAATAAAAATGTAGAAATATCACACAATTATTATACCATTATAAAAGTTGGCAGTTTCCTATTTATTTTGCTGAAATCGTTTCAATAAAATTCTTGATAAAGTCAGTTTTCAAGAATTCCACAATGAAATGTATGTTTTAGTTAATAATGACTATGTCTTTCGTTACTAATTGCTATAGCAAAAGATAGAACTCTATTTAAAGAATAAAAATCTTGTAAACAGAAGTGGCACTTGTTTTATATTCGAACAGATACATTACATTAAGCTTTCTCTAGAACGATAAAGCTTGCTCATTAGTCTCATTAGGAAACAAATATACACATTTTTCCGCACAATTCAAGTTATTTTTTAGATCAAATATCTGAAATTTCTGGTAGTTAAAAAGAAAATATTGTTTCAAATAATTTGATTTAAAATAGAGAGCGTATGTAAAAATGAACTTCATTATCATATAAATTTGTAAGTAATAATCTACCGTTATTTACAATTTAAGAACGAATATTTCTTGATTAATTAAGAAAATAATTTTAATTAAGTAATTTTTAATAAAAGTCAGAAAGGAATGATAATTATGTATTAGCCACTTCGGGATAATGGGTTCAGATATACATGTTCAAAAGGTACGTACAGCATTTGTTTCTGGTACTAACACCAAACAAAATAATATCTGCATTATTTAATTAGAGCATTTCCGCAATTAAATAAGTAAAGATTAATGTTTAAAAAAGTGGTGCTAACAGAATAAAATGCGTGTATGGAACGCTTTTCCCGAAGGTGTTAAAAGTGACATAATGGATATGCTAAAAGTCATTGACAGATTTTAAAATACAATAAAATATCAATTAATTGACATATGAGATTGCGGTTTACACGAAATAGTTCTCACGAACGAAAGTTTTTAAACAGTCTAACAAAATAGTTTCTACATTTGCGCATAGAGAGCGCTATACCTCCAAAACTAAGTCTCAAAAACTCATAATAAGCAGCACTGTACGATTTATTTTTTTTAAATCTACTACCATATTTGAATGTGAATCAAACTAAGTAAAATTTGGATGTGGCCCCAGCTACAAAAGACCACACACATTGCAATATAGTAGTAGATTGAAAAATATAAATGGTCTGTAATTCCTACTTTGAGTTTTTTACGCTTTTTGCAGCTTTGGATGTACAGCGCTCTCAATGGGTAAATTTTGCAACTAAATGTTTTTAGATTGCTTCAAAAACTTTCGAGAATGAGCATCATTTTCAGCTAAACCGCAATCTTGTACTCCAATAACTTAATTTTTTATGAAATTTAAAACCGTTTCAAGGACTTTTGACCCATTCGGTACATCCAATTTGATGTTAATGGTTAATTTAGTAGGGAAAATGTCTCACGAGAGGAAAAAAAAAGCACTAAATTTGATCAGTTTGATTAACGTTAAATAATGTTGGAAAGAACCTTACATGATTATTTAAAACTTCGTTCATCATCTAAATGAGTATTATAATATTAAAAAGTATAAAGAGTCTTTTTTATTAAGTATTAATGTTAAGCGATTTTCTGATTGGAATAATTTCAAAATAATATAATATAATAAAATCACTTGTTAACGTTAAACTAAAGTTGTATTATATGCTTAAAGTGATAAAAACATTACATAAAAAGGCTTAAAAATAACTTTTAATATTAAGGTGAGATGTTTCATACGCTCAAATGGTGACTTCTCCAAGATCGATAATGATAAATAAACTATTTTCGAAAATATTTTGAAAAAGATTAACAGAAATCACGAGATTACACGCATAATGCAAGCAAGTACTTAAAATGGTCAAACTGTCAAAGCGAAAATTATTATTTTACTTATTGCTTTTTTAATTTGTAAAGCATCCCGTGCCAAATTTTAGGAAACTCAAAAGAGGCTGCTTCATTGCATATGTTCTCGTTTCGCAAATATATTTCTGTTGATTCACGGATAATGGATGGGAAATAAACTCTTGATGGAAAAGTTATTTTACTATTCTTGAAATCAATCTGCAAATGCTCTATCCTATGTAGTCTGGCCAAAGCTGTAGTTCTTCTGTCATATTTGATATCTGCCATATGTTCTTTTATTCTCGTTTTAAATTTTCTTTTTGTCATTCCTATATAACACTGTAATGCTACATCTGCCCTGGCAAACGGGATTTCGTAAACACCGGAAAGTTGATCAGGCTCTATTGGATCTATTTTTCTACATACTATGTTTTTTTTTTAATTTTATGGAAAGTTTTGCGGTTGAAAAGCAGATATTGTTGTAAGGCAGATATTGAATTTTCTAAGTTTATATTTCAATCTTTCAAAGAACCCAGAAAAATATTGTAAAATTTATAACTTTGAATTTTGTTCATTGAAGTTATATAAAGACAGCACTATTAATAAATTAATTACGAGCATGATAATAAAGAGAATCAAAACTTCATCCTTCATCAAACCTTCATATTTGCGAAACGAGAACATATGCAATGAATCACCCTATTCTGAGTTACCTAAAATTTGGCACGAGATGCTTTACAAATTAAAAAATCAATAAGTAAAATAATAATTTTCACTTTTGCAGTTTGACCTTTTTAAGCACATGTGATTTCGTGGTTTATGTTTATCACTTTCAAACAATTTTCAAAAATAGTTTATTTATCATTATCGATCTTGAAGAAGTCGCTGTTTGAACTTATGAAACATGTCATCTTTATAATAAAATGTATTTCCAAGCCGTTTTGCGTAATGTTTTTTTCACTTTCAGCAATAATGACATCTTTAGAATATTTTCATTTAGATAAAAACCAAAAATAAACAATCTTGAAATATCACACAATTATTATACATCATAAAAATTAGCCATTTGTTATTTATTTCGCTGAATTAAATTCAATAAAATTCTTGATGTACTCAGTTTCTAAAGATTCTAAAATGAAATCTATGTTTTAGTTCATATCGACTATGTCTTACGTTACTAATTGGTATAGCAAAAGAAAGAACTCTATTTAAATAATAAAAATCTTGTAAAAAAGAGTGGCACTTATTTTCTATTCGAACAGATACATTAAATTAAGCTTTCTGTAGAACGATAAAGTCAGCTCATTAGTCTCATTAGAAAACAAATATGCACATTTTTTTCCGCACAATTCAAGTTATTTTTTCAAGTCAAATATCTGAAATTTCGTGTAGTTAAAAAGGAAATATTGCTTCAAATAATTTGTTTTAAATTAGAGAGCGTTTCTAAAAATGAACTTTCTTAATTATTTAAGTTTGTAAGTGATAATATACCTTTAGTTACAATTTGAAAACAAGTATTTCGTGGTTAATTAAGAAAGTAATTTTATATTCAAAATCGAATGATAATATGTATTAATCCCTTCGGGACCATGGATGTATATATACGTCTTCAAAAGGTACATACAGCATTTCTTTTTGGTAAAGAAAACTAATATCTGCATTATTTAATTAGTATATTTCTGTAATTAAATAAGGAAAGGTAAAAGTTTTAAAAACACTGGTGCTAGCAGAATAAAATTCGTGTTTGGTACACTGGTCCCAAGGGTGTTAAATCTAATATACAGGGTGGTCCAAAAGTCCTTGACACATTTTAAATATCAATTTGAAAAACAAGTATTTGGCGTATGAGAGGGCGGTTTAAAGAATATAGTTCTCGCGATCAAAAGTTTTTTTTCTGAAGTACTGTAAAAAAAATTAGTTACATTTTCGCATAGATGTCGCTTTACCATCAAGACTTCAAAAAGTTCCAATAACACAGAATAAGTAGGAACAGGTGATTTATTTTTTACAATCTATTACCATTTTGAATGCGAATAACGAAACAAAATACAATTTTGAGGTGGTTCCACCTACAAGGGCACACGCATTGAAATATAGAAGTAGACTGAAAAACGTAAATGGTCTGTAATTGCTTAGTTTGAGTTTTTATACATTCTTCTGATCTGAAGATATAGCGTCATTAATGGGTAAATTTAGCAACTAAATGTATTTAGATTGTTTAAAAAATTTTCTATCAATAACAGCATTTTCGTCTAAACAGGAGGACTCTTGTACACCAATTACTTACTTTTTATGAAATTTTAAACCACTTCAAGAAATGTTTGACCACCCTGTGTATCGAATTAAGGTTAGTTTAAGGTTAGTTAAAGGTTAGTTTAATAGGAAGAAAATCTCACAAGAAGAAAAAAAAGAGTTAAATTGTGTTTCAGTTTAATTAATGTTCTTATAAATTTTCTTTTTTTGTGTACGATGTACTTTTTATTATTTATTCTGAATAATTTTCATTAATTTTGTAAAATCTTGTTGTTTATCGTCTTCCCTATATGAAATCTAATGCAAAAAAATTTTATGGATTTTCTGAAATATATGATTGAAATAAACATTGCGAAATAAAATACACATTTTTCTCTATTCATCTAATAAAAACAAAAAATTCATTTTAAACATTTAAAATGATTTTTAACAAATCTTAAGCGAAAATATATCGAAACTGTTAAAAAAGCATCTTATTGCAATTTTTCTTCACGTAATCATCCTACAAAATTAGCTCCAAAATCATTATATGCATCAAGGGACGAATAATACTTGCATTTTTTCTACATTTCCATTTAATTACTTAGTTTATAATAAAATATAAACAACTTTGAAGTAATTTGTATCAAGTTATTTCAAAATAGTTTCTTCAAAATATAAAAGAAATGCAATTTCATTTATAGGATTATGTTTCTGAGCTTGTTGTAAAAACTCTTCTTTCCTCATTAAAAAATTAAAAAATACAAAACATATAATTTAAATCTTCTCTATCAATTTCCATTTTATTTTCAAATTAAAGGAGAAAAATAATGAGCTTATTTCTAAATCCATTGGACCATTAAATTATAATGCACTCAGCGGTAAATGCAATCAGCCAAATGAAAAATAATCATAATTTGAAAAAAAGTTTAAATTCTTTTGTATTTTATTTTCCTGCTAATAAAAATCATGAATCTTGATTATAGTAGAATTTTTTAGTTTATAGTATAAGGCGCATATTTTAAAAATCATTAAGGGAAATAATTTACGTTGGCTTCAAGTGTTGCGGCATAATTAAATAACCTTAACAAAAACAATTTTTATTTAGTTAGTTTTTTACTCATTATGCAAACTGGAATCTCAGAACTTTTTTTATACATTTATACATTATATTGCGGTTATTATTCAGTTATTTAGCAAGGCAATTTTCCAATGCGTTTTAATACTTTTTTTTTCACATTATCTATAGAAAAGCCATACCACTTATTAAAAAAGAAATAGAATATTAAATAAATATTCTCTCAAACTCTATTGTGGGGAGATTTTTCGGTGTAAGTATCAAAGTAAGATTTTTGTTGAACATTAAAAATCCCCATGTCAAGGAATTTACTATGAAAATATTAGCACAATCATACATTTTGTTTGTGTGTTTTTGTACCTAATTCTACGCGTTACTTGTAACTAAAATTTTGAGGAAAAGACTATTCAGTTTTGTATAAAAATACAACAGAGATTCTTATATCAAACTATCGGTCTTCATAAATTTTAATCTTAAGTATAGTATGACATGAGCAACAACTAGTAGCCATTACGAATCTTTCGTCATAAACATATCTATGAAATTAAAATTTTTGTTCTATTCAGTATTTTAACATTATTTTTTCAGTTTGGCGATGTTCTTTTTTTTTTAACATTATTCTTACAAATCTAGATTTAGAATGTAAAATGAAATGTCATTTTATTTTATTTTCAGTATTTACAGTGCAATAGACTGGAATTACTGGAATTTTAGAATCCCAGTCAAACACAGTCGTCTCATGAACTACTATCACTTATCTGCACAAAATTATATATTTCCCTATCATCCCAAATCTTTTACAATAAAATTATCTACGAAACTAAAAGTGCTTGTTTTATTCAGTATTTAAAAAAACTTTGGTGATGATGCTCTTAAAAATTTATTTTAAATGAATATAATTAGGTGATAAAATAAAATGCCGTTTTTCTTTCCTTTCTGTTTGTTCAGTATTACAGACTGGCATTGCTGGAATCATCGAATCCCAGCCAACTGTAAAACCATTAATATTATTAATTACCTAAACTAATATCACTTATCTGGATAAAAATATATGATTGCAAAGACATTTATACGTAAAACCTAAAATGTTTGTTCTACTTAAGTATTTTTAAATTTGTCTGTCTTTGGCGATATATTTGAGAGGTTACAATGACAGTGGAGTGAGTCAAAAAATTTAAAAATCTAGATAACCACATTTTCACTGAACGTACATTAATTTCTGTTCAGTGCGACAGTCAAATAAGTCATTGGTCACTTAGGGAGTTGCTAGAGGCCAAAACAAGTTGAACCACTTACGGCAATACGACAAGTTTCACAAAACCCTTCATTTCTCAAATTACTAAATACTGTCATTCTAACCCCCTCATTTGTTAAAAGTATTCTTGCATATATCTGAGTAAATGGATAAAGACAAATTTCATTTTATTTTATTTTCAATGTGCTCATTACTGCACTGTCATTTCTAGAATCATTCCTAATATTTAAAAAATATATATATTATTATTATTATTAATCAACAAGGCCAATTATCCAATTTGTTGGCCATGTTTTTTAAAATTTGCGATGTTGTTCTTAAAATATGTTCATAGATATATATAATTAAAGGATGAAATTGAATTCCATTTTATTTTATTTTCAGTGTGTTCACTACTACAGACTGGCATTGCTGGAATCTTCGGACCACAATCAGACGTCACTAGCATGCACGTGCAGTCCATCTGTGATGCCATCGATATCCCACATGTTGAGACACGTTGGGACTTCCAATTACAAAGGGCCGATATGTCCATCAACCTTTTTCCCCGGCCCTCGGTACTCAGCCAAGCCTACGTTGACTTGGTCAAGATTTGGGGATGGCGCAGCTTTTCGCTAGTCTATGATGAACATGAAGGTAAGATTAATTCAGTTAAGTCACATTCAAGCTCCCATAGAGCTAACTGAGAAATCAAATTTTAAATCCAGTAACATTTGAGTAAATCGAAGCAGGTTGTCACAAAAACCAATTTTTTAAATTTCAAAAAATTAGGTATTTTCTTATTACAAATAAATTATTCCAGTCGAAACTTTTATATTTAGTGCACATTTTCAGTTTTGTCAATTTATACAATTTTTGATAGAAATATACTTTTACAATTTTGAAAATATTAAAAATAGTTTTAAACCTGCTCCAATCATGGGTTGGTTGTCACATACAAAGCTTTGGCCGAAAAATTTTAATATAAGATTAAATTTTATATAAAAATTATAACATAAATGTATTATTTTTTCACTATCATACAACAAAAGAAATTAGACAGTTGTCGTAGCTGCCAACTCCTAAGATTTTGTGCCATCACGTTTTCCAAATAGTTATATTTTCCTTATTTAATCGCTTATTTCTGTGATTATTCGGAAAAAGTTGTGCCAAAGAAACTTAGTAGTTGACAACTATGGCTGTTTCGCAAGATTATTAAAAAAAAGGTTAATCCTTTCGGGTCCAATATTTTTTTTTAAGCTTGGGAAAAATTACATGTTTGTTTAAAAAACTAAAAATACTCATCCAAATGCATAGCTGGCAACGTCTGCAATTTTTTTTATACCAGTGTTATCGTACTTAATCACAATCTAGTTTTGAGGCATATTTAGTTTATTTGGTTCTCTTAATTTATTTGCCAACTTTTTTAGCTCCTTTGGATTTTAAATAAAAATAAATGTTCAATGTTTCAGTAAATAATTAATGAGCTCATTTTTTACCCCATCTTAAAACACTTGTCAAACTACCCTATATGTATTTATGGAATGTCAACTTTGTCATTTATATCTGTTTCTCCAAGGCGGTGTACATATCTAGCGAAAGAGTGACAACTGAAGTTAAAATCATTGGCTGCTTGGCGAATTCAAAAGTACGTATTTTTTACTCTCCTTATTTCTCTCAGCAGAGCATCAAGAGAAACCCCGCGAACAGCACTGTTTTTAAATTCTTCATCAGCTAAGGAAACAGTGAATTTTCTTCCTGAAATGAAATAGAATTTAACTGCGATGATAGCTACGACAGGGGCAGGTTGTCTCATGTGACAATCTGTCCCGCTCATAGTGTGACAACCAACTACGTTAAAAAAATCCAAATTTTTTATCCTTAGAGCATTATCCATGTTTTATCCTTATGTCAGTATGCAATTTTTTTCAGTTATAATGCCTGTAAGCTAATAGTGCACCATTAGTAATACGGAATCAAACTTTAGAACGATACATAGTGAATCCTCACCCAGCAGAAAACTGAAAACTAGTAAAAAAAAATTATATATTTCGGCTTACAACAATGTTTTTTGAGGACAGAAATCAAGCTAACCCAACAATGCGAGTAAAAATAATATTCTTTGAAACACATCATCCAACACATATACTGATGAATTTATGAGTTAGCACAACTGATACGAGGGACGTAATGAGCTTTGTAACAACCAACTCATATGTCAATTAAACCCTGTCGCCCTATATAGTTCAACGTTAAGTACTTTCCTAAAATCATATAAAATCAAACAAAAAATAAATTAGAAAATTCAAATAAACGAACTAGAAAGATTTTCTGGAAATTTAGATAAATAATGCTCAAAGGAATAATTCCCATAAGTTGTCGGCGAACAGTTTAAGATCAATAAAAAAGAGCAGTGAAATATTCTTCATTTGACAATATAAAGTGCTACCCAAACTGCATCAATCTATCCATATTTAATTTGCCAACCATCGACGTCATCCAGAACTCACCTAGTGTCTAAATACAGATAACCTTTACAGCATTTTCTGGCATGCGGTGTTTCATACAGAAAATTCCACAATAAAATCAGATCAAAAATATCACATTTCAGGATGGAATTATGAGGTACTACATTAAAATATCATCTGAAACTTGTGGGGCTTTCATCTAAGTTACATCCTGCCGATCATCTGTGCATTGAAGTGCATCTCAATGAGACATTTCGGATGAAATATGGAAAAGAATTCATCTTATGGGTGGATTTTTACGATCATTGCCCTTTGACGCTTCATTGGTTACCGGCTCATTTGTTTACTATTAAACTAATGCTAGAGTAGACGAATTAAAAAACTAGGACGAAATGCATTTGTACAAACCAGTACAGCATATCGACTAGAGGCCGTCTTATAATTTATATGCTAAAACATCGTATGACAACAACTAATCGTCAAATAACTTTAACCTTTTAACGGATAAAGCACTTCAATTGCTAAGATGTTGAAATAAATGATTGACACCGGAAATTATGATCAAATTTATTTTTATACAAGAAAAAAGCGATACTTCGCATACATAATAAATAAAAAACAATTCTATTAAAATTCTGCTGCCATTGTTGAGTTTCGTAATTAAAGTTTTGTGGTTTCGTGGGTAAACCAATGAACGTTAAAGGGTTAATGGTTCAATGGTGGTCTCGTTTGTTTTACCATCCAAAACCGCAATGCGTTCTTTCACATCCATTAACTGCTCTTTTGCACGCAAATTCATGAAGTTTTCAGAAATTACTATTTAATTGCCAAGGAATCGAGCAGTGTTATTCATTTATCTGTAAATTGGACACATCTTAAAATATAATCAATTGTTTCGTGATAACCGCCTTTCCAGGATTGTGTCATTCGAGATAATTCAAACACTCATTGCTCTCACACGATCAAGGGCTGGTTTCCATCAGTTTTAGAACTGTCATGTGATCAAGGTAGGCTGAAAATCAGCCGATATCGGTGGAGTACCGAGGCTTGTCTCTTTCGTTGGCTATGTGTTGTCGTTTTCGAAAATCTGCTCAAAACGCCAACTTGACAACATTTACTGAAAGATCAGTTTATTAAAATTGAAAACGCAGTTCAATTCATTGATATATGATTAACTTCAAATTTTTTGCATTTATGAATAAAAAAGTCTTCGTGATTATGTCAAAAAGTAGCAAGATTGGATATGAGAGCAGTCTTAACAATTTACTTCAATACAAATTATGAAAAATTGTTAATTAAATGTAAAACACTAGCTGGTTTTATTATAACAAAAAAAATCTATAAAATAAGTATAATTTACAATTATGTGGAAATTGCATATTTCTGTAAGTTAACACTGAACCGGTCTAACAGAAATATGTTTTGATCCTCAAATTTTACTGAATTAAATATATACCACGCAGAAATAATCTACATGTTATTAAATAACATTTTTGGTTAAAAATATGTTTATAATACACTTCCAATTGAATCATGAGGCCATTTTAATAGCATCAGAATAAATATTCAATTTACATTTAAACATTTCGTTATCTTTTGATTAAAATTTCAGTCTTTTTGTAACCCTATTAATAATTATTATTGTCTCCTCTTACTAAACTTAAAGAATACATTAAAAATTATTTCACCAGTGGAATTTCCAAGGAAATCATTTCAGTAATCCATTTCAGCAATTCAAATAAGCAACGCATTCCTCGATTTTCTATGAATCGTTGTTTGAGTTAGGATGTTAAAATCTCTAGCGATATCAAATTTTAAAGACGAGTTTTAATAACCTTTTCCTGTATTACATGATAATACGCATCAGTTAAACGGACTTAATGCATTCAAAAAGCATTTGCTAATTTAAGATAATGCTTTATCGTAAAATTTATGTAAATGTGCAAATTAAAATAAAATATCGTATTATCGTACTTTCTGTAAAATATGAATAACAAAAATTATTCCATTATTGAAGTGGTGAGAAGTGGCTAACTATTATAACAGGTGGCTATAATTAAGACACCTCTACTGTGACCTCCCTATATATCGAACTACTCAATGTAAAGGTTTCAAATTTTCTGAACATACTATTCAAGACATGGGGAAACGGATTACGCGAAAAAAAAATTGTTTCAGAAATACTGATAGATTATGCTGTACAACGAAAATATGAAAAAAAAGTTGAAGTGGGACGCATCATGGCAGTGGCAGATTCTGTGGAGCGGTGAGGCCCATTCCCACCTCATTAAACCAGTGAACACCCATAAATGCAGTATTTGGGAAACTGAAAACCCCGGTACCGTCCATGAGATTCCACTTCACTCACCGAAAGTAACAGTCTGGTGTGGATTCACAGCCACATTCATTCTTCAACGTTTCTTTTTCGAACAGGCTATTTGTAATGACCCTGTGATATGCATTGTGACGACCAATAGTTACAAAATGATGTTCGAAATTTTGTTGCATCCCATTTGCAAGAGCGGCAATGTCTTGACTCAATTACCTTTATCCAAGATGGAGCCCTCCACGCATTAAACTCTGTGTACAGCAGTTTTTTCGGCAAAGTTTCACTAATGGCAGTGTAATCAGTAATGGCGTTTCCAACAACCTGGCAATCTCGTTCTGAGGATCTTAATCCGTGTAATTTTTAGCTGTGTGTACACTTAAAAAATCTTGTTTATCGCGGGTGTCAGGTACCCTTGGCAGACTTGAACGAAGGTATCACTCTGAACGTGAGAAGCATCTCAGTCGACCAGTTACGATCCGCAATTGAACAAGCTGACCACAGACTGCAGATTTTACATCTTCATAAAGGGAACCATAATGAGCATCATTCCTTGCGTCGATAAGGTCCTTGTCAGATGAATGTTTAGTACATTCACAAAAAATGTGTTTTTGTGCGTTTTCAACCTATGCTCAGTAGTGCAGTGCCATCTATAGGGGAGTTCTAGAACAATTTTTTTCACATAATAAGTTTCCAATGTCTTGAATATTATATGTTTTCAAAATTTGAAGCTTATACATTTAGTACTTCAATAAATAGAAAGACCGGAGTAGAGATGTTTTAATTCTGGTCACCCTGTATATTACTGGAAAAAATGAGGAATTAAATAATAACTTTTTACAAATAATAGTCTCTTTATTTTCATATTTCTGAAATATATAATATTTACCACCTGTATTCGAGTATTTACACGTTAAGTATTGAAGTTCTCAACATAGTTGCATCAATTCCTTTAAAGGTGTATGAATACTTTCTTTACAATACCCTAAAAATTGAATATATATCTTTATTTTTGTATTTCTGCGTGAGGTTTTCCACTTGTATAGGGTTATACACTTATCCTGTATAATAGATCTCCATTAGTCCGCTTTGCTTCATTGTCAAAACCTTTAGTTTATCTGTACACCAAAAATGGCGGCAACTACTTGGCACCAGAAGGGATGCAATGAAACACCATAAATAATTTTTGGTTCAATTAGTTCTTGGTGTTCTGTTAAACTATTTTTACAGCAAATTAGTTGCCACCAATTTTGGTGTACTGTTACACTAAATGTTTAACAGTGTTTCAAAACATACTAATTAAATATATGAATAATAGGAAATAACTACATAGACTACGTAATTTCCGGAAAAATGCAGAATGAAGGAGTAAAAAATGTTTCGTTTTCACCTGATTTTGAAAACACTTGATTATTTGCCGATATTGCCAAATTTCAAATCGATAAAATTGAAATTAAAGAAAACAATGAATGCATTTTAGAAATATTTTAGTAATTTCCAACAATAATCTAATTTTAGAATCATCAACTCCGTGCACAATTATATGTATACATGCACAATACACATAACAAATTAATCTGCAACGAGAAAGAAATTAGAAATTTGTATCAAATTTCTAAAATGCATTCATTCAATTCGTTATTTTAATTTTATCTCGACGATATTTCCCACCGCCCTGTTTTAAAAAAAATAGATGAATTGATTTTTGTTTGGCATTTTTCAAGAATGGTACGTTATCTATCTGGTAATTTGTTCTTATTCTTACACCTAAGCAAAATATAATATTTAGGGTTCCATACTTAAAAAGTAAAAACGGAACCATTATAAAATCACCTGTGTGTCTGTCTGTCCGTCTGTCACAACATTTTTTTAATGTGTGGAACGTGAAATGTTCAAACTTGGCAGAGTTATAAAGACTATTGAACCACATATTTATAGATTATTAGCCATTCACAAATAATTTTAGGAAATATTTAGGGAAATAATTAAATTACCTGGAAAAAAAAATCATATCGTGTGGGGTATCATTTGGAATATCTCGTAACACCGAACTCAAATGTATATAATTGTTTCAATTTTAGGTATTATATTTTTAGAGATATCGTCGAAATTTTATTGCAATAATATGTTTTTCTCCCCCTATTTCCGTATCTACTGAAACTAAAATTATGAAAAAATTAGGGGTAGTAGGAGTTTATTTAAAATTTGCGGGAAAACTTATAGTGATTATCCTAGATCACATAGTTTTTGAGAAAATCGTATTTTTCCGTTAAACACAAACTTTACTTTGCGGTCGCTCATCGAGGGAGTTGAGGAGTGCTCGGTGAATCTATCGACGCGAAATCATCCAAGAATTGTTCATAATTATTTTCGAAGATTTTCTCGGTAATTAGCCAAGATATTAATTAAAAGCCTATCTAGAAAAATGCGGCACGGACTAAGGCGGAATAAAACTTTGCGACCTCCTTTCGAAGTGCGCTTCGCACAATGCCAAGTTTAAACTTGGTAGAAGGTCTTTGTTTTAGCTAAGGCAAATCATAGTTGTAAATAGTGAATGTTTTTCATTCCAATTGAAATCAATTATTGAAGGCAATTATCGAAATATAATTCATAGAATAATTCCAAGACATTAAAAGTCAGCAGTTTTGAGACAACAATCGCTCATAACTCAATATCTAATTCATTTATAATGAAAAAACTTTTCGATTATAAATCACTTCAATAATAATGCCTGCAAGTATCATGCTTTTATGTTTAAAAATCAGTCGGAAAGTTTCGGAAAACTTTGAGCGTAAATTTGTTGAGCGTAATTTTATTAGTCATCATATACATATTTATATAAGGTTTGAAAAACATCCTACAGAATAGCGATGTTTGTTACTATTTAGGCTTCATATCTCTCTGAACGTTCATGGTATTTCCATCTAAACATTCGTGGTATATATAGCTACACCCAACCCTAAGTTGTATAGCTTTTTCCAAAGTTTTATTATTCTTTTAGCACAGAACTTTTGTAATATTACAGTTAGAAATTAATAAATATACTGTACGAAACACTTCGTGTGCGATTAAAAAGTGCACTTCACCGATTATTATACAACTATTCAATATAGACATATTTATTTAAATATATAAAGCAAACAATATCTATAACGTATATCTAGGTATTTTAATATTATATAAAACTTTTTTTAGTAAATACGTTTATAATGTGCAATTTTTTTTTTTTTTTTTTGCATTCTAGTTCTGTTATAACAAATTTAATTACAGTACAAAATTCAGTTATTACAACACGAAACATAAACTTAAAGCATACAATATACGTGGTACGGTCAAAAGTCATCAGCCTATTTTGATTTTAGATGTTTTCTCGAATATCTAGAGAAATGTGACGAAATCTTCTGAAAATTGAGGAATGTAGAAACTATTTTCGGTATCATATTTTTCAGCGAACGTTTAAACACGCAGGCAATTAAGGGATTCATAAAAAATTGAATAAAACAAATGATATTTGCAATCCCCCAGTAAAATAGAGTATTCAACATAACTTGCAGCTGTATCACATAATTATGGAAATCTTGTACAACGTTTATGTTCATTTGTGTAATACTAGCACATATATTCATGGAGATATAAAGCTTTCTTTAAAAAATTCAAAGTTTCCACATATTTTTTGTTTATAGCATGCAGGGTTTTCAACCGAATTTAACGCAACTTTCAAGAAACTTTATAAAGCACAGTATATAAACAATATATTACAATTAGAAAATAAATATATAAACTATTTGATGAAATATGAGCATTTGTATGAAATATAAAATTAACTGTGCGTGCGAGGAAGATAATTTTTTTGTATCATTGTCGAACAACTCATATAAAAAAGCCAGTCGAATATCATGAAAATTAAGAAAGCTATAGGCGATCAAGTGAGCAGAATTTCAGTTGCTTTTTAAAAGTAGCTGGATAATAAGGAGTTTTCCACAAATTGTCTTTTTAACACTTTCCAACCTAGTTGAAAAGTGTTTATGACTTCGGTTTGTCTGGTCGTCTGCCGTATGGCCGTCTGCCGTTTGGCCGTCTGCCGGCTGCCGTCCGGCCGTCTGTCCGTCAGTCCGTGCTCTAACTCCCGTAAATAGGCTCGGATTGCTCTGCAATTTTTATATGTTATTGTCGTTATCTATAGCATGTTCCCTATTTCAATGGAAGTGTGTAGCACTTATAGTTTTTTTTACAGGGACACTCAAAAGAATTCCTTTACATTACGGTCAATGGGGGAAAAATCATTTGCGGTTTATTTTAATGATGTTACACAATTTCAAACACATTGTAATTGATATATATCACTAAAGTGTATTACAAGAAGCTTAATATGGAATAGGGTGTACATAGCACTTATAGTTACTTTACAGGGACAGTCAAAAGAATTCCGTTACATTACGTCTATGGAGAAAATCGTCTGCGGTTTATTTAAATAATGTTTCACTATTTTAAACGCATTGAAATTTATATATATCACTAAGGTGCATTACAAGAGGCTTACTACAGAATAATATGTGCATAGCAGTCATCGTTCATTTACAGGGACACACAAAAGAATTCTCTACTGTCTGTTAACAATAATTCTTGGAAGTGCGTTTTAAGTTACTGAACGCGATTTTAAATTTAACTTACTTTTTGTCTATTGCGTGGTGTGTATAAATTCTGTAGATCTTATACAGGGAAGCACGAAAGTTCGCGAACACATTTCCGTTTATTGACAGAAACTCCAGAAGGAGAATTTTAAACTGTGCTACGTGTTTCCTAACTGAACTAAAATTTAGCATCCTATGTAGTATATATATAAATTTATAGATCATATACAGGGCTGAATAAAAGTATTCGGATATTTTTCCGAATATTGTATATGTTGCAAATTCCTGAAATTATGTTTTTAAATATGTTATGCGTTTTCCAAATTGTTTACTAAACGGTATGATTTGTAAAATTATTTTGGAAGCGTTGGAAAGTGTTACATAAACTATGCTTGACGCATGATTTTTCGTCCTTGTTTAATTAACGGACTACCAACAAAAAATTTAGTATTTTAACGTGTGTCTATGCTTTGCTTTGGACCTTTGCAGCGAATTTCGATTATGATAATTGTTGTTGTTATGGGCCCATTCTCATGATTCTTTCAGAGACTAATAAAGCATCAATGAAAAATGGAAAATAAATAAACATGAAAATTTGTGGAAAATCCCTTATATTTCAGCTACTTTTAGAGAGAAACTGGCATTCAGCTCACTATATCGCCGATATTTTTCTGAATTTTTACGCTATTAGATTAGCCTTTTTATACGGTTGCACTATATAGTTCACTGCTAAATTATGCAAAAATGTTTGTTAGCGTATGCGCAGTTAAAAATATTTCGCTCATATTACGTTAAATATTTAATATATTTATATTCTAATTGTTGCACTATGTTTGTGCTGTACTTTGTCAAGTTTCCTGAAAGTAGAGTTAAATTTAGTTGTAACGCTTCAATGCTATATACAAAAAAAAAATTGCTGAAATTTCTTGAACTTTTAAAGGAACATTTATATCTCCATGAATACACTTTAAATTCTTACATAAATGAACACAAATGTTGTGCACAATTTACCTAGTAATAATCTTCAGCTACAGATCACTGCGAACATTTTATTTTACAGGGTGATCACAAATATTTTTTTATATTTTAATTTGCTGTTGGTCTCCTAATTGTCCCGTGATCAAACCTTCGCTGTAAAATATGAGGCTAGACATGTTATTTATATTCTTGAGGTTCAAGAATGAAAGGTAAGTATTTCTCTAGCTGTTCGACAAAACGTCTACAATCGAAAGTGTCCAAAGACTTTTGGCCATATAGTGTATGTCTTGGGCGGAATTTAACATTGGGAAGCCTGGGAACATTTGATTGAAAGCTACAAATACAATTGTTATTCGCTCCATAACCCTAGATTCCTACTTATTTTCAAAAATACACATAATTGGGTTTGTTCACCCAATTTTGGGGGTATTTCAACATTGAATTTGAAGCGAAATTATTCCACAGTTTATACAATGTAGTTTGATTTCTTCTAGTTTAATTTTATTTTAAACGGGATTTTACTTCAACTTTTTTTCTTTTAAGTATACTTTACTTTAATACACGTCCAACTTTATTAAATATAAATTTAATAAACCTTGAGCAGAAAAACATATTGCAATGAAACTGAAACATATTTGCGATGTAAAACTGCAGTGTTTTCAGTCGCTTTGAAGTTAATGATTACAAATGTATTCCTTTATGTCTCTGGTGGATTTTTCCTCTGTTTTTATTAATTTAAATTTTGCTAAAAAGAATAAAAACATAAAAATATAAATTGATTTTATATATTTATACTAATCCTAATTAACTTATGTAGTAAAAAGTCACCTTTTATTGGGTTGTTCGGAAAGTAATTTCGTTTTTTTTTTTTTTTTTTTTTTTTGTGTGTAAATGAAAGACTTATATAGGACTTCTTATAGTGTATAAATATTTTATTGAATATTCTCCATTTTGGTCCAATATATTTTGCCATCTTTCTGGCTTTTGCATGATTCCATGCTCACAAAACTTCTGACCTTTGCTGGGAAAAAACAGATCCAAGTCATTTTTGACGTCCTCATTTGAAGTAAATGTTTTGCCATCTAAACAATTTTGTAGCAAACGGAACAAGCAACAGTCCGAAAGTGCCAGATCTGGAGAATATGGTGGGTGGTGTTGTACATCCCATCCAAACTGTAAAAGCTTTTGGCTAGTGACTAAACTTGTATGAGGTCTCTCATTATCTTGATGGAACACTATACCTTTCCTGTTGATCAATTCTGGCCATTTCTGTTTGAGTGAATCATTCATTTTGTCCAATTGGTGACAGTGCACTTCAAAACTGATCGTGGTATTGTCCGATAGAAGCTCAAAAAAAATCTATTCCTTTGAAATCCCACCGAACAATCAACTTTTTTTGATGAATATAGGGTTTCGAAATGCTTTGAGCCTGTTCATCTGATTTTCTTCAAGATCTCTTGCGTTTAACATTGTTACACAACCCATTTCTCGTCTCCAGTAAAGATTTGCTTCATAAATGGATAATTTTCTTGCCGTTTGAAAAAGAAATCGCAGACGTCAATGCGACGGAGCAAATTTCCTTCTGTAAGAACATGTGGAACCCATGTAGCGAGTTTTGAAATGAAACCAAAGCGTTTCATGTGATCATGTACAGTCGAATTCAATAACTTTAATCTCTCAGCGATGTCTTGAGTTGCTATTCGGCAGTTTGCATCAATAAATACCTTTATTTTGTCTTCAACAGCTTCAACTGTCCTTACAGAAGGCGGTGCATCTTCAACATCAAAATTTGCAGAACGAAATTTTGCAAACCAGTTTTGGCTCTGATGTCAATACATCTTCTTCATTCACATCGATTAATATTTTTTGTGCTGGAACAGCATTTTTACCTTATCGATAGTAAAAAAGTAAAATATGCCGAAAGCGCTGCTTTCGATTGTCCATTTTTGATAGGGCACCAAACAAAAACTATTGCACAGAATCAAACAAACTTTTTAACAAACAAGCCTTGTTATATCAGCTGTCAAAATATTTAATGATAATGCGACTTAAGTGTGAAGTTGGCTGTGAAAAAAATCAATTACGACATATGTTGGGAAACACGAAATTACTTTCCGAACAACCCAATACATCAGCATTTTTTGGCATATGTAAAAATCTTAAAACATAGAGAAGAAAATGCATCACAGAAATAGAGAAATAATTCTGCAATGAGTAAGTTCAAAGGTGCTTAACATAGTAAAGCTTTACATCACAAATATGTAGTACTAGTGACTAATGCAGTACTTTTCCCTTTATCGGCTTCATTATACCAATTAAATGTTAAACCAGAGCAAATAAATCTAGAAAATCCCGTGAACAGAAATATTTTATACAGGATGTGTCATTACACGAATATAAATGTCAAATCTTTTAAACTCAGAAATCTAAAAATAAAGAGTACGCATTTTTAAATTTTTATGTTCCATTAACCCTTTCCGGCACAGACAAATTCTGTTCGTAAAATGAGAAATTACTGACTGACACCGAAATTTACAAACGACTTTTTATGAAAATAAAAACTCCTTATTTTAAGCTTTCATTATATAGACAAAATTTTATTAAAATATTCTTGGTTCCGTATGCAAGTTTGGAATTAAAATTTGGTGTGCCCGGAGTGGGACCACTGTGCCGGAAAGGGTTAACAAAATATGTATACAATTCTAATGAAAGTGATGCCATAAAATTCAAAACTTCCATTCTAACTATTTTGAATTATCTGCTTAAAGTATATATATATTTCACTACAATGGATAGGTAAAGGAAAAAGGATGATAGACTATTTTGTTAGATTTGAAGTGACATTGCCAACAATTATCTTGAAAGCCGATTTATCGTTTGGTGGTCTTAGATCGATACAACAACTAAGATAGTTCCTTGAAAATTCCTTGGTTCCTTGAAAGTTCTTTCACAGCTGACGGTAGGTTTTCCATGGGTGTTCCAAAGGTTTTCCACACACGTAAAGGAAAAACTAAGAAAATCTAGTTTGTGATGGTCATTGTTTTTCCCTTGACACTTCAACTACAAACAGTTGTATACAATTTTTATATGAATGGTCTTTTTATTAATTTCTCAAAAAAATTAAATAAAAGCATAAACTATATATGTCTGTGTTATTTATTTATTTAGGCGTGATTCGACTGCAGGATTTTCTCAAAGAAGCACAAAAGAACGATTGGCGGGTCCAACTTTATCAGTTTCGGCCTTCGCAAGCGTACAGAGACATCTTTTGGAGGATAAAGTCTGCAGGGGAATCACGGATAGTTTTAGACGTTAAAAGAGACTCATTACGCACAGTTTTAAAACATGTACGTTTTAATGGATTCAAATTATGATTATTTTTTATGGTAAAATAAACTTATACATAGTTTTACTTATATTTTCTTGTTTATGTAATTTTTATGGACAAGACGGCTGAAAATGTAACATTTAATTGTGTTTTGTAAAATATGATTTCACATTAAATTTTCGCAAACGTACATGCGTCTTTTGAAGGATAAAATCTACAGTGAATCACGGATAGTTTTAGACGTTAGAAGAAACACATTAAGCACAGTTTTATAACATATACAGGGTGGTCATAAAAACTGTGCCGATATATGAGCCTTTAGTAAAGTTACCATTCAAGGAAACAGGGTGTCATTTGGGAAGTAGATATTTTAAGTTAAGTGCTCAAGAATAAGGTGAAAATCTAAAATCGAGCTCTATTTGTTATGGTTACAGTGACAAAAATTCGGAAATTTCACATAGCAACAACCACTTTTCTTTCGTCACAAAATCATCTGCTTGGTGAACAACCATAAATGGCTTTGAAATGGTACCTATATCACTAAAAACTATAAATCCTAAAAGCCTCCTCAGACGCTCCAAATCATTCCAAATTCTTCCTGGTACTAATATGATGTGATCAGGATTTTCTGAGGAAAAAGTTAAAGGATTTCCTAAGGATTGAGCACATGTGCAACAGAGTAACCTGCTTGGATGACATTCCTAAGTAGATACCTAGGAAGTCTTTTAATAATTTAATATTTTTTATTAAAAAGGATAATTAAATTTGAATTCGACTGGAATTGGTTCGATTTGTTAATGAGTGAAGTTTATATTACCACTATTTGATTTTTTTATTTTTTAGTACGTCAGATAATTGTTATTAACTTTAAATTACTTTTGACTATTTAATTACATTTTAAATTTTATAAAATTAATTAAAATTTAATTGAATATTTTAATTAATATTATTATTTATTTTTAAAAATAATTTATTATTATTATTATTTTATCTTTTAAAAGTTGCCATATGCATTTATAATTTTTTATTATTACTTTTTCATGCTGACATAATTTAATTAATTTAAATTAATTAAAGAATAAATTTCTAAATTAATATTTTTTATTTTATAATTTATTTTTAAATATAAAGTTTGATTTCTTAATTAAATATTTTTCTCTTTAAAAAAAATCATTATTATAAATATTTCTCTTTTATTATTGTATGTACAGTGAAGCCTCTATTTAGCGAACTTCCATTTACCTATTTTTTCTAAATAACGAACATTTCTGCAGATCTAAAGATCTAGAATATTTTGTATTAAATAAAACTACCATTTATGGAACCTATTTTCTATTTAGTAAACTCTTTAAGCTTAGGATGTCTATAATTAATTATTCTTCCTTGTAATTATAGTAAATCTTTGCCCCAGTTTTGGCACACAATTTCCCACAGTCAGGTAAAGTAAGATTTTATAACTGGTTTTACTGCCAATGGACACTGAATAACCATTTCTAGCCCCTGATCACTTTTGTCAGCGGAAAGAATGTGTGTGTGCACTTATCGGAATGTGTGTGCGCTTGTCAAGGTTTCTGTGAAAAAAAATTGCTTTGAAAGGATGTTGCTTGTTTGGAATTCTCCATAATAGCTTGTCGATAATTATAAAAAAAAGTGTGATATTTTAAATAAAAGTTTCCATACTTCTAAGCATTTTAAATCTCCTGAAATCTTTATTTATTAACTAAAATTAAATTACATTTCAAGAAATGCTCAAAAACACTTCTTATAATAAATTTTATGAAGAAATTTATATAATGAATTTTCCATGTTGAGAATGTTTTCACAAGATCTTAAAATTTCGCTAAGAAGGAGACTTAACTGTAAATTAGTTTTATTTCGTTTGATAAGAAAATAAAATATTTTTATTACAGACATGTATTTTAATAAGTTTCATTTTTTTTCTCAGAAGCAGAAGAAAAATGCCCATTTTTTAAATATCAAAAGCTAAAATATATTATTGCCATTTTAAACAATTGCATGTTAGGTTTTAAAATCAAATCATATTTCAGTTTTCTTAATGGATTATTTATACGGTATTTTTCTAGCTATGAATTTAAAATTTTATTTTATATATATTAAATGGTATGCATTCACATTTGACTTTCAATAAAAGTTACAGAAATCCTGCTAGACAAAACACAAAAAATAAGCATGTTCTTTATCTACTGGCTTTTATGAGAGGCAAAAGCAAATGCACGAATATCCTATAAACGATTCTTAGACACTAGCTTGACAGCGTAGCAAACAGAGCATGTATCTAATGTTTGTAGGTACCCGGGTTCACATCGGGAGGGAGGAACGAAGATCAGAATTTTGTTCCATAAGATATCGTCCATTTATTTCATGTAAATTGGTTCTGCGTCTGAATAATTAGCATGTTAATATTACATAAATCTGTTACGCGTTAATATGAATTGTTGGTTATACATAATTATTATTTAGATTTTTTCAAAAATAATGTGCATATTCATTTAAAAAAATAATGAAATAAAATACTTTTGTATGGTAATAATTTCACAAAAAAAGTAAAAGATTCTAAACAGAAAAAAAATTTAAAAATATTTATTTCGCTTATTTTTACATTTATTTCTGTGTGTGTGTGTATGTGTATGTATGTGTGTGTTACAAACTTGTTGTCGTGTGACACTCTGTAAATAAAATATTGAACAAACTAGTGTGATACACAAATAAAGGAAAACAAAATTCTTAATAACACCATAAAATTAAGAAATGCGCACACCCTTTAGAATGAACTTTGTCATTCTTCATCGAGCGCAAAGAAGACGTGCTGCCACTTTGAAAAGAGGAGCAAGACTAAAAGAAAATTTAAGAGAAGAGGGCAGGTTAAAGAAAACAGCCAATAGGAACAGAAGGCATCAGTCAATGACACTGAAAACATTACCCAATAGGAAGTCGGAGCAGAATGAGAATTATGAAGCAAATTGAATAGAAAGACAGAGATAAAGGAAAAGGAAATTACTTTGTGGAAAGGAAATGTGGACAGGTAATAAACTGTCAATAAGTTCAAGTTGTCTTCCACTAAATTCTGCAATTCCTCATCTTGGCAAATGGGGTATCTGTAACGTTCCTTGTAATGGTTGTCATTTATCTTATATGTACCTCAAACCAAAAGAAATCTCGAAACTTGCTTAAAAGAACACTTCCGTTATGTCTCTAAGCAAGAAATTTTTAAATATTCTGTTTCCAAGAAATCCGAGGATTCCGGCCACAGTTTAAATTTTCAAATTGCTAAAATTATCTTTAATGCCAGTAGCACCTGTAATTGGACTTTCTCGAAATTTTATTTATCTAACATTAATCGCGATGTTAGAGTTAATAAAAAATCTGATTCCACTATGCTCTCTACAGCTTGGAAAAACTTGTTTAGTTCAATCATATAACCTTTTATTATTTTTTTTATTATTATTTTAGTATTTAAATTTTATTCTTGTATATTAACTTTTAATTTCTACTTTATTTGCATTTTATTTATTTTTGTTATTTTATTATTATTATATTTATTTTATTTTTTAATTTATTTATTTATTTTTAGTTTTATTTATTTATTTTTATTTATTTTTATTTTTATTTATTTATTTTTATTTATTTTTATTTTTATTTATTTATTTATTTATTTTAAATCGTCTTTGTTTATTATATATATTATATATATTTTTTTATAATTTTTCTTTCCTTTTCTGTCTTTTCTTTTTATTCAATTTGCTTCATGTTTTTCATCCTGTTCTGTCTTCTTCTGATTGGCTAATGCTCTCAGTGTCATTGGCTGATGTATTCTGTTTTCCTATTGGCTATTTAACCTGTCATTTTCCCTTCCATCTCCTTTTAGTCTTCCTTCTACTTTAAAAGTGGTATCACGTCTTCTTTGCGCCTGATGAGAAAATATAAAATTATTTCGAGCGCATTTTATAACTTTATGGAGTTATTAAGAAGTTTTTTGCCTTTATTTGACACTATTTTTGTCATTTACTATAATCCTCTTCATAACCTCTTGAGTAGGTCATTCAAAGATCTAACACGGAACTACAAAGAATCCTGAAAAGCGGAAAAATACGGTTCCTACGGTTCTCTTGCCGCAGTAATTTTGCATCCTACAATAGAAGATAGTGAGCATTCAGTCGCATTCCTCCTGGGAATATCTTGAGGAGGAAATTGGTTAAATCAAATATGATTAAATATGGGTTAAATCAAATGCAACGAAAAGCAATGTGACCAACAAAGGAGTCACAACTGGCCAAAGAAATCAAAACGTTTAGTCTGATTACAAAATTTTCAAGTGTACGTTTTCACAGATAGCATGCTGGAGATTTTGCGCAACAAAAACTCATGGCAAAAGGACACTGTAAAACATTTTGGTCATAAATTACAGTACATATACTGGCAACTTTGTGACCAGTATATATACCGTAATTTTACTGGACGGTATATGTTCCGTAAAATATTTAAAGTATATGCACCGGCTGCACTCCCCCCCTCTCCTCAGGCCTGCCCGCATTACGTAACAAGAGCAAGAGCATCACTTCAGCGGTTGCCGTACACCGAGGCGGAGCTACCAGCTTTTTCCTTACTGAAAAATGATCATTTTACGGTATAAATACCGTTTATAATATAAATGGCATATATACGGTTTTTTTACGCCTAATATATACCTTAGAAGTACAATACTCATACCGTAAAGAGTGAAAACGGTACAAGTACCGTTCATTAACGGTATATCTACTGAAATTTTACGAAAATTTTTTACAGTGGATAATGAAGACTCTCACGGATAATGGTGGCTTACATGTCATACGCACTTCAACATTTTAAATATACAAAGAGGCAGAAAATCAATGAGGTGTGTTTCGGTGACGATAGTGACCACGGAAACGGGAAATGGCAATTGATTACAATGTCAGCAGTTTCTTGCAGCGTACATAGAGTACTAAATTATCTGCGTTTGTTTTAAGTTGTTGTTTCTAATACTACATGTACTGCTTCGCCGCCGCCTATGGTTTTTCACGTGGAAGAACATTTTACGGTAAAGCAATAGATGTTTTCTTAAAATGTTTTAATATTTTGTCACTGAAACGGTAACTGTGAGAGCTCGATTTTTTTTTCTTCAAATTATTCGTGAGCTTTTCTTTAAAATAACTGGATCTCAAATACCATTCCATTTCTTCGAACCGTATGGTCGCTAGAGATACATGTATTGGCAATGTTGTTTTTAAAATCACACTGTGTTCTATAATAAATGCAATTTATATCTCATTTTCCTTTGTACTACCAAATAAATTTGTGCATTATTTTGCTTAAGGAAAACCACTGACTTTTTTTTAACCTATTTCTTTTTTTCTAGCTCCTTAACATATCATAAAATGAAATTGTGAAATGAAATTATTTTCACGACAAAAATATAATGTCGTGTCTAGATTTGGAAAAAAAAAACATTTTTTTTTTTAATTTGAGAATTTTTTAAAACTTTTCTCGTTTCAATTTTTTATACAGTTATTTTTTCTTTTATTCACGGAAGTATCCTTCATAACTTTAGCGATTGTTCCTTCAGTAAACTCATTACTTTATGAAAACAAATGAAACATCTTCATCTATGCTAAAATTGAATAAAAAACCCAAATTCTTTCATATTTATATTTTTAAAAATTTGCATTATTTTTATTACAAAGTCCATACTCAATTCTATTTAATATACATTTCGGATTATGTATATATATATATATATATATATATAAATCGTTTCTTACATATTTGTTGAAGAAGGTAGGTTTTCAAGATAGCAAAATGTCAAAAAAACTCGAACTGAGAAAAATGAATTTAAAGATTGCAACTCTGATTTATTTCAAAGGAAATCGAAAATTTAATTTTTTTTTCACATAGTTCTAATCATCGGACCTTTACGTAACTTTTACAGAATATACTAGGGATATCTAAATACATTTTAATCAAAAAAAATTTAAAAAGTGATATTTTCATCACTTTCTGCAAAGTGAAGGGTAAAGAGTCCCATTAACATTTTTTTGTTTAGCTAAATTTTCTGCACAAACCTACTTGGAAAAGCAACATTTTATTCTCATTTCAAAAACAACTTTTGTAAGTCTTGTATTATTCCTCATTAAAATTTTCGCAAACTTTGAGAAACAATTTGTAAAAGGCATTTTGACTTTTGCGTCAAATCCCTCACATTTTTTAATAGCGATATTTTAAATATAACAATTAAATTATGATGCGCTGGACTGACTTGTTATTCAGGCCAAACATACAGAGGTATCTTTCCGAAAATGAAGTCTACTGGAGAATCACGATAATTTTAGACATAAAACAGACTCCTTATGCACAATTTTAAAACATGTAAACACATGTTTTAATGAATGAAAATTACGTTTCGTTTCCTATGCGCATTCTTTTACTTGAATTTTCTTGTTTATCTTAATTTTATGCAGAGCCTGTTGCAAATGTGTGTTTTGAAAAAAAGCTTTTGCAAGTTGTTCAACATAAAAATTTTCACAAACTATACGAAACAGTCTGCAAAAGTCTTTTTGACTTTTGCTTTAAGTAACTGTACTTTCTCAGACTATGTAATAGCAATGTTTTAAATATAATAACTAAATTATGACGCACTAACCTGTTATCCCAGCCTTCTCAAGCATATAGAGTCATCTTCCATGTTTCAAGATCACTCACGGATAGTTTTAGACGTTAAAAGATACTCAATACACACAGTTTCAAAAAGTATATATTTTAATGCAAATTATGTTCTCTTTTTTTTTGTATCAACGAATAATTTTTTAACATTATTTTTCTTGTGTTTTCTTGCATATCTTAATTTTATGTAGAAGCCTGCTGTCAATGTAAAATTTTATTGTGTTTTGAAAAATTGTTTTTCCAGACTGTTTCACATTAAATTTTCACAAACGTAAAGGAACAGTCTGTAAAACATATTTTCAGTTTTCTTAAATTAACTTTATTTTTATCACTATTTTGTAACCGCGGTGCTTTAAATACAATGTAAATATTTGCGTAAAAATTTTCTGATATAGCGAAAATATTTACGAAAATGCAATGCAACCTTGTAGTTACACACGATTTCTGAAATATTTCCTTTATCTTCGGTTTACGGCGATTATGGAATTGTTTCTGAAATATAAGGACTCGTTTGCTGCCCGTAGATTTCAGAAAACCCGCTTCTTTTAATTTTCAAATCCTTTTGGTTCTTGAGGTTTTCTATTGGTTCGTCGTGTAAAGGTTTCTGGAGTTAAAGCAAAGGTTTCTAGAATCATGGATATTTACACAGTTGCACCAAACTTTTACAAATCTATTTCTTGCACCAGGAACAATTTTTACAATTATTTACAGTATGTAATAATTAAATTATGATCTACTGAATTGTCATTCGCACCGATAGACTAATAGGCATAGTATGTTGTTATACAATAAAAGAAACTTGATAATGAATCGATAATGAATCTCAGAGAACTCAGATAATCAATCGATAACAGTAAATATAATAGCGTTTTGAATTTAACCCCTTCGGGACCATGGGTGCACATATACATCTTCTAAAGGTACATACAGTAATTGTTTTTGGTATCATTATTAAGGAAAAGTACTATTTACATTATTTAATTGTAGCATTTCCGCGATTAAATAAGTAAAAGTAACTGCTTTAAAAAAGGGGGTGCCAACCGAATAAATTTAGTGCATGAGACGCAGGTCCCGAAGATGTTAAAACCCTTAAGTGTCGAACTGTGGGTAGGCAGAAAATGCAATTTGAACACAGGGAATTATCTCGTCGTCTTTTAATTTTCAAATCCTTTTGGTTCTTGAGGTTTTCTATTGGTTCGTCGTGTAAAGGTTTCTGGAGTTAAAGCAAAGGTTTCTAGAATCATGGATATTTACACAGTTGCACCAAACTTTTACAAATCTATTTCTTGCACCAGGAACAATTTTTACAATTATTTACAGTATGTAATAACTAAATTATGATCTACTGAATTGTCATTCGCACCGATAGACTAATAGGCATAGTATGTTGTTATACAATAAAAGAAACTTGATAATGAATCGATAATGAATCTCAGAGAACTCAGATAATCAATCGATAACAGTAAATATAATAGCGTTTTGAATTTAACCCCTTCGGGACCATGGGTGCACATATACATCTTCTAAAGGTACATACAGTAATTGTTTTTGGTATCATTATTAAGGAAAAGTACTATTTACATTATTTAATTGTAGCATTTCCGCGATTAAATAAGTAAAAGTAACTGCTTTAAAAAAGGGGGTGCCAACCGAATAAATTTAGTGCATGAGACGCAGGTCCCGAAGATGTTAAAACCCTTAAGTGTCGAACTGTGGGTAGGCAGAAAATGCAATTTGAACACAGGGAATTATCTCGTCGTCTTTTAATTTTCAAATCCTTTTGGTTCTTGAGGTTTTCTATTGGTTCGTCGTGTAAAGGTTTCTGGAGTTAAAGCAAAGGTTTCTAGAATCATGGATATTTACACAGTTGCACCAAACTTTTACAAATCTATTTCTTGCACCAGGAACAATTTTTACAATTATTTACAGTATGTAATAACTAAATTATGATCTACTGAATTGTCATTCGCACCGATAGACTAATAGGCATAGTATGTTGTTATACAATAAAAGAAACTTGATAATGAATCGATAATGAATCTCAGAGAACTCAGATAATCAATCGATAACAGTAAATATAATAGCGTTTTGAATTTAACCCCTTCGGGACCATGGGTGCACATATACATCTTCTAAAGGTACATACAGTAATTGTTTTTGGTATCATTATTAAGGAAAAGTACTATTTACATTATTTAATTGTAGCATTTCCGCGATTAAATAAGTAAAAGTAACTGCTTTAAAAAAGGGGGTGCCAACCGAATAAATTTAGTGCATGAGACGCAGGTCCCGAAGATGTTAAAACCCTTAAGTGTCGAACTGTGGGTAGGCAGAAAATGCAATTTGAACACAGGGAATTATCTCGTCGTCTTTTAATTTTCAAATCCTTTTGGTTCTTGAGGTTTTCTATTGGTTCGTCGTGTAAAGGTTTCTGGAGTTAAAGCAAAGGTTTCTAGAATCATGGATATTTACACAGTTGCACCAAACTTTTACAAATCTATTTCTTGCACCAGGAACAATTTTTACAATTATTTACAGTATGTAATAACTAAATTATGATCTACTGAATTGTCATTCGCACCGATAGACTAATAGGCATAGTATGTTGTTATACAATAAAAGAAACTTGATAATGAATCGATAATGAATCTCAGAGAACTCAGATAATCAATCGATAACAGTAAATATAATAGCGTTTTGAATTTAACCCCTTCGGGACCATGGGTGCACATATACATCTTCTAAAGGTACATACAGTAATTGTTTTTGGTATCATTATTAAGGAAAAGTACTATTTACATTATTTAATTGTAGCATTTCCGCGATTAAATAAGTAAAAGTAACTGCTTTAAAAAAGGGGGTGCCAACCGAATAAATTTAGTGCATGAGACGCAGGTCCTGAAGAGGTTAAAACCCTTAAGTGTCGAACTGTGGGTAGGCAGAAAATGCAATTTGAACACAGGGAATTATCTCGTCCCCAATTTTATTGGTGTTAAACACCTATGTATAATTACAACTCCAACGTGTTTCTGACAGTTTCTCTACCTACAAGAAGGCATTAAATTGATTTTTACTCTGTTTAATTGAAAACTATCTTATAAAAACGTTTCCTATCTTCTAATACACCACGGTACAATATATCTGTTCAGACAGTTTTATCAATGTGGCAAAATTATTATTTCCAGTTTGTCAGATAACATTTTACTGTACATTTTTCAGAAATCTTTGAAAACGTCATACATAACTAAGTCATATTATTTTCAAAATCAAATTATCAATTTTTGTTTCTTTTTCTTGTTTGATTTAATTTATTCAACTATTAACAACTATTTTTATATACAAACAAAAATGTCCTTTATTATTTAGATTAAATGTATTTGATAATGAAGTACAGTTTTCGTTGTTGAATTCCTATTTTGAACTTAAATGGCAAAATAAAGAGATAGATTTATCGGAAATTTTTTATTAGTTTTGACAATAATTGAAATTTAATTAAGGGATTTTATATATTCTCCCTGTATAAACCAGTTTGGTCAATGACACTATCCAAGCAATACACTGATAGACTAAAATCTTTACGAAAATCACATTCGGGATAACCTCATGTCTTGTGGACGGTCAGAACTACCCATCAGACGGTCACAAACTATCGAATCTATTGGCATACTTCGTACTGCTATTTTTTACGTTTGCAAGATGCAGATATAATCTGGATAGCAATATAAGAAAATAATATGTAGAATAAATTAATAAATCCTAAGTACGATTAAGGCTATATGGGAAAGAATATCTGACCAACATAATACAAGTTGCTCAATTCTTTAACTAGAAGCAACCAATATTCTAATGCTAGCTTAAATGTATATATAAACAAATCATTGTTCTCACATTACGATTTCTTATTATAACATGTGACAACACTCTGTCAATTAATAATATTTAAATGTTATTATGATATATATGTATATGTTTCATAAACTAAATATTATTTTGTAATAAGATGTTTTTTTTTCATAGGCTCAACAAGTTGGAATGATGACAGAAAGCCATAATTACCTCATAACTTCATTAGTACGTACAATGTAATCATTTACATTTACAAAACATCTATCCTAGTAATACACAGCGTTTTTAAAAACATTTGAAAATCTTGATATTCGTTTTATATTTGTTTTTAAAACATTTTGTAAAAGTAACATGTTACTAGGGTAATTATTTGGAACTCTAACGAATAAAAGGAATACTATATGATATTTCTATTGGTTAAATATACAATTGTATCATGTATACGTTGATGTAGCAAACAAGTTTTATTGTTTGGTTCTGGAATTTCTGTTTGTGAATTAATTAATGCATTCAGGCATGGGATAAATATCGATGTATATAAACTTTTTATATTTTAAATAATTGAAGAAACTCAAAGTTTCTTCAATTGTTATTCGCAATTAATTATTCGTGAGTAGGTGACTATAGTGGATGTATTATTAATAGGATTCTGCTTAAGATGCTGCACTATACAGCAGCACATGACGGGAAAAGATGATGATTTTTCTAATTAATTAATCTGTAATATAAACATGACCACTAAATTTATGCCATCACGTCGAAATTTGGTATACTTCTTTAAAATTATTTAAGATTTTACTTTATCATCCGTCGATATCTCCATACTGCCACTTTAAAAAAAGTTTGAATCTCTACGAATTTTAAATATACCGTTCAAGAGAAGAGTAGACATATTACTATTCAAAAATAGTCCACTGTACTCTGAATACTAGTCCTAAGAGCTGAGACAAAAATGCCGACTCTCGTAAATGGATTTTTTTTTTTTTGTCTGCATTTGAACGGTCCATTGAATTTAGATACCAGTATTTTCTAAAATTTTTATTTTCTTTCTTTTTCTCACATTAACTAAGTCTAAAAATTACTACTGGTATTGAAATTTAAGGGACCGTTCAAATGCTAAATAAAACCCGCGTCCGACAGCCACTATTTTTGTACAGCGCGTAGGCCTATTATTCAAGGGTTGGCGAATAGTCACAATAAATCTTCAACAAGACGGTATAAAAAAAATTCGAAGATTATTTTCTTTCAGCTACTGTTCTACTTACATCTTGAAAAAAATGTGCCATTTTAAAACTGTTTAACTGCTGTTTTTAGGTATCACCATCCGCGCTTTCATAAAAATACTTGGACTGAGACGAAACTGGAACACGCTACTGAAATGGACCATAACATTTCTCAATTGAAAAATATAACTAGAAAATTTTAAATTGATTATCGTTAAGTTTTTAATTGATGACATGCATAGCTCATTTACAAGTATGCATGAAATAATATGCAGCTATTTTTGCCTGAAGCTGGACTTCATATATTTCAGGGAGCTTGTTTCATTTAATTTCATTATGAACATATTCAGGTTACGAATATACACGCAAATAAAATAAGTAAATTGTTAACAAACGTCTGAAATTGCTGTTTAGGATTATATTCAACAAACTTCACATATATAAAAACACAAAAAAAAACTACGTAGAAAATTACTGTAGTTTCATATAAAACATATTATAATAAATAAAAAGTGGTAAATAAAGGGCTACGGAAAATATAAAAAATACGTAAGTTGTTAACAATGATCTGAAGTTGACATTGAATATGACAACCAGAAAATTCACAGTAAAAGACCACAATTTTAAATAAAACACTATAAAAGAAAGAAAAAGTGGTAAATATAAAAGAGAACATGGAAAAGATGAAATAGTTGGGAAAACTACGACACTTATTGATAGAAGACCAAATAAGGTGAACATTTGTTACCTTGGAGATGGAAAATATGCGCAAGACTCTCACTGTCCCCCTTTTTGAGTACCACTATACTCTGAGAGTAATATTTATCTTACATAATCTCAGAATTTATCTTTTTAAACTAGTCTCAAGATTACCAGTCCGGTATCAATAGTGGTACTCAAGAGTAGAAACCGTGCGTGTCGCTGTGAATATTTTCCCACCTGTGTATAACTGGGAATTTAATAAAAATTCTTGAGCATAGTATTGTTAATTAAGTACAGGAAAATGTTGACATATAGTAAATTTACGAATAGAAAATCAGTAAATGAGTACAGCTTTAAATAAAATACCATACAAGAAATAAAAAATGATAGAAAAAAAGTATACGAAAAATATAAAATGACTGAGAAAATTAAGATACTGATACCGACAGAAAGAGCCAAAGAAGAAAGTTTAACTAACTCGCAAGAAAATAAAAATTGTTAAGCATGGCTTATATGTTAATTACATAAAGAAAAATATTGACATATAGCAAACTTGCAAATAGAAAAGCAGAAACTGGCCACAATTTTAAATAAAATCTCATACAAGAAATAAAAATTAATATATAAATTAGCGTATGCAAAAAAATAATAATAATCAAGAAAATTAGGGTTATTATTTTTTATATCGAAAAAGAGGGCCAAACAAGGATAAATGTACTTAACTCAGAATGCAATGAAATTTGTTGAGCATAGCATGTCTATCAATTACATTCTACATCGAACAATTTTTAGAATTTCTTCGCGGTAACTTGTATATTTAACTTATATTTAACTTCTATTATTTTTAATTAATGTTTAAAATACCAGCATATTTACTTCATAGTAAGTAATTTACGAGATACTTAACTAAATATTAGAAAGAATGGATAAGCAAATACTTGCAAATCAATTCACATATTATAAGACATAAAAATATTTTAAAAAGTCAGGGAAATTATGACAACATACTTATTAACATCGATAGAAATAGTTAAATAACGGGAAAAATAATTAAAATTGAATACAATCAAAATTATTCAGCAAAACATGTGTATCATTTATATGCCATGTTCAACAATTCATAAAATTTCTGCATCACAAATTGTATATTTAACTAATAAAATATATTTTTATAATTGAAATTAATGTTTTAAAATACTTGCATATTAACTTTAAAATAAATAGTCTGAGATTTTTAAACAAATATTTCTAAGAATGGATGACGAAATGTTTGCACATCATTTCGAATATTAAGAACCTGTTTTGATTATATTAATAAATCTAATTAAATTAACTGCTACTTTTCTAAGATTCATTTAATGTAAATAAAATAAATTCTCTAGAAAAATCAATTTTAAGTAAAAAATGGACGTACTTTAGATATTAAATTTAATAATGTAATTACTTGAGTTTGTAATGAAAGTCTAAGAGTCAAATCTGCAAAAAAGATATTTCATTTCCTGGTACTAAGCAAGCATAAAAATGAAAGCAAATATTTAATGTTAGCTTAACTGGAACTTAATGATATGCAAACATTTGATCAATCAACAAACTTATCAAACTAAGTGTTATTTCTCTTTATAGGATCTACATACCATAGATATGGAAGACTTTAAATACGGAAAGACAAATATAACAGGATTTCGTTTAGTAGATGAAAATAATGCAGACCTTCATGGATTAGTCGTAGAATTAAACACAAAATGGACAGGTGCTTTTCGAAAATTGGATTTTCCTATGAAAACTATTAGAGTAAGGTCTTATTTAATATTTTAAAAATATAGTATTATTATTTAATAGAAATTTAAATTCTTATAAACATTTTAAATTGCTATATTTAAATTAGATTTCTTTTAATGTAGAATGCGTAATGAGAAATATAAAAGCCGTTGATTTCACACGCATATATTTTACAGCACATCTTTTATAACTTTATTCATATATCACGATGTATCAGTGATACATAAACATTATTTATTATCAATATATTGAAGCAAAATTTTAATAAATTACATCAAACTTTTATATCATTTAAAATAATACATTTTTCATAGCTACACGTTATCCAATCTATGCTCTTTAATGTCATTTAATGTTAAGTCTATTTAATCTAGATTTATTATAATATAAAATAAATTGTTACAAACATAAAGGTAAAATAGTTACTAAAATAACTGAAGATGACAATTAGATGGATGTGGATCTTCTTTTTCTTCCAGATTGTAATTAATAACACACGACTATAGTTTCGAGAGCAATTAATAAGTATTTATCATCAGGTGAGCAATAAAAAAAGAGAGTAGTCAACCCAAAAGGGTGAAACATAGCTGCCAAATTTTACGCTTTTTCTTGCCACTAAAATCAAATAGAAACATCTGTCTTATTTCATTGCAGATTTTGGCGATTGCATAAAAAAAATTTACTACTAAATTTTAGTGGTACGACAGCGTAACAGTTGGCAGCTATGGTAAAATACCTTCAGTATTTTAGGTATTTAGGGTAACAAGGTATTTTACCCTTGTTGGGTTAGCTACTTTCTTTCTGTTATTGCTCACTTAATGCTGAAAGCTACTAATTAATTGTTCTCGAAACTACATTCGTGTGTTACTAATCACTATTTGGAGGAAAAAGAAGATCTACATCCATCTATAACGGTAAATCATTTCATATGCACGTCATTTATAATATATATTTTATAGTAAATTTATTCATATATCATGATAAATCATTTGTACTCAAATATAATTTTATCAGTATATAATAGCAAATTATAAATAAATTATATCAAATATGGATTAGTTACAATTATGTATTTTCAGTGCTGCACACAATCTAGTATTTAAGTTGTATTTATCATAATGTAGAATATATAGTTAAAAAAGTAAAAGCTAATTATTCCATTTGTACTCAGTTATAGTATATCTTTTATAAGTTTATTCATATATATTTATATATTATTTATGTTTAAATAGTATTTATTATCAGTATAAGATTGCAAATTATAAATATAATATATCAAACGTTCATATTACATACATTAATATTTTTTCATAGCTGCACGTTATCCAATATACATTCTTTAATACTTTTTCATCACTAATAGCTGTTCTTATCAAGTTCATATTTTCTTAACAATAATAAAATCACCATTATCACATTTAAGGTTTCATTACTCAAACCGCGTATCGTATAGAAAAGGAAATAACACCAATCGCATAAGGATTTTTTTTATTATCTTGATGAAGTGTAGTAATGATTTTTTAAATCGCTTGAATAACTTTCTATGCACTAACACGCCTCAAGAGTGTTAGTGTATGTCTCTCATTATTGACGAACGGATAATTTTGCCTGCAAATTAACCTGTACACGGTTATCTGTGGAGCGAGTAGCCGAAATAATTAATGTTGCTTGCACTGGTTTCTTCAATGACTTTACAGCATGCTAAATTAGGTAAAATCATTTATCACGTCTTTTTTGTTTTCTTTCTTAATCCCGATTAAATTATCGTGAAACAACAAAAGCCTTTTTATTAAACATATTATCTAGAATCTAGGTGTTGTTTAATTTTAGTTTCAACATAGAAATATTTTAATTGTTTGATTAAAATTGATATTTCTATGAATACATATATATTTGTATTTATATAAATTTAATACGTAATTTAAACTAATGTAATATGTAATTTAAAGGAATGAAATACATAATTTTATAAATTTATATTTTAATAAATTTATGCTCTTATGAAAAAATGATGGATACCACACTGTGAATAAAATGTAAAAGTGACAGAAGAAACAAGTTGTCAGTTGAGACAACGTCAAAAAGCACTGCAGCGTACAATAAACTAACATATAAAAAACAGCTGATATAACAGTAAATTATTTTCCTTTCTGTTTTTAAACAGTCAGGTGTTGCTTTTGCGGTTTAAAAAAAAAAAAATTCTGTACAGTTTCTTATTGTCATTTGTGTTGATAATTTTTTCTGTCAGTTTTACTGAATTTTTTTATAATGCAGAAATTATGAATTTTACATTAATATTTTTTGTATTACATTTACATTATATTATATTATATTATATTATATTTAATATTCATTTTATAAAAGAATTAATATTATATTTACAGTAACTTCCAATTTCTTATTGCAGTAACAATTCATTAAGCCTTTGAGACATATTTTTTTAACATCTGATTCACAAAATATATTATAAAACACATTTTTTTTTTTTTTTTTTACTGAACTAATAAATATCTCTATTTCATCATTATTTATATTATTTAAATGAATTGTAGTGGATTTATTTGTTAAACTTCGTCGTTTGATTTTAAATTCAACATGGAAATATTTTATTTATACATTACAAGGAAGAGGAATAAGTTTGACATTTTCTCGAGTATATAAATTTATTTATAAATAAATTTATTTTTATGAAATATTTTAGCAAAAAGTATTATTTTATTAATTGAATATTAATTTATAATTAACAATCATGACACTAGAGGGCGCTGCTGCAAAGAAAAAAATGAGTGGTATTATTGTGAAATTATAGATTTTTTTTCATCATGATTTACAGTTACAAATACTAAATTTAGCCACCACCACATTCCAATATTTATCCGAATATTTATTCCTGTAATCCAAATGTATTGCATAGAGCCGTGTTATTGCGCCTGATATGGCATAAAACATCATATCAACGGGAATGGCTGTATCCACTTGCCATATGGTGGCTTTCTTTACTCATAAAGATTAAATACTTATTCTATAGTCATTTCAATTTAGGTACACCCACAAACTGAAATCAAATGGCACATTTCTTCCAATTGATGTATAGCGTGATCTTATATAAGTAAACATAAATAAGCTAGGAAAAGATTTATTATAACGTAGTTTACATTATTTTGTTCAAGAAACTCTGATTTATAAAACATACAATCGTTTATTCCTTGCTCTTTTCACCATTTCGTTAAATACACTTTTGTAATTATAAAATACTCCAAAGGTAATAAGTGCATATTGTCTCATAAATTCATAACAATGGGATTCATTTCCATCACACTGGTTTAATCCTATTTAGAAAGAGGTTTCTTAATGATAACTCGCTAAATTTTAATATGACTGAAGTTTAGAAAGATTTGTAGCTATTAACCTCTCGGTCACTATTAAGAAAAATATCCTTATGTGTATTGATGTACTTAAAGTGGATAATATAAATAAGAAATATTTGTTTATACAAGTTGTAATTTCTCCAACTGTATAAACAAACTGAATTTCTTGAAAATGTTCATGCAGGGAGTAAGACTCAAGAGTTTTTGTCTTAAATTGCCGATTGACTGAGCTACCTGGATGACAAAATTTACTCAGACAAAACTTTACTTATGACACCTGGTCTACCATTTCAGGTATTATCTGAATATTTTTCTGTATTTGCATCTTTAGAAAATCTGTAGACATTCAACTTTTCGGTCTTGTGCTGTCATTTGCTGTCAAAATGCAATAAAAAATTGAAGCCACACATTAAAACTAAAAGCTTAGATATCACTCAAAGTAAATGTTCGCTGGAAAAAGTTTCAAAAAGCTGTGTTTATGGCTTAAATTAGAAGCCTTATATGAGGTTTGAGTGAGCGAGGGTTTTAAATTATTGAATTCCGTGATTTTCAAGAAATTTTACTGTTTGGTTCTTTTAGCAAATCCCATTTAAAATAACCAGAATCTTTCAAAATTCTACTAACAGTTCATCAAAAGATTAAAACAAGGTCTGTCAAAGTGGTCAATATTCGGCCTTCAGATGTCGATATAACATTAAAAGGGGTCTTGATGGTCGATAGAAAAAGTTATTTAAAAATTATCTATTATGACAAAATACTAAGAAGTGGAACTGCATGCCGCCCTTCCACTCTGATTTCAAAATGTTGCAACACAATTGTAACTGGATATATAGGAATGATACCGAAAACCGGTATGCAAATTCCAGATTGGATTATTACACTACCAACTTCCTGTGTACATTGAAACTATCGAATATAAGTTTCAGGATGAAATTAATGAGTTATCAGTTGGCCTTGAAGCTAAGAAACTTTTTAAAAATGCCACTTTAAATCAGTTGTGGATGAATGTAAATATTGAAATAAAAGGCTCAAAACTGTCTAAAGTAATACTCCAAAGTTTGCTTGCACGTCCAAGCTCCTATATGGTTACATCTGGTTTCATTTATGTTAATTCTATGCTAACCAAACAAAAAAGTAATTTAGATATTGAAGTACATGTGGATTAAAGTTTGAAACTCAAAAATTTTTAACCTATTGTAAAGAATCGCAAATAGCATCCATCACATTGTCAATGCCAAAAATTTAGAAATTAAATAAAGTTTCATTATAATGAATCTGAATACATATAAATTTGTTAAACATATATAATATAAAAGTAAACAATCTAATAATTGCATGAGCGCATTTTCTTTATTCATTTGTTAGAATCATGATATAGTAAAGTAGTGGGGGTCGATAAACTGTTAAAAAACTTTTGAAGGGTCGACGGTCAAAAAAGTTTGGCGGTTTCTTGACTTCATATTTATGTTTGCATTTCCATTTTTGCAATAACTTTCAGGCTTTAATTTTGATGCAAATTTCTCCAGAAGACGCTTTTCATTATCGTTCAAAACGATCTTCGGTAGTGATCCAACCTTTGACTAAATTTCTTATTTTACTCAAATCATCAGTCGATTCAAATAATCAGTTTTCATCAGTCCATTACATGTTTTAAAGGGTTCTAAGGATTTCTCTGTTCTCAGACTAGCCTTCTTCCTGTTCTCAGACCAGTCTAATACTGCGTTTTCTTAGAAATTGGAATATGTTTCAAATTTTTATTTTCTCGTAACATTTTTAGGACAGTTATTTCTTTATAACAAAATTCCTATCTTTAAGAAAATAAAATTACTATACGCTGATATTATGTTTGATTATGTAGTATGTTTCAATATTAAAAGCAAAGTGGTAAATGCAATATTTATTAAAATTATTAATTTTAATTCTTGTATGAAAAGAATTTTCGTCTTTTCTCACTACCTACTACACATCTCCATAGAATTATATGCAGCAGCGTACTCTACTGTCAAGATTTTGAACTATTTTTATTAATTTCATGCCATACTAAAATTCCCTATCACAGTTAATATTAATCTGTAAACCTCAAAGCTGTTCTACCCATAGACCTTTTTTAATCACGTTTTATTTTTTCACCGGACTTTTGAAACACCCGGTATATTAAGGTGACTTTTTCCTTTTCTTAGACAGAAATAAAATTGATGTATACGTGTTTCCGTCGAAGTTCTATAATGCGTTACTTTTAAGATATTTTTAATTTATTATTTTTTTATCCGTATTTCCCAAAAGTAGAAACGAATTTAAAATATATATTACCATAACTTCCTGTGTGTAATCCGTAGCTCGAATAAATCAGTTTTGTACAAGATATTTGACTTTAAAGTGTAGTCTGATCTGTACTACGTATAAATAAGTCACATTTAATTATTTAAAATTTTTGGGACTAGGCATGTTTGTTTGATCCGCGGATTATACACCGTTAATGTGGTTATGTTTCATGAATACTTCATACCACGAAGGTTTATTATTTGTAATGAACAAAGTAGATAAAAGTAACTGTTTTATTTTATTAGACAGAAACTTATTTTCTAAAAATCAGGTGCATGTTCTCTGTCAAATTGCTTTAATATGTATTATTATTATTATTATTATTTAAGGATGTTTTTAATTTAATAATTAATCTTTTATCCTTATATAGTGAAGAATTCTAATAAAAAATGTGCCATTAAGATTCATAAAAACATTTTACCTCGAGGGCTGATTATTTGTGATGCATACAATATATAAAAGTGACTTTTTCCTTTTCTTAGACAGAAACAGCGTTGATGTACGATGCTGTTCAACTTTTTGCAAAAGCTCTTCAAGATTTAGACGGTAGCAAATCCATAGATTTTCCTCCTATCTCCTGCGATAGCGGTCTCAGGGGTTTAGACGGAAGCAGCATCATTAATTTCATGAAGCCTGTGAGTTTTTTCTTAAGAAATTTTATTCCCTTTTTGTTGTCTGTTTTTGTAGTCGTAACGACTGTAATGAGATCCTGCTCATTTTGCCCTCTCGTAAGCATCTGTGGCGTGACAACTATGTCGCAAATGTAACCAAAAATAATAAGGGAGCAGCATGACTCCCAATGTGTCATAATGAACTCTGTGTTTTTAAAGTAAAGTTAATTAAAATATATACATTATATGGATAATTTACACTTTCATCATAGAAAATTACACCAGTTCTTTGCATAGTTCCTCAAAGCACGAATGGAAGCATAATTATAGTGAATTCCTATCGAATTTTCCTTTTTTGCATTGATATTCAACTTTCCCAAAACACATCATTCTTGCACAGTATCCTGTATATAAATAAATATTCCATTATTACCTTTTTGCATATTTGAATTTTTCTGTTTTTATCCTTCTGAAAATATTTTTAAAGATTTTGTCTAGCATTGTTTAATAGGGAAACATTTTCTGCTTATTTAAAATATTGAAATTATCAAATATTCTTAAAACTAATAAAAAAATGTATGTAAAACTATCAGTTCAGAATCAGTTTCAGAAAAAGAAATTTTTAAGTCTTAGAGTCAAATCATATAATAAATTTTGAATTACGAAGCTCGTAAAAGTAAAAGTTTTAAATATTTATTTACTTTACATATCAGTTTATCTCAATTACAGTAAACAGATCTTTTGCATCAGTTTTTTTAAATGCATTCATTTTTAATTTTTTTTTATATAATTTCTGATTTTTAACAATCCTTTCCATTTTAAAGAAACTATTTTTTAAATTCTTTCTTTTATAAATTGAATTAGAATGTTTCACTTTGCAAATACTTACAGATATATGAACACGAGCTAAGCAATGGTAACAAAATCAGCATAAAAAGTACCGTGGTGAAAATTTATATTGTTTTAATTACTAAAAAATTTTCAAAATGATGTATTACCCATCTCGCATGAAACTAGAAAAAGTATAAGTCATTATCTCATAGCGATCTTTTTTTTGCCGTCAACATTATTTTTATACATATTTTCCCTTTTGTAATATATTTTTAAAAAGATGTTATTTTAAAAAAACAAAACGTTTAACTAACTAATTACGAAGGTTCTTGCTTAAAATTCTAATAAAACATTTTTTAATAAAGGAAAAATGAACAAGCATATGCATTACAAAATTTTAAATAATTCGTTTGAAGGTTTTGTTTTGTTTTGTTTTGTTTTTTTTTGTATCAAAAGGAAGTGTATTTCTTGTTTGCTTGTTATTGATGGTTTGTAAGTGTGCCCAAAATATCTGTATCATGATTTGCAAAAGCTTAAATAAAAACAAATTTTAAATATTTCGATAATATATAAGTATAATTTAATATTCCGTAGCGGAGTCGCATTAAAGGTTGGCGTTTTACTTATGTAAATCAAATGATTTTCAACAACTTTCACAAGTTTCACTTATGTAAATCAAATTATTTTCAACAGCTTTCACATGAATTATATACATAGGATAATAATTTCGTTATCGTCCAGTATTATGAACGGAATCTACCTTTCTGATATTTTTATTGGAACGTAATATAAATATTTCCCTTAGATCCACAGAAAGGCGTCTATTTTATGCAATTTTCATTAAGCCGGTTTCGTAAATTTCGTAGAGTTATAAACGGAAGTTCAACATCAAGAACTTTGACAAGTTTCTTTTATATACAGCTATTTTTATCAAAAACACTGGCACTGATTTTCATACAAAAATATAAAGTTTATATTTTAGTAATTTTTCACCTATATTTTTTCCAGCACCATAAACTATATAAAAAGATCATTAGGTTTGAACGTTAACCTTTATGAGCAACTTGTGTAAAATGGTATGAGGCGCTTGGAACAAAGAGAAAATTATATTATATTTTTGGCAAAAACGGAGTCTTTCCCACTTTTTATAACCCACAGTAAAATCTGTTAGGTGTACAGCTAAAAGCTGGATTTTCACTTTTCTTTTATTTCGAAAGATTGCACTATAATTATTTTGGCCTTAGATTCACAAAAAGAAAAATTTTAGTTTAAGAAGTTTATAAGCTAATTTTATAAGGAGATTACGGATGAACATTAGCACAATATTTCAGAGAAAATAATAGACATAAAATAACTTTAAGAAATAATAAGAAATAAATAGACAACGTGCAAATATCACAAATGTATATGTGTGTGTAGGACAGAGCAGACAGCTGTTTCAGAGCTTCAAAAGCTCCATCATCAGTGCAAAGATTAAAATTACCAGAGGTAAGTGTTTGAAACAAAAGAGTATGCAAGTTTCACAGCTCGTGTCCAAAGCCGAAAGAAGTAAGAAATACACTTTAATAAAAACAACTTTAAGGATATTTTGAGCCTATAAGTGCTTCAGAATAAATAAATTATATGAAATATAAATGATTTATAAATAAATTATATGAAATTAAGAATGAAAGTTACACTGAAAGAAATATTATACCGTCTTCATCTAGAACGAATAAGTAGTCATTTTCTAAATCCCTAAACTAGAAATATAGATTTCCGAGTTATGCGGATACGGTAAACAAATAAACTGAGTAGATGAAATGATCGAGAATTTCTAGTTTATAATTTTCTAAGTGATGAAACGATAAATTATATTATGAATTGTTTAAATCGCGAGAAATTATCGCTTGATTTCTGGAAAAAATTCATAAACTAGAATTATAGTTACTAAAATTAACCTATTGTCTTCACATTTATTTGCAGAAATTTTTAAATAAGTTTGACCACGATAATATAGGAAACGCTCTTGAATTTAAGTAGGGGATACTAGAACTCTCTAGCAAAGGGATCTAGAATTTATAAGGGTGACATGTAACTATTTTTCTAGAACCACAAGTTAGTTTCTAGATGCCAGTAGCAGAATTTTTTCTCAGTGTAAACTTCTTTAGACAATTGTGAAGGATAATATAGCGAGCTCAAAGCCAGGGTGAATTATCTGATATTTTTGATAAAAATGAAGTATCCTCAGCATTCTGTCACCACAATGAACTCTTAGTTGTATAACCAAGTTTTGATTTTAGCATCTTTCTGAAAAATGCGCAATAATTAATTTGGTCGCACAATCACAAAAATAACACTTAAATTTACCAAGCTTCATAAGCTCCTTCTGTATAAATCTAATTTTTTTTATAACAGTACGAATGAATATAAGCACATTATTTTAGAGAAAATAATTATTATATTTTGAGTAATTTTTCAGACATTAATTGTTGAAGCATCAATCAATAATAAATTGGATAAAAGTCAATTTTTTAGAATGTTCTGAAAGATTATATAACGTGCTCGGAGGCAAAGTGGGTTATCTAATATACTCATATTATAGTAAAAATACGTTAATGTCAACACTCTATAATAACCACAGTTTAACCCACGGTGAAATATTTTATATATAGAGTTAAAATTTGGATTTTCATATTTTTCTGAAAGATTTCGCTATAATTAGTTAGGGCCGAATTCGTTTATGTTTTTAGAGGACTTTTTCACTACCAAAATTGATTACTTAATACATTGGCTTTTCAATTATTAGAAAGTCATTTATAAATTTTTAGTTAAAGTTGGTTGATTAGTTTACTAGGCTTAAATTCATCGCTACATAAAAAGAGGCAACATTGTCTCAATTGCTCCTAAGTTAAAGTTTCAAAATTATCCCTCTTCTAAAAAAATATACGATTAATAAACAGCGTTAGTGAAAGGTCAAATATAAGACAAATAAAATCGTTAGTATTTCTGAATATTTCGTAATGTACAAAAAAAAAATACTCTTATACATTATTTTTTAATGAGATGAATTAAACAGCAGTAAATGAAATCTGTTTAATTTCATTGTTTTACAAATTATTTCCTCATACAAATTTTGAATGAGATAACGTATTTCCATGCAAGCTTAACGTAATTTATACACGAATGAATGAAACATTATTCTAAAATTCATAAAACTTCTGATTTTTTGTAATTACAGTGTGCAATTTTAGTTGCAAACAAATTCCATCAATTTCGCATGGAATAAGAATCTCCTCAAGAGTGGAATTGCAAATATCACTGTAGTTCAATGTTTTGTGTCCTGACGGTTGTGAAAACAACGTCGAACACAGATGACCGCAAATTGTAGACAGATGTCAAAATCCTACGGGGCGGTTTGTTGGATTATAAGAATGTCGTATAGCCACTGGAGGTCACAGGGGAATGTGGCGGGTGCTGTTCTCGTGTGAGCCTTATAACAAGGTCAGAAAACTTTTTTATTTTGAGAAAAGGGTCCCAGAAAATTTTACTAGATCTTAGTAAAGGCTTAGGGAATTTTTCTTTAACTTCTTAATAGTCCTACATTATATAGTAACAATTAAAACCTAAAAATTATTATTGAGTTTTATTTTATTTTATTTGTCACCGTCTGAGTCAATGGATTCCTATTGCTCAATACATCTGCCCCTTGTAGCGTTTTGTCGGATCTTATACTCAAAATTGACATTCATCTTACATTTCTTATCACCTCCTCATTGCCACGTATTTAGCAGCCTGGCCATTTTATGACGTTCTTCGCTTACCTTCTATTATTTTCTTATATATCATATTTTTATCTTTATGCCGCCCTTTGTTTCATTATTGGATGCTCGAGTCCGCGGACTCCAATCTGTAACCATTTTCTAAGCCCTTAATAAAGGTGACATCCATAGATCTACAGACCTTGTTCCCTCGTCTGAGCAGTCCCCCTCGGGCAGTCAAAATGTGGCTTCACCACGTATCCTGTGCTTATAGAGGACGTCTAGCGAGATTTAATAGCTTCTTTTTGCCTTTGAAAAAGTGTAAGGACCCAAAAATTATCATCTCACCCAGACATCTTTTAAGGTGCAGCCATTTCTGCTGGTAGCTATCATTATTATACTTAGAATAGCTATGTACGCCACATAACGAATACAAAAGATCTAGAAACCTGTACAAAAATAATCATAAAGTGCTTGCACGATACAGGGATACAAACCAGGTGCTCAGAGGTAGTTGTTTTATTAGTCTCGCGCCTCAATTTTTGAAGGATGTCATGGTGATTGACACGGCAATCGAAACGAAAATAGAGGTTTATCTTCTTCGGTTATGCGGATAAAACATCATTTTATCTTGCATTGCTGTTTGAATAGCCAATCTATTCTTTCAAATATCCCGGCGCGTGGCCAGATGAACAGCTGCCTCTGATTGCCTTTTTAGTGGACTATTCAAGAATTTTCTAATGGTTTGCGTCGACACTTCTCGACATCCTAATTTTATTACATGACGATGAGTTTTACTGACAATAGAACATGGACTGCTACCTAACCTTCTTTTAATCCGATCATCCCTCGCTAGAATTTATTCTCTGTCCCCATTTCTACTTAAATTATTTTATTTAGGTGATATTTCAACATGGGTACATTCACACATTAAGCCAATTCAGAATGTACGCTTACAACCAAAAAAAATTCTGTTCGTAAACGGTCCGTTATGCAAAAGTGCATCACAGTAAAACATGCGTTATATTATATAAGATGGCATCAGAGCCTTCAACCGTATCTTATTACTGAAGTTGAATCACAAACAAAACTAAATAACTCATAAGAAAACACACAACTCCCGCTGCATGGCAGGGGTTTTGGCGCACAAAATTGGCGCCCCGTGAAAGAAAATGCGGCTGCGAATGAAAGTGATCCAGCCTTAAGATACGCATTTAAAAAATTATTATGTTTCCAGATGTAAAATTATCAAGTGTAATGCCAAGAAGAGACCAAATGTACGTTATTATTCCAACTAAAAATGGGAAATTGAAGAAGAAACGAAATTTGATGATTGAAGGACATATAGTAGCGTTAGAAGAAGAAAGTACGTATTAAATTAATTCATTCGGTGTAAAATAAATTATAGCGACTGAAGAAATTAATTGCAGAACTAATATATTTATTTTATTTTATTTTATATGCTGATACAGAGGGATAAAGATTTTAAAAAAGGCGAATGTATTTGCGTGAGAGCGCATTTATAGATATTAAGAAATAAATTTCCTTTTAAAAAATTTTATAACATTTTAATAATTAAACATAAAATTATAGAAAATGTTAAGTATCTTCTTAACAAATAGAGTAAATTAAAATATATGCTATTATATTATCATACCGTTATATACGTTTGACACTTTTTCAGCAACCATGATTAAAAAAAGACGAATGTATTTGCGTGAGAACGCATCTAAAGCTATTAAAATAAAGAAATAAATTTCCATTTAATATTTTTTATAACATTTATATAAATAAAAATAAATTTAGGGAAAACATTAGGTATCTTTTTTAATATATAGAGTAAATTAAAATGTATGTGATTATATTATCACATCGTCATATGCGTTTGACGCAGTTTTAGTAACCATTCAGGTATGCAGCATTTTGGACAGCGTTGAAATTTCCACCAAAACGCGTACATATTTTTCAAGTAAATTAAAATATATGTGATCAAACCTCGCAATGTCTTGTTTTCCAGAAATTTTGATCCAACTTGAATCGTTTTTCGCTTTTCAGAGTTTTTTTGGAGAGCAACAATAAGAATGGTGAAGAATGGTGAGAAATGAAATATATGAATGGATGAATGTCAGAATGGGACATGTCTAAATAATTCGAGGGTTCTGTGCTTTATGAAACGTAGAGTACGCTAGTACTATTAGTATATTTTTATAAACTTCAATGCAAAATTCAAGCTTTTTCGTTCATTTAGTGAGTGAAATAATTAAATGATAAAGCAGCATTTTTTCTTAAAGTAGCAAAAAATAGCAATTATAGTTAATCATCTTGTAATGAGATGATTACAAACTGTTCCTTTCATTTAGTAATTCGACTGGAATCAGTGGAATTTCAAACTTTTTTCACAAATATATGTAAGGAAACATGAAATTGCTCATTCTGTGTCTCTCATTTTTCAAAATTTCGCAAATGCTTACGATCAAAATCTACAGATACATCTTTCCAGAAATACAGTCCCTCATAAAACACTAAAAATTATCGCCAGAAATGATTGATTTTCAGTGTATCGTTTTGAACAATGAAGACCGTTAATTTTCAAAATGTTCAACATCACGATGATATGAGCTAAACTAAACTTCAATGACTTTACTTAGGTTTCACTACAATACAAGCATTATTTAAATTAATATAATACTACAGATATAATACAGTTTTTGATACATTGATTAATTATTAATACTCTCAAGAATTGCATTCATATATATATATATATATAATTAAATTTTTTATATAATGTTGGAGTATTCATCATTTTTTAGCATTTAAAATAAAATAAAGGGAAAACAACATTACAATTTTGCCCTTTTCTGAACAGTCAGAGGGTTAAAGCAATAAAATGAGCTAAACATATTTTAAGGACATTGATATACAGTTATGCAAAGTTGTGCGTATAAAGAATGTAACTTTTGTTTTCGGGTTTTGGCCAGTAGTTTGAGAAATTCTGCCGGTGTGCACCGTCATATACATTTGAGGTTGGTCTCCAACCATTAGGAGACGCAACGTTAAACAGCTCTGAAATTTTCGTCAAAAGCATACTGATTTTACAGAGTGATAAACAAACACATGTGATTTGAATAATTTTGCTAATAACTTGCCTGTCTATGGGCACAATTTAGTTTGTGCACAGTTATTTATATAAGCAATTTGTATAGGTTAATCCAATTACTAATGTTTATTGCAGCAGAAAAATCTGCTTTCAATTACGCATTTCGCCACTTAAGCTCATCCTGCTTATAAGTGACTGAAGCTAACGGCTTGAAAAATTGGCCATTTGGATATCTTAATTATATCTACAACCCTTCTAATTTTTGATAATTTTGAGACTTGTTTTTTTTATGTCGCGATATTACTGTTTAGAAGTATACTTTAAAATATTTAAATAATTGCATACAATACTGCATTGAAGCGCCTGTTTAATTGACATTAGACACATTTAGTTCGAAGATTCCTTTCCATTAATTGTATAAATTACTTATTAATTGGTTTCCTATGCCTACCAGTCTGTAATTGTATCTAAATAAATAATGTTAAACATTTTTTTATGTAGTAGGTGTTATACTATTAAGGTCTCAATTAAAAGTGAACAGTGTAATAGGAATAGACAGAAGTTGGTCAATATGTATAATTTTAGGCTTGCCTGAAATTAACCCTCTCGTCCCCAAATTATGATAAAAATAGAGAAAAAAATCTTTCTAACATTTAATGTTTCTAAAATACCACTATAAACCATGTGCAAAAAGAATTTTTTTTTTGTAATGCCGCTCTTTCTAATTTTTTTCTACGAGCCTCATATGAGGCTTAATGTAGCTAAGGGTTGCACATGTAGACACATGCATTTTCATTACATCATTAAAATAAATGTTGATAGCAATATTTTTCTATTTTTTAATACTTGTTTTATTATTTTAGACAATTATTAAGTAAAAAAAATTACAATAAACAAATAAAAAATATTAATTACAAATACAAAATTCACGATAAATATATGTTTATCGGGAATGTAAAGCTTTGAAGCATTCAGGGAATAATGATTCTTTGCATCTTACACAAATGCACTTCGTTTTTCTAGGAAATCAATATAGATGGCATTTAGCTGCATATTTTCCTTGAGTTTTGGAAGGATAGTGATTACCCCCATCTCTTCGCAGTTTGGTTGCAGCTTGTATTTTTACCCTTTTTTGAATTGCTGGTTCTCCAAAGGATTTTGATGCTACTTCTTTTTTTTTTGTTTGAATTTGACGAGCCTTGATAAATAAAGTGATGTGGCAATAGAGGATTTAAACTCTAGCAAATCCAAGTTCTCATTATCTGGATCCATTGTCCACAAAAGCCAAGAATTTATTACCGCTGTATTTAATATGTGATGGAAAATGCATAAATACCACGTTTTGTGTTGCAATGTATGTCAGTAAAGGCCAAGTAAAGACTCCATTTGATCTACACTTCCCATATTTGTATTGTACATTCCTAATACGGCTGATCTATTAATTTGAATAATACATTTTTCTTTTCGACACCACAGTTAGCAGTTCCTACAGGGCTTGCTTCTAAAAATGAGGAAGCAACATGGACTGCAGAATTATCATACCATATCTAGTAATGGTTATGTACTCATTGCTTGTTACTAGAGAAATCGAACCTCTAGGCTCTTTTTCAGAACATTTATAGGCTTTAATTTGCTAGAAGCTTCTTTTACTATGTTTACATGTATTATGCCGGTGACAAAAATCTTCCTTCAACAAGTTTATTTAGAAGTGGGATCGTGGTAAAAAGATTATCAATAAACAGTTTGTTGTTTTTGTTCTTGATATGTTCACAAAGCTTAGTACAACACTTCCAAAAGGTCCAAATTCAGTAGAAAACTCGGTTGCTACTTGATTCACTACTTCACAAATTTCAAACTCGTGTACATATCCTGAAATTCCAGCAAGTGCCGAGGTCTTTATACGCCAAGGATATGGCTTACTTATAGTATATTGTTTTATTTTTGTCCTTCCCTTGAGCCTTGAAAGGAATAATCATCTCATCGAAAGATAAATATTCTTCTGGATCACATGCTTCCTTGAATACTCTGGAAAAGTGGTTTGGTACTGGTCTGATTTTAAAGAGTTTGTCGTTTTCTTTTTTAGGAACATTATCTGAAACAAAATGCAAACAATTTCTGATTTCAACAAATCTATTTTTTGTCATATGATCAGCTATTAGACTTAGGCGTATGCCATGCTTTGATGTCTAATAACGTAGATAAGTCATAACAAAATTAATACCCAAAAACACCTTCAATTCTGAAACATTAAGGTTAAAATTTTCATTACCTTTTCTTGTTGCATAAATATTTTATTCATACACAATTGATTCTAAAAGTCATCAGGAAGCATTTTAGAAGAATTATGAATCTGCGTTTCTCCAGAGATGTGAGATTTATGATGCCTTAAAAAATTAGGAATGTTATCCTTCATTTCATTATACTTTTCGGCAAACCTCAAAGTTTTACGACATCTATTAGAAACTGTTTGGTTTTCAGCAAAAGGAATTGTGCTTTCATCTTCATCACTGCAATTTGAAGCCTCTTTTTCAGCTACTTGAGGATTTGGAATCCTAATTCATCTTCAGCTTCAGAAAGCAAATCATCTTCTGAGTCACTTCCAAAAAGGATTCCATCAATCTCTGTTTGTGTAAGCAGTATTCTACTTGTCTTATTAGTTATCCTAAAAAAACGAAAAAAAAGGTAATAAGAAGATATTTTTTACCCCTTCCCCTTTTGTAAACAATCACCGTTTTCACCCATTGTCTATCTACATAAAAAAATAAATATATAATAATCTTTAAAAAAATACACAAGTTTTTATAGTTTAAATCAAATAATTTCCAATTTTCAGCTGTAATATAGATTTATATTAGCTTACAATTTCATTATTCTTCTAAATCTGAATTTTAGAATATTAAGTATGAAAGACACCACTAGTAACTGTAAGCCTCATATGAGGTCGAATACACTTCCACATTTTTTAAAGAATCTGTTATGTTTAAAATTAATTTAAAAGCATGCCCATATTAAGTAAAGGTTAAAGAATAAGAAAAAATTTACTTACCTTGCAAAAAAGTTAATAAAGCAAGTCAAATAATTAGTTCATTTCTCTTCCGAAGCAAGAAAGCAACAATTGTAAATAATGAAAGATATTGTCTAATACTGCAATATATGTAAAATTTATGCAACTATTTAGAAGCATCATGTGTGTTCTAAATGAATTAACGGTGTCACTGAACGAAAAGAAAAAAATGCGTCTTTTTTTCTTAACAGTTTTGCTATTTGAAGTAGGAGCCTCATATGAGGTTCAGGGTGACGAGAGGGTTAAAAATCTGAACCTGGAAAGAAGAAAATATATTTACTTGTTTGGTATATTTTTTATTTAGTTTAAAATGTTATAATCTACAATTTTTAGCACGTTACTAGATTTAAAAAGAGTTTGAAATATGGGAAAAACCAATTTTCCTAACTTTGAAATAGTTATTAGGAATTTATTCCCATTATAAATACCACAATAAGAGATTTCATGCTACAAACTTAGATTTTTTTTTCAATTTCCCCATGATAAAGCAGACTTTGAATCAATAGGTGATTGGGTTTTCTTATTTTCTCTGACAATACTATTTTATCGCAGAAAGTATTTCGGCTGAATGCTCCAACATCACAGTATCTAACTTTTCTAACTTGAAGCAAGAAGTGACAACTTTGTTTTTCGCTTTGTTATATATATTTTTTTAATTTACTTATTTCTTAATAATCGAACAACATATGATTGTTCACACGTGTCATGAAACGTGAAATTTGAATCCTTCTTCCATGATTCATATGTCATTATGTTTGAATTTACCACTACGCTTAAAAAATAAAATTATGAGTCGATTCCAATAACAGTAGTGTCGTAGGTTTGCATTATTTATCGCTAAACAAAAGTTCTAAATTTCAAAGCATGACTATGAGTATATTCCAATAACAATAGTGTTGTAGTTTAGCATCATCCTATATCGTATTTAACAAATGAAAGTTCAAAATTTCCAAGCACGATTATTTGTCTATTCCAATAACAGCAGTGTTGTAGGTTATCAGAATTCTGCATCCTATCGATCAAATGATAGTCCGAAAATTCAAAGCAGACTGTGAGTCTATTCCAGTAATAGTAGTGTTGTAGGTTAGCATCATTTTATATCCTGTTTAACAAGTAAACGTTCGATATTTCCGAGAAATACTAAGTCTATTTCAACATAAACAGTGTTGTAGACCTGTTGTATTCTGCATCCTATCGACCAAATGAAAATTCGAAATTATCAAGATGGACTATGTATATATTCTAATTAGAGTAGTGTTGCAGGTTAGCAACAATCTGCGCCCTATCAAACAATTAAAAGTATAACTACTTATTATTGAATGTGAATAAAAATTGACAAAATAAACTGGTAGTAAATTAAATTACTTTTTCAGTAAATAATTACGAAAATTAAGAAACATAAAAAATAACAATCATGTCCTTCACAAAATACAATGATCTATGAAGAATCAGAAAATTCAAAACTGATGCAAACGGGCTTGTAATTTAACTGATTTATAAAAATTAAGAAAATATTATTGAAAAAAATCAGTAAATCATTTAATTAGTTTAACCTATATTTGGTGTTTAATTTCGTTGTAAAATTAAGAAGTGAAAAATTAGAACTTCATGTATTGTACAAGAAAGGGTTTGGAGTTCATGTCCTTTTTTCAAACTAAGCGTTCCAGCTTAGCAGAATTCTGCAATCTATCTGCCAAGTGAAAGTTCTAAATTTTCAAGCTGAACTACGAGTCTATTCCAATAACAGTAATATTGTAGATTATCAACAATCTGCATTCTGTCAACCAAGTATCCAAATTATATTAATATGTACAGGTGACTAATGTAGGGTCGGTTTCTTTTAAATATTTCAGAAAAATTAAAAAATGCTTTTAAAAGTAAATTTCAAAATAATCTTCTTGTTAAAAATTTTTGTTATGTTTTTCTATCATTAAAAGTCCTTTAATTTATGCCGGGTGTCCCAAAAATGCCAGTGAAATTTTTAAAAAATTACAAAAAAATCTAAAAACGTATTTATTTGTTCTAATTAGATGCTCAAACTGCTCTCCTTCAACTTCTAGACAAGCATGTGCATGCGTAATAAGGTTCAAAAAGACTTGTTTTCAGCATGCCAGGTTATTATATGATCAATACAAAATTGCTACATTATTCGGTTAATTGTTGAGTCGAATAGCGCATACTGTTCACCAAACTTCTCGAAAAACAGTCTCCTCATGATTTTTAACGATTTCTTGTTGGAAAAATAAACTTCTATAATGTAACAGCAGTCTTCCAGGAAAACACCATGTTGAATTTCACGTGTGTGCGTTTCTAAACATTGTTCTGAATTCTGTTCGCTACGCCGATTTATCTGCTAATATATCAAAAACTAGTGTTGTAATTGGCGGTTTTCAAAATTCCCTTGCGCCTGACTTACTAACGTATGGATTATTTAAATTCCCACTGGCGCTTTTGGGGGATACCCTGTATTATATATGGTGTTTCATCCATATTTCACAACATACGTTATGGGAACGAATATTTCTCGAAATATTAATAAAACGCCAACGAAATTCTAAATTTCTGATCTTTTGCACTGCAGTAGAAATATTGAAAACATGTTACGCAAATATTTCAAAATTTTCCCTGTTTGATAAACATATTTGAATTCTTAGAACAAACTTCATCCTGAAATTTCGTCCGCAAAAATCGATCTCCCTAGTTTTATCATACATTTTATCAATATTGGCCTTTGAATAAAACATTTTCAAACCATGAAATAAGAGAGTACCAAGTAAAGTACTATTGTCATGCATTTATTTTACATTGCATACATTAAAAGCATCACAAGATCATAATATTGTGTGAGATTAAAGTAGATATCCATTTACATCTGAGAAAACATCGTGTCGCTGTCAGAATATGCTTCAAGTGTGTAATCTCTTGAGCATTCTATGAAATGCGAAAACGTGAATATTTCCTATTATTTGGTGTACTGAAAACATTAATACTAATAAGTTATCAACTACTAACCTACATTAATCAAACTATAATATACTCTTGTTTAAAATTAATACAATATAAAATACATATGAACTTTTGCAGTTTCTTATTAAAAAACTTAATTATTACTATTTTTCAACATTGATTTGCTAAAGAATTAAGACATTTACAGCAAAGCACAATCCACAGCACTGAAACAGAAATCACTTCCAACGTAATGTAACCAGTTTAATACTTCCATTTTTATTTGTTTGCAATTTATACTGGGAATATTTTGATTTTTATACGTCAATTGTCTCGATTCAACTGTTCGATTTACGCTACATTTTCAGGATCTAAGAATGTTGAAAACTGAGCTTTACAACGTTTGTCAGTCATATCTGTTCATCCGTTTTTAATTTTTTGAACCACTTGGAAAGTGCCGGCAGAGATATCACCGTAAAGAGCAAAACTTCAAGACAACTGTTTATTATATTTAAACATTTAGCTCAGCGTACAGTTTCTCGAACCTCCAATTTGGAGTTCGAATCCAATTAAAGCATTTTTACGAACTACTCACGAAACACATACACAAGAAACACAGAAATAATCACTTTTTTCTGAATCGCTCAGTTGTATTCTTCATCCTCGCCAAATAAATTCACTGTTATTGCAATAAGTTATCAACTAGCACTAAGTGTATAACTTAGTTTTTGATTCACCCTCGTATAGTGTGGCATATTTTGTCGTAATTTGAATGGCCGTAAATGGGCCAATGTTTGTGAAATCTGAATAAAAAATAACTAAGCAAACTGACACGAAATAAATTAACTTTTCAGAAAATAATTACATAAATTGTGACTTGTAAAATCGAACACCTGGTGCCATTTTTCAAAATACGAAGATAAGTGAAGAAACAAAAACTCCTAATTTAAACAAAATTATGTTAGCAGACTAATAATGCAGTTTATTTGTAAACCTGTGAAGATTATAAAAAACATTAAACAACTTAATATAACTATATTCATTTTCATGTGTTGTGCGTGTTTCCCAACAATATTATATTATCTTAATTATTTAAGAATTACAATGCGAACTTTTTAGCAGTAAGATAATATTTTTCGTATACATAAAATTAATCTTCATTACGTGAAAACTATGTTTTCGGTTTTACATATTAATATAAATAGATCACACTGTTAATTCTTTATACATTTTTAATACGGTCAAATTACTTGGATATTTAATATGTAATTGCTTGCTTAACACATTTGCATGAATAATTAATAGCTAATATTAGCATTTCTGACAGTATATCTGCCGGGTCCACTAAAATGACAACCAAAATAAAACATGAAATATAAAAGTGACAGTATATAGTACTAGGAAAAAAAAGATAAAATTTAATTATCAAAGGGTTATGAAAAATTCTAAGTTTTATTTCTTATAGATGTCATCCATCTTAACAGTTTTCTAAGTAGATGCAAAGTATTTATGACATCAATCAGTCTGTCTATCCTCCCTTAAACTTTTGTAAAAGGATTTTAGAAATTTTAAATATTTTATTTAACAAAAATACAGCATGTTCCCTGTTGAAAACTGCTTCTGTATCATTTATAGTTCTATATCTATATAGACAGATCTATATAGATAGTTCTATATAGTTCTAGAACATTTATAGTTCTACTGTAAACTCAAATTCTATAGAAAAATTTTCTTTGAAGTGAACTCTTCAGTGAAATTATACTGTTTAAAATCCAAAAGGTTTTAATAATTTCGTGAAAAGGGTACAGATGCTCTAAAAATAGTTAAAATATGTTATTATCTTTGGAAATGTATTATTTTAAATGTGTTTTAAAAGCTTATATGATTTCAAACAACGAAATTTCAGAATGCTACATGAAAAAGAAATTATGAGTTCTTTTTGAAAGAGTCCTTTTTTCTGTTTTTTCACTCAATGTTTTGTAAAAATGCTTTGGTAGCTAATTATTTTAGATACTTTAGTGAGGTAGCCATCCCTATGTCCCTGTTAAAAATTTGTCTGATTAATATTTACAGTACTTTTGAATGGCCCCCCGAAAGTACGCGAATAACTCAAATTCTATAGAAAAATTTTCTTTGAAGTGAACTCTTCAGTGAAATTATACTGTTTAAAATCCAAAAGGTTTTAATAATTTCGTGAAAAGGGTCTAATGGTTATTTTTTTGTTTTCCTATCTATTCGTTTGCCAGTTTTCTTCTCATATGTCCATCTGTGCTTTAAATTTTGTTAAAAATGTCAGGTAGCCACGAATTTTAAATATGTTACTGATATAGATGCAATGCATATTCACATTTCCAGTTTATTTATGGGGTAGTTACAAAAAGATTCGATATTTTAAGGTCAGCATGAAATTATTTTTTGAAGTTCGCTTTAATATTTTTTTCAAACTCTGAAATTTTTGAACGCTGTTTGAAACTCTTAGTTTCTTTGTTTGTCTGTAGGTTCGGCTGTACTGTAACTTTCGAGAAAATATTTGTTCCACCAAGAACTTTAAATACTATCTTTAAGCGACTATAACATGTATTTTATTTTATAAGGCCACATAGCAGAACATATTACAGTCCACAGATTTATATTGTTTGAGTTATATTTTACTGATGTTTATTTATTATTAATGTTTATTTATTTTTTAAAAAATAACTACTGTGTAGTAATAATACTTGAAAAGTATTTACGAATTCTACCTATCAGTCTATTTTTGTATTTGACGGCCATTCCGCCTTCTAATTTTTATAAAATTTTGAATCACGAGAAAACGGGAATATTTTATTCAAATAGGTACAAGCAATGTGCAATCTACCTCAATGTATACTTAAATTTTGTAGAGATTTGTTTCACGAGTTTTTACAAAAATTAGAGTATAGAAAGGATAGACAAATAAAGAAAATTATTTAATAAACACGTTTGAACTATATTGAAAATATATCTACAAACAAAAGAAAAAGATATGCCGTAAGTCTTTTATTCAAGGCATGGTTAGTTTTAATTAAAAAAAAGGCCTGGTAAATGAATTAAATGTTCCCAGCTAACAAATGAAGCATTTCTAATTTTTTTGTAAACCACCAATAACAAGCTGCTTAAAAAATATTTTTTTCTGTTTATATGTAACAATTCATTTTAAAATTATCCAGATATCTAGAAAATATAATGTGGTTTATAGTGTAATTGTTACCAAATTCAGATTTTGATTGATCAGAAAATACACTTCTTCAATCTCGATTTAATTGAAATTAGTCACGAGTAATGTGTGTGTTTTTTTGTGTAAATTGTTTACTAAATTAAGTTTTCAATTGATCGGAAAATACACATTTTCAATTCCTATTTAATTGAAATTAGTCACGAGTAAAAGTGTTTTATAGTGTAATTAATTGCCACTAACTTCAGTTTTTTGATTGATCCGAAAATATATTTTTCCAATCCCAATATAATTTAAATTAGTCACCATTAATTAAATTAGTTTTATATCACATGCTTTTGTGTCCCTATACCTGTATTGCATGTCAACATAGTTCTCTTTGTGTTGTGTATATATGTAGGGATTTAGCTTCCATCTTGTATCACTTCCGACCTGTATTCAGCACAAACACTCTATGAAAATAAAAATGTGCTGTGTAAAAACTAAAATAGCCATTATTTTTTTCACCATTTTAAAAGATTATAATTTGCTTTCAATGTTATATTAATGTTTAGTTACTTTAAATGCCATGAAACATTTATTTTTCCAACAATTCTAGAGTAGCAGTTCATTTCATATATTCGCTATTACAGGCGAACAATCGTCATAACATAACTAGACGAGCTGTTCCTTCCTGCAGATGTCCCGCTAATGTCACTGCAGCAATCACTGCAGCAAATGTGAGTTTAAATGACATAACTCCGTCCAACAATCCCTCCTCCTTTAAGTTTACTAGACAAAAATGCCTTAAATGCTAGTCTTTGCTTTCATAGTGAATTCCTTACTCTTCTGTATCTTTTTTCTCATGTAAAATTAAAGCTCATAACATATATGATGATACTTTTATCTTAAATACGCTCTGCAGTTTTACAGATTATGCATGATATAGCAATGAGAACTATGATTTTTTTTAATTAATAGGAATTAAAAATAGATGTAGGATCCTAAAGTTTTTCTTTTATACTTATGAAAATAATTTGAATTCTATGAAGCCAATTCTTACTGAGATAGAGGTGCCAAACAAGTATTAATAGATAAAACTGATACAATGGCAAAAACTAGAATAAAACAAAACGATATAGAAATGAGAACTTTGATTATTTTCATTAACTTAAATAAACAATGCTGTAAAATCCTTTTAATGAGTAATGCAAATTTGTTTTCCTTTATACTTGTAAATATAATTTTTATATGACGCCAGTCTAGACCATCATATATATTCTAAATACACATCAATATCTGAAGCTCATAGAACGGTGAAAATTAAGAGAAAACAAAATTAGAGTTAGTTTTCGTATTGGATTTCTTACTATTCTGTATATTTTTCTGATGTAAAATTAAAACTTATTTCTTATATGATGATAAATAGCGTTCGTCAATTTTACAGATTATGCATGATATAGCAATGACAGTTATATATATTTTTTCATTAATATGAATAAATATATATATATGTAGGATCCTTATAACGAGTACTTGTAGTTATGCTCCGTCGCAATGACATTCGTTTGAGGGAAAAACTCCTTATAGGGAAAGTTTTTACAATCCCCAGAAAAGTCTACACTTAAGAAATAGATTACAAATTAAATTTACTGAATAAGACTAGTGTAAGCTTAGTGAAAGTATTAACTATTGTTCATTAAACGATCATATTTACCTTTTATTTTGAGTTATAAGCACTTCGAATTTAACGAATTCCCAAAAAATTAAAAAAGTGAAAAATTAGAATGTCCCTTATAACAAAATTTCATTATAGCGAACCCTTTGGCGGTCCCATAAAGTTTTTTCTAACGGAATTCCACTTTATATTAAAGTTTATATTTTATCTTCAAAAAATAGTTCTACTTGTATGACCTCAGTACAGATCATGATGTAAATGCCAAATAAACATTAATATCTGAAACGGATAAAATGCTCAAATAAGGAAATAGCAAAATAAATGTTTAAAAAACTGGTGCAAGAATCAAATATACATATGTTTGTGGAAGTCGTATTATAGCAGAGCTTGAAACAGAGGCAATGCGTGATATAGCGATGAGAAGTATGAATTTTTTTCATTAATAGGGTTAAAGAAAAGATGTAGGATCCTTATAACGAGTGTTCATTTTAAAGGTTTTCTTTCATACTTCTGAAAATGATTGAAGCCAGTTCACCCCATGATATAGATCAAATAGAGTGATAAAAACTAGAAAATAAAATCAAAGTTTAAAAAGCAGCTACAAGAATTAAACAAAAATAATTATAGATATCTGAAGTTGGCAAACATACAGCAAAACTTGCAACAGGTACAGCTACTCACTAATAGGAATGAAATTAGATGAAGGATTCTTATAACGGGTAATATTCTTAGGATTCTTATAACGGGAAGTTGTCAAACATACAAAAATATTAAACAGGTATAGTTGCACAAATTGGAAAACGAAACTTATATCGTTGCTAAGGTGATTAAAACTGTAATTTCCTGCTGTATTTCTTGGATAAAATACCAAAAACATGACAAAACATATCAAAATTTACAATTTAGTAAGTGCTATATTTTATTTACAAATCTGCAACAAAATTACATAATATAATTGAACAGTTCAAAACAAAAACAGCGCTTGACCAAAATAATAATTTTATTATTTTGGAAGAGTTTATTTTATACTTGTAAAAATAATTTTAATTGTATGACAAGAATCCAGACCATGATATAAAGCCCAAATAAACATTAATATCCCAAACTGAAAGAACAGTAAAAAATATGAAGAAAACAAAAACAATATATAAAAAACTACTACAAGAATTTCATAAAAGGTAGTAATGTTATGCAAAACTGTCAAACGTACAGAAAAACTTAAAACAATCCATAAATATAAACCGCAAAATAATTCAAATCAAAGATTAAAAAGCCGTACAGGAATTAAAAAGACAGTAATACTGTTTATACATAAGTTGTCAAACATTCAAAAATATTAAACAGGTATAGTCGCACAAATTGGAAAACGAAGCTTATATAGTTGCTAAGGTGATTAAAACTGTAATATTCTGCTGTATTTCTTTGGGGAAATGCCAAAAACATGTAACAATTAACAAAACATATCAAAATTTACAATTTAGTAACTGCTATATTTTATTTACAAACCTGCAACAAAATTACATAATATAATTGAAAAGTTCAAAACAAAAACCGCGCTTGTCCAAAATAGTAAATTTTCAGAAAAAAGAAAATACATGTGACAAATTTGTCTCTAGACAAATGTTTCTGTGGAACAAACAAGACTTTCTGGCCTCATAACGAGGACATGGATTGTTTCTGGCTTAAACAATTTGAAAACACCGTAAGTAACCTTGAGAACAACAAGTTGGAAATTGTACGTCAAACGTTACAAACGAGGTGCGTTCGTACGCACGTTTTAGAATTAAATTCATGATATCCCGTGCGTAGAACGGGTTAAACAGCTAGTTAAGTATATATTTTATGACACTGTTCATACGAATATCTTAACTAGTTATATAAATATTCAGATATATATGTATCAGCTAGTTATATAAATATTCAGATCTTGATGATTTTTAATTCTGTGAAATGAATTATATCGTCTGCAGATTAATTTCTGTAATAAAATAAGTATCTCGGTCGCTTGACGATTAAACTTCGGAAGCTCCTATAACAAAAAAGCACCGATTTAAAAAAAAAAAATCAAATTTATTAATAAATATTTTTATTAATATCTCCTAAAGTTTTGATTCGATTTTAATAAAATTTGAAATGTCTCGACAAAATTCTGCAAAGATAATATATTTTAAATTGCAAACCATTTGGTTGGGTAGTTTTTGCGTTGTTATATGCGGACAGACAGACAGACGGACGGACAGACAGACGGACAGACAGACAGACAGACGGACGGACAGACGGACGGACCTAACGACGACTATAGGTGCTACGTATTTATATAATTACGAACGCACCTAATAATAAGCTATTAATTTATTTCCATGATTTTTCGACAAAGCTGTTTTTGTTTTAACATTTCAATTGAACTTTTAAGTGTAGCAATTTTCTATAATTCGCAAGTCTAATAAAATATGAATTGTAATCATATATCATGTTACGTTTTCATTCCATGAAACTAGAAAACTAGAAAATTATGTTGGTATGAATAAAATTTCCTAAACGTATAATTCCGAAAAACCCTAGAAACGTTCATCTGTTTTAAATGTATTTCTATGAATATATTCCAAAATAGATATAAAAATTTTTCATTCTCATACATTTCTTTATCTGGTAACTGTATGATGAAGGCTATAAAAATACGGTGAAGAAACTACTTAAATAATTCATAAGGCAAATATAAGTATAGGGTTCAAGCATACAGGAAGATATAAAATATAACATAAAATACATAAGAGAGATTATTGCTATTACCTATAAAATATAGAACAAAGAAATAGCATATATAAATATGTTTTATGATATCTAATTAATTTTTACTTAATGTTTTAAAATCAGAGATTCTGAACCTGGAGTCCACAAAAAAGTTTATGAAATCCAATGTGTGGACTTTGACTGGAAAAAATATATTCTTTTTATTTTCATTAGTGGCATCAAACAATTATATATTACTATATACCTCTAAAATATAAAAAGTCAATGTGCTGTTATTGTTTTCTAATACAAACCTAGAAACTTTCAGCGGATCCAGATATCAAAATGCCTGTTTTAAAAGATTTAATAACAATTAAATTTACCCCAGCTGTACTTTATAAATCGAAAACGAGTAAATCTAATTCTAATAATGTTCAGCACATTTAGCTCGTTTAACTATAATATCATTAACGAATATATAATGTCTTTCACAATCTCATATCTTTAGATTTTTTTAATTGAATTTTGTTTAAAAATTTTATGGCAGTCAAGTTTTAAAATAAATAGTTCATATCACGAACTAATTGAAAAATCTATAAAATTTAAAGGGCAATAATTCAGTAATAAGACAGTATTGGGCCAATATTGTTTATATTTGATATACCTTAGCTATATCTTGAGCAATTAGGAATATCAGAATGAAACATAGCGCCAACATTCAGGTATTTACAGTTTGCTAATATCATTGCTGCCACAAGTGACTATTGTTTTACTATTTTCTCTACCACATTTCCAAAGAAAGATAATTTACCTCGAAGATTAGCAGAAGTCTACTATGATGATTTTTGTTTTTAAAAGGTTGTAGACAAAATAATGAAAATATAATCGCCAGTAGAAACACTGCAATATGCGCCAATATTCGAAAGAAATATTTTGCCATATCATTGCTAATTCTTCTAATGAAAAGGCAGAATTTCTGCAATATTGGTGTTTCATTGCAAGCATTTCTCATATAAAGTCAATATTTTCGCAATAGTGACACTTCCTTACAAATATTTCTACCATATTGGGCCAATATTGTTTGTATTGATGCTATCTTAGCTATATATGGAAAAATATTGGCAATATTATAATGAAATACTGCGACAACATTGAGGTATTTACGTTTTGGCAATTTGCACCAATATTGGAAAAAAATATTTTCCTATTTTATTGCTAATGTTTTTAATATAATGGCAATATTACTTCAATATTAGCCTTTTACTGCAAACATTTCTAATATAAACCCAATATTTTCGTAAAAGTGCCACATCATTAAAAATATTTCCAGTGTTTTAACGACATTATTATTTTATTGGAATATTTCTGAAGAACACATTATTGGCACAATACTGACCCCAAAATTATCAATGTTCGTTTAATACCAGCTGAACAACATAAAAATATATTCCTGACTTTTGTGAAAGAGTTTGATGACAATCAATCATGTTTTTAAATAAGTTGTTTACATTGAGTAAAAATTTAAAAAATATAAAAAATATACAACTCATAAAATTTGAAAGGCAATAACTAGATACAAGAATTTAAAAATTAATATCTTCTAAACAATAATGTATTTTACATTGTACTTTAAAATAATACCTGTTTAAGGCTGTTTAAACTAAATAAAATGCAATTACTTAAAAAAGATTTTATCAAACACAAATTTACTATGACAGAAAATCACCTTCGATTATAAAAAATGTGAGAAAATATCCCTGTAAGAAAAGACGGGGAAACATTGAAAAAAGAATTAATTGAATTACTTTTTTCAATAAGAAAGCGTGCAGTTTTAATATATTTTTATCAGTTTAAGGTTTAAGATTATTTTCTCAAGTTTTCATGGAACTATGTAACAGGAAAATTGACTACAATGTTAGGATTATTAATAGACACAAAGGAATTCTCGTCGAGAAACTAATTATTTTGTTAGAAGTTATTTAATGAACTATAAAAATGTTACTTCTAGTTATAAAATTAAATAAAATTATTAAAATGAGCAAGCTATCATTATTTTATTTTCATTCATAAATTTTGAATAATATTGAATAATTGAATAAACAGCTTCTGAGAAACGCATTTATCAGAAATCTTCTTTTGTCCTGAAAAGAAAATTAATATTTACGACTAATTTTTTTATTTTAAAATTCGAAATTAAGCTGAATTTTGACCAGAACTAATTACATTTTCTGTTATATATTTTAATTTTTTTAGATTAATTTTTGATTCAAACAATCTTCGCACAATTAGCGGTTGTTTGTAAATACAGAATGATTCAAAACGATAAACTCAATATAATATTTTGTATTTCCTGAATTATATATACTGTATGGAAATGGTATTAATTACATTTTATTGTACTCGCATTAAAATTTATAGATGGCGCCCTTCAGCTGAAAGGATAATATCTAGACGCTTAATTCACACCACATTTCACACAGCCAGCAGCGGTTGTTTATAAATGCAGGGTTATTCAAAATGATGGGCTCAATTTCATAGGCTGTATTTCCTGAACTAGGATAGATGTGCCAGTAATGGACACCCTTAAGGAATTTCTTTAAAAATTATTTTTTAATTAATAGTTACAATTGTTATATTCCACATTTTTTAATATTATATTAATCTACCAACAATATTTAACCATGCTCATAGTCACATTTCTCAATGTGAATCGAAATTTAATTGTAAATAACAGAAATAAATCAAAACACCCTAAATTCCAGTAATGGACACCCCGCAAAAAGTAATAGATGATTGATATTATGATTATATTTAAAACTAGAATTTAAAGAAAGCATATTAATGAAATAAAAAAGCTGAATTTTTATTGGTTATTTTTGTATAAACCAAAAACGTTGAAGGTGGCCAATTACTGGAAGGAGGTCCATTGCTGGAAGCATCAATTACTGGAAGGCGGCACATCTACCCTATATACTATATGGAAATGGTGTTAATTACATTTGATTATACTCTCATTAAAATTTATAGATGTTAAATGCCCTCCTGCCCAACTACAAGAATAATACCTAGACGCTTGATTCACACCAAATTTCACACAGTCAGCCAACGGTTGTTTGTAAATACAGGGTTATTCAAAATTATTTGTAATCAATTTCAAAAGATTTATTTTATAAACTATATACTTCATGGCAATGGTGTTAATTACTTTTAATTATACTCACGGTAAAATTTATAGATACTCAGTTTTACCTGTCAAGCTGCAAGGGTAATATCTCGACGGCAGCTGAATTCATGTTCCACCTAATAAAGTATGCCTCGCGTCAATTATTTCACTACACCTGTGAATTGGTCTTTGAGGTCACCTAAAGTTTCTGCTAGATGTGGTACATGAATTATTTCATTTACGAACCCTCACAAAAAAAGATGATTTTGGTAAATTCACGAATGCAAAAGAAATCTGGTACAGTATAGTAGCCATATTACACGCAACTGAATCTATTGTGCATTTGAGTATATGTAGGAAACCTCTAGAGATAATATATGAAATTTTAGAACATCTTCTTTGAAATGATCTGTAGTTCATCCACATACAATGCAGGTTTTCGCATAAATCCGTTCATAATTCAACTATTGATAAGAAAATAATAAATTATTGTATCGGGGTAGGGCTTGCACCACAAGTACCGGATATCCAGTACCCAAGTGTCGGATATTTTGGCCCAATTAAAAAAAAAGTTCAAATTTCCTTTGAACTATTTTTTTTTTACAAAAATTCTGACAACTTGCCTCGTCTCCGACAGGACAATTTGTTAACGTTTTATAAGGTTTTGAAGTATAAACGGACTTGTGAGACTGTTTGAACGATTTGTTTTATTTTGCCACAAAATATTCAGCTTCGTGACAAGTTTTATGATATAAACTGCACTCCAATACGACATTTTTTTTATTTTCTTATGATTTTTTTTTAATTGGCAGTTACTTATAGGTCCCTTTGAACTATTTTATTTCTATTCCCACAAAATACTCGACTTTTTCACAAGTCTTATGTTGCAAACTGCATTCCGATGCAACAGTTTTCTAAATTTTTAAGAATTTTTGAAATAGGAACGGATTTGTGGGACATCCAGAATATCATTTAGGAGAGTAGCCCTTATGAAAATGAGTCTATCACCCTGTATTTGAATCTTAACAACAACTTAAATAGTTAAATACATTATTGAGTGACTTACACGCGGGGAAATAACATGCCAGTTTAGTTTTCTCGTAACTCAAAACAAAGTATTAGTAAATTATTTTGAAATATTTTAATACCAAAAACCTCGATATATATATATATATTACATGATAGGTTGAAAATCTATTTTAAATATGAATTAGGCCAAAACCCCTTATTTGTTAATTTAAAACTTAATAAAATAAAATTAGAGTATATTTTGATTACCTCATTTCCATTATATTTTTTAAAAAGGTGCTTACATTTCTTTCATATATAAAATGCATTAATGGGGCTGTTTTTAGCGTGCATAATTCCATCACGCTTGTTAAAATTTGTGATGGGTTCATTAGCTTAATGAAAATATATTAATGATGCATATAAATTTATATTAATTATTAAATTCACTTTTCTTGTCTACATTCATTTAGTTAATCATTATTATCCTGTATTTTAATTATAGTGATTTTATATTAGAAATTTATTGCAAAAAAAAAGCTAAATACATTTCGTGTAATATCGTATTTTGAAATTTTGAAGCTTTAAAAATCCCATCAACTATTAACAGCGCCGTTGTTTCATATCTTTTTTTTTATTATTTAATGGAACAACAATGTTTTTAATATAATATGTTAATAAGCAAAGCTTGAAAGTGAGAAAGAAGAAAATATTCATAATGCGAAATATGTTAAATATCCAGGTAAAAGTGTTGAAAAGCCATACATCACTTATGCTAAGATTAACTTGACGGTAAACAAATAAAGATCAAATATCTATTTTTCATTAATTCAAATTAATGATGATACTTTGTATAAATACAGGTTGGCCATAATTAAACTGACAGTACTCAGCGTGTTCTGTAGCGAAATCTAATTGCCATAATGGAGTGAAATTTTATAGGACGAATAAACAAAATTGGAGACGAAAGATTCCGCAGAAATATTTAGTCCCAAAAGTCACCGCTAGGGAATATGTGGCGCTGTTTCGCGCAATCCTTCGTTCCCCGTCTTGTTTAATCATCCTACAAAATTTGGCTCCATTCTCGCAATTAGATCGCACTACAAAACACGCTGAATAATGTGAGTTTAATTATGGCCACCTTGTGTTACATTTTAATTATTTAAATAATCATTTAAAGGGTCAATTAACTTTAAATATCCAAAAAAAAATTTTAAAAATGTATTCACTCATATTACAATTTCGTTAATTTTTAATATTATAAACAAAACCGGATTTAAAACTATGCATTATGACAAAAGTTATAGTAAAAAGAACTTCAGCTGTATCCATATATAGTGTATAGGGAATATTCGCATGATTTCATGAAAATAGCTAACTAGGTCTTGGGAAATATTTTAATATCTAGCATAGTAAATAAAATCGCCTAAAATTTTGAACTTTCATTTACTATTTTTTAAGTTTGTGTGCTTTGTGTTTTTAAAAGTTTCCAGATTTCCGTCTTTTATGAAATATTTATTTTTTATTACTAATAGAAAACAAGTCTTGGTTTGATAATAGGTAATTTTAATTGGACACTATTTGTCTAAGTATTAACAAAAATCAGTTCGTATCACTGAGTTATGTGAGAGCTATCTTGCACACAGTTCATCCATTCTTGAAAAAATTTGCATCTATTTATAACTTAAACTTAGTAAAAATTAAAATTACAAATTTTCCGGAAAGATAAATTCTAAATAAAGGGATTTTTTAAATACTTCTTTAAAGTTTTATACAAGTAGGTCTAATAAATTGTCGACAAAAAGCATTCAACGCTGGCAAACTTTTGACATTTTAAAGATACATAAATCTTACAAAAATCCATGATTCACAACAACGTATAATGTTAAGTCCCAGAAATAATTTATCTATTTTGTGTAATTCTTATAATGAAAAAGTACAAAATATTTTTCTCTTCTATGTATATTGGTTATATTGTTCCATGAATAAAAATTTTCTTAAACGATATATCTTAGATACTTGGGAAGCAACAATAGTTTTTTTTTTTTTCTCCTTTAAAAAGGAAACACAATTATAATTCTACAGATATACAAACAATCTTAAAAGCTGAAAAAAACTAAAACTGTAATTTTAATATTTTACTTATTTTCAAAATTTAAGCAAACTTTTTATTCCAATACAAACAGCATAATATATATCAGTAGAGTATATTTTGATTACCAAAATTTCCGGATTTATGAAAATAAAATAGTGTCCAATTAAAATTACCTATTATCAAACCAAGACTTGTTTTCTATTAGTAATAAAAAATAAATATTTCATAAAAGACGGAAATCTGGAAATCAAAATTGGTGTTAGTTTATTACAAACTAACACCAATGTTTAATGCTAAATCCCAAAAGATTTTTTTTTCCTTTTTAGATTTTTCAATGAAAAAGCTCAAGCAGGTATTTTTCTTTCTTGTATGTATAATGGATTGATCCATGAATAAAAAGTTTCATTAAACAATTTGTATTAAATACTGGAGTAGGAATAATCATAATTATTATCATTCGCAGTTGGTTCTTTTTAAATTTAATCTCTACCGAAATGCAGACACTTTTATGAACTGAAAATAAAGCTACAAAATTTTCAAATGCACATCTTTTAAAATTTTAGTTGTTCCATAAAAAAAAATATTTAGATCAAATTTCATAAATAACAAATGCATCTAATCATATTTCCTTATCATGAATACGAAATAATACCTAAATCATGCAATAAAAGTTATATAAAAAAACAAATGAACGCAACCAAAAAACGCCTTCTTCTGATTTTATTATCCATATAAGCAATTTTAATAGTATTGTCAAAACTAGTCAGCTCAAAATATTTCTACTCTTTAACAATGAATTTCACTACAGGAAATTTAAACATGATTTAATATAATACAATAATATCCACCATCATTGGTTAGTAATATTTCCCTCTTATGCAATTCCTAGAATTTATCGATTACCTCAGAATACTGCAATCATTATGATGGAGATATGCTAAATAATCACCATAAGACACGGAACACAGATACGCACATACAGTTTTCGATACTTTGAACATAGTGTTTAGGTTATTGTGAAATCGATTTTAAAAAGTAATTATATCAGCAAAATCCAAAATCAAATTATTAAATCTTATCTAACCGTATAGCTTATTAATATGAATACGAAATATGATTTAATCATATAATAAAATTTATATAACAAAAAAAGTAACCGAAAAGACCTTCTTCTTCTTCCGCTTACATTTGTATCGTCAAGTAATGTAAAAATATTTGAACTCTGTAACAATGAGTTATACTACAGAATACTTAAGCATGATTTAACATAGCACATTAATATCTGTCATATTATTAAGTAACATTTATCGCTTATACAATTTAAAGAACTTATTGATTACATCAGAATACTGTAATCATTATGATTCAGAGAAGCTATGTGAAATAATCATCATATGACACAAAAACGCAGATACACATACACAGTCTTCAATACTTTGAACATGCATTTAAGTTATTAATTACAAATCTGCTTCCAAATCGTTTTAGCTTGATTTTCTAAGCCTGGTGTTCTCTCTAAATCTAAAATACTAATGAACATGAAACCTTTCAATATCAATAACATTAAAATAATAGATTTGTGTAATCAATTCTCATTTAAACAGGACCTCTAAATGTCGTAATCCATATAAAGTACTTTGAGTTAAGGTACTTTGCGAAATCTATAATAACCATTTCAAATAATCATGAAGCATAATTTTGCCAAAGTATCTAAACAGGTATTACTAAACAGAGAACCGCTTTCATGATGGCTAAGAGACTAAAACTGAAAAAAAAATTATACACAAAATTATCAATTATCGTTTAAACAGGCCATCTAATTTAATGTCAAAATCTAAACAAAATACTCTGAGTTATGATACTTTGAAGAATCACTTGAATTTCAAATAACAATGAAGCATAGTTTTGGAAGGTATCAAAAGAAGGTACTGCCAGAGCCTGATTAGCCCGCAGGCGCAAACTTCCACCATAATTTTTAATAGTAATCGTCACCTTGTTTAAACGTAGAATTTTTGTCATAAATAAGGCAAAAATTACTTTTCTGAAATACTAGTTAAGTTTGCTTCTGTTGTAATCAGGCTCTAGTTTTTGCTACACATGAACCACTCACATAATGATAATAATAATAAATAATATAATGAATGTATAGAATTAACAAAATTTCATATTTCGAGTAATTTTGATGATATCAAAATATCTTGAGAAATAAAAGGTAAAAATTTATAAAGTAGGATTGGAGAACTGCCAGAAGTAACATGAAAAATTAAAAATAAGGAAACATAGGCTATGTGCGAAATATATTTAAAATTGTTTTGTAAACATTTTTGTTTTAAAGAGTATTAACTTGTCGTAATCCAAATAACGTACTTTGAATTAGGATATTTCGTAGAGTCCTTAAGAGCCTACACTAGTCACGGGAAGAAACGCTCAAGCTAATGTTAAGTCTATGGGAAGGTTATTTTCAAATTTCTCGCTCGCATTTTAATATTTTTAAAAGTTTTTGCTTGGGATAGCTGAGGTCGATCTCTAACTTTGTGCGTTTTTACTTTTTTGATTTTGGTTAATTTTTTTTCATAAGCAGACATTTTCAATTTTGGAACCGGTTCAGAAAGTGAAAGTACACTTATATAAAAAAACTGGAACCAAAATCGAAAAATTTGTTTTTAATGAGATCACCTTTTTTGGAACCGATTTCGAAAGTGAAAGTATCTTCATTAAGTAAAAACTGCAACAAATTCAAAAATGTAAAAAAGTACCCAGTTAGAGATTGACTCACATATATCCTATGGGAAAAAAATCATTTAAAAATATCGAAATGCAAACGAGAAATTTGAATAGAACGCTGTCATTGGTTAACATTATTTTGCCAGTGTCTTAGTGTGACTAGCGCAGGCTCTGAATTATCATTTCAAGCAATCCTTAAACGAATTTTCTCTGAGGTACTTCGATGAGGCCTTAATGACAATTTCAAACAGTCCTGAAACGCACTTTTGTTAAGATACCTAAATCTGTACTGCAGCACAAAAACTTGTCTCAAAATCATTATATGCTAAAGCTCACAAAATTTTATGATTTTAAAATTAGCGAAAATTTACTTTTCATTTAATTTAAATTATATCCCAGTTTGTTCAAAATGAAAAGGTTAAAAGTTAAAATAATTCAAAACCTAAAACCTATCAAAAATGACGTGAAAACTAAAAGACGTGAAAACTAAAAGACAAGAAAACGTACGCTCTTGGTAAAGTATATTTAACTAAAGTAATATGATTGTTTTAAAAATTCTCTTAACAAGAAGAATTATGTAAAGAATACAGAGGAAGAAGTACAGGGTAAGTCAAAATGAATATAGCTATTACAAACGGCTATATTTAATGGAAAAGAATTTATCGATAAGATTAACACAGAATGTAGACGGAACTTCAAAATTTTGTATACATACGTCAAAGATGTTCTATGTGACTTCCCTTGGTCACACGGACAACATCTAGGCGGTAGTCCATTTCACGCCATACATTCTGAAGCATTTGTTCTGTCACCGACGCAAGCACATTACAAATGCGTACTTTGAGTTCTTCAATTGTTTTGGGCATGGGAGGCACATAACCCCATGTCTTTCACATAACCCCATAGAAAAAAATCGCAGGGTGTCAAATCCGGAGATCTCGGTCGCTAAGAGCGGAAGACATCGTCGCGTCGGTATCTCCACTTCGACCGATCTATGGGGTTATGTGAAAGATATGTATAGTGTGGGCGTATGTGCCTCCCATGCCCAAAACAATTGAAGAACTCAAAGTACGCATTTGTAATGAGCTTGCGTCGGTGACTGAACAAATGCTTCAGAATGTATGGCGTGAAATGGACTACCGCCCAGATGTTGTCCGTGTGACTAAGGAAAGTCACATAGAACATCTTTGACGTATGTATACAAAATTTTGAAGTTCCGTCTGCATTCTGTGTTAATCTTATCGATAAATTCTTTTCCATTAAATAGTTATAGTCGTTTGTATTGCTATATTCATTTTGACTTACCCTATATTTATTTTTCATATATCCTTCAATATATTTTTTGTATCATGTATGATACATGTCAATAAATGCTATATATTTTTCCAAGTGCCATGCATTTCACAATTTGAACATTGTTCTTTATTTGAAGCAAATGGATATATGAAAACACCGATATAGTCGATTTGATGGCATTGCTATACCTTTAATTTTACATTTTGTTTTAAAAATCATAGAAATGCGATTCAGGTATTAATGGTAAGATCTTTTATCTATTATTAATAAATACTCAAATACAGAAAGTAAAATAAGTAACTAAGTAATTATATAACCTTCTGTTAATTAGAGTGGGATCTCCAATGAATCTGTCATGCTACTTTAAATATACTTTGCGCCACTATTGTCTCGAACTAGCTTTCGAAAGAAACCTTTTCGCAATATTTGAAAAAAATTCCCTTTATTTTACATCACTCAAATAGTTATTAATTAGTTTTTTCGTTGTCACGTTTTTCGTTCACACGAATTCACGTCTTTCGGATATGTGTAACTCTACCTACGGAATATTACCTTTGTTTTTTATATGTTCCATCCTTTCTCTAAAATATACAAAATATTCGTATTTGATCCAATAGTGTACTATGTATATAAATACTTCAATTAGAAACAATACCATTATTGCATTGTAGTTTATTTGTAAATATAAACACGGACACAGAAAATATTTTTGTTAAATAATGCAACAAGCAATGAAAACAAGCCAGCACAAATTTGTTAACACATTAGTGAACGCATGTTTGTGTTCTTTTAATGGTAAGCCCCGTATATGGGAATTACTCTTACATGCTGCATTATTTAACAAAAGGATTTTCTATATCATACGGTAGGTGAACCAAATGTGGCCAGTGTCCCTAAGGTAGCCACCCATCAAAATTAGAATTAATTTAACTTTTAATCACAAAATGGTGCTACTGCATTGTCAATCATGTATCTGCAGTGCACGTGGCTGAATTTAAAGAGATCATCTTGATCCTCCAACATTTTATGCGGTGATTTCACTTTTGAGGAGGAGTAGTTCTAATTTCAAGGTAAGAAGATATTTTAATTTACACGTGTTTAAATTCTTAGAACTTTGTGGTATGATACGTTTTCTGAAAGCTCATTTCCTTCTTTTTAACCACATTTATTACAATTTTAAGAAATATATCAGATTAATACTTTTACGTCGTGCAAACGGCGACCATACGCATGTTCCCAAAGTGGCCACCTCAGAAAAAAAAATGTGAAAATCAGTGTAGTAAGGGCGATTTTCAAAATTTCTACATAAATATCTGAAAAAACTTATTACCATTTATTGTTAACACCAGAGATCACTAAATCCATGAGTACTAAATCCATGAATTACCGTGCACAAAAAGTGCTTCAAGGTCTTTTCGTGCCATAAGGTAAGAAGTTTAAGAAGAAAAACTCAAAAGATATCAAAAGAAAGAAAGGATCATCAGAGCATAATAGTAAGCAAAACAGTTTGCCATGTATTTTTTTCACATTTTAAAAGTGATTTCAATACATGGGCCACCTTTGGAACAGTATGCGCCAAAGGTGGCCCACAAGCTACACTTTTGAAATTGTATTGTAAAAGCAATTAAATTTTATTTTACACAGAAAAGTATACTTGATATGTGTTAGAGATAAGTGTAAAATTTTACAAACAAAAATTCAGCACACACACCCAACCGGAAAATTATAAAAAAATCCTCAAAGCTTAACTATGGCCACTTTTGAGTCACTTACCTTATATTATATTACGAGCAAATCTTGTGTTTCTGTATGTAAATGTTATCTAAAAAACTGCTCAAACGATTGTGAATAAATTTTGTACTCTGCCGTTTTAGAGTACGATAAGACCATTGGGCTAGGTTGCATGTTAGAGAAAATTCGATTAGTAGCTCATTTTGGTTTATCTACGGGCCAATGCATTTCAATGGGATTGAAGGTTTAAACAGTTATTAAGTTGTTGAACAGTTGGCAGTAAACGAAGTCGAAATGTTGGCGACATTGGTGAGATTTGACGGTAAAATCGACTTTCAAGATTACCAATGCCAAAACACACGCTTGACGTCAAATGAAAAAATGTCTAAAAATTTCGCGATATTTGGAAAAATGTTGCTTTCAGGATCTGAAGGAATTTTCTAGAAATTTCCAATAAGAGCCGAGATACATGATTCAATCAATCAGAGACCATAGAACGTTCTTGAAAACGGAATTTAAAAAAATCAAGGTATATAGAACTTTCTTGCAATTAATCCCACACCTATATAAGGAAATGCTTCGGTCGAAGTCTAAAGTCTGTGAAGTTGAACAGCGAATCTTGCGATCTTTAAAAGATTTAGAAGTCTACGAAAAGATTGAAGTTTGGCGAATTGAACACAAAGCTAATTTTAACCAGCTCGGTCTTCCCAGCTGAATATTTATATGACAAATGGATATATATATATATATATATATATATATATATATAATTGTATTGTCTATTCGATTTCGTATTTATATGCATAGTACAATGTATATTTTAATAAAATATTGTGTATATTTATTTGAAAAGCAAAACATATAAAAACCTAAAGGAACAACCGTACGTGGAGTTATAAGTAGATATCCAAATGATGCAAATGGACGTCAGCGGTCACGAATGTGTCAAGATAAAAACAATCATTCAGCAAACGTAAACTAACGATGTTATTTAACTTACTTCAATAAATTTTCACGTTTCTCAAGTTCAACATTTATTTTACCTTCCATAATAATACTTAAATTTTCAATAAATACACTTATTCACCAAAGATTTCAAAATTTGATTATTTAAAGGCAATTTCTCTAACATTACACTGTTTCTTGATCCGGTTAGGATTTTTTGTATTTAAATAAAATTTTTACCAACTGAAGGGATGTATAGGTATTTATCTCTTGCTCTGCATTTGGTAATAAAAGAAAGATATTTTTTTATAATTCAAATTTGTTCCGAAAAACATTTTGCCTCATTCATTGGATTTAAAACAGTAATTCTGTCATTTTTAATTATGAAAGCAAAACTCATATTCTTTTAGAAATTTTCATTCAATCAATAATCCAAATTAAAATCTCAAAATAAAGTTTCAGCTTCTGTTTAGATCCAAGCAATTAATGTATTCATTAGCGAAAATTCCCAAATCTAGAAATACAGATATTAATTGAAATGGAAATCCATTTTCTTTAATTAGTAGCAGAAATTATGAATACTTCGGAAGCTTTTCCCTGTAGATTTATTTAATTAATTACTATCGGAAGACTAAAGACACTACTGGCCATTTGAAAAAAGATCATAATTCTGAAATTCTAGAAGTTCAGATTTCTGAACAAATAACTTAATTGAAGTTTTAGTAAATTTATCAGGGAGAATATTTTAAAAGAAAAAAAGAAAGAGAGAATTTATTGATTGAAAGTCGCTTCTGAAGAGAGGTTGCTGAAAGTTTTTGGATTCATTCTCTCATTTTGGCCGTAGTGTAAATTTGTAAGTAATTACTAACTTTAATTGCAGTTTCAGATGTCCAAAAAATTCAATTTTGTTTTTCAAAAATGCTTTTGATGAAACTGTTAAATTTTTATTTGTTTCTTTTAAAGATATGTTGTGAGGAATTTTTTAATTTTTTCCTCGGATCATTTCCTTTACATGTTCACAGATTTTTTTTAAATCCTTATGTGGTACCATGGGAACGTATTTGACCCCCGCCATTTAAAACATTGCAATTTTTAAACTATAATGAACTAAGTTATGCCCTTGCATTTGTTTTCTTTTACGACTTCTCTAAAACTGTTATACACATGAGAAATTTACTTGTGATTTTCTTTAGTATAATTTTTAATGTTTTTGAAGATTGGAGTCATATTCACCACATGGTGCCTTCTGTGTACAGTGCAAGAAAAAACAGCAAAATATGCAGCAAAATGTTCTGTAAATTTACGAACCGAAATTGACAGCATTATTTACTGTAAATTAACAGCAAAATGTCCATTAAAAACTTTTGTTTTGGGAATTTTGCAGTAAAATATATGCAATTATGCAATTATTCTAATTTTATTGTACAAATGACTGTAATCATGCTAAATTTTACAGAAAAAAAATGCTGGCAATTTGGCTGCATAAAATGACTGCAAATTTTGCCGTTTTTTTGCTTTTTTTTTTACAGTGTAATAAAAGGACACCTCACCAAACCTTCTTTATTACGTAGAGAGTCACTATGATCCCCCAAAACAATAAAAACTACAGGGGAGACTAGAGCTCGGTTATCATATGAGTTGGTTGTCACAAAACTCATGTCTTCCCTCATATAAGCTGTGTCATCTCAAAAATGAACGTTCGTACCTATTCATATACATTGAACCACGTAATAAAAGCACATGTATTGACGATTTTTTTGTGCTGACACACCTTATATGACGGAAAAAATGAGTTTTGTGACAACTTTGTCTTTTACTAAAGAAACACAAAAATAATTTGATTAAGGGCATAATATTTCTATTATGTCTTAAAAAGAAATATGTGAGACGATATGAATCATAATTGTTTAAGAATTGCCATGCTTTAAAGACGGCCGGAATCAAATATACCCCATGATACCACAAAAGGATTAAATACATTTTCATTTAATGACTGAAGACGGTTAATGTCAATTAAAGTGTTCGTAAAAAGTATAAAAGGTACATCTATTTATAGACAATTGAATAATATATTAATATTATTTCAATAATTTTTGTTATTTTTAATTTTTAAGATTTTCTCAAATTATGCTTAATCATTTTTTTAAGAAATTAAGTTTGGTATATGAATAAAATTTTCATTCTTCATTCTTCAAACTACGTTATGCTTTTTTTTTATTTTCTGACATTTTTATCCTATTTTTATTTTATTGGACTACATAATATTCTTATTTATTTCTTGATGAACGAAAGACGCCTAGCTACGTAATAAATTTTGTGTTTTAACAGTTAACTTTTTAATTTACCTGTTACGTTGTTCAAAAGAATAGCATTTAAGGCATCAAAATTCCCAAATGAACGATTTTGGTATGCAATTAAACTCTTTTTTTAAACATTTTGCATAATGGGGCTTATTTTTGAAATGCGCGACATAATATATAGAACGAAAAAAAAATATTTTCTGTTATTCGATGTCATTTTTTCTCGTAAGTCCATTTTTGGCCAAAGTGAGAAAATGACTATCTATCAAAATCTGAAGAAATGTATTCACCATTTGTTTATTGGACTTACGATAATATTGATTCCAAAAAAAATTACGATATTATATATTCCAAAAATAATTACGATAATATCGATTGCAAAAATAAACGACGATAACTTTTTTCAAATGGCTTTAAGCAGGAAACTATTTAAACTAGATTCACTTAATCACCATAAATTTTATAATAGATAGCGACATAAATTTGAGTAGACGTTTTAGAACTGAATTTACATTTAAAAAATATATCGTTATAAATCGTCGTTTTTTACACCCGATTTGAAATGTTATTTTAGCTATATTTTTCTTTGATAACTCTGTAATAAGATTCCCTTAGTTTATATTGCTAATTCAAAAGCTGGCTGCATTCTTTTAGATTACCTCTCCTGCATGTTTCAGCTAGTTTGTATAACACTAGAATCCTGCTTTACGTCTTGTGGTTGACCCCTCCCCCCCCCCTTGCATGTCTCTCAGTACATTTTCATGTTGCTATATGTAAAACTGGGTGCAGTAAACTCTCGACGTCGAACGGCCATTTTACATATGATAATTAATATTGGATTTCTTATGTTGCCTATTTTATGTAAGATAATAACTGCTGAATTTATTTTGTTTACATTTTACGAGTAAGAATGAGTATTGAAATTCTTACGTTGACCATTTTACGTATGATGACAAATATTGAGTTCTTTTACTATACAATGATCAATATAATAAATGTTGAATTTCTTAGGTTGACTGTATTATATATGATTACAAATTGAATTTCTTGGTTTGGCCATTGTACGTATAATAATAAATACTGATAGTTTTTAGGTTCACTATTTTACGTATGATAATAAATATTTTGTTTCTGAAGTTACTGTTACGAAAACTGTTAATAAAGTATACTGAAAATGCGCATATACTTTCGCATAATTTAAATTTACTCGGGTTCAAATACAAGTAACTAAACTAATTGCATAACTAAAGAACTTGCAGCATATTCTTCTACTGCAGTCTCAGTGTTTTCTTTTCTCGTTTACAGCTTTATCTGGAGCAGATTCCGTTAAATATTAATATACTTGGCTACATTGTGGCCAAAAAAAAAAAAAAAAAAAAAAAAAAAAGGGAAGAATGACAGAAAAATATACTAACAATTTGGGAGGCAACATTTTTTTTTCGTAAAACTTTGCACTATTACAGCCTTTTTTCCTTGAAAGATCTAAACAAAAAAATATATTTAAGGTATAATTTGATGTCCATTTTTAGCAAAATAAAAATGCTATCCCCTAAACTGTCAGCATATTTTTCTGTGATATTTATTTTATTCTTACCTTAATATAAGACTATAATAATACCCTTAATTTATGTACAATTTATGTACCCTTAATCTTTTGTACAAGGTTCGGTGAGAAGAGAGTTAGAAACAAAATCACATTCTTTACGTGTACCTGGTGTCAAGAAAACTAAAACCAAATTCATGGTTTAAAAATGCCATTCAACTCTTTTAAGCAGAATTAAACATACTTAAAATAAACAAATCTCAAGTTAACTGATCACTAAAAGAGCAAAGCAAAAATGTAACATTCATTCTATGGTGATAGGTAAGTGACGAAAATAAAAAAAGAAAAATGTTTTAGATAGTATGTTTGAACACTCATTTCTTTTTAATACAAGTACTTGAGTAAGTGCTTGAAGTACAAAATAGTAGTATAGAAATATGCGGAATTTGTTTTATTCATACGTTTTCAAGATTTTTTTTCACCATAAAAAGAAGATAGTTTCACATTTCTCAAGAGTCTCATGATTTATTTATGTATTTAATGAAGCATTTTGATACAAGAACAAAATTTAATTCATTCGCTCCCTCTTATATTTTGTTTATGTATTTAGTGAAGGAGTTTGGTACACGAATATAAAATGTAATAAATATCAAACAAATATACTTTCCTAGCGATAGTAAAGAGTAGAGAAATACTCATAGAATAGTAGAGAAATACTCGTCAAAAACTGAAACTTTATTTACACATTTGAAAAGCTTTAAGAAAACTCTTTTTAAATTTATATTTATGAAACTTCGAATAAAATATATTTAGTAAACTAATATTATCATAGACCAAAGATAACCTAGAAAAAATTATATTTCTGAACGCAATCGTGTTTTAAACATTGCTACAAACTGCGAAAACAAAAAAATTTCGAAAAAATATTATTTTAATAATGTATAAAAAATATAGTTAAAGTTTATCAACGGTATTATTTTAAAAAATCTAAAGTTCGAAATTTTTTTCAAATTTTACATAACCAGAATTTACAAAAAAATTTGTTTTTTTCAATCATGTAAAGAATTTACAAATTTTTCCCTGACGTTGTTTCTTCTTTTAGTACAGTGTACATGGGAAGCGCTTTAATGCGTTTTAATAAATATTACAAAATGTTTAAAACATGTTTTAGTAAAATAACAGTACCATTTTCTAAAGAAAAAATAAATATATTTTAATATTTTTTATCATGTTTTAAAAATTGCGAGTAACTTCTGGAAATTTAAGATTTTAAAATAAATCAACTAATTTTAATAATGCATAAAAATGTAGTTTAATAACGACACAAATTTTAAATGCTTTAAGATATACAGAACATTTCTAGGGGAGACTTGGGGCCTAAGGGCTATTAGAACAAATGAATTTGATCATAAAATAAATAGGTTAAACATTCCAGCTTTTGTCAATAGATAGCAGCACCAGCATTACACAAGAAGTTGTATTGAATATTTATTTTCCATTAGCTGGTTGCAAAGTAAGAAGCAAAACATTCCAAACTGATGGTATTTTATGTTAAATAAATACTTGTTTTTATAAAGTAATATCTTTTATTTAACAATATTACATGTGATTAGGAAGCTTTTAATCAATGCATTAATTTTCAATCATTATTTTGAGTCGGTGATAAATATTTAGTTTACAATAAGCCAAAATGCAGTTCAAAATGGTATGAGGACTAATTGGAAATTTCAAATTGGGGTGGGGGGGGGGGGGCAAAGTGATCATAGATAAAAGTAACCCTGTTATTCTATCTAAAATTTACGTTGCAGAATACATTTTGTGTACAAAAAGCTTAATTTGTCTTATTCTTCTATGACTGTTAGATTTAATACTATTTTACCATATTAATATGACTAGGTAATAGAGCCCTCTGTTAATTTCCCTTTAAATCTGTTTTACAAAATTGGAAAACAAATTTCATTATTAAAGTAAGATTGTGTCATTTATTTTATAATAGTGTTGAGATAATCTTGGATTCGCCTTTTCAGGAGACATTCATAGGCGTCCCATTAGATCATTTCACAAATTAAGGTTATTTCTCTTTCTGTAATTAAGTTATGACTAATATTTTTTTAACTATTAATAGAAAACTGTTTAAAATAATTGTCTGTTAAAAAAAATCTACGAATCCCCCACTTACAAATATGTAACGAACTTTGAACTGTTTCTTTTTTTAGAACAGCGTCCATGGGAAGCACTTGAACGCAGTTATGTTTTAAAACATTGTAATTAATTGCTGAAAATTAAGATTTTTATTAATGTATAAAAATATAGTTACATTTTATTAAATGCATTACGTTAAAAATTCTAAAGACTGTAGAACTGTTAAAAATTTACATAACCAGAATTTACAGAGATATATTTTACTTACTAACACGTAAAGAATTTAGAACTTTTACATTAACAATGTTTCATGTTTTAGACTAGCATAGATGGGAAGCATGTTTATGCGTTTTAATGAATATTAAAACGAAAGCTTAAAATATGCTTCAGTAAAAGAATCTTATCATAGTCTAAAGATAAAATAAATAGATTTTAATAGGTTTTAAAACAATCGTGTTTTAAAACATTGAAATGAGCTGCTGCTGAAAACTTTAAAACTATCAAAAAAATTAATAATGTATAAAAATCTAACTAAATTAATGCGTTGAAAGTTTTAAAGGGTGTAAGGATTTAAAAATTTCCATAACCAGAGTTTACAAAAAAAAAAATTCTTGCAAATATATGAATAATTTAAAACTTTCATTAAAAATATTTCTTCTTATGGGATAGCATATATGGGAAGCTCTTTAATGCGTATTGAATATTTAAACAGAAAGTTAAAACATGTTTTCGCAAAATAATATTATCATAGTCTAAAGATAAACCAAATAGATTTTAAAGGAAATAACTTTTGAAACATTGAAATGAGTTGCTAAAAATTTAAGATATATAAACAAATTAATAATGTATAAAAATATAGTTGAATTATGCGTTGATAATTCTGAAAGCTGTAAGACTTTTACAATTTTTAAAACCTGCGTTTACACATTTTTTTTTTCATTGTACTTGCAAATATGTAAAGAATTTGGAACTTTTTCATTAACAGTGTTTCATCACACAGGTTTCCCAAATGGTCCGTTTTTTGAATATCAGTATTTTCTGAGGAAATATTTCGTTTTAGATTTTTCTTGCAAATTTCGTAGAAACCTACCTTGAAGGTTATTTCTATTCCAAATGTTGTAAAAACCTACCACGAAAGTTTTTCTTAGAATATACTGGTATTCAAAACGCGGACCATTTGGGATTCTCATATATGGAAAGATTTAATTAAGATTAAGTTAAAGATTATTAAAGATTAATTAAAGATTATTTTATGGTAATTATAATAAAAAAAAAATTTTAAAGATAGATATGGATTCTCATATTTCCATTTCTCATATATGGAAAGCATTAGAATGTGAGCCCAATCCTGTTTTAAAACATTGCATTTCGCTACTAAAAATTTAAGATTCACAAGACATTATTTTTAATAATGTATAAAAAATATAGCAAAATTATATTAAAAATTCTAAAAGCTGAAAAAGACTTTATAAAATCAACATAATCAAGCTTCACACAGTTTTTATTTTCTGTTTTTCTTACAAATATATAAAGAACTTAAAACCTTTTCATTAACAATGTTTATTTTTTTAGAATAGCGTCCATGGAAAGCACTTGAATGTGTCTTAATGAATAATAAAATTGTGGAAATGTCTTTCCAGTCGAGAGTTTACTGCTTTTAGAAAGTAGCTAATTTAGTGTTTTGAAGTAAAGAAAATATTTCTGTGTCTTCATGTTCCTTTTATTCATAGTACTGCTTCTTTCAGAGTAGCATCCAGGGATTAACAGGAAAAGTTAAATTTGACGAACAAGGTTTCCGATCTGAATTTGTCCTAGATTTAATATATTTAACAAAAGACGGATTAGAAAAAGTACGTATATTTATTTTATGGTAATTATAAATCAATTTTTATTTTAAAAAGATGAACATGTTCAAAAATGCATTTCATGTTTTGTTTTGTTTCATTTCTAACGTATTTAAATTTAAAGGAATTTTCCATAAGAATATTCTCAAATTGAATCTGGGTTCTTTCTGAAACATTGACAAAGTCGTTTTAATTCGAAATAGTAAAAGTTTGTATATATTATTATTCATATGTACCAGGAAATCGAATAGATTTTATCATTTTAACAAAAAAAGCAAAGGATATTTTAAGATATAGTATCAAAGTTGGCATTTTAAGCCAATTTTCGGGACGTGGCTGAGGCGAAAATTTCGTCATAGGGTAGCAATCGACTGTAAATAAAAATGTATCACATTTACAGTAAAATTAAATTCTGCAGCACTTAAATACATCTATAAAATTCATACATTTATGTATGAAAATTACTTCATGCAAATGGCATAAAAATTAGGGTTGTTGAGTGAGATGAATAAAATTTTAAATAACAAATGAAATAAACGTTAACAGATTTTTAACATTCGATTTTAAATCATTTATATTTATAACTCCTTTATAATATTTATTTATTTGCTTAGTATCCTTTAAGTTGTTTTTTTAATGCGTTTTTCTACCAAACTGCAGAATTTCCTCTTATATAGTTGAATGAGAAATATATGTATAGAATAGGAAATATATGGTAAGCGAGAATCACGCATGATAAAGTTTTCACTTACTATAAAATATATATTTGCATAACAAAGCCAAAATTAATGAACAGAGTATTTACAAATTAGACATTTAGTAGTTTTAATTATAACAAGGGGTTTAAAACTCTGTGAGTAAAATACTAATGAATCAAACCTTCTGAATTGAACATTTTTTAAACCATGATATTTTAATTTATTAAATAACCCAGATTTTTGGCATGATATGAAATGGAGTGTTTTTTCTGATTCAAAAACAATTGTTTCCGATGCTAAAATCACTGTAGTGTTAACTGACTGTATATTATAGGCCTTGAGACACCCCGAAAGTGACTACTAATTAGTATTTCTCTCATTTTTCCAGATTGGAACCTGGGCGCCGGGGAAAGGAATCAATATTACAAAAAACATGTCAAATGAATACGACACCCTTTTACTGCAAAATAAAACGCTCATCGTAACAACATATGTAGTAAGTATTTTATTCATCTTCTAAATATGTACTGTTAGTAGAGACAAAAAGACAGTTCACCTGCATCATAAAGGATTATCTCTTGCCCTTGTGGGACAGATAATGATGATCGATTGGAAGTGATAAGGATGATCCAGCTGATAAGAAACGTGACCTTGCTCTTCCTGCGGGCAGATAAGGACGCATCCGCTCGTTCGTTATCAGAGATGGTGACTGCTGATATAGAGAATTGTAATATTTTTAATAAGAGATTTTTAACTTACTTTTATAGAAAAATAAACTTAGAAAAATTTCGGACATTGAATAAAAAATGGTGCTTACACTGTATTACTGTCTGTATTATTTTGTTGTTGAAATAATGTATTTTTCGAAAGTTTGAGTTGGAATTCAATCCTGTGTCAAAGTAGCATCCTGGTTTGATAATTTTTTGACAATTTATTTAATATTATTTATTAAAATTTAATATTATTTTTTATTTAATATTATTATTATATTTATCAAGTCATGAAGCTAATTCTTAATGTTATTTTAAAGATAGTTTAGTATGTGTGTCTTTTTTTTCTTGTGCCTGACTTTTAGATGAACGTCATAAAAAATTTATTAGAGAAATTTATCAATCCGACATAATTAGTATAAAAAGTTTTATATATTTTATAATTATTGTTGCCATGGCAACCATTTTAAATAGATGTTAGTGCTGTTTACAATGTTTTAAATCATAAACCTTTTATTTATATTTAATTTTCAATCTTTTTATATTTTTAATCAATTTTAATATATTGTAATGTGATCTACCAGGGACTTCATTTTAAAAATAATCGTTTCAACTTACATTTTCGCAGCTTCGAAACCGCAAACATACGATTTTCGGGCAAGCTTCTAAACCATTTAACTATCCTCCGTTCATCCGTTCTCAATTTTTTTACATTATATGCGCTTATCTTAGAACATGTATTTTTCTAATGTATGCAATTAAAAAAAAATATTACAAAAACATCGCTTTAATTTTTTTTTCACTTTTAAACAATTATTACGAAATTATTTAATTTATATTATAAAACATTGTAAATATATACTGTTAAACGCCTCACATATGTTGAATACACTCTGTTAGACATACGTTTTTAAAATTACATATGCACTAATGGGAAATTTACACACATTGTTCCTTTTTACACAACATATAACACATGTTTGTATAAAATTTATATTACGCATTCGCGGGATACATAATTTTTTATACAGGCACGCCATGTAGAATTTAGGTAAAATTGCATGAAACGAGTCAATATTCTATACTTTGCTTTTACACTATGTAGACATTTTCCCTTTTGCTGTTTAATATATTAAGGTTAATTTTAATATCGTATATTCTAACTTTTTAAGTGCTGAAGTACCTATTTTGAAAAGAGAAGCCTTTTTATTGGGAATTAATAAACAAGACATGGAATTTACATTTATTCTTGCAGAAGCTATCTGTTTCAAATAAAACAGTGGATCTATCGTCATCAGGACGAAATGCTAAAAGCATGTCTAAGACATGGAATTTGCATTTATTCTTGCAGAAGTCATCTGTTTCAGATAAAACAGTGGATCGTGGATCTATCGTAATTAGGACGGGATGCTAAAAGCATGTCTAAGACTTACATTTGCTCTACATGCAGCAAATCGTTTTCGCGAAGAAATAATTTGAAACAAAATTTCCTGGTTTATTTCGGAGAAAAACTCTATTTCATTTATGTTTGTCATAAAGCATTTGCTAGAAAGAAAACATTTAAGCGCCATAAAGTAATACATGTGAATTATTTTCATCACGATTTAATGATAAGATAGATAGACCTTTTGCTTGTAAAACTTGTAACAAATCTTTCAGAAAAGTACAGTTTTAAACCTGTGTTACTAACTGTGAAACAACCCGCCATATTCCTCTTGTAAGTTTTGAACCAAATAGATTCGAAACCCGTTGCTCGCTCTGTCTTCCTCTCACCAGTATGGGAGGAATATAGACGGAGCCACAGGTTCCGAATCTACTTGGTTCAAAACTTACAAAATGGCAACGGCGGCACGTATCAATGAGATATACATGCGACTAACACAGTATTAAACAAGATTTTATAATGCATTCAGACTCAAAGACCTTTTCATATAATGCGTGATAAAGTATTCAATCTCAAATAAAACCTAATTAGATATATAAAGTAGCATTAAGATGCAAAATCCCTTTGATGTAACATTTGCAACAAGTGTTTGCTCAAAAGTCTGAATTTTTAAAACTTTTAAAAATACACTGAAACACCCTTCCTCAGCATTTTTGTAACCAATACAGTGAATTGTTTTCATCTAAGTGTTTATATTTTAAACATATGGAGAAACGTTTAAAGAACCCTACAGAAATTATATACAAGGAGAATGAACTTTAAAAAGAATTTGTATTGACTACCATCTGCTTTAAAATTTCTATTAGTTACATTTGTCTACTAGCTGACCCGCCCGGCGTTGTTCGAGCCCGCGATAATAAATTTAAACAGACCTCAAGTTTGCATGATTCTATATCTTTAACTTGATTTTGTAGGAAATTATATTTTTAAATGAAAAATTCCTGAAAAAATATCGATATTTAGTGATAAAAACACTCCTAAGAGGGTATTTTCTTGTAGGTTACAAGAAAAAGTTCTTGTTGTCCGAACTCTTTGAAATCTTTATCGGTTATAAATGAAACTGTTTTATAGCCCGTGTAAAAATTTCTTGGAAAAATACTGTTATCTAGTTGTAAAAGAAATATGTTTTCTTCTCATTTTTTGTTTGTTTGTTTGTTTTCGCGTCGGCTCATTTAACATAACAATAAAAAAATTGTTCTCATCTTCCGAACTCTCTGAAATTTCAATCGGTTAAGTATAACTGTATCCAAGCTCTCTGTAAAATTTTGTGAAAAAATATGCATGTTTAGTATTGAAAACATGAGTTGAAGCAGAGCGAACAAAGCCGAAGCACCCCGCATTTTCGCGTTTTTTTTTTCAGATTTTTTTTAATACTCCTGCACGTTTCAATATTTTGAAAATTTTATAGGTAACGTAAATCTGGTCTACCGATATGCTCTAAAATGATTGTGTCGAAATCTGTACGTTTAGTTACTTTTAGCGTAGAAAAACGATCGTCTCCGGATCGTCCTCTGTTCGCCGCTGCTTTTGAAACGGTTAAAATTCGTATTTTTAAAAACATATTTCACATTTGATTAGAAGGAGGTATTAACCTTTAGATATTATTTTTGGTTTGTCGATACTTTAAAAATTGCACCCTGGAGGGGCGTTAACATAAAGGAGAAAAACGTCCTCCGCGAAAACGACCCTTTTCGAAAAGAAAAACCTAAAGTTTTAACAACGATATTTTTTCGAATTGATTGCAGCATTTAAGACGTAAGAAACGATCTTTCTGAATATGTTGACCAATTTTAACAGTACCAAATGGTTTTGTCGATTTAGGCCGATTTAAAACTACAAAATAACACTAAAAAACTCGTGTTCGTTTCTTCAATCCCTCCCGATGCGTAAATGATGTTCTGGGCAAGCGCAAATGATTTTGTTGCCGCACAAAGAAATATATGAGCTTTTAATTAATATCTCGGCTAATTATCGAAATGTAAAAAATCCGAGGCTCAGGTGCATCAGTATTCAGCAAGTGTTCCTTGCACTACATAAATCCAAATTTTCAGACCTGTGCGAGCCGTAGATTTTACTAGCCATAGCCAACAAATACATACACACAGAGACAAAAACTTTCTTTTATTAGTATCGATATTCTAACTATATAAAATTATAAATAATATCTAACTAATTTTTTTTTTTTTTTTTTTTTTTTTTTTTACAGTTGGATACGTGACATCAGATTATATTATTTAAAATGTAAAAGAACTTGTAGAAAACTTATAGAACTAATGTAGAAAGTGGATTCTTCATGTTTAATATACAGGGTGATTATAAAAAACTATCCCGGTATACGAGCCCCTAACTGTCAAACCGTTCACAGAAACTGAATGGAATTCTGGCCTAAAGTATTTTGAGGTATGCGCTCAAGAATCATGTGAAAAACAACAGTTAAATTCTAACAGTTACAGTGACAAAATTTCGAAAATTTCAAATGGTAATACCCAAAAAGTTAAAAAGCAACTGTAAAGAGCAACAGAAAACAAAACATTTTATTGTGTTTCATACATTTTCCATTTCACACACGACGACAATTTACATGCGGCAGATGGTAGATAGCACTGAACAATGAAATGTTTTACTTTATGTTGCTTCTCTGTCCTTTATTGGTTGTTTTCACTTTTCTTCTTAGTCTGCCTAACGCCGGCGATTTTCGTGCTACAGGTACCGTTCCAACGCTTTTTATGGTTTTTCACTATGAAGATCACATTCCAATACAAAAAAGTAGGTGTTGCCATTTGAAATTTTCGAAATTTTGTCACTGTAACCGTAACTGTTAGAATTTTACTGTTGTTTTTCACATGATTCTTGAGCGCATACCTCAAAATATCTTAGGTATGACAGTTAGGGTCTCATATATCGGGATAGTTTTTTTATAATCACCCTGTAGTTTGATTCATTAATATTTATGAAAAAAGTATATTTTTAGAACTTGCACTGATTTTGAAGATAATTTTAAGCTTAAGGTTACAATTTTATACAGCACCATATACAAAGTACAATTTTGCAGTTGGTTATTTAAGGATATATATTTGAGTATTAGTTTATAAATATTATAAATAGTGCTGTATTGTTTTCCATTCAATTCTGTTAATTATGCATAATAATAAGAAAATTAATTATATATTTAATAGCAACAGAGTTAATAAATTATTTAATTCTAACAAAATTAATAAAAACTAGCTCTTTTTTAACCTTATGGGGATTACATAAACATTTTTAGCTAGAAAGCACTGAATTAATTTTTTAAGTGTGACATATTTTCCAATATGTATATTGATTGCAAACGTTTAAAAAAGCAATTATAAAGTTTTCATGTGAAGTGTAATAATTTTTTTAATTTAATTTAACATATAGTTGCTTAACCAATATCTAAATTTTAATCATCTATTCTATAATAAATATATAAATGCAATTAAACATTCCCTTATTATTCTACACACGGACATTGTTTACAAAAGTGAAGATAAGATGTAACTGAAGATGGTGTTGAGTTGTTTTCGCCCTTATTTTTTAAACATTAAATTCGTTTTATCTAAATTATGAATTCATTAAATAATTATTTTCGAAATGTTTAATTTTACAATTTTGCAACCCAAAAAATTTGAAATTTAAAAGTAAAGTTAAGCATGTTTAAATCAATTGGATAATACATGATGTAATTTAAGATAAAAGATTGTATTCAGTTGTTTTCACTCTCGGCAAATTAAATCTTACCCATTTATTTTAGATTCTCAAACTATGTCATCAAACAATGTCATCATTTTTTTTAATAACAGGATTAATTAAAACCGCATAAAAATATAGAAGCTTAAACGAAACCAACGCTGCTCTGAATTTACACTAGTGCAAGCTTTGATTTAACATCTTCATTGCATTTTTAACTTTTCTGGTTACTAAACCTCTCGGTGCGAATATTTGCTTTTTAAAATGTAAAAAGATGGCTTGTGAATTAAACATGTGAATTAACCTTCCTACCTTGAATGGGTCGAATCGACCCGTTTCTGTAATTTATTTCATTCGAGTCGAACCAGAATTTTTTTCATAAAATAAGATGAATAAACGCTACTGAGAACAAAGTTAAATAAATATGGTAAATACTTTCAAATAAAAATTCCGTTGTGAAAGTTTTTTATCAAGGTTGAGTAAAATTTCAACAGGGTAGGAAGGTTAAACATAAAATGAACACGCGAAGATATCCTTTCGCTTTCAAAGCATCAACGTTCAGAAGAGTTGTTCTGTAACAAAATATTAGACATAGGTAACAATAACATAAACATTAAAATTTACTGTTTACTGACATATTAGAACCAAGGTAATTTAACAGCTTCAGTAATGTCCGATTTTATATGTGTTATGTGCTCTTCCCACGACTTGACTAGCGTAGTAAAGCCAGAAGCAGAAATCTTGAGGGACTCTACAATCACCTTACTTGCTACTTTTAATGGTGGAATTTCTTTCCCTAATTCCACCTGTGGTTTTATTTCTGTCAACGACTATTTAAATACATTTTTTAATGCTTTTGTTTTACAATATTTCGAGTTTTCCAATGTATTAACCCCATTTCCAAGTAATAACTGTATTCCATTTGTTAAACGATTTCAAGATGAATAATGACGTTTTTCAGTGATAAATTACAAAGCATAACCCAATCTAACCCAACGCCTGAATGAGTGAAGCAGCAAATACCATGCCTTGTACCAAAAATAGTATGTCTTCTTATACAACTGTGTTTCAGAAAGAACTCGGCGACTTTGTTTTTAATTTTAAAACTTTATAATAGGCAATATCATATACATATTAAACACGATGTGTCTAATAGAGAATAAATTACAAGAGAAAATGGAATTATTAAGTATATTAAAAGTAGGTATGAATATCAATATAAATTTTTTGCTTTTAATTTAAATATCTAAGCTCATTATTTATTGCTAATAGCACAGTATTATTTTTCAATAATAATAAGTCAACATGTGTATTATTTAAAGAATTATTCTCGTATTGAATTAAATGAATGTCAAAAAGAATTTCTTTTTAATCGCTGATGATCGAAATAAGAAACTTATTCACTATATGTGTGTACAATACATTTACCATACTTAAATAAGTGCAAATGCACATTTAGAAATGTAACCCGAGAAGAAGCGATTTTGACAATGAACAAGCTAATATCTCTAATTCGATGCAAGTCAACTCAAATTTGGGTATTTTGATTTCGAATGCTTTCTTTTAATGAAACTAGGAACCATGCTGGGAGATGTTTTGTCGAAACATGTTTGTTGTTCTTTTGAATTCTGGAAGATGTATATTGTTCAATATGCAAAAAGAATATAGTGAAAGGTGGGTCCGACTTTATTTTACATGTGCTGTCAGAGCTGTAACTTCAAAGGTGACCAACAAGAAAATCCTTCTGCATTTAGGAAATTTTAATGAAAACACTGAACCGAATTTTATGAATGTAGTTAATGTATCCAAAACTATCCTACTCAAAGTTTTTTTTTAATAATCGTGAAAAATTCCAACAGATTGCAGACAAGGTATTAATGCTTGTGAATTTAGATTATGTTGTCTCTATGCTTTTAAACCGAGTTGATTGTATCAATTAACGGTTTTAATAAGATATTAATGCAGAAACCATTCAAAATTGTTTGTTTAGAACATCAAAAAATATTTTAATTTTTTCAGATGTATGTTTGTTTCTTTCTTTTAAAAAATTTGTATATGTTTAATTACTTGAAGAGGTGTAATTTATATTCATATAATAAAGATTATTTTTTATATTCAAATTCCCCCAAAGACGAAAAAACAGTTATAGATGTTTCTAATTTCTAAAATTGGGTATTTTATTGTTTTCAATATATAAACATTTTTAGTAAACATTTAAAAAAAAAGTACTTACATTAAACGGCACCCAACTGTCACACTCACTCTCTCTAATTGAAATAAGCCGACTAGTCTTACCCTTATCACTCAACAGCATGTGACATAAATCACCCTGATTCACCATTGTGGTCCATTTTTTTTAATTATCATTGATGTGACGTAGTAATAAAAGCGCCACGCTCTGTTCACATGATATTATTATAAGTGACGTTATAGAGTTAAATATAAGCACTTGCTTCCAATGCATTTTGCTGCTTGTATTTGCATGTGATAATTACCTTGTTTTTTTTTTTTTTTTTTTTTTTTTTTTTTTTTTTTTTTTTGGGGGGGGGGGGGGCTTAGTAATTATTTTCGCTATACTTTTTACTAAAAATGGTCTAAACATCTCTACAAATCTATTTTTTTAATGGGCAATCTGATCTGTACTTCACCCATTTAATAAGCTTGCCGTTCTATAGCATAACTTTTAAAATGTTAGGAAATATGCTTAAACCAAAACATCACGTATTGGATTATAGCGATAAACCGACCAATGAACTCTATGTAGTTGTCATCGCATCAAACCCCTCTGCTAAAAAAATGTGTATTTGTCTAACATGTATACATTTATTGAATGATGCAAGCAAGTTCGTCAGCGTGTTGGTCCCTCCACTGAAAGAGGCAAGACTTAAAATTGACGAGGACCCTCTTCAAAGTGCACCACCGAATAGTAATTTGACACACCTAAACAAATCAAAAACCCAACGACTTGAATCAAAATGACTGGTTGGTGAAAATATATCAACAAATAGACTCTCCCTATCATCGTATTGTCCAGAGGACAATAAAATGGAACACATTTTTTTTACAAATTGTGTATGAAAAAACTATTACCTAAAAATTCATACTAGAAAATTTAAAGAGCTGGCAACTAGTGACTTCCAAAGAAACAGGGTACTTTATTAACAAACGCTGGGTCTCATTTTCAAAGTAAGATTCAAACATTTAATTTTTAATCTGTAAAGGATAGATTTGATCCAAACAATCAAATATAAAGGTCTTTTACAGATAATGATTCTTACAGCAAATTTTTAATACAAATTCTACCAGTTTTTTCTTTAAATCCAATGGACTAAAATTATATAAAGATCAAATTTTTAAACTGATTGAATTAAGCTCTCAAATAACTGAATGCATAATTGAGATCATTTTATCGAAAATGTTGCCTAGCATTATTTTAAACCCCCTGCATGCTATCATCATCAATTCGACACAAATCTTTGACGCGCACTTGTCAAGAAACGTGTTATTTAAATCGTCAAATTTTTCTGTTAAATCTAAATGTATTAAAATTCTGAAAAGTCTTTTTTAAATATGTTCATACCGTTTCAGTGAATTGCTTTAAAAAAATTATACGTCATTCTATGAATCATCTACATTTCTGAAAAAAATTAAATATTCTGTCTAATAAACAGAGTGTAATTGTTAAATTTTGTCTGTTTTTCTAATTTAAAAGAATGTGTGTGTGTGTGTTTGTTTATATTTTTCTCTTTTATGTATTTATAAAATCTGCAAATGACTTTAAAAACATACAAATGATTACATCTTAATCATTTATGAAACGCTTAAAAAGAGAAACATTTATTATCTATAAAAATCTAAAAAAAAATAGATATCAGTAATAACGATTTAAAAAAATGATATCAGTAATAATTATTTATAAAAGATCTTAAAAAAACATATGTTTGATACCTGTAATAATTATTTATTAAAGATCTAAGTATTTTTCTACAAACCTAAAAATTGTTTTCAACAATAATTATTTTTAAAGATCACATTTAAAAATTCTCAAGTTTAAAATGGAAACTTAGTTTTAAAAAACTCTATATAAAATAACAATAATGGATTTAGAGTCTTAAATTTGGATAATCCTTGGAATAACAATTTTATTTTTAGATAAAAATAGGTGGTGTAATGTTTGGTAGTACATATAAGCTTTCATTTTAAATGTATTGCGCAATATTACGTTTTGAAAACTATGCATTTTGATAGACTTTAAAGCCATTATTATTATTTTACATACAGGTTTTAAAAGCAAGATTTCGCTTTAGAGTTGAAAATATTCAAATAAGGTCTATAAAAATAATTATTGAGAAAAACATGATTTAGGTGTGTATAAAATACTTAGATCTTTTTTGAATAATTATTACGTATATCAAATTTATGTTTTTATTTTTATATAATTTATACACGATTACTACTTATATCAAATATATGTATTTCTTTTTAGATCTTTTTTAAACAATTATTACTGATATCATTTTTCTTTAAAGTTGTTTATAGGTAACAAGTTTGTGTTTTTCTTTTTAAGACTTTTATAAATGATTAAGACATAATTATTTTTACATTTTTAAAGACATCGTTTTTATAAATACCTCAAAGGGAGGAGGATGTACACTCCAGCACATTCAAGCATACTTTTTCAAATAAGAAAAAACAAACAAAATTTAACAATTATATTAGTTTTATTAAAAAGAATATTTATATATTTTTTAAAAAGACGTACCTTTAAAGTAGAATACTTAAAATACATATCAAAATACTTTTAAACGAGCTGAAGTAACATGAACTTGATTTAAAAAGACTTTTCATAATTTTGAATACAGTTAAAATTATTAGAACAGTTTGACAATTTAAATCAAAACTTTCCTGATAAGTACGCGTGAAACATTCATATCGAAATTGAGAGTGGTGATTTATAATACATGCTTCACATTGAATCATCGCATTAACACAAGACAGAATTTCGTTAGCATTAAAAGTAAAAAAAATTAGATTTAGCGCTATTTTTGTCTAAATGTTGTTAGAATGCAAGAATTTTGAAATCATGCTAGGCAACATTCTCGTTAAAATAGTCTCACTTATGCAATCAGTTATTTGAAATATTAATTCAATCAGTTTAAACGTTGATGTTTAGATAATTGGGGGGGGGGAGGGGCAAGAAAGTGCCGAGCCACATTTTTGGTTAAATAAATCTAACACTGTTATCTGTTGCTTAATATTGTAAATTATAATATCCAACATATAATTTGTTTCGAATGTCACTTGATGGCAGCGTATGTGACAGGTTTCGTTTTTGCCCTAGATGTTTATGCCCCTAATGAAGATAGCTAATTTACAAAAAAAGGAATAGTAATATCATTAAAGTAATGCCATATTGTTACTCAGAATATCTCAAATGTTACTAAGACAACAGCGAAAAAACTTTAGATTATATATATCTTGATTTGAGTATTGGATCAAATTTTCAAATTGAAGTATCTCAGAAGTTCAAAAATGTGGCTTGGCACTCTATTTGCCCCGACCCCCTCAATTATAGCCCACTGGGCTTAAAGAAAAAAGGGTAGATTTATATAGAAAAAAATTGCTGTAAAAAGCAATTATCATTATTTATAAATGCCATTAATACCTGACAGTTTGTAACTAAACTATCGTTAACAGATTAAAAATTAACTTTTTGAATTTTACTTTGAAAAGGAGACCAAGTAGGGCACGTTAATAAAACACCTTGTTTCGTTAAAAGTCACTAGTTGCCAGCTCTTTTAATTTTCTAGTATAAATTTTTAGGAAATAGTTTTTTTCTACACAATTTGTAAAAATGTGTTCCATTTTAATGTCCACTGGACAATAAGATGATAGGGGAGTTTAGCTGTTGATATATTTTCACAAACCAGTCATTTTTTCTTTCAAGTCATTGGGTTTTTCTGTTGTTTAGGTGCTCCAAATAACTAATAGGAGATGCACTTTGAAGAGTGTCCTCGTCGATTTCAAGTGTTGCCTTTTTTAATGGAGGGATGCTGGAATGATGCTTGCATCATTCAATAAATGTATGAATTTTAGACAAATACATATTTTCTTAGCAAAAGGGTCTGATGCAATGACATTCGCATACAGTTCATTGGTCAGTTTATTCATGATGTACTAAGCCTTACTCTAATTCGATGCAAGTCGACTCAAAATTGGGTGGTTTGAATTCGAATGTTCTTTTCTTTTCACCAAAAATAAAAGACAATGTTGCATCGAGGCCTGTTACATTGGCTTTGGGAATGCTGGAATGTGTAGCTGATTCCATCGGCATACTGGTTGAGAAGAACGTAGTTAAAGCTGAATCCGACATGTTTTGCACGCGCTGTCTCAGCTCCAATATGACTGGTACAGAATACCCCTAAAGGCATAGATCGTGTTATAATTGCCTCGCCATAATATAATACCTGACGCTTCGGTTTAACGCCTTTTTCCCCAATTTTGAAAAATAGGGATATAAAGCGGCAAGATTCTTAATTGTGCTAAATAGGCATCAGCTTGCCTCTTAAAAAAAAGATATTTAATGGACGTTTAGACCATTTTCAGAAAACTTGTAGCGTGCATCAACTCCAAGGCTACTCTCACAGGTTAAGAGAAACTTTAAATTTGCTCGCAAGCATGCAAGCTGCTTTTATCTAATTATTTAACGTCGCTAATAAGAAAGTCACATGAACACAGCCTGGCGCTTTTATCTCTGAGTCACGTCATTGATAAGGAAGTCACGTGGACGTCAAGAACGAACCAGGGTTGTTTATATCACAAGCTTTTGAGAGATAAGAGTATAATTTAGCAGCTCATTTCATTTCCAGAGATTTAATGTTGAGGTTGAGTGTTGTTTAATGCAAATACTTTTATTAAATATGTTTATTTAAAAATGTTTTTATATTGAAAACAATCAAAATATCTAATTTTAGAAATTAAAAATGTCTATAATCGATTGTTTTTGCCTTCGAGTGAATTCGAATTAGAAATATAACTTTTTATATATAAATTACACATCTTCCCTTAAAAGTAAAAAAAAAAATTAAATTAAAATACAAGTTTTTTAAGAAATTAACAAACACGCGTTTGAATAAACTATAATCTTTTTATTTTGATGCTTTAAAAATACATTTTGAATGGTTTCTGCAATAATATATCATATGGAACGCTCACTGATGTAATCCACAGTCACGTCAAAATCTAAATTCACCAGCATTAACACACTGTCTTCCAACTGTTGGACATTTTCACGATTATTAAACAAAACACAAGGGTAAAGACTTTGAGAAGAGTAGCTTTGAATGCATTCATTACATTCATAAATTCGGACCAATATAGTGATTATATTATAGTCAATGCAGAAAATTAGCTCGCTCATTGTCAAAAGCTCTTTTTCTTGGGATATATTTCTAAGTGTGCATTTGAGCTGAATTAAATACGGTAAATGTATTGCATTTATACGGTGGATATTTTTCTGTTTTAAACACATAAGCTTTTCTTGTAAATTTTCAAACTGACATTCATTTAATTCAATTCGGGAATAATCCTTTAGTTTTAAATTCACATGATTTAATTATTATTATTCAAAACTAAAATTATGTTATTACCAATAAATGATAATCGTTGATATTTTACATAATTCTATTTTTTTTTTTAATTTCTGGCCTGTTACACACGTCATGTTTTAATATGTACAAAATGTTTCCTATTATGAAGTTCTAAAGTTAAAAACGTACAGGCGACGTGTTTTTCTGAAACACAGTTGTATAAGAAGACATTCTACTCTTGGTGAAAGGGGTGACATTTACCGGTTCACTCATGCAGGCTTTGAGTGGTGTTATGCCTCGTAATCCATCACTGAGAAGAGTCATATTACTGGGTGATTCTTGAATTTGTTCAACAAATGGAAGTCAGTTATCAGTCGGGGTGGGGTTAAGACATTGGAAAATTCCAAATTCTATAAATCAAATTCATTAAAAATTTATTTGAATAGCCCTTGGTAAAAATAAAATCACAGATGGTACCAGAGAAAGCAGTTTAATCTCACAGGTAGAATGCAAGGTGATTGTAGATTCCTTCACGGTATCTGCTTCGGGCTTTACTGTGCTTGTCAAGTCGTTGGAAGAGCACACAACACATGTAGAATCTGATGATTTTAGATGCTTTGAAAACAAAAAAAATTGCTCCGTGTGTTGTTTTCTGCGAATTTAATTGGAAAGCCATTTTTTTTTTACATTTTAACTAGCAAACAATCGCACTGAGAGGTATAGCAAGCACAAAAGCCAACGATAAAATGAAGATGTTATATCAAATCATGCACCAGTATAAGTTCAAAACAGAGTTGGTTACAGTAAAACTTTAAAACTACTACGCGTTTTTAACTAATCCTGTTATTTATAAGAAATTATGTCATTGGATAAAAATTCGGAATATAAAGTAAATGTGTCAGCTTAAATCCTCCAAAAGTGTAAACAATTCAACACAATCTTGTCTCTTTAGTTACATCATATAATATTAAACAGATTTTTAAAAAAATATCTATCGGTATATGTATAAAAAGTTAAAATTTACTTTGAAAATACTAATTTTATGTGTTGCCAACTTCTAAATATAAACTTTTTAAAATAAATTCGAAAACCAAAATTTTAATAAAATAAAAATAATGGTGAAAAAATAAGGGTGAAAACAACTAAAAACAAACTTTAGTTACATCATATATTGGCCAAATATAAACAAAGATAAGTCATTTCAGTGTAAACCATGTTGTGTTTAGAATACTTATGGTATGTTTCAATTGCATTTCTATTTTTATTGTTGTGTACATTATAAACGTTTATGTACTTTTTAGTAGCGATAAGTATATGTTAAAAAGATCTATAACTTATTAATATTATAATAATAAAAATGGAAAATTTATCATTTCTTTTTTAAACGTTAGCAATCATAATACACATTAGAAAATATGTAACACTTAAATAATTGATTCAGTACGTACTAGCTTAAAAACGTTTATGTCAATACCCAAAAAGTTAAAAAAAAAACATTTTTCTTAGCGTTGTTGCTTAAAAAATTATTAATTTTGTTGCTATTAAATATAGAATTACTTTTCTTATTATTAAATATAATTAACAGAATATAACAAAAAATACTGCACTCTTTGGAATATTTTGAAAGTGTCACACAAATATATATCCTCAATTAATCAAGTACAAATATATATCTTGCATATGTGCTGTATAAATTTGAAAACTTAAGCTTGCAACTATTTTCAAAATCTATGTGTTTCCAACTTTTAAAATATAAACATTTTCATAAATAATATTTAATTCATCAAATTATGTTGAATATGAAGACATTTTTCTACATTTTAGATAATAAAAAATTATGTAACACATTCAACTGTACAACAAATAAAACATTCAACTTTTTAGTTACATATTTTTATTTAAAATGTTATATAGTTAGAACGTAGACAAATATAACTGATACACTAAATATTAATTTGGAGCTTGGTGCGATATAATTAAAGTAAAAATAAAATACAACGTTAAAACACCAGTATAATTGAATCTACAGCATACCGGTTCCGGTAGCATATAGCATACCCTCCTCAGTGCTGAAGAAAATGGAAATTTGCTCATATATATAGAAATAATAGAGGATTCAAGTGACAAGTTTATTAACCAATAGGAAAATGGAGGGTTCCAGGAAAACAGCCAATAGGAAAATAGATAGGAAAGTGGAATAATGGAGGATTCAAGTGACAGATTTATTAGCCAATAGGAAAACGGAGGGTTCTACGCACCATCCAATAGGAAAATCGATAGGAAATGGAAACGCTATGGTGAGAAATAGTTTAAAAAGTTAAGAAAACTTGGTTTTAATTGGTTTTAATTTTTACTTTAATAACTGATACACATTTTAAAGCAGGTGACATTTTATTGTAATTCAGTTCAAATTCTTTTTAAAGTTCATTATTACTCTGCATATTTTCAGTAGGGGTCTTTAAAAGTTTCTTCATATGTTTAAAGAGATAACACTTAGGTGTAAACAAATCACTGCATCGGTTACAAAAATTCTAAGGAAGGGGGGGGGGGTAATCTTTTTGGAATTTTTAAACAAATGAGACTTTTCGACAAACATTACATAGAAAAGTTTTGCATCCAAATGCTACTTGATATGCATAGTTTAGACAGATTTGCAATTAAATTCTTTTTCACCACATAACATGCTTTGCATCTGTATGCATTATTAAACTTTGTTCTAAACTGAATTTTTCTGTAAAATACGTTTTACAAGTTTTACAAGCAAAGGATTTTCCTACCATAATGCCATTTGATTGGTATGAAGGGACATTCACATATATTAATTTATGGCGCTTAAAATCACTCTTTCTAGCAAATGATTTATGACAAACATCACAAAAAATTGTTTTTTCTCCAAAATGAACAAGCAGGTGTTTCTTTTAATTATTGCTTCGCGAAAAAGAGTTCTTGCAAGTAGACCAACGAAGGCTTCTTTTTAGACATGTTTTAAGCAATAAATCTTAATGAAGAGGGATCCACAGCATTATTCAGAACAGCATTATTTAGTCTGCGGGCATAAATGTAGATTTTATGTCCTGTTCATTAATTCTCAGTGAAAAGGCCTATTTTTTTTTTAAATACATACTTCAGACTTCAGCAAGAGAATGCATGTTATAAAAAATAACCCCAAAGCCTTAAACAGCAAATACGAAAATGTCTACACACAGTAAAAGAAAAGCACAGAATAAAGCTTTGTCTCATTTCATAAAATTTTATATAAATTATAGAGTGCGCGCGTGTATAAAAAAAAATATGTGTATCGCGCATGCATAATATAAATTTTATGTGTCATATGTTATGTAAATAGAAAGCATATATATAAATTTCTTATTTATACATATGTAATGTTTATAACGTATGCCTAATAAAGTGGAAATTCAACCAACGTGAGACATTTAATAGTATATGTTTAAAATAGTTTACAGCAAAAATATAATAATTTTCCAATAATTGTTAGAAGTGAAAAAAACATATAAACTATGTTTAAAAAATTTTAACATTGCATTGAAGGGATCTCCTGAGATTAAATCCTATAACGTAAAAAAACCTTTAAACATTGTACCTGAGGATAGCCGAAGGGTTTAGGCGCTGGCCCTAAAATATTGCATTTGTGCTTTCGAAGATCGAAAAAGTAAGTTGAAATAATTATTTTTTAAATGTAGTCTCTAGTATATTTAATTAAAAATAGTAAAATATTGAAAATTGGATATACGTAAGAAGTTTATACGTTTAAAACAATCTAAATAGCATTAGGCTCATTCTATGTCAGCTGGCCTAGAAGCTCCTGCCCTTCAAATTTGATGTAATTGCTACAAGATATACATTTAGGTCTAAGATAGACTTCTGCAAACTGTGAGAGTCAGAAGTAGTATAGTTGGGTCACCAGGGGTCCTTATGTAAAGTTCACTATTTCATAGTCGCCGGAAAACGATCAAATCAAGTTTGTAATGTTATTGATCATGATACAAGAAACCTTACTTATTGAAACTACGTGATCTAATACAACTTTTTGTGCTGAAAAACATAATTGCAGTATTACAGATCAGAAATCAATGCATTTATCCTTACATGTTCTCACACTAGCCCATCGGGACTGCCCGATATTAATTTGACCCTTACTTTAACAAGCTGTAACTACGGAACAAATTACTGTAAAAGTTTGTCACTTTACCAATTAATTGCCTAAGAATATGTCATACAGCGGCTGAAATTGTTTCTCCCTGTTTTAAATAGTCGTCTTTGAAATACCTTAAAAATTATTCATAAATTTAATCCCATATTCAGAAATCCATATCTCAAAAGGGACACTTCTGATTTTATTACTATGCATACCACTGAAAAGAACACACCTTAATTAACAAGAAAACGTTTGCTTCATTCCGGGCCTCTTTGGTGTCAGGTAAAAAAAGCAAGGTTCAAAACACCTACTTTGTGTGAGATTCGCAACTATATCCACCGTAAAAATTTATTCTAAAAATGTATCTGGAAGTCGAAAAGATTGAGAACACTGCAGTAGGAAAATAATAATACAAAATTATATAAAATAAGTGGGTCATTCCATGTCAACTAACCGAGGAGATCCTGTCTGGGTGCAAAGTAATGTCCCTGTATACTCTCAAATAACTCTTGAACGGATAAAGCTAGCAAAGTGGAACAAGTTTCTACATATAGTAAAATAAATATGCACTAACATATGAGTGTTTCTACAGAGGCCAAAGTGCCGAAATTTTGAAAATGTGGACCCTATCTCGAAAACTATGAGAGATAGCTAGAAAATGTCAATTACAAAAGTGTAGAGCATCCTCGATTTAGTGTGAAATGATGTCTTGTCTTATATGTAAATGTAACTTTATTAGAAGCTCTGAAATGTTACTTTTTCGATAATCAATCACCGGCTTAAATACGCCTCTAATCGCTTTGATATTATCAGAGCTTCGAATAAAGTAATTTTTACATGTAAGACGCCATTTCATACTAAATCGAGGTTGCTCTACTTTTATTTATAATTCACATTCTGTTGCTATGTCTCATATTTGCCGAGATAGGGTCAACAATTTTCACATTTCGCCACTAGAGGACGCTGCAGCCACGCTATATGATAGCGTATAGACATTTTACTGCAGTTAGACATTTATTCCACAATTCTAGCTAAATTCGTTCAAGACATAGTTGAGTGTACTGGGACGTTACTGTGCACCCGGCCAGGAGCAATGTCACTTGACATGGAATTATACACATATTTCACATACATTTGTGTTATTCTTTCCCTACGGCAGTGTTCTCAATCTTTTAAACTTCCAGAAACATTTTAAAAATCAATTTCTACGGTGGATGTAATTGCAAATCTCACACAAAAATATGTTTTGAATCTTACTTTATTTACCTTATTCCAAAAATTCCCAAAATGAAACAAATGTCCATTGAGATATATTCTTTCAAGTGGTACTAACGGTAGTCGAATAAGAAGTGTCCCTTTTGCGATATAGGCTTCTGAAAATGGGGGGTGAATTAAGAATATTTTTAAAGGGATTTCAAAGATGTATAAATTAGTGAATATTTTAGCAGGAGAAAAATAACTTCAGAAGCGCTATTACATGGTAATTAATTAATTGTTAAGGTGACAAAGTTTTAAAGTAATTTGTTCTGTTGTTACAGCTTGTTAAAGCAATTGTCAAATTGATCGCAACAGGTTGTATAGCCTACTTTGAGGCCAAGTACTGATAAATGTATTGATTTCTGGTCTTTAATACTACAATTATGTTTTCCAGAACAAAAGGTTGTACTAGATCAACTATTTTAAATAATTAAGGCTTCTTGTATCATTAGCAATAAGAAGACAAATTTAGTGATTTGATCGTTTTTCTGCGACTGTGAAATAAGGAAATTTACAGAAGCACCCATAGTGACCCAACAATACTACTTCTGACTCTGACAGTTTGAAGATGTTCATCTTAGACATATATGTATGTTTCTTTGCTAATGTATCAAAATTGAAGGTGGTCGAGCAGAACCGTATCCAAATTTAGGCCACTTGACATGAAAGGCCCATTAACATCTATTTAAAATGGTTGTCATAGCAAATATCATTAAATAAATAGTATATAAAACATTCCATACTAATTAATATGGATAGTTAAAATTCTCTCCTAAAAATTTTTTTTTTGAGATCCTTCTAAAACTCACGCACAAAAAAAAAAAAAAAAAAAAAAAAAAAAAAACTTTAAACAATCTTTTATTTTTAAGGCATAGCGTCATGACTTGATAATTAAATCGACAACATATCATTAAATCATGATGCTATTTTGTCACAGAATCGAATCCTAGCCAAAAGTGCATTACTTCATCTACAAACCAAAAAATAATAGTACATACACCAATACAGGGCAGCACATTTTCTTTATTAAATGTGCAAAATGTTTCTAAGTTAATTTTTCAACAAAAAATAAAATATTAAAGTTCTATATTTTAAAATATTCCAATTCCCCTTATCTGTAATCCTTATCTTCGATAAAAAAGAAGCTGTAGGAGGAGCCCTTATCAGTCCCCGGGAGGAGCACGGTCACCTTTCTTATCAGCTGAATCATATTTATTACAACCGCTGAGTCATCCTTATCAGTCCCACAAGAGGAGGAGGTTAATCCTTAATACTTCTGCTGTAGGTGAACTGTCTTTTTTCCTCTACTACTGTTATTATTGTGTAAAAGTTTTAAGCATCGAGGAAAGGATTTAATATTACAAAAAATTTTCAAATGACTAAGACATCCTTTTGCTGCAAAATAAGACGCTCATCCTAACAACATATTTAATAAATATTTTATTCATCTTTTATATTCAGGGTTTACAATTAAGAACTCCTTAAATAAAAAAATTCAGTGGTTCATTAACTATAATAAATACAGATATGAAAAAGTTTCATGTTATAAGGTAACTCGTATTTTTTTTTTTTTTACACACTAATTTTTAAAAATATATATTCACATTATAGGCAAGGGATGACACGAGTTTCGCCATGCTGTAAGAATGCCCAAGCTTATGTCAAAGTTTATGAAAGCAAAATTGTAATTTTTTTCAGATTGCATAACCTAAATAGAATAAAAACTGAAAATTTACTGAACTTTGATACAGATTTACACATTAGTTTAAACTATCTTACAGGTTGGGGCAGAAAAACACCATCTATTTAATAAAAGTTTTAATTTTTTATAAATACCAAATTTACCACCTTACAAAAATGTCAGTTATTTTATCTTTTTTAGGTGCGTTCGTAATTATAAAGTAGCACCTGTATACGTAGCACCTATTGTCGTCGCTTGGTCTGTCCGTCTGTCTGTCCGTCCGTCCGTCCGCATATAACAACGCAAAAACTACCAAACCGAATGGTTTGGAATTTAAGATATATTGTCTTTGCAGAATTTTGTCGAGACATTTCAATTTTTTTTAAAAATCGAATCAAAAGTTTAGGAGATATTAAAAAAATATTTATTAAGAAATTTGAAAAAAAAATTAAAAAATCGGTGTTTCTTGTTAGAGGAGCTTCCGAGGTTTAATCGTCAAGCGACCGAGATACTTATTTTATGACAGAAATTAATCTGCAGACGATATAATTCATTTCACAGAATTAAAAATCATCAAGATCTGAATATTTATATAACTAGCTATAGTACGAACGCACCTCATTTGTCACGTTTGACGTACAATTTCCAACTTGTTTATTTATTGAATTAATGAATTATTGAATTTTAAAGTTTGGAAATAATTTTTCGAACACTCTGTATGTACTGTTTTTTCAATGTAAAATTTCTTCATTTTGCATAATTTTTGGTGCTTCAGAGGTTGAAAAAAAAGATAGGACAAAATTTAAGTTACTAAAGTACTACGATATTTTATGTAATTTTATCCCTTTTTACAAATGAAATACACTTAAACACCTTCATTATATCAAACATACGGCAAAAAATTACATAGATTTACTTTTATATGCATTTTAATTACATTTGTACAAGAAGAAAGCTGGAAAAAAGATCTGGACAGCGTAGGATTCTCACAAAATAAAGCTAGCAATTAAAATGATTAAAATTTTTTTAATCATTTTTATCATTATAGAAACTTTTAATAGAATTTGTTAATAGTATATTTGGGAATTTTTTCCAGGATAGTTTAACAGCATACGTTAGTTTACCTTTATTAGCATAACACTTGTCTTTTGTTTAAATATCTCTCACTAACATTCCCCACAACTTTTCTATTAGATTAAAGTAATGATAGGCTTCGTGATGGTCAGTCCAGAAATGAGACCCCATTTGCTTTAAACCATGGTTTTGAAGATGGTGATGAAACATGGATTGGGAGATTATCCTGCTGAAAAGTGTATTCTTTACATATAATAAGATATGCTTCCTGCTATAAATTTTCATAAAGAATTCTTTGATATCCCATAGTATATGTTTTAAATTTTACATATTTTTAAACATAAATTTTAAACATAACACATAAATTTTTAAACATTTAATTTTTAAACATCTTGCTACATTCAAAACTACCCGACCAAGTCATTTCCTCCTTATTGACTACACCGTGCTGAAATGCATGTGGTTTGTGAAAATATGTATTTCCTGTGATGAGAAGAAGTTGAGTTTAGATGAACCCAACGATTCTTGTTAAAATTGCCCTAATTGTTCGTGTTCAACAGGACGTACTCTCTAAACGGACGTACGAAAGAGGAACTGTGTTTGTTTGTGGATGATTTTGTATGTACTAAGACAACGCCAACAGCATTTTTAAATAATAAAATAAATAATTTCTGAAGCTTATCACGATATTCTTGCTGAAATTTTTTAACAGAAGATCCTCTCATTACGTCCGGCAAATATATTTTGCAACAAGATAATGCCCCAATCCATGTATCATTATCATGAAAATCATGGTTTCAAGCAAATGGGTCTCGTTGCTGGACTGGCCACCACAGAGGGGGAAATTAGTGAAGGCAAACATTATGCCAATAAAGATGAACTAATATCGGCTATCAAAATATATTGAAAACAAAAGTCCAAAAGGTACTCTTAAAAGACTCTCTGACAGCTAGAAAAATTAAATTGGTTAAAAATATTGGTACTTTTTTAAACTACAAGGTTTATGTTGCCAGAATTCTACGCTGTTCTATCATTTTTCCCAACTTTCTTCCTGTACATCCCTGTAATTAATTATATAATAAAATAAAAGTACGTAATATTTTTCCGAATGTATGATATAACAAAGATTTTTAAATGTATTTTGTAGAAAACTTTACATCAAATTCCGAAGTACTTTAAAGATAGCAATTTAAATTTTATCCCTATTTTTTTCCAGCACTGCATTTTATATAAATCTGTGACAAGATACTGGATTCTATTCTTAAAAATTATTGAAATTTATTTCTGTCATACTGAACGTATATTTATTTATTTTTTTTTACTCCAATTGCTTTATTAATATATAGATTTATAGCCTACTAGCTGACCCATCCGGCGTTTCCCGAGCCCGTGATAATAACCTTAAATATACCTAAAATTAATGTTGAATGATTTTATATTTTTAATCGAAAATCTTTACAAATGAACCTAATGTTAGAGACACCACTGCCTGAGGCAATGTATACTCTAGAATTTGTATGATTTTATATTTTTAAAAGAAAATTATGAAAAGGAACCTAGAATTGCAGGCCACACTGCATTCAGCAGCGAACACCGGGCGCACTACGCAAGCTCCAATCTGTTTTTACAAGCGAACCTAAACTTTGAATGATTTTATATTTATTAAACTAAAATATTTCCAAACGAACTAAGAGTTATAGCTATCCCGTTATAGTGATTGCCGATTTAATTTCCGACATTTAGATAGATTAAACTTTCTGTTCTGACCTCAGAAAACCTAACGTTAGTGAGAAAACCTAAATAATTTAACACGCGCACCATCCTCAGTCATATTTTTTTTAACGAAAGATATCGTTGGAACCGGGAAGGTAAGGCAAAAATTTTAGAGTTTTCTTTTTTTTTTAACTCTACGGGGGTCCCGTTAATCGCGATTTCAATATGCAGAAAAAAAACGAACGCTTCGCTTTCGTCTGCGTTTCGTCGCTTTCGTCTGCGTACCGTGGAACTTCGGAAGATGGGCAGGCACAATCGACGGAACGAAGGAAGCTCGCCATTTTGCGATGTCCATTATGGATTTTAATTAATATCTCTGTTAATAATAGAAAATTCAAAAACTGGCTTCGAGTTGCATAATGTCATACGTACCTACCTATACCAAATCTTGTAGCTCTGCGTGCAGCGGTCTTATCAGAACACAGCACACAAACACAAACTTCCATCTTTATTATTATAGATTCCCGCCGAATAATTAGATCATTGGTTTAAATTTTACTTGATTATTCTTGTACGTGCAACTTAGTTTTTTAATTTAGATTCAGGACTAAAAAAGGCAGCATTTTTCTCAAAACGGAGGGTTTGTTTTCGTACGGCTTGCGTACGGTGCAATTTCCGCAGGTTATCAAGTACGTCCACTACTTACGGTTAACCGGGAAATCGCGAGCGAAGAGATGCAACGGGCAAATGTTTTATTTATTTATTTATTTATTTATTTATTTATTTATATTTTTTTGTTGTTGTTTAAAACTATTTACAAATAATAATTTTTGTGGTAGTTTTGTATGAGAAATTCACCGCAAATATTAGCACTATATAGATAAAGAAATTAAAAAAATAAAAATAGTCGTACAGGTGACACCGTTCCTGCTAAAACTCGTGAGCCGTATTATATATATTTTTGAAAAGACAAAAACTATTAAAATTCTTGTATTATATTATATTAAAATCGTTGATGAAGATCTGAATAGTAATATATCTGGAGAGAGAAAAAATATGAACAAGAGGGGAAAATTCTGCTATAAGACCGAATATAGATTGCCACACACGGCTTTTATTTAAAAAATAAATAAACTAGCTGCAACTCAGAATAAAAACGCAATGACAACAAACAATTTTAAAATATCTAAATAACAAATAAAAATTCCCCTGTTAAAGTGTTGAGTTGTTCAATAACCATTCGATTTAGAAAAATATTTTTCTACCACTGAGCAATTTTTTTTAATGAAATTTAATTCATGTTGCTATGGCAGCAGACGATAAAACGATATCTTTGGAATAAGGGAATAAATAGAAGAAAAAATTTTGTTGATGTTTGTGATAAAATGTTTTTCTTTATTTTTTAAAAATGTATATACATAATTCACTTTTATATTTTAACAGAATAATAAGTTTACTATAATTCGTTACTCATGCTATGGCCAGTATACACGATACACGTCGAGCCACAATGCCTTTATCATTATCTTTTTACGCGTAAAAGTTTCGCTACGGTACTCCATTGTGAAGTTTTGTAATTTTTGAAATCTAATATTTGAAAAACGACATAATCATTAGATTTGAAATTTATATCAAGAAAAATACAATTTTTTACCATTCTAACGCAGTTTGTAAAACAATTTTGTGACAAATACTTTTCGAGTTATTAATTTTTTAAGTAACTTCAAATGTTTCATTTTCCGAGATTAATCTGTGGCAACGATGGATTGCTGTGACTTTTCATAAACATGAAAAATGATAGAGATTGAAAGAATAAGCCACCCTGTGTGTGGCTAATAAATCAGGACCAGAAAGTGTCAAAATCGAACTGCGCGCAAAGGGTTGAACATTTCCTTTCATGATGTTTTAATGGATTCTTAATAAAATTAATACATGTGTTGCTACATTTTAATCATTAGCAAAAGATATTTTATTATTCTTATAATTAATTAAATTGTTATTTTATTTATTTAAATTATTTGAATTATTTTATCCATTTAAATTACGAGTACATACAATATTTTATTTATTTCAATTATTTTAATTATTTTATCCATGTAAATTATATACATTATTTTATTTATTTAAATTATTTGAATTATTTCATCCATTTAAATTATATATAATATTTTATTTATTTAAGTATCACTTGGTTATACTTGTAGGTGTGTTTTAGTCTTCTAATATTTATTTAAAACTAAAAATCAGCATTTTTCTCAGAGCGAATGCCGTACTTTTTATTCATTTTCTGAATAGTTCTTTTCATGATGTTTTAATGGATTTTTATCGTGATGAATACATATGTTAGTGCATTGTAATCATTAGCAAAATAATTCTTTTTCCTCTTTATTATTAACGAAGAGAAACACTTAAATAACCAGAACAAAGAAAAAAATGTTTCTACTGTAATAAAAATAAACTTATGATCAGTATTTACATAAACTATGTAAATGAAATAACTTATCCATTAAATAAATTATTTAACGAAAAGATTAGTTTAAGAAAAGCAAAAGACATTAAATCAATTTTTATCAGTCAAAATTGTCTTCCCTCAAGCTAAATCAGACTGATATGAATATTATTTTCATTGCACTTCTTAATGTTTGAAAGTGTGGCTTTATTGATTTTTGCAATTTACTGATAAGGAAATTGATAAAGTTATCCTGTTTTATTATAGAAAAATATTTCGGTTTAGAATACTCAGATTTAAAAAACTCCTAAACAAAGAATGCACATCTATTTTCGTGACTTTCTGCAATTAATGAATTTATTTCTAAAATTTCTATTGAATTTATTTTTAATTTGTAGGAACTTCTCAAGATAAATTTGAGAAACAACTATTTGACAGTGAATATATATTTAAATAATGAGAAACTTTTAAATAAACATTAAAAAAACATTTCCACTCTAATAAAAATAAACTTATAATCCGTCTTTCGGAAACGTGATAAGTCAAATAACTTATCCATTAAATAAATTATTAAAGGAAGCTATTAATTTCAGAAAACAAAAAGCACGAAATCAATTTTTATCAGTCAAAACTGTCTTCCCTCAAGCTAAATCTGACTTGTATAAAGATTTATTTTCTTTCTAATTCTTAATGTTTGAAAGTATAGCTTTATTGACTTTTGAAAATTACTGATAATGTTATTTGGTCTTATTACAGATAAATATTTAGATTTAGAATATTTAGATTTAGAAAATTCATAAATAAAGAATGCGTATTTAATTTCAGGACTTTCTGTAAGTTAATGAATTTATTTCTATATCTTTGGTTTTCGGATATGACAGGATTAAAATTAGTACGAACTTTTCAAAATAAATTTGAGAAACAATTACAAATGAGTCGAATTAAATTAACTGAAACCGGATAGTTACTAAAATAAATTTTTCCACATACACTTTATTCCTCAGAAGTGATGTAAAAGAAATTTTATATTTATACATTGTTAAATTATATAAAGTAATTTCTAAATACAAGGTATTTTAAAATAGACTAGTTTTTTTTTTAATTCATTAACTAAGCAATGACAGCTATTTAAGTTATTGTTGCAGGAAACTAATGTTTAAAGTCTAGAATTTGTTTAATAAACTTCCTAAATGGAACTAAATGTTTTAGTTCCATTTTTTACGGATAGATGACCTCAGCTGTCTAAAATAATTTGAACGCTGAAACTAGCGCATAAAAATGGATACAAGGCTTGTAACCTTCACTTTGTTTAGCTGTTAAAACGCTATTATAAATGTTTGTGTTTTGAAATTTCATGGGTAGTTTGAGCAGTATTACAATTTGACACAATGCAGCGTCATCTATCGGTGATATTTGAAAATAAACTAAGGAAGCAAAGAAATTCCAGACTTCACACATTATTCTCTCCTGCAAGAATAATTTCAGTAGTTGTCACAGTTTACTTGTTATTGTGTTTTTTAACCCTTTAAGTCTGTGTTCAGACAACACTTTCTTCAAAAACTCATAAATTATTTCCCTGGGGTTTCTTTTTCCAAAGGCTCTGTGGTCATCAACAAAAGAAATGGAGTCTCAACAGAAAAAAGGGGCGATGATAAACATGTCAGGAATCTCTTCTGCTGACCTCTGACCTGTCAACAAACGACAGAAGACTGACCGCATCAAAGGGGGTCGCCGTTCCATGTTTAAGCGTTTGAACCGTCTTTTTCCGCAACATAATTTCTGAATTTAAAATCTAATACAACGGTACCCAACCAATACTCCGCAAAGCACTAAGGGCTCCGCGTGAATTTCTTAGGGATTAAGCAGACCTGCAGATAATATTTCAAAGAGATCAATGAATTGAAAGCATGGGATTTTACCAAAACAAAGCGTACGAATTTTCTTGTTACAAAAATCCCTATAAAATGAAAACTACTTACAACTAATGAAACGCTTGGATAAGACTTGTTATTTTTTCTAAAAAATTTGCGGTACAAACATTAATTGCCGTTACAACTTTCTTTCACGCTTCTCGCATAGAATGTGTTAAATATTGAGAATCTATTAAATTCAAAATAAGAAAATTGTAAACTCCATTCTCAAAAGAAATTTACCCATTTTAGTTTTGCACTTCCTCTAGAAGAGGTTTTTGGTCAACTTGCCACCACTACCTCCAAAATTATTGTAGCTCGAAAACGAGATATTATCAAATACGTCACATGTAAAAGATGCAGCCAAATCTAGTGACTCTTTTACTGTAAAACGTTCTGAGATCGTGTAAAGCCAAGTTTTGCTTAGCTATCTTATTAACTCTGAAATTTTCATTCACAAATCACTCCTAGTTTCTACATCTTTAGTTAATGATTATTTTGTGAGTTGGCAATTACGCAGCACGAGAATGTGACAGCTGTATATATTTAGCCTTAATCAAATAATACCATCCCATCCTATAACATAGCAAGGTGTAACAACGTAAATCCTGAATTTTTGTTTTGTTTTTTAATGGAAAAAGAAATAAATAGCTATTTGTCAATAGACGGAATTGATAATGAAAACTGTTATTTAACAAAATGTTTTATATTTGCGACATTGGGGATGGGGAACGAATTTTTATTAAATATCGAATTTATTGTACAGCGTGTATTCGTGCTGCGATATTTAGAGTATTTTCGTGCTTCGTACTATTTTTTTTTACGGGACCGGGCAACGCCTGGCGGATAAGTTATTTTAATATAAAACACACGCAATCTGCTCTACTGGGTTGCGTGAGTTGTCTACTGGGTTGCAGAATCTCGTGAGAAGCGCCCTGTTGCCCATGTATAAAATTGCCATTTTGGCGTCAAAAAGATATCTTGGTGCATCTGCGACAACCTGTACTTTTAATTAATATTAAACTGTTAGGTGATAAAAGCGTTTTTTTTAAATATCACATTCTTAATTTTCTATTTATAATGAATTTTCTATTTTTTAAACGTTAAAATATTTCATTGTTGCAGTTTATGGCAGCCCTTTGGCATATTTTGGCGATCGTTTGTTAACGGATAAATAAATCCATTGTTCCCATAACATAGTAAGGAGTAATAACTTCCCTGTGCTTCATAATTGTCAAGTCACAAAATAATCATTAACTAAAGATGTAGAGACTAGGAGTGATTTGTGAATGAAAATTTCAGAGTTAATAAGATAGCTAAACTCATAGCTTTACATGATTTACATGATTTTCCTTGTTTGTATCCTAAATACTACCTTTATTCCAAATTTAAAGTTTGTAGCGCTAAGAAATCGAATTATTTTCAAGATTTCGTTTTCTTTTTTCTTTTTTTTTCGAATATTTTTATGTTTTTAATTTTTTAATTTTTCTGAATCCAAAACACTACCTTTACACAAAATTTTAAGTTTTTAAGAAATCGAGATCGAATTATTTTCAATTTCTCAATTTTTTGGAATTTTTTTGAATTTTTGAATTTTTTTTTCGAATATTTCGGATTGTTTAATTTTTTCTTTCTTTGTATCCTAAACACTACCTTTATACCAAATTTCAAGTTTCTAGGGCTACGGGACGTACCATATCTTTTTGATGATCGGTGAGTGAATGTGTGTCAAAAAATCGAAACTTTGAGTTCATATATCGTCTGAACTAGAAAAGATACAATCGTGAAAATTTCAATTTTGGTCCCGTGCGCCATATATTCTATATAACGGAAGTTTCAGGTTTTTGGGAAACTTCAGTGCAAAGATGTGGGGAGAGGGGGATCAAAAGTGCCCTGAGTTGCTTCCAGAAAAGTATGCTGCTTACGGCTGTGCTTTCTCGACTTGGAGGAGGCACCGCCGTGCTTCCAGATAACTAAAAATTATATTGTTTTCATTTGTTTAATTATACTACAGTCAATAACCACTTATCTAAATGCGTAGATTAAAGACATAAGAAGTTCTTACCTGAGAAATTTAGAGTGTTTGTCCTTTGCTAAGTATACTAATTTTGTTTAATTGCAACACCATGAATGAATTATGCAAATTGACCAAACTTACAGGAAATGTAAAGTGAGGTAAGACATGTAAATACTTAGAATTACAAAGCAATTGCGCAGGCGTGGAACGAGAACTGGCTCCTTATCAGTCGCTTGTTCCAGGTATATAAAGGACTGTAAAGATGCGTTGAAATCCGTTTATCTTCACTCTCAGAAATAAATCACCCAAATTTGACATTCGGCAATCCTTAAGCTATATTTCGTTATTTTTGACAATAATTTCGTCACAGAGTCACGTGGTTTTTGACGAAACGCAAAACCTCAAATATCTGACAAAACTGTTTCCTCACTGTGAAAAATAAAACTCCCACTTTTGACAATTCAGTAATTTTTGAGCTATATTTCATCATTTTTGACAGTCATTTCGTCTCAAAATTAAGTGATTTTTAATGAAATGGAATCTCTCAAATATTTAACGAAACTGTTTCGCCATTCACGGCCAGATTATTTTTGTTGCAAAATCTTTGAAGGAAAAAAAATCAAAATTTCAAGAGTTTTTTTTTATTTATTTAAGAAATATATTCATATAACAATCAAATTTAAAATATGCATAACTGATCCCTTTCTCCTATATAAACAGTAACATGTTAAAATATTAACGCCAATCATCTTAAATTGCTAAACTCTCCTCCAATATACACTTCAAAATTTATAATTTCTGACCGACAAATTAACTAGACCAAATTCTAATCATTCATTGAACAAAGGAAATTTCTCTAATGAATTATATTAATCAAGCCATATTCTAATTATTTATTAACCATATAAAACAATAATAATAATCTAGCCTTATTATTTAAAACCTGCAGAAATTATAACAGCACCGATAAAAATACAATTTACCTTCTAAAAATATAAACACACATCAACATCCCGTAGATACATTTAAAATCAAATTCCCGCAAGGTCCCGCTGGCGAGGTACACAGCGCGTTGGTCTGCCACACCAAAGGTCGCGCGTACGAATCTCCTTGCAGACTTGTGAAAAGCGACGTAATTTCCACCCCTGTCATGTACAGATGCTTCTAAAATTGTCATTAGAGGGCACCACAGGCCTTTTTTTACACTTTCGAACAAGCAATTTGACGAAATTAATTTCCTTACTTTTTTGAGGATATAAATTTACTTGATTTGACGAAATATTCGCTTGGAGCATTTCCCAGGAAACAGTTTCGTCAAAAACGAAGAACATTTCGTGGAATTTGAGTATCCATTTCTGACAGTGTTCCTCTGTCTGCGGTAAACGCTTTATTGATGGTAAATGTGCCTCGTCAAAAGCGCAGGAAGCCATACCAACAACATCGTCTGTATGCGATAAAATGGATTTTCGTATCGAGAAATCGCAGCCCGCAAGCAGTATAATGCCACAACAGGGATGCGTGTTTGGAAGAAATGGACACAGGAGAATCAAACAAGGCGAAAACCTGGCAGTGGGGCATGCAAGGTAGCACAACGGCACGGGACGACAGACACCTCATCCGCATGGCTGTGACGGACCATATAGCGTCCTCTCGTATGTTAGCACAACGTAGGAGCACAGCTACAGGTGTTCTGTTATCTAGCTCCACAGTTCGTCGCCGTCTGCTGCAGCATGAAATGCGTGCAAATGTTCCTCTACGCAGTATTCCCCTCCTGCTGAATCACAGACGTCTCCGACTTAAATGTGCTCTGCAACACAGCGCGTGGTGTGTCCAGTGGCAACAAGTTGCTTTTTCCGATGAATCTCGCTACAACGTGGAGTACAATGATGGAAGAGTACGCGTCAGACGTTACCAAGGGGAACGTCTACTCCTACAGTGTGTTATCCAGCGTCATACCGCACAAATGCCTGGCATCATGGTGTGGGGAGCTACTGGGTATAATTGTCGATCCCATCTAGTGCACATTGTGGGCAACCTCAACAGTGATCGCTATATAAAGGAAATTATGGAGCCAGTGGTCCTCCCCCTTTTTCGACGCATTCCGGGTGCTTAATTTCAGCAGGATAATGCCCGTGCGCATGTTTTACAGACTGCACAAGTGTTCTTCAATGCACAACAGGTTTCGCTTTTTCCATGGCCTGCTTATTCCCCGGATATGTCTCCCATCGAGCATGTCTGGGATTTCATTGGTTGGCGACTCGCTCGTACAGCTGGTGGGGCGCACAGCAAGACTGAACTTGTACATCAAGTCGAAGCCATCTGGAATGCCATTCCCCAGGATTACATTCAGAACCTGTATGATTCAATGCCACGACGTGTACAGGCTCTCATTCCACAGCGTGGAGGACACACAAAGTACTAATTTCCGACGTTCTTTTTATTTTTTGGTTTGTAAATTTGATCGTTTATTTGTACCATTATCAGTAATATGTGGAATAAATTTCATTAATTTTTTATACCTTCCTGGTGTTACAATTTTCACAAACATGAGTGAAATACGTTATACGTTTGAGTTACGAGTGAGTTATACATTTCACTGACGCGAGTAAGTGGATTTTATTGTATCTTATTACTCTAAATTCATGTAGTTTATGAACTAGAAAATGTTTCAGGTTTCTGGGGGACTCCAGCACAATGATATCGAGGGAGAGGGAGATTAAAAGTACACTGAGTTGCTTAAAGGAAAGGTGCTATCGATCTGAGGTATTACTCACAGTCCTAGATACTTGATATTTGGCATAAAAGTACTGTTTAGGATAAAAAGGAAAACAAAATTAAAAATTACGGAAAATTCCAACAAATTAAACTTTTATCGATTTTTTTCGATTTTTTGATGTTTTGATTCTTTTTTTGGAAATTTCCGGATTTTTTAATTTTTTCTTTCTTTTTATCCTAAGAACTTTATACCAAATTTCAAGTTTCTAGGAAAACAAAATCGAATTTTTTACAAATATTTCAATTTTTCGATGTAATTTTCAAATTTTCCGATATTTTTTCCTTGTATTGAATCGAAAACACGACCCTTAAACCAAATTTTAAGTTTATAAGACATCGAATAAGATAATCGAAGCATTTTCAAGTTTTCGAATTTTTTTTTTAAATTTTCGATTTTCCGATTTTTTTCGAATTTTCCGGATTGTTTACTTTTTCCTTATAATGCATCCTAAATGCTACCTTTATTCCAAGTTTCAAGTTTCTAGCTCTACAAAATCGAACATTTTCAAATTTTCGATTTTTTTATTTTATTTTCGAATTTTATTGTGTTTTTAATTTTTTCTTATTCTGATTCCTAAACACTACCTTTACGCCGAATTTTAAGTTTCTAAGGCTAAAAGATCAAATTATTTTCATTTTTTCAATTTTTTTTTTAATTTTCCGAATTTTCGAATTTTTTTTTTTCGAATTTTCCGGATTTTTTAATGTTTACTTATTTTGTATCCTAAACACTACCTTTATTCCAAATTTGAAGTTTCTAGCGCTAAAAAATCGAATTCTTTTCAATTTTTTTTTTTATTTCTTCGATTTTTTTATTTTATTTGCGATTTTTATTGTGTTTTTAATTATTGCTTGTTCTGCATCTAAACACTGCTTTCACACCAAATTTTAAGTTTCAAAGACTAAAATATCAAATTATTTTCAATTTTCAATTTTGTTGGAATTTTTGAAATTTTCTAAAATTTTTTATTTTATTTTCCGGATTTTTTAATTTCTGCTTTCTTTGCATCCTAAACACTACCTTTATTCCAAATTTCAAGTTTCTAGGGCTACGGAATCTACCTTATCTTTTTGATGACGGGTGAGAGAGTGAGTGAGTGACAAAAAATCGAAACTTTGAGTTCCTATATCGTCTGAACTAGAAAAGACAGAAACATGAAATTTTAAATTTTGGTCCTGTGTGCCACATACTTTAGATAAACGAAGTTTCAGGTTTTTGGGAAACTCCAGCGCAAAGATATGCGGGGCGGTGTCAAAAGTGCCCTGAGTTGCTTCCAAAAAAGTATGCGTCCAAAAAAGCTGTGCTTTCTCGACTTGGCGGAGGCACTGCCGTGCGTCAGATAGACAAACAAAGACGAGACATTCTTCTACATAACAAAACATCGTTTTATTCAATTTAGTCCCACCTGCTCGTATGTTTTTGAGCTCTTAATTTTTTAGCTTGATAACCAGGTCAGTGAGCGTCGCAATGCATATTTCCTTCTCTTCTACTACTTTCGTTCATTAAAATGAAATACTTTTTAAACCTTTATTTTATGTTGTAACTAAAAAATGTTGAAATTAAGCTTTCGATTTTTTTTTCACATTGACTTTGAACAATGGTTTTAAGTTTTCCGTAATATTTTCACTTTAAACTGTTTAAACATAAACTTGATTTTTTTAAATTCCTGTGTAAAATGAAAAACTGCTTCTATGGGATTTTTTTTCTTTTAAAACTGCACCCTTTTTCAAAAAGTGTGATATTTGTGAACATAATTCATTTTCTGAAAATGTATTCTCATTGAAATGTATAACAGATGATAGTGTTTAATGATGCCACTAATATAATTGACTGTTAGTAGTAGGCGTTATTTAACGTAACAGAATAAATATTAGTAATATTGACTTAAATTTTATTATTTAGTAATAGATTAACAAAAATTCCCCGCTAATTTTGGAATGTCTGATATGCGAAACATTAAAAAAAGTAAAGCTGAAAAATATTTTTTGGGATGCATATTCACATAAATGTAAAATATAAAATTATAAGTTAAAAAGTTTTTTAACTTATAAGTCTCATCTGAATCTAAGATGAAGAAATTATAATACCACAGAAAACAATCCCTCAAAAGCACACTCTTGAAAACTTTAAAAAAAGCGAATGCATTACTAACATTTATGACCCCCCCCCCCCCCCCGGCCATAGAAGTGAATACATTTGCCTCTTTTCTTTCCCTTTTTAACATTTCTTACCCAAAACTCTGATATCTCAAGAGATCACAATGATGGAATCCAGACAAAACTATTGTTTTTTGTACAATCATTTGATGCATCTGCATTCACATGCATTCATAGGGGAAAAAAAATCTTCATTGATGGCAGTTGAATCTGTTTCAATGCTTGTCAAAGGTTATTTCGTCTGCCAAACATCTCGTAATGTTTACATATATACAGTGTGTCCGAAAAGTATTTCCCTGATTACAAAACTTATTAACCCCTTAAGCACCATTTTCAATTTACTGACAGTATGCTGAATACCATATATATTAAATTTCGTCAAAAGTAGTTTGTCATTATTTTTAACTAGTATATAACCCCGTCAAGAATGACGGATTGTCGATCCGCGTTTCATTTTCATAAGATTTCATACAAACAAACAGCATGAAGATTTATTATTGAAAGGTTTGTATTGTAGAAAAATACATTTTAAAAATGACAAATGATTTCTACAAATAAAAATAATGAGGATATATATGCACACACACACACACACACACATATATATATATATATATATATATTTTTTTTTTTTTTTTTTTTTTTACTTAGTATTACATTTCTAAAATAGTTCAACGATTGGACAAAACATTCAAATTAAATATTAACAAATAATCCATGTGTGAAAGTTTTTGTAAAAAAGTGTTATCAATGTGTTTCTAAACAGCTAGACTCACCACATAACTGATTGTTTGTTTATATAAGCAAAATTAAATGCAAATAACGCTGTATTATGTGTTTCTTATATTTTAATTACGTTTGGTAAGAAATAATCATTTTACAGTTTATGACCCATTATCCCGAAATCCAAAATCCAGAAGGAGAAAATTCGAAAATTTTCTAAATTAGAAAATTTTTACTAAATTTTTAGATTTTCTGAAAACTTTCGAAAATTTTACCAATTTTTAATTTTTTTTTCAGTCTGTTGTGTTTCAATGTCTAATCACTCAAATATTGTTACTTCGGTGGCGGGTGAACACGGTCCCCTCTTCCCGAAATTAAAAACAAATCATTTTTCTCTCAAATTTTATTTTAAAATTAATTTATATTACGATTCGTTACAAACAAAAAAAAAAAATAGTTATATATTTATTTCATCAGGGGTGATTCGGTTCAAGTTTTCCTAAAAATTTAAGGGATTCGGTTTCGAAAATTTTTGTCTTCAGTCCAAAAATTCGAACATAAATATCTCGAATTTTGAACGATCGTCGCCGGAAAAATCAATTATGTCTATCGTTCACAGAAAAACAGTAGACAATTTCTTCAAATGATTGTGGAAACAACGTGAATTTCGTCAAAGGATCGAAAAAAAAAAAAACGCAAATTTTATCGCAGGATTGAAAAAAAAAAAAAAAAAAAAAAAAAAAAAAAAAAACGCTTATTTTGTTCACAAATCGCAGAAAAACGCGAATTCCGTCAAACACTTGCGAAGAAAACGCACATTTCTTCCAAAGACTCCGAAAAAGTGTAAAATTTCATCAATGGATCACAAAAAAAAAAAAAAAAAAAAAAAAAAAAAATTGGTTAAAGGATTGCAAAAAAAATCCTCGAATTTCGTCAAATAATCGCGGAAAAACATGAATTTTTTCAAAGGGTAGCGAAAAAAAAAGACACAAATTTCTTCAAAGCACTGTGAAAAAATTTCTAATTTCGTTAAGGGATCGCGAAAAAAGTGAAGTTTCGTCAAAAGATAGGAAAAAAACGATAATTTCGTCAAAGAATCTCAGAAAAAACTCGAATTTTGTCAAAGGATCGTGAATAAAAGGCAAATTTCGTCAAAGAATAGCAAAAAACGCAAATTTCCTCAAAGGATCGCAAAAAGAAAACGCAAATTTCTTCAAAGGACTACGAAAAAACGCAAATTTTATCAACGAATAGCAGAAAAAATGCAAATTTTGTCAACGAATAGCAGAAAAAAAAATGCAAATTTTGTCAAAGAATCACGAAAAAAACATGAATTTTGTCAAATAATCGTAAACTTCGGAAGGACCCGAAATCCGAAAAATTCCAAAACTCGGAAAGCCTTTTTGGTCCCGAGGATTCCAGATAATGAGTTTTTACGATGGAAGTTAATTTCAAAATCCGCCAGTAGATGGCGCCTGTATACTGAATCAACCTCAAATCCTCCCTACGAAATAAATCTCCGCTACTTCTGAAAAAAAAAACTTGCTTACAGAATTTTTTTTTTACAGAAATGGTGATATATATGTTTTATATGATATAGTTTTTGAAGGTTTTAAACAAAATTAAAATATTTAAACGCTTTAATATGCTTTTACAAATATTTTAACAGCAGAATCGAATGTAGCATAGATTTTTTAGTAAGCCTAACATGGCGTTTAACTATGGTTGATTCGCAAACCGGAGTGGTCGCACCCGGATGCGTTACAGACAGTTTCTTGCCTTTGGATTTTATTATATGGGAGAAGTATATAACCCCGTCAAGAATGACGGATTGTCGATCCGCGTTTCATTTTCATAAGATTTCATACAAACAAGCAGCATGAAGATTTATTATTGAAAGGTTTGTATTGTAGAAAAATACATTTTAAAAATGACAAATGATTTCTACAAATAAAAATAATGAGGATATATATGCACACACACACACACACACACACATATATATATATATTTTTTTTTTTTTTTTTACTTAGTATTACATTTCTAAAATAGTTCAACGATTGGACAAAACATTCAAATTAAATATTAACAAATAATCCATGTGTGAAAGTTTTTGTAAAAAAGTGTTATCAATGTGTTTCTAAACAGCTAGACTCACCACATAACTGATTGTTTGTTTATATAAGCAAAATTAAATGCAAATAACGCTGTATTATGTGTTTCTTATATTTTAATTACGTTTGGTAAGAAATAATCATTTTACAGTTTATGACCCATTATCCCGAAATCCAAAATCCAGAAGGAGAAAATTCGAAAATTTTCTAAATTAGAAAATTTTTACTAAATTTTTAGATTTTCTGAAAACTTTCGAAAATTTTACCAATTTTTAATTTTTTTTTTCAGTCTGTTGTGTTTCAATGTCTAATCACTCAAATATTGTTACTTCGGTGGCGGGTGAACACGGTCCCCTCTTCCCGAAATTAAAAACAAATCATTTTTCTCTCAAATTTTATTTTAAAATTAATTTATATTACGATTCGTTACAAACAAAAAAAAAAATAGTTATATATTTATTTCATCAGGGGTGATTCGGTTCAAGTTTTCCTAAAAATTTAAGGGATTCGGTTTCGAAAATTTTTGTCTTCAGTCCAAAAATTCGAACATAAATATCTCGAATTTTGAACGATCGTCGCCGGAAAAATCAATTATGTCTATCGTTCACAGAAAAACAGTAGACAATTTCTTCAAATGATTGTGGAAACAACGTGAATTTCGTCAAAGGATCGAAAAAAAAAAAACGCAAATTTTATCGCAGGATTGAAAAAAAAAAAAAAAAAAAAAAAAAAAAAAAAACGCTTATTTTGTTCACAAATCGCAGAAAAACGCGAATTCCGTCAAACACTTGCGAAGAAAACGCACATTTCTTCCAAAGACTCCGAAAAAGTGTAAAATTTCATCAATGGATCACAAAAAAAAAAAAAAAAAAAAAAAAAAAAAAATTGGTTAAAGGATTGCAAAAAAAATCCTCGAATTTCGTCAAATAATCGCGGAAAAACATGAATTTTTTCAAAGGGTAGCGAAAAAAAAAGACACAAATTTCTTCAAAGCACTGTGAAAAAATTTCTAATTTCGTTAAGGGATCGCGAAAAAAGTGAAGTTTCGTCAAAAGATAGGAAAAAAACGATAATTTCGTCAAAGAATCTCAGAAAAAACTCGAATTTTGTCAAAGGATCGTGAATAAAAGGCAAATTTCGTCAAAGAATAGCAAAAAACGCAAATTTCCTCAAAGGATCGCAAAAAGAAAACGCAAATTTCTTCAAAGGACTACGAAAAAACGCAAATTTTATCAACGAATAGCAGAAAAAATGCAAATTTTGTCAACGAATAGCAGAAAAAAAATGCAAATTTTGTCAAAGAATCACGAAAAAAACATGAATTTTGTCAAATAATCGTAAACTTCGGAAGGACCCGAAATCCGAAAAATTCCAAAACTCGGAAAGCCTTTTTGGTCCCGAGGATTCCAGATAATGAGTTTTTACGATGGAAGTTAATTTCAAAATCCGCCAGTAGATGGCGCCTGTATACTGAATCAACCTCAAATCCTCCCTACGAAATAAATCTCCGCTACTTCTGAAAAAAAAAACTTGCTTACAGAATTTTTTTTTTACAGAAATGGTGATATATATGTTTTATATGATATAGTTTTTGAAGGTTTTAAACAAAATTAAAATATTTAAACGCTTTAATATGCTTTTACAAATATTTTAACAGCAGAATCGAATGTAGCATAGATTTTTTAGTAAGCCTAACATGGCGTTTAACTATGGTTGATTCGCAAACCGGAGTGGTCGCACCCGGATGCGTTACAGACAGTTTCTTGCCTTTGGATTTTATTATATGGGAGATTACATGTGAAATATTTAATTACGTGTAATGTAAGGCGATGAATTAAAGGTTTATTTATATTATACACTATATTGCCAAAGGTGATTGGTCACTTGCGATTTTAGACGTTTTGTTAACTATCTAGAAAAATACATGAGGAATTAACCTGAAACTGCAGGTGTGTAAACGGTATAGTATAGTTTATATATTTCCGTGAATATTTTTTCCCGAAACCCCATAGGGGACTGTCAACAAATTGATAAAGAACGAGTATCTTTTGGATTACCCTGTAAAAACTAATGTAGCAAAATTGTTCAAACTCGAGATTATTAATAAGTGGTTTATTGTAATATACTGTGTTAATTTTTATGAGGATAGCATGAGAGAAATTAAGGTTTTTATAAAAACCGACTCAAATTTCGCCAAGTTTTTTGCTTATAATTTGCAGAGTTCTTAATCTAAAAAAAAAGTTATTTTGAGAAAATATGTCAAACAACATTGTACATGATGTTCTTCAATCGGAATTAAAAAATAATAAAAATTGGATGAAAAATGAGCAGGTTTACTAAAAAATGTTTCACTGTGCATGCGCGAATGCAATCAAAATACACTGCTCAAAACAATTAAAGGATATTGCAGTTTTAGGTGGATTTTGTATCTGGGAAACTGTTTAGCTGATTGATACATGGTCGACAGACATAGTAGGTTATATGAGAATAAATTACACATGTTTGGCAGAAAAAAATGCATTTTATTGCGCATTTGTGTAAAAAGGAAAAAAACACAATTTGTGCATATGAGAAAAAAAGAATAAGAAAATGTGTTTTCTTCAAAGAAAATCATTTTCAGTAGGGGTTATGGTTTCCACGGGCGGCCAGCAACGTTGAACACCTTTGAGGCATGGACTCAATGAGGCTATTAATGACGAGTTGGGGTATTCTGCCCCACTCTTCCAGAAGAGCTCTTTCCAGTTCTTGGAGAGTTTGTGGGGGTTGTTGGCAGCCAGAAACTCGTCTTCCTAGAGCGTCCCAAACGTGCTCGATTGGATTCATGTCTGGAGAACACGCTGGCCATTCCATTCGAACGATTCCTTCCTCGAAAAGGAAATCCTCCACCAGGTTTGCACAATGTGGCCTGCAGTTATCGTCCATTAAAATGAAGTTATCTCCGATTGCTGCAGCATAAGGGACTGCAATAGGTCTGAGGATCTCATCCCTATATCGGCGACCAGTCAGAGCTCCATCTCGAATGATGTAGAGGTCAGTGCGCCCGTCAATGGAGATGCCACCATACACCAACACTCCTCCACCGCCAAATCTGACATTTTCGTGCACGAACGCAGGATTATTCCTACTGCCACGGTCCCTCCAGATGAAAATATGCCTATTATCCGGATGCACAGAAAAACGGGACTCGTCAGAAAACAGAATATTGCTCCATTCATTTCTCCTCCAGTTGACATGCTCGGTTGCCCACTCCCTGCGGTCGCGACGATGCCTTGATGTTAATCTAACACATACCATCGGTCGGCGAGCATACAGACCTACAGCATGGAGCCGGTTTCGGACAGTCTGAGTTGAAATCGTGGTGCCTGTAGCCGAGCGAAGGTGTTGTTGGAGAAGAGTAGCGTTCATGTTTCGGTGTCTCCGAGCTGTTAACGCTAAATACCGATCTTCATTGGGCGTTGTTTCCCGTCTACGACCTTGTCCTGGTCTTCGGCCTGCACATCCACTCTCCAAAAAACGGTTCCAGATCCTGGAAATAACACTTTGTGACACTCCAATGGCTTGCGCTACTTCAGCTTGAGTTTGGCCCCCTTCTAACCTACCAACAATTCTCCAAGCTTCTGAATCTGTCAAATGACTTCGCTGAGACATCGTACTCATCGAAACAAAGCAATCACTGAATGCCGATCATCCTTGTCTTCATTCTCTTTTATCCAGTTGAAAGTCAAATTTCATTCGCTGCCGCTGAAGCGACGTTTTTGACGTCGAACTCAAAATTTGCATACTCCACAGTTTGAAAACCAGAAAAATTTGCATTTGTGATTCTCTTCTTCTATTTTCGGCGAAAAAAATTTCGTTTATATCTTTATTTTATATAAAACTTCAAATATCCTTTAATTGTTTTGAGCAGTGTATAATATGCATAATGCATTAGCTAAGTATATACAGCAACTTTTGTGAAAGTCTCAAAATCATAGCTTTAAAATTCTGAAAATTATCGTCGATAGAAGAAGCTCGAAATCCGTTGTTCCCAAAAGGAAGCAAAAAGATGAGGGGTTGTATCCAAATATTGTGTGCAATATTGTGTACGCTATCTTGGCACTAATCAACAGATATTTGATACAACCCCTCATATTTTTGCTTCTTTTTGGGAACAACGGATTTCGAGCTTATTCTATCGACGATAATTTTCAGAATTTTCAAGCTATGATTTTGAGACTTTCACAAAAGTTGCTCTGTATACTTAACTAATACATTATGCATATTATATTTTGATTGCATTCGCGCATGCGCAGTGAAACATTTTTTAGTAAACCTGCTCATTTTTCATCCAATTTTTATTATTTTTTAATTCCGCTTGCAGAGTATTATGTACAATGTTGTTTGACATATTTTCTCAAAATAACTTTTTTTATATTAAGAACTCTGCAAATTATAAGCAAAAAACTTGGTGAAATTTGGGTCGGTTTTTATAAAAACCTTAATTTCTCTTCGAGTATACATGCTATCTTCATAAAAATTAACACAGTATATTACAATAAACCACTTATTAATAATCTCGAGTTTGAACACTTTTGCTACATTAGGTTTTACAGGGTAATCCAAAAGATATTCGTTATTTTTCAATTTGTTGACAGTCCCCTATGGGGTTTTGGAAAAAAATATTCACGGAAATATATAAGCTATACTATATTGTTTACACACCTGCAGTTTCAGGTTAATTCCTCATGTATTTTTCTAGATAGTTAACAAAACGTCTAAAATCGCAAATGACCAATCACCTTTGGCAATATAGTGTACAAACAGAAATAAGGTTCGAAGTTTCAATCTCCGTCGCTTGATTCAAAGCTATCATCAGTATCGTCTATGTCATCATCAAAATTAGAAACATAATCACTGTCCGATCTGACATAATTATTCTATAAAATCACTATCTATCAGAGATACAAGCAAATGCTAAAGCAAAAGCAAAAGCGAAACACTACAATGTACGAAAGACAACTGAACAGAATGACGAAGGAAGAAACAAAGCATAGGGAAAACTAATGCGTTTTTTGGACACGTAATGCCATCTATTGGGTACGAAAACAATCATTACTATAAAGTCCGTACAAAACCAATCACAATAGCAATTAGCGACGCAAAAAAAACAGATGCTTAGAACATTGCAGGCTGGACTTAAAATGAGGACGTATGCACATACGTCCTGGTATTTCAAATAGATGAGTTTATGACGTATGCATGTACGTCTTAGTGCTTAAGGGGGTAATATCTGCTATATATAACATACAAATATGAAACTGATCCCAAAATGTTGGAAAACTAACCAAATTTTTGTAGCATGTTTCCGTAAGATGGCTACAGTATATCAGTGTCAGTATCCAGGAAACCGAACCACGTACTGAGAACTGACCGATTGTCAACCTTAGCTAAAAGGGTAGAATAAGTGAGACAGTATTTTATGCGAAGTCCGAAGAAATCAACTCATACGGCCTCACGTGAATTACAGATGCCAAAAGTGTCTCGTGATACCAGAGCTTACACTGAGATTTTTCCTGATTTTTAAACATTTCCGGTTAATTGGACACTGACATTGTTACACTACAGCCACGTTACGTAAACTTGCAACAAAAAAACTTGGTTAGTTTTCCATGATTTTGGCATCAGTTTCACATGTATATCTTATATATAGTGGATATAAATAAATTTTGTAATCAGGGAAAGACTTTTCGGACACCTTGTGTAACTTTAAAACTTTATAAGTGGTTCTGTAAATGATCAAATCCGTGTTTATTCATATCAATGGATGGGATTGGAAACGGGGAAATGTTTAGTTAATGTAGAAAAATGCGAGGGAAAAGAATTAGCTTATTGATTTCGGTCGCGTTTGTAAGTAATTAGGAAGCGAGGATAGAATATCAGACATCTTTGGTCAAATATCTTCACGCTATTATTATATAATATGAGTATAAGTTTGTAACAGTTTTTCATCGCATGTTTTTTTAATGTGAAAAAGGGGAGTAATTTCTATTTGAACATGTTACTTGAGGGTTTTCTTCTGACGCAAGAATAATTTCTTGAGCCATTTATTTTATATTTTACTTTTTGTCATAACTGTTTTTTTATTATTATTTATTTATTTATTTAATTTTAATGAGAGCTAGAAACCCTTTTTTCTGTGTCCATATTTTCTCCAAAAAGAGAAAAAAATTCGCATGATTTGTGCGCACCATTATTAAGTTTTAAGACTGTGTAACTAATTTGAAAAACATTTTCAGAGACATCAATCAGTGGTAATTTTGTTATCAAATAATCATGATAAAAATAAGAGCGACGATTTTTTGTAAGTGTTCATTCATCCAATTTCCAAAGGAGACTATTTTAATTGATAAATTATTTCCTCAAAACTAAAATGGTCAAAAAGTATATTAATGAATGCAAAATTTTCGATAAATTACATTTTCACATTCCGTTCAATTAAAATACACAGTTTATCATATCTGTCTAGTCAGTCAATTAAATTATTAGGAATACGAATTAATGTTAGTGGTGAATTTATCTGACTGTATTAATTTTAACAATGAAAAGTTAAGACTAGTTTTACAAACCAATGTAATATTTAATGTGACATTTTGAATCAAAGTTTCGAATGTGGATATGTTTCTTCCTTTTTCTGGTGAGCGAGCAAAATGAAGGAGAGGGATAGGTGTATAAGAATAGGAGAAAGTTGAATCTGGAATGTGAGATTTTTATCTGCTTTAGTAAAGAGATAATGCAATTTAATGTTGTTTTAGTACCACTTTCCATTAAAAATACATTAAAGAAGTAAAAAATAATTATTTTCGGAAATTTGTTTTGATCTTCTGTAAATTTTAACTCTTCGTTTTCAATCTGAACCTAGAATCTTTTAAGATATTAATATTTCTAAAAAAGATAAAATATGAAAAATGTTATCCAAAAGTCCAAAAACTGTCCTTCAAGTAAAACAAAATCACCAGAAATTTATAAAAATGCCCTACATTCAAAGAAGATCTTTAAAAAACAATCAACTTCTTAAATAATGAAACAAATGCAAATTTCCACATCTTTCTAGGCTCTGATAATGACTTACAAAATTAATAGGTTATTGTAACCTGTTACCAAGCTAGTGGTGTAAATATGGAACCTGTTAACGAAAAGAAACTGTTTTCATGACATCTGTAAAATTAAGACCTCTTAACAGCTGACTTTTAAAACTAATTTTTGAAGGTGTAGGAAGTCCCTCTACTGCGTAGTCTCCCTCCTGCTACATACTGAAGTTATGTGGGATGTCTCGAACAACAGTGTTGACACGCTTAATGCAACAGATTGCAGAGGTTGCCGCATTTTTAATGGACCATAAGCATAAAGCTAAACTAGCTACGGTTTTAAGCTATGAAAACTGGCGTATTTCGCTGATATTTTTAGTAAAATGAATATAGTGAATCTACTATTTCAAGGAAAACACTGTCACAGTTTTTGACGCAAATGCCAAAGTGAAGATAAAAAAGTATGTATTGGTTGAAGTATATGAAAAAAAACGATATCAATTGCTTTCATATCTCAAAATGGTGCTTGAATGAAAATTACATTCAATTTCAATAGAAAATAGAAAAATATCCAGAGGTATCTTGAAATTTTAAAAGATTCGTTTGAACGCTATTTTTCAACAGACGACGTTGGATGACTTTAATACGTCAGTGCTGACGTGTACCACTGGTGGTACACGCATATAAAGTATGCGAAATTGTTGATACACGCTAAAAATCTCATAGAAAAATATACAAAAAAATAAAAAATTTCAGAGGACAAATTTTCTTATATTGCGCTAAAAGATTGAAACCGGATTCGTTTTACAAAGGTCAAGAAATCGCCGAGAAACGTGAATATACTCCAAAAATCATATAAAATTAATTCAAAAATCACTGTACGAATTCCGAATAAACTTTATTGAAAAGAGGATAAAATTTACTATATTGAGCTATAATACTGGAATAGGATTCTTTTTACTAATGTGGAAAAATCGCCGCAAAGTGCAAAATGACAGAAGATTCTGGACTTCCTTTTCCGGTATATAGGACATTCTCAAACGTTCCGGAACAGGAAGTCCCTTTGATGGTCTAGAACTGTCTGGAATATTCTAGAACCTAGAGTTATTTAATCAAGAATATTACAGTGGTTCTCGAACATTCCAGTACCATAATTCTCTTCAAGGGTCCAGAACCTTCAGGGTCATTCTAGACCTCCTCGAACATTCTGGAACATTCTTGAAACTTCTGGAAGATTCTATAATATTCTGGATCATTCTCCAACATTCTGCACTTCGGCACTCGATTCCCAGCTGCTTCACAGACTTCCCATAAGAAGTCCATTGGTGCGATGTCCCATAACTCTGAACCCAACCCTTGCAGTTCCAAACCAAAACATTTTTCATCTATGGGGGATCGAAAGCTACCATACCATATAACAGCCATGGGGCTTCGAGGGTGGTTTGCGGAGTTATAGCGACACATAGGGACAAACCACACTTACATTTATTATATATATTGATTATTAAAGTATGTAATCCAATATTTTATATTCAAAGGAAAATCCAAAGTTTCATAAATAAATCCAACAGATGTGAAGCTTTATTGTTTTGAAAGTGTGGCTATAGCGATTTTCAGAATTTATTCACAGGAAAATAGATAAAATTGTTTTGTCTTATTATAGATAAAAGTTTAGAGTTACAAAATTCATAAACAAAGAGTGTGCTTTTACTTTCACGACTTTCTGAAACAAATTGATTTACAGACATGATCTTCTTGATCTGTGAATATGAAATAAATAAAGTTAATGTGATTTTTTCAAAATAAATATGAAAAGCAATTACAGAAGGGTTCGAGTTAAATTAATTGAAATGGGATGTCTATTAAAATAGATTTTCCACATCATTTAATTCCTTAAAAGTGATGTAAAATAAATGAATTTTATATTTAAATATTGATAAAATATAAGATAAGAGAGCTGATAAAAGTTAAGATTTGAAAAAATGAAATGCAGAAGGGGAAATCAATTTTATGTTAAAAATTGATTAAATGGAAGAAAAGACAGTTGATAAAAGTAAATATTTTAAAAAAAAAATAGATTAAAAATATAATTTCATACAACATATATGGCCAAAAATCACCGGACAGTTTCGAGTTTAGACATTTTGTCTAATATCTAGACAAATGCTTAACGAATTCTTCTTGAACTTAAAGATAATGTTTGAATCATATTTTGTGAAAGTTTAGACACGAGTGCAATTCAAAGACCAACAACAAATTAAATAATAAAATATTTGCATCCAGCCTCTAAAATCAAATGTTCAAAATAATCTGTACCTGTAGCGCACTGTCCAAAAACTTTATGCACTAAATTATTCCTCATTTTACAATAAATAATTTCCGTACTCCTAGAAAACATGCTTTTCCCATGAATTCTTCCCGAAAGTCTGAAGAAGAGAGAAAATTTCCATTTATTCCCGGCACGCATGCGTATTAGCTCTATCTACCCTATTAAAATCCGTGCGCGTATCTATCTATATAACCTCAAAAACTCGGAAACCACAGGGCGCAAGGCAGAAAAATTGGGGCAAAAAAATCGAAAGTTTTAAATGATTTTTTTATTTTATTTTATGTTTTTCACGAATTTTTGCATTTTTTATGTTCAACCAGTTCTAAATGTTTACTACAATGTGAGATATACATATTACGTACGCAAGCTGCAATGCTAAGAAGCTACAGTGGGTATTACGATAATTATTTTATCTCGCATGCAAATAATTAGAGATTATTTAATTGCGCTTAATTATTACCTTTTTTAAAAAATAAAGAAAAAAATTTTATCACAAACATCAACAAAACTTTTTATTCTATTTATTCCCTTATTCCAAAGATATCGTTTTATCGTCTGCTGCCATAGCAACATGATAAATAAAATTTCATTTAAAAAAATGCACAGTAGTAAAAAAATATTTTTCTACATACAACCCGTGGCCAGAAAGTTCGGTGAAGGAGCCTGTAGAGGTCGCTGCTGTACTAGTAGAATATCAACGCGCCGCGCGTGGTGAAGGTCAATATCTGTTTGAACGTTTGACAAGGTTCCGCCACTCCGCCACTCCTGAGTACGCCTCGCAAGGCTCCTGGACTCTTCTCCACGATAATGCCGCCTTGGTTGTACGGCAGTTCCTGGTCGCGAATGGAGTTGTTACACTTGATCACCCACCTTATTCACCTGATTTGGCCCCTGCAGACTTCTTCCTCGTCCCCAGATTGAAGTCAGCCCTGAAGGGAAAGAGATTTACGGACATCACCGACATTCAACGCAACGTGACGGCCGAGCTGAAAGCCATTCCGAAAGAACTGTTTTACAGGAGTTTCCAGGACTTATATACTCGTTCCCAACAGTGCATTACCATCCATGTAGATTATTTTGAATGACAGTAAAATGTATTTGATGCTGTACAATGCTGCCTTTGAAATAAAAATTCATTCACCGAACTTTCTGGCCACAAGTTGTATTACACAGATACATTTGGTTGTACTGATTTTTATGTTTAATTTTGGTTTTAGAATTCATGAACTCCCGTACGTAGAACGGGTTAAACAGCTAGTTAATACTAAAGTTCGAATTTATTTTTTTAATGTAAAACTAAAAATTCAATAAATTAAAATTTCAAATTTACTTTAAAAAATAGTGCTTTCGAACTTAAAAAAGTAAGAATTATTTTTTCTCTTTAATTTAAAATTATTTGCAATTTATTTTTTAAAGTTATAAAAATATATTCGCACTTAAAATATATTCTAAACAAACAGATTAAAATATATATGTATAATAGTTAAATTAAATGAAAAAAATTGATTTTACTGAAAAAAGCAACAAACAAAAACAAGGTTTTGGAATTTAAAAATTTAACAAATAATTTTCTCATTCATTTAAAATTATTCATTTAAAATTATTCCTTAATATTATTCAAATTCATTTTAAAATATATTTTTTATGTTACTGAAATTAATACAATAAAGAACAAGTTTAAAATTTTGAATTTTAACATTTAAGTAAATGCTAGAGGTATTTTGTTTATTATTGACACCGATTTATATTTCCTACAATCACTAGAAAAACTGAAGCATATATATTTTTCTCTAGAGCATTTAAGTATCATTTAACATCATTTAATCTAACAGATTTTAAAAAAATAATTTCACTGATTTAATTGATTATGGATTTTTAAAAAATAAATTATTTTTTACTAACAGCAGGAAAATTCTAGAGAGTTGATATTTTTATCCTCTCAGATTTTCATGTGAGTCAAATTCGTACATAATTTCCAAATAAGAGTTGATAATTCATTTGAAATTAACGATATTACTCATAATTAAAAGCATAAATCGTCTTAAACACTTTAGATTACATACATGTTACTTCATTTTTAAGAATTTCTAGTTTAAGTTTGGCTGCTTTCACACTGGCCGCCATATTAGAAGGAGCAGAAAAGCATAATTACTTTAAACATACACATAACGCTCATAGAAGTGCCAAGCTCCCACTAATCTTCCGTAATATGTGAGTTTATTTGACCCAAGTACATTTCGCACCACAATTATTTTTAAGAAATGAAATATATAAATTCCAAGTAGAAACCTGAAATTAAATAAATAAAGATGCATAAGATTCATTAAATACATTTTCTGGTTCGAATCGTTGTTAAACTTGGTCAAATCAATCCACATATTACGGAAGTTTAGTGGGATCTTGGCACCTCTGGGCTCATATATGGGCATTTTTTTTTTAATAACCACCTTACATGTTTATAGACTACTAAAACATAGGTGCGTAAAATTCTAAACACTAAATATTTCGCCGTTATAAGTAGCTTGTAATTGGTCAGATATTTGAGTAGGTAACATTTACTTATTACTAGTAAATCTGTAGATCAGAAGCTTCTATGCCAGCTCTGAAAGTCATTGTTTTTTTAATCTCACTTTTCATATTTTTTAGCATCTTATAATTCGCAATTTATTTTTTTTATGTTACATACATATTTATAGACATATAAAATACTTCGGAGGTTTCAGAAATTAGAAGCGTTAAATTAAACACGCTTTATGCAATGATATTCTGAAGTTCTTATGAACTTCTTATTCTTGTAATTTATTAGATAAAATTGCATTTCTTATTTTGATATTCTTTGAAATATGGCTGCTAAGCAACTAATAAAATAAAGAGAAAAGAAAAAGAAATGCATTTTAAAATTTGTAAAAAATAGGAAAATAAAATGTTTTATATTTCTCGAACAGTTGCAAAAAAAATTCCATTAATTTAAACAGTTAATTTCTAAATTCTAATAGATGTATCGGCAAATTTTCAAAGCTATTGCATATATTTAAGACCTCCATATCGAAAATTTAATATCCGTAATTTTAAGTTTAAATCCATTATTCAAATATGCGATTTTCATTTCAGTTAAAAATAAAATTTTAAAGTCTTCTGCAGTTCCATAGGAAAGCATTATGACCTAAAACGAAATGTTCTATATTTTTCGAACGAATGAACCAAATGTAACTAAAAACTATACAGTTAATTCCGGGTACCTCACCAACATACCCACCAAAAATCAACTGAATTGGACGATTTTTACGGAAGTTATCGCGGAACAGACAGACAGACAAACAGACAGACGGAAACCAAAAAATTTTCGCGTCTCCACAGTGAGCCTTCACTGACGTTTCGGCAATTATCTTTTTAAATGTCTAAAATGTCGAGAATAAACTAAACACATGTGCTTAAAATTTAATATTTTTACGAAACTATAACATAGATTTTATCGTTCAACATTTTGATATATTTATTACTCTGTTATTTCTTCTCTAATAAACTAAAATATGCATCAATTGCGGCCATTTTAACTTTTAAAAAATCAGGAAGTGACGCCGAAATTCTTGTTAGATTCAAACTGTGTCCTTAATTCAAAAATGATAGAAACACTGGTTTGAACTGTTAAATCTCTCGTCTTTATTATAATTATGATTATTTAAAAATATATTGTAGCGGAATAAATTATTCAAGCAAAGGATGTTTTACTTAGTCGATTGATGCCACTCTGTACGTATCACAGACGTTGCGATTTAATGCTATTTATAATTATTAGCAGTTTAACGGTTTTAAAATTTCATGAATTTAAAACTGAATCCCTGGGTTTTTATCACCATTAAGCTTCCGAAATTTATTCTCGGTGTTGAAAAAACAAAAATCCGAAACTGTTTATTTCCATTTTCTTTTAATTAATTAGCACTATTAAACAGTTCTATTTTATTATAATACAGATTATTTAGTTGTGGAGTACTGATCTTTTGAAGTACTGCTCACCTACTCTTGGCCAATTGACCAATGATGCCAGTTGGGCGGTGATTTCATTCAGAAAACTACCACTATTTCTGAATAGTAATATTTGGCTTATATAATGACAAATTAAATAAGACGAATATTATAATATTCGGAAATATTGGTAGATTTCTGAATAAAAAATAAAATTCCCATCTGACAACATTGCTGTTAAAGCCATGCGTCAGACGTGCTGTGTTACTCTCAGCTGTAAAATTTACTCGATGAGATAACATACTCTCATAATTGTATTAAGTATTTATTACAAGGTGTCTGTAAAATATACATTGTTAAAACATAATTTTACAAAGTATAAGGAAATTATTTATATAAATATATTCTTTGGCTCAAATATTTTTATATTATAGTGCGTGGCAGCGTCAAAAATTTATTTTTTTGTTTTTGCTTGCATGGGAACTGTTGTCATCTAGTATAAAAGAAATTTGGGTTCTTTCGTTATGGGAAACAAAATCCCAAAAAACAATAACGACTCAATTAAAACTTGAATTTTTAAAAGAAAATCATGGTATAATAATTGTGCATTATCTGTCCCGTGAAAATGTTCTAAACTGGTGAAATTGTATAGAGATGGACCAGTTACATAGCGTCCATATTCTTTCAATATCACATTACTGGACTTCTTTCTGGAGGGAAGGGGGCGAGAAATGAAGGAATATTAAAAAATATATATTTATGCTGCAGAAGTTTAAAATCTACATGAATTATAATATAATCACCATAGAATTATCTACTATGATTCTGCAAATGTGTGAGCAGTGGCGTAACCAGGGTCGAGGGCCAGAGACTCTGGATGACACTATTTTAAAGAAATAATATTTGCCTTATCTAATCACAGAGTTTTCAGCGATTAAACAAGACAGAAATAACTTTACGATATTATTGATATCCAGAGCATTTAAACCCCAACCCTGGCTACCTAACTGTGTGTGGGGATGTTTGGAATGATATCGAAAACATTCCCCGAGTGCTCATATGGAAGTGTACTGAATACCCTTCATGTTAAAAATAAATATCAACTTGTTATAAAGTGATTAAAAGTGGTTATAAACCACCGACATATTTTGACACTAACCGGTGTCATTATCAAGGTATAGACTGAGGAACATTAGCAATGAAATGGACTATATATATAAGCCGGAAACGCCACCTATTTACATCACTTATCATCATTATTGTGATTTTCATTTTTATTTTTATTTTTTAACCCCTTAATCGTCGCGCCCGATAAGCGTAGGCTACTTTTTTGAAATTCAGATTGCTTGATTGCCACCAGATTTTTTCAGTAGAAATATTCGGATTACTTAATGGCAGATAAAATAATGCGAGCATAAATACAATTACACTATTTTAAAAAACTGGTGGGAATCAAACAATCTGAATTTTAAAAAGTAGCCTATACTGCCCATGAATGCATCGGGCGCGACTATTAAGGGGTTAATTTCCGAAATAGCTCATTCTAGAGCTTAGGCATAGTTGCCAACCTCCCGATTTTTTGCATACCAGTAAAATCATGCAAAAATTTTCGCTTTATTAAATAGCAGAAATTGCACGATTAGATAAAACAAGTATTTTTTCATAAAAATACTGGTATGAAAAAAATCGGGAAGTTGGCAACTGTGCTTAGGTAACCATTATTATGATTTTCCTTATAGTTTTAGGAAGTTTAACTTCCGAAATAGCTCATGCCAGTTTGTAACGATTGTTCCGATTTTTATTTTTAGGAAGTTTAAAAATAAAATTATAAATGAAAATCTCAATAATGAGGATAATTGATGTCAACATATAGCGTTTTCGGCTAATATACAATCCACTACGTTGCAAAATTTTCTCAGTATTTACCTTGATAATAACATAGATTGGTGTCGAAACATGCCGGTGGTTTTAAATGACTTTTAACGACACCTTTTATCAATTTAATGGTTATTTTTAATAACACTCAGTGGTTTAAGTATATCTTTACACCTTTCATGTTGTAACAGTTTCATAAAATAATCCTGAATAAAACACAGTAAGATTTTTCCCCTATCATTTACTTCACGTTTTTTATAACCATATATTATCAAGTGATTAATTTATGAATACCCTGTATAATGTCTATGTCAAAAATATTATATAGATCTATTTTTACTTGTAGAATTCTCCTTATGCTATGCTTAAAGATTCCGCTGAAAAACTTACTGGAAATGCTAGATACGAGGGCTTTTGTATTGATCTTATTGACCATTTGGCAAAGCATCTAGGCTTCAAATACATCATCAAAGAAGTAGAAGATAGGGCTTACGGTTTAAAGAATGATAAAGGCGACTGGAACGGAATGATTGGCGAACTCATCCGAGGAGTAAGTAAATTTATAATTACAAATTTCTTATAATATATTATCGAATTAATTATAAAGCAAAATATTTTTTTTAAGTATACAGTAATTTTCGGCGTATAATCCACGGATAAAACGAACCTTTTTAGACCCAGAAATTTTAATTAGCTACTGAAGTCAAATATGTATCGCATTCGAGTAAAGTGTACTTTTAATTAAACTTTCTGGATCTAAACATGTTTGTTTGATCTGCGGATTATACTCCAGAAATTACGGTAATATTTTTATGTTGTAATACCGTCAGAACTTATCTAGTAGCACGCAAAATTTATGAAATGTTTAAAAAATTTAATCGAATAAATCGGGATTTTCAAATTTTTTAAAATTTGTACACGTCTAGGTTTATCCCTTAGACTGGTAGTTCCCAACCTGGGATATATGTACTCTTGGGAGATAGAAACGGTCCAGTTAAGGGCATGTGGAAATAATATTGCCAATGAAGGTAAGCAAAAAATCAAAAGGTTAAAACGAAAACATAAAAACAAAGTTGTAGAATATAAATATAAACTTAAGTGGAATTCCCATCAGTTAACTGCGAAATGTAGGAATTGATTTAGGATTAGTAATTGATTGAGCCAATTAGTCATCTTTCAAATCAAGATGACTAATTGTTGTGCATTTTTATTATAAATTAAGGATGTTAAAATTTATTTTAATACTGATTTTATTTGTTAAGAGTTAAGTTGTCATTTAAAAACAGTAAATTAAAATAAACTATAAATTGTAAGATCAAAAATAAAAGCCTATCAATGTCGTTAAGTTAATTTTAATCGTTTGATTATTCAACAAACGTAAGAACATTACTAACTGACAAAAATAAATATTTTTGCATGAAGGTATGGGTGGGGACGAGTTTATCAAAGTTGGATTACTCATACTTGAAGAGTACGGGATACTTGGGGGAAAAAAGTTTGAAAACTTCCGCCTTAGACGAATGTGTCCCACTGAAAGAGAATACAGACATCAGTGGGAAACTAGTGCTTGTGGAACTGTGAAGCTGTGGTCCCAACGGTTCAGAAGTAACCATGCGATGCTTAGTTTCAAAACTCTACTTAGACTGCAGGTCTTCTGGTGATTTATGAAAGAAAATAGTTGTTTATCACCAAATGCTTACATCTGGTTGTTCTTGTTTAGCTTTGTGAAGCAGATACAGGGTGATTCAATTTAAAGTATACCTATTTGAAACGCGCCGTACAAATAACCCATAGATGTAATATTTCCAAATTTAGTGGATATAGGTTTCTGTCCATTAGAAAATGATAGCTGTAATTTAAAAAATCATTTAAACAATAGCCGTTAGGTGAAAACTTGGCGTCCTGACCACTGTCAGATGGGTACGTGCTACCTTATTTTACTCTTCAAGTCCAGGTTTACACAGTTTCCTTGATAAATTTTGTGTTTGAAGGCATCCCAAAGCCAAAATTCAAGAAATCTGGTAAGCCATATTGTACCAAAACTACGATTGATAATGCTATTATTTTCAGAAGTATAATACGAGTAGCAACGCACTTTCAGTAAGAACAGAGTCATTGTGTTGGATGAATAATGCACCGACAAGGTTAGCACGCTTTTTTATTACCTATAACAATCCCTTTCACGGGCTTTTTATGCTAATTTTGTACTACAGTACATCTCGCAGCGCCATCTAACAGCCCATTTTGTAGCTATTTTTCTCATTGCATCAGTTATTTCCCCCATTGTCTAAAATAATCCAAATCTGAAAAATTTATGTCCACAGGTTGTTTCTCTAGAGCGTTTCAAACAGGGATACTTTAATTTTAATCACTCTGTAAATGTGTATTTTAAGTTTGTGTTTATTTGTCCATTCTAGACATCCACGCACTATTACGAAATAAAATCATTACCCTACAATTAAATATATCGAGTAATTGCATCAAATGGTATTTTACTGTTCCAATATTACTGATGAATGGGCTTTATATCTCTCACTGTTTTTATTTCATCTTAATTTGACTTCAATCTCTATAATTTTTTAGCCTGTGAAATGAGCTACAAACAAAAACTGTGTATTTAAAAAAATAAAATTGATAATCTAAAGTTTAAAGAAACTATTTGAAGAATTTTCATAATATGAATATATTATTTCAAGGATTTATGCAACTGTTTAATCGTCAAAAAATTACCTTTTTGAATATATATATATATAAAAACTTAATGTAAAATTTAACCATTGAAACATAAGAAACTGACCATACACAATGCAATCACAATACCATATAGCAGTGTCAAATTACAAATTAAATTATGTAGTCCTAATAAATGAAATATTATTAATTCAAATGAAAAAAAATAAAGAAACAAGATTATAAACACAAATGAAAGCTTATAATGTAATTTATTTTTTCAAGGGCAGGGAAACTACATTTATAAGCAAAGAAAGATTGTTTTCTGTATATAACACCAGCTTAATGCCAAAAATCATGTTACATCGCTGCCCGAACAATCGTTGAAACAATATTGAAAAACAAGAAGACCTTTTAAAATGGAATATTATAAATCATACAAACAATTTGAATAAGAGGGGGAAAAAAGGGAAGATAAAGAAAAGTTATATATTACTTACATTAATTATTTACCCATATTCTTTAGCATAAATCCACTATCACATGGTCAAAAAATTGTATCTAACGAAAAAGTTAATTTAACCGTTAAGAAGAATATCTTTCAGATCATAAATTGTAACCAACAGTTGCAGTTAATTTTATTTAACTACAGAGATTACAACATTTTTTAAGTTAAAATGGAAAGAAATAAAAATAAATAATATGAAACTATTAATTTAATTACTATAAATTTAATTTAATAAATTAAAAAATATATTATATTACTGGATAATTTAAAATTATATCATAAAGAATATCACTCGTATTTTATATTTCCATCTAATATAATATTTTAAATTACTTATTTGCTGCTGCCATCTAGTGTAAATATATTAAACTATATCTAGTATAATATTTAATGCTACGTATAAATTACTTAGTTGCTGCTGCCATCTAGTGTAAATATATTAATTTTACTAGTTAATATTAATGATTTATATAAAGAATAAGAGTTTCTAGTATAAGATATTTTATTTTTTACAGATGACAATATTTATTTATATAATTTTCTTTAAAATTATAATTATTGTAAAGTATTGAATGCCATTTTACCAATCCCGTTTATTATTTATCTTAATTAATCTGAAACAATAATGTAGAATTCGAATGATATTTTCATTTTATAAAGAATTAGTAGCATACTTAGAAATAGCATAGATTATCCAATATGGCAATGCACTATATATATATATATATATATATATATATATACTGCTGGCCATCCAACATGCAACACCATGAAGGAATGCAAATAACAGAATGATATTTATTGGACAAATACATTATAATGGGAAGGACAAGTGATTACATTTTCAGAAAATTTGAAGGTGTAGATCCTGAGAAAACACTACCCAAACAGCCACATCTGGCCGCAATAACAGCATTTACCTGCCTAACCATGGAGTCTAACAGAGATTAGATGTCATGTACCGGTACATCAGTCCATGCAGTTTCAACACTATGCCACAGTTCATCAACCGTAGTGACGGGCGAGTGGTGGCGGCCAGTCGCTCAGAAGCCATTGATAGGACATTTTCAATTGGTGAGAAATCAGGAGAACGTGCCGGCCAGGGCAACAGTCGAACATGTTCTGTATCAAGGAAGGTCAGGATAGTACGAGCAACATGCGGTCGTGCATTGTCCTGGTAAAACGTAGAGTTGCGGAGGCATCGAAGATAAGGCAGAACCACGGGCCGTAACACATCAGAAATGTAACGGCTGCCGTTGAAATTGCCAGCAATGCGAACAAGAGGTTACCGAGACGTGTATTCAATGGCACTTCATACCGTCACTCCAGGTGATATGACAGTATGACGATTCGAATGCAAGCTGGCAATGTGCGTTTTCTTTGATGCCGGCAAACATGGATGCTGGCTTTATGATGCTGCATACAGAGCCTAGATTCATCAAAGACGACGTGAGACGCCATTCCTGCGTCGCATTACAGCATCATGATACCAGCATCCATGTCACAATACTGATGTACCCGTACATGACATCAAATCTCTGTTCGACTCCATGGCTAGGCAGTTAAATGCTGTTATTGCGGCCAGAGGTGGCTGCTTTGGGTAGTGTTTTCTCACTATCTATACCTCTACATTTTCTGAAAATGTAATCACTTGTCCTTCCCATTATAATATATTTGTCCAATAAATATCATTATGTTATATGCATTCCTTCATGGTGTTGCATTTCGGCTGGCCAGAAGTGTATATATATATACAGTATGCCCACTAAAGTCCCTTGCCACCCTCTTAACGGCTGCTGCTATATTCATAAAAGTAGTGTCTAGGTATAGTAAAGTAGCCATGCGCTACTCAATGAAACCGCCTACGGCGCCACCTGGTGGAATGCTGCGGAGTTAGCATTCCTATCTCGAAAACGGAAAGAGATAGAGAAAAAAAGTGATTTACAAAGTTGTAGAGCCTCATCGATTTCGTCCGAAAAGACACCTTGTGGACATTAATGCGAAGAATAGAACGGTTAAAACGCGCATTTGTTTTTTCGTGATTTTCTGCACTGTGACATGACAAAACGATCTTAGAAAGAAAAAAACAACTAGTTATAATAATATACGTTTATTTTAGATGTTCAAACTTTTCATCGTCAGCTGCAATCCATTTTGGATCCTTGTTTGAATTTCACGTTGCACACGTTGGAGCATAGATGGTGACAAGTTGGCACAAGCGTCCGTAATGCGTCGTTTAAGGTCCTGCAATGTTTGTGGAGGGGTCGTATACACCTGCTGTTTCATAACTGGTTGTTTCTTTCTTTCTAAGATCGTTTTGTCACGTCACAGTGTAGGAAATCACGAAAAAACAAATGCGCGTTTTAACCGTTGTATTCTTCGCATTAATGTCCACAAGGTGTTTTTTGACTAAATCGATGATGCTCTACAACTTTGTAAATCACTTGTTTTCCCTACTATCTCTTTCCTTTTTCGAGATAGGAATGCTAACTACGCAGTTTTTCACCAGGTGGCGCCGTAGGCGGTTTCATTCAGTAGCGCATGGCTACTTTACTATACCTAAACACCACTTTTATGAATATAGCAGCAGCCGTTCCGAAGTTAAGAGGGTGGCAAGGGACTTTAGTAGGCATACTGTATATATATATATTTAAAAATGAAAACACATGTGAAAAACAAAAGATAAAAAGCAATGGAAAGGATACTGCATCACTTAAACTTAATAAAACGAAAAATCAAAAATGGAAAACTATGAATATTTTATGGAATCGTCAGAGGAGTTTCATAAGAATATTCATAATAAATATATATTTCATCAAATATTGTCAGCATTATGCATAAAATAGACAATATTAAGCTATACATATATATATAATGCACATATAGTAATATTTACAGTATTATTTTTTATGTACAGTAATATTTTTTGAGCATTTTAAAAGTAACCTAATAATTATGCTATTTTCTAATAATTATGCTAATAATGACCTAAAGTGTATCAGTGATTTATCTTTTTTTTTTTTAATTGCGCGAAAGATATCTCTTTAATTACTAGATACTTTTACTTGAAATTTTCTCAAATTATAGATTATATCTATATTTTAAGACTGAAACTATGTTTGCTTACTGTTCCAGCCACAAAAATAGAATGGATACACTTTAAATTGCTTTTGAAAAAATATGCAACTCTGCCAGTTTCATTTTTAAAATAAAAATTTTATTAAAATATATGTAAATTTAGATTAAGAATGTGCTAAAGTGACTAAAGTATGTTAATAAAGCAGAACTTTTCAGTTAGATTTACAATATTTTTAGTAATAATGCGAGCATGCATTAATATCCCTATTATCAACAAAAAGTAACTAATTGTTTTTAACTCTCAAAAAGAGACACGTTTTATGTTCTAAACTCAATAAAATTATCCATTTAATAAAACATACTTTATTTTATTACCAATAAAAATAATGTATCTTAAGTTATGTACTTTCCAAGATATGAAGTGTCAAAATTATGAATATTTTAGATTTTATTTTGGGTGTGTGGGGGGGGGGGTTTACTTTTACCAGTGATGTAGCCCCTTAACTGGAAAGGAAAGTTACATAAAAAAATTTGTTTCTTGCTTCAGGCAAAACAGCATTTCATTAAAAAAAAATTATCCACTGAAACTTTTTTTTTCAGACATTTGAAGATAAAACTCTTATAAATGAGTGAAAAACTACCTCATTTTATTACGTATATTATATAGAATCAAAAACCATATTTATCCTCAAGGAGCATTTTATATTAAAGCAAAAATAAGCCCTTATAATATATATTATAATTGCGAATAAATCCGTTAAAAATTGGTGTGTCAACAAAAATCTGTCCATTATTTAATATATTTTTCGTTAATTACTCATTTTATCCAATTACTTTTACTAAGAAAATGCATTAAAAAATTACTTCACAACATATTGCTCATTAACTACTTCATCAATACTTCGAATACTCGGAAAACCATTATTAATGAAGAAACATTGAAATCCTCCGATAAAAAACTGTGAGATGAGAAAAAACATAGTGATGAAAGTAAAGGAATTTTATCAGAAGTGTTCTTGAGCCGTAAATTGTAGGCTTACCCCCAAAGTATCAATTATTTCCGCCACCACTTTACTTGAAAGCTAAGAGCAGCAAATTCAAGCTTAGATCTTCTTACGAAAAAAAAATCAACTCAGATTAATCAAATCTTTTCTTTCCGTCAAAGCTAAACAGTTGAAGCATCATTAACAATTAAAGATATTTTCTAATACGTGAAAAACAAAGACATTCCTAACAAGTTCTTGTAAAAAAAAAAGGAAGAAAGAAAATATCAAAACTTATTTAAGTTCATAGGATTTTTTTTTTCAGTAGTTTTTATTAAAAAGAATTTCTATGGTACTTATAAAATGAAAAAAATAATATTCACAACAGCATAGCAATTTAATATTTAAATTTCACTAAAGTACCTTGAACGATTAATTCTAACTTGCTGGGCTGAAAATTGGTAGAATCTCATCGTCTTTAGAAGTTGCCTGCAGCGTTATGGGTTGTGTGAAAGTAGTGTAACTTTGCACTTCAATAACTACAGAAATATTTGAGTTCCTTGATTTAATTTTACTATATGATATTATTAAATTCTGATAAAAGTAGAAAAAAAATTGTGATTTATTATATTTTGGGATTAAAAGTAGCTTAAGAAATGATAGGAAAAATATGTTTTTAAGACTTTTTTTTAAATAGTACATATGTGCTTTGTAAGCGTACGTGAGGTAATAAAAAATAACAAAAGCGTTTGACCAGCATCAATATATTTGACACAAGAATTAGTATTTTCCCGTACAAATAATGTTCTGTTTTACATTAACATCAACACAGGCATGGTAATTTAATACTTAAGTAACACAGAAGTACTTTAAGCTATTAATTCTAAACTAGGCAGATTGTTTCGTGGTCCTTATATCTGAGTTCCACTATTTCCAAATAGTAATCTTCGTCTTGCTTAATGACAACATTTTGTGATTTGGAATACTACTATTCAGAAATTGTGGTAATCAAAAATAAGGACAGTCTTGCATACTGTTGGTGAGCTGAAAATTGTTACAGTAACTTTTACAATGCATTGTTTTTTGTTTTGCGTACAACGTTATCGATTCTGTGTTGACTGAAAGTAATGTAAATTATCTTTTACTTCAGTAGCTATTGAAATATTTAAATGCACCTCAGAAGAGTCCTTATATTTAATTTTACCATTATTGTGAAGTATTAAATTATGGTAAAGTTATGCCAAAAACGAAAAAAAAACATTTCTCTTTAATCTGCAGTTTATACACAAGCCAGAAAAAATGGTTTTTGCTGACCCGCAAACCGACCCGAACCGAAGCACTAGAAACCGAAATCACGCCAAAATCGAAATTCTTAAACCCAATCCCAACTTAAAACTCAATATGAAAGGAAATTAACACTATAGTTGAATTTAATCATAGAAATGTAGTCTAAAATCACATATATGACACAACTTTTATTCATTCTGCAGTAAACTGAAAATATATATTTATTTACATTCAAATATAGATATTTTCATCTGAGAAATTGTCTACTACTTTCTTGCAAAAAATCGAGTGTACCCGCAAAACGTCACAACAAAAACCCAACTGAAAGAAAATAGAGAATACGACCCGTATGAAAAAAATATTAGAATAAATCCGCTTCCAACCTGATTGAGGACCGCTATGTTTTCAATGATTTGATTTCATAAAATCAGCTGGTGCAAATAACCCATAATTCATTTAACTACGGCTAAAAACTTATGCATTACATCCTTTTCCAGCATATATTTTCTGATAGTTATAGGTTAGAATTATTTTACCAGGAGACACAAGAAAGATATCACCCGAGGACATTCAAATTATCTTTTCATTTAACGAAGTAAATGCAATATCAGTTTCAGTCTTGAAATGTTTTGCAGTTTTTATTAGCTTAAACTTTCGAAAAACTAATTTTTACTTTAATTAACAGAGTTGAAAAGAATTTCAAATTATTTCGCAATGTTGATTTCTATAAAATTTAAATGTAAAAAAATATTAAAATTCTGAAAGATGACATTTTTTTATTAAAGCAGTTTACCCATGCACATAGCGATTGGAAATTATAAAACTTAAGAACACATACGTTCATCTTTTGCAAAATGAAACAACATAGAATTTAGACTTGTTTTGTTTAACTAGTTTTAACCAAGACTTATCATAGTATCAGACCTCACAATCAGCAAGTTTCCTTTGACCGCTATACACGTGGTTAAAAACCACATGGTTGTCCTGCTTATCGCCATCAATCGTCAGTAATAGGAGTATTTACGACACGAAATAACATGAAATTTTTTCACAGCTCCATTTGTTCTATGCATTTGCTTATGAACTAGTATCGGTAGTATCCACCAGGCGGCGATACTTTCCGGTGAAAGTCAATTAATAAGTTGGCAATTACCGCGGACATTTTCTCCCATAGACTTTCTCCGGATTATCAAGTCTGATCTATGATAAGTGAGTCTTGGTTTTAACAATCAGCGTATGATGGAAAAAAGTAAGAGTGCATTTATAAGAGAGTTGCGACATATGCACAGAGCTCTCAAATTAGAATAAATTCGATGTTTCCTTTCTCCAAACTATGCTAACCCACATTACAAAATTTAGCTATTATGGATTAAACAAGCTCACATGTGTGCTCACAGAATTACTTTCTATTTTATGTTGAGTTTGATGAGTTATGTTCAACAAAATGTAAGTTTTAATGAACTAAGTGTTAACGATACTTATATTGCAAATTCATTAAAAATGATTGGCAAAAGCACAATAAAACTTTAAATAGTTCCGTAAAGAACTCATGTAAATAAACCTGGACTTGGCGATAATGGCAGGCCTCGCATTATCACCAGGTCTCGTTTTGTCAAAACTTCTCTCCAGAAATCAAATTCTACTACCAGTGTGTCGCTACTTTATTATAAAGATAATCTAAAGAAAAGTCAAAACACTTACTTTATTTACTGCTCTTCTCCCATATCATAAATATTTTATGAAACTTATTTCTTTGCATTTACAGGTTGCCGACATCGCTATTGTAGATCTTACCATTACATCATCTCGAGAGGAGGCTGTTGATTTCACTATGCCTTTCATGAATACTGGAATTAGCATTCTTTTCAAAAAACCAACCACTAAAGTCACTACATTATTTTCTTTTCTTTCGCCTTTCTCTATGGAAGTATGGATATATGTCATGGGCGCTCACATAGGCGTCAGCATAACGCTGTTTCTTGTGGGACGTTTGAGTCCTTACGAGTGGGACAATCCTCATCCTTGTCGGCAAGACGAACAAGTTTTAGAAAATAGTTTCAGCCTTATGAATAGTTTATGGTTTACGATTGGATCACTCATGCAACAAGGCTCTGATCTTGCACCCAGGTATGTTGTATACGAAATGAAACCTATTATGTATTCCATCTGGTTAAGTTTATTTTATAAAGCTACTTCAGGTTGTTGGTTTTATTCTATGCATTTGCACACGGTCAGAACTACACTGCAAGCTTATTATTAACATGATATTGATTAAATAACTTGAAAAAAATTGTAAAGAGATACCCACGATTTCGACATTTCAGGAAATTTATTACTAATATAGTCAGCCAAAAATAGTAGAATAATTTTAAACGACACTTTACATTTCGTTATATTTTGTAAAACATATAACACTCATATTTACCTCAGCTGCAGGTTAAGAGTGAAAAACTCTGTCGAGTGAGTAAATGATATTCACCATTAACTTGATTGGACTTCGGCCGCGATTATGTCCAATCAGGTTAGTGGTGAATACCATTTCAGCGTTCAACCGAGGTTTTGCGCTTAGCCAGCAGTTAAAGTAGATGATGAATACGAGCGTAAATGATTCTAACTAAACTATAATATTCAATTAATTCTAACAATAAAGTGGATGCAAAAGAAATAAATACATAAAGTGAATGCTAAAGAAATAATTTAAATATTAAAATGGTTGTCCCTTCAATAAAATGGCATTATTTTCATTTAACATTAAGATACTATTATTTTTATAATATTTTTTTATTATTATCCATGAATATTTTTAAACTATGAATGCTTAAAATTAATTAGTTCTCTATTTCGCATCTCATGTACGTTTAGTTATAAAGTAACGGTTTTAAAATGGTTAAACAATATTTATTTTTTAATTTATGTGAGTAAAGATTGCACTTTTTTTCAATGGTCTACATAAAACATGAAATAGTTACTTTACATTACTATTACATTATTTGACATGCGATGATCTGAAAGAAGTTATTTTTTTTAATATTTTAGAATATAAGTTGGAAGTTTAAATAAAAATGAATATTATCTTTTATGCACAGGCAAATTTGGGTCGGTATAGAATATAGAAATAAAAGCATATAAATCATATGTATTCGAGTCTCTTTAACCTTCAGTTAGTCGCACCCGATCTGTCACATTCCAAACCTACATTTTTTATGGTTCTTCCTCCATCCCTTTACCGTCCTAACTCCCTCCAGCTCACGTATGTATGACCTTAAACCAGCAAGTATTTCCAGATGGAAATTTAGCACGCGCATCTCGTAGATGAGGCGCGACTAATTATGTTATTTTATATGTAACTACCTGACCAACTGACATTTATTGCCCGGGCACGTGATAATAACTTTGTATATAAGTTATAAGTATACCTGAAATCAATGTTGAATGATTTTATATTTTTAAACGAAAATCTTTCCAAAGCCCAAACAAACCTAATGTTGGGGCCCCACTGCCTTCGGCAGCGTACACCCTCCAATTTGTTTGATTATATACTTTAAAATGAAAATCTGTCCAAACGAAGCTCGTCAGAGTACACCGGTTGTACTACGAATGTTCCGGTGTGTTTCGATTTTATATTTTTAAACGAAAATTTTTCCAAACGGACGTAATGTTGAGGGCCCTAGTGCCTTCGACAGCGTACACCCTCGAATTTGTATGATTTTAAACTTCTTAAACGGTAATGTATCCAAACGAACCTATGGTTGAGGGACCCCACTGCCTTTGGCAGCGTACACCAAGTGTACTACGCACGCGCCGATCTGTTTTTGCAAGCAAATCACGAATTTGTAAGATTTTATATTTCTTAATTAAAATCTATACAAACGAACTAAGGAGTTATGGTGATTGCCGATTTAATTTCTGACATTTAGATATATTAAACTTTTAATACTGAATAAAAGTCCTTGATAAAACGTAAATAAATCAACCGCCCCCCCCCCTCCCTATTTTACAACATGAATACGATAAAGCTGCAAGATGCGTTTCTGACCTAAAAAAAAAAGAAGTCTGACGACTTTGTGAAAGGACTTCCAGAAAGTATATTTTTTGAAATAGTAAATATTAATGTATTTTAAACCCAAAACATTGTTAGAACCGGAAAAGTATCACGAATAAGTCGGTATTTTTTGTTTTTTGTATTTCGATCTGGAAAGCGGATGCGGTATCTTAAATCTTCAGGGAAGACGAAACACTTGAAATCGGCATTAAAAAAATTCTCTTTTTGAAATAGTAAATATTAATATTTTACACAAAATGCATCATCATTAAAACCGGAAAGTTACCACTAATAAGGGGGTGTTTTGTATTTCGACCTGGAAAGTGGATGCGTATTTTTGAAAATGAAAAACAAAATATATGAAATGTGCATTTAGAAAATATTTTTAAACGGTAAATATTAATATTTTTTTAATTAAATAGCGCCGTTAAAACCGGAAAGGTACCACAAAAAATTGGGTAGTTTTATTTTTTGGTGTTTTGATATGGAAAGCGGATGCAGCAGTTTCAAAATGCGAAAAAAAGCAGAACGTTTTTCCTCTATACGCTTTCTCCTACTTGGAGAACTTCGGAAATACTGTTTTGGACTAGACAATTGCGACAACACGCATTTTGTCATGTCTATTATGGGTTTTAATTAATATCTCGGCTAATTATAAAAAATTAAACATCTGATCCTCGGGTGCATTCGGACCTGCCTTCGTCTATCCTCATCCAAATATTTAGACCTCTCAGTGCAATAAATTTTTCTAGCCATCGCCAACAGACAAACATCTTTTTTTATTAATATAGATACATTTTTGTCACTGAAATAGTCACCAAGTGGTATTAATAATATGCATGTTTCATATAATTATTTTACTTTTCTTTCATAGGGCCATGTCAACCAGGACAATCGCTGGCATTTGGTACTTCTTTACATTAATTATGATTTCATCTTATACTGCGAACTTAGCTGCTTTTCTAACTGTAGAAAAAGTCATTTATCCTGTTGAAAGCGCTGAAGATTTAGCGAAACAAACAAAAATCAAATATGGTTGCCTTGGGAGCGGCTCAACAAAAGCATTTTTCAAGGTAATTTTAAAATTACATTGTATTGTATTTAAAATAATATCGGATAACACAGAGTGCAAAGAGGACTGCTGAAATTTAAAATTAGTAATTCAACAACTGTGATAAATGTAAATATGAAACAAGTTTCATGTTTATAAGGTAGTTTGTAGATTTTATATACAATAATTTAAAACGTACTTAAAATTTTACCCAATAAGTAGCACTGCACATACTTCAATCAGTAAGAATGTTGAAACTGATGTGTAAAGTTGGATAAAACATCACTTAGTATTCGTTCTTCATTTTATCTAGCGGATAAAACGCGGAAGGAAGATTTTCCGTTTATAAGTTTTAAAGACATTTTGAGTATTTTTACAATTTGAGGAAGCACGACGACATCTACAGTCTAAAATTTGAATTATTTTGAAAGTTGCTGTATATAAAATTTACGAGCTGTTTTATAAACATGTCACTTATTACGTCTTAATTATAGGGAATGCACTATTGAATTTTAACGTTCGAGAATCCATTTTGTTACATCCTGTATTAAACACTTTTATAAAGCTTAAACACAATGCAAAAGATTCCATTCAATCTTTTTAGATAAAAATACTCTAAAAAGCTTAGTGCTTCTTTTTTTAAATCTTTTTTAAAGAGAAAAGTCATTTTGTAATTACATTTCGAAAAGCATTTTAAAATATTGATGCCTCTTAAAATTCAACTTTAAGTTCTTACCTGTATTAAACAAAATTAAATCTATCTAGCATTATGAAACAAGTAACATTTAACGTCTGTGCGACGAGAGTCCTTTACAGAAATTTTAATATTTAATCACTGCTATTACCAAACAGAAATTTTTGCCTATTTTAATCGCGAAAAGTTTGAGATTAAATAAGGCAAAACTTTCTATTCAAAATTACAGGTAGGATTAATGAAAGATTCTGAGCTTCCTAAAGATCACGTATATGTGACGCTCGTCGCGAAGCGGTTAAATTCAGCACTTGCCTAATTCAATCGCAAAAATTATGTGATTAAGTAAGACAAAATTTTCTATTCAAAATTACTGGTATGATTAATGAAAGAGTCTCAACTTCCTAAAATGTCACGTATACGTGACGCTCTTCAAATTCAGAACTGTCCATCTTTAGCTAGACCATTCAGCAGTTCATTAACTATTTTCAATAACTCATATGAGTTTATAATGTTATTTGATAACTTTCAGATCTAAAACTTTTAGCTTAAATTTTATTTAAAAAAAATAAAAATTTATTCATGAAATTTTACGATAAGTTTAAATGAAAACCAACTATAAAATTCAGCAATCAAAATTAAATAATGAAAATCCAGATTTCAGTTCTTACCTACATTTAAAAAAATTAAATATAGTCTGCATTATAAAATAAACAATCCTTAAATTCAGAACCGTCCACTCTTTGATGCCTTGTTGTATCAAAATTCATTAATTAATTTTCAATAACTCACATTAGTTCTCTATTTTATTTGATAATTTTCAGACCTAAAATTTTTAGCTGAAATTTATTTATTAAACATATAGAATTTATGCATGAAATTTTACGATAAATTTATATAAAAACAGAACAGTTGGCAACAATAAAACTGATCAATCAAATTGGAGTGATTAAAATTCAGATTTCAGTTCTTATGATTATGTTACTTGATACAGAATTGCCCATTTTTCAATAGATCAGTAACCGATTCATTAATTATTTTCAATAACAAACTTTAGCTTTCAATATCATTTGATAATTTTCAGACCTAAAATTTATCTGAAATTTATTTATTAAACATGTAGAATTTATGCATGAACAACAGTTAGCAACTATAAAATTGAGCAACCAAAATCTTATTTTTTCTTAAGTTTAAAATCAAAATATCTCAGAAATAGCTTAAGGACAAATTTTTGGCCTAAGCCTTTTATTGTCTTACAGTAGGGGTACCCAACTTATAGCCACCGAGCTACCACTATTTTAGAGTACAGTCGTCTGTCTTATTTAATGACAGAAACTTTGCGATTAAATAAAGCTAAGATTACTATTTTGAAATTGTGATGTCAAACGATTTTCAGGTAAAAAGGTTGGTAAAGTCCCATTTTACAACAACACTAGAATAAGTTCTATAAAGTAGATAACAAAAATACAATGTATGCTGAAGAACTGATCGAAAAATTACATCAATAACTAACTAATACGCTTTTATTTATTTATTTTTATTGTTATTGATAAAAAATGATAATAACAAAGCATGTTTCATCCAATATGTAAACAGCGTTATCCTTTTTGGCACATAAATCAAATTTTCAGTTCACTGTGTCGGATTAACACGTGACCTCATTCCGCAGTGCTTCATTTATCAAAGCACCAAACTGTTATGATATTTTATTTTAATGACTTGTGATACTTTATTTTAATTCTAACTCGTTCATGACACCCAAAATATTGGGTCCCTAAAACCACAGTAATTTATAATTTTAGCCCCATTTGGAATTGATCAGGCTCTGTCAGCATAATCTTTCGTTTGTTCATTTAAATTATGCAAGGTGCAATTTTAAACGATACTTTGTGATCCAAATGGTGAATCTTATAATAAATAATCATTATGGACATGAGATAAAATTGCTTTAAAATGTGCCATAATGTTACAAACTCCAACATTTACGAAAGCCATCACCACAATAATTACAGACGTTTACGTGAGGCTATAAACTGCGGCATTCTAAAGTAATCCTTTTCATTTTCGTAATAAATGTTTATTAAAACTATTATTCTTCTTTAAAATATGTAACAGTTCATAAATACAAATTAACAAAACTTTAAAATTCTCCCGATAATAGTATAAAAGACTCGAATGCAATATTATTTGTTCAAATCTCAGATAAATACATGTATGTTTATAAAAATTTATCAAGTATATGACAGCACAGGTATGTCGAACCTATGGCGCAAGTGCGCTATTGGACGTTTGAAAATTTGCGGATACGCAAACAGTTTATAAGTGATAGTATTTTTAGCGTTAAACAAAAAATTTTCGTTACGGTAAGTAAAGTCAAGATTACTATGTTCATAGAGAGACTGTAGAAAAAATGTCATTATCACCATAAAAATATAAAGAAGAAATAATGAGAATTAACTGAACGCCACATTAATGATCTTTTATTGCAGGATTGATGATTTGGAACTATTAATGGGTTAACTATTAATTATTATTCTTTAAAATATGTAACAGTTTATAAATACAAATTACCAAAACTTTATAAATCTCGCGATAATATTACAAAAGTCTCGAATGCAATATTGTGAATTATATTTGTTCAAATCTCAGATTATAAAAATTTTATCAAGTATATGACAGCGCAGGTATGGCAAACCTAGGGCGCACGTGTACTACTGGTGATACGTTTGAAAATTTGTGGGCACGCAAACAGTTTATAAGTGATAGTATTTTTAACTTTAAACAAAAATGTTCATTACAGTAAGACAGTACAGAATATTCATTAGGCAAGATTACTATGTTCGTGAAGAGACTATTGTAGGACTGTAATTATTACCATAAAAATATAAAGAAGAAATACTGAGAATTAACTGAACACCACATTAATGATCTTTTATAGCATGATTGATGATTTGAAACTATTAATGGGGAGCATCTAGTGTCTAACTTCAAACCGGTATTTCTCCCAATCGCAAGTGAATTTTTAATATATTGTTTTAGAAAGTTGACTCTATACTTTTTTTTAAGCTAAGAAAGTCCGATGGACTCTGCAACACTTTCATTTTATAAATCGCATTTTATGTAAATAAAAAGCCTAAAAATTATGTATTTATAAAAAACCGTATTTCTTTATAAATGAGGTATTATCTAATCCAAATATCAAATTAAACAGCTAATTGAATGTACTTTTATAGACTTAACAATGAAACATTAATAGGAGATGCGATAGGTGTTTGACTATGCTGTGAAAATAGATAATTTGCAAGAAATTTATACCACGACTAAACCTCTTAATTTCACACGAATAGTAAAAGCTTACCTATGCATATAAAATCAAGTTCATCGCAGTTGAAACCAAAAATGAAGATCTGTGCTTTAGACTAATGGATCGTGACAGTGTAATAGAACACGTGTTCCATGAACCAGCATTTTTAGAGTTTTATTATTATTATTATTATTATTATTATTATTATTATTATTTGCATCTTATGTTCTTGGAGAAATAGAGGTCATGTTAGCATTTAGCTATAGGATTTAACTACATACATACTTGAACTTCGGATATAAAACCAAAATGTTTTTCTTTATAAAAATACGAACCTTGTGGAATATTTTGGAATAAATTTCATTTTGAATGAAGAAGTTTCAATTTTTTCGATTTTTGGTATTACGATTACTGATTAGGGATCACTATGCGCCATTCCGTAAACCACAATTTTTATGATTTTTCATTTTTTTTTTTTTTTTAAACTTGCGTCCTTGGAGAAATAGACGTCAAGCTGGTAGTTAGCTATAGCATTTAACTCCATTTAAACATGAGATATAAAACTGAAATATTTTATTCATGTAAAATAAAGACTAGAAGAATCGTTGTAGAAATTTTGGAATACATTTTATTTCAAATGAAAACAGTTTCAATGTTTTTTTTTTTTAAATTTTTGACAGTTTACTGATTTGGCATCATTGTGCAGCAGTCCATGAACCAGCATTTTTGTGACTTTTAGTTTTTTTTTTTTTTTTCACTTCATGTATGCTTGGAGAAATTGAAGTCAAGCTATCATTTAGCTATAGTATTTAGCTCAATATCAACTTGAAATTTAGATATAACACCAAAATCTTTTATTCTTATAAAGTACAAACCCCTTTGCATTATTTTGGAACAAATTTCAATTGGAATGAAACGTCTTCGATTTCTGGCACTATAATAACTGATTAGAATTACCTGTGCACAGTTCCAGAAAGATTTACTTGCTTAAAAATATTAATGATGTATATATATTATCGACTTTTACAGATTATTTTGCTTAAGGAAATGCTTTCTTTTTCCGAAATGAATTCATTAAAACCCCGTTCAAAAAACAGATAAATTGGATATAATATGACGTATATCTTATTAAAAATGACAAAATATTAAAGAAATAGGAAACATTTGGCATCTGTATAATTATAATATAAGTATAATATAAAATGTATCCCTAATATATAGCTAATAAGGATTTTTACATGAAACGTTTACGATAAATTACGAAATAAATATGAATTAGTTTGAATTTGTTTTTAATGAGGTTGTAATATTTTTCGTGGCAAGATAGAAATCTGGAAACTAATATTTAAAAAAAATTCGCTCGCGCATGCAAAAAAGGTTCACCAACATTGTGCTAGTGCAAATCTCTTGAATAATTAAGAATATTAATTCATATTTTATTGATTAATTTATTTCAAGAATCCAAATCATATAGTTCTGAAAAATTATTTCGGTGTTAAAAATTGGTATTTAACCCATATCAGTGGAGGTGGTATATCTGAGAGCACACCATGTCGACTAAACCCAGTGAGATTTTTTAATGATATAAAAGAGTAAAGTAAAAAAGTTCACCATTGTTTAAAAATGTCTTCTGTACAAACATTTCTATCGTAAGTCGAATATTCAAAGTACACATTTGTACAATTTCATACTAATATTTAAATTTGGAAGCTTTATTGGATTCATAAATAAATACAGTCTCTGAGATCACACGTCTATGTTATGTTTTATTTTTTTCACATCCCCTATTACAGCTGAAACATAAAGGAAATGTAGTCAATTCCTAGTTTTGTTCTGGACTTATAATATCCCCGAGTATTTAGTAAATCTAAATTTTGGAATACGCTTTTTTCTGTGTATACTTCGCTTTTGTATAAATTTATTACTATGTAATTTTGCTTTTACGACTACATCCATAATAAATCACTGCGCCACGAGAAATGGAAATAAAATGATACACGTATAGTCTCACAAACGAATTCGATATATTCGCTATAAATTATAATTGTTAAAGTAAAAGGGATCAACTTCTATTCTTCAGAATATTAGAACATAATATTTCCGAATTACGTATGCATATTTATTAAACAACTTCTCTTGAAAGCTATAATATGTAAAAAAGAGTGTAAGAGATTATATTTATCATTTTTAAGTACGTATGGTTACTTATACAGGGTGCCCCTCTTATCGTTGTCCAATAGCTACTTCTTAAATCGTTATTTTAAGAGGCATATGGTTCCATATTCCAAAAAGTGTTTCAATGTTCCTCCATGATATTAATAACGATGTTCGTTGAAATAGTTATTTATATAAAAGTTGCAAAATTTAATCTTTTTACGATCCTTGAATCATATGTTATATTTAAAAAAACTTTCTCCGCCCTTTAGCAAGTAAAAAATAAAAACACTTGCTTTGAGTTTGCGAAATTTCACATTTTTCGGCACTAAAAGTGCATATTTTTGTGCCAGAATCGCTGAAAAGTTAAAAAAAATCAAAGCACCATAGCTCGATAAGATTCGGTTGTACGATGATTTTTTTTTAATCTTTATTTTTTTTAAATATTTTTGTTATCTTTATTTGTTTCATTTGTTAGAGTATGGAGAACGTTTTCCTAAATATAACTTATAGAATGCAGGCGCCGGATAAAAATTTAAATTTTCTAACTGTTGCAAAAATAAATATTCTGACGAAAATTGCTTTTAATAATGATGGAGAACAATATGTGAAACATTTTCGCAATTGAAATTATACCTGTTTAGGATTTTGGCCAATGATCCTATGTATGAATATGTCATGGGCTTGTTATGATACAATTACATTTAAAAATGAGTACGTTCAGGTTTTCATTTTTGAAGCGATTTTTTAAGTGTGTACAATGCTTATGTATTTCAGGAGTCAAAGATTCCCACTTATCAAAAAATGTGGAAATTTATGAGCGATAATCCTAGCGTCTTCATGGCAAACAACGATCAAGGCGTACAAAGAGTCATGCAAGGCGATTATGCATATCTCATGGAGTCAGCTTCCATCGAATACATCATTGAGCGTAACTGCAATCTCACCCAAATTGGAAGCCTGTTAGACTCGAAAGGCTATGGCATAGCTACGAGGAAAGGTAAGTTTCATAGTAAATTCTACCTCATTCGACAACTGGTTTTCTTCCAGCAAAGCAAGTATGTAATATGAGGATTTTTTTAATTATTTTGCTCAAATTCTGGAATCTTATTGTTTGAAATAATCAAAGGTAAGTCTGTTTGTAAATGTGGAAATCATTTACATATTTTATTTATATTTCTTTAAAATAACTAGTTTTACAGTATGTCAGTCAGATGATTTCAATTACTTGAATCTTTTCGGATTCACAATAATATAAAACTTAAAAGGTAAGGAAATTTTTAAATTATGCTTACTATTAATTAAGTAATGTCGCATATTAAAAATTTATAATAATTAGTTACGAATAATGTTGTATTAAAAATGGAAAATGAACTAAAATAATATGAAAGTTTCAGGTTAGCTATACTTTTAAATCAAATATTACCAAAAACTTTTTAATTGTATTTACCGTATATTTCAGCGAAAAAAAAAACCGATAGAATAAGCGAAGTGGCCGAAATTTCATAGTTTTAGCTGAACAGCTGTCTATTAATCAGCTTAGATTTGTGAGCGCATCCAGAAAATAATATAGATGTATAAGAAAGATGCTTTATTTATGCGATTTTACGATTTCAATATCAACACATACGCTAAAAAATACGGTAAATGCATTTTAATTAACCTTACCCATTTTACATGCATTTTGGTTTTGAAAACAAAGCATTTTATAGCTAGACGTTATCTTATTTATATACTAATTTCAAGGAAGTCTAATTGTATACGTAATATTAAAATGTTCAGATTTTATACACCCAGATATTTGTACTTTCGCCCAATAGCATGTTTTTCAGTGATTGGTGGCACTTCATCTTTCTTTAGCTCAGCTTTCTCTTCTCAGCAACTTTAATATCTATACTATCAGTTACTTCAGTTATCTGTGCATTTAGTTGCAAAATACAAACGCGGATGAAAACTTTGTTAAAAAGGGATAGAAAGATCGCATCAGTGACAGCAATTGCTAAGCTTAAGAGGCTACTTCACTCACGCGAAAACACCCGCTCGCTAATGTTAATCCTATGGGATAGTTATTTTATAATATCTCGTTTGCATTTCAATATTTTTTTTTCATTGGATAGCTGAAATTGATCTCTGTACAGGCCCTTTTTCCCTTTTCCGATTTTGTTTACAGGTTTTTTTTTAATGAGGATACTGTCACTTTCGTAACCGTTTCCGAAAGTGAAACATATATATATACAGAGTTTCCATTCTTACTGTTGACTAACAGCTAATTCCTAAACTGTTAGTTTTAGAGGTATAGTTCCATATGAAAAGATGTTTCAAATGATGTTCTTCATTAAATAAAAATAAATTTACGTCAAAATAGTTTTTAAAAGTTAGAAAATTTAAATATTTATATAATCCCTAAATCCTATAATTTACATTTAAACAAACTTTCTCCGTGCTCTAAAAAATAAAACTGTGAAAATTCCATTGTTCAATAACTAAAACATACCGAGATAAGATTATTTGAATTTTATTAATTTTCTGAATTTTCTAGCATTAAGGCTGCTCTTCACTAAACTTTCCGATTCCCCTCGCTAATGTTATTCCTATGGGCGTAGGATGCATTCGTATTTTTAAAATATCTCCTCAGAAAATTAATATTTTAAACTTCTGTTTTCTTTGTTACTATTCTTAAAGAATGTCTCTTTTTTTCTTAGTTGTCAATTTTTTTCTAAAATATATACTTAATTTTATATGAAACGTTAAAATCTTATTCAGTTTCGATAAGATTTTAAAACAAAAAAATGTAAATTAAGCACATAATTTAGAAATATTTTGATAACTAAGAAAAAAAGAGACATTCTTTAAGAACAATACAAAGAAAACAGAAGTTAAAAATATTAATTTTCTGAGGAGATATTTTAAAAATACGAATGCATCCTACGCCCATAGGAATGACATTAGCGATGGGAATCGGGAAGTTTACTGAAGAGCAGCCTTAATAACGAAAAAACGCATTTTTAGTGCCGAAAATTCATAAAATTGAAAATATCATACCACAGTAAGTTTTTGTTGTAGAAGAATGGAACTTTTACTGTTTTACTTGTTAGGGCATGGAGAAAATTTTCCTAAACATAACTTATTGGATCCAGGGGCCGTATAAAAATTTTAATTTCATAACTTTTACAAAAAATAACTATTTTGACGTAAATGGATTTTTATGCGATAAAAACCAACACTTGAAACATTTTTGCAATGGGAACTATTCCTCTAAAACTAACGGTTTAGAAATTAGCAATTGTTCAACGATAAGAAGGGACACCCTGTATATAAATACGTCAAGAAAATGTCAAATTTTTACGACTGAGATTATTGGACATCTAACAGAAAATCTTTATACATAACAAAACACTAAATCCTAGGAAAACAATCTTTAGAAGAAAAAAACTATTTCGAGAATCTTCAAAGATATGCTCATAATAACTAAAGAAGCTTGAATAAGTGGAACAACTTCGTTTTGCACCATTTATATCTGATATAAGAAGAAATATATTTCTTTGGTTACATATATGCATAAAATGACATCACTAACCACAATATTTTCCGTAAGAGTTATATCTTCTTCACTTATTGCATAAATAAGTGACGTTCATAAACATTTTTATTACCGCTTGCAATAAATTTTATCTATTTTTAACGTACGCATCATCTTAACGTACGCATTTGAATTTTTTAGTAGCATTCAAATAAGAAAAGCATAACGTTTCAATGTACTTGTTTATTAAATCAACTTCTATTAAATACTTTTATACAAAGATGTTACCTCAATAATTCTTGGGAATTGCATGTTACTTAATTTTCAATCAAATTAATGAATGTGTTATCTTAAAGGTTCTTAAGTTGATTATGTAACATTATTTTAGGTTCCAAGTACAGGACACCATTATCAAGTGGAATACTTAAAATGCAAGAAGATGGTATTCTGCACATTTTAAAAGAGCGCTGGTGGAAGCAGAAAAAGGGTGGCGGTAAATGCATGGACGATTCTAAAAAATCATCCAGTGGGGTGACAGAACTCGGCCTAGGCAACGTAGGTGGAGTGTTTGTCGTCCTTCTCACTGGCTTAGCTATAGCTGCATTTGTAGCAGTTATAGAATTTTTCTGGAAAGCCAGGAAGTTGGCAAACGTCGATAGGGTAAGTTTACAGGGTTATAAAATTACATATGATCTAATAATCATTGGCGTACCCATAGGGGGAGGGGTTATAGATACCACTATTTTTCAATAGAAATCTTCGCCTTGTTTAATAGCAGAATTCTACTATTAACTAAGGCGAAAATTATTACATAAAAGTAATAGTAGACATAATTCAGCCCCCCCCCCTTGGGCTCGTCACTGTTAATAGTAGTAAATTAAAATGAGCCACAAACATTTTTTACTAATCTTTTGAATAATAATAACGTGTGTATGCGTCAGAAATGATTAAACCGAAAATAAAATAATACCGAATTAAACATATAGTGGTGACATATTTGTACGTCAAAATTTATTAAATATAAAACGTAGTAATGTCTTTTTTAAACATTAGCAATGATTAAAACCAAACTTAGCAATATCATATATTCATATACTTTAACATTAGCTTTCTGCAGTAATTCTGTGTGGTATGTTTTATGGCTAAAGTAAAAAACTCATTCTTTAGTACCGCAAAAGGCGCAAGTTACTAGTCAAAGGGTTAAGCATTTTGTCAAGGGTAAAAAAAAATGTCGCTTATTTTACCTATTTAAAAAATAATAAATAGATAAACTACAGTAAACCCTCTGAATAACGGACACCTCGGCAGCGCGGAATTTATCCACTATTCGAAGGTAAAACATATAAGTGTATAGATGTTGAGAATTGAAAAACTGTTCGTTAAATAGAGCTGTCCCCTATTCAGGAGCGCCTATTATGGAGGATTTACTGTAATTCAAAACCATCATCATAAGTTTTAATACTCAAATTCACCAACTCCTGCAAATGTTAAAGAATTTATTATACAAAATTATTAATTACGCTCGTTCATCTTAAATGATGTAGGAAAAGATTAAACTAAAAATGCTTCCAAACGTCTCGAAGTTAAAAGTTCTGTAATTAATAGCATTGATTACACGCAGACAGATTGTTAAAAGAATATATTATAGGGGGAAAAGTAGTAAAATGTAAGGAAATTTAAACAATTTAACATTTTTATTGAATGTTAAATTTGCGTTTTTAATTCTTTTGATGAAGAAATAAATTCAATTATGCCGCAAAGCTATATGTTTAAAGTATGCTCATTATTGAGTGGTTATCTTCAGATGTAATATCAAAATTAGATTTACACTCTTCTCAAATATACCTCTCTATAGGATATATCTAACTGTACGAAAATAAATTTAAATTATTTATACTACAATGGTCAACCAGAACGTTATAGCCAGTCATCATTTATGGCATTTGTCCAAAATTTACATACAAAACAGAGACAGCCATATATTTAAAGCCAAAAGTGCTTTCCTTAAGATAAGATTCACACAAAATTGACCTTAGTGCACATGCTTCAACTTTTTTTAAAGCAGGAATGGAAGGGTAAATGGGAGGGTGAGTTCTCCTCTTCTATAGTTTGAGAGCAAGTTGATCAAAAGGGAACGGGTTCAGATCTACACAATGAGAACCCCATTCATCATTTTCCCCACTCCGGATGGGAAGAAAAACTTCCTCTTTCTTTGAAATGGCAACTTTTTTTTCAGATGATTTTTACAAGCAGCCATTTTGTTGTCAGGGTCAATTTTCGTTGAAGAGAAATGCTTCACCCTTTGGACAAAAAAGGCGGACAGATTGAGAGTGATACAAATGACTCATTTCGTTTGACCATTCAACTGTTGACTTTCAAAAATGCACTAAAGAAACACAAGATATTTAAAATATCTTCTAAATTAATTGCAATAACGAAAACATTTTTTTCGGATAGAGTTGGGCAAGACATATAACTATAAATATTCACTATTTATAGCTCATACATTTCCATATTAATACAAAAAAAAGTGAAAAAATAAATCAACAATCACAGTTTTTAAAAATACGTTGATGCAGTTTCTGCAGGATTCTAAAGTAAATTTTCTTACTAAATAGAAATAAATGAAAATATCTTTATCCAAGAAATGGTTTTGTTTTTTATTTAAATCCTAGTTTTGCGGCGATTTTCAGAGACTGGATCCGAAGACAGTGGGGCACCCAATCCTAAGTTCGTTTAATTCCAGGTCCGTTTGAAATAAACCGACTAGCGTAGCGGGCGAAGATCCGCTAGTTTAGTTTTTATGTGAAATCTTTGGTGTGCGGCCGTAAGTTTATTGCACTAAATGTTCAAGTATAAGTCATTCACGTACAATCGCAGAGGAATAAAATACCCCCGACTAATTCTTTCGGAAATCATTGTAAAAAATTATACTGGTACCAATCGATTGGTACTCACCCCTATTATTAAATAGTATGCATGGATTGGAATTTGGGGCCGTCTACATACTAGAAATTGTACCAATTTTAATTTTTCAAATGATAACACCTACTTTTGACACTTTATTTGAGTTCCTTGGATCAAATATGTCCTGGAAAGTATATAGTTTATGCACTCTATTTTAAATATTCGTTGAGTTACAAAAGAAAATGTGTTAGGGGTTTAGTCATAAATTTGGAAAAATAAAATAAAAATATTAGAGAGAAAAGTACCGGAAACATTCAGTTATTTACTGGAAAACTTGTATAGATAATCCAATTATAAAATAAACTAACATCGTATTAAAAAAATTATGATAAGAATTTTCATCTCAATTGGAGGATTTTTTGAGAAGATATAAATTAAAGTTTTCCAAGTGGATTTGACATCAGCATCCTTAAATTTTGACATCTTCTAATTCTATGAAGTAAAAAGGGCATAAACTATCTACTTTTCCGAGCTGTTTTGTTCGAAGGATCTCAAATAAAGTGTAAAAAATGGACATTATTATTTGAAAAATGAAAGTTGCTATAATTTTTGTTATGTAGACGACCCCCAAAGCATACATTATACATAGACATTATTCCCAGTCGATTGATACCGATATCTTTTTTATACGATTATTTACAGAAGAATTAGTATGAGGCTGATCACTTTTTTTCAGGACTGTACATGAAATGACCTTAAAAATTTGGCTGGAAAACAATTATTTTAAAAATTTAGAAGTCAACTATATAGGCCAACTCGTATATAAAGGCCAATCGAATATGGTAAAAATTCAGAAAGATATCGTCAATATAGTGAGCTGAATTTCAGTTGCTTTCTAAACATAGCTCGATAATAAGGGATTTTGCACAAACTATCATTTTTTTAAATATTGACTTCTAACAAAACAGTATTTAACGTATATCCATGCGTAAATTTTGAACTGGCACTGTGATTTTGAGAATTCGTTTTTGTTTGAATAAGGTCATTCTGATCATTATTCCAAGGAGAACTAAAGTATCAATAATTAATGAAATAAAATGAAAAATGATAATTTGTGAAAATACTTTTATCATCCAGCTACTTTTACAAACCAAGAGAAATTCAGCTCGCTATAACTCCGTTATCTTTCTGAATTTCCACGATAATCGACTAGTCTTTTTATAAAAGTTGCCCTATACATTTAACTACTATATTATGTAAAAAAAAAAAAAAAAAAATGTTAGCGCATATGCGGTTAAAACTCATCAAATATTTAATATATTTATATTCCAACTGTGGTATGCTGTTTCTATTGTGCTTTGTCTAATTTTCTGAAAGTGTTGTTAAATTTTGTTGAAAACTCTGCATGTTATAAACAAACAAGAACTAAAAATCATGCGTCAAGCATAGATTATGTAACACTTTCCAACGTTTCCAAAATAATTTTACAAATCATTACCGTTTAATAAGCTGAAAGATAACATCTAAGTAAACAATTTGGAAAACACATAACATATTTAAAAACGTAATTTCAGGAATTTCCAACATAAACAATATTCGGAAAAATATCCAAATACTTTTATTCGGCCCTGTATATGATGATATTTGTATATATACTACATAGGAGGCTAAATTTCAGTGTAGTTAAGAAACGCGTAGCACAGTTTAAAATTCTCCTTCTGGAGTTTCTGTCAATAAACGGAAATGTGTTCGCGAACTTTTGTGCTGCCCTGCATAGGATCTACAGAATTTATACACACCAAGTAATAGACAAAAAGTGAGTTAAATTTAAAATCGCATTCAGCAACTTAAAACGCACTTCCAGGAATTATTGTTAACAGACAGTAGAGAATTCTTTTGTGTGTCCCTGTAAATGACCGATGACTGCTATGCACACAATATTCTGTAGTAAGCCTCTTGTAATGCACCTTAGTGATATATATAAATTTCAATGCGTTTAAAATAGTGAAACATTATTTAATTAAACCGCAAACGATTTTTCCCCATAGACGTAATGTAACGGAATTCTTTTGACTGTCCCTGTAAAGTAACTATAAGTGCTATGCACACCCTATTGCATATTAAGCTTCTTGTAATGCACTTTAGTGATATATATCAATTATAATGTATTTGAAATTGTGTAACATCATTAAAATAAACCGCAAATGATTTTTCCCCATAGACCGTAATGTAACGGAATTCTTTTGAGTGTCCCTGTAAAAAAACTATAAGTGCTACACACTTCAGTTGAAATAGGGAACATGCTATAGATAACGACAATAACATATAAAAATTGCAAGGCAATACGAGAATATTTACGGGAGTTAGAGCATGGACAGACGGCAGACGGCCATACGGCAGACAAACCGAAGTCATAAACACTTTTCAACTAAGTTGGAAAGTGTTAAAAACACGCGGAAATTTCTTGAATGTTTTAAAGATACATTTATTTTTCCGTGAATATACGTGACATTCTGACACAAATGTTATAAAAGATCCACATCGTCATGTGCTACAGATACAAATCCATTAGAGCATTTTTTAGTAGGAAAATTGCAAATAATATATTTTTATACAATTTGTTGTTAGTTCCTTAATCGTAATCAAAACTTCGCTGGAAATATGAAGTCAAAGATGTTCTTAATATTCCTGAAATTCCAGAAAAAATTCCCAAGTGTTTCTCTAGATCTGTAACAAAACATTTAAAATCAAAAGTGTCTGTGGGTGTGTTACACTGTGGGTGTATCACATTCCAGTCTGTTGGAATCATCAATATCCATTAGTCATGCCAATACTGTATGTTCTGCTTCTGTTCCGTCAACATTGGATGATCTTTATATTACATTGACATAACACACTACAATGAAACACATCCATACTATTTAATATATGTAAAAAACAAAGAATATGCTTCCTTCTGCACTTTTCCCAACATCATCTGAAGCTCTCAAAATAAAGTAGATCTGCGAGGTTTCCAGCTGTACGTCAGAAACAACTTATTTTACTCACGTAAAATATCTTCACGAATAGCTTAATTCTCTGCTCCATGTTTGAAAAAAGACTTGCCCGCCGTCAAGAAAAAAAAAATTTAAAAAAAAAACACGTCTTAGTTCACCTTTGAAATCCAGGTCTAACACCAATGACAAAAATATTATTTTTGGAGAGTTCACGCCAATATGATTTTCCAAAATATGATGTCTAATACATTAAGTTGGCCCCATTTTGTATTCTCGTATTAAGGTAAATTATTGCCATTTTACTAATTAATAGTTTTAATGTCACAATTATCTATAGTTATGTATTTCAAATTGCAAATTAAGTTCAGTTTTAACAAGCAGTGTAAATTTCTCTAAACTTTTTACAGGAAGTTAATAACTTATTTTCTCTGTTACCATTTGTTTGTCACTTATATCCAAATATGGATATGCGCCATTAAAATCCAATGGTGATCTCTCGATTGCTGCTCCATTACTCCTAGAATCAATGTCGTAGCCAGTGGGAGATTCCCTAGGCTTTGATCCCCTCCGAAATTTCTGGCAAGATGACTATAAATGTACTAAGATTCAAAATACAAACTCTATGTCTTTATTATTTTTTACCAGCATGTTGTAAAAATTTCTAGGAAAATTTAAAAATTAATACGGATTTTTAAAAGCGGAATTTCAACCTTCTCGAATAAAATGTCTACGATTGCTTGATACAGATCATCCAACTTGTTTAACCCTTAACTGCTGTTAGCGGTTTCATAGTCCTCCTTTTAGGTAGCTTTCAATACAAAAAGCTACCTATTGCAGCCATTCGGAGGAAAGCAATTCCAAAAAATTTTGGTATATTTTCACCGATCACGACCCCCAGATCCTCCAGCCACCCTCCGTTCAAATGTTGATTTATATATATATATATATATATATATATATATATGACATATGTCATGCTGTACATAACACTCTTATGTATGAACTGATTTGAATGTAACTTAGTATGTGTATAGGACATACCGAGGTCTCAACCGAGTTCGTTGGCCAGCTTCATCCGCCATCTTGTTTCAAAATGGCGGCCAGTTAAAAAAATTTAAATTTATAAAAAATTCAAAAACACGTACAAAAAAATATAAATTGAAAATATTGTTTCTGTTAAGTGTTAGAACGTGAGGCAAGGATTCTGGAATATTTTTTGTTTTTGCTATATCTTAAAAAATGGCTGAGATATGACAGTTTGAAATTCTAAAGTGGCTGAGATTTTGAAACAATCTGATATTTGTTATGCTGTAACTCTCGTATTTATGAACCGATATGAATGTGACTGATCATGTGTACAGAACATACCAAGGTCTCGACCGAGTTTGTTGGCCAGCTTCATGCACCATCTTGTTTCAAAATGGCAGCAAGTTAAATTTTTCAATTTTTTAAAAAAAATCAAAAAAATGTATAAAATATTATAAATTAAAAAAGTTGTTTCCGTTAAGTGTTAGACCGTTATACAAGGATTCCGGAACATTTTTTGTTTTGGCTTTATCTTAAACAAGAACGAAAAATCATGCGCCAAGCATAGATTATGTAACACTTTCCAACGCTTCCAAAATAATTTTACGAATCATACTCTTTAATAAGCTAAAAGATAACATCTAAGTAATCCGAATACTTTTATTCAGCCCTGTATAGGATCCATAGATTTGTATATATACTACATAGGATGCTAAATTTTAGTTCAGTTAGGAAACACGTAGCACAGTTTAAAATTTTCCGTCTGGAGTTAAATAATACGGAAATGTGTTCCCGAAGTTTTGTGCTTCCCTGTATAGGATCTACAGAATTTATACACACCACGTAATATACAAAAAGCGATTTAAAATTAAAATCGCGTTTAGCAACTTAAAACGCACTTCCAGGAATTATTGTTAACATACAGTAGAGAATTCTTTTGTGTGTCCCTGTAAATGAACGATGACTGCTATACACACAATATTCTGTAGTAAGTCTCTTGTAATGAACCTTATATAAATTTCAATGCGTTTAAAATAGGGAAACATTATTTAAATAAACCGCAGACGATTTTTCTCCATAGACGTAATGTAACGGAATTCTTTTGACTGTCCCTGTAAAGTAAGTATAAGTGCTATGCACACCCTATTCCATATTAAGCTTCTTCTAATGCACCTTAGTGATATATATAAATTTCAATGCGTTTAAAATAGTGAAACATTATTTAAATAAACCGCAAATGATTTTTCCCCATAGACCGCAATGTAACGGAATTCTTTTGAGTGTCCCTGTAAAAAACTATAAGTGCTACACACTTCCGTTGAAATAGGGAACATGCTATAGATAACGATTATAACATATAAAAATTGCAGGGCAATCCGAGCATATTTACGGGAGTTAGAGCACGGACAGACGGCCAGACGGCAGACGGCCAGACAAACCGAAGTCATAAACACTTTTCAACTAGGTTGGAAAGTGTTAAAAACGGCAAAGATATGGCAGTTTGAAATTCTAGGTTCTCTGACATTTTGAAACAATCTGATTTTTGTTATGCAGTAACTCTCATGCTGAAATGCGCATTCAAATTCAGTATTAACGAAAACTGGGATTGAATCTTCTATAATCGGGTTCCAAGCAATTTAACTTGTAAAATGAGTTGAATTTTTAAAAACATGGACTGTGAAAGCTACCTTTTACTCCCGGCGCAGGCCGGAAGGACTTTTTTTAATTTCCACTGTTTAACTTGTTAGTTTAATTATAAATACCAGTAAAATTTTGTTTTGTTTGGAGCCCTTGTACTATCGCTAGAGCCTTCTGAATAGGTGAATTTTAATTATAATAATCCTGTTAGAAATGGGAAAAGTGCAGCGTTAATAGCACCAGAAATTTGCAATTTCAATGCATATTAGTTTCGGTAGCATTTAGAAAACCATCCTCAGTGCAAAGAATGGCGGGAATTTACTCAGATATATAGGAGAGGTGCGGATACAAGCGAAATGTTTATTGACCAATAGGAAAACAGTAGACTCCGAGCAACAGCCAACAGAAAAACAGCAAAGAGAATGGAACGGATTCAAGTGAAATGTTTATTGACCAATAGGAAAACAGGAGACTCCGGTAAACAGCCAACAGGAAAAACATCAAAGGGAACGCATTCAATTGAAAGGTTTGTTGACCAACAGGAAAACCGGAGATTCCGGGTAAACAGCCAATATGAAAACAACATAGAGAATGGATCTGAAAAAAAATGGAAAATGCTGAAAAAACTAAGAAAAAGAGGTTTTTATGTAATGTTTCCAACAATCAACTAATAGGGGAATAGCGAATTCACAATTAACAATATTTCAATTTTTTTATAAATATGAAAAGATTTAAGAAAGTTAAGTTCGTGAATAGAAGTAGCTTTAGAAATTATTTTAGCCGAGTCAAAAGTATGATTCATCTCCCAGCAATGTTTTGCAATTGAGGATTTATTGGTTTCTTGTTTTTGAATATATTGTTGATGTTCTTTAATTCGAAATTTTAAGCTACGTTTGGTTTGAGCAATATAGCAGAGACCGCACTGGCAATTAATACTATAGACACTCCATGAGTTATATAACTCAAGTCTTTAAGTTTGGAGAAGGTAAGTTTATTGGTAGGGGTAAAAATTATTTTAAAGTCGTATTGTCTAAGAATTTTAGAAATGGAAAAACTTGATTTAAAAAAAAAAAAAGGTAACACAATGCTAATATCTGGAAGTGAAGGGGACAATATTTGGAAGAGAAGAGATCCGCACCTCTCCTATATATCTGAGCAAATTTCCACCATTTTTTGCATTAAGGACGGTATGCCAAATACTATGAAACTAGTATGCATTGAAATTGCAAAAATTTCTCGTTCTATTAATGTTGCACTTTTTCCATTTCTAATAAATTGCACCATGTAATATCTTAATAATTATATAATAATCCTGTACATAAATTTTAGTACAGAAACAGTTTACTATGAGTCTAAAATCAAGCCTTTTATTCATCCTTCGATCAAGTGGTCTCAGAGACTGCTCACAGTGTCTATGCAACAAATTTTTGTTACAGTAGTTAAGGGTTAACTGAAATTAACTCTTGATGAATGAAGTGAAAGGTCTTATTTCTGAATATCCACAAACTTTCAAAAAGTTTTAGAAACTTAGCTGTTCATTTTTGAAAATAAAACATTTGAAAATATGCGTACGAAATACAGAAATCATTAATTTGGTTGATACTAACTTCAATTCTTCGGCGTGGCGCAACAGCAGCATCACAAATGAGATTACAAATTTATTTGTAAAGCAGAAGGATCAAAGCTTAAATTTTCATTTGTAATTAAGTTACTAAATTGTGTAAATTCCCCAAAAAATTTAAGAAGTTTTTTTTTAACACTCGCATCAATTCAATTAGTGAAAAACAAATCTAAAATAAGATAAAGTAAAATTTTGAGCCCACGAATCACCTCCGAATTTTTTTACTGTCTGAGGTCTTGCCCCGAATGAGTTCAACAGCACTAAAAGAAAACTTATACCGCCTTCATCTAGAACGAATAAGTAGTCATTTTCTAAATCCCAAAACTAAAAATATAGATTTCCGTGTTATGCGAATAAGGTAAACAAATAAACTGAATAGACGAAATGATTGAGATAGGTAATGAAACGATACATTATATTAATCGTTTGAATTGCGAGAAATTATCACTTGATTTCTAGAATAAATTCATAAACTAGAATTATAGTTACTAAAACCAACCTCTTGTGTTCACATTTATTTGCAGAGATTTTTAAATAAATTTGACCACGATAATAGAGGAAAACGCTCTTGAATTTTAATAGGGGAGACTAGAACTCTCCAGCAAAGGTAACTAGAATTTATAAGGATGACATGGAAGTATTTTTTCTAGAGGCACAATATAGTTTCTAGATGCCAGTGGCAGAATTGTTTTTCAGTGAGGTATGCGATACGAAGTGCAAATAGGCTAGGGCCTTCACACAAATTCATTATCATAATTTTCAAAACACTATAGCGCACTTATGATCCTGAGATATGGAAAATTATGTTTCCTTGAGAAACGTAGATGCTATGAATCGTACACCTGTGGCAATTTTTGAAAATAGCAGCCTATAAAATATCATGCGTACGATATTTCCAGCAATGTGTTTTAAAACGAAGCATGATAAAACATATGGTTCACAGCTTTTAATAATGCGTAAACGACATATTAAGCACATTTTTAAAGCACATAACATGTGAAGGGTGTAGATGCTAAAATTCACACTCTCCACATAACCTAATTTTTAGAAAAATGCAAAAAACTGATTATTATTAATAAAGATGATATATTGGCACAATTTTTTTGTGTGATATATTTCTTGCCATAACAAATAGTTGCACACAGTCCTAAACCTGGAATAATTGTGGTAAAGCTAGAATTTAAATTTAAATATGGAAAATGTGAGTTTTGCAGCAAACTTTTATGGGTAATGTTAATTATAAACCAAAATAGTTATGAATTTAAAAAACAAGAACCAAAAAAAAAAAAAAAATCTGAACATTAGTTTGCATTATGTTATTTTGGAGAGTAATAAACAACAAAAATTGAAAAACATTTATTAAAAATAATTTGTGCAAAAATTTTACTATTAGACATGGCTCAACTTCTTCACTGTCATTAAACTAGTGCAACATTTTACACTACTTCTTATTTCTGTACCTCCCTGATTGGTTGAATTGGAAAGTGTCAGTTTTGCTGCAAAACAGTTATTAGATAATGTGAGTTATGCATCAAAACGAGATTTTCAGCATTTTTTTTAACCTCAATATGTTTTTTATAGTCCAAATCACTCTTACAGTCGCCTTAAAAATACGAACACGGGGATATGAATAATTCAATACTTTAAAAAAGTGGATAATGTGACTTTTTGCATCTGCACCAGTCATATGACCTTCTTTCAAATAATACACTGATGACCTTATTAAAAAGTATTTCGATTAGAAAAATATAGATAATAGCCATACAAATTTAACTCATCTTTCTGTATTGGCATAATTAGTTAATAAAAAACGAGAAAATAAAATACAAATGAATGAAAAGTCATCTATCAGGCATAGATTATGAAATACTTTCCAACACTAAAAGAATAAAAAAGAAATTTCAGTTTTTCATACAATAAAATGAGATGAGATTTCTAAATAAGCAATTTAAAAAGCACATAACTCAGTAAAAATTCATTTTCAGCAATTGCTGTCCATATCCGGTAATGTATGACAATTCTTTCGTGCAGCCCTGTATATGATCAAAAATTTATAGAAACCACGTAATACACTAAAAATTAGATGAGTTAAAAAATGCATGCCACAGCGGAAAACTCACTTCCAGCAACTATCGATCATAGTCAGTACTGTAACAGAATTATTTTGTACGTGAACGATACACATGAAGTACATGAACGAAAAATGTTACACACGCCATAACCTATAAAAAACATGTTGTAGTGAAACTCGGTAATCTTTTTAAATTTCATTATGTATGAAGTATCATAACATCATTAAAATTCACCGCAAACGATTTTTCTTCATAGATCATAATGTAATAGAATTCTTTTGTGCGCCCCTGTGAGCAAACTATAATTGCTATCTATTCTGTACTCCTGATAAAGCATGTTGTCGTCCACCTCACTGATGCATATCAATCGCATTGTGTTTTAAATATCTTAACATTAATAAAATGCACAGCAAACAACGATTTTTCCCCATAGACTATAATGAAATGGAATATTTTTGTGTGAGCTATAAATGGTACAAACGAACTATAAATACTACACACTTGATTTTTAATACAGAACAATCTATAGTAAACGTCAATAACATAAATATTTACGTGGCAATCCAAGTATATTTACGAAAGCTAGAACATTGACAGAAGGTCACACAGACAGACAATCTGAATTCATAAGCACTTTTCAACTATGTTGGAAAAGTGTTCAAAAAATTGCATGTAAATAAAATTTGTTGTATTCATAAGGAATACCATATTAAAAGCATGTACATGCATGGCTTTTTTTTTTATAAGTACAGACTAATCACAAGATTATACGTACAAGATTATACTTTTTGTTACGTGTCTTGAAAATCCGAAGGCACGGCAGTGCCTCGGCCAAGTTGAGAAAGCACAGCCGTAAGCATACTTTTCTGGAAGCATCTCAAGGCACTTTTGACCCACCCCCACCCCCATACCCTTGCGTTGGAGTTTTACAAAAACCTGAAACTTCGTTTATCTAGAATGCATTGCAAAGAGGACAAAATTTTCAAATTTCACGTTTCTATCTTTTCTAGTTCAGAAGATATATGAACTCAAAATTTCCATTTTTTAACACTCACTCACTCATTCTCTCACCGATCATCAAAAATATAAGGTACATCCTGTATCCCTAGAAACTTGAAATTTAGAATAAAGGTAGTGTTTAGGATACAAAAGAAGAAAAAATTAAAAAATCCGGAAAATTCGAAAAATTTTAAAAATACAGAAAATTTCAAAATAATTCTATTTCTTAGTCTTAGGAACTTAAAATTTGGTGTAAAGGTAGTGTTTAGGATTCAATAAAAGGTAAAAATAAAAAAATTGGACAATCGAAAATTTAGTCGAAAAATTGAAAAATTTGTAAAAAATCGAAGGTTTGAAAATAATTCGATTTTGTAGTCCTAGAAACTTGAAATTTGGCATAAAGGTAGAGTTTAAGACACAAAGAAAGGAAAAATTAAAAAATCTGTAAATTTCGACAAAAAGTATAAAAAAATCGAAAATAATTCGATTTGTTGGAATTTTCCGGAATTTTTAATTTTATGCCAACTATCATCTAGGGCTGCGAGTAATACCTTAGATTGATAGCACCTTTCCTGGAAGCAATTGAGAGTAACTTGACCCCCCCCCCGCCTCCCCCATAACTTAGTGCTTGCCAAGGAACCTGAAACTTCTTTTTATCTAGAGGACGTTGCAAACGGAACTAAAGCACCAAATTTTTGGTACCTTGGGCAGGACGTGGGCTTGGCGAACACCAGTGGATGGTGCCCAAAAAGAGCTCAAAATCAACAAAAGGATGATTACTTACAAAAAGAAGTGAAATCCCATCAAAAACATCACATGCAAAAATGTAGCCAAGTCTCGTGACTCTTTTACCGTAAAAAGTTCTGAGATCGTGTAAAGCCAAGTTTAGCTATCTTATTAATTCTGAAATTTTCATTCAAAAAGCACTCCTAGTCTCTACATCTTTAGTTAATGATTATTTTGTGACTTTAAAATTACGCACACAGGGAAGTTATTACACCTTACTATGTTATGGGATTATTTGATTAAGGCTAATTATAAGTCACATTCTCGTGCTGCTTAATTGCCAAGTCACAAAATTATTATTAACTAAAAATGTAGAGACTAAGAGTGTTTTGTAAATGAAAATTTCAGAGTTAATAAGATAGCTAAACTTGGCTTTACACGATCTCAGAACTTTTTACGGTAAAAGAGTCACGAAACTTAGCTACATTTTTTTACATGTGATGTTTTTGATGAGATTAAAGATTTTCAAGGGTTTTGTAGCACAATGTAAACATGATATCATTCCTACATTTTCAATATTAAATATCTCTTGTATTCAGAATTACTAAGAATAAGAAAACTTGAAAGGAGAAATGATTTTAAAAAAAATACTGATTCTAATATGATATTGCGGATTATAATATGAATGATAAGAAAGAGAGAGAGAGATGGCGCCACCGATTTCCAGGCTTGATAACGTTTAATGGTGGATGGGCAAAAATGCATATAAAAATAATCTAATTATAAAATCATAGTGAATAATTAAAATGTGTAAATTTTTTGCGTAATGCGTAAAAGTTGGCAAGTATTCAGAATGGACGTAATTGATCAAAAATAATACTAGCATAGTCAATACCTCTATAACAAGTACCAAAAGGAAAGCTACTCTTGTCCCCCAAATGCATTCCCCCAAAATGTCCCCCAAAGCATTATTAATAATCTAGGTACATTTCTTGATAACGATGCATAAAGCCCAAGTGTTGACATAGTTAGCCTAATTGTCTGAAAAGCATTGCAATTGATATTTCAAATGTGATACTGTTTGTTTTGATAAAGTTACTTCGGAAAATAATTAGAACATTGGAGCAAAATAAACAAAATTAACTCTGTTAAGAAAACAAATAGTAAAATTAAAAGGGGTAGATTACTATATCAATTCTAATAGGGGGGTCACAGAGACTAGATAACAAACATAATGTTCCCGAAAATACACGAAGGGAAAAAATAAATTTCATAAGGCGCATCGCAATTTTTCCAAGTTGCTAAAATGCATGTATGGCGTACATACAGAGGTGTAGGTGAATATTTATGGTGATCAATACTAAAAAATTACTTTTAAGTCTACCTTAGCTATTTTTTAAATTATTTAATTCATCCCAATACTTAGGATGAAGTGAATGTTTAAAATACCTTTAGAATACGGAATGCGGTAAAAAGGTACGCTGTTCAAGGAATCTTTCAAAATGTCTTGTAATTATGCTCTTGTATAGTCTAATGTCAATTGAGAAAGTTTTACTTTTTTATTCTTTTTAAATATTTTTAACACAAAACAAGATTTATAAAAATATTTTACCAACTGTATTATAATTTTCAAAATTGCAAAAAAAAAGAAAAATTGTACATTGATTTTATAATTTATTAATTCATAACGATGAACAAAATTACTTCATATTTACATATTTCAAGGTATATGCGAGTGTGTTTATATGCAATTTTTAAAATTGAACAATACACAAATACGGTATTAACCTTTAACCCTCTCACTGACAAGCCCGTGTTAATATGTTCACTAAGCTCCAAGCTTCACTGTAATACAATCATTTTGTAAATTAATATAATTGTATGTATATAATGCATTCTTAAAACATTGAGTAATGATTGATACCCTCAAGGTAATTAAGTTATTTATGTAATTTTGGAATAATTACATTTTTTTAGCATTTAAAATAAAATACAGTCAAAACAACATTACAATTTAACCCTTTTGCTGGACAGTCAGGGGGTTTTAACTATGCTGTTAGCGGTCTCAAAGACCGCTAATTTTTTTTATATTAGTTTTAGAGAGCCGGCCAGTCTAGTGAAGTTTTGTTTCATTTAGATTATCAGTACTATCGCTAGAAACTTTTGAATGGGGGAATAATAATTATAATAATCATGTACAGAAATATTGGTACAGAAATAATATCCTATCATTTAATCGAACATTTTATTCATCTTTCGACCAAGCGGTCTCAGAGACTGTTCACAGTTAGCTATGCGGCAACTTATGTGACACTATGGAACTAGAATGGAAGGTAGTGTGCGAATCAAGTGTGAAGCATAATTAAAACGAATCATTCAAACATTTAAGGTGACCTTCTGAAATCCAAAAATGAGGCAGACTTTCATGAGTTCGCAAAATTAAAAAAATAAATCTCATAAAAAGAACTGGCAGATACGTTATACGAATCTATATATTATACCATTTATAGAACAAAACGGCGCATGACAACATTTTGCTTATAAGAACAGTTGTCTAATATCAAGACAGGCATAGTTATGGAACACGACTGCTGGTTAATCATCAGTTGTCTAAAGCCAATAATGCCAGGCCGCATATTATCACCAGATCTGATTTTGTCTTCTCAACTAATTACATTTATTCAATATGTTGTTTTCCCGCTACAGTTGATGTCTGATATTGTGCGAATAACAACTCCCAGATGCACCATCTATTTCTAAACAGTCTATGTGTCAGTTCACTTTTTAGGTGTGTTCGTAATTATATAAATACGTAGCACCTATTGTCGTCGTCTGGTCCGTCCGTCTGTCTGTCCGTCCGTCCGCATATAACAACGCAAAAACTACCCAACCGAATGGTTTAAAATTTAAGATATATTATCTTTGCAGAATTTTGTCGAGACATTTCAAATTTTATAAAAATCGAATCAAAACTTTAGAAAATATTAATAAAAACATTTATTAAGAAATTTGATTTTTTTTTTTTACTCGGTGCTTTCTTGTTATAGGAGCTTTCGAAGTTTAATCGTCAAGCGACCGAGATACTTATTTTATTACAGAAATTAATCTGCAGATGATATAATTCATTTCACAGTATTAAAAATCATCAAGATCTGAATATTTATATAACTAGCTATAGTACGAACGCACCTCATTTGTCACGTTTGACGTACAATTTCCAACTTGTTTGAAAAAGGCAATAAATTCTATGCATCTTTTCAAGATATATTTTAAATATTAAATTTATGCTGTATATTGAAAACCAAACGATTAACGTCTAGATTTACCTTAGAACATACAATTTTGAATTCCTATGTACACAGGGAGAAAGGGTAGGTCGTTCTTAAATTTTCTTCAAAAGAAGTTATAATTTGTAACAGATTTATGAATAGAATGAAACATGATATTTCTGCCAATGACAATATTTTGTAGAGACTGACAAAATAAAGCCCAAATACATCATTCTTCTTTTTAACATGTTCGATAAGAAGCAAAATGCTGTAATTAAAAATGCATTATCCGGATTAGCATACGTGTTTTTTAAGTGTAACAACATCACAGCTTCTATTAAGTTCATTAACATGAAGTTCTTTAATAATAAAGACGCAAAGTGAATTATCTTATATAACTAAACGCTATTCTCCTTCAAGATATAATATCACCAAAGAAGTCAAAAGCTTTCTAGATAATTAAACTTGAGGCTTTAGTCTAAAAGATTACCACACACGTCACCTAAAGAAAACTTTTATGACTTGAAAAAACATTTAATAGTTGCTAAAATAAATAATCCATTAAAATTTATATAATAATAAGTTGAAAAATTAATTAACACAAAATAGTAACACAAAATTATTAAAAGATTGTAAGGTAAACAATGAAATTATTAATGTTCACTTAGTTCTGTAATTTATTCAATCAGGTTCTTGTTATTCTAACATCTTTTTCCTTAGTTATACTAAAAAGTATTGGTAGAAAGATATATATGGATGAATAAACGGTATTGGTATATTTGGTCACCCCCGAAAAACTTTTAAGCTAGCCATTTAAATTTTATTGTACAAAAAAATATACATTACAGACATGTTACGTTTAAGCAGACCAATGATTATTTCAATTTTTAAAAAATCATAAAGAAAAGCCTATACAGTCAAACCTCGTTAATACGAACACGCTTAACGCAAATTACTTTTAACACGAACTGTTTCCGATTGCTTCCTCCAGTTGTATGTAATGTATTTAAGTTCGGATAACACGAACAGAAAAAGTTCCCCGTGAGTGTTCGAGTTAACGAGGTTCGACTGTAGGTTCTGTTGTCACTGCAAATGACAAGTAAAGTGAACTAGGCACATGACAAATTTATGTATAAATTTAAATTTTAATTAAATACAAAGTACAGAGTAAAATGCACATTAAATCGTAAAATCCGCATAAGTTTACCTGCTTATTTTTAAATTGCACTAACAAAACTGTGTAATATACTGATGTCCAGAAATTAGGGGGCAGTGACCGGACACTTTCGATTTCAGACGTTTTGTCGAATATCTACTGAAATTCTTGAGGAAATGCCCTTGAATTTTGAGGATGTAAAGAACATGTTTGACTTCATGTTTTCAGTGAAGATGTAGTCCCGAGGATTATTAGGGGGGTAACAATAAATTTAATAGTAAAATAATATTTACGTTTCCCAAGAAACAGAAAATGCTCAAAATGATCCGTCACTGTAGGAAATGACTATGTAGATCTTGTTCAACGGTTTTGTGCATTTGTGTAAGAATAGCATGCATATTCTTGACAATGTTAACGTTTCTGTGAAAAATTCAATATTTTTTTATAGCATGCAGCATTTTCAACCGAATTTAACACCGCTTTCCAAACACTTGACAAAGTACAGTACAAATAGTATAATGCAATTAAAAGATGAATATATTGAATATTTGATGAAATATGGATATTTGTATGAAATAAATTTTAACTGTGCATGCGCGAACTACAGCAAAGATTTTTTGTCATGATTTGGTAGTCAATACTATAGAGCAACTCATATAAAAAGTCCATTCAAATATCGCGAAAATTCAGAAAGATACAGGCAATACAGTGTGCTAATTGGGAGGAAATCCCATATAATCCTATGGGATTTCCTCCCCAATATCTTATCAAATATTCAATATATTGATCTTTTAATTGCATTATACTATTTCTACTGTTCTTTGTCAAGTTTTCGGAAAGTAGTGCTAAATTCGGTTGAAAACTCCGTATGCTATAAACAAAAAACTTTTGAATTTTTCACAAAAACGTTAACATCTTCACGAATAAGTGTGCCATGCTTGCACAAATGCACACAAATTTTGAACAGGACCTACATAGTCATTTGCTACAGGGTCAGACCATTTCAAGCATTATCTGTTACTTGGGTGATCGCAAATATTATTTTATTATTAAAATTATTATTGCCCCCCCCCCCTTAATTGTCCTCGCGACAAAATCTTCACTGAAAATTATGAAGTCAAACATGTTCTTTACATTGTTGAAGTTCAAGGACAATTTGTAAAGAATTTCAGTAGATATTCGAAAAAACGTCTAAAATCGAAAAAATCAGTCACTGTCCCTTAATTTTTGCACATCAGTGTATTATTCAACCAAATTCTTAACAGAGGAGTGACATCCGTAATTCCCACTACACCATAACCAAAGTTTGTTAGGACAACAGACCTGTCTTTGGCACATAATCGTTAAAATTTGTAACATGTTGCTAAGTTTACTCTTTGTTACTACGATACCCATCATTTAATCGGAGACCGAACTTCAGGAAGCTACATTTTCTTGCGAATTTTGAATGCTAGTGGAGGTGACATTCAATTTTGAAAAAAAAGGGTCACAAAAAGTGTAAGGTGTTTGTTAACATAAGTTAATCGAAAATGTTTAACACATAATTCCCGTCATTAGATCCCAGAGAGTACTATTCATATACTTCACCATACTATGTTTCAATGTATTGTAGGGGATTTTTTTATAAGAATAAAAATTACATAAAATAAATGTAGCATATGGCCGTTTCCAGGTTTCTTAAAAGGTGCGACTTTTTCAGTACAAAATGAAAAAACACAGAATGCAACAGCATAAAATAGCAAAAGGGATCTATGTCTATTTTGACTGCTGCTTCTCTCTTTTCCTCTCACATTTTTCTCCTTTTATACTAAAAAAGAAACTACTTTTTATGAAGAATTGCAACACACATATGCTTAATTTATTTTGGCTCTACCTTTCTTTACGTTGGCTTTTAAACATTACATATTTGGGAAAAACTATGCAAAAATAAAATAATCAGTATGTTTATTATTCTTTCTTTCTAAGATCGTTTTGTCAGGTCACAGTGTAGGAAATCACAAAAAAACAAACGCGCGTTTTAACCGTTCTATTCTTTGCATTAATATCCACAAAGTGTTTTTTGTACTAAATCGATGATGCTCTACAACTTTGTAAATCACTTCTTTTCCCTATCGCTTTCCGTTTTCAAGATAGGAATGCTAACTCCGCAGTTTTCCACCAGGTATCGCCGTAGGCAGTTTCATTCAGTACCGCATGGCTACTTTACTATACCTAGACACCACTTTTATGAATATAGCAGCAACCGTTCAGAAGTTAAAAGGGTGGCAATGGACTTTAGTGGATATACTCTATATATATATATACATATACAGGCTGTCCCAAAAACATTGACCTCGGGTTTTATTCCTGAAATATTGATCATAGACATATATTATAAAATACAAAGTTACGTAAAAATGGTTACAGAATTTTATGAAATCGATTAAAATTTTCTAGGGATAAAATTTGAAGAAATAAAAAAATTTAATTTTTATACGGCATTTTTATACAGAAAAATTTTCTCAGTAAAATGTGCCCCATACACTAATAAGGTCATGTACAAAATTTCAACATTTTATCATAAAAAGTCGCAGAGATATGTTTAAACAAAGTTCGTGAGGGGTTAATCATAAATTAAAATATAAATGTTTACATCTAGAGTGCAGATGACGCGACGCGGTAATGCATCATAAGCAAATAAAATATGTAATAAATTTTATCTTTAGTTTTATTTACAAAACTGTGCTTCCTGAAAAATACCCTAAAATGTTATATGATGAATTGCAGAATTAAACTTGGAAATGGCACAGTCAATGAACATTAAAACAGCTTAGAAATGTTTGAATATGCGCAACAGACGCGCCATTAGAAGAGAAAGTTGTTTGTGCACTACCATTGGTCAATAGCATCTCTTACGTAAGCGCAACACGCGCAATCATTGTTTTCTTTAGTTTGTGTAAGACAACTGAAACGCGATCATCCGACATGATATTTCCCCTTTGCGAACTCATATCCAGGCATCAAAAAGTTGTTCAAGTCAGCATTTATGTATTTTCATATCTCTGCGATTTTTTATGATAAAATGCTGAAATGTTGTACATGACCTTATTAGTGTATGGGGCGTGTTTTACTCATTGAGGAATTTTTTGTACGGGGGTCGTATGAAAATTTAAAGTTTGTATTTCTTCAAATTTTATCATCTGAAAATTTTAAACAATTTCAAAAAATTCCGTACATGACTTTATTAGTGTATGAGGCGTGTTTTACTCATTGGGGAATTTTTTGTACTGGGGTCGTATGAAAATTTGAATTTTGCATTTCTTCAAATTTAATCATCTGAAAATTTTAATCGATTTCATAAAATTCTTTGCATTTTTTTTACGTCACTTTGTAATTTATAATAAATATCTATGATCAATATTTAAAGAATAAAAGCCGAGGTCAATGTTTTTGGGACACCCTGTATATATATACAGGGACAGAATAGCTAATATTTTCACACACTGAAAAACAGGTGTTAGATTTATGATAAAAGAATCTCGATCAAGAAAAAAAAAAACGTGATCTTTCTCTTTCTTTTACGCACTCTTTTTTAAGTGACAGAGTAGTATTTTCAAAGTATTTTCAAAGGGGGAGGATTCAACTTCCTGCCGTTATCTTAAGAAATAAACTGACAACGTAAAAAGAGCACAGATGAAATTATGTGTGTAAAAACGGACAGGCAGTTGTTTCGGAGCTTCTAAAGCGCCATCCTCAGTGCAATAGTTATAATAACCAGGGGTAAGTGTATGAAAGCATATGAGATTGCAAGAAAGTCGGTTCGCAGCCAAGGGCGTGTAATTTCATTTAAGATATATCAAAATTTTCTTGTGAGTACATCATAAGGATTTTTTTAGAAGTATTTTGTATAGGATACTTGCATAGGACTGCAATGAACCTTTATCATGGAAAAATGATAGGCTTTACGATTATGGAAAGAGTACAGAGAAAACTTTCAAAGAGATTGTCAATAGAATGCAATAAATGTCTGCCTCATCTGCAAATTTTATTTATCCACTCTCGTTGACAATATATATATATATATATATATATATTAAAACAAAAAATCAAAAAATGTAATATTAGCCTGCAATATATTTAATAACAGCAATAATCAAAATTTTAAAAGAACAATTAGACATATCAGTATAAAAAAAAATAAACTTTACTCCCATATATGAGAATAAAGTGTTAGAAACATCACATTTCTCGTAAATAGTATGGCAGCGCAATCCCTGAAAGGATAAAAATGCTGAAATATATTGTTATTTTTACCCAAATTTAATCTGTACTAAAAAAAGAAAGATGCTTTTTTGTGTATGGCAACGAAAATCTACCACGCGTAGAGGTATGAAAGTTTGGATGAGAATAGCCGAAGGCAGGTCCTAATGTACCTGAGGCTCACATTTTTCATTTTTTGATAATTAACCGAGATATTAATAAAAAACCGCAATTAAAAAGGGGTTGCCGGAAAAAATGTCGCACGGTGCAGGTCGGAAGTGTATGCTGTTCCGGAACTCCGAAGCAGAGAAGATCCGAAAGTGCGTAATCGGCTTTATTTTTTCGCGGAGTTCGGACGATAAGAACTACATATTTTTTATATAAAAAGACTCAACGCGAAAAAAAGCAAGAAGAAAATACAGTTCTTTTACACATAAATAAATAAAAAATCCCGAATGTTTTACACAGGTTTCAAAACCGTTATATGTATAACCGATAAAAATTTCAAAGAGTTTGGACAATAAGAACTGTTTTTTTTAACGCTAATGATCGGATGTGAAAAAAGTCGTGTTACAAGAACCTTTACCCATAAATATCAATACTTTTTCACAATTTTTTTACACAGGCTACGGAAATATATTTATGAATCATAAAAATTTCAAAGAATTTAGACGATAAAACTTTTTTTTTTTTAATTTCAATGTACCCGACGACTCTCTCCCTTTTTTGGTATACTTCAAAATTACGCGTCAGCTTGGAAAATCAAAATACGAAAAGAAAAAAACAAACGACATATACGTTCACTTTTCTTTCCAACGGTGCAATTCGTTTAAAAAAATACGAATATCAACCCTATGAAAAAAAAATCATTTCTAAAAGTCACTTTTGGCGAATTTCGTTTTTCCCCATAGGATTTTGATGCAAAAAAAGTAAGAAGAAAAACACTACTTTTTACAACTAAATATTGATATTTTAGCACGAATATTATACACAAGATTCGGAAACATTATATTTATAACTCATAAAAATTTCAAAGAACTTGGAGAATGGCATTTTTTAAGTTAAAATAAATTCGATGGTAGTCGATGAAAAAAATATATAGAGGAGCGCTTCTTGCAAGACCTTTTTACTTAGATTTTCGTTTAAAAATATAAAACCATCCAACTTTTATTTTAGGTATATTAAGGGTATTATCAGAGGACCGTTCGGGTCAGCTAGTAAGAAATAAAACATACTGCAGTTAAAAGAATTAAGTAAAAAATGCATCAGCATCTATATACATTTGACAAATATTAAAATCCCTTTTAAAAATTTTAAAAACCCAGATTTTTCAAAATATATATGGACACATTTCTATACTAACATATTAATAATAAAAAACATGCAAACATAGACACTCATATACCTCTTTTTTCTATATGTATAAAATAGAGCGTTAGCAATGAAAGAAAAATAATTCCAATCATCAAGGGATAATAATCAGGTTAATTGAGTACATATTTTTTTTCATTTAAATTTTCTATTTAAAATTTAGAATAAGTCATGTACAAAGAATGAAAAAAACCAAAAAGGAAAGAAACATAGGTAGTAAAAAAAGAAACACCTTTAGAAAGTTAAATTACACTCAAATATGGTATAAATCAGTCGTGAATTAAGGAGGTTGCTTGGGTGGGAGGCTGGGCACATCCCCTCTAGGAGAATCCAAATGTCCCTCTGGAAGATGTGAGAATTTATGCTTATTAATGGTCTAGAAGTAGAAATCCCTCCCAGAGAAGAATGTCTGAATTCAACATTGGTATAAATACAACTTCTGAACATGTAAAAGTCAAGCATTAAAAATTCGGAACAATGTCACCGTTTGTCTTACAGTTAAACAAGACATGCAAAGACACGTGTTACACTCGGGCATACTTAGAATGCTATAGTCTGATAGTGTTTCCCCTTTCATTTCACGACAGCAAACACTAGTCCTCTTTCTCCCTTCAACTTCAATTTCTATTCTCTTATGCTTGTGAAATGATGGAAAAAGAGCGGTAGTGTGCGCTTTCTTTGGAGTAATTATTAATCTTCAACAGTCTTTATTATTTCTAATTTGAAATCAGGTAAAGTTTTCACCTTCTCGGGGTTGGGAAATTTGTAGTTTATTTTATAACAAGCAGGGAAGACCGAACTATGCTCGGTCAAAATTAGCTTTGAGTTGAAATATCCTGACGCATGACCAAAATGACCCACTAATCAAATTTTCACAAACATGTGACCTAGCCCAACAGTCTTCTCGTGCCCAAAAACCATAGGAGGCAAAATTTAGTCTAAATAGTCTGAGCCGTTTTTAAGATAAAACAGCTTGACCCAAAATGACCCATGACCAAAATGACCCACTAATTGAATTTTCTCGAAAATGAGACCTAGCCCAACAGTCTTCTCGTACTCAAAAACCATACGAGGCAAAATTTAGTCTAAATAGTCTGAGCCGTTTTTAAAATAAAATAGCTTTACCCAAAATGACCCACTAATTGAATTTTCTCGAACATGTGACGTAGCCCAACAGTCTTCTCGTGCCCGAAAACCATAGGATGCAAAATTTAGTGTAAATAGTCTGAGCCGTTTTTAAGATAAAATAGCTTGACCCTTGACCAAAATGACCCACTAATCGAATTTTCTCGAACACATGACTTAGCCCAACAGTCTTCTCGTGCCCGAAAACCATAGGAAGCAAAATTTAGTGTAATTAGTCTGAGCCGTTTTTAAGATAAAACAGCTTGACCCATAATGACCCCTGACCAAAATGACCCACTAATCGAATTTTCTCGAACACGTGACCTAGCCCAACAGTCTTCTCGTGCCCGAAAACCATACGATGCAAAATTCAGTCTAAATAGTCTGAGCCTTTTTTTAGATAAACTTAGCTTGACCCACAGTGACCCAAAAATGACCCAGTAATCGAATTTTCTCGGACATGTGACCTAGCCCAATGATTTTGTCGTGCCCGAAACTCGTAGGATACAAAATTTAATCAAAATCGTTACAACCGTCTTTTAGATAAAATTAACTTGACCCGGGTTGACCCAAAAATGACCCACTAATCGAAAGTTCTCGAACATGTGACCCAGCCCAATAGGCTTCTCGTGCCCGAAAATGGTTAGATACAAAATTTAGTCAAAATCATTTGAACCGTTTTTTAGATAGAATTAGCTTGACCCTGACCCTGGATGACCCAAAATGACCCACTAATCGAATTTTCTCGAACACGTGACCTAGCCCAATGGTTTTCTGGTGCCCCAAAACGGTAGGATACAAAATTTCGTCAAAATCGTTAGAGCCGTTTTTTAGATAAAATTTGCATATATATATATATATATATAACCACACACAAGATTTGCTCGTATTAGAGCAGGTGTGTCAAACTGGTTTACCGCCGCCGACGAAAACAAGCATTATATACAAAGCCGCGAGCCACATTAAAAAAAAGGTAGATAATACCATGGTACAGGATAAAATTTGTACGTACAAAACATAGCCATGTTAAAGAAATATTCACGCCAAGTTTTTATTAAACACACCAAGTCATTATTAAACATAGTTTATTTTAATTTATTTTTCGGAAAAACACTAAAATTTTCATTTTATTAACGGAATCTCTAAAATGTAATTGAATTTTCTAAACTGTATTTATTTCAAAAATTAATTGTGCACGTTGGTTTGCTAATCCTCATCTAGCAAAGACATAGCTGTCAATCTTCCGAGTTTTCTTCGTTTTAAAAAAATAAAAATAAGCATATTTTGAAACAAAAAAGTTATGTAACCGTTTGAGTGCTATAACCGTTTGAGTGCTGAAAATTCGGCCTATAATCCGCGGAACAAACAATTGTGTTTCAACCCAGAAATTTTATCTTATAAAATGTAACTCACTAGATCGCTGTAAATACTTCAACTGTTGAATAAAAATTAAATGATTTCAATTATTGAATAAAATTTCTGGGTTGAAACAAAATTTGTTTGAACCGCAAATACATTGCGGCGCTATCGCGCTTCATAGCACTCAAACGGTTAATAAAATGTGTCTTGTATCCATGCGCTACCTTATTAATTTGATTTATTAAAAACAATTTCGGATTCAAATTATGTTTATTTAATTTTTAAAAAAAAAAGGTTGGCAGCCGTGCAAAGATGTCGTATAAAAGCGAGCTACCGAACATAGCTAAAATATGCCTAATTGCACAATATACTTTAACTAGACGGATATGCCAATCCCAAAACTTTCTTCTATCTCTACACAAGTTTCGCATACACTAAAAACGAATCAGCACCAATTTATATCAAGGTCTAACTGAATCTGAAGTTTTATTAAATTCCGTTAATTAGTTCTTCAGATATGCCTATGGCTAAAATAGTGTAAATTCTAGAAAATGCAGCATAGAAGATGCAAGATTTAGACCAAAACCTAATCAACGACAACTTATGTCAACGTCTAACTGAATCTGAAGTTTGATGAAAATCCGTTCATTAGTTCTTGAGATATAGTTATCGTGAAAATCATGAAAAAAAATAGTATAGCAGCATCACCTGTTGGGCTATTTACACCATAACGTAATCGGCATCTATTTATGTCAAGGTCTAACAGAAGCTGAAATTTGATGAAATTCCGTGCATTAGTTCTTGATATACAGCTATCGTGAAAATCATGAAAAAGTAGCATAGCAGAGCCACCTTTTGGGATATATACACCAAAACGTAATCAGCGTCTATTTATGTCAAGGTCTAACTGAATCTGAAGTTTGATGAAAATAAGTGCATTAGTTCTTGAAATAGAGCCATTGCGGAAATCGCGAAAAATGCAGCATAGCAGCACCATCTGCTGGGCGATTTTCACCAAAAACTAATCAGCACCAATTTATATCAGGGACTAACTGGCTATAAAGTTTTATTAAATTCGGAGCATTATTTTTTGAGATAGAGCGCCACAAATGTTTTGTCACATACATACAGACAGACAGACTCACAGAGAGACATTTTCTGAAAACAGTCAAATCGTGTTCAGACCTTCTAAAACGTATAAATCCGTCGAAAATTTTCATGAATCCAATACTTTCTTCTTGTAAAGATAGAGGAATGTAAAACATTGATCCATTGAGGGATAATTACAGAAATTTGGAAACCTCAAATCCATATATTTTCGCTTTAATATGAAATCGCACTGAATTTTGACTAACTGTTGTAATGAATTCTGAAGAATAATTTAAGCATGAATCATTTGAGTTGAAGTAAATAAATTAAATTTATTTTCATATTTTTTTTTTAGTTCAAAAGTGTTTTTTTTATTCATTTTTGAATATATTTTTAGTATTTTAAAAATTTCCGCTTCGATGATTTTTGCAATAATGCATGACAACATTTAAAATGAAAGACATTTCCTTTTTGAAAATTGTTTTATCAAAGTAATAAATTCTGTTTGAAAACGCTAATACTGTCAAATAATAAGATAGCATTATGAAATTTGCCTTGAAGTTGAAATTTACTCAAGTGTTTTGTAATTTCAAAGGAAAATTTCAAGTACTTTGTCTATTGGTGAAGTTTTAAAAATCCATATTCATAATTTGTCGATTTAAAATGAAAATTATAACATTTTTTTAACAGTTCGAAAATAACAGTTTAAATTTTATAATGGAAAGCCGTCAAATTCCGTTTAAGAAGGTAGATCTATTTATCTTCATACCCATATTTCCAAGATATTTCCTAGATTCGTGATTATTAAGCATGTGCGTACGAATATAAGCTTATAAGCGCTATAAAATGTTTAAGCGCATATCCGGCTATTAGAAATCAATCCGTTATAGATAAATCTTTCTAGCAATGGTACTTATGCTAACTGTATTTTCAAATTTCTTCAACTGCTGTAGACATCGGTTCTTCAATTTTCTTTTGAGTGATTTCGATTCGCGGGACATTTAATGTAACAGAAACACTAATTAGTTTCTTAAAGCAAATATATTTCATTTAGTAAGCTTGGAGAAAGTAGTTTAATTCAATTTAAAGAAGTATCGGTTTTAATTCTGACAGTTTTATCTTTTCGATTTTTAGCCAGATTGTTGTGAGTTTTCTTTAAACTTTGTGTTGCAGGACTTCTACATTTTCTTTCCAAACTCCAACAGTGTCTACATATCAAACAAAAAATTTCAGATTTTATTTGATTATAATTGTGTTGTAAATCACCTTTAAAAAAATGTGCGATGTTCATCTTGAGTTTAACATATTTTTTCATATGGAAAAGAGTTTTAAAATATTTTTTATATAAATCCTGGGATGTATGAGAGTCTGTCAATAAAAGTGTTTATATCAATAAAAATGAAAGAATGGAAAGAAATATCACGTAGGATTCCAGAAAGATCCCATACAATTACTAACCTAAGTAATGAAAATAATTAAAGTGCTTAAATCCAAAATTTATATGTTCGATTAAAGCCCAAATAAGAACCTGGATGGCATAATCGATGGTTTAGTGTCAAGCACAAAAGTGATAAATTGTGTCACTTTCAAAACAAGTCATTTAAAGCTATTTAATTTTACATTTTGATTTTTTTAAATTTTAATTATTCTTAATTAGCGCTGAATTTTATTAATTTTATAATACATTTTTTAGCATTTGATAAATACAGCATATTATTTAAGTGGTGTAAAATCTAAGAGAGTAGTAAAATAAAGTATTAGTTTCAACATAAACAAATAAAAATTGTAAGTGAAATAATTTTAAAATTTTACGAATCTTTAAATTTTCAGACAGAACACTGCTACGTTCCGATTGGTAATCTTTGTAACCATTATATTTTTTGTTCTAAAATGTAAAATTGAGTTATATCTGTCTATATACATCCTTGTTGCCAGATGAGAAGGAAATTTTTAATTCAGAATGCTACTACTTTCTGAATACAAACATTCCCCTTATTTAATAGATAAGACAAATATTACTTTTCGAAAATTGTGGTAGTATTCTGAATAATACAAAAAGCCCACCAAACTGGAAACATTGATATACATATTTTCATTATATTTGCCATCTCTAAGATTATGATTATTGCAAGTGTGTTCGTGCAAAGTGTATTTTCATCATCCGTGTTTTAATAACTAAATTAATCACAGGTAAATTACCAAAGGCTTCGCGGGCCACAGATAAGTTGTCGGCGGGCCAGCTGTGGCCCGTGGGCCACGTGTTTGACATGCCTGTATTAGAGTATATGATGTATGCATTATTCATTGTTGTATCAAACAGAAAATAAAATACTTACATTCGATTTACACGAACCGCTGTAATATTTTCGCCGCTGATCGAACGAAAGTGGGCAATTGACAAGATGTGTAGTTACAGATACACCTCTTATTTTTACTGTTGTTGTTTCATTTGGGAAATTTACAGACAGCAGATATATATATATATTAAACTATATTTATTAACACATTTGTGTATGATGTTTCTGTGTTGTCTTATTACGGTTATATACAGTATGCCCACTAAAGTCCCTTGCCACCCTCTTAACTTCGGAACGGCTGCTGCTATATTCATAAAAGTGGTGTCAAGGTATAGTAAAGTAGCCATGCGCTACTGAATGAAACCGCCTACGGCGCCACCTGGTGAAAAACTGCGAAGTTAACATTCCTATCTTGAAAACGGAAAGAGATAGGGAAAAAAGTGATTCACAAAGTTGTAGAGCATCATCGATTTAGTACGAAAAGACACCTTGTGGACATTAATGCGAAGAATAGAACGGTTGAAACGCGCATTTGATTTTTCGTGATTTCCTACACTGTGACGTCACGAAACTTGAACGGAAGGAGAAATGTTTATCTTTCGGACAAAACACGACACTGCAAGGAGGCACAGTGGTATCGCTTGTGATTCCCAATCAAAACGACGCATTACGGACGCTTGTGTCAACGTGTCACCCTCTATGCTCCAACATGTGCAACGTGAAATTCAAACAAGCACCCAAATGTACATTGCAGCTGACGGTGAGAAGTTTAAACATCTCAAATAAAGGTACATTGCTTCAACTAGTTATTTTTTTCTTTCTAAGATCGTTTTGTCACGTCACAATGTAGGAAATCACGAAAAAACAAATGCGCGTTTTAACCGTTCTATTCTTCGCATTAATATCCACAAGGTGTATTTTCGTACTAAACCGATGATGCTCTACAACTTTGTAAATCACTTTTTTTCTCTATCTCTTTCCGTTTTCCTGATAGGAATGCTAACTTCGCAGCTTTCCACCAGGTGGCACCGTAGGCAATTTCATTCAGCAGCGCATGGCTACATTACTATACCTAGACACCACTTTCATGAATACAGCAGCAGCCGCTCTGAAGTTAAGAGGGTGGCAAGGGACTTTAGTGGGCATACTGTATATATACATATATATATTATTAAGCCGAACAAAGCATCTTTGAAATGTTTTTGTACTGGAAAACTTTATTATCCTGTGACTGCACAAGTTTTAAACTTTTCATTTCACTAGGTAAAGTTTGTTTTAATTTATTTTACATTTATGTTCCACAAGAATAAATTTCAAATTTAAATTGGTCTTCTACTAAACGTACGCTACAAAAAAATAATTCATGACTGCTGCTTTTTAGAGACTTAATTAAAAGCATTACCACATCGTAACTTAATCCTTTAGAAGTTATCTTGATATTATCTTTTCTTCCTCCATAAATATCAAAATTATGTACATATTCTTCCTAAGACGTACGACATCCACATTTTCCATTCTCTGTTAGCTGGTTTAAGAGGCATGTATTGAACAATACCATGTCTTCCTTTATATTTAATCATGGCCTCGTGTATTGTTAAATTTTTATAGAGATTAAAATACATTTTAAATTTTCACTTCAGATCAGAAAACATGGACTGTTAAATTTTGAGAATAACTGAATGATTCTTCATTTTTATTCCCTCTGTTTCTCCATCCAATATATGAAAGTAATGTTTTATTTTCATAAACCTCTCTCTTCTCATAATTTTCTTTATTATTTGATTTCCAAGTATAGAGCTTTGTGACCAATAGTCGAATAATTTCAGCATCTGTATTATACTCATAACTAAGAAGATTCCCAAAAAACACCAAATTCTACCTGTATTTGAAATTGGTGTCCAATTCTCGTCTTTTATCATGCGTGATATTTGACAAAAATCGAAAGTCCCTTTTGTTGATATCAAGTATAATATTCTCACAGAGGTCATCAGTTAATAACAACCTCAAATAGCTTTGAGTGGATACGTCTCGTTTTATTTATTATACTGTCCCCAAAGACGCAGAAAAAATATCTAACAGCATGGAACAATCCATGTGGAATTATCCACATATGAAGTCCATACATATTCAAATTCTCATCTGACTTGTTATCTTCTTCTGCAAACTGCAGGTCATCCAAATTGGCATCTGCATCATTTTCATTGTGATTTTTATTTCATTCTTCTTTTGAATCATCATCATCATCATCACGTTCAGTTATGAAATAATCCTATTCATTTGATCAAAAAATATCTGAAGGGCTTCTACTGTCAATTCTTTACTCTGATTTTACATAGCTATGAAATGTTTTGACTTATAATTATTAGAGATGAAGAAGTTGCACAGAATAATAAGAAAATGCGTACTTATAGGAAAATGGAAATTGCAAATTTCTGAAATCAAGTTAACAAAAAGCAGTTTACTATGCTGACACACTTTTAACACTTGTTTTGACAAGGAGATGGAGAAAGATAGATGGGAGTTCAAATGTCCAGGCATTCTCCGGTGGTCACGGTATTTTGGATGTTGAGATGTTTTAGGCGTTTTAGTTGTGAAAAGGTTAAATTCTTGACTTTAATTGCTACTTTGTCTTCGTTAAACTGTTCGGATTGTTTAAATTTTGAGTCATGTTTCGTCCTTGTTAGAGTTGCAAAGGGTAGAAAAAACCCGGTTTAAACCTGGGAATAAACCGAGTTTTTTGGGAATAAACTTGGTGTTTAAGGAGTAAACCAGGTCTTTTGATAATAAACGGAGTCTAATCGAAATAAACCTGGGAATAAACCGGATTTTTGCAACTCTAGTCCTTGTATATGCCCTTCAGTTCAGTTTTTCTTTTTGTGAACTTCGCTTTGTCGTGTTTTTTGGTTTTCTGATTTCATGCTGTAATTTTCATGATTGCATTTTTCTCTTGATTTTTACATTTAGGTTCTCCTTAATAATATCCTATAAGGTTTTTTTTCGTTTATCATTTCCTAAATTATTAGAGGTAATGCCGGCATAAACTGTAGCATTTACCTCAAATCAACGTCAACATCAACATCGACGTGAACAAAACATAAACTTGTACGGTTCCTAAGTATTTTTCACTATGGTGGGGTTCCTGAGAGTTGAAAAACTGCCTTAATCCTACAGATTTGAAATTGTCGGAAGCCGAAAAGGGCTTTAAGCTTCTACCTATTGCCATAACTTTTGGAAAATCATGAAGCAAATCCTACATATACATATCCTAGATCAGATTGTGACCAGTGATCCTTTCAATGAACAACACTTTAGCTTTTTTCCAAACAGCGATAGAAATTAAGAGATTTGACCGTATTCCACACAGATGTTAAATAGAGTAGAGACAATAGGAAATTAAATATCCATTCTGAATATGACTCCGAGCGAAGAGATGACTTAACAAGATGGTAAATAATGGAAAAACTGCTTTGCGTATGTAAAGTGGATTGGGACCAGGAATTTTAATGTCAAGTAAAGAGGAATTTTTTCCCACCCTGTGGACTCCTTCCATAGTATTGTGCAGGACAGTGTTTTCCTCCCATTTTATTTATTATTTTTTATAGAATTTACTCTAAAACATAGTCTGATGCCCCTTTTATAATCTATGCAGACAACATCATCCTATACATTTCAGATCAGAATCTGAAAAGTATGCTATGACGGAATGAAACGAAGTGAGGACAAAGTGAACTATGTGGAGGAAAATGCCAAGAAAGATTTCAGAATATTTTAGACAGGGTATATAACTGGAGATTAGAAACTGGAGATTAGAAATGCATCCAGCTAAAAGTGCAGTAATCAGCTTCTCTCCTTGCAATGCAGACACATCCTCTTGCAGCAATCTAGATAATACTTATGCATACAATAAGCATGTATATCAAATTGCTCTTTTTTATGGAAGTATATGGAATCTTTTTGAATGAACTAAAAAGTTTTTTTTTAATGCTTCTTGTTTAATATAGACTCGAACCATGTCTTAAATATCTATATAACAAAAAATCTAATAAAGTCTTTATCATAAATATATCTAATAAAATCTTTAACATAAAACCATAAAATTTCCATAGAAACTAGTCGTTGGGAACCACCGTAATACTTACCCATCATGGATATGCATAATATAAAATATGAAAATAAAACATGTGTAAACTACTTATAAAATGCATTGCAATTCGAATAAAATCGTAGCTTGATGACGTCATAAACTTTAAATGCTCTATTACTGAATTGCGTAAAAAAACATCCTTATAACTCCAAAATTGATAATCCTATTAACTAACGGTTTACTGCGTCGGATTAAGCGTCTAAGTTTCAATTAAATTATATCTTTAAATTGAAATTTGAATGAAATACAGGGTCATGAAAAATTGAAGTGTGTGGAAAATATAATTACAAATATCTCGGTAACCAATTATCCGATCGACTTCATTCTTTATGCAAAATTTATTTTTTTTATTGTCTTTTATATTCACTCCTTAAAATAAACAATTTCGAAATTTTTTATATACCTTTTATCACAACGAATATTTCGAGAGTCCGAAAAAAATAATTCCGGATAATCGAGGTTACTGAAACACAATAAGCCTCTTCCAACTATTACATACTAAGTACATACCAAATTTCAAGTCTCTATCTCAATTTGTTCGGAAGAAAGAGTTTTACAGGCACACACATACAGACAGACGGCAAATTTTTTTTTCTAAAAATATGTTTTTTGGAATCTCCAATGTCTAAAACGTGTAAATCCGTCGAAATTTTTTTTTCGATTTTCAAAACGATTACAAGACTTATCCTATACTTTGTATGATGGGTAAGTAAAATGGATGTATTGTGAAATACTGGAGACTAGAAACCAGCTGAAATATCTAACAAGCAGGGCCTGACTAAGCACTTTTTGGAACCAGCACACACATTCATTACTATTTCTGAATAGTAATTTTCACCTTATTTATGATATAAATTTGGCATTTAAATAAGGTGACATATATTATTGGAAAATAGTGGTACTTCCTGCCTGTGACCTGTGTCCCACAGAGGGACCCATCTGGTCCTCTAAACAAGCTTCAAGAAACTTAAACAGAAACAGAAGTATGCACATTCATAAACTAGTTAAGCGGATAGGGACAGCAATATTATGTGAATTTTAGAACTCAAAGCATTGCAAAAATTCAGATTTTCTTTTCTGAATTTCAAATAAGTGTGTATATTACATTTATTTGCATTTTGATTATCATAATTCAAATTATTAATAATTTTTTTTGTTTTACAGGAACCTCTTTGCAAAGAGATGTTCCGAGAACTAAGATTTGCATTATCCTGTCGAAGTTCAACAAAGCCAGTCATTGGTAGAAAACAGGACAATTGTGGAGAATTCAGAGTATCTACCATACCAGGATACAGCACCCAATATTGACGTTACAGTAATACCTTTTAGGTGCTTTTAGACACAGTGACTTTAACCAAGTTGCGCATCATGCAGCCTTCTGAACATAACAGGGATTATTATGCAAATGTAGCATAAGACCGTTCAAGGAGATGTGTTGAGCATTTTATATTTATCAAGGGACATGTGTAGCATTTTTTACCCTCAACGAAACTGAATCTAGCCTCTTTTCTGTAGGTTAAATCATTGAGCCATCTGCATGACACTATTGTGTTAGAATAACAACCTGTTTTACTGAAAGTAGTTCAAAAAATTTTGAGAAAAACATTTAGGTGGCTCTTTCACACAGCATCAGTTTTATACTTCTGAGAAATATCTCAAATACCAAAAACTCAAAACAGGAAGCAAAGTAAGCAAAACAAAGCAGCTTCCATAAATATCCAAAAGCCTTAGGAACCTTAGTAAAAACTTCTTTATTTGCTTCATCTTATAACTACGCAAATAGTTATATTAAATAAGGAGTAACTCAAAGTGAAGGGAGCATAAGGCTGATAACACTGATAGAACAAAGATAATCAACTAACTATGCGCATTTGATAACAGACTTAACTTTCTTCAGCCTTATTTAAAAGATGCACACATGGTTATTACACTTGTTATGCTCTAACTTATTTATTGCCTATTTCCTAAGATTCAGGTTGTGTAGAAGTCCATTCTTGTACAGTTCAATGACAACAGTATTTTTAAAAATAGCAACCTTTGTCCTCCTTTTCTCACCCAACATTTGAAATTCAGTAATTGTCCAATTTTTTGTTGAAACCTTCAACAAGTGTTTGTAATTCACCATGAAAGTGCTCTAAATGTGTTCATTAAATGAGTAGTTAACACGAAATAAGATTTGAGAATTTTATGAATTATAAATCTAGGCATTTGAATAAGATTAAAACTTAGAAACATAACAAGAGAAAATATGCAACTCAGAAAAATGTAAATAAACTTATGTGCTACATAAAGTTTTAAGTTTGTAACATAAGTATATAGCTAGTTTTCAGAAATATTAATTTAACAAAATATAATCAAATACAAGTTATTTTATCAATTATATGATTATTAGTTGCATTTACTGTAGTAAAAAATCAAAATTATCATACTGAAGTGAATTCATTTATTAATCTTAGATTTATTAAATAAAAAAAAATTAAAATTGGATTCTTCTGTAACTTAACTAAAATGTACAGTTGAAATTTACTTAATAATTCATTTACGTTTAAAATTTGAATCACTGCTTAGTGATATTTCATATTTAAGCATACGACATAATGTGAAATGTATGACTTCATTTTTATGTAAAAAATGATATAATAAGATTTTGAAAGAAAGGAAATTTAGATTTAGACATTTACTTTTTAAAAAATCAAGCAAAACTAATAAAAAACACCATACAAATATCACAGCTAAAATATAGAAAAACTAAAACACAATTCATATTAGATATTTAAAAAAAGAAGTTTTAGAAAAACATAAATAAACCAATCTTTGTAAAAAAAAATATATATATAAAAACTTTTATTAACACTTAATTAACAATTTTAAATGTTTAAAAAATAATTTAAGTGTTGAATATTAAGACTCTTAGGACACGAAGAAAGTATTTACAGATACTTTCACCCTGAGCAGGAGAACAAAACAATTAAAGACTGATATTTGTGATATAGAACTTTCATAAATAATATCAGTCTCACTAGAAATCATTTTCAAGTCTTTTTATCAGAATGTATAATTTGTGTTGTATGAGAAACAGTTAATATTTTACTGATTTTCTGTAAACTTCTATGGCAATATAAAATTGTTCAAATGTTTAATTTTAAACTTAGTATTTCTCACATATACATTGAAGGCACAAATTTAAAAAGATTTCTAGATTCATAATTACTAAGAGTTCAAAATTATTTTTACTTAATTACATAGTAGTTAAGAATTGTATTTTCATTACAATGCTAGATTTGAAGATACAAAGGAATACCAGATTTTACAATCAGCAATACTAATGCAAAAAAAGCATATATAGTTGATATGCATATAGGTGGAATATTTTTCAAGAAATTCAGAGTAACTAAATACATGATTTATTATAGAAAGAGATTATCAGATATATAAAAAGTAATTATTATAGCTGTTTAATTTATTTCAAATTATATGTATTTATTGAAATTCTTAGCGTAGATTTCATTTATAATGTAAATAATTAGATGTTTAAACATATTTTCAAAGCATGATCATATGGTTGAATTTCATGAAATATTAACTTTTAATCATACAGTCAAGATTTTATGATAGAGAAATAGTTCAGTCAAAAGTTTAATAACTTTTTTTATTTATCACAGTTGTTTGTTAATCAAGTTTCATTTCCTAAATCTAGAAAAATGAGTATTAAAATATTAAGTATCTATGAATTGTTCAATATTCAATATCCTATCTTCAAATAGGATTTGAGTTAAAAGATACTGTTTATGAAACTCATTCAATGAAATAATTTTTTGATACAATAAACTTTTCTTTATAAAACTATGTTTCATTGTATTTCATGTTATATATTCATTACACAATTTATCATACACAGAAATATCTGTATCCTCAAAATAGCCATAGTATTAAAACCATATCAAATGGGGCATTTTTGTTCAACATTAACCTCTTAATAGTGTCGCAAAGTTTCCTCCCTCCCAAGTATAATAAAAATAATATCAAAATAGTGAATTATATATAAAAATGTCTATTTCAAAGTAAAACAAACTCAATCCAGCCAAAGAATCAAATATTGTACAAATCAAATTGCATTAAACTAATCACAAATATAGATTATTGAGCTGTCCAAACTGGGTGATACTGGTAAAGGGTTAAACCCAACACTATAATAAATGTAGAGTTTCTTTGATCTTGCTTAAGGAGAGCATGTTTTCTTCAGATCAACATTTTCACTTACATCTCAAAAATGTTGTTCATGATGTGATCCATGCTGATTGAGAATAGCCAATAGAAAGGAAGAGGCTCAGATATGCTTACTTACTTAACCCTATTCATTCTTACTTAACCATACCCATTGAACACAGGATAGCCCAAGAAATCACTTCTGGGAGTTATCATTCACACAGTTTTCAATGAAGCTGAATGATCATGCCGTGCACAATCATTGGTTTATATTTTCAGATACCACCTTTACAAACTTAATATTCATTTTATAAATATTTTTATGAAGAAATTTTTAAATGTAAAAATCACAGAAAATCAATAACAACAGAAGCATTCATAAAAAAGCTGAAAATGCCATGTTCTTTCATATTTGTTTCCACTTGAGGTTTTCACTGTTACTGTGATGGTACTATGGTTGAATTTCATGAAATATTAACTTTTAATCATACAGTCAAGATTTTATGATAGAAAAATAGTTCAGTCAAAAGTTTAATAACTTTTTTTTTAATCACAGTTGTAAAATGTAACTTCCATTACTGAATCATACAAGTATTATATTCACAGAATACACATGGAATAAGTACATAAAACAATGTTTAAAACACAAAAAAATCTACTAAAATTAGAGATAAGTTTTGACTGTAATTTTAGACAATCTCTTTTTTACACTAAAATTTTTACATACTAATTGTAGATTCAGTACTAAGTTTCATCCTTTCACACAGAGAATAGTTTCAATAGCATGCTTTTAAATTTCTAAACTGATATGTAGAACCTTCACTGTAAGATAAACTAATTTTGTTTTAGAATAGAAGATACACCCAGTAAATACAAGAAATAAACCAAGGAATCAATAATTAACAAATGATTTCTCAATTTTCTGATGTGTCTTGAAATATAATTTGAGAACGACAATATTAGTAATCTGTATCTACCCAAAACTTCATTCACATTTCAAAAAATTAACAAATTGTCATATCAGAGGGTGGCTTGCACCATAAGACTTGCCAATGTTTTTTATGGTAAAAGTAAAAAAAGTTCAAATTTACTTGAACTATTTTTTGCTACAAAAATTTTGACTATTTGACAAATCTTATGGTGAAAGCTGCACTCTGATATAGCATTTTTTTAAATTTTGATAAATTTGTGAAATGTGAATTAACTTATTGGACTATTTGAATTATGTTTTTCTTTTGTCACAAAAATTCTGACTATTTGAGAAATCTTATGTGCAAACTGCACTCCAGTATCACAATCTGTTAAATATTTATAAATATTTGAAATCTGAACTTACTTATGGATATGGGTTTACTCTTTAAACAACTTCTTTTTCTTTTGCCACAAAAAAAATGAATCTTTGGCTGGTTTCCTTCACACTCTGATACAACAATTTGTTAATTTTTTATGGATTTTTAAAATGTGAATGGACTTAACGAAACCCTGTATTTTAATCAGATCTATTTATAAAATTTTGACTCCAAACCAAATATTGTAGTAAAGAAGCATTAAAAAAAAATGATGTAAAATTTTAGCTGTACATGTGTAATGACACAAACCAAGATTTTAGCTTCTATTGAAACAATATGTACTACAGGGTAACTAACTAACTACATGAGTAGCCAAAAAAGAGTATTACACATACAAAAATTAAAAAATTTACACTAGAAAATGCACAAGATTTAAAATAATTATTAAAGGCTATTTAAAAATGCACCTAACATATACTGGCTTCCAAAAGTTAAGGTACAGCCAGTTTTTTTATGCTGACCATTAAAAGAAATAAAATAAAGGTAAAAAATATGGTTTATACAAATGATTATAACTAACTTAAATAAAACCTTATGAAAAATTATACCCACTGCTATTTTTTTAAAGAATTGGAGACGTATATAGCAGTCAGAGGAAACTGTGAATATCCCACTTTTGTAATTTGTGTTGATTTTATTTTTATTCTTGTTGATCTTCAATTGTTGGTACTAAGATAATGTTGGCCATGTCTAGGAAATTTCGTTTACCTGATTTTGTTAAGATGACAGGCAATCAGATGGATGGAAATAGGATTATCACAAGCTGATGCTGCTAGATGTATTAATGTGTCCCATAGTGTGGTCCACAGATTCTGGAATCAATTTTAATCTAAAAATTCAGTTTCAGGAAGACCTGTTCCAGGGCACTTACACATCACAACCACTGTGCAAGATCGTTTGCCAGCTTTTTCAACCTGAAGGAGGAGGAACACTACTATGGCTCAGCAAATCCAGATCATCACAATGCAACAAGGATGACAATATCTCCTAATATGGTGTGCAGATGTCTTCACAATCAAGACTCTATGCAAGACGACCCGTTGTGTGTAGCTTTTTTAATTGATGACACAGAAGTGCCCATTTATGTTAGGAAAGAGAGCATGTTACTAGGATCAGACAGCAATATGGGATTTTTTACTCTTCACAGATGAGACTCGGTTTACTTTGAAGAGTGATTCAGGCCAAGTACTGGAGAGAACAAGACACCAGGTACTACCAATGTAACATTATTGAAAGACACAGTTATAGAAGAGGTGGAATCATGGTTTGGTCTGGAATATATCTGGATGGTCACATTGACCTGCATATGTGATATGGAGCATCTCTGCCTACTGTGAGATATCAGGACGAGATTCTTGCTGGTTCTCTTTCACAACATATTTTGGTGCTATTGGGGATGAATTCATTCAAATGAATGATAATGCCTAATCTCACCAAGCTCTGCTTTTAGATGATTATCTTCCGGATCCAGGTATGAAGCAAATGGAAAGGCCAGCTCAATCTCTGGACCTTAATCTGATAGAGCATCTTTGGGACTACCTTGGTTAACAGGTGACTGCCTAAAGTCCTCCTCTGGGGTCATTAAATGAGCTGGAACAAGTGTTGCACCATGTATGGGTGCTGCTTCCCATTCCAGTGTCCCACAGCTTAACTGACAGAATGGAAAGTAGAATGGACAAAATGTAATTTTAAGGGTTTCGTTTATCTTATGAAACCCTATTCGTCTCACTCCTATGTCTATTCATCACAGAGTCCGTTCTCAGAAAGTGTATAAGTTAGAGACTTGAAATTTTGTATACTTACAGCTGAATACCTCCTGTCACACGAGAAATCATAAAATTTTGAAAAAGAATTAATTAATGCAAGATATTAATTAAAAACCCACTCATTAAGGGAAAATATTAAACTAATGCATGGAATTTAATCAAACAACAAAGAAAATTCATTCTGAAACTCCAGAAGAGAAGGAACAGTTGCCATAGTCACAGCATTGCAATGGCAATAGCAGACTGGACGTTTTAAAGACACCCTTAATATCATAAACTATTCCACCTAGTAACGTGAAAGTTTGGACACACATGAAAAAAAAAAATTCTCTTTCAGAATTTCTAAAAATGTTTTAATTACTCCCACTACAAGTGTAAATATCAATTAAAAATTGATTTGAGTAAATTCGTTTAATTTACTTTCACTGGAAAACCACAGACAAATAGTCTGACATCTGTTCCCAAAGCCCAAAGATGGCAGACTCGGCATTTTTCAGGATCTATAGAATTTTTTAATATTGCATTTATCAATTTGAAATTAACACATCTATGTGTATTTTTTTAATGCTGAATCCAAATATGTAATTTTCATAAAAAATCCTTCAATTACAACTCCGAAGACATCCTATATTTTAAAACGAAAAGAGATTTTCGTCAAATTCCATTTTTCACACAAAATTGGGATCAATATACAAGCGTAAAATTAAATCAAGAACCTATCCAGTTTCAGAGTACACTAGAGCGAGGAAAGGGTGACCGAATGGTTTAAGGCTGTGATTCTCTGTTTTGATTGTCGCGTCGGTTCGATATCCACTCAGGACAGAATAATTTTTGTTATTTTATTGGTGATAATTCATTTGAATAATGTCATATTTTACTTCAGGAGGAGAAGTTATATATATATATATATATATTATTATTATTATTATTATTCGAATGCTTTATAATTAAGTAAAATTTAAAATCCAAGAACATTTTGTTTTAATTACAAATTTTATATTAAATGTATTTAAATTAAAAGATTGTACATGTAATTATCGATTAAATAAATTAAACAATTGTCAACAGATGTCATATATATAGTAAGATCAGTATGTGAATATTTTTGGTAAAAAAATAAAAATAAAAGGAGATAAAACAGAAAGAAGAAAAATTGGAACTCTAAAGGAAATTATCTTGATATCCATGAATTAATAATTAAACAATGCATGAAAAATTAAAATAAATTCAAGTAATTAAAAAATATATATTATGAATTGTTAGCTGCAAACAGCATAGTTTAAATTCAGAGTTTTAGAATCAGACTGATAAAAATTAATTTAATGAAAAATTTTAAAGGTTGCATAATTAAAAAAAATTAAAAAATACTAAATATTGTTATTTTTTCAAAATACTGGGATTGTGGTAAGTAAAATTTAATACCGACAATATATATTTTTTTTTAATTAGTAATTTTATATTAAAAATATTTAAATTAAAAGATTATGCATGTAGTTATCGATTAAATAAAGTGATCTAAACTTCTATCTATATTTTATATGACCATTATCAAGAAGATATAGTTGTATAACTAAGAAAAGTATATGATTATTCTCTGTAAAGAAAGAACAGAAGAGACAAAAGAAAGAAGCGAAAATATTCATATAAGAAGTATGGAAGAAATCACCTTGATATCCATGGTTTAATATATAAATAATGTATGAAAATGTAAAATAAAATTCAAGTAATTAAAATATATATATTATAAATAGTTAGCTGCAAACAGAAAATTTTAAGTTCAGGATTTTAGAGTCAGGCTGTGTTGGCGTTAAAAATAAAATTAATGAAAAATTTTAAAGGTTGCATAATTAAAAAAAAATAAATTAAAATACATTAAATATTGATATTTTTAAAAAAATTTTGAGACTGTATTAAGCAAAAATAAATCATTCAATTATTATTTTTAGTTAAATTCTTTCTAACAATCAAGCATAATAGGATGTAAATTACAAGCTTAAAATTATTTCACTTCATTAGTTGAGTAGGCTGGACTGAAAACATCATCTATCATCTTATATCTATAGGAATTGCTGCACAATATAACAATTCATCAAGTTTTCAATACTTAATTAATTTAAAAGCACCTAATTAAAAATTAAAACATATTTCTACAGGAACTTTCAAGTTATTTACCATCAAATCTTGACAGGTACTATCTAGTTAATTATTATTTCATTAATTTCATTGCAGAAAAATAATTCAACATGTCAATTTGAATGATAAACACCTGGCTGAGAATAAAAACCATACATTTTTAATCTACTGGGACAGTTGAAGCTCTATAATTTTTTTAAAAATATTGCATTTACTGGTTTGAAAATTACACACCTATGCACAGAATGTAATGCTGAACCCAGAAATCTAGTTTTCAAGAAAGTCATATAATTAGAATCAGATATGTTAATTAATATTTCATTAAATTGATCACAGAAAAAGGATATATTTTTTTTTTTTTTTTTTTTTTTTTTTTTTACAGCAGACACATTGTCTGGGCATCTGTTGAATACAGAAAGATGTATGAATTAAAAACTGAATGGGATTATTATAGGTTAATAAAGAAATGTTTGTATTTGTTATATTTTCGGGGATGGGAAGGGGAGGGAGTGAAACTACTTTTGATTAAATATCGCAGTTAGTCCATGTGACAGATATTATTATGATAGGGACTAGCAGGCTGCGTTTTCTTATCTCAGGGTTCTATGGATCTGAATATGGCTTATTCAACTTGGTTTTCAATGACTTCGTTCAGATACAGGTTTTCTTAGAACAGAATGTGCACCCTTTAAATGGACCTTTAAATGAACCCTTAAAAAGAACGTGCGCCCCTTTAAATGGAACGAACAGATTTTGCAGCGCCTGCTATACGGTGTAAGCATTTGGGAAAATTTTTGAAAATTCAGAATTTTAAATTTCATTTAAACAGTTGGTTTTGTTTTGAAAAAAAATAAATTTTAAATTTTGCTTGAACATCTACTAAATTCTTGAGAAATTTCAGCATTTTAAATTTTGTTTAAACAATTTTTTTTTTAAGAAATAAAAAAATTTATTTAAATATCTCATACATTTTTAAAATTTCAGAATTTTGAATTTTATTTAAATAAATTGACTTGAATGTTTTTAATTTGATTAAAAAAATAACTTTCTTTTATTATCATTTTAAAATTAAATTTATTGGTGCTACCATCTATATAAGGATTTAATAATTATAAACTAACAATTTATTAATTAAAAGAGATTAAGGATTTATTAATTAAAAGAGAAAGTGCTTTGAAAGGAATATTAAATGAAACCTTTGTGCGATCTGCGATCACACTTACCCACTTGTTTATTTGTAAAATTGTTAAAATTATGTAAAATATAATAAATAACTATTTCAAGCACAATTCTTCTAAATTGCATACTTTTATGTTCATTTGTTTGCAAATTAGACACAGAAAAAGACTAGTTGTACCTTAACATTTGGAGGCCAGTGTATTTTTAGGATATAAATACAAAAGAAAATTTCAAAATTTTAAGAAATTGTGAAATGTCATTTATGTAATCTTACTATTATCCTAGTGATCATTCCAAATTATTTTTTATTTATTATATGACATGATGCAGCAGCAAATTTTTTTATTAATCATTCTGAATAAAACATGGAAACTGTTAGGATCATATAAGACTTCTGTAAGAGCTTAAATTTGTATGATACATGGTGACATGCAAAAAAAGTATATGCTGCATTCAAAGTTTACTATGGAAAGCAGTAATTAAATTGCATTAAACCTCTATGAACTTTTATAAACAATTATACAAATATACATGTAGGAATTGCATCTATAAACTATCATATATTTCATATGAACTATTGCAAAATGCTGAGTTGTGAAAAAAAGAGAAACAAAACACTGCAATAGCTATAAAAGAGATAGCATAAAAATAGGTAAACATTAATAACAAAAAAAAAAAAAAAAAGATTGGGGTTGAATAATCTCTGTATATATTGTAAGAATATCTAATGGCACTAACAATTTTTGGGGGATGCTTCCAAATTTGGTAGTGCAAGCAGGCTGCTTTAATAGATGAAATGAAGTTTTGAATCAGCTCATATGGGTATGTCATGGAAGCAAATTCAGATAAGTGTTGCTTGTAGCTGAATCAAGGTTGCAAGGATTTTTTGTAATAAACTCCAGCCCATCTTGATCCAAATATTTTCAATCGGGTTCAAATCTGAGCTATTACAAAACCATGATATAGATTTTATTGTCCTATAGCCATTTTCCTATGAAATGGTAAGTGAACATATGAAAAAATATACATACCGTAATTTACGGCATATATTCCGCGGATCAAACAATTCTGTTTGAACCCAGAAATTTTATTCAATAATTGAAGTCAAATATTTACAGCGATCTAGTAAGTTGTCTGGGTTGAAACATGATTTATTGATCCGTGGATTATATGCCGGAAATTACGGTATGTAATTTTATATTGATACACATGTATAGCAATCATGCATATAACACTTGCCAATTTGGCACATGATTAAATTACTCTTCAATAAAAGGAACTGCATTATGGCATAATATGAATATGGAAACAGGAGAAATAATAGTCTTGTTAATAAATTTAAGGTCAAACAATTACGGAGAAAGTTTCATTTACATTCTATGGTACAATCTGGTACCCAATATTCAATGGCACTTGGTCATGAATCACACTACAATTTCTTACATTTTTCTCTGCTATGCCACAGAATCAACTTTGTAAGTAAAATATACATAATCACTATGCAACTGTAACAATGCAAAATTGCTTACATGTTTTGATTCATATGCTGAATTACATTTTTCATGCCAACATATGTATACAGCCATGGTTTTCTAATAATCAAGATTTGAACCATTTTTAAAAAATTGAAACAAAATGGGCCAACATTTGTTGGAAAAGAAACCTGCTACCATGATGAAGAACATTGAAGCCATGATGAAGCTTCATAAAGAACTTATCAAAGTTTGGTTTCATGATATACTTTATGATGCGAACCAAAACATTTTGTCTATATCTAAGCAAACTGTAAACACCATCAAAACAAAAAAAATCTCCACAAAACATTAATGGCACCATACGTCACCCAGTGCAAATAAAAAAAAAATATTCCATAATTTTTCTTTGTTTTTTGCTAATGCTTCATTCGTACAGCAGACATGGCCATATTTGTTCCTCTGATTTTTTTACAAGTTATGTTTATAATAATAGTTTTTATAAATGAATACAAAAAATATGATAGTTAGTAAATTCAAAGTGCTACATGATTTTTTTTCTAATGATTTACAACTGTTTGTAATAATTTTATGCAGCTTACTAACTACTTTCTATAACAAACATTAAATGTTATATGTGGGTTTACTTATTTATTTTTTGAATATATCTGTATGTTATTTGAGATCTAAAAGTTATTTGAAAAGTTTTTTGACTGGTCTTGAATTGCTTTCAGTGACTCATGGTGTATTCATATTGTTAATACTACACCATACCCTTGAATTTTTACTGGTATATGAACGATTTATAAATAATATAATATAATTTTTAATGTTAGATTCAAATTTTCTTTGTAATGAAATAAGTGCATTTAAAACTTTAACAAAGCAACTAATCAACAACTAAGATTATAATTTTCAAATATGTCAGAATGATAAAAATAATACTAAGATTATTTGAATATCACTCCCAAAACATTCAGCAGCTTACAAAAACTGGCAACAATATTACGTATAAATATACAGGGTGTTTATAAACAGCTTTGACAAAATAAGAGGAACAATAGTATCCATTAAGATGAACAATATTTACTGTGGAACCTGGGGTCGCATTAAACTCTGATTAGAAAAGACAGTCATTGGGTGTAAAAAAAGAACAACTTTAAAACACATGCAACAAGCACAAATCATTACTTCTGACATCATTTCTTTCATGCCAGAGAGGTAGCCACACCATCATCATCATCATCATCAAGCATTTATCATATGTAAATTTCCAGTTAAAAGAAGCACCCAGTATCAACAGTTGCAGCTGATTGGCTTATCAAGATTCAGTAGAAAGCCAATCAAAGCAAATGTTGTGCTTTAAAAGCAGCACTTTCTTAATGATTTAGAATTATGCCATGATAGCATCATCTGAAATGACTTTATGAAGCCATAGCATATTACACATATAAGAAATTGACACATATGCATGTAATATATGGTCAACAAATGGAAATGGATGCAAATCATGAAGATTGTATCATGAACAATTTCCAATGTGTTATATTCCAAGCTATTCTACCTTCACAGAGTTGATAGAAGACTGCAGGAAACAAGCTCATTTGTTATCTGAATGAGAAATATGGGACATCCACAGTGTGCACAGACTGGAAATGAAAAAAAATGTCTTGGACAGATTTGCAGCAGTTTTTTTTACAAGTACACAAGTGGTGGCAGCTGACAATGATGTATGTCACAATACAGCATAGACTGTTGTACACGAGGCAAACATGCACCCTTTCCGAATACAAAAGGTTCAATATTTAAACACAGATGACTATATCCACCAGCTAGAGTTTTTGAGGTGGATGTTCCAGGTGATAACTAACAATTTACAGTTTCCTGCATTACTGTTATTCAGTGATAAGATAAAGCCTCATTTACCAGAGCAAAAGAAAGCATTTTCAACACTTACAATGAGTATATATAAGCAGAGAGCAATCATCACTACACTCCCCTTCATAAATGCCAGCAGGTATTTACTGTGAATATACTACTGTGGGCAAAAAATAGTAAGACTTTGTTCATAATTTTAAAATTCTTAATTTATTCTTCCAAATCTATTTCGTCCCCCTCAAAGTAATCCCCCCTAGCCCCAATACACTTGTGCCAATGTTTCTTCCAATCCTCGAAACAGTTGTTAAAGTCAATTTCCGGAATAGCCTTCAATGCGCGTAGCAATTCACGTTTAATGTCTTCAATTGACTCAAAACGGTTTCCCCGGAGTGATCGTTTGAGTTTGCTGAACAGCCAGAAGTCACACGGAGCTAAATCAGGCAAATATGGTGGTTGCAGCACGATATTGGTTGAAAATTTGGCGAAAAACTCACGAAGAATTAATGCAGTATGCGACGGTGCATCTTTCAAAATGGTTTTCACTGATCCTTCCGATATTCCAACGATGCCAGTAAGGTCTCTGACTGTTAATCGTCGATTCTCAAGCACCAATTCCTTGATTTTATTGACGTGTTGATCATCAGTTGATGTTGATGGCCGTCCTGGACGTGGTTCGTCATCAACGCATTCTCGACCCTCTTTGAATAATTTGTACCAATCAAAAACACTTGCTCGCGACAAACAATTATCACCAAAGGCCTTTTGCAACATTCTGAACATTTCGGCACCAGAAATTTGATTCCGCACACAAAATTTAATGGAACTTCTTTGTTGAATAATTTCACTCACTGTAAAAATCGCCGAATGCACTTTTTGTACTTCAGAAAGACAAGCATATACTAAACACTAATGATTATTTTGATGTGACATTTGGCACAGATGTCACTGACAGTCATACCAACCTAGAAAAAAAATATTTCGACGAATGGTTTTCGCGCGAAATTTAAATTAAAAAGTCTTACTATTTTTTTGCCCACAGTAGTATGTGCAGGTACCCTTGGTGATTCTCATTACCTAGTTGGCCATTAACTTGTTACCAGAATGTTTCACCAGCACAGCATACCATGTCTGTCTGGAGCAAGTGCTTTCCAGTTTATTGCAAACTGTTCTATTTACCACACACAGAGACATGTAGTTGATTCATGACAGGGCTCCAGTACACTTTTCACCATGGTCCAATACTTCCTGAATGCCACATATCCAACACAATGGATTGGATGTGATGGACCTGTAGCTTGGCCTCCACCCTCATTAGACATAAATCCACTGGATTTCTTCTGAGTGCACATGGAATCATTAGTATACAAAATGTCTGTGGACTCTGGAAGATCTCATAGCGAGAATCATTGTTGCAACTGACAGTATAAAAACAACATTAGGAGTCTTCAAGTGGGTATGCCAGACATTCAATAAGTGGTGAGAATTTATGCAACTAAATGAAAGTACTTTGTCACAATTGATTGCCACTTTGAGTACCTACTTTGAGTCTTTCTCTGATCTAAATAAATGGAATTATGCAACTTATGATTTCATTAATTTGCTTTCTTCTAACAGTCAGAAGTTTGCACTTTTTTAAAGTGGAGTGCAATCCTAGGTTTCATAGTAAATATTGTTTGTCTTGATGAGTACTATTGCCTTTTATTTTGTCGAAACAGTTTACAAACACCCTGTATACACACAGTAAAGTAAATTTCAGATGTCAAAAAAGGGATGATCAGAAAAGATAAATTTTAAAAAAATGACAAGAAATAAGGACCATAACAAAATATGACAGTTAACAGTATATTTTGTTTGCTATTTAAGTACTGAAATGATTATTGCTCCACATAAATAAAACAATATTCAAGAATATTCCACTTTAAAAAAATATATATTAAAGTTTGAAAGTAATACAAATTATTGAGTATTGTTTTCAATAGTTTCCATTATATACTTCTCTAGACACAATTAATTCATACAAAGAAGGCACTCTTGCCACAGGTAAATCAGCATCGAAATTCACACATTTTTCACAACTTAATTTTGTTAGGGAACAAGTTTGTTTAAGATAAAGATGGTCAGCTTTGGCAAAACTATGCTATAATGTTTCTTATTTAACACTACACCATGCAGATGAAGATAGATTAAGTAGCTGTAAACCATAAGGATTTATGATTTTAATTGTATCAGTGTTTCTTAGAACAACAACAAAAATAATAATAAAGTCTCAATGTTTGGTAATGAAACAGGAAATAACTTTCTTTAGACAAATCAGAAAGTTTCACTGTTGTATAAAAGTAAACTAATAAAATATTCGATATAATAAACATTTTAATATCATTATACATAGAAACACTCTGCAACCAGCAAAAAACAACATGCAACCAAGAATAATGTACAGTCCTGAAAAAATAACTAAAGAAAACTCCTTACTGACACTGCCAAAAATCCTCATATAAAACTTTGACTTTTACCAATTGATTAGTAATAACATCTACAAATTAATGCTATTACTTAAATTTTGCTTAGAGGTTGTCTGCATATAGAAACTATACAAAAACTGAAAATTTTCAATACTAACACCTAATTTTAATATCATATATGAATACTTTGTTACATTTTACCTTTGGATACAAAATGGGAAATCATTCAGCCAATTAGTTCAGAAATTATGAAAGTATTTTAGTTTGGAACTCCTAATATTAAATTCATGTTTAACTGTTGCAAAACAGATTGCAATGTGGGTAGTTTTTGTAACATACCTCAAAACTACTTGGTGGAATGAGCTGTAATTTTAGATTTGCATATTAATGAAGATATTTTCCAATACCTTTTTATCAAAAGGAGTCAATTTAAGACAAGTTCACATACCTTACTACATAAAATTGCAGTCTATCAAATGACTGTTCGAGTTATCAGAACTACAGATTCAAAATATTCAATAACATCACTAGTTGCATATTCAGGAATAGCAGACAGAGGTAGTTACACAAGAAACATAGCACACAAAGTTCAGATTATTTTCTTATGCTAGCTGATTCTATTCACAACCATGAACTATTTTAGAAAAGAGTCAGGAAATATTTACTAGTGCTAAAAACGTTAAATAAGCTTAAATTAACACAAGTACTTATATGTACAGTTGGTCAAACAAAAAGAGAACAGACCATACAAACAGCCCATATTAATCTCCAAATTGTCACATGAAATAATGGAATTAACCGTTTGACTGGAAATTGTGTCTTTTTCTATTTATGTTTAAAGAAAATAAGCTGAGGGGTTGTCTTCATAGTAAAATTGTACCAAACTCTGAAATTTTCAATACCAACACCTAATTTTTACATCATTCTTGGACTTTTCATTAAATATTACTAAATGGGAAGTCATTCAACTGAGTAGTTTAAAAATTCTGAAGATTGAAAGTTTAGAATTCCTAATGTTAATTAAATTCATTTGTAATTGTCGCAAAACAGATTGCAATGCAGATAGTTTAAGCATAATTCAAAAACTATTCGGTGGAATGAGCTGTAAATTTGGATTCATATATTGGAACATGCGTGCAAGGAGTCCATCCAAGCCGAGACTGAAAACTTTTCTGAGTATTAGGAATAACTAAATAGAAATGGGCTAGAAGATTTCTATGTCTTGCATTATGGCTAAAAATTGATCTCTTGGAATAAAAGATAGTGTTTAAAAGTTCTTGATAATAAAATTGCTATTATTTAAGTATTTAAAAGTATAATTTACTATTAATCAAAAATCTCTCCAAGACTGAAATCAGTCCTGAGACTGAAGACTTGCACCCATGTATTGGAAGCTTTTAGAAATTGATTTCTGTTAAATAGTTTATAGTTCATATTTTTTTTTAATTTAATTTAAAAAAATTAATTTTTAAATAAATTTTTGAAAAAAAAAATAGGTATTGTAACCTTGTAACTTATAAATGTTTTAACAGAAATCAATTTCTAGAAGCTTCATATACGGAAATCCAAAATCACAGCTCTTTCCATCAAGTAGTTATTGAGTTATACTTAAAAATTATGAACATTGCAATGTGTTTTGTATTGTAAAAATTACAAATGAATTTAACATTATGAGTTCCAAATATTAAACCTTCATAATTCCTAAACTATTTCTTTGAACGACTTGATGTTTGGTATCGAAAAATAAAATTTATCAAAAAAGCCATATATGATGTCAAAATTAGGTATTCATACTAAAAATTTCAGAGTTTGGTACAAGTTCATTATGCAGATGAATTTAATATTGATGTGCATTGCGAGTTCCCAGGAAAACAGCTCTTGCTTATTTATCTCCCTGTAGTCTGCAACTGTTGCAGTTGCGAGCAACAATATAATGCTTAGATAGTTATTTTCTTGCAAATAATCATTATTGTTGATTTTAATAATACAACTGCCTTTGTTCAGTATGAAGAGAAAATTCTTTTTAACACTCAAAGCAACATAACTTTTAAAAAATGCAATTTGTTGTGTAGATGTATATAGTTGAGTGAAATCATTTAAATTGGTAGGGTTTTTTGGAATGTAAAGGAAAAAGATGTTCTTTGGTAAAGGATGTACGAGGATGGGATGGTGATTTTTAATTTCGATCTCCTTGCTTGTTGGTGGAATTAGTGCAATAGATATCTCTAGTCATAGACTCTGCTGGTGCGAGAGGCGGTTTCTTTTAATTTGAATGTTTAAAAGGGATATTGTTATTTTATAATGGAGTTTGAGTGATTTTTCCTTTTATCTGATGCTAGAATTTTTTTTTGAGCCATTTGATTTGATTTAATTTTAATTGTTTACTTTTTGTCATAACTGTGATTTTAGAAAATGAGAGTTGGAAAAAAAGAAATCTGCGATTTTATTTTACTGAAAAAGAAAATAGCATCCCATTATTTGTGTGGGCATTATTTGTGCTTAATTTTAATACAATTGTAATTTGAAAAATGTATTGAAAGTTTAATCTTTTCATGTTCTTGTGGGATTTGCTTTGTATATGTGTTGATAGATATGGGGGGAATTAAGTCAGAGATCAAATTTCCTTTTCCTATGAATCATGTTGTTAAAAATGTGTTTTATTTTTAAACAGGGTGTCTTTTCTTATCATTGACCAATAGCTAATTCCTAAACCATTAGTTTTAGAGGTATAGTTCCAATTGCAAAACTGTCTCAAAAGTTGTTCTTCATCATATAAAAATTGATTTATGTCAAAATAGTTATTTTTTTAAATAGTTACAAAATTAAAGCTTTTATATGATGCCTGGGTCCTATAAATTGTATTTAGAAAAAGTTTCTCTATGTTCTAACAAATAAAATAGTAAAAAATTATTCTTCTATGACCAAAACATATCAAGTTATGATACTTAGAATTTTATGAATTTTCAGTGCTTTAATCACCAAAAATGGAAAAATGCGTTTTTAGAACTAGAAAACACTGAAAATACATGCAATTTAAAGTATCATAACTAGGTACGTTTTAATTGCAAATAAAACGATTTTTTACCATGTAAACAATTTTAATGGTGTGGATTCATTTCAATAGAAAATGTTATTTCCCAAAATTATTTCAAACAATCTGCCTTTTATTTAAAACGTCCATTGGCAGCATACATAGAGATTTGTTATAACTTACAAGTATAACAGGTTACTGGAACCTGTTACTGATGGTACTTTGAAACAATGTAACTTATTAACCAAAAGTAACTCTATCTCCCATCTCTGTTCTGAATCCCAAATAGCTGGAAAATTTTGAAAGTATTGTGTTATTTTACATATAAACAAAATAACCCTTCCTAATATGAAACAGAAAGCAAACTGACACTATCTAATTGCCTCTGTTTCCAAACCTTATTTCAAGCTTAGTGGATTGGTAATTGGTCAAAAAATCTACTAGAGGCAATGCCTTAAAATGACTTTAATTCATTTTATCAAAAACTATCATTCTGGCCAAAATTATGTTTTATTTACATGATAAAGCTTTGTCTGATTACACCAAAAAAAACTCAAGAGTATGTCAGTCCAGAAAACATTTAACCTAATGACAAAATGCCAAAAAATTCCGCAGTGTTAGCCAATCGAGGATATTTCTGAAACATTGTGAAAAAGTCTATGAAAATAAATGGAAAAACACAAATGTAACACAACTCTGAAAATGGATGCACAAATGCATGAAAAATTTTTATACAAAAAGTGTCTAAAGAACATATATGTATCAGTGGCAATAAAGTTATAAGTTGTGGCTAGAAAATAATCATTTTCAAGGTGTCATTAATATATATTACGATAATCACTTATTTATCTTTAAAAAAATGCAAGTGTAGTTTTAATGTTTTGAGTAGTTTTAATTTTGTATTCAAATATTTTTCTTTCTTTCTTTAGAGTTTCATAAAATGAAATCAATTGGGAAAAAAAATCTGACATTGATTAATATGATACATAATGCTAATTAAAATCCTACAATTTTAAAGTGTGATTGACATTTTTTAACACTTTCAGCATAGTTGAAAATTTAATTCAGTGTGTCTGTCTGTTTGCCTTTGTTTTAACATGACTTGAGAAAAGAAAATCTGTTTTTTAAATTGCTTTTTTAGATATTTCATTGTATGAAAAAATGAAATTTCTTAATTATATTCTGTTAGAGTTGAAAAGTGTTTTATGATCTATGCCTGATGCAATTTTTTTTTCATTCTAGTTGAAAGTTACTTTAAACAGTTCCTGTCTTCACATTACATTAAACACATAATTGAAAAATAGAAAACCTTTTTTTAAAATGTTTTAATATACTACATATGTTTAAATTCCTTCTTGTATGTTTAACAATTGTCCTTACATATCCTAAAAGATTTTTTTTTTATTAACACCCAACTTCAACAAAAACTGCTTTTTAGTAGGTACAAACTATATTTTATGTATATTTATCATACATATTTTTTATAAATATGCATCTACATGTATTATACCGGGTGATTATAATTAAAGTTACGATTTCAAATATCGATAATTTTAAAACTACTGGTCAGAATGATTTGATATTTTAGCAAAACAATCGTTAGGCAATGGAATTTTGTTTGGCAAAGAAAAAAAATTGTTCCAAAATGTGCCAATAGATGGCGCTGTCAGGGTTCAGATTGTCTGGAGATATGCAAATTACAAATACGTGGCAACTATGGGTACCTGAAGAATGTTGTTTACAGCGGGCGAATTTAGAATCTAGCCGACTTGAAGGCCAGAACCACACACCACACCCATTGCATCAGTACAGATAACCTCCGATCTGTTCTGGAGCATGCCGTTTTGCGCTTCCAATTAGTAACGGAACAAGGCGGAGAGCATATCGAACAACTTAAACTTTAATCATCAGTAAAGTGTTTGTTCCATAAAGCTTTTTTTTTTTTTTTTTTTTCATTTTTTGTCATTATTGCTGTTGTTGCTGTAAACACGTATTGTTGTCTTTTCGCTAATACATTTTTAGTAAATCCCTGAACTCTATTTTTTTCCTTTTGGCTAACAACATTCCTGTGTTTAAAGAATAAATTTTTGGTCTTTCCCATGACATTACCCTGACAGTGCCATCTATCGGCACATTTTAGAACTATTTTTTTCTTTCGCCAACTAAAATTCCATTGCCTCATGATTGTTCTGCTAAAATATCAAGTCATTCTGACCAGTAGTTTTAAAATTATCGATTTTTGAAATCGTAACTTTAATTAAAATCACCCGGTATATCCATGCAAGAATTGCATGGATGGAAAACAATCAAGAAATATGAGATTGTGTAAATATATGTAGTATATAGGATGAAACCCCCAGTAACTGACCCTTTAAGGTTTTTTTCTTGTCCAAATCACTATTACAATGTCTTAAATCTATTTTATACTTATCTTTGTTTTTGAATGTATAGTAAAGATACACTAAAAAATTATTGTTTATAAAATTTTGAAGAATTATACTTTTTATTACTAAAAATTAATTTTTGTCATAAATATAGTCAAAATATCCAGTAACTGTCCCCATCCCTTTTTTGAAGAACCAGTAGCTGAAAAATAAGTTATAACAGTTAAGACAAATAAGTTACCATTAGATGACATTACTTTGCAGAATTTTACAAGAAAATGCTTATTTGAGTTAGATTTCTGCTGAAGTATCAGTTACTGGATAGGTGTCAATAACTGAGGGTTTCCCCCTATATGACGAAAAAAGATGATTAAAGAAAAAAAAATGTGCCTGTTACAATAGAAAGGTTGATAACTTTTGCACCAGATAAGTACATTTTATTGACATCATTCTTAACCCACCCCCAGCCGATGCTTCAAAAAAAATAATTAAGCATAACCAAGATTAATTTTATACATATTCATAATTTTAAAAATATATTAATGTACAATCTGTATTAAAAAAAAAATTCCTGACGGCTCTGCCAACAGGTATGGGTAGATTTCAAAGACGCAGACTGTGGAGTGCTTGTTTATTGGGAATTGCAGAAGAAATTACCTTTTTGAGATGATGTGACAGTTGTGACTGCCCACTATGAAATCTACCTGTGTCTGTAGGCAGAGCCGACAGGGATTTGTTTTGTTTTTAATTTTATTTTGCTGTAAGGGTTGGTCCTATAAAAAACTTGTCAATATAATTAAGAGGATTTATTTATAATAAATCTAAGCGGATTTGATATCTTGTGAATTGACAAAGTCATGAATTTATTTCTTCTAAAACCCCTATTTCCCTCTCCTTGAGGCCATTTTTAGTGATATAAAAAATCTGTCCTACATAAATTTTTGGCCATTTTGCTAGAAGTAATAATAACTTTAAACAGATTCGATATATATCATAATTAAGAAGTTCTGGGTTTTTTTTCTGTTTTCACAAAAAGCCCCCCCCCCCAGGTTAGATTTTGCCCATTAGCGAACTTGACCGAGATTTTATATATCAGTTTGGAAGAGATTTGTGCAGAATTATTGAAATTATCGTGTCCATAAAAAAGTGATATAGATAGATAGATAGATAAAGTTTTGAACTGGGGGTGGTTTTGGGTTCTAGGAGTCATGATCGACATAGATCTGCAAAAGTTTTCCAGAAATTCCAAAATAGGAAAGAATGTAATAAGTAGTATTTCTTACGAAATCTACCTGGAAGATACACTTGTCTTTATTTGCAGACAGTTTATAATAAAATCACAACAAAGATATTTTTAGACTCTAAATAATGTCATTTCAGAATTTGAATACAAATTTTTAAATAATCAACTTTATTTTCCTAAATGGTAAGACCTACTTTTGACACCATATTTGAGTTCCTTGAATTAAGGCAGTCTGGAAATAGGTATAGTTAATATACATTTTATTAAATCTTCATAGAGATGTAAAAGAAAATATATTAGATAATATATTAGATCCATAAATTTAGAAAAATTAAATTAAGATCTCACTGAAAAAAACTTCCAGCGTCACACCAGTAAAATTGTCGAGGCAATCTATGTATAAAATTTTCTGGTTGCTGTTTTTGATTTTCTTATGTATGATTGAACACTAGCAGAATATGATCCCTTTAGACCTTCAAAAAGTAATATTTTGCTATATCTGGAAAAATAAGTATTGGAATGAACTGTAAAATTACATATCATGTTTTTGACAATAGCCATTCTGTTTATGTAAAACTGATGTAGGTCATAATCCATAATTTTTTGCAATGAATTTATTATTAATTTTCATAATTAAAATTAGTCTTTTCAGTAAAAATGTCTATAATATGTCTGGGTCTGTTCAATGTATCTGGCTGAAAACAAAAATTTTAAGGATGATTTTTTAGAAAAATATTTTATGTTTGTCAAGTGAATTTAACATTAAAATTTTAACAATCAGATTTAGACCTCTTGTAACTCTATGAAGATTTAACCAAAATAAATATACTAGATATTTTTCTGGGCTGATTTGTTTGAAGAAACTCAACTAAAGTGTCAAAAGTGGATGTTACCATTGTAAAAATTGAAGCTGGTGCAATTTTTAATATGTAGACAATCCCTACTTTAAAAATTATATTCATGTTCTGAAAGAAGACCTTATTTCAAGTCTTCACACCTTTAGTGTGATTTTATCATAAACAGTTTGTGAATACAGTCAGGATAATACTTTATTTGACACTGACTGTACAATTACCAAATTAATAAGTCGAAAATGACAGAACACTAATTAAGTAAAGTTAATATATTGTTTATATAAAAAATATATAAAAATAAACTTGTTTTCTCTTTGCAATAATTATTTGAGGTGACTATAAAAGGTGGTCAAGTTGAAACATTTTCTGTTAAAAATATTTTTTAATGTTTCATAATAGTTCAACATTTTTAAAACAGTGCTTTTAAAGAAGGTTTAGAAAAGTTTCACTATTCTAACACACATAAATTATTCAGATGTCTTTTTAAAACTGTAATTAAATAGCCAATACAAGCTTTAAAAAGATCATAAGAAAATACAAATTACTAATAAATGCAAAAACAAATCAACTTTCTTTTGCATATTTATTTATTAATTTTTCTCCAAATATGATGTAAATTACAAAAGATATACTCATTAAAAGATATAAACAAAATAGATTTAATAGAAATATTATATAAACATAAATTTTAACTATACATTTATGCATTCAACTGATTTTACAGTAAAAGTGCCATACTTTATATTAGCAACAGAAAAAGGAAATGGTCTTCCAATGCCATGGCATGCAGCACCTAAAAAAGAGAAAGAAATATTATTATTATTAATCATAAAATTTAAACACTGAAATGAAATTTAAATCTACTTGACAAATGCACAATATAATCAATCAAATGTATCAAGACACCCCTAATATTTTCTTTTAAAAGTTTGACACACTTAGACTTTTCACCATTATCTTTAAATTTAATGATTTGATTTAGTCTTTGGTGGTTAAAATATACTTAAATACAGCTATCTTAATATTTAAATATATAATAGAAATCTACAGGCTGAACAAAGAAGCTATGTACAGTCATGGGAAAAAAATGTGTGTGTAATAACCCTACTAACTCTCCCACAAATTATGTAAAATGATACTGACAACTGATTAGTAATGATATCTACTATTTAATGCTATACTTAAATTACAATTCAGGAGTCATCTACTTATTGAAATTGTAGCAAAATTTAAATTTTTTAATACTAACATCTAATTTTTACAATATATTTTGATTCTTCAGTAAATTTTATCTTTTGATACAAAACAGAAAGTCATTTGTCCAATTTGTTTAAGTAGATGTTATGCAACTTCTAATGTTAAATTCATTTTTAATTATTTCGAAATAGATTGGAATGCAGGTAGTTTTCTAAGCATAACTCAAAAATTACCTGGCTGAATGAGTTGATATCTTGGAATCACTTTTGAGGCTTCTAGAAATCTATTTCTATAATAATTTCCATAGGCTACAATATTTTTTTTTCCAATATTAATTAATATATATATATATTATGAAATTAATATAAAAATATATATGTAAAGTAACCTATAAAAATTTAACATAAATCGATTTCTAGAAGCTTAAATTGGATTAATCTATGGTATCAGCTCATTCTGCAAAGTAGCTTTTGGTGTTATATTTAAAAATCTACCTGCCTTGCAATCTGTTTTGCAAATGAAAAATAATTTAACATGTTTTTAAAACTTTACATCTGCATAATAAACTACTTGACCAAATGATTTCCTATTTGGTATCCAAAGGTAAAATTTACTAATTAATCCAAATATGATGTCAAAATTAGATGTTAGCACTGAAAATTTTAAATTTTGTTACAATTTCAATATGTAGACAACCCCTGAAGCATAATTTAAGCATAGCATTTATTGGTAGATGTTATTACTAATCAGCTGATACCAGTATCATTTTTATATAATTATTTGTGACATAGTTAGTAGAAGGTATCTTTTCTTTTTCCACGGCTGTACATTTCTGTATGTGTTATGGTATATTTTAAAACTGTAACACTCTTATTTGGTATATAAATTAGTTAGCTTAGCTATTAAACGAAACTCAGCTGAATGCCTATTGTATTGAACAGAATAATGACAATCAAACTAAAATCATAAACGATCACAATTACTTTTACAAAAAAAATTGTCTACAATTTTGCTTTTTCATACTCATCAGATGCTGAATTAGAAAAAAAAGAAAACTTTATTTTTGATGAAGGACTTGCCTATGAAGATAAATATTTGAATTTTCAAATGATAAAGACTTTTGTGCCTGAATAAAAACTGCTGACTGTTTGCAGGTCACATGATTTTAAAATATAAACTGAATGCTCTTAATCAAACTACTATTTAAAACATGTTGAAATTATAATTTGTAATAGTGATTATAATTTACCAAAATTATTCATTAAATAAACAGTTTTTTATTTAATGAATGATAAATAAATTATTTGTATTTTCATTGATTATTTCATCATGTCATTTCATATTGACTTTTATGATCATTTACTATTAATAACACACAGTTATGTCATAAAAATGGGAAATTTTTTAATGTAAACAAGGCAATGATGTAAAATCGGCAAAGTTCAGATATCTGCAAAAACATGGTTAAAAAATGTGTGGATTTTTGAGAATGCACTGTATATATTAACACTAAATTAGTGATGGGCGATTGCTTGATAATTCAGCAATTGAGAACAATTGCCATCATAGAAAATAACAATTGAGACAGTCCTCAATTAATTCCCAAATTCTACAATTGAGATCATTTACTATTGATTGCCTTACTGAGAAGCTAACAGCTGTAATTGTAAAATTTATCAATTATCTGACAGAAAATGTTGTAGTAGTGATTAGGGCTGGGCGATATATCGATACATCATGAAATATGGATTTTTATAACATATCGTCTCAACCGATTTCAATCTTCCTTAAATATCGATATACGATGTATCGGCTCTTGTTATATTCATTCATTAGTCAACACAATTTCTTATTCTCCAATTAATTCTTGAGTGTAAACAACGAAACTGCCAAATAAGAGGTATTTTTCACCTTTGTCTCCTCTTCTCCTATATCTAGAGACCATCCATTTACTATTATGCTATTGAAGTGATTTAGAAATGAATAGTATTTTCCATTTTTTGATAAAGGTATTGCATTTTAAGTTATAAGCAAGTTCTATAAGCTGACCATCTATAATGACCATTTCTGGGGTGTCGCGTCACGAAAATTGGTTCAAAACGTTTACTGTGACAGTTTTTTTTTTAAATAGACCCTTTATTTTATTGAAAAATGGAAAGCGCTATTCGATTTCACCGTTTTTAAATAAGTGCACCTTCTAATTTTGTGCGTCTAAGTTTAAGATTGACTTCACGAATGTGTCAGAAAGTTGAGAGCTTAGATTTGAGAACTGCCTTAACAATATATTATACATATTTCTCGAATTTCAAAAGTATAATATATTTGCAAATCTTTTGCATCCCCCCTCCCCCCTCCAAAAAAATAACCTTAACTTGAATAGTTTACGATTTTTTTCATTTTCAAATCTCTATAAAGAATCAACATCACATTCAGTAGAATAATCTACCTTCATTAGAATAGCTTAAGATTTCTGGCATTTTAAAATTCTAGTAAAAAAATAACATCGCATTCCTAAAGAATTGATTTTATAATCTTTAATAATGAAGTACCCGCACTGAAAGGCAAACGCTTATTCATATAGCAATCGTGCCACCTAGAAGAGAAGGAATATCGATAAACCAAAACAGCCACTCGCTACGTTTCACTCACCGCATATCGGTTTACCATGGTTGTACTCGCGAGTATATTCTAACATTCAGATATCACGCCGTTTCACTCACCACATATCGGTTTACCATGGTTGTACTCGCGAGTATATTCCAACATTCAGATATCACGCCGGTCGCTTCAGGACTGGCATGATATCTGTGAATATTTTAATATACTCGCGAGTGCGCGATTATAATCTAGCATTCGTGAGTGGAAAAAAAGATATTCTTGACATCGTCTATATTTATTGGACTCGCTCATTCACAAATCCATTTACGATTTTGATGTATTAAGTGAAACTCCATGAATAGGTAGTTAAATTAGTGGGCCTGGGTCTAACATTTTTCTATAGGCTCGGGCCGGGCCTAGTCATCACTCATTTCGGGTCGGGCTAGGCCAGACTTTTTTCCGGGCCAAATTGGGCCTGGACGTCATTCTTCCTAGTGGTGTGCGCGGGCCGAAATTTTCAGGCCCGTGCAAAAATCAGTAAAATGAGGCCCGGCACAATAATTTTTGCAAAAAAATACATAGATTTTTAAATGGACATTATTCTACAATTAAAATTCTTTTTAAAGAATAATACATACATTTCTAGGCAAAAAAAAAAAAAAAAAAAACTACAGTAAAATCTCTTAAATAGAACCTATCTATGATGGAAATCTGCCTTAAATAAAAAAATGTCTTGATATGTGCTAAATGAAAAAATACAACAAACGATGTACCTGCTTGCTAAGAATGGAACCTGTCTATAACGGATTTTTTTTCTCTTTCCTGATTTTTCTTCTCTTACTGAATCTTCATTTCGATGTAATTGTCCAAGTGAATTTTTTTAATCAGCGTTTATGTACTTAATTGTCTAAATGGTCATAAATATTGTTGATATTTTGCATTCCATGCATTTCGAACATAATTTGAAAATAAAATCTATGTACAAGTAAGTGTGCTTTTGTAATAATTTTAATTTTAGGTTAATGTTGTTTCAGAAATATCGGCATTGTTTTATAGAAATTCAGTCGGGGTAAGGCTCGGGCTTAACTTTTTGTTTTTATACCGGGCCAATAAAATTTTTATATGAGCCGGGCTAAAATACAATGTGTGGTTCAGGCCGGCCTGGAAATTTCGGACCGTTCAGACCTTTATGTTGAATATGAGTATAAATGAATGTTGGTATGTTAGTACCAAACCTAAACTGTAAATAGAATAAAAATTAGGAAAAAAAAAAGTTTTTTTTTTCTTGCGAATGGGTAACATCAGTGGAACTGTTTTTAAACAAAGGAATAGGACTTAGCGAAACTGGATGGTCGGCTATGTTATAACGGGATGCACGCCTAACAATATGTGTTTCGTATTTCTCTCTCTCTCTCTCTCTCTCTCTCTGTGTGTGTGTGTGTGTGTGTGTGCGCGCGTGCGTCTGTCGCCGGCGGGGGGAAAAATGCTTATTCGGTATTTGGACAGGAGGACTCATTAAAATCCTTATCTGCTATTGCACAAAATTATTTATTGCGCTTCATATATACAGCATACATGAGCGTCGACCCGTCGACAGAACGAAATCAAGAGTGAGATAAATTTTGAAACACGTGGGACTGTGGCTCGCAATATCGGCCGAGTTTTTATTTATTTATTTATTTAATGGAGAATATAAAAATCAATTAAAATAAACTAAGAATTTTTTTGTCGGAGACGTCGTACAAGACAATGTTTAAGCATACCAGCATTAAAGCAATATAGAAATTTAACAAATATAAAATATAAACAATTCGAAAATAGACCTTAGCCGGATTTTTTTTCCGTCTGTCAACGGAAAAGTTTCATTTTTTATTAGAGTTTAATTATTTCAATTCGCTCCTAAGAAAGAATAAATTGTATTTTTTCCATATATTAAAGAAAATTAATTTACTAAATTTCAGAATCCAGGGTGGAGTAATGGCCCTCCTTTACATCCCTTTTCCGGTGCCCCATGGTATCATATATTACATTAATACAGCAGCTACACGTTATATCTCGCCTATTTATATTGCTGATTTGGATATATTGCCCTTTTCACGTGTACCCCGAAAACTAATGCATTTTACTTTAGCGGCAATTATAAATAGTTATGTAATTCGATTATAATAAGTGCATTGGTTTATCGTTATTTATTAAAATATTGTAAGATGATTACGAAGTATTATTTGGGAGACAAATATAAAAATTTTCTTGTTTGTTATCATATTTCTTAATGTTTTCTCGGTTATATCGCACTTTCTTCCCGTGTCTTTCAGAATGCGCCATGTAAGGTCTACTGTATTTAGAATTTAGATGGGGACAATAAACAAATAAAAAAAGAGAGTATGGAATTCGCATCTTTTACTTTTATTACTAGTACAGGCTAACGAACGAATGCGGAATTTTCGGCTTTTTTGCGTTCTCCTCTCTCTCTCTGAAAACACATCTGAAGTCACCCGATACTTTTTGCAGGTGTTAGCGGGGGCGAAGGGTTCAGATCCGAAGAGGGGTATAGTTCAGATTTGTTAATGATGCTATTGGAGATAGACGGATTTTATCGGAGAGAAACGAAATTGTTTTTCAGCTGATCACGTATAAAACTGCAGTGATTGTCTAACAGGAAATAGACTAGAAATATTTGTTGAGCGTTTAATTTTCAAAATTACGAAATATTCTTAAATGTGGCATGGCAGATATGAATTATCATCATTTAGTGCCAAAGAAAAAAAACTAAGAGTAAGGTTTGGGCAACTTTTGGTTTGCCTGCCAATGAGCATGGCACTATTCTTAATTATGGTATGTCAGTTTGTAAACTTTGCCAAAAATCTGTATGCAGTAAAGGAGGGAGTACGACAAATTTACTTTCTAATTTGAAAGTGCCCCATCGTCTAAAATTCACAGAAATTACTTCGAAGAGGACAGCTTCTTCAACTTCGTCTTCACCTATTTCAGCAGTAAATGATCCTGACAATCCACTGACAATGAATACAGCCAGTACTGCTGATGAATCTCTTCCCGCCCCCTCATTTAAACTGCAAAGAACTATGATGAATCTTGAAGTAGGTCGTTAATTATACATTGGAAAATTTTTAATCTCAAATAATTTTTCATAACGAAATTTTTTTTAATATACTGTAATATCAATCATTTTCATTAGTTTTTTACATAACTTGATATTTTACTACTTTTTCTTTGTTCATGTATCACAATATCGATATATCGGAATATCATGATATAAAGATGCCGATTTATCATGATATTGAATTCCAGACATCGCCCAGCCCTAGTAGTGATGTGTGATTGCAGGATTCTTCTACAATCGGAACAATTTGCCGCTGATTGAGGTTTGAGAGAAAAATAAGGTAGGTTTACAGCCACACTTGCATTTTTGAGGTTTTTATTTCTGCATGGCATTGGGTCAATTTTCTTTTATTAGACTCTGGAAGAGGACGCTCGCACATAGTTCTTGGCAGGCCAGGTCGGAACTTATTCTTTCTGAGCCATGTTGGGATAAACTTTTTTTTTATATATTTTTTAAAAAATAATAATTTTGTATACATTGGTTAGTAAAATTTTTAAAAATTTACTTTTGATTTAAAAAATTAAAAAGAAATAATTTAAAAAATACAGGGTGATTGTAAGAAAGTCCCACTTTCAAAATCCTGTAAAAAAGGAATCACTGTCCAGAATGACTTCAAATTTGAACTGAATATACTGGAAGAAGGGGGAAACGGTAAGGCACAAAAAGGAAAAGTTCCAAAGTGTATCAATGCTGTAAGCAGCATAACGAAAATGGACTCGGCTACAAGTGGCATTTTTATTTGAAATACGTCGGCTTTGGCATGAGTTGCACAGTAAACCAACAATACTGTTCAATGTGCATCAGGTTGTTTGATTGAAAAAATGACTTCCAAATCAGTCAACAGCTGTGGTACTGTTAATGGAAAGCCCATCCACCACGGCATGGTTGTACCACATTGGATGGAAAAAATCAGTTTTTAATTATCCTTGGGCCAAAAACCTCATAAAAAGCACATAATGGTTTGGTTTTTAATTACACATGAGTGTCTTTTAATTTGCATAGTATGTCGCTTACAGCACCATCTATTGATACACTTTGGAACTTTTTTTCTTATGCCATACCATTTCCCCCTTTCTTCCAGTATATTCAGTCCAAATTTAAAGTCATTCTGACCAGTGGTTTCTTTTTTACAGTATTTTGAAAGTGGGACTTTAATTATAATCACCATGTAAATGGAAAAATATTTTTTTATAGAGCTACTAATTTGTGATTTTTTTTACCATCTTTTTCTTTCTTTCTAAACTATATTAATATTATTATTCTTTTTAACATTCTTTTTTTATTCCTTATTTGAATGCAATTGTCCAAAAATGATCATTAATGTTGCAATATGCCTTGCAAACATATAATCTGAAAAATGCTGTACTTTAATATTTTCACATAAATATGTATATAATATTCTTTTAAAATAATTTTAATTGTAGGATAATGTTAGCAAAGAAATATGGGCATTTTCCATAGAAAATGAGTAAGACAAGGCCAGATCAGACATGTTTTTATAAGTTTTTTATCATGCCTGACCGGGCCATAAGCTGCAAAATAATAATAATAATAATAATAATAATAATAATAATAATTGGACCAGGCAGAACTTTAAACTTTTACAATATGTGGGTCTAGGCTAAGATAGCTTTCATTCAGGCAGGGCCTGAAAATTAAAATTGCCCATGATGACATATTGTATAGGGGAATAGGGTGGAATTTTGCACAATTATGGGCCTCCTTGGTACAAAGTCAAAATATATTAAGTATTTTTTCAAAAAATCTCTCTTGCTGTTGAGGCACTTGTCCCACTGAGACACAAGGCAGTGAATGGCTGTCTCGTAAAATTCCTGGGCCTGTGATGGGAACCAGTTCGGCACATACTGCTTGACGTTGTTGTCCGATGTGAATCGTTTGCCTCTCAGAGCCTTTTTTAGGGGACCAAAAATGGCTTAACGAGTCTATCAACCAGCTGGATGATGTCATTAGTAATGTGTTTTGGTGTTCCAGACCGTGCATCATCGGCTAAGGAAACCCATCCTTCCCTGAAGCACTTGTGCCACGCCTTGACCCTTGCAAGGGACATACAGTGTTCACCATACACTTGTGACATTCTTCGATGAATGTCCGTTCCCCTTACACCTTCCGCTGTGAGAAAACTAACAACATCTCTTTGCTCTTCTGTTGACGCCTTCATTTCACTGCTTACAACGTGAATGAGCGTTGGACGACTGATGCATGCGTCTGCTAGTTTTGTAGTCACGTGACTTGCACTCGTGACCCTCTAGCGGCGGGCATGTGGACTTCCACGCACTTGTCGAAAACCCTCTTTGTTACTGACGCAACAATATTACCATTCTGTCACCGGTTTACACATTCCAGACTCCGGCTCGTTTCTTTTTGAACGTCCCTTATATAATGATGGTTCTCAGAAAATAGGAAAGTCTTCTGTGGATCCAGCTTTCATCCAGGACAGAAAAGAAAATTTTGGCTCGTGGTGACCTATAGCATAGGGCAATAGGGTGACATTTTGCATAATTGTGGATTTTCTAGAGACATAGTCAAAGTATATTAAGGATTTTTTGAAAAATTCTCTGTTCATACTGACAGGAGAGGGATGGACAAGATAATCACAAAGGAAATTAATACCTCAGAATCTGGTCAGATTTCCAGTTATATCCCATCCAAAATGAAGAAAATCAATCTTTTTTGTGTAGAATTATAGAAAAATAGTCTACAAGTGGGTTGGGTTAGGGTTACCCACTCTGAATCTAGAAATTTTATTCCAAGCCAACTCAAAACCAAATAAAATTTATCCACAATTTAATGCAATATAAGGAAGTTATGGAAAAATAGTCTATACCCTCTAATATCAATTTATCTTTTATGTAGAAAAATGAGCATGTAAAAACTCATTCTGGGGTTGCTACTCATATCAGGGAATGAAATTCCCCGAGTTTTCCATGTATATTTTTAGAAAAATTCAGTCTAGTGGTGTAGTGTGCACTGGATATGCAGAAGATAAAATAAATATTGCGTCACTTGAAAATACTTAAATTTTCCAACTAGGGGAAGGTGGCCTAAAATGATCCTAACAGGCAAAACGATCCACATATGTTTTCTTCCAGACAGGTGGTGCAATCTACAGGGTAACATATAAACTAATTGTGATAAGTGTAGAAGAAGCAATGGCGGTATTCAAGCGATCGCAGTATTATGCGTCTGAATAGAATTCTTCAAAAAATTGAGTTTTATAACATCTATGATAAGGTAAGCAATAACTTTCATATTTATTTAGATATACAGCCTTTCATATACAAAAATATGACTTGGTTTACTTAATGGAGTATGTTTTTAGATGTGAATTACACTTGTGTGTATTGTCCCTTTATTTTGCCGATAAAAAACAATTTGCAATTATTTTTCAAATGAAGGATCATTTTGCCCTTTGGTGAGGGTAAAATGATCTTTTGGACACTTTTTAAAAAATCTATTTTTTTCATTACACAATTTGGGTTTAAAATATTATTAAAATACGTTTATAATGCAAAATATAGTGTAAAACATACTAGCAAAAGGCAAAAGTTTTATTTAAACAGTTATGTTATTTTACACAAGTTTTTCCCTTAAGGGGATCATTGGCCACCTTCCCCTACAGATAATTTCCACTTTTGCATTTGCCTCACCCCCACAAGAAAAAAAGATTCTCTTAGGACTATAATAGGGTTTGCTTTTCTTAATAATTTGTGATAGTTGCAAACTTTCAAATAAACTTTTCTCCAAACTATTTTTTTTAAAATAAATTAGACAATATTTGTATATTGAGCACCACAGTTCACTCCATCAACTGTTACAAAATCTCTTAAATCCAACTTCAGGATAAGCAGACATTTCAGGATGGGGGTTGATTAGTTTTTAAATCATTTATTAGTTATATAAACAGTTACTTCAAAATAGCACATATTGCAGAAAATTTTTAAAAAAGTATATTAATGATTTTTGAAAATGTTAAACAGCATGTGGGGAGGGGGGTGGTAAAAATAGGAAGTGGAAATTTCAAGAGGGTGATTTAGATAAAATATGTAAAGAAAACAAAAACGGAAATCTGTGAAAATATGGAAGGGTTTTCTCAGCTGTCATGGAACAAACATCGTACTTGTTTGGCGATCATCATGAAAATTTATAATTCCCTTACTTTATCAGATTTTGGATTTTATTGAAATTCCCTATTTGTCTAATTTCTAAATTCCCTGACTTCTACATGTTCTCTAGGTGGGGCAGTATCCTTGTCATTCATATTTAAAAATATTTTTTTCATCTGAAACAATATTGTTGTAGTGTTGACTTTCTATTCAAAAATCGGTTCAACCTGGCCACAATAATAAAAACTGAACTTGAAAAAATTAATCAACCTGACCTGAATTCAACCCACAATAAGTTAGGTAGAGTGCAGGTAAAAATGGGTTACCTGATCCAATGCCAACTCTATTACCAGATGATTCAAAATAGAGGTTATGGCGATTATCTCTTAAACTGCTAGCGATAGAAACATACTTCCAATTTCAAAAAGTATGAAATCTGTGTAGCTTTTGGTTATGGTATTTGTTTTGCAAGTTGCAGCATACACATTAAAATACAAAATTTAAATTTTTATACAATTTAAGAACATATTAATTCAGACACAATTAAATACAATAACTCAACATGAGTGAAAAATTGACCTAGGCCAGGAATTGAACCTGGGACTTTCAGCATAATGTGCTGTTGCTCTGACCACTGAACTACCCAGGCTAATATCGTACCCTGGCAATTTCTCATATTTATACATGTTGGAAAGAGTCACCAGCCAGCAATCAGATGTATTGTTTATGTGCTTTATTTTTTATACGATCTTGGGTCCTTATGTTACATTTAAAAACATTTTCTCTGCACTCTGACAAGTAAAGCAGTAAAAGTTGCATTCATCTATGACCAAACATACTGAGTTATGATACTTTGAATTTTATCAAGTTTTGGAGCTTTCGGGCACTAGAAAAATTGTATATCTGTTTTTAGAAATTTCATGCATGAATCCCTTGAAAATGCATGCTAAAATGCTTTAAAACTCATTTGTACACCTTATACCAGGTGTCTACAAATGAAATATACAAATTCAACATTATATTAAAGCAAAAATATGAGACTTACTTTTAATGTTGAAACAAAAAATACATATAAAAATTTTTTAAAGACATTAATAGATTTCGACATGTGCTTGCAGGATATCAAGACGATAGTCCAATTCAACCCATTTATGGTTCAATGTATGTCAAACGTGACAAATGAGGTACATTTGTACTATAACTAATTTCAGTGAAATGAATTATATCGTCTGTTATTATGACATGATTAATTTCTGTAATAAAATAAGTACATTCTAAGTTGGCAACATTGTATTTTTTGTTGACATTTGCTGAAAATTCCAATGGGAAACTTAAGCCTAGCTTTAAAAATTTCAGAACTTGAAATCCATATTTAGACTTTTTTCCCATTTAATATCTATTTCACCAGAAACATCTATCCAAAAAACTGTCGGTAGATTATACGATTGCTACAATTAAACAATTTTAGTACAGTACAAAGTCCAAAATCCGGAATCCTCCGGACTTCAGCGATTCCGGATTTCGGATTTTTCCTAATTTTGGATCATTTGCAGTTTGCCCCCCCCCCCCCCTCCCATGTTTATTTATGACAAACTCATTTCAATACTGAAAATATTATACTGAAGCAAATTAAATATTTAAAAAAATGAATATATTTTTTAAAAAGGTAAAAAAATAATAATCTACACCCCACCCCCATTTATTTTACTGAAATAAGGTAACAATAAAGCAAATATTTCAATAGAGGAATATTTTTTTTTTTTTTAATTATCACAATTTCAGGAAATTTTACTTACAAAACGTAATTCTTCTGTTAGGTAATTGAATATGTCCGTTATTTTACGCTGCTTTATCAATTATAAATCATTTGCAGTTATTAAAAAACTAATCAACCCCCCCCCACACACACAGACACCGATTTATTTACGTCAGGAAGGTATTTGCAATGCTGTATAAAGATACACACTAATACGATATTCCAATAAAATAATATATTTTTTAAAAGGTTTAAAAAAACGTTATTATTTGTTTTTATGCTCCCTATTGTTCCCATTTGATGTTCTCAAAGGGTGCTGCGCACTGCCCTTTTTGTTTTAAGTGCCGATGCGCCCTGCTGTTTTTAGACGTGAAAAATGTGTCCTGCCCCTTTTCCATGTTATCTTCTTTACGTCGTCTATTTTTTTCCCCTTTAAAAATATTTTTCCTTTATTTTTTTCGTGCAAAAATAGAAGAAAACAGAAGCTTTGACTCACATGTCATCATTCCTAATCCGCTTAACAAGCTTTCGACTTCGGAAGTTACGGACTAAAATAAACAAAACAAACAGCCAGATAATTCAATCCTTTCTTTTTCTTTTCAGTTACTCTAGTGGCCTTTTTTGTGTGGTGCTCCGATTTTGGAATAAATTATCATATTTTGATAAAATTTGGGAAAACAGCCTAATTTGCTATTATTGCAACTTGCTGTAAATTTGAACATAATTCGTCAAATGACGACGGAGATATATATATATATATATTTTTTTTTTTTTTTATGGTAAGGAAAACGTTTTTTTCATTCTTTTCTTTTAATTACTTTTTTCTGTTTTCCTGCAGCTAAATACAACTATGAATGCAGCATCAGACATCTATATCACGGCTTCAATTTATTGAATAAATTGATGCAATTTTCGGAGATTGGTAGGGAGGGAGGGCGTTGAGTAAGGAATGATCGAATAAAAGCGTAAAGATATCAAATTGGAAAATGTATGGAGACAAATATAACAGAAGCGGGAAAAACGATTCAGTCCAAGGCATATATAAATAAATATTTAACAAAAAAAAAAAAAAAAAAAAAAAAACAGCTAGTTTCCAAAATGTCCGGATTTTGGAGAATTCCGAATTTCGGATGTCCGGATTTGAGACTTTATACTGTATACAAATTCAGTTTTTAAATTCATTAATACAGAAATAATATGACTCCATCTTAAATACGACATAATCTACATGGCAACCTAGAATCATTACCTATCATGGGATATCACTGAATTAACTAACCGGTACTGGTGACAGTTTGGTCTCCCTTAAATGTTTTCTAAGCATTCCAACATGCTGCTTTTATTCATAATTTAATTTAATTTACTTGCTTCATTCTTTTCCAAATCGGAAGATTCTAATAGACAAATCAAGAACTTTTTGCGATCATGGCAGCATTTCATATATTTTTTGTTGTTATACATTTCATCTTTCTTGACAAAAACCAATTAATTCACTTAGACGTTTATGCTTCATGTTCATTTGCTTTTCAGTTGCAACACCTTTGCTAACATGGAGATTTTTAATAATATTATTACATGGATCATGCTGATCCAATGGATTGTTGGTTCAGGGTTTGTACTGAGCCCGGCTATGCTTTTTCCTCTGTATTTGCGAAATGAGCATTCCTTTCCTCTTATTACATACAGTGGTGGTCAAAAGTTTCCGGCCAGTTAGTTTCTTTGATTTGTTTGCCAGAACGTTTCAGCGAAGAAGAAGCGCAATTGTTCCAAAAGTTGGGAATATGCAAATGACCTTTGACTACGGGATCATTTTTATTGGATGCTGCAGACACTAGATGACAAGGGGAGGAATTCGAAATACATATGTGCAAAAGTTTCCAGCCATTCGTCATTCGATCGTTTTTGCTATTGGTAAAGTGCTGTTTTGGTCGTGTTTGTTAATTAATCAACGTGAATAACATTGTTGAAATTCAAAAATGCAAAGTTCAACAATTATTGTTCATAAACGAGTGATTTGTTTGTTGCTAAAGGGACAATCCTCTTGTTAGATTAAAGCAAAGTTATCAATCGGAAAATCTACTGTGAATGATATTTTAAAAATATATAAAGATGGTTATGGCCTTCAGAACTTGCCACGGTCCGGGAGACCCCGAAAAATGACTATTCGTGTGGGCAGAATTATCAGGAGAAAAGCAGTTGATGATCAGCATAAACATGTCGCTGCAATATCCCGCGATTTATGGAGTGAAAATATTGCTGAAGTAAGTTAGTCTACCGTGTCAAGGCGCTTATATGACGTAGGATTTCATGGAAGAGTCAGTGTTAAAAAACCTTTTATAAGTAAAAAAAAAATCAGTGGGACCGACTGGCGTTTGCCAAGGAACACAAAGACTGGTCAAGTGAAAACTAGAAAAATGTACTATTTTTCACTGAATCGAAGAAGTTCAACCTTTTGGAGAGTGATGGAAGACACTATGTCCGACGACCTAAAAACAAAAGATATGATTCGAGATATGTTATTCCTACAATGAAGCATGGCTGAGAACACTTCATGCTGTGGGGAGCATTTTCCGGAAAAGGTGTCGGTCCGTTAGTTGAAATCCACTGCAGGATGAATGGTGAAATGTATAAGGATATCTTGCAAGATCATTTGCTACCTTATTGGAGGAAAAATTGTGATCGCAACTATTTGTTTCAGCATAATAACAACACAAAGCATACATGCAAGCTCGTCAAGCAGTGGCTTTTGCACAAAAAAATTCCGCTTTTGAAATGGCCAGCTCAATCACCCGATCTGTATCCCATAGAAAATCTTTGGAACGCACTTGGCAAATGTGTGTGGAGTTATAAATATTCCAATTCATCAGAATTTCCCCCAAAATTGAAGAAGAGTGGAAATAACTTACCATAGACAATCTTCAACCGTTCATTGAATCAATGCCAGGTCGCTGTGCCACAGCACTTATTGCTAAAGGTATGACAACAAAATACTAATTGTAAATGTTGTTTATCACGGTTATTTTCACCTGTTATAACATCATTTTTTTCCAAACTTGCCAAGATGGCCAGAAACTTTTGAGAACATGCGTTTTCCTTTGCAATTAATTTTGTCAATTAAATTTATTTATATTTACTTGTTATTTCAAAATAAGTTCCTAACTATTATGTCAATAAAATGTATAAGTATCACTTTGAAATTCTTCTTCATATGGGTATATTTACAAATTAACCAAAAATTTTATGCTGGCCGGAAACTTTTGACCGCCACTGTATGCCATGCTTACAGGAACAATTTTTTCTTTCGACACCAGACAACACTTCAAAATTCCTCATGGAGATCTTGATTTGCGAATGATAACTTTCATGGTTTTAATTTTATTAGAAAAAATGATTTTTTATAAAAATGGCCACCTGGCAATATGAAAAGAGAAGTGGTCAGCCCATATTTGTTTTCCTCAGTCACATGACTTTCACTTTTATTGAATTACTTATGTATGATAGGATTTCATTTTTAATAGAATAAAGAAAACTTTCATTAACATCTTTTTAAGTTTTGATTTGATTTTCATAAAATTGAAATGACTGGACAAAATTCTGCAACAATTATATATATATTAAATTGCAAACCAATCAGTTGGGTAGTTTTTGTGCTGTTATATGTGGATGGATGGACGGACCCGATATGACAACCATATGTGCTGCATATTTATATAATTACAAATGCACCTAAAAATAACCATTCAACTGGAAATTATGCCTTTTCAATTTATGTAAAAAAAAAGGGGGCTTAGGGGGCTTATACTGAAATTGTATCAAACACTAAAATTTTCGATATAATCACCAAATTGTGACATCATATTTGACATTTTTGATAAATTTTACCATAGGATACCAAACAAGAAGTCATTCAGTCAAATAGTTTAGGAATTATAAAGAATTAAAGTTTCGAATTTTAAAGTTAAATTCATTTGTAGTGTGCAATGTGGGTAGATTTTTAAACATAACACTTTGGTTATATTCATTAAAAATAATTTTCATTGACTGTTTTCCAAAATCAGGATTAGCTGCATGATTAAAAGAAAGCAAAAGTAAAAGGCAATCAAAGAAAGTAAAATAATCAAACAAAGGACAAGGTAACACTGATCAAGTTATTTCAAATAGGGTGGAAAAAAGAAGTGTGTTCAATTTGTCATGTGGGCTGTTACCACAATTACTGATGTGAGATAAGGACTGAAAAACTGACCTTGACAAGTCAATTGAAATTACAGCCAGTATAATTTTGGTAATATATGTTTTTCACAAAATATCTTTAAACTCTTCAGATCTTCCTTGAAACTTCAATCTACCGGGCATGGAACTGATGACAGAAAAAAAAAAAGATGCTGGATCCAATTACTTGCTTGTACTTTTCATTAAATCTTTTACATACCACAGATTTAAATTTATATTTAGTTTATTTTCCAAATCCTTCCATAAATAATCTGCATTGAAAATCGAATATTTTGTTATTTGCATGTGAACAAGGACTATGGAAATTGTAATGAGAACTGTACATAAATATCAATAAAAATACTTTTAAAAGGCCTAAAGTTTTAAATATCCTTGCAGAAAGTCTGCATGTTTTTGTATTTATTTAAAAATTCACAAAATATGTAGATATTTTTTGATGGGTAAATAAGTGCATTAATCTTTCAACAAATTTCAGCTGAAATTCTCTATTTTTAATTTAAGATATTTATTTCAATTTTGATAAATGATTTAAATAAAATTCAAAAGCATGGATTTTGGGTTCTCAATGACTCCCACTCTTAAAATTTGCAATGTATTTTTGGTAAAACATAATATGTATTACAAAATATCTTAACCTATATATTAAATAAAAATTTTAATAAAGTTAATTTAAATCAATGTATTTAAAAGAAAAAACAGTCGATTTAAATCATGATTAAAATCAATGAACCTTGATTTTAGGCTAATTTTAAAGCTAATTTTAAATAATTTTAAAGTTAATCATTTAAAGAAGAAATTTCATAAAAAAATTAAACAAATTTTGCAGAAGAATAAAAAGAGAACAGGGTGTAGAAGTTTAAAAACAGATTTTTTAACGATCACAGCAGTTTTAATGCTAATTATGCCATTAGGATTATAAGAAGAGACATAAATGTTTCAAAAAGTAAGAATCCACTTTTAAAATATGACTTACCATACTCTCCTTTCATGTTAGCAGTAACAATAGCACCAGAAAATGATGGATATTTAGAAATAATACGTCGAATTGATTCTTCTGCAGCTTTGGTTGGTGTTAATCCCTGCCTCATATTTTCAACAGCATAAAAACTAAAAAACAAATTATATATATTTTACTACACAGATAACTTACAAAGAAATATGGTTACTTCAAATCAATTCAAACCGATTCTAAATATAAAAATGAGCTACTCCCCATAAATTTAGTTGATAAAGAAATAAAATTGTACATGTTAGAAAATATGAACAAAATTAAAAAAACAACAGAATGTTTCAGTACAAAAACTATATGTAGGTAGAAAAACAATATTCATAAACTAGTTATCTATTGTATTTTCCCTTGTGCATGTGGAAAATACACAGCCGGCTAAAAGTTTGAGACCATACTAAGCAAAATGAGAAAATGAAATAAAACTCAAAAACTTGTTGGTATTTTTAGAAAAAAAGTTTAATCATCACAAAATATACAACCTGAGAAATAAAACTAATCTACATATAGACAAATTATCAATTATTCCTTTTAACATGCATTTTTTAATGGTAAAAATAGCTTTAACTGATATTTCAGCGAAAAATCCTCCTTTGTATTTTACAACTTTTTTCCCCAGTCTCGGCATACGAGCAATCAATTTATCAATTGTGTCTTGTGGTATATGGTTCCAGCTTTCATTTAAAGCCTTCCCCATATCTTCATGTGATGAGGAGCACCAATTACGAATGTTTCTATCAAGTTCTTCCCATAAAAGTTTGATCGGATTGAGATCGGGGCTCTGAGGAGGCCACACCATGTTTTTTAATACACATTCACTTCTTTTTGTTCTAAATAGCATCTGCATAATTTTGAACTATGTTCAGGGTCATTATCTTGTTGTAAAATGAACCTATCATTGATGAGTCTCAGCCTAGAGGGAATGACATTTGTTTTGAGAATCATTTTGTAATGTTCTTTTTTCATAATTCCTTGGATCTGTACCAAATCTCTAGTTCCACACTCAGAGAAACAACCCTAGACTATAACACACCCACTGCCGTGCTTCACAGATGGCACCACACAATCTGGCAGCATCTTTTCTCTGGCACAACGTCAAACAAAAATTCTCTTTTTTGTTCCACATATTTCGAACTTGGATTCGTCACTCCAAAGAACATTTAAAAAATCTTCTTCTGTCCAATCTCGATGGGTAAGGGCCCACTGCATTCATTTCTTCTTGTTCTGTGGCTTTAATAACACTTTTCAGATAGCAACGTGGCCAAACAAATTAGCGTCTCTCAATCATCTTTTTACAGTAGTAAGTGACACAGGTTTAGATCGAGATTTGTTTACTTCATCATGAAGTTCTGGTGCTGTTAGGTGTCTATTCCACTTGCTGGTAACAACAATGAAATTATCCACGCTAGAAGTGGTAGCTCTCAGCCTTCCTGTACGTGGATGATCTTTATTACTGCCGGGTTTCCTTGTATTCAATGATTGTGTGATGAACACATGTCTTCAATAATTTAACTGAGCAGCAACCACACATTCAGAGTTGCCTTCATTATGCAGAACAATGATGGCAGACCATGTTTCGATGCTGATTTCCTGTTTTTTCTCCATTTTTAAGACATTTTGATAGAAGTAACCAGAAAATCAGTCTAAACAAGAAAATACATGAAGAACTTCGGCAAAATAGTGTATCTTAATATGAAACACCTAAAAAAAGTAAAGCAATAGTTACATAAGTGGCCAGTAAAAGTAAAACAATAGTTAAATAAGTGACCACCAGGGAGTCATAAAAATAACAATGACTCTACCTGACTTGTTCATACTTAACATCCGTTGATGTTTGGAAACAATGAGTTTATTGTATCCTTTCTAGATAATTAAACAAAAGAATTTGCTTTTTGGATATTCTGCAAGAACTATAGAAGGTGTACAGGTGCAGTTTGCAATTTATTTTCAAATATTTTTCTGTATTTATAGATAATAAAAGATTTTCCAAAGTGGTCTCAAATTTTCGGCTGGCAGTGTATATAGAATGTGCATAGATAACCTACATTCAACTATGTTTTTCAAATGATTACCTTCATTTTTGTCTTGATCCAACATTATCAAATGATAGCATACCTCTCAAGCTAACTGATGCCATCCTCACTTCAATTCTCAAAAAAGTAGACTATCATCATTTCTCCCTAGATCCTACATACTCTTTCGTCTCAAACTTACAAACAACTTAACACTGATTTTTATTATTATTATACCTCAATTGAAGAGACATCTATTTCTCATATGAGAACAACACTCTCATTAGTTAAAAAATAACTAAAGGGAAACTTCAGCTCATGATATAACAACTGACATAAAAAAAGCATAGAATTTTGTTGGATTTCAAAAACTTTTTTACTATTAGTTTAATATTCTTTATTTGGAAGTCTTTATTTTGCATAAAAAGTCCTTTAAGTCCTGCTAGAAATACAGTCAAGTTCACTTATAATGAACCTGGCCAGACCGTCAAAACTGGTTTGGTATATCTGAGATTCGTTATAAATGATTTACAACTTTTTATAACAGGTAATGTTCTAAATGTTTTTAACTATATATAAGAATCTTAATGAATGTTTTAACGCTATTAAAATAATTTGACATATTTTAATTTGATTTTTTTAATGTAAGCATTGAAAATTATATTAAATGGTTACATCAAAAATTTGTCCAAAAATTTTCATTATTGTACTAGAATGATTTTACAAGGGTAGATAAAGCATACCTTTACATCAAAAAAAATTCTGTCTCTTTTGTTTGTCTCACCCTTTTACTAAGAATCAGTCCCTCAATTTCCCTTTCTATTATCAAAGATGAGTTTATAACACTTGGGTCAATATGAATGTTTTCAAGAAAATGAGTGATGATTCTCACTGCTGCCATTGCGTCACTTGTTGTTTTCATCAGATCATTTTCTACATTACTACCATTAGATTCTTCATTGCTAGGAAAATCCTTATTTCTAATGGAGGCAGTGATATCTTCATCAGCTTGATATTCAGAGATAATCAGGTTTTTTATAAAATTCTGCATAATCATTAATTTTATTTTTATTGTGAAAGAAGTTAGGCTCTAGATGGTTTTTCCACAACCATTCACATATAAGGGAATGTCCTCTTCTTCACTGGCTGGCCTCACAGAGAGTTTTGGATAGTAATAAGAATGGAGAATTGTTTATTCTGTGACACTTAACCACGTGTCAGCTATTCCAATTATATCATCATACACATTTATTGCAAATTTCTGTCCTCTGTACAGCTAATCTATAATGCAGATAATAAGTGATTTCCTGTAATGAAGTTTAAGATTCTTTATAACTCCCTGGTCCATTGCTGCAGAAAAGATGTCATGTTTGGTAATAGGAAGACTAATTTTATGTTTGTATGATTCTTCAGTTCTAGGTGAGCTGAGCAATTAATAACCAGCAACACATCTTTCGTTTTTTATTTTGGAGATCTTTGCCCCATGACATAATATGTTCTTTAAAAATGTCAGATGTCATCCAAGCTTTCTTATTTGACTTATATGCCGCCAGCAGGCATTTTACATTCTTGAAGCACCTTGGCTGAGCTGATTTTTCAATCACAAGAAATTTTCTTTTTTCCTTGCCTGTCATATTTGCATATACAAGAACTGTAATGCAATTTTGCATGCTTTCCCCCAACATATTTCTCCTTTTTAAATTTGTATGTTTTATTTGGTGTCATCTTGTAGAAGAGCCCAGTTTCATCAGCATTAACAATATCATTGAAATTTTAATCTTTTTTAATTTTTTGCCAAATGGTTTCAATCCAAACATCTGTAATCTGTTATCTACATCGACTGCTAATCCATAAATTGCACCAAGAGTAATATTGTGCCATTTTTTAAATTGATCAATCCAACCTTGACTGAATGCGAAATCTTCAATATCAAACAGTTTGGCAAATTCGTTGGATTTAACATGTAGCAGTGGACCAGGAATGGCAACATTCCAAGATCTTTGAAGTGTGAACCATTTCAACAAAGCAAAATCAACATCATCATAAGTTGGTTTACTCAGTTTCTTAACTTTAGTTATGTTTTGGTCATATGCACATTTATTTGTTTCTATATTTTTTCATATGGTGCCAACTGTTGATCTTTGAAGTGAAATACTCTGGACCAGTGGTTCCTAACGTGGGATGTACACTCCACCGGGTGGACAATTTAATTTTTTAGGAGGGCAATTCCTTATTTGTTACTGACTCATTCATTGTCAGTTTTTTTGTTAAAGTAATGATGTAGAATAAAAATAAAAGTAATTCATAAAGAATTCAAAAATAAAATTTAAAAAAAGTTTCTAGTTTATTTTTCTAATTAAAAGTTCAAAATAGAATTAATACCAGAATAATGAATGATTTTTTTTACATTTTTAAGAATTTCTACAATTTGTCTACAATATATTTTATAATTTTTTATAATTCTTTAGATTATTTATTGAATAAGCCTTATATTTCTATTTGCTCGGCTATTTATCACTTAAGACAATTTTACATGTAAAACTACTTAAGTGGTATACGTAAAACTGATTGTCTTGGACATAATTAACATAAAAAATAATTGAAATATCTAAACAAGATACAATCTGCCAAGAAAAAAAAAGAAGGGAAACCCTATACATTTTAATCAACAAATTGCTCCAGAGAAGAAAAGGAAATAGCCATACAACTGGAAATTATGTCTTTTTTAAACGTATGTTAAAAATTAGGCTTAGGGGTCATCTTCATACTAAAATTGTGTCAAATTCTGAAAATATATACTAACACATAATTCTGACACCATTTATTTGTTTTTTGTGGTACAGTTACCTTAAGCTACCAAGTGGGAAGTCATTCTGTCTAGTACGATATTTTCGGGAATACCCGCCGCACCCATCGTAAGCGCTGCACCAATAAAAATCTGTTTTTAAAAAAAGTACAGTATGGAACCAGTTATCCAGAAACCAGTTATCCAGAAAACCAGTTATCAGGAATGATATTTCCAATTCATTGATTTCAGAATCTTTTCACAAAAAAGTGCCATACAGTTCCAGTTTGACATGAGCATTGCTTGAAACAATGCAATATGCATATTATAACTTGATGCCAACATTTAGTATTTGAAATAAAGGCATTTAGTTAGATATCTGACATTTTGATTTTTATGCAAAGGAAACTTAAGGATTATTTTCCCCAAGGTATTCCCATAAATTGTCTTCTTTCAAACTCCAATTAACTTTTGATCTTAATTTGATCTGAATCTTAATTTGTGCAATCTAGAAATCAGAATCAATGACACAGAAACATATATTCTACCAATTTGATCAAGTGCCCAACCAGTTATCCAGAAAAACCAGTTATCCGAAACACACATGAACCCAAGCATTCCGGATAAATGGTTCTGTACTGTACATCCACCGCTGCACCATCGTAAGCGGTGCATCTATGGAAATCTAATTTTTTTAAGTATATCCACGAAACTCAAATTTATTTATAAATATTTTCACTTAAATGCCACATAAAAAAAAAAAAATTAAACTAAAGAAATATCGTATTATTATTAGAGATCGAAAGAAACGGGTTTTTAAGACCGAAACCTAAACCTAAACCGAACTTCGGTGATCTTCCCACTTTCGACCGAAACCGAAATTGTAAAAAAAAATGTAAAAACTGATTAGTTCATACATAACTGCATATAATTATTAATTAATTAATTAATTAATAACAAATAATTAATATTTATTTAATAATAACTAATTACGTTAATAATTAATTTATTAATTATACCTGTATTGAACCACATTTCTAACAAAAAACCTACATATATATGTGTGTGTATAAGTTTCAAACAAAAATGGAACATAAATAATACAACTTTTTTTTATCATTTTATAACAACCAACTTTTGAAATTTAAACTTCTAATAACAACTGACTTTTGAAATTTACACCGCTCAAAACAATTTATAAATTTGTTTTAATTTAAAACGATCTCTCTTAAAATTTATGGTTGATATAGACCTCTCAAGAAAACATTCATGAATTCATTGCTAAATTGATGCAGAATATTGCATTTACTTTGCTATGCATGTTACCTGAACAATATTTTGCATAGATACATAATTACAGAATACATAATTGCAGAATACATAATTATTAATTAAGCGTTAATTTTATTAAAAATAAATTTAAGTAAAAATTATTTATTGAAATTAATTAATTAAATATAAGATGTTATAAGCATATAAAAATAATATAAAATGATGTAATTTAAAATAATGCATTTAATCAATAGAATTAATACCTTTTATGCACCCATATGTGCGATTTTTTACAAACATGAGCATCATTTGGGAAGGTTAGGGGGGGCCAGTTTACCCCTCAAAGAATGTGATAAGAAAGTATGAGTCATTATAGGCCAGTTTAAGTAAAGGGCACAAAAGCTAAAATAATTTGTTCAATTTGACTAAAAAAGGAAAATTAGCATTAAGACAACATTTTAAGCCAAGAAATTATTAATTATAAACTTTATTTTCCATTTCAATATTCTCAAAGTGAGATAGGTTTAACATTATTTTGTACTTTAGCTAATTTTAAATTTATATATAATGATAAAAATGTAACAGTTGTCAATTTTCTTTTAGGATGTGCACAATAAGACAAAAAAAAGCTTTGCTCACTCACTGCTCCCGCCCCCCCCAAAAAAAAAAGCTTTGCCACTCCCTGCCTCCCTAAGAAAGTATTAAATTGGCACCCCTGTTTGAAAATTTTATATCCGGTGCCAAGTTGACTCTCTGTGCCTCTATCCAAAACTATTTATTTTCATATAAAATAAAATGCAATTAATTTATCAATAAGACAAAAATACTTTCCAATTATACGAATTTCATCTAATAAAAAAATATTTTAAATATACATACCTCGATATATCTTTTGTAATAAATTTCGTAAATCTTCATATGTTTTAACAACACCTTTCTCATGAAGCATTCGAAACAATCTGGAGTTTCAAAGCAAAAATTTTCTATTACTGTTAAGTTTGCAGCATTTAAAGATCACGTGATAAGCATCTTTTAAGTTTAGTCATATATGCATTGCTTGCTTTATAATTTACACTCGCATCATGCATCAGTCATGACGGATAATGATAAACAGTGGAGTTCACAGCAATAAAAAGTGTCTCATTTGAGCCGATACAACTCATACCAATAAGTAAAGTTGAAAATTTCCGAAAGAAGGAACGAGATTTTGAAATACAGTTAGTTTTGGTCAGGCCGAAATTTTGGCAGCAGTTTCGCCGAAACCAAATATTCGACGAAACTCCGATTTTGCGCCGAAACTGAAATTTCGGTCGATCTCTAATTATTATTAATATATACATAAAAATATTTTCACCTAAAGTGCCAGAAAAATAAATATATAAAAGAATATCATATAGTGACTTTGCTGAAACCACATCAGCACTAGTAGCGTTCCTGTTTTTATTCTTTTTTTAAAAGAGAGGGAGATCCCATTTTACAAAAGAAATGTTAAAATTGCTAAGACATTTGCATATGAACCATGAAACGAACAGTTAGTTATCTGGACTAAGACTCCTATTATAGGAGTTCTAATCCGGACGAATCACGGTGCAGCATACGTCATAAAAAGTACTCGCAATCGCAGAACACCAGTGCCATCTACACGCCCTACAAAAATAATTTATCACATGATAAAGTAATCGTGAGACAACTAAACTTAGAAAAAGTGTTGGCGAAAAGGTAAACAAGCAATGGCAAAAGTACGTTCTCTGAAAGGGTGAATGAACACATAGTTTAAGAGGACAATATTTGAGCAAATGGTAAGCTAAACATACTGTTAAAACAAAATATTTCCAACATTAGAGAAGAAGGTTGTGATGGCTCTATATCTGTTCTAGTATCTCAAGGATACAGAGCTTATTGATGGGTGCATAGAAAACATAATAATTTTTGACTTGAGAGCTGGTGAGACCAACATTTTTCAGCCCACAGATTGCTCAAAAATAAACAAATAACCTTTCACGGACATCTGAGATTGGGAGACGTTTCCTAATGTTTTGGTACAAATTTGAGAGCATGTGACAGTTGATCAAAGAGGTAAAAATGGAATCTTAAGATATCGGCATGGAAAAAAAACAGGTATTATAGGAATCCATATGAAACAAAAATCACCATACCTGCCGCCCTGGCATAAGAGCCACACTTAGAACATTTTATACTTTTAAACTCATATGCGCCGTGGCTCATACGCCCAAAAATACGGTAGTTTAGAAATTGTGAAGGTTTAAAGTTTGGAATTCCATTTTTAAATTCATTTGTAATTGTTGTACAACATACTGTAATGCAGGTAGTTTTTAAAGCATAATTCAAGAACTTCTGGGCAGAATGGGATGTAATTTAGGATTTGTATATTTAAAGATTCTAGAAATTGATTTTTGATTTTAAAAAATTCATAGGTTACAATTTGTATATTTTGTAAAAATAAATTTTGAAAATATATGTATTTTTAAACAGATTTAAAAAAAAAATAATTCTAGCCTATACACTTTTTAACAGAAATCGATTTCTAGATGTTTCAATTATGCAAATCAAAAATTTCAACCCATTCTGCCCATTAGTTCTTAGTTATGGTTAAAAACTGCTCTGTTAGGCTTCCTCCATATAAATAGAGTTGACTTTTTAAATAATAGTGTTAATAATTACAGAGTGCAGGGAGAGGGGGAGGCATTGTGATTACAAAGATGCTTTGGTGGGGCATGGCTAATAAAAAGTTGGGAACCACTGCTCTGGGCAAATATCAGCTTGCTTCGAACCTTCTTCTATTTTGAACACAATTAAGCTTTTTCTTTCAAGCTGAATGATTTTCTTTTATCCACCATGATTTTAAAAATTGCAGACCACAATTCTCACTTAAAAGATTAGATATGAACAGCAAGCAGCAAACTTCTCTATCATGCAAAAAACTTATAATTTGGAGCTGCTGTTTCTATCTGAATGACAAATCAGTGTTACTACATTCCATGGAAAGATAAGGGGTTCTCTTTGCAATGGAATGACACTGGTAATATGAAGTGACAAACATTGTAGTGCCTAAAGTTTGATTAGCTATCATTATCACCCCATCAGCCGAGGAGAGAACGATTGTATAATTATCCACATCTTGCTGCTGCTATCTATTGGAACTAAATTCTTTTTGTCAAAGAATAGGATCTGTTAGCACTCTTTGCATGATTCATTATTTACTCTCGAGAGAGCGATTAAGCTGACACACTGAGGTAAAGTGTTGACATGAAGGGGGGAGAGCAGAAGCAGAAGGTAGAAAATGTAGCATACCAAAGGCTAAAGATTATGATAAGAGTATTTTTTCAATGCAGAAATTTTTAAAATGGTGATTTTAAAAATGATCCAGTAATTTGAAGAAAAAAGTTCATTATTTTAGAAAAGCTGACAAAGATTAAGGATGTTATAGACAAGAGTTCGTTATAACCACAATACAGAAGTTCGTTAGAGCAACTAAAAATAGCATTGTACACAGTTAAAAATTTGCAGCAAACTGTCCAGTCATTTGACTGTTTTTATAGAAAATGGTTACATAACTGTAATTTAACTCTATTCTGACCATATTATTGCCCATATTATGGTCAAAATAGAGTTAAATTATGGTTATATTAAATGAAATGGTATTTTCTATCTAGTTTGCTATATACCAGATTTCACTATACCAATTTTTAGCAACTTTCTAGTTACTTTTAAACTTGCTGTTTGGCACATCAGTATAAAAAAAAATACTCTTTTTTTTTTTTTTTGAGTTATCTAGCATCATGCCGGTATTTTTCAAGATTGTGAGAAATATTTTATTAAAATTGCATTTTTAAATTATGTAGATGTTATGTTTGTAACCATGATACCCACAGACTTGGCATTGCTTTCCTAAATTATTTGTAAAACACTAACATTAGACTGAATTGAATGATACTGATGAATTAAGTTTTGTGTAATTAATATTACACTAAATAGTACCCATCAAATCTTGATGGTAAACAACTTAAAGGTTTCACAGAAAAAGGGTTCATAACACCATTGCAATGGCAGAAATTTTTATAGAATATTTGTTAGCAATAGATAGCTAAAACTGCTTTTTATATAACTGGTCTGGGGACTGGATGCATATGAAATGTCTTTACATGGTCTTCAAGATTTTTCTTCTTAAAAATTGTATCAGATTTTTAAATATAAACATTTAACTGCATTACAATACCAATAGATGTCACCACAGTTTTGTTTTTTATATAAATATTTGTCCTTTTTTTATGTTAACATAATCATTTACTTTACTTAGTATATATGCCTTATTGATCAATTCTAATAAAAAATATACCAAAAATTGTATATCATTTCAATTTATTTAATCAATAATCACATGCCAAAGATTTTAATTTAAAATTTTTAATACAAAATCATTAATTAAAAAATATATTGGGGATGGTAAATTTTCCTTAATAATAATGAAGAAAAATAGTTCTATAGCTTTTCCTCCTGAAAAAAATATAATTTAGATTATTGAGCTTAGTAATCAGAACACAAACAATATCTGAAAATCATCTTATGCCAGCAGTGAGGTAAAAAACCATGCTTCCTTTACAGAACCAGAATTCCTTTTTGGTATCTTAGATGACAACATAAGATCATGGTGTACATAGATAGGCCTAATTAGAGCAAGCGACACTTTATATTCATTAATAATACTAAAAGATGCACACAGAATATCACATGCTAAAATTAAAAAGAGGAATAAAATTCTTCCAAATTCAGTAATGTTGAAATTAAATGTACCACATGTGAAGGCCATCTGGACATCACTCAATGTCCCTTTGAAATGAAACCTGTTCAAAACTAGTTTCTCAGTCTGTTTAGCAGCAGAAAAGCACCCTAAAATGTTCACTGCACATACTCAAGTCAGACAAAATTGGTCGTAAAAAAATTTGCTTTACATTTCACATATATAGATGTTATATTTAATTTTACTATTTCAAAATTCTTACTTGCTTTTATCTTGTCAACAGAATTGATGGTGTAATCCAGTGGGGTTCTACTGTGACCCACGGTGTCTCGATGGCACCAGTCATAATAATCACTTTATTTAATCGCAGAAATTCTGCAATAAAACAGGGTGAAGAATAAAGTTAGAAAATACTGGTGTCATTGAGATCCTGTGGGCTTTATTTAAACATACATATAAATATTTTACACAGATAGCAGTTTTAACATATTGCTATATTTAAAATGGTTAAAGCTTATCTTTGAGAATTCTTTTGTGTGTGTGCCATCTGCTGAGCTATTTAGAAGATGTTAATTTTCTGTCCATGGAGGTGACTCAATTTCTTCTGACAGTAGTTATTTATCAAAGAAAACTATAAATAAGCAACATTTCCCTTTGAAATTGAACCTGAGATTAGGTTTACAAAGCATTGAATTAAAAATAAATAATGCATAGTGAAAAAAGTTTTAAATCAACTTTACAGACCCAATAAATTATACAAAAGGCTGTGATATGTCCCAGATATGATTTGCCAGGCTTTGTGGACACATTATTTATAAGAAAAATTAACATTTTTAATTATTTAATTATTTACATGTATTGTTTGGCATCATACGACATTCCCATTATAAAATATTCTTTTTTTCAGTTGCAATTACTTTTTTAATAAATATTCTGTGACATCATTTTGTACATTTCTAGGAAAATGACCTTTATAAAGGCTACAAAGCCAAAACAGGGCATTTAAAAAATTATTTAAATAACATGTTTAAAGTAGCTTTTCAGATGAATTGCAATCATTCTCGAAAAAAGCAGAATATGTCTTTGAGTTGGTGACACAGCTTTATTTTTTTTAAATAAAATCTAAATCCAGATTTGTTTTTCTAAATTATGTCCAGGAAAATTTTCTAAACAAGCAAATGTTGCATTTATTTTAAATTCTATGGGCAATTCTGTAAGAAAACTGTTAGACTGCAATATTTTCAAAATTATCATATATTGAAAAAGTTATTAAGGCATTATTTGATAGTCTGAGGAGCCTTACCCCACTACTAAAACTTTGTTCATTAGTCTCCTAAAAGGACTCATGGAGAGAAAAAGGTATCAAACAGCAGAAGTGATAGATGAAGTTAATTAGGAAATATTCATTTAATTACTAGCTCCCTGCATATTTGAAGCATATGAAAAATAAATTCAACAGGTAACCTTTTGAGTTAATGGAGGAGAAGGGGGCTATATGGGGATAGTGTGGACATCTTGAATATTTATCTTATTTATTCACAAGGATTGTAAAATTCAATTAGGTGAGTTAACAACTGTAAACATCCTGTAATTTGTAAAAATAATAAATATCCACATATTTTTTATGAGAACAAGCTTTTAATAAATAACATAAACAGTTAGCAGCAAAAGATAAGGATGTAACGCATAAGTAAATGAGTTTCTCTTTTCTACTGCTGCACTAATTTTTTTCCGATTCCAGTACATTTGTTTTATTATTTTCACTGTTGATTGCTTTTTCAAGTAATTAAAGCAATGAGTACACGTGTCTTTCTTGCTATTTTTTTTTCTTTTTTGCTTCAGATACTTCCATCCTACTAGGCATTGATGTGTTTCAGTACATTGTAGTTACAGATGGTTGAAGATTTCTTACACATTACTGTCTTCACTGAGAAAAACCAACCTGAGCTTCCATACCAAAATGCTACAATTAGAATTAGTGAACAAAATTAAAAGCTCATTAACTATTAATGAGTATTAATAGAATTCAAGAGAATTGTAAAAAATATTAATTCTTACACAATATGGTAGAGATACTTCTGCAGGTAGATAAAAATCTCAATATCCAGGTAAGAATTAAATTTTTCTTAGAATATCCCTATGTTTGTCTCCCCACTTCTCAAATCATTACTCAAGCTAAATCTGCACTGCAAATTCAGTCCAAAAACATCCAATTTATGTTCACCAAGCACAATGCTGTAAATCACTGTGCTGTGCAATGCCAAATCAACTAAGATAATAAGCAAACTAGAATCAGCCTACACAGGAAAATAAAGAAACTCGCTAAATACTGCTAAATAAAGGTTAAAATTCCTGGTTGCCACCAGCCACAGGGCAAGTAAATGTAAAAAATTGGTGACTTTATGCTAAGCATCTTATCGCCAAGGTGGCAATTTCTATTTTTCATGTTGTAGTACATCCAATTTCTTTGCAGCATTTTGTTTCCAGGGATGCCACTTTCTGTGATTTTGGTGGAAAACAATTGCAATTTTTGTCAAGTGATCGTGGAAAAAAAGTGATTTTTGTCAAATGATCACGAAATAAAACTGTGATTTTCAGCACGTGACTGCAAAATAAAAACGCAATTTTTCGTCAAACAATCGCAAAATAAAACCATAATTTTCCCCTAGACACTGCAAAATAAAACTGCAATTATTGTCAAACGACTGCAAAATAAAACAGCGATTTTTGGTAAACATCTGTGAAGCAAAATTACAATTTTCAGCAAACAATCACAAAATTAAACCAGGATTTTCATCGATCGCAAAATAAAATTGCAATTTTTGTCAGACATTCACGAAATGAAATTGTAATTTTTGTCAAACAATCGAGAAATAAAACCGTGATTTTCGGTAAATGACTGCAATTTTCACCAGACAATGGCGATATAAAACCATGATCTTCGTCAAATGATAACAAAAGAAGTGTGATTTTCATCAAATGATCGCAAAATAAAAGTGCAAATTTTGCCAAAGGATCACAAAATAAAAGCGTGATTTGCGTCAAATGATCACGAAATAAAACTGCAGTTTTCATCAAACAGTCACAATATAAAACTGTGATTTTCGTTAAACGATTGCCAAAAAGCGATTTTTGGCAAACAATTGCAAAGTAAAACAACGATTTCCATCCCACGATTGCCAAATAAAACTGATTTTTTCAAGTGATTGCGAAATAAAACTGTGATTTGTTTTGTTGATGTAAGTAAACTAAGACTGTGATAATTTTACTTTTATATACTTGAAAATATGTATTTGCAATATTCATATTTTTAAAATATTACTTGTAAAACTATTTAAATCTACAAACCATGGTAATAAGTGGCCACTAACTTGACAGTAGTGGCTACTAAACATACAGCCTCTAACAGCCACTGGCTACTAATGCAAATATTGAATTGTAAAACATTTACTGCTGCAGCCATGATGGCCATGGTACTTGTCATGTGGATCACACCATGCAGCAATCAGGTGAATTTTGTCCCATGGCCAGGTACATTGTTAAGCTAGGCACTCTGCCCAACCTGTAGGGAGATTGGCCAACGGAAATAGAAAATAAATTTCTCTATAACCAAGTTTTTATTATTCAACTAACATTTTTTCCATAACCTACAAAGATATAATGGGAGAAAATTGACAAAGTTTTTGAGATAAGACACAAACAAGTTCACAGGTTCAAGATAAATATCTAACATAAAACCTCCTTAATTATAATGCTTGATTCTTAATTGAAAGTATCTGTCAGGTGTCAGAATCATAAGATCTTAGTGTACATAGATAGGCCTAATTAGAGCAAACAATGCTTTAAATTCATTAATAATACTAAAAGTTGCACACAGAATATCACATGCTAAAATTAAAAAGAGGAATACAATTCCTCCAAATTTAGTAATATTGAAATCAAATGTCCCACAGCTGAAGAAAAGCACAGGATGATGATCAGATCTGCAAAGCCTATAAACAAACCAACATTTTTTTTTTTTAAATGTTATCATTGATTAACATTGGAAGAATCTGGGAGAAGGTTCTCCAAAAATGCAATAAAAAAGAAAGAAAGAAAATCTATGCAACGGCAATCCAAGAGAGAAAAAATGAAGTTCTTGCTACAATAAAACATCCCATAGCAAAGAATTCTTACCAAAAATCAAAGAACTTGCTAAATCACTGCTGATGGCTCAAATGAATGATCCAAAAATTGCTGAAACTATTAATAATAAATTTTTTGGAAATACAATGCAACTGTTACTAAATCACTTGAAAATGTAGAAAATTATGAAAATAAATACAGGAAGAAGGAAGAAGAAATCAAAGTCCATGATACAACTGATGCATCTGATGATGAAGAAATCTTCTTTAATTGCAATAACAAAGATTCTAATAACAAGCCTAACACTCCCAAAATTGGCATAAGGATATTGTCATTCATATCTACATACACAAGTATCCATGTGAGCTTTTTCACTGACATTTGTTTGGAAATAAATGTGTCCTTCCAAAGTTAATTAGAAGATCAACTTGATTAATTTGGTAATTTTTTTATTCCTATTAGTAGATTAATTGCTATGAAAATGAAGTGTCTCTCATAGTAATGGGGAAAAACTGCTTATCTTTCAGAGTTACATATAGATTTGTTTCAAAAGGAATTTTCTTCATAAAAGTGATAGGAAAAATTTTATGGGTGTTACATTTTCTATGGAGGTGATTTCATCTGTAGGCTCATAATTTTCAGAAAATTCAGGAATACTTTTTTGATTGTTTCTGTTTATTCCAATTTAATTTGAATTACTTTTGAAAAGCCTGGTTTATCTCTTTCATCAGATTAACATTCTTCCTCCTCTTCATTACTAATCAAAGTAATTACATCAGTACAGGGAATAGCATTATCTTCATCAATTTAGTTCAATCAAATTTCAGATTCAATGTCTGATGGAAGTTCTTTAAATACAGCTAATGCTTTATCTATGTCAAGTCACTTTAGTGGCATATTCAAATTTAGCAGGATAGTTTAAAATAATTAATTGTTTAAAAGCTGTTTAAAATTACTTTATAATTTTCAGAAATCTTTGTTGAAAATATTACTAATGAAACATTATTTTTAAATATTAACACTCAATATAAAGCATGAGCAGATCAATAATAGCACCCATTTATGAAGCTAGTAAAACAATTTTCTCAGTCTAGGGTGCAAAATTATATGAAGAAATTGAGAACACGTTTTTTATTAGTAAAAAGCCTGGGAGAATGTAATCAGCCACATGTTCAAAGCTAAATAAACATTCTTAAAGCAAACCCAATAAGATGAGAATTCATAAATTTCCTTAAGATAGGAAACAATAAATGCTCTAAACATGCACTATCTTTCTCGAGAGAATACATCAAATGATTATAAATAAAAGAGGTCATTATCACATTAATGCTTACATTGAATTATATTTTTATTAATTACTATCACTTTAAAAGATTTCAATAAATTTTTTGAAAAAATATTTTTTCTTATGTGTTTTTTAATACGATAAATTTGAAGCTTCGAAATCAACTCTCAGTAAGCATGCATTTTCGACTACATAAAACTACTTAATTTTTGGTGATGCCATCTATTATGGTTATATATATGTAAATGATCGATTTCCATTAAATGATGTTTAAATATTTGCTGGAAAACTGCGTCAAAAAAATTCATAAAAATGTGTTTTCACAGCAAGAATGGTGCATGTTAAAGGGCCAAGGAAAGAAAATTTTAAAAGAACTTCAATATGAAATATGCTTCTCTATCTATCTAGTCTAACAATTTATCTAGTACTTAATTAGAAAAGATTTATATAGATTCATTCCAAGAGTCCATGATACAACTTGATTAGGAAAGTGGAAAACTGGATATGCACAAAGCATTGCAATATATTACCAAAGAAAACCAAATATCAATAACTCTTCATAATGACAATTTACTTAAATTACAATGTCCTTTTTAACAAACAATTGTTTGCATGATTGATAGAACATATGTAAAAAAAAGTGTCAAGCTTGCGTATATGCCCAAAAAGAGCTGCCATTTTTGATAATGTGGCAACCCTGATGACTAACGTGTTCTGGCAATTCCAGATTTTTCATCTGAGTCAACGATTTTTTAACAACTATCACTTTACTCCTGAAGTTAGCTGTGTAAGCACACTCACTGTTTTTCTCTGGGATTGTCATAGCATGTGTTCAGGTTGTATCTTTTTGATTTTTTGCATTTATTGATATCGGATTTTTATTTTTGTATTTTTATTAATTTTGACTATGGCTTCTATTGTTAGTTTACCTGATAGTGATGCTGTGTGGAAATATCAGGTTATTTCAAAAGGTAAAGGGGGTTTGTTTAGAGTTTCTGGTGATAGACCTATTTTGGGAAAGTATGGAGAACCGAGTAGATATTTTTGCAGATATTTTCAGAGAAAGATATTTTATTTTTGATTTTTTTTAGGGAAGTTGTATTAATTAAACCAAGCATAGTTTGTCAATCTTTTAATGTCTATATGAAATTACATAAAAAGGGTAATGTGTCAGATGGCTTTTCTTGGATTTGTAGTGTAGGAATAGGATTCTTAAAAAAAAAATGGCAAGAGAAAAGGATGTGGTAGTGAAAAGTTGTTTACGTATGGATCTTGGTTTAGCGGATCTAGTAAGATGATGTTGTAGGAGATTAATTTGTTAACATTTGAAATTGTTATTGGAGTGAAGACGTGTGATATTATAGAGCTGTGGGGTTTTGGTAGCAATATTATGGCAGATTGGAAGCAGTTCATTAATGAACAGGTGTAGGAATACATAGAAGTAAAGTTGGAGGTGTTGACAAGATTGTTGAAATAGATGAGTTGAAGTTTGGTAAGCAAAAGTATGGGAAAGGTCATGCAGTTGATGGACAGTGGGTATTTGGAGGTGTTGAGAGAGGTTCAGGTCCGATGTTCCTGGTTGCTGTCCACAACAGGACACAGGGGACTTTGAAGGAATGTATAGAGCAGTAGATTGAGAAAGGAACAACTGTGTATAGTGTTTGTTGGAAGGCTTATGATAATTTGGGAAAAGGTGGGTATAATTGGCTCAACGTGAACCATAGTCTTTGTTTTGTTGATCCTTCTACAGGTTGCCCCACTAATACCATAGAAAGCATGTGGTGGCATATTAATAGCACATTGCAGACACACAATCTTCAAAGCAATTTTATGTGTTATCTGGCAATGTTTCCTTTTGATAGAGCATGTTCTGACTACAAAATACATGTTTTTAATAAATTTTTGGATATTATAAGGGGAATAAAGTGAGAGGTTTATAAAGTAAAAATTTCTTGATTATGTTGTGTTTTCTAAGGTATTGTATCTTTTTCATAGTTAAAAAAAAAGATTTAAAAAAATGTGTTAATGATTTTTATATGTTTTTCAGGTATTTAAAGCTTCAATTTTTTTTTTTTTTTTTACCAATTATTAGCCACACACAGGGTGGCTTATTCTTTCAATCTCTATCATTTTTCATGTTTATGAAAAGTCACAGCAATCCATCGTTGCCACAGATTAATCTCGGAAAATGAAACATTTGAAGTTACTTAAAAAATTAATAACTCGAAAAGTATTTGTCACAAAATCGTTTTACAAACTGCGTTAGAATGGTAAAAAATTGTATTTTTCTTGATATAAATTTCAAATCTAATGATTATGTCGTTTTTCAAATATTAGATTTCAAAAATTACAAAACTTCACAATGGAGTACCGTAGCGAAACTTTTACGCGTAAAAAGATAATGATATAAAGGCATTGTGGCTCGACGTGTATCGTGTATACTGGCCATAGCATGAGTAACGAATTATAGTAAACTTATTATTCTGTTAAAATATAAAAGTGAATTATGTATATACATTTTTAAAAAATAAAGAAAAACATTTTATCACAAACGTCAACAAAATTTTTTCTTGTATTTATTCCCTTATTCCAAAGATATCGTTTTATCGTCTGCTGCCATAGCAACATGAATTAAATTTCATTTAAAAAAATTGCTCAGTGGTAGAAAAATATTTTTCTAAATCGAATGGTTATTGAACAACTCAACACTTTAACAGGGGAATTTTTATTTGTTATTTAGATATTTTAAAATTGTTTGTTGTCATTGCGTTTTTATTCTGAGTTACAGTTAGTTTATTTATTTTTTAAATAAAAGCCGTGTGTGGCAATCTATATTCGGCCTTATAGCAGAATTTTTCCCTCTTGTTTTGTGTTTTTTCTTACAAATTAATTTGTGTTTTTTATGAATATTACATTTTTGAGTCAGCAAGTGGCGATAATTTTTATCAACTGTGTGCTTTTAAAAACCTTATTTTTGAAAATAATTTCACAATTTATCTTTTAAAAAATGAATTTTTGCTTTATTTTGATTTTTTTAAATTTCTTAATGGCTGTATTTCTATGTGTTAACCATTTTTTCATTACAAACACCCCTGCTCCTCTTTCTTTACAAATAACATTCAGGGTTTGCTACTCAATGCAATTCTGCTTGCTTGTAAATGCCTTACATTTGTAATAGGTTTACAAATTAGCTCATTCTGTTTTCAAAAGATGGTGCCGGCTGTTCTGAATGTTTTATAGTGACAGCTGATTTTGGCAGTTTCAGAGAGGTTAGACATCTGTCAATAATATTCAGTTTATATCGCTTTGAGTTTCATACAAAAACCTTGTTTTTTGCTGTGTTGAATATGTCAAATTTTGTGTTAGCAGCATTTGCAGGAAGTTTTAATTTTCTGCTTTAATTGGAAGAAAAGTGCAGCTGAAGCCCATCGAATGCTTGTGGAAATTTATGCTGCTCCAACTGATAAATCATGTAGGGGATGATTTCGACATTTCAAGAATGGTGATTTCAGCATCGAAGACAAGCCTCGCTCTAGACAGACAAAAAAATTCAAAGATATAAATTTAGAGGCGTTACTGGATGAAGATCCGAGTCAAACGCAACAGGATCTTGTAGAATCGTTGGGAGTGAGTCAACAAGCCATTTCTGTATGATTGAAATCCATGGGAATGATTCAAAAGCAAGGAAATTGGGTGCCTTATGAACTGAAACTGAGAGACGTTGAAAGGCAATTTTTCACATAAGTTGTAAAAAAATGTTTCGAAATGCTCAAGTGGGATGTTTTACGACACTCGCCATATTCTTCGGACAATGCTCCTTCTGATTACTGGTTGTTCTGATGGATGCAGCCCGATTTAGCAGGTCACTGGTTCACTTCTTTTGCAGAAATCGAAAATTGGTTCCAAACTTGGATCGTCTCAAAAGACGAGTTACTTTTTCAAGATGGAATTTGAAAATTGCTTGAGAGGTGACAAAAAGAAGTAGCCAGCGATGGACAATAGTTTAACTAATCTGTTCATTTATTTTGTTTTGAAATAAATGCATATTTGAACGCAAAAAAAACAAATGAAACTAATTTGTACTCCCAATATTTTTTATGATTTATTTTGTGTTTTTTATGAATTTTAAACATCTGTAACAATAATTTTATGGAATTTGCTATCCTTCATTTATTTGATGCGTTAAATCTTTTTATGACTAAATTCTTAATTTATGGCAATAATTTTACAATTTATGTTTTAAAAAAGAATTTTTGCTTTAATTTGATGTTTTCAATTTTTTTTAATTACAGTATATACCATTTTTTCATTATGAACCCCTTTCTTTTTTTATGAATTATGTTTGGAATTCCTAGTTCTGTTGTGTTAAATGGTTGATTTTGCTTGATTTGCTTTGTTTTTAGGGTTTCTTTCATCTCACGAAACCCAATTACTCCCGCTCCATTGTCTGTCTGTCACAGAGCTATTCTCAGAAACTATGCAACTTACAGAGTTGAAACTTTGTGTATATAGCTGAATACCAGCTATGAAGAGCTCAAAATATTAAAATTTGAAAAATTCATATTATTTTAATAAATAGAGATAAAAAAACCAAAATTCTAACAGCCTTTTCCTATTAAATTTAAACATTTTTCGTTATAGCAGATGCCAAAAATTAAAAATCCACGATGAAATTCTTTCTACAATAATTAATTTTCTATCAGACGATTTCCACGTGAAAAATGAAAATGAAATAAAATAAAAAGTTTCACCAGTTGAAAAAAGATAAATATGGAATAAAATTGATTGACATCATAGTGGTAATAAAATGGAAAATTTCTAAGATTTCTCAATAATACAAGGAGTATGAGTATGTGTATGTACACAAAGCAGATTAATATCACACCATTAGAGAATTAAAAAGAAAATCTGATGTCATATTCAGGGCTGCGGAGTCGGTGGGAAAAATGACCGACTCCGACTCAGATTCCTGAAATTTTAAAGGATCCGACTCCGACTCTGACTCCGGGACGTCTAAAGTACTAGTATTGCCTGTTGATACCTATTATTCAGATTACTTTATTGCTGTCATTTGTTTTGAAATAGTAATAGTCGCTTTATTAAATTTGTCATTAAATAAAGAATATATTACTACTTAAAAAAATGGCAGCAATCAAGCAATCAGAAACAAAAAAACTCAACTGGCAACACTACAACCTGCTGTTACATTCCTGTTTGACCTTGAAGTATATGATGTGTATATTTTTGGATGAATTATGGGTATAAGCCATAATAGGTAGTCAAGACGAGGACTCATTTACTGCAGCGGCAAACTTCTGACAGTATTTTAGTATAAAAAGTTTCCTTTTTTCACCAAAATATGGGTGACAGGATGTTTAATTTTGGTTTTATATCTATTCCTGCAGACCCAAAAAGTAGGAGGCGAAAATTTTACAATTTAAGCATCATTTTGGGGGTCTCCAGAACCCGAAAAATTATGAGGGAATGCAAGAAAAATAAAAATGAAAATTTTACTATTTTAGCATTAATTCTGTTCTCACGGCTTCACAAAAAAGGGGCAGAAATTTTATATTTTCAGCATTATTAATCGTACAATTTTGGGTCCTGCAGACCTGAAAAATGCAAATATTGAAATCTAAAGATAAATAATTTCCATTAATAAAATGGAAATTTTACTATTTCAGATCCCACTGAAGAGGAAAAGAAAATACAAAATGTTGTAATTTTGGAGTTATTGTGTCTTCCAGACCTGAAAATTCCGATGTAAGGGAAAAAAAATAAAGAGGAAAATTTTGTATTTCCTGCATTAACTTTATAATTTTGGCTTTACTTTAGATCTGCAAAACCTGAATATCGAAAGGAGAAAAATAACTGAAATTTCACTCTTTCATCATTATTTTGAGTACTGCAGATGCAGGAAAAAAAAAAATTCACTTTTTTTTTCTGGTGGGGGGGGGGGGGGTGTATGCACACGAAAAAAAGGGGAGACAATTTACTACAATTTCAGCATTACTCCTGGTCCTACAGACCTGAAGAATCTGAGGGAAACAAGAAAACAAAAGAGAAACATTTTCTATTACAATGATATTTTGGATTCTGTGGACTCCAAAAAGAGCAGAAACTTCCAATTTTCGCATTACGTCGGGTTCTGCAAACCCCAAAAACTGAGAGAAAGTACTGCATACTAATAAAAAATATAAACTAGAGATTTCAATTAAAAGCAGTTTTCATATACACTGTAAACTGGACAGTATATTGGGCCTGTTTAACCCTATCACTATGTCCTGGGGTCCACGCGGACCCCAAGCACTTTCAACAAGTTGTCAAAAAAGTCTATCACTCACTGAGTAGTTTCAGCCGGTGACATCTCATATCATAATGTTTGTAACACACGGTAAAAATTAAACTGTACAAATATAAGTGGTACTTTTCTTTTTTTAATTTGAAAAATAGATAGCACATTTGTCCTGGGCAATAACAGGGCATGTTTCGATAGGACATAGTGATAGGGTTAATCTGGGTTTCCTTGTATATATAGTCAAATATAAAAATAATAATTCAGTTTATAAATTTAAAATTACATAAAATTGGTTTAATTTCACTTCAAACTGTCTAAATAAAAAACAAGCTGGAGTCGGAGTCGGCTTGTTTTTTAGTGACTCCGACTCTTTTGTCTAAAAATAGGCCTGACTCCGACTCCGTAGCCCTGGTCATATTGGAAGTTCAACAAATTTTTCAAATGTTTGAGAATAATACAAAGCGAGTATCAATATGAGTAATAGAGAATAGTAAATATATGAGTTTGAGAAACATATTGAATCGTGATAAAAATCAGATTATGGAAATATTCGCATATTTTAACATTTTGAAGGTGTACAACATGTTTAATTTTGAAATTATTTTTTTAAATATCGCATTTAGTCCGCATGACAGATATTATTATGACAGAATATAATAGCGGGCTAGTTTAGATATTCGAAAAGATAGACCGGTAATTTTTACTTTATAAAAAACATGACTTTTTTTTCTTTTTTTTTTGCTAAATGAAATTTATTTGGATTTATTAAAGAAAGGATAAAGTGTTTTGAAAGGAATATTAAACAAAACCCTTTGAGCGATCTTCGATCACACTTACCCAATTGTTAAATGTTTAATCCTGGTATTTTCAAAAGTTTTCAAAATTTTTTTGTTAAGCCTAATGTGTTGTTATAAATCACCACTTGGCAACAATTACTACTTGGCAAAAAACAGTTTTTCATGCCAAGTAAAAAAAAAAGATCCATAGGGCCACCCAAGCTGCCCAAGACACAAGCTGTTCCAAAAAAAGTATTTAGAAAAATATTAAAGATTTAATAAAATATGTTTATCCTCTTCTAAATATATATTTATATAATACAGAATCCTGCAAAGATATAATAATTGTCATCTTTAAAGAAGAAATAGGTTTAAAGGAGAAATAAATATGACAGAAGCTGTGGATGAATAGAAGAAAATGAAGAAAACATGAATAAACAAAACTTTGAAAACATTTCATAAGCAGTTAGCTTTTGGTTAAATTTATTTACATTTCCTTTTACATGATTGTAGAAAATTTCTCAGCATTAAAATAATATGTCATAATTCATATTTTAGCAAAAGTGAAACAAATCGGAACTAAATTTTACTCACGTAGGACAAAAACGCATCATGACATCTCCATCACCAGTGGCAACAGCTCCACCTACATCTTGATCTACATATGCACCAGAGCCTGGTACTGGAGAATCACCAACTCTTCTGAAAATTGCAAACAAAATACTTAGAATCATATTTATTAATAAATAAAATGATTAAGTAAACAAAGAAATATAAAATTAATATATTTAAATATCTATTTATAGAAACAAATGTATGAGAATATAAGTGAGTGAGTTTGATTAAGAACATACATAAATTCTTACTTAGCTAAAAACATTCATGCTCTAAAGGACATAAAGGAATTTAAAATAGTGAAAACTCTAAATTTTATAATGTATTTAAGAAAGGTATGGCAGCAGAGAATGAATATAGAAAAACATATATGCATTACAGGTATATCTTAAATATGATTTGGTCTTAAAATTAATTTATGGAATATAGGTATTCATTCAAGATGACATTAATCAATCACAAACATAATCTCAGTATATGTTTGAAATTACATATGAACATCTTTGAGTAATAAAAACTTGATCTTTCTTGTACCATAAATAATGTCAGGAAGTTAAACTAAAATTATGAAAATGAAAATATTTTATTTAGGCTGAAACTTTTCTAAATTTAGTTGTCAGTTTTATTTATGTTAAAAAATTATTTTAATAATGTCATACAAAATTCTCATATCTACATTAATTTTATTATGTATATATTTATATGCATGCGGTTATAAAGTAATTTGAAACTTTATAATAGTCATCTACTGAAATCAGCAGCTTTATTAAATCCAAATTCCACAATATAAACATGATTAACTAAACAATGATTACTGTGTATATCACTTATTGTAAAGAAGTTGTACAATTGACCAAAAAAAAAAAAAAAAATAGAGACCGAAAGAGAAAACCGTAAATAACTTAACCACAAGCCTGTCATAGAGGAAAACAAAAATACCTATTTGTTTGAGAATTTTGCTTTCTTTAAATTTATATTTAAAAAAGAATATAGGGGAAATCTGCATAATAAACAATTAATAAACTTTAAATTTTTTCATGGCACACATAATTTTGACATTTTAATACAAATCTAGACCCTGAAATTAGCCTACATATAAATTTTGATGATTTCTATGAATAATTCTGGAAATATTTATTATTAAAATAGGAAGTCTCAAAAGTAAAATCCATTACAAAAAAAGTTCAATTTACTACAAAATATAGTATGTTTACACTATAGTAACTACATATTTTAAGTATAGATGAGGAGTCATTCTTTCCTAAAAGGGACAAATCTACCTTAAAATCTAGCAAGGGCTTCTTTTCCTCACAGTTTTTGTTAATCATGCCATCTCAAAGCACAGGTTAGCAACAACTGTGTGTGTGTGGGGGGGGGGGGGGGGGAAGTGCTTGGTAGATTTTAAGATCATTACTGTCTTTTAAGAAGGGATACCTTCTGGCTGATATTTAAACCACCATCCTGAAAATGGTATATAGGTTTGACTTCTATACTAGAATATACGTCAGTTGAAAAACAAGTTGTATGCCAGCTTTACTATCTATAGATACACACGAAGGAATATTTTAACATAAATTATACCATTGATTCTGCTAAATTTTCTGATTTGCAAAATACAAATATGGAGATCTTTTCAATAGACCATTTCATGAAGCTACAAAAAATGTATATGTGAACACACTGTTTCACAATATATGTGAAATACAGTATCAGTTACTGAAAGCAGCTAATAATAGGTAAAAATTATTTAGAGAAGACAAAAAACATTTCATCAAATCACAAAAGATAATTATGTTATATATGGATACTAAAACCACCAAATGCCTATGTAGATAAGAATAATAAATTTGAATGCTAGTCATACAATATAAACAAATTATTGGAGGAAGAACAAAAAGATTATTTAACAAAAATTATCAAGGTATTACAGGAAAAGTTTTTGTATCAATAATATTTTTAATTCAATACAATAAGACTCCACATAACACTGAAAATATTAATTTCAAATCCATTTAAATATATATAATTATTTTTTTTTCAGCAGAGAAAAACGGGAACAGAAATTTAATAAAAAGAAACCCAGTGATAGAAACTCTTTCCTGAAAAAAAGTAGAAGTAAATTTGACCTAGATTCTGAAGATGATACCAATATTTTTTAAGATAACAATTTGACCAATTTTGACAAATATGATATCGATTTTGACAAATTCCTTGATTTTGAAGATGATGTCATAGTCTGAAGAAATGATAAAAATTTATTCAGCTGGGATTATGCATTGTGATGGAAGAAAAGAGAAAAGTAAGATAAAGAGTTAAAAAAAAAGAAAAAAAAAGAGGAATAAGAAGAAAAGATGCTTAGAAAAAAAAAAGGAAATGAAGAACATCTTGTAATGATGTTAATTGCCATTATGATGGATGTTCTTTTTGAAAGATGACATATAAACCCTTAACCCTTGACTTCCTGACAAGCTTTATGCTTTTTAAGGACAAACTTTGTTCTTTTTTTCAATGAATCTTGTGACCTTTTCAAGAAATAAGACCAATTGTGACTCTTTCATGAACTTTGTTTTTTTAGTTGAGCATCTGACTGTTCCAGACATAGTTAAAAATAAACTTTATTTTGAAGATTTTCATGCTTTGTGAACTGTGATGGGCATCAGCATCCCCTTGAATAATGCAGTGTATTAAATTAAGGAGTTAAACTATGTTGTTAAATAAGCAAAGAGCTTTGGAGGCTGCTCTCTTTTTATTTGTCTTTTCAGGTGATCTAGTTGCTCCCACCAGTGGACACTTGAACCTAGTCAATCGACTGAGGTCAAACAAATTGTCAAGATAGACTGAGTTTGTGGGATCTACACTTTGACTCTCTTTAACAAGTGAGCAACCTTAGCACCAATCAGATGCCATCCAGTGATGGGCGATAATGATAAATTTTATCAATAGTATTGATAGTATGGACAACTTGATGCTATTGATAGTATAATTTTTTTTATCAACGTCTCCAGTCAATAAATGTCTATTCTTATCTGATATCAGATTCGATTTTATCAAAAATAGCCATTAAAAAAGACTAGTTTTGCATTTACTGTTTTACTTCACCTCTTGGAACATATTTCCAAAAAAAGAGCCGAAGGTAGCCAAAACATTCAAGAGAAGCTTTAACCACTGAAAACACGTCAAAAATTGGAGCTGAAGACAATACAGGAAATTGCAGCCATCTGGCAGAGAGAACCAGAACTAAAATGATGGTGGGGGAGGGGGACAAACCAAGACGAATGTTCCAAAATGTGTGAGGATCGCAGCCATAGAATCTGAGCTATCAAATAAAGCAGAAATGCACACTATGCAGTAACGTCACATAGTAGATGGGACAAAATGCTCCAAAAAATTTTAAATAATCCAATCTTCACTAAAATTGAAAATGTAAAAAAATGCCTGTTTCTATCTTAAATGAAGATCTGAAATATTCCCCGTGCAATAATGGTTTAGTCCATTATCTGGGATGCATGTGTGCAGCATATGTATATTATATATATATATAACCATTAAATGAACATTACAACAACCAACATAAACTGGAAATTATGAATAATAGTAAAATAACTAATTGACAACAAAACAGATCCCCCCAACAAACTGAACATAGATACCAAAGACATAGTATTAAAAAAAAAATTAAATTGAATAATGGAAATTTGAGGAATTTAGACAGAATCTTCAGGTCCCAAATGCCTAAATTTTCACAAATAAAATGTATGGTTTCATCTTCATATTAGCCATAAAATAACTAAATAATATGAATTTGGGACAACCACACCCAGAATGTAGATAAATACACAATGAAACAACAATTAAGTTCAAAATAAAACATGATGAAAAAGGATAGAGGAAAAGATAAAATAAAAACATTAAATTACCCCATTTGAAAGCAAAATCCAAACTTGAGTCAGCTTATATTACAAGCACTGGAGTTTTAAGCATATATTGCCGAAAAAAAAACAAAAAAAAAAAGTTATTTAAAAAATGATTGACCATGGATCAAGGAACAACATGCAATGCATAGCCAAGCACATACCCCAAAATATAAAACCAGCACCCTCTATAGAAAATTTAAAATTGAACTCTACCATAAATTCAAAAGAATAGATCAATGAGGTGCTGCCATCTATTAGTAATTATATACAATTATATAATAATTTATTACATTATTGGATGATCTTATGAAAACAAATACTGTCTAAAGACAAATAATTGAACAAAATTATGTTAATAAATTTATTGTATTAGAATAATGAATAAAAGATGTATTAGAATAATGAATACAAGATGTATTAGAAAAAATTAAAAATAAAATAAAAAATAAATGAAACTGATGATTATTGATTAATGTATCACATAAATATTTGTACCTAGCGATGACACATCACCATTTATATTACTGTGACAACATTGCATCATATCTGAAGTTAATTTATAATTAATTAAAAAAATGTATAATAAAGATGCTAAGGAATTAATATTAATATTTAAATTTTGAAATTAATTAGTTACATTTAATGTGTCTACAAACTTTCTAAAAATTAAACACACAGGGTATAAGGGGAGAGGGTAAAATTATATATATATGGATACTAGAAACTACCATCCCTCACCACACACATAACAAATGGAAGCAATCAACAGTGAAGGTAAATTCTGGGATAACCGTATATCATGTACCCAAATGAAAATGATACTTTTACAGTACTGTTATAGTAACTAATGAAAGTTAATATATATATTTGTAGATAGATGGCATGACGCTTTTCCAGTTTGCAATAATAGTGAACAGCTCTGTCTTCTGTTTCCGGAGTTGTGGTAAGTTGATTTGTGTGGTCGAGTGCATATTAAATTCCTCCAGATCAGCGCAAAGAGCTGTTACCCAATTTCTTTGTGGTACTGCAACACTTTACTGATGCTTAAACAAGACATCAAAAACAAGTGCAAATGGAAGCTCTTGGAATGGATAGTGCTGTTCCAAGACAATGCTAGGCCACATGTGGTGAAGAAAAATACCGACTTGATGAAAGCATTTTTATGGGATGTCTTCAAACATCTTCCATACAGCCTTGATATCACCCTATGTGACTCCCATATATTTGGTCTCTTTAAAATACAACTGCCAAATGAAGGTCAATGGTTCACATGTGACAAGGAAGTACACAGCACCATTGAAAAATGGATCTGTAAGCAACCAGAAGCCTTACGCTTAAACCATCCACTCCTTTCCTATGCACTGGGATCATTGCATCAATATCAATGGCAATTTTGAGTACATGTAACAAATTAACTTCAACTCATATATTCTGTAAATAAATTATTCTTCAGATATAACCATAGACTCCTTTTCCTTTGGACAAACCATATACATACTGTACAAATGCAAATCAATATTATAATTGGAAAAGGATAATTCTAGATTCAACTATCTTTAACTTGCAGATCTAAAATCAGCAAATGTTTTTCACTCATAACACATATTCAACTGTAAACAATAAACTTCGTTATAGTTAAATTTTCTAAGAAATTTGGTAGCTGCAACATTTTTTTTTTTTTTTTTTACAGAGTTACTTTGTTTTTGCCTTATTTAAATGAAATTTTCAGTTTAATTCTTGCTTTTCTCTGAACGATAGATTAAACAATAATTAAACTGATAATTTAAAAAATTATATCAACTTTTTATCAAAATAGTCTTCTATTTCTGAACAGGTAATTACGTTTTTGTATAACTTACATGATAAAATTTCCAAGCATACTGTATATACTCATGTGCAAGAAGACCCCTAAATTCGAGATGAAAACAGGCTTAATACCAGTAATTCAGAATTGTTTTCTATGGTTTAAATAATTTAGAATTAAATGAGATTAAATAAGGCATAGACAATCATTCTGAATCATTGGTATTCAACGTGTTTTTATCTCGAATTTGGGGGTCGGCTTAGACACGAGTATATACGGTAAATCTAAAACATCTAAACAGACAACAATGATATAAATGTTTCATAAAATTAAAACTAAACCATGATGAATGTGCATTAGAATATTTATATTTAAATATGTATCCTTATTTTAGTATGCTTATATTATATTATATACTTTTATAAAAATTGAGGGGGTTTTCCCCCTTTATGTCAGGGCTTCCCAACCTTTTTTTCTTTCACGTACCCCTTGCTTAGGTTTTTCATTTAGAAGTTCTATCATTAACACTCTCTCTCTCACCACACCCTACCTTCTCCCCCAAATTATTAAAATCTTCATCTCCCATGAATGAAAATCTAGATTTCAATTCAGTAAGGGAGCACTGATGTTTACAGTGTTATTTAAATAATTAGGTTTATTAGTTATCAGTATAGGCCTATTATAACAGCTACGCCTAGGTTCTCTTGCATTTCTAAATAATCAGATTGTTTCAAAGAACTTTTAGTTCCCGAATCATCAAGTTTAATTTCAATCGCAGTTTCAGTACTCTTAAGAATTCCGGATTGTATAATTTTAAACATAAAATCAAATCATTCAAATAATGAGTAAACATTTCAAGTTAAATACTCATTAAAGGGAAGGAAACTTTCCAATTAATATACGTTAATAATATAACTCCGCCTATTCGAAAACGAAAATAAGAGCCTGCTTTTCAACACTTTTAAAATAAAAAATTAAAACCAACAGATCTGGCATAATTTAGGCATTTTGCAATTATTATTAAAAAGAAACAAAAAAAAGAGGTGGGGAAAGAACATTGTATACTGAGCAGTGGAAGTTTTTGCGAAAATTGGGGAGAATATATAAGTACTCGTGCAATATAATTAGCAGTGGGTGGAGATAATGACGTTGAATTATCAATGAATTATTAGGTCTAGTGGCCATTACCCTTTTTTTGAGTGTACCATATTGGAGTTGCACATGAGGCTAACTTTGTAATCCAAAACTATCAACTTTCTTTATGTGTTTTCAGTTAAACCATTTTTGTGATTTCTGCCATTACCAATATTATTTTTTCATACCCCCAGCAGGATTGCCATGTACCCCCAGGTTGGGAACCGCTGCTTTATATGAAAAAGATATTTTTTATAGCAAAACTTATTTGAAATACATTTTTTTTTTTTCATTTTAACATTCATTTATGCATTAATAATGATAACTCACTTTGTACCTGCAAAAGAAAAATGTTAAAAATGACCTGTAATTCACAAAATTCTGTAAACGTAACAATTTTTGGGTCCCAAACTTTACAAATTCAAGGAAGTTGGCTGTATTATAACTTTTTAGTTGCCAAACTAGTAAAAACTAGTATATACAGTAAAAAATATTATTCTATTTAAAATGTAAATTTAAAAAAAACATTATAAATACACAATTCATTCTGCTTTCATAATGGTTTAATTTTCAACAGTCATTCAAAATAAAATACTGAAAACAAATTATAAAATAAATATTACAGTAGACTTCCGATTATCCGCCATTCGATCAACCGCCACCTTCGGTTAACCGCCACCCCCCCCCCCCCCTTTCCATTTTTTTTTTCAATCTGAAACGAACAACAAAAACACGCATGTTCAGTGAACCCGAGTGAGGCGGCGCTATTCCGAGAAAAATGCTTGTGTGACGTCAACTAAACTGCAGCCACCGCCCCCTGAATTCTAGAGCTTTTAAGAATATTAACATGAAAGCACTGCCTGTCAATTATTACAGTAAAAAAAGTTCCTGGATGACGCAAGATATTTTTAAGAAGTGTTTTTTTTTATATATTTGTTCCCGGAGTTAAAGCACATTTAAAAAAAAGTAATCCTCAGAAAGCAATCTTGTTGCTTGATAATGCAGGAGCACATCCGGAAAATTTAGAATCTACTGACGGTAACATCAAGTGCTTATTTCTTCCACCTAATACAACATCACTGATACAACCAATGGACCAAAGTGTCTTTGAATCGATGAAAAAACGTTATCGGAAAGCTTTAATTCAAAAGCTGCTACTCGCTGATAATGAATCAAATGTCTTCGTTTTTTGGAAATCATACACTATCAAAGATGCCATATACAACTTGGCTGATGCCTGGAATGATTTATCTGAACAGATTTTCCAGAGAAGCTGGAGAAAATTGTGGCCCAACACTATTGATACACCGGAAGATGCTACCAATACTACCAGCACAGAAGATGTACCTGATGATGATACAGAGATACTGACCTTGGTATCAAACGTACCATGTTTAAAAGATATTTCTGCAGATGGAATGAAAAACTGGCATAATTGTGATAACAATGATATTGGTTATAAAGAATTTATGGATGACGAAATTATCCAAAATATTTTGAATCCAGGGAAACCTGAAGCGGATGAATCGGAAAATGATGACCCAGGAGTCAGTCATGCAGAAGTGGAGACAATACTCTCAAAGTGCATTAATTGGTTTGAGATGCAAGATGAAGCCGATGCAACTCAAGTACTTTTATTACGTAAAATTCGCAATCTTGCTGCTGTAAAAGGACAAGCAAACTGCAAACAAACATGTAAAACGAATTATTTTCGATGAAAACAGGTAATTTATTTACTGTGTAAAATTTTAAATTACTCTCATAAATTTATTTGTTATTATTAATTGTGTTTTCTATTCATGAAATACACAGCTACTAAAAAAAACACGCGTTTAAATATTGTTATTTATAAACCAGCAAATAGAAATGTGATTTTAATAATGGTCTTTCGATTATCCGTCTATTTCGATTATCCGCCACCCGGTCGGTCCCGTGAGTGACGGATAATCGGAAGTTTACTGTATAACACATGGGCTGATAAGTTCCCGGTCTGGCTCACAGATGGCGTTGCAATCGCTGAACCGATGTTTTTTTTAGTAAATACTAACCTTTAAAAGGTAGCAGAAAAAATGGCATGACGATTCGCAATGTGGATAAAACGTTAGAGTGGTTTTAGTTGAACGACTTTGTTGATAAAAAAAATGGATAAAAAAGAATTTCAAGAATTGTTATTTCATGGCAAAAAACATCGTTCAAACAAAAGCTTGGCTTGATAAGCGTTATCCGGATACTGCACCAGGTAAATCAATCATTATTGACTGGTTTGCTGAATTTAAACATGGTCATACAGACACCAGTGATGCACCACGCAAAAGAGGTGGTTACTCCAGAAAACATAAAAAAAGTCCACAAAATCGTTTTGGGGAACCGTAAAGTGAAGTTGCAGGAGATAGCTCAGACTCTGAAGATACCCAAGGAACATGTAGGTTTTATTTTGAATGAACATTTGTCTATGAAAAAGCTGTTGTTAAAGTGGCTGCCGCGCGTGTTGACTTTTGACCCAAAACAACAACGAGTTCTGAGCACTGTTTGGAGCTTTTTCATTATAAAATTATGTTATTTATTATTAAATTATTATTATTAATAATTTACTAAATGATTATTATTAAATTATTATTATTAAATTAATATTATAAAATTATTATAAAATTATTATTATAAAATTATTATTACAAAATTATTATTATAAAATTATTATTATTATTATTATTAAATTATTATTATTTATTATTAAAGTTATGTTATTTATTAAAGTTATAAAGTTATAAAGCTTTGTTAAAAAGTTGCGTTTTCTTTATTAGACCGGGAACTTATCAGCCCATGTGTTATAACCTATTGGTATAGAACTAGTTGCACTCTCCCTCTTATACAACCGTTGAATAATTCCTAATTTTGTTCCAACATTACAGCATTTATCAGCAATTTTGCGCAGAAAAAGGCAGCACCTTTTATTAAATAAAAGCAAATGATCTCAATATATGACACTCAGAAAAATTATATATTGATGAAATCTGCAACTTTAGACTAGAACTACTTGACAACTGTTTCAATATATGGGTTGTAATGGGAAGATTTAATCAATAAGGTGCTATATAGAATGGAGAGAGACTAAGTATTGATAAGTAACATCAAAATTCTCTCATCTTTCTTCAGAAAGTATTTAGAATAATATATTCACAGCTTATATTGCATTGCTTGTGCAATATCTAATTTACTGTTCACTCTGAATGAACAGCTTTCCTTGATATTCCCTGATATAAGTTATTTTCTAGTTTACAAACAACTTTTAAATTGGAGGTTTTGCAAAGAATTGTATCCACTAAAATCGATATTTTGAGTTTCATACACCACTGAATTAAGTAAAAAAGAATTCTATATACTGTCAAAAAAATAAACCTCTGCACCCTATCAATAAAAGATATGTGATTCATACCCACAAGTTTGTTTGCTGAAAATTAATGTGATACAAACGTACCTCAACATCCAATATACATTTTTGAAAATGAGGATTTAATAGGCCTTAGATCATAGATTGATAATCTTTGATATTAAACTTGACCAATCTTAAATCATAAATTTATAACAATTGACATTGAATTCTAAAACTATAAGAGAGAATTTGAAAATTGAGAAATAATGTTATATAACTTTCTTACAATTCTTCTATCTACTATGCATACAATTTAATTCTAATGCTCACAGTGTGAATAAAGTTTGATTTAACTTAGACTAACGTAAATATAAGCATTTAAAATAAAGTGGCAAAATAATTGCTAACTATACACATAATTAAAAGTTTGGAACTATTTTATATGAAGTATTATGACATGATTTATTTTAAAAATTAAAAAGGGATTTAAAGAATTTTTTTACTAAATTTACCCAGGCATATTATGAGAAGCTCCATTACTGGATGTCCCAGCTGCAATTCTGTTATTTTCGTCAATAACAATCATACCAATTGTGTCATGGTTGTGAGAATCAAATATCTGATTGTCAGAAGGAATATTATATTGCAAAGATGAACTCTTTTAAGGACCATATGAAGTTTTGGGATTAGGTCTCACATTCTATAAAGTAAATAATACATTTTGAAAAAGTAGCTTAAGAATTTAGTATGTTTAGCCAAAGTGTGATATTAAAAGAAAATCTTATAATAATGAAATATAAATTAAGATAAGATAAATGCACATTAATTTGAGGTCTTTGATTTCATCTTCATAAATTTCTAATAAATAAAACTTAATCATATATTGTATTTTGCATTACTGATGCTATGACACTTTGGAAAAAGCCAAAACCATGAATATATAAACCTATATTACATGAATGATGACGATTCACTTCCTCTCTTCTTTAGATACCTCTACTGATCACAAATTGCATTAAGATTTGATCATATCTACATCAAATTGTTCTTGAAATTATGTCTAGAAATGTATATTTTCTTCATTATCTGATATTTGCAAGCAAAACTTTGGATTCACATATCGATTATAATCACAAGTTTATTCATACTAATGACTAGGTACTATATCAACCAGCTACTGTGGCAATACAATAAAGTGGCAAAATAATTGCTAACTATACACATAATTAAGATTTTGGAGCTATTTTTATATCAAGTTTTATGACATGATTTACATTAAAAATAACAGAAAATTAAAAAGTAATTTAAAGATTTTTTTTTACTAAATTTACCCAGGTATTTTATGAGAAGCTCCATTACTGGATGTCCCAACTGCAATTCTGTTATTTTTGTCAATAACAATCATACCAATTGTGTCATGGTTGTGAGAATCAAATTTCTGATTTTCAGAAGGAATATTGTGTTGTAAAGATGAACTCTCATAAGGACCACATGAGATTTTAGGATTGGGCCTCACATTCTATAAAGAAAATAATACATTTTGAGAAAGTAGCATAAAAAATTAGTATGTTAAGCCAAAGTGTGATATTAAAAGAAAATCTTATAATAATGAAATATAAATTAAGAAGAGATAAACATAGGCTAATTTGAGGTATTTGATTTCATCTTCACAAATTTCTAATAAATAAAACTTAATCATACATTGTATTTGCATTACTGATGCTGTGACACTTCGGAAAAAGCCAAAATTATGGATATACAGACCTATATCACATGATAATGATTCACTTCCTCTCTCCTTTACATAACCTCTACTGACCAGAAATTACGCTAAGATTTTATCATATCTACATCAAGTTGTTCTTGAAATTATGTCTAGAAATGTTTATTTTCTTCATTTTCTGATATTTTCAAGCCAAACTTTGGATTTACATATTGATTACAATCACCAGTTTATTCATGCTAATGACTAGGTACTACAGCAACTAATTACTGTGGCAACACTGGTTTCAATATCACTGGTTCAATTCAATCTCTAAGGAATACTGGTTTGGTTTGCATTTTCAAAACTTTGCAAGATGTTAGTAAACCTGCCAATTGTCATCTGAAGACATAAATCATAAAACATAAATAAAAGTACAGCAAATGTAGTTCATCTATTAGTACTGTCAATATGACTAACTGTAAAATCTTTACTCTTTTTTTTTCAAAAGCAAAAACAGTTAAATTTAGGAAGGGTGGGGGGGGGGGGCTTATAACCAAGATTTGAAAAAACATCATAAATTTTTTATCATTAATTTAGAAGCAAGAATCTTCTGTGATTCAGCAAATTTCATCTTTAAAAAAATCTAAATCCCCCTCCCCCCCCCCCCCCAAGGGCACAAAATTAAAAATCTTTATATATTTTTTTGGCTTTATTTGTTTGTTTTTTTTTGCTACAATAAATAATCAAGCATCTAAATTCCTCACCTCTAGAATTTACCACTTTCACCTTTGTCCTCTTCTGGTCTACATGCAAAGTTTAACCTTCAGAACTCTAATTAAACTTTTCTTTCTGACATATTTGTTACTCTATAGTAACAATAAATAATAATCTATCACTTAAATTACCCCCCCCCCCTTTCCCCATGCATCTTATAAAATATATAATCTTAAAAAAAAATTTCTGCTCTATTTATTATTTTATTGTAACAAAAATTAAATAATCCTCAAAATTACCTTCCTCCCCCAACTTCCCCAAAAAAGGCCTCTTCTCCCCTTTCCCCCTCCCCAGCACACAAAGTTTAAAATTGCTAAAGTAAAATTTCTTAGTTTTTTTCCCTATCTGTAACTGTTTTAACAATAATTAAATAATCATCTAAAATATCCCTCTCTCCTACCAAAAAAAAAAAATCCAATAAAATTTTATACAGTGGCGTGCAAAAGGGCAGGAAAGATCATTTAAATCACAAAATAATAAATTTAAGTATGTTAATCCACTTATAAACCACATAAATTGATTTTATCAAACTAAACAGATAATAGAAACATAAGAAAAACATTGTAAAACAATTTTCAATATTATAATACAATAAATTGCATATTCATTGGATACGCAATAGGAGCAAAATGATAAGAATAAAATAGATTTTTCTTAAATAATAGAAATTTTACATATCAGTTGTGCTACGATTTTTAAAAAAATTATTTCAATGTAGCATTAAGGAATAAAGTTTGCAAAGTTTCAAGCTTGTTGAGGTGACAAAATGTACCATGCCTCACAAACAGCAGAATTTGATTCTGCTTTTGAGTTATACTGAATCATTTGACCAGTATTTTGGTAGTAATTTCACACTATAATACTTTAAATGTTCTCCATGAGATTTAGATCTGGATATATTGTTATTATTATCATATATTATTATTGTTGTTATTATTATTATTATTATTATTATTATTGTTATTATTATCTGGATATATTGTTTTCAATTTTTTTGCTTTTTCCTTATTTTTATAGACTCTAAAATCCATATCACAATTTAAATTATCATTACAAATATCTAAAGAAGATTTAACAAATTTTTCATTTAAAAACAAGAAAATTTTAGGAGTATGTCCATATGGTCAATCCTTTTTCTTTTTTACTTATATTTTATTATATTTTGAGTTTAAAAGCCTCCCACATAATGTAGTAAAAAGAGGAAATGCCAGCCGATGTAAAAATTTCCTATATTCTGGATACATAAATGATGCACTATTCTCAATGTGTTTACTCTTACAAAGAAGGTCTCCTTAAAGCACATATTCAGAATATTTTGAAAAAAAGGCTAATGGAACGACTCATGTACGTAATAAAGGATCAGTCAAATTTAGCTACAGAATCCCAGTAAAAAATCTGTAAAAAATAATAAACTTTCGAGTGTTTGGTGCAAAAAGATGTGATTTGGCTAGCAACACTTTTTCCTCACCAAATGCAAATGATTTTAATGCATTTGGAAATTGCTTTTTTAAGCAAGTGTTTAAATGCATAATACTTTATGAATTTAAACTTAAAGGATTAAATAGTGTATCAGTTTTTCTATAAGCTTATGTAATATATATATATATAAGTTGCGTATTGCTGAGTTATTTATTTTTATGTTGAAGTTATTTATTTTTACACGGTTTTGCTGGCTGGATAAGTTTTAAGAGTATTTTAACAGTTACTGCCGAGTAAGATGATACATTTCAATATTGAATAAGTCATTGTTTCCATGGCAAGAATACTTTTCTCTTGTTGTCTCTGACACTAACAATAGCGAAGAAAAATTGACAGTGCTCAGAATAGGACATTATTTTTTAGTTTGAAATATTTTTAATCAATTTAAGTTTTGTTCTAAACCGTAGAATACAATTTAAATTTTCTTTATATATACATATATGTATATGACAAAACCGTAGTTATAAAAGTGTATTCATTTAAGTTAAATTTACTTAAACTAATTCAGTATGAAGAGTAGAAAAATTATCAAAAAAGTGTATTTCTTTTTATTTCATTCTGTCACCAACCAGAGATAAATTGCCAAAAACACGAAATTTTCATAATTTTTTACACACGTTATATCGAGGCTCTGCAGCAAATTTTTCTATAAACGTATATATCCTCATAAGAAGAATATCCTGTAATTTTTTCAATAATTTCTGAGTATACACTTATGGAGACCTTTCTTGTTAGATACAAATTTGCAAAAGTCTGTCATTGACAAATGTTTATATTTAAAAGCAATTCCATAATGTTGTATTCATGAAAGTATTTCATAGAATGTTCTGGTTCCAACTTTAACATGATGAAACATTTTGAAATTTTCCTATAATATTGATGAGTAGTTTCAATCCTGTATATTTATTGAATGAGTTAAATGATTCTAAATGTGTAAAATACTCATTTATGGTAATAATTGTGAACACTGGTTAAAACTGAAGCATTAATGTGATATCTAAAGAAACTCTATACACTGGGCGATTCAAAACAGAGATAATGGCAACTATCTCTTAAGGCTGTTCATCAGTAAACTTCCCAATTCCCCTCGCTAATGTTAATCTTATGGGCGTAGGATGCATTCATATATTTTAAATATCTCCTCAGGAAATTAATATTTTGTAACTTCTTTTTTCTGTGTGCTGTTCTTAAAGAATGTCTCTTTTTTTCTTAGTTATCAAAATATTTCTAAAATATGTGCTTAATTTATAATTTTATGTGTTAAAATCTTGGCGAAACTGAATAAGATTTTAACATTTCACATACAATTAAGTATATATTTTAGAGAAATTTTGACAACTAAGAAAAAAAAGAGACATCCTTTAAGAACAGTAAAAAGAAAACCAAAGTTAAAAATATTAAATTCCTGAAGAGATATTTTAAATATACGAATGTATCCTATGCCCATAGGACAAGCAACCATAAACACGCACACTGCTGATGATAGAAACATACTTCCATTTAAAAAAATTATACAAATCAAATATATATCTTTCACATGTGGCATTTATTTTTGAAGGGGATGTATGCATGTTAAAATATGAAAAAAAAAAAAATTTATATGAACTTATCCTATAACTCATTCTTAGAAACATGTTTTCTATATCTAAGGCCATGAAGAACAGTATTATTATTTTATGATCAAAACTTACCAAGTTATGACACTTTGAATTTTACGAATTTCAAATGTTTTTTTGCACTAAAAACACTTCATTCGGTTTAATATGATAAATAAAATTAAACATTCACACTAAATAAAATTATGTACATAGCAAGTATTTTGTATGTTATATATAAACTAAAATACATCTATCTTTAAAATGAGAAAAAAAATTAACTTGTATATCTACGTTGTTCATTAAAAAATTATATGCTATAAACATAATAAATTCTGCTTCATTCACACTGCTAATATGTCATGTGTGCCTTTAAATTAAAATATTTTTTTTATTTTAATTATATTGATATGGATACATTTTTACAAAATAAGGTAAAAAAAATAATAAATCTGTATCAATGATCACATGAACATAAAATTGGAGAAATAATCTTACTATAATTTTTACTACTTTTTTTTCACTTACCTTCCAAAAATTTGGTTGACAGTTTTTTGCCTTCCAGACTTTCCATGCCTGAATAGAAAAATTAGAGCTCAAACTTTCTTCTTTAAAGCCCATACTCAAAGCAAACTGTGTAGCTGAAAATTAAATATATTTCATCCATTATAATAAAATTAAATTATTAATTAATGTAATATTCTAAAATAACCTTTCGTGTGAGGAAAAAGCATGAAAGAGTGTAACTGAGTCTATCATTTAAATTAAACGTATTGACTAACAGATAGAATGTCTTCTGATAGTCAAATATAATTAACTGGTATCATACAATTTAATTACGCTTGTCTAAATGACGGAATTAGAACAGATAAGTAATCAAAAATGATGTGTTGTGTGTGACTTCATTTTCAGATTTAGCGATAACAAAACCAAAACGTTCAATTATTGCAGTTTCTGTTCTGAAAATTATTTTTCAGTTAGTAGATTAGTAATATTATTGTGTGTACTTATAAATCAAAAGTAAATTAATGCATATTATATATCATAACATAATCAAAAAATAGCATTTTTCAGTTACAATATTATTCTTGGTACACATTCAATTGTCTCTATAATGAATACAAGGCCATGGTAGCAAAATTATGTTTATAACATATACAAGTGAAACACAAACAAATGATAGTTAATGATAATCATAATTAAATTGAAAATAAATCATAATACCAAGTCAAATGTGTTTGAGTAACAAGATGTCATATGTCTTTCATCAATAATTTATTGTTAATAATGTCTAATCATGTGCACATTTTTCCTATTTACTTTTAAGAAAATTTACCAGCTGCTCACAAAGTTTCTACAAAATCATTCGATCAACAATTTGTTAAGAGAGAAATTTCAGGGTTTTTTTTTTTTTTTTTTTTTTTTTTTTTTTTTTTTTTTGTATTTGAAAGTCTGCATTTTATTTTTTATTTTATTTTACTGATACACTTTTAGCTCTAAATTTTAAAGGAAAAGACAGTTCATTATAGACCATTAATAGTTCTTGAATGTAAATTATATGTATAAAGAAAAAATTCCCAACTAACTTTAAGATGTATATATTATTTATAGAAGGATAAATTGCAATAAAATATATTTTTATGGCTGCTCTTTGGTATTTAACCCTCTAAGCGTTTTGTCCGTATTTTTCCATTTCCCAAAAACAACTTAAATTGGCTCTGGACAAAAATATTTTTAACAAAATTGTATTTTAAGATATATGTAAAATAAAGAAATATGGAGTGTATTTTAGAAACAAAAGGGGAAAGAAAATTTAAATTATTTTAAGTTTTACAAATATTTTTATGAAAATGCAAGAAAGCCCTCAGACGCAGGGTTAAAAAAAAATCTTTCTACCTGTTATGCAACGTCATAACATAATCTCATATGCTGACCAAACTAATGCATGAATAAAAAAGATCTTTACAACAGAACCAACGATGTGTATTTTAATTTTAATTCTAAGAAGTATAAGGCTGTTTACTTAAATTTAAAAAATATAAATGACTTATAATAAACTACAATGTTCAACCAAATATAATTCTGTTTGGACACATGCTGAAAGTGCAATAGCAGGATAATATGTGTATGTGTATTCTCAACTGCATATCATTGTTTTTACTCAAGCACTGAATATCTTTGCCTACAGTCCAGGTTTATCTTCCTGCAGCTATCACTTGTTTTGACTACTGAAAGATGCAGTTGAATGTCATCAGATTGAAAATAATACAGCCATTGAAGTGTTGGTGTGCAATTGGCTTGACAATCAGCTCTCTTCATTCTATGACGACCCAATAAAAAAAAACCTAACTTTTGGAAAAAATGAAGAGCAGAAGGAATCCGAAGGTTTTTTTATATAAAAAAATAATTTTTTTAGATAAAATTAACTTTTTCAGCAGAGTTAATTTTCTTTCACCAATTTTGAAGCTTATTTCAATAAATTTCAATAAATAAATTCTGGTTTTTAGTTCACTGATATCTATCATGCAACAAAAAAATCCTTTATTTCAATAAATTTAAGAAATCATTTCTGTTTTCTTTCTTTTCTTTTTTTTATTATCTGATCCGCCTAAAGTTGCCTGCATCTGGGATAATAACTTGAAATATATCTAAAACCAATGTTGAATTCCGACATCTTCTTCGGAAAAGATTCAGTGTTGAAGGCCCCACTGCAATCAGCAGTGAATTGAATTTGTATGATTTTCTATTTTTAAATGAAAAATCTATCCAAATGAACCTAAAGTTAACCCTCTGACTGCTTATCCCGCAATTTCCACAGGCAAGACATTTCTAGAAAAATTTATATAATTTACAACTTTTGAAGTAATTTTGTATGAAAAACTCCACAGTCAAAGGTTGAAAATGAAAACGATAAATTTGTTACATTTTTCATATACAGGATGATTTGAAATATGTAATGGTGTAGGAGAAAAAGGTTGATTACATATTGGTCGAAAGAATTTTGAAAAAAAAAAATTGAGCAGTCAGAGGGTTAAGGGGCTCACTGCCTTTGGCAGCACTTCAAAATAAACCTCGAATTTGTATGATTTTATGTTTTTAAATAAAATTTTTCCAACTAGCATTCCTTTGGCAACATACACCCTCGAATTTGTATGATTTTATAATTTTAAATAAAAATCTGTCTAAACGAATTTAGAGTTAGAACAGAAGGTAGTCCACTACCTTTGGCATCATATACTGGGCATGCTATGTATGCTCCAGTGTGTTTTTGGAAACAAACCTTAAATTTTTATGAATTTATATTTTTAACCTTCTGAACGCCATGAACTGATATATCCGTTCACTAAGCTGTACGTTTCACTGCAATAGAAGCATTATTTAAATTAATACAATTTTCTTAATATAAGGCAGTTTTTAAAAATTGAGCAAAGATTAGTACTCTCAAGGACTATATTCATATAGACAATTAAGCTTTTTTATAGCATGTTGGAAAAATCACCTTTTTTAAGATTTAAAAAAATTACAGAGAAAACAACATTATACTTTTGCTCTTTTGCTGGGCGGTCAGGGGGGTTAAACAAAAATTTTTCAAAATGAACTAAGGGGCCCCCATTATAACAATTACCAATTTAATTTCTGACATTTAGATATACAGTAGGGTCTCTCTAATCCGCGCCCCTATTATCCACGATCCACTATTATCCGCGCTCACTGTAAAATTAGCTTTGGTTTCAATAATAATTGTGTAAACAGCAAAACTTTTCGTTATCAATTAAATTTTGCAAAAGAAATCTCAAGTATACGAAAAATATAACATAATTTAATTTTTTTTATATATTTTTCACACTTAGAAAACTGTTTAAAGCTTTTTTATTCACCAACAAACCGATTGAATTACGCTGAACGAACATACGTTCACGGCACTGAACGATCTGCCGATTTTGCAATGACTATGAATTCGTTGCAAGTGAATCCGATAACGAGCGATCGCATCGCATTCTGCGGTAAAGAAGAGGAACTACATAACTGCGTAGTTAACTCTGACCGATGTTTGACTTTCGCATTTGTTTATGTTTATTTCTCTTGCCTCGTGCTTGAATTTTGTGCTCTAAGCTAAACTATTTGGATGTTACACAATTTTTAGTTATATTTCCTTTAATGTCTGGAATTAAACGTACCCATGATGGTTTGTCTAAAAAAAAGCACGTTTCACTTACGATTCTACAAAAGGTAGAAATTATTCGTAAATTAGATGCGGGTACAACAGCACGGTTGATTGCAACGGAGTTTGGTATTAGTCAGAGAACGGTGTATGATATTCGAAAGAATAAAGATAAAATTTTGGAGTATTATGCATCAACTGATACAAATGCTAGCCTCTCTGATCGTAAAAGCATTCGTGTGGTGAAATCTGCCAATCTGGGTGCAGTGTTGTACGAATGGTTTCGGCAACGACAAAGCGAAGGGATTCCGATTACGGGTCCATTGTTGCGGGAAAAAGCCCAGGAATTGCATGTTCAATTAGGAATAACTGAACAGTGTCATTATTCCAAAGGATGGCTCTCTCGTTTTAAAAAATGGCACGGAATTCGTTATCTCAAAGCGTGCGGTGAAAAGTTATCGGGCGATGTCGACGTTGCCGAAAATTTCGTTGATACATTTTCGGATTATATAAAAGAGCAGGGTTTAAGTTCAGAGCAAGTATATAATGCGGATGAAACTGGGCTTTTCTGGCACTGTTTGCCCAGAGAAACATTAGTATGTGCTGGGGAAAAAAATCCATCGGGGTTTAAGGAGTCAAAGGAGAGGGTGACTGTGCTGGTATGTAGCAATGCTGCAGGCACACATAAAAGCAAGCTCTTGCTTATTTCTAAAGCTTCCAAACCAAGAGCACTGAAAGGCATAAAAAAGTTGCCTTTGATTTACAAAGGCAATAAAAAGGCTTGGGTAACACTGGATTTGATGGTGGAGTGGTTTGAAAATCACTTTGTTAAGGAAGCCAGGGAACACACAAATAAAGTGGGATTGCCTCATGATTGTAAAATATTGCTCATACTAGATAATTGCCCAGCACATCCACAGCATTTGGAGAAAGACAATGTCACAGTAATGTTCTTGCCCCCAAACACCACTTCATTTATCCAACCAATGGATCAAGGCGTTATTCGTAGCCTTAAATCTAAATATAGGATGGAATTTATGCATAGATTGTTAGCCTTGAATCCTTCTACTGACACTTTAAAAGATTATAGAAATTCCTTCACTATCAAAGACTGCATTTTTCTTTTGGCAGAGGCATGGAACACACTACCACAAGATACACTTATTAATGCTTGGCACAATCTTTGGCCAGCATCATTATTTTTTGAAGGGGAAAAAAGCGAAAATTTTGAGTTTGAAGGTTTTCACATTAATTCCACTAGAGAAAAAGCTGCTGAGTTGTTTAATTATGCCAAATCCACATTGAATAATGTACCCTTATGTTTGGAAGAAGAAGCAGTATCAGAGTGGTTGGAATGTTTAGATGAGGCTCCCACTATTGAATCAATGACTGATGCTGAAATAATTTCAAGTGTTCTAGATGCAAATGATTCTGAGTCAGAAGACAGTGATTGTGATATTGATGAAAATAAAATTAACTATGAGCAGGGTTTAGAATTAGGATATAAATATGTGACTTTCCTTCAGCAGCAAAGCATAACTGAACAAGAAATTATGACAATAAATAGAATACAGAAAAAAATAATTGACAACAAGCCCAAACTCAAACAAACAACAATTACATCCATGTTTAAAAAAATAAACAACCAATAAAATAAATTTTTTCGCATCATTTTAATTTACATAAAAATATCCATCTTAGTTTAAAATTTATTAAAGATCCTGCACTCCAAATGCAACTTTGATAGGTGTTAGTAGAATCAATAGTTACTTCTAAATTGCATTTATGTGTGCCTTTTCAAATACTTTTTTATCATAATATTGTATTTTTACTTTAAGTTATAAAGTTACATCTAGCACTAGTTAAAATTATAATTCTTTTTACTTATATGTGATCATTTATAGTCTGTTTGAAAGTGAAAAAATGTCCAAAGTGAAAGGACCCTCTAATCCGCCAAGGCTTCGGTCCCAAGGTTGGCAGATTAGAGAGACCCCACTGTATTACATTTTCAATTCTGACCAAAAGTTGAGGAAAACCAAAATAATAAAAAAACAATGTAACCTATCTTATGCTTTTCTTCTATTTAAATACTGAAAATGGGTTTTAAAAAGAAAAATCCTCAAAATTGGTCAATTATGTGTTGAGTTATTAAATTCGGACATTTTTAACATGACAAAGATTTAAAAAAAGAAAATCCTCCCGCTTTATTCCTTGCTCTCTTTTAAAACATGAAATGATATCGCCCAGTGTTGAAAAAGAAAGAAGATTCCCTGGAGATGTGCAGAAACAATCGCTGGCACAATAGCAAGCACATTCATTAGGATTTGATGAGATTTTTCTTTATGAAACCAACTTTATAATGACTATTGTTTAGAAGAAAACTTGATCAAAATTGAATTTTTCACCTTGATCACCCACTAAAAGGCTATGTTCTGTGTGTTCCAGCACCTTTCGAGCAACTGAAATAGCATGCTTGACTCTACGTAAAGCAGCAACAGCACCAACATCATGCGTAGGTCTAAAAGAAAAATCAATATGAAATCAATCAAAGATGATGTGTAGATAAGCATTACTTTTTGTTCCCTTGATAAGGATCTTTATTTCCATCTTTCTAAGGTGTTTGGACAGTTTTAATATAATTTAAGGCTCTATATTTACTGCCTGCAGGATTGATTTTTGTTTCAAAATTGTTTAAATGTGTTACGGTAGCCTGGGGTAATTTTCAGACAGAGGAATCGGGGGTTAATTAACAGACAGCAGTAATACTCGTGCAGTAATTGGAATCTGGCCAAAACAGTTTTATTTTTAGTTAAATCAACTATTTTTCAATTAGTATTTTCTTAGCAACTAGCAGCTTACTCTGTCTTGTACAAAACTGGTTTCTTAAATGCTATAAAAAATTACTGTTTTAAACTTTTTGCTTTACCAATTTCAAATGTCAATTTCTCGGGTATAGAAACACTAGCACAAGTGCTACTTCGTGTTTGGATACTAGGGTATGTTATCTTTCTTCAAACAAAAAAGTAACATTATTTGTATGTCCATCTGGTAGAAAATTGAGTTTAAGAAAAAGTGTAGCTTTTCAGAAACACCAGGATAATTATCAGACAGCCTTCAGGATAATTTCCAGATGCTGACATGTGTTTTGAGTGGTACTACATGGTAAATTAATTGTTTGCGAGTGACTTATGGAGGGCTTCATATTAAAATACAGTAGACTCCCTTAAATCCGCCACCCTAAAATCTGCAAATGTCTAAAATATCTACACATTGAGGCAGATGTAAACAAGGAAACTTACATTTAAAATGTAGGGGGAAAATTCACATTTTTTTTATTTTTATATCATTCTGTGCACATTTTAATATGTAATTATGGTTAATATGATTGAATCCACACTTTCTCATGAAGGAAGTATAAATTTATTTCCTAAAATATTCAAGATAGTGCTGATCAGTGGCGATCACAATCTTTTTACCAAATACATTTATGTATTAGTGAAACTTTTATGGTTAGCAAGTCTAGCTTAACATGAAATAAAACTTTTATAATTTTGATGTAAATTATTTGTGTACCTTTATGAGGCAAGTTTCATTCAATTATTCATGAAAAAATAATTTCATCATTATTATGCATATTTATTTATGTGTTATTAATTATTTGCTTGACCGTTAATTTGAATATTTTAATCATCTTTTAAATTTTCTTTATTTTTATTATTTTATTACTTTTTTTTTATATTTTACTTTATGGTAAGTATCCATTATAATGTTGAGTACATTATTACTGTATAAAAAATTTAAACAAAACAGTGACCGGAAATCTGCAAAATTCTAAAATCTGCACAACATCTGGTCCCAAGCTATGTGAATTTGAGGGAATCTACTGTGTAACTTCCAAAGGCCATCTGTAGGTTAAAATAAAAATACTGGCTGGAATTTAAACTAGAATGTATTGATATCTGTTTTCAAAAGGTTATTTTTGAAATTAGGTATTAAGATTTTATCTGAAATGTCACCCAGTATTTTCATTTTAACTGGAAGATTGAGCTCTTTTGCAAGTTGTTTTTAACAGTACATGAATGTGTTTTTTGATGATAATGAAAAAAATCTGTTAGAAGTTGAAATAAAATTTTTAAACTGGCTCGGGGATGATCAATATTGAAGCCCAAAGAAAGATCAAGTTGAATTTGCTGGTACTGTTGAGCCAAGTTTTAAAGACTGGTAACGCAAGTAATAGGTCTGCGTAATGCGAGTCTACTCTGTATAATAGGGAAGTAGGTAATGAAAGGGAAGTCTGCTCTAGTGTTGCTTTTGTGGGGGATGAACAGGAGAATTCTGCTAATTTTGTATTTACTAGTACAAGAATAGCCAGTGAAGAAATGATACGTTGTCAGATGGGTTAAGTGAAACCTGAATTTTGCCTCTTCCTAATACAATGCTTCCCTCCCTTCGGAATGGTCTATTCTATTTCTTTGGCAGCATGCCAAGGGCCATCTTTTAAGACTGGTCAAGCACTAAGTCCGTTTTGTTTTTGGACCTATTAAGACTCAGTCTGTTGATTCTTTCCATGTTAAAGCTATTGAAAATGTGAAAGAATTGTACAAAAATGTGAAAAAAATTTACAAAGATATCTTTACTGTCAAATAAAACTAAAATGGTTAGGCCTGTTAAAATTAGTGTTGTGTAAAAATTTTATTGTAGTGTAAAAAAGCAGGTTAGGCTACATTTTTTTAAAAACAAAATTGGTGTCAGATTTATGTTCTTATTTAATGTTAAGTTGTTTTATTTTTCTTTCAGCCTTCAAAACTAACTGTTTAAAAAGTCTGAAATTCTTTACTGATTTATATAAATTTATGTAAAAAAGATGTAGCTACTGTAATTTTATTTGCGAAAATATAAATGGATTTTGGGTGTACAGTTACAATTGCATTTTCATGTCTTTTTGCTGTATTCAGAATGGTCTAATAAATACCCCATTTATTGTCATAACATTTTACAGTGGTGTCTCTTAATTACAATAGGTGTTCAAATCCCTTCAATAGTCCCACAAATAGCTGTCTGGAAATTACCCCAAACCACAGGATAATTTTCAAAGAGGATTTTATTAATTTTGTTGTTGTTGTTGTTATTAATGCTAATTATCTGAAAATGCTACAGAATAATCACCAGGCATGTGATGATTTTACCGAGAGAAAGTTAAAGAAAAATAGTCATTGATTCCTGAGTTGTTGTTTTTTTTTGTCTGAAAATTACTCCAGGCTATCCTATAATAGATCAGAAAGGCAGGTTCCGCAAATTTTAATGTATTTCAATTACATCAATTTGATTGGCTTTTTGATATGAAGAACTCAAAATACTGCCATTATAGATTTTATGTATGTTTTACTTTATTTTTCACATATAAAAATATATAAAAACTGCATACATAAAAATTGAAATATATTAAAATTTTCTAAATAAACCTATATTTCTGAGAAAGTATAATATATTTAAACAATCCTCAAACAAAAGTCAATCAGAGAGGCAGTAAACATTAATTCTAAATTATATTAAAACAATCAGAACAACTTTGGAAAAAGATAAAAAATCTGATTCTATAGGGAGGCCAAAAATCAATGTTTATCATTCATTTCTTATTTGTAAAATTCATATCAAAGTATTACCCATCCATTATCATAGCATCCAATGTGGTTTCACCATTTTCATCAGGGCTTCCTCCAAAGCCAACAGTATGATCACACTGATCATCTTCACAACGGCTACATCCTGCTTCAACAGCATCCAATGCAGATTTACCTTGCTTTACAGCATCCCAGGCTGAAACAAAAATAATACTGTCAAACTTATTTCCAAAATATGGAAACAATATTCCCTAATATGATATTAATTTTTTTTCCTATATGCACCTCTTTTCAGCAATATATCCATGCAAAAGAGCAAAAAAAAATAATATTAATAACAAAAGATACATTAAACATGTTAATAAAATGAAATTTTAAAGAAAAAAAATAGATATAGATCAGAAGTTTTTGTTACCGAAGACTGTTGATGAAGATTATTCTTAGCCAGTGTGTTTTATCTGCAGAGCATGCAGAGGTACACATAGTACCTCTAAACATTTTGTAAATCTAATGAGAAGAAATTAATAATAATATTATGATTATATATATTTTTTTTTTATTTCCCACTAAATCAGGTTGGAAGGTGCTGTGGATATTTATGGGATTCGTTAAGTTTTATGTATAGTTTGCTGATAACAAAGATATTTATATTTAAACTCACTCTTTGAGCATTGAACATGTCCCTTAGGTCACTTGCATAATCTGTGATCATTTGGGTATAGACAAATATAAATAATTCTATAGCTTTTAAGACAGGTTGCTAAAATAGAGATTGTTTGAGTGAAATAAGAGTACCCATAAACATTCTCTTTTAGAAAAAACTCACTGTTCTTAACTGAAGTTTAACATCTTATCCCCTCAAATAAAAAAAAAACCTAAGAATACAAAACATTCTTGAATTTCACTGGATTTAGTGTTTGTATTGTTGAATGCTAATTGTAGGAATCAATGACAAGTTTGCATGGTGTTGAAGTTTTAAGCTATGCCTGCCAGAAAAAATGAATACACAAATAGGAATGAGACATGGAGATTGACATTTAGCATCACTTGAATGATTCAATTTATATATCTATATATACAAAATAAATTTATATTTATCAATTTATAGATATATATATAATCAATTTATATTTATCAATTTATATTCATCAATTTATATATATATATAGCAAGCCCAAGAAAAATATTGTATCGTTTAAAGAAAATTTAGCTTGCTTATATTTTAGTGTTGAATCTAGAACAAAAGGGATGCCAGGCCGGAATTTAATAAGAAAAGTGCACTCTTCTGTCCTGTTCAAAACACATATTTTGAACTGGTTTGTTTAGAGTCCCCTTCAATCAGTAGAATTTTTTTATACGAATTTTATAATATTTCCAAGGACCGATCAATGAATTTCTCAATTTTTTTTCACACAACCAATTAGTGACAAGGCGAGTTTCTGGATTTGTTTACACAAATTACTGGTAAACCTTGCAGGGTTTTTTTCATGAAACAGCAGGTCAAATTTTGCAATTTTTTTCATGCTGACAACTGACAAATTTTTCTTTTTTTTCACAGGACTGATTATATTTTCCCACAAATGACTAAAGTTACAAAAAAAAAAAAAAAAAAAAAAAAAAAATCTGCAATTGACTGACAAATCTTGTGATTTTTACTTTGTGACCGATTATCAAATTTCATGTTATTTTTCATGACTGATTGATGAATTTAGCAGCTTCATCTTTTGACAGATTGACAAAAATTCATGATGTTTTCCCACACCCAATTAAGATATCTCTTGACTTTTTCCTGCAATAAGTGGATGAAGTTTTTTTTTTTTTTTTTTTTTGGCAATTGATAAACTAATCTTGCAAAATTTTTTTCCCGTGGGCAGTAGACAAATTTCTTGATTTTTTTTTCCCTCCTGGAACCAATTTACATATTTCACATACCCCCCCTCCTCCTCAGCTGATCAACAAATTTCATGACTTTTTTTCCTTGGATGATTGATGAAATTCACAATTTTTTCCCTATGGCCAAATGACGTATTTTGCAAGGAAAATAACCAAAAGGGTCAAAAAGAGCAGTAGTAAGGGCCACCGAACACATACAATAGTTTAAAAAGGGCTGCCATGTGTATAAAGTAGTCAAAAAGAGCCGCCGAGTGCTGCACCATGCCAAATTAGCCTGGAGTCAGCACTATATTTATCAGTTGTTTCTTGCTTATCACACTTTAATACATTTTAAATGAGTTAACTTTCAAAATTACTCATAATGGTAAAAAATTATAATAATACATTACCTTTCAAAAAATTAACATATATTGAAATTCCTGTTATTTTTATCTGCCGTAATAAATGAAAAAAAATACATTACTTTTCTTCTGTTAAATTATTTCCAGATATACTTGTAGACCTACCTAGAGATGTAAAATTTCTGGAAATTTTCAAATGGTGGAAAAAAAAAACAGTTTTTTATTCTGAAAAAATTGGATATTTTATTACACCTCAAAAGCTTATTTAAATGTTAAGGCTATCTATGCCTCTTTATGAAAGTTAGAAGGCATGCAGATATATATAAATTGATAAACAGACAAATAAACCAAATTATAAGAAGTTTTTAACTGCATTAGAAAGTGTACTCAACAGAACACAATTGTAATTTAAACAGAGATGTTCAGATAATGAATTAGACTGTGCATCATTGATTTTTATGAGTCAAATTTGACTCACTGCTAACTGCAAGTTAAAATTTTTAAAAGCATTGATTTACACATAAAATGTGAGCCAAGCACAAGCCCTAAATGTTTTATAGAAATCTTTTTGAGAAATAACCAGCCCAGTAGCAGAATTTCTGTGCCAAAAATTATCTGCAATCTGTGACCCAACAATGTTCGGCCAAGATTTACTATCATCTATATTTAATAAAAGAAATAAGTTTATGTGTGTGTGTATGTCTGTTTGTTTGATGGTGATGCTTAAAGAAATCTATTGAACTTAAGAGTTCAGAAAATTTGGCTAAGGATAGATGAAGACAAGTTCGAATGTACCTGAGACTCAGATTTTTCATTTGATAATTATCTGAGATATTAATTAAAAACCCACACTGAACGCTACTGAATACGTTTCAATTTTTCTGGAAATCAATTCTGCACATGACTGGAGAATCTGAAGTTTTTTAAACAAAATTGTAGTAAATGTTCCATTTTTCTGCATTTTGAAATTGCAATTGCCTGATCCCTAGTGGAGTTACGAAAAGAAAAATATGTGTGTTTTCATGCAGTATCTTCTCAATTGTAACAGTATCTTTTATTTTTAAAAATATTAATAACTTATAATTTACAGAAACATATTTTCTGAAGGTCGTTTTCATATTTTCTGCTGTTTTAAACTGCCATCCACATAACCTGAATGAAAATACTAAAAAAAAAACTTCTAGCAATTTTTTTTTCTGCTTCCAACAGTACTATCTTTCATTTAAAAAAATATTAATATTTACTATTTGAAAAAACATATTTTTGTGGGTTGTTTTCATAGTTTCCATTTTAAACACTTTCCAACATAGTTGAAAAGTGTTTATGAATTCGGTTTGTCTGTCTATGCTCTAACTTTTGTAAATATACTCTTATTATCATGAAATTTTTATACAATATTGAATTTTACTATAGAATATTCCGTATTGAAAATTAAGTGTGTAGCATTGATATAGTTCATTTACAGGGGCACACAAAAGAATCTCATTACATTATGGTCTATGGGAGGAAATTGTTTGTGGTGCATTTTACTAATGTTACAATATTTCAAACATAATGAAATTAATGTGCATTACTGTAGTAGACTACAGCATGCTTTTACAGGAGTATACAATTAGAAGCATTTTATAGTTCAATTACAGGGACATACAAAATAAGGAAAAATCTTTTGAGGTGCATTTTTTAAATGTTATGATACTTGAAATATAATAAATTTTAAAAGGATCACTAACATTCAATACAACTTATTTTTTATATATTATGGAGTGTGTAGCATTTATCTTTCATGTACAGAGACATACAAGATAATTCAGTTAAAGGACTGACTACAATCGGTAAGTGCTCTTTCTGCTGTGATATACAATTTTATGTAATTTTTAATGTACAACATGTTGTTTACAAATTCTATAGATCATATACAGGGCCGCACAAAAGACTTCAAACTTCGAATATGGACAGCAATTTCTGAAAATGAATTTTAACTGAGTTATGTATCTTTTAAATTGCTTATTTAGGTATCCCATTTCATTGTATAAACAAGAAAGAAAAATCATACGTCAAGCATATATTATGAACTAAGACTTTCCAACACTTCCAAAATAATTTTACAAATCTTTGTCGTCTAATAAGGTGAAAGATGATATCTAAGTAAACAATTTGGAAAAAGCATAACATATTTAAAATGTAATTTCAGGAATTACCAGCAATATTCTGAAAAATATCCAAATTTTTTTGTGCAGGATCAATAAATGTGTATATATATTACATACAGAGTGGTTCAGAACTATATGTCAAAAATGTAAAGGCAGGTACAGGGGACCTAAATAAACAGATTTTGTACAGGAATGTGTGTGTGGTAATTCCGTGTTGAGTCAGTAGAGAGTAGTCTGTCCAGTCGGGTAAACCAGTTTTACCTGAACCCAACCTGCAGTTTGGGTCGGGTTCATGGAACTAGGAATGATTACTTCGTACTTAGGTTAGTTCGTAGTTCCATGGTCGGGTTGACGCACTTTTTATCCGTTGCGGGTCGAATTGACTTTAAATGTTTCAGGTTTGGGTAGACGCTATTTTATTCCTTTATGGGTCGAGTTGATTTTAAATGTTTCAGGTTACGATTGGATACGGGTTTGGTTTTGATTCTTTAGGATCGGGGTCAAGTTGACCAGATTTTTTTTTTTCAAAAGAAAGCATTGATTATTATTTTAATGGAAAAAAAATAAGATAAACTTAAGAGACATAATTGTAGACTACTTTTCCATAATTGTATTAAAATATGGATTAATTTTATTTCACTTCGGATTCAGGTTTGATGACAATTTTTCCCCCCAGGATCTTGGTTGCCTTTAAGCAGAATTTTCAGGTGCAGACTCGAGTCCAGCATTTGATCTTGTAACCCGATTTCGTTTCGTTAAGGGTAAAGATGCAAAATTTTCAAAAAAATTTCACATGGCAAAAAAGTTTTTTTTCCTAGTTTTTCTAGAAAAATGATTTTTTTAACAAATAAAATCTTTTCTTGCAGTTATATTTTCTTAGAAAATTTGGAATATTAAGCATTTTTTAAATTTATACCACTTTTTTTTAATAACTTATGAATGGCAATTTAAATAATTTTCATGGGATTTTCACATTAAATATATAAGTTGGAGATCTGCACGGACTCGGCTCAATCTTCTTTTATTAGATTCAGGCTGGATCATGCCCAGGATTAATTTTTTTTTTTCGCAGACTCTTGCCGGGCCTCAAACTAATTTTTTTCATGCTGTGTCAGATCGGCAATTTTTGGGGAAAATAACTGTGACATTCTACCTTTGTTCTACGAAATCGTTAGAAATTCATTTTGTTTTATTAAATTAAAGAGGATTTTTTTTATATTATTTTCTTTTATCTGTTGTTTGCTTCCATTTTAAACTACATTATTTTCTCTAATGAATCATTTAAAGGCATTTGTCGAAGTAATCTCGAATGTTGCCATTCCATATTCCATAGCTGTGGACATATAAGCTGCAAAATGTTTCATGAGTATGTATGAAATATTTCTTGAAACAATTTTAATTATAGGATAATGTTGATCAAGAAGTATCTGAATTTCTTTCAGAAATCGAGTCAGTCGAATTTAATTAATTTTTGTCTGGTCCGAGCTGGGCCAAACTTTTAGCTTTTTTGCAGGGCCGGGCCGATATATTTCGTTCGCCCGGGTCTGAAAATTTCAGCCCGTGAACATTAAAAATCTCATTAATATGAAATTTTCTCATCTTTAGGGTGAATTTTTTTTTTTTTTAAACTGCGCGTAAACGCCGGCGCATAGCTTGAAATTGCGATAAAATGTCCGAGGTGTCGCGTTAATTCTACGTTCACATCTGATAAAAGATAGTTTCAGATCCCTGTTCCCACTTCGCGAATTCAGTTTGGTTTTTCAGAAAAACATCTCTTTCATCTTGTTGTTTTTTTAAAAAAAATAAGTATTATCATGTTTTTAGTCTGCAGGCAACCTAAAAAGTCTGTGACGGCCGTCGCGCACATTCTGCCACGGGATGCTATACACACAATATTCTATAGTAAGCCTCTTGTAATACACCTTAGGGATATATATCTTTATTTTTAATTTATGACTCTTCCATTAGATTGAGTATAATCATTGCTTTATATGTATTGCTATAAATCTTTTTAGTTGCAAGCACCTATGAGTTTGTGAAATAAAAAGATTATTTTACAATATCAAAAGTAACTAACTATTCAGACGTTTCATGTAAATTTTCAATCTCATTTTGCATTGCTAACTTAATTGTTTTTAATGTTTTGTAAACTCAACAATGTATCTTCTATGAAAGAACAGTTTAAGACTAAAAACCACATGCTTGTTGTAAAAACCTATTTTTTTTATATTGCTCTAAGGGAAGGATGGGACATGTCCATCCCTCTCAAATGGTATCTCTATCCAAATAATTATGTTTAATTGCATACAATTTTTTGGTATTTTATATTTTTATAAGACTATCTTGTTTTGGAATTCAATAGTGTAACAAATAAAACTTTCCAATTTGCAAGTTAAAAAAGAATTTTAACTACTTCCACGATTTTTTTAAAAAATAAACCTGCATTTGAAAAATTAAAGCAGTGCAAATTTTACTCATGCATTAGTTTTCAATGTCAACCATTAGTATTAAATATATATTTATTTCTATAATATCAATTTCCTTAGAATTTTTTAAAAAAAATATTACTGTTTTGAAATAATTATTGACTACAAACTGTGAACTTTTATTTTTACAGGGCAATACACTATTTAGGTATCAGGGCACCAAATGGTCCACGAACTGAATACCAATATATTTAACAGAAAATTTCATAGTAGGTTTCTACAACATTTCCGAAAAAAATTACCTCTGAAGGTGGTTTCTGCAAAATTTGCAAGAAAAATCTAAAAATAAAATTTTTCTAAGAAAATACCGGTATTCAAAAAGTGGACCATTTGGGAGCCTTGAGGTATGTAAAAGTACATTATGACTGTTCCATCATTTCATTGATAAACAAGACATAATTGCAAAGCTACATCCACCAAATATAATTGGCGGCACCAGTAAAGCACAAGCATATTTTTCATTTGATTTGGATTCTACAAAGCATAATATAAGATAAAAGAAATGTTGTAATTTACAATAAACCTTAGGAATGTAAATGTCACACTGTGTTTGTCATTTTTTCATCACATTTTTGAAAATTAAACATGAATTTTCATTTTTAAAACATGTTCCATCCCACCCTCACATGAGAGAGAGATGGGACATTTTTCTTGTTAATTTAATTGGTTTATTAACCTAAAATTTTAATTATTATCATCAAATTTATATTTTTTTACATATGTTAAATAAAATAGTTCAAGATGTTATTCTCAGGGGTGTAGTGCTGGTGAAAAAAAGTGAGGGGACGCTCATAGTTTCAAACACAGTATCTGAATAGTAGAACAATAGAATTCGTAATTTAGTACCTACTGCTAATAAACACAACGAACATTTTGTTAAAATTTAATTTGGAATTTTTGTTTCTTAAATAGTTGTAAAATAACATTAAACCTGCTGTCCACTGACAACAATGAAAATTACTGCATTTTTTGCTTTCTGGACATGTGTAATGTAAGAAAAGTATTGTACTCAAAAAGAAAAAAAATATATGAAATTTTGGGATAACTTTACATTTTGAAGTTCCCTCGATCCGGGCAATTCCATGCAAAATAGGACATCATGAATGTTTTTTTTTCTTCTTAAGACATAGGTGTATTATATATCTTTTTTAGTAAAAAGTCCAAAGAAAAATAAAATTAAGAAATTTTTCTATATTTAGGTGTATTTTTTTTGTAAATGGGTTGCAAAGTAAAAAAAAAAAATTAACAGCAAAAATTGACGAATTTCATATTATTCCAAATGCCAATTACTCATAATAGTTTTGTTTGTTTCATTACAGTTTTATTTTTTACAGTAGTAGTAAGTATCTTTTTATTAGTTAATATTTAAAAAATAAATATACATGTAAAATATTTTAATTAAAAAGGTTAATTAAATTTGTTCTTTGACATGTAACAAGAGTAACCAAAAACATATAAAAGTTTATCCTAAGGAGAAAAAAATAAATTTAAATCAAAATTATCCATACAGATATGTTGCTTATCTGTATTTATGCACTTTTCAACAGTATGAAATTAATTTATCAAAATTATGATTTATTACTCTAAATTTAATTTTGTAACAAGAGTAACTTTAGATTTTTTGTAACAAGAGTAACCACAACTTGCTTAATTTATTGAGTGATTTTAAATCACTTTTTTCATCATTTCAACACTATCTTTAATAGCTAGATGAAACTTGAAGTTATTGTAAATAGTTAAACAGTCTGGCACATTAACAACTCAACTCAGCATAAATTAAGTTATAAATTAACATGTGATTGTTCTAGAATGTCAGGATTTTTTTTTTTTCTTATAATAAATATTTTAATTAATTATGATCTGTGACATAGCAACAGAAAATTGCTGTTTAAAAAAGTGTGATGAATGTAATTTCGAAAAGACTTTCTTAGACAAGTTCAATTTATCAGAAGATGATTCTGTTTCATGGTATGTATGGAAAGATGGATGGAAAAGAGAGAATAGAGAAAGTTCTTCAAGAAGGAACAACCAAAGATATATGTGATTATATATATTCTCTACTTCCAACATTCATGGAACATTGCTATATAAAAAGAAATCAGGCTGTAAAGTATAATGCTGCAAGGGAAAAAGCTTTATCAGAAGACTTTGACAGGAAGCAAGCACTTGTACAAGTTGATTTTTCCGAAAATTATAAATGTGTGTTCCAGGATGAGATACAGTCTGCTCACTGGGACCAGTCCCAGGTGAGTCTATTCACATCAGCACTTTATTATGATGGTAAAATACATCCATTAGTTTTAGTATTGGTTGAATTAACCCACAGTAAAGAAACTGTGATTGCATATATAGATATACTTTTGGAGAAAATCCCAAGCCATGTTAAATTTATAGATGTGGTCTGATGGGCCCACATCACAATTAAAAAATTAGTATGTGATGTCATCGCTACTTCATTTAGAGAGAAAACATAATGTGATTATAAATGGAATTTTTTTGCCATATCGCATGGTAAAGGACCAGTCGATGGAATAGGAGCTACAGTAAAGCGTGTTGTTTGGAGCAATACAAAAAACAAATGATGTATGGTATGCAATGCTTCTGATTTTGCGAAAGCAAGTGAATCATCAAAGATTGAGGTGATATAGAACCTGACATTATTGAAAAAAGAAATATGCTTTTAGATTGTAAATCTATTTTTACTGAAAATTTGCCAATTAAAGGCATAGGCAAAATGCACTTTTTCTCAATAATAAATGGAAAATCCATAGGTTCTATAGTAACAAAGAATGATGCCCCAAACATAGCATGCCACGAAGATGATTACATGACAGGAGAATGGGTATTAGTAGAGTATGATGGAAAATTTTATCCGGGTGAAGTTATAAGCAAAATAAATGACTCTTATTCTGTAAATGTGATGATTCCTGCAGGCAAAAATTGGAAATGGCCTAAAAATCCTGATAAATTTTTTTACAAAAAAGAGAATATTGTAAAAAAATTGAGTTTCCCATCACTTGTAAACTCTAGAAATCATTTTTTCTTTGATAAAATTTAATAAATGCATCATTATATAGTTATTTGCACTCATGATGTGTCTTATAACTTTTTTACCAAATCTTTAGACGGGAATGTAACAAGAGTAACCATTTTTTTGTAACAAGAGTAACCTGCTTTTTTTTCAATTTTAAATAATATATTAGAATTTAAAACTTGTAGATGGTTTTCATTTAATAAGTAATCATTCCTTTTTTGAAATAATTTTAAATTTGAAGATTTTATTGTGTAGTTTAGATAAAATAATCATTAATGTAGAGTGATAAAAAATGTATGTCTTTTTCAGGTAACAAGAGTAACCATACTTTAGATGACCCAGTCTATAAAACTAATAAAGTTTATCATGTTTTTCTTGCACAAATACAAAAAGTAGACATTTTTCTTTATTATTCAACAAAAAGTTCTGTGCATTTAAAAAAAAGGCATAAAAAATAATGCATTTCTATGTTAAACCACCACCATAAATGTAACAAGAGTAACCATGGAATTGCCCATTCCGCTTTTGCCTTTTTTTATTTATATTTTACAACGATTCAATATGTATGGGCATGTTTTGGTATTTCCTACATTTTCAGGTCGCAAAAGTTTGTTTTTGCACTGAAACAGTGGTTTCGACTATATACACCATTTTTAATAATGATAATACTGTAATGAACATATCAAAAACATTCTTAAAATTTGTTGCAATTCAAGCAAACTCACGTAAGTTAGAGTAAGAACAGACAGACGATCCAAAATCATAAACACTTTTCAACTTACTTGGAAAGTTTTTTAAATCAGTGATTTTATTTCTTAAAATTGTTAATTCATTAGTGTGCATATCCTTCAAAAAAAAAAAAATAATAATAAGTTTCAATAGTCTTCATCTTATAGTCTCCTTAGCATCCCCCTGATAATAAAAAGTAGGTTAAAATAAAAAAGTGGGGGTGATGTCATCCTCCCATGTACCCCCTCGACTACACCACTGGTTATTCTGAAAATTTTCATTTTGTACTAGTCAAACATAATTTGTAAAAAATAATTTTGTTAAAATTGCTCCATCCCTCTCTAATATCTCCTAATATATACTGTCTATAAACATTTATAGGTTTAACCATTATTTCTTTAAAACCATTTTGATTTTAAAACAATTAATTAATTTGATAGATAAAGCATATTATTTTTTCCTAGATTAAGAAGCATGACAATCAATGTTTTAATAAAATCAAACACTGGCTTAATAAATTATTTAGTTTACTTAAAATCAGCTCAAAAGTACACCATTATTGTAAAATAATTACCTTTAATGCAATAGAATTGTTATTTGTTATTAAGGATTATTTACTTTCTTAACTTTATAATTTCTAATGATTTTTTTTCAACAGCTAATTATGGAAAAATTAAGATTAATATTAATTAGATTGATATTAATTAATGGATTTTTACAATTTAAAATATTGGGACTTAAAACGGCCTACAGAGGCACTGATCACAGCCTTCGGTACGGGATAATTGTTCCTTTAACTAATGCTAAAGTGCCATTGAAATCATTCTTTATTGTAAATTTATTTGAAAGTTTTATATATTTAAATTTAGTAATTTTTACTTTTTCATATAACACAGAACACAAATGCCACATGAAATCTGAAATTGAACAAAAAAACAATCATTCTGAACAAATTAAAAATACATGTAATTCAATGTGCTTGCATGGGATTTTCTTGAAGCAATAAATTATATCTTTCCTCCATCAGATGGCATATTTGAGAACTTGAATCGCCAATACTTCAACATGCATAATTTTCTTACAATTGTAATGTTTTTCTCGGTGTGTTTATCAAAATATCCCTAATACAACTAATGATTATACATATTTCAAAGTTATGGGCTTCAAATTTAATTGGTCAATAGATTTAATTTAGACATTGTAGTTCAATATCCCTGGGAAGATATTACCCATTCAAACAGATTCCACTTATTAAAATAACTCTATTTTAATGATTTCTTTATAACAGATTCAGATGAATATTCCATGATTTATGTAACAAGACCTGTTTTTTTTTTTGTTTTTGTTTTTCTGAAAGAAACTTATTAATCTCCAGCACCTTGAACTTCTGACCATGGTTCTGATTCACTCAAAAATAATAATAATGTGAGTAGCAATGATTGTTGACTAAAATTAATTTGGAACAGATGTGTTAAACTCATGCACCGATGTTTGGTGACTTTTTGGTTGGCATGATTTTCACGCCCGCGCCAAACCAATAACTTAATACAATAGCTATAGTCTGTTCAGGGAAAAGAGATAACGAAAGTAAGCAAACGGCTTGCAGAAAAAGCGCCAAGGAGCCACACATTTGGCACAAATCCCTAGGTTGGCGAATTTTATTTTTTATTTAAAGCAGAAGCTCAAACACTTCAGACAGTCTGTTTGGCGCTTCTGGCACAGCGCCAGGTTTAAGCATCGCCAATCCGCATGTGCATTTGTTTACTATTGTTATCTTCTTTCAGCGAATGGAGTATAGGTTGTCATTAAAGGAAAGAAATCCCCTAAATTTGGCGACTTTTTTCCTTTTTATAACCGATTAAAAAAAATAAAAATAAACTATGCGTGAGTGTATGACATCATAGCCATTAATTTTAACATATAGAACAGACATTTTTCCAAGAGTAACTGAACAATTTTTCAGGTTTTGGGGGAAATTATGGACTTCAGGTTTTAAGATCAAGATATTTCCCCTTCTTTCCATGTTCTCCTTTAAGGGATCCCCAAATATAGATAAAAAAATTAAATAAGAAGCCCGTAAATATAAAAAAAATGCAATATACGTTAGTTTAAAAAATCTTTCATTATGATCTTACCAACTGCAGTTCCACTCGTAAAATTCCATGTATTAATCACTAATGGAATGTACTCCTCACTCATTTCTGAGTCGCAAAAACAAACTGAACAAGCAAATATTAATGAAACATATTTTAAAAAATCCATTTTACCTAACTACTACTTCCCATGACAAAATTGAACAATTCATGTGACTTGGTAAATTAAACACAAGATAATGAAACTTCTGTTTCAACAAAAAATAATCAAAAAAGCAGTAAACAAATGAAAATCGAACAATTTCGATAATAATAATTTGATGGAAAAATTATGTAAAATCGATATACTTTCGATTCTTTTTTTTTTTTATGTTTGCCAAGTGCTTCAAAAGATATCCCAAGATAAAAGTAAATGAAGTAAAATGGTTGTTTTTAAATACTATTAGTAAACAAGAAAAGAAATAGAGAAAATGATAAAAGAAAATTGCAAATAAACTAAACTAGAGTATCTTTATTTATCAGAGTCAATCAGAGTTACAGGCCGGGAAACTTCCAACCCATCTTGGATATCACGTGATCAAGATGGACTTTCGTTGGCAAGGTAAATTAGTATGTCTCTTAGGCAGGCGACACATTGAGGCGTCTCGAGCAACATGAAGCCGGAAAGGGGAAAAAATAGGTTTGTCATTTGTTTCAACTTGTTTCTTCCACTAAGTAGCGATTCATGTTGCTCGTGACGACTCAGTGTGCGGCCTGCCTTAAGACACTTAAAAGGTTCCAACAAAAAACCGGTACGCTAATTTACATCCCTTCAACGTTTGAACATTCTTGGCGAAAAGGCAATGCAGCCAAACGATTTGTCTTGAAAAGACTACGGCCGCGATCCACGAAATACACGGCCGACTCATGGCGTTTAAACAAGGCAACACGAGATACCGAGCTCGCTCATTCCTTCTCATGACGTCACAAATAGTGGCTGGCTGCGCGACCTACGTTATACACGTCCGATGCATGAAGTTTAAAACGTCACATGTAGTGGATAACTTTTTCACGGCGATTGGTGCAAAACGTGGGGTGCGTCGCTTTGCACCAATGGCTGTGTTAAAATGATCCATTCCGAGGCTAACGAAAAAGAAAGGCTACCGCGGTGCTTCAAGTGTATCTTTTTTTACAGACCGCCGGAGTCACGTGATGCTCGAATGCACCAATGCAGGTGTACGAAAAGAGCACACGTCATTCTAGTGGTCTGTAAAAAAAGATAAGTGGAATGTACCGCGGTAGCCTGTCTTTTTCGTTAGCCTCGGATCCATTCCATGTGACGTTTTAAACGTCATGCACCTACCGTGTATAACGTAGGTCACGCTGGCTGCGACCAGCGATTGGTACAAAGCGACGCGCCCATCGTTTTGTGCCAATCGCTGTATGTCTTTCGTCGCAGCCAGCCACCTTTGGCTAACGAAAAACACAGGCTACCGCGGTGCATTCCACATATTTTTTTTACAGACCGTTCGAGGCTATCGAAAAAGACAGGCTACCGCGGTGCATTCCACTTATCTTTTTTTACAGACCGCTAGAGTGACGTGATGCTCTTTTCGTACACCTGCATTGGTGCATTCGAGCATCACGTGACTCCCGCAGTCTGTAAAAAAAGATATGCGTAAAGCACCGCGGTAGCCTTTCTTTATTGTTAGCCTCGCAGCCACCATTTGTGACGTTATGATAATGAATGAGCAAGCCCGGTATTTAGTGTAGCCCTGGCGAGGGTAACGAAATAGAAAGGCTACCGCGGTGCTTTACGCGTATCTTTTTTTACAGACCGCGGGAGTCACGTGATGCTCGAATGCACCAATGCAGGTGTACGAAAAGAGCATTACGTCACTCTAGCGGTCTGTAAAAAAATATAAGTGGAATGCACCACAGTAGCCTGTCTTTTTCGTTAGCCTCGAGCCCTGGTTTAAAACGTCCCACGGAGTGGATCATCTTTACATGCCGATTAGTACAAAGCGGTGAGCCCACTGTTTTGTGCCAATCACCACGTAAGGATGATTCAATTCGTATGACATTTTAAAAGTCATGAACTCTTCCATGTATTGCAACTAGAGTTGCAAAAAACCCGCAGTTTTTGAGGGACGGGAATAAACCCGGGAATTTTTGGGAATAAACCCGGAATTTTGGGGAATATTGGAAATTTTGAAGGAGTTTTGAAAGTAAGCAAAACTAGTCTTTTTCAGTTTATTTATTTTTTATTTTTAAGAAATTTCAAGCACTGTTCTGTAGAGTTGCAAAAATCTGGTTTATTTAAATTGACCCGATTTATTCCCAGGTTTATTCCCAAAAGACCTGGTTTATTCCCAAAAAACCCGGTTTATTGCCAAAAAAACCGGTTTAAACCGGGTTTTTTCTAGCCTTTGCAACTCTACTGTTCTGAAAAGTATAAAATAGGTTTTTCATTATGAATTCACAAAACTTGGGATTTTCTGCTCTAAGTTTTTATGATTTATTATAACTCATTTGATTTAAAACAATGGCGGCTGTGAATTTGTAAAGATTTGAATGTTTCTTTAAAAATTTAAATGGTTTCATTTCTGTTAGCTGACATATTTACTATTCAGGCATACTCTATATTAATTTACTTGTGAGATAGTGCACTTTTGCATTAATTTCTATTAGTTTTGTTCGTTTTGGTTTCTGTTTACATTGTCTGAATCAGAGAACAGGGGTGATATTTATATTCATGTCAGGCAAGATGAATCTGTCATCTGCCTCTCGCACTTTTTACTTATCCACGATTAAAATATTAAATTACTTATGATATTTTAATGATCTTACTTAATATTTCTGCAGCTTAACCATGTATGGACTCACCGGGACCGAAGGGTCAAAAACAACAACAACAACAACCATGTATGTCGTAAGTTTTCATGTAAACTGAGGTATTTTTCTGTATTTGTGTTATTGGTTTTGTTTACATTTGTAAAAAACAATTTTTTTTTTTTACAAATTAAAAATTCCATATCTAAAACTTTCTGAAAACTCCCGGGAATTTTCAATATTTCCCTCCCAAAAAACCCGGTTTATTCCCGGGAATAAACCAGGTTTTTTCAACCCTTTGCAACTCTAATTGCAACCAACGTTATACCGCGACCTACGTTATACACGGCCGGTGCATGACGTTTTAGTCACATGGAGTGGATCATTTTTACATGGTAATTGGTGCAAAACGGTGGGCGCGCCGCTTTGCACCAATCGCCATGTAAAAAGGATCCACTTCATGTAACGTATTAAACGTCATGCACCGTACATGCTATGCTTTGGTGTAACGTACATAGCTCGTTGGTCGCGCTACGGCGCGCATACGTTTAGCCCTGTGATAGGAAGCCAGTGTTTATGCTTATAAACAGTTTGCTTAGCTTTTCTGCACTAAAATATTGGTAAATTAGAAAACAACTATAATTTTATTAATATAAAAAGTTGCTTCTATTGTCGCTCCCCTGTTTATGCCGTGGACTATGGTTTATACTTAGAGTTGTAAAGGTTAGAAAAAACCCGGTTCAAACCTGGGAATAAACCGGGTTTTTTAGGAATAAACTTGGTTTTTTGGGAATAAACCAGGTTTTTTAGGAATAAACCAGGTCTTTTGGCAATAAACCTGGCAATAAACCGGGTCTATTGGAAATAAACCTGGGAATAAACTGGTTTTTTGCAACTCTGTTGATACTAAAAAAATGCAGAAATTTGATTAAAGTAAGTTTTAAAGTGAGTATTGTGATAAAACCGACTGTGGACCAGGGTGGATGAAGCGGCCATCCGGATCTGGGGGATTTCGGCCCAGTGATTGCTCCACCCTGTATCCCCAGCGTGCGCCCAAACTTAGAACTTGTCCGAAAGATTCCGGGGGTTATCTTAATAATTCTAGAGCTCCGAGTGCGCGATAAATGCATATGAACAGCTGCGAAGAAAGAGTGTGAGGTGTGGTCAGAAGGTGGTAAAGCATTTACCACTTGTAAAGCCTTCTGGTGTATTTTTTCAGCCACTCGATATCAAATTAGCTCTTATAAAAATTTTGTAAAGGTGATAGATCGCAATGGAAATGGATTTTTATATTTGAAAGAGAAATTCCTCAGAATAAGTGATGCTAAAATTAAAGAGGGAATTTTCGTAGGCCCTCAAGTCAGGGAACTAATAAAAGATTTGAAATATGAAGACAAATTGACCGTTGTGGAAAAATCAGCATGGGCAATGCTTAAAGAACGTGGTTGCGAATTTTCTGGGTAACCATAAAAGTGACAGCTGTCCATCCTATTGGACATTTTTATTGTTCGTATAAAATATTTAATTTCGGTTGGAACTTGTAAAACCTTACTGTCCATTATTATGGATAGTCTAGTGCTGCTATCTGTATACCGAAAGAGTAAAAAAATCGCAGCAAAATGTGTATTTTAATCATTTGAAAATGGCGGCGAACATGTGAAAGATTTTTGAAGGTAGGTACACAGTTTTAACTCAAATTTCGTATATATTTTTTAAGTATTTTGATATTAATGCAGCGTATATCTAATTTTAAATGTTGTATTAATGGAATTAAACCGTAGTTTAAGTAATTGGATCTATATTTTGGAGAATAAACGTATGTTTTTATCGATGTCCATTGTATTGGACGTTGGGTCTTCATCAGATATGTACATTCCTATTAGGATCTTTTTAATACTGAAGGAAAAGTTTGTTTTTACTCAAAATTCCATACTGTATTGAAAAAAAAGTAAATACACAAGTAGACAATATACATTTCCATTGGTAATTAAATAATTAATTAAATATTGTTCTATACTGATGAAATGCTTGTTCCAAATTAGTACATTGTTTAATTTTAATTTCAGTGAAACGTGATATTTTGCAGTATTTAATAAATAAAAAGATTTACAAATAAGCTTTTCTTTTAATATCTTTTTCTTTTCTTGTTCATTGCAAGATTTTCGTATTATTTTTTGTTAGTATGTAGTTTCTAATTAAATTAATTAACTTAATCAAATTAAAATAACCAAATTTAAATAAAGATATAATTAAAGATAACATTATAAGCTTATAAATAAACTCATTTTGATTTCTTTTAAATTTCCACTTGGCATTCAATTGCCAATTGTGGTAGCTGTGCCACTAATTAATATCATTATGTTAGGAAATAAAAGGTTGGTGTTGAGATAGATTTAAAACAAAATTCCAATTGAAAAATATTTAAACGTTTACTAAATTGACCTACACTTTTCTATTTGATGATGTAACACTTAAAATTATGCGATGCTCAGAATTGATGGATGAGTTTAGTAAGTAATATAAAAGCACACTTTTGAAGATAGAAAAGTTTTCAGTGACATAAATAGGACTTTGTCGCGAGAAATCGGATTTTTGAGGACTATATTTTTTTAGAGATATTTTGAAACTGGCGTTATTTAGATCTAGAGAAAGTTATTGAGACACGTTTGGAAGCAATAAAATGAATTATGACGTGTCAGAGCTTGACATTAGTGATGAAGATAAGAAGGAGGAAAATAACAAAGAAATTTAATCCGTGAAAAGCCATCCAATTATTACACTTTAAGGTGCTTAGTGCGAATCAGCTTTTGAGGAAATCTAAGTTGAGTTATTCAAGTCATGACGAAAACCCAAGAACCAACACTTCTCCACATAGCAACCTAGTATCCACCAAAAGTTTGGACTTGTGCAGTCTATTCAGTTCTAAAAACAGTATCCAACAGTTACCTAAAATAATGGACAAATAAAATGCGTTGTGAGGCAAAATCAAATTTTATTTAAAAAAACTAAATTTGTGTAAATGAAGTGCAACTTGTATGTATATCTGTTTAACTACAAAAATAATTGCTTTCTAGAAGCACATTCATAAAGTATTGCATTTTAAGTTCATGTATTTACTTTTTACGTGTAATTAATTTTTTTTATAATAATAATAATTATTATTTAGTGTCTAATTATATTGTTTTAATTAATAGTTTGTGTCTAATTAAATTTTGTGTCATTATTTTGAGTCTAATTCAGTTTTGTGCCATTATTTTTTTGTCCAATGTTAAGAATTTTCCATTCAGATTCATGTAATTCAATAATATGTTTTTCACAAGACGAAGACCCAATGTCCATTTTATTGGACACGCTAAAAAAAATAAATGAACATATTTATTGATTTCAAGTCTCAAAAGGAGCAATAATCTCAATCATGGTAAAATTTGTGCAAAAAATACGAGCTTGGGTCTCAAGAGGCTATAGAGAGTTGCTTAGCGAGCTTCTAATAGAATATAAAGCTTTGGGTTGCAATATGTCGCTTAAAATCCATTTTTTAGACTCGCATCTCCATTTTTCCCGGAGAATCTTGGGTCTGTGAACGATGAGCACGGAGAAACATTCCATCAGGACATTTCAAAGATGGAAAAACGTTATCAGGGTGGGTGGAGCCCAAGGATGTTGCCGGACTTCTGCTGGACGATCAAAAGACACCAATCGGACGTCAAATATTCTAGAAAATCACAGATCATAAGTTTCTAATGTACATTTTTATACAGAATTTTGGAAAATCCTTATTTTACTTTTAAAAACCATTTTTCTTTAACAAATAAAATTCATTGGTGATCAAAACTTCTTATTTTTCCTTGCGACACCCTATATTATTCAAAAACACTAACAAAGTTCGTGTGGCACGACAAAGCTTAAATTTTGTTAACCAGTGTAATTTTTTAAGTCATATCAGCTTTTCCAAATACTTATTTTATAGCTTCCGTGTTTGGTAACTTGTTTGTTTATTTGTTTATTGAGAACATACATCTCACTCGTGTGCTTGACATCAAGTGCCCGCTTATAAGTCATCGTCAATATACAGGGACGAGATAGCCACAAGGAAATTTACAACACCAGAGAGTTACATCCGGGACCTCCACAAAGTGTGTGCAATGGAGCTGACGGGAGTCGAACCCGCCGACATGACTCCTATGCTCTCAAGCGATTAACAGAATGGTGTCTTAACCACTCGACCACGGAGGTCCCTGGTAACTTGTCTGTAACTAAAAGAAATCTGCACTTAAAGAAGCAGTTTAAATATTGACTTAATTTCTAATGTGTAAATCTGCTGATCAGAAGCCTCAATGTGAGATCTTTAAGTCACTTGTTTTTTAAACTCATTTTATTTAATATTGGAAGTTTTCAACTCAGAGTTTCATTCATTCATGAAAGTATTACTTAAAGTCTCTTTTTCAGACAATAGAGGGTACCACTTGTCTGAAAAGAGACTTCACGAATTCCATTGCACTTTTGAAATTCAAGAGTTAATATGTTTTACATTTTTGTTACATGAGGATGCTATAGTTTAAATAAAGCACTATCAATGATAGTAGGGTTTTAACCTCTGTCAATAACAATAGCTTTAAGATATTGAATTTCAGAATTAAGTAAGTGGGAATCGGAGCAAACGTGTATGGCACGATTTATAAAGGTATCAAAAGCGGCCATTTTGTTTTGAATGTCACATGTTTATTACACATGTCTATTACATGTTAATATGTTACACGTCTGTCACAAATAACTTTCATTTCAAGTAAGTCAATGAGTCATTTCAAGGTAATTTCTATAAACACTCTAATGGCTTAGCCATGGCATGGGTTGTCGTCCCTCCTCACTACATGCGCTATTTTGAATGCACCTTTTTTTTTTATAAATTCGCCTCCCCTTTCTGGACTCGCTTTGTTGATGACATGTTCACCTTACCTGACACCTCTCTTCACATTATTGATAACATCTTTAATATTATGAACTCGATCGACAGCAATATTCAATTCGCTTATGAAGCAGAAAATAATGGTTCACTTCCTTTTCTGGATACCCCTGTGACTCGCACTGAAAACGAAATGGCCGCTTTTGATACCTTTATAAATCGTGCCATACACGTTTGCTCCGATTTCCACTTACTTAATTCTGAAATTCAATATCTTAAAGCTATTGTTATTGACAGAAGTTAAAACCCTACCATTATTGATAGTGCTTTATTTAAACTACAGCATTCTCATTCCTCAAGTTCATCTAAAACTCATTCTCTTTCTAATAGTAGCATTACTTTACCTTTCTTTCCCAAATCCGGCTTTTCCATTGCTAAAATACTTAGGCAATTTGACTTCAAATTTTTTTTTACCCCTGCCTGTTAATTTATTCTCTCCAAACTAAATGACCCTATTGAGATATCTAATTCCTGGGGTATCTATAGCACTAATTGTCAGTGTGGTCTTTCGTATATTAGACAAACCAAGATGGTTTAAAATTTCGAATTAAAGAGCGCAAGAAATATATTCAAAAACAAGAAACTAACAAATCGGCCATTGCAAAACATTGCTGGAAGATGAACCACACCTTTGAATTTACCTCAGCTAAAATTATCTCTACACCCATTTCCATACTTGAATTTGACTTTTTTGATACATTCCAAATCCATAAAAAGTGATAAAAATATTGTTAATTGGAACTACGCTATTACTTCATTGTCTGATTGTTGGAAAAAAATAATATAAAAATCTCCTCTTCATAATTTCTACTTGCATTTTTTCATATTACCAGTTCTTTTCCCTGCACAATTTTCCAATTGGCTGTTCCACGTAATTTCCTGTAATTCTATTGGTCAATAAACTTGACCTTGAAAGCTGCTCATCTGGCTACATATTTTGATTTTTCAGAAAATCATTGTTTGAATTATTTTTATAACTGAAAGACAAGGATAAGAATAATTTGGAAATTACAAAGGGCATTTAGGTGATATATTAACGCAATAAAATATAACATGAATATTAGTGTGGTCCTTATTCATATGTAATTATTTTAAACAAATTGCAGCGCCTTCTAGATTTGTTCCATAATATTTAAAACTGATTATAACTCATATTAACATCAGGAACACGCGGCGCATCAACGTTGGAATTTAAGAATGCTCTTCCTTTTTTTTTAAAATCCTAGAATTTCACTTTATGTACAATATCCTTTCATCCAAATCCTATCAAATTAAACTAAAAAGTATAGATTTAAAGCTTTTATGTAACTTAAAAAGTCTATACAAGTTTTAACCCTATCACTATGTCCTGGGATCCACGCGGACCCCAAGCACTTTCAACATGTTGTCAAAAAAAAAATCTATCACTCACTGAGTAGTTTCAGCCGGTGACATCTCATATCATAATGTTTGTAACACACGGTAAAAATTAAACTGTACAAATATAAGTGGTACTTGTTTTTTTTTTTTTAATTTGAAAAATAGATAGCATATTTGTCCTGGGCAACAACAGGGCATGTTTTGATAGGACATAGTGATAGGGTTAAATAATAACCGAATAAAAACAATAGACCGATACGTAAATTTGTATGGCTTCCTTAACTTCTCCCTGTTGTGAGTTGGAAATGTTTTCGCGATAGTCTTGCAGTGTCTTTAAAATAGCCTCTTTTTGAGTTTCATCTTTGGTAAATAATTAAATTTTTCACATATCTTTATTTCCCTTTCAGCTGTATCACTAACCGCTTATTGAGTTTGTTATTTTCTATCCATTTAAATTCCTTTCTTCATTTTGCAAATGCACGGGATCCAGTTGCAAAAAATCCTTCGGAATTTAGATCCGTTCAAATATGTTTTTCGATTTACTCTAGAACTATTTTCAAAACCATCGTTATAAAATAGAAACCATCGTTATTTGAAGTTAGTTTCTAAAATTATTGGATGCATTTGCTTTTTTATCAAGTACAATCTTTTCCGGGAATCATTCTTTCGTAATATATTGTTGGAACTACACTTTCAACAATTCCTAAATAACATTTAAAAAAAAAAACTAGTAAGTGCTATTTCTGAAACTGATTTGCAATCACTGTTTTAATCACCCAGTTTTCTAAGAAATGAACATCATGTATAAGGCTCTCGACTGCATTTCTTTCCAAAAATCTGGCTGTAGTTTAATATTTTATTATGAAACAACAAATAAGTTTTAGAGCGTTTTATTACTTTCGAGTTAATTTAAATTGCACCCTGAATAAATAAATTTTCATGCAGTATATTTCTTTGAGGAATTTTTAATGGATGTAAAATATATTTTGTTACGCTCAAATTAAAGTTTATAGATGCCCAATATGCCCTCGCCATCGGGTAATATCTAGACAGTTGCTGAATTCATTCCACACCCAATGAATGAAGAATAATTTGAGGCATTCCGTTCACCGCAGCTGTGATACGGTTTATTAGGTCATCCAAATGTGCTATAGTACATAAACTACTTTTTTTAGGAATCCGAACAAAAATATTCACGATTTTATTGAACTCACTCATGAAGAAAATCTTGCACAAATGTTTTGTTGAATCAACAAAAATATGGTTGACCCAACAAAACTTTTCGTTTAAATATGGGCAATAGAAATTTTGTTTGAATCAACAACAAAAATATTGTTGATTTTTTTTGCAATTCCAAAAAAAAAAATTTGTATCGTCAGCAAAAATATGTTTTGTTAATTCAAGTAAAATGGTTCAATTTTTCTTGAATTAACAAAATTCTTTTTGTTACATAGATATATGCTGTGTTATTTTAACAATCTATTTTCTGTTTCCAACAAAATATATTTTGTTTGTTTAAATAATAAAATATGTTATATTATGAACTTGTTTTGTTTATACTACAAAACCTTTTGTTAAATGAACCAATCTAAATATGCAATTTTAACTCATTTTCAGCAGTGAATTACGCCTGTAAAGATTGAATAATAACAAGTGAATTTTTATCCTGCTTTTTTTCAAGCGAAAACCGAGAGAGTGAAAATTGCCCAAGACGGGAGTCGATCCCGGGTCTTCAGAACAGCGCTCTGAGGCTCTACCACCGAGCTACAAGGAACGATATCTGTGTTCGGCATTTCTCACTCTTATATCTGTCGGAACGGCTGCAACCGCAGCACAAGATGGAAATGTCAGCAGGAGCACGCAAATTTCTGCGGCAAACATGAGACGACAATACAATGTCCAGCATGCGGCAACACATAGTTAATTTTTAATTCATTTTCAGCAGTAAATTACGCCTGCAAAAATCAGGATAAAAATTTACTGTTATATTTTACCAGTGTACTTTCTTCCAGTACCAGAGTACTTATGTACCAGAGTGCTTTCTTCTTGTAAAGATAGAAGAAAGTAATAAATGGGACAGTGGGATTTTTAAAACTACCTTGGTCCGTCCCAATGAAAAAAAGTTTTAATTATCCAAAAAATATGTTAATCCTTTAATTATATAGCTATATAAGTCAAATAAATCGAGTTACGTTCAAAGATTACAGGCGTAATTCACTACTGAAAATGAGATAGAGCTATTGCAGAAATCGCAAAAAATGCAACATAGCAGCGCCACCTGTTGCGCGATTTACACCAAAAACTAATCAGCAACAATTTATATCAGGAAGTAACTGAATATAAAGTTTTATTAAACTCCGTGCATTAGTTCTTGAGATAGAGCGCCCACAATTTTTTTGTCACATACAGACAGACAGAGTCATTGGCCGTCATTTCCTAAAAACAGTCAAATCGTGTTTAGGACCTTCTAAAATCCGTCGGAAACCGGAAGTCGAACATTTTCATGATTCCAATACTTTCTTCTTGTAAAGATAGAAGAAAGTAATAAATGGGACAGGGGGATTTTTAAAACTACCTTTGTCCGTCCCAATGAAAAAAAGTTTTAATTATCCAAAAATTATGTTAGTCCTTTAATTATATAGCTATATAAGTCAAATAAATCGAGTTACGTGAGAGAGTTATGGCTACTACACAACAATTTAAATTTTGCAAAAACAACAAAATTTTGCTGGAATTACAAAATTATCGTAAAATTAAGAAAGCAGATTTTGTTAATTCAAGTAAAATTGATGAAATTTTGCTAAAATTTTGTAAGAGTGTTAACAATATTTTTTTGCCCAAGCAAAAAAACCAATTTTTTTACTTCAATTAAAAATTTTGGTAAAACAACCAAAATGTACTCAACAAAACATGTTTTGTTTTTTAATCAATTCCTTTTTCTGGGTGTGTGTTGCATAGTAGTTTAGTTATCTTACTAAAAATTGCAGCTGCTTCATATTAGGCAAGATTTAGGAGCACTGTAGTGGTAGTATTTGAAACTTTAGATCTTCCTGTTTCAAATGATATTTAGTTTACTTCCACACAATATTCGAGGGGAGGGGGTTGCACCTGTGTGGAATCGAGTCATATTTGTTGAATCACTCTGTATAGTAAGATTTATTTTAACATTTAGATGGCAATTATAAATTTAGTTCTTTACTGATACTTTTTCAAATGGTTTCGCTGATATGTTTTGTTATTTTTCGATATTTGCTTATTCTGAATACATTTACTCATTAAAACATTGTTAAGTTTTCTGTGCTCCTACTAAAGATCCTTTTTAGGAAATTTACAAATATTCCGTGAATTGCATATGGGAAACAACCAGCTTACCTTACCATTAATTTAGTTTACTAGTTCCAAAACAATTTGAATCGTTGAAAATCAATAAACACAACTCAAGATTTCTTTTTTGGAAATTATCAGTTTACTGGAAAACGAAGTATTTGTTACTCTTGTATTTGCAATACAGCTACTTTCAAAACAAATTTTTCATTTTTATCGGTATACTTATTTTTGTTGCAGTTATTTTATCTGTTTTAGGATTCGTTCATCTTTTACAAAGTATCTCTTTTTAATTTTTATCTCAAAGCGGTACATTAAATTAACCGAATCTATTTTGCATATTATTTATGTCTGATCCAATGTTTCAGTTTGACTTTAACATAACTTTCTCTTAAAATCAATTACCAGATTTTCTTAAAATGAATGATCGTCTTCAAACAACAACAGTAGAATTAGTTAACGAATATAAGATGAATAATGATGACAAAATGATTGATTATTAGGTTTAATGTCTATGTTTAATGGTTACGTTTTCATCTTGCTTTAGATTGAGAATTTAAAACTTTTTATCTGAAAGGGATATATTAAATTACACGAATCTAATTTAAGTATAATTTGTGACTAATTTCATATTTCAGTTGGACTTAGTAACATTTTCTTTTTGAATAAATTACAAGAATTTTCTCAAAATGGATTATCACTTTCGAACAAGAACATTAACAATAGCTAAATAAGTGTAAAATGACTACTGCTGACTTAATGACTGCTTATTAGATTCATTATTTACGTTATTAGTTGCTTTTTAATTTGTTTGAAATTAAGAATTGAAAACTGACGTTTTCATAATTGTACAATTAAAACATTCGTTCACAGTACTGTCAATTAGATAATTAGTACCTTTTACAAAGTATCGTATTTCATTTTTTTTTTATCTCAAAGGGGTACGTAAAATTACACGAATCTATTTTAGATATTATTTATCAGTAATTCAATATTTCAGTTAAATTTTAATAACAATTTTTCCTAGAATCTATTATTAAATTTTTATCAAAATGGATGATCCTTTTCGAATAAGAACAGTAGAATTAGCTAAAGAGTATAAGATGATTAATGATGAGATGATGATTGATTATTAATTTCACTGTCCACTTTAACAGTTTCGTCTTTATTTATCATCACCTGTTTTCAAGAAAGCGAAATATTTGGTGCCTTTATATCCGCAATATATTTTCGCAACGAAAGTATTCATTTTTTAAATAAGTTTATTTATTATTCTTTTACATTTATTCCACATTTTTTATGATTTTTTTATCTTTTACAAATTATCACTTTTCGCTATTTATTTCAAAGGGATAGAATAAATAATATTAACTTTTTCTGTGTTTTATTTGTGACTAATTTAAGATTTCAGTTGAACTTTAATAATATTTTACTCATAGAATCAATTACCAGAATATTTCCGAAATAGGTGATGGTCTTTGAACAATTACAGTAAAATTAATTATCAATTATAAGTTAACTAATGACATAATGATTTATTACTACTACTTTTGTCCACATTAATACTTTTGTTTTCGTTTTGATTTAGATTAAGAATTAAAACTTTTTATCTCAAAGGGATGCATTAAGATACATAAATCAATTTTGTGATATTATTTGTGACTAATTCAATATTTCAGCTGGGTTTAATAGTATTTTCTGTTAGAATCACTGACCAAATTAAATGGATAATCTCTTTCGAATAAAAATAGTAGAATTAGCTAACTAATGTAAGACGACTAATAGCTATTGACTATAAATTTTATTGTCCACATTAATAATTTCGTTTTAGTTTTCTTTTAGACTAAGAATTTAAAACTTTTTATCTCAAAGGAGTACATTAAAATACGCGAATCAGTTTTGTGGGCTAATATATATATATATATATTTAAATTTTGTTCTAGATTGAGAATAAAAAGCCGATATTTTTCTTAGCGTGAAATCAAAATATTCTTTCAGAGAAATGGAAGATATTATACATTTAATAAATATGTTCTTTCAGAATAATGAAAGAAAGTTCCAATTCTTTCACATTTTATCAAATTATTTTCTTATTATAAGCAATTTTAAGTAAATAGCAATCAATTTTGAACCAATAAAAATGGAGTTGAAGAAATTGATGTCTTTATGGATCGGGATATTCAGACCTGAAGTCTAAAATTCTATTCAAAGTCAACCCCAAATCCGATTCGAAAACTGAAATGAAAGAAAACTAATCCATAATTTATTGCAATTACGAAAAAATACTCTCTAATTTTATTTCTAATGCGAGTTTCATCTTTTATGTAGAAAAATAAACATATATATACTCTTTTGTATTTTAAATATATAGTTTTTCATCTTAAACAACTTTCTTTTGAAAAAAACGGGTTACCAAACCCTATCCGCAAAGATCAAAACCTAACCCAAACCCGAAACAATTAGAGCCAATCTGAGATGCAACGAAAAAAATATACAGGGTCATTCATAATTCCCTCCGGGGTTTCGAAACGTTATAGTAAAAAAACGAAGACGAATATGAAAAAAAAGAAACATATGAAATTATTCCGAAACTATTCAAGTTTTACTTACATACATTACAGGTGTTCTATGTGTGAACCCTTGGTCACATGGCATACATCCATGCGATAGTCCAGTTCCTGCCATACTCCGTTTCTTTAAATTTCCGGTACCACACATGAATTGTTTTGTCAGTTGGTCCCTGTTTTCGATATTTATTACGAAAGGCCCGTTGAACTGACACCACTGATTCAGATTTAAAGAAACGGAGTATGGCAGGAACTGGACTATCGCATGGATGTATGCCGTGTGACCAAGGGTTCACACATAGAACACCTGTAATGTATGTAAGTAAAACTTGAATAGTTTCGGAATAATTTCATATGTTTCTTTTTTTTCATATTCGTCTTCGTTTTTTTACTATAACGTTTCAAAACCCCGGAGGGAATTATGAATGACCCTGTATATTGTCAACCCGAAGAAAAATATTGAACAAACAACGAGTCCGGTTGGGTTCTGGTAAAACTGGATTACCTAACCTGATGCAGGACTCTAATTCACATTCATTTTAAATATCATTGTTGTTAATATCGTTTATTTTGTTTTGACGCGCAATAGACGATGATATATTAAAATTTTTCAAGTGTCTATGTACAAAACTATACGTGATACAACGAATATTTTAGAAATGTTAAGTAATGCTGTGTACTTTAACACCATATTAAAATTTCGTGACGATTGTTCAATGTTTGCGATAGTTAAAGCCTATAAAGTAAAAAGAAAAATAAAACATGAAAACAGACAGACAGAAAATATATCATTTTTAAATCCTGATTGAAACGAGACCATCTTCAAAGAGAGATTTTTCAAAAAATAAGTATGAAAATCGTATGATCATTCGTTCTAAAGTTATACATGGACATACATAGAAAATATTATACAAACCAATTGCATAACCTCCTTCGTTGGAAGTCAATTGAAAATATATGTAAAAAAAAATGATTATCTCTTATTTTTTTGTTTTTTTCCCCTAATGTACACTGCTAAAACAAATCTAATAAAAACTGAAAATCCGAACCTACTTTTTTAAAAATGTACAATTGGGTCACAAACGAGTGCATGACATTAAAAAAAAAAAAAAAAAAACCATACATTATATGTGTCGCATTTTATTTAATCTTTTTTTATGACTCTCTGATTTATCACAAGTTATGTGCAATCATTTTTATATATTATGTGCTTCGTAAAAGCAAATAAGTTATATAAAAGCAAAGTTTCTATTAAAAAATGAGCACGTATGTTTTTCATAATTGAGAGATTTAATTGGAGCCATTGTAAGCCGAGAAAATACACGAAAATTAGTATAATTTGCTTGTTTTAAAGTTTCCATTTTAAATAGTGTAATTCGAAGCATTCCATCGGATGATTATGTTTATAAACCATTTTAAATAATACGAGTTAAAAATATACGAGTTGAAAACTTCATTACAAATTTTGTTCAATTTTTATTTTACCAATCAGCATGATTGTATTCTTTTGAGGATGGGTATTTTTTTTTTTTTTAGACCGGAGACCAGGCCCCTACCTGCCAGGGTTCCCTAGCTTAAACGGGTTTAGTGCCTGGCACCGAGGTGCGTAGCGCCACTGAAGGGATGCCGTGTAGCGTCTGGCCATTGCTGGCAGGACGGCTATGTGGAGGACTTTATTTTGTTCCCATTTTTGTTTTGCTGCTAATTGATGTTACTCTTTTTGTATGGACCTGGGCTTGGCATCACACCCACACGTCATGCCATCGTTATGCGAGTTGGTCTCGTAATTCAGAACCTTGATCAGGTGACGATACTTTCATCTGACTAGGCACCTCCAGAGGAAGATGGGTATTTTAGATTTCGACAAGGAGCCATCCATATATTTAAAACACAAAGATATTCCCTAAGAGTGATTTAGGCTATACTGAGCATGCGCAAAAAGGTGTTTTCTGTCTTTAAACGGAGTAGAAACCAGTTTTGAACTGGTTTCATTTCAGAGGAAGAGTTAACGAAGACGAGATGGCCGAATGGTCTAAGCGTCAGACGAAGAAATTCTGGTTCTCTAAAGGTAGCGTCGGTTCAAAACTCTGCTCTTGGTAAAAGATGTTTTCAGGTATTTTTGCTGTTTTGATAACTCAGTTCAATAATGTAAAATGTATTTTATTTCAGAAGGAAAAGTTATAGAAGTTATTTTTTCTTTCATTATTCTGAAGGGAAATTTACCCTCCACAATATATTTTTTAATTAATGATTTTCATTTTGAATTTTAAATTAAAAGTTTGGGTATGTAATTAAGGGTTAAATAAATTTAAATGATCTACAATTTTTGGAATATTTTTTTATTACAATTGATCGATAAGGCATGGACTTCTCATATAAACCTCATGACCACGAATCCGTAAACTTTTCTTGAAGCTTATCGTCTCCCTTCCAACCATCACGTGATGGTGGGGGGGGGGATAGAACGGCAAGACATATATATATTAAGGAAAGTAAATGATAATTTTCAGATAAAAAAACAGAAAGGAAGAAAACTAGTCGTTGGGGGCCACCGTAATACTTACCCATCATGGATATGCATAATGTAAAATATTAAAATAAAAATGTGTAAACTACTTATAAAATGCATTGCAATTCAAATAAAATCGTGGCTTGATGACGTCACAAACTTTAAAGGCTCGATTACTGAATTGCTTGAAAGAAACATCCTTATAACTCCAAAAATAATAATCCCATTAACTAGCGGTTTATTGTATCTGATTAAGCGTCAAATTTCCAATTAAAATATATCTTTGAAGTGAAATTTGGATGAAATACAGGGTCATGAAAAATCGAAGAGTGTGGAAAATAGGATTCCAAATATCTCGGCAACTAATTATCCGATCGACTTCATGCTTTATGCAAAATTTATGTTTTTTTATTGTCTTTTATATTTATTTCTTAAAATAAACAATTTCGAAAATTTTTATATACCTTTTATCAGAACGAATATTTCGAGAGTCCGAAAAAAATAGTTCCGGTTAATCGAGGTTATTGAAATGAAATAGGCTTCTTCCCATTATTACATACTAAGTACAAACCAAATTGCAAGTCTCTATCTCAATTTTTTCGGGAGATAGAGTGTTTACAGACACACAGACACACACACAGACACACAGACGGACGGCAATTTTTTTTTCTAAAAATATGTTTTTCGGAATCTCCAGTGTCTGAAACGTGTAAATGCGTCAAAATTTTTTTTTTCGATTTTCAAAACGATTACAAAACTTACCCTATACTACGTATGATGGGTAAGTAAAATATTTATATAAGAAATGTGATGCATTGGTATTTTAATGCAGTTAAATGTTTATATTTGAGAAAACTAATAAAATTTGAACTTAAAAAAATTATTTTGTAAATTTTTCTTTTAAAAAAGCGTGGAGTTGCCCATTTTTGAATCTGAAAACTGAATTTTCTCGGAAATGCTCTGTTGTCATGTATCCATGTAAAGAGAGTAAATATATATTCATTATTGTTAAAGAAAATTTACCATCCCCAATATAATATTTTATTAATGGTTTTGCATTTAACATTTTAAAATAAAAGCTTTGGCATGTAAGTTATAGATTAAATAAATTAAAGAAGAAAAAAAGCTTACAGTTGCCTTTTTCGGATCTGAAAACTGAATTTTCTCAGAAATGTTCTGTTGCCTGTAAGAGAGTGCCTTATCGAGCAATTGTAATAAAATATATACCAAAAATTGTAGATCATTTCAATTTATTTAATCGATTATTACATTCCCAAGCTGGAATGTAAATTTAAGATGTTAAATACAAAATCATTAATTAAAAAATATTTGGGATTATAAATTATCATTAATAACAATGAAGACATATCAAACCAAAATCTTTGTGGTAAGTTTTTTCAACGTTTGCAATAGAATTATACTACGAATATTATTGTTTAAAAATTGTGGTATTGAATTTTTGGGTGCCGTTTCTTCCACGACAAACGTCCAACCCTAACGATAATTCATCTGCATTCTTTTGTACGAGCCTGTAGGGAAAAAAACCCCTATTTACATGCACCATTTTCTGTCGGAAGATGTTATGTGAACATAAATGACATTTATCAGTTGTTGTTTATAGCATCATTAAAGTGAACTTCAAATAATTACTGCCTATGGACAGTTATGCAATTGAAGTATTTTGTGCGTTCCTGTAAATTTACAGTAAATCCTACGCACACTATTTTTATAGGAAGCATATTATAGTGCATATCAATAATGTATAGTCATTTAGTAATGTTGAAGTTGCGTAATATCATTACAATTTATTTCAAACAATTAACGCCCATAGACCACAATGTATCCGAATTCTTTTGGGTGTCCCTATAAATGAACTATAAATGCTCCACACTCCATTTTCAACAGGGAACATGCTATTGTAAACCTCCATAACATATTTAAATTTAGTGTCAGTTCAAGTATATTTATGAAACTTAGGGCGCGGACAGATAGCCAGACAAACAAACCGAACTATTAAATACTTGTCAACTACACGATGACAAGCATTAAAAATGGTCCTTTAAAAATAAATTACCACTTTGTTTGTATATATTATGTAACAGGAAAACGAGAAATATTATTTATTGATAAAAACACACACAAGAAAGCAAATTTATGATCATATTTATACCATCTAAACTCTAGATAAAAAATATACACTAGAAATAAATAGTCATTGCTAATAGCATCACATCCGTATTTCGTTCTTTTTTTAATGCTTTCAACATATCCCAGACATAAACTATTTCATTCAATATCTGTACAAAAGTCTATAATTTCTCGTAACACTAAGTAAATTCCATACGGAGGTTTTTATTTGTTATTTTTTCAAATGCCAAGCATCAGAATCCCTTTAAAATGAATTGTTTAAAATTAGTATATGTATCAATTTTCAGCTGTTGAATGCTTTTGAGTTTCATTTAAAATCAAGTATATAAAGTTAACAGTTGAAAATAAACACCGACATTGGCTAGAACAGCTGAAGATATCAGATTTCACGTTGAATATTGATCATGGCTTACTGTTGAATATTTCATTCATGCTTTATGGTGCGTAGATTGCATTTCTTTTTACGTGACTGTTTGAAAATCGTTGAGATGGGCAGCGTGAGGATGTGATAAGAAAGGTAAATAATGCACAATATTTTGAAAATGACATAATTTTACTCATGTGCCATAGATTGGGTGTTTATGCATTTAAGAAAATATTTTTCCTCACTCAACAAAACGAAAATATCTGACACATTCACGGCGTCATTTTTAAACATAAAAGCATAAAATTGTCAGTCATGATTATTCAAAAGTTATTCGGAATCGAATAGCGGATTTCATTTACTGATAAATGTACTACATTTCAGCGTTACAATCGATTGCTCTCCGAATACATTGCTTGGACTGTCACGTTTCAAAAATCTGTTCAAAAAGCCAAATTTCATGCAATTTTTTGGAAAAAACTTAATTTTTTTTAATTGAAAAATAGGAAACGCTATTCGATTGCTTAATATTTAAAATAAAAATGCTTGAAAATTTGAAGAATAAAAATGATTTAGGGAATGTTTCAGTAAGTAGACACTTTGAATTTAAGAACAGCCGTAAGTGGGGGGGGGGGGGGGGGGGTTCACCTTAATGCATCAAAATATGGTATTTTAAGGTTGTATATTAACTGAAAGCAATTTCAATTCTGAACATTTTGATAGGAAATTTATATTTCTGCGTCATCATGTTTAAAATATATCATGCAAAGAATGTACGTATTTATACACGTTTTATTTTCATTTAAAAGTTCTAAACGGTTTTATCTCGAATTGCTAATTTTCACATAGAAGCAGGATTTCTTTACATGGAATGAAATGCATGTTATGTAATAGCATGAATTTTTGGCAAGTCAGAAGCATTAAAATTTTATATAGATAGAACCTTTTACATAAATAAATATTTAATGGTAAAATTTTTAAATTAAAATGAAAAAAAAATGAACATTACTAGAAATTTTTTTAACAGTTTTCAGGCATAATATTTTTATTTCTAAAAATATCTCCAAGTATATGCTTCATATTACAGATAATTATTTCATTTATGAGTTACATAAATTTCAGAATTTTATTCTGTTATTCTGAAGATTTCAATGTTCGCTGTAATTTGTATTCTGGAATATAAAAGTTTTTAAATCTTTTGAATTAAAGAAAAAATCATGTAAATGCTCTTATTCTTTAGTTGTGAAACAAAGAGCAACGAAGCATAAATTTGGCATCAACGTGTTCTGAACGAAAATTGCTTTCATGTAAGACAAAGAAAAATTGTTTTTTTAATACATTTAAGGTACTTTAATGTTTGAATAATGTGCAAATATGTCATTAAAAATATAGGATTATAAAAGGCATCTCGCAGTGAACCTATTACCAAACGGAATTAATGAATGGTAAGTTAATAGATGATAACATGGTGATCCTCTAGTAGCAAGCTAATATTAGCTGTAACTTGACCAGATTACTGGGTCAATATTGCATTCATTGGCATGAAATATTGCTCCAACATTGGGGTTTGATATTTTTGTGTTGTGATATTTTGTGCGTCAAAATTGACAAGAAATAATTATCCATTGTAGATCCAATTAAACTAATATTGGGGTGATATTCACGTTTCATTGAAAATATTTGGAATGATCGTGCTAATATTGGCTAAATATTAGTTTTACGTTGAAAATATTTCCCACGAATGCCAGCATTGGACAAATATTGGCTGTACAGTGGAAATAATTCCCGTGAAACGCCAATATTGTTCAAAACTGGCTTTACATTGGAAATAATTCCAATGAACGTCAATATTGTACAAATATTGGCTTTACATTGGTATTCGAAATATTTCTAATGAAATAATAATATTGCGTCAATATCAGTTTATTTGCTTTATATCGATTAACAATTTTTTGCCTATATTGCGAAATATTGGGGCAATATTTCATGGCAGTGAATGTGATATTAGATCAAGATAAAGCTGATGCTGGCTTTCTACTAGGGTCTGAATTTACAAAATCCTGTTTAGAGCATGTTTTAGGTTAAAACCGCTTTCTTTTACTAGATGGAGGCTAAATACCTTTTAGTATGGTAGGCAATATCGGAGCAATATTTCATGTCAGCAAATGCGATATTGGATCAAGGGATAGTAAACACTGGCTTTCTACTAGGAGCCAGAATTTGCAAAATTCTGTCTTGAGCAATGTTTTAGGTTAAACCACTTTCTTTTACAAGAAAGCGGTTACACCTTTTAGCATGAGTGATGTAAAACATCTTGAACGAATTTTACCCGTAAGAACCATACCTCTGAAAATAAATATCTCTTAATATTTATACGGTTTCTTTCAGAGGAGTTACGCCTTTAAATTTATTTGCGAATTTATATGATAAAATTGTGAATTAGTTGTTCAAAACTGATAATCAAATAATCAAATAAATAAATAAAAACGAATAAACGAAATTAAACTTAAAATTAAAGAGCTAAGTCCGAATACATTCCCAACATGCTTACTTAATTTCAAGCTAATCGAATTTTTTTTTACGGCAGTTATCTCGGTACATACATCTATACATATATACATAAGGGCAGACACCAAAAAAATTTTGTCTTTCTAGATCTAGAGTGAAGCCTCAACTGACATTTCGGCAATTATTATTATATTTAAATTTCGAACCAACAAGCATGATAAAAATATAAGTTAGCAGCAGCTAAAGTACTTCACAGGGTGGGTTATACCTGTCCAAAACTGCTATTTGAAGTCAATCCGAAAATGGATCTAAACCCGACAGTAATAATAAAAAAGCTTCTTTGATCCGAAACTCGACCCGAACCCGACACACTTCAACCGGATACCGACACGAAAACCGACATGAAAGAAAAATTATCGATACTTTAATTCAATTATTAAAAAATAGACTACAATTCTATTACTAATATGAATTTTATATTTTATGTATTAAAATAAACATATAGATGCTCATTTATATTCAAATATATAGCTTTTTCAACTGAAACAATATTTTGGTATCTCTTTTAAAAAGTCGGATTAACCCGACCCCGACCCGCAAGAGTTGAAGCCCAACCTGAACCTGAAGGATTTAAAGTCCAACCTGAAACTGAACCCTGTCTGAAAAAAAAAAATAGTTTTAACCCGACCTGATTGGAACCACGGGTTTGTGTAAAATTAGGCTGCCTGACCTGATGCAGAACTGTAGTAGAAGCCAAGTGGCAATAAATTTTGTAAGGAAAGAAATTAAATTCATTTCAACTTCACTCAATCTCTAAAGTAGTTGCGTTTTATCGTCATAAAACTACATTAATCATTATTTTACATGATTCAGATATTTTACATAGTGTGAGATCATTAATGTAGCAGAAAATAGACATGCAATCTGTGAGTCGTTTGGAAACGGATCATTTAATAAAAGTCATTTAATGTAAGAAATTAATGAGCTAGATCTCATTGTTCGTTAATCATTCCCTTTACTACATCCCTTCGCTGCGTTTTTGTTTTAACTCTCCTTTTTCTCTCGTAGATTTCATTAATTAAGAATGAACATCATTGATCGATATTTACTTCTTTGCTTTAATTTAAGAGACCTGCGCAAATAATAGAGATAAAGGTTCTTGATTCTCTAAGTGATGTTTCAGTACATTATAATGCATTTTAACGAAAAGAGAATATTTATTACAGTAAATGAAAAATTATCAAGAAAATTTCAAAAATAATTAATTTTAATTCTGGTTTTAATTCTTGTTGCAGGGTTGAAAGTAAGCATTTTATTGATAGTTATGCAGCTAAATGATTAGAAAAGAGGATTTTTTTAAATTCTTATATTAACGAATCAGTTTTGAATTTAAATCACAATTAAAAGCCAATATTCATGTGGTCTCTAAGTCTATAACAATGGGGCACGACTAAGTCTATAGTAGAATACTCCATCGGATCGGGTCACCCGATTTTACCCGACTCCGACTCGACCTGTATACAGGTCGAGTCGGTTTGGCGCTAATTTTATCGTTGCGGGTTGGATTCGAGTCGAGTCGACTCTAATTGTTTTGGGTTTTGGGTCAGTTTTAGTTTCGGTTTTGACTCTTGAGGGTTGTGTTCGAATTAACGCCTTTTTAAAAAAGAAAGTCTACATTGTTGTTGTTGGTAAAAATAAAGATGTATTTCAATATAAATGAGTTCATTTATGTTAATTTTTCTATATAAATTATATAATGGATAAAAATTTTCATATTAGAGACATATTTATAGACTATTTTTACATACCTTCAATAAAACATGGATAAATTTTCTTTCATTTCGGGTTTCGAGCTCGTTTTAGATTGATTTGTGTTGGGTTCAGGTCGGGTTTTGTGTTGACGGAAATTATTTTGTCGGGTTCAGGGTCAATAAAATTTCATTTTGAGCTCAGGTAGGGTTTTGGGTTGACTTCAAATAGAATTTTCGGATTAGGATCGTATATAACCCAACTCGTGCAGGTCTATAGTCTGGAGGGCCTAGTTATCTGAATCTTGGTTATCATGTAGTTTTATTATCTTTAAAAATGAAGATAAAATTCAGTTAGTGTTCAGAGATTTCATTATGAGCAGTAATAAAAAAAATACATTTTTATTATTATTACTGTAAGCCTTATTAGTAACTGTAAGTAATTATCAGAATAATGTTAAGTATCGTAGTTAATGAACCATATCTTATGGCAGATATATCGAATTCGTGTATGGCTATGTGTCTTGTTACATTCATATTTCTTGTGTGTCGCAGTGATTTATATTGGGAACATTTGTGAAATCGAAATTGCATAGTACCAAAACTTTATGAAATTGAAGCATATATTTAAAGAGTACGTGTGGTTTTCCAATTTGAGACTTAAATATTCAAAGCTATTAGAAGACGAGAAAGCACTCAAAAATAAATACATTTTGCTTAATTGTAACTATCCATTTTTTACAATATGATTGTCAGGCACAGTCTGTTGCACAATATTTTCTCAATTTACACATTGCTACTCTTTTTTTTTATAAAAAAGGTATTCCTATATAGAAAAAATGATAAATAGACATAAAAAAGTATTGTTAAAATAGCTGTTCATAAAGGGGCAAAAATGTAAAGCAGGAAGTCATATACCCTTTCAGGTAACATGTTTAATGATATGTAGTCCTTTCTGCATGTTGTAAGTTTTATTCGTTGCCTTTCAGTAATATTTTTAGAATGTCTGTTCTCTTTTTAAAAGTTTTATAATTTATTCTCTGTTTTTTTCTCTATCAATACTGATATTTCTCTAACGATTACATACTAGATTCTTCGTGAACAAGAGGAACACTGTTTCAGAAATGTTTATAGGAAATTTAATGAAGTAAAAGCACTTGAGCCTGAGACGTTTCGTACAAATTCGGAAAATTGTAACATTGGCCCTATGCAAACGAATATTACCCGTATTCCATAGAAGCAGAAAAATTCCACAGACCTAAGGCAGCTATTTATGTATTTAAAAATAATCTGAAAGCATGGGGGAGTTATAAAAGAGCACTGCTTACCAGTTGATAGACATAGAATTAGTAAATTGAACAGTCAGGAAAAAATGGTGAAAGTCCACTTTTTTTAGATTTGCGATGACAGTGCCATATTTTAAGCTTAGAGGCGTACTATCGTTTTGTAATGTTGATCGAGACAAAAATGAAAGTAGTCCTTCGGAAAACATAGTTGAAAATATCTTTAAAGAGGGAAGGACGAGGAAAGACCATGCGCGAAATAGAAAGAACAATGGATAGGGGAGACCGGGGCATGTTGGCCATAGGGGCACGTTGGCCCATCCGCGTTATTTTTCAAACTATCCGGTGGATAGCATTACTAGCTAAGTGAAATCTGTCTTATCATGTCTTCTTTCCCCCCACAACATCGTCAACCGTTAAGGCTCTGCATCAGTAACATTTGAAATTTTCCCCTGCCATGTTAAACCAATGGTCGTGGATTCCATTCGTATTTCTCGAAAATCTCATTAGGAAATTAATATTTTTGACTTATTTTTTTAGTATTATCTTCTTAAAGGATGTCTCTTGTTTTCTATGTGGACAAAATATTTCTAAATTATATATATATATTTTAATTCAGTGCTAAAGTCTTAAGAAGTCAGCGAGATGTGAATAACACTAAATAACTCCAAAACTATTTGGAGTTTTAAAAACTGGAAAACAATGAAATAAAGTGCATGGTCTCATCTATTCATATAAATTAAAAAAAAATCGTTTAAGTTTATTTAAACTCTAGATAATCGACAAATAAGCTGGAAATTGTTGAAAATTTCATCCCCCCACTAAGCAATAAATCAAGGCAGGAGGAGGACCACAGTTGACCTTTGACATCACACAGGTCGGGAGAAGGGTGAGCTATTGGAAACGCATGGTGATTCTTTCAGTATGCTTGTAATTGTTAATGCAGAACAGAGTCTGATATAGTGAAGATCAAATTATTTTGACAAACTAAGAGAAAAAAAAAAAAAATATATATATATATATGTGTGTGTGTGTGTATACAAGTATGATTATATATATATATATATATATATATATATATATATATATATATATATATATATATATATATATATATATATATATATATATTCTTTTTTCGCGAGGGCTTTATTTAAAAGTGATTCAGATATAAGTTTAATCTTTATTGTATAAGATTCCCTTCTTTATTAAAAAGTATAAAAAATCTCAACTGAAAACTTTAAAGATCGGCAACATTTTAATTGACGTAATAAATTAAATATCTTTTTAAAATAAAGATAAAAAATACAGAGAAGGTATCTTGCATAGTAAAAAATATGTTTGAATAAAGGGTTTATCAGATTATAAATTATTTATAATGTATATACTCGTGTATAAGTCGAAGAATTTTAGACAAAATTTGGGAGCTGAAAATGGGGGGTCGACTTATACACGAGTAAGTAAAAAAAAAAAAAAAAAAAAAAAAAAAAATAGCGGAGTGAAATACCGGAGTCATACTTTTTTTTTACAGATAATTGGTGAATGTGCAAGTCTTTTAATTAATCACATATGGGTCTAGGTTGGAGAGACAGATAAAAGCGGACAATGGTGATTGATAAAAAAAATTCTCAACAATAATGTCTCTGTAATTGTTCTGCACTCATTTTCTCTTGGGATAGAATTCCCTTTAATACAGGGGCATCCCTTTCAATATTTTAATCCCCTTTTTAAAAAGAGTTCAACTTGAGATTGCTACTAGATTTCTCTCCTAAGAGTACTACAATACAAAGAAGTACTATATTATAGCAGTTTAAGAAGTTGTTTACCCTTGTAAATAAGGCATGAACAGATTTTTCAAAAAAAAAAAAAAAAAAAAAAAAAAAAAAAAAAAAAAAAAAATGTAAGTAATCATTAAATTGATGTGAATAGCTTTCCAATTAGTTTAAGCTTCTTCAGTTTTACATAATTATACAATTTTAAAATGTTGAATTAAAAAAAAAAAAAGAAGTCTGATTAGAAACGTAAAAAGTTTACTAATTAAATGAATTTTTTTTTTTTTTTTCATCCTCGATTACAAATTATTTTTCAACATACTACCAGAAATGTGGTTCGACTCATACACGAAAATTCAATTTTTTCCAAAATTTTGCGTAAGAATTGGGGGGGGGGGGGTCGACTTATACACGCGTATATACGGTATTTATAATTATAAATATTTTACAATAATTTAATATAAATTATAATTTATTATATTTATATGTTAATGTGTTTATATGTTATATTATAATTTATACTTCCCAATTATGACATGATTATTATAATTCTCTGCCACATTGATGTAAAAATCTATGTTATGGTTATATATTCAGTGTCAATTTTCTTGGTATACTGTCGCTTGATGCTGCAGCATAAATTTGAAATAGCATATTTAGTTATACACAAATTGCAGCTATACACAAATTACGATGGGGTATCATTCGAAAGGTTTTTGAAGCGGTTTCTGGCATAGTACACTCACATTTCGTTAAAACATGTTTTTTTTTAATTGCTGTAATTAAAAATTAAATCGACGTTGTTTTCATAAATTAAATAAAAGGTTTTTATCTAATTTGTGTTGCTACAAAAATGAAATAACGCATTATATGATGCTCAGCATGATTATAAAAAAATAAATAGTACAAAAAAGATAATGTATGATTTCTCAGCACGGGTTTATTTCATATTTATGGATAAAAAGCAAAATTGAAATGTTTAGAAGAAAACGATATCATCAATCGATAGAAGCAGTGGTATTTTACGTGTAGAATAAAAGGTATGCTTTGTTAGATTAGATTAAATTTTATTTTAAATGCATTCAATTTATTTTCCTTTGTATTAATATTCCTGAATAATAAAATAATGAAAATTTATAACAAGAATATTTTTTAATGAGAAAAGAAAAAATATAATTAGGCCGACGGGCGCGATTGGGATCGAACCCAGCACCTCCCGTCTACCAGCTTCGAGAGCAGAACCTCTCAGCGGAGCTATTTTTCATTTGGGAATATATATATATATACCAGCTTCGAGAGCAGAACCTCTCAGCCACTGGTGGAGCTATTTTTCATTTGGGAATATATATATATATATATATATATATATATAAACTTATTGCAAAAATTAACCATTGAAACAGAAATAACTGACCAAATGCAATGAAATTATTACCCCAAATAGCTATGTCAAATTACACATTATAAAACATAGTCCTAACAAATGAAGTATTTATTCAAAAAGTGAAACATAAGTAAAAAAAAAAAAAAAAAAAAAAAACCCAAATGCAAGCTTATAATGTAATTTACTTTTTCAAGGGCTGGGAAACCACATTAATAAGCAAAGAATGATTGTTTTCTGTAACTGTCACAAGCTTAAAGCCAAAATTTTGTGACAATTCCAAGCCCTAACAATCATTGGAAAGAAATTGAAAAAAAAAAAAAAAAAAAAAAGGATACCTTTGAAAATAGAACACTACAAATCAAACGGAAGAAAATAAATCCATTTATAAACAAATAAATACAAAGGAAGACAAAGAAAATCTATACATTACAACATCAATTTGTCCAGAATCCGAAGCCAAAAATGTTTTGTGCTAAGCACATGGTAAAGTGAATAAGTGAATTCAAACGTACAAGTTAAAATTACAGTTAATTTTCTAAAAGTAGCAGTTATTAATTTAACCATTGTGATTTTAACTATTTCTAATTTAAAATATAAAAATACAAATAAATAATATAAAAACTATAAATTCATTTACTAAAAATATTTTTTATCTTAAATAATTTTAATATATATATTATATTATTGGAATATTTAAAAATTTCACTTGTATTCCAAGTTTTCAGTTAAAAGAGAAAAAATTTTTTTGTGAAAATTTATATGGTGCTGCCATCTGGTTTTATAATAAACAATAACTAGAAAATAATACTAAAGAATAATAGTAATAGTTTTTTTTAAAATCATTATATGGTGCTGCCATCTAGTTAAAGATTAAAACAATATCTAAATAACTATTAATTATTTTGATTAAGTAAATTTTCCAGTATAAAATTATTTTATCTATTTATTTTTACATATGTCAACATTTAAATAATTTCAAAACATAAATAAACCCATAAAATCTAAAATATTATTGTAGAAGTCAAATTAAATTTTCATTTTATAAATAATTATATGCAAGCTTAAAAGATTTACCAATATGACTACATGCACTTATTGGAACTAACATCTTGCAAAATATTATTAACCCTGAAAAATAAAATTAGATTTTCATTTTATAAATAACAATGCAAATTTAAAAGAAATACCAAAATGGCTACACGCACTTAATGGAACTAACATCTTGCTAAATATTATTTATTCTGAAAAATAAAATTAGATTTCACACACTGATAGCTAAAAATAACCAAACATTTCCAATATGTTAACCTCACGTATTGAATCTAATATCTTGCAAAAAATAAAAAATAAAAAAATAAAAACGCATTTAACTATAATGTTAAAAGTTCTCTACCTGGCAAGGAAAAAAAAAAACAGGTAAATCTCCAATATGGCAACGCACTTATTGGAACAATATTATATTTAAAGTTCTCTCCCTAGAAAAGAAACCCGTCGGCCTAATCGCTCGGAGTTTTCGTGGTTTTCTTTCGAGCCGTGGATTTTCTCCATGCGTAAATACGGATTAGGTTCCCTTAGAAAGACCCCCACGAAGGGCACTCCCCCTGGGCCTATATCCCTAGTGTCGATAATTGGCCGTCAATAATCAACCCAACCCAACCCTAGAAAAGAAAAAGAAAAAAAAAATTAGAATTTACTATTTAAATTTTTTAATTAATAAAAGATATTTAACCAAAATATTCCCACTCAGCTCTCACATAAAGGAATTCATTCTTTAGCCAAATATATCAGTAATAAAAATGTAAGTGTTTTAACAGATAGAATGTGCAAACATATAAACCCCAATGAAAGCAAAATTTATATTCGTAAAATTGACTTAACTAAATAAAAGGGATAGCCATATTCTACTGCATGTTGAAGAATAAGTTTTAAATTTTGAGTTTTAAAATTATTAGAACAAAGATTGTTTATTCTATGTGCAAAATTTAGTAAAATATTTACAAATACTGATTTATGTATACAAGACTTATAATTAGTAAATAAGTTAACTTTAAATGTAAAATCATTTCTTTTGTCATAAATGTCAAACAAAATTTTATTATCTTTAAGAATTATCTTAAGATCAAGAAAATTAATTTCATTATTTACCATAAGGTTGAAACTATAATTTAAATTTTTATGATATTTTATTGGTAGTAAATAATTTGAATTATTATTAAAATAGAAGACAATTATATCATCTATATAACGGTACATTTTACAATTAGCAATATGTGAATTACGTTCATAATAATATAAATATAATTCTGCAAGAATTGAAGAAACAATGCCACCCTGTGGTAATCCACAGCATTGAATATATATATTCTCATTAAAAACAATATAATTATGATGTAGAATAAATCTAGTTAAAGTTTTAAAGTAATTTAAAGAAATGTTATTTTTTAATTTTATGGAATCCTTGTATTCTTTGTATAATAAATTGACAATCCTGAACATATCCTTGATATCAATATTATTAAATAAGTCATTAAAGTCAAACGTCTTCATGTAAGTTATGTTATTTAAATTTTTTATATTATTGACAAGTTGAAAACTATTTTTTATGCTAAACAAATTATCTTTTAGTTTTGTAAGTTCAAACAATTTAGTGAGAATAGTTAATAGAAATTTACTTGCATTATTATTATACGTATTACAGCCTATAGTTACAGTTCTAAATTTTATAGGAGTTTTATGAAATTTAGGTATAACAACAATGTATGGATAATTAAAGTTGTAATTTTTAATTTTTAGCAATTTATAATATTGAAATATATGTCGATTATTAATAATTGTATTAAGATTAGTTTTTTTAAAATTTAAACTTGTATTTATTGCATTAGATATTAGCTGTGAATAATATTTTTTGCAGATGAAAGCATAGTTGTTTGGTGATTTATCAACATAAGTAATAATAAATTTGTTTTGTAAATTCTTTATTTCACTATTTAGTTGTTTAACATTAAAATTAAAATTTTCCATATTTCTGAAAAGTTCAACATTTAAATTACTTAATACATTTAATTTCCATTCTTTAAAAAATTCAATGGGTTTATTATAATCTATTGAAATTTTATATATAAAAAGGTCAAGATCCAGATTAAATTGTTTTAATATAGAAAAAATATTATAACATGATGGTGTTCGAAATTTAGTCCCATTAGTCATAAAACTGCGCAGATAATCATTCTCGACAATATTAATATCCCCTGTAATAATGTGACCATGTACCTTATCTACATAATTACTAAAACTAGGATTATTACATAAGCACGGAGGTTTATCATTTGATGTAAGAAATTTTGCAAAATTATTGTAATTGAAAATTCTACGTCCAAGTGTAACATTGTATTTGTATGATTTATGTATTGTAAAATTTTTATGGGGAATTTGTTATTGTTATTAATTACATTGTGTATATTAATTTTATTAAGTACTATATTGGAAAAAGTGATTATAAGTTATTGAAAAATCGGATCAACTAGACTTGAAGCCGAAACATTTAAAGTCAACCCCAAACCGATCCGAAACGACACAAATTAGCGTCAATTCGACCCGAACCACGGGTCGTAAAATCTACTTACCCGACCCGATACAGGACTCTGCTACGGGCTATTTAATAATTTATGACATGGTACTTTTAATACGGTGCTTTTTTTTTTTTACTTTTTCCCACAGACACACCAATTTTAAACTCTTGCTCTTTCCTGGATTTCGTTCAACCGGCTTCTCCTCACAGATCGCAAAATTATATATTAAATTATGATGAAATTTAAAAGCATGATTACCTAAGTAACACTTTCGAAATTTATTTGAGGAGATCGAGGCAAGAGGGTGCCAAGCCACATTTGTGAACTTCTGAGATATTTCAATTTAAAAATTTGATAAAATACTCAAATCAAGATATATAACATAAAGTTTTTTCGCCAATGTCTTAGTAACATTTGAGATATTCTGAGTAACAATATGGCATTACTTTCATGATATTACTATTACGTTTTTTGTAAATTAGCTATCTTCATTGGGGGCATAAACATCTGGGGCAAAAACGAAACCTGTCACATAAGGCTGCCATCAAGTGACATTAGAAAAAAAATTATATGTTGGATTTTGTAATTTACAATATTAGGCAACAGATTACAGTGTTAGATTTGTTTCACCAAAAACTGTGGCTTGGCACTTTTTTACCCTGACCCCCTCATTTTCACTATAAAGAAATTTACAAAAACTTTTTTCTTAAACTAAATATTTTTAAAAAGCCAAAATCTTATTTCAAAATTTAATCGCCTACTGGCAGTTATAGCAAAAACCCGGATTTTGGGTTTTTTTTTTTTTTTTTTTTTTTTTTTTTTTTTTTTAAGTTAAAATAAACATGTTTTTTTTTTTGAAAAGTTAAAAAAAATTAATATTTTAAAAAATTTTGTTTTTTCTTTCTTTTAAAAAATAACAATTAATAATAATAAATAGTTAATTATATAGTTTTGCTTTATGAGATTTTTGTTATTCAATAGAATTTCATAAAATGTTTTAAATTATTATCATACAACTAATTAGCAATATTTTACTGTTAAATTATTAAGATAGTTTTTTATTTGATTTGTTAGTTATATATAAATGTGATAAGTAGTAGATTTGTTCATATAAGTTCAAGTTTTTCCTCATATTCATATTTACTTACATGTAATTGCTATTTATAAATATTTTGTCTGTTTAAAAATGTATGCAATACAAGAAAACTTTAAAATAATTAAATTATTACATGTGAAAAGCATTAAATGGAGAAAATTACGCTATATTTAAAAAGCCCAATAATAATATTGCCAAACACTTTCAACTGAGTAACATTAAATTAATGCACGTGAATAATAAACGAGAGAAAAAAAAAAACTTTAAAATAAGTAAATTATTACAAGCGAAATGCATTAAATAAGAAAAATTATGTCATATTTAAAATGATTTTCTTATAGCGTCTGAAAATAAAACTTTTCTTCTAGACGTTATTATAAAAGTCCGGAGGAAGCGACATGTTTTATTTTCAATTTTGCTGATTTTTAAATGTGTGATAGAACTTACTTAATCGGTCACGAAATAAGGCGTCAATACTGTCATGACCGTGATGAATGCAGTCTTGAGAACCGAAAAATCTTCAGTTAAATGGAAATGAAAGGCAACCCGATTACAGAAGCTCACCACTGGTCATTCACTCTTATGTAATCGGGTGATACTTTTAAAACAAAGCAAATTAGTACGTATTTAGAATCTGTGGGGTCTGGATGGGGATTTGTAGCTCGTAAGAGGCACCCCTCCCCCCCCCCCATGCAAAAAAAAATCGTTATGTCATTTACAGTTTAAATGAAATTTTGTTTGCTTATTAAGAGTACTTTTTGAAATATTGTTCACGTATTTCGAATAGTTTAATCTTACTGTTCTGGAATCCATTTGAATATTTCACTAAAAAGTTTTAAAATGTATAAACATTTCTGAAGAATAAAATAGAAATATTCATAATGAATAGGGATTCATTCAATATGCTATTTATTTGCAACTAGGATATTTTTTCATGTAACTCTCTCTTCCCCCCCCCCTTTCTCTTTCCCCTCCGCCCCCCCCTCTCTCTACGGTATTTCTGGTATAGTGATACTTTTTTATGGGGGATTTGATGCAATGCATTTTTGATGCAAAATATTTAATTTGATTATTATGCGTATCATGAACTTGTCTTTCTGAATTGTTTAAAATTTTTAATATGCACTATTTTGATATTAGCCTATACTGCGTTTCTTTTTATGTAATAATAAATAAAGGCTGTTTCATAATTTGACTATTTGTGCATCGGGTAAAATTTGGATAAACAACATATGTATAAAATTAAAATAAGGTGAAGCAAATAAAAATCAATAAACAAAAAAAGTTAAAATATGTTCATTAACTTTTCTATGAATTTATCCAGGAGAGAATTTTTTACATCTGTTTTCATTATGCAAATTGTGCCTTCCATCTTGATTTGATTATAAGCAACAAATGTTAAACAATTTGAAAGAAGGATATGCGAATATTTGAAATACATATTATTATATATGTACCAACATGTATCAAAGTTGTCCAAAGTGCTTGAGCATCAATGGAAACAAAATTCCAAGTTACGTACAAAAAGTGCAAAAAATTTAAATCTGACCGCGATCCTCTTTGAGCGCTAGAAGACAAATTCAGTCCAAAATATGCAAAATGCTCCATAATATCAATAAAAATATTAAATCTAATATTGCAAGATGGTAAGAATTGGAAACGATCATAAGATTGATTTAATGGATTTTGAGAAAAAAAATATGTCTTTTAAACGATATTTAATCTGTTATGTCAATAAATGTATTGCAGTTTTCAGTTTCTAATCACCTTTGTAATTTTTCATAAAAACAGAAACTGATATAGTGAAGATTAAATCATTTTGATCAACTGACAAAATATCTAATACCTTTTTTTTCTAATTTTGAAGGCTTAATTTAAAACTGATTCATAAATTGGTTTAATATTTACTGTACAGAGTTCACTTCTTTATTAAAAAGTACAAAAAATATCAACAAGTAAAAACTTTAAAGATTGGTGCCATTTTTATTGACGTTTAAATTAAATATCGTTTAAAATAAATATAAAAAATACAGAAGCATAGTAAAAAATATGTTTTGAATAAAGAAGTTATCAGGTTATAAATTATTTATAATATGTTTTTAATTATAAAAAAAACACAAGCACTCAGGGAGTGCCGACAGAAGTGAAAACATGAATTTCAATATATATATATATATATATATATATATATATATATATATATATATATATATATATAATACATATATTATAATATATATATATTATAATACATACATATATATATATATATATATATATATATATATATATATAATAAAATACCACTGTTTAATTTACATAAAAATAATAGATAAATATATATTAAATATAATATATAAATAATTTTCATAAAAAACAATAGCCCACAGGCAAGCATGCGGCGCGTGACGCGCCCGCCCCGCCCTACCTCATACCGAACTATACACAATACATGTACATACTTATATACAGAGGTGTTGGTTACAGTAACAGTGTCGGGAGATCAATGGTTTTTTCCCATCTCAAAAAATGTCCAACGCGCCTAAAGAAATTTTACCTTCAAATATACAGAGGTGTCGGTAACAGTGTCGGTTACAGTAACAGTGTCGCGAGTTCAATGGGTTTTTTCCCATCTCAAAAAATGCCCAAAGCGCCTAAAGAAGTTTTCACTTCAATAATTTAATACAATTTATTATATTTATATGTTACTGTAGCTATATGTTATATTCTAACTTATACTTTCATAATTATGACATGACTATTGTTATTCTTTGCCCCATCGATGTAAAAATCTATGTTATGTTTATAGTATATTCAGTGACAATTTTCTTGGTATTACAGTCGCTTGATGCTGCAGTATAAATTTGAAATAGTGTATTTAGTTATACGGAAATAAAATATATTTTAGGCTTTATACATACCGTATATACTCATGTATAATTTGAAGAATTTTAGACAAAATTTGGGAGTTGAAAAGGGGGGGGGGGGGGTCGACTTATATACGAGTTAGTAAAAAAAAAAAAAAAAAAAAAAAAAAAAATGTCACACTCCGGAAGAAGTGTGAAATATTAGGTTAGAGAGAAAGCAAAAAGCGGACAATGGTCATTTCCCTGTGATTGATAAAAAAAACTCAACAATTGTTTTACACCCATTTTCTCTTGGGATAGAATTCCCTTCAATACAGGGGCATTCCTTTCAGCATTTTAACCCCCTTTTTAAAAAGAGTTCAACTTGAAAATGCTTCTAGATTTCTCTCCTAAAAGTCCTACAATACAAAGATGTATATTTTAGCAGTTCTAAGAAGTTGTTTACCTTTGTAAATAAGGCTTGAATAGATTTTTCAAAGATTTTTTTTCGTTTTAAGTATCATTAAATTGATGTGAATGGAATTCAAAATAGTTTAAGCTTCTTCAGTTTTAAAACATTGAATTAAAAAAAAATCTGATTAGAAACGTAAAAAATGTTTACTAATTCAATGAAAATTTACTAATATTTTTTTTTATCCTCGATTACAAATCATTTTTCAGCATACTACCAAATATGTAGTTCGACTTATACACCAAAATTATTTTTTTTTTCTCAAAATTTTGTGTAAGAATTGGGGGGTCGACTTATACACGAGTCGACCTATACAGGAGTATGTACGGTAAATCATTCCTGTGTAATTTTTTTCGTCTTACATATTTTTTTGTATTTACATGTTTTATATTTATGATAATAAAAGAAATACATAATCAAATAAAAGATTTATTGGAAATTTGGAAAAGATTTATTGGAAATTGTTTTATAAAACAATTATAGCAAAACAACAAAGTTCTAAATGACCAACAGTGGAATTGGTTTTGGGATAAGCATTTTATGCGTTGAACCGGTAAATCTATCCCCTACGAGATGGGAATGACACTGACCACAAGTACAGCTATTATAGGAGCCTTAACCACAAGCTATTTACAGCCCTTCCTGGATTCTAGAACCCCTGTTTCTACCCCTTACTGCGTTGACAGCCGAAGAAAGAGATGGGCGTGTTTAGAAAGGGGGAATGAAAAAACTGGTTGAGGACAGAAATCCCAAAGAAAAATTTACTGATTCAGAGCCTTAAGAAGCGAAAAAAAAAACACTTCAAAATTTCAAATTTTTACACAGGTAAGTTTTTTTCTGCACTTATAAAAAATCGTTTTTGATTTGTTTCTAAATTAAAGTTTGATTTTGGTGAATAGCAGTTTAAATAGACCGTTGTTCAGAGCTCATTTTCTACCTACTGATTTTTTAAACAAATAACAGTATATTTTATACTTAAGAGTTTCTCCAGTCATACGACGATATTCGTAAGCTAATATTAAACAAATGGAGGCGTTCTTTAGAATTACTCGTTTACATTTCAATATATTTTGAACGATTCTTTTTTCATAGGATATCTGATGTCAATACCTAACGTAAGAGGTTTGTACTTTTTCGATTGTGGTTGCAGCTTCGTTCTGAAAGCACTTTCAATATCAGAATCAACTCACTAATTCGGTTATGAAATTGAAGGTATCATTCGAATGAAACTGTAACCAAAATCGAAAAAGTACAAAACTCTCACGTTAAACATCTAATTCTGTTTAAAATTAGCTTGCGAATGTCGTCGCATGATTAGAGTAGGCCCTTAAGAGCCTACACTAGTCACGCGAAGAACCGCTCAAACTAATGTTAAGTCTATGGGAAGGTTCTTGCGCGATTTCTCGCTCGCATTTTAATATTTTTAAATGATTTTTTTTTGCATAGGATAGCTGAGGTCGATCTCTAACGTTGTTAGTTTTTACTTTTCCGATTTCGGCTACAGTTTTTTATAAGCGGATTATTTAAATTTTGGAACCGGTTGAAACCGGTTCTGAAAGTGAAAGTACCCTTATATAAAAAAAACTGGTACCAAAATCGAAAAAGTAAAAATTAACAACGTTAGAGATCGACCTCAGCTATCCTATGCAAAAAACATCATTTAAAAATATTAAAATGCGAGCGAGAAATCGCGCAAGAACCTTCCCATAGACTTAACATTAGCTTGTGCGTTTTTTCGCGTGACTGATGTAGGCTCTTAAGGGGCTACTTCAGTCACGCGAAGACACTCGCAAGCTAATGTTAAACTTATGAAAGGATTCTTTTAAAATATCTCGTTTGCATTTCAATTTATTTATTTTTTTCTGCACTTGATATATATGGTCAATCTCTAAAAGCCGTTTTATAAATTTTCGATTTTGGTTGCAGTTTTTTTTAATGAGGATACTTTCAGTTTCGGATCTGGTTTCGAAAGTGAAAATGTCCTTACTAAAAAAAAAAAAAAGCAACCAAAATCGAAAGAGTAAAAAAAAAAGGCCTTTGCAGAGATTGAACTAAGCTATCCAATGAAAAAAAAATTTAAAAATATTGAAATGCAAAAGAGATATATTAAAAGAACACTCCCATAGGTTTAACATTAACTTGCGAGTGTCTGCCAGTGACTAAAGTAGGTTTTTAACGACTGAAATTTATCGGATGACTATTTGCTTTATAGTATTAATCAGTCTACTTATAATAAAGAACGATAAAATTTTTGTTAACAAAAAGTGAAAGATAAATGAAAAGATAAAAGAAAAAGTTACAGCAAAAAAGGCTATTCCTGATTCTGTCGTATATATCCTTGAACTTTAGAGTTGTCACAAAATTGCTATTCATCATAAAGAAAATGCATCGTATGTTGTTAAAAGAAGTTTTGCAAATTAATAGCTATATAAAAGTTATATATAGAAGCTAAGTATATGCTAAAAAAATTATGTACATGTATTTTTCAAAATTGAGACTTAAATATCCGTAGCTATAAGCCGAGAAAATACTCGAACATAAGTAAATTTTGCTTAGGTTTAAGTATCAATTTCTAAGAATGTAAACCCGCAGATAATCTGGGATTAGGTTCTGCAGAAACGAATAGTACCAGTACTGAATGTCTGAAATAGATATATTCTTTATTTTTATTCTTAAAGACATAAATTTATCGAAAGATTATTTGCTAAAGCAAATATATAGTAGTATTAATCAATAAAGAATGATAAATTTTTTGTGGACAGAAAATGAAAGAGAAATGAAATTGGTAAAATAAAAGGAACGAAAATTTATTATTATATCGTGTATGTCCTTGATCTTTAGAGCTGCCTTTCACATATTGCTATTGATCATGAAGAAAATGACCGTATGATATTAAGCGAATTTTTACAAATCGATCGTTATATAAAAGTTACATCGAAACTAATTATATATTAAAAAAATGTGTACGCATGTTTTTAAAAATTGTTGGCTTAAATACACTTAGACATTAGAAGTCGGAAAAATATTTAAAATTTAGTACATCTTGCTTATTTTTCAGTACCACTTTTTAACACTGTACAGCTGCAGATAGTCTGGATCAGGTATTGCGAATATGTATAGTACTAGCTTTGAATTCTGTACTAGAGATATTCTTTAGTTTTATATTTATGACGCAAATTTATCGAACGACTATTTGTGAAATAAAATATACACCATTTGGTCAAAAGTATCCAGACACTTTTGATTTTAGATCGACATTATCGAAAATCTAGAGAAATACAGGGTGGTTCAAATTAAAGTATCCCTGTTTAGGACGCCCTGGCGTCAGAAGTAGTAGACGAATATCTTCATATTTGGAGGATATACATATCAGGCCATGGGAACTTGATTGGTGCAAAAAAAAAATTAGTTCAAACAAAGGCCGCTAGCAGAAAATAAGGCACTGCGATCGGTTTAAGGTATTGAAAATGTAACATTACACAACCAATAAAGAACAGAATACGAGGTGTCGGTAATCAACTTTATTATTACATTTCTTTACCCACAAACCATGCTAGCTAGGTCAGAATTGAAATATTCGTCTGTGCGCGCAGTACAGGAGAATAAAATTTGCATAAGAGGTGGGCTAAAGGGCCGTTGTAACAGATAAAAAGGAGGGCGAACAGGTTCTGAACATTCTAAGACCTTCACATTGGTTCTCTCGTTGCCGGAGCGTGCTTTGCTGCTAAATCTTTTCTACCAAAAATGCAATAACGCTGCCAAAGCGCTTCGCTTGTACCGAGGTCAGAAATCTTTGCGTACGGGTCCAGTTACACGACGCTGTGGATCATATTGTAACACGGTTTCACGTATTGGCCCTAAACCAAGGTGGACACATTGAAACCTTTGTGTGCTGCTGTGTTACTACGCGCGTGTCTTTCGTTTGTGTTGTCACTAACATTTTTGTAGGATCGACAGTTTATGTGTAGAAAATTGTAATAATAAAGTTAATTACCGACACCTCGTTTTCTGTTCTTTATTAGTTGTGTCATGTTACATTTTATTTACTTTAAACCGATCACAGCGCCACATTTTCCCCTAGCGGCCTTTGTTTGAACTAATTTTTTTCAGCCAATTAATTTCCCGTGTCCGGATATGTATACTCTCTAAATATGAAGACGTTACGTTCACTGCGTCTATCGTCAGGGCGTCCCAAACAGGGATACTTTAATTTGAACCACCTTGTACTTCACGAATTGTTCTTGAACTTCGTAGACGTAAAAAAAATATTATCTCATATTTTTCAGTGAAGATTTAGTCATTTAGACAATTAGGAGACAGTCAAGAAATTGAATAAAAAAAATTAATGTGGGTGATCACACTGTATCAAATAAAGTTCGAAATGATCTGTAGCTGTAGCACATCACTTTGTGTGTCTAGTAGAAAATCTGTGTTCATTTGTGTAAGAATAGTCCGTATATTCATGGAAATATAAATATTTCTTTAAAGAACTCAAGACATTTTGGCAAATGTTTTGTTTATAAAATGCAGGGTTTTCAACCAAATTTAACGCTACTTTCGGGAAACTTGAGAAAGTACCGTGGAACAATATACTGCAATTGGAATTTAAATATACCAAACATTTGATTAAATATGAACATTTGTATGAAATAAAGTTTTACTGATTATGCGTGAATGGTAATTTTTTTTATTTAATTTAATATTTGAAATGTACAGGGCAACTCATATGTAAAAAGGCCAGACTAATATATTGAAAATTCAAAAAGATATTGGCGATATAATGAGCAGAATTTCAGTGTCTTTCTAAAAGCAGCTAGAAGATAAGAAATGTTTCACAAATTGTCACTTTTCATTTTTTATTGATGATTAATTCTCCTTGGAAGAAACATCAGGCCGAGTCCATATACCAACAAAAAAAGAATTATGAATATCGAAGCATTCGTTCAAAATCTGCACACAGATATACGTTAAATACATGCTTCTTTGTAGGAATTCGATAATTAAAAAAATGATATTTTCTGGAATATCTGGAAAATCCCTTTTCATCCAACTGCTTTTAGAAAGGAACTGAATTTCAGCTATTCGACTATTATATTTCAACTATTCGACTGGCCTCGCTATATAGTTGACTACCAAATTATGAAAAATATATTTTGTTATCGTTTGCGCCCCTACACTTAAAAATTATTTCATAGAAATGTTTAAATTACATCCAATATTTAATATATTTATATTCTAACTGCAGAACATTGTTTGTATTATACTTTGTCAATATCTGAAAGAGGCGTTAAATTTGGTTCAAAAACCTGCATGCTATAAACAAAAAACTTGGGAAACCTTATTTTTTAAAGTAACCTTTATATATCCATGAATATACGTCGTATTCTTATACAAATGAACACAAATGTTGCAAAGGACTCACATAGTCATCTGTTACATGTACAGATAATTTCGATTTTTTACTGGTACAGGTGATTGTATATATTAATTTTTTTAGTCAATTTGTTGTAACTCTCCTAATTGCTGTTGTGATTTAATTTTTACTGAAAATATGTAGTCAAACATATTCATTACACCCCCAAAGTAAAGTTCAAGAACGATTTGTCAAGTATTACTCTAGATTTTGTACTAAACGTCAAAAATCGAAAGTGTCCGTGTACTTTTAACCAGATATATTAATAATCAGTCTACTTATAATAAAGAATAATAACATTTTCTTGACAAAAGATGAAAGAAAAATGAAACTAAGATAAAAGTAAAGGCACAGAAAAAGAGACTATTTGACCGTGCAACAGCTGACTTTCCAAAATGCACTAAAGAAACCCAAGATATTTAAAATATTTTCTAAATTAATTGTAATAACGAAAACATTTTTTTCGGATAGAGTTAGGCAAGACATATAGCTATAAATATTCACTATTTTCAGATCCATTTCCATATTAATACAAAAAAAGAGTGAAAAAGTAAATCAACAATCACAGTTTAAAAAAAAAAACGTTGATGCAGTTTCTGTAGGATTCTAAATGAAATTTTCTTACTAAATAGAAATAAATGAAAATTGGAAGGTTAAGGGAGGGATGCGTAATATTACCATTGCCGTTGGAAGCTAAGCTTTTTTTTAAGGTTTGCCTGAAAGGTTTTGTTTTTTATTTAAATCCGAGTTTTGCGGCGATTTTCAGAGACCGGATCCGAAGACAATGAGGCGCCCAATCCTAAGTTCGTTTAATTCGAGGTCCGTTTGGAATAAGCCGACCAGCTTAGTGGGCGAAGCTCCGCTAATTTATTATTATTTCGTGTATGTCTTTGATCTTTAGAGCTGTCTGTTACAAATTACTATACACCACAAAAAAGACGTCTTATGATAGTAATCGAACACTTGCAATTAGATCATTTATGTTTTATTGAAGCTAAATATATGCTAAAAGATATTTACGCGTACTTCGAATAAAAATGGCACATAAATACTCGTAGTAGAAGTCATCAAATGTTGAGAAAATACTCAAAAAATCAGTATATTTTGCTTATATTTTTGTGTGTAAATTTTTAATTCTGTAAAGCTGCAGATAGTCTGCATCAGATCTCGTGGAAACGAATAGTACCGTAATTTCCGTCGTATAAGTCGCGGCTAAAATAAGCCTGTTTCAAACCATAAATTTTATTTAATAAATGATGTCAAATAAATACCATGTAGAAATAAGTTACACTTTGTTAAATTAAATTTATGGTCGGAAACATTTTTTGAGCTGTGGCATATACGTCGAAAATTACGGTACTGGTATTGAATGTCTGAACTAGAGATATTCTTTACTTTTATACTTGATGACACAAATCTATCGAATGACTATTTGCTAAAGCAAATATAATAGTAGTATTAATCAGTCTACTTATAATATAGAATGATAATATTTTTGTCGATAGAAAATGAAAGCGGAATTAAATTGATAAAAGAAAATGTACACAAAAGAGACTATTTATTATTATATCGTGTATGTTCGTGATCTTTAGAACTGTCTGTTACATATTGCTATTAATCATAAGGAAAACGCGCCGTTTGATATTAAGTGAACTTTTGCAATTCGATCGTAACTTACAAAACCTGACGTAAAGAGCTATTCATGCGTTCAGAATGAAAAGCTTTTATTATGAATATGATTTGTTTATCTTTCTGAAAAGTTTATTCTAAGTAGTTATTAAAATTAAATGATGATGATTTGAATATGCATCAACATTATTATGTACTTAATGTAAACAGTACAAAGTAGCCAAGTTTTAAATGGAAAAGATATAATTAAAATAGTTAATGTGTATTTGCTTATAAGTAATTCAGGAAATGTATTTATACTACACAATAGAGTAATCTATCTAGAAATATAGAATTGTTCGTAATTGATTTTATAATGACTGTATTATTAATAAAGTAAATATTGAGCAGAAGCAGAATAGATATAACAGTGTTCTAAAAGTTTTATATTTACTTTCTGTATATGTGGAGAATATTCAAAATTTTGAAACTTATTTAATATATAGTAATAATAACAATGTTCATAAAAGTGTAATTTTCCTTTTTATAGGTTAAGTGGACAAAAATGTGAAAAATTGGATCGGAGTTCAGGGTTTCGAGTCCCTGAGACACTATCCGGAGTGGCTGAGTTAGGTTTGCTGTTCTGGTTTTCTTGAATGGAAAGAATTGAGGTCACTTCAAAATGCCTGTCTGAAGGCCACACGTGTGGGAATACAATTACGAGACTAATTTCTAATCCCGAGATTTCATGACCATTTATACTTGAACCCGGGATTCCGGAAACAAACATTTCTCCAATATCACAACATTTTTTTTTCAATAGCTAAATTTTATAATTTTATATAAATTATAATATAATTAGAAATATAGTTTAACTTACGAATGAAAAGTATCTTACATTTAAAACTAAGGTGTATCACATTTTACTAACCGAAAAACAAGTGTTTTTTGTTATATATATAGTTATATATAGTTATTTATATTAAAAAATATATAAATAACTATATATATATATATAAATAATAAATATAAATAAAAATATAAAATAAGTAGAATCAACCCATCCCTTAGTACAAAAATTAGAACCCAACGATGGAGAACACTATGTCCATTAATTTGAATCTAGACTCTACAACTTGCTTGAAAATATGTTTTAAAAATGTTCGACTATTAATGGATAGAAAACGAGATCTTGAAGTTCCAAGTTTTACATAATTTTAGCTAGTTTCATTAAGTTCTACATATTATTAAGAGGTGTCATCGTGATGTGGCACCTTGTTAATTAAAATTAAGCAAAACTGAAACGAAAAGAAAAAAGAAAATAATCTTACTGCTGCAGAAACATAATTTCATATTTCAGAACGAGCTCGCATGTAAAATCAGAAAAAAATATTTGAGTAGGCAAACAGGTGCTTGCTTCTCCCACGCAATCGCTGTTTGATTTTTGGTTTATCTTTTCCAAATTCTACTATTCATACATATAATTACAATTATGTATAAATATGCTTTAACACAAAAAATATGGGTTTTTCAGTCTGCACAATGTCCTTAACATTACACATCATTTTTGTAAAAAAAAATTCATAGAGAAGTTGCCTTGTTAAATAGTAAAATGTATTTATAAAGAATTTTATGAAACAAGTTTATTTTCATAACAAAGTACGAATGACCTTGCTTCAAAGATAAACTGCCGAGGTAATAATTCATCTTCTAGCGTAGGATGTCATGTCACTTAAAACCACGCATTTGTTATTATTAAGACAGAATGCAAACCTGCTTTTTTTCTTAATGAATGAATAAAAGCTCCTGGAGTCTAAATCTGCGTAACGCAATAAATAGAAAAATATGGATATACTTGCAAATGAGGCAATTATGTTATTACTCATTTTTCTTGCCAAGCTAAAGAAGTAGTATTAGACATGCAGTTCTTTTATTTTTGACTGTTCTCTGTTTTTTAATACATAAAAAAAATGCTATTGATTTTGAAGTTACTACGCAAAATATACAAACCATTCTTAACGGGTAACTGGCGAGATGAAATGTAAAACACAACAGGGATAGTGCGGCCTCAGAGACCACATTTATTTATGGATCCAATAAAGTTTCCTTATTTAATACCTTCATTGCACTTACTAATTATCCAAGTTTTTCCCCCTTGGCGAAATTCGTTTATCTTTTTTTGTATTTTCTTTATCAGTTAACTTTTACTGTACTGAAAAATAGCAAAAACGCTTGATTTTTTTTTACCATAAAACAATTGACCTAAAAAACGCAGAAAATCAAATAAACTTTAATTAAAAAAAAAAAAAAAAGCTCACGGTTGGCGCAAAGTCATGTTCGAAAGCTTGTTCAATATTGAATCCAACTAGCACGTAGGCGAGTTGCTACTGGGGGAGCCGAGTAAAGGTGGCGAGAAAGGGAAAAACACGGGGTAGTACTGGCACTATATACGCATCTCACGTGGTCACGTGTCCGGCGGCCAGCATAGTACAAGTACTATACGTGCAATGAACACGTTATATGTTAATATGCAATTTTACAGATGTGTACTTTGAACATTTAACTTACGACAAAAAAGAAATAAAAAACAGTTTTCGCACAGAAGATATTTCTAAAAAAAAAAAAAACGTTTTTTTTTTTCATCAAAAATATCAGTAGGCTTATTCTACACAGTGTATCGACCTGTATCGACTTTATACTTATTAATGATAAAAAATGAAAATTCTTCCTCCTCTATAATTTCCCCCTGAACCAGCAGAAATTTCTCCCAGAGAAAAACATCTGAATTCAACACCTAAGAAAAGCATAGTCCAGTGCATATCAGAAAAGTTCCATTTCTGGCCTAACATGTATGGAAAGATCATACACTTTCGCATCTCTACGTAAAGAGTGGTATTCATGTTTATATCAGATTTGGAGTATTATTTTCTAAGACGTTATTCATAGTAACATGAAAATATATTCCATTTTCAACATATAATTTTTACTTTTGTATAAGATTAATTGATGAAGAATTCGTTAAGCTCATAATAGCAGTTTTACAAATAATAACTAAATGTATATCTAATTTAATATTACTTGAATTTTTTATCTTAAGTTCATATTTTGATCATACAGGGTGTTCGTAAATTATTTTTACCAAATAAGAGAATGCTTGTGGTAGGCCTTCACCAGTGACTTCTACGGGAACTTTAATAGCGGACGAACTTCAGTAACCTGCAGTAATCGCCGGTGTCGCGGAGAGTTAATGGAATTTCAGTAAATGTGTCACATGTTGTACTAATAGCTACTGCAGCAAAATTTAGCTAAACTTTTGCATCATTAAGACAGAATGTGAATCTTCTTCTTTTTTTTAATTAATGAAAGAATAAAAGCTTATGAAGTCTATATTTGAGTAGCGCAATAAACAATGTAACTACAAAAAATATGGATCTACTTGCAAATGAGGCTTTTATGGTATTACTAACTTTTCTTGCTTCACTAAAGGATTATTAGACATGCAGCTATTTTTTTCTTAATTCTTTACTGTAGGATTTTTTATTGTTATTGTTGTTTCAAAATGTAGATAGTTGAAACTGTTTGAGTGATTTAAAAAGGGAAAATAATTCTCCAGCTTTTAAGTCAAAAATTTGAATTTTATCATTGGTATCATACAGAGCACCAAATGTTGTTTATGTAAAAAAAAATTCTATTATCACCAGACTATCAGATTTTCTATTATCAGACTGACTTTCTGTTATCAGACGCCAGTTTTTTAGCACATCTTCACTCCAGTTTATCTATTCACAGAATTTTGACAGATATAGGACAAAACTCATCCAAATTAACAAAGACCATATATTGACAAAATACATTGTTACCTGTATATTTTTGATTATTTGTAAATAAGAATAGAAGAGAAATCATGCATCTAATGTAGGGGCGCCCAGCTTTTGTAGTATTCTTCTCTTTATTTAATTGCAGAATATTCTGTAATTAAATAAGGCGAAGTTTTTTTTTCGTAAGAAGGGTTAAAGGCCGAGGTAGATTTGATACCCCTGATTTTCTTGGTGTGTACTAAATATAATTTCTGTTTACAACAAACTACAATAATTAGTATAGCAATGCTTTCCAGTTAACATAACTGAAATCATTTGATACTTCTGATATTCTGGATGTTCAATAAAGCTTTTTTTGTGTTAATATATAGCACATGAGAAGATTTGTATAATTTATAGATATTAATAAAATATGTTACACCATGCAGTAAAGGGTTAACTTTGTATTAAGAATAATTAACGAAGAATACAATGTGTTAAGCTCATAACATCAATTTTGCAAACACTAGTAACTAAATATATATCCAATTAAATCTTAAATGGCATTCCTATCTTAAATTAAGATTTAGAAAACGTACTGTCGCATTCCTTCGGAAATAAAATTAACGAAACTTCTCCAGGCGTGTCAGGCATATGCTATGTTAATAACTACTGTAGCAAAGTATAGCAGAATTTTGTTAGGAATTGATTAGTTCATGTAGTGTTTTCCAATGCGCATAGATAATTATTTCTTAAATATATGTAAAACTAAAAATGCTTCGAAGAGAAATAAATACTACATATTTTTCCATATTAATTCATGTTTGAATCAGTATAAAAAACTTAAATAGGCATAATATAAAGAGAAAATTGCTTGAGAAACAGAAAAGTTGGGTATTATTATTGAATAAATTGAAAACACATGCACACTGTAATTCTGTAATTGATAAATTCTGTAACTTAAAATATATATGAAAATATACATTTAAGTGAAAAAAATAATTTTTTCAATTCAAATAAGCGTATGCTTACAAAGTGATATCTACAAAGTAAAAAAAAAAAAAGAAATGATGGGGTTTTAAAATTATCAGAGAAAATTTGTAACATGATTATTGTGTTAAAATATTAAGAAATATCCAAATTTACAGACGTATTTTAGTACACGTCAACCTTCTCTTAAAAAAGAACCCGGTTGCAATAAAGTATTGAAGGCAAAAAATGCTTTCAAAGGAAAAAAATAGACATAAAATATACTTAAAATTGATTATAATATAAAGTGAAAATTCCTTAATCAGCAGGAAACGAACTGCATTAGTATTGCATTAAAATTGAAATCACATGCAAACAAATATATGGGTACAATAGAAATCACATGCTCTGTAACTTATATACACAGCAACTTATAAAAATCCCATTTAAATGAAGAAGTAAAAATTTGAATTGCAACAAAGTTACAATTCAAATAAGAAAATGCGTACATTTTGTACCGATATGTATAAAGTAATCAAAAAGTAATTTTGAGGTTACAAAATGTTATCAGAGAAAACAATTGAAATATACATATGATTTTTGCTTTAAAATATTTTAAGAAATGTCTAAAGTTACAGACGTATTTCAGTAAATGTTTGACAAAGCTGCCTTTTCTAAAAAGTCCCGGGTGCGAAAAAAAATAAATATTGCAGGGTTTTAAATTACTTTAAAGTTAAAAAAAAGACTTTTAATCTCATTGAAGGAGGGGGGGGGCATCTATAAGCAAGAACGTATTATCGTGCATTTCTGCAGTGCCCCAAAGTTATACAATAAAAATTGTAACTGATAATTAATGTAAATTGTGATGGAAAGAAGGTTCCGAAATTTCCGTCTGCTATGATGCCGCGGTTTGTCATAATTGTGGTCTGTTGGGGCTAAATACAGGCCCATGTGCGAAACAGGGGCTTTTTGAGGCTCTAATTAGATTTTTAAGAAAATTTAAAAAAAAGTTTTACTACCTTTATAAGCAAATATCTTTGACATCAATTTGGTAAAAGTTACGTTATATGTTTACAGCAGTTAAGTCCTAGCGTCCAATCTTCCAGTATTTTTCTAGTCAAATAAACATAATTTGAACCAGAAAAAATATTTAATGAAATGTTTCTTGTTTCTACGTGGTTATTTATTAACGTCTTTCATGTTATAAAATTTCTGGTTCATTTAAAAAACCCGGAAAACCTTTCATTTAAAAAACCCGGAAAGTTAGCAGGTATGTCTTTAACATTTTGACTACGATATAGGACAGGCGAGTATTTTTATATTCACTCGCACCCCAATTTAAAAAAAAAATTCTTTGGGATAGATTTCTCTAGAAAGAATCCTTGTACGGCAGAGATTATTTTTCAAAAAGTGGTGCGAATAGAATAATGAAATAGTCACTGGGACTACACATGTCACAACCCTGTAAGCAAAGGATTAATTTTACTCAATTCATAAAATGTTTTATCACACGGTTCTGGCTATTTCCAACTTTTGGAACCGCTCATTACCACTGTGTTTAATTCAACTTCTTTATCTATCTTAATAGTGACAATCGAACGTGGGAAAGTTCATCCTCTTGCTCAACAATTATACAGTTGCCATATAAGAGAGATTAAGTCGGTAAACTTAATGTTTATTATTAGACTCTTCAATTAACATTTTATCAGATAAGCTTGAGTGACTTCCCCCAAAAGACCACACTTTTGCTTGACCATGTATTGTTGAGTGAGCACTATTATATTTCCTAAGGACTGCCATAATGCTAGTCAACCAATTTTAATATCCTCAACAGCTTGATAAACTTCTAAGACATTTTAAGAGCTTCCTTATGCATTTTCTAGATAGAAATTACATCGGGAAGAAAAGCAAAAATAATAATTGAATTTTATTAAATAATCCATGTTTATTTCGTAGAAAAAATCTTTAAAAATTAAATTAAATATAACTAAAGACAATAACTCTGACCATTTACTTTGACCCCTACGTTTATAGGAAAATTGGGCAGGCACTTATGCGTTGTCCCCTACCCCTTGGTATCAAAACTTGATCCTTTGACCATATTTCTTTATTCTTTGCCCAAATATACACCGCCATTATTGCCTCATTTAAATAAAAACTTTTAAAGTAATGAACTTTTTTATTTTGATCATTAGAAATACTCAATTAAGTACTCAGCCAAAGAAAAACATTAATCATATTACTATTTGGAAATCCCTAAATATATCAATTCAACACAGTTCAATTATTCACCATTTCTATTTTTAAACATCATTTTAACTTAGCATATGAAAATATTGCATGAACTTACCTTTGTATATTTGCTGAAAGCCGCTAAGAATTCGAAGGATACAATTCGTTGCTAATAGTCCATAAAAAAAAAAAAAAAAAATCAGACACTTAAATGCCATGAAAATTTTAGAACAAGTTTAGTTCAAAACTTGTTTTGTCTTTTCCCGTTCCCACTTCCGGTAAATGAAACAGACCTAATGCCATAACACTGATGGAGTTATTTGACTTTCAAAGATTAAAAACGAAATGGTTACCGTAATTTCCGGCGTATAATCCGCGGATCAAACAATTATGTTTAGACCCAGAAATTTTATTTGATAACTGAAGTCAAATATTTACAGCAATCTAGTAAGTAACATTTTCTAGAATAAAATTTCTGGGTCGAAACATAATTGTTTGATCCGCGGATTACACGCCGGAAATTACGGTACTCCAATTTCGGGTTTATTCTTTGCATTTAGGAACTGTTGTCAGAGTTTGATAATTAAATTTTGAAATTTTCCTTGAACAAACGCTATAAATGTAGAAACGTTCGATTTTTGTTCATGAAATGCGGATGTTTGATTATGCCACATTAATATACGATTCTTGCGTTAGGATTTCAAGTACCAGAACTTTGTCTCATTTATTGGTCACCACATTTAGGCAAACTGACCACTGACCGTATCTTGTATTCAGCTTTAATGCCAGTTTCTGCAATATCATGTGAAAAATAGTTTTCTGACGCGAATTTAATACGAAATAATTTAAGAATCGGAATAGAAGTTTACAACTTACACACTTTATTAATTGTTAATTTTAACCTTTCAGCGGGTGCGCAAAAATATTCTCACGAGCGTACTTTTTACGACACAAGTATTTTGTTTTATTTACGCTGTTACAAATTTAAGATATTTCATAACATTAATAAAAGAGGTAACTTAGATAAAATATCATGTATAATAATAGAGAAAACTAAATTTTAATAATATTTACTTGCAGGAAAAAATATCCAGAAATATTCAGTGAATATTAATACAATATTGTATATTTTAATTCGGACATTCAGAAATACAGAAATGAAAGATGTTATGAAAGATATTTCATAGCATTAATAAAAGAGGTAACTTAGATAAACCATCATGTATAATAATAGAGAAAACTAAATTTTAATAATATTTACTAGCAGAAAAAAATATCCAGAAATATTCAGTGAATATTAATATAACATCGTATATTTTAATTTGGACATTCAGAAATACAGAAATGAAAGATGTTATGAAAGATATTTCATAACATTAATAAAAGAGATAAACCATTATGTATAATAATAGAGAAAACTAAATTTTAATAATATTTATTTGCAGAAAAAAAATATCCAGAAATATCCAGTGAATGTTAATACAATATCGTATCTTTTAATTCGGGCATTCAGAAATACAGAAATCCATGCTACTTGAAATATGGCTTAGAAAAGTTCAACATAAACTATTGATTAAACTATCATGCTCATCATTATTTAATGCTGTTTCATTTAAAGCTGTTATCTATTATTTCCCAGTGGAGTTCGTGTTTAACTGCCATTAAAGGAAATATTAAATTCACCAATCATAAATTTCTTTAAGAGTTTGTCGTCAAATTCATAAGTTTGTTTTTCACATTTAAAAAACTTCTAGAATAAATATAGAAATCGATATCAGTGCATCGATTTTTGTAGATTTGATTTTGATGGCGAATTTTCTTTCTAATATTCTCAAACAATATAACTGAAAATAAAATTATCTTACGAACTTGTTCATGACATTGGTTTGTCTGCCTGATCACGCTTTATCTAGCAAAAGTTCTTGGCTAGCCAACCGAATATAAATATATTATTGAAATTTACTACAGCAGATTTCCTATTAAAAATGGTGTGCATAGAACTATAATTATTTTACAGAAAATAATTTGAATGCATTACTCTCTATGGGCGGTTATTTCACGATATGTGTTTTAATAATTTATGCTGTTTCAAGCTAAGCAAAATTTTAGTATGTTATGCGGTGTGTTTTTTAGCTATAGTTCTTATATACGCAGCTCAAATATATTTATATACATTATCGTATTTGGTGCGTTTCAGTAATGTTATAAGTTTTGACACTGAAAGATAAATTTTACCAAACTTTATGATACATCTATATATTTTAAACACGGCCACATAAGAACACGTAATTACCCGTGGCCAGATATTGATCATAGAGCATTTTGACATTTTCAAAATTTATATATTTTTATTATTATTATATATATTTTGTATTATTTATATAATTTGAAAAAAAATCGAAAATTTTCTATGCTACATGTATAGAATCATGATTTTAATTTTCAATCTATACGAATTTTCTGCCTGTCTGTCTAGCAATTCATGGTCTAACATTCGTAAAAATACTCAGTTTACTGCGAAATTTATGCATTTTATGGAAGTTTTCTAGAAAATATAACCTATTAAAATGGGCCTGTTAACATATACCGGTTGATTCAAAATAGATGTAAAGGGTCATACATTAATTACGTCACACAAATTTTGCGATTTTTGGACCCCTCTGTCTTCCTATGTCACAGGTTGTCACACTCGAGTAATACCCCTCCCCCTGTTGTGACGTCACATTTTGGGCAACTATTAATTTAGAACCAATTTTATGCTAAAACAGTTTTATACGATCTATTACAGACTGATGCATTATAAAATCTTTAAAATCTTATGTACTTTCACTTCAAGCTCATGAAATTCAAAAAACAAGGGAAATATACCTAATTCTACCTGAATAAAAATCCGTATACTTTTTAATAAACTTTATTGTACTGCTTGAAATTAATACCACGTAATTGATTTTATATTTTTGATGTCACGTCACATTACCCCCTTCTTTCTCAGTGTTACACTTTGTGGACGACTCATCCCTCTTGAATTACGACGTAATTAATAGATGGCACCTGATGGTGATTATCTCTTAGACCACTCCTGATAAAAACAGGCTTCCAATTATAAAACCTATGCAAATCAAGTATAACATTCAGATATGGAATTTTAGAAGGTGTTGTTAAAATATATAGAAGGTAGGGGAAGGCCGGGCAAAGTGGTCACCCTAAGGTTTGGTGATTTTGTGCTACCCCTTAAAATACATATACATAATTGACAATTTGCATTGAACTAGAGTGACTACTGAGAAGTGTAAGGGTATTTATAATTTTTACGAAATAATAAAGTGGAAGTGAGAATTTGGTTTTTTTCAAAAAAGGTCAAAATGACCACTTTGCCCGTCTAGGTCGGGCAAAGTGGTCAGTCCATAGCCACTTTGCCCTACAGGTGTAAAAAGATTGAAAACACTATTTAAATGATTAGAACATTTTTTATTGTCATAACAAATCATATGAAACATAATGAAAGATTGAAAATTGTATGAAAATCCAATAAGAGCTGACAAACCCATATAAAAAATTATAAATCAGAATCAAGTACTGCATTTTTCTCTGAAATGAACTCTACGTGATTTTCTTCGCTAAGTGAACAGGCCTCATGAGCCCAGAGGTGACAATCATTGCACTGATCCAACCTTCATCACTTGATCTAATCAACGGCCACTACCCTGACCACTTTGCCATGACAGAAATTACGTTCTACAGTAGAAACTAATGAACAGTCAGCGACCACTCACCCACCAATGTGAAGCTGAAAACATGCTCTTTCCTTACACATTCAATAAATAAATGCAAGTATAATAGGTTATTGTTTATTGTATGTAATATAAGTCGCTTACCTTAGATCACAAACCTCAAAAACTAGAAAAATCGCTCTAAAATTATAAAGCATGGAACCAAATTGTTCAACGATTGTCTGGTTACTCACTGCCATCAAACGGAATAGTTTAACCAGAAGCCACGCAATGCTAGCGCTCTGGTGACGTCATTATATTGGGTGGCCACTTTTCCCAGCCTGGACAATTTGCCCGGCCTTCCCTACATGTTAAAATATGAAATTTATTTTTCATTGGCTAATTTGTCGTGTAACTTATGTTGTTGCTCGGCGTTTCAGAAGTACATGAAAAAATTCCATATTTTTATGATCAAAGCTTTCTAATATATAATACTTTGAATCTTATGAATTGTCAGTGTTATAGCATTAAAACAAGGAGTTTTACTAAGGGCTGCACACATATTAAAATATGAAACTTATTTTTTACACGGCCCCTATTTCATATAACTTATGATTTGAAAAAATTTGCTCAACGTCCAAGAAGGATATTATAAAAATCCTTTCTTTTACGATCAAAAAATTCCGAGATATGAAAGTTTGAATTGTATGAATTTTCAGTGTTTTCTAGCACTAGAAAAGAGTCTCACCGTTTTTCAACGTTCCTTTTTCAACTCCGAACAGATCGCTTGGATCTGTGATCGTTTAGATGCATACAATTACAAATAATTCTACATCTGCAACGGGATGAAACTGTTCAAAGACAGATTGCTAAAATAGGGATTTTCGTGAGTGACACTAAGAGAATCTCTAAACTTTCTTTTTAGAAAAAATGCAAAATGTGGAAATAAATATCTCAATATATGTGTTAGAATTTCAATTTTCTAGACCAGCAGTTCCCAAATTCTATTGTTACGTGATTAACTTTAAAGTTTGAAAGATATTCGAGACCCACTTAATATGGAAGTATATATAGCTTTTTACATAATTTATCTTTTTGAAAATGTTTAAATTTTGTATAAAGTGTACACACAACTACATTAGTAGATAAATTCTAATAGGAAAGGAAAATAATCATAAAACAAAACTTTATTTCCCTACGTAAAGAGAAATACTTTTATAAATGTATATATTATTTTAAACAAAAACTGCAACTTAAAATCTGGTGCGATTTATCACATTATTCTGCACTGGCGAGAGAATATACATCAGGATTAAAAATTGTTAATTTTAGCCTCAAACCGCTTAATACGTAAAGTTTAATAAAACATTGTCGTTTCGCGAAATTATCTATACTATTTACTTTAAGTTTAGAAAATGTTATGTTCGTTCTATTTTTATAGCAGATATAATTTTAATGATATATTTTAAAGATTATATTTTAAAGAATGATATATTTTAATGATACATTTTTAAAGATCTGACCGATTGATATAGGACTCACTAAAATATAACCCGAGACCCATAGTCTGGAATCGTCATTTTAGGCAAACAAAGTTTACAAAATAACGAATCTCATTAAACAGGGTTAGATATAGCTGAAGAAAGAACTTTACATTATCTGTCAACAAGATCTATATTATGCTGCCAATAATGATAAATGGGGTTGTTAAACTCTATTCATCGCTCACTAGAATGACTCCGTACATTTTTCAAATCCGAGAACAAATTTCATCTTTCTTTTATACAGTGTGTAACTGAATTTATAGACAGAAATTTAAGGGGTGTCAAGACAAGCAAATTTTGTATAGGAAACCAGGGTCGCAATCCACTTATTAAATCAATAATACAGGGTGTCTAACACCAAGCCCAATCCACATTTTTGTTCATGATTGTAACATTAATGAAAATATTTTAGAGAAATATTTAACGCAATATTTTTGTCTTCTGTGACATGATGTGACATGAAAGGAATTTTTGGAATTTCAACTTTAATTCGATCAGTGATGTCGTGTGCATTGTCAGTTACCTTCCAAGTTTTGAAGCGTTTATCTCAATATTACTTGGACATGAAAGATTGCTGTTTCTATTACTTTATGGGTTTTAATCATGTTTCAAGCAAGCAAAGTAACTATGTTCAAGATATCGCTAAAATATTTTTTTTATTATTGTTACAGTTATGAACAAAAATGTGGATTGGACTTGGTATGAGACACCCTGTATTCTTGATTTAATAAGTGGATTGTGACTCTGATTTCCTATACAAAATTTCTTTGTCTTGACATGTAATTGCTTGTCTGACCATCAGTTCAGTTCCACCCTGTGTATCTCTCAATAGGACATTATGACACCATAAACAATGAACTACACCAATGCTTTTTGTAGATTTATTAGCTCATATGTTATTACTTGTTAAAGTAATTTTTATTTATACATGTTAAACTAAGTAAAAAGGACACGAAGGTCAGTTCAAATAATAAAATCAAGTTCAGAAATCAGGATGGGAGAGCGATTAAAATAATAATTTATTAGAAAACACATTCATATAAAATTAATCTAATTAATTTTCTTTTCAAATTTCTCGCTAGCATTTCGATATTTTAAAATGATTTTTTTGCATACGATACTTCAATATATCAGGTCAATGTTTAACGTCGTACATTTGTACTTTTTCGTTTTTGGTTGAGTTTTTTTTTTATGAGGACACTTTCACGAGGACAATGTAACATGTTTGTCTCCAAAACATGTTTCTCGAACTTGCAAACTTCAGCATCTGAAAATCTTATATTCCGGGTTGTTAAAATTGGTTAATACGCTATGAAACTACTCGGTTTCCAAAAGTCAGTGGCAGCAAAATAAACTATTTTTATAAATGCTTCTTTAAATCTCGAAAATATATTGTTTTCTGAAGTTTGTAAAGATAAAGGAATGCTTTTCAGAATCATGGGTAACGCGGAAAAATGTTATATTATATTTTCGTTCGTGTTAATTTTTGATTTTGTAGATTAAGGGACATTTGTCTTTTTTTACAGTGTATCTAGGTGTTTGATGGCTGTGAATAGAGTTAAATGCTAGATAACTAACAAGTACGAACAATGCAGTAGTAAAGTTAACATTTCAATCGATACAAAAATCCTTAATTGTAGTATATGTCGATAAAACTTTTGTTTCGTATTCTTACTTTCTTGATCGGTTTTCATACTTCTAATGAATATAGATCAGAAAACAAATTTAATCAGCTAAAATTTTTTTGTTTACACATATCTGCAGGGCCCGACTTAGACTATCTAGGGCCCTAGGGCAAGCATCATTCTGGGGGGGGGGGGCCCTTCTAACTATCCATAGAAACTGTTCATGAATTACGCTGAAGTGACTTGTACTAAACTAAATACCTGTTGTATGCATACATACATTTCGTACCAGGTACTATTCACATCTGTATGCAGGGTATTACAAGAAAGATGGTCAAGATGGAAAAGAGGGATTCCTACTAGTACTTTATGAAAAAGTACTAGTAGGAAACTAGTAGAAAAAATGATGGATTGGTTGACAGGAGCATGTATTTGCAAATTTTCCTTTAATTATCTACGCTAGTCATATATGATGTCTGAAAGAAAAATGCCCCCAATTGGTCACCATGAATGCTTTTAGGAAAATACCAATAATGAATTTCTTTTGAAAACAATGGGCTACTAAGTTGTTATAATAAAACTTTAATCATTAGTATTCCAATAATATAATTATTTTATTTTATTTTTTTCGGGGGGGGGCGGGGATATGGGAAGCAAACAGGGGAAAGGGAAAACCGCACTACCTTCCTAAATCTTTGAAAATGTAAGAATATTGGTGACTTTTGACTGATTTTAACCCTTTGGCACCCTCTTAATAAAATCCTAATTACTCCCATGGGGGGACCTCTCAAATGGGGGGTCCGGGGCAGCTGCCCCGCATTTCCCTGCATTAGTCAGGCTCTACATATCTGCCCAAATTTCATACGACAATTTTTATATCTAGGTACGACCTTCATATCACAAAAGTATGATAAAGATCAGAGTGTACTACTTTACTAACCGTCCTTGTGAGTCTGATTTATTTTTTAAGCGCAAAATTAAAATTCGAAAATTTGAATAATTTATTTATGTGTTAATCAAAAGTATCGTAAATATTGATTTAGGAAATTATTAGTTTGTTTAAATAAATAAATATAAACACATTGAATGTAGAAAATTTTGATTTATAGGATTTAAAAAATATATATTCACAAAATGCATATCATTCTACCATTGTCTAGAAAAAACAAACTCGTCTATGTTTATCTTTTCTTTTCTTTCTGTGTCTTTTTTATATCAAATGTCCCTATTGATTCACAATTTTAATTGGATATACATTGAACTAAAGCATTATTTTATTATGTAATAAGTTGTGCTAGTTAGTTTTTAAGTACTATGTTAGTATTTAAAATTTTAAATTTGTCGTATTCAACAGAGTACTCAGATTTTCTGTCGAGGGAGGGACGAGCAGGGACGATGTTGTTTGAGTTTTGGAAAAGGGCTAAAATGTGCCCATAATTAGGTAAATCTGATTTTGGCTTACTTCGGAGAGGGGGGCTGTAGACCCTTTGAACTGCTCCTGTAGATAAATTTACTATAGTGGGCTAAAATATTGTAACCGAAATTTTTTCAGGAAAGTCAAAAAATCGCTGCGGAACTCGAAACATCACTAAAAACCGCATTAAAAATCGCGGAGGACAAAATTTTCTATGTTAGGTTAAAAATTTAAAACCAGATACTTTTTACCACAATGTTAAAATATCGCCACAAAACACGATAAAGCTGTAAAAATCGCAGAAAAAAATTGCTAAGAATTCAAAAATCACTATACGAATTCCTAATAAACTTTATTGAAAAGAGGATAAATTTTACGAAAAGATTGAAACCGGATCCATTTACTAATGTGGAAAAATTGCCACAAAACGTGGAAAACGCTAAAAATCGCATAATAAATCTAATAAAATAAATCTAACAAAAAAATCCAAAATCAGGTTTCAAGCTGCATAACTACAGCTATAGAGTTACCTACCTGTTAAATCTTGTATTTTTGAATGTAGTCTCTTCAAAATATAGCGGATAGACACATTCACATACACCCAAACTTCTTTCCTTATTATTATAGATGGGTGTAACGTAATAAGTCGAATAAAATTAAGCTAACCCCTGAAGCTTAAGAAAAACGAAAACAAAGAAAAACGAAAAATTTTGTGTAACCCTGCCGGCTTTCTCCTATGAAAAAGGCTTTCTGTCTTTTCCCAAAGATATACGAGAAGTTACGCCTATAATCAACCGGATGTTCCTAGGAAAATGTATATTATAAAAAACATTTTCGGCTTTCGAAGTATATTATTAGCAGTTCTTTGCATAGTTAAAACTATTTTATTTTATATTATTTTTTTTTTTTCATTTATTGTATTACTAGCTGATCCGTCCGACGTTGCCCGGTCCCGTCAAATAATAGCACGAAGCGCGAAACAACTCTAAAAATCACTGCACGAATTCCGTATAAACTTTATTGAAAAGAGAACAAAATTTACTATAGAAGGCTAGAAGATTGAAACCAGTTTCTTTTTAATAATGTAGAAAAATCACAGATAATCGTCAGGAAACGCTGAAGTCACGAAAATTTATTTCAAAAGTCGCAGAGGAGTCGTAGAGAGTTGATCTAGTAAAAGTTTACTGTATTAGGCTAAAAGATTAAAAGAGGATTTCTTTTATGAATGTCAAAAAATCGCCCCGAAACAGGAATAAACTCTAAAAATCGCTTAAATATTTGCGAAAAATTAAAAAATTGTTGTATGAATATCGAATAAACTTTATTGAAAATGTGACAAAATTAAAAATATGGTACTAAAAGATTGAAACCGGATTCTTTTTACTAATGTAGAAAAATCGCCACGAATCTATATTAAAAAAACAGCTAAAAATCTCATAAAAAATTCTTAAAAATACAAAACTCGCAGCGAGCAAAATTTGCTACAGTGGACATTGTAACTAGGCATTGTAACCAGAATTTTTTCGCAAACGCAAAAATCGAAGCGAAACGCAAGAAAACGGTAAAAATCGCTTTGTAAATCACGGAAGACAAAATGTATGTTTTATAATAGGCTAAATGTTTGAAACAGAATTTCTTTTATGAATGTCAAAAATTTGCCACGGAGCGCGAAAAAATGTTAAATAACGCTTTGAAATTCCTATTAAAAGGCTAAAAAAAACAAGAATCATGGAGGACAAAATTTAATATATTAAGCTAAAAGTTTGAAACAGAATTATTTTTACGAATGTCAAAAAATCGCCTCGAAACGTAAGAAAATGCCAAAAAATGCCATTAAAAATCGCTAAAATTTTAAAAATCGCAGAGAACAAAATTTATTATAGTGAACAAAACCATTGTTATCAGAATTATTTTACGAATGTCAAAAAGTCTCCGCAAAACGCGAAAATTCGATACAAATCGCTAAAAAATCCCAATAAAAATTTCAACAAAAATTGCTAAAAATTCAAAAATCGAGGAGAACAAAATTTACTATATTAGGCTAAAGGTTTGAAAATGAATTCCTTTTACTAATGTGGAAAAATCGCCTCGAAACGCGAAAAAAAATAAAAATCGTATTCAAAAATTCCAAAATCGCTGCATAATTTCCAAATAAACGTGATTGAAAACATTACAAAATTTACTATAGTGAGTTAAAAGAATTAACATTTCTTTTACTAATGTGGAAATATCGCTGTAAAACGTGAAAAAAATGCTAAAAATCGTATAAAAAATTAAATAAAAAGTAATCTAATCACGGAGGTGCATAACTACATATATAGCGGTACCTTTCCTACAAAATTTTGTAGCTCTGCATGCAGCGGTCCCTTTAGAACACAGTCCAGCGACACACAGACAGACAAACTTCTTTCCATATTATTATATATAGATTTGAATCACCCGTCTTTCTTCCAAAATTTACATTGCATATCAGTGGTGTTAACTACATTAGTAATAAAAATCTACTCAAAAGTGATAACCTGAATTTACTAGTTTTATTTACTTATTTATTTATTAAATACAATTGTATCATAAGTGAGTGCATGACATGCTCACATATTATTGTAACAATAAGTGATTAAAAAAGTGTCTATAAATATAATATCGTATTATTCATTTTATATATTATAAATTTCAAAGTAATATGAGATTATTTATGCTCAAGAAGTTTGGGAACTATAAAGACGTAAAATTTTAACCTCCTATAATGTTAAATTATTTTTTAATATTTTCATTCATCTCTCCTCTAATAATTATTTTTCACGCTGATATTTTTCAGTGGTGTGTTAGAATGAAACATCCAAACATACTTATGTGATTTTCATTCATTAAAAAATATATATGTAGAATTGTGAAATTATTATTCGAAATTGTGAAATTATCATTCGAAAAAAAAATACAGGTTACAGAAAAATACAGAAATAAATAAATTCGATAAAAAATGAATTAAAAATACAGAAATATATAAATTCGATAAAAATGAATTGTAACCTGTGAAATTTTCAATCTGCGAAATCAGATTTCTAAAAACTTCTAATATGCGAATCCAAATTTTCCTTTTGATCGGATTAGTAGTTTTTGATTTATGCCTATATAAAAACTTAAGCGCAACAGTTTGGGGGACCATAGAGTCATTGAAAAAGAATAATTTCACAAAAAATTTTAATAAATGCAACAGTGGTGTTAAGTATTAGCTTATTAAATCACATTTTTCTAACACAAATAATACTTCCAATTGAAAAGTATTTACAAAATTTGTTAGTTTAAGAATTATGTAGATCTGAAATTTGGAACTTCTAATGTTAAATTAATTTTTAATTATTGTAAAGGAGATTTGCAATGCCGGCAATATTTTTAAGTATAACTCAAAATCTATTTTGCATAATGAGATATAATTTTCAATTCGCATATTTGAGGCTTCCAGAAATCGATATCTGTCAAAAAAAATTATAGGTTACAATTCATGTTTTTTTTTTTCAAAAATTAATTTCGAAAATATTTATATTTTGATCATACATATTTTATCATCATTTTTTGCAACTGGGTATCACTAGAGCGTGACAACCTGTGACTTAGGGGGAGAGAGGGTAAAAATACTCACGAAATTTGCTTAACGTAATTAATAGGTGATCCCTTATAACAAACTTGCATATAAAGAATATTTGCCATGCTTCCTTGTGCTGCATTACAAGCAGTTTCCACTCTAGTATATTCACATCTTTTTTCTCGTTTTATATATTAATTTCAAATTCAAGAGTTCAGAGCTATTTTCTTAATTTTAGAGCTATTTTCTTATTTACTGACACTATGCAAGCTCTAATTAATTAATAGTTTCGACTTTAGCACTAGAATAAAACAAACTGGCTCATTTCTAAAAATGCACTCTGGAAGAGACGTTTTAAATAATCAGTATGGATAATAAGGAAAGAAATTTA